>CP142460.1:41860000-44452500 GCA_038049695.1 Cinnamomum chago | reverse complement strand
TTTAATCTAGTAACAGCATTAAGACTTAGAGAGATCACTGAAACTAAACAACACAAGCACAAGTGGTTGCGTTTAATTTAGTGGAGTGTTCTTCCTAATATCTAATAATTTCCAAAGCAACAAATTATTAAATATTAGTTACTCCACAAATTAGAGGGATCAAACAATTATGGATTTGATATCTAACTTAGCAGTAAATTGCAATGAATAATAAACTAGTAGGCCTCCTAGCAATTAAACGAGACAATCATGAAATTAGATCTCACAGTTTATTGATTTCGAGGCTTCCGTCTTCTTCGACCAATTACAAAGCTTTAGCCACACAGGGCCATAAAAGAAACTTGCAAAGAAAAAAGTAGAGAAAAAAATATAGAAGAGAGAAAACGTGTGGTGTAGTGGAGAAGGTTATCTGGCGTTTGATATGGGATAGGTTCTTTATAGTGGAGAGTTAGGTTAGAGAGAGGACAGAATTTAGGTGGTGTGGATATATGAGGGAAATAAGAAAAGAAAGATGGTTGGTTGAGATGAGGAAAGATGGAAAGAAAAAAATAAAGAATTAAGAGATGGGAGAGAACCGTTGGAGAGATATTAGGGGGCAAGTGACGTGAGGGGTGAGAGAGGTTTTGAAGTGGAGTGGGATTGGAGATGGAAAATAATAAAATAATCAATTAGATTTTAACTTAGTCAAAATCTTCTCCTTGACCATATCTTCTCACTCGGGCTTCTGTTGGACTCAGGTCAATGAGTAAAGTTGCACCATTTTTTGTTCTGAACAATATGAGCCCAATATTGGATATGTTCCGAGAAACTCCTGATCTCTTCAAGATTACCATAATGCCCTTATGCTTCCTTGTATGATTTCCTTGCTCCCCAAGTAACTAGATCTCCTTTCCTCTCTTGATCTTTGATTTGAATTTCAAATTATTTCACTTCAATTCTCCTTCATCAGCTGGTCCTGGAATCTGAACTTCCATATCTAGAAACTTCCGAAAATAAACCACGTCAAATCCGCGTATTAAAATTGTAGGCTAAAGAAAGTTCCAGAATGTCAGCAGTGCAGGTGCATCAACTTCAAGCCCGATTTCGTCCTTGATTCAGCTAGTATCTCTCAAAACTGAAAACATGAAAGTTGTAGAGTTTTTGCTTGGCGTTCCATAGCATCTTGAATCATCTCAATTGGAGTTTGGAGTAGAGAGTTATGCCCAGATTACGAAGTGATGTCAAAACTGTCCAGAATCGCCCAATTAGCTTCGTTTTGCACTTAACACCTCCATTTGCACCCTAAATCAAAATATAAGAATAATGAGTACATTTAGGCATCAAATAAGTATAGAGGAGTAAACATTAATGGAGAAAAATATGACATTTTTCTTTCTCATCATCAGGTTTCTTACCTGCGGCTTTGTTTTCAGCTTTATTTGGTTGCGGAGGAGCTGACTTGATTTGCACATTAAGAACCTCCTTTTTCTTTGGCTTTGAAGTCGTAATGGTAGCCGGCTCTTTCTTTGATGACTGCTGACTGTTGAGGTCTTTGATCACCGTTTCAGCCTCCATAGCTGCTTCTAGGAGTTCTCCCAGGTTTTTTGATTTGTTACCGATAATCATGGAACGGATCCTTGCTCTCATGTTGTTACGGCAGATGTCGACGAGTGACGCTTGTGGCAGTACATCTGAGCACTTGTACGCCATCGCCTTCCACTTGTGAATGAAGTCGTATGTTGACTCATTCTCTCCCTGTTTTAGGCTGCAGAGCTGTGCCATAGTGACAGGATGATCCTTGCCTTTGAAGTGGGTCAGGAAGTGTGTTTCTAGCATGACCCAATTTTGAATGGAGTCCTCTGGCAGAGTGGAGTACCAATCGAAGGCTGTACCTTTTAGGGTACTTGCAAAGAGATGAATTTAGAGGGCATCTTCATCTGTGATAGCTCTCGTCAATATGTTACAGTGGATGACGTATTGTCTGGCTGATCCTTTTCCCGTATATGTTTGGAGAGAAGGTTGTTTGAATTTTGTCGGGAACAGGACCGAGTCCATCCATAAGAGATATGGTGGCTTGATCCCATGCTCCTTCAGTGTATCCTCTTTTCTTTCTTTGGCGAGGATATCGTCAACGTCCTTTTTGGTAAAGGTGCGTGACTCATTATTTTTTGCATTTTCCTCGTTATTTGGAGGAGGTTGGTTGTTTTCTTGACACTGAAAAGCGAGAAGAAAATTTTACATCAGAGCCTCAATCCTCTGCTGACCTTGCTCCAATTGCTGGATGCGTGCGACTGTTTCATCAGGAGGTGGATTGCGAGGTGGCTCAGAATTTGTAGCCAAGACATTCATCCCCCCATGATTCGAACGAAGAGATCATTCTGGTGACTGAGCTGGGGCTCATTCTTGAAGAGCTTGAGGAAAGATTACTTCGTTGTCCTTTGCTTGAAGGAGTAGAAGATTCTTCCAGATGTCTTCGTGTCCGGGAGACACTGCGAGTCACCGGTCGTCTGATATGAAGTTTAGTTGCTAATGAAGTTTAGTTGCTAACTTCTGGCGTCTTCTGGTTTTGCTAACCATATGGACAGCAGCAACTTGATCGGGTCTTTCTTTTTCAACCCATTTTTGGGAGCCTTGGAGGATAGGATGCTGGGTCCTTTGCTTCTCTAGTCTCTTTCGCCGATACGACATACGACGACGTATGCGACTGGCAATTTGAGCTTCTGTCAGCTCTGGCTGGGCTTTAACAATGAAGGGTGTACTCCCTCAAGCGCAGCAGTCGAGCCTATCTTCTTTGAACCTGGGCATAGACAGGATTCGGACTCGGTCCTTCGACTGTCGTAGCAAAGCTTTGAATTTTGCAAGTTCAGCCCCTGTTGAGATAAAGGGTCGAACTGCAGGAGTGCAGGCCTTGACAGGTTCTTGCAGAGGTCTGGTGATGTATGATTTGATTTTTGGCTTGTAGGAACAAGCCGACTCATGATGGGTTAACTTCTTTGTCAGGCAAGAGACTGGTTTCTCCTCCTTGATGTATGCAAGAGGATCAAACTGGTTTTCTTTGAGAGGGGCTAGGTATGATGGCTTTGCAGATGCTCGTGATCTCCTTTGTTTTGGGGAAGGTCTTGGGGACCAAGTTTTAGGGTAGACCTAGTTCTCTACGGGTTGAGGCTTCGTGGGGTTGCCACGGGCTTCAGGCTTCTTCATGTTCGCCCTTGGTATCATGCCAGTGACACGTTGTGGGGCGAGCTTTTGCTTCTTAGCAGGTGCAGTTTCCTCTACGGGAAGTGGGAACGGTCCCAGTGGCCCGAAGATGATAATCCGGGGAGTAGAGGTCGACCCGGTGTTATGAGATTTGCCGAGGGAGATGATGCTTCAGCGGCTGGCAAGGAGCTTATGAGTGCGCTTGTTTTGCTTCTCCTGGAGCATGAGTTGGTACTTGTTCTCATCGTAAGTGATGGTTAATGAAGCTGCCATTGTTAGTTTTGGAAAACTTCTGAAACAAGACCACGTCCATTAGTAATCACAAGAATATGGTGATCATAAATGGGAAAGAACTATGGTTTTGTCTTTTCAAATCGCTTAAGGGAACATGGCCCAGTCCAAGCGAGGTGAAGAACGCAAAAAGCCATAAAGGATACAATTATTCTAAATGCAAGTATAGGAGGCTCAGAACGAGCGTTCCTGTGACTGCTAGAAGCAATTGTGAACCTTAATTCAAATTACTGAGAAACGAGGCTCACTCGAGGTAAGATGATATAAGGTTGGAGATACATATGTGTCGGTCGCGAATACAGTAGACCCGGAAGGGCTATCTAGCACTGCTAGGCACAAATGTTACAAATCGCATCCTTGGATTGGACACGAGATGGGATTTTTTGAAAGGTCAAAATTGGATTCATAAAAGAGAGCAAATGGTGTTCCAATCCGAACGCAAGCTACAAGCGATTTCCGCGAGCTTTTATCCAAAAGGGAATGAACCAAGATTTCTGAGATGTAAAATGACGATTTATTTGAAGTTTTTTTTTTTTTTGATTTTTTTTTTGAAAAGAACACAAAGGTTTTCAATTTGGTTTTATGAAACCTTAGTAGATAGATCAGCCCCCTAGTAAGGGTAGGATTACTTAATGAACCCGTTTGGAGGACCCTTGCCTCGAACAGTCTAGCTGCCTCCACACTTTGGACAAGTCTTTTCTTAGATCCACTTTGGTCAAAGAGCGCAATTGGTGCAACCTTAGTGGGTTTTGAAAAAATTTTGATTTTTTTTTTTGGATTCATCAAAGAGAACGAACAGTGTCTCAATCCGAATAAGGGCTCAAACATTTCTGCGAGCGCTAAATCCGAAAAAGGAGGGGACCAAACTTTCTCAAATTTGATTCCAAGAAAAAAAAATTGTTTTTTTAAGGAGTTTTTTTTAAAGAGTTTTTTTGGAAATCCCTATCGGACTCATCAAAGCGAAAAGATGGCCCATCCCCGATAAGAACAATAGCTGCGAACATTTCTGTAAGCTATCAAGTTCAAAGAGAAGAAGATCAAAGTTTCTCAAAATTGAATCCAAGAAAGAGAAATCAGATTTCCTTTTTTTAAATGAGAAAGAATGGAAATAAGTTCAAAGGTAGAAATTTTCCAAAAATCCCATCTCATGTTTTTTTGGATGCAAGATCCAACATAGGCCACCAACTAGAAAGGAGCCTAAGAATTCAAGCTTCGCGTTCTCAAATGAATGGAGTCCCACCGAGTATGCCAGCTTGATGGACCTGAGTTCCTTCCTTTCATCTCCAATCCGTCCCCAGGGCTACCGAGAGGGTCGAATGGACGGAAGAAGGGGGAGAAAGGCGGGTATCAATATTTTTGTACGGATATGCCAAATTTTCTATTCTACTTGAAATTTAGAAATGGTGATCCGGAGATGCACCTTCACAAGTAGAAAAGAAATCAATCTCTTCACAAGTAGAAAAGAAATCAATCTTTTTTCTAACTTTCCATTGCAAATATATTTAAGAAAAGAGACAAGGTTTTTTTTGTTTTCCGTGAAAGGCGATGTTTGTTTGCCGTGAAAGGCTATTTACAAATCTTATCAAAATGAAAGACAAGAATTGTGAGTTTTTTTTTTCGCTTAAAGAAAATACAAAATACAACAGAAAAGTAAGAAAAAGGATCTGACTTTTCAGGAGATTGCGGGGACACGTTCAGATCGACAGTCGCAAGTCATGTATGGACTTCGCCATCGTCCTTCAGATGAGAACATACGACGCTTTGATTCTTTTGGCTTGACTTGCACTTCAGTTTTTTAGGGGATAAAGACCAAGGGAAGGTCCTATATCCAATAAAAAAAATGAAGAGACGGGCTGAAAAGCCGCATCTAGGCCATGTTGAATAGGAGAAGAGAGGGCTTTGCCTTGGGGGGGAGTGCCCCCCAAGGGACTTCAATCACCATGTGGTGTTTGTTGCGGCGAAGTTTCTTCAGAGTAACAGAGCTTTTGGGAATTTTGAACGATCTTTCTGGCTAATTTTTCTTCAATTTTTCTGATCCGTTCTTCAATGATCTCCTATTTATAGGCCTTTGGTAGCCATTTAGGAGTGTTTATGAGCTTTGATGGTTTTAAAGCCCCATGATGGGAGGAATTACGAGTTTTTATTTCTTGATTTTGTAACTCCTTTTTCCTTGAATCTGATTGATCGATGGAGAATGATGGGCATTTAATCGCCTTCAATCTCCATGATGAGAGGAGTTTCATGGCTTTAATGCCATGATGACTTTGACTTGTAACTCCCATTTCCTCGCTTCTGATTGAACCGTCCAAAATAATGAGTTAATGACCGCATTTAGTTGGGTCAATTAACAACATTAAGTGGTAGTTGGGGATTTGAAGAGTCGCGGGCCGTGCCACGTCTTTTGGAATTCTTCTTGCAATGATCGACGATGGATCTTCATGTTGATCGATGTCGGCTGATCATGCAACTTCAATCATAAATTGCTAACAGCGGGCCGGTACCATCTGTCTTGTCGATTTCTCGTTCGGTCGGAAAGAAAGTGTACTTTCTTGGTCAGCCGGTTGGCGATCTTGGAGCGATCAATGACGATTTCATGCTCTTGATCGCGGATCCGTGATGTTGACGAAGATCGACGGGTTGCAAGCCTCAAAAGTCAGAATTTTGAAAAATCACAGGGGTCGGACGTATCGAAAAGCGAAAAGGAGACGGAAAATGGCCTTTTGGTGGAAATCTGGCGACCCAGATTTCCAGGGTCGCTGGTGACCGTGGGGCAAGGTCGCCGGGGACCGTGGTGGAATTTTCCCCTTTGGTCGCCGTTTCGTCGGCCTTTTTTCGATCTTTTTGTTTCTTTTTTTTTCTCATGTATTTTTCTTGATATATTTCCTCATTTTTTGGCTTGATTCTCCTGAAGAAATTCCAATGAGAAGTCGTGCAAAAATGGGGCACAAAGTTTCCTATTTCTGAAAATGCCGAAGATCTTGCCGCGTAGAGTTGCCGATTTTTGGTCAAGAGTCGAAACTAGGTCAAACGACGTCGGAATGACCTGAAATTTGAGGTGAAGCCTCCCGAGCAGCAGATAGGACAAACCATGGGCTGTCGCTACTAGGCTTGGGGTTCTGTCGCTGCTAGGCTTGATTTTGTCGCGAGGAAGATGTCGCGCTTTGATATGTACTCAACCGATGTCCGATTGACCTGAAATTTGACAGGGAGCCTATTGGAGTCATTTTTAGATGATCCATGGGCTCCGATTTCGATGTCATGGTCTCGGGGTGTTCTGACGCTGGTAGCCTTGATTTTCTTTCGGAGCGTCAAAGTCACGTCAAACGTTGTCAGAATGACCTGAAATTTGACGTTCAGCCCTTTTGAAGCATGTTGAAGCCGCCCATGTGCTCCGTTTGATGAGTAATGGTCCCGGTGGTTCTCGCCGCCAGAGGCTTGGTTTTCTTTCGGAGAGTCAAAGTCCGATCAAACGTCACCGGAATGACCTGAAATTTGATGTGGAGCCTTTTGGAGGTATTTTGAGAGCATCCGTAGTCTCTAAACCAAGTTTTAATCTCTTCGATGCCATCGCCACCAGGAGCGCCTGTTTGGCTGCTGGAGGAGTGAAGTTAAGCCAAATGATGTCGGAATGGCCTGGAACTTTATGTAGAGCCTCCTGGTGGCATCTTGGGGCCAGCTGTGTACTTTGTTTTATGTGTCAGGTTCTCTGGCTTCACCGCCACAGGGAGCGCCTGCTCAGCTATTGGAGGAGTGAAGTTGGGTCAAATGATGTCGAAATGGCCCGAAACTTCATGTGAACTCCTCTTTTGGTTGTCTTGAAGGATCTTGCAGTTTTTGTTTGATTCTGACAAGATCTGATGCTTGAAGTAGCATTGCCCGTTTGTAGTAGGATGCGGATTCACGTGGCTTCTTGATGTTGAGGAGGCAAAGTGACATTTTTGGTGTCAACACAAATGCAAACAGAACAAACATGAAAGTTATTGGGATCAAAATAACAAATTCAAAAATATTAAAATCCATATTTTTCATAAATCAAATACATCTAATAAATCAAATTCTTACACTAACACGTGTCACACGGGCCACCCCGGGCCTGGTCAAACCAAACTCAACGCGCTCAAAATTCCCCAAAGCTATCCAAAATTCTAATCTAACTAAAAATCCAAGCTAATCGTCCCCTAATCCCACTTAGAGACTAATCACAGTTAAAATAATAATAATATATATTAAACCTGGGTCGGGGTCTAACACTCATGCTTGTGGGGCTCACCTTTGATCCATCCAAATGGACCAAACGCATGAATCCTCTAAATTACACCTATCCACCAACTTTCGGTTAAATCCGGATTTACTGGACCGTTGGATCGACTATATATCGATCTGAATGGACTATTGACCATTAAACTTTTAGGCCCATATGGAGATGATAGAAATCACGGTTGGGGCTGATTTTTTGCAAAGAGGAAGATAGCAGGGAGTCCTTGAAATCCTTGCCACCCCCATCCCCACATGGGTCCCCAAGTGGGCCCTACCACACACTTGAGCTTACCTTATCCTAAGCTTGAGCTTAGGAGAGCTGACCCTTATATATATATATATATATGGGAGATGCTCCTATGAGAGATATCTCTCACCTTATATGAGAGATAAGAGTAGGGGCCCTCACATTTAAGTTGTTGGCATTGGATTTGGATGTGAGGGCCCCCACCCAATGTCTCATTTAAGGTGAAAGATATTTCTCATAGGAGCATCTCCATATATATATATATATATATATATATATATAGCTTGCCGATCGTCGTATCTGATGATGTTACTCTTGGTACATAGGTACCGAGCCTTTTTACACCGAGGAGGAGACGATAGAGGAAGTTTAGGCAGATCAGCCTGATGACCTCCTAAACTATCGTACAGACGGCATTGTATAGTCGTACTGTCCCTATTGTATAGCGTTGTATAGTTGTACTGTCCCCGTACTTTACCAAATAGTTTAAACTGCACAATAGTTTATTTTAATTAATTTTAAGTCGAATAGACCCAAAAGGTAGAGTTGCCACAAGTTGTGGCAAGCAACTTAGATTGAAACATTTTATTGCAATTGCTAACAGAGGGAGAAGGGATGTGCAACCTGTTAAAGGTAATTGAGGGAGAGAGAGACGGAATTGGAGAGAATTTAAGAAGTGATACCCTATTGAAAATGAGTGTTTGTGGATCATGATTGCTCGTTGTCTATAGTTGTTTGATTAGGGTCCTAATCTAGACAGAATTGATATGTCATAGATGATCTCATGTCTCTACCATATGTATGATTTGACATTTACGCTTGCAACATATCCATTAGAGGCAATTGAAAGGTTTAACATTGCTCAAATGCAATTGTTCAGATGTGTTTATTGAAGTTTATGACCTATGTGACTTTGAAATGATATGATACGATATCCTATATATCGATTACCCTCACCAAATTCTAAAATCATAATTCATAAGTCGCTGCAAAAATTCACTACAAGGAAAGTCACTTTTAGCGGCGTGTACACAATAACCCCTCCATTACTTTAGTTAGAATTTTAATGTTGGCTAAATTCATGAGTTGGACAAAACTCTGGGTCTTTTATGTTGTAATTCTTTTTTAGAAAAGGACTCTAAAGATTCAAGATTGGAAGGACTCAGAAGAAGAAAGTCTGAAAGAATTAGAAGAAGAAAGCTGGATAAAGAGAGTTGAAATTCTAGATCAACCAGAATGGGGTTCGCTCAAGCGACCACATCATACGCTCGAGCGAACAGAGTCGGAATAGCCATCTCTAAAATAGAACTTCATCCGCTCGAGTGGTTGGTGGGTCCGCTTGAGCGGACAAGGCGGCAGAGTCTAGGTTTATTTAGAAACTACATTTCAAATCGTGCCCAAACTACTTGTTTTAATCCTAATGAAGTTACGCAACCTTAAGCATGACCTAAGGGCTATTTAAAGGACTCAAGGGCTATTCCAAAGATATCTCCTCACCTCTCAAAGTTCTGAGTTAGAGATTATCATTGAGAGAATTCTTTTCTAGAGATTTATTATAGAGTTGTGCTGACAAGTTCTCTAGAGTCAGTTCTTCTGCATCGTTTGTAAAGGATAATCATCTTGCGAGAAGACTTGAGGAGTCAGGCGCTGGATTGAATCTGTTATAATCAACAGTGTGAAGTCGTTGAAGCGTGAAGCGACACAAGGTAACTTCAGTCCTGTTACTTTGATGGTCTCAATACCAAGTATATGATGTAATAAATTGATTAATTTCTTTATTTATCAATACAATCATTCTTTCCTTTCATGAGATGAATGGTGTTTAATTATACACTTTCACATAACCAATACGAATGACATAATGGTTCATGAGATGAACCAAAGTCCAAAAGTATACTAGATGTAATACATGTGTATGGATAAGATCCACATACAGGAGACATGATTGCAAATCTTACACTTAAATATCTTCACAACCAGTGATGAGATTGGACACCTCGTCTGACAAGGTTGCAGCACTTTGATCACTACGAGATAGTGTGATTTGTCTCGATCATCGAAATGTAAGATTCTGGATCATGGTGCTGGTACATTGGATGTATTGAAGGACCATGAGAAGCACCTTATATACATTGTCTTAACTTTAAGGTCTGCTCTCATAATTCCCTAGCAATAGGCTCATAATCTTGAGACATTAATGAACTCAAGTTTCTAACTATTCATCTGTTTTGAGTCACTAATGAGTGAGGCCAATTGTAGGTCAACACCTCAGTGATTTGGGTACGTGGTAGTAGAGTTATGGGAACATTCAATGGTCAAGATGGAATCTATCTTTAATATACCCTTGTGCCAATTAATGGAGTTATCATTGGTAAGTGCGCACCCATTCCAATTAAGAGTTAATTTGATAGGTACCAAATGATCATTATAATTAACTGGGGCTATAATAAGATATGGATCTAATTTGGTGGACAGGTCCAATTGATCCATGGATATAGATGGAGGGGCCTACTTGTGGTAATAGGGAAGTTTAGGGTCTTCATTGTAATATATTCCTAAGACCGGAGTGCAATTGCATTTATATAGTGGAGTTATTTGCAATTAACTATGGGCCTGAATTGCACATGAGATGTGGGGTCGCGTGTCCCAGTTGGAGCCATCTTTCTAAGGAATCTCTAGTGGTCCCCACGCTAGCCCAAGTTATTAAAAAGATACTAATTCTACTTGAACTCTAATAGGAATGTTACTATTTCTATTTGAAGTGAGACTTCTAATAGTGGTAATAGTAAGTTACTAATTATTAATGGAAGTATGATATCTATTTTAATTAGAAAGGAGAAAGCTATTAATTGTTGTGGAAGTGAGACCTCTATGGCAACTGGCAAGGGAGAAGGTTACTATTTTGTAATGGGAGTTGAACTTCTATTTCAAATAGGTAAAGAGGTGGAATGGATGACTATAAATAGGGGATATATCCCCTCTTGGACGTCCATAACAAAGAGAGCTTGCCAAGCCCTTTTGTGCAAGTGTTGCACAACTTCTCTTCCACTTTTAGTTCTCTTCTCTTTCTCCACTAGTTCCTTGGAGCTACTAGTTGGTTTTTCTCTTGAAGTTTCCACCAATCTTCTTGCGAAAAGAGATCTAATACAGGTCATAGCGTGGAAGATCAAAGGGTGTTGGAGATTCTGATTTGATTAAGTGAAACTGTTCATCATCAAAGAAAGAGATCAACTTCTCCATTAGAGCACTGCTAAGCTCCAAAGGTATAATCTACATCCTTGTATGTTGTAGATTTCATGGTTACATGTTTAGGTGCTGTTTTGTATCTTCTAAATAGTATATATTGCTGTACATGATTTATGAGTTTGAGGGATTGCATCCTGGATTGGGTTTTGTTGCCTTCTAGATAGTTGATTCCTGCATTAAGTGGATCAAAAGTTTTGAAACCTATCTGGATGGCCCACATATTTTCCTTGGTTTAATAGTAGATTCATGTTTGGATAGTCACAAAAGGGTTTAATAATGATGGAAGGATGGTAGGAAGCCATTGGAACACTTTGGAAGTGATTTGGTGAAGAATGGACACGAAACAGAAAAACCCAAGTTGCAGGTTTTCGTCAGTCCGGTTGACCTGGTGTAAGACCCTGACCCGAGTGAAGTCGATTAGTACTAATTAAGTCGTGTGTTAGTGCTAAGCTTGATTAGTGATTTTGGCTAAGTTGGGTTTGGAATAGCTTTTGATATAGTTTTGGGAAATTTTGATTGCTTTGTGGTAGTGGGGCCTTTTGGGGGTTCCTTATATGACCTTGCATGTGCTTGAGGATTTATCGGAGATTTTTACATTCATTGTTTTAATCCTGTTTTATTTGTATTGATAATCCCTACAACTTTCATGTTGACCCCGTACCCGTTCGAGACCCCGAAACTTGATTTAATAGCCTTGAGCGCAAAACAGTCATTGCACATAAAATCTGTACCCCAAAACTTAATATTCTCGAAACCCGCGAAACATATACTTTTTGGAAACTAGATATTTCGATGAGTACTTTTCTCTTCTTCTTCGAATTCATTAGAAGCTCCAAAAGCCAAGATTTTAGCTCTTGAATGTCTTAAGTAGTGGGACCCATTTCCATTTGCTTATATAAGGAGACCCATCTTCTGCATTCCCCTTTTTCCAGCACAAAAGGCAGCCTAGGGTTACTTTGGCAAGTTTTCTTCTTCTTCTTGCTCTCTCCATCTCAATCTCCTACTAATCTTGCACCAACATCATATTGGAGGTCATCATTCTCTTCTTCATCACCGTAGCTACCTATTGATACCCTTTGTGAAAAAAAAACCACCATTCCAAGATATTCATTGATCTTACTCTTGCCATTAGAGGACCTTACAAGTAAGTAATCCTTCCCATCTTCTAGATTTGTATTCTTCTAGAGCTAGAGAAGCTTCATCTCCATTATTGTAGGGTTTCGCCTTCTATTTCATTGTTTGACCATTTTAGGGTTTGTTTTTGGGGATTTTGTTCATAGCTTGGATCTTTGGCTTGGAAGAGTATTAGAGCTTGATTTCATTGATTAGAGACCAAAGGCAAGTGGATGATTTGATTTTTATAAGCTTTCAATGATTTTGGTATTTTCCACTCATGCCTATTTATTGCATTGGTTTGGAAATAAATGTTCATGATAGAGTTTGGTAGTGCATTTATGACTTATAAGTGTATTGGTGAATGTCATTTATTTTCTTCGTGTTTGTACCAAATGTGCTCTATTGTGAAATGGTTTCCTTCTTTCTTTATTTGTATTAGATTTGATGTTGATGGGGGAGGTGATGGAATGAACCCATATTGGAGTTGTGGAGAAAGGTAGATAGTGCATTGGAGGAGCTTTTAGCTCAGTTTTATCGCAAGGATTAAGTGGAAGTGAGGAGAATGGTTTTGAGGAGGAAAAGGGCTCAAATTTGAACACAGTGGGTGTTTCCCGCACCTGGCGGGCAGCCAGCGGTCACCTGGCGGCTAGCCGTCTGGTGACTGGCGGTTAGCCGAACAGTCGGGGTTACTTTTCCTGAGAGCAACATTTTCCACCTGAAAACATGGTCAGCCTCACGGTTAGCGAGCGGCTAACTGCCGAACCTATCTGCGGCTAACCGCCAGCCAACCGACCCATTCGGTTACTTTTCCAGAGAGCAACATTTCCACCTGAAAATACGGTCAGCCTCACGGTCAGTTAGCGGCTAACCGCCAGACATATCGGCGGCTAACCGCCAGCCAACCGAACCATTTCGGTTACAATTCCAGTAACCTGTCTTTCTGTCTGGCCAACCGCGGTCAGCCAGCAGCTAACCGCCGAATCCAACGGCGGCTAACCGCCATCTGACCGCAAGGTAACCGAAATTACCCAAACAACCATTCCGGAGAGCTCCTCGCTCGAGCGCTGAGCTTTGTCGGTCAAAGGAGATTCACTAGGCACTGTATGAGGCCATCCGAGAAAGAATCCATATCACGAAGTTGTCATTCGTAGTTTTGAAAATTCAAAGTGTATAAGGAGCCCGAAATGTCCCCAAACTCAAGGAGTACCAAGTTTTATATATATTGACATGCGAGATCCCTATTCACCTTGAACTAGTTTTGAACCCCGATACTTGTCTTGAGATTTCAAAAGCTCTATAGTATTTCACTGTTCCCGAAACTTATACTACATGCCTTGTTTTCCCGAAAGTATTGAATTACACTTGAAATAGTCACTTGTCCTGAAGTGCATTGCACCACATGAAAGACAGTGTGCCCTTGAGCATGTTGGGATTGGTGTATGCCCTAAAGCCCACTGACTGCACTCACATCTCTGTAACTGGATATTTATTGGTTATTTAATGGAATGACATCTTTCTCTTAATACTTGTGTATATGTATGGTTGTGTAAGGCCCATTGTTTTCTAGTAATGACTTAGGTGTGTAGTGGCTACACACAGTAAGGTCTGAGTCATGGACACTTGAAACAATAAACTTGTTCATAACTGAGAGATGGAGTTGGGCACTTCATCTTGGTATAAGTTATAATGAGATACTCTCCTGTATTCAGGGTGACTTACCTAAGTCACGGGAGGCTTTTTCGGATTTATCTCATTAGTGCATGTGTCATGCATTGAACAGGACCACTTGTAGGTGTGATCTCTAATATAGTACTATCACAGAGAGAGATCAAATCACCTCTTGCTACTGAGTGACCAGTGCTCTTAATCTTGAGCATTTGTGGATGAACTGACGAAGTCAAGTTCTTGTGCTTTAATTCACTATGGGTGAGATCCTGTTCATGGGTCAACAGCTCTGTGTTTTGGGTGCTCGGGCTTGATTAGTTGGGACGTACAAATGCAATATGGAATCTATGCCATCATGTGATGGAATGATCGTCCCCTTAGAATTATCCGATTAATCATCAGAATCTAAGATCTTAGTATATGGATGTTCCATATGGATATTGTCACGCCCCCGAACCGAAACCTCGGGGGCGGGAGATGGGATTAAGCATAAATGTATTTTACTTCTCCCAAGATCCGCGTGTGTGAAGACAACACATTCTGAATATTTTGCGGAAGCATTTGTGGCGTTGCGACCCGAAGTCCGTGGCCATCGGATTCCGCGTCGCACTCAACCTTTAGCCCATAGCTATTATATCAAGAATCATACCAGACTGGAGTAAACATCACAATAAATTACAGAGCTGACAGTAACAGGATATTACATTCCCGAATATGTTCAAGTTACAATTATCAATGTACATTAATTAAGAATCCCAAGAAAAAGGCTAACAAAAGCCATACAACAAGAAGCTATAAACTACTACCCAAATGTGACGTAACTCCGATGTCAAGCTCAATGTCTGCATGACATAGCCGACAAACCAACCTGAAGGCATGGCTCCACAGCCAATAAAAACACTCAACTCGGGGCGAAGAAATCTGAACCTGAGTACCAAAAGTAGTGGGTCAGACACGACGGTCTGGCAGGTGGATGAAAAGAACACAATATAGCGAATAATAATACAAATGATAAATCATGCTATTTGCTCAACATGCTGCATATAATTAAACGGGTGAAAACTCAGGAATCTCGGATAAAACATGTATTCTTTTCAAACATGGTTAAAACAGGAAGATCTAATAAAGCATATGTTCATCTACATCATCTATAAAAGCATAGATATTTGACAATCGGGTGTTCGTGGAAAACATGTATGAACATGGAAGTTTGGCAAAACCACGTTCATTTAAACATATTTCAAAGCATGGATCTTCAACAGATCGGGCATTCCTTTAAAACAGGTATAAACATAGGGATCTGGCAAAACGCGTGTCATTTAAAACATATTCTTAATCATGGATGTTAAATAGCTCGGGTAATCATTTGAAACAAGTATAAACATAGAAACCTGACAAAACACGCGTCATTTAGAACATATTTCAAAACAGGGATATTTAACAAATCGGGTATTCATTTGAAACCGGTATAAACATAGTGATCTGGCAGAACAGTGTCATTTAAAACAAAGTACGAATGTTTAGCAATTCGGGTATTCACTTAAAACATGTATAAACATCGGGATCTAACAAAACGAGTGTCATTTAAAACACATTCCAAAGCATGGACATTTAATAACTCGGGTATTCATTTTAAAACATGTGATATCATATAACTCTAGCAAAACCATCGATCGTTAGAACCATATGTAAAAGCATGGTTATTCACCCAACCGGCATTCATTTAAAACATGTGCGGGTACAAAGAATAGAAGACAATATAACAATAACTGAATTTACATTGGAGAATATTAACACTTGTTTAAATAACAACTTTCATAAAAGCAATGAATCATTTATCTGAAAACAAGTAAGCAATATAAAACATGTCGGGTGTCCAAGGAATCGGGAACTGGCAAGATGGCAACCACACGAAGCTAAGTCCTCTATCACTAAAGCGATAGAGCAATAACTAGGCCCTGATCTCAGTCACTCGAGGTGAGGAGAAACAGGGGATCTCATATCAATACATATACATATACTAGGCCCTGATCTCAGTCACTCGAGGTGAGGAGAAACAGGGGATCTCATGAATGCATATACATATACTATACGGGACCACGGTAGCGAGCCGGGCATCGGGGACCACAGTAGCAATCTGCGGTATCGGGACAAGACCACGGTAATAACCGGGTATCGGGACGGGACCACGGTAGTAACCGGGTATCGGGATCCAAGCTGCAGCTGGCGGGACAAGAGGGGGATCTCCAAGTCGGTGGATCAGACCAACAAGGTTATCCAAGCTTAGTGGTGCCGACTCATAGGTCAAATACAATCGAGACAATGCAAGTAAATCAAGTACAATAGATATACGGGCAAGACGGGGGTGCTCAAGTGCACACTAACATTTCATATCGGGCAATACATGTCGGGACAAATAACTGTTACTAGTGTAACTTCAATGCTTTCGGGAAAACAAGTCATGTAATGCAAATCTCGGGAAAAGAGGTGAAACAATGAACTATAACAATTTCGGGTAAAAATATCGGTTTCAAGATCTATTTAAGTGAATAGGGGTCCCGTATGTCGATTATGACAATTACTTGGTACTCCTTGAGTTAGAAGACATTCCGGGCTCCTTATGCACTTTTACTATTTTTCCAAACTTAAAATGAGCTTATGGGTAGTACTAGGTATTACAATAGCAAGAATCAAGATTATAAACGGTCCATCCTAGGCATGACATTACTCCGGAAACATCGAGTAACCGATTCAGTCATCGAAAGGAATAGAATTAGCGATAACCAAGGAAATAGACTTGTGTTTAGATATAAAGAAGATATCGCGTCGTTCCATCCCGTTCAAGATTGAAATGGATTGAACTTCGATGCCACCGAACCAACCGTGAGGCGTGTCGGCTCAAGACATTCTCACACATGGTCCAAACAGTCCAAAAAGGGTAAGGGTCCCACCTAAAACCAAGGTCACCATTCTTTCCTTTTGGTTCCCTAGTCTTAGGGACCTTAGATTAGGGTACAATTGGTCTTAACACTAAGGTATACACCCTAGGACTCATAGAAAGCCCAAAGGTTTCCAAAAAAACACAATATCAAATTCCATTGGATCAATCGGCCGAAGGGCCGATCGATCGGTCGAAATTTCTGTACCAGAATGTACAGGGTCCGATCGATCGGACGATCGATCGGCCCAAAAAGGCTCACAGTTACTGACAGTCCGATCGATCGGCCTGTAGGTCCGATCGATCGGATTTGGGTACAGCAGGTCCGGGAAAGCTGATTTTTCCTTCCTTTTTGTTTCCTTTCCTTCCAACACATGATCAACCACAAAGAACCATAAACAAGATGGTTTAAATGCATGTTTCCAAGACAATAACATGAGCTAAAGAGCTCCTCATTTCCAATTCCTCTCTTTCCATTCTTTCCATTCTTTCCATTCTTTCCATTCACAATTAATCACAAGGTGGAGAAAACTCATTCATGTGAAATCATTCGAAACCTTGATAATATGATGCATACGTTTCCAAGAGATTAACAAGGGAGAAATAACTCATCGATAAGCACATCTTGAAATCAATATTAATCATGTTAAAGACAACTATTAAAAATCACCAAAACCATTAATGAAACAAGATTTTTCTCACAAACATGTTAATAATCAAAACAATCCATTCATCCACTTGCCTTGGGTTAAGAAGATGCACAAATCACTCCACAAAAGCCTCAAAGAAGTCTCTAGCTCCAAACCCACCAAAACCCCCAAATTTTCCCATGAAAACCCTAGAAAATCCAATCCATTGCAAACCTCAATGAAAATCCATGAATGGAAGATAAAAATACTCCAAATGGTTTGGGAAAACAAAGATTAAAAGAAAGAAACCAAATGCTAACCTTTAAAGCCTTGAACCAAGAAGAAGAGCTTGAAAAGAGAAGTTGCCTTTGCTCAAAATCCATGAAAATAACATCTTTGGAAAGCTTGGAAGGTATGGAAGATGATGAGGAGATCAAATCTCCATTTACAATCAAGAGAAGCCAAGGGAGAGAGGAGAGAGAGAGTGGCTGAGAGAGGAGTGGTTCCAGCTCTTGCTGGAACCGTTGCAGGGAAATGGATGAAGAGGAAGGAGAAGGAACCCATTTTATAAAGGGGTGGGTGTGGGCCCCACCTCACTTAAACTTCTCAAGGGAAAAACACAAGTTTCTGGGCCCCGGATGAAAACGACGAAGAAGACAAAATTCATCAGCGAAAAATCTACTTTCCAAAAAGTCTAATTTTGCCAAATTCTGAAATTTTCGAAATTAATGGACAGATTTGGTGTGAAAAGACGATTTTGCCCTCTTTTTCGAAAAACGCGATTTCTGAGCATTAAATCGAAATGGTCAAAACATGAAAGTTGTAGGATTCCTCAAGATGAATGCAATGGGCCAAAAACACGATACGAAACCAATCGGGAAAATCTCTCAAGAAAATGCAAAGCCGAAAAGGGAACCCCCAAAGGGCCCCACAAGCTACCAAAGCACTCAAAAGCCCAAAACTAGAAGAAAACCCATTCTAGCTCACAAACTCAACCCAAAAACTACTAATCCCACTAAAAGAACTAATCCACAAATAAAACAACACTAATCCAAGAGATTAGGGGTCGGGTTCTCACATCCTCCCCCCCTTAGAACATTTGGTCCTCCAAATGAACTAAACAAATCAAAAACAAGTGGGGACATCAATCCCACACTTCGAAAACAAAAACCTCAAACGACTACTCCAACTGGTGCTCTCGGAAGCACTGGACTCACTGGGTCATTCTCGCTGTAGAACTCTTCGGTCAGCTATCAACAGTTGTCAGACATTCCACCACTGGCTCAAATCTGTTACTGCTCTACAATTCTGGCTGCTCCAGGAATTTGCCATCTCTAACTCCTTCTAAGTTCCACCAAGTCTCTCGGTCCTAGCCGCCTTGATATAGAAAATTCTTGGAACAATTCTGTCGACTTCATCACAACTGTCGAAACTCGGGTCTCGTGTCAATTGCACCATCTTCAAGGAGAACTCTTGCTAACTCTAACTCTTTCTGCTCGGTGCTCTTGATCCATTGCACAGCAATCAGTCTCTGACACAATCATGCTTGTCCTTTCACCATTCTTCAACATTTGAAGCTCTAACTGTTCCTGATCATTGCCCTTGATCCACTGCACAACAGTCGGTCTCTGCCAGTCTTCGACATGCCTTTACCTTGGAATATTGTCCTATTCTTCTATCTGTTCTTGGCTTCAGAAAATTGGTGACGTTGGGTATTACCAGATATCTTTTACTTTAGGCAATGTCGTCCAGTCCTCGGTGCTCTTCTTTCATCTCTGCCAAAGCTGTCGAAATTAGGTCTCCTGCCAATGCGCAATCTTCGAGGTGAATGACTTGGAAATCTGTCACTCCTTCATACGCCAAGCTGATTCGATCAAATATTTGAACGGTCCTCTGAACACTTCACTCATCTTTATCTGTTCGTTGAAAACACAAGGTTCACAGCTCTGCAAGTTTCCAACTCTGAGTAGACCCGTCCACATTTTAACTGTCATGCTACTCCACTTGTCCAAACTTCGTGAGGTGTGCTTCTGTCAATTCATTCTTCTCTGAATCCTTCAACTGTCATTGTCCATCGGTGATGATTTTTCTGCTCGTATCTGTACTCTGCCTCAAACTGATGTTCTACAAGTCGGTAAAGTCCACTAAATCTTCTCATCATGTGATCAAGTAACAATCAATTCCACAAGTAATTCTTTACACTACTGCAAAAACTAATTTCCTATGCTTTTAACCATCCACTGACACATCCTGCTGAGTTGACTCACCATCATAACTTCAACTGTTAAACATCCTCAAACAATTCTCCGTCACAAGCTCATCAATACTAAAGAAATTTCTAACTTTTCACATCTTCTTGAAGCTGCACCACTGAAAATCACCCCAAATCTCATAAAGTCCATCACTTCTTCGGCTTATGGAGTCTTCTGACTTAGGAAAATAATCCAAGTTTATCCAAAAATCCACACTTACTTGCCTGACGAATCCTCTGACGGTACATGATCAACTGTAATTGGGTCTCCATATGCTGTTCACATTCCTTGCCGACAAACAATTGGTCACAAATTCCTTCTCTAGCTCCATCTGTGACATCCAAAAGCTGAAAACTCTGCCAAAGTCCTTCGAGAAACACACGCTAGGTCCACGAAACTCTGACTCTCTGGCGCGAAAACAAAGAAAAGGAACTAAATGTGGGTGCGGAGACACTAAATTCTCCCCCACTAGAAAGAATTTGGTCCCCCAAATTCACTAAAAACAAGGACAAGAAAAGGAGACAAAAATAGTCTCCCCCACTAGAAGAAAAACAGGCACCAACTCACAAAAACAACAACTAGAGAAAAGAAAACGAGTCCTCACCACACGTCTTAAGGTTCCTAGAGTGTTTTATTTCCTAGAAACCTGCCCGCTCTGATACCAGTCTGTCACGCCCCCGAACCGAAACCTCGGGGGCGGGAGATGGGATTAAGCATAAATGTATTTTACTTCTCCCAAGATCCGCGTGTGTGAAGACAACACATTCTGAATATTTTGCGGAAGCATTTGTGGCGTTGCGACCCGAAGTCCGTGGCCATCGGATTCCGCGTCGCACTCAACCTTTAGCCCATAGCTATTATATCAAGAATCATACCAGACTGGAGTAAACATCACAATAAATTACAGAGCTGACAGTAACAGGATATTACATTCCCGAATATGTTCAAGTTACAATTATCAATGTACATTAATTAAGAATCCCAAGAAAAAGGCTAACAAAAGCCATACAACAAGAAGCTATAAACTACTACCCAAATGTGACGTAACTCCGATGTCAAGCTCAATGTCTGCATGACATAGCCGACAAACCAACCTGAAGGCATGGCTCCACAGCCAATAAAAACACTCAACTCGGGGCGAAGAAATCTGAACCTGAGTACCAAAAGTAGTGGGTCAGACACGACGGTCTGGCAGGTGGATGAAAAGAACACAATATAGCGAATAATAATACAAATGATAAATCATGCTATTTGCTCAACATGCTGCATATAATTAAACGGGTGAAAACTCAGGAATCTCGGATAAAACATGTATTCTTTTCAAACATGGTTAAAACAGGAAGATCTAATAAAGCATATGTTCATCTACATCATCTATAAAAGCATAGATATTTGACAATCGGGTGTTCGTGGAAAACATGTATGAACATGGAAGTTTGGCAAAACCACGTTCATTTAAACATATTTCAAAGCATGGATCTTCAACAGATCGGGCATTCCTTTAAAACAGGTATAAACATAGGGATCTGGCAAAACGCGTGTCATTTAAAACATATTCTTAATCATGGATGTTAAATAGCTCGGGTAATCATTTGAAACAAGTATAAACATAGAAACCTGACAAAACACGCGTCATTTAGAACATATTTCAAAACAGGGATATTTAACAAATCGGGTATTCATTTGAAACCGGTATAAACATAGTGATCTGGCAGAACAGTGTCATTTAAAACAAAGTACGAATGTTTAGCAATTCGGGTATTCACTTAAAACATGTATAAACATCGGGATCTAACAAAACGAGTGTCATTTAAAACACATTCCAAAGCATGGACATTTAATAACTCGGGTATTCATTTTAAAACATGTGATATCATATAACTCTAGCAAAACCATCGATCGTTAGAACCATATGTAAAAGCATGGTTATTCACCCAACCGGCATTCATTTAAAACATGTGCGGGTACAAAGAATAGAAGACAATGTAACAATAACTGAATTTACATTGGAGAATATTAACACTTGTTTAAATAACAACTTTCATAAAAGCAATGAATCATTTATCTGAAAACAAGTAAGCAATATAAAACATGTCGGGTGTCCAAGGAATCGGGAACTGGCAAGATGGCAACCACACGAAGCTAAGTCCTCTATCACTAAAGCGATAGAGCAATAACTAGGCCCTGATCTCAGTCACTCGAGGTGAGGAGAAACAGGGGATCTCATATCAATACATATACATATACTAGGCCCTGATCTCAGTCACTCGAGGTGAGGAGAAACAGGGGATCTCATGAATGCATATACATATACTATACGGGACCACGGTAGCGAGCCGGGCATCGGGGACCACAGTAGCAATCTGCGGTATCGGGACAAGACCACGGTAATAACCGGGTATCGGGACGGGACCACGGTAGTAACCGGGTATCGGGATCCAAGCTGCAGCTGGCGGGACAAGAGGGGGATCTCCAAGTCGGTGGATCAGACCAACAAGGTTATCCAAGCTTAGTGGTGCCGACTCATAGGTCAAATACAATCGAGACAATGCAAGTAAATCAAGTACAATAGATATACGGGCAAGACGGGGGTGCTCAAGTGCACACTAACATTTCATATCGGGCAATACATGTCGGGACAAATAACTGTTACTAGTGTAACTTCAATGCTTTCGGGAAAACAAGTCATGTAATGCAAATCTCGGGAAAAGAGGTGAAACAATGAACTATAACAATTTCGGGTAAAAATATCGGTTTCAAGATCTATTTAAGTGAATAGGGGTCCCGTATGTCGATTATGACAATTACTTGGTACTCCTTGAGTTAGAAGACATTCCGGGCTCCTTATGCACTTTTACTATTTTTCCAAACTTAAAATGAGCTTATGGGTAGTACTAGGTATTACAATAGCAAGAATCAAGATTATAAACGGTCCATCCTAGGCATGACATTACTCCGGAAACATCGAGTAACCGATTCAGTCATCGAAAGGAATAGAATTAGCGATAACCAAGGAAATAGACTTGTGTTTAGATATAAAGAAGATATCGCGTCGTTCCATCCCGTTCAAGATTGAAATGGATTGAACTTCGATGCCACCGAACCAACCGTGAGGCGTGTCGGCTCAAGACATTCTCACACATGGTCCAAACAGTCCAAAAAGGGTAAGGGTCCCACCTAAAACCAAGGTCACCATTCTTTCCTTTTGGTTCCCTAGTCTTAGGGACCTTAGATTAGGGTACAATTGGTCTTAACACTAAGGTATACACCCTAGGACTCATAGAAAGCCCAAAGGTTTCCAAAAAAACACAATATCAAATTCCATTGGATCAATCGGCCGAAGGGCCGATCGATCGGTCGAAATTTCTGTACCAGAATGTACAGGGTCCGATCGATCGGACGATCGATCGGCCCAAAAAGGCTCACAGTTACTGACAGTCCGATCGATCGGCCTGTAGGTCCGATCGATCGGATTTGGGTACAGCAGGTCCGGGAAAGCTGATTTTTCCTTCCTTTTTGTTTCCTTTCCTTCCAACACATGATCAACCACAAAGAACCATAAACAAGATGGTTTAAATGCATGTTTCCAAGACAATAACATGAGCTAAAGAGCTCCTCATTTCCAATTCCTCTCTTTCCATTCTTTCCATTCTTTCCATTCACAATTAATCACAAGGTGGAGAAAACTCATTCATGTGAAATCATTCGAAACCTTGATAATATGATGCATACGTTTCCAAGAGATTAACAAGGGAGAAATAACTCATCGATAAGCACATCTTGAAATCAATATTAATCATGTTAAAGACAACTATTAAAAATCACCAAAACCATTAATGAAACAAGATTTTTCTCACAAACATGTTAATAATCAAAACAATCCATTCATCCACTTGCCTTGGGTTAAGAAGATGCACAAATCACTCCACAAAAGCCTCAAAGAAGTCTCTAGCTCCAAACCCACCAAAACCCCCAAATTTTCCCATGAAAACCCTAGAAAATCCAATCCATTGCAAACCTCAATGAAAATCCATGAATGGAAGATAAAAATACTCCAAATGGTTTGGGAAAACAAAGATTAAAAGAAAGAAACCAAATGCTAACCTTTAAAGCCTTGAACCAAGAAGAAGAGCTTGAAAAGAGAAGTTGCCTTTGCTCAAAATCCATGAAAATAACATCTTTGGAAAGCTTGGAAGGTATGGAAGATGATGAGGAGATCAAATCTCCATTTACAATCAAGAGAAGCCAAGGGAGAGAGGAGAGAGAGAGTGGCTGAGAGAGGAGTGGTTCCAGCTCTTGCTGGAACCGTTGCAGGGAAATGGATGAAGAGGAAGGAGAAGGAACCCATTTTATAAAGGGGTGGGTGTGGGCCCCACCTCACTTAAACTTCTCAAGGGAAAAACACAAGTTTCTGGGCCCCGGATGAAAACGACGAAGAAGACAAAATTCATCAGCGAAAAATCTACTTTCCAAAAAGTCTAATTTTGCCAAATTCTGAAATTTTCGAAATTAATGGACAGATTTGGTGTGAAAAGACGATTTTGCCCTCTTTTTCGAAAAACGCGATTTCTGAGCATTAAATCGAAATGGTCAAAACATGAAAGTTGTAGGATTCCTCAAGATGAATGCAATGGGCCAAAAACACGATACGAAACCAATCGGGAAAATCTCTCAAGAAAATGCAAAGCCGAAAAGGGAACCCCCAAAGGGCCCCACAAGCTACCAAAGCACTCAAAAGCCCAAAACTAGAAGAAAACCCATTCTAGCTCACAAACTCAACCCAACAACTACTAATCCCACTAAAAGAACTAATCCACAAATAAAACAACACTAATCCAAGAGATTAGGGGTCGGGTTCTCACAGATATTGAACTTGTGGGCGCTCCCTGGATCAAGAGAATGATATCCGGATGATGATTAAGTCAAGGGTATGAAGTTCTAAGGTTGAGATGTAATCAAGAAGGTGGATAGTACATCGGTCAACCTACTTGATTATGGATGTTACATAGAGGGGCATTATGGTCATTGTACTTGGTAGGTCAAAGACAATCGTCTATTTATGATGAGCTTTATTTGCAATTTAATATTTGTCCTTGGAGTGCAACAATAACTCTCTAGTGGAATGAGTTAAGGTTAAAATGATCCTAGTGTTGCTATGGGGTTAGCATGGACATTTTGGTCATTTTGGAAGCCAAGGGCAAATATGTCTTTTGGTCCCTTCTCTAGCCACTTTCCTAGATTGGCAAGGTTTCCTAAATTGTTTAAATGTGCGGAGAAATAATTTTGAGTGTAAATTCAAATAGGCCCATGATGGCATACATGAATTACAACTCTAGATAAATTATTTGGTGCATGGGCCATAGTATGTGTGGGCTAGCAAATGTGGTCCCTAGTGTGTGGGTCCCAAGTTTGTAAAGGTCCCATTACCTGGAAGGAGTTCTCTTTGTGCAAGTTTTCCTAAAGTTTAGTAGCTTTCTAATTCAATTTAGAAACTAAATAGAAAAGGAAAGAGGGCTGGACGTCCATGATGGAGTGTGTTTTCCTTTTTGGAAAGTTCCTATTTTTTCTCCTTGGTTTCCTAGTTCTTTCAAGATACTTTCTCTCCAAGATATCAGCATTATATATTGCTGGTGGTTCCCCCTTTGGGCGTGCAACATCATTGAGGGAAGAAGGAGAGAAAATCTCTCTTGGTTGTGCAAGAGATTGGAAACAAGAAAGAGGGGCAGCACTCACACCCTTGGACGTCCATTGCACATCAGATTTCCTCTTGCTGGTCCTTGTTTTCTTCCTGCAGAAAACCCACATCAGATCTGAGTTCTTCACTTCAGATCAAGCAAAGACAATTAGAGGGAAGTCTAGTTTGTTCCCACCAACACTAGCCAATCAGATTGGAGAAAGAGGAATAGAGGAGAAGACTAGAAGGGAACCTGCTGCAGAGAAATTCCAGCAAGGTTGCTGAAAGTTGCAGTCTAAAGAATCTGATCTTAAAGTTCAGATTTCAGAAGTTTTTCAACCCAAGAACATCAGGTATATGTTCTCCTTTGTATCTTATTTGTTTACACACAAGTTGATCATGATTGCATGGTGTTATTGTGTGATTTACATGGCTGGTTTGCTTTCTAATTCTGATCCTAGTTAAAAGTCTTAAAATACCAGCTATAGAACTCTCTTCTTAAAAGGAGTTCAGATTTGATTCACACTAACTTTCAATGGTATCAGAGCCACACCATGATTAATCATGATCCCATGTTGTGTGGATATCAATTCTAGATCAATAAAGGGCATGGTGGCACCCTTTAGGATGGTTTTTTACTGCATAAATATGGTGCAGGAATTTTTCCCATGCTGCTGGAATAATTCCAGAATGCTGATTACTACATGTATGAAGTGCAGGAATTTTTTCCATGCTGCTGGAATAATTCCAGAATGCTGATTACTACATGTATGAAGTGCAGGAATTTTTTCCATGCTGCTGGAATAATTCCAGAATGCTGTTTTCTATATGTTTGTAGTGCAGTAATTTTTCCAGGGTGCTGGAATAATTTCAGATCACTATATAGTGTTGTACATAGCACTTTGAATGCACTAACCTCTTTGTTTGCAGCCAAATACTTGCATCCTTGATGGTTCGCATGTATGTGTGTGGATTTGGATGTTTCTTTAATTAGTTGGAAAGTGTACGATTGCGCGGTTAGCAATCATAGGAAGTTGTAATTATTTCCTTGTTTATATTTCAACTAGTCTTGATGTAAGCTTTCTTGAAAAGCATAGGTATCTCCAATGTAATTTTGGGTTTTTGTTTTTCACTGGTTTGCTTGTATAAATTTGATTTATTGTAACAAGCAAGAAGAGGAAAGTTTCAAGCGAGGAAGGTTGCAACAAACCGGGTCCCATGGTAACGGAGGCAACGGAGGTTTCCTAGCGCAAGAAGGACTCTTAACCAAGTTTCCTAATTGGAAAAGGATTTGAAGTCCGAAATAGCAGGGAGCCATCAAGGATTGCATTCTTTAATTTGCTTTTATATATGGAATGCATGGTTGAATGCTTTATATAATTGCTATGTTTATCACCTAGTAACATGGCCACCACTAGGTTCTTAAAATTGGCATCTTTCTATATTGGATTGTTTTTTGTTTGGCAAATTATTTTTAAACGGATCTTAGACCAGCACCTTCTTTTTGTCTAAGTTTTAAAATTGGATAGGGTTTAGTTTACCTTGGTACCCTAAGTTTCCAAAAGAGGCCAAACTAAAATCTAATATGTTGATACCATAGTGGGCCCATAACCCATTGGTCCCAAGATCTCTACTCAATATGTTTTAAAGCAAAGGTTTTTTTTTTTTTTATGACTTAAGCAATTGAGTCATGAAAATTGTTAACCAAGTTTGCTAGATTTAAACAAGGTTTGAGTAACGATCAAAAGTGTTAAATAATCAAGTGGGAGAGAGGTTTGGAAAAACCCCACGGCCTTCCATTTTCGGTTCATGCTATCTCATTGGAGTGTTAGTGGGAGCGGCCATCCCTTCGGTGGAATTCTTTACTAAAGATTGCTTCGATGGGTTAGTGGGTGAACTAATGTGAATATTCGTAATGAGGTGTTAGTGGGAGCGGCCATCCCTTCGGTGGAGTTCTTTACTAAAGATCACTTCTATAGAATGTCAATGAAGCGTTGGTGGGAGCGGCCATCCCTTCGGTGGAGCTCTTTACTAAAGATCACTTCAAGATTGGATTAAAGTCACTTCCCTTCGGAGGACTTGAGTCATAGACATTCTGGGAACGTTCATAAGAGATGGTAATACACTTGACATAAGATGGTAATAACCTCTCCCTACGAGTTAGTGTTATTTATCATATGAGGCCAAACCAATCAGTGATTGGACTATCACTGGATATGCGTATCCAGACAGTGATGATCCAAATAAGCAGACCTTAACTCAACGTAACTGTAGGCTCGGCCATCCCTTCGATGGAGGGTCTATGAGGAGGTTGAGACACTGATACATTATAATTAGGGTTAAATAATGTAAAAAGTCTTGTGCATGTTTTTCCTTTTATTACAAGCACCATATACTTGTTACATATATACTGCCTGTCTAATTATAACCTGTTATATATATCCAGAGAGATGGGGAAGGATTCCTTTAGCCCGTTGATGAGTATTTTGCGTGAGAACAAATTGACTGGCCCAAATTACGTAGACTGGAAAAGAAACCTTAACATAGTACTCACTGCTGAGGAGTACAAGTATGTTTTGTCGGAACCCTGTCCTACCATTGATGATTATTCTACAGATGACCAGCTAGAGGCTGAAAGGAAATGGAAAAAGGCGAATAGCATGGCCAAATGCTACATGCTTGCTTCCATGTCCAACGTGTTGCAAACGCAGCATGAGCAGATGGACACAGCTTCTGATATCATGTTGTCCTTGTCTGAGATGTTCGCAGACAAAAGCAGGCAAGCTAGGCAAGCTGCTTTAAGGACAATCATGAATACTAGGATGGCTGAGGGAACACCTGTCAGAGAGCACATGCTCAAGATGATGGATTGTTTCAATGAAGCTGAGATCCTAGGGGCTGAGCTTGATGCAGGGAGTCAGACTGATATGATTCTAGAAACTCTGTCGGGGTCTTTCAACCAGTTCAAGCTCAACTTTAACATGAGCAAGATGGACATGACTCTCTCTGAGTTAATGAAAGAACTCCAGGCGGCAGAGGCCATCATGAAGCCTAAAGGCCAACTTCACTTTTCCCAGTTTTCCTCTAAACTGAACCCGAAAGGGAAAAAGTTCAAGAAGAAGCAGGGTAAGGGAAAAGGACAGAAAAAGGGCAATGCTGGCAAAAAGGACAAAGGCACAGGTGAAAAGCCCAAAGGGAAATGCTTCAAGTACGGCCTCAAAGGTCACTGGAAGAAAGATTGTCCCAAGCTCCTAGGCTCAGATAAGAAAGGTATATCTCTTTCCTATGACATTGAAACCTGTCATGTGGTTGATTCTACTGATTCATGGATAGTAGACTCTGGAGCCACTAATCACATATGCAATTCATTGCAGGGGTTTCAGATAATGAAAAGACTTGAGAAAGGAGAGTTTGACCTTAGAGTTGGAAATGGAGCAAAGATATGGGCTGTTGCAGTGGGAGCTGTTACCTTACATTTTCCGCATGATAGGATATTAGTTTTAAACAATGTTATCTATGTTCCGGACATAAGGAAGAATTTAATTTCAGTTTCCAGACTCATTGAATTTAATTATTCAGTTTCTTTCCATTCTGGTGTTGATATCAGTAGAGATGGAAATATTATATGTTCCGGTAGAATGCATGACAACTTATTTTATATATATCCTATTGCTCCCTCACTGCATAATGTACAACTAGAAAGCTCATCTTCCCTTAAGAGGAAGGTATCTTCGACCAATGACACTTATCTTTGGCACTTACGTTTGGGTCATATTAACCTAAAACGGATTCAGAGGTTGGTAGAGGATGGGCTTCTGAGCTCATTAGATCTCGAACCTTTACCTCAGTGTGAATCTTGTCTCATGGGAAAGATGACCAAAAGGTCATTCTCTGGAAAGGGACTGAGGTCAAAGGAGTTGTTAGAATTGGTTCACACTGATGTGTGTGGTCCTATGAACAAACTAGCAAGAGGAGGTTATGAGTATTTCATCATCTTCACTGATGATTACTCTAGGTATGGATATGTGTACCTAATGCGACGCAAGTCTGAAGCATTTGATAAGTTAAAACAATTCAAGGCTGAGGCGGAGCTACAACTAGGGAAACATATCAAAGCTCTTCGATCTGATCGAGGTGGCGAGTACCTCCTGGGTGAGTTCAAGGAGTACCTCACACAACATGGGATTGTGTCTCAGTTGTCTTCACCGGGTACACCCCAGCAAAATGGTGTAGCAGAGAGAAGAAACCGTACCCTTCTTTATATGGTAAGGTCCATGATGAGTCATGCAACCCTACCCATATCTTTTTGGGGATATGCCCTAGAAGCAGCAGCATACATTTTAAATCTGGTACCTTCTAAATCAGTACCTAGGACACCTCAAGAAATGTGGACAGGTCGAAAACCCAGTTTAAGACATATCCACATTTGGGGTTGTCCAGTCTATGAACTGAATGATAAAGCTACCAAGCTAGAACCCAGATCGGAAATGTGCTACTTCATTGGGTATCCTAAGGGAACGAGAGGAGGCATCTTTTATCATCCAAAGGAGCAAAAAGTGCTTATCAGCACTCATGCTAGATACTTGGAGGATGATTGCATGATGCAGCAAGAGCTTGGTTGTAAAGAAACACTTGAGGAGATTCTTTCAGAAACTCCTGCAACATCTGTGCCAGATCCTGAGACTGTAGAAAATCAAGACATTCCTTTTAACACTCCGGAGCCTCGTCGTAGTGGGAGAATTTCTAGACCACCAGATAGATACCTAGGAGTGTCTTTTATGACAGACTCCGAGGATCTAGTTGAGGATCCTACTGGTTACGATGAAGCAGTAACGGATATAGATGCTGACATGTGGCAGCAAGCGATGAAATCTGAATTGGATTCTCTGTATTCCAATCAAGTCTGGGAACTTGTGGATGCACCTGAAGGGATCAAACCCATAGGGTGCAAGTGGATCTACAAGAGAAAGAGAGGAGTGGATGGGAAGGTCGAAACCTTCAAAGCAAGACTGGTGGCGAAAGGGTATACTCAGAAAGAGGGTATCGATTATGAGGAAACATTTTCACCAGTGGCTATGCTTAAGTCCATAAGGATTCTCTTAGCCATCGCATGTCATTATGACTACGAGATATGGCAGATGGATGTCAAGACAGCTTTTCTTAATGGAAGTCTTGACGAATGCATCTATATGATGCAACCAGAGGGATTCATTACTGGTGGCCAAGAAAACATGGTCTGTAAGCTTAAGAAGTCTATTTATGGACTTAAGCAAGCGTCTAGGGCATGGAACATCAAGTTTAATCAGGCAGTCAAATCTTTTGGCTTTGATCAAAACATTGATGAACCATGAGTGTATAAGAAAGGGAGTGGAAACGCAGTTGCATTTTTAGTCCTATATGTGGATGACATATTACTCATTGGAAATGATGTTGGCATCTTGTCATCTACTAAGGTTTGGTTATCATCTCAATTTCAGATGAAGGATTTGGGTGAGGCGAGCTATGTCTTAGGGATCAAGCTTTTGCGAGATCGCAAGAACAAGATGTTAGCCTTCTCCCAATCTTCGTACATTGAGAAGATACTGGTCAAGTATAACATGCATGACTCCAAGAAGGGCTTGCTACCTTCTAGACATGGAGTACCACTATCTCGGAATCAATGTCCGAAGACACCAGAGGAGATAGAAAGCATGAGGAGAGTACCATATGCATCAGCTGTTGGAAACCTCATGTATGCAATGTTGTGTACTAGACCAGATATCTGCTTTGCCGTTGGCATGGTTAGTAGATATCAATCAAACCCTGGACCTATACACTGGACAGCTGTTAAGCATATATTCAAGTATCTTTGGAGAACGAAAGATTATATGCTGACTTACCGAGCAGATGATCTAACGCCACTGGCGTATACAGACTCTGATTTCCAGTCGGATGTAGATGGCAGAAAGTCTACCTCGGGATACGTCTTTACTCAATCAGGAGGGGCTATATCATGGAGAAGTGTCATGCAAGATTGTACTGCTGATTCTACCATGGAAGCAGAGTATGTGGCGGCTTCGGAAGCTGCGAAGGAAGCAGTATGGCTCAGAAAATTCCCATTGGAATTGGGAGTAGTTCCTGCAGTGCAAAAACCGATTGTCATGTACTGCGATAATACTGGTGCAGTAGCTAACTGCAAAGAGCCTAGGAATCACAAGAAAGGCAAGCATATTCAGAGAAAGTACCACTTGATCCGGGAATTCGTCCAGGATGGAGAAATAGTGGTAGAGCAGATTGCCTCAGCAAATAACTTAGCTGACCCATTTACTAAGACTCTTACTGAGAAAGTGTTCACTTCACATGTTGAGTCTATGGGAGTTAGGTTAGGTCGTAGTGATCTTTAGTGCAAGTGGGAGATTGTTGGGATTGGTGTATGCCCTAAAGCCCACTGACTGCACTCACATCTCTGTAACTGGATATTTATTGGTTATTTAATGGAATGACATCTTTCTCTTAATACTTGTGTATATGTATGGTTGTGTAAGGCCCATTGTTTTCTAGTAATGACTTAGGTGTGTAGTGGCTACACACAGTAAGGTCTGAGTCATGGACACTTGAAACAATAAACTTGTTCATAACTGAGAGATGGAGTTGGGCACTTCATCTTGGTATAAGTTATAATGAGATACTCTCCTGTATTCAGGGTGACTTACCTAAGTCACGGGAGGCTTTTTCGGATTTATCTCATTAGTGCATGTGTCATGCATTGAACAGGACCACTTGTAGGTGTGATCTCTAATATAGTACTATCACAGAGAGAGATCAAATCACCTCTTGCTACTGAGTGACCAGTGCTCTTAATCTTGAGCATTTGTGGATGAACTGACGAAGTCAAGTTCTTGTGCTTTAATTCACTATGGGTGAGATCCTGTTCATGGGTCAACAGCTCTGTGTTTTGGGTGCTCGGGCTTGATTAGTTGGGACGTACAAATGCAATATGGAATCTATGCCATCATGTGATGGAATGATCGTCCCCTTAGAATTATCCGATTAATCATCAGAATCTAAGATCTTAGTATATGGATGTTCCATATGGATATTGAACTTGTGGGTCGCTCCCTGTATCAAGAGAATGATATCCGGATGATGATTAAGTCAAGGGTATGAAGTTCTAAGGTTGAGATGTAATCAAGAAGGTGGATAGTACATCGGTCAACCTACTTGATTATGGATGTTACATAGAGGGGCATTATGGTCATTGTACTTGGTAGGTCAAAGACAATCGTCTATTTATGATGAGCTTTATTTGCAATTTAATATTTGTCCTTGGAGTGCAACAATAACTCTCTAGTGGAATGAGTTAAGGTTAAAATGATCCTAGTGTTGCTATGGGGTTAGCATGGACATTTTGGTCATTTTGGAAGCCAAGGGCAAATATGTCTTTTGGTCCCTTCTCTAGCCACTTTCCTAGATTGGCAAGGTTTCCTAAATTGTTTAAATGTGCGGAGAAATAATTTTGAGTGTAAATTCAAATAGGCCCATGATGGCATACATGAATTACAACTCTAGATAAATTATTTGGTGCATGGGCCATAGTATGTGTGGGCTAGCAAATGTGGTCCCTAGTGTGTGGGTCCCAAGTTTGTAAAGGTCCCATTACCTGGAAGGAGTTCTCTTTGTGCAAGTTTTCCTAAAGTTTAGTAGCTTTCTAATTCAATTTAGAAACTAAATAGAAAAGGAAAGAGGGCTGGACGTCCATGATGGAGTGTGTTTTCCTTTTTGGAAAGTTCCTATTTTTTCTCCTTGGTTTCCTAGTTCTTTCAAGATACTTTCTCTCCAAGATATCAGCATTATATATTGCTGGTGGTTCCCCCTTTGGGCGTGCAACATCATTGAGGGAAGAAGGAGAGAAAATCTCTCTTGGTTGTGCAAGAGATTGGAAACAAGAAAGAGGGGCAGCACTCACACCCTTGGACGTCCATTGCACATCAGATTTCCTCTTGCTGGTCCTTGTTTTCTTCCTGCAGAAAACCCACATCAGATCTGAGTTCTTCACTTCAGATCAAGCAAAGACAATTAGAGGGAAGTCTAGTTTGTTCCCACCAACACTAGCCAATCAGATTGGAGAAAGAGGAATAGAGGAGAAGACTAGAAGGGAACCTGCTGCAGAGAAATTCCAGCAAGGTTGCTGAAAGTTGCAGTCTAAAGAATCTGATCTTAAAGTTCAGATTTCAGAAGTTTTTCAACCCAAGAACATCAGGTATATGTTCTCCTTTGTATCTTATTTGTTTACACACAAGTTGATCATGATTGCATGGTGTTATTGTGTGATTTACATGGCTGGTTTGCTTTCTAATTCTGATCCTAGTTAAAAGTTTTAAAATACCAGCTATAGAACTCTCTTCTTAAAAGGAGTTCAGATTTGATTCACACTAACTTTCAGAGCACCCCCGTCTTGCCCGTTTATTTATTGTACTTGATTTACCTACATATGTCTCGATTTGTTATTTGACCTATTACTCGGCACCACTAAGCTTGGATAACCATGTTGGTCTAATCCACCAACTTGGAGATCCCCCTCTTGTCCCGCCAGCTGCAGTCTGGATCCCGCTACCCGGTTATTACCGTGGTCTTGTCCCGATGCCGCAGATTGCTACTGTGGTTCCCGATGCCCGGCTCGCTACCGTGGTCATGTATAGTATATGTATATGTATTTATAAGATCCACTGTTTCTCCTCACCTCGAGTGACTGAGATCAGTGCCTAGTTATTGCTTTATCGCTTTAGTGATAGAGGACTTAGCTTCGTGTGGTTGCCATCTTGCTTGTTTCCCGTTTCCTTGGTTACCACATGTACATGTTTTATAATGCACACTTGTATTTGGAATAAATGTTTTATCTCGTTATAGAAATTGTTATTTCAACAGGTTTTAAAAGCTTTGAAGGTAAATTCATTTATTATCATATTGTCATTGTACTTTACCATTTGCCAAACCGTCGTGTTTGACCCACTCTTTGGTACTCAGGTCCCGTTGTTGGTTATCCCGAGGAGGAGCACGAGGAAGCGGTCGGAGAACCACAGCAGTTAGTTGAGTGGCGCGCCGATGATGTCATTTAGACATTCGTTCGTGTCGAGATGCGATTCATTTTGGGAGTTGTGGATAACTCATACTTTTGGGATTATAGTTTGAGATGTATTGGCCTTTGTTGGCGTTTATTTTTGGGGAATGTAATTAAATGATCTTTGTATAAACTTTAACATACTTTTGGGTAACATGCTAATGATCATTGCTCATTCTGATACAGTACTACACTCGTGTACTACCTTTATGATTTGAGATGGATTGAATATTTGATTTGCTACACGCTTCCGCACTTAATTGAAATGTTCATATATGGTTGAAATATCCTCACCGCAAATATCCTCACCGCAGACACCTGTGGGAAATTAAATAAGTGTGTGCACCTTGTTGACACACTATACATAATAACTATTCACTCACCACAATATCATCATCATTATTAGTCTCGATCCCGGATTTCCCGGTCCGGGGTCGCGACACTTGGCCCCGTGCTCGGTCGACCGGGTGACTTGCAGGACGGTGGACCGAGCCTTCTGGTCGGTCAACCGAGGACACTGCACAGCAGGTTGCAGAAATTGGATTTTTTAGTTTCGGGTCTTCTCTTACATCCTATTTTTCCAGCATTATTTGGCAGCCTATTTTTGTGATTTGTATGGTTGTATGAGATACTAACTTGCATATGATCATGTCCTCTCCATATGGCCCACAAGTCTTTTGCTTTCTATTTATGGTTATTGGTTTGTTTAAGGCTAAATGTAAAGGGCATCATGGTTTCCTTGGTTTCCCGTGAAAGGGCAAGGCATGATGAATTTTCCTATAGCCCTTTTATTTCCATGTTTAGATTACCATGTAAGTCTCATAATCGAGGCATAGGAATTTATGTATTTTTTCTAAATTTGTAAATTCTGGCGATGTCTGAGACGAAGAAGGAAAGTGATGTTGGACTCCTAATCAAAGAGCTTGAAGATTACCAAAAGAGTTTTGGAGTTGCCCAAAGAGTTTGAGGAATTCCAAAGTTTTGGAAAGTCTAGAAGTCCAAGAAGTCTATTCCGCTAGGGCCATGTGGAGGAGAGGATTAGTTTCTAATTTTAGCACTTTCTATTTATGGAATGCTTAATTTAGAATGTTTCCAAATCTGATCGAAACATAGCAAGTTACTAAAATTAGTAAAATCAAATTAATTTTTGGAAAGAGTTCTAATTAGTGTTGATGACCCATGAGATGGACACATTGGTAACACTAATTTAAGAAACTGGACTTTCCTTAAAATAACTTGACTTGGAACCAATCTTTGATCATATCATGAGATGATTTGATGTTCATATTTATATACATGTGGGCCCTAATACCTTACAAGGAAATCCTCAATTATAAAATATTAAGTAGGAGCGGGGCATTTATATTTAGAAATCCCCATGGTTTTCCACCATAGGACCATTGTAAGGAAATTATTAGCCTCGCGCCATCTTGAGAATGGTCGTTCCCCATGGAGGGCTTTTATTTCTCCGGTTACTAGATATGAATCTCTTATGGATAGTGTTGGTGAGACAGAGCGGGGGCCCACTCCCCAAGGAGGAGCTGCCTGCAACGGTTGTCATGCAATGATAGTTGGTGGGTCACACTTAACTAAAATAATGATGTAGTATCCCTAAGGATTTGCCTCATGTATTTTAGAGACCAAAGCAAATCAGGAGTCATACATTATTTGGTATGAGATACCTAGATAATAATGAATGATGGGGATCATGGATAGTTAGTCTTAATTCGGATTTTGATCAACTTTGATCCGCACCAATCTAGGTGGTAATTGCACTCCCTAAGGAGGCATACCCCGGGGATTGAGATTCTGATGTATTCTGAATTTAGTGGTTATGAGGATTCCATATAAATTTGGTAGAATATTAAACCCTAATGTCATTTAAATTCATTAATTGAATGTATGGTTATGTGCTACAGTATTTCAAGCATGAAGTCAAATACTTTCAATCCACTTGCAACCATCCTCAACCAGAATAAGTTGGTGGGATCCAATTATGTAGACTGGAAACGGAACCGGATATAGTCCTGACAGCTTCAGGATATAAATATGTCCTTACCAAACCCCCCCCCCCCCTTGATGACCCAGTGCCGGAAGCATCACAGGAAGAAAATGAACTTTACACCAAGTGGGCCAAAGACGATGAGATGGCCAGATGTTACATACAAGCATCCATGTCTAGTGTTTTGCAACACCAACATCAATCATATAAGACTGCATATGATATTATATCAAACTTAAAGGAGATGTTTGCGGAACAGGGCAGGCCTGCTAGACATGCTGCTATGATGGTGCTTATAAGTACCAAGATGGCTGAAGGCACACCAGTACAGGACCACATGTTGAAAATGATGGACTCATTGAATGAGTTAGATGTACTGGGGGCTACGAATGATGCAGAATCGCAAATTGACATAATCCTTGAGTCACTACCAGAGTTATTCAACAATTTCAAGGTCAATTATTATATGAATAAAATGAATTTGACTCTAGCTGAGCTTTCTAGCCAGCTGGTGGTGACTGAAGGGATTATGAAGAACAAGCCAATTGCCCTGATGACAGAAAAGTCATTTGCCAAGTCCAAACTGAAAGGCAAAGGGCGGAAAGGCAAGAAGAAATCAGTTCCGAAGGGTCCTAAGTTGGAGAATGGTCCTGATGGTGGTGTTGGTAAAGCTAAGAGGTCGGGGACAAAAGTTAGTGCCTAAGTTAGTGCATGAACAAAGGTCGGAGAAGAAAAGAGGCAGAGTAACGACTAGGAAGTTGCATGCATGTATGCGTACCTGGTTTTGGGTTGTAAATCACCTCATATGAGAAAGTTCCTAGATGCCTGCGAGTGGGCCTAATGATTTGACTGCTAGGGTCTCATCAGCCCATAGAGTAATTAATGAGGATCCATCATAGCCCACATTGCATTAAATGAGGGTCCGATCAGCCCATACTGCATTAAATGCTAGTCACATTGGGCCTGATCTCGCCTCGATCTGTTGGCGGCTAAGGTCCCATCGGATCCTTTCTTGGGCCCTGTCCTGATATGGCTACAGCCACTAGATGTGGCTCTGTCAGGGATTTGATGAGGGCGAACGGCTTGGATGGTGTATCTGTCCCATCAGCGCTTGCATGTACCCTGCCACGTGTCCTTATGGAAGGCGTGGCTATCAGTACCTGTCTCGGATAGCAGCTCTTCACTTCGGCTGTAGCCGAGATGCACTACTTGTTCAACGAGGCATGTGGTAGAGATCGTGCCAAGCAGTGCTGGTCTCGACAATGCATCAGCGTTCGTGCCGAGACGCAAACAGCCGAAATGGAGCACAAGAGAGGGCGTCACTGCTGGCCCTAGCATAACTTGCGCACTAATGATTGCCCCACACAATTGCCCCCTAGCTTCCGACTTCTTGGGATCTTGAATTCCTTGGGGTCAGGAGCTATACTTACGAAAAAACGGCCAAAAATGTTCTCCCTGACGTCAGCAGTTGACACGTGGCGCTTATTCAACTTCTCCTCGCACGCCAAGGGTAATTAACTGCAGTAAATGCCATGCTTGAATCATTGCGTGCCGATGACACCCGTCGCCATCCGGTTAGCCATGCTGTCATACAGGGTACGCGTGCAATCTCTGAAGCGACGTTTTTTTAATTTTGAAAACGGCGCCATTACGGGGCGCTTCCTTTTTATAAATAGATGCATCTTCCAAGAACCAGAGCCAAGACCCAGAGCAGAGCTTTCATTTACACACAGCGCACCCGCATCCATTTCTGTTCTAGGTTCCCCTGTGTTAGTAAGTTCCTCAAGTCCTTCGTCATTCATTGTTTTCCTTCTGGTTCTTTTCCTCTTTCTCTACTTTTTCATTCGCCAGCCATTGGGGTTTACTGCCATTGGTTAGATACTCCACAAGCCATAGAGGGACTTAGGTCGGCGTATGGGATACCGGACTACGTCTTCGTCCGGAGTTCGGCGCAGAAGAAGTCGGAGCGTACAGCATCCCTCGTCACCCCGGGGTCGTTCCAAGTATGATATCTTCTGGTTTTGATTTTGTCTCTATCCTTTCTTTCATTTTCTTGAATTGACGCTTTTCCTGATCATACAGACACTCGACAGAGGAAAGCCGGGCAGGTCTGCTGGAGAAGGAACGAGGCTTGGCATCAGCGAGTCTCGAGGTGCACTGAGTTCTCCAACAGGGCGGCCTGGGCTCTTCTCGGCTACAAGCCTAAGTACCGAGGCTACTACAAGAGAGCCGAGGTTACTCAGCAGTCGCCAGAGAGAAGCCCGGAAAGAAGCCCCGAGATGAGGGAGACCGAGACCGAGGTGGGTGCTTCTCGGATAGCTCCCGAGGTCACCGCCAGCAGGGTCGAGTCTGGCGCCGAGGCCTCCACCTCCGAGGCGAAGTCGAGCGGAAGCCCCCTCATCAGACGACCTCGCTGCCCTGCTCCACCCCAATAACTGAAGAGATGATGCCCCGCTGCCAGCCCGTCGTGAAGGACCTGAGTTCGCTGGCGTTTCCCAAGGACACTCCAATGTCGGTCGTCGATAGGGTCCCTTCACCACCCCCCACATTCGGAAGGTCAACAACAAATCAGGGGGGCCACAGTTGAGGAAGAAGTCAGGCCTAGGAAGAGGCCAAGGACAGAGGCTGTGGTCGAGGACACCCCGGAGACCACAGTGGTGCCACCCCCCGGGCCAACCCCTTGGAGACCTTCTTTACAGATTGGTCCCGGGAGGCCTGTCTCAGTGGAGGACCAGGTCCCCGGGAATCCTTTGGTGATGGCAGCCCTCGCTGCCCCGAGACATAGCCCGGCGCAGGGACCATGATAATGTGGCGCTGGCGATGGCATCGATGCAGGCGGGGCTTCTGGTAAGTGTTCGGAGCCCAAGTTCTTTGTGGATTTTGACTTCTATCATGGTTTTCTCACAGTGTTCTGTTTTCTTACAGCTAGTGCAGAGGTCCCATGTGCAGCTGGAGAGGGCTCGACGGTAGGGCGCCGAGAGAACTGAGGTCGAGGCTTAGAGGAAGGCGCTGGAGGCCGCAGTGGAGGCGAGTGGGAAGAGAGTACCTGAGCAAGAACAGTCGATCCAAAGTCTCACCGTTGAGGTGGAGGTTGCGAAGGCCGAGATTGAAACATATAAAAAGAAGATGGTCGAGCAGACTGAGGAAGTCGAGGGTAAGTTGGAGGCCAAGACCAAGGCAGCCTACGACAAGGGAGTGGCTGAGGCAACCGCTTTGTACGAGGCACAGGTCTTGACCGTCCGAGACAAGGCATGGGAGTTTGGCTGGCTCGCTGCGCTAGACAAGGTGGGCGTTCCCTAGGGCGACCCAAATTATCAGAATCCAACTAAGTTCCCAAGCTCAGATCCGGAAGCAAGCTCCGCCCCCACTCCGACCGAAGCTGCTGCTGCGTCAACCGAAGTTCCTCTTGCTGAGGAAGCTAACACTAGCGCCACTGAATAAACTTATGATGTATCTTCTCTTTTTTTTTTTATGTAATGAAACAATTGTAATTCCTAGTGAATCAATGCAATTGAATTTTTGTCTCAAACTGTGAATTTTTTCTCTGCTGTGCTTTTACATTTCCTTCTTACGTTTTGTTTCTATTGCTTTTCACTTTTTGTATAAGTGTTTGAGTTTGGCTAGATATGATCCGAATTGGAGGCATGGCCGAGCTGGAACACCTTATGAAATAGGTAGTGACTTTCCTTTGTCACCCATGCTCAAGGTTCCACCGCTTCGTCATGTAACGGCTCTGATGCACAATAAGTTTTGTACCATATATAGCACGATTGACACATACCCGGGATTGATTTTGTGATACACCTGCTTTTAGGGCACCGATGAGTGGAAGAATTCATATCAACCCGAGTTGTCTTTAGCCGAAATGGATTTGTGCGAGTGGGATGTAGTGATCTTAGGGCAGTCTAGATGGCCGAATTGGCTTCATGCCCGGGTGGAACTCATTTCGACCCAAAGGCAACCTCATCAGTGGTCGTAATGGCTTCACGCCTGGGTGGTATATATACCGATCCTAAGGCGATCTCATCAGTGGCCGTAATGTCTTCACGCCTGGGTGGTATATATACCGACCCTAAGGCGATCTCATCAGTGGCCGTAATGGCTTCACGCTTGGGTGGTATATATACCGACCCTAAGGCGATCTCATCAGTGGCGCTGTCGCCGAGCTGCCGATAGTGGTCGCCAAGTTCTACAGACTCTGAATAGGGCAACAAGAAATTTGCTTTCATTGATCTTGAAAATCTTCCAAGTACAGAGTACAGGTTTAGAAATAGAACTTCTTGAGATGCAACGCATTCCATGGCCATGGTAGTTATCGGCCCTCTATATCTTCAAGTCTATAGGCTGACTGTCTGGCAGTAGAAATTACTTTGAATGGTCCATGCCTATTCGGGGCTAGCTTGCCCTGATTAGGACCCTTGTCGCCTGAGAGTGTCTTCTTTAGAACCAGCTCGCCAACTGAGAATTTCCTCTCTCTGACCTTTTGATTATAGCCTCTGGCCAGCTGTTGCTGATAGGCGGCCAATCTGATTGCTCCTGCTTCCCTGCTCTCGTCGGCTAAGTCCAGATCCAGAGCTAGGTTCGCCTCATTCCGGCCTTGATCAAAGAGTTTGGATCTCAGAGTTGGGAGGCCGGTTTCTAAGGGACTGACAGCCTCCATCCCATAGGCTAGGGAGAAAGGAGTCGCCGTAGTGGAGCGCCTTGGAGTTGTTCTGTAAGCCCACAAGACGCTTGGAAGCTCTTCTACCCATCTTCCCTTGGTTCTGTCGAGTTACTTCTTCAGTCCATTGAGTACCACCTTGTTAGAGATTTCTGCTTAGCCATTGCTCTACGGGTACGCCGGGTGGAGTAGTGGTTCCGAATGTCGAGTTCTTGGAAGAAGCTCCTGAAGAGGTTGGAATCGAACTGGGTCCCGTTGTCCGAGACCAAAGCTCTAGGAATGCCGAACCTCGTGATGATGTTCTTCCACACGAAATTCTTGGAATCTTGCTCTGTGATGGAAGACAACGATTCTGCCTCGATCCATTTGGTGAAATAGTCGGTGGCTACAATTAGCCACCTCCTGTTCCCCGGAGATCGGTGAAGTGGTCCCACGATGTTGAGCCCCCATTGGGCAAATGGCCATGGACTGGAGAGCGGACTTAGATCTTGTGCTGGCTGATGGAAGGAGTGGGAGAATTTTTGACACTTCTCACACTTTTTAGCGTATACATGTGCGTCCTTCTGCATATATGGCCACCAGTAGTCTTGGCTGATAGCTCGGTATGCTAGAGATCTCCCTCCAATGTGGCTCCCGCAGATCCCTTCGTGTATTTCATAGAGGAAGTCCTCGACTCTTCTTGGATGAACATACTGGAGGTATGGGCCTATGAATTACTTCCTGTAAAGCTTGCCTTTAAGAGACAACCAGAACCGGGCTGCCTTGAGTCTGATTCGGTGAGCCTCGCTTTTGTCCTCGGGAAGTTGGTCGTCCTTTAGGCAAGCTATGATGGGGTCCATCTAGCTCAGGCCGAGATCAAGGCACAGTACTTTCCAAGGTGGATGGAGCTCTATGCTAGGCATGGCCAACAATCCTACTTCAATGTTTCTTCTCCTTCCTGCTTCGACAGCAGAGGCTAAGTTAGCAAGGGCGTCGGCGTGAGAATTTGACTCTCTGCCTATCTGCCTAATTTCGGCCGTCTGGAACTGAGAGAGCATCTTCTTTGCAACGGCTAGGTAAGCGGCCATCCTGTCGTCGCAAGCTTGGTAGTCCCCAGTCAGCTGGTTCGCCACCAGCTGTGCATCACTGAAGACCACTAGCTTTTGAGGTCCGAGGATTTTGGCGTTGTTTAGTCCTGCTATTAGGGCTTCGTACTCAGCTTCGTTGTTTTACGCCTTGAAATCCAGAGTCAAAGGCTGCTCGATGACCAGCCCTTCTGGAGACTGGAGGACAACTCTGGCGCCAGCTCTTCTTGAAGTGGAGGATCCGTCGACGAAGACTCTCCAAACTGGGGTGAGGGCTTGGCCTTGTGATTGTTCATCGGAGTCCGTGGACGCCTCATGCCCCCTGCCCCACAGTTCGGCGCCGAGCTGGGTTGGTGCCGAGCTCGGAGAGAACTCCACGAGGAAATCTACCAACACTTGGGCCTGAATCGTTATCCTAGGCTAATACTGGATATCGTACTGTCCCAGTTCGACAGCCCATCTGGAGAATCTTTCTGAAAAGTCAACCTTTTTGAAACAGATTTAAGTGGATGTTTCGTAACAACCACTATGGTGTGAAGAGCTTCTCTAAAGGTAAATATCTGGTCTCGGCATCAATGAGGGTTTTGCTCGTATAATAAATTGGCTTTTGAAGCTTGTCCTCTTTGATGAGGACCGAGCTCACCGCATGATCCGAGACCGCCAAATACAAGTACAAAACTTCTCCATGTATCGGAGTTGAGAGCAAAGGGGGTGAAAAGAGATAGGCCTTGAGTTCTTGCAATGTCTGGTCACATTCTTGAGTCCATTGAAATTTTAAATTTTTTCTAAGATGTTGAAAGAAAGGCCGGCACTTATCTGAGGATCTGCTGATGAAGCGATTCAGTGCGGGCGCCGTGCCAGTGAGCTTCTGGACTTCCTTTGCAGTGGTGGGACTCTGCACTCTGAGAATGGCTGAGATCTGATCTAGATTCGCCTCGATCCCTCTGCACATGACTAAGCTTCCAAGGAACTTGTCGGAACCGACACCGAAGGCGCACTTAGAAGCATTGAGCTTGAGCTTGAACCTCTTTAAAGTGTCGAAGACTTGAGCCAGGTCTTCCAAATGGTTCTGCGCCTGTTTGGACTTGATGACCATATCGTCAATGTAGACTTCGACGATCTTGCCGAGCTGAGCCTGGAACATCCTGGTGACGAGTCGCTGGTAAGTGTCTCCCGCGTTCTTCAGCCCAAACGGCATCACCTTGTAACAATAGGTGCCCCTGGGCGTTATGAAGGCGGTTTTCCCCTCGTTTGGCCTATACATTGGTATCTGGTGATAGTTGCGGTACGCGTCAAAGAAGCTCATTCTGTCATGTCCAGCGGTGGCGTCGATCATCTGGTCAATCTTTGGGAGAGGAAAGCTGTCCTTGGGGCAAGCTTTGTTGAGGTCAATAAAGTCGACACACACTCTCCACTTGCCTGTTTTCTTCTTGACAACCACCGTGTTGGCTAACCAGGCCGGGTACTGGACTTATCTGATCACTCAGGCTTCCAACAGCTTATCTACCTCCTCGATCACGGCCTCTATCTGCGGCACCCCAGACCTACAAGCTCTCTGCATCACCGGCTTATGGTTAGGGTCCACGTTCAACTTGTGGCACATGACCTCGGGGTCAATGCCAGGCATCTCATGGGGCATCCAGGCGAAGACTTCTCTATTCTGCACCAAGAATTGGACCAACTCCGACTTTTCTAGCTCTGTGAGCTGGCTTCCGAGCAAGAAGAATCGTTTTGGATCGATCCTGACTTCAGTCAGATCTTCTACGCTCTTCGTCTCCGGGTCCTGGCCGACCTCATCCAATTTCTTCTCCATCTCGGCCATGTTGACCTGCTTGAGCTCTCTCTCCCCGGACACTACGGCCATCAGGCACTATTTGGTCATCTGTTGTTCTCCTCTAACTGTAACAATCTCCACCTTGCCATTTCCGTCTTCCAATGGGAACTTCAGCTTCTGGTGGTGAGTAGAGGGGACTGCTTCCATATTGTGGAGCCAGGTCCTACCCATTATGGCATTGTAGGCGGAAGGCGCGTCAACCACCATGAAGTCTGCCATCACGGATGCTCCGCCGACCCATACTCTGAGGGTAATCTTCCCTTTCGGGTATACCGGCTTGGCACTCAAGCCTATGAGGGAAGTTCTGGCTTCTTGCAGGTCCTTCTCCGTCAGGCCCATCCTCTTAAAGCAATCGAAGTAGAGGACCTTGGACGAACTGTCGGGGTCGACGAGGATCCTCTGCACTGTGCAATCCTTCAATTTCAGGGTGACAATGAGCGGGTCGTTGTGGGGGAGTTGGACCCCTTCCAAGTCTGCATCTGAGAACCAGATCTTGGGCCACTCTCTCCGATCCCTGTTGGGAGCTGAGCCGAGTTTGGCCGCCATCATCTACTTACTGTGGGAGGCTTGCCTGGGTTCGGCGCGAGCTTGGTTACTCCCTCTGGGAGGGGGAGCTAGATGGATGACATTTATGAGTTTCTCAGACTCATCACTGTCTTGACCCTCTCGTCTCGGCGCGGAGCCTGGTTGTCATCCCTGGCGCCCGCCTTGATGTATTCATGCAGGTGTCCATCTTGGACGAGCTTCTCCAAGTGTGACCTCAGTATCCTGCATTCTTCGGTCTTATGCCCGCCCTGCTTGTGATATGCACAGAACCTGCTCTGATCTAGGGAAGATGGGTATCCTCTGATGGGTTGCGGCCAGCTGAAGAATGACTTTGACTTGATTTATTCATGATTTTATGAATGGGCTCCTTGAAGATGGTGTTTACTACTCTATAGGGGTCGACGGACGGCCTAGGCTTCTTGCTTCCTCTCGAGGTGGATGCTGGAGCCTTCGCCGAACTGGCCGATGTTCAGCGTCTGTTCGGTTCATCCTTCCAGAACGATCCCTTGTCTTTCTTCCAGGGTTTGCCATCTTGGTCTCTTTACGCGATCCCGAAGGTCTCCCGAGCTCGGGCTTGGTCGTCCTCTTGAGCAATGTAGTGGTTCACTATGGCCATTAGTGCTGTTATAGATGACATAGGGTTCTGGGCCAGATCTTTGCGAAGATCACTGTCTGGCAGCAGGGCATTCTGGAAGACGAAGATTGCTACTTCGTCCTTGGTGTTCTCAATCTGGCTGTAGACTGTCCAGAATCGCTTGGCGAACCGGGTGATGTTTTCCTCTCGCTTCATCTTCAAGGCCATAATATCTGTATCCGTCTTCGGCATGACTTTGTAGGCCTGGAACTTCTTCATGAAGGACTGTTGGAGTTGTTGCCAACTCGAGATGGACCCCTCTGGGAGCGCACAAAACCATTTCAAGGGGAGGTCACCCAAACTAGAAGAGAAGACTCGACAGTTCAAGTGACCTTCGCCCCCCCAAACAGACATCCTCTGGGAGAAGTGTCGAACTTGCGCGGCCTGAGCCGAAGTCCCGTCATAAGTGACGAACCTCAGGACAGTGAACTTCCTCGGAAGGGGATAATTCCTGATGTCGCAAGAGAAGGGGGACACGCCGAGATCGATGGACTCGCAGGCATCCCATTGGTCTCGGGTGAGACCGACCACCTCTAGGTTGTGCTGGACTGTCCGCCTGATGCGCTCGTCAAGCCACTCTTGGTTGTCGTATCTGACCTCTGGAATGGTTTCCGACACCCTCCTTGAATGGCTACGACTGGTGCTCGGTCCTTCGTCGCGAGCTCGATCACACCTCTTCTCGTTCAGATGAGTCCTCAGATCTCTCTCAGAGGGAGCAGTGTGTCTGCTGCGAGAAACTCTCCCCTCGTCATGTCGCCATGACTGCTGCTGCCTTGCTAAGCCTGTCACTCTTTCCAGCTGCTGCCGAAGCTGGCGGATCAGAGCATCTTTTTCTCTAATGGTGGCATTTTGTGCTCGAATCTCCTCAAGGGTAGGGTCAAAGTCTTCGTCAGTGTCATCTCCGTCGTCCTCATGATGGTCGGAGAGAACTGGCATGTTCACTACTGGAGACTTACCCCGTGGAGCTTGTTTCAGCAGGGGAGCCTGATCCGGCAGAGGATCTTCTCTAGGCTGCTGTCGAGGGTCTCCTTGCCGGAGAGACGTTGTTACTCCCCTCGAAAGCGACTCCGAGAGAAGATTATGCTCCTGGACGTCGATTAGGACAAAACCACGTTCATCGTACTCGTCTGCAAGAGTTTTCTTCTCAGCCCTCTTCTTGGCAGGAAGGATGACAAAGGACGGTCATGTTCGTCGCGTTTTGGATGTTTCTCCGCCTTTTGTAACTCTCTTAGTCATGGTGTCAGGGAAGGCTTTCTGATCTTTTTTCCCACAAACGGCGCCAATTGTAAGTGCTGAAAATATTAACTCCCAAGATTAGGGAGAGTCTTTGAGGACTTATCCAAATGACTAGAGAGAGCTATCCGCTTCAGGGACCTGAAAGGGAAGAAGAAGCAGTTAAAGGACCCTGGCTGTGGGCAGCACAGGGCTCTCTGATGCCTAAGTTAGTGCAGGAACAAAGGTCGGAGTAGAAGAGAGGCAGAGTAACGGCTAGGAAGTTGCATGCATGTATGCGTACCTGATTTTGGGTGGTAAATTACCTTATATGAGAAAGTTCCTAGATGCCTGCGAGTGGGCCTACTGCGAGTGGGCCTAATGATTTGACTGTTAGGGTCTCATCAACCAATATAGTAATTAATGAGGATCCATCATAGCCCACATTGCATTAAATGAGTGTCCGATCAGCTCATACTACATTAAATGATAGTCACATTGGGCCTGATCTCGCATCGATCTGTTGGCGACTAAGGTCCCATCGGATCCTTCCTTGGTCCATGTCCTGATATGGCTACAGCCACTGGATGTGGCTCTGTCAGGGATTTGATGAGGGCAGACGGTTTGGATGGTGTATCTGTCCCATCAGCGCGTGCATGTACCCTTCCACATGTCCTTATGTAAGGCGTGGCTGTCAGTACCTGTCTCAGATAGCAGCTCGTCACCTCGGCTGTAGCCGATATGCACTACTTGTTCGATGAGGCATGTGGCCGAGATCGTGGCAAATTGTGCTGGTCTCGGCAATGCATCAGCGTTCGTGCCGAGACGCACACAGCGGAAATGGAGCACAAGAGAGGGCGTCACTGCTTGCCCTAGCATAACTTGCGCACTAAGGATTGCCCCACACAGGTGGATTGATCAGAGAACCATATGGAAACATTCTCATGGCATACACATGCGAGGTTCGTGCTGCGCACCCCTGGAGGCAGAAATGTTGGCACTTCATCAGGGCCTACAGCACGTGAAGGACATCGCACCACAGGCTTTACAAGTCGAAGGAGATTGCTTAGTGCTCGTTACATCTATTCAGAACTCAAGCCATTTATCTTGGGATATGATGCCCCTGTGGAAGCGGACAATGCACATGCTCTCATCTATGGAAACTGGACAATTCATTATTGAAAGCGTATTGCTAACCGAGTTGCTGATGAACTTGCGAAGTATGACATACTTTCTGAGAATGAGATAAGGAAACGCTGCCTCCACATATTCGACTAATCCTAGATGAAGAACGGGAGAGAGCTGCTCACTACACTCGTTCTTTTTACTACCACCCAACTGCTAGCCCAGCAAAATCATGCACCCCTGACCTTCGAGTGTCCACTTCAGGCACAATTTCACTAGGAGAAGGCAGGCGGACACAATCTATGGATCAATGATAATGGCACAGCTGAGGAAAACAGTGCTTTCTGCTACTGGATGCGCAATTGTATGGGTTTTTTGGGTCTTTACCAGTAGGAAGTCTTCTGTTTTTTCAATTCACTCTTGCTTTTCTACTGAGGCAATGATCTTTATGCCTCAGAACTACCCTGTAATGCTCAATAAACTTTATTAATACATTTCCATTTTAGAGCAAAAAAACAAAAAGGTCTCATAGAACCTTCTGTAAGGCATAGGATGTATAGGGGTACATGGTAAGAATTTTAGCCACAAATGGGATCAGCTCAGGGTCCGATTTGGTTCAATTAGTTAAACCATTAGATACCGTTTAATGAGTTGGGTCGTCTAGATACCCGACCCAAAAATTGAACCGGGGATTTAATTGGGCCCAAAACGGGTCAAACCCAACCTGACCTGGGCTTAACCTGGCTCGACTCAGAATCATGCCAACAACATCAAAATGTTCCGGGCTTTAAGCTTGTAGATAGCGCAAAGAAGAGTGCAGTATGGAATGCATAGTTAATCGCATGCAATATGAGGCCCACTTTGGTTTTCATTCAAATCTACTAAATTCAATTACTTATCGGCCAACTTAGAATTCAATCAATTTTTATATTAGAAATCTTAGATCTTAATAAATAAAAAAACACAAGAAACCGATGCTTAAATTAATTTTGATACTACAATGCATATATATATATATATATATAATCAAAGCATAAGTGAATAATAAATTTAAATCATATTAAGAACCATAAATCAAAAGACAAGAGAGGGTGAACTCACATACAATATATTCACACCTAACAATCATGGAGATCACGATGACATACTATATGAATTGAATGGATTACTTGAGATCGTATCATGGGTCACACAAAGCATATCTTAACCATAGATTAATTATCATAAAGAGATGATTATAAAAAAATTAGATCAAAGGAGCCTTGAATGTAGATCACTTACCTCATATCCATGAATAGATTGAAAGTGCTAATTCTTATGTCACGTTTGGGAACTAAATCTTTGGGGAAAAGATTTTCGGTTTTCCTAAAGAAGTGATAAATCCATGTTTAGCAATTGTGAATTCTCGAGGATCTGGACAAATGAAAATCTTCATTTGTTAGGATTTTCAGATCCGACCACCCCCAAAAGATTTGAAAATCGTCATTTAAGTGGATTTGCACATTGAACCTTATTTTTCTCAATTATATCCATCGATACACACTAATATTAATGTGAAATTATCAACTATACAAATCCCTAGTGAAAAATCCTTGTTCCAGTGGTAGTGGAAAATCATCAGATCTATGGATTCCTCGCCTCTTCCTAAACATGCTCTAAATGAAAGTGAAAGACCCCGCACTTATGGCATAGAGAAGAAAGAGGTTGTTTCCCGGTGAGGAACAGAGGAAATAAATGAATGATGAGATTTTATATCCTTCTTGGTCATCATGCCCATAAATGCCATGGTCAACTCCCATTAGTTTCATTTAAGTGATTTTTACAAATATCTCTCCCCCTTCCTTAATGCCATGGGTTAATTACCATTAATTTCATTTAAGAAATTGTGCCCAATATCTCTCCACCTTCCTTTACGCCATAGGTCAATTCCATAATTTCATAAAGAAAATCATCTAATCATTTAGTGGACCACACTAAGATAAATGAGTTCCAAATTCTCTTTTTGTTTTGGTAAATATAGTTCCAAATTCTCTTAAAATTGTAATTTGGCCCTACATCTACAAAATGATTCTCTATATCAATTAATTCACATGGTCTACTTATTACTGTCATTTAATTAAACTGTGCCACATCAAAGCAACTAATTAGCTAGATTAAGCTGATCCCCTTTATTAAGCCAGATCTGGAATCAGGCGCTTACACTGTACAAATCCAAGTGTTCTAAACTTTTAAGGCTTTTGTGGCATTTCATCGGTCCTTTGTCCTTTTCATTTGGATTCTCATTGGTTGGAATCAGGGTCTGAATGAGATATTTTGGACTTAGTAGGCCCATATGCCCTGTCGTAAGTAGAACATCCCTCATACCATTGGGTCATGTATAGTGTAGTGAACCAAGCAGAGTGGATCTTTCATACGAGTATCTTGGTCCTCACATTTGTGTTAGACCTTAGCTCTCATCTAATTGGTTGTATATCGGTCCTAGTCTTTCTAGTGCAACCTTGCTTCATCCACAATCTTCTACAATCTGCAAACAATCTTTTCTACCAAATACATTTTAATAATGTTTCTTTTCTCTCTTTAGAGACAGCTATTTTGGATATAAGCTTCTCCAAGCTTGAATTCACATCTTATCAAATAGATAATCAACAAGTACAACCTAAGAACTAATTCTTTCTAAAATAAAGCATTGAACTGTTTTATTCTCACAAAAGTTACATCTAATGAAAGAACAACTTAATCATAATAGAAATAGCACAAATTCAACTCTTACAAGTACTAATTGAAAATAATCTGAAATCTACTAATTCACCACTGCACATTTCTTCCTAATCTCACCGGTTGTTCCAGTCTTCACTTCAATTCTTCCCATCTTCTCCATGGACAAAGCAAACTCTTCATAGAATTTCGACAATGGCGCATTCAGAAGGTCATTTATAATTGATTTTGCAGTGTTAACTGTAGTAAGAGCAGCATCAGATTGGAACAGGCCTCGCCTCTTCAGTAAAAGCCTGTAGTAGCTGAGGTCGAATGTCCTGAAACTCCCAGGATCCATTTCGAAAATCGTGGTGTTGTCGGTTGGAACCTTGCACTTTTTCTTTAGTACTTGGGCGTATTCACTGTCTAGAGATGGATCCATATCGCCTTTTCCAGTGAAATTGTACAGACGGTTTGTGAATGATGGATTGCAGTGAGCAATTCCTATTGTGTGGCCTCCTGTGATGGTTAAAGAAAGTTATTGATCTGCTGAGGGAAAATGTAAGATGGTACAACTGAAGTGAGCAATCCCACGCCCATTTGGGCAATCAAATCTTTCATAGCTTACACCATGATGCCTCAAATGTCTCCTTAAATCAATTGATCCACAGCATTAGACTTTGCAAAGAAGATTGAAATGTTATCTATAATTGTCAATCGAGAAGCTCTTAGAGCAGGGATCATTTGAGATGGAAGACATTGAGAAATGGCTGATCCTATGATGATTGTGACACTTTAACGGCCTATATCATCTCAAGGTGAGGTGCTCCTTTACCATCAATGGTTTGAAAAAGGCAAAAAAGGAAAGAGAGAGAGAGAGAGAGAGAGAGCGAGAGCTGGGGGCGCGGGGCGTGGTGGGTCTAATTAGATGTCATATAGTTTACCAGATAACAGAACCAGATCTGTCACATTGAGTCCTTTGCTTGCAAATCTTGTCTGCAGAGTACTGAAATTGAAAAATGGAGCTGGAATGTTTTGCAAGGCCTCGGTGGAATTCGACACAGTGCCATCTCTGCGCCCTGTTGGAACCCTCCAAAATGGTCCCCCCTATTGTTGTAGTGAATCGGAAGAATTGGGTTACTATAAAAGTGTAAGATTTAATTTTGTGAAGTGATTAAAGTGCTCTGTTTGAGTTCTTACTAATGCCACAACTGAATCTCTTGCAACCAGTGAAACAACATCCGCACATGAAATGATTCCGGGGCACTCCTTTTCTAGTAAACTCTTAACTCCATCAACGAAGCCGAAGCCACGGAGGGTTAGATTCGGTGGAGAATCCTTTTCAGCTGTGTTAGTTGAAGTTGAATTTAACAGAACAGATGCATCACAGCCCTGGCAAAGAAACAATGAGGATAAAATCAGCACATGACCAGTGGCAAACCATATCATGCACTATGGTGTTGTATTCTAAGATTATATTCATAACCCAATAAAACTCAGTACAAATTGAAATGATAGAGAATACTGACCCTCACAAAGCAGTCATGAAAGTGCATTCTAAGAAGTGCTGCGGCCAAAGATGGTGCATTTGGGATGTGTTTCTTCACATAGTCTAGGACAATCTTCTCAGCCTTGGGGCAGGATTTATCATAAAATCCCAACTCCAGCTGACCCTGAACAGAGCCCAAGAAGGCCAAAACACCAAGAAAGAGGATAGCCACAAGACCCATTGTCCCCATTTCCAATGAAACTGAAGGAAACCTCTCTCTCTCAGTCTGTTATCTTTGAGTTTCTTCAATGAGAAAGCAGTCCTCATCAAAGCATATTTATAGCCGTTGCATCGTCTATTATTTGAACTGGTCTACTCATCCATATGGAAATATTATGTTTAATGTTACAAGCAAACTCCATGTGCTTTTTCTATGCCTTTCTGGTACATGTTAATGTAGCTGGGATTAGAGTTTGTGGTGCTAGATACAAGAAAAGGAAAAAAATGATTTGAATAATTGAGTTTTGTTGAAGGACAATATTGTTCTGGACTGGATGGCAATGGTTCCCATTTATCCTGATGGTCCAGCATTTATCTTGATAGGCCCCCTATCCGACTGGTTATATCTCTACCAATGTCATTAGGTGTGCAACCCCGGGGGGCCGTTGGGGTTGCGGCTGCGGTGGGGCTGGGTAACTTGTCCTAAATTGTGAATTCATTACTCAAGTACAAATCGTGTTCAGCTGAGTTTACCTGGGCTGGGTCAAGTGCCCAAATTTCAATATATGATCTGTTTGAGGTGTAGTGTACTATTGTCAATAATATGGTCTTTCTATACATGTTTACATACAAGTTGTGTACCTTGGCCAAACTGCAAGGGTTTACTAATCTACCCACTTCCATAGATAAAGGGGCCCAAAGTTTTGAATCTAGATAATAAATCTGATAGGACACTTCTTAACCCGGCCATTTGAAAATCGAATCCTATTAAAAAAAATTCCAGTCATTTGTTCCAACCAGTTTGAGGCCCATGAATTAAACGGTGTTGATCGTGGAACGTTGGAGCCCACATGTCTGAAATCAGGAGCCTATGCAAAATGTACACTTGCCATGACTCAGGACCTTACAATTTCCTTTCTGTTAGGGTGGTTGACGTGATCCATCTATAAAGGCCGTATGCATGCTGTAATTGAATTTTTTTATGAGCGTGGTCAGTGTAAGGGGTTTGGTGCTGCTGCTTATTTGAAAATGTTATAGGGCTTTAACAACTCTTTATTTTGTTGATGTAACAGACTCAGCAGCATGCATTGATGCTGGAATGTCGGGTTTTTTTTTTTTTTTTTTTTTTTTTTTAAAAACCCTTTCGACCATAGTATGTACAGGATCAATAATTTTTAATCTTAAAACTTGTCCATCCGGGTGACATGCATAGTGAGATCATGACATAGTGAGATTCTCTCTCTCTCTCAAATCCAAAAAAGTTTAATTGGTTCAGATCCAAATCTAGATATTTTTAGTATGTTGACCCAATGATTCAAATCTATAACTACAAATAGTTGCATTTTAGAATAGATAGATCTCAATAGTCTATATAGTTTGAATCATATTATTGCTTGAGAGTCTTATAGAGCTTTGATCTTATTTCTGATTTAAGAGTTCCACCTATAGGCTCCACAATTCTATTCTATAGTGAGACCCATTGATCCCTAGTACTCTTATTAGCTTTCTTCTTGTTTCATGCCCATATTATTCAATGTCTAACCTCTTTTGGTTTTAGCTGATATCCGATTCCAATCAAGATCAAGATCAATCCTACAAAAAAGAACCTCAATCTTGATTCGACGTGCATAACCCAACAAGCATCTTATACAAGTTTGGTTTGGTTGGGTTGGTAAGATTAAATGGGTCAGGTTGACCCTCATCTGGTGTGGGTTGTAGTAGCGTAACCCTTTTTTAAAAGACGAATACATGTTGAACCTTAATCCGTAAACAACATAGGTCAATTCGACCGGTTTTCCACCCCTAATCTAACTTAACTATTAGTGTCAGGTGACAAAGAACTTTCAAAATCATAATAAGAATATTATTGATAGAGAATGCAAATAAGGAAGGTTGGATGTGCTTGTTAGTTATCTCTAGGATCATCTAGATTAACCACTTTTACACAAAAATAAAATTAGTAGTAGTAGTACTGATGGATGTCCAAATTTTAAAAAAAAATGATTAAAAATTACAAGTAAAAAAATAAAGAAAATTTTTATGACAAATTAGAAATTAATAAAATTTGAAGGTGGAAGTTGATGAAAAGGAAATGTAGTCGTCATACATTTAAAAATAGAGGATATCTTCCTGAGGGAGCAGGCTTCTTTCCCCTATCCAAGATCTCATGAGTGCTAGCAGCCTTCGGTGGGTAGGGAAAAAAAAAACAACATTTTAGCCATGGTTTTAAAACATATATCAGACTGATATCACCAAAGCCAAGACCTGTTTTTTGTTTTTTTTAGAAAAAATTATAAAAAAAAAACCAGAGAGTAAAAGGGAATTTAAGTCTTCCTTTTTTCAATTTAAGGTGTTTTAGAAGTAAATAAATAAAAATATATAATTTAAAGACACTAAAAGCAAACTGTATGTTTTAAATCTTGGACTACACTATGCCATATAAAATACTTGGATATTCCAAACCATTCAAAATTGTCTAAGTCGTGCTAAAACCTTTTAACCGTTGAAGTATCTGACTCGGTCTTGGTCCAGTCTTAAAACCGTGATTATATCTCTCAACCCCCACTTGCGCCATCTTTAAAGTATAGCAACTCTCCCCTCTCATATGCATCAGGCTTTAATGTAATATTGCAAAGGCTGGCCCAAGTTAGTTAGGATAAGGTAATTTGCCTCACAGGACACATGTAGGGAGGGGATCCCGTAGTGGGTGGTCAACCATGGGGCATTCAAATCGGTTGGACAATCTGGCACGTCCGATTCACAATCACATGGATGGTCACATAAAGAAATCAGAGTCATGCAAACCAGATCAACAAAGTTGAATGAGGAGTGGGGAGTGGGGAATGGGGTACTTTGTCTTGTAGCAAACATGAACTGGATTTGAAGCAACAGGGGGAGCATGATTTTGGAAAACTTTCAACAATGCCATCAGTTTTTTTCTTCCTTTTCTCTTAATCAAACAGAGAATTTATAGAATAATCTGAAAAAAGAAGCTTCCTGTTCTAAAAACCTACTAATTTCTTCTATTGCTTACTTCTATTTTCAATTCTTTTCAATTGATCACCCTTATAAGATGCAAATAATCTTAGTTTTTAGCTTCAATGATACACTTAATTTCTGATTTGTACCTAAAAGTTACTTTTAGAATGGGCGACACATAATCCCTAAATTTTAGCATAAATGATACAAAGTTCTTGATTTGTAGAGGAAATCATTCAAACTGGCTTATTAAAATTGGAGAAGAAAATATTAACAGACTAAATCTGATAATCAGAGTCAACATCTTCAACACCATACCCTTATCCTATCAATCTGATTATGCAGAAAAACTTACAATAAAACTCAATCATTGTGATTTTTTAAACCAATAAACAAACTCAGCCTTGATAAAGATCAGTCGGAAAACAAAATGTGAAGAAATCGTAATCTCCCTCGTATTGGCTTTCGGCCAAATTCTACTCCAATTTGAGAAGCATGCCTTCAAATTGGTCATGTTTAAATTCATAATTAATGTGTAATTTATATATTTTAGACGTGATCAATTTGATGATACACTAGACTCTTATCAAAGTGAAGTCTTTCCATTCAATGGATAATCACAGAACCGTAATCTTGGGTCCAATCAGCCATTATGCTAGAAATTTTATTGTGTTCGCTAATTCATGGGCTGGACAAAACTCTAGGTCCATTTGAGTTGTAATTTTGTATATATTTTAAAATAGATTGTGGTTGAGTCACCGTAGGAACCGAAGCGAAGACTGGAGTGTTTGGAGCCAAAAGAGCCAAATTCCAAAACACAAGTTCGCTATAGCAAAGATTCATTTTGCTAGAGCGGACTCCGGGAAAGGGAAGGCATTTGCTATATAGCTAGCATGGACGGTAAGCCCGGTTTGAGCCGAACTTCTAATTAGAGTTTGTGCTTAATTGCCATTCTTAGTGGATCAAGATTAGAAAACTCTTGTACGAATTTTGGGCTATATATTTGGTGTTTCTCTCAACTCTCAGTAAGACAAGAAGTTGCTCTCTCTTGTTTTGATGTGAGAAAACCCTAAGAGAGATTCCTTGTTCTCTAGAGATATCATTGAGAGATTAGGCTTAAGATTTGCTCTAGAAGGTTTGGTGCTCCTACTTCTTTGTAGAAGATTTGCACATCTTGGTTCTCAATGTGTTGTTAGGGGACCAAGCAGGGGGAACGGTGTGCGGCGAGTAGTCGTGGCAGCAAGGAGTTGTGCAAGAACAACTACAGCCCTTAGTTCGACATTCTGATTGGGAAAGGAAACTGTGAGTATATCTTGTAACCATTCAATAGTGATTAATTTTTCTGATTGTGGTTCTTCTCTCTGGATAGGGTTTACACGTTAAAATTTGTTTTTGCCTTCTTGTGGTGTGTGATTGCTAGATTTGATTACTAGTTTTGCTTTGATTTGATTCTGCTGCATTGGTTTTTGGATCTAATATCCATTCTAGTAAAACTTACAAATGGTATCAGATAGGGTTGCAGTATTTTATTGTGTAGATCTATATATTGCTAGAATGGATATCTACCGCCTATGCACTTCGACCAAAATCCCTAAATTTGTTAGGAGAAAAAAAATCTTCTAACGGGATTCAATATTATGAGTGTCAAGGATTTGGACATATTACTAGTGATTGTGGAAATAGGAAACCAAATAAAAGGGCTTTTAATTTGACTTGGGATGATGAGGAGAAAAAATCTAAGTCTAGGATGCCTGACACTAGAAAAGAGAAAGGGAAAATGACCGTACGGACGACCTAAAATCTAACATTTACCCAAGACAAGATGGAAAAGTATAAATTACCCACCAGCAGATCGTGTCGCGACCCCGGAACGGATCCCCGGGCCCGCGACGTAATCTGTTACAGCTACTATTGAAGATATACTTTCCCACAGGTTCCCGCGGTGAGGATTCCCAAAGACACGCGGAATCTGACTCACACGTACAAGCTTTGCGGAAGCGTGCAGCAAAACACATCAAAATGAGCACCAATAAAATGTTTAAGTGCTTATGACAAATAATATCAAAACATAGTATCAAAGAAAGAAGTTAAACTGGCATTCCCATCATAGTTCAAGTTAGAAAACTAACACGAAAGTAAGTAAGTTTTGTTACAACCCATAAGAGGCCAACAGAGGCCAATACAGTTCTCCAAAACAATTAAAGGAAACCCCAACACAAGATGACGAGACTCAAGGAACCCGCCCGACGTCTAAATGACATCGTCGGGCTGCCACTCTCTCACAGGGGTTGACTCGCAAGCCTCCTCCTGACGCTCCTCCTCAAAGGTAACGTCTCCTGCACCTAGGCACCAACAAACAAGGGTCAAACACTACGGTTTGGCAGGTAATCAATTTAGGCGTGAATAAGAACAATAACTTTTAGAGAAAACATATAAGCAAATCCTTGATATGAAATACTAACAAAACTGAGGTACATTTTCAAGAATGCGAACAAAGCTGAGATACCAAAACAAACTAGCATGAATACATAATATATCATGAATAGTTACAATCCACAAAGAGCCCATCATTTCTCTATCATTTATATAATGAAAAGAGCAAGAACGCACGACAAGCACGATATACATAATATAAGCACAACACGATTTCCCACAAAGATGGGAATTCCGGCCGCGGAACCGGACACGCACGATGTGTAATAATTACACGACCAGTCTGCAGACAGTCCACATGTTTAAAGACCCCCAGACAGTGGATCAAACTGAAAAGGCAGTCTAAGCTCAGTGGTGTTTACTAAATTCATGAATGCACAAAACACTCGAAACACGATCAAAGCATGTCGAGATAAAAAAGGGGGAAATCACTTATCAAAACACGACGAACACGACTAGCAAGAGGCATAATAATTATGCATAACATGCTTAGGAAGTGATCCCCTTTTTCTTGAAACAATTCTTCAAAACAAGCTTATACTTGAAATCCAAAACTAGTACACGATGGTACTTATCGTACCAAAACGGAATTCAAACACGAAATCTGACAAGCATATGTTAAGGCTACTAGTTGACCTTTGTGTAATTGGGACCCTCAAATGTCGAAAAATACAAGAATTGGTGTCCCCGAAGTTGGGTTGCATTTCCAAGCTCCATTTACACAATGTCAAGCTAAAACCCTTAACATAGTCTAGTTTTCAACCTTCAAGAAAATACACAACGAAAATAGTTCTTCTCCCTGAATCTGGTGGGTTCGCTCGAGCGAACTTTATAAGGCGGTGACACCTCGCTCGAGCGAGACACTTCGCTCGAGCGGACCTGATAAAGCGTTGACACTTCGCTCGAGCGAGACGGTAGCTCGAGCGAATATAAGGTGCGCTCGAACGGACAGCTCTCTGTCTGCGCTCGGACCAAGCAGTGGCTTGGTCGCTCGAGGGAACCCAGGGGTCGCTCGAGCGGACAAGCTGCTGCTTGTGCTCGCTGAGTGCGGAAATTTCCTTCCTCTTGCACAATTTCCCCTACATTTCTCTCCTTCTTCTCATCCATCAATCACATAAAATCCCTTGAGCCTTCATGCTCACCAAGGGTTCATTTCCCACCATTTCAAACATTAAATCCACAAGAAACAAGATCATGAAGTTCATAAACAAGTTTATATGCACAATTTCTAAAATAACAATGAAATCCAAATACACATGCATCAATCCTATAGTGATTAATTGCCTTGCCCAAATGCTAAAATATTTCTCCAAGCACTTCACTCAAGCTATTCAAGAACTACAAAACCCAAGAGAAAACCATACCAAACTTAACACAAGTGAAAGCAAAGAACCCATTTTCATAAAAAAGGGTTTTCAAATGAAAAACAAGATCTTAAGGAACCAAAATAACTCCATGAAAATTATGGGTTGAAACTCTTACCTAACAATGGCTAAACAAGAAGAGGTGAAGAAGATGAAGAGCTTGTCTCATAAGAAGTTCCAAGAAATTGGTACCAATGGAAAGCTTGTAAGAAGAGGAAGAAGGTGATAAGCTTGGAAGTCTATTTGGAGCTCTCTAGCCCAAGCATGCAAGATGAAGAAGATTGAAGAGAAAAAGGGTTTTCCTTGCCCTAGGTCAAGAACAATTGCAGAGATTTGGGTTTTAGAATGAAAAGAGCAAAGAGGGGAAAGAGAAGAGTTACTTAAGGCACTAGCAAGTGGGGCCCAACTGACTTGACTTTGAAACGAAGAAAATACGATCTTGTGGGCCTCGGATGACTTCGACGAAGAAGGATAAAACGATCTTCGAAATATCTAATTTCCAAAAAGTATATTTTTGACATGGTTTTGAGATCTCGAAAATTGTGTCTAGATTTGTGCATAAAAGACAATTTTACCCTCTTTGGGCCAAAATATGGGTTTTTGGGCTTCAAACAAGAATGGGCTTAAAACGAAAGTTGTAACACATAGAAAAATCATTCAAATGAAATCAAAATCACACTCACACGGAAATCGATACGATCTTCCCAAACTTACACGTGCACTCGGGCCTTTCCGAGTGTGTCTAATTAATACTAAACGTTCTCAAAATCCCCAAAGCTATGTCCAAGACTAAACTAATCATTTCTAACCCAACAACAACTAAACCCACTAGAACTAAACACATACTAATCGCACACTAATCGACTTGGCCTGGGTCGGGGTCTAACAGATCGTACAGGAAATTCGGACAGTTTTACCCTTTTCCTGCGATGTAGGATATCTCACAGTTCGATATCCCAGGCCAATGGGATATCACACCGTTCGATATCCTAGACTTGTAGGATATTCCACAATTCGATATCCTATGCTTGTAGGATATCGTAGCATTACCTACTCCCATATATAACTCATTTTTACACCACCTACAGACCTCCGTTTCCAAAAACCTTCTGGTGGCTATGTTTCCAAAAACTACATAGCTCCGTTTTCATCTCTGTTTTGACTTGTACGTGTGACCATTCCATCTTCTTTCATTAGTACTTTATATATTTTACGTGTGACCATATAATTTTTGAACGCCTTAAAAAAAACATCCCATAAATGTAGTAGTGATAAACTTTTTTTCTGCTTTGATTCTTATGATCTAAAATTATTACTATGAAAAAAGAAGAAGATAAGAATACCAACCTGAGAAAAGGAAAATGAAAGAACTTAGCAGGAGATGAGAGAAAGAGTGGATTGGAAAAGTTAGAGAGAGGAGTGAGAGAATGAGTGGTTTGGAAAAGTTAGAGAGGAGTAAGAAAAGAAAAAAAACGAATGAAAATGCCCTAGGATGAAAATGCCCCTCGTCTCTATGTCTCGCTATAGCGAGACAAGTGGGCTCGCTATAGCTAGGCCCAGGTCTCGCTATAGCGAGGTCCCTTGTTGGGCTGGGCGGGGTCTATGGGGCTCTGTCTTGCGTATGCTCGCTATAGCGAGAAAATGGTCACTATAGCGAGACCACTTTCTGGATTTTTTTTCTAAAATGCATCGCAGAGAGTCCAAAAGAAGTGCAAACTTCAGAAAAGATAAAAAAAAAAAGGAATAAATTTTGATTTGGCAAATTAGTATTATTGAAAATATTCTTAATTTAAATTATAAAATTAAGAATATTGAAATAAAAAATCATTCTTTTATTAAAATCGGACATTATCACTATAAGGAATTTTTTTATTAAACTATTCCGATAGTATGATGAAATTTTTTTATCTTTTCATATTCATCACACCACTGGTTGAACCCATAATTTTAAGGTATTATTGGATATAGTAATGACTAATATATGTCGGCTTCATACCTAATTTTGATTAAACAAAAATAAAATGGAACAAAAACACTCCAAAAACATGTATAGATCCAAAAAAAAAAAAGTATATGAGAAAGTTCTTTACATTGCTGTAGGTTAAACACTACAAAAACATACTAAAAACCTGTACACTTTTCTTTACATTGTTGTAGGTTAAACAAAATAATGATGATTGACATTAAAATTGAACTGGACAATCACATCATATTGAACCTATCATATACAATAAAAACTTCATACATCCCTATAACTACTCCACATCATCCGATTAACCTAGGTTGAAAGAGATGGTGAAAATTTGGAGATATCGCTTATACGTAGGATATCTAGCGGTGCGTGTCGTGAGATATCGAATACTTCGATATCCTAGTATCCTGGGATATCGCAGGATAAAGGGTAAAAATGTTCAACCCTTCTGTACGATCATTTATTAGGTAAATTTTACTCTTTCGTCTTGTCTTGGGCAAATTTCGTAATTTAAGATCGTCCGTACGGTCATTTCCCCAAAGAGAGATTCATGGCGTTTATGACAATTTCTGTTTCTGCTACTCCACATATTTCTTCTAATGATGAGACTGATCATGATAATAATGAGTCAGAGGAAGCACTAGATTGAAAAAATGAATACGAGACACTTTTCAAGAAGACCATGAATATGATTAAGATGAATGAGAATGCGAATGAGGCTATCAATTGGAAAGCATCCAAAGAGCGAAATTCCTCCTTGAAAGCTGAACTTGCCGGAGCTCTTGCAAAGGTACAACAATTGAAGAATGAGAATAACAGAATGACAGACAAACTTACTGCATAATAACAGAAGTATGACTTACTTGATTCTGATATTAAGACTTTGAAAGCATAGAATGTTGATCTGAGTGGAAGACTCGAGATAATCATATCCGAGTTAGATACTGCCAAGGCTTCATTGAACATGATGAACGCTGGATCAAGAAAGTTAAATGACATCCTGAGCAGTCAAAAGCCAAATATTGACAGGCATGGCATTGGCTACATTGATAGTGCATCCACATCGAAAGCCAAAGGTAAAAATTGCCTTGTTAAAAGTTAAGTTAATACTAATCATGTTGTTAATGTTGCAAAAATAGCTACTAAAAAGAAGAATGTAACACATCCTGGCCGAATTCCCACTTGCGAACACTATGGAACTAAATGACATACTCGATCACATTGTAATAAGCTATGAAGTTTACCAAATCAAACACCGTCGAAGAAGCAAAAAGCAAGGCGTTACTCTTTCTTATTCTGAGATGAGAAAGCCCTATGCGAGATTGCTTATTCTCTAGAGCTATCATTGAGAGATTGGGTTGAATATTTGCTATAGAAGGTTTGTTGCTTCTACTTCTTTGTAAAAGATTTGTGCATCTTGGCTCTCAAGGTGTTGTTAGAGGATCAAGCATTGGGAGCAGTGCGCGGTGAGTAGTCATGGCAGCTAGTAGCTATGCAAGAACAACACAGTCTTTAGGTCGACCTGCTGACTGAGAAATGGAGTTGTGAGTATATCTTGTAACTATTCAATAGTGATTGATTTTTCTGATCGTAGATTTTCTCTCTGAATAGGCCAGGTTTCCATGTTAAAAATTATGTCTGCCTTCTTGTGGTATGTGATTGATAGATTTGATTACTAGTTTACTTTGATTTTATTCCATTGCATTGACTGTTGGATCTAACATCCATTCTAGTAGAACTTACACATGCCATGTGCATTCATTTTGTGTTCACCCAACTGCTTGGGTGAAAGTTTTTGCAGGCTACCAAAATAGATACTAGTTCTAATTAATCAATCAATGCAGCAGAAATAACCAATCAAACAATAGAACTAGCAATCTACCAATCACACACCACAAGAAGGCAAACATAATATTTAGCGTGGAAACCCTATCAAGGGAGAAAAACCACGAACCAGAAATCAAGAACTTACGACCAGTTACAAGATATACTCACGATTCATTTACCTCAGTCTGTACCTCAACCTAAGGATTGTAGCTGTTCTTATACAGAATCCACTAACACAACATCCATCGTGCACTGTTCTCCTTACTTGATCTCCCCGCACCTTGTCAGTCAAGATGAACTATCTTCTACAAGAAAACAGAAGCAACAATGACCTTGTAGAGCAGCCCTTCAGAACAATCTCTCAATGGCTCTAGAGAATAATCTCTCTTAATATATCTTTGACTCGGATCGATGAGAGTGGTGGTGTCTCTGATCTTTAGTATTCACACCCGTGCCTTTAAGGTTTGAGGGCAACACCTATTTATAGCCCTAAATTTGTGCCTTGTAGTTAGAACACAAATATGACTCAAAGTAGGAAACAAAGTCTCCAAAGGAAACAAATCCTATATAGTTTAGGAGACTTTCCCATATAGCCTGCGCCTGTCCAATCGATCGGATAGTGGCTCCGATCGACCAGACCACCCAAATAACTGGGGCATGTTTGCTGTCCGATCGATCGGACAGAGACTCCGATCAATCTGGCGTAGGAGATTTGCCCAGTCTTCTCTTTTCTTCAGTTCAGCTCTTCCAGAGACACAACCACAGTCCATTCAAAAATAAAATAGAAAATACAACTCAATGGAACCAGAATTTTGTCCAACCCATGAATTAGCCAACATAAAAATGCTAACAATCTCCCCCTTTGTCAATTTATGGACAAAACTCCCTATGGAAATACAAATGATCTATCCGAAAGAAAAACCCAAAATACATAGAATTTCCATCCTAAAAAAAATTCCAGCACATGCAGATCTTGTACTGTCTTCTCCCCTAGCTTCATTATTCTCCCCTTTTTTATCCATAATTGACAACAATTATCTTTAAACAGCTTCAGTCAATCTGGATTCTGCAGCTCCCCCTCAATTTTGACTTCCTTCAATATGATCTTCGTATCAGCACTGGGGTGGGGGCTTGATTTTGCAGATCAGGGGTGATGAAGCTTTGGCACGCACACGTGCATTTTCAGACATTTCTGAAAAGTGTGTACCAATACAAAAGATATGTCTTCTTTCTTGACCCAAACAACTTTGGTATTCTTTTTCAGCGCAATCTTCCATATTTTCCATTGCAATTATTTTGGTGAAATTCGCAGGTTATTGCAACAGGGTCGAATGTGTCCTTTAATTTCACAATGATGACAGGTGGGTATACGTTCAGAACGTGACACATTCTTCTTTTTGGCAGCTATCTTAGCAACACTAACAACAGTGTTAGTAATAACTGATTTTTTAGCAAAATAGTTTATACATTTGGCATTCGAAGTGGATGCTCCGTCAACGTAGCCAATGCCATGCTTGTCAGTGTGTGCCATTTAACTACATAGGATGTCATCTAATTTTCTCAATCTAGTGTTCATCCTATTCAATGAAGCTTTAACAGTGTCTAACTCAGATAGAACCATTTTGAGTTTTCCATTTAGATCAAAATTCTCTGCTTTCAAAGTCTTTATATCAAAATCAAGTATGTCACACTTTTGTGATTCTGCAGTCAATTTGTCAACCAGCCTATTATTTTCATCCTCCAATTTTGGTACTTTTGCAAGTGCTTCTGCAAGTTCAGCTTTCAAGGAGGAATTCTGCTCTTTAGACTCTTTCCACTTTTTGGCCACTTTCTCATTCATCTCCAGCATCTTCATGGTCTTCGCAAACAATGTTTGATATTCAGCTTGCCAGTCATGCTCTGTTTCTGACTCACTATCATCATGCTCAGTCCCCTCATCAGAAGAAACTTGTGGAGTAATAGAACCAGAAGTTGCCATGAATGCGATGGATTTTTCTAGTGTCAAGCTTTACAGACTTAGATTTTTTCTCCTTATAATCTCAAGTCAAACTAAAAGCCTATTTCTTTGCTTTTTTATTATCACAATCACTAGCAATGTGTCCATAACCTTCACACTCATAGTACTTAATCCCTTTAGAAGAATTCTCTTCCCAACAGATTTAGGGTTTTTGGTAGAAGTGCCTTCGCGGTAGATATTCATTCTGGCAATATTTAGATCAGCACAATAAAATAGTGCAACCAGCTCTGACGCCAATTGAAAGTTTTTACAGGTTTTCAGAATGGATACTAGTTCTAACTAATCAATCAATGTAGCGGAAATAACCAATCAAACAATAGAACTAGCAATCTACCAATCACACACCACAAGAAGGCAGACAAAATATTTAGCATGGAAATCCTATCCAGGGAGAAAACCCACGAACCAAAAATCAAGAACTCACGAACAGTTACAAGATATACTCACAGCTCCTTTACCTCAGTATGTACCTCGACCTAAGGACTGTAGTTGTTCTTGCACGGAATGCACTAACATGACATCTACCGTGCACCGTTCTCCTTACTTGATCTCCTTGCACCTTGTCAGTCAAGATGTCTATCTTCTACAAGAAAACGGAAGTAACAATGACTTTCTAGAGCAGCCCTTCAGAACAATCTTTTAATGGCTCTAGAGAATAATCTTTTTCTAAGATATCTCTGACTCAGATCGATGAGAGTAGTGGTGTCTCTAATCTTCAGTATGCACACCCATGCATATCCTATACAGTTTAGGAGCAACACCCTATTGAGAGATTGTTCTGAGAGCAACACCCTATTTATAGCCCCAAATTCGTGCCTTGTAGTTAGAACACAAATAGGACTTAAAGTGGGAAACAAAGTCTCAAAAGGAAACAAATCCTATACAGTTTAAGAGACTTTCCTATATAGCCTGCGCTTGTCCGATCGATCAGACAGTGACTCTAATCGATTGGACCACCCAAATAGCCGGGGCGCGTCTGCTGTCCAATCGACTGGACAGAGACTCCGATCGATTGGGCCTGGGAGATTCGCCCAGTCTTCTCTTTTCTTCGGTCCACTCTTCCAGCGACACAACCATAGTCCATTCTAAAATAAAATAGAAAATACAACTCAATGGACCCAAAGTTTTGTCCAACCCATGAATTAGCCAACATAAAAATACTAACATTAGGTTCTCTTTGAATTTATTTATCTCTTACTCAACTTAATTGTGAATGTATCTGGCTAAAGACAACCCACTCTATTTGATTAGAGGTATGGATTGTTTCCTGACAACGAATGAAAAAGCTTGCAAGTATACAGTAATTGGCACTTAATTCAAATGAAAAAAAAAATATTAATAATAAGATAGAAAAGTTCAACTTGAGAAATTTTGAGGCCATTGGCATTTTCCCAAGAGTCATTTCATTGCCGGCCCCCGTGCCCCCAAAGAGAACTTGACGCGCACTCATTACATTATGAAATCCAAAAAGACCCTCCATCACTCTAGTAAACATTCAATGAATATCCATTACTATAATTTCAGTTGCTACTATAATGGAAGATGATCTCTAGTGAGCAAACGGGACGCTGGAAAAACAGATTGGGAGCCGAAATTATTTATTTATTTATAACCCAATCAAGGGAGCTGCGACTCAAGATAGAGCCTGCGGCCCCGTACACATCTTTTTTATACTCACCCGTCTCCTCATTTTATTCAACTCATCTTCGTAATTTTAGGTGTTTGTTTCTTGTTACAATATCTCAATCTCTCATATTTATTATATTCTTAAGTTCTGTATACTTTGTTTCATCTCTCTCACACACATTCCCACCACGTCCCCATATTTTATTGGGGCGTTTGGTCGGAGGTCCCTCAACGCATGACTTTATGACAAACAATCCACAATCTAAACTCATACAGCCAAAGGTCCCTCTCACACATTCTCATACCTGAAATGTCGAAATTGTCCTTTCCTTAAATCATATACAATGATTGGTGAGATATCCCATTAGTAATGGTCAACTACCATTTAATTGGTCATGATTAATAGAATCCCATTAATGAGATTTTCAAATAAATTCTAAAAACACATAAATAAATTTCAAAATAACGCAAATAAATTTCAAAAAAATGAAATAATTTCAAAAAAATGCAATAAATTAAAAAAAGAAATAAATTTCAAAAGAACACAGATAAATTTAAAAAGACCCAAATAAATCTCAAAAGATCCAAATAAATTTCAAAAAATATAAATAAATTTCAAAAGATGAAAATTAATTTCAAAAGATCCAAATAATTTTTTAAAAAATGTAAATAAATTTCGAATGAAGCAAATAAATTTCAAAAGATGTAAATAAAATTAAAATACGTAAATAAATTTAAAAAAGGAAAATACATTTTCCAAAACTAAGATAACCGAATTTTTCAAATTTCAAAAAAATTTGCCAAAAACTCAAGTATTGTTGTCAAAACTCATTTAAATTTATTTTCAGAAGACACAAATAAAATTAAAAAACACAAATAGATCTAAGAAAATACAAATAAATTTGCCAAAAAAAACAGAAAGATTTTTTCAAAAAATCAGTTAAATTTTTTTAAAATGGAGATAAATTTGTCAAAAACTTAGCTATATTTTTCAAAAACTCAATTAAATTTGCCAGAAACTTAGATAAATTTGTTTAGAACTCATATAAATTTGTTCCAGTACTTAGGTAAATAGCCAAAAACTCAAATAGATTTATCCAAAACTCAAATAAATTTATTTCAAAGCTCAAATAAATTTGCGCAAAACTCAAATAAATTTGACAAAAAATCAAAAACTCATGTAAATTTCTCAAAAACTCAGATAAAGTGGAGTCATCCTTCCCCTCCATTACCTTCATCCACCTCCCTCCCATCTCCCTCCCCATAAATGACTCCACCTCTGAGCTCAGTGGAAACTTAATCAACTAGGTCTTGTCTTCTTTCTCTTGTGTTCAATTTCAGAACTCTGCAACTAGAAGTTTGGGAACGGTAGTCTCCGCTTGTTATCCTCGATCTTCGGGGACGCGAGGCATGGCACAATGGTCTCCGACTGACAAAGAATGATGGACGGCGATGAAGTAGTCCGAATCTAGACTATCTTCTCCAAGGAGATGGAAGCATGGAGCCTTTGTTTGTTCTGCTTCCGTTTTCTACACCAGTGACCAAATCAAAAATCCCTGAATCCTCCTCTCTATTCCCCTTTACAGGAAAGAATATGATCTCTCTTTGTGCCACAAAAGGACAAAACTACTATCTTTAACCAAGTTAACAAAGTTTTAACTCTTTCTTGTTTCTATTCCTAGAAACCAATCCGAGACCATTGTTGCAGCAACACAGGTGTTGACGACGGTTGCATAGAAATAACAGAGGCAGAATACAAGATTTGAAATTTGAAATTTCAAAATTTTATGCTTAAAACGGTTGAAAGGGAAAATCAGTCACGAAATATGTGATCGTGCGAATATAGGGACCTTTGACTACAAAATGTCTACCTGCGTGGACTAGAGCTCTTAAATAGAAATCGCGTGGACCATAGCCTCTACAAGTTTCACTTCAGGGACCTATCGCTAATTTACACCATTTTATTGAATGAAAACTCTATTCACCACTCTACCTAGTTCTTGTTAGGGTCTTGTTTGTTGCAATTTTGATGGATTCACTTTCACCTTCTCTGTCAAATGATCACACACTCATGCTCTTAGTTTTTGACTTTGGAATCTAGGATTCTATCTTGCATGTGCATATGTTTTTGAAAAGAATTTTTCATGCATGTTTTTAGAATTCAAATACGCTTTTGAAAACCTAATTCTTCGTGCATTATTTTGGAAAATCAAATTGAGAATTTAAGTTTGTGATTTGCTTACATTCACTATTTTTAGAATCATTTTAGTATGCATGAATCACACTGGCCTTGAGTTCCATGTCACCTTTGGTTTTTTGAAAACAATGTAGGAACTCTTCCCAGGCCAGTTTGGTCGGTCGACCGACCCCTGTGCCCGGTCGACCGGCCCAACTGACCTGCTGGAAAAACAGTCAGTGTACCCGGTCGACCGACCCAGGCCCAGGTCGACTAGGTAACTAGCCGTAGGGCCAATATGACCGTTGGGCCAGGTCGACCTGGGGCTCATGGGGTCGACCGGGCCAACTAGCCGTTGGACTTTTTTTTGCTTTAAAGTCCATTCCTTTCCCCACTTTTGAGAGGCTTGTTGGATGAACTTTTGGAACCATTTTGAAGCCTAAGAAAGGGGAATGAGTTGTTAAGGCTAGAAGGCTATTGGAAATCAAATGGTTGAGTTTTTAAAAGGTATATCTTACTTGTTATTTTGATTTCCATTCCAATTGAAATCAATGCATGTTTAACTCTTTGTATTTTCATATATGCATGATTTTTAGCTTTAAAAGAGATGTTTAGCAAACTCAATATCATCTTTGGAAAATTAGATTGCTTTGCAAACATCCTTGTCTAAATCACATGTGTTCTTAGTCTTTAATCTTCATACTACTTGTTTAGTTCTTTCTCTCAAGTTGTTTGGATCTTTCATGTGATTAGCATAAAACTTCAATCATTATTTTTTCTGAACTTAGATTTTAAAAATGCATCAAGCATTCAATTAAGAGCTTCATTTTAGAATTTGATTGAAGTAAAACATTCATACACTTTGTGCACACACTTTACCTTATTGTTGTGTATGTTTGTTCATTGATTCAAACTTTGATATCAGCTATTTAATAAGCAACTTCTTTGAGCTTAAATTATATCTCTTAGAGTGTTTTGTATAGACACCTTCTTAGAGAAATCTTTCATTGTGTAAAGGTTATTGCTTAGCCTAAGAAAAGCACATTGTAAAGGTTATTGCTTAGCCTTGGAAAAGCATCTTGTAAAGGTTGTTGTTGAGGCTAGAAAAATAACATTGTAAAGGTTATTGCTTAGCCTAGTAAAAAGCATGGTTAGTGAAAATCCGGTGCGGTGATTGGATCACAAGCCGGTAATGGATGTAGGCATTGAGGCCGAACCACTATAAATCCTTGTGTAGTGGTGTTTGCTTGTGGTGATTCATTTGTTAGCTTCCGCATCTTGTTTTGTAAATCATCACTTGTGACTAGTTTATTTTATAGAAATTAAAATTTGTCTAAATTGGTCATAATTGAAGCTTACCCTATTCACCCCCCTAGGGTTAGGATCCCAGGACTTTCAATTGGCATCAGAGCCTCGTGCTCTATTTTTAGGATCACGTGTTTTTGAAACTCTTGATTCGGTGTAAAAACCTTGAGTCATAACCCTAGATTTGTGTTTGAATGAATACTTTTGATATGGATTCCACTAAGTTAGATTGTTTAGACTTTTGTGTAAATTCTCCTAGACCTCTCCTTCTTCCATCTATTGGAGATTCAAACCTTCAAATAAATGAATCTCAATGTAACTTAAAAGAAGAAGAATATGATGAAGATGATCTTCAACAAGCCTATGAAGAATTATATACATTATCTTTAGAACTTGATAGAAAAACAAAAAATTAAGAGAAGAATAAAAAAGGCTAAACAAAGAACTAGTCTCTTCAAAAGATGAACTTAGAGAGAAAGAAGAAGTCATACAATGCTTAGACTCTAAGTTTATGATCTCTTTACATAACCTATCTAATATCAAAGATGAACTAAATGAGATTAAGATAAGTTATGATGATCTTAAAAAGGAAAGTTTAAATCGAAGAGATCAACTACAAAGGCAAGACAAAAACTTCATCAATTTAGAATCCAAGTTGACAATTTCCAAGGAAAACTTGTCTAATGCTCAAAGTATGATAAAAAAAACTTAAAACTTGGATCTAATGTCGTTAATAAACTTAATTTCGAATTAAAACTTGCCAATGAAGAACTAAATAACTATAAGGAAATTGAAAATGATTTATTAAAAGTCAAAAATGAAAATTCAATCCTTAAAACTAAAATCACTCAACTTGAAGGTTACAAACAAAAGTATGAGTGCAAGTTTACCCAAGGTGAAGAGAGATTTAAAAAGTTGTTTAAATTGGGTAAATCTCATGGAGATAGGACGGGTCTTGGTTTTGATAAGTATAATTCACATGACCCTAAATTCACCAACATTTTTGTGAAAGGTGAGTCCTCTTTCTCTAGCACTCTTTCTCCAATGTCCAACACCAAATGTCATTATTGTGGAAAAGAAGGACATTTCAAATTTGAGTGCAAATTAAGGAAAAGTCATATGTCTAAACCCATCTTTGAACCTAAGAAAATTAAATCTAATTCTATGAAGGGTAAGACTTTGAATTCCAAGAAAGACTCTAAGAAGTTCAAACAAGTTAAAACATTTCAAAAAGAGTCATCCAAGATAGATTTTAAAAAGACTAAAAATCAAAATAAATCTATCAAAAAGAAACTTCTCTCTTTTCCTCCTTTAACCTTAGAAATGAAAGAATTCTTGAAAAAGGTTGAAAACTAAAAATTAAAGTTCAAAAGACAAAAAGAGGGAGAAAAGCTAAAAGAAATGAGAAGATTAAAAAGAAAATGAAACACCAACTTCATAAGACTAATCATCAATCTAAAATAGTCAAACCTCAAAGATTTGATGTGAAGTCTAAAAGAATTCAATCCTTATCTCCTCTAGTTGGTGGAAATTCTAAAATAGTCTCCAAAGCCCAAGACCTTAGATGGATACCTAAGGTTAGACCTTTAGAAGATTACTAAGGCTTCTTAGATAGATAGGACCAACCCTTTTCTCTTAGTCATATGATTAGTTGGTCTTGATTCTACTCTCTTAGTATCTCTTTAGGCTTTAGATTCATATAGTTGAGTCTTGTTTGTTGATTATGCATTTTGAATTTAAAAGGGAATTCTATGATTATATGCATGATTTTGATCAAATTGATTTGAAAAGCTTTTATAAGTTATATCTTCTAAATCAATTGATTTGTTTTTCAAATTGTTTATTTTTGAATGATTTCATAGTCAAACCTTTGTTTTGTCAAAGTTTAAATGATTTTGAAAAATGCTTTTATCTTACAAGTCTACATTTCTTCAAAAGGAATTATTTAGAATTTATTTTGCAAAATATCTTTTCTAAAATCTTTTAAGCTTGTTTGATAGCTTGGGGTTAAGGGTTATTGGTTCTTAGATTGACCCATCAGGCCTGTTTTTCTCTGAATCAGTTCAGTGCCTGTCTGCCCCTGTTAGCCCGGTCGACCGGGCTAAGTGGCCGGTTGACCGAGCCTGCACGATCAGCAACATAACCTGTTGCGCAGATTCAGTTCTGTTTCAAACAGAACCTCTTCATTCCAGTGCAGGTCGACCGCAGCAGCACCCATTCTCCATTCTCCATTGTTTTTCCTTCTTCTCCTAAATCTTTCCCCTGGATCTAATCTCTTCTTCTCTAGTTTTCTCTCTCATTTCTCGTGTTCTTCTTCATCTTCTCTGTTTAGGCGTTCTTCTCACTATGCACCAACTCCTCCACTGTCTCTTCCCAACCTCGGTTTTCCATTTCTGTTTTGACTGTTTCTGTTTGTTTTTGTGATGTTTGTGTTTTCTTCCTTGTTTTACAATTTGTTGTAGTCTTGTGTGACTCTTTCTTGGCATTCTTCAACTGAAAAAACTCCTAGCTCCACAGTCTGCACACCACCTGTTTGTAAAATTTCCTGAACCACATTTCTATTCAAGAATCAGCTATTGTGCCCATTTTTCAGCCTTCTGTTCCCTCTTGAGCATCCTTCTCATCATTATTTACAAAAATGGCTCGCACAAAACAAACTTGGAGGAGGCCTAGTAAGAAATCCAAGACCGGTCAAGTTTCTTCTTCCCATAGATCTCCTTCCACTTCTCCTGAGCTTGGTCCCCCTCTAGAGGTTAATTTCAACCCTATTCGCTCTCCGTCATCAGTTGTAAAATCTTTTCAAAGCAAAGGAGTAATAGTTGAGAAGTTTTGTGTTGTGAGAGATCTAGTGGACTACAATGTCCCTGCCATTTTAGAAGCCATTGGTTGGGGCAATATTCTGACTTGGAGTGGCAACACCTATACCTCGTCTGTCTATGGTTTCTATGAGTCTATTTGTGCCTCCACCGCAAACTCTTTTACAGTCAGAACCTCACTCGGTGAAGAGATTGTAACACCAGAAAGGATATCGTCAGTGATGGGCATTCCTAGGTCCAATGGACCAAAATTTATTTCAGATGTCCTTCCACTTGATGAAAGAGACGCTGTCACTAGAATTATATGTGGTCAATCTGTTGAGTGGTCAGCCAAGAATTCTCTTCCAGCATCTTCCTTGATTCATTCCCTTCGGATCATACACATCATTTTCACTCATAGCATTTATCCTAGGAAAGGGAATAGGACTGAAGTAACCCCCTATATGGCGAACATCCTGCACAATGTTATTACAGGTGTCCCTTTGTGCTTACCGTCTGTGATTATTCATCACATCATCAGGGTTGTCACTGGTTCTCAACCATGTGCAGCTCCTTTTGGGTTCCTCGTTACCCAGCTTGCTAGATCTTTTGGGTTGGTTGTTCCTGCTTCTAAGAGACCCGTTCCAACCACAGTCTTCAACAAAACAAATATTCTCTTGATGAAGCTTCCTCCTCCTCAGCGAGTGAACCCTGTAGCTGAAGGAGACGCAGAGCTTGAGGCTGCAGATACAGAGATTGCAGATCAGCAGCAGCCTCAGCTAGTTCAGCCTGTTCAGCCACGTCAGCCCCAACCCCCTCCTCAGCATCCTATGGAGTAGCGCATGCCATCTGTGGAGCAAGCAATTGTTTCCATTCGTGCAGAGTTTCAGGAGTTCAGAGGGATGATGAAGGAAACGCTAAAGTACCTCTCGAACATTTCCAAGAGCTGCAGGCGCCTCGATGACACTATGCCTCCATCTCCTACAGACTCGTCTTAGACCTTTAGGAGGATTTTCATTTTTTTTTGGGGATTATTTTTGGGTAGTGATAGATTGGTTTTCATGTTGTATTCTTTATCTATCAACTGACTAGTTGTTTTGAGTACTGACCATAATCTTTTGTTTATGTAATGGTCAAGTACTTAGTGATTCTTGTACTGAACTTATCTTGTTATATAAATGAAAGTACAGTTTTACATTTCATCTATTTTCTCCTTGTTGATTCTCTTGATGGATGTTTTATGTTGCTTTGAAGCTTTAATATGTTAAATCAATTCATATTTGTTATCTTAACTTCATTCAAACAATGCTAGATAAATCTATATACATGATAACATGTTCTGCATTACATTTGCAATTTCATTTGGTAACAGGTGCTACTGAAAGGTATATGTTTTCTCATGTATACAGGTTCCTTTGCAATTCGATGTCAAAGGGGGAGAAAAAGAACAGATATATCTAAGGACACAGAGGGAGAGAAGAGTAGAAGATCTGAAGATCAGACAGAAAGAAGACCAAACAAAAGGGGAGAGAAGAACAGATCTAACTAAGGGGGAGATTTGCTTCAAGAACTTAAAGGAAGATTGCTTGGTTGCGAAGAGCAAGGGAGAACTCTAACCAAGGGGGGGAAATCATCTTGGAAAGATTAAAGTTAAAAGCTCTCGACAATTCGGTCATTCGTCGAAGCTACATTCAAGAGATTTCTAGAACAGAGCAGTTTAGAAGATCCAAAGTCCTAGAAGTGTTGTGATCATAGTAGTTGCCATCAAATTGCAAAGGAAGAGATTGTTAGGGTCTTCTTTGTTGCAATTTTGATGGATTCACTTTCACCTTCTCTGTCAAATGATCACATACTCATGCTCCTAGTTTTGGACTTTGGAATCTAGGATTCTATCTTGCATTTGTATATGTTTTTGAAATGAATTTTTCATGCATGTTTTTAGAATTCAAATTCTCTTTTGAAAACCTAATTCTTCGTGCATTATTTTGGAAAATCAAATTAAGAATTTAGGTTTGTGATTTGCATACATTCACTATTTTTAGAATCATTTTAGTATGCATGAATCACACTGGCCTTGAGTTCCATGTGTCACCTTTGGTTTTTTGAAAACAATGCAGGAACTCTTCCCAGGCCAGTTTGGTCGGTCGACCGACCCCTGTGCCCGGTCGACCGGCCCAACTGGCCTGCTGGAGAAATAGCCAGTGTATCCGGTCGACCGAGCCAGGCCCAGGTCGACCGGGTAACTAGTCATTGGGCCAATATGACCGTTGGGCCAGGTCGACCCGGGGCTCATGGGGTTGACTGGGCCAACTAGCCGTTGGACTTTTTTTTGCTTTAAAGTCCATTCCTTTCCCACTTTTGAGAGGTTTGTTGGATGAATTTTTGGAACCATTTTGAAGCCTAAGAAAGGGGAATGAGTTGTTAAGGCTAGAAGGCTATTGGAAATCAAACGGTTGAGTTTTTAAAAGGTATATCTTACTTGTTATTTTGATTTCCATTCCAATTGAAATCAATGCATGTTTAACTCTTTGTATTTTCATATATGCATGATTTCTAGCTTTAAAAGAGATGTTTAGCAAACTCAATATCATCTTTGGAAAAGTAAATTGCTTTGCAAACATCCTTGTCTAAATCACATGTGTTCTTAGTCTTTAATCTTTATACAACTTGTTTAGTTCTTTCTCTCAAGTTGTTTGGATCTTTCATGTGATTAGCATAAAACTTCAATCATTATTTTTTCTGAACTTAAATTTTAAAAATGCATAAGCATTCAATTAAAAGCTTCATTTTAGAATTTGATTGAAGTAAAACATTCATACACTTTGTGCACACACTTTACCTTATTGTTGTGAATGTTTGTTCATTGATTCAAACTTTGATATCAGCCTATTTAAGAGGCAACTTCTTTGAGCTTAAATTATATCTCTTAGAGTGTTTTGTATAGACACCTTCTTAGAGAAATCTTTCATTGTGTAAAGGTTATTGCTTAGCCTAAGAAAAGCACATTGTAAAGGTTATTGCTTAGCCTTGGAAAAACATCTTGTAAAGGTTGTTGTTGAGCCTAGAAAAACAACATTATAAAGGTTATTGCTTAGCCTAGTAAAAAGCATAGTTAGTGGAAATCCGGTGGGGTGATTGGATCACAAGCCGGTAGTGGACGTAGGCATTGAGACCGAACCACTATAAAACCTTGTGTAATGGTGTTTGCTTGTGGTGATTCATTTGTTAGCTTCCGCATCTTGTTTGGGAAATCATCACTTGTGACTAGTTTATTTTATAGAAATTAAAATTTGTCTAAATTGGTCATAATTGAAGCTCACCCTATTCACCCCCTCCACCTCTAGGGTTAGGATCCCAGGACTTTCAGTTCTTAGGGTTAACAAATTGTGTTTTCGAGTTTTTCCCTTCTTTTCCGCGGGTGGGCTTGGGTACAACCGACGATGTAGCGTAATACGCTGCAATGTCAATGCAAATCCAATAGATGTTTACCACGTCTTTGTTGGCGTTCCCAAGGGCATTAACATCGTTTAAAACTTCTTTTATGAAAATAAATACACATTCTTTCCAATTTGACCCTTTTAACTAAAGAGACATTTGCACTGTCTTATTTTATAATGAAAAAATAAGGGCAAAATATCTGTAACGTTGGTCTCTCTAAAAATGGGCCCCACCTCAACATTTGTCCTACATAAATATAAAAGTGAGACCCACCTCTCTCATGCTTATAGAAGCTCCCCTACTTTCTCACCTCCAATAGCAACTTTCCAAACTCCATATATTGAAGTAGGACCCACCTTTAATTTAATCATTTATAAATCTGGTTAAAATAAAAATAAAAATAAAAAACCCTGAATCGTATCAAATGATATGGTTCTTAAGGCTGATATATATAACTCTTTAATTGAAATGGTATTTGGTTAACTCCCAAATACACATCAAGGCTTAAACAAAAAACCACCTTGGCATTGAGGTGCAATGTAATTAAGGAAAAAAAAAAAAAAAACACACCCAGCCTTAAGTAGTGCATGGCATTGGGGTGCAATAGAATTGATATAGGGAATTGGCCAAATACAGGCAGGGCTACAGTGTGCAGAGCATTGTAGTATGGTGCATCCCACTTCTTCCATGCATCGGATTAATCACACATGAGGGACTCTCTTCATTTTTTCCCCAAACCATAAAATCTACAAGAAGTTCATCACGTTTTTTTATACAAAAAAATTCAATCATAGCCATCATACATATTCGAAAAATAATTTACTAGTTGATCACCACATAGAATGAAAGGGCTAATGAGCGCCACCGATTTAAAAAAGGTGGGCTCCAAAATGCATAGTCGAATGGGGTGCACCCGTTGCTGCATTGTAGCCCTGACTGGCTAAATACTATTTCAATTAAGGAGCTGTACCAATCATAAGAGCCATAACTAGGGTTGTCAAAGGGCTGAGCCCGGGCCGGGCCGGGGTAAGCCCTTACCCTACCCTCATATATGCGGGCCGGGCTTAGGTCAAGTCAAAGCCCTCGAAGCCCACGGCGGGCCTACAATATCGAAGCCCTTATCCTACCCTCAAGGGTCAGGGCCGGGCTAGGGTCAGGGCCAGGGCCGAAAAAAATGATTATTCTTTTTAATATTATCATATATAATTATTCTTCTATACCATAATGCTAACCCATCTTTATTCGAGGGGCAATGTAAAAGTCAATCTTTTTGTAACACTTCTAAAAGAATGCACAAAACAAGTTACTTCATCATTTTATAAAAAATATTAGTTAGGATTAAATGAAATAAGGTAATGTGATAGTATTGTGACATGAAACTAGGAAATACACTTTTAAATACCTTAACATACTAGCAATAGTTACATAGTTTAAATAATGTGCTCGATTTTGTTTGTTTTCAGTCTTAATAGTTTAAATAATGTACTCGGTTTTATTTGTTTTCAGGCTATTATTAAGATTGTCATAGTTGAAGTTTTGCTAGTTGTTGTCTTTTTTACTAGTACATGTTCTATATATTTTTATAAAGCGATAATGTGAACCATGAGAACATGTTTGGCAAGTCGTGTCTGATTCAATTAGATTTACTTTAAATAGGCATTGGACTTATTCCAAATAAATTATTTGTATATGTGGTTCAAATAAACATTCGACCACTCTTGAGTTAGCATTAACCCTAACTTGTAATTCTTTGAAAATCACCCTTGGATTTTATAACAAAACAATTAAACTTTGAATACCGAAGATGAATGACAAAGATGATTTGATTCATGAGTCACAAACTTTTAACTCCGAATGTGGGATCCACATGAATGAAACAACAATAGTAATAAAAGTAAGGGTATAGAAAGAAATTGGCATTGATCAATAGTTAGTGGTTGAAAGTCAACCTCACTTAATGATAATGTTAATGATCATCTATCTAAACTCTTAACCTTCAATAGTTTACATTGGTGAAAATCAATATGATGAATGACAACTTGAATTCCCTTTTCATTGAAGAATATGTCGTGTTAGGCAAACATAGAATCAAATATATCATTCATATGATAACATAGAATTAAATATAGGTGGCAATATTGTGATCTATGGGGATATCCATTAAAATTCTTTCTAAGCCTTGGTTATTATTGTTTGACAAAATATTAAGTCTCTATCATTAATTGCTAATTAGAGGAGTTCTTTATATATATTTTTAAAAATCACTATATATAAATATATATTCTATATTATAAATATTATTTGTTTTATATATTAATAGACAAAGGGCCGGGCCGGGCCCCCTCGGGCTTGCTAACTCAAGCCCTAGCTCGGCCCTCAAGGTTGCGGGCTTTTCAAAATAGGGCCCTACCCTACCCTCGGGCTTTGGGACAAAAAGAAAAGCCCTCGCTTTTAGGGCTTTTGCGGGCCGAGCCGGGCCGGGCCCCCTCTTCAAAGGGCCAGATTGACAGCCCTAGCCATAACATTTAATGTGATTCAATTTCTTAGTTGTTTTGTACTTCTAATATTTTTTTAATTACATATATAAATAATCAATTCAAAGTGGGGTCCCACTTCAATTCAAGGTGTTAGGATTATATAAGAAAAGCGTTAATTTGGAAGTTGCTAAGTACTCCAACAAAGACGTGGTAAACATCACAATGTCAGCGTATTACCCAAGTCCATCCCATCTTTTATACCAGTATTGTCTTCCAAGGAACTGCAGTCATACTTAAACAAAGATAAACTCTTAAACTTTCATGTAGTCATTGTCATCTACTTCTTCCTTTCTCAACGGTCATTGACTTTTTGATTAATGCATTTTACGTTGGCATCCCTCCATCTGAGGATGATTTTATTGAGGTAGGTGATTCGATGAGAGCTATCTGTACTCTGTTAACTTTTTCTGTTGCCCACTTGAGATTAATTAATCCAACATTCTCTTACCTCTAATCTTTTGGTATTTGGAATGTGTTCAAGTTTGTTTGATATTTATTTTATTGGACCCAGTGAAATGGATTTACTGTGTCCATGCCCGAGTCCATTAACAATTGAAGAGACGAAGCTAGAAATCCGGTTTCACATGGAACATAGTGCTCAAATGCAAGTCCTTCAGTTTTGAAAATGGGCAGGTATATAAGTACATTAGGACCCGTCCATTTAAAACCCGTGGTATATTAGGACCCGGATATGGAATTTAAGACTCAGCTAAAATTCATTAAATATTTCAACAAAATAATTATAAATTACTTTTTTTTACATGACATGTATGTTGTATGTGCGATTACAAATATCATTCTTCGGAAATTATTATATTGAAAACTTAATGATCCAATTGTTTCAATGGAAGTGAATTCTTAGAAATTAATGTTAAAATGAGGTTCCAGTTGAAGAGTTACGGGTCAAAGGATTTAATCCCGAGGTTTATGCGGAATCCGGACTTTCCAAGGATTTTATTTACTAAGGGAATGGAGGGTTGTTCATCATCCATTAAAGTAGAGATTATCTAATACCCATTTAGTCACCTTTTATTTATACAATTTTAGCCACTTTACAAATGCATTTATTAGAATCCCAAAGGATTCATGTGAATAAAAAATGGGCATACAATGATATTTTCAAGTATAGGGTTTTTGCTAGGATACTATTAGAACAATGTCTCTCAAAGACATTATTTTGAACAATTCTGTTCAAAATAAAAAATGAACACGAATACAAAAGGTATTGTTAAAAATCACACTAATGACTAGCCGTTGCCCGTTAGTCAAAATGTAGTATTGTCTTACATGAAATTAGCCAAACGTGTTGCCCATATAATAATCAGACCTCCTTGCTTTAAGCTCAAGGAATCTACACGACCACCTAGTAACGGGTCGCAGCTAGTGAGTTTGCCCGTAATTTTAGAAGAAAGCAATGTAGAAGAATGGACCTAATTAATAAAGACTTAGATTCCATCTTGTACTCATATTTCAAGTAAATGATTCTGCTAAGCACATGAGTACTATCACTTGAGGGTGGAAAACATGTAACTCGAGCTCAACTCATCCAATGCGAAAAGATTGACCTGATTTGAGTCAACACGGAGATCATATTTTTATAAAATACAAAAATATATTTATTTACATACATGCATTCATGATAATCAGTTCAAATATATAAATTCATATGTACGAGAAATACAACAATAAAGGAAATAAAAAAAATATTGCATATTACATAATTTGCTAAAATATTGAATGTAAAAGATCAAATATGAGTTTTAAATTGCATTCCAGTCATCATTTTTAAATTGCTGACTCCAAACCTAATCCATAACTACTTATAAATAAAATTTAATTATCTAAAATTAAATATGCCTAATAAATAATGCATGGTTTCGAATGCAAAAAACTATTAAAATGAGATGACTCAGCCGAGTCTCCCCTGTTTCTAACTCAGTCATTTGTCTAAATGAGATGACTCGGGAAAGTCAAGAGTTAACTCGGAGAGTTCTTCAACAATGCTATCACTTAGATTCTACCCTTGCTATTTCTTGCTAGACTTCCTTGGGGTCCTTTCAAGTAAGAGAAAAGGCGGTCAACTCTTATTTTCTCAACCATTTCTATCCAAACAGCCCCTCGAAGATAAAATCATGAAATAGAAAATCTCAGATGTCTCACAAAACTGCCCCATCTCTTGTGGTTCACAGGGACAAGAAAAAAAAGAATATGAGATGCTCATTTAGTGGGACCCAATATGGATGACTACATCTTGAGACTTCGGGTCAATTGATCCCATGGGAGAAAATACAGCCTGAGATTAGGCAACTATGAACAATTCAAATTGTAAAGGGCTTTTTGTATAAACCCCCCTAAGGTTTGTAGGATTTCCAAATAGGCCCTTGCATTTTCATTTAAATACCTTCTGTGCCCCCAAAATCAATAATCTTCTAACCACCATAGGTTTTTAGAGTGAAATGACACTTTCGTCCATATCTTTTATCCTTATTTGCATAATTTCAAAAGCTTGGACACATTTTTCTTTTATTATAAAGCATATAACATTAACAATTGTACTTAGTGGGAGATAAAAACCCTAAATAAATTTATTTATTTTTATAAATATACGGCTCATTTCATTCAATCCACATTGATCATGACGACAATAACATATGTACTTAGAACTAGTTATGATTTTCCAATTCATAAATGGCCCACCTTTGGATTGATAAAAGTTTCATAATACATGATCATGCTTCATGTGTAGGAGTAAAATTAATATTGGGGAAATGTAGAAAAAAATATTAGATTTTAGAATTTGTGAGGGGGTGTTTGGCTATATGTAAAAGAAATATTGGGGGGAGGGGCAAATGTAAATATATATATATATATATATATATATATATTAGAAAGTGCGGGGGAGGGGGAATCTTAAACTTTTCTCAAATATGGGTATGGGCTTAAGTCCCCAGGCCCTTGTACCTGGGTCCTCCCCTCAGTCATATGCATGAGAGGGTTATTTTTTAGAGAAACCATTGGGACTTGAGATAAAATAATAGTATTTCTGCAAATAAAAGTATACTCATTTTTGTTTAATGGATATAAAGGGCAAAGTTGTCATTTGTATAAAAATCCAATAAAAATCTCATGGTGGATGCCCATTCTTGTTAGGAATATAATGATTTTGGCGATATGAAAATTATTAAAAAGAAAAGACAGGGGCCTATTTACAAATACTACAAACCTTAGGGGGGTCTATACAAAAAGCTCTTAAAACCATTGATCCATAATTTTATTATTATTATTTTTTTGATAACATGGAAACTCGCTGTCCCCACTTCGGTTGATCATTGGTAAACCCACAGATACATAGAATCACCCACTAGCCCTATGTATCGCGTAAGGCCTTAAGGGATTCGAAGGCAGGACCTCCAAGTTAAATTGAACTTCCTAACCACACGAACATTTTAAGTGTGTGTCAACATTTTAAGAGCCACCATGAACAGCTAGACGCCCAAAATAGTAACATTTTAATTAACCATTCCATCTATAGTCCGCTGATTCCGTTCACTTCTCTATTTTCCTTGCCGAAAATGAGTGGTTAGGATCATATGATTGAAGTTACTCTTTTTTTTTGGTAAAAATTGAAGTTACTCTTTGAACACACAATAATGCACAAAGATCATCATAATCCTCATCATCTTCATCAAATTGATGATTGCCACTTTTTTACCATATAAAAAATCAATGCCAAACGCTCCCATTTAATATCGCGTTAATTGAATAGTTAAGATTATGACAATTTCTATTTTTTTTTCTAGTTGACTTACTTAAATATAACCAGATGAAATGGACAGACCCGATTGATGCTAACAATTGCCCAACAGTTAAAGTAAAACTGTCTCTACTTTTCTTTAAGATGTATAAAATCCAATCATCAACACTCCAAAGTATAGTTATTTAATTGATTTAGCTCAAACCACCCTTTCAACGATTCCCAACTCCTGAAAATTAAAATAAAATGATCTCAAATTAAAAATATAAAGAGAATATACAACTAGGATTAGGTTGGAGAGTTTAGTCTAAAGAGGTTTGAGACAGCTCATTGGGTCATAGATCTGATAACAGGGTATACAAATCTCATGTATTCCTTATGTAGTGAGATTAGGGATGACACTACACCAAAAATCGAAAATTGGAACGGAAAAGCGTTCCTAATCCTCCCGTTCCTAATTCGTTAAACCGTTCCAATTTCCGTTCCAATTTGGTACCAACCGTTCCTAATCCAAATTGGAACGGAAATTGGAACGGTTTAACGGATTAGGAACGGGAGGATTAGGAACGCTTTTCCGTTCCAATTTCCGATTTTTGGTGTAGTGTGATTTTATTCCATACGTGTGGGCCGGAAATGATGAATGTGTTACTTTGAATAGTGGCATAGAGTTTGGATCTTAAAAAATTAATGGCATGATCATGCAAAGAGATTAGGTTAAATATAATAATCAATAAGGGGGTTCTACATTGTGGATCATCTGGCAAGGAAATCATAGTTTTTTGGGTAAACGGCAAGGAAATCAGAGTTGGACTCGACTGATCAAAGTTGTATCGCCCAAGACGCAAGAGGGTTGAGAGATGATTGATACTCATTTTCTTTATGTCTAGTGGGGAACTTATAATTTACAAAAACTTCATTCTCGCCATCTTGAAATTTTATTTGGTCCATTTACTTAATTTGACGAGGCTGTAAAAACCATAGAAAATGAAGATCTGCAACTTTTCATTTTTTTTAAAATAAGTTTTTTGACATTTTGTTTTATTGAGAAATGACCAACATTTTGATATATTAATTTAGATAAGGCAGCAGATAGGTGAAGTTTTGGCTTTGGTCAATGAGAATTTTCTCCTATAGGTGGGCTCATTTAATTTAGGAAGCCCTATAGAAAATTTTGTGTGTGTCTATATATATAAGAGCATCTTCATTCTCATATAAATACACACGCACACACATATGGAAAATATTCATGTGCATCTATTCCTCACCACATTATGGCGAGGGACAACTTAGTGGGGCCACTTTATGATTCATCTAAATCATCCACACACATGGAAGCCCCTAAATTACAATGGATCAATTGAGTTTTCATTAATTCGATTGGATTCGACCATTGGATTGAGGGTCAAAATTTTTCTTTAATATAAAGTCGTTAAATTTGTAGGTCACGGATGAAGGGGTTAGAGACTTGGGATTGACCTCAAACTTGATATATGGTCTGATCTTACGTCTCTTTCCATTCCACCAACCCCCCCCCCCCCCCCCCCCCCCCCCCCCCAAGTCCCATGATCAGTGGGGCCCTAGGTGGGCCCCAATGAGTTTGTCCCTCACCATATGGTGAGGGAAGGATGCACATGAATATTGCCCCATACATATATACGTACGTACGTACATATATATTCTCAATACGTTCACTTTAAAGTTGTCCCCTTTTTCTGTACATCTTTCTTTTTTTTTTTTTTTTTTTTTTTTTTTGTCATGGAGCTTATGTTGAGTCAGTCTAGTATTTTCATACACACTACCCCCATGAATAGAGTCGCAAGTTCAAATTTGACACTCATCTAACTTTTTCTCATCATTGGATTTGGAATCATCATTAAGTTCTATTGCCATGGATGAAAATGTTCGGATGATATTATAGACTTAAGACTTTGTAAATCGAAGGCCGCATATCGATATTTCCATCCAATCGACTTTCATGATCATCATGAAACCTAATGGGCCCATTTAGGAGGAACATTTTCTCCTAAACAATGCTCGAGCACTGTGATGCGCTCCAATATATATATATATATATATATATATATATATATGAGAGCTCCCCACCCCTTGCTTTCATAGTACCGTGAGAGTTGCTTTCACAATGCAAACATCCTAAATATGAGGGCCCCATCCCTTACTCTCATAGTACCATGAGAGTAACTCTTACAAAAGCATTTCACACACACACACACACATATAGTTACCCTACAAAACTCCCCGGATGTTTTTTTTAAAAAACAACACCTCTTTTAGTCAATAAAAGCGTGACACGTGTCATCAGTAATACACATATCCGATTCTCTCTCCTAAATATTCTCCTACAAAGGTGGATCTTTTAAAATACTAACAAATCATTCGCTATTAAATAGGGGCAGAAACTCCCCTTTGGAGATAGGGGAGCTTTTGAGAATTCTTCACATATATATATGGGCCTCTCCTCAGCTCAAGTGGAGGATATCATCAGCTTAAGCACATGAGGGTTGTGAAGAGATCCAGGATTTTGAAAGCCCGCCTATTTATGAAATAGGGTTTCGAGGATTCCTAAAAAAATTACGAAACCCCCAAAACCATTTCGCCTATTGCAAGCCCTCCATCCCACTCTCTCTGCTCTCCATCCCAAGCTCTATCTCCCTCCGCCAGCCTCTCTCTCCCGACCCTCCCCCAGGCACCGGTCTCGATATCACGTCCGCTGGCCTCGATCTCTCTCCCGCACCTCTTTCTCCTGAGATCGTCAGGCCACGATCCCGACCGCCTGTTCGTCTCTCCCTCCTGCACCTCTCTCTCTCTCCCGCGACCGCACGATAGGCTAGGTGAGCACCCTCTCTCCTTCCCTCTCTTATACTCTCCCTCTCCCTTCCGCTCTTTGCTTTTTTTACTTGTTTACTTAGATGGATAGAAAGTTGTTTTTCTCATTCTACTCTTCTTTTAATTTTTCTTGTCTTTCGGAGTGTTCAGTTTTGGGGTTTTGGGTTCTTTTCTTCTTATTTCGGTGGGAAAGGGAAAGGTGGAAAAAAAAAACCCTTTTTGAAGTGGGTTTTGTTTGTTGGGGTCTTTCGGTTTTGAGGGATTTTGGGGGGTTTTCATAGGAAAACATTGTATTGGTGTTATTAAATTAAATGTGGTTGGGGGTTTTCAAATGCAAGAAACTTTTATGATTTTTTAGTGATTTCAATTTATGAAGAAAGAAAACAATAAATTGAAGAAGTGGTAGTTTCTCATAGTTCTCATTCTTTGACATTTGATGTTATGATGAACTTTTCAATTTCATCTAAAATTTTATCCAAAGATGATGAAATGAGAAAGTAAGTCATTTTTCTCCAAGAGTTTTTCACTTTAAAGAAGGAAAAATGGCAAGGTTGATTTCTACCCTACTTGTAGAGTTTGCTTTTCCTTTGTCTTTTTTAGAGAAAGGTGGAGTTGAAATTAGTCAATGCATCAAACTTCTTGTAAGTGCCTAAAAATCACGGACTTGGTTAAATGAGTATGATACTGCTTTGGGATAGCAAAAATTCCTCGGGAGAGATCAGATGCCTAAAACTTGAAAAGGGAGGAAGTGGCGTGCTGTCGCAGGCACCCAAAAATATTAAAACCTTTACTCTTAAAAATATATGTAGCAGTGTGAGTAAGGATCATTCCCACAGAGAGTGTCTAGCCTAGTTTTATGCTATGTGATCAATGATAGGGGGTTTTGATTATAACAAAAACAATGTTAAGAAAAATAAATAAGGAGCAATTCAAATTAAAGTAATGAAATCAATCAAAAGAACAAGCATTGGTCTAAGTCAACATCCACCATCGAAATTTTACAACTGATCATCGATGCAAAAATATATCAATTCACACTTTGAATATTCATCGTTGGAATTAATTTCCCATCTCTCCTTAATCACAATTAATTAGAAAACAAGCGATCTAATTAACCTTAACTACTAAACAACCCAAGACAAGCACTAAAGGTTTAATCTAGCAGCAGCCTTAAGAATTGGAGAGATCGATGAATCTAAACAACACAAGCACAAGTGGTTGTATTTAATTTAGTTGAGTGTTCTTCCTAATATCTAATAAGTTCTGACGCAGCAAATCATTAAATAATAATTGCTTCACAAATTAGAGGGATCAAACAATTACGGATTTGATATCTAACTTAGCAATAGATTGCAACAAATAATAAACTAGTAGGCCTCCTAGCAATAAAATGAGACAATCCTGAAAAAAAGCACAGAAGAACAGCCCATACTCAAAGCATAAATTGAATAATAAAAATAAATTAGATCTCATAATTTTATTGATTCCGAGGCTTCCGTCTCCTTCGACCAATTACAAAAGTTTAGCCATGCAGGGCCATAAAAACTTGCAAAAGAAAAAGAAGAAGTAGAGAAGAGAAAGAAAGAGAGAATGTGGAGAGTAAAGAGATCAGATGATCGGATCCCCAAATGGGTAGAGAACGCTCTGTATTTATATAAGGTGAAGTAGGGTAGAGTAGGAGAGGAAAGAAGTGATGATGCGTTGGTTTTGTGAGAAATATTAGGGATGAGAGAGAGAAGGTAGGAGAGGGTGATACGTGATTGGTTAAAGAGGGGAAAAAGAGATGATGGGGTTCTCGGAAAAGAGAATGAGACGTGAGAGAGGAGGGTGTGCATATGGGATATAGATGGAATTTTGGGTTTGGAATTAAAGTCATTGAAAATCCTTTATTTCGCCTATATCTTTCCATCTTGGCTCCGGTTGGACTCCGCTCAAGAATTAAAGTGGCACCATTTTTCATTCCGGACAATATGAGCATAATGTTGGATTTGTTCCGAGAAACTCTTGATCTCTTCAAAATTACCATAATACCCTTCTGCTTCCATGTATGATTTCCTTGCTCCCCAGATCTCCGTTCCTTTCTTGATCTTTGATTTGAATTTCAAATTATTTCTCTTCAATTCTCCTCCATCAGCGGGTCCCAGAATCTGAATTTTCATATCTGGAAACTTCCGAAAATAAACCGCGTCAGATCCGCGTATTAAAATTGCAGGCTAAAGAAAGTTCCAGAATGTCAGCAGTGCAAGTGCAGAAACTTCAAGCCCAATTTCGGCCTTGGTGCAGCCAGTATCTCTCAAAACTCAAAACATGAAAGTTGTAGATGTTTCTTTTGGCATTCCATGGAATCTTGAATCATCTCAATTGGACCTTGGATGAGAGAGTTATGCCTAGATTACAAAGCGTTGTCAAAACTATCTAGGATGGCCTAATTAGCTTCGTTTTGCACTCAAAACCTCCATTTGCACCCTAAATAAAATTATAAGAATAATGAGTACATTTAGGCACCAAATAAGTTTAAAAGACTAAACATTAAGGGAGAAAAATATGACATTTTGCATTCTCATCAGGAAGGAAAGAGAGGTCAGAGACTCTGGCTGCGGTCAGCCAAAGAGCACTTCGACGCCAAAGTTAGTGCTGTCACTGAACATAAGGGGAGTGAATGGAGAAGAAGAAGAGAGCTTAGGGGCACAAGCATATGTGTGTAAGAATATGCATATGTGCATGTGAGAGTACCTCCCAAGGGATTGCTCCTTGCATATATATATATATATATATATATAGGCTGAGAGTTGACTCTTAGGGCAGAGTCCCATCAGGCCCTTCCAGAGTGGAGGTAGGTGAAAAGGGGAAGTCCCATCAGGCCCATCTTGAGTGGAGGTAGATGAAAAAGGGAAGTCCCATCAGGCCATGTCCTACCTTCTTGTGAATCCCGCTTTGCCAAGGATAGTGGGCGCTCTGTCAGGGATTCTGACGTGATCGTCGGATAGAGGCAACTCATTTCTTGACAGTACGTTCTGTATCGAGGCCGCCCTAACGTCTAGCACTTCTATCAAGATCGGGAACTTTTTACAGAGATCAGGTAGTACTGCCGAGCTGCTTAATGCCGAGACCAAGATACGCCTAGCTGGTACTGCCATCGAGTTGTGATGCCTAGCTGAGCTGGTATTGTTACCGAGCTGAGGAGAGGCGCCTAGCTGGTATTGAGGGGAGGACTAAGTTCAGGTGCTGGGGCAAGGCACCGAGCTCAGGTGTTGAGGCAAAGAGCGAGCTCAAGTGTTGGGGCAAGCACCGAGCTCAGGTGCTGGGGCAAGGTGCAGAGCTCAGGCACTGAGGCAAGGATGGAGCTCAGGCGATGGGGCAAGGTACCGAGCTCAGGTGCTAGGGCAAGGTTCCGAGCTCAGGTGCTGGGGCAAGGTACCGAACTCAAGTGCCGAGGCAAAGACCGAGCTTAGGTACTAGGGCAAGGACCGAGGTCAGGTGCTGGGGCAAGGTACCGAACTCTGATACTGGGGTAAGGTACCGAGCTCAGGCACTGAGGCAAGGACCGAGCTTTGGTGCTGGGGCAAGGTACCGAGCTCAGGTGCTGAGGCAAAGACCGAGCTCAAGTGCTGGGGCAAGGACCGAGCTCAGGTGCTGGGGCAAGTTGCCAAGCTCAGGCGCAAAGGCAAAGTGGTGCTGACTGAGCTTGTGCTGTTACCGAAATTAGGACAATCTCGGTGGTATGAAAATATCCCCACACAATTGCCCCTAGCTCCTGACCTCTTAGAGCTCCCCAACTCTTGGAAGTCGGGAGCTAAGTATTATAATGGGTGAGCCCTTCTGAATGTTGGCCTTGCATAAGACCGACTCCTGGCTGGTTCTCTTGCCGGAGCTGGGACGATCATGGCATTGCGAAGACGTCTATTCTGGCATAATTGCCGAGATGGGTGATGCAGACGTGCTGAGATGGTACTCTTACCGGAGCTGGCGCGATCTTGGCAAGTCCACCGAGTTCTGTTACTTGGTGTTCATTGGAGCTGTGCAAGCCAAGGCTGGTGTTGTCATTGAGGCCACAACTGAAGTTGCCATGATCGAAGGTGAGGCGTCCAGCTGAAGCTGGTGCTGGAGATTTACCTTGTCTGGAACGCTCCTATAAAAGATCAGACTGTTGCCAAGTTCCATAATTGTGGCGCGTTGCAGCTGGTTCTGTAACTGAGCTGTAATCTCTTCCAAGTTGGTGTTGTCACAGAGTTGAGACTGTTGCTGAGTTCCATAACTGTGGCGCTTTGCAGCTGGTTGTGTAACCGAGCTGTAGTCTCTTCCATGCTGGTGCTGTCATCGAATTGGAACCGTTGTCAAGTTCCATAAATGCAGCGCTTTGCAGCTGGTTATGTAACCGAGCTATAGTCTCTTCCATCTTGGTGCTATCACCGAGTTGAGACTGCTGCCGAGTTCCATAACTACGACACTTTGTAGCTGGTTCTGTAACTGAGCTGTGGTCTCTTCCATGCTGGTTGTCACCGAACTGAGACTGTCACCGAGTTCCATAACTACGGCGCTTTGCAGCTGGTTCTGTAACCAAACTGTAGTCTCTTCCATGCTGGTGCTCTCACCGAGCTGAGACTGTTGCCGAGTTCCATAACTGCGGCGCTTTGCAGCTATTTCTATAATCGAGTTTTAGTCTCTTCCATGCTGGTGCTCTCACCGAGCAGAGACCGCTGTCGAGTTCCATAATTGCGGCACTTTGCAGCTGGTTTTGTAACCGCGTTGTGGTCTCTTCCATGCTGGTGCTGTCACCAAGCTGAGAGTATTGTCGAGTTCCATAACTGTGGCGCTTTGCAGCTGGTTCTGTAACTGAGTTGTAGTCTCTTCCCTGCTAGTGCTATCACCAAGCTGAGACTATTGCCGAGTTCAATAACTGTGGCGCTTTGCAGCTGGTTATATAACCAAGTTGTAGTATCTTCCGTGCTGGTGCTCTCACCTAACTGAGACTGTTGTCGAGTTCCATAACTGCGGCGCTTTGCAGTTGGTTCTGTAACCGAGTTGTATCTCTTCCATGCTGGTGCTGTCACAGAGCTGAGACTGTTACCGAAGTTTTGTTTCATGTTCGAAGAAGGTGGGCTGAGGCTGGTGCTGTTACCGAGGCCGCAACCGAAGCTACGAAGATTGGAACTGTCAGAGTCGTGGCCGTTGCTGGAGCTGTTAAGATCGAGATTATCCGAGCAGCAGCTGGTGTTATCACTGAAGCTACTGTTGGAGCTATCAATTGAAGAAGCTGGGTTGAGGCTAGTGCTGTCACTGAGGCTGCAACTGAAACTCCTGCTTGGTTGTGCTTTAACCTGAGTCGTGGCTGGTGATATTGCCAAGGCCATTGCTGAAGCTGTCGCGATTGAAACTGTCTAACCTGTGGCTGGCGTTATCACTGAACTGGGACTTGAGGATGAAGACTGCATGGCTACTTCAGGGAACTGTTTCCGTGACCGCCGTTTCTTTTCTAGGGGAGGGGTCCTGGCAGAGATTGAAGCTCTAGTGAGCTTGAGCTTCAAGCTTCGTCTTGGTTCGCCCCGGCGACCAGTGGCTTCATCGTGACCACGGGGAACTGAAAGAGGTCCCTTTGAAGCTTACTGCATGGCAGGGGAGCTTGCTTGAAGGATGCGAGGGCCGCGGCTGCAGGCCCTGGTATCAACAAGGGATGGATCTTCATCATCATTGCTGTCGCGGTCTATCTGGTGGAGGAAATGATGAGACTTGGCTGCTGCTGGAACTTTTGCTCCGCAAGGGAGTCTCCGGCGGGGCAGCACTTTGTTGGGGGTGCTCTGGTGGAGGAGCGGGTCACTGGGGAGGTGCTGTTACCCCCTTTACTGATGAACCTGTCTGAGTTACAGATCGTCCCACGCCTGTCACATCGGACTTTCCCTGGATCTGGTTCTACAGGGGTCTTCGATGATAGTGGCTGGGCTTTGCGGTTCCTTTGCCGCTGATGGAGGCACGACGCCAATTCCAAGGGTCTAAAAATCACGGACTTGGTTGAATGAGTATGATACGACTTTAGGATAGCAAAAATTCCTCGGGAGCGATTAGATGCCCGAAACCTAAAAAGGGAGGAAGGAAAGAGAGGTCAGAGACCCTGGCTGCGGTCAGCCAAAGGGCACTCTGACGCCTAAGTTAGTGTTGTCACTAAACATAAGGGGAGTGAATGGAGAAGAAGAGGAGAGCTTAGGGGTGAGCACAAGCATATGCGTGTAAGCATATGCGTATGTGCGTGTGAGCGTACCTCCTAGGGGATTACTCCTTGCATATATATGTATAGGCTGAGAGTTGACTCTTGGGGGGCAGAGTCCCATCAAGCCCTTCCTGAGTGGAGGTAGGTGAAAAGAGGAAGTCCATTCAGGCCATGTCCTGCTTTCTTGTGAATCCCGCTTTTCCAGGGATAGTGGGCGCTCTGTCAGGGATTCTGGACGCGATCGTCGGATAAAGACAACTCATTTCTTGACAGTACGTTCTACAATGAGGCTGCCTTGACATCTGGCACTTTTATCGAGATCAGGTACTTCTTTTCGAGATCAGGTAGTACTGCCGAGCTGCTTAATGCTGAGACCGGGATACGCTTAGCTGGTACTACCACCGAGTTGTGATGCCTAGCTGAGCTGGTACTGTTACCGAGCTGAGGAGAGGCGCCTAACTGGTACTGTGGGGAGGATCGAGCTCAGTTGCTGAGGCAAAGATCGAGCTCATGTACTGGGGCAAGGACCGAGCTCAGGTGCTGGGGCAAGGTGCCGAGCTCAGGCGCTGAGGCAAGGACCGAGCTCAGGTGCTGGGGCAGGGTACCGAGCTCAGGTGCTGGGGCAAGGTACCGAGCTCAGGTGCTGAGGCAAAGACCTAGCTCAGGTGTTGGGGCAAGGACCGAGCTCAGGTGCTGGGGCAAGGTGTCGAGCTCAGGCGTTGAGGCAACGACTGAGCTCAGGTGCGGGGGCAAGGTACCAAACTTAGGTGCTGGGGCAAGGTGCCGAGCTCAGGCGCTGAGGCAAGGACGAAGCTCAAGTGCTGGGGCAAGGTACCGAGCTCAGGTGCTGGGGCAAGGTACCGAGCTCAGGTGCTGAGGCAAAGACCAAGCTCAGGTGCTGGGGCAAGGACCGAGCTCAGGTGATGGGGCAAGGTGCTGAGCTCAGGTGCTGGGGCAAGGTACCGAGCTCAGGTGCTGAGGCAAAGACCAAGCTCAGGTGCTGGGGCAAGGACCGAGCTCAGGTGATGGGGCAAGGTGCTGAGCTCAGGAGCAGAGCTAAAGTGGTGCTGACCGAGCTGGTGCTGTTACCAAAATTAGGATAATCTCGGTAGTATGAAAATATCCCCACACACTTCTAATGCTCTTATTTTCTTAAAAAAATTCATTTTCAATTAACATTTGTGAATTCTAAATTGATTGCTTTATTCAATACTGGCTGCTACAATATGGAACGTTCAATAGTACTAATGAATTATTAGCAAGCCGAATGCTTTATTCAATAAGAATGCTGAATAAAGGAATTACTTATTTTTAATTCTAAAGAAAAGTTTGGCATATTACATTTCCTTGGTTTTTTGTATTATTATTCCGGGTCGCTTCTTCTTGGTTTGGGGTTATGGGTGTAGAGCATTGTTACTCAGTGTATAGGTGAAGTGTGCAAGTTGCTCTACTGATACAGCTAGTACAATAAGAGTATTTGTTTTTCACGGATTCATTGAATTGGTAGGGGTTTGAATATGGACGTGTTCTCTTCCTCATCACTGTCTTTGCATTATCCGGATGTAGATGAGAACTTGACACCGAAATTAGGAATGCATTTTGAGGATTTTGAAGATAATGTCCTTACTATGATGTTGGAGTATGAAGGTCCTTACTATGATGTTAGATTATGAAGATGATGTTCATTACGATTCTCATTTTAGGTTTTGAAGATCCATATGATACTGGAGTATGAGGTTGAGAGATGGTCAAGCTAGCATGTTTTTATATTGATAGATTTTTGTTTTGTCATTATGAGACTTGGGTGTCACTAGTATGAATTCATTATCTTTGGTTGTCTATCACAACGTGGCTGAAATAAGGATTATTTTTGGATTTTTCTTTTACCTTGAAAGGATGCTTATGTCATGAATGCGTTTGATTTCAACAGATTGCTTGTCTTTTAACTTCAAAGTAAGCATTCTTTCTAAATGTATGCATTCTGTTGTGGGACATCCATTTGTCTGAATGAAAGAATCAATGGTATCTTGACTAATATACGTTTTTCAATTGAACATTTATACCTGAGGTTACTTAAATGTGACCAATGTTTGTGTACCAGTCAAGGTCTAGTGCGGGAAAATAAAGGATCTGGTCTAAATGTACAAATTAAAAAGGTGGGTAGTTGCCTATGTACAAATAGAAAAGAATATACTAAAAGAGGTTCTTGACATAAACTGTATGAATTAGTTTCGACTGCACTAAACTAGATGTCACGACCCCGGACTGAGACCGCACTAAACCAAGGTCCTAATCCAAGACCGTGGCGCAATGGACCAGAAAATTTAGCCCGCTTGCACTGTTTCCCACAGGTTTCCGCAGCGAGGATTCCACATTCGAACACCTCTCAAACAAACATGAGAAATAGATTGCGGAAGCGTGTAGAAAACTGACAATTGAGTCAAGGGATCTAGGAATACGAGGCTCACGTAAGAGAGAGAAACATAGCAAGCATACTCATAAATTTAAAGTTCAAAGTTTACATCACACAAGAAGTTAAGTTTAAAGTTTACAATCCTAAAAGACAACCCAACAAAGGCTGATATAACAAAATCCTAAAATAACTGGACACTCCACAAATGACATGCATCTCAGGGCCTAACCCGATGTCTAGATTGCATCGTCGGGCTGTCACTTTCTAGCGTACGGGGGCTCATTCGCCTCCTCCTCATGCTCCTCTTCAAGGGCAGTGATACCTGGACATGAGCACCAAATTATAAGGTTAGACATGACGGTTTGGCAAGTGATTGAATGAGGTGATAAACACGAGATGACATGAATAAGTCTCACAAATAATAAACCATGACTTAAATAAGAAAGATGAGGAAAAAAATTACATTATGAAATTACTCATTTCATTTAAATCATGATAGAGATCAATTGAACAATTCAATCTAACACTTTGGCAACCACACATAGCTATATTCTCCATCACCAAAGTGACAAGAGCACATACGATATATATAACCTCCATCACACCAGGTGAAAGGAGAACATGAGCGAATAATTATGGTAACTTAGTATAGCTGTAAGCATCACATGACATTCCATCAAGAAACGGGTAATATCACACACACAAATCCCAAACTACAGTGGTACAAAGTATTTAAGGACCCAAGTCGAATGATCAAACCGACAAGGTCGTCCAAGCTTAGTGGTGCAGACACAAAAATCCATGCAAGCTTTCAAACAAAACTTCATACTTTGTCAACGAAAACTACCCACATTGCTATTGAAAATACTCACACAAGAATCCTAAAAGGGTAGTCCCGTCATAGTACTTGCTCAATTCATTTATCACAATTGAATACCACTGTTCGACACTTGGTGGAACACCTTTAAAAATCACCACTTTAGAAGGTTGAAAAATCGAAAGGAGTTTAGTTAACAAATGTTAAATCACAACTCACACTCCCATTAGCACAATGAGACCGTGTTCGTTGGCTAGATATAAACTTGGAGGCCAAACCTAGAATATTCATAGTTATTGGTGCCCGAAGTTCTATGACATTCTAGAATCCAAGTGTACAACACCCATGTGACAAGGTCCAAGTGTCTATGGATAAAATCCCTGCCATTCCCTTGTTTATTAAGATTCTAGGAAGCTCGGCCAAAACTCAATTAATTGTCGGTTAACCGAGCTCGGTTGACCAACATGTGAACAAGTATCATCCCGACAAAAATTGAACTCTCTAGATTCCGAACCAACAAAATTCCGATGAGGTGTCGGTCAAGTGTCAGTCATGTGTTGGTTTTGCAATTAGAGAGCCTCCAATGCTCTAAATTCCACCATTCAACACAACAACCTCTATCAAAACACACCATTCACCATCCGCACCTCCACCAACATCAATTGAACACTATCATACAATAAACTAAAATTTCAAATACACTGAGAAATGAGCAAGAAAATCGAAGTAAATTGACATGCATGCTCTAATAGTCATACTACAGTAAAGAGCATTTCAAATCAAGATATCATAACACATTAATTTGCTCAAAGATATGACATTAAAACAAGATTTTTCACCAAATTACTTGCATGCACATTCACTTGCCTTTTCTCAAGATGGACTCAAAGGGTCTCCCAACACTCCTCTCTATAGCTGACAGTTCCAATCTACAAAAGAGCCCCATGGAAATAACTCAAAAGCCCCAAAAATCTTGAAAGAGGAAGGTTTCCTCCAAAATAAACCTGGCATGCATGATTTTTAGGCTCTAAAAAACTTAACAAAACCAAGGATAGAAGATGAACACCATAGCTTACCTAGAAGAGCTCTATCTGAAAAGAAAAGCTTTATTGGCTTACCTTATTCCGTGATTCACATGATTATTGTAAAACCTGTGATTGTTGTCAACGATTAGGGAGAATCACAAAACGGAATGAGATGCCTCAACACCGATTCTTGATAATTAGATATTTTGATGTATGGGGCATTGACTTCATGGGCCCTTTCCCATTGTCATATGGCCATCAATACATTCTAGTTGTGGTGGATTACATGTCAAAATGGGTGGAGGAAGTAGCTTGTAAAACAAATGACCACAAGGTGGTAATTCAGTTTCTCATGGAAACTGTGTTTGGTCGTTTTGGTATTCCCCATGCAATCATCAGTGATAGGGGAAAGCATTTATGTAATTGGGTTTTTGCAGCCTTAATGGTGAAGTATTTCATTACTCATAAAGTAGCCACCCCTTATCATCCCCAGACGAGCGGTCAGGTTGAAATCTCCAACAGGGAGATTAAGACCATCCTTGAGAAGACAATCAATCCCACTAGAAAAGGCTGGTCTTTGTGATTGAGTGATGCACTGTGGGCATATAAGATCACATATAAGACTCCAATCAGAATGTTTAGCTTGATGATCGGAGGAGCTCTGAAATGATGCATATGATTGAGCCAAAAAGTACAAGGACCGAATGAAGGCCATGCATAATAGAAATATTCTTAGGAAAGAATTTCACCCTGGCCAGAAAGTCCTATTGTACAATTCCAGGTTGCACTTGTTCCTTAGAAAGTTGAAATCTCGTTGGACTGGAGCTTACATTGTTCATATTGTTCAATCACATGGCGTGGTTGAGGTCCAAAGTCCTGAGGATGGTAATATTTTCAAAGTCATTGGTCAAAGATTGAAACCATTCTTCGAGAGTGTTGTTCCCGAGGTTGAATCTACACCTCTGGAAGATCCTGCCTACCAGGATTGATTGAGCATTGGGCCTGACAGTGTATTTCTTGTGTATATTATGTACAGTGGTTACCTGCTTTTGCTGTCTTTTGTTCTGTCTAACTTTGGCATGATGTTGTAGCTCCACACGTTTTATAATTAACAAGTGCCATCCTGTACTTTTATTCCTCATGTTTTATTGATTATTTCATTTCATTTATCTAAACATCGATGACGATGTTCATGCTAGGTTGGGGGGTGATAACAAGCACACTTGTCCATCTTTAGACAAGAATTTTACACACTTTTTGTTTGATTTTCTAGGATTATCAGGAAAAAACTTCACACAAAAAAAAAAAAACCCTCTGTTATTTGTGTTTGATAAAGGAAATTTCAAGAGGAGTTTTATGAAACGAGGATACCTCGAATTTAAGAAAAAAATTTTATTGCAAGAGAGAGAGAGAGAGAGAGAGAGAGGGGGGGGGGGGGGAGAGGGAGAGTAAATTCACTACAAACCCTGACGAGACAACACTCGTCCCCTAGAGGTAATCTAGTGGTTTAACGGCTTGTTGCACATGCTAAATACAACGACGATTCCTGCAAAAGTGAGTTAGGATTTCTATTTTAAATATTTAATTTTACTTTATTTTGCTTGAGGATTAGCAAACTTTAGGTTTGGGGGTATTTGATATGCATGACATAATATTAATAATTACCCTTTTATTTGAATTTACTTGTTGTTTATTTTGTCTTAAATGTTCTAATTATATCATTTTTCTTATTATGTAGGAGTTAGAAGGTGCTGAGCATATTTGAGCTTAATATGGAGAGGTTTAAAGGTAACAACCTATTAGAGAAAAGTTATGCGCATGGAGCATGTACGCTTGTTGGAGAAGAGCTGGAATTTCAAGTTAGAGGTCATGAGATCAATCCTTGGCAAACTCAGTTTTTATTTTGAAGACAGAATTTGGAAAGAAGGTTAAAAAGAGAAAAATATCATGTCTCAGGAGGATCTCCTAATTTTGGCATTTTAAGGGTCAAAACAGGCTGTCAAATGGACAGATGTGAGGGATGACGAATTTGTGTGAATTTTCCTTCTTTTTCTTCTTGTATTTTTTAATTTTTAAAGGGAGGTTCTCTCTTACTCTCTTGTTCAGAAGTTAGTGCTTTAATTTTTGTTTAAAGGAAGATGAAGATTGAGTATTGTATTAGACAACCTTTAAGGCTTTTAATAATGGAGATTTGTTTCTTTATTCTTGCTTGTTCCACGATTCTTGGCTGATCCGTGGATTACGGTGGAGGAGGAAGCTAGAACCAGCAAGATTGTTCCTTATTATTTTTCTATGTCTTTCCCTCATTTTGCTTAATGATTTAATAGGTTCTCCTTCATAAATGTTATTCAACTTCTGGTTTTGGAAAGGTTATTTGGAATATCTTTTACTTTTTATGCTTGATCTTGACATATCATGTTTAGGTTAAAATAGTTTAATGGTTTGTGCTTGATCTTGATAAAAAGTTATTAGAGTTTCAAAATATTAAAGTAAAAAGAGTCTTACGTACTTATTAGAGAATTGGATTTTTAAGTAAAGGGGTTTTTAAAGCTAAATCTTCCAATCCATGGAAATTGCTTACACATTAGGTTGAGTTTTTATTTTTTTTATTTTTTTGCGATAAGACTATGAAGTTGATGGTCTCACCTTTTATACTCGCTAGACTACCGGGGTCAGCAAACGTGAGAGTCTGTTGGGTCCAACCCTTTCAAGACCGGAGGCAAAGAGAACATCAACTTTTTGTGTACGGGTATGCCGGATTTTCTACTCTACTTGAAATTGACAAGTGGTGGTCCGTAGATCCACCTTCACAAGTAGAAAATAAAATAAAATTTTTTCTAGTTTTTCATTGCACATATATTTAAGAAAAGAGACATGGTTTGTTTTGAATGCCACGAAAGGCGATTTTCATTTGTTTTGCCGTAAAATGCGATTATTTGCCGTGAAAGGTGATTTACAATTCTTATAAAAAAGGAAAGACAAGAGTTGTGGGTTCTTTTATATCTCTTTAAGAAATACAAAGTAAAATGAAAAGCAAGAAAGGATATCTAACTTCTCACGAGATTGTGAGAACTCGTTCAAATTGACGGTCGCAAGTCCTGTGCAGACTTCGCTATCATCCTTTAGATGAGAGCAGAGGATGCTTTTGATTTGCTTAACTCGGCTTAAAGCTCAGTTTTTTAGAGGATAAAGACCAAGAAGAGGTCTTATATTCAATAAAAAGCTAAATAGATGGGCTGAAAAGCCATGTCGGCCAGGGAGACAGAAGGAGAAGGCCTTGTGGGGTGGGGTGGGGTGGCGGGGGGGGGGGCGGCGGCAAGGGACTTTGGTCACCTTGTAGTGGTGGTCGTCGCTGCAAAACTTCTTCAAGGGAGGAGAGGTTATTGTAGCAACTTTTCCAGAGTTTTCTCTTGTGTATGGATTTTTCGGTCTGATTGCTGGATCCTTTCTTCTTGGAATGACCTCCTTTTATAGGTTTTTAGTGGCCATGATGAGGGTTTATGAGCTTTTATTGTATTAAAGCTCCACGTTGGGAGGAGTTACAAGTTTTTCATTTTTATTTTCGTAACTCTTTTTTCTTGGCTTTTGATTGGCCGTTGGAGAATAAATGGCTTTTAATTGCCTTTAAGCTCCATGATGGGAGGAGTTTCATGGTTTAATGCCATGATTGCACTTGACTTGTAACTCCTATTTTTTGGCTTCTGATTGGGCCGTCCAAAATAATGAGTAAATGACCGCATTAACTCGTCATAAAATGGGTCATTAATTGCATTAAATGGTCGCTAAAGCATTTGAAGAGTCACAAGCCGCGCCGCGACTTTTGGAATTCTTCTCACGATGTAGGAGGCTTGATCGCTAATGGATCATCATGCCGATTGATGTCGGATGATCATGTAATTTCAGACATTGATTGCTACCAGTGGGCCGGTTGCTGGAAGTAGGTGGCCTCGTGGATAGGTTTTGAAAACTTTTTGACCCACTTGACTCAGGGATCAACTATTCAGAAGGCTATAACCCAATCCAACATGCAATCCCTCCTTCTCATCAATCATGTACAGTAATATAGCTTATCTAGAAGATAGAAATCAGCAACTACATGCAGCAAAATAATCTACCACAAGAGGAGAAGCAAATTATACCTTTGGAGCCCGGTAGTGCTCTAATTGAGGAGAAGACAATCAACTAGAACAAGAACTCTTCTTGAAGCAATTAGAGATCTCCAAGACCTTGTTGTCTTCCAAGCTATGACCCTCTATCGGATCTCTATTCTCAAGAAGATGTGTGGGATCTCCAAGAGAAAACCCCACTAGAAACTCTAAGGAACTAGAATGTAACTAGAAGAGAGAAGAGGAGAAGAAGAGTAGTACAACACTTGCACTAGAGGCTCTTGGGCGTGGGTTGTGTATCTTGGACGTCCAAGGGGTGTTTCCCCTTATATAGTCCTCATGCAACCTCCTTTTCTTACTTCTCTTACTAATTGAATAAGAAGTCTCACTTCCATATAAATTAGTAACTTCTCATGCTACTATTACCACTATTAGAAGTCTCACTTCAAATAGTAAGTTTCTAATTCCTTCCTATTAGAGTTTAAGTAAGAATATAATCTTTCTAATACTTGGGCTAGCGTGGGGACCACTAGGGATTCCTTAGAAAGCTGGCTCCAACTGGGATACACGACCCCACATCTCATGTGCAATCTGGGCCCACAGTTAATTGCAAATAACACCACTATATAAATGCAATTGCACTCTAGTCTTAGAAATAAATTACAATGAAGACCCTAAACTTCCACAGTACCACAAGTAGGCCCCTCTATCAATATCCATGGATCAATTGGAATAAATCTGTCTCATCCAATCTTAGATCCACATCTTATTATCCTTGAGCCCCAATTAATCACAGTGATCATCAGTACCATCCAATTAAATCTTAATCGAGATGGGTGCGCACTTACTAATAATAAATCCATTAATTGGCACAAGGGGATAATGTAGATAGATTCCATCTTGATCATTGTATGTTCCCACAGTCCTACTACCACGTACCCAAGACACCGAGGTGTTGAGTTACAGTTGGCCTCACTCATTGGTGACTCAAAGCAAATGAATAGATAGAAACTTGAGTTCGTCAATGTCTCCGGATTGAGAGCCTATTGCTAGGGAATTATGAGAGCAGTCCTTAAATCGATACAGTATTTCATAAGGTGCTTCTCATGGTCCTTCAATACATCCAATGTACCAGCACCGTGATCCAGAATCTTCGATTCTAATGTCGAGACAAATCACACTATCTCATAGTGATCAAAGTGCTGCAACCTTATCAGATGAGATGCCCAGTCTCATCACTGGTTATGAAGATATTTTAAGTATAAGATTTGTGACACATGTCTCCCGTATGTGGATCTCATCCATATACATATATCACATCTAATATACTAATGGGGACCCAGTTCATCTCATGGACCATTATGTCATATGTATTGGTCATGTTCATTAAGTAATAAACACCATTCATCTCATGAAAGGAAAGCATGATTTTATTGATAAATAAAGAAATTAATCAATTTATTACATCAACTGATGGATTGATACCACACAATCTAACACCGCTACCATTTATCTAGTCGATTTCTCTATCGATTGGGCATAAAGTGTGCTTTTTGGTTGGTCAGTCGGCGATTTCGAAGAGTCCGATGATGTTCCCATCCTTTTGATGGCGAATCCATGATGTTGACGAAGATCGACGGATTCCGTGCCTCGAAAATCAAATTTTTGGAAAATCATAGAGGCCAAACATCTCGAAACGTGAAAAAAGACCCAAAAATGGGTTTTTGACGAAAATCTGGTGACTCGGTGGCGACCATGGGGATTTTTATCCCTTTCGATGGCCAGTTTTCGGTCATTTTTCATTTTTTTTTCCGATTCTTTCTTCTTTGGTATTTTTCCTGACATTTTTGTGCATGTTTTGGCCTGATTTCCTTGAAGAAAACTTGATGAAAAGCCTTGCATATCAGAGTGCAAAGTTTCCTATTTTTTGAGAAAACCGAAGACTTTGTCGCGTAGAGTTGCCGACTTGCCGTTGCTAGTCCTTGTTTGTTGCAATTTTGATGGATTCACACATCTTCACTGTCAAATGATCACACACTCTTACTCGTAGTTTTTGACTTTTGAATCTTGGATTCTTTCTTGCATTTGCACATGTTTTTGAAATGAATTTGATTCATGCATGTTTTAGAATCCAAACACTTTTGAAAACCTAATTCTTTGTGCATTATTTTTGAAAAATCAAATTGAGAATTTAGGTTTGTGCCTTGCATACATTCATCATTTTTAGAATCATTTTAGTATGCATAAGCTACATTGGCCTTGAGTTTCAAGTTGCACCTTTGGAATTTTGAAAATCAATTCAGGAACTCAACCAGGCCAGTTTGGTCGGTCGACCTGCCCCTGCCCGGTCGACAGGCCCAACTGGCCTGCTGGAAAAATGGCCAGTGTACCAGGTCGACCGGGCTAGGGCCAGGTTGACCGGAAATATAGCCGTTGGGGCTTTTTGACCGTTGGGCCAGGTCGACCGAGCTAGGCCCAGGTCGACCCGACCAACTAGTCGTTGGACTGTTTTTTCCTATAAAGTCCATTCTATTCCATCCTTTATGAGTGCTTGATTTTTAAATCTTTGAGACTCCATTGAAGCCAAAGGAAGTGGAATAAGCCAAGAAGGCTAGAAGACCATTGGAAATCAAATGTTGAGTTCTTAAATAGGTATATCTTACTTGTCATTTTGATTTCCATTCAAATTAGAATCAATGCATGTTTAAATCTTTGTATTTTCATAAATGCATGATGTCTAGTTTTGAAAGGGATGTTTAGCAAACTCATTATCATCTTTGGAATAATAAGAATGGTTTGCAAACTCTCTTGTCTAAATCACATGTGTTCTTAGACTTTAATATTCATACAACTTGTTTTAGCTCATTTCTTTAAAGTTGTTTGAATCGTTCATGTGATTAGCATTTATCTTCAATCTTCATTTTCTAAGCTTTGATTTTAAAATGCATCAAGCATTCATTTAAGTGCTTCATTGTAGAAATTGATTGAAGTAAACTTTCATATACATGTGCACACACTTTAGCTTAATTTAGTGTATGTTTGTAATTTGAATTACACTTTCATATCAGCCTATTTAGAGGCAATTCATTTGTGCTTAATTGTATCTCTTAGAGTGTTCTTGAAGAGACACCTTCTTAGAGAAACTCTCCATTTGTAAATGTTATTGCTTAGCCTTAGAAAAGCACATTGTAAAGGTTATTGCTTAGCCTTGGAAAAGCATCTTGTAAAGCTTGCTGTTGATCCTAAAAAAACAACATTGTAAAGGTTATTGCTTAGCCTATTGAAAAGCATATTTAGTGGAAATCCGGTGGGGTGATTGGATCACAAGCCGGTAGTGGACGTAGGCATTGAGGCCGAACCACTATAAATCTTCGTGTAGTGGTGTTTGCTTGTGGTGATTGTTTTCTTAGCTTCCGCATCTTGTTTGGTAAATCATCTTATGTGACTAGTTTATCTTAAAGACTTAAAATTGGTCTAATTTTGTTATATTTGTAGCACACCCTATTCCCCCCCCCCCCCCCCCCCCCTCTAGGGTAAGAATCCCAGGACTTTCAATTGGTATCCGAGCCTCGTGCTCTAACTTTTAGGATCAAGTGTTTGGAACTCTTGATTAGGTGTAAAAACTTAGAGTTTATAACCCTAGATTTGTGTTTGAATGAATTCTATTGAAATGTATTCCACTAAGGTAGGTTGTTTAGACTTTTGTGTAGATTCTCCTAGACCACTCATTCTTCCATCTATTGGAGATTCAAACATTCAAATAAATGAATCTCAATGTGAATTAAATGAAGAAGAAGAATATGATGAAGATGAACTTCAACAAGCCTATGAAGAATTATACACATTATCTCTAGAGCTTGATAAGAAAAACAAGAAATTAAGAGAAGAATAAAAAAGACTAAACAAAGAGCTAGTCTCTTCAAAAGATGAGCTTAGAGAGAAAGAAGAAGTCATACAATGTTTAGACTCTAAGTTCATGATCTCTTTAAATAACTTATCTAATATCAAAGATGAACTAAATGAAATTAAGATAAGTTATGATGATCTTAAAGAGGAAAATTTAAACCTAAGAGATAAATTAAAAAGGCAAGACAAAGACTTTATCAATTTAGAATCCAAGTTGACAATTTCCATGGAAAACATGTCTAATGTTCAAAGTAAGTTAAAAACCTTAGAACTTGGATCTAATGTTGTTAATGAACTTAAACTTGAATTAAAACTTGCCAATGAAGAGCTAAATAACTATAAGGAAATTGAGAATGAGTTACTAAAAGTCAAAAATGAAAACTCAATCCTTATAACCAAAGTCACTCAACTTGATGATTACAAACAAAAGTATGAGTGCAAGTTTACCCAAAGTGAAGAGAGACTTGAGAAGTTATTTAAATTGAGTAAACCTCATGGAGATAGGACGGGTCTTGGTTTTGATAAGTATACTTCATATGACCCTAAACTCACCAACATTTTTGTGAAAGGTGAGTCCTCTTTCTCTAGCACTCTTTCTCAAATGTCCAAAACAAAATGTCATTATTGTGGTAAAGAAGGACATTTCAAATTTGAGTGCAAATTAAGGAAAAGTCATATGTCTAAACCCATCTTTGAACCTAAGAAAGTTAAATCTAATTCTATGAGGGGTAAGACTTTGAATTCCAAGGAAGACTCTAAGAAGTTCAAACAAATTAAAACAATTCACAAAGAGTCATCCAAGATAGATTTTAAAAAGACTAAACATCAAAATAAATCTATCAAAAAGAATCTTCTCACTTTCCCTCCTTTAACCTTTGAAATGAAAGAATTATTGAAAAAGGTTGAAAAGTTGAAATTAAAATTCAAAAGACAAAAAGAGGGAGGAAAAGCTAAAAGAAATGTGAAGAATAAAAAGAATATGAAACACCAACATACAAAGACTAATCATCAATCTAAAATAGTCAAACCTCAAAGATTTGATGTTAAGTCTAAAAGAATTCAATCCTCATCTCCTTTAGTTGGTGGAATTTCTAAAATAGTCTCCAAAGCCCAAGACCTTAGATGGATACCTAAGGTTAGATCTTTAGAGGACTACTAAGGTTTCTTAGATAGATAGGACCAACCCTTTCTCTTAGTCATATGCTTAGTTGGTCTTGGTTCTACTCTCTTAGTATTTCTTTAGGCTTTTAGATTCATTTAATTGAGTCTTGTTTGTTGTTTATGCATTTTGTATTCAAATTGGTATTTTATGTTTTAATGCATGACTTTGATCAAATTGATTTGAAAAAGCTTTGAACAGTTATATATTCTCAATCATTTGATTTGTTTTTCAAATTGTTTTTATTTGAATGATTTCATGGTCAAACTTGTGTTTTGTCAAATTTAAATGGATTTGAAAAATGTTTTTGATCATACAAGTCTTCTTTTCTTCAAAAGGAATAATTTTAGAATTGATTTTTGAAAATCTCTTTTCTAAAACTTTTAAGCTTGTGTGTTTGCTGGGGTCAGGGTTTACTGCTTTCAAACTGGATATTTTTTTTCCTGTTTTTCTCCTGAACTGATCAGAATTTCCATCTGACTCAGTTAGCCCTGTCGACCGGGCTAAGTGGGCCGGTCGACCGGGCCTGCAATTTAGCAACATAAACTGCAGCGCAGGTTCAGTTCTGTTTTAAACAGAACCTGTTCTTTCCCTTCTCAGCAGGTCGACCGCAGCAGCTAATTTTTTCCCCACTATTTTTCTTGCTTCTTTTCTTTCTTTCTCCTTGTTCTATCTCTTCTCTTCTCTGGTTGTGTCTCACCTTTTTAGTGTTCATCTTCTCCTTCACTGTGAACTCGTCCCTGTCTCTGTGCATCCTCCCAATCACTGTTGTTTCCCAACCTTAGTTTTCTGTTTTTTGTTTAAATGTTTGTGTTTGTTTTTGTGGTGTGTTGTGTTTTCTCTTTGTTTTAGGGTTTATTTGTAGTCTGTTGGACACTTCTCTTGGCATCATTCTGTCATGTAGCAACCGGTTCCAATCTCTGCACACCAGCTGTTTGTAGTTTTGCCTGAACCAGGATTTCATCCTATTCAGCCACTGTTTGGTCTTGACTATTTATAAATTTCTTGTGATAAGTGAGAACACATCTTCTGGCAGATTCTTCAAGCTTATTCAACCATCAATACTGTCCCTTCTTTGACTGATTTAGTGAGCTGTCTAATTTTTTTTAACTTTTCAAGAAGACTGTCTAGCTCTCCTTACTCTCTTGACACTGTCCAGTTGTTCCTTGCTGTCTTGAGCCTCTCTCATTTTGATTTCTTCCGATGGCTCGAACAAAACAAACATGGAGGAGATCTTCTAAGAAAGCCAAAACCGGTGAAGCTTCTACTTCCCATAGATCTCCCTCCAATTCTCCGGAGATTGGTCCCCCTCCTGAGGTTGTTTTCGATTCTGTTCGTTCCCCATCTTCAACAGTAAAATCCTTTAGGAGCAAAGGGGTAATCGTCGAGAAATTTTGTGTGGTCAGAGACCTAGTAGACTACCAAGTACCTGCCATCTTAGAGGCCATAGGTTGGGGCAATATTTTGACGTGGAGTGGCAACACCTATTCCTCTTCTGTCTACGGTTTCTATGAGTCTGTTTGTGCCACCACCACGAACTCTTTTTCAGTCAGAACCTCTGTTGGTGAAGAGTCTATTACTCCAGAAAGGATATCTTCAATTATAGGCATTCCTAGGTCCAATGGACCAAAATTTATTTCAAAGGTCCTTCTACTTGAGGAGAGAGAGTCTGTCACCACGGCTCTATGTGGTCAATATGTTGAGTGGTCAGCCAACAACTCTCTTCCTGCATCCTTCTTGATTCCTGCCCTTCGGATCATTCACATCATCTTCACTCACTCTATCTATCCGAGGAAAGGGAATAGGACCGAGGTAACCCCATATATGGCAAACATTCTATACAATGTCATTACAGGAGTCCCTATGTGCTTACCTTTTGTGATCATCTATCACATTATCAAGGTGGTCACTGGCTCTCAGCCATGTGCAGCCCCATTTGGGTTCCTTGTTACTCACCTTGCCAGTTCTTTTGGAGTGGTTGTTCCTTCTTCAGAGAGACCCGTGCCTACGACAGTCTTCAACAAAAGGAACATTCTTCTGATGAGGCTTCCACCACCACCTCGGGCAAATCCTGTAGCTGAAGGAGACGAAGAGGTAGAGGCTGCAGATTTAGAGATTGCAGATCAGTAGCAGCCTCAGCCACCTCAGCCTGACCAGCCCGCTCAGCCACGACAGCCCCAGCCCCCTCCTCGGCGCACTATGGAGGAGCGCATGACATCCTTGGAGTAGGTGGTTGCCACCATGCGGACTAAATTTCATGAATTTCGTCAAGAGGTCTCAGGGAAGATGAGCAAGACTTTGAAGTATCTATCGAACATCTCCAAGAGCTGTTGGCGACATGATGATGTTATGCCTCCATCCCCTCCAGATTCTGCCTAGATCCTTTAGGAGTGTTTTTCTTTTTGTTTTGGGGTTATTTGGGTAGTGATAGAGTGTCTTTCACTTGATGTATTCATTTTCTATCATCTAACCTATTGTTTTGAGTACTGACCATAATCTTTTGTTAATATAATGGTCAAGTACTTAGTGATCTTTGTACTGAACATATCTTGTTATATATATATATGAAAGTACAGTTTCACATTTCTTCTATTTTCTCCTTGTTGACTCCCTTGATGGATGCTTAATGTTGTTTTGAAGCTTCAATATATATGTAAATCAATTTATATCTATTTTCGTAGCTTCATTCAAATAATACATACACAAATCTATATACTTGATAGCCTGTTTCGCATTACAATTGCATTCTCTATTGGTAACAGGTGCTACTGAAAGGTATATGTTTTTTCATGTATACAGGTTCCTTTGCAATTCGATGTCAAAGGGGGAGAAAAAGATCAAGATCTATGTACTGTCAAAGGGAGAGAAGAATAGAAGATCTGAAGATCGGATAGAAAGAAGACCAAACCAAGGGGGAGAGAAGAACAGATCTAACGAAGGGGGAGATCTGTTTCAAGAGCCAAAGTGAAGTTTGCTTGGTTGTTAAGAGCAAAGGAGAGCTCTAACCAAGGGGGAGAAATCAGCTTGGAAAGATTAAAGTCAAAAGCTCTCGACGAATCGGTCATACGGTCGAAGCTACATTCAAGTGATTTCTAGTTCAGAGCTGTCAAGAAGTTTCAAAGTCCTCTTAGTGTGAGATCATAGTAGTTGCCATCAAATTGCAAAGGGGGAGATTGTTAGGTCCTTGTTTGCTGCAATTTTGATGGATTCACACATCTTCACTGTCAAATGATCACACACTCTTACTCGTAGTTTTTGACTTTTGAATCTTGGATTCTTTCTTGCATTTGCACATGTTTTTGAAATGAATTTGATTCATGCATGTTTTAGAATCCAAACACTTTTGAAAACCTAATTCTTTGTGCATTATTTTTGAAAAATCAAATTGAGAATTTAGGTTTGTGCCTTGCATACATTCATCATTTTTAGAATCATTTTAGTATGCATAAGCTACATTGGCCTTGAGTTCCAAGTTGCACCTTTGGAATTTTGAAAATCAATTCAGGAACTCAACCAGGCCAGTTTGGTCGGTCGACCTGCCCCTGCCCGGTCGACCGGCCCAACTGGCCTGCTGGAAAAATGGCCAGTGTACCAAGTCGACCGGGCTAGGGCCAAGTCGACCGGAAATATAGCCGTTGGGGCTTTTTGACCGTTGGGCCAGGTTGACCGAGCTAGGCCCAGGTCGACCCGACCAACTAGCCGTTGGACTGTTTTTTCCTATAAAGTCCATTCTATTCCATCCTTTTTGAGTGCTTGATTTTTAAATCTTTGAGACTCCATTGAAGCCAAAGGAAGTGGAATAAGCCAAGAAGGCTAGAAGACCATTGGAAATCAAATGTTGAGTTCTTAAATAGGTATATCTTACTTGTCATTTTGATTTCCATTCAAATTAGAATCAATGCATGTTTAAATCTTTGTATTTTCATAAATGCATGTTGTCTAGTTTTGAAAGGGATGTTTAGCAAACTCATTATCATCTTTGGAATATTAAGAATGGTTTGCAAACTCTCTTGTCTAAATCACATGTGTTCTTAGACTTTAATATTCATACAACTTGTTTTAGCTCATTTCTTTAAAGTTGTTTGAATTGTTCATGTGATTAGCATTTATCTTCAATCTTCATTTTCTAAGCTTTGATTTTAAAATGCATCAAGCATTCATTTAAGAGCTTCATTGTAGAAATTGATTGAAGTAAACTTTCATACACATGTGCACACACTTTAGCTTAATTTAGTGTATGTTTGTAATTTGAATTACACTTTCATATCAGCCTATTTAGAGGCAATTCATTTGTGCTTAATTGTATCTCTTAGAGTGTTTTTGAAGAGACACCTTCTTAGAGAAAATCTCCATTTGTAAAGGTTATTGCTTAGCCTTAGAAAAGCACATTGTAAAGGTTATTGCTTAGCCTTGGAAAAGCATCTTGTAAAGGTTGTTGTTGAGCCTAGAAAAACAACATTGTAAAGGTTATTGCTTAGCCTATTGAGAAACATATTTAGTGAAAATCCGGTGGGGTGATTGGATCACAAGCCGGTAGTGGACGTAGGCATTGAGGCCGAACCACTATAAATCTTCGTGTAGTGGTGTTTGCTTGTGGTGATTGTTTTCTTAGCTTTCGCATCTTGTCTGGTAAATCATCTTATGTGACTAGTTTATCTTAAAGACTTAAAATTGGTCTAATTTGGTCATATTTGTAGCACACCCTATTCACCCCCCCCTCTAGGGTTAGAATTCCAGGACTTTCAGCCGTCAAAAGCCAAGACTAGGTCAAACCATGTCGGAATGACTTGAAATTTGAGGTGAAGCGTCCTGAGCAATAATTAAGACAAACCATAGGCGTTTTCTTGAGTTTTGAAGCCGTGTGGGGTCCTACAGCCAGTAGACTTGATTTTGTCGCGAGGAAGATGTCGCTCTTTGATGTACGGTCAACCGATGTCCGATTGACCTAAACTCTGATAGGGAGCTTATTGGAGTCATTTTGAGATGATCCATTAGATCTGATTTGGAAATCATCCTCCCATGAGGCTCCGTTGCCGGGAGGTCCGATTTAGCTTCCGGGAGTCCAAGTCTAGTCTGATGCTGTCGAAATGACCTGAAACTTGACATGTCACCCTTTGGTAGTATTCCGAAGTCACCCATTTGCTTTGTTTGATGAGTGATGGCCTTAGTGATTCTTGCCACTTAGAAGCTTGATTTTGCTTCTTGAGGGTTGATGTTGGGTCAAACGTTGTCGGTTTGACCTGAAACTTGACATGGAGCCTTTTGGAAGTATTTTAAGACCATCCATAGGCTCAAATCGAAGATCTAATGTCTACGACACTGTCGCCACAGGGAGAGTTAACTTTGCTGCGGCTGTTTCCTTTTTGGGCCAAACGGTGTCGGAATGGCCTGGAATTTGATATAGAGCTTTCTAGTGGCATTTTGAGGCCAACTGTGTGCTCTGTTTTGTGAATCAAGGTCTCTAGCTTGACCACCGCCGAGAGCTCATGTTCAGCTGCTGGAAAGTGAAGTTAGGCCAAATAATGTCGAAATGACTCAAAACTTCATGTGCACTCTTCTTTTGGCTGTTTTGAAGGATCTTGCAGTTTTTGTTTGATTTTGACAAGATTTGATACTAGAAGCAGCATTGCTGGTTTGTGGTAGGATGCGGCTTCATGTAGCTTCTTGATGTTGAAAGTGTACAAAGAGGCAAAGTGACATTTTGGTGTCAACAGAAGTAATTTTGGAATGATTAAATCTATTTTGGTGAAATCTGATACCTTGATCTCTGTCTCTCTTATCAGTTTGTGCTTAAATTTCTCTGATAGAATTTTTATTATTATTTTCTTGATTAATTGTGTTTTTAAAATCCTAATTAGTGTCAAAAATTGATTGAGGGTTTTTGGATCTTGTTTCTACAAATCCTTGTGGATCGACCCGTACTTGCCACTATCTAATTAATAGAAATTTGTATGATTGTGGTTAATTATTTTGAGCACATCAAAAAACATGCATAAATGTGATAGAAAATAGAAGCATCTTCATTCATATTAAAAAGTAGGTTCAACTGTTTGACACGATTAAAGAAGTACATAATAATGACGACTAACACCCATACATGCTTGATTTAATAACAACAAGAGTTACTCCTACTACAAGGATAATTATTCCATATATCTAGAGCAAAGTTATCTCGAATTCTACTTCGATCATCTTTTCCCCTCTGTGAGTAAGTTCGCGTAACACGCGAAGAACTAGTGGGAGGTAGATCACCAAGAACTCCAATGCCATCCTCCTCTAACTTTTCTAACGATTCTATGATCTCTTCATCATAAACTTGGTCTCGATGCAGTCTAATGAAACTGCGTAACACACAACATGCCATGACAATCGAGACCTGATCTTTTATATCATATTAAGGAGCAGTCCTAAAAATCCCAAACCGACCTTTCAAGATGCCAAATGCCCTCTCTATTACATTGCGCACATGAAAATGTTTCATATTTAAAAGCTCTTTTTGGTTTCTTGGAGGATTTTTCGTAAACTCCCTCATATGATGTTTCACACCTTGATATGGTACTAGAAAGCCTGGCGCATTCACATATCTAGCACCCACTAAGTAGTATCAACCTAGGTCCATTGGGTCATCAAATTAATTATTAATTACCAACCATTCAATAATGATATATAGCCAGAAATAAAAAGGAATAACATGTCCTTGTTACCTTGGGGGACAATTAATGGATTTGCTCATTCGAGTGCATTGTCTAGGACTTGTTGATTGCTTGTTGAACCCTCCCATCCTGGAAGAACATATTGGAGAATAAGATCACATTCACAGACAACTAATACATTCTGTGTAAGGGTGCCTTTTCTATTACAAAATGGACCTTGTTATTTGATTTTGACATATGCTTAGATGTTGGTTCCATGTATGGCTCCAACACATTCATATTGGAACACTTATGTAAATTAATGAATAAGCTTTATAATTTCAATAAAAAAATTAAGTTGATTTTTAGAAAACGATATACCTCAAACCCAGGTGGTCCATCTTGGTAAATTCTGGTGCCAAAGCATTAATGGTAGCTAACACTTTGTGAAAATGACGACTAATGGTTTCCCAGACCTTGAAAACCGTACACTGTTTGTTTTATTCTTCACATTGTGTGCTAAAGTGTGTAAGAATATGACAAGTTGCTATTCCATAGTAACATTTCTCATTTCTCTCAAAAGTCCTCTATGCTACAAAAGACTGCAGAGTTTACTAAATGTTTCCTTGTTCATCCTCAACTCGCTTATACATTCATTGTCTTTATCATTTGTCAAGGTAGATAGATTCAGAGCTCTCTCATTGTCACTAGGCTACCGTTTGGCTTTTTTCTTCTTGCCTTCAACGTGCTCGACTATGCAACACATCTAGTTGTACCATGTTTCAACGGCAGTGATGGCTGCTAATAGAGTTTTGGAAGTAGGTGGGCCTGGTGGATAGGTTTTCAAAACTCATAACCCACTTGATGCGGAGATCAATTATCCATAAGGCCCTAAACCCAATCTAGGATCCAAAACCTCTCTCTCATGGATCAAGATCAGTAGAAACATTATTTAGAAGATAGAAAACAACAGTAACAAGCAACCGCGAAAATCTACACTAAAGATGAAGTAGATCTAACATTCGGAGCCCGGTTTTGCTCTAATGGAGAATTTGATCACTTAGCTTGTTGAAGAACTCTTTTACAAGAACAAAAAGGGTCTCCAATACCTTATAGTCTTCCACGCTATGACCCTTTATCAAACTACTTCTCAAGGAGAATGGTGGGAACTCCCAAAGAAGATTACCCTAGAATCTCTATAAGAGAACCAGAGGAGAAAAGAGGAGAGAGGAGAGAGGGGCTTAGGCATGTGCTTGTATCTTGGACGTCCAGCCCCCTCCTCCCCTTATATAGCATGTGACCACCTCCCCTTTTTAGTTATAATTAGAAGTCTCACTTTTATTATAATTAGGTGTACTTCTCATTCTTCCTTGAAGAGTCCAAATAGAAACAATCTCTCTTATTAGGGCTAGCATAGGGACCACTAGGGATTCCATGGAAGCTGGCTCCAACTGGGATATCCGGACCCCACATCTCATGTGCAATCCAGAGCCACAACTAATTACAAATAACTCTACTAACTAAATGCAATTTAACTCCAGTCTTAGGAATATATATTATTAAAAGATCCTAATCTTCCCTATTGCTACAAGTAGGCCCCTCCATCAATTATATTCATGGATCAATTGGATTAAACCTGTCCAACCAAGTTTGATCCATATCTTATTATCCTTGTGACCCAATTAATCACAGTGATTATCAGTACCATCCAATTAAATTTTAATTGAGATGAGTACGAGCTTACCAATGATAAATCCATTAATTGACATAAGGGGATATATCTATTAGAGGATAGATTCCATCTTGACAATTATATGTTCCCATAGTCCCACTACCATTGTACCCAAGACACTGAAGTGTTGACTTATAATTGGCCTCACTCATTGGTGACTCAAAGTAAATGTATAATAGAAACTTAAGTTCATTAACCTCTCAAGATTAAGAGCCTATTGCCAGGAAATTATAAGAGCAGTTCTTAAATCAAAAACAGATTTACATAAGGTGCAACTCATGGTCCTTCAGTACATGTAATGTACCAGGACAATGATCCAGAGTGTTATACTTTGATGATTAAGAAAAATCACACTATCTCATAGATTGTGAATCAATTCAATTATAGGATTTGTGATATAAATATATATGTCTCATGTATGTTGATCTCATCCACACACATGGATCACATCTAATATACTTGTGGGTTCCGGTTCATCTCATGAACCATCATGTCATGTCGTATTGGTCATGTGCAAACAGGGAATAAAAACCATTCATCTCATGAAATAAAAACTATTCATCACATGAAGTATGATTATATTAATTAAGAAAAAATTAATTTACTTACATCATCTGCTGGATTGAGACCATATAATCTAGCAGATAGAGCCGTTGCCTTTCTGATATTTCATTCTTCCTCTATGTCCATCTGTTTTATATAGGAAATTTACTCGCTATCAATCCTGTTTTTCTAGAGACTCAAGTTACTTTAATCAAATGGAAAGTAGTCCAAGTCACTTTAACTATTCATCACATGGCCCTAGCATGAATGGGCTTTGACAAATGAATTGTACTACACTGCTCAGGACAACCCTATTTTTTTTCTTGATCAATTACATATAAAGATTTTTTTGGATGATAGAAAAGATGAAATCATAATTCTTTCCATATAAAGTTTGATTCTAATGCCAAATTCTTCGTCCAAGAATATGGTTGAAAATCATGGTGGATGATTCTTTTTAAAACTAGTGCAGAGACTAGTCAGAAATCTCTCTTCTCACCTTCTAATTCTATTCCCACTATCTCATGTCCCATAACATTTATAAAAAAAAACCCAGCATAAAATGTGCAACAGATATCATACCGTCCATTTCTCATCTTTCTCATTTGATAAATTTATGTGTTCGTGTGCTACAACGAATAGATAGCATACTATCCATTCTAGTTTTATACATATGTCTACAGTTTAGTGGTCTAAATCATTTTTCTCTAGGTCCTATCATTCATTATGAACAAATTGGAAGATCATTAAACCTTCAATCAGCGGTCTACAAATAGATAACTAGCAAAACATGCTCGCCCTGAGTACTGGCAATTTAATGCCTTTATAATCTTAAAAATAATAGAAAAAAAAGTAAAATCAAATTTAATTCCATGCCATTGATGCTCATGCTTGATTTCACCAATCAACCAGTCAAATAGACAAATCTCAATCCCACTTCAAACACTCCCCACATCAAAGATAGAAAAATAAAAGGAAAGTAATACTCGATTCAACTTTTTTTTAACTATCAACCAAATCTCAAAACAATTCTAACCCAACACAATGGCCAAGTAAAAGGACAAACACAATATCCATTAAAAATAAATAAACTGAGATTTCGAATAATACAAAAAAAAACCCAATTTTATACTTACGGTAGACATTACAATATATCTTTTCCTCAAAATATCCCTCAAACAAAGCAATGCTAAAATAATCTCAAATATTAAGAGAAAAAACATGCCACAACATCAATGGCTTAAATTCTCAAATATTATTTGCACTATTTAGGAGCCGCAACAAAGTAATAATTTCATGCAATATGCCAAGAGATTTAAAGCGAAGTGCAATTTGGATACATCTAAGCAACCTCAATAAGAAAATCCTATAAATTAAAGGAAAAAAATAAGAAAAGAGCCATGTTAGTAAGAAATTTGGAAACACACAAGATATCATTGTAGATGAAAGCATATAAGCAACTTGGATAAAAAAATTAAGACTAAAAACTCAATGAAGAAAGTCATAATAAAAGAATTTTAGAAGCATACACATGGATATCGTTAGAGATGAACTCAAAGCAACTTCAATGAAAATAAAATAAAGCTATAACAGATATTCATAATATAAATGAAAGAAAGAAAACCTTTAAAAATAAGAGAAAATAATGGCTACAATAAGAGTTGACACACATTGAATAATAATAAATGAAAATTGGGATAACAATAGGCAGTAGTAGATGACAAGTGACGGGAAAGAGAGAGACATCGACAACTGGGACGACATATGTTGTTGTGAATAAAGAAAGCATAAAAGATCCAATTAAAAGGAATCATAATGCAAGAGATGACACTGCAATCGGAATACAAAAGAGTTCCAATGTTAGAGTAGCACATGAGAGTGGGTCCCCTCCTTGTTACCAATAAAAATCTATTATCTTTCTATGAAAGATAACGTGGTTTCATACTTATTTGAGAATAAATTGGATATGGGTTAGGAGCTAACTTAGAAAACTTTTTATGAGCATGACTTTAAATGATTGAAATCTATTGCAGTGGGTCCCCTCTTGTTACCAATAAAAATCCATTATCTATCTATGAAAGATAACGTGGTTTCATATTTATCTGAGAAGAAATTGGATTTGGGTTAAGAGCTAACTTAGAAAGATTTTGATGAGCATGGCTTTAAATGATTGAAATCTATTGCTCCTAATTTCTCTCTCAGGCAACCATCCCTACTAAATAAAAGAAACTTGAGTTGGCTTTTGAAAATCAGCTATCCTTATCTCTCCTTCCTTTTTATTAAAGGTGAGATTTGAAATCTCTATAATCTCTCAGTTGAATTGATTGATAGAGCTTATCTCTTGAAATTGATATGAGATCCAATTTCTCAAATTGATTTGAGATTAGAGTCCAATATTTTTGTAATTGATTAGCAAATAGGACTCCAATTTTGGAATTGATGTCTGTTAGACCCCGACCCAGACCAATTCGATTAGTATACGATTAGTGTGTGTTTAGTCCTAAGTGGGTTTAGTAGTCGTTGGGTTAGAAATAATTGGTTTTAGTCTCGGACATAGCTTTGGGAATTTTGAGAACGTTTAGTATTAGTCAGACAAACTCAGGAAGGCTTGAGTGCACGTGTAAGCTTGGGAGGATCGTATCAGTTTCTGTGTGATTGTGATTTTGATTTCATTTGAATGATTTTTCTATGTGTTACAACTCTTGTCTTAAGCCCATTCATGTTTGAAGCCCAAAAACCCAAGTTCTGGCCCAAAGAGGGTAAAATTATCTTTTATGCACAAATCTGGACACAATTTTCGAGATCTCAAAACCTTGTCAAAAGTATACTTTTTGGAAACTAGATATTTCGAGGATCGTTTTATCCTTCTTCGTCGAGTTCATTCGAGACCCACAAGATCATGTTTTGGTCATTTCAAGGTTTAAGTTAATTGGGGCCCATTGTCATCACTTAAACCCCATCTCCCTCTCTTTTCATTCATTTCCCCCAATTTCTGCAACTTCCTTGACCTAGGGCTGAAAACTCTCTTCCCTTTCCATCTTCCTCACCTTGCATGATCTAGCTAGAGATCTCCAAATAAAATTCTAAGGCTATCATCTTCTTCCTCTCATCCTAAGCTTTCCATTAATGCAAATTTCTTGAAGTTCCAAGATGGGCAAGAGCTCCATTTCCTTCCTTCCCTCTTGTTTGACCATTTCTAGGTAAGAGCTTCAACCTATGTTTTTCATGAAGTCTTTTTAGGTCTTAAAAATCTTGTTTTCCATGTTACAAACCCCTTTGGTAAAATGGGTTTCTTGTTTTCAAGATTGAGTGAGTTTTGTGTGGTTTTCATGGGTTTTTGTAGTTCTTTGGATTAGTGAGTGAAGTGCCTGGAGAAGTGTGAGACATCTTGGACTAAGGCAAGTAATCTCTATAGGAAATGATGCATGTGTATTTTGATTACATTGTTATTTTAGAAATTGTGCATATGAAATTGTTTATAAACTTCATGATCTTGTTTTCGTTTGGATTGAATGTTTAAAATTGTGAGAAATGAACCCTTGGTGAGTATGAAGGCTCAAGGGATTGTATGTGGCTTAAGGAGGAGAAGAAGGAGTGAAATGTGTTGGAAGCTGTACAAGAGAAACGCATTTTCTGCACTCAGCGAACACAGGCAGAAGCTTGTCCGCTCGAGCGACCAAGCCTCTGTTTGTTCCGAGCGCAGACAGAGAGCTGGCCGTTCAAGCGACCTTATTGTCCACTCGAGCGAACCGCCTCGCTCGAGCAAAGTGTCAATACCTTACAAGTTCCGCTCGAGCGAACTTGCCAGATTCAGAAAGAAGAATTATTTCGTTTGTGTATTTTCTTGAAGGTGGAAAAACTAGACTCTGTTAAGGGTTTTGACTTGACATTGTGTAAATGGAACTTCAAAATGCAACCCAACTTCGGGGACACCAATTCTTGTATATTCCGACATTTGGGGTCCCAATTTCAGAAAGGTCAATTAATAGCCTTAACACATGCTTGACAGATTTCGTATTTGAATTTCGTTTTGGTACGATAAGTACCATCGTGTACTCGTTTTGGATTTCAAGTATAAGCTTGTTTTGAAGATTTGTTTCAAGAAAAAAAAGGGGTCACTTCCTAAGCGTGTTATGCATATTAATTATGCCTTTTGCTAGTCGTGTTCGTCGTGTTTTGATAAGTGACTTTCCCTTTTCATCTCGTCATGTTTTGATAGTGTTTCGCGTGTTTTGTGCATTCATGAATTAAGTGAACACCACTGAGCTTGGACTGCCCTTTCAGTTTGATCCACTGTCTAGGGGTCCTTAAACATGTGGACTGTCTGCAGACTGGTCGTGTATTTATTACACATCGTACGTATCCGGTTTCGCAGCCGGAAATCCCCGTATATGTGGGAATCGTGTAGTGATTATATTATGTATATCATGCTTGTCGTGCGTGCTTGCTCTTTTCATTATATATATGAAAGAGAAAGGATGAGCTCTTTGTGGATTGTAGCTATTCATGATATTATATGTACTCATGATAGTTTGTTTTAGTATCCCAGCTTTATATATATTCTCGAAAATGTATCTCAGTCACTGTAGTATTTCAAATCAGGGATTTGCTTATGTGTTTTCTTAAAACGTCTATTATTTCATGCTTGCACCTAAATTGATTACCTGCCAAACCGTTGTGTTTGACCCTTGTTTGTTGGTGCCCAGGTGCAGGAGACGCTGCCTTTGAGGAGGAGCGTCAGGAGGAGGCCCTTGAGCCACCCCCAGTGACAGAGTGGCAGCCCGACGATGTCATTTAGACGTCGGGCGGGTTTCTTGAGTTTCGTCATGATGTCTTGGGGTTTCCTTTATTATTTTGAGCTTTGTATTGGCCTGTGTTGGCCTCTTATGGGATGTAACTAAAACTTAACTTACTTTCGTGTTAGTCTCATAACTTGAATTATAATGGGAATGCCATGTTAACTCCTTTCTTTGGATACTATGTCTTGTTATTATTTTGTCATAGCACTTAAAGATTTACTGGTGCTTATCTTGATGTGATTTGCTACACGCTTCCGCAAACTTGGTCGTGCGAGTCAGATTCCGCGTGTCTTTGGGAATCCTCACCGCGGGAACCTGTGGGAAAACAATGTAATCAACTCGTCGTGGGCCCGGGGTCCGTTCCGGGGTCGCGACAATGCCTACATCTATAATATATAATAATTGAGTCTAATAGATCATGAGCCCTATAAAAAGAGAACAAAGTATCTTTTCTCTTCCATTTCATTAAGTCTTTGGATATCCTCCATCCTTTAGTTAAGCATAAAATGTGGGGGTTGTTAGGCAAAGAGGTTTGTTTTGCAGGTATGAAGTCTTTACAAGGCCCGTCCCCAATTGGGATGTCAAGGCCAAGATACAGGATTGTACTCGGAAGCATTTTGCCCTTACCTTTCGGGCATTTTGTCAAGCATACTGGTGGCTTTCTTATGGTTTGATGCAATCCCAGTCAGAATTATTATCATAATAAAAAAAGTCTTGCGGTGAGATCACTCCAATTCACTTTATTTTCTGGGAATCCAAACATGCTTATAGGCTATAAGTCCGGCTTGTAGGATTGGATGTGGCCTCGTGGGAAATGGTTTGTCCATTTAGTTAAATGGCCAAGTATTGAGACCTAAATCTAGTTTGTAAAGTTAATGTACTTAATTTGTAAGGATTTCTCCAAACTCCAAGAGGTTGGTGTGATTAGAAGAACCATCATGGGATGGTCTTCTGCTAACTCTGTAAAACTACTTTGATCAGAAAAATTCACATTTTCAGCCAATTTTCAGCCTTTAGTAGGGCTTCCAATAAGTTCATCCAGCTGGACATGGCTCAGTTGAGATTGTCTTGTGTCGAGCTCAATCTAAGATTGATAATTAGTTCACAAGTGGAGCTTAAGTTAGAGCCTAATCATTCCCACTTGGGACTTAGTTCAAGGGCTTGAATTGACCTCAAGTTTAAGCTTGTCGATTAAGTCAACATTTTTTTATGAGTCCATGTTCATCCTTAAGCTCTAGCTAAATCAGCTAGTCAATCTAAGTAAACATATGCACAAGGAGACAAGCCGATCCCAATCCTCAGTTCAACGGCTCAGGATAGTTGAGTTCGAGCTTGAAGTTGTCTCCACAAGCTTAAGTCATGCTCTAGAGCACTACAACAAAACACAGTTTTGCCAACGCGGTCATTGCGTCTGGAAAGGTGGGTTTTGCGTCGGCAAAAGATTTCCCAATGCATTTTAGCTCGTCGGCAATCACGTGTAGCCAAATCCATAGCTGACAATATTTTAACTACGTCGGCATTGTTAGATTGTATGGTCTCAATCCATCAGTTGATGTGATAAATTGATTAATTTCTTTATTTATCAATATAATCATGCTTTCCTTTCATGAGATGAATGATGATTTATTACTTAATGCACATGACCAATACGTATGACATAATGGTTCATGAGATGAACTGGATCACATTAGTAAATTAAATGTGATATATGTATACGGATGAGATCAACATTCGGGAGATATGTGTTACAAATCTTATACTTAAACATATCTTCACAACCATTGATGAGACTGGGCATCTCATCTGGTAAGGTTGCAGCACTTTGATCACTATGAGATAGTGTGATTTGTCTCGATCATCAGAATGAAAGATTATGGATCATAGTGCTGATACATTGGATGTATTGAAGGACCATGAGAAGCACCTTATGAAATACTGTCTCGATTTAAGGACTTCTCTCATAATTCCCTAACAATAGGCTCTCAATCCTGAGATATTGATGAACTCAAGTTTCTATCTATACATTTGCTTTGAGTTACTAATGAGTGAGGCCAACTGTAGGTCAACACATCGGTGTCTTGTGTTAAGAATTTTGTGTATTGCAATTTGATGGATGCATTATCACTCTAGCATCATTTGAGTTTTCACACATGCATTGTTTTAGAAAAACTTGATATCTTGATTTATACATGCATTGTTTTTAAGACTTGTAAAAATATTGATTTATGCATGTTTTGTTTTTAAACTTGGATGCAATTTATTTTGAAAAGGAGTTTTATCAAATCAAGCTAGCCTATGTATTATATCTTTCAAATCATTTTAGGCTTTTTATGTTTCATGGTTTTAATCCTCTTAGTTTGATTTAAACCATGTTTCCAAGCTTGATTCATCGGCCCAAAAGTTCCCTTCAAGAAACCTCTTTGAAATATACATTTTTAGGGAATTTTGGTCCCAGGCCCTGGTCGACCCGCAGTGGGCCCGGTCGACCGGCCCAGGGGACCCGGTCGATCGAGCCCACTGCGGGTCGACCGGGAAAGAGCCGGTGGGGCTCCTGTCAAACGGTTAGTTTTATGACCGTTGTGTACCAGGTCGACCGAGTATGGGTCCAGGTCGACCGGGGACTAGCCGTTGGGCACTTTTTGGGTATAAAATGAAGTTCATTCATTTGCCAAAGTTAGAGATTTTTAAGCCTTCCTTGAGGTGTTTGGAGACAAGACAAAGGGGATGAACTAAAAGAGACCAATGGGTCATTTGGAGAGCTAAAGCTTGGATTAATGAAGTTAAATCTCTAAGTAATCTTTACCTTTTTTAATCAAATGTTATATGATTTGTTTAAATTATTGGTAAATGAATTTTAGCATTATAACTATGATTTGTTGAATCCATTCTTATTTTAATCTTTGATCTAAGTTGGATTTGATTCTTCACTTTGATTTCAAACCAAGTTTTGTTTTAAAATCTTCATTAATCATGCTTAGCCTAAATCTTTGATTTCTTTTATAGCATGATTCATTTACTTGGTTGAAACATTGTTTGTTGTTTTCATTCATTTAAACCTTAGTCAAATTTGTTTAGTTTTGAAAACAACATTGTATATGCATCACATGTTTTAAGTTAGTCATTTTCATACAACTTGTGAGTCTTTGATTTTCATATCATTAACAAGTTGATATTCATACATGTGATTTGCATTAAACTTCAATCAAATCTTTTCTGTGCCTTAAACCTTGAAATACTTTAAGCATATATTAATTGAGCTTTGTTTTTAACTTGATTGAAGTTATCACACGCACACATCATGAGCATACATCTTTGCATTCATTTAGTGTTTGTGTGAGTTAGTTTTTTCACTTTCATATCCGCCTATTTTAGAGGCAAATATATTGAGCTTAAATTGTATCTCTTTGAGTGTTCTTGTAGACACTTCTTTAAGAGAAATCCTTTTCTTGTAAAGGTTATTGCTTAGCCTAAGAAAAGCATTGTGTAAAGGTTATTGCTTAGCCTAGAAAAGCATCTTGTAAAGGTTGTTGTTTAGCCTAGAAAAACAACATTGTAAAGGTTATTGCTTAGCCTATTGAAAAGCATAGATAGTGGAAATCCGGTGGGGTGATTAGATCACAAGCCGGTAGTGGATGTAGGCGTTGAGGCCGAACCACTATAAATCGTTGTGTGGTGGTGAATGCGTTGTGGTGATTCTTTTTAGCTTCCACATTTTGTTTGTTTATCATCACTTGTAACTAGTTTATTTTTAAGAAGTTAAAATTTGTCATAATTGGTCACTTATTGTAGCTCACCCTATTCACCCCCCCCCCCCTCTAGGGTTAGGATCCAGGACTTTCAATTGGTATCAGAGCCTCGTGCTCTATCTTATAGGATCAAGTGTTTGGAACTCTTGATTAGGTGTAAAAACCTTGAGTCATAACCCTAGTTTTGTGTTTGAATGAAAATCATTAGAATGGATTCCACTTTGATAGATTGCTTAGATTCTTGTGTAGATTCTTCTAGACCCCTCCTTCTTCCTTCTATTGGAGATTCAAACTCTCAAATTAATGAATCTCAATTTGATTTAAAAGAAGAAGAAAATGATTATAATGAAGATGAACTTCAACAAGCCTATGAGGAATTATATACTTTGTCCGTAGAGCTTGATAAGAAAAATAAAAAACTAAGAGAAGAATCTAAAAATCTAAACAAAGAATTAGTTTCTTCAAAAGATGAACTTAGAGTTCGAAAAAGAAGAAGTTATACAATGCTTAGACTCTAAGCTTATGATCTCTTTGCATAACCTATCTAATATTAAAGAAGATCTAAATGAATTAAAGATAGGAAATGATGATCTTAAAAAGGAAAATTCAAAACTAAGAGATCAATTACAAAGGCAAGACAAAAACATTAACAACCTAGAATCCAAGTTGACCATTTCTAAGGAAAATTTATCTAATTCTCAAAATAAGATAAAAACTCTAGAACTTGGATCTAATGTTATTAATGAACTTAAATTTGATTTAAAACTTGCTCATGAAGAATTAATCAAATATAAGGAAATTGAAAATGAACTATTAAAAGTTAAAAATGAAAATTCAATCCTTATAAACCAAGTCACTCAACTTGAAAGCTACAAACAAAAGTATGAGTGCAAATTTACCCAAGGTGAAAAGAAATTTGAAAAGTTATTTAAATTGGGTAAATCTCAAAGAGATAGGACGGGTCTTGGATTTGATAGGAATATTTCACATGACCCTAAATTCACCAACACATTTGTGAAAGGTGAGTCCTCTTTCTCTAGCACTCTTTCTCCTTTGCCCAAAACAAAATGTAATTATTGTGGCATTGAAGGGCATTTTAGGTTTGAGTGCAAATTAAGAAGAAGAAGCCATGTGTCTAAACCCATCTATGAACCCAAAAAGGTAGAATCTAAATCTATGAAGGGTAAGACACTAAAAATCAAAGAAGGCTCCAAAAAGATTAAACAAGTTAAATCAATTAAAATGGAGTCTCCTAAGATAGATTCTAAAAAGTTTAAACAAGTTAAACCAAGTTTAAAAGAATCTATAAACAAAAAGCTTCTCAACCTATCTCCCTTAAATCAACACATGAAAGAACTTTTGAAGAAAGTAACAAAGTTAAATTTAAAATTCAAAAGTCAAATAAAGGGAGAAAATAAGAAGAAAAGAAAAATGAATCAATCCCCTAAGAAACAAACTCACCAACCTCAAAAGACTAATCACCAATCTAAGCTAAATTTAGTCAAATCTAAATATCATGCTGATAAGTTCAAATTGAAAATTTTTCAAGTCAAATCTCCTATAGTTGGTGGGACTCCTAAACTAGACCTCAAGGATCAACCCTTTCAAGACCTTAGGTGGATTCCTAAAGTTAGATACTTAGAAAAACCTTAAGGCCTTGAACCTCATTGACCAACCTATCCTTTAAAGTTAAATCTTTTTGTTGGTCATGTTACATTTGCATTTTGTTTCTCTATAGTTACATTTCTTGAAATGCAATGTTTATTTGTGATCAATTGATTTTGTCTTCATGCACCATTCTAGTTACATATCATGGTTTTCAAAATCATTTGATTATAATTTCATCATGTTAGATTTTCTTTTTGCCACATTTAGTTATATGACTTGCATTGCATTTCTATACATGATCAATTGATTGTGATTTCAAAAGCTTTCATAGCTAGATTATTCATGATCAATTGTTGTTTTAAGCCATTTGCATCTTTGCTTATTTAGTTATATTCTTTTTATATGCAAATCTCATTTGGTTTTATGTATGGTTGTGATCTTAGTTATATTTGAAGATACCATACTAGAACTCTCAAATCCATCCTTTATGCTTTCTAGTCATATTTTTTTTGGATGGTTATGATGTTGATTCATGTATATTCTCTAAGTGATGTCATCCTTATACATGTTTCAACTTCATAGTAGTGATCTTGATCAAATGAAACTCTTTGAAATCCATTCCTCGTATATCTATATGTTAGATGGATTTCTTAGATGTTGAATTCATATGATTTTGACACTTTGATAATTGCATGCATTACAAAGTTATATCCTTTTTCTTTGCAATTTACCTTGTTCATCACTATGCTCATTAGTTATATCTTTAAAAGTGATGAATATCCATTTATGATGCTTGATGGATTTTTGTGTTTGTCACATCTTTGTTATTTATCATGTTGTCAAATTCAATTGGTTTCAATTGGTATAATTTTCGATTGATTTGATTTGATTTCTTGTGAATGTGATAAACCTTGTGTACATTGGATTGATCTTGATAGTTATATGTTTTCATTCCATGTCACATTCCATTAGCATCATAATTTTCATGTTTGTTACCTCTCTTGCTCATATAGGTAAATCTCATGACCACCATGTTTATGTATTCATAATCTTGATTGGTTAATGGTTGAGGTAGGCTTCATGTTTGAATTTCATTTCACTCATCTTGCACATGATAGTCATATTTAATGATTTCAAAACTTACATAGCATATGATTTTCATAGTTAAATTGATTGATGCTATGTTTAGTAAACCCCATTTCATCATGGATAGATCTAATTTGGATTTATCTTAACAATTATATTCTTTATAACTCCATTTTAGAGTGATTGATTTAATAGTCTTATCCTTAAATCTCAATTGGTATTCTTTGTTTTTCCAATTGGTATCCATGATTGCTTTTCGCCTTGACCTTGCTCTCTTTTGGTAATTTGATCATATTGTGCTCTATAGTTAAAAGTGTCTAATCCTTTCCTTGCAGTTGACCCTCAATTGGTTAAACCATCTTCTTCTTGAACCAAATAGTTATATCTTTGTCAAAAGTTTGACAAAAGGAGAGAATGGATTGAGGGGGAGTGTAAACATTCATAGGAAGTATTAGTTTTGATCAAATTGACCATTGGATTAGCTTTGAACCCTTAGAGACTACTTCCATATATGATAATTTGTTATGTATTTCATTTTCGATTTCTTGTGTTAACAGGTGCTACTAAAAGATATTTTCCTTGTTTCATGTGTGTAGGTACCTTTGCAATTTAATGTCAAAGGGGGAGAGAGCATTCAAGTTCTCTACAGGGAAGAGAATGTCCAAGCTTCCTAAGGGGAGATATTGTAGGATCTTCTGCAGGGGGAGAGAATGCATATCGTGCTAAAGGGAGAGAGAGTGCATGGTCAAAGGGGGAGAGTTGAAAGAAGAAAGAAAGCTTGGAAGCTAAAGAAGATGGTTGGCCATAGAGAGAAAGATGAAAAGAAAGCTTGAAGAATAATCAAGCTCCAAGCATCATGAAGAATGAAGAAAAAGTCCAAGAGCCCAAGCTAAGAGAAGTAGCATCCAAGAGATTTCAAGACTTGTCTAGCTTAGGGGAAGCAGAAGACTTGGTGTGTTAATTCAGTGTTGTGTAAGTTGCCATCAAATTACAAAGGGGGAGATTGTTAGGAATTTTGTGTAATGCAATTTGATGGATGCATTATCACTCTACAATCATTTGAATTTTCACACATGCATTGTTTTAGAAAAACTCAATATCTTGATTTATACATGCATTGTTTTTAAGACTTGTAAAAATATTGATTTATGCATGTTTTATTTTTAAACTTGGATGCAATTTATTTTGAAAAGGAGTTTTATCAAATCAAGCTAGCCTATGTTTTATCTTTCAAATCATTTTAGGCTTTTTATGTTTCATGGTTTTAATCCTCTTAGTTTGATTTAAACCATGTTTCCAAGCTTGATTCATTGGCCCAAAAGTTCCCTTCAAGAAATCTCTTTGAAAAATACATTTTTAGGGAGTTTTGGTCCCAGGCCCGGGTCGACCCGCAGTGGGCCCGGTCGACCGGCCCAGGGGACCCGGTCGACCGAGCCCACTGCGGGTCGACCGGGAAAGAGCCGCTGGGGCTCCTGTCAAACGGTTAGTTTTATGACCGTTGTGTACTAGGTCAACCGAGTATGGGTCCAGGTAGACCGGGGACTAGCCGTTGGGCACTTTTTGGGTATTAAATGAAGTTCATTCCTTTGCCAAAGTTAGAGATTTTTAAGCCTTCCTTGAGGTATTTGGAGACAAGACAAAGGGGATGAACTAAAAGAGACCAATGGGTCATTTGGAGAGCTAAAGCTTGGATTAATGAAGTTAAATCTCTAAGTAAGCTTTACCTTTCTTAATCATATGTTATATGATTTGTTTAAATTATTGGTAAATGAATTTTAGCATTATAACTATGATGTGTTGAATCCATTCTTATTTTAATCTTTGATCTAAGTTGGATTGGATTCTTCACTTTGATTTCAAACCAAGTTTTGTTTTAAAATCTTCATTAATCATGCTTAGCCTAAATCTTTGATTTCTTTTATAGCATGATTCATTTACTTGGTTGAAACATTATTTGTTGTTTTCATTCATTTAAACCTTAGTCAAATTTGTTTAGTTTTGAAAACAACATTGTATATGCAACACATGTTTTAAGTTAGTCATTTTCATACAGCTTGTTTGTCTTTGATTTTCATATCATTAACAAGTTGATATTCATACATGTGATTTGCATTAAACTTCAATCAAATCTTTTATGTGCCTTAAACTTTGAATTACTTTAAGCATATATTAATTGAGCTTTGTTTTTAACTTGATTGAAGTTATCACACACACACATCCTGAGCATACATCTTTGCATTCATTTAGTGTTTGTGTGAGTTAGTTTTTTCACTTCCCCATATCCTCCTCTTTTAGAGGCAAATATATTGAGCTTAAATTGTATCTCTTTGAGTGTTTTTGTAGACACTTCTTTAAGAAAAATCTTTTTCTTGTAAAGGTTATTGCTTAGCCTAAGAAAAGCATTGTGTAAAGGTTATTGATTAGCCTAGAAAAGCATCTTGTAAAGGTTGTTGTTTAGCCTAGAAAAAAAACATTGTCAAGGTTATTGCTTAGCCTATTGAAAAGCATAGATAGTGGAAATCAGGTGGGGTGATTAGATCACAAGCCGGTAGTGGATGTAGGCGTTGAGGCCGAACCACTATAAATCATCGTGTGGTGGTGAATGCGTTGTGGTGATTCTTTCTAGCTTCCGCATTTTGTTTGTTTATCATGACTTGTGACTAGTTTATTTTTAAGAAGTTAAAATTTGTCATAATTGGTCACTTATTGTAGCTCACCCTATTCACCCCCCCCCCTCTAGGATTAGGATCTCGGATCTCAGGACTTTCATCTTGGGTATGTAGTAGTAGGACTGTGGGAACATCCAATGGTCAAGATGGAATCTATCTATATTATCCCCTTGTGCCAATTAATGGATTTGTCAATAGTAAGTGTGTACCCATCTCGATTAAGAGTTAATTAGATCGTACTGATGATCACTGTGATTAATTGGAGCTCAAGGATAATAAGATGTGAATCTAGGATTGGATGGGACATATTTATTCCAATTGATCCATGGATAATGATAAAGGGGCCTACTTGTGGTAATTGAGAAGTTTAGGGTCTTCATTGTAATTTATTCCTACGACTGGAGTGCAATTGCATTTATATAGTGATATTATTTGCAATTAACTGTGGGTCTGGATTGCACATGAGATGTGGGGTCGCGATGTCCCAGTTGGAGCCAGCTTTCTAAAGAACCCCTAGTGGTCCCCATGCTAGCCCAAGATATTAGAAAGATTCTATATATTCTTACTTGAACTCTAAAAAGGATCGAAAGGAATTAGAAAGTTACTATTTCTATTTGAAGTGGGACTTCTAATAGTGGTAATAGTAAGTTACTAATTTATGTGGAAGTGAGACTTCTTATTCAATTAGTAAGAGAGAAAGAATAGGAGGTTGCTTGAGGGCTTTATAAGCGGAAATAACCCCTTGGACGTCCAATATATATATCCCCACCTAGGTATTCACGCCCAACCCTTGTTTGTGCATGTGTTGCACATCTCTTCCTTCTCCCCTCTCTCTTCTAGTTCCTTGGAGTTTTTAGTAGGATTTTCTCTTGGAGATTCCACCATCTTCTTGAGAAAAGAGATCTGATAAACGGGTCATAGCATGGAAGATCAATAGGTCTTGGAGACTCTTGTTTGATACGTGAAAGTGTTTCATCATCAAAGGAAGATGCAACTTCTCCATTAGAGCACTACCAGGCTCCAAAGGTATAATCTACTTCTCTACTTGTTGTAGATTATTTCGTTGCAAGTAGTTGCTGATTTCTATCTTCTAGATAGGTTATATTGCTGTACATGATTGATGAGAATGAGGGATTGCATCCTGGATTAGGTTTTGTAGCCTTATGGATAGTTGATCCCCAAGTCAAGTGGGTCAAAAGTTCTGAAAATCAATCCACGAGGCCCACCTGTTTCCAACAGGCAGATCCCTGTACAATTGCCAATGCACTGTAGTGTCGGCCAATTAGTCGGCAAAGAGATGTGCGTCGGCGAAAAGTCCAAGTTTCCTGATTCGAAAACCATATTTGCCAACGTTGTAGTGCGTTGGGAGTTCCTAGTAATGGCCGACGCTCGCGGCGCGTTGGGAATTCATAGTAATAGCCAACGCTTGTAGTGCGTTGGGAATTCGTGGCAATGGCTGACGATGATTAAGCATTGGGAATTCATGAAATAGCCGACGCTATCAATGCGTCGGGAATGCATGAAATAGCCGACGCTACCAATGCATGGGGAATATATGAAATAGCCGACGCTACCAATGCGTTGGGAATCTGCTATATCTTTGGGCTAACACGTTGGGAAATGCAACTTCGCCGACGATTATATCACGTCGGGAAATGTTGTATTAAATTTTCTTTTTTACAATGCACTCTGGTGCATCGGGAAAGATTATTAATATTTTAAATTAAATTTTCATTTATCCTTGTATACCACAAAAAAAATTTTGAATACCTGTTCAAACCAACAAACTTGATGCACAACCCAATTTAAAATAGATTCATTAACAAATTGAAAATAACATCCCCAACCAAATATCCAACATCCATAGACCAAAAGAAACCCACAAATCTCTAAAATGCACAAATATTACTACTTGATAATTTCCAAAAATCTTTAACATATACAAATGTCTGTGATTAAAATAAAAAAAGTATTCCCTTAGAGCCCGCAGCTAGCACAATAATATCCAAAATCAATCTGCAAAACCAAAAAAGAACACCGTTAGAATACAAGTAGCAATAAACTAGCAACAACGCCCCGTACTTAGCCGGGGGCAAAAAGTAAGATATTAAAATTTGAATTTATGAGATACCAAAATTAATTATAAACATATAAGCATATATTCATGCATATTTATATTTGGGCATCTTCCATATATTTGAAAAACATATCAAATATGCCTGATTAGAAGAAGTTCCTCCCCACATCAATATGTGTAGGTCAAAACACCTTACAACTCTGATAGTTTGAGAAATAAAAAGTATTCCTCTACCCTAAACCCCAAATCATGAACCAAAAAAAAAAAAAAAAAAAAAAAGATAAGAAAAAGTAATTGTAGATCAGTTAGATGTAAAATAGAGTCATTGTATTATTTTGTTACTCATAGTTATAATTTCTCAAACTAATGATTGTAATCGACTTCCTTGTTGCAGTTACCATTACATTTCCACTTATGTATACATTCTTAACTGTAATTACTATACATATCCATCTTAGCACGCGCAATGCTGTGAGATTGTGTACTGTCTATTTTATATGCTTAGCTTCTTCTCAATACCAATGCCCCAAATAACAATTCTTGTCTAACTGCCACCTTATTAAAATTTCCTTTTATTAGAAGTCACACTATCTTATAATATTTGTACTAGCTTATCTCCCATTGGCCCACACTGCACTGATCTGATCCTTCTTATGATATCCTCTTCAAGCCTTTTTTTAAGAACTTTGTAAGATTAACGATTTTAGAAGCACATTCAAACTTAATTAATTAACTCATTTATGGGTTTATTCATGATATACTTCAAAGAAATCAGCATAAGAACTAATTTCAATACCTTTAATTTTGGGCATAATGCCTCTACTACAGTTCTTGATTTCTGACCCGTACTCGCCCCTTGCTGTTCATGACAAGTTAAAATAGAAAAACATATTAGATACTGAAAAGATTTTAAAAGTTAATTTTTTGGTGCAAAAGAGTTTCAGGATGGTTAGTAATAACAACCTTGGCATGTGGGCCCTCCTAAACCCTCACTCTCACAAACTCCAACCAAAAAATAAAGAGAGAATAAAAAACAAAAGAGAAAGGAAAAGCCCTTCATCTAACAACTAATAACTGTCAAACTTTTGGCTATTAAGTCAGAGGTTTAAATGATAAATGGAAGATGCCCAAATAAACCAAACTAAGGGGCTATTTGGAAACTCTAGTCTAATTAATAAGAGTTAATTAGCTTAAGGTCAACGATAGAAGTTCTAATTTTTAAGTTCTTTTTTTCTCTTTTCTAATAAAAAAAATATATTGACAAGAACAAAACTACAAAACAACAGAAACTCCAGCCATCCTTACAAGAGGATTAGCTTGGATTAAGGTCTAAAGAGCTATCTAAGTAAGTACACCCATTAGCCATATTTACATTAGAAGAGTTGGTCAAAAACAAAAACTTCCTATGGAGTGGTAGCTCTGGTTGAGAAAGTTCTTGCAGTCTGCTGTTGCTACTTGAAAACTGTTGGCCCACAAAAGTCACAAAAATAGTTGCTGATGACCCTTTGCTAACTGAATTTTCCTGAAAATGAGAAGCACTGCCACCCTGAGATATTCTTTCTTGATCATATATCTGTTGAATGTAACGAGGTAGTGAGTCTCTAAAAGGAACAAGAAAAGGCAGCCTTAATTTTTCTAGTGGATCATCTAGTGAGTTGCATTGACATCGGGAGAATGTAGCTTCCCATTGGAAGTGAGCCTTTTGAAAGTTTAAAATTGTCTTCCATATTCTCATGAAGTTTCAGGGTAGGTTACAGGCCAGGTCTAGTCATATAGTAGTTGATTCACCTTCCACTATCACACTCTGAATGCCTTCTTTATGGCATATTGTAAGCCCCTCATGTAACACCTTTAATTCGGCCTCTAGAGGATGATTAGATGATTTTGATTTAGTGTAGGCTAAAATCCATTTGTATCACAGATTATTCTCCCAATACCTGCTGAATGATCCTCATGGATGAAAGACCCATCAAAGATGAGTTTGAAAACGTTTTGGGGAGGAGGGGTCCAAGAAGGTGATGCTAATGGTTTGGAATTTGAGATAAAGTTCAGATCATTTGCAATGTGCCAATATTGTTGGAGTTGAAATGCTTTGGATTGGAATCCTGCTAGATTAATGGAGTGCATAGTAAATGTATATTCATTACGAGCTTTCCACTTGGACCAGAGTATCAACGAACCAATGGTGCAGTACTGTTTTGTTCACTCCAAAACCTGCCTCCTATCGAGTCAGTTGTGAAATGTGATTTTGATAAAAAGGTTTTTGGTATGGAGTTTTCACCAAAGTAGAAATGCCAAAAAAGTGGTCTATGGTTTCCTCGGAAGATCTACAACAAACACAAAGATTTGTAAGAGTAATATTGATTAGATTGAGGAAATCATTCGTCATTAGCCTCCCTTGGAGCAAATGCCAAATAAAGAACTTTACTTTACATGGAAGAGGAAGGGCCTACACTTTTCCCCAAGGCATGTTGATGCAGGCCAGAATACTGAACAATATGAGAAATTCTTTTGGAGTGAAGAAGATTTGATTGTACTTCAACCTGGAGTTGTATTTATAGAAACAAATGTCAGCAAATTTTCTTGTTGGCCTGGTTTGTGATTCCATATGGCCCATTTCTGATATTGGAAAGAAGGATGTGATGTTTTGGTTGAAAGTCCTGGATCCGAACCCTAGAGGGGGGGGGGGGTGAATAGGGTGAGCTTCAATTATGACCAATTAAGACAAATTTTAACTTCTTTAAATTAAAGTAGTCACAAGTGATGATTGAGTAAATAAATGCGGAAGCTTACAAAAACAATCACCACAAAGCATGCACCATCACACAAGGATTTATAGTGGTTCGGCCTCAATGCCTACATCTACTACCGGCTTGTGATCCAACAGCCCACCAGATTTCCATTATTTATGCTTTTCAATAAGCTAAGCAATAACCTTTACAATGATGTTTTTCAAGGCTTAACATCAACCTATTACACTATGCTTTTTATAGGCTAAGCAATAACCTCTTCAACCAAAGGTTGGTTATCTCTCTAAGTAGTGTCTAAAATACACTTGATGGAGATACAATTTATAGCTCATTACAATGCCTCTTAATTAGGCGGATATGAAAGTGAAAATTTATTTCACACACACACTATGGATGCAAAGATGAATGCACAATGTGTATGTATGATGTCCTCAATCAATTTGAAAATGAAAGCTCATAAATATATGCCAAAGGCTTTTGAAAGTTTTAGCTCATAAAAACATTTATGATTGAGGAAAGAATGCTAATCACATGTTAAAAATAACTTGTAAAAGAAATACCTATGTATTCTAAACAAGTTGTGAAATTCTAAGAACAAAACATGTGATGCATAGGGATGTCAATCAAATTAACAATGTAGCTCAATATGTGTATGCTATAAGCATAAAACATAAAAATAGATTTGATTGAAATTAGGGGACAAATCATATGTAATTATAAAATCAACTTGAAAATGATATACCTATCAAAGCAAGGCAAGTTGTGAAACTTTAAAACAAAAGTACATATGATTTGTGAAGTTATTAAATCCAAAACATAAGATAGATTTGAAAGAGATTTTCTTATGATGAAAAACAACAACCATAGATTCAACCAAGTATAGGAATCATGTTACATATGATTTCAAAGATTCTTTCATTAACATGATTTACTTAGATATACCAATTTAAGTACTACTTGGATTGAATCAATGTGATGCATCCAAAACAATAAATCAATTCAAAACATAGTTTATCATGCTAGAAAAGATTTACCAATAATAAAGCAAAGCATGACAACATATGGTTAAGGAAAGTAAAGCTTACTTAGTGATTTAACTCAATGAAACCAAGCTTTAGCTTTCCAAATGACCCCTTTCATCCCTTAGTTCATTTCCCTTTGATTAGCCTCAATACACCTCAAGGAGGGCCTCTTTGTTCCTCAAATTTTTCAAAGGAATGAACCACTATTTATAGCCAAAAAGTGCCCAACGGCTCTTCCTCGATCGACCCATGACCCCTGGGTTGACCTGGCCTTCAACGGTAAAAAATCTAACCATTTGGAAAAGGAGCCAACGACTCTTTCCCGGTCGACCGCGCAGTGTGGCCAGTCGACTGGGTCCCCTGGGCCGATCGACCGAGCCCACTGCGGGTCGACCCGGGCCTGGGGCCAAAATTCCCTAAAATTGTATTTTTCAAAGTATTTCTTGAAGGGAACTTTTGGGCCATTAAATCAAGGTTTGAATCATGATTTAAATCAAACTAAGAGGCTTAAAATCATGAAACACAAAAAGCCTAAAAAGATTTGAAAGATTTAAAACATAGGCTTGCTTGATTTCTAAAATTTCTTTTCAAAACTAATTGCATCCAAGTTTAAAAACAAAACATGCACAAAACAATATATCTACAAGTCTTAAAAACAATGCATGTGTAAATCAAGATTTCAAGATTTTCTAAATCAATGCAAGTGTGAAAATTCAAATGATGCTAAAGTGTTAATGCATCCACCAAATTGCAATACACAAAATTCCTAACATTGGCCTCTTCACTTTTACCTTTTTGAGTGATTTTCCTTCTGCTGCTTTATATTGATAGCACCTTTCTCATATGTAAAAATCATCTTGATGGCATGATTTTTTAAGAGATGCACATAAAGAACTTTTCTTTTGATATCTACATAGATTATTGTTTTCTACAGCTGCTACTGTTCTTGTTCCTACTCATTGATATCTACTGCCCCTTATTTCTTTAATCCTACTTTTTTTCTTAAATTTTATATACTCCAAAAGAGACAATCTAATGATTGACACAGGACAATAGCATTGAAACCCCCTCACCACCACCAAGAATACAAGAGAATACAAGATAAAAGGTTGAAGTAGTAGCTAAGGCAAAAAGTATTGGTAGATGCAGAACTCTATGGGAATCACTCAAAAAATTCAAAGAATACAAGGTAAGCAATCCAATCAACAAGAAGTAACACTACGAAAGATTATCATGTACCAATTTAGGTGGAAAACTCTTACCATGAGAAGTGTGTACGATATTTAAAAAAAAAAAAGCAGGAAAGAAAGAAAGGTAATGATAAACTTGTCGCAGAGCAGGGGTTTGAGTGATGCATCAAATATTTTACTTGTTTAGACAACTCCAAATGGGTCTCAAATAAGTATACCATCTTAATCCTCTCAAAAAAAGCTTTCAAAGAAACATAAAATATAAGAGATCCAACAAACAAATGAGAAGATAGTCTGTGATTTAACCTAATTAATTACGAAATAAATTGTGATTTAAAACTTTGATCTGGAACATAGGAGTTCCCGCACTCAGATGTAAAACATAAAATCAGATGAAACTAAGCAGAAACACAATTTTAAATGAAACATTTTTGGGACATAAGAGTTCCCATACTCAGATGTAAAAACCGAAATCAGATGAAACTAGGCAGCAATGCAGTTCTAAAAGCAAAATAACAAGTATAACCGTGCAATTGTACTGACCTCAACAAATCTTTAACTGCCCGTGGAGCCCAAACCGCCTAAGCCGACTCGCTGGAGCAACATTTGAATTTGAATTGCCTGTGTAGCTGCCTAATCTTGCATAACTTCATGCTGTCACCGTAAATCCTCTTGTCCCTTATGCGCCTCATCGCACTGTCACCGCAAATCCTCTTGTGCCATCTGTGACTCTTCATACTTTTGTTGCAACTCCTCTTGTACTCTCTGCGACTCGGATAGCTGCCGCCGTAAGCTCCTCACCTCAGTTGTCACCACAGTACTGCTAGATATTGATGTTGGGCCCCTCGAGCGATACCCTTGCCTCCTCGCGACCCTCTTCCCTAGCACCTCCTCTATCAATTGTTGATGCGCCACTAGGGAGCTGCTCACCTCAGACTAAGCCAGTCCTAACTTCAACCTTTGCTGCATTCTCAAAGAAAATATATATAAACTTATAATATATGTAAATACCACTATATAAAGTATGACATACTAATGGATTTTCAATAACTCACATATGTCGCTTCAGCATGAGGTGTAATCCATTTGTTCTGCTTCTTGCTCCAGTATTATTGCCGGTATGATTCTGCTCGGAAGGAAGGAGCTTCCTCAGTAGGCGTGATTGACAACCACTATGCAAATGATTGAGAGTCAGAGGTATGAGTCGTCTTCACTTGCCCCCGGCTCATTGAATTCCTTTGTGATTGAAGCTGCAAATTACAAGTTAAAAAGAATGTAGTTAGCTTATTTAGAAAAAGCACGAGAGAACATAACCATGGATTTAGTTACCTTCCACTCAGGTGTCTCCCATTTATGCGCTATCATCCATATCCACTGGTCCTCCCTATACGGATCTGGTGGGTACTGCCTCGGATCATGTCCCTCTTTCAATAACTTCTTATACTTCATGTGAAGCTTCGACCTGAACTCCCTATATATATGCATGGCAAGTTTCTGGACGAACATTGTCACTGCCTGGTTGGTCTTCTAGTCGCCGAAGTCAAACTTTTGTTATCATTTAAAACTTCATAAGTTGAGTAATAAAAAATGATGCATTTAAAAGGAAAAAAAAAACAAATCAAATTCTACATCCATTAGATAATTTAAAGTAATTATCTACATTGAGTGCCAAAAGGGAAGCAACGAAAGAAACACTTCCTACCATCATTGGATCCAAAAGCATGAATGACTGGATTCAATACTACACGATTCAAAGCATACGGAATAGGAAGTCAAAGTTCGTTTTATCACCTCAGCTGCAATGTAGACTGCCTCCCTGGTCCCTTCATCAACCTTGATCCATGTTGGTTTGTCATATGGTGCAATCCTCCGGATATGACTGCCAAGCTCAACCGCAAATGTGGAGGCATTTGCACCCTCGAATGCCCCTGGCACTTCGCCCAACGGAACATTCAACTTAACACCAAGAGCCTTCATCCTCTTCTCTGACGCCGAGCCCACCACCTTGCCCCGTACACATCGAGAGGTTGATCTACAACCATTAAAAAATAAAGTAAAGTGTTACTTTAAACATAAACAAATGAAGTTTGGAATATAATAGGGTCCAATATTACTTACCAACGCTATTATCCGTAGATTGACTGGCAGCATGCTCTGGGACCGTAGACTGACTGGCAGCACGTTCTAGGACCGTAGAGTGACTGGCAGCAAGCTGTGACTGACTGACTGCACTGCAGTGTCTCTGTCTCCCTTGACCAGCCATGTTTGCGAACTGAATAACACAATCAATGAGCATATATAAAACAACAATAAGTCACATAATTGAAATATGTTTGATGACCCATATAATAACATGTAACATTAATGATCTACCACACTCACAGTACTACTACCTCATCTTCCAAGTCATCTTCACCCGAGGAACTCGACTATTCCTCACTCTTGGATGGCCTATACTCCATGTTAACATCATCATCTTCTTCTTCAGGGGAGACCCGACATCGAGCTGGACCTTCAAGTGCTCGTTCCAATGGCCGTGCACCCAGCTCATTTAATCTGGGGTTTTTCCTTTGAATGTTACTATTTCGATTTGCCCCGTAAGAATTTTTCTCCTGGGTCAATGCTCTGGGCTTGACATAAAGTTTTCTTTTGGGAGGCATTTTTGGCTGCAATGATTAATAAATTGACATAAAATAAAACATATATGCTTAGAACACACATCCGGGAGGAACGACTTACATTTAAATAAAAACATTAAAAGGCAGACTGAAAGGTAAAACAATAAATTCATAGCATTACAATACTTGTCGACACACATGAAAAGAAAAAAAACAACTTTACATATCATATTCCATATCAGAATCAATATTTGCCTTGGACTGATCAATTTCATCTTCATTTACGTATTCTGCCAATGCATGATCCTCATTATCACCATTATCGGCAATGGGTTCATCATGGCCGGTTGTTGGTTCATTATCGTCAAGAATGATCTCTGGTTCAATGTCATCCCTAGTGTAAGGAAAGGAAAAATCCCTCTTGAACAGGGACTGAGACACTTTCATTTGTTTCTTCCTATTGGTAAGGCTCATTTGTCACATTTTGTCCATTATCTTCATCTCGCTTTGGCACATCCCAAATTCCTCGATGCTTGACACGTTCCACCACTTTCCAATTTGGGCCTAATTTGGTATCATTGACATAGAAGACCTGAATTACCTGATTTGGCAAGGCAAATGGATCCTCCTCATACCACCGACCCCTAACGTCAACGCTTGTGACATGTGCATCGATATGTATTCTATCTTTACTCCTGGTATTATATCACTCACATTTGAATAAAACCACTTTAGAACTATTAATGTAAGACAATTCAAATATGTTGGACACGTAACCAAAAAAGTCAATTATTTTGCTATCGTGTTCCCCCTCAACAACCAACCCACTATTATGGCTCTTGTGATAGTTGTCGCGGTCTCTAGTGAGGAAACGGACACCATTGACCATACAACCCGAATATTGATGCACTGGACAATTTGGACCATTTGCCAACACCCACAGTTCATCGGTTGCATATCGAGACCGTTGAGATCTCAGCTGATTCATCTGCATTAATTAATAGAGCATGAAACAAATAAATTAGGTTACACAAGAGCTTATTGTTTTGGGTTGACAAAATTTATTATGAATTTATCGTACGTACATGATTTTTGAACCATCCAGAGAACTCTTCCCATTGTATATTAGTGATGTTGCGTCCCCCAGGCACGTGTAATTGCCTCTTGTGCTCCCTTCTCAGGGGATTAGTGACAAACAGTGCTTTTAGTGACACAGAGGGAGATAAAGAAATTTACATGTTATGATTAGTTAAACTGAACCACTTACTCTAGATAAGGTACGACCTTAGGAGTATTATACAACACATACAAATGGGCCAAGTTGCGTTCCCTATGTGACACGTTGGGAGCCCTCGTGATAGGTACAAAGGGACAGACACGTTGGGTGAAGACGTCCAACCCCGGGCCTCGTTCGCCCCCGTCGTCATTCCGTTCTTCAAGAACTTCTCCCTTTAGGTACCTCTTGATAAAATTAACACTCTCTTTGGCAATGTATGCCTCGGCGATCGAACCTTCTAGCCGAGCTCGATTGGTTATGTATCGCTTAAGGGTTCCAAGAAACCTGTAGACATAGCGATCAACAATTAAGATTAAAAAACTAAAATACCGTTACACTAATCAACAATATAAAGATGGGTAATTCAATCACCTCTCAATTGGATACATCCATCGATATTGCACCGGTCCGACAAGCATGGCCTCGCGCGGCAAGTGAACTGCCAAATGGACCATCACATCAAAAAATGCAGGAGGAAAAATCCTCTCCAACTTATACAATATGAGTACTATCTTTTTCTCAAGTACTTCCAAGTTGCTCCTTCTTAATGTCTTCAAGAAAATGTCCTCGAAGAAGCTGCCTAGCTCAAATAGTGTTGTGCATATCTCTTTGTTCACATACCCATGCATACCGATCAGAAGAAGACGTTGTAGAAGAACGTGGCAATCATGGCTTTTCAGGCCCGCTAATTTCCCGTTCTTCGAGGTCACACACCTCGATAGATTTGCAGCATACCCATCTTGGTACTTGATCGATTTCAAATATTCATAAAAACCATTTCTCTCCTTTGGGGCTAATGTGTATGAAGCAGGGGGCTTCTCACTTCCCCGTCCATTGCTTCTACTCCGTAGATACAATTATGGCCTAATATTCATATCTACCAAATCTAGACGGGCATACTCGGTGTTCTTGTTCCCCTTGTCCATGCCCAACATTTTGCCAAGGTGACTTTCACATATATTCTTCGTTACATGCATGGCATCAATGTTGTGTCGAACCTTTAGTTTCTTAAAATACGGAAGCTCATAAAAAATGCTTTTCTTCTTCCAGTTCAAGTCTTCAATATCATGAGGTCTTTTCTTGTTGCTAGAGTGCTTCCCAAACCTTGTATCCGGCAACCGATCCAATTGTGCTTGTACCTTTTCCATCAACGGTAACTCCAATGACTTCACCCGATTCTCATTCTTACCGTTAAAGTCCTTAAGGCGTCGCCACGTGTGGCTCTTTGGCAAGTAAGCTCGATGGCCCATGTAACCAACCCTCCTTTTCAACTTAACCGCTAAGAATTCGTCATTACTAGGGGGACAAACCATGTAACCTTTCGCGGCCCACCTAGACAAGTTACCATATGCTGGAAAGTTGTTTGTGGTCCACAACAGAGCCACACACATATTGAAGGTCTGTTTGATGTAGGCATTGTAAGCTTTAACACCTTTCTCCCACAACTCCTTCAACTCATCAATCATGGGTCGGAGATAAACATCGATATCTTTCCTAGGTTGACGCGGCCCAGGAATAAGCAATGACATCGTGAAGAATGGCTCCTTCATGCACATCTAGGGTGGCAAGTTGTACCGCATAAGTATGACATGCCACATTCTGTAGGAAGTGCTCATGTCCCTGAAAGGGTTGAACTCATTGGAGGCTAGCCCCAGCCTTATGTTACGAGTCTTTGCGGCAAAATCTGGATTCTTCTTGTCAAAATCCTTCCATTCACCACAATCGGCCGGATGCCTACATATCCTGTCATCTCTGCGTTTGCCACTATGCCATCTGATGTGCTCAGCAGTCGTTCGGGACATGTAGAGTCTCCGTAACATCGGTATCAATGGGAAGTACCGCAACACTTTACGAGGTATCTTCTTGCCCTTGCCAACATTGACTCTATATCTAGACTCCCTGCATACTGGACATTTATCTAGACCTGCATTCTCATTCCAAAATAAGGCGCAGTCATTCTCACAAGCATCAATGTGCTCATATCTCAATCCTAAGCCACACAGTATCTTCTTCGCAGCATAAATAGACTCAGGAACCAAAATACCATCTGGTAGAATGGTCCTCTGTATTTGCATCAAATTGTTGAACAACTTGTTGCTCCACTTTCCCTCAACCTTCATCTCTATCATCTTAACAACAAAGTCTAACAGAGTGTTATCTGGAGAGTAGCCAGGGTACAGAGGGCGTTGAGAAGCATCCACAATCCTTTCGAAATGATGTATAGCGTTACCGTGGATGGTCTCAGCCTTAGTGTAAGTTCCCATGTAATGGTCGTGCATCATTTCTGGATATTCATCTCGATCCTCATAGTCACTAACAATATCCTGTTGTCCCGGCTCGACTACTTCATTCACTAAAGGTTTTGTTTCTCCATGGTAGATCCAGGTCTTGTAGGACTCTTGCATACCCTTATGGAGAGTATGAAATTTCACAGTAGCAAAGTCATGCCTACGACTGTTCAAGCAAACCCTACACGGGCAATAAATCTGAGTAGCATCCCCTGCATTAGCCTTTGCAAAATCAATAAATGACTTCACCCCTCACTGATATTCTTGACCAAGTCTTTCCATCTTATTTTTACTATCCAGTGTCGTCCAAGTCTTGTCCATATGTAGTCTTTTTAATAGAGAAATCTAAACAAGATATCCACACAAATTAAAAGCATGCTTTCATCAAACTGATAGAAGAAAAAAATCATAAACAAAGATTTTTATGGATGACTCAGATTGGCTAATGGGTTTATTAATTTTATGGGTATTCCTATTGGTGCAAGGACCACCAACCCCCTCAAAGTATTATATCTTCTTTTAGGGTCGGCTACGAGTCTTGACTTTCTATGGAAAACTATTTTTTTGTGTAGAATCTGATATGATTAACTAATATCACATGATATTACTAAAATTAACATTTAGTTACTTTACTTCATTTTTCTCATATATATTATGATACATATAATTTTAAGAGTGATAAATAATACATTTTTTCTCTTTTAGAATTTTCTTTCTAATAATATGTTTTCAACCCAGGCCCTTGTTGCTAGTTTGTAAGTTAACCAAATATGATAGAAAACTAGATGTTATTATCAAAGAAAGCAAATAAAAGGACAAATCAGTAACCATGAAAACAATGAAGACCAAATTCAATAAATAAAAAAACCATTCACATACAAAAATAAATAAAAGGCAGAACAACTAATATTGTAAGGGTTCTATAGAAAGGTTCCATGTAATTGGGTATCATATCCCCAAAACAGGAGAACTAAATGATTAACCAGAATTTTCTGAATTCTATTGATTTTTCTGAGTTAAACACAGAAATTCACAAATAATATAAAACAAAGACACTTTCTATGAGTTATTCTATGAATTTGACTTTGAAATCCATATTTAACTTTGAACCTAGGGTGTCTTTGAAATCTATGAGTTATTTTTTCTTTTCCAAACACAGTTGTTTGAAGTTACTTGGTCTAAGGAGCAAAACTAACCATTGATTAAGACACTTATATTAGCCTAATGTACCTGACCCAAAAAATATTGGCACATGATAAGGATTTTAAATAATAAATCGTATGGAAGAAGAAAACCTTTGCTGTTGAGAACCTTTCACAATTGGTGCTTTTTGATTGAAAGAAATTGAAAATAAAAATAAAAATGAATGACTTCATTTTAGTTCTATAGTTTGTGGTTAGATAGTTGGGTGTTGTTTTAAAACCAAGGACTTCCTTCTTCAAAGGAGGGTGCAATGTTAGTTTTACTGTGTCCTTTGTGACAATACCTGGGAGTCTTCTCAGCTTCCTTTTTTTTTTTTTTTTTTTTGCATTGTAATTATTGGAGAGTTGTGTGGGATGGCATGATATTTGATGATGCCAAAAAATGGTTTTCGGACACCACCGATCAAGTAATAAGCAATTAATGAGAAATTGATAGAGAGAGAGGGAATTTATAGTGGTTCGGTCAGTGTGACCTACGTCCACTTCAATGGGTTGCTTTACTGCTTCGGGGAAGAGATTACAAAGTAAGAGATTGCAATGATGATGTGAAGAATTCGAGAGAGGATGAGCTTCTCTGACAGGACTTCTCCTTTTATACTCTTTCTCCAATGGGTGGGGAGATTCTCCAGGGATCTCCAACGATGTACACTCCAGTCTGGTAGAGTCTTCCGAACCGTCCTCAACAGACTAGCAGATAAGATATCCTCCGCGGGAATTGATAAGAACAGTTTAAAGGAACGACTCATTGACTCCGTCCTTGGTGGATCCGGACCCGACCCTTATTGGGTAGATGATGACCCGGGCTCATCGTAAACCTGAGTCAGTTCGACCTGACCCGTTATTGTAGATGAGTCACTCGGGCTTGACCTATCATTGCGGACTGAGTCATTTGGGCCTGGCCCATCATTTGCCCCTCAATGTCTCGCGCCAAAGAAGGCTTTGAAAGGGAGACATTAGTAAAATTCAAGCTTCTTCATACCAGGCAATTTGTAACTTTCCCAGAAACTATCCGTATCCGTCGTTCGGGTTTCACAGCAAAGTCTTTCCGGCGGTTCTTTCCCTCTTTGAATTTCCCTTTTAATATATGCACTCCACAGAGGGGGTCCGGGGGTGTCCCCCGGCGGTGGTCAAGCTGACTGGTCAGCTCGCGGGGGCCCAGGGGGCAGGTCCCCTGGCAGGGGGTTCGGGGGCTGGCCCTCGGCTAGGGGTTCGGGGGCAGCGCCCCCGGACCAAATTTTCTGCCTTCATCAGGCCCCAGAAGAGTCCCTCCGGCAATTTATTCCTTCTTGAATTTCAGGGCTTTTCTCCTTTGCTCTCTTGGCTTAGGGTTTCTTTTTTTCTTTGAAGACCCTAGAGTACAGTGTTATAAATAGGGGTGCTCTTGTTCATCTTCCCTTACAAAAGTTGCTTTTCATTTGGAGTTTATAAGAAAGAGAGAAGGGGCTTTTGTCTTCATCTTCTTTTTCAAGAAAAAGAGAGAGAGTGGGCACATGGAGCTTCAAGGGATAGGAAAAACACTGGGAGGCGTTGGTGATGGACGAGGCACAGGCACGAGGGAGGCCCCTGCTGTCGCGCTTGCTGCTCGTGGTGGGCCAACGACGGGCGACGCCAGGCGGGCGGTTGCTGAGCACGACAGACAAGCAGGCGGCGCCCCGGGCGAGGGCAGCCAGGCGTCGGGCGTCCCAGGCGAGGGCGCCCCGGGCGAGGATGGCTTGGCAGCGGGCGCCCTGGGCGATGGTGGCCGGGCAGCGGGCGCCCCGGGCGATGGTGGCCGGGCAGCGGGCGCCCCGGGCGAGGTTGGCCGGGAGACGAGCGCCCCAGGAGGGGGCGCCCCGGTCGCGGGTGTCCAGGTGACGCTGCAGGCAGTGGGCGCCCCGGGCGCGGGCGTCCAGGTGACGCCGCAGGCGGTGGGCGAGGAACGCCTGCGCGCGGATGCTGCTGGGCGCCCGGGCTGCTGCTGCTGGCGCAGGTGAGGCTGTTGGCCGGGGCGCCCCCTTGGGCGCGGGCGAGGCTGCAACAAGCGATAGAAGGGGCGCTTCCTGCGATGAGCCACGGATGGGTGGTACCCGTGGTCGCAGAGGAGGAACTGGGCGCCAAGCTGGTGTGTGCCAATGTGGGCGAGCACACGGGTGAGCAGGCTACTCTAGTCCATTAGGCACCAAGGGATGCTGATCCAGGCGAACAAAAGGAAAACTATTTTGGGCGAGCAGACCGTGTCAAGTGCCCTTATAGGCGCTGTTCCAGCTGGTTTGGCTCATTTGGGTGGCCAGACAGTTGGGTACGCTAATTTAATGTAGTCCCCCGGGTTGCAGATGACCTGGTGAAAGAAGCAGACTGCTTGCGTGAGAGCAAAGACAGAGTCTGAGGAAGCTTTTTGGTCGACCCGCGAGAGAGCCGCTAAGCGGGAGATATAGGCTGCCTGTTTAAGAACAGTGCAGAGGCAGGTCAAGCTTTTGATCCACGAGATGATTCACCTCGCCTGAACCTGTTGATTTCCTCAGCATTCATATATTTTTTAGCTTTTGTCAATAGTTCTGGCATGCTCTTTGGTGGTCGCTTCATTACTGAAAAAAGGAAATTGGATGAACGGCGGCCTCCCAGAAAGGCGGTCATGGCGACTTTGTCATTGGGCTCCTCGACTTGGAGGGCCTCTTCGTTAAAACGAGTGAGGTAACTCCTCAGACTCTCATCTCGGTCCTGTTTTATGCTGAGCAGGTGGGTGGTAGGCTTCTGGGGGCGGCGTCCTCAAATGAAGTGCGACACGAAGGACTTGCTTAGCTCTGCAAAGGTGGAGATGGAGGCTGGGGTCAGACTGGAGAACCATTGCCGTGCGGAGCCCTTTAGGGTGGTTGGAAATGCTCTACACATGATTTGTGTAGTTGCATTAGAGTTTTATAAGTTTCCAAGTGATCCAGCGGGTCCTTGGTTCCATCAAAGGTCTCCATGGTCGGCATTTTGAATTTTTTGGGGAGTGGGTAGTTCGCCACGGAGGGTTTGAACGGTGTGTCCGTTCGTTGCACCAGGTAGTCAATGGATTCTGGTACCTGTGCCTTTTGGCATTGAAGACATTGTCAATCTGATTTTGCATCTCCTTGATTTTCTCGTCCCAATGGATGGGAGCTTCCCTGGACTGACCTCGGTAGCGACTCTCGCCTTCCAGGCTGTAATTCTCGCTTCCCTCCTCCTGGAAATCAGAATCCTCATCATTGGAAGCAGAGGGAGGAGGTGGAAGTCCACCGCGATTTGACCCTCCTGGGGCTCCACTCGGGGGAGGAGGTACATCGAGATGAGCGCGGCCTTCAGGATCGACCAGGAGTCTTCCGTGTGGGACGACAGGCGGAGCTCCAGCAGATGTGCCCTGGGCGTGGGCGCCATGATGACGGGCGCCCAGGGTGCCATGATGATGGGCGCCCAAGGCCTGGGCTCCCAGGGGTTGGGGGCCCAGGGGTATTCCTCGACCCTGGGCGCCCAGGTGAGGGTGTCGTCGATTGGCGCCTCGGCCCCGGGCACCGAGTGGACGGGCACCCGGGTGAGGTGCCCCTCTGCGTGGAGCAACCGGTTGCTCTGAGCGCGGTACTTCTTGCGGCCCTGCACCTAGTGCTCCTCCCTGGCCTGCCAGCATGAGCTGCAATATTTGTTGGTTCTGGGTCACCAACTGCTGTAGGGTCTCCAGCATCTGCTGAGGAGAGGGAGCGGGAGCATTCGGTGCAGGGTTGGTCGGTGGAGGATTACCCTCGCCTTCTCGCGAAGGATTACCATCTTGTCGCCTTGTTGACCTGGTGATCGGCATAGCTTTTGAAAGGGAGATTTTGTTCGTTCCCACAGACGGCGCCAAACTGATGATGCCAAAAAATGATTTTCGGACACCACCGGTCAAGTAATAAGCAATTAATGAGAAATTGATAGAGAGAGAGGGAATTTATAGTGGTTCGGTCAGTGTGACCTACGTCCACTTCAATGGGTTGCTTTACTGCTTCGGGGAAGAGATTACAAAGTAAGAGATTACAATGATGATGTGAAGAATTCGAGAGAGGATGAGCTTCTCTGACAGGACTTCTCCTTTTATACTCTTTCTCCAATGGGTGGGGAGATTCTCCAGGGATCTCCAACGATGTACGCTCCAGTCTGGTAGAGTCTTCTGAACCGTCCTCAACAGACTAGCAGATAAGATATCCTCCGCGGGAATTGGTAAGAACTGTTTAAAGGAATGACTCATTGACTCCGTCCTTGGTGGATCCGGACCCGACCCTTATTGGGTAGATGATGACCTGGGCTCATCGTAAACCTGCGTCAGTTCGACCTAACCCGTTATTGTAGATGAGTCACTCGGGCTTGACCTATCATTGCGGACCGAGTCATTTGGGCCTGGCCCATCAATATCAAAGCTTCCTTTACAATTTATTCATTGTGCCACTTTCTACGAGATTGCGGCTTCGGTGGTGGATAGTGCGGACCAGTTGAGAGCAGGTTTGGTGTTTATTGCCCAGCTTATGTTTCCTGCTTTTATTTGGCATAAATGGCGTGAATGGAATTTTTGGATTTTTTCCTCATAAACCAAAGCGCCCAGCTCATATTCTTCATGAAGTGCTCCACCAAATTTATAGCAGAGTTGTCTTTTTGGATCAGATTCCACAACCATACCACGGGTTTGTGAAATTCTCGTGGCTTCACTCTAGAAATTATTTTCTTGTGTGTTGGATGGAAGTTATCTATTGTTCCTTTGCAAACATGCCTAGTTGGGATTATGTGGCATCCTAAAGGTTATCCTGAATCTGCCTCTATTGGGAGGAATATTTTATATTATAAGGAAATGACATATATGCTTGGGTTGGTTCCTTTGCATATGAGTGAAATCTTTTTTGAGATGGAACCTTCGATTTCCAAAGTTTTTATGGACCTTTTTACATCACCTTGGGTACATCGTTTTTAAATTAGACGATTAGCTCGGATTATTCAGAACATTTCAAGAGCTACATTTTCTTAGCTTAATCCAATGACGGCTTGAGCGCAAAACGAAACAATGCTGTTTGGCGGCTTGAGCGCAAAACGAAACAATGCTGTTTGGCTCCATTTCTATCTCATGTGGAGATTATACAGTTATAGCATAGTTGACATATACTTGTGTCCGGGTTGTGGGGTGTCGTGGTGGATTTAAAGTGTTAATATATTTGTGGCGGCCTGTTGATTTTTTGTCTGCTCATATTGGGTATGCCCCATGGGGATTTGCCTGCTATTATGGTTAGTTACTCCCTTTCTATATTTCGTTAAAAAATGGAAGTCTAGTAATTTTACAGGTTCGTTATTGAACAACAGGTTGCCTTATTTCAAGAATTAAGTTCGACATCGACCACAAATTGTTGGCCCAAATGGGCTGGGCTGAACCGGGATTTAGATGAATCAAATGGGAGTTTTAGTTATTGTTTGGGGAAATTATCACTAACGTAATTACAATCATTAATTCATTATTTGAGCCAGGCTGGGCCTGGTTTTCACTTACTATCTCCTAACCAGGCCTGACTTAATTATTAAGTGGGCACGAATTAGACATTGAGGCCCAGCCCAAATCGGGCTAAGCCTTAATCACACCTGGGGTGACTCAGCCCCTGATCACCCCAATACATGATGGGTCCATACGGAAGTAAATAAAATAGTGGTCCCAGGTACAAACTATATGGAATCGTAGTGGGTGCAACAGAAAACAATTAATTCCCATTGGGGCTTATGCTGCCAACATGATGAATTAAGTTGGGACCCATCTAGTGAAGAAACATCCCCGGTCTGATGTACCAAATTAATGGAAGTAGCATAGGGCCCTCAAAATGGTGAAATCACTGTGTGGCCAATCCAACAGAATAATTGATATTGGGGGTTGCACTAGCTAAAGCAAAGGAAACATGATGGGTGCATAAAAAACAAATCGTATCGATGGAATCACAGTGGGTCCACCAGTAAAAAAAATCATCTAGTATCCATTCTGCCAAGATGTTGTAATCATTGTGGGACCCACCCATTCAAATGAAGGAATCATTAGGACCCATGTTAAATTAATGGAATAACTGTGGGGCCATGAAAGAATGATTATACTGATGGGTAGACCCCCAAAGATTATGGAATCAAGCAGGGGTCAATCCCTACAAATATATATATATATATATATATATATATATATATATATTGTAAGTGCAAAAAATCTGAGACTTACTTAGGTAATGAAAGACCTCTTTGGGAGAGTCTGGCTGGCTGAAAACCTGGAAAAGGAAGAGGAATGAAGGATCAGGGACCCTGGCTGCAATCAGCACAAGGCCCTCCAATGCTTAAGTTAGTTCAGTTACTAGGCTAAGGATTATTGGAGAAGAAAATGAAAGTGTATGTGCTTCTTTTACTTACCTCCTTGGACTCACCTTGTATACATATATATAGACACTAGGTTTCATCAGAAATTTCCTTAGTGGGGGTAGGTAAAAAGGAAACATCCCATCAGGCCATACCTTGTACCTTTAGTGGGGGTAGGTGAAAGCCCTGTTCTATAAATCATACCTTGTATGGCTGCGGACGTGACTACATTATAAGGTCAACTCCTTATCAGGCGCGTGCCCTGCAGGGCATTTATTATGATTGACATTTGACGCTTATTTTGGTCGATTGAAGCCACCGAGACCGAGACGGGCGTGCGAGCAAATGGAACCAAGACGGGGCTAGCTGGTATTTCCGAGACTAGCCGAACCCGAGGTTGTACCGAGACGGGTGAGACCAGGACTAACTAATTGCCATTTGTTTCCAAGATCGGACTCGTCTTTTGGATTATGAAAAGGACCCCACACAATTGCCCCTTAGCTCCTGAACTCCTGGAATCTACCTATTCTTTGAGGTCGGGAGCTAAGAACGTACTTGTGCCCAGATTTCGTCTCGATGGTAACTACTGACGTCTGCTGGCGCTTGATCCTTATCACTATACCGCTTCGTCTACCCGAGGCAATAAATGGAGTGTCTTTATTGTTTTCGTCTGCCTGGACATGCGTACGTCACTTCGTGTGCTCGAGGCAGTTAATGATGTGCTAGAGTTATTGTGGGGGTGAACTGGCGATGCCACATATCTTCTTCTGCCTGGTTGCTGTTTGAACCGAAGCGACAGGTGGAGAGTTCGAAGCTTCGTTTTGGCACGTGTGCTTTTAAGAGGCGCTTCCCCATTCTATAAAGAGGGGTGCCTCCTTCTCCTTTCCTTACTTTTGCTTTTGCCTGGAACGAAATTTTGTCGGAGAAGACACCTTGCCGAGACCAAGACTTAACGAATCGAGAGATCTTCGTTTTCCAAATCTTTTGCCCTCCTTTTCTGTGAGTCTTCTTTCCTTTTAACTTGCTTTCCTCCTCGAATCCTCCTTTAGGATTTCTATTCACTCTCCTTCTAGGGTTTTGAATTTCATCCGTCATTCCCGCCCCTTTTAGTTTCTAGATATGGGGATTTACAGTCACTGGGTGGAGAATGCCCAGGCCTTGGAAGGACTTAGAAATGCATATAAGATACCCGATGATGTGTTAGTGAAGCCCGTTGACCCTCAGGGCGGCTTTGACGACCTTTTCCACTTCAACAAGTGGATGCCTTCCCCCTTAGTATCGATTATTGAATGTGGGGTTAGATTTCCTGTTCACCCCCTTCTTAGATCGTGTCTGGGCACCTGGCGGCTCTGCCCCTTCCAATTAATGCCTAATGGTTTCAAGATAATCATGGGCATCGCCGAGCTCAACAGGATCCTCGATATTAACCTCGGGGTGCACGACATTGAGGATGCCTATGACATCTGCAAGTCGGCAGGGGACGAGGATACCTATTATCTCCGGGTGAAGGCGAAAAGTTGGCCTCTGGTGACCGCTCTATAGGATTCGAGCAAATATGCAGGGGATGAGTGTCTGCTGGTGTCGCGACCCCGGACCGGGGATCCATGAGAAGGAGCTGATCCGGGATCGGGACAATTGCATCATCTCAAATGATACATCTGAAATGATGGTGAATAGATAACCACAACATCTGTTTAATAACAACATACGTTTATTTAATTTCCCACAGGTGTCCGCAGTGAGGATATCACAACCATAAATGAACATTTCTGTTAAGTGCGGAAGCGTGTAGCAAATCAAATAGTCAACCATCCTTGGTCATAAAACAATATCACAAGTATAAAGATACTGTATCAGTGTATCAGAATGAACAATGATCTATATCATGTTTACCCAAAGTAAGTTAAAGTTTATACAAATAACATTTAATTACATTTCCCCAAAAATAGAGGCCCACAAGGCCAATATAACAAAATACCAATCCAAAGAATGGTTAAATAGTTCTCCCAAAATATTAAGTCTCTCATAGCCACCAAACGTCTACATGACGTCATCAGCACGCCACTCAACTAACTGCTGCAGTTCTACGACCGCCTCCTCGGGGTAACCAACAACGGGACCTGAGTACCAAAGAGTAGGTCAAACACGACGGTTTGGCAAATGGAGGAAAACACAATAACAATATGAAAATAAATGAATTTACCTTTAGAACATGTAAACCTGTTTAAATAACAATTCCTATGAACGAGATAAAACATTTATTCAATTATGAGGATGCAATGTAAAACATGTAAGGTGACCAAGGAAACGGGAAACAATCAAGATGGCAACCACACGAAGCTAAGTCCTCTATCACTAAGGTGATAGAGCAATAACTAGGCACTGATCTCAGTCACTCGAGGTGAGGAGAAACAGTGGATCTCATATAATACATATACATATACAATACTATACATGACCATGGTAGCGAGCCGGGCATCGGGGACCACAGTAGCAACCCGCGGCATCGGGACAAGACCACGGTAATAACCGGGTAGCGGGATCCAAACTGCAGCTGGCGGGACAAGAGGGGGATATCCAAGTCGGTGGATCAGACCAACAGGGTTATCCAAGCTTAGTGGTGCCGACTCATAGGTCAAATACAATCGAGACATATGCAATTAAATCAAGTACAATAGATATACGGGCAAGACGGGGGTGCTCAAGGGCACACTAACATTTCATGTGGTGCAATGCACTTCAAGTCAAATAACCATTTCAAGTGTTCATCAATGCTTTCGGGAAAACAAGACATGTAGTATAAATCTCGGGGTCAAATAAGGTACAATAAACAATTGGGATTTCGAGTAAAGTATCGGGTTCAAAAATTCGTTTAAAGTGGATAGGGATCCCGTGTGTCAATCTAATAATAATTTGGTACTCTTGAGTTTGGGGACATTCCGGGCTCCTTATACACTTTGAATTTTCAAAACTTCGAATGACATCCTTGTGATATGGTTTCTTTCTCGGATGGCCTCATACAATGCCTAGTGAATCTCCTTCGATTGATAAAGCTCAGCGCTCGAACGAACCGGAGAGTTCGTTCGAGCGAGGAGCTCTCCGAAACCAGGGAAATTTCGGTCACCTGGCGGTTAGCCGCTGCTGCGATGGGCGGCTAGCCGCTGGCTGACTGCGGCTGGGCTGCAGAAGTGCAGCTTATTGGAAAACTAACCGCCAAGTGCGGTTAGCTTGCGGTTAGCCGCCGATGGGTTTGGCGGTTAGCCGCTGGCTAACCGTGGAGCTGACCGAGTTTTCAGGTGGAGAAGTGTGCTCTCTGGAAAAGTAACCGTGACGTTTAGGCTAGCTGGCGGTTAGCCTCCAGTCACCAGGCGGCTAGCCGCCGGGTGACAGCAGGCTGACCGCCAGGTGCGGGAATCACCCATTGTGTTCAGATTTAAGCATTTTCTCCTCCTCAAAACCATTCTCCCCACTTCCACTTGGTCCCTGCAATATAACTGAGCTAGGAGCTCCTCCAATGCATCTATTTATACTTCCCCAAAACTCCAATATATGTTCATTCATCACCTCATTCTTCCACATCAAGTCCAATACAAAGGAAGGAGGAAGGAAACCATTTCACAAACATTCATTTAGGATACAACCAAAAAAAATAAATGCTAAACCAACATGTTTACAAAACATTAAATGACTTAGCCAATAAGCATTCATTTCAAAAGTAAATGCAAGCCAATAAATATGAGTGGAATGACAAGTCAACCACCTTCATCATGGAAACCATTGAAAGCTCATAAAAAAAAATTCAAATAATCCACTTGCCTTGTGTCTATAGTCAATGAAATCAGGCTCTAAAACTCTTCCAAGCAAGGAATCCAAACTATGAGCAAAACCCCAAACAAACAAACCCTAAAATGGTCAAACAATGAAATAACAAGGGAAACCTCACAATAATGGAAGTGAAGCTTCTCTAAGGCTAGAAGAATGCAAATCTAGAAGAAGGGAATGATTACTTACTTGTAAGGTCCTCTAATGGAAAGAGTAAACTTAATGAAGATCTTGGAATGGAGGGTTTTCTTCACAAATGGTACCAATAGAGAGCTATGGAGATGATGAAGAGAATGACAACCTCCATTTTGATGTTGGTGCAAGATTGATGTGGATTGGAGATAGAGAAAGCAAGAAGAAGAAGAAAAGTTGTCAAAAGCAAACCCTAGGTTCTTTTTGTGCTGGAAAAAGGGAATGGGAAGATGGGTTCTCCTTTTATGGAAAATGGGAATGGGTCCCACTACTAAAGCATTCAAGGGCTGAAATCATCTCTTTCGGGACCTCGGATGAATTCGACGAAGAAGGAAGAAATGATCGTCGAAATATCTAGTTTCCAAAAAGTATATGTTTCGCGGGCTTCGGGAATATCAAGTTTTGGGTACAGATTTTGTGTGCAATGACTGTTTTGCCCTCAAGGCTATGAAATCGGGTTTCGGGATCTCAAATGGACACGAGATCAACATGAAAGTTGTAGAGCTTATCAATACGAATAAAACGGGATTAAAATCATGAATGCAAAAACCTCCGATAAATCCTCAAACATATGCAATGTCATGAAAAGGAACCCAAAACAATCAAAATAGCCCAACAACTAGAATCAAAGCTATTCCAAACGAACTAAGCCGAAAACACTAATCAAGCTTAGAACTAACACGAACTTAATTAGCACTAATCGGGTTCACTCGGGTCGGGGTCTTACAGCTGGTCTCGGGGAACTAGGAGTTCGGGCCGTCCGAGACTGAAATAGCGAGGAGAATCCAAATTCCTCGGAAACCTAGGGCTCCCCCGAGTAAATATTTACCTCCCTTAGGGTATTGCGTTCATCTTATTCATCATTTCGCTGGGCTGACGTTTCCTTCTTACTTTCTATGCAGGCATCCAGCGAAGAAGGTGTTAGGAATTTTGTGTATTGCAATTTGATGGATGCATTATCATTCTAGCACCATTTGAATTTTCACACATGCATTGATTTAGAAAATCTTGAAATCTTGATTTATACATGCGTTGGTTTTGAGACTTGAAGAAATATTGATTTATGCATGTTTTGTTTTTAAACTTGGATGCAATTAGTTTTAAAAAGAAGTTTTAGAAATCAAGCAAGCCTATGTTTTAAATCTTTCAAATCATTTTAGGCTTTTTGTGTTTCATGATTTTAAGCCTCTTAGTTTGATTTAAATCATGATTCAATGCTTGATTTAATGGCCTAAAAGTTCCCTTCAAGAAATACTTTAAAAAATACATTTTTAGGGAATTTTAGTCCCAGGCCCGGGTCGACCTGCAGTGGGCTCGGTCAACCGGCCCAGGGGACCCGGTCGACCAGCCACACTGCGCGGTCGATCGGGAAAGAGCCGTTGTGCCTTTTTCAAACGGTCAGTTTTATGACCGTTGAAGGCCAGGTCGACCGGGGAAAGGCCAGGTTGACTAGGGAAGAGTCGTTGGGCACTTTTTGGCTATAAATACTAGTTCATTCCTTTGTCAAAAGTTAGCAATTTTTAGGCCCTCCTTGAGATGTTTTGAGGCCAATCAAAGGGGAATGAGCTAAGGGATGAAAGGGGTCATTTGGAAAGCTAAAGCTTGGTTTCATTGAGTTAAATCACTAAGTAAGCTTTACTTTTCTTAACCATATGTTGTCATGCTTTGCTTTATTATTGGTAAATCTTTTCTAGCATGATAAACTATGTTTTGTTGTATCCTTAACATGTATATGTTTTGAATTGATTTATTGTTTTGGATGCATCACCTTGATTCAATCCAAGTAGTACTTAAATTGGTATATCTAAGTAAATCATGTTGATGAAAACATCTTTGAAATTATGTAACATGATTCCTATACTTGGTTGAATCTTTGGTTGTTGTTTTTCATCATAAGAAAATCACTTTCAAATCTATCTTATGCTTTGGATTCAACAACTTCACAAATCATATGTTCTTTTGTTTTAAAGTTTCACAACTTGTTTAGCATTGATAGGTATATCATTTTCAAGTTGAATTTATAATTACATATGATTTGTCCCCTAATTTCAATCAAATCTATTTTTATGTTTTATGCTTATAGCATACACATATTGAGCTACATTGTTATTTGATTGACATCCCTATGCATCACATGTTTTGTTCTTAGATTTTCACAACTTGTTTAGAATACATATGTATATCTTTTATAAGTTGTTTTTAACATGTGATTAGCATTCTTTCCTCAATCATAAATGTTTTATGAGCGAAAACTTTCAAAAGCCTTTGGCATACATTTATGAGCTTTCATTTTCAAAATTGATTGAGGACATCATTCATACACATTGTGCATTCATCTTTGCATCCATACACTACACCAAAAATCGGAAATTGGAACGGAAAAGCGTTCCTAATCCTCCCGTTCCTAATCCGTTAAACCGTTCCAGTTTCCGTTCCAATTTGGATTAGGAACGGTTGGTACCAAATTGGAACGGAAATTGGAACGGTTTAACGAATTAGGAACGGGAGGATTAGGAACGCTTTTCCGTTCCAATTTTCGATTTTTGGTGTAGTGATAGTGTGTGTGTGTGTGTGTGAAATAGATTTTCACTTTCATATCCGCTTAATTAAGAGGCATTGTTATGAGCTATTAATTGTATCTCCATCAAGTGTATTTTAGATACTACTTAGAGAGAGATAACCAACCTTTTGGTTGAAGAGGTTATTGCTTACCCTAAGAAAAGCATAGTGTAATAGGTTGATGTTAAGCCTTGAAAAACATCATTGTAAAGGTTATTGCTTAGCCTATTGAAAAGCATAAATAGTGGAAATCCGGTGGGGTGTTGGGTCACAAGCCGGTAGTGGATATAGGCATTGAGGCCGAACCACTATAAATCCTTGTGTGATGGTGCATGCTTTGTGGTGATTGTTTTCGTAAGCTTCCGCATTTATTTACTTAATCACCACTTGTGACTAGTTTAATTTAAAAAAGTTAAAATTGGTCATAATTGAAGCTCACCCTATTCACCCCCCCTCTAGGGTTCGGATCCCAGGACTTTCGGAAGGAAGGAGGCCTCCTTGGACAACTGGAAGAGGAACGAGGCCTGGTTCTAGAAGGTATACAATTATCGTGGTCACGAGACTCGAGCCGCCTTTTCCCTGCTTGGGTACAAGCCGAGGTACCCGTCCTATATTAAAAGGATGCTTGAACTTCCCAGCAGGCCGATTGGAGAGGTGGTGCTGCCCTAGCCGAGACCAGCAGTCAGGACTCTCTGGTCACTGAGGCTTCCAATCCGGTCAGGATTGTGGAGGACATTCCTTCTTCGGACCCAGAAGAAGAAGAGAGAGGAGGAGAATGAGAGATGGACGGGTGACGTCCTCCGTTGAAGGACCTAGGAGCCATGATCTTCAAGGGCCGAGCTCCGCCCCCTTTAAAGCGTGCCCCTAGCTGATCCGGTACCGCCTCTTGCTCTTCTGCCAACACTTCCTCCAGTGCCTCCGACGTGGCCGGGGCTTCGTCTTCGAAGAAGAAGAATGCCCCAGGGCCCTTTAAAGAAAAGAGGAACAAGTCAGAGGAGCCAGCCAAGGAGGCTAGGCAGCGGCCAACCGAGACCAAGAAGGAGGGGGAACAACCCCCTCCTCAAAAGAGGCCTCGGGTGGAGGGCGAGTCAGAGCAGCCCGCCTGGACGGCCCCGCATTGCCTTGCCACCATACCGCCTGCCCCTTTCAAGCCCGATTTGCAGATCAATCCCGGGTAATTTTTGAATGTCAAAGACCGGGTCTGCACGCACTCTGGGACCATCATGGCGGTCGGCAGGGCCTGTGCTCTCCCGAGATACATGGACATGCACAGCAAGGCCGGTCAGCTGAGCCTGATCTATTCGTCGATGAAGGCATCGATCGAGGTGCGCTCTAATTTCCTTGTTTCTCCAAGTGCTGTGTCTTGGCCATTTGACTTAACATGTTTTCTCGTCTACTACAGAATGTACAGAGGCTGCAAGTTATCTTGGAGAGGACCAAAAGACCGTTGCGAGGGTCAACGAGCTAGAGGGGGAGAAAAGGAGGCTGGGAGGCGCGCTGGAAACTAGCACTGGAGAGTTAAAGAAGATGGAGGGGAAGTACGCTGAGCTCGCAGCGGAGCAACAATCAGCGAAGGCTGGAATTATCAAGCTGCGGGCCGAGAACAATCACTTGAAAGGGGCGACCGAGGTAATATGCTCCCATTTCCATTCTGGGATCTCTAACGGCTGTAACAATCCTAGAGGCCTCTGATGCTCTCCCTTGTTCAACTGACAAGTCATACAACGGGTGACAAACGCTGCAATTTCTCTCTTCATGTTATTCCACCAAAATTTGCCCTTCAAATTCTGATATATCTTCGTGCTGCCTGGATGCATAGAGTACTTCGTACTGTGACCCTCGGTCATGATGTCATTCCTCAAATCTTCAATATTTGGTACACATAGACGGTCACGGTAGTACAAAACTCCATCAACAATACGGAAATCAGGACGGTCTGCTATATGCTCTGAAATCTTAGACAACTCTGGATCTTGCAACTGACTATCCTTGATCTTCTGAATGAAAGAAGGCTCTGAAACTGACATATTAGCTAACAAAACACCCTCCCTTAGTGGCTGTAGATCTATGCTCAACTCCTCAAATTGTTCGAAAATACAAGTGCTACTTAGATTTGCCAAGCCCACTGATTTTCTACTCAAGGCATCAGCAACTACATTAGCTTTCCCCGGGTGGTACTTGATTGGAAAATCATAGTCCTTGATGTATTCCATCCATCTTCTCTGCCTCATGTTCAATTCTTTCTGAGAAAATAAATATTGCAAGCTGTGGTGGTCGGAGTGGACTTCGAACTGCTCTCCATAGAGGTTAATTCTCCACATTTTCAACGCGAAAACAACCGCTACAAGCTCAAGATCATGGGTGGCATAATTCTTCTTGTGATCTTTCAATTGCCGGGATCCATATGCAATCACTTTTCCCTCTTGCATCAACACGCAACCAAGTCAAACATTCGAAGCATCAGTAAAAATGGTAAAACCGCCGCTTCCGGATGGTAAAGTAAGGACTGGTGCTGTGGTCAATCTCTTGTTCAGCTCTTGGAAACTATATTCACACTGATCTGTCCACACATATGGCACATTCTTCCTCGTCAACTTCGTCAAAGGTGACGCAATCGACGAAAATCCTTGTACAAACCTCTGATAATAACTTGCTAAACCCAGAAAGCTTCTGACTTCCGACGCATTTTTCGATCTTTCCCAACTCATAACTGCTTCAATCTTGGATGGATCTACTGACAATCCTTCTTTGGAGATAATGTGCCCAAAAAATGCTACTTGTTCCAACCAAAATTCACACTTATTGAGCTTCGCATACAGCTGGTTCTCTCTCAAAAGTTGCAGTGCTATCCTCAAGTGTTCTTCATGCTCTTCTCTGGTCTTGGAGTATACCAAAATATCATCAATGAATACTACCACAAACCGATCTAGATACTCTGCAAATATCTTGTTCATCAACGCCATGAATACTGCTGGTGCATTAGTCAACCCAAATGGCATCACTAGGAACTCATAGTGGCCACATTTTGTCTGGAAAGCTGTTTTCAACATATCTGATTCTCTAACTCTCAGCTGATGGTAACCGGATCTCAAGTCAATCTTCGAAAAGTATGAAGCACCTTGCAATTGATCAAACAATTCATCTATCATTGGCAATGGGTATTTGTTCTTGACAAACAAGACTGGAGCTCCCCATGGTGAAATACTTGGTCTCACAAAACCTTTGTCTAACAATTCTTGCAACTGAGTCTTCAATTCTCCCAACTCTGCTGGAGCCATTCTATATAGTGCAATAGATATTGGAGCGGTCCCTAGTAACAACTCGATAGTGAAATCGATCTCTCTGATGGGTGGTAAACTTGGAATCTCCTCCGGAAAAACATCCAGGAATTCCCAAACAATTGGGATCTCCTCCACCCCTTGGGACCGTTTATCCTCCGTGATAAACGCCAAATAGGCTTCACAACCACTTCTTAAAAGTCTATCAGCCTTCAACGCTGAAACAAACCCTGCACGAGGATTTCTCCTCTCTCCCTGAAACAACACCCCTGATGGTATCTCATCTAACTTGAAAGTAAGGATCTTATGGAAACAATCCATTGTGGCATGGTACCCTGCCAGCCAATCCATCCCTAGGATGACATCATAATCAAGCATCTCTAATAAAATGAGATCTGCGATTAAAACCACTTCTCCTATCTGAACTGCGCAACTAGGATAAAAGGTTCTACAAATAACTTGTTTACCTACTGGGGTTGCCACAGTCAAAATGAACTCAAGTTCTCTTGCATGCATATCAATCAACTTAGAAAATTCATGGGATAAGAATGAATGTGTAGAGCCAGGGTCAAATAAAATCCTTGCTTTCATCCCATAAATAAGAAGTGTACCTTCCACGACATTGCCTGCTGCCTCTGTATCAGCCCTATTGACCGCATAAATTTCCCCCCGATGTTGTGGCCTATTCTGTGCCTGTTGTGGCCTGCCTTGTTGTGCATTCCTATTATGTTGCGGTGCACGCTGATTTTGGCTTTGTCCCTGTTGACAAGCCTATTGTTGCTGCTATTGTGGTCTATGCTATTGCTCTTGTGGTGCTTATTGTTGAAGTGGCCTTGCTTGATTCTAAACAACGATTGCATTTTGTGGTGGTGCTGGACGCTGTGCCACTTGCTGCTGCTGATTTTGTCTATTCTGTCTTGGACAGTCTCTCATCTGATGGGTCATGGAACCACATCTGAAGCATGCTCCTATGAGTGTGCGACATTCAGCACTGGCATGATTCTTCCCGCAATGGGCATAAACCAATGGATTCTGTGCATTCGGTTCTGTCCTCTACTTCTTGTTCTGATGATTTCTCTGGTGCTTGTGGTTCTGTTGGTTAGCTTGATCTTTGCCTTGGACTCCAAGGATCTTGTTATGGAAATTCTCAAACTTGTAGGCCCTCTTGACAGCTTTATCGAAAGTTGCAGGCGGTACTACTCCCGTGGCATCTCTCTCAATGAAAGGGTTAAGTCCCTCAAGGAACTTGGCAATCTTCTTCTCCACCGTATCCACTAACTCTGGAGCATATCTAGATAATCCCTCGAACTTTGTGAGGTATTCGAGGACTGTCATGTTCCCTTGCACTAGCTGTTGAAACTCCACTGCCTTTTGCCTCTTGATGTGCGTGGGCACATATTTATCATGAAATTGCCTCCTGAAGTTTGCCCAAACTCTGCATCAGCCATAGTCCTGTACTCCTCCCTAACCGTCTTCCACCATCTGTCCGCTGTACCATTAAAGAGAGATGATGCTAGTTTTACTCTTTCTCCTCTAGCGCATTGGAAAATCTCAAAGATGTTCTCTGTATGCTCTAGCCAGTCATCTGCAGCTAAGGGATCTTCTATGCCTAGGAATTCCTTTGGAGCTCTCTTCTAAAACCGCTCAAACAATGCATTCGGGTCATGTTGCCTCTGATTGATGACAATGGCGAGTTGGGGTTGAACCGGTTCTGGTCTTCTCCGTAACACCTCTAGCAATTGCCTCTGCATCTCTGCAAATTCCCTAGCATGATCTCCTTCTCTCTTGAGCATCTGTTATTGCAGTCTAGCCTGATTCTCATTAGCTTGACGTTGTTGGTCAAGCATTGCTTTCATCATTTGTTGGAATTGATTTGGCATGACGTTATCAACTAGATCTTCCTCAAGCGGCCCTGTATGATCACTATTACTTGCGGAGGGGTTGTCGTTTACCGGTCGCTTACGAGGTGGCATGATGCTGCAAGACAAGTTGTTAGCACATAATAATCAAATAAGAGTCACACATTGCTCACATGATACTGGCTAACGAAAGATCTAACGTATCCTCGCTACGTCCTTAGAATTTCTAGTTTCTTTTAATTGCTTGAAACATGTCTCGCTCTGATACCAGTCTGTCGCGACCCCGGACCGGGTCTATCGAACTAATCCGGGATCGAGACCTAATTGAGATGAGATTGTTAGGTGATGGGTGTAAGGTGTGCACGCTTATTAAATTTCCCACAGGTGTCCGCGGTGAGGATATCGCAACCATATATGAACATTTCTTTTAAGTGCGGAAGCGTGTAGCAAATCAAATATTCAAACAATCTCTAGTCATAAAGACAATACACAAGTATAAATACTGTATCAGAATGAGCAATGATCATTAGCATGTTTCCCAAAAGTAAGTTAAAGTTTATACAACGGTCATTTAATTACATTCCCAAAAATAGAGGCCAACAAAGGCCAATATAAACAAAATACCAATTCCCAAAGAATGGTTAAACAGTTTCCCCAAAATATTATGTCTCTCATGGCAATCGAATGTCTATACGACATCATCAGCACGTTACTCAACTAAGCGCTGCGGTTCATCAACCGCCTCCTCTGGCTCCTCCTCAAGGTAGCCGGCAACGGGACCTGAGTACCAAAAAGTGGGTCAAACACTTCGGTTTGGAAAATAGGTGAAAAGACATAACAATTCAATATTAAATACATTTACCTTTGAAAGCATTTAAACCTACTCGATCAATAACTTCATAAAAGAATCAAAGCATTTAATGAAAACATAAGTACAATGTAAAACATGTATGGGTATCCAAGGAAATCGGGAAACAAGCAAGATGACAACCACACGAAGCTAAGTTCTCTATCATTAAAGTGATAGAGCAATAACTAGGCACTGATCTCAGCCACTCAAGGTGAGGAGAAACAGTGGATCTTATAAATACATATACATATACTAAACATGACCACGGTAGCGAGCCAGGCATCGGGAACCACAGTAGCAATCTGCGGCATCGGGACAAGACCACGGTAGTAACCGGGTATCGGGATCCAAACTGCAGCTGGCGGGACAAAAGGGGGATCTCCAAGTCTGTGGATCAGACCAACAAGGTTATCCAAGCTTAGTGGTGTCGACTCATATGTCAAATACAAATCGAGACACGTACAAGTAAACCAAATGCAAGTAAATAAATGGGCTGGACGGGGGTGCTCAAGGGCACACTGTCATTTCAAGTCGGGCATTGCATCTCGAGGCTAGCAATTAATGCAAGTACAATTTCAATGCTTTCGGGAATGGTAAACCATAATTCATGAATTTTCGGGAGTACATGTGAAAATTCAGAATAATCGAAAACACAATTGATCTTTTGAAATTTTGGGACAAGTATCGGGATTCAAACTAGTACAAGGTGAATAGGGGGTCTCGTATGTCAATTTCGATACAAGTTGGTACTCTTTGAGTTTGGCGACATTCCAAGCTCCTTACACACCTTGGTGATTATTAAGACTTTGATGAATCTTTGTGATGTGGTTTCTTTCTCAAATAGGGCTCATACATTGCCTAATAATTCTCCCTGATGTCAAGGGGTTCCCTTAAAAACATTTCCTGAGCTCCATAGGTGGTCCATACCAGAGAGGGGGGTGCGCTCGAGCGGACCTGGGCTACGCAGAAGGACGGGCAGACAAAACGTCTGCGCGAGCGGCCATTCGAGCGGGCAGTCAATCTGCTGCCCGAGCTGCAGTCAGAATAACTGCGCGCTCGAGCGGCCTGATACCCGCTCGAGCGGGCAGTCATTTCTGCTACCCGAGAATGGCCATTCTGGCCTTTTTCCTCCTTCTTCTCCAAGACATTTTCCTTGCAACAAAAAGGGCCTCCTTGCCTCCCAATAACAACCATTAAATTTCTTCAACAATCACTTAAAAATCCTCATCAAAACTCCAATGAACATTAAATCTAAACACCTTCTTTTTCACATTCAACACCAAACGAAGAGAAGAGTCCCCAACATACACAAAGGTTCATTTGAGCCATAATCAAGAGATAAAATAAAGGGCAATAAACCACATTTCCATGTTAATAAATGAGTTAACAAAAGCCTTTCATGAGCATTTATTTCACAATGAATGCAAGCTAATAAATATGGATATGAATAGCAAAAATCAACCACATTCTTCATAAAACCATTAAATGTTCAAATTATCATTTCATACACTTGCCTTAGGTCTCTAATCATGCAAATCCAAGTCTCTAATCACCTCTCAAGCTCAAAATCCAAGCTACAAGGAAAAACCCCCAAAACAAACCCTAAAATGGGTCAACCAATGAATGAAGAAGATAGAACTCACAATAATGAAAATGGAGCTTCTCAAGGACTAGAAGAAAAAAAATCTAGAGGATGGAGAAGATTGCTTACTTGGATGACCTTCAAATGGGAAGAGTTAGCTCAAAGGGAGTCTCAAGGTTGGTGGACTTCTCTACAAATGGTATCAAAAGGAAGCTTGCAAGGTGAGGAAGAAAATGATAATCTCCATTTCTTGATTGTTGGAAGTTTGGTGTGGATTGGAGATGGAGAGAGCAAGAAAGATAAGAGAAAGTTGGAAGAAACCCTAGGTTGAAGTATTATGCTGGAAAATGGAGAATGGGATGAAAGGGAGAGTGGGTTTCCCTTTTGATAACAAATGGGGTTGGGTCCCACTACTTAAGAAGCTTGTCGGGCTGAAATCATGTCTTTCGGAATCTCGGATGAATTCGACGAAGAAGGAAGAAATGATCGTCGAAATGTCTAGTTTTCAAAAAGTATAAGCTTCGTGGGTTTCAGAGATATCAAGTCTTGGGTACAAATTTAGTGTAAAAAGACTGTTTTGCCCTCAAGGCCAGGAAATCGGGTTTTGGGGTCTCGAACTGAAACGGGATCAACATGAAAGTTGTTGGGATTAACAATATAAATAAAACGGGATTAAAAAATGATTGCAAGAGTCTCCGATAAATCCCCAAGCACAGGCAAAGTCATAAAAAGGAACCCCTAAAGGGCCCCCCTAATCACAAAGCAATCAAATCTCCCCAAAACTAATTCAAAAGCTATTCCAAACCCAACTTAGCCAAAATCACTAATCGTGCTTAAGATTAGCACATAACCTAGTTAACACTAATCGGGTTCACTCGAGTCGGGGACTTACATCCTTCACCCCTTAGGGCATTTGGTCCTCCAAATGAAATATAAAACTCACCTCAGGTAGTAGATGTGGGTACTTCTTCTGCACTTGATCTCGTAGTTCTCATGTGGCCTCTTCCGGTCCATGATTCTCCCATAGTACCTTCACACACTGAATAGTCCGTGTCATCAACTCTTGTTCCTTTGTATCAATGATCTGAACGGGCTTCTCAATATAGGTAGCATCCTCTCGAATCTCCAATGGTTCATGTCGGAGTGCATGTAACGGATCGGGGACGTACTTCTTCAACATAGACACATGAAAGACGTTGTGTACGCCGAATAGCTCAGGTGGTAAGGCTAATCTATAAGCCACATCACCAATCTTACTAACAATGTCGTATGGTCCAATGTTTCTCCGTGATAGCTTGTCATTCTGTCCAAATCTCAAAGTTCCTCACGTAGGCGACACTTTTAAGAAAACCTCGTCTCCTTCTTTGAACTGTAAGTCTCTGCGGTGGGAGTCTGCATAGCTCTTCTTTCTACTCCAGGCAACTTTCAAACGTTCTTAGATCAACTTCACTTTGTCGCTGGTTTCACTCACTATGGTTGGTCCATGGAAACTGCGAATTCCAACCTCTTCCCAACATACAGGTGTCCTACACCTCCTTCCATACAATGCCTCAAAAGGTGACATCCCAATGCTCGAGTGGTAACTATTGTTATAAGCAAACTCGCACAACGGTAGAGTCTCATCACATTGAATCTTGAAGTCTAACACACAAGCACGGAGCATATCCTGAAGGGTCTGAATTGTTCTCTCTGATTGACCATCCATCTGAGGGTGATAAGCCGTGCTGAACTGTAATCTCGTGCCCATAGACTCATGCAATGTCTTCCAAAATCTAGAGACGAATCGGCTGTCTCTGTCAGATGTGATAGAAATAGTTTGAAATACAAACTCACTGAAATCCACTTATTATTTCGATTATTTTGATTCGATTGAGTCGGCACTGCTTAGCTTCGACCTTGTGATATCCGACGGGGTTTGAACTTCATTTAATTTATTAGAGACGACTGTAGTAAGTCATCTGGAGCACCGGAACTCCAGAACCTGGTAGCCAGTTAGCCCTTGGCCGGGCAGCTGGTGACATCCCAACTACATTTGCTCTCTTTAAGAGGATGAGCTTAAAGTTGTAGCCAAATTAGTATGTTCCCTGTTAATTGATTCACCAGCATAATTATTCGATTTTTGCACAATCTGCATGGTTGATACTTATCATTGACATCTACTGATTTATATATCTTAAATTTAATTTGAAACATTATGTAATCTCTTATTCTTGCCTATACTTGCTAAGTCGTCGTATTGAGATACTACATTTGGTGTCACAGACGCAGGTGCAACTCCCGGTCCTGAAGAGGTCCCGGAGGGAGAGGAGGTTACCGAGGAGGTACCCCCAGGATTAGAAGAGTGGCCAGAACAAGGGCCAGCTTAGATTCTACTTCCCTTGGAGTGCGTCTTATATTTTGAGGATAGCATAGTTCGTGTGGCTAACCCATTTTTGTGTGGTCACACGTGGTTCTTTCGAATATACTTTTGGTAGTGGATGTATAAGGTTCTTTCATTGACCCCACTTTTGTAAACTAATGTTTATACTTGTATAATTCTTTTGTATCAAACTTAAATGTTTAACTGAACTGAATGGGAATTGCTACTTTCTTTAAATGAATTTCAACTTCCGCTATATTTAAACGTCATTCATTGTGTTAGTAAGCTAGACTCACATGTGGAATAGTTGGTTCTCTCCTTCGTGTGTTGTATTTGGCTCAAGACAGGTACAATATTCGAGAGCACGCGTGCCACACCTCGGGGATTACCCTAGGCCAGGGTAATTCGGGACCGGGATGTGACATATGTAAGTATGGTATCAGAGCCTGAAAGTCTTCTTAAAAGACTTAGAAACAATTATAAACGTTGCGAGAACACGTTAGAATCGATTGTGCGTATAGAGTTGTCTAGGCTAGTTTATTGATAGTTGTGTGTCAGTTGTTAGTATTTGGTGTTTCGTGTGAGTACTGTATGGATAGTGATAGAATATAGTCCTAACTCTTACAATTTTTTTACAGGACAATGGCATCCGTTTTCGAGAATGGCCATAACGGTGGAAATAATGAGTCACACAATGACAAACAGTTAGTCGTATTAGAGAATGATCCTCCCCCGATGGAAGCGCGAATGATGATGTTGATGGAACAAATAGCCAGAACGAATGAACAAATGGCTAAGAAAAATGAGAACCTGGCAGCGATAATGGCAATGCAAGGTCAAACACAGCCAAATTCGGGAACTCATGTAGTTATCAAGCCTAAAGAAAATGACCCAACTGCATTGTTCGAGAAGATTAGAAAGAGAGGAGCGACAGAGTTTCAAGGAAAAGAAAATGCTATTCAAGCTGATGAATGGCTATAGCACATCAGTGATGTGTTTGAAACAGTAGTATGCGACAACAAGCAATGAGTAGTACTCACCACTTCTATGTTTTGAGGAGTTGCCAAAGATTGGTGGAAAACCATAACAGAAGCTTACAAGGTCATGCCCAACGCCACTATATGGGAAACATTCGAAGAACAATTTCGTCGCAAATTCATACCGGATCATATGTACCGGAAGAAGGAAGAAGAATTCATTACACTCAAACATAATAAGATGACAGTAGCAACCTATGTGCACACTTTCATCCAATTATCCAAGTTTGCCAAGGAGTTAATTGATATAGAAGAAAAGAAAGTGAAAAGATTTGTTGGTGGGCTGCACCCTTTGTATGAGGAACATGTAATAATGTACAAGAGGCCTGAGACATTTCAAGATGCAGTAGACAGAGCTTATACTGCAGAGGAAATGGCTATGATGAAAAGAAATGCCGACCCTAAGCGGAGTATGTCTCACTTCAAGAAGAACTTTCAGTACAGGAAACAGAAAGGTATAACAATTGGCCCCAATGTGCCTAAGTGTGGAACTTTTGGAAAAGGACACCCTACCGAGAGATGTTGGAGAAACACAGGTGCATGTGTTCTATGTGGATTTATGGAGCACCTCTACAGCAGCCTCTTCAACAGCCAGTCAGGCTAGCACTTCCAGCCCCACCTCAGAGGTTGGCATTACCAACACCTCCTCCAAGACCTCAGCAGCAACAACAACAACAACCAGGAAGGCCAGGGCCACAGTGTCAACAAGCCAGATAGTTGCCACAACAAGATGGGAGACTTTTTGTAGTAAATCTTGAACAGGCAGAAGCAGCTGGCAATGTTGTAGAAGGTACTGTTTTAATTTTTTCTAGAAATGCAAGGACTTTATTCGATTCAGGGTCTACACATTCATTTGTGGCGCCCCATTTTACTAGTGAACTTCAGGAACCTTCCGAGTTGTTACCATTTGTACTAATGGTGACTACCTTGGTGGGTAAACGAGTAGTTTGTGACAACTATTACCCCAGATGTAGTGTTCGAATCGGTAATTTACTGATGCCAGCAGATCTAATCATCCTAGCAATGCAAGATTTTGACTTCATCCTTGGGATGGATTGGCTAGCGAAATATCGAGCTTGTGTGGACTGCTTCCATAAGACTATCACCTTTAAGGTGGGTAGCCCAAGTCAAAAGTGATATTCGAGGGTGTTCAGAGAGAAAGATATAATACTGGATTTGTATTAGCGTCATATGCTGTGAAACTTCTTGAGAGTGGCTGTGAAGGCTACTTTGCCTTTATTTCCAAGAAGAAACCGCCCGTGAAGTTAGAAGAGATTCCAGTGGCGTGTGAATTTCCCGATGTATTTCCAGACGAAGTTCCAGGATTACCTCCTCTTAGAGAAGTATACTTCTCTATTGAATTAATGCCAGGCACTACTCCAATTTCAAAAGCACCGTATAGAATGGCCCCAGTAGAACTCCGAGAATTGAAGGAACAATTGCAAGACTTGCTAGACAAGGGACTTATATGTCCTAGCGTGTCACCATGGGTAGCTCCAGTATTGTTCGTAAGGAAGAAGGATGGTTCTCTTCGGATGTGCATAGACTACAGGCAGATCAATCAGGTGACGATAAAGAACAAGTATCCGTTGCCTCGAATTGATGAATTGTTTGATCAGCTTCAAGGAGCAACTTACTTTTCAACGATCGACCTCATATCAGGATATCACCAGCTAAAAGTCCGAGAGCAAGACATTGAGAAAACAACATTTAGAACAAGATACGGTCATTATGAATTTTTTGTGATTCCCTTTGGCTTGACCAATGCCCCGGCAGTATTTATGGCATTGATGAATAGAATCTTCGCTCCCTGCCTCGATCAGTTTATCATAGTCTTCATCGACAACATTTTGGTGTACACCAAATCTATGGAAGAACATTCAGAACACCTCAGATCATCACTTCAACTTTTGAGGATACATCAGTTGTACGCTAAACGCGAGAAGTGTGATTTTTAGCTTGAACAAGTAGCCTTTTTGGGACGTATTATCACTCGAAATGGTCTAAGAGTGGATCCAGCGAAGGTAGAAGCCGTCATAAATTGGCAGAGTCCGAAAACGGTGGCAGAAATTCAAAGCTTTCTAGGTCTTGCAGGGTATTACTGTAGAGTTGTTCAAGATTTTAGCCTCGTTGACTAGATTGACTAGAAAGGATGTGCCTTTTGTGTGGAACAGGGAATGTGAAACTAGTTTCCAGACCTTAAAGGAGAAGTTGACTACCGCTCCAGTTTTATCTTTACCTGAAGGCACAGGAGGATTTGTGATCTGTTCAGACGCATCTAGAGTCGGCTTGGGGTGTGTTCTTATGTAGAATGGCAAATTCATAGCTTATGGATCAAGGCAATTAAAGAACCATGAAAGAAATTATGCCACACATGATCTGGAATTAGCAGCTATTGTATTTGTACTAAAGCTTTGGAGACATTATTTATATGGTGAACAATTTGAAGTGCATTCAGATCATCGCAGTCTACAGTTTCTATTTTATCAACAGGATCTCAACATGAGACAAAGACGGTGGCTAGAATTCATAAAGGACTATGATTTTCCAATCAAATACATTCCAGGAAAAGGAAACGTTGTGGCTGATGCTTTGAGCCAGAAATCTTCTTTAGTTGTAGCTATGGGCACACAATGGTTCAAGTTTGATGCTTTTGAGGAATTAGATGTAGAAGTCCAATTGCTTAATGACGCAGTGATGATGGCAGCCATGTCGGTGTACGAACCAGAGCTAATGGATCGAATTAAGAATGAACAATTTGAAGACCCTAACTTGGCTAAGATAAGAGATCACATTGCCGAGAAGCCTGATTTTCAGTTGGTGGATGGAATCTTGTATTTTAGGAATCGCTTCTGTGTGCCAAAAAAAATCAATTAATAGTTCCGATTTTAACAGAAGCACACAATGTCAGATATACAATGCACCATGGAAGCACAAAGATATATAAGGATCTTAAGAGGTGATTCTGGTGGAATAATATGAAGAGGGAAATCGCTGAATTCGTATCCAAGTGTTATACTTGTCAGCGTGTGAAGTTCGAGCACAGGAGACCTCCGGGTTTGTTACATCCTTTGTCTATCCCTCAGTGGAAGTGGGAACACATATCCATGGACTTCGTTTCAGGTTTACTATTGACTAGCCGAAAAAATAATGTGATTTGGGTGATAGTTGATCGGTTGACGAAATCAGCTCACCTTCTCCCTTTTAAGAAGGGTATGAAATTCAATGAGATGGCAAAACTTTTTTGTGAAAGAGATCGTTCGATTGCATGGTACCCCAGTCTCGATAGTCTCCGATAGAGATACGAGGTTTGTTTCCTCCTTTTGGCAATCTTTTTAGCAGTCTATGGGCACCAAACTTAACTTCAGTATCGCTTACCTTCCGCAAACAGATGGACAGTCCAACGCACCATACAAACCTTAGAAGACATGCTTCGGGCTAGAGTTCTTGATTTTGGTGGTGAGTGGGATGAACACTTGGCCCTATGTGAGTTCGCATACAACAACAGTTTTCATTCGACCATTGGAATGCCTCCTTTTGAAGCTCTTTACGGTCATAGTTGCAGAACTCCGGTTTATTGGGAAGAAGTCGGCACCAGGAGTTTTCATGGACCTACTATTATTGCAGATACAGTTGAGAAAGTCCTCCAAGTCAGAGAAAGATTGAAGACTGCACAATCGAGACAGAAAAGCTACGCGGACAATAGAAGAAGGAAACTTGAATTCCAAGTTGGAGATTGGGTATTTTTGAAGACATCTCCAATGAAAGGCAGCATTTGGTTCGGACAAAAGGGAAAGCTCTCCCCAAGATATGTGGGACCATTCCAGATCAAAAGCCTAATAGGTGATGTCGCTTATAGATTGAAACTTCCTCTCGAATTCATAGGAGTACATGACGTATTCCATGTATCTATGCTCCGCCAGTACATCCGGGATTCGTCTCATGTTATCCAATATGAAGAAGTTCAAATTAAACCTGATTCCACGTACATCGAACGTCCACTTCGAATCATCGATAAAAAAAAAAGCAAGTGTTGCGGACGAGGACCATTCGATGGGTGAAACTACTTTGGGATCACCATGGACCTGAAGAAGCCACATGGGAACTCGAGGGGCAAGTTGCACGATACTACCCCGAACTCTTCGCTCAGGTAAGATCATTTGGAGGACCGAATGAGTCCTAGTGGGGGAGAAATGTTACACCCCAACCTAAGTTAACCTTAATTAGTGCTAAATGAATGAGTTTTAGCTTAAATAATCATGATTAATTGTTAATCATCGAAATTAGTACTCATTAGTCTTTGTAGACTGAGTTAGTTGAGTCTTGAGCCTTGGATAGGTGAGTTAGAACCGAGTTGACTCGGTTGGGTAGAGTCAAGGACTTTTTTCGTAATTATAGATTTGCACAATTTGCATCATTTTCACGTAATCTTGCGTCAACGCATGTATTTTGACGACCACGTTAATTTCTGTATTGAGCTCTACCTCATATGACCAACTATTGAACTAGTGGACCTCCATTTGACTAAAATTAGAAATATGGAACTTTAATGGGTTTGTTTTGCAAAAGGGGACATTCTTATCCCCTTTATAAGCTACTTTACCCTTTTTCTCTTCATTCCTTCACTGTCTTCTCTTTATTCTTCTTCTTCTTCTCCATTTCTTCTCTTCCTTCCTTTAATCATCAAGAGATCTTGGTATTTACATTTGGAGGCTAGGAGAGGACTCAACTTCATCTTCTTCATCTTCCTCTCTTCATCGTTAGCAAGAAAATACCCCCATCATCTTCCATTTTCTTCAAATTCGGATTTCCTTGTTGAGGTATGACTCAACACTCTTTTGTTTGGATTTTTGAGTTGCATTAGAGTCAAAAGACCCCCTTATAAGCATGTATAGACATTGAATCATGTTTTGATGGGTATTTGTGTCTAGGGTTTGAATAACATGGGGGTTTAGGGTTCTTTATGCCAAGAGTGTAGAAGAGGTTTTGGAAAGCTGCATTGAGGCAAGTATAAGCATAATATGGATTTACATTCTTGTTATTCCATTGATTCCTTGAAAATTTTGCTCCATTTCTCTTAGTGTTTAATCAATGAATGGAAGAGATTTCCTTATGCAATTAAGTTTAGAGAATGATTATATGTTGCAAATGGGAGCAAGGAGGCTCCATTTTTATAGGTTTAATGTGATAAAAAGTGTGGAAATAGAAGGGAAGAGAGGGAACTTCAGAATTGGGAAAATGCACAATTCATAAGCACTACTGCAGGCTAGGCGGTCACCAGTCGGTCACCTAGCGGCTAGCCGCCCGACCGCTAGCGGCTGACCGACCTTAAGACGGTCAGATTTCCAGCTACTGCCTAATACCCTGTAGGTTGGCGAACACCAGGCGGTTAACCGTGTGACTACCTGGCGGTTAGCTGAACTCTAGGCAGTTACATTTCCAGTAACTGACATTTTTGCCAGGAAACCGCAGTCACCAGGCGATTGCCTAGCGGCTAGCTGACTATTCTACAGGCGGCTAACCGCTAGGCCACCGCCAGCTGACCGACCTCCCAGAATTTCTAATATTTTTTATTTCAAAAGCCCTCGTAGAGCCATGAATTAGTACCCTAACCTCTTAGTTGCCTAATTGAAACCCTAGAAACTTGAGTAGCCCTAAAAATCAGGACTTTATCACCATGCCATGGATATTAATTTAATGAACTTTTTATTAAAATGTGACACTAAGTAGAAGTTCCTTAAATGTATGTCGAATTGGATGGTGAAGAAACAATAGAGGATTAGACTAGATTGGCTAGTAAGTTCCTTGATTCCTTAAATTATTGCATTTCATACTGAATTTCACTTTCATTTTTGTATATCAATCATAATTAGTAGGTTTATTGTATCATCAATATTCTTTGAGGTCTAATTATTACATTTCTTCCGTAATTCTTCAAGTATTATATACCGATTCAGTATTTATTGGAAATGTGGATGGAGTAAGTATATTGTGATATATGATTAGCCTTGATTTTGATTATAGACAGTTTGAAACACAAACTCACTCAATTCCACTTATTATTTTGATTATTTTGATTCGATTGAGTCGGCACTACTTGGCTTCGACCTTGTGATACCCGATGGGGTTTGAACTTGGTTTAATTTATTAGAGACTACTGTAGTAAGTCATCTGGAGCACCGGAACTCCAGAACCGGATAGCCAGTCAGCCCTTGGTCGGGCAGCTGGTGACATCCCAACTAGATTTGCTCTCTTTGAGAGGATGAGCTTAAAGTAGTAGCCAAATTAGTATGTTTCCTATTAATTGATTCACCAGCATAATTATTCGATTGACATCTATTCACCAGCACAATCTGCATAGTTGATACTTATCATTGACATCTATTGATTTAAATATCTTAAATTTAATTTGCAACATTATGTAATCTCTTATTCTTGTCTATACTTGTTAAGTCATCGTATTGAGATACTACATTTGGTGTCACAGACGCAGGTGCAGCTCCTGGTCCTGAAGAGGTCCCGGAGGGAGAGGAGGTTACCCAAGATTAGAAGAGTGTCCAGAACAAGGGCCAGCTTAGATTATATTTCCTCGGAGTGCGTGTTATATTTTGAGGATAGCATAGTTCGTGTGGCTAACCGCTTTTTGTGTGGTCACACACGGTTCTTTTGAAAATACTTTTGGTAGTGGATGTATATGGTTCTTTCATTGACCCCTCTTTTGTAAACTAATGTTTATACTTGTATAATTCTTTTGTACAAAACTTAAATGTTTAATTGAATTGAATGGGAAATGATACTTTCTGTAAATAAATTTCAACTTCCGCTATATTTAAACGTCATTCATTGTGTTAGTGAGTTAGACTCACATGTGGAATAGTTGGTTTTCTCTTCTTCATGTGTTGTATTTGGCTTGAGTAGGTACAACATTCGGGAGTACGCGTGCCACACCTCGGGGATTACCCTAGGCCAGGGTGATTCGGGACCGGGATGTGACAAACAAATAGCTTTTATGGTGAAATTCCCAGCCTTTTCAAACTTCCAGCAAGGGACATCTTTCACTCCCAGAGGAATCGAGCAGATACTGTTCACCAAGGAATTATTACACCACTAAGCGATGAGTTTCTTGTCCTAGCAAGGTTGATCGTTTTGATCCTAGATGATCATGTCACTCACTCGACAGATATGAGAAGGCTCGTTCCAAGGCAGTCTCTGAGACAAAGACTCGTCGGAGTCATTACCAGGGATCCGGAGGTCTTGTAAAGCATCTATTTGAGTCCCATTCCCAACAGACCAGTGGAGATGATCAAAGATATGGTGTCTAAGAGAGAGCATTCTCCTCCAAAGGACAGTCTTTAGGAGTTCGATTACAGTTTCTGAAGTTATTGGACCTAAGATACTTCTGAGATAAAATTGAAGCCTAAAAAGTGTTGGGGTCAATAATAAAACACCAAACAAGATGGGTAAGCATAGCCTCGGATTTGGTGGCTATATCACGAATGCCCAGGCATCCTGGACTGGGTCTGGTTACTTTGTCCCAGGAGATAAGATGCATCCCATCCCTGGAATAGGCGCCAGACCAAAGAAATGCAGCGTTAGTGCGATTAAACTCCTTGATGACATAGCTTGGAATAGAGAGGTGACCGAGTCAATAGATTGGGATAGCAGATGTGACCGATTGGATAAAAGTGCGCCGCCCCGCTGGGGATAGAAGACACCCTCTCCAACTCGCCATGCGCTTACAAACTTGCATTAAGGTATAATGCTAGGGGATACGTTGAGATCTATCCAGAGCCAAAGGAGTGCCAAGATTGTCGAAAGAGGAGACCGACCAGGAAATCTTCAATGTCTCCCTAGTGAGTTGAGCGAACGATGAAGAAGTGTTCGTGGAGAACAAAGGTTGGCTTTTATCTTTGTTTATGCTTTGCCCCGCTCCTTTTCAAAGAGCTGCAAAGTCCTGGATAAGTTTAGCAGAGATCTTTCATTAATGTGTAGGAAGAAGAGCAGATCATCCGCAAATTGAAGAAGACCCACCCTTTGGCATCCCGGGGCAATTTTTGGATAATGCAGGACTCGTGTGTGGTTCTTAGTTATACTGGGCTACTACAATTATGATACTGTCTCCCTTCACCATGCATGACGGAGAATCTTGGCTGCTCTCGTCACTTCGTGTGCCAGAGAATGTAGCTCCATGTGGTTGCCAAGGTATTGTTTTTGAATTGTCATCTTGATTTAACATATGATCGTATAAATGATATTATCATTGAAATGCGTTGTTTTATTCGGGTTCTCTTTATCGTACATGTTGTTTTTATTAATTTCAAAACTATTAATTTTTAGCATGATTGTACTTTATTCTTTTACCTGCTCGACAGTCGTGTCTGACCCTTTTGTTTTGGTGCTCAGATCCAAGTTTCATTGCCCTTGAAGAGGAGCACGAGGAGGCGACTGTTGAGTAGCCTATTAAGTGAGAGTGGCAGCCCAATCATGTCATCTAGACATCGGGTTGGGTCTTGAGATACGGAGCATTTTGGGGATTGACCAGCTTCTCTTGGAAATTTTGTTATTAGCCTTTGTTGGCTACCTTTTGGGATATGTAAAACTTAACTTTATGTTTTGTGTGTTGCACAACCTTAAACTTCAACTAATGGGTATGCTAGTTATGTTTCTCCCTCTGACATGAGTTCTTTCATACTCTACCTTATGTGTGATGTTACTTGTGTGTTTGTTACATGCTTCCGCAAATAAATCTTTATGTGTTCTCGAGACGATTCGAATGTGAAATCCTCACCACGGGAACCTATGGAAAACGTCGCGACACCAAGTGATTTGGGGTGAATGGGGAGTTTAGTGCCCTCTTCACTCCCTCTCGCGGCCTTCGTCAGGGAGATCCCCTCTTGCTGTGCTTATACATTATTTGTACTAAGGCCCTAACTCGCTACTATACCCAGCTGAGTAATACCAACGCTGAACGGGCTAAACAAGCAAGCAAGCACGTACGTATTTCCAAACTAATGTTGGACAAGATTTAAGGACCCAAGGCGGCGGATCAAACCGACAATGGTCGTCCAAGCTGTGGAACCGACACAAAAATACACACACTTTCAAAACAACGTTTGACACTTCCAAATTCAGAAACTACTTACACTCTATCAAGTACACACACACATGTTCACGAAAATTCATGAAATAGTAGTCCTGACACGATGTGTATAAAAACACTATCCACGCAATGATTCCCAAACAGGGTTTTTAATCAAAACCGTGGAAACATTCTTTCCAATACGATGTGAATCGCAAAATCATAATTTGGTCTAGAAATCACAACTCCATATCAAAATCATCATCAATACCTTGAGACCGTAACCGTCGAATCGTATATAGTTTGAAATCCCATGTCGATTATTCGTTTAGATGGTGCCCATTTTTCAAATGACATTAAAGATATTGTAAGACCCCGACCCGAGTGAACCCGATTAGTATTAATTAAATCGCGTGTGATTAGTAGCCTTTGACTAAGTTGGGTTTAGAATAGCTTTTGATATAGTTTTGGGGAATTTTGAGTGCTTTGGTGACTAGTGGGGCCCTTTGGGGGTTCCCTTTATGACTTTGCATTTACTTGGGGGATTTTTCGAAATTGTTTTGTTTTGAGTTTTTATCCATTTTTATTTGTCTCGTTACTCCCGACAACTTTCATGTTGATCCCTGTTCCCGTCCGAGACCCCAAAAACCGATTTCCTAGCCTTAAGGCAAAATAGTCTTTTTACACTAAATCTATACCCAAAAATTGATATCCCCGAAACCCGCGAAACATATACTATTTGGAAACTAGACACTACGGCAATCATTTCATCCTTCTTCTTCGAATTCATCCGAGATCCCGGAAGCATTGATTTCAGCCCAAAGAGTTTCTTAAGTGGTGGGACCCATTCTCATTGCTTATATAAGGAGAACCCATCTTCCATTTCCCTTTTCCAGCACAACACTTCAACCTAGGGTTTCTTTGTTAGAATTTGTGTATTGCAATTTGATGGATGCATTATCATTTTAGCATCATTTGAATTTTCACACATTCATTGACTTAGAAAATCTTGAAATCTTGATTTACACGTGCATTGGTTTTTAGACTTGTAGAAATATTGATTTATGCATGTTTTAATTTTAAACTTGGATGCAATTTATTTTGAAAAGAAGTTTTATCAAATCAAGCTAGCCTATGTTTTAAATCTTTCAAATCATTTTAGGCTTTTTATGTTTCATGATTTTAAACCTCTTAGTTTGATTTAAATCATGATTCCAAGCTTGATTCAGTGGCCCAAAAGTTCTCACAAGAAATTACTTTAAAATATGCATTTTTGGGAAATTTCGTCCCTACGCCCGGGTTGACCTGTATTTTGCTCGGTTGACCGAGCCCAAGGACCCGATCAACCGAGCACACAGCAGGTCGACCGGGCATAGAGCCGTTGGGGCTCTTTTCAAATGGTCAGTTTTATGACCGTTGAAGGCCAGGTCGACCGGGGACTAGCCGTTGGGCACTTTTTGGCTATAAAATGAAGTTCATTCCTTTGCCAAAGTTAGGAATTTTTAAGCCATCCTTGAGGTGTTTGGAGATAAGGAAAAGGGGATGAACTAAGAGAGACCAAGGGGTCATTTGGAAAGCTAAATCTTGGATTAATGAAGTTAAATCTCTAAGTGAGCTTTACTTTTATTAATCATATGTTATATGCTTTTGTTTAAATCTTTGGTAAATGATTTTTAGCATGATAACTATGATGCGTTGAATCCATTCTTCATTTAATCTTTGATCTAAGTTGGATTGGATTCTTCACTTTAATTTCAAACCAAGTTTGTTTTAAAATGTTCATTAATCATGCTTAGCCAAAATCTTTGATTCCTTTTAGCATGATTCATTTACTTGGGTGAAACTCTATTTGTTGTTTTCATTCATTTAAACCTTACTAAAATTTGTTTAGTTTTGAAAACAACATTGCACAAGCATCACGTCTTAAGTTAATTAATTTCATACAACTTGTGAACCTTTGATTTTCATTGCATTAACAAGTTTGTATTCATACATGTGATTTGCATTTCACTTCAATCAAATCTTTTTATGTGCCCTAAACTTTTAAATGCTTTGAGCATATATTAATTGCGTTTTGTTTTTAACTTGATTGAAGTTATCACACACACACACACACACACATCATGAGCATGCACCTTTGCATTCATATAGTGTTTGTGTGAGTTAGTTTTTCAATTTCATATCCGCCTATTTTAAGAGGCATTGTAATTGAGCTTTAATTCTATCTCTTAAAGTGTTTGTGTAGACACTACATTGAGAGAAAGTCTTTTTATTGTAAAGGTTATTGCTTAGCCTAAGAAAAGTATATTGTAGAGGTTATTGCTTAGCCTTGGAAAAGCATCTTGTAAAGGTTACTGTTTAGCTTAGAAAAGCACATTGATAGGTTGTTGTTTAGCCTAGAAAAACAACATTGTAAAGGTTATTGCTTAGCCTATTGAAAAGCATAGATAGTGGAAATCCGGTGGGGTGTTGGATCACAAGCCGGTAGTGGATGTAGGCATTGAGGCCGAACCACTATAAATCATTGTGTGATGGTGAATGCTTATGATGATTATTTTTATTAGCTTCCGCATCTTGTTTAATAAATCATCACTTGTGACTAGTTTATTTTAAAGAAGTTAAAATTTACCATAATTGGTCACATATTGTAGCTCACCCTATTCACCCCCCCCCCTTCTAGGGTTAGGATCCCCGGACTTTCATTCTTTTCCCTTTTCTCTTCTTCTCTTTGCTCTTTTCATCTCAATCTCCCATCAAACTTGCACCAACATCAAAATGGACTTCATCATTCTCTTCCTCACCTTGCAAGCTTCCTTTTGATACCATTTGTAGAGAAATCCACCAACTTTGAGACTCCCTTTGAGCTAACTCTTCCCATTTGAAGGTCATCCAAGTAAGCAATCTTCTCCATCTTCTAGAATTATTTTCTTCTAGTCCTTGAGAAGCTTTATTTTCATTATTGCGAGTTCTATCTTCTTCATTCATGGTTTGACCCATTTTAGGGTTTGTTTTAGGGGTTTTTGCTTGTAGCTTGGATTTTGAGCTTGAGAGGTTATTAGAGACTTGGATTTGCTTGATTACAGACCAAAGGCAAGTGGATAAAATGATAGTTTGAACATTTAATGGTTTTATGAAGAATGTGGTTGGTTTTGCTATTCATATCCATATTTATTAGCTTACATTCATTGTGAAATAAATGCTCATGAAAGGCTTTTTGTTAGCTCATTTATTGTCACGGAAATGTGGTTTATTGCCCTTTATTTTATCTCTTGATAATGGCTCAAATGAACCTTTGTGAATGTTGGGGTTTCTTCTCTTTCTTTGGTGTTGAATGTGAAGAAGAAGGTGTTTAGATTTAATGTTTATTGGAGTTTTGATGAAGGTTTTTAAGTGTTGTTTGAAGAGATTTAATGGTTGTTATTGGGAGGCAAGGAGGCCTTTTTGTTGCAAGAAAAATGTTTTGGAGATGGAGGAGAAAAAGGCCAGAATGGCCATCCCCGAGTAGCAGAAATGATTGCTCGTTCGAGGGTGTATCAAGCTGCTAGAGCGCACAATCATTCTGACCGCAGCTCGGGCAACAAATTGACTGCCCGCTCGAGCAGACGATTGGCCACTCGAGCGCGCTGACGTTCTATCTGCCAGTCTTTCTACGCAGCCCAGGTCAGCTCGAGCGCACCCCCTCTCGGGTATGGACCACTTTTGGAGCTCGAGAAAGGTTTTTAAGGGAACCCCTTGACATCGGGGAGAATTATTAGGCAATGTATGAAGCCTATTAGAGAAAGAAACCACATCACAAAGATTCATCGAAGTCTTAATAATCACCAAGGTGTGTAAGGAGCTCAGAATGTCCCCAAACTCAAAGATTACCAAGTTTATATCGAAATCGACATATGGGACTCCTATTCACCTTGGTCTAGTTTTGAATCCCGATACTTGTCCCAAAATTTCAAAAGATCAACTGTGCTTTCGGTTATTCAATATTCTCACATGTATTCCCGAAAATTCATGAATTATGATTCATCATTCCCGAAAGCATTGAAATTGTAATTTAGCATTTTGCTAGCCCATTTATACATTGCCCGAATTGAAAGGACATTTGTGCCTTGAGCACGCCCGTCCCACTCATTTATATACTTGCACATGATGTGATTTATACATGTTTTGATTTTGTTATTTGACCTATGAGTCGGCACCACTAAGCTTGGATTACCTTGCCGGTCTGATCCACCGACTTGGAGATCCCCCTCCCGTCCCACCAGCTGCAGATTGGATCCCGATAGCCGGTTCGCTACCGTGGTCCCGTCCCGTATAATTATATTGTATATGTATGTTTCGTTAAATCTCCTCACCTCATGTGACTGAGACCAACGCCCCGATATTGTCACGCCCCCGAACCGGAACCTCGGGGGCGGGAATGGGATTTAAGCATAAATTATATTTTTCTCCCAGGATTCGCGTGTGTGAAGACAACACATTCCAACACATTTTGAATATTTTTGCGGAAGCTTTCGTGGCGTTGCGACCCGGAGTCCGTGGCCATCGGATTCCGCATCGCACTCAACCTTTAGCATATAGCTATCATATCAAGAATCATATCAGACTGGAGTAAACCATCACAATAAATTACAGAGCTGACAGTAACAGGATATTACATTCCCATATATGTTCCAGTTACAATTATCAATGTACATTAATTAAGAATCCCAAGAAAAGGCTAATAAAAGCCATACAACAATAAGCTATAACCACTATCCCATAAATGACGTGGCTCCGATGTCAAGCTCAATGTCTACATGACATAGCCGACAAACAACCTGCAAAATATGGCTCCACAGCCAACAAAAGCACTCATCTCGGGACGAAGAAATCTGAACCTGAGTACCAAAAGTAGTGGGTCAGACACGACGGTCTGGCAAGTGGATGAAAAGATAACAAATATACTGAAGAATAAAACATATGATAAATCATGCTATTCGATCAAATGCTGCATATAATTAAACGGGTGCAAAATCTTGGATCTCGGGCAAAACATGTATTCGTTTCAAGCATGGGTAAAACATGAATATCTAATAAAACATGTGTTCATTTACATCATCTATAAACATAAATATTTGACAATCGGGTATTCGTCTAAAACATGTGTAAATATCGTGGTTTGACAAAACAAACGTTCATTTGAGACTTAAGTAAAAACATAAGTATACAACAAACCGAGTATTCATTTAAAGCATGTGTAACCAAAGAAATCTAACAAAACTAATGTTCGTTTAAACATATTTCAAGGCATGGATATTTAATAACTCGGGTAAACATTTAAAACAGGTATAAATATAGATATCTGACAAACCAAACGTCATTTAAAACAAAGCACGGATATTTAACAATTCGGGTATTCCTTTAAAACATGTGTAATCATATAAATCTAACAAAATCATTGATCGTCTGAAACATATGTAAAAGCATGGGTATTCACCAAACCGGCATTCATTTAAAACATGTGCGTGTACAAAGAACAGAAAACAATATAATAATAATTGAATTTACATTGGAGAATATGAACACTTGTTTAAATAACAACTTTCATAAAGGAAACGAATCATTTATCGGAAAACAAGTAAGCAATATAAAACATGTCGGGTATCCAAGGAATCGGGAACTGGCAAGATGGCAATCACAAGAAGCTAAGTCCTCTATCACCGAAGTGATAAGAGTATAACGGGACGTTGGTTTCAGTCACACAAGGTGAGGAGACTTAACGCAAATCATATATACAATATAAATATACGGGAACGGGGCCACGGTAGCGAACCGGGTATCGGGATGGGACCACGGCAATAACCGGGTATCGGGATCCAAACTGTAGCTGGCGGGACGGGAGGGGGATCTCCAAGTCAGTGGATCAGACAGACAAGGTTATCCAAGCTTAGTGATGCCGACTCATAGGTCAAATACCAAATCGGGACATATGCAAGTAAATCAAGTATAATAAATAAACGGGTAAAACGGGGGTGCTCAAGGGCACACTGTCATTTCATGTCGGGCAATACATCTCGGGATAAATAACTGTTACTAGAGTAACTTCAATGCTTTCGAGAAAACAAGTCATGGGATGCCAATCTTGGAAATGAGGTGAAACAATGAACTATAACAATTTCGGGTAAAATATCGGTTTCAAGATTTGTTTAAGTGAATAGGGGTCCCGTATGTCGATTATAATAATTTACTTGGTACTCCTTGAGTTTGAAGACATTCCGGGCTCCTTATGCACTTTTACTATTTTCAGAACTTAAAATGAGCTTATGGGTAGTACTAGATGTTACAATAGCAAAAATCAAGATTATAAACGGTCCATCCTAGGCATGACATTAATCCGGAAACATCGAGCAACCTATTCAGTCACCGAAAGGAATAGAATTCGCGATAACCAAGGGAAAGACTTGTGTTTAAATATAAAGAAGATATCGCGTCGTTCCATCCCGTTCAAGATTGAAATGGATTGAACTTCGATGCCACCGAACCAACCGTGAGGCGTGTCGGCTCAAGACATTCTCACACATGGTCCAAACAGTCCAAAAAGGGTAGCCAAGGTTCCACCTAAAACCAAGAATTAGTGCCTAGATCATCACCATTCTTTTCTTTTAGTTCCCTAGTCTTAGAGACCTTAGATTAGGGTATAATTAGTCTTAACACTAAGGTATATACCCCTAGGACTCATAGAAAGCCCAAATGTTTCAAAAAAAAAAAACAATATCTAATCGATCGGACCTGGGCGTGTAGCAGGTTCGGGAAACTTGATTTTTCTCCCCTTTTTCCTTTCCTTCCAACACATGTACAAACTAAGTTTTTCCTTGCTTCAACAACATCTTAACTACAATAAAACTCCCATCAAAACTCCATTACAAATTAAATCTAAACACCTCTTTCTTCTCATTTCACAATAAACAAAGGGAAGAATCCCCAATCTACACAAGAGTCCATTTGAGCCAAAAATCTAGAGATAAATCAAGACTATTGATTCACATTTCCTTAACCAAAGATGATTTAGCAAAACTCTTCAAATGAGCATCAATTTCAAATCAATGCAAGCTAGTAAACATAGACATGAATGGAAAACCAACCCATTCATTATAAAACCATATGAGCAAACCTTGACCAAATGAAATGTATACATTTCCAAGAGATTAATAAGAGAGAAACAACCATTAATATGCAATTTCGAAATCAATATATATGTGGCAAGAAGCGTATGTGCAAACATGTATTCAATGATCAAGAACAAGTAATAAACTTAGGATTTTCTCATAAAACTTTGATAACATTGAAACCATCCATTCATCCACTTGCCTTGGGCTCCAATTAGCTAAACCAAGCCTCTAATCACCTCTCAAGCTCAAGATCAACAATCTCTACAAAAACCCCAAAACAAACCCTAAAATGGGTCAAACAATGAAAGACAAGGAATGGGCTCAAACCAAGCTAGGAAATAGAACTTAAGGGAAAGCCATTGCACATCCAAGGAAAATGGGATGGAGTCCTTACTTCTAGAGTCATGAATCAACAAGAAGAAGCTTGCAATAGGGGCTGCCCACCTTGGTTTCCCACGAAAATGGTGTCAAACAAGAGAGGAGATGAAGGAGAAGAAGTTGCCGGAGTTCCCTCGTCGGATTGGTGGCTTGGAGGCTCCATTAGAGCAAGAGAAATGGAAGAAATGAAGAAGAAGGGCTGCTGGGACTGTATCTGGGGAGTTGCAGCTGATGGAGTGGAGAAATGAGGGAGAAAGAGAGGTACATCTTATAATGGGTGGGTGTGGGCCCCACCACACTTAAAACTTGCCAAGGGTAAAACATCTATTTATGGGCCTCGGATACGATCGACGAAGAAGAGAAAAATATTTCTCATAAAATCTAGTTTTCAAAAAGTATGATTTTGGTATGGTTCTGAGATCTCGAAAATTGGGTCTAGATTCAATGGGAAAAGACCGATTTTGACCTCCGGGCTGGAAAAACTGATTTTCGGAGCTTCGAATGGGTACGGAGTGAACACGAAAGTTGTAGAGAATAACAAAATAAGTCAAATGAGGCTAAACCAAGAATTATCAGGAATTTCAAATAATCTCCCAACTTCGCGCAAAGTCACTAAAAGAACCCCAAAAGGGTCCCACTAATCACAAAGGCCCTCAAAATTCCCCAAAACTAGAGAAAAACCATTCTAGCTCACAAGCTCAACCCAACAAATACTAATCCCACTAAAAGAAACTAATCCACAAATAAAACAACACTAATCCAAAAGATTAGGGGTCGGGTTCTCACAGATATGCTCTCGTCACTTCGGTGATAGAGGACTTCGCTTCATGTGGTTGTCATCTTGCTTGTTTCCCGATTTCCTTGGATACCCATACATGTTTTGCACTGTGCTTATGTTTTCATTAAATGATTCGATTCTTTTATGAAGTTATTGATCGAACAGGTTTAAATGCTTTTAAAGGTAAATGTATTTATTATTGAATTGTTATGTCTTTTCACCCTCTTGCCAGACCATCGTGTCTGACCCATTTTCTTTGGTACTCAAGTCTCGTTGCCGGTTACCTTGAGGAGGAGCCGGAGGAGGCGGTCGGTGAACTGCAGCACCTAGTTGAGTGGCATGCTGATGATGTCATTTAGACATTTGGTTGCTACGAAAGACTTAACATTTTGGGAAACTGTTTAACCATTCTTTTGGTTTATTGTTTTGAGATGTATTGGCCTTTGTTGGCCTCTATTTTTGGGGAATGTAATTAAATGATCTTTTGTTTAAACTTTAACTTACTTTTGGGAAACATGCTAATGATCATTGCTCATTCTGATACAATATTATACTTGTGTTATTGTCTTTATTACTAGAAATGGTTTGAATATTTGATTTGTTACATGCTTCTGCACTTAATAAAAATGTTCATATATGGTTGTGATATCCTCACCACGGACACCTGTAGGAAATTAAATAAATGTGTACACTCATCACATTAGTCCTGATCTCGGATCAGCCCCGCGGGCCCGGTCCGGGGTCGCGACAGATATCAATGTATACACTTCGACCAAAAAGGGTCCAAAGGCGAGTGGAATAGAAAACCCCACCTTCCACTTCATTTCTAAAAATTCGGGGGAGTTCGGCTACCTGTCGGTTAGTTGGCATTTAGCCGCCGATGGGTTTGGCGGTTAGCCGCTAGCTAACAGCGCGGCTGACCGCGGGTTGCCTAATAGGATGCAGCATACTGGAATTGTAACCGACTTTGTTCAGTCAGCTGTCGGTCACTGGTCAGCTAGCCGACTGGTGACCACTAGCTGACCGCCCCTTCAGAACAGGGAAAATAACTCTCTGAACATTTCACGAGTAACACAATTTTGAACTTGTATCAGGTCCTTCTCTTCTCCAAACATTTCTTCTTTTAACACCTCCTTTCCTTGCAATGAAAATAAGCTTAAAAGCTTATCCATTTCATCATTCAACACTTCCATTTCATCACTTCCAATATCACCAACCAAACCCCCTTCAACCACTTCAGAATTTCCTACAATCCAAGCATAAAAGTTACACTTTAGATAAAACAATTATCAAAACAGATTGCAATGAAATGGATTGGAACAAAACACATGAACATTAAAACACATGTTTAGTAAACTAAACTTCAAAACAAAATAAGATTTAATCAAAGTAAGTTAAAAAAACAAGGAAATCAAGATAAAAATCCATAAATCAACACATGCACATTCATATTTCATTCATTCACTTACCTTAGCTCAAAATGCACTCAAAGAAGTCTCCCACCACACCTCTCAACAGCTGAACCTCACATCTACAAGAAGCCCCAAGAAAAGAGCTCAAAAACAAATAAATTTTTTGAAGAAGAAAGGGTTCCTACTTAGGAAGCCTTGCATGCATGAAGGTTGAGCTCTAATGGTCTCAACAAAACCATAGTTGGAAGATGAAGGCCATTGCTTACCTCTAGAAGCTCTAACAATGGAGAAAAGTCTCAAGATGGAGATGACCCAACTGAAATCCTTTGAAAATGACACCAATAGAAAGCTTGGAAGATGAGAAAGAGTTTGATGAACTCAAATCTTCATTTTTGTCAAGAGAAATCCAACATGTTGTCGTGACCCCGAACCGGGCCGTGGGCCTAATCCGGGATTGAGACGTATAAATAATGCCAAGCCAAGTGTATTAGTTTATTTGGCTAATAAGTACACGGATTAAAGAAGCACATGATACTATCCGGGCACATGATTTCCCACATGTGCCCGCGGTGAGGGTATTACACATATAGAGTATTTTTCATTCAAAGTGCGGAGGCGTGTAGCAAACCAAGTTCATAAGTCATTTCAAAATCACAAGACCAATAACACGTGTATACAACTTGATGTCAGAGTGAGCAATGATCATTACAGCATTTCCCAAAAGTAAAGTTAAATATTTATATAAAAGATCAGTTAATTAATCACTCCCCAAAAATAAAGGCCAGTACAGCCAAAATAATCTCCAAAAGAATGTGTGTCACAATCCCAAAAATGATCCGTATCTCAAGGCTTTATCGATTGTTTACACAACATCATCAACCTGCCATTCTCCTACAAGTTACGGCTCTCTGACCGCGTCCTCTGGCTCCTCCTCGGGATAACTGGCATGTGGACCTGAGTACCAAAGAGTGGGTCATACACGACGGTCTGGCAGGTAGGTGAAAGGATATAACAACAGTAGTAAAAGTATGAGTTACCTTGGAAAACATTGAAACCTGCTTAAACGATGATTATATATACAAAAGGAAGTGCATCATTTATTAGAAAACACATATGCAGTATGAAAACATGTAGAGGTATCAAAGAACAAGGAACTAGCAAGATGACAACCATACTAAGCTAAATCCTCCATCCATCACTAATGTGATGAGTGCACGCTAGAGGAGTTGGTCTCGGACACTCGAGGTGACGAGAACCAACTAAATTTATATAAATATAGCTAGACAAGACCACGGCCGCGGAACCGGGTAACAGGACAGGCGAGATCCAGACTGCAGCTTGCAGGGGCAAGAGGGGGACCCCTACATGACGGGGTCGTCCAAGCTTAGTGGAGCACGCTGACTTATAAATTATATGAAGGAAATCAAGACATATACATAAATATATATATATATATATAAATAGGTGTATAACACCTAAGCAGGCGGGATACGATGCCCATAGGCACATAAATCGCATTCATGTCTGGTCATGCATTTACCGGACTAGCAAGACACTTAAAGTGCATAAATCAGTATTCCTGTAGCAGGGCTAGTACAATCACATGAAAACAGGAAAGTCCGAATGCAATCCAAGAGAAAAAGAAACACAAAAGGGATCTCCACAAAATAGCGGTCCATTCATGGAGAATCCAAGATTTAAATCAAGGTGTATAAGGATCCCGTATGTCGGTTTTTGTCACTGGCTTGGTACTTATTAAAATTATGGACATTCAAAGCTCCCTATACAAATTGACGAGTCCAAAAATCCTCAATGAATCTCCAAGCTAGGGTTTCTTCCTCAATCAAACGCCACACTTTACTTTCTCGGTCTTACCATCACGTTGGGGCTCCAAACAATACCTCCCCAAGACTTAGAAGAACATTTCAAGTCTTCCTGCATTGACCCAGGCCCACTACACAGTTGGCTCGAGCGGACTTGAAGTTCGATTGAGCTAACGGTGAAAGTTCGGGATCCTAACCCGAGGGGGGGGGGGGTGTGAATAGGGTGAGCTTCAAATTAGTGACCAATTATGACCAATTTAGATTTCTTAAAAACTTAACTAGCCACTAGTGATGATTTATCAAACAAGATGCGGAAGCTAATAAAATCAATCACCACAAGCATTCACCATCACACAATGATTTATAGTGGTTCGGCCTCAATTTCTACATCCACTACCTACTTGTGATCCAACACCCCACCGGATTTCCACTATTTATGCTTTTCAATAGGCTAAGCAATAACATTTACAATATACTTTCCAAGGCTAACCTATAACCTTTAACAATGATGTTTTTCAAGGCTTAACATCAACCTATTACACTATGCTTTTCTTAGGCTAAGCAATAACCTCTTCAACCAAAAGGTTGGTTATCTCTGTACGTAGTGCCTAGAATACACTTGATGGAGATACAATTTATAGCTCATTACAATGCCTCTTGATTAGGCGGATCTGAAAGTAAAAATCTAACTCACACAACACTCTATGAAATGCAAAGATGAATGCTCACGGTGTGTGTGTGAAAAACCTCAATCAAGTTAAAAATGATAGCTCAATGAATGCAAGCTTAAAGCTTTTGAAAGTGTAAAACACAAAAATAGATTTGATTTAAGTGAAGGAACAAATCACATGTAATTTAAAAACCAACTTGACAATGATGTATATCAATACTAAGCAAGTTGTGAGAAACTTTAAAACAAAATACAAGTGATTTGTGAAGTTGTTGAATCCAAAACATAAGATTGATTTGAAAATGATTTTCTTATGAGAAAAAACAACAACCAAAGATTCAACCAAGTATAGGAATCATGTTGCATATAATTTTAAAGATGATTCCAAAACATGATTCACTTAGATATACTAATTTGAGTCCTACTTGGTTTGAATCAAGGTGATGTATCCAAAACAAAAAATAATTCAACACATATATATATGTTAAGGACACAACAAATCATAGTTAACATGCCTAAAAAGATTTACTAATAATTTAAGCAAAGCATGAAAACATATGAAAAGGAAAACTATGCTTACATAGAAGATTTACTTATGATTCCAAGCTTTAGCTTCCCTTTTTGACTAACTAGCCTCCCTTAGCTCATTCCCCTTTGTTTGGTCTCAAAATACCTCAAGGAGTATCCCTTGGATCCTCAAATTTGGCTAAGGAATGAACTTCAATTTATAGAAAATGTTGTCCAACGGTTAGCTTGTCGGTCGACTGACAATTGGGGTTCGGTCGACCGAACTCAACGGTCATATATTTTGAAAGTTTGCTGACCGAAATACACTTATCGGTTGACCGACTTGAAGTTCGGTCGACCGATAGGTGACCGACACTTGACCGGCAGCTGACCGAAGTTCCCAGAAAACACAGATTTCATATTCTGGAATTAAAACCGACAGCTGGCCGACAAAGGTTTGGTTGACCGAACTTTCCCTGATTATAAAGATTCGTAAAAATGATTTTTGAAAGGAAAACTTAGTCTTGAAGGTCTAGGCCATTGAATCAAGCCTCGAAACATGTTTTAAATCATTCTAAAAGTTTTAAAAACATAAAACCTAAAATACCTAAGATGATTTGAAACTTTTAAAACCATAGGAAAGCTTGATTTGAAAATCTTCTTTTGAAATTTAAATGCATCCAAGTTTAAAATAAAAGCATGCATAAATCAATATTTCTATAAGTTTAGAAAACAATGCATGTGTAAATCAAAATTTAAAGTATTTCAAAAACAATGCATGTGTGAAAATTCGAATGATGCTAAAATAATAATGCATCCACCAAATTGCAAAAGACAAAATCCCTAACAATCTCCCCCTTTGCAATTTGATGGCAACTTACTCAACACCAAATTTACACACCAAGTCTTCAGCTCCCCCTAAGTTGGACAAGTCTTGAAATCTCTTGGACGCTTTCTTCTATTAGCTTGGTCTTTAGTTCTTTTCCTTCATTCTTCTTGATGCTTGGAGCTTGATCATCATTCAAGCTTCCTTTTTATCTTTCTTTCTTTGGTCAAGCATCTTCTTTAGCTCCCAAGCTTTCTTTCTTCTTTTATCTCTCCCCCTTTGACTTGACCATGCACGCTCTCCCTTTGGCAAGATATGCATTTTCTCCCCCAGAAGATCATAAATATCTCCCATTGGGAAGCTTGGACATTCCCTCCCCCTTTAGACATCTTGATTGCTCTCTCCTCCTTTGACATTGCAAAGGTACCAACACCCATGAAACAAAGAAAATACCTTTGAGTAGCACCTGTTAACAAAAGAAATTGAAAATGAAATTCATAACAGGCCATCATGTATGATTAGTTATTTCTAAGGGTGCAAAGCCAACACAAGGGTAAATTTGATCAAAATTAATGCTTCCTTTGAATATTTATACTCCCCCTCAATCCGTTCTCTCTTTTTGTCAACATTTTGACCATGATGGGTACAAAGAGAAGGTGGTTTTACCAATTGAGGGTAAACTTCAAAGGAATGATTAGTCAAGCTTAATATGATCAAATTATCAAAAATAAGAGCAAGGTCAAGAGGATGCGATGGGGGTTACATAGCATAACATCAACTAATATGCTCATGAAAATCATATGCTATGTATTGAACTCATTTCATTCAACATTAAATATAGGAATAATGTGCAATGAGAATGAAATAAAATCCAATCATGAAGCTAACCTCAATTAATAACCTACCAATATTATGATCATAAAAAATGGTGGTTATGAGATTTACCCATGTGCTCATGAGACATGGCAAACATGAAGATTATGATGCTAATGGAATGTGTCATGGAATAAAAACATATTTCCTAAATAAAATCAAGTTCAATCCAATGAACACAAGGTCTATCACATTCTCAAGATATACCAATTGAATATGATACCAATTGATAATAATTGAATATCAAAACTAGATTAAGAGCAAGGATGTGACAAACACAAAATTCCATCAAGCATCATAAATGAATATTCATCACTTTTAATGATTTATCAAATGAGCATAGAGATGAACAAATTAAATTGCATACAAGGATATAGCTTGGTGATGCATGCAATTTTCAAAGTGCCAAATCATATGAATTCAACATCTAAGAGATCCATCAAACATATAGATATAACTATGAAATACAAGGAATGGATTTCAAGGAGGTTCATATGATCAAAATCACTACTATGAAGTTGAAACATGTATAAGGATGACAACACTTAGAGAATACACATGAATCAACATCATTACCATCCAAAAGAAAATGACTTGAAAGCATGAAGGATGGATTTTTGAGTTCTAGTATGGTATCTACAAATATAACTAAGATCACAACCATACATGGAACCAATTGACATTTGCATATAAAAAGAATGCAACCAAAAGAGCAAAGATGCAAACAACAATTGATCATGAATAATCTAGCTATGAAAGCTTTTGAAATCACAATCAATTGATCATATATAGAAATGCAATGCAAGAGATATAACTCAATGTGAGCAAAAAACAAATCTAACATGATGAAATTGCAATCAAAGGATTTTGAAAACCATGAGATATAACTAAAAGTTCATGAAGACAAAATCAAATGATCACAAAGAAGCATTGCATTTGAAGAGATGTGACATGACAAACAATATTATGAGAAAATAAAGAATATGTTGGTCCTATTAGGGATTTTGTGTTTTGCAATTTGATGGATGCATTATCATTTTAGCATCATTCGAATTTTCACACATACATTGACTTTGGAAAACTAGAAATCTTAATTTACACATGCATTGTTTTTTAGACTTGTAGAAATATTGATTTATGCATGTTTTGATTTTAAACTTGGATGCATTTAGTTTTCAAAAGAAGATTTTCGAATCAAGCTTGCCTATGGTTTTAAAAGTTTCAAATAAACTTAGGCATTTTAGGTTTCATGTTTTTAAAATTCTTAGAATGATTTAAAACATGTTTCTAGGCTTGTTTCAATGGCCTAGACCTCCAAGACCAAGTTTCCCTTTTTAAAATCATTTTTCTAATCTTTAAAAAATCAGGGAAAGTTCGGTCAGGTGTCGGTTCCAATTCCAGAATGGTCAAAACTAGCCGTTTTATGACCGTTGAGTTTGGTCGACCGACAAGGTAGCCGTTGGACAACATTTTCTATAAATTGAAGTTCATTCCTTAGCCAAATTTGAGGATCCAAGGGATACTCCTTAAGGTGTTTTGAGGCCAAACAAGGGGGATTGAGCTAAGGGAGGCTAGTTGGTCAAAAAGGAAAGCTAAAGATTGGAATCAAAAGTAAATCATCTTTGTAAGCTTAGTTTTCCCTATCATATGATTTCATGCTTTGCTTAAATTATTAGTTCTAATCTTTAAAAAATCAGGGAAAGTTCGGTCAGGTGTCGGTTCCAATTCCAGAATGGTCAAAACTAGCCGTTTTATGACTGTGGAGTTTGGTCGAGCGAACCCCAAATGTCGGTCGACCGACAAGCTAGCCGTTGGACAACATTTTCTATAAATTGAAGTTCATTCCTTAGCCAAATTTGAGGATCCAAGGGATACTCCTTAAGGTGTTTTGAGGCCAAACAAGGGGGATTGAGCTAAGGGAGGCTAGTTGGTCAAAAAGGAAAGCTAAAGCTTGGAATCAAAAGTAAATCATCTATGTAAGCTTAGTTTTCCCTATCATATGATTTCATGCTTTGCTTAATTTATTAGTTCTAATCTTTAAAAAATCAGGGAAAGTTCGGTCAGGTGTCGGTTCCAATTCCAGAATGGTCAAAACTAGCCGTTTTATGACCGTTGAGTTTGGTCGACCGAACCCCAAATGTCGGTCGACCGACAAGCTAGCCGTTGGACAACATTTTCTATAAATTGAAGTTCATTCCTTAGCCAAATTTGAGGATCCAAGGGATACTCCTTAAGGTGTTTTGAGGCCAAACAAGGGGGATTGAGCTAAGGGAGGCTAGTTGGTCAAAAAGGAAAGCTAAAGCTTGGAATCAAAAGTAAATCATCTATGTAAGCTTAGTTTTCCTTATCATATGATTTCATACTTTGCTTAAATTATTAGTAAATCTTTTTAGGCATGTTAACTATGATTTGTTGTGTCCTTAACATATATATATGTGTTGAATTGATTTATTGTTTTGGATACATCACCTTGATTTATACCAAGTAGGATTCAAATTAGTATATCTAAGTGAATCATGTTTTGGAATCATCTTTGAAATTATATGTAACATGATTCCTATACTTGGTTGAATCTTTGGTTGTTGTTTTTTATCATAAGAAAATCACTTTCAAATCTATCTTATGTTTTGGGTTCAACAACTTCACAAATCACATGTATTTTGTTTTAAAGTTTCACACAACTTGCTTAGCATTGATATACATCTTTTTCAAGTTGGTTTTTAAATAACATGTGATTTGTTCATTCACTTCAATCAAATCTATTTTTGTGCTTTACACTTTCAAATGCTTTTTAGCATACATATATTGAGCTACAATGTTAATTTGATTAAAACTCTTATGCATCAAATGTTTTGTTCTTAGAATTTCACAACTTGTTTAGAATACATAGGTATATCTTTTACAAGTTATTTTTAACATGTGATTAGCATTCTTTCCTTAATCATAAATGTTTTTATGAGCTAAAACTTTTAAAAGCCTTTGGCATACATTTATGAGCTTTCATTTTCAAATTAATTGAGGACATCATACATACACATTGTGCATTCATCTTTGGATTCATAGTGCGTGTATGTGAATTAGATTTTCACTTTCATATCCGCCTAATCAAGAGGCATTGTAATTGAGCTTAAAGTGTATCTCCATCAAGTGTATTCTAGACACTACTCAGAGAGAGATCCAACTTTTTGGTTGAAGAGGTTATTGCTCAGCCTAAGAAAAGCATAGTGTAATAGGTCGATGTTAAGCCTTGAAAAACATCACTGTTGAAGGTTATTGCTTAGCCTTGGAAAGCATATTGTAAAGGTTATTGCTTAGCCGATTGAAAAGCATAAATAGTGAAAATCCGGTGGGGTGCTGGATCACAAGCTAGTAGCGGATGTAGGCATTGAGGCCGAACCACTATAAATCATTGTGTGATGGTGAATGCTTTGTGATGATTGTTTTTGTTAATTTCCGCATTTAGTTTGATAATCATCACTAGTGGCTAATTGAATTAAAGAAGTTAAAATTGGGCATTGAAAGTTCGTGATCCAAACCCTAGAGGGGAGGTGAATAGGGTGAGCTTCAAATTAGTGATCAATTATGACCAATTTTAATTTCCTCAAATTAAATTAGCCACCACTACAAGAAATCTAGGCTGTTGTGACGAAATTTGATGACGAATTTTTTTTTTTGTCTTAAAAGAACACCCAAAGAGGACGAAATATAAATTTTGGCGTTTGTTTTCATTTTTTTCAAAAGTATACGAGACGAAAAAAAAATTTCGTCTGCAAAAATATGGCGCCAACTTGATTTGTGTTGGCACCAACTATTTTAGCTCATTGGAGATGAACATTGTTGTCACAAATATTTTTTTTTTGTGACGAACGTAATTCGTCACCAATAAGGATAAGTTATGGAAGACGAACATATTTGGTCACCAAAATAAGGCGCCAATTTCAATTGCTTTGGCGCGAATTATTTTAGCTCATTGGAGACGAACATTTTTCTCACAAAATATAATTTTTTTTTTTACAAACGTAATTCGTCACTAATAAGGATATGTTATGGAAGACGAAAATATTTGGTCACCAAAATAAGGCGCCAATTTCAATTGCGTTGGCGCGAATTATTTTAGCTCATTGGAGACGAACATTTTTGTCACAAAATATAATTTGTTTTTGCGATGAACGTAATTCGTCACCGATAAGGATAAGTTATGGAAGACGAACATATTTTGTCACCAAAATAAGGCGCCAATTTCATTTGCTTTGGCGCGAATTATTTTAGCTCATTGAATACGAACATTTTTGTCACAAAATATAATTTGTTTTTGTGACAAACATAATTCGTCACTATTAAGGATAAGTTATGGAAGACGAAAATATTTGGTTACCAAAATAAGGCGCCAATTTCATTTGCGTTGGCGCGAATTATTTTAGCTCATTGGAGACGAACATTTTTGTCACAAAATATAATTTATTTTTGCAACGAACGTAATTCGTCACTAATAAGGATAAGTTATGGAAGACGAAAATATTTCGGCCAACAAAATAAGGTGCCAATTTCATTTGCGTTGGTGCCAATTTCATTCGCACTTGAGCCTATTCCTCTCTTATAAGTATTGCTTTGGAAAAGCCTTTAAAATGACTAAAATGGGCCCCCCAAGCCCTAACGTCCATCTGCCCCCCCCCCTCCCCCTCCAAATCCAACGCCCCTTTTCCAAAACTAATTTCCCCCTTTGTCCCTCCATCTATCCCGGTCTCTCTTTTCCAAAACCGTTTTCCCCCTTTTCCAAAACCCTTTTCCAGAAGAGGAGAGAAGAACCCTTTTCCCAATTTTCCAAAACCTTTTTCCAACATCTCTCACCCATCGTCTCAGGCAACAGCCCCATGGCCAATTGGCCCCCATCAATCATCATCACCCTCCACCAACACACGCAGTGTAGACCCATCACTGATCAGTGATCCCTCTCATCTCTACTTCTCTCAATCTCTCTCGCCTAGAACTCCCAGACGCAGCCACCATCACCAATCACCATCATCCGTGCCCATCATCCTCCATCCAGGAGTCCGCCACCACCAGGTACACCTACCTCTCTCAGTCTCTGCTACTGTGAGAACTTGGTCCGGGCGGTACCCTTAACCACGGGGTGTAGCGTGCCAACCACTGGCTTCAAATGGTGAGTCTCCGTTAGCCCGCATCGGAAATATCCAAGTCCTGACCTTGGGCTTATAAGTCAAACCCCGTATTAACTTAGCATGAGGCTTTTTAAAGCCGTGCGGCCCCGGAAATCGTAAGAACTCCGAAGTTAAGCGTGCTTGGGCGAGAGCAGTACTAGGATGGGTGACCTCCTGGGATTGGGCGGGGCTGTGACAGTTGGTATCAGAGCCGAGGATGACTCTATTTCTAGTGGGGGAGAATGTGAGATCTTGGTCCGGGCGGAACCCTTAACCACGGGGCGTAGCGTGTCAACCACGGGCTTCAAACGGTGAGTCTCCTATAGCCCACATCGGAAATATCCAAGTCCTGACATTGGGCTTATAAGTCAAACCCCGTATTAACTTAGCATTAGGCTTTTTAAAACCGTATGGTCCCAGAAATCGTATGAACTCCGAAGTTAAGCGTGCTCGGGCAGGAGCAGTACTAGGATGAGTAACCTCCTGGGATTGGGCGGGGCTGTGACAGTTGGTATCAGAGCCGAGGATGGCTCTATTTCTAGTGGGGGAGAATGTGAGATCTTGGTTCGGGCGGTACCCTTAACCACGGGGCGTAGCGTGTCAACCACGGGCTTCAAACGGTGAGTTTCCGTTAGCCCGCATCGGAAATATCCAAGTCCTGACCTTGGGCTTATAAGTCAAACCCCATATTAACTTAGCATGAGGCTTTTTAAAACCGTGCGGCCCCGGAAATCGTAAGAACTTTGAAGTTAAGCGTGCTCGGGCGAGAGCAGTACTAGGATGGGTGACCTCCTGGGATTGGGCGGGGCTGTGACAGTTGGTATCAGAGCCGAGGATGACTCTATTTCTAGTCGGGGAGAATGTGATATCTTGGTCCGGGCGGAACCCTTAACCACGGGGCGTACCGTGTCAACCACGGGCTTCAAATGGTGAGTCTCATATAGCCCACATCGGAAATATCCAAGTCCTGACATTGGGCTTATAAGTCAAACCCCGTATTAACTTAGCATTAGGCTTTTTAAAACCGTACGGCCCCAGAAATCGTATGAACTCCGAAGTTAAGCGTGCTCGGGCGGGAGCAGTACTAGGATGGGTGACCTCCTGCGATTGGGCGGGGCTGTGACAGTTGGTATCAGAGCCGAGGATGGCTCTATTTCTAGTGGGGGAGAATGTGAAATCTTGGTCCGTGCGGTACCCTTAACCACGGGGCGTAGCGTGTCAACCACGGGCTTCAAACTGTGAGTCTCCGTTTGCCCGCATCGGAAATATCCAAGTCCTGACCTTGGGCTTATAAGTCAAACCCCGTATTAACTTAGCATGAGGCTTTTTAAAACCGTGCGGCCCCGAAAATTGTAAGAACTCCGAAGTTAAGCGTGCTCGGGCGGGAGCAGTACTAGGATGGGTGACCTCTTGGGATTGGGCGGGGTTGTGACAGTTGGTATCAGAGCCGAGGACGACTCTATTTCTAGTGGGGGAGAATGTGAGATCTTGGTCCGGGCGGTACCCTTAACCACGGGGCGTAGCGTGTCAACCACGGTCTTCAAACGGTGAGTCTCCATTAGCCCGCATCAGAAATATCCAAGTCCTGACCATGGGCTTATAAGTCAAACCTCGTATTAACTTAGCATGAGGCCTTCCAAAACCATGCGGCCTTGAAAATCGTAAGAACTCCGAAGTTAAGCGTGCTCAGGTGGGAGCAGTACTAGGATGTGTGACCTCCTGGGAAGTCCTTGAGTTGGGCAGGGCTGTGATATCCTTTATATTAAACGCGACAAAATTATTTCGTCTCTATTTCTTATATTTATGACAAAATATTTGTCTCCAATTTCTTCCTTTATTGACAAAATATTTTGTCACTAATTACTAACAAGTATGTTACCAACAGAGTGTGTTGGAGACGAAAAAAAGTTACTTACAAGTATGTTTCCATCAGAGTGTATTGGAGACAAAAAAAAATCGTCACAAATTTATCTTTTTCAATGACAAATTTTTTTTCCGTCTCCAATACCTTTTAGCAACAAGGCTTTGGCAACAAAACGGGTGACGAAAAATTTTCGTCTTAATTAGTTTTGGTGACGAAATATGTATATTTTGGGACAAATTTGTGTCGTCCTTAAACCCCAAAGTTCTTGTAGTGCACTAGTGATGATTATCAAACAAAATGCGGAAACTAATAAAAACAATCACCACAAAGCATGCACCATCACACAAGGATTTATAGTGGTTCGGCCTCAATGCCTACATCTACTACCGGCTTGTGATCCAACACCCCACCGGATTTCCACTACTTATGCATTTCAATAGGCTAAGCAATAACCTTTACATTATGCTTTCAAGGCTAAGCAATAACCCCTACATTATGCTTTTCTTAGGCTAAGCCATAACCTCTAAACCAAAAGGTTGGTTATCTCTCTAAGTAGTGTCTAGAATACACTTGATGGAGATACAATTTATAGCTCAATACAATGCCAATTAATTAGGCGGATATGAAAAAGAAAATCTAATTCACACACACACACACAAACACACACTATGAATGCAAAGATGAATGCACAATGTGTATGTATAATGTCCTCAATCAATTTAAAAATGAAAGCTCATAAATGTATGCCAAAGGCTTTTGAAAGTTTTAGCTCATAAAAACATTTATGATTGTGGTAAGAATGCTAATTACATGTTAAAAATAACTTGTAAAAGATATATATTTGTATTTCAAACAAGTTGTGAAATTCTAAGAACAAAACATGTGATGCATAGGGATTTCAATCAAATTAACAATGTAGCTTAATATGTGTATGCTATAAGCATAAAACACAAAAATATATTTGATTGAAGTTAAGGGACAAATCATATGTAATTATATATTCAACTTGAAAATGATATACCTATATATCAATGATAAACAAGTTGTGAAACTTTAAAATAAAAGTACATATGATTTGTGAAGTTGTTGAATCCAAAACATAAGATAGATTTGAAACTGATTTTCTTATGATGAAAAACAACAACCAAAGATTCAACCATGTATAGGAATCATATTACATAAAATTTCAAAGATGTTTTCATTAACATGATTTACTTAGATATACCAAGTTAATTACTACTTGGATTGAATCAAGGTGATGCATCCAAAACAATAAATCAATTCAAAACATATACATGTTAAGGACACAACAAATCATAGTTTATCATGCTAGAAAAAATTTACCAATAATTAAGCAAAGAATGAAAACATATGATTAAGAAAAGTAAAGCTTACTTAGTGATTTAACTCAATGGAACCAAGCTTTAGCTTTCCAAATGACCCCTAACATCCCTTAACTCATTCCCCTTTGACTGGCCTCAAAACATCTCAAGGAGGGCCTCTTAGTTCCTCAAAATTTCTTTAGGAATGAGCTTCTTTTTATACTAAAAATTGCCCAACGGCTAGTCCTCGGTCGACCCCATGACTCCCGGGTCGACCTGGTACTCAACGGATAAAAATCTGATCGTTTGAAAAAGTACCCAACGGCTCATTCCCGGTCGACCGGGTCCATGGGCTCGGTCGACCGAGCACACTGCGGGTCGACCCGGGCCCAGGGACCAAAATTCCCTTAAAATTCATATTTTCAAGTATTTTCTTGAGGGGACTTTTGGGCCATTAAATCAAGCTTGAAATCATGATTTAAATCAAACTAAGAGGGTTAAAATCATGAAACATAAAAAGCCTAAAAAGATTTGAAAGATTTAAAACATAGGCTAACTTGATTTATAAAACTTCTTTTCAAAATAAATTGCATCCAAGTTTAAAATCAAAACATGCATAAATCAATATTTTTACAAGTATAAAAACCAATGCATGTATAAATCAAGATTTCAAGTTTATCTAAAACAATGCATGTGTGAAAATTCAAATGATGCTGAAAAGTTAATGCATCCATCAAATTACAATATACAAAATCCCTAACAATCTCCCCCTTTGCAATTTGATGGCAACTTACTGAACACGAAATTTTACACACTAAGTCTTCATCTCCCCCTAAGCTGGACAAGTCTTGAAATCTCTTGGATGCTCCTTCTCTTGGCTTGGGCTCCCGGTCTTTTTCTTCATTCTTCTTGATGCTTGGAGCTTGATCAATCTTCAAGCTTTCTTTTCATCTTTCTTTCTTTAGCCAAGCATCTTCTTTAGCTCCCAAGCTTTCTTTTTTTCTTTTAACTCTCCCCCTTTGACCATGCACTCTCTCCCTTTGGTAGGATATGCATTCTCTCCCTCTATAGAAGATCATACAATATCTCTCCTTAGGAAGCTTGGACATTCTCTCCCCCTGTAGACAACTTGATTGCTCTCCCACCCTTTGACATTAAATTGCAAAGGTACCTACACACATGAAATAAGGAAAATACATTTTAGTAGCACCTGTTAACAAAAGAAATCGAAAATGAAATACATAATAGGTTATCATGTATGGAAGTAATCTCTAAGGGTTCAAAGCCAATGCAAGGGTCAATTTGATCAAAACTAATACTTCCTATGAAGGTTTACACTCCCCCTCAATCCATTCTCTCTTTTTGTCAATCTTTTGACAAAGATATAACTATGTAGTGCAAGAAGAAGATGGTTTAACCAATTGAGAGAAAACTTTAAGGAAAGGATTAGACATGTTTAACTATAAAGCTCAATATGATCAAATTACCAAAGTAAAGAGCAAGGTCAAAGAGAAAAATCAATCACTCTAAAATGGAGTAAAAATATATATATAACTATTAGGAAAGATCCAAATTAGAGCTATCCATGATGTTATGGAGTTTACTAAACATAGCATCAAATAATTTAACTATGAAAAGCATATGCTATGAAAGTTTTGAAATCATTTCATTCAATCAAAACATATGACTATCACGTGCAAGATGAGTGAAATGAAATTCAAACATGAAGCCAACCTCAATTAATAACCAATCAAGATTATGAATACATAAACATGGTGGTCATGAGATTCACCTATATGAGCAAGAGAGGTGGCAAATATGAAAACTATGATGCTAATGGAATGTGACATGGAGTGAAAACATATTACTATCAAGTTGAATCCAATGTACACAAGGTCAATCACATACACAAGATATGACATCAATTGGATATGACAACAATTGTAAATGATACTAATTGAAACCAATTGAATTATGACAACATGAATACTAGCAAGGATGTGACAAACAGAAAATTCCGTCAAGCATCATAAATGAGTATTCATCACTTTTAATGATATAACTAATGAGCATAGTGATGAACAAGATAAATTGGAATGCAAAAGGATATAACTTGGTAATGCATACAATTCTCAAAGTGTCAAAATCATATGAATCAACATCTAAAAGAAATCCAGCAAACAATAGATATAACTATGAAATACAATGAATGAATTTTAAAGAGGTTCATATGATCAAGATCACTACTATGAAGTTGAAACATGTATAAGGATGACATCACTAAGAGAATATACATGAATCAACATCATAACCATCCACTAAAAAAAATGACTAGAAAGCATAAATGATGGATTTAAGTTCTAGTATGGTTTCTACAAATATAACTAATATCACAACCATACATTGAACGATTTGACATTTGCATAGAGAGGATCAATCAACACTCAAGATCTAACTCATACCATATCATCAATAAAGAATATAACTATGCATGCACAAGAAGGTATGGAGTTAGAAGGATATCATAGATCGCATATAGATGAAAAAAGAATCTCATATATGGGTATACCTATTAAGAACAATGGTTAATTCCAATTCATCTAAAATGATCCATTAATCTATCACGCAACATCTCCACTCTTACAAATGTACTAAGCTTACAATGCAATGGAAAATGGATATGAGGATTATACCAAATGATCTTAGCACATTAAATCACATATGTACTTATTAAGCTCAAATAAAATATTTTGCTATAAAGCACATAAACAATCATCAATTTGTATTAATGAAAATATATACCAAGTCAGGCACAAACATGCAAATCAATGACACCATATCCAACCACGCAATATAAGACATCAAAATCAATTTGCATAAAAAGAATGTAACTAAATGAGCAAAGATGCAAATCTATCATGATAATATTGTAATCAAACGATTTTGAAAATCATGAGATATAACTTAAAAGTTCATGAAGACAAAATCAAATGATTACAAAGAAACATTGCATTTTAAGAGATGTGACTATAGAGAAACAAAATGCAAATGTAAGATGATCAACAACTAGATATAACTAAAAAGAATAGGTTGGTCTAGAGAGGTTCAATGCCTTAAGGTTAGTCTAATAGTCTACCTTTGCAGATTCACCTAAGGTCTTGATAAGGTTGTCCATGAGAGTTCACTTTGAGGACCCACCAACTCTTGGAGATATAACTCGAAAAAGTCTTAGAGTGGTGAAATGATACTATGAGGAAATTTCATTTTCGACCATAGCGGAAATCATTTTAATGATATGCAATAACACACAACACTAGGGTTCTAATCTAGAATTTAGCAAAAAATGATCAACTCCGGGTTGTTAAGCCCTAAAATGGAGTAACCTCGCTCTGATACCAATTGAAAGTCTGTGATCCGAACCCTAGAGGGGGGGGGGGGGGTGAATAAGGTGAGCTTCATATTAGTGACCAATTATGACCAATTTTAATTTCCTCAAATTAAATTAGCCACTAGTGATAATTATCAAACAAAATGCGGAAAATTATAAAATCAATCACCACAAAGCATGCACCATCACACAAGGATTTATAGTGGTTTGGCCTCAATGCCTACATCCACTACCGGCTTATTATCCAACACCCCACTGGATTTCCACTACTTATGCTTTCAATAGGCTAAGCAATAACCTTTACATTATGCTTTCAAGGCTAAGCAATAACCCCTACATTATGCTTTTCTTAGGCTAAGCAATAACCTCTACAACCAAAAGGTTGGTTATCTCTCTAAGTAGTGTCTAGAATACACTTGATGGAGATACAATTTATAGCTTAATACAATGCCTCTTAATTAGGCGGATATGAAAAAGAAAATCTAATTCACACACACACACACACACTATGAATGCACAATGTGTATGTATAATGTCCTCAATCAATTTAAAATTGAACGCTCATAAATGCATGCCAAAGGCTTTTGAAAGTTTTAGCTCATAAAAACATTTATGATTGAGGTAAGAATGCTAATCACATGTTCAAAATAACTTGTAAAAGATATACATATGTATTCCAAACAAGTTGTGAAATTCTAAGAACAAAACATGTGATGCATAGGGATTTCAATCAAATTAACAATGTAGCTTAATATGTGTATGCTATAAGCATAAAACACAAAAATAGATTTGATTGAATTAAGGGACAAATCATATGTAATTATAAATTCAACTTGAAAATGATATACCTATATATCAATGATAAACAAGTTGTGAAACTTTAGAACAAAAGTACATATGATTTGTGAAGTTGTTGAATCCAAAACATAAGATAGATTTGAAACTGATTTTCTTATGATGAAAAACAACAACCAAAGATTCAACCAAGTATAGGAATCATGTTACATAAATTTTCAAAGATGTTTTCATTAACATGATTTACTTAGACATACCAATTTAAGTACTACTTGGATTGAATCAAGGTGATGCATCCAAAACAATAAATCAATTCAAAACATATACATGTTAAGGACACAACAAATCATAGTTTATCATGCTAGAAAAGATTTACCAATAATTAAGCAAAGCAAGAAAAGATATGATTAAGAAAAGTAAAGCTTACTTAGTGATTTAACTCAATGGAACCAAGCTTTAGCTTTCCAAATGACCCCTAACATCCCTTAGCTCATTCCCCTTTGATTGGCCTCAAAACATCTCAAGGAGGGCCTCTTAGTTCCTCAAAATTTCTTTAGGAATGAGCTTCTTTTTATACTAAAAATTGCCAACGGTTAGTCCTCGGTCGACCCCATGACTCTCGGGTCGACCTAGTACTCAACGGACAAAAATCTGACCGTTTGAAAAAGTACCCAATGGCTCTTTCCCGGTCGACCGCTGGTGTGCTCGGTCAACCGGGTCATGGGCTGGTCGACCGAGCACACTGCGGGTCGACCCGGGCCCAGGGACCAAAATTCCCTTAAAATTCATATTTCCAAGTATTTTCTTGAGGGGACTTTTGGGCCATTGAATCAAGCTTGGAATCATGATTTAAATCAAACTAAGAGGGTTAAAATCATGAAACATAAAAAGCCTAAAGAGATTTGAAAGATTTAAAACATAGGCTAACTTGATTTATAAAACTTCTTTTCAAAATAAATTGCATCCAAGTTTAAAATCAAAACATGCATAAATCAATATTTTTACAAGTATAAAAACCAATGCATGTATAAATCAAGATTTCAAGTTTATCTAAAACAATGCATGTGTGAAAATTCAAATGATGCTAAAATGTAAATGCATCCATCAAATTGCAATATACAAAATCCCTAATAGGCATTATTGGTCACTAACTTGTAGCTCACCCTATTCATCCCCCCTCTAGGGTTCGGATCACGGACTTTCAATTGGTATCAGAGCGAGGTTACTCCATTACAGAGCTCAACAACCCGGAGTTGATCCTTAGTCTAAGATCCCCAATTTGAAATCCTATCGAAGTAGGACTTTCGATTGGTATCAAAGAGAGGTTACTCCATTTTTGGGCTTAACAACTCGGAGTTGATCCTTATTCGCTATGATCTAGATTAGAACCCTAGTGTTGTGTTTTATTGCATATCATTTAAATGATTTCCACTATGGTCGAAAATGAAATTATCCTTCCTAGATCTCTATTTCCCAAAGAATCATTTCACCACTCTAAGACTTTTTTAAGTTAAATCTCCAAGAGTTGGTGGGATATTAAAAGTGAACCCTCAAGGACAACCCTCTCAAGACCTTAGGTGAATTTTCAAAGGTTATGATTTAAACAAACCTTAAGGCCTTGAACCTCATTGGACCAACCTTTTTTTTTTTTTTTGTTATCTCCTCATCATATTGTTGGTCATGTTACATTTGCATTTTGTTTCTATAAAGCCACATCTCTTAAAATGCAATGTTTCTTTGTGATCATTTGATTTTGTCTTCATGAGCTTTTAAGTTATATCCCATGTTTTTCAAAATCCTTTGATTGCAATATTATTATGATAGATTTGCATTTTGTTCATAGTTATTTCTCTTGTAGTGCATTTCTATTGATGATCAATTGACTGTGATTACAAAAGCTTTCATAGCTAGATTTTCCATGATCAATTGTTGTTGGAAAATCATTTGTTGTATGTGTTAATTAGATCTTTTTTGGTAAATCAAATGATTTGAAGCAATTTAAGTTTTCCATTGATTTTTTAGTTATACTTTCAAATGGAAAATTATTGTTTCAAAAAATCAACTTGTATGTGTTTCAAATAAGTTATATCTTTTAAAATACAAAGTTGAAAATTGATCTTCAAAATCATTCTTTTTATGCTCATTGTTGGGTTTTGTTTATTGAAATGATTTGAAGATTGTTTGAATGGAAATGCTCTAAAATATCATTAGTTATAATCATGAAAGCATGTTCCATGTTCTCATTTCCTTATGCATTTGGTTATATCATCTTAGAAATGGAAATGAATGTTGTTTTTAAGATATTTGCATCTTTGCTCATTTGATTACATTCTTTATATGCAAATGTCAAATCGTTCCATGTATGGTTGTGATCTTTGTTATATTTTTAGAAACCATACTAGAACTCAAATCCATCATTTATGCTTTCTAGTCATTTTTTTTTGGATGGTTATGATGTTGATTCATGCATATTCTCTAAGTGATATCATCCTTATACATGTTTCAACTTCATAGTAGTGATCTTAATCATATGAACCTCTTTAAAATCCATTCCTTGTATCTCATATGATTTTGACACTTTGAAAATTGCATGCATCACCAAGCTATATCCTTGTATGCAATTTGACTTGTTCATCTCTATGCTCTTTTGATAAATCATTAAAAGTGATGAATATTCGTTTATGATGCTTGATGGAATTTTGTGTTTGTCACATCCTTGCTCTTAATCTTGTTTTGATGTTCAATTAGTATCAATTGGTATCATGATCAATTGGTATATCTTGAGAATGTGATAGACTTTGTGTACATTGGATTGAACTTGATTTTATTTAGGAAATACGTTCTTATTCCATGTCACATTCCATTAGCATCATAATCTTCATGTTTGCCACCTCTCATGAACACATGGGTAAATCTCATAACCACCATTTGTATGTTCTTAATCTTGGTTGGTTAATAATTGAGGTTGGCTTCATGATTGAATTTCATTTCATTCTCATTGCACATTATTCCTATATTTAATGTTGGATGAAATGAGTTCAATACATAGCATATGACTTTCATGAGCATATTAGTTGATGTTATACTATGTAACCCCCATCGCATCCTCTTGACCTTGCTCTTAATTTTGATAATTTGATCATATTAAGCTTGACTAATAGTTCCCTTGAAGTTTACCCTCAATTGGTAAAATCACCTTCTCTTTGTACCCATCATTGTCAAAGTGTTGATAGAAAAAGAGAATGGATTGAGGGGGAGTATAAATATTCAAAGGAAGCATTAACTTTGATCAAATTTAGCCTTGTGTAGGCTCTTTACCCTTATAGCTTGATAACCATACATGACAACCTGTTATGTATTTCATTTTCGATTTCTTTTGTTAACAGGTGCTACTAAAAGGTATTTTCCTTATTTCATGTGTGTAGGTACCTTTGCAATTTAATATCAAAGGGGGACAGAGCAATCAAGTTGTCTAAAGGGGGAGAGAATGTCCAAGCTTCCTAAGGGGAGATATTGTATGATCTTCTACAGGGGGAGAGAATGCATATCTGGCCAAAAGGAGAGAGTGCATGGTCAAAGGGGGAGAGTTAAAACAAGAGAAAGCTTGGGAACTAAACAAGATGCTTACCCAAAGAGAGAGATGGAAAGGAAACTTGAAGGATGATCAAGCACCATGCATCAAGAAGAATGAAGAAAAAGACGTAGAGCCCAAGCCAAGTCAAAGGAGCATCCAAGAGATTTCAAGACTTGTTCAACTTAGGGGGAGCTGAAGACTTAGTGTGTAAATTCGGTGTTGAGTAAGTTGCCATCAAATTGCAAATGGGGTGATTGTTAGGGATTTTGTGTTTTGCAATTGATGGATGCATTATCATTTTAGCATCATTCGAATTTTCACACATACATTGACTTTGGAAAACTTGAAATCTTGATTTACACATGCATTGTTTTTAAGACTTGTAAAAATATTGATTTATGCATGTTTTGATTTTAAACTTGGATGCATTTAGTTTTCAAAAGAAGATTTTCAAATCAAGCTTGCCTATGGTTTTAAAAGTTTCAAATAAACTTAGGCATTTTAGGTTTCATGTTTTTAAAACTCTTAGAATGATTTAAAACATGTTTCCAGGCTTGTTTCAATGGCCTAGACCTCCAAGACCAAGTTTCCCTTTTTTAAATCATTTTTCTAGTCTTTAAAAGATCAAGGAAAGTTCGGTCAGGTGTCGGTCAGGTGTCGGTTCCAATTCCAGAATGGTCAAAACTAGCCGTTTTATGACCGTTGAGTTCGGTCGACCGAACCCCAAATGTTGGTCGACTGACAAGCTAGCCGTTGGACAACATTTTCTATAAATTGAAGTTCATTCCTTATCCAAATTTGAGGATCCAAGGGATACTCCTTGAGGTGTTTTGAGGCCAAACAAAGGGGAATGAGCTAAGGGAGGCTAGTTGGTCAAAAAGGGAAGCTAAAGCTTGGAATCATAAGTAAATCATCTATGTAAGCTTAGTTTTCCCTATCATATGTTTTCATGCTTTAGCTTCCCTTTTTGACCAACTAGCCTCCGTTAGCTCATTCCCCTTTGTTTGGCCTCAAAACACCTCAAGGAGTATCGCTTGGATCCTCAAATTTGGCTAAGGAATGAACTTCAATTTATAGAAAATGTTGTCCAACGGCTACCTTGTCGGTCAACCGACATTTGGGGTTCGGTCGACCGAGCTCAACGGTCATAAAATGGCTAGTTTTGACCATTCTGGAATAGGAACCGACACCTGACCGAACTTTCCCTGATTTTTTAAAGACTAGAAAAATGATTTTAAAAAGGGAAACTTGGTCTTGGAGGTCTAGGCCGCCATTGAAACAAGCCTGGAAACATGTTTTAAATCATTCTAAGAGTTTTAAAAACATGAAACCAAAAATGCCTAAGTTTATTTGAAACTTTTAAAACCATAGGCAAGCTTGATTCAAAAATCTTCTTTTGAAAACTAAATGCATCCAAGTTTAAAATCAAAACATGCATAATCAATATTTCTACAAGTCTTAAAAACAATGCATGTGTAAATCAAGATTTCAAGTTTTCCAAAGTCAATGTATGTGTGAAAATTCGAATGATGCTAAAATGATAATGCATCCATCAAAGTGCAAAACACAAAATCCCTAACAATCTCCCCCTTTGAAATTTGATGGCAACTTACTCAACACCGAATTTACACACTAAGTCTTCAGCTCCCCTTAAGCTGGACAAGTCTTGAAATCTCTTAGATGCTCCTTTGACTTGCCTTGGGCTCTACGTCTTTTTCTTCATTCTACTTGATGCTTGGTGCTTGATCATCCTTCAAGTTTCCTTTTCATCTTTCTCTCTTTGGCCAAGCATCTTCTTTAGCTCCTAAGCTTTCTCTTCTTTCAACTCTCCCCCTTTGACCATGCACTCTATCCTTTTGGCCAGATATGCATTCTCCCCTTGTAGAAGATCATTCAATTGTTAGGGATTTTGTGTATTGCAATTTGATGGATGCATTATCATTTTAGCATCATTTGAATTTTCACACATGCATTTATTTAGAAAATCTTGAAATCTTGATTTACACATGCATTGGTTTTTAGACTTGTAGAAATATTGATTTATGCATGTTTTGATTTTAAACTTGGATGCAATTATTTTGAAAAGGAGGTTTTATCAAATCAAGCTAGCCTATGTTTTAAATCTTTTAAATCATTTTAGGCTTTTTATGTTTCATGCTTTTAAACCTCTTAGTTTGATTTAAAACATGATTCAAAGCTTGATTCAGTGGCCCAAAAGTTCCCACAAGAAAATACTTTATAAACTGCAATTTATGGGAATTTTGGTCCCAGGCCCGGGTCGACCCGTAGTGTGGCCGGTCGACCGGGGCGGATCGACCAGGCAAAGAGCCGTTGCTGTTGGAATATAGGTGGGCCTTCCAGACAGGTTTCAAAAACTTTTGACCCACTTAATGCAGGGATCAATTGTCTAGAATGCAATAAACCCAATCCAGGATGCAATTCCCTCAATCTCATAGCCATGTACCGCAACATATACTATCTATAAGATAGAAAACAGCACATAAGAATGCTACCACGAAATCCACAACATACAATGATGTAGATGTACCTTTGGAGCTTTGTTGTGGTCTAATGGAGGATTTGATTTCTTTACTTTGATGATGAACAACTTCACTATCCAATTTAGAATCTTCAACTCCTTTTGATCTTCCACGCTATGTCCAGTATTAGTTCTCTTTTCTCAAGAAGATGGTGGAATCCTCAAGAGAAAACCCTACTAGTAACTCTAAGGAACCAAAGGTGAAAGAGAGGGGAATTTTTAGAGGAAGATGACTTGTACAACTCTTGCACAAGGGGCTGAAAGTGCTCTATTGATTATGCATGAATTTGAGAGGATTATTCCTCTATTTATAGCCCTCCATAACTCCTCTTTTCCTATTTGAAATGGAAGTTTAACTCCTATTACAAATTAGTAAACATCTCCCTTACTAATTGTCATAGAAGTCTCACTTCCACAACTATTAGTAACTTTCTCCTTTCTAATTAAAATAGAAGTCCTACTTCCATTAATAATTAGTAGCTTACCATTACCACTATTAGAAATCTCACTTCAAATAGTAACCTTCCTTTTAGAGTTCAAGTAGAATTAGTATCTTTCTAATAAATTAGGCTAGCGTGGGGACCACTAGGGATTCCTTAGAAAGCTGGCTCCAATTGGGACACGCGACCCCACATCTCATGTGCAATCCGGGCCCACAGTTAATTGCAAATAACTCCACTATATAAATGCAATTGCACTCCAGTCTTAGGAATATATTTCAATGAAGACCCTAAACTTCCACAGTACCACAAGTAGGCCCCTCCATCTATATCCATGGATCAAATGGACCTGTCCACCAAATTAGATCCATATCTTATTATCCTTGAGCCCCAATTAATTATAATGATCATTTGGTACCGATCCAATTAACTCTTAATCGGACTGGGTGCGCACTTACCAATGATAAATCCATTAATTGGCACAAGGGGATATTAAAGATAGATTCCATCTTGACTATTGAATGTTCCCACAGCTCTACTATCAAGTACCCAAATCACCGAGGTGTTGACCTACAATTGGCCTCACTCATTGGTGACTCAAAGCAAATGAATAGATAGAAACTTGAGTTCATTAATGTCTCAGGATTATGAGCCTATTTCTAGGAAATTATGAGAGCAGACCTTAAAATAAAGACAGTGTATATAAGGTGCTTCTCATGGTCCTTCAATACATCCAATGTACCAGCATCATGATCCAGAATCTTACATTCTGATGATCGAGATAAATCACACTATCTCATAGTGATCAAAATGTTGCAACCTTGTCAGATGAGGTGTCCAATCTCATCACTGGTTGTGAAGATATTTAAGTATAAGATTTGTAATACATATCTCCTGTATGTGGATCTCATCCATACATATGTATTACATCTAGTATACTTGTGGACTCCGGTTCATCTCATGAACCATTATGTCATTTGTATTAGTTATGTGCAAGTATATAAAACACCATTCATCTCATGAAAGGAAAAACATGAATTGTATTGATAAATAAAGAAATTAATCAATTTATTACATCATTTACCCCTTGGTATTGAGACCATAAACTAACAGTTACTGAAACGGTCAGTTTTTTGACCGTTGAAGGCCAGGTCGACCGAGCCCTGTTGCAGGTTGATCGGGGACTAGCTGTTGGGCAGTTTTTGGCTATAAAATGAAGTTCATTCCTTTGCAAAAGTTGGAGATTTTTAAGACATTCTTGAGGTGTTTGGAGACAAGACAAAGGGGGATGAACTAAGAGAGACCAAGGGGTCATTTGGAATGCTAAAGCTTGGATTACTGAAGTTAAATCTCTAAGTAAGCTTTACCTTTCTTAATCATATGTTAGATGCTTTCTTTAAATCTTTGGTAAATGATTTCTAGCATGTTAACTATGATGTGTTGAATCCATTCTTCATTTAATCTTTGATCTAAGTTGGATTGGATTCTTCACCTTGATTTCAAACCAAGTTGTTTTAAAATCTTCTTTAATCATGCTTAGCCAAAAACTTTGATTCCTTTTAGCATGACTCATTTACTTGATTGAAACTTTATTTGTTGTTTTCATTCATCTAATCTTTAGTTAAATTAATTTGGTTTTGAAAACAACATTGCACGCGCATCACATGTTTAGAACTAATTAATTTCATACAACTTGTGAGCCTTTGATTTTCATATCATTAACAAGTTTGTATCCATACATGTGATTTGCATTTCACTTCAATCAAAATCTTTTATGTGCCTTAAACTTTTAAATGCTTTGAGCATAAATTGATTGAGCTTACTTTTTAAACTTGATTGAAGTTATCACACACACACATCATGAGCATACACCATTGCATTCATTTAGTGTTTGTGTGAGTTAGTTTTTCACTTTCATATCCGCCTACTTAAGAGGCATTGTAATTGAGCTTTAATTGTATCTCTTTGAGTGTTTGTTTAGACACTTCTTTAAGAGAAATCTAATTATTGTAGAGGTTATTGCTTAGCCTAGAAAAGCACATTGATAGGTTATTGCTTAGCCTAGAAAAGCACATTGTAAAGGATATTGCTTAGCCAATTCAAAAGCATAAATAGTGGAAATTTGGTGGGGTGATTGGATCACAAGCCGGTAGTGGATGTAGGCATTGAGGCCGAACCACTATAAATCATTGTGTGATGGTGAATGCTTGTGGTGATTGTTTTTATTAGCTTCCGCATCTTGTTTGATAAATCATCACTTGTGACCAGTTTATTTTAAGAAGTTAAAATTTATCATAATTGGTCACATATTGTATCTCACCCTATTCACCCTCCCTCTAGGGTTAGGATCCAGGACTTTCAACAATATCTCCCCTTAGGAAGCTTGAACATTCTCTCCCTCTTTAGACAACTTGATTGCTCTATAAAGGGGAATGAGCTAAGGGAGGCTAGTTGGTAAAAAAGGAAAGCTAAAGCTTGGAATCATAAGTAAATCATCTATGTAAGCTTAGTTTTCCCTATCATATGTTTTCATGCTTGGCTTAAATTATTAGTAAATCTTTTTAGGCATGTTAACTATGATTTGTGGTGTCCTTAACATATATATGTGTTGAATTGATTTATTATTTTCGATACATCACCTTGATTCAAACCAAGTAGGATTGAAATTAGTATATCTAAGTGAATCATGTTTTGGGATAATCTTTGAAATTACATGTAACATGATTCCTATACTTGGTTGAATCTTTGGTCGTTGTTTTTTATCATAAGAAAATCACTTTCAAACGTATCTTATGTTTTGGGTTCAACAACTTCACAAATCACATGTATTTTGTTAAAAAGTTTCACACAACTTGCTTAGCATTGATATACATCTTTTTCAAGTTGGTTTTTAAATAACATGTGATTTGTTCATTCACTTCAGTCAAATCTATTTTTGTGCTTTACACTTTCAAATGCTTTTAGCATACATATATTGAGGTACATTGTTAATTTGATTAAAACTCTTACGCATCACATGTTTTGTTCTTTGAATTTCACAACTTGTTTAGAATATATAGGTATATCTTTTACAAGTTATTTTTAACATGTGATTAGCATTCTTTCCTCAATCATAAATATTTTTATGAGCTAAAACTTTTAAAAGCCTTTGGCATACATTTATGAGCTTTCATTTTCAAATTGATTGAGGACATCATACATACACATTGTGCATTCATCTTTGGATTCATAGTGTGTATGTGAATTAGATTTTCACTTTCATATCCGCCTAATCAAGAGGCATTGTAATTGAGCTTAAAGTGTATCTCCATCAAGTGTATTCTAGACACTACTCAGAGAGAGATCCAACCTTTTGTTTGAAGAGGTTATTGCCTAGCCTATTGAAAAGAATAAATAGTGGAAATCCAGTGGGGTGCTGGATCACAAGCCGGTAGTGGATGTAGGCATTGAGGCCGAACCACTATAAATCATTGTGTGATGGTGAATGCTTTGTGATGATTGTTTTTGTTAATTTCCGCATTTAGTTTGATAATCATCACTAGTGGCTAATTGAATTAAAGAAGTTAAAATTGGGCATTATTGGTCACTAAGTTGTAGCTCACCTTATTCACCCCCCTTTAGGGTTCGAATCACGGACTTTCAGGTCCGATGAGGTTCAAGCCCTTAAGGTTTCTTTAATTGATAACCTTTGAAAATTCACCTAAGGTCTTGATAAGGTTGTCCTTGAGGATCCACTTTGAAGTCCCACCACCTCTTGGAGATTTAACTCGAAATTAGAGTGGTGAAATGATTCTTTGGGGAAATAAAGATCTAGGAGGGAAAATTTTCATTTTCGACCATAGTGGAAATCATTTAAATGATATGCAATAAAGCATAACACTAAGGTTCTAATATAGACTTTAGTTAATAAGGATCAACTCCAGGTTGTTAAGCCCTATAATGAAGTAACCCTGCTCTGATACCAATTGAAAGTCCGGGATCCTAACCTAAGAGGGGGGCTGAATAGGGTGAGCTTCAAATTAGTGACCAATTATGACCAATTTAGATTTCTTAAAAACTTAACTTGCCACTAGTGATGATTTCTCAAACAAGATGCGGAAGCTAATAAAATCAATCACCACAAGCATTCACCATCACACAATGATTTATAGTGGTTCGGCCTCAATGCCTACATCCACTACCGGCTTGTTATCCAACACCCCACCGGATTTCCACTATTTATGCTTTCCAATAGGCTAAGCAATAATCTTTACAATATGCTTTCCAAGTCTAAGCAATAACCTTTAACAATGATGTTTTTCAAGGCTTAACATTAACCTATTACACTATGCTTTTCTTAGGCTAAGCAATAACCCCTTCAACCAAAAGGTTGGTTATCTCTCTACGTAGTGTCTAGAATACACTTGATGGAGATACAATTTATAGCTCATTACAATGCCTCTTGATTAGGCAGATATGAAAGTGAAAATCTAACTCACACAACACTCTATGAAATGCAAAGATGAATGGTCATGGTGTGTGTGTGTGAAAAACTTCAATCAAGTTAAAAATGATAGCTCAATGAATGCAAGCTTAAAGCTTTTGAAAGTGTAAAAGACAAAAATATATAGATTTGATTGAAGTGAAGGAACAAATCACATGTAATTTAAAAACCAACTTGAAAATGATGTATATCAATACTAAGCAAGTTGTGAGGAACTTTAAAACAAAATACATGTGATTTGTGAAGTTGTTGAATCCAAAACATAAGATAGATTTGAAAATGATTTTCTTATAATGAAAAATAACAACCAAAGATTCAACCAAGCATAGGAATCATGTTACATATAATTTCAAAGATGATTCCAAAACATGATTCACTTAGATATACTAATTTGAGTCTTGGTTTGAATCAAGGTGATGTATCCAAAACAATAAATCACTTCAACACACATATATGTTAAGGACACAACAAATCATAGTTAACATGCCTAAAAAGATTTACTAATAATTTAAACAAAGCATGAAAACATATGAAAAGGAAAACTAAGCTTACATAGAAGATTTACTTATGATTCCAAGCTTTAGCTTCCCTTTTTGACCAACTAGCCTCCCTTAGCTCATTCCCCTTTGTTTAGTCTCAAAATACCTCAAGGAGTATCCCTTTGATCCTCAAATTTGGCTAAGGAATGAACTTCTATTTATAGAAAATGTTATCCAACGGCTAGCTTGTCGGTTGACCGACATTTGGGGTTCGGTCGACCGAACTCAACGGTCATATATTTCGAAAGTTTGCTGACCAAAATACTCTTGTTGGTTAACCAAACTGAAGTTCGGTCGACCCATAGGTAACCAACACTTGACCAACAGCTGACCAAAGTTCCCAGAAAACACAGATTTCATATTCTGGAATTGGAACTGACAGCTGACCGACAAAGGTTCGGTTGACCGAACTTTCCCTGATTATAAAGATTCATAAAAAGGATTTTTGAAAGGGAAACTTGGTCTTGAAGGTCTAGGCCATTGAATCAAGCCTGGAAACATGTTTTAAATCATTTTAAGAGTTTTAAAAACATAAAACCTAAAATGCCTAAGATGATTTGAAACTTTTAAAACCATAGGCAAGCTTGATTCAAAAATCTTCTTTTGAAATTTAAATGCATCCAAGTTTAAAATCAAAACATGCATAAATCAATATTTCTACAAGTCTACAAAACGATGCATGTGTAAATCAAGATTTCAAGTATTTCAAAAACAATGCATGTGTGAAAATTCGAATGATGCTAAGATGATAATGCATCCATCAAATTGCAAAACACAAAATCCCGAACAAACTGCTCTCTGTGACGGGTTCGGTTAAGCGAAGCCAGGTTCGTTTGAGCAGACCTGCCCAGGTCAGGTTGGCTCTAGCGAACTGTCAAGTTAACTCGAGCCAACTGCCCTCTGGATGGGGTTCGTTCGAGCGAACTGTCAAATTCACTCGAGCGAACTATCACAGAACACTGTTTCTGGGTAGTCCGGCTCCTTCCTTTATTCCTTGGCAAATCCCTTTGAGCCTCCATTCTTACACATAAATAAGGAGCTCAAAGAGTCCTTTAAACCACAAATATTTCACCATCAAATCTCCCACACCTTGCATCAAATCACTTTCTTTCCATCCACATTCCATTCACAAGAGAGAACACCCATCATTCATGAAAATCCACATGTAACCTAAACAATTTTAACATAAATCCAATGCATACATATTCCAAAAGATTTATAAGATAGAAAGAAACCTCAATATGCACATTTTGAAATCAATAGAAACCATGTAAATAACCAAGAGCTAAGCATTAATACCATTAATGAAAATCAAGTTTTTCTCACAAGTCACAAGATATGTTCAAAAGACCATAGAAGTCCATTCATCCACTTGCCTTGGCTTCCAAACTAACTAAGAAAGCTCCTAATCTCACTCCCAAGAAACACCTACTAGCATTTCCAAAAACCCCCAAAAACAAACCCATTTGGAACCCTAAATGACCAAAACAAAAAATAAGAAAGAGAGGGCTTGCAATAGTGGAGATGGAGGTTCTCTAAAGTGAGGAAAACCCAAATATAAAAGATGGAAGAGGAAGCTTACAAGGAAGTTCTTCAAATGGATAAGATAAGCTCCAAGAAGACCTCAATGGGGCTAGATTTCTCTTCTAATGGAATCCAAGGAAAGCTCTCATGGAGAGGAAGAAGATGATGACATGCATTTCTCCATTGGCATGGGCTTGGTAGTGGAAGGGAGAAGAGGAACCAAGAATAATGGAAGAAGAACACCCTAGGGAAAGTACAGCCACTCCTTCCACATTGTTGGGTTGGAAGAAGACGATAAGGGGGAAAAGTTCTCTTTTATAGCAAATGGAGATGGGTCCCTCAACTGGCCGAACTTGACGGGCTAAAAACATGGTTTTTTGGACCTCGGATGAGCTCGACGAAGAAGGGAAAAATGATCGTCGAAAAGATATAGTTTTTAAGAAGTATATATTTCGAGGGTGTAAAAAGACTATTTTGCCCTCAAAGTTGGAAAAGTCGGGTTTTGGGATCTCAAAGGGGAAAAAAGTCAACATGAAATTTTTTGAGGTTAACGACATAAGTCAAATGAGGATAAAACACGAATTGTCGGAATCTCGAATAATCACCCATGTACACGCAAGGTCAATAAAAGAACCCCCAAAGGGTCCCACTAAATCAAGAAGGCACTCAAAACTCCCCAAAGCTATATAAAATTTATTCTATTCCCAACTTAACCAAAAACCACTAATCTCACTTAGAGCTAAAACACGACTTAATTAATGCTAATCGAGGTCACTCGGGTCAGGGCCTTACATCCTCCACCCCTTAGGGCATTTGGTCCTCCAAATGAAAATACAGCTAACCTCAGGTAGTAGTTGTGGATATTTGTTCTGGACTTGATCTCGTAGTTCCCACGTGGCTTCTTCGGGTCCATGGTTTTCCCAAAGCACTTTCACCCAGTGAAATGTTTCTGTTCTCAGCATATGTAGCATCTTCTCAGATTTCCAAAGGTTCATGACGGAGTACATGTGATGAGTCGGGGACGTACTTCTTCGACATTGACACATGGAAGACATTATGTACACTGGAGAGTTTAGGTGGTAAGGCTAATCTATAAGCCGCATCACCAATCTTGCTCACAATATCATACAGTCCGTGAAAGTCCGTAATCCGAACCCTTGAGGGGGGGGGTGAATAGGGTGAGCTTCAAATTAGTGACCAATTTTAACTTCTTTAAATTAAATTAGCCACTAGTGATGATTATCAAACTAAATGCGGAAACTAAAAAAAACAATCACCACAAAGCATACACCATCACACATGGATTTATAGTGGTTCGACCTCAATGCCTACATCCACTACCGGCTTGTGATCCAACACCCCACCGGATTTCCACTATTTATTCTTTTCAATAGGCTAAGCAATAACCTTTACATTATGATTTCAAGGCTAAGAAATAACCTCTACATTATGCTTTTCTTAGGCTAAGCAATAACCTCTACAACCAAAAGGTTGGTTATCTCTAAGTAGTGTCTAGAATATACTTGATGGAGATACAATTTATAGCTCAATACAATGCCTCTTAATTACCCGGATATGAAAGTAAAAATCTAATTCACACACACCACACACACACACACACACACACACACACATTGAATGCAAAGATGAATGCACAATGTGTGTGTATGATGTCCTCAATCAATTTGAAAATGAAAGCTCATAAATGTATGCCAAAGGCTTTTAAAAGTTTTAGCTCATAAAAACATTTATGATTGAGGAAAGAATGCTAATCACATGTTAAAAATACTTTGTCAAAGATATACCTATGTATTCTAAACAAGTTGTGAAATTCTAAGAATAAAATATGTGATGCATAATGGTTTCAATCAAATTAACAATGTAGCTCAATATATGTATGCTAAAATCATTTGAAAGTGTAAAACACAAAAATAGATTTGATTGAAATTAGGGGACAAATCATATGTAATTAAACACTCAACTTGAAAATGATATACCTATCAAAGCTAAACAAGTTGTAAAACTTTAAAGCAAAGGTACATATGATTTGTGAAGATGTTGAATAAAAAACATAAGATAGATTTGAAAGTGATTTTCTTATGATGAAAAAGAACAACCAAAGATTCAACTAAGTATAGAAATCATGTTACATATAATTTCAAAGATGTTTTCATTAACATGATTTACTTAGATATACCAATATGAGTACTACTTGGTTTGAATCAAGGTGATGCATCCAAAACAATAAATCAATTCAAAACATATACATGTTAAGGACACACCAAATCATAGTTTATCATGCTAGAAAAGATTTACCAATAATTAAAGCAAAGCATGAAAACATATCATTAAGGAAAGTAAAGCTTACTTAGTGATTTAACTCCATGAAACCAAGCTTTAGCTTTCCAAATGACCCCTTTCATCCCTTAGCTCATTCCCCTTTGATTGGCCTCAAAACATCTCAAGCAAGGCCTCTTAGTTCCTCAAATCTTTCAGAGGAATGAACTTGTATTTATACTCAAAAATGAGTTTCTGCGAGTCCCTGGTCGACCTGCACCTTCCCCGGTCGACCTGGGCTTCAACGGTCATAAATTTGACCGTTTGAAAAGAGCTCTAACGACTCTTTACCCGGTCGACCTGCTGTGTACTCGGACGACCAGGTCCATGGGCTCGGTCGATCGAGCACACAACAGGTCGACTCGGGCCTAGGGACCAAATTTCTCAAAAATGCATATTTCAAAGTAATTTCTTGTGGGAACTTTTAGGCCATTAAATCAAGCTTGGAATCATGATTTAAATCAAACTAAGAGGATTAAACACATGAAACATAAAACGCCTAAAAAGATTTGAAAGATTTAAAACATAGGCTAGCTTGATTTATAAAACTTCTTTTCAAAATTTAAATGCATCCAAGGTTAAAATCAAAACATGCATAATTCAGTATTTTTACAAGTCTAAAAACCAATGCATGTGTAAATCAGAATTTCAAGATTTTCTAAATCAATGCATGTGTGAAAATCCTAATGATGCTAAAATGATAATGCATCCATCAAATTGTAATATACAAAATCCCTAACAGTCCAATGTACCTCCTGTACAGCTTGCCCTTCTATCCAAATCTCATTGTTCCCCTAATCGGTGACATCTTCAAGAAAACTTTATCTCCTTCTTTGAACTGTAAGTCCCTTCTGTGAGACTCTACACAGCTAATCTATCTACTCCGGGCTACCTTCAGACGTTCTTGGATCAACTTGACTTTGTGACCAGTCTCACTCACTATGACTGGTCCATGGAAACTGCGAACACCTATTTCCTCCCAACACACAGGTGTCCTACACCCCCTGCCATACAAAGCCTCGAAAGGTGCCATTCCAATGCTCGAGTGGTAACTGTTGTTGTAAGTCTCATCCCATTGAGTCTTAAAGTCTAACACACAAGCTCAGAGCATATCCTTGAGGGTCTGAATTATCCTTTCTGACTAGCCATCTGTCTGTGGGTGATAGGCCTTGCTGAACTGTAGCTTCGTACCCATGGATTCATGTAGTGTTTTCCAGAACCTCGAGACGAATCTGCTGTCTCTGTCGGATTTGATGGAAACTATCTGTCCATGTCAACTAACAATCACATTGACAAACAACTCGGCCCAAGGTAACATCTGCATCTTCTTCCCTATCTTCAAAGGAATGAAATGAGCTAACTTGGTGAGACGATCCACTATGACCCATATCGCGTTGTTGCCTCTGTTGGTTTTCAGTAATCTTGAAAAGAAATCCATGGTAATGTGCTCCCATTTCCATTTCGGGATCTCTAACACTTGCAACAACCCTGGAGGCTTTTGATGCTTTGCTTTCACCAACTGGCAGGTCATATATCGAGAGACAAATGATGCATTTACCCTCTTCATGTTGTTCCACCAAAATCTACCATTCAAGTTCTGATACATCTCCGTACTGCTCGGATGCATGGAATACTTTGTACTGTGAGCCTCGGTCATGATGTCGTTCCTCAAATCTTCAATGTTAGGCACGCATAGACGGTCACCGTAGTACAAGACTACATCCACAATGTGAAAGTCAGGATGCTCTGCTATATGCTCTGAAATCCTGGCCAACTCCAGATCTTATAATTTTATTATCCTTGATCTTCTGAATGAAGGAAGGCTCAGACACTGACATATTAACTAACATCACACCCTTTCTCAGTGGTTGTAGATCCACTCTCAACTCTTCCAACTGCTGAAAAATACAAGTACCACTTAGATTTGCCAAGACTACTGATTTTCTGCTCAAAGCTTCGGCAGCTACATTTGCTTTCCCCGGGTAGTACTTAATTAGAAAGACATAATCTTTAATATATTACATTCATCTTCTCTGCCTCATGTTCAGCTCCTTCTGAGAAAATAAGTATTGCAAGCTGCAGTGATCAGACTGGACTTCAAACTTCTCTCCATAAAGGAAATGTCTCACATTTTCAATGCAAAGACAACCGCTGCCAACCCAAGATCATGGGTTGCATAATTCTTCTCGTGATCTTTCAATTGCCGGGATCCATAAGCAACAACTTTTCCATCTTGCATCAATACACAACCAAGTCCAACATTCAAAGCATCGGTAAAAATAGTAAAATCGCCGCTTCCAGATGGTAAAGTAAGGACATGTGCAGTAGTCAATCTCTTTTTCGGCTCTTGGAAGCTAGTCTCACACTGGTCTGTCCACACATACTGTGCATTTTTCAAGGTCAACTTCATCAATGGTGATGCAATCAACGAAAATCCTTGAACAAACCTCCAGTAATGACCTGCCATTCCCAGAAAACTTCTAATTTTTGACGCATTCCTCGGTCTTTCCCAATTCATGGCTGCCTCAATCTTGGACGGTTCCACTGACAATCCTTCTTTGGAAATGATGTACTCCAAAAATGCTACTTGTTGAAGCCAAAATTCGCACATACCAAGCTTCGCATACAACTGGTTGTCTCTTAGAACTTGTAGTGGTATCCTCAGATGCTCTTCATATTCTTCTCTAGTCTTGGAGTATACCAAAATATCATCTATAAAGACTACTGTGAACTGATCCATATACTATGCAAATATTTTGTTAATCAATGCCATGAATACTGCCGGTGCATTAGTCACCCTAAATGGCATCACTAGGAATTCATAGTGTCCATATCTTATTCGGAAAGTTGTTTTCGGTACATCCGATTCTCTAACTCTCAGCTGATGGTAACCGGATCTCAAGTCAATCTTCAAAAAATAGGCAGCACCTTGCAACTGATCGAACGGTTCATTTATCCTTGGCAATGAGTATTTGTTCTTGATAGTCACTTGGTTCAATTTTCGGTAATCAATGCACATCATCATCAAACTATCTTTCTTTTTTAGAGACAAAACTGGAGCTCCCCATGGCGAAATGCTAGGTCTAACAAAACCTTTGTCTAATAATTCTTGCAATTGTGTCTTCAATTCTCATAATTCCACCAGAGCCATCCTATATGGTGCAATAGATATCGGAGCGGTCCCTAATAATAACTCAATGGAGAAATCAATTTCTCTGATAGGTGGTAATCTTGGAATCTCTTTTGGAAAAACATTTGGGAATTTGCAAACAATAGGGATCTCCTTCACCCCTTGGGACCATTTATCCTCCGTGCTAAACGCCAAATAAGCTTCACATCCACTTTTCAAAAGTCTATCAGCCTTCAATGCTGAGATAAACCTTGCACAAGGATTCCTCCTCTCTCCCTGAAACAATACTCCTGCCGGTGTCTCATCTAATTTGAAGGTGAGGGTCTTATGGAAACAATGCATCATGGCAGGGTACCCTACCAACCGATCCATCCCTAGGATGATATCGAAGTCGTGCATCTCCAATAAAATAAGATTCGCCGGTAAAACCACTTCTCCTATCTGAATTGTGCAACTAGGGTAAAAAGTCCTACACACAACTTGTTTAACTACTGGAGTCGCCACGGTCAAAATAAACTCAAGTTTTCTAGCATGCACATCAATCAACTTAGAAAATTTAGGGGATAGAAATGAATGTGTAGAGTCAGGGTCAAACAAAATTCTAGCTTCAATTCCACGGACTGGGAGTGTACTTTCCACTACGTTGCCTACTGCCTTTGTATCCGCCCTATTGACCGCATATATTTGCCATCGCTGCTGTGGCCTATTTTATGCTTGTTGTTGCCTGCCCTGCGGGGTAATCTTGTTCTATTGCGGGGGACGGTGATTCTGATTTTGTCCCTACAGACGGGCCTGCTGCTCCTGCTATGGCCTATTTTGCTGCGGTGGTGCTTGCTGCTACGGTGGCCTTGCCTGATTCTAGACAACCGGAGCATTCTGAGTTGGTACAGGACGCAGTGCTCCCTGCTACTGCTGATTTTGCCTGAGCCTTCAACAATCCTTGAGTTGATGGTTCATGGCACCACATCTAAAACATGCCTCAATCATGGTACGACATTCAGTACTCACAAGATTCTTACCACAGTGGATGTTGTAACATCCCATCCCCTAATGGCCTATTAATTATAATTAATTGTGTGATTTGTTAGTAAGCGTGTTTAGAGTCTAAATAGTCGGGTTTAACGTCGAATCTCGTGTGCGAAGTTTCGCATGATTCGGAGCGCGTTTGGGTAGGATAGAGGGTTGTTTGGTTAATTGGGTAGGGTTTTAGGGAATTGATGAGATTATGAGTTTTTTTCAGTTGGGTGCATAGGGTAGGTTTCGTCGTTTCATGAACTTTAGTCTTCTGTCGCGTTTCGATTCGACGCGTCGAAGGGGCCCAAACATCATTGATTATACATATAGGCCGACCCGGAACTTGACCCAAGAACCAAGCCCAAAGCCCAAGCCCAAAACCCATTACTTAAATTAGGTCACCAACCCATCTTCATTTATCTCTTTCATTCATTTCATTCACTCAACTCAACAACCACAACAGCAGCCGACTCTCCTTCTCTTCCTTTCTTTCATCTTCTTCTTGTCCGTCGACGAGCACCGAAACTCCGGCGAAGAAAACCAAACCACGCATCTTCTTCCTCAAGTCTCCAAGAGCACAACCATACACTTTTCTAAGTGTTTCACCCACAACCCATTCTTAGGTAAGCTTTTAAAGCTTGGAAACCTTCTCTACACCTTCTTTCTTGGTTAGAAATGGAATAGATAGACTCACCTCAACCTTTGGCATGCATTTGTAGGAGCAAGTTGGGTTTGGAGAGTTGTCTCACCTCTTTGGAGCTTCAAAGTCTTTTTCTTCTTCACTTTTCTTCTTGATTTTGAGTCTAGCACATCACCAAGGCAAGTATAGAGATATATGAATGCTTGATATGTTTGTTTACCTTGATTTGTATGCTTAAATCATGTTTTAGATAATCTTTGCTCATTTGATATCTTAGAAAGTTGAAAACATGATAATATGGTTCATTAGTTGAAAGGATTGGATTTAGAGGCTTATGAATTGATTAATTGGTTTTATGCTTTGTAGTTAGGTGGTTTTTATCACCATATAAATTGTTTATCAGGTCCAAGAAGAAAGGAAATGGAAAGAGCCCATTTCAGTGCAGAAATAGAGCCTGCACTCTGTTTCAGCAGGTCACCCGGTCGACCGGCCATGGGGCAGGTCGACCGGGCAGGCAGGTCGACCGGGCTGGGCAGGTCGACCGGGCCTTCTGTTGAATTCCTTCTGTGAAGGGATTTTTACCCTATTTTGAGGTGGACTTTGGTGGAACTTTGGATACCCCTTTTTGAACTCATTTGACTTATTGTGAGGACGTCTTGAGCCGACGTTCGTCACTGTTAATCCGGTTGTATCAGAATCCAACCTAGATCAATCCTGAATGGTATGGGACAACTGGATACTCTTCTTTAATCTATGCACGAAGATTGTTCGTCCGAGTATCGCGAACCCAAATTCCTTCGTTGACTAAATAGGTTGTACGATGCTACAGGATGGACATTATACTTAGGATTGGATTGTTTATCATTTTCGATTCTAAATTGTACCTTCTGGTACTATCTTCTACATGTGACGAGCATGTTCTTTTGTTCTATTTGCTTTACTTTATTAGAGGATCATTTTGAGAACTTAGATGATGGACTTAGGATCCCCTTTGTTGTTTCGTTTACTTGAGATTTGTTTGAAGTGTCGAGGCTAGGGAGCTTGATAGTCAGGCTTAAAGAGGACTACTATTGATGTTTGTTTGAGGTTTGGTTTGATTTGGAATAAAGTAGTTCTCTAACGTTATTGAATCTTGTTCGCGCAAGAAGCCTAGCCCTTCACCGATGTTTTTAGGATTCTTTGTGTCAGGCACCACTCAGCTGTTAACGTTCAACACAGTTGGGGCACCATCTGTGGAGAGGACTATTATTATTCTCGAGTTATTTGTTCCTCTAAGCAAGATAGAGCCAGAGCTCACGGAGCCCGAGCTACTTGAGCTAAGAGTTGTTTGTTCCTCGAAGTGAGACAGTGCCAGAGCTCTCGGAGCCTGAGCTACTGAGCTACAGGATTTTCCACGAGCGAGACAGTGCCGGAGCTCTCGGAGCCTGAGCTACTGGAGCTACGGGTTGTTTGTTCCTCGAAGTGAGACAGTGCCAGAGGTCACGGAGCCTGAGCTACTGGAGCTACGAGTTATTAGCATATGTGGACCGCCTACTTTGATAGTTTGTTTATGATTCGAATGCACTGCATCTCTTACGATCAGAGTGCTATGTATATCTTATAATCATGTTTATCATTTACTCTCTTTAGTACTACATATCTATGGTGATTTATATATCTATTGTCTTGCCATCCGTTGTGTTGATGATGCTACTCTTGGTGCATAGGTACCGAGCCTTTCTACCCCGAGGAGGAGGAGGCGACGGAAGAAGTTCAGGCATATCAGCCTGATGACTTCCTAGAGTATAGTACGGATGACATTGTATAGCCGTGACGACCCCATACACGAGAGCTTCATGATTTATCCTCCTAGTTTCATCTTTTGTTTCTTTATACTTTTGTTTAGGCCTAGTTTTAGTGTGGCCTTTTTACTTGTAATTAATATGTTGTTAACAGTCTTAAACTTTAACCCTAATTATGTTATTCAGTATATTGCTCTTAAACTATACATCTATAAGATACCTCTTGTATAATGAAGCTTCCGCTAATTGTTTTATATATTCGAGGAAATGTTTATACCTCACAGCGGTCTTCGATCCAGATGGGACATGATTAGGGCAAGTGGCATGTGATAAACATTGGAAAAAGTTTTAAATTGGCCCTAATCTCACGCATAACGCCGGTTTCACTTTTGGGGGCGTGACAAGTTGGTATCAGAGCAGTACTGGTTTCTAGATTAAAAACAAGTAGAAACTTAAGACGTGTGAGGATTGGGTTCTCTTTGGGTATCTTAGCTTGTGTAGATTGTATAGTTTGTATGCTAGATTGAGTCCCATAGGACTAACATTTCTTATCTTGCAGCATGGCTGGGGGACACACTCGTTCTACTCAGAATAACAATCAGGCTGGATCTAGTGGAAATGAATCAGTAGAGGCCAGATTTAATCAGTTAATGCAAGCCTTTGTGGATTCCCAAACAGCACAGGCTCAGACTCAGACACAACAGAGGGAGGAGCAGAACAAGCAGAGGGAAGATCAGGCTACCTTCCAGACTCAGATGCTGCAGTTCCTGCAAAGACCAACCCCGGTATCTCAAGTCATCATACCTCCTAGGGTGACAGACTTGAATGACATCTATGATAAATTCAAGAAGAGGAACCTGCCAGCATACTTTGGGAATGAGGATCCCCTCGATGCTGATGAGTGGGTGGTGCATATGGAGAAGATCTTCAAGGTCTTCCAATGTTCAGGACGGGAGCGTGTGCAGTTAGCATCTTACATGTTCCGCGGAGTAGTAGAGTTGTGGTGGAAATCGGTCATGACACCTTATGACATGATTGAGGATGTTGAGGCTTGGATGTCATTTTTGACACTTTTCCGAGCTAAATATATTCCACCCCACATCCAGGCTCAGAAGCTTATAGAGTTCGAGTCTTTAGTTCAGGGAGAGGATCCAGTGCAGATCTACGAACAGAAATTCACGAACCTCTCGAGATTTGCACCGTCTTTGGTTCGAGTTGAGGCTGACAAGGTGATGAGATTTATTTGGGGACTGAGACCCGATATTCAGATGGAGGTGACATCTGTTACCTTAGTCACTTATGAGGAGAACCTCAAGCGGGCGTATTGGGCCGAAGAGTCCATTTGGAAGAAGACCCTCTATGCACAGCAACTTCAGGCCATACCTGTACCAGCTAGGAGCCTAGGTTTGGGGCAATTTCAGCAGTGTCCACAACAGTACCATCGGTACCAACAGCGTCCTCAGCAGCAGCAAGGCAAGAGGCCTAAATTTGATCCGATACGCGGGGCTTACTGCGAGCGTTGTGGCAAGAACTCGCATACTATTGCGACCTGCAGATGGAAGACGGGGGCTTGTTTCGAGCGTGGTTCGATGGACCACCAGAGGAAAGATTGCCCTCAGGCACAAGGGCAGGGTGTGAGGAATGCAGCTCCTTGACCCCCATTTGCAGCGCAGCCTTTGAGGCAGGCACCTCAGCAGCCACAGCAGCTTAGACTGCCAGCACCAATGATTCGAGGACAATATAGACCCCAGGGACATTGTTAGGGATTTTGTATTTGCAATTTGATGGATGCATTTGCACTTTAGCATCATTTGATATTTCACACATGCATTGTTTTTTTAGAAACATTGAAATCTAGTTTTATACATGCATAGCTTTTAAGATTTGGAAAAGTATTTGTTATATGCATGTTTTGGTTTTAAACTTGGATGCATTAGTTTTGAAACCCAAACTCTTTTGAAAACCTAATTATTTGTGCATTATGTTTGGTAAATCTTGTTGAGAATTTAGGTTTGAGCCTTGCATACATTCTTCACAAAAAGATTCATTTTTGTATGCATTTTCACTTGAAAAGAGTTTTTACAAATCAAGCTAGTCTATGGTTTTAAAGTTTTCAAATCTTCTTAGGCTTTGTGTGTTCATGTTTTTAAACATCTTAGAATGTCTTAAAACATGTTTTCCAAGCTTGATTTAGTGGCCAAAAGGTCCCCCAAAGAAATACCTTTGAAATGGCAAAAGTTGCATTTTTTGCAAAAAGGGGGTGTCCCGGCAGTGTCGCCGGTCGACCGAGACACAGGTCTCGGTCGACCGAGACAACTGGAAGTCATTTTTTTCCAGAACCTGTTCTGTAGCTCCAACGGTCAGAAATTTGACCGTTGTGCTTTCTCGGTCGACCGAGACCTGTTTGCCGGTCGACCGAGAACTAGCCGTTGGCAACTTTTTGGCTATAAAGTCCATTCATTTCCAACCTTTTTCAAGGCTTGAACCATGAACCTTTGAGAGCATTTTGGAGCCAAAGAAAGGGGAAGAAGTTGGAAATGCTAGAGGGCTATTTGGAAATCAAACTCATGAGTTTTTAAAAGGTACATCTTCTAAGTTATTTTGATTTCCATACAAATGAAATTCATGCATGTTCAAATCCTTTGTATTTTCATTTATGCATGATTTCAAGTCCTTAAAGAGTTGATTTGCAAGCTCAATATCTTTCTTGGTAAATTAGATTAGTTTGCAATCACTCTTATCAAATCACATGCTTTCTTTAACTTTAATTTTCATACAACTTGTGATTCTTTGAATTTCTTGTCATTAACAAGTTGTTTATTATTCATGTGATTTGCATCAAGACTTCAATCAAATCTTTTATGAGCTTTAAACTTTGAATTGCTTTAAGCAATATATTGAGTGAGCCTTCTTTTTAAACTTGATTGGAGTCATCACACACACACATCATGAGCATATACTTTTGCATGCATATAGTGTTTGTGTGAGTTTGTTTTAAACTTTCATATTAGCCTATCAAGAGGCAATTAATTCGAGCTTAATTTGTAATCTCTTTGAGTGTTCTTTTGTGAAGACACTTCCTTAGAGAAATCTTATCTTGTAAGGTTATTGCTTAGCCTTTGAAAAGCATCTTGTAAGGTTATTGCTTAGCCTTTGAAAAGCATTTTGTAAAGGTTATTGCTTAGCCTAGAAAAGCACATTGTAAGGTTGTTGTTGAGCCTAGAAAAACAACATTGTATAGGTTATTGCTTAGCCTTTGAAAAAGCATACATAGTGGAAATCCGGTGGGGTGTTGGATGCACAAGCCGGTAGTGGATGTAGGCACGTTGGCCGAACCACTATAAATATTGTGTTGTGGTGATTGCTATGTGGTGATTGTTTTGTTTAGCTTCCGCATATTGTATGGTTTATCATCACATGTGACTAGTTTGCTTTAAGAAATTAAAATTGGTTTAAATTGGTCACAATTGTAGCTCACCCTATTCACCCCCCCCCCCCTCTAGGGTTAGGATCCTCGTGGACTTTTCAATTGGTATCAGAGCCAAGTGCTCTAATCCCTTAGGATCAAGTGTTTGGAACTCTTGATTAGGTGTAAAAACCTAGAGTTAAAACCCTAGAGTAGTCTTTGTATGAAAATCATTAGAATGGACTCCACTATGCTAGATTTTGTAGATTCTCCTAGACCTCTCATTCTTCCATCTATTGGAGATTCAAACATTCAATTAAAAGAATCTCAATGTAAATTAAATGAAGAAGAAGAATATAATGAAGAAGATCTTCAACAAGCCTTTGAAGAATTATATGAAGTATCCTTAAAGCTTGAGAAGAAAAACAAAAGTTTAAGAGAAGAATCTAAAAATCTAAGCAAAGAATTAGCTTCTTCAAAAGATGAACTTAGAGAGAAAGAAGAAGTAATAAATTGTGTAGAGTCTAAGTTCATGATCTCTTTAAATAACCTATCCAACATTCAAGATGAACTAAAAGAATTAAAGATGGGTTATGAAAATGTCAATAAGGAAAATCTAAAACTAAGAGATCAATTACAAAGGCAAGATAAAGACTTTAACAATCTTGAATCTAATTTGACTATCTCTAAGGAAAATTTATCTAATGCTCAAGATGAAATAAATGAGATTAAGATAAATTATGATGAGCTTAAAAATGAAAATTTAAACCTAAGAGATACAATTAAAAGACAAGATGAAGACCTTGACAATTTAGAAGCCAAGTTGATCAAAAGTAAGTTAAAAACCAAAGAACTTGGATCTAAAGTTGTTAATGAATTAAAACTTGCCAATGAAGAGCTAATCAAATATAAGGAAATTGAAAATGAACTTTCAAAAGTCAAACATGAAAATTCAATCCTTATAACCAAAGTCACTCAACTTGAAAGCTATAAACAAAAGTATGAGTGCAAGTTTACCCAAAGTGAAGAGAAACTTGAAAAATTATTCAAATTGGGTAAATCTCATGGAGATAGGACGGGTCTTGGATTTAATAGGAATATGTCATATGACCCTAAATTCACCAACACTTTTGTGAAAGGTGAGTCCTCATTCTCTAGCACTCACACTTCTTTGCCCATGTCTAAATGTAATTATTGTGGCATTGAAGGACATTTTATGTTTGAGTGCAAACTAAGGAAAAGAAGCCATGTGTCTAAACCCATCTTTGAACTCAAAAATGGAGAATCTAAATCTATGAAGGGTAAGACACTAAAAATCAAGGAAAACTCCACAAAGACTAAACAAGTTAAATCTTTTAAAATGGAGTCTCCTAAAATAGATTCTAAAAAGCTTAAACAAGTTAAACCAAGCTTGAAAGAATCTAAGAACAAAAAGCTTCTCTCTTTTCCTCCTTTATCCTTAGAAATGAAAGAGTTCATGAAAAAGATTGAAAAGTTAAAATTAAAGTTCAAAAGGCAAAAAGAGGGAGGAAAAGTTAAAAGAAATGAGAAGGTTAACAAGAAAACAAATCAATCCCCTATGAAACAAACACACCAACTCTCTAAGACTAATCATCAATCTAAAATAGTCAAACCTCAAAGATTTGATGTTAAGTCTAAAAGAATTCAATCTCTATCTCCTTTAGTTGGTGGAATTTCCAAAGTAGTCTCCAAAGCCCAAGACCTTAGGTGGATACCTAAAGTTAGATACTTAGACAAACCTTAGGGTCTTGGACCTCATTGACCAACCTATACTTTATAAGTTAAATCCTTTTGTTGGTCATGATGCATTTGCATTTTGCTTATCTATAGTTACATCTATTAAAATGCATTGTTTCATTATGATCAATTGATTTTGTCTTCATGCACCATTCTTGTTACATATCATGGTTTTCAAAATCTTTTGATTATAAATTCATCATGTTTGATTTGCTTTTTGCACTCATAAGTTTTGCATTGCATTTCTACATGATTAATTGATTGTGTTTTTAAAAGCTTTAATAGCTAATTTATTCATGATCAATTGTTGTTGCAAAATCATTTGTGTAGATGTCATAGTAATATTATTTGAACAAATGATTTGAATCAACTTAAGTTTTCCATGGATTTCTAAGTTATACTTTTATATGGAGAACATTGTTTTGAAAAATCAACTTGTATGTGTTTCAATTAAGTTATATCTTTTAAAATACAATGTTGAAAATTGATCTTCAAAATCATTCTTTTTATGCTCATTGTTGGATTTTGTTTTTCAAAATGATTTGAAGATTGTTTGAATGGAAATGCTCTATAACATCATTAGTCATATTCATCAAAGCATGTTCCATGTTTTCATTTCCTTTTCTTTTGGTTTCATTATCTTAGAAATGGAAATGTATGTTGTTTGCATCCTTGCTTGTTTATTTACATTCTTTTTATATGCAAATGACATTTGGTTCCATGTATGGTTGTGATCTCAGTTATAGAAACCATACTAGAACCCAAATCCATCCTCTATGCCTTATAGTCATATCTTTTTGGATGGTTATGATGTTGATTCATGTAGATTTTCTTGATGTCATCCTTATACATGTTTCAACTTCATAAGTAGTGTTCTTAATCATATGAATCTCTTTGAAATCCATTCCTTGCATTTATGTTGGTTGATGGATATCTTAGTAGTTGAATTCATATGATTTGGACACTTTGGAAATTGCATGTTTTTCAAAGTAATATCCTTTTACATTGCAATTTACCTTGTTCATCACTATGCTCAATAGTTATATCTTTCTTAGTGATGAATATGCATTTGTGATGCTTGATGGAATTTTGTCACATTCTTGCTCTTATTCATGTTATCAAATTCAATTGGTTTCAATTGGTATAATATTTGATTGATTTGATTTCTTATGAATGTGATAAACCTTGTGTGCATTGGATTGAACTTGATAAGTAATATGATTGTTCCATGTCACACACCATTAGCATCATAATGTTCATGTTGCCACCTCTTTTGCTCATATAGGTATATCTCATGACCACCATGTTTATGTGTTCATAATATTGGTTGGTTATAGTTGAGGTTGGCTTCATGTTTGAATTTCATTTCACTCATTCTTGCACATTAATAGTCATATTTATTGTTTGAATGAAATGATTTTCAAAACTTTACATAGCATATGCTTTCCATAGTTAAATTATTTAATGCTATGTTTAGTAAACCCCATTGCATCATGGATAGCTCCAATTTGGATTTTTTCCTAATAGTTATACTTTTAAATCCATTTTAGAGTGATTGAGTATATAGTCACATCCTTTAATCTCAATTGATATGTTTATTTCAATTGGTATCCATGATCGTTTCTCTCATTAGACCTTGCTCACTATTGGTAATTTGATCATTTGAGCCTTATAGTTAAATGAATCTAATCCTTTCCTTGAAGTTGACCCTCACTTGGATAAACCATATACTTCTTGAATCTAATAGTTATATCTTGTCAAAAGCTTGACAAAAGAAGAGAATGGATTGAGGGGGAGTGTAAACCTTCTTAGGAAGTATTAGTTTGATCAAATTCACCCTTGGATTGCCTTTGAGCCCTTAGAGATAACTTCCATACATGATAGCCTGTTATGTATTTCATTTTCGATTTCATTTGTTAACAGGTGCTACTAAAGGTATTTCCCTTATTTCATGTGTGTAGGTTCCTTTGCAATTTAATGTCAAAGGGGGAGAGAGTTTAAGTACTCAAAGATCTCCTACTCATCAAAGGGGGAGAGAGTTCAAGATCTCCTACTCATCAAAGGGGGAGAGAGTTCGAGAGTTCAAGTACTCGAAGATCTCCTATCCATCAAAGGGGGAGAAAGCTTTCAAGTTCTCAAGAGGAGAAAGAAGCATGGTCAAAGGGGGAGAGCAAATAGAAGAAAGAAAGCTTGGAGCTAAAGAAGATGCTTGGCCATAGAGAGGAAGATGATAAGAAAGCTTGAAGAATGATCAAGCACCAAGCATTAAGAAGATTGAAGAAAAGAGCCCAAGAGCCCAAGCTAAGAGAAGGAGCATCCAAGAAGAAGATTTCAAGACTTGTCCAGCTGAGGGGAAGCTGAAGACAGAGTGTGTAATTTCAATGATGAGTAAGTTGCCATCAAATTGCAAAGGGGGAGATTGTTAGGGATTTTGTATTTGCAATTTGATGGATGCATTTGCACTTTAGCATCATTTGATATTTCACACATGCATTGTTTTTTTAGAAACATTGAAATCTAGTTTTATACATGCATAGCTTTTAAGATTTGGAAAAGTATTTGTTATATGCATGTTTTGGTTTTAAACTTGGATGCATTAGTTTTGAAACCCAAACTCTTTTGAAAACCTAATTATTTGTGCATTATGTTTGGTAAATCTTGTTGAGAATTTAGGTTTGAGCCTTGCATACATTCTTCACAAAAAGATTCATTTTTGTATGCATTTTCACTTGAAAAGAGTTTTTACAAATCAAGCTAGTCTATGGTTTTAAAGTTTTCAAATCTTCTTAGGCTTTGTGTGTTCATGTTTTTAAACATCTTAGAATGTCTTAAAACATGTTTTCCAAGCTTGATTTAGTGGCCAAAAGGTCCCCCAAAGAAATACCTTTGAAATGGCAAAAGTTGCATTTTTTGCAAAAAGGGGGTGTCCCGGCAGTGTCGCCGGTCGACCGAGACACAGGTCTTGGTCGACCGAGACAACTGGAAGTCATTTTCTTCCAGAACCTGTTCTGTAGCTCCAACGGTCAGAAATTTGACCGTTGTGCTTTCTCGGTCGACCGAGACCTGTTTGCCGGTCGACCGAGAACTAGCCGTTGGCAACTTTTTGGCTATAAAGTCCATTCATTTCCAACCTTTTTCAAGGCTTGAACCATGAACCTTTGAGAGCATTTTGGAGCCAAAGAAAGGGGAAGAAGTTGGAAATGCTAGAGGGCTATTTGGAAATCAAACTCATGAGTTTTTAAAAGGTACATCTTCTAAGTTATTTTGATTTCCATACAAATGAAATTCATGCATGTTCAAATCCTTTGTATTTTCATTTATGCATGATTTCAAGTCCTTAAAGAGTTGATTTGCAAGCTCAATATCTTTCTTGGTAAATTAGATTAGTTTGCAATCACTCTTATCAAATCACATGCTTTCTTTAACTTTAATTTTCATACAACTTGTGATTCTTTGAATTTCTTGTCATTAACAAGTTGTTTATTATTCATGTGATTTGCATCAAGACTTCAATCAAATCTTTTATGAGCTTTAAACTTTGAATTGCTTTAAGCAATATATTGAGTGAGCCTTCTTTTTAAACTTGATTGGAGTCATCACACACACACATCATGAGCATATACTTTTGCATGCATATAGTGTTTGTGTGAGTTTGTTTTAAACTTTCATATTAGCCTATCAAGAGGCAATTAATTCGAGCTTAATTTGTAATCTCTTTGAGTGTTCTTTTGTGAAGACACTTCCTTAGAGAAATCTTATCTTGTAAGGTTATTGCTTAGCCTTTGAAAAGCATCTTGTAAGGTTATTGCTTAGCCTTTGAAAAGCATTTTGTAAAGGTTATTGCTTAGCCTAGAAAAGCACATTGTAAGGTTGTTGTTGAGCCTAGAAAAACAACATTGTATAGGTTATTGCTTAGCCTTTGAAAAAGCATACATAGTGGAAATCCGGTGGGGTGTTGGATGCACAAGCCGGTAGTGGATGTAGGCACGTTGGCCGAACCACTATAAATATTGTGTTGTGGTGATTGCTATGTGGTGATTGTTTTGTTTAGCTTCCGCATATTGTATGGTTTATCATCACATGTGACTAGTTTGCTTTAAGAAATTAAAATTGGTTTAAATTGGTCACAATTGTAGCTCACCCTATTCACCCCCCCCCCCTCTAGGGTTAGGATCCTCGTGGACTTTTCAGATTTGTCTCGAGATGCCTCGTGTGTCAACAAGTGAAGATTGAACATCAGAAACCTCCAGGACTACTCCAACCGTTGAAAGTACCGGAATGGAAGTGGGAACACATCACCATGGACTTCGTTGCAGGATTGCCACCCATGAGGGATAATGACAACATTTGGGGGATTGTTGACAGACTTACGAAGTCAGCACACTTCATTCCGATGAAGATGAGAGGATCCATGGATGTTTTGGCACATAAGTACATAGATAATATTGTCAAATTGCACGGAATTCTAGATTTCATTGTTTCAGACAGAGATATGAGGTTTGTGGGCAGATTTTGGGTCAGTTTGCAAGCAGCCTTGGGTACCACATTGAACTTCAGCACTGCGTATCATCCTCAGACCGATGGACAGACTGAGAGAACCAATCAGACTATGGAGGATATGTTGAGGGCATGTGTTCTTGATTTCGAGAAAGACTGGGAGAAGAGTCTTCCTTTGTGTGAATTTGCCTACAACAACAGTTATCACTCTAGTATCGGGATGGCACCGTTCGAGGCATTGTACGAACGGAAGTGTAAAACCCCGATTTGTTGGGAAGAGATTGGTATTCGGAGTTTCTACGGACCGTCGATCATCAGTGATACCAGCGAGAAAGTGAAACAGATCATTGACAGGTTGAAGATTGCAAGAGATCGCCAGAAGAGCTATGCAGACCCGAAGAGAAGAGATTTGGAATTTCAAGTCGGAGACAAGGTGTTTCTCAAAGTCTCACCGACTAGAGGAACTATGAGATTCGGTCCGAAAGGGAAACTGGCTCGGAGATACATTGGACCATTCGAGATCGATATGCGCGTCGGCGAAGTGGCTTACAGATTGATACTACCAGCAGAGTTAGCAGGTGTTCACAGAGTTTTCCACATTTCTATGCTGAGGAAGTACATTCCAGACCCTTCACACGTGCAACACCACGAGCCTTTGGATGTTCAGCAAGATGTTACATTTGTTGAGAGGCCGAAGAAGATCATCGACATGAAGGAGCAAGTGTTGAGAACAAGGACCATTCACTGGGTCAAAGTACAGTGGGAGCATCACAGTCCAAGGGAAGCGACTTGGGAGTTCAGAGATCAGGTTCAGGAGAAGTATCCAGAGCTATTGCAAGAGGTGTGTTAGCGATTTGGAGGACCAAATAGCCTAAGCGGGGGAGGATGTAACATCCCGTCCCCTAATGGCCTATTAATTATAATTAATTGTGTGATTTGTTAGTAAGCGTGTTTAGAGTCTAAATAGTCGGGTTTAACATCGAATCTCGTGTGCGAAGTTTAGTACGATTCGGAGCGCGTTTGGGTAGGATAGAGGGTTGTTTGGTTAATTGGGTAGGGTTTCAGGGAATTGATGAGATTATGAGTTTTTGTCAGTTGGGTGCATAGGGTAGGTTTTGTCGTTTCATGAACTTTAGTCTTCTGTCGCGTTTCGATTCGACGCGTCGAAGGGGCCCAAACATCATTGATTATACATATAGGCCGACCCGGAACTTGACCCAAGAACCAAGCCCAAAACCCATTACTTAAATTAGGTCACCAACCCATCTTCATTTATCTCTTTCATTCATTTCATTCACTCAACTCAACAACCACAACAGCAGCCGACTCTCCTTCTATTCCTTTCTTTCATCTTCTTCTTCTCTGTCGACGAGCACCGGAACTCCGACGAAGAAAACCAAACCATGCATCTTCTTCCTCAAGTCTCCAAGAGCACAACCATACACTTTTCTAAGTGTTTCACCCACAACCCATTCTTAGGTAAGCTTTTAAAGCTTGGAAACCTTCTCTACACCTTCTTTCTTGGTTAGAAATGGAATAGATAGACTCACCTCAACCTTTGGCAGGCATTTGAAGGAGCAAGTTGGGTTTGGAGAGTTGTCTCACCTCTTTGGAGCTTCAAAGTCTTTTTCTTCTTCACTTTTCTTCTTGATTTTGAGTCTAGCACATCACCAAGGCAAGTATAGAGATATATGAATGCTTGATATGTTTGTTTACCTTGATTTGTATGCTTAAATCATGTTTTAGATAATCTTTGCTCATTTGATATCTTAGAAAGTTGAAAACATGATAATATGGTTCATTAGTTGAAAGGATTGGATTTAGAGGCTTATGAATTGATTAATTGGTTTTATGCTTTGTAGTTAGGTGGTTTTTATCACCATATAAACTGTTTATCAGGTCCAAGAAGAAAGGAAATGGAAAGAGCCCATTTTAGTGCAGAAACAGAGCCTGCACTCTGTTTCCGCAGGTCACCCGGTCGACCGGCCATGGGGCAGGTCGACCGGGCAAACATGCAAGCAGGTCGACCTGGCTGGGCAGGTCGACCGGGCCTTCTGTTGAATTCCTTCTGTGAAGGGATTTTTACCCTATTTTGAGGTGGACTTTGGTGGAACTTTGGATACCCCTTTTTGGACTCATTTGACTTATTGTGAGGACGTCTTGAGCCGACGTTCGTCACTGTTAATCCGGTTGTATCGGAATCCAACCTAGATCAATCCTGAATGTTATGGGACAACGGGATACTCTTCTTTAATCTATGTACGAAGATTGTTCGTTCGAGTATCGCGAACCCTAATTCCTTCGTTGACTGAATAGGTTGTACGATGCTACAGGATGGACATCATACTTAGGATTGGATTGTTTATCATTTTCGATTCTAAATTGTACCTTCTGGTACTATCTTCTACATGTGACGAGCATGTTCTTTAGTTCTATTTGCTTTACTTTATTAGAGGATCATTTTGAGAACTTAGATGATGGACTTAGGATCCCCTTTGTTGTTTCGTTTACTTGAGATTTGTTTGAAGTGTCGAGGCTAGGGAGCTTGATAGTCAGGCTTAAAGAGGACTACTATTGATGTTTGTTTGAGGTTTGATTTGATTTGGAATAAAGTAGATCTCTAACGTTATTGAATCTTGTTCGCGCAAGAAGCCTAGCCCTTCACCGATGTTTTTAGGATTCTTTGTGTCAGGCACTGTAAGACCCCGACCCGAGTGAACCCGATTAGTGCTAATTTAGTTGCGTGTTAGTACTAAGCTCGATTAGTGATTTTGACTAAGTGGAGTTTGGATTAGCTTTGTTTATAGTTTTGGGCTAATTTGAATGTTTTGATTTGCTTTGTGCTAGTAGGGCCCTTTGGGGGTTCCCTTTCTTGACATTGCATATGTTTGAGGATTTATCGGAGGTTTTTACATTCATGATTTTAATCCCGTTTTACTCGCTTTGATGATCCCTACAACTCTTATGTTGATCCCGTTTTCGTTTGAGATCTCGAAACCCGAATTCTTGGCCTTGAGGGCAAAACAGTCATTTCACACCAAATCTGTACCCAAACTCAGTATTCTCGAAACCCACGAAACATATACTTTTTGGAAACTAGATATTTCGACGAACATTTCTTCCTTCTTCGTCGAATTCATCCGAGGTTCCGATAGAGATGATTTCAGCCCATTTAGTTCCTTTAGTTGTGGGACCCAATTCATTGTTAACAAAGGGGAAGCCATTAACCCATTCACTTCATTTCCATTTTTCCAGCACAAGAGGTGAGAGCTAGGGTTTTCTTCATCTTCTTCTTGCTCTTGCCTTTTATCACTCAATCCACTCTCAAGCTTGCACCAAGAGAAGATTTGAGATCATCATCTTCTTCCTCATCACCTTAACTCTCCATTGACACCATTGCTAGAGAAAAGCATTCATCACAAGACCTTCTTTGAGCTCACCATTGCCATTAGAGGACCTTGCAAGTAAGTAACCCCCTTCATCTCCTAGATTGGTGTTCCTCTAACCCTATAGGAGCTTCACCTTCATTATTGGGAGGTTTCTTGGTGATTTCATTGTTTGACCATGTTAGGGTTTTATTTGGGGATTTTGCCTTGTAGCTTGGATTCATTGTCTTGGAAGACTTGATAGAGCTTGATTTCTTTGTTAGAAGACCTAAGGCAAGTGAATAAATGATTTTCCTAAGCTTTTATTGATTTTTGGACATCTTCCATTAATGTGCATTTATTGCTTTAATTTGAAATGAATGCTCATGATAAGTATTAATGACACATTTATAATCTTGGAGAAGTAGTGGTTTATGGCATTGAATGTCTTCTTGTTTTGTTGCAAAGGTTTATATAGATTGTGAAATGGTTCCCTTCTCCTTTTTCCTTGTGTTGAATGCATGGTTGATGAAGGAGAATGTGATTGATTAAATGGAGGATTTGTTGTAGTTTGGAGGGAGAAATAGGCCCCTCATTTGATGTGTAAGAAGGGCTAAAAGAAGGTTGTAAAAAGGAAGAGAAAGAGAGGAACTGAACTGCCCGGAATTCAGTTTCTGGACAGTTCGCTCGAGCGACCATGACAGTTCGTTCGAGCGACCTGTCCAGAAAGGGATACGGGTTTTCCAGTAGCTTGGTCGCTCGAACGCATTTTAATATCCGCTCGACCGATGGGTTCGCTCGAGCGAACCCTTCGATTCGCTAGAGCGATGCGGTCTGCCTGAACTGTTTTAATGCACTAGTACAGAAATTTCGACCGATCGATCGGACCGAAGTGAATTTTGAGATTTTTTTTATGTTTCTTGGTTCTAGGTGGGACCTTGGCTACCCTCCTTGGACTCACTTGACTATATGTGAGGACGTCTTGAGCCGATGCTCCTCACGGTTGGTTTGGTAACATCGATGTTCACTTCATTCAATCATGAACGGGACAGAATGACGCGATATCTTCTTTATATCTAAATACAAGACTTTTCCTTAGTTATCGCGAATTCTATTCCTTTCGATGACTGAGTAGGTTGCTCGATGTCTCCGAATTAACATCATACCTAGGACGGACCGTTTATAGTATTGATTTTCTATCATAACATCTAGTTATAACCATAAGCTCATTTTAAGTTTTGAAAATTGTAAAAGTGCATAAGGAGCCCGGAATGTCTTCAAACTCAAAGAGTACCAAGTCATATCTATGATCGACATACGGGACCCCTATTCACTCAAATAGATCTTAAAACATTTATCTTTCCCGAATTGGTATAGTTCATCATATTTCTCTATTTCCAAGATTTACATGTCATGAGTTGTTTTCCCGAAAGCATGATAGTAGCATTGACTTGTCTCGAAAGGTATTGCCCGACATGAAATGACAGCGTGCCCTTGAGCACCCCCGTTTTACCCGTTTATTTACTGTACTCGATTTACTTGCATATGTCTCGATGTGTTATTTATCCTATGAGTCGGCATCACTAAGCTTGGATACCTTGTCGGTTTGATCCACCGACTTGGAAATCCCTCTCCCGTCCCGCCAGCTGCAGTTTGGATCCCGATGCCCGGTTTATTACCGTGGTCCCGTCCCGATACCCGGTTCGCTACCGTGGTCCCGTTCCCGTATAATTATATTGTATGTATGTATACGTTGTTTCTCCTCACCTTGCGTGACTGAGATCAACGTCCCGTGATACTATTGTCACTTTAGTGACAGAGGACTTAGCTTTATGTGATTGCCACCTTGTTATTCCCGATTCCTTGGATACCTCATATATTTTTATCTTGTTTACTTGTTTTATAGCAAATGATTTACCTGTTTTATGAGAGTTCTTGTTTAAACAGATTTCTATGCTTTTCAAGAGATTTCATCTATTATATGTTGTTGCATCTTTTCATTCTCTTGCCAGACCGTCGTGTCTGATCCTTTGCTTTGGTACTCAGGTCCCGTTGCCGGTTTCCTTGAGGAGGAGCCGGAGGAGGCGGTAGGTGAGCTGCAGCCTCTAGTTGAGTTGCGTGCTGACGATGTCATGTAGACATCGATTTGCCAAGAGGCGTAACATTTTGGGGAGAACTTATTAACCATTCTTTGGGCTATTCTTTTGTAGTATTGGCCTTTGTTGGCCTCTAATTTTGGGGAATGTAACTAAATGATATTTTGTCTAACTTTAACAACTTTTGGGAAACTTGCTATAGATCATTGCTCATTCTGATCCAGTTTTGATATTTAATATTAATGCTTGCATGATTAGAGATAGTCTACTATTTGATTTACTACACGCTTCCGCACTCAACAGAAATATTCATGCAAGGTTGTGATATCCTCACCGCGGACACCTGTGGGAAATTAAATAAATTGTTATCCACTTCTAATTAGTCCCGATCCCGGATCAGTCCTGCGGGCCCGGTCCGGGGTCGCGACATGCACCACTCAGCTGTTAACGTTCAACACAGTTGGGGCACCATCTGTGGAGAGGACTATCATTATTCTCGAGTTATTTGTTCCTCTAAGCAAGATAGAGCCAGAGCTCACGGAGCCCAAGCTACTTGAGCTAAGAGTTGTTTGTTCCATCGAAGTGAGACAGTGCCAGAGCTCTCGGAGCCAGAGCTACTGAGCTACGGGATGTTCCACGAGCGAGACAGTGCCGGAGCTCTCGGAGCCTGAGCTACTGGAGCTACGGGTTGTTTGTTCCTCGAAGTGAGACAGTGCCAGAGGTCACGGAGCCTGAGCTACTGGAGCTACGAGTTATTAGCATATGTAGACCGCCTACTTTGATAGTTTGTTTATGATTCGAATGCACTGCATCTCTTACGATCAGAGTGCTATGCATATCTTATAATCATGTTTATCGTTTACTCTCTTTAGTACTACATATCTATGGTGATTTATATATCTATTGTCTTGCCATCCGTTGTGTTGATGATGCTACTCTTGGTGCATAGGTACCGAGCCTTTCTACCCCGAGGAGGAGGAGGCGACGGAAGAAGTTCAAGCAGATCAGCCTGATGACTTCCTAGAGTATAGTACGGACGACATTGTATAGCCGTGACGACCCCGTACACGAGAGCTTCATGATTTATCCTCCTAGCGTCATCTTTTGTTTCTTTATACTTTTGTTTAGGCCTATATTTAGTGTGCCTTTTTACTTGTAATTAATATGTTGTTAACAGTCTTAAACTTTAACCCTAATTATGTTATTCAGTATATTGCTCTTAAACTACACATCTATAAGATACCTCTTGTATAATGAAGCTTCCGCTAATTGTTTTATATAGTCGAGGAAATGTTTAAACGTCACAGCGGTCTTCGATCCAGATGGGACACGATTAGGGCAAGTGGCATGTGATAAACATTGGAAAAAGTTTTAAATTGGCCCTAATCTCACGCCTAACCCCGGTTTCACTTTTGGGGGCGTGACAGATGCAAACCACTGGATTCTAGGCATTCTGATTTGGTCTCTATCTTTTGTTTTGCTGGTTCCTCTGTTGGTTGTTCTATTGGTGAGCTTGACTCTTTCCCTGAACTCGAAGGATCTTGTTGTTCAAGTTCTCAAACTTATAAGCCCACTTGACAGCCCTTTCAAAGGTCGCTGGTGGTACAACCCCCGTAGCATCTCTCTCTATAATTGGGTTAAGTCCTTCAAGGAACTTAGCTATCTTCTTCTCCACGGGGTCTATCAACTTCGGAGCATATCGGGACAACCTTTCAAACTTGGTGAGGTATTCAAGAACTGTCATATTTCCTTGGACAAGCTGCTGAAATTCTATTGCTTTCTGTCTCTTGACATGAGTGGGTATGTACTTGTCGCCAAACTGTTTTTTGAAATTAGCCCAAGCCTCTGCATCTACCATGGTTATGTACTTTGCATTAACTATTTTCCACCATATATCAGCTAAATCTGTGAACAGGGATGCTGTAAGTCTGACTTGGTCTCCTCCCGTGCATCGGAAGACTTCAAAAATATTTTTTGTATTCTCTAGCCAATCATCTGCAATTAGTGGATCCTCTGTCCCAACGAACTCTTTCAGACCTCTCTTCCGAAACCGATCAAACAAAGCATTCAGATCATTCTCCCTTTGAATAATGATGATTTGTGGGCCTGTTGGTTAAGCTTGAATTGGTTCAGCACTCCTCTCTAAAACTTCCAACAACTGCCTTTGCATCTGAGCCATTTCTCTTGCATGGTCTTCGTCTTTTTTGGCCATTTGTTCCTGTAACCTAGCCTGGCTCTCATTGGCCTGGCGCTATTGATCAATCATGGCTCGCATTATCTGCTAAAACTGATTTTGGATGGTGTTATTAGGAGTATCTTCCTCTAGTGGTCCAGTGTGATCATTATTGCTTGCGGTGGGATTGTCGTTCATTGGTCGCTTACAAGGTGGCATAATGCTGCAAAACAAGGTATTAGCACATAATAATCAAGTAGAGGGTCACACATCGATCACACGATTCTAGCTAACCAAACGTCTAACGAATCCTCACCACATCCTTAGGATTTCTAGTTTCTTTTAGTTGCCTGCAACACGTCTTACTCGGATACCAGTTTGTCGCGACCCCAGACAAGGCCGCAGGCCTAATTCGGGATCGGGACGCATAAATAATGCCAGGGCAAGTGCATTAGTTTATTTGGCTAATAAGTACACAGATTAAAGAAGCCCATGATGCTATACATGCACACGATTTCCCGTAGGTGTCCGCGGTGAGCATATTACACATATAGAGTATTTTTCATTCAAAGTGTGGAAGCGTGTAACAAAAACCAAGTTCATAAGTGTCGCGACCCCGGACCGAGAATCCGGGATCGGGACATTAGTGAACAATGATTAATGATGATTATCTACATCAACAATATACAACTTATATAATTTCCCACAGGTGTCCGCGGTGAGGATATCACAACCTTGCATGAATATTTCTTTTTAGTGCGGAAGCATGTAGTAAATCAAATAGACAACTATCTCTAGTCATGCAAGCATTAACATCAAATAACAAAACTGTATCAGAATGAGCAATGATCTATAACATGTTTCCCAAAAGTTGTTAAAGTAAGACAAAATATCATTTAGTTACATTCCCAAGAATAGAGGCCAACATAGGCCAATATGAACAAAACAATAACCCAAAAGAATGGTTAAATAGTTCTCCCAAAATGTTACGCTTCTCATAGCAATCTGATGTCTACATGACATCGTCAGCGCGCCACTCAACTAGAGGTTGCGGTTCACCTACCGCCTCCTCTGGCTCCTCCTCAAGGAAACCGGCAACGGGACCTGAGTACCAAAGCAAAGGATCAGACACGACGGTCTGGCAAGAGAGTGAAAAGATACCACAACATATAATAGATGAAATATCTCGAAAAGCAAGGAAATCTGTTTAAGCAAGAACTCTCACAAGATAGATAAATCATTTTCTAGAAAACATGTAAACAAGATAAAACATATGAGGCAACCAAGGAATCAGGAACTAACAAGATGGCAATCACATAAAGCTAAGTCCTCTGTCACTAAAGTGACAACAGTATCACGGGATGTTGATCTCAGTCACACAAGGTGAGGAGAATCAACGCAAATCATATATACAATATAAATATACGGGACGGGACCACGGTAGCGAACCGGGTATCGGGACGGGACCACGGTAATGACCGGGTATCGGGATCCAAACTGCAGGTGGCGGGACGGGAGAGGGATTTCCAAGTCGGTGGATCAAACCGACAAGGTATCCAAGCTTAGTGATGCCGACTCATAGGTTAAACAACAAATCGGGACATATGCAAAATACATCAAGTCTAAGTAAATAAATGAACGGGGCAAGAATACTCAAATGTGTAACCTTCATTTCATATCGGGCAATGCACTTCGGGACAAGTTAATGTTACTAGTGTAACTCTCATGCTTTCGGGAAAACAAATCATTTAAGTAGACCTGGGAAAATGAAGAAAAATAATGAACTATACCATTTCGGGAAAACTATTGATTTCGACATCTATTTCAGTGGATAGGGGTCCCGTATGTCGATTATTGAAATGACTTGGTACTCCTTGAATTTGAAGACATCCTGGGCTCCTTATTCACTTTGGATTTTCAAAACTTCGAATGACAACCTCGTGATATGGTTTCTTTCTCGGATGGCCTCATACAATGCCTAGTGAATCTCCTTTGATCGACAAAGCTCAGCGCTCGAAACCTGGGGAATTTCGGTTACCTGGCGGTCAGCTGGCGGTTAGCCGCCGCTGGGACGGGCGACTAGCCGCTGGCTTACCGCGGCTGGGCTGCAGAAATGCAGCTTACTGGAAAGTTGACCGCCAAGTGCGGTTAGCTGGCGGTTAGCCGCCGATGTGTTCGGCGGTTAGCCGCTGGCTAACCGTGGAGCTGACCGAGTTCTCAAGTGGAGAAGTGTGCTCTCTGGAAAAGCAACCGTGACATTTCGGCTAGCTGGCTGTTAGCCGCCGGGTGACCGCAGGCTGACCGTCAGGTGCGGGAATCACCCACTGTGTTCAGATTTGAGCCCTTCTCCTCCTCAAAACCATTCTCTCTACTTCCACTTAATCCCTGTAATAACATTGAGCTAAGGGCTCCTCCAATGCCTCTATCTACACTTCTTCAAAACCCCATCATGTGTTCACTCCATCACTTCTTCCATATCAAGTCCAATACAAAGGAAGGAGGAAGGAAACCATTTCACAAACATTCATTTAGGATATACCCAAAAGACAATAAATGCTCAACCAACATGTTTACAAAACATTAAATGAGACTATCAAGGTGCAAAAAGGGCATTTATTTAAACCATAAACACATTAATGAAAGCATGAAAATCCATAAATGCTTCACCAAACCATTTGAGACTTAAAATACTTCATCAGTCACTTGCCTCAAGTCCAAGCTAGCTATACCAAGCCTCAAGTCACCTCTATAGCTCAAATCCAAGCTACAATCAAAAACCCCCAAAACAACCCTAAAATGGGTTACACAAAGAAAGAAAATGATAGAACTTTCAATAATGCAAATGTAGGTTCTCAAGGGTTAGAGGAACACTAATCTAGGAGATGGGGAAGATTACTTACTTGGATGACCTTCAAAAGAAGAGAACTAGTTCAAGGAAGATCTCAAGGTTGGGAGGTTTCTCCAAAAATGGTATCAAGATGCAGCTTACAAGGTGGGGAAGGGGTTGATGATCTCCATTTCGAGTTTGGTGCAAGATTGGTGAGGATTGGAGAAGGAGAAGCAAGAAGAAGGAAGGAAAGTTGCTAGAAAACCCTAGGTCTCTCTCTTGTGCTGGAAAATGAAAATGGAAAAAGAAGGGGAAGGGTCTCCTTTGTTAACAATGAGAGGTTGGGTCCCACAACTTAAGGAACTAATTTGGCTGAAATCATCTATTTCGGTACCTCGGACGAAGTCGACGAAGAAGGAAGAAATGATCGTCGAAATATCTAGTTTCCAAAAAGTATATGTTTCGCGGGTTTCGGGAATATCAAGTTTTGGGTACAGATTTGGTGTGCAATGACTGTTTTACCCTCAAGGCTAAGAAATCGGGTTTCGGGATCACAAACGGAATCGGGATCATCATGAAAGTTGTAGGGATCATCAAAACAAGTAAAACAGGATTAAAATCATGAATGTAAAAACCTCCGATAAATCCTCAAACATATGCAATGTCATGAAAAGGAACCCCCAAAGGGCCCTACTAACACAAAGCAAATCAAAACTCCCAATACTATATCAAAAGCTATTCCAAACCCAACTTAGCCAAAAACACTAATCAAGCTTAGCACTAACACGCAACTTAATTAGCACTAATCGGGTTCACTCGGGTCGGGGTCTTACAATAAGTCATTTCAAAATCACAAGACCGATAGCACGTGTATGCAACTTGATGTAAGAGTGAGTAATGATCATTATAGCATTTCCCGAAAGTAAAGTTAATTATTATACAAAAGATCAGTTAATTAATCACTCCCTAAGAATAAAGCCAATAAAGGCCAGTACAGCCAAAAGAATCCCGAAAAGAATGTGTGTGTCATAATCCCCAAAATGATCCGTATCTCAAGGCTTGATTGATTGTTTACACAACATCAATAGCTTGCCATTCTCCTACATGTTGTGGCTCTCTGGCCACCTCCTCTGGCTCCCCCCCGAGATAACCGGTATTTGGACTTGAGTATCAAAGAGTGGGTCAAACACGACGGTCTGGCAGGTAGGTGAAAGGATATAAAACAGTAGAAAAAATATGAGTTACCTTGGAAAACATTGAAACCTGCTTAAACGATGATTATATATACGAAATAAAGTGCATCAATTATTAGAAAATGCAAATGTACTATGAAAACAAGTAGAGGTACCAAAGAACAAGAAACTAGCAAGATAGCAACCACAATGAGCTAAATCCTCCATCACAATGTGATGAGAGCACGCTGGAGGTGTTGGTCTCAGACACTTGAGGTGACAAGAACCGACAAAATTTATATACATATAGCTAGACAACCACAGCTGCAGAACCAGGTAACAGGAGAAGCGGGATCCAGACTGCAGTTGGCAAGAGCAAGAGGGGGACCCCAAGTCAATGGATCAAGCCGACAAGGTCATCCAAGATTAGCGGTGCAGACTTATAGGTTACATGAAGGAAATCAAGACATATACGTAAATATATATATATATATAAATAGGTGTATAACACCTAAGCAAGCGGGACAGGGTGTCCATAGGCACATAAATCGCATTCATGTCTGGTCATGTATATACAAGACTAGCAAGACACTTAAAGTGCATAAATCAGTATTCCTGTAGCAGGGCTTGTACAATCACATGAAAACAGGAGAGTCCGTATAAAATCCAAGCGAAAAAGAAACACAAAAGGGATCTCTACAAAATACCTGTCCTTTCATGGAGGATCCAAGATTTAAATCAAGGTGTATAAGGGTCCCGTATGCCGGTTTTTGTCACTGACTTGGTACTTAAAAAAATTAAGGACATTCCAAGCTCCCTATACAAATTGACAAGTCCAAAAATCCTCAATGAATCTCTATGATGGGGTTTCTTCCTCAATCAAGTGCCACACTTCGCTTTCTTGGTCTTACCATCGTGTTGGGGCTCCAAACAATACCTCCCCAAGCCTTAGAAGAACTATTCAAGTCTTCTTGCATTGACCCAGGCCTGCTGCACAGTTGACTCGAGCGGACTCAAAGTTCGTTCGAGCTAACGGCTTTCTATGAGGGGTTCACTAGAGCGAAGCCAGGTTCGTTCGAGCGAACCTGCTGATGAGAGCCTAAAAGATACATTTTAGGCCCCTTAATGAGGACTGGGTTATACCGTCGATAGAGATTAATTAGCTTAATTTTGTTATTTTATTGTTTGTAGGTATTACAAATGCAAGGAGAGAAATTCAGAGCTAAAATGGAAGAAATATCACAAAGCATGACAAAGAAGGAGTTGCAAGTAAGAAAGCTGCCAAATATGGGAGGAGACTCAAATAAGAAAGCAAAGCAAGAGTCCAAACATGCATGGGACATCCAACATGGGTCCCACTCACCCCATAGCATGCCAACATGGAAGGTCTTCTAATTGTACCATGATTCTCGAAATTTTCAGAGGCAGCAACTTGAAATGGTCATAACTTTCAACTCGAGTGTCGGATTCGTGAAATCTACATACCGTTGGAAAGCTCTTTTCGAGTAGATATCGTGGAGTCTAAGATTGTATAAATCACAGCTATATCGAGGGAGATATGACCTCGTGAAGTTTTCTGTGATGACCAGTGGGCCCGGACCCGACGGGAATCCGACTCCTACACGAATTGAAGACCTTTTTCACCCCAAAACTTATAAATAAGAGCCCAAACTCGTTTTTGGGGATATTCACACTTTGGGAAAAGGTCTGAAGAAGGTTTTGGAGCTTTTGAGAGCGTAGCCATGGCGATTTCATCAGAGATTCTTCGCCAATCATCTTCCATGCGTAACTAATTCCTCATCTTTGGGTTGCGATGAAGCCCTAACCTTTTGTTTATGGTGATGTATAGGTTTAGGGTTTATTTTAAACGCTTTTGATTATATGACAAGATGGTAATCCATTGAATGGATTTTATAAATGCAATATTTCTTTCTTTGGTATTTTAATCTTGTAGATTTGAATACTAAGTCATATAATGATGCTTGAATGAATGTGCTTGTTAGGTTTAGGATAATCTATGCCATAGAGATAGGTTATGCCCTGATTTACACCCACATCCTTTATTTATTGACTCTGAAGGTTTGTAACCAAGACGAGTCTCTGTAGCGTTGACAGTAAAACCCGAGGCCTATACTTGCCATTGTGCGAGGTTAGAGTGGATTCGTGCCCTTAGATCTTTTCTCTGATTGAATCAAAGTTTTCTTTAATTTGTTAATTTAGAATTTGCAAACCAATCAGCCCATTACTTCGTTTTCTAATAGGATTAGTTTAATAATCAGAACTTTATTTTCCAATAGAATTAGTTTAGGAATTTAGGAAACAGCTCAACTTAGCCTTTTTGTCCCAGTGGATACGATACTCGGTTAACATCTCTGCTTTTACAAGCGGAGAATAATTTATAATTGCAACCCTATTCTAGGATTGGTCACCTGCCCAGGTCAGGTTGGCTCGAGCGAACTGTTAAGTTAACTCGAGCCAACTGCCCTCTGGATGGGGTTCACTCAAGCGAACTGTCAAATTTACTCGAGCGAACTGTCACAGAACACTATTTCTGGGTAGTCCGGCTCCTTCCTTTATTCCTTCGCAAATCCCTTTGAGCCTTTGTTCTTACACATAAATAAGGAGCTCAAAGCTTCCTTTAAATCACAAATATTTCACCATCCAATTTCCCACACCTTGCCTCAAATCACTTTCTTTCCGTCCACATTCCATTCACAAGAGCGAACACCCATCATTCATGAAAATCCACGTGTAACCTAAACAAGTTTAACATAAATCAAATGCAAACATATTCCAAGAGATTTACAAGATAGAAAGACACCTCAATATGTACATTTTGAAATCAATACAAAACCATGTCAATAATCAAGAGCTAAGCATCAATACCATTAATGAAAATAAAGTTTTTCTCACAAGTCATAAGACATGTTCAAAAAATCAAAGAAGTCCATTCATCCACTTGCCTTGGCTTCCAAACTAACTAAAAAATCTCCTAATCTCACTCCCAAGAAACAACTACTAGCATTTCCAAAAACCCCCATAAACAAACCCATTTTAACGAGCTAAAACCTAGAAGAATGGAAGAAGAACACCCTAGGGAAAGTACAGCCACTCCTTCCACACTATTGGGCTGGAAAAAGATGATAAGGGGAAAAGTTCTCTTTTATAGCAAATGGAGATGGGTCCCTCAACTGGCCAAAGTTGACGAGCTAGAAACATGGTTTTATGGACCTTGGATGAGCTCGACGAAGAAGGAAAAAATGATCGTTGAAAAAATCTAGCTTGTAAAAAGTATATATTTCCAGGGTTTTGGAAACATCGAATTTTGTGTCCATATTTGGTGTAAAAAAGACTATTTTGCCCTCAAAGTTGGAAAAGTCGGGTTTTGGGATTTCAAACGGGAACGAAGTCAAAATGAAAGTTATAGATGTTAACGAGATAAGTCTTACGAGGCTAAAACACGAATTGTCGGAATCTCGAATAATCCCCCATGTACACGCAAGGTCACTAAAAGTACCCCAAAGGGTCCTGCTAAATCAAGAAGGCACTCAAAACTCTCCAAAGCTATATAAAAGCTATTATGTTCCCAACTTAACCAAAAACCACTAATCTCACTTAGAGCTAAAACACGACTAAATTAGTGCTAATCGAGGTCACGCTGGTCAGGGTCTTACACTTGTAAAGGAGAGAAGTAGTGAAGAATGAGCTGGTTTCTCTCTGGCTCTTGACTGGTTCGAAACATGAAAATGAAGAGGGGAGGAAGAACACACATGGGATTATGTTTTGAGTTGGGTGAGGTGTGGGCCCCACAAGGACACTAACCTTCAGGGCTTTAAAACTCCCTCTTGCAGGTCCCGAATGAGATCGATGAAAGAGAGTAAAATGATTGTCGAAAAATCTAATTTCCAAAAATATAACTTTTACATAATTTTGCAAACATTGAAATTCATGCACAAATTTTGAGGTGACAATCTGTTTTTCCCTTCTTACAGAAAAATGCGATTTCAGAGTTTAAAAAGTAGACGGAGAGAATATAAAAGTTGTAAACGCTATTTTGAAAATTCAAAGGAATTAAAAATCATAATTTTTCAAATATCAAGAATAAATTCTCCCCACACGCACACGGGTCCCACAGGCCTACTTCGGCCCATGTAAAGCTAAATGCAATGGCTCTAAAAAATTCCTAAAGCTATGGAAAATCTATCAAGCTCACAATCTAAGCTAAACGCCATCTAGTTGCACTTAAGATCTAATCTCTGCTTAAAAGACGCTAATAAAAGTAAACTTGGGTCGGGGTTTGACATCCTCCACCCTTTAGAGCATTTGGTCCTCCAAATGGACACTAGCCTCTTGTAATAAGTGAGGGTACTTCTTCTGCACTTGATCCCGTAGTTCCCATGTTGCTTCCTCTGGCCCGTAATTTTCCCAAAGTACTTTCCCCCAATGGATTGTTCGTGTCCTCAATTCTTGCTCCTTCGTTTCGATGATCTTGACCGGTTTCTCAACATAGGTGGCATATTTTCGAATCTCTAACGGTTCATGTCGCAACACATGTAAAGGGTCTTGGATATACTTTTTCAACATGGAGACGTGAAATACATTATGTACGCCCAAAAGTTCTGGCAATAAGGTGAGTCTGTAAGCTACGGTCCAATGTATCTCCTTAACAGTTTACCCTTCTAGCCAAACCTCAGAGTTCCTCTAGCTGGGGATACCTTTAGAAATACATTGTCTCCTTCTTGAAACTGTAAGTCTCTTCTTCGAACATCGGCATAGCTCTTTTGTCTGCTTCTGGCAACCTTCAATCTTTCCTGAATTAGCTTGATCTTATCGTTTGTCTCACCAATCAAAGTCGGTCCATGAAAGTTGTGTTCACCGATCTCTTCCCAACACACAGGAGTTCTACATTTTCTGCCTTACAGTGCCTCGAAAGGCACCATTCCAATGCTCGAGTGGTAGCAATTATTGTATGCAAACTCACATAGTGCGAACCTTCATCCCTTCGAGTGTTGAAATCCAACACACAAGCTCGTAGCATGTCTTCCAAAGTCTGAATAGTCCTCTCTGACTGACCATCTGTCTGAGGGTAATATGCGGTATTGAACTGAAGCTTCGTACCCATAGACTCATGTAAAGTCTGTCGCGACCCCGGAACGGATCCCAGGGCCCGCGACGGTTGTTGTGTACATTGGAGATATACTTTCCCAAAGGTTTCCGCGGTGAGGATTCCCAAAGACACGCGGAATCTGACTCACACGATCAAGTATGCGGAAGCGTGTAGCAAAACACATTAAGATGAGCACCAATAAAATATTTAAGTGCCATGACAAATAGTAACAAAATATAGTATCAAAGGAAGAAGTTAAAATGGCATTCCCATCATAGTTCAAGTTATAAGACTAACACGAAAGTAAGTTAAGTTTTTGTTACAACCCATAAGAGGCCAACCGAGGCCAATACACTTCTCAAAATAATAAAGGAACCCCAAGACAAAAAGATGACGAGACTCAAGAAACCCGCCCGACGTCTAAATGACATCGTCGGGCTGCCACTCTCTCACAGGGGTTGGCTCACAAGCCTCCTCCTGACGCTCCTCCTCAAAGGCAACGTCTCCTGCACCTGGGCACCAACAAACAAGGGTCAAACACAACGGTTTGGCAGGTAATCAATTTAGGTGCAAGCATGAAACAATAACGTTTTGGAAACATAAAAGCAAATCCATGATTTGAAATACTACAATGACTGAGATACATTTCCGAGAATACAAATAAAGCTGAGATACTAAAACAAACTAGCATGAGTTCATAATATATCATGAATAGTTACAATCCACAAAGAGCTCATCCTTTCTCTATCATTTATATAATGAAAAGAGATAGCACGCACGACAAGCACGATATACATAATATAATCACGACACGATCTCCCATAAATACGGGAATTCCGGCCGCGGAACCGGACACGCACGATGTGTAATAAATACACGACCAGTCTGCAGACAGTTTAAGGACCCCCAGACAGTGGATCAAACTGAAACAGCAGTCCAAGCTCAGTGGTGTTTACTTAATTCATGAATGCACAAAACACGCGAAATACTATCAAAACTTGTCGAGATAAAAATGGGGAAATCACTTATCAAAACACGACGAACACGACTAACAAAAGGCATAATTAATTTGCATAACACGCTTAGGAAGTGGTCCCCTTTTTCTTGAAACAAAACTTCAAAATAAGCTTATACTTGAAATCCAAAACGAATACACGATGGTACTTGTCGTACCAAAACGGAATTCAAACACAAAATCTGACAAGCATGTGTTAAGGCTACTATTTGACCTTTGTGTAATTGGGACCCCAAATGTCGGAATATACAAGAATTGGTGTCCCCGAAGTTGGGTTGCATTTCGAAGTTCCATTTACACAATGTCAAGTCAAAACCCTTATCATAGTCTAGTTTTTTCAACCTTCAAGAAAATACAGAAATGAAATAATTCTTCTTTCTGAATCTGGCAGGTTCGCTCGAGCGGACCTTGTAAGGTGTTGACACTTTGCTCGAGCGAGACAGTTCGCTCGAGCGGATATAAGGTGCGCTCAAACGGACAGCTCTCTGTCTGCGCTCAGAACAAACAAAGGCTTGGTCGCTCGAGCGGACAGGCTTCTGCCTGTGCTCACTGAGTGCAGGAAATGCCTTTCTCTTGCACATCTTCCCCTACATTTTTCTCCTCCTTCTCATCCATAAATCACATACAATCCCTTGAGCCTTCATGCTCATCAAGGGTTCATTTCCATCATTTCACACATCCAAATCCAATAAAACATAACCGTGAAGCTTGTAAACAAGTTTAATACACAATTTCTAAAATAACAATGTAATCAAAATACACATGCATCATTGAACCTATAAAGATTACTTGCCTTGCCCAATGCTAAACAATCATTCTCAAGCACTTCACTCAAGCTATTCCAACACTACAAGAAACCCAAGAGAAATCCACTCAAAACTCAATCAAAATGGAAACAAAGAACCCATTTTAACAAAAGGGTTTGTAAACATGAAAAACATGATCTTTAAGAACTAAAAGGACTTAATGAAAAACATGGGTTGAAGCTCTTACCTAGAAATAGCCAAACAAGAGAGAGGGAAGGAAATGAAGAGCTTATCCCACAAGAAGTTCCAAGAAGTTTGTACCAATAGAAAGCTTGCAAGGAGATGAAGAAGATGCTAACCTTAGAATTTTCTTTGGAGTCTTCTAGCTAGATCATGCAAGATGAGGAAGATGGAAGGAGAAGAGGGGTTTTCAGCCCTAGGTCAAGAAATTGCAGAGATTTGGGGGAAATGAATGAAAAGAGTAAAGAGGGAAAAGAGATGGGTTGACTTAAGACATTAGCAAATGGGGCCCAATTACTTGAACTTTGAAACGACGAAAACATGATCTTGTGGGCCTCGAATGACTTCGATGAAGAAGGATAAAACGATCCTCGAAATATCTAGTTTCCAAAAAGTATATTTTTGACATGGTTTTGAAATCTCGAAATTGTGTCCAGATTTGTGCATAAAAGACAATTTTACCCTCTTTGGCCAAAACATGGGTTTTTGGGCTTCAAACATGAATGGCCTTAAGACGAAAGTTGTAACACATAGAAAAATCATTCAAATGAAATCAAAATCACAATCACACGGAAACCAACACAATCCTCCCAAGCTTACACGTGCACTCAGGCCTTCCTGAGTGTGCCTGACTAATACTAAACGTTCTCAAAATTCCCAAAGCTATGACCAAGACTAAAACTAATTACTTCTAACCCAACGACAACTAAACCCACTTAGGACTAAACACATACTAATCGCATACTAATCGAATTGGTCTGGGTTGGGGTCTAACAAAGTCTTCTAGAACCTCAAGACGAATCTGCTATCTTTGTCAAATGTGATCGAAACTGGTTTGCATTACCGCTGACAATCTCATTGACAAATGCTTTCGCGAGAGGTAACATGTGCATCTTCTTTCCTGTCTTCATCAGAAGGAAATGTGATGATTTCGTGAGACGGTCGACAATAACCCAAATCGCATTGTTCCCCTTATTGGTAGTTTGTAAGCTTGAAATAAAATCTATTGTGAGATGTTCCCATTTCTACTTTGGAATTTCTAAAGGTTGCAAAAGACCTGGAGGCTTCTGATGTTCTACCTTTATCAATTGACATGTCATGCATCGAGACACAAAAGCTGTTATTTCTCTCTTCATGTTATTCCACCAGACTCTACCCTTTAAGTCATGATACATTTTTGTACTCCCTGGGTGCATGGTGTACTTCATTCTTTAACTCATCAATATTTGGCACGCAAAGCCGTTCTCGGAAGTATAATACTCCATCCTTAATCCGGAAGTCTGGACGTTCTGCTATGTGATCCACAATCTTAACCAAATCTGGGTCTTGCAACTGATTCTCTTTGATTTTCTGAATGAAGGTAGGCTCTGACACTGACATGTTTGCTATCATTACACCCTTCCTTAAAAGTTGTAAATCAACTCCCAAGTCTTCAAACTGTTGAAAAACACAAGTTACTTGCAAACTGGCCACGTTCCCTGACTTTCTACTCAAAGCATCTGCGACTACATTAACTTTTCGAGGATGGTAATTGATTGGGAAGTCATAATTCTTGATATATTCCATCCATCTCCTCTGCCTCATGTTAAGCTCTTTCTGTGAAAAAAAAATATTGCAAGCTTCGATGGTCCGAGTAGACTTCAAATTTTTCTCCATAGAGATAATGTCTGCACATCTTCAATGGAATGACGACTGCTGCTAACTCTAAGTCATGGGTTGAATAGTTTTTCTCGTGATCCTTCAACTATCTAGAGCCATATGCAATAATCTTTCCATCTTGCATCAGTACACAACTGAGTTCCACATTCGAAGCATCTATATACACCAAGAATCCACCGCTGCTCGATGGTAATGTGAGGAGAGATGTTGTGGCTAACCTCTTTTTCAACTCTTCAAAGCTATCTTCACATTGCTCATTGCAAACAAATCGTATGTTTTTCTTGGTTAGTTTGGTCAAAGGTGCTGCAATAGATGAAAATCCCTGCACAAACCTTCTATAATAGCCCGCTAAACACAGAAAACTTCCGATTTCAGTCACATTCTTCGGCTTTTCCCAACTAATGACTGCCTTACTCTTGGCTGGATCGACTGCTAAACCTTTTTTTGGAGATGATGTGGCCTAGAAAAACAACTTGCTCTAGCCAAAATTCACACTTCCCAAGCTTCGCATAAAGGTGATTCTCCCTAAGAAGTTGCAGTGATGCCCTCAAAAGCTGTTCATGATCTTCCTTGGACTTAGAGTACAACAAAATATCATCGATGAATACAACTATGAATTGATCTAAGTGTGGTGCAAAGATCTTGTTCATTAGAGCCATGATCATTGCAGGTGCGTTTGTCAGTCCCAGGGGCATCACTTAGAACTCATAATGCCCATATCTAGCTCCGAAAGTTGTCTTTGGTACATCCGATTCTCTGACTCTCAACTGGTGGTAGCTGGACCGTAAGTCAATCTTCGAAAAATATGCTGCTCCTTTCAACTAATCAAATAGTTCATCTATTCTTGGCAATGGGTATTTGTTTTTCATGGTAACCTGGTTCAGTCTTCTATAATCAATACACATTATCAAGCTACCATCTTTCTTCTTGACAAACAAAACTGGAGCTCCTCATGGTGAGATGCTTGGTTTAAGAAAATCCTTCTCTAGTAATTCTTCCAATTGTACCTTCAATTCACCTAATTTAGCTGGAGCCATCCTGTAAGGTGCAATAGAAATTGGAGCAATCCCTGGTAATAGTGCGATTGTGAAGTCAATCTCTCGAACTGGTGGCAAACCTAAAATCTCCTCCGGAATACATCTGGAAATTAACATACAATGGGGATTCCCTACAACCCTTGGGATTGTTTATCCTCCGTGTTAAACGCTACATATCCCTGACGACCACTTCTCAAAAGTTTGGAAGTTGATAAGTCCACAATATTACATATTTAATTAATTAATTCATATAAATTTGTTGACTTAATTAAAATAAAAATGCATTGAATTCATAGATTTTCACAAAATCATGCAATTAGACTCTGTTGGTTGAATTTAAGTAAAATTCTCATAAAAATACATGTCTTGGTGAAATTATCAAATTCTGCATTCTTGGGCCCCATGCATAACATCAATCCTTTTAATAAAAAATATTATTTCTGAATAATTTTTAATTGTTTTGTAGAAATTCAGAAATCAGGACCCAATTGAGAAGAGAAAAATTCAGAGTTTCATTCCAAGTGGCCATCTCAAATTCAAGGGGTGCACCTCATTGTGGGGCCCATCTTCATTCAATTTATGCAACACGTTTGAATTTACAGATTTGAGGATTTCTCCAACCAATGTGAGCCCATGTGTGGAGAGTTGCAATGATAAGAAGAATCCAGGTTTAATTAGAAGATCATTAGAAAGATTATCTACAAGTAGGTTTCTAACCAAAGAAATTCTAAGATTTAAAAATATTCAAATCCTTGAATTACCCAAAGAGTTGAACGTCCAAAAAGGAGGCACCAAAAATCCCTCACGTGAAAATCACTCTCCCCCTATTCTTTCTCTCTCTATCTCTCTTCCCCTCCTAATTTTTCTCTCTTTATTCTCTCCCTCTCAATCTCTAACTCCCTCATCTCTATTTTTTCTCTCTTTCTCTCTCCCATCTCCACTCTCTCACGTGAATCTCTCTCCCCTTCTAAATTCTCTCTCGTTCTTTCTCTCCCATTAACGTTTTTTTTAATCTCTCTCACCCTCATTCCCCCTAGAAGTCCAATCTCTCTCTCACGCAATTCCACTCTCCCCCCTTCTCTTGGACGACCAGCAACATATTTCATCCCTTTTCCATTATTTTTTCTTCATCTCTCATCCTTCCATCAATATTTCATCCAAGGCCTTCCCTATGGCACAACACCACTTGGATTTCTACGCCACCGTTGCACCGCCGCCGTTGCTATTGTCATTCCACCATCGGACCAGCCTTGAAATCATCTTCCCTTGCTTAGATTTCAAATCGCAAAACAGGAGCTAGTCGGATCGTCGTTCAGGACCGCGAGTCCCTCTCCTCCGTTTAGTGTTTCTTGTGTCTCGGGTAAGGTTGGATGCACTTTATTTTAATTCAAATAATTTAGTATTGGTTATTTGCTTGTAATGGGGCTTTCATTAATAAATCAAGTTTATGGGGTCTTGGTCTTCACTAATGGATCAACATTGAATTTTTGTGTGTTGTGACAGTGCACACTTGGTGCGGTGGTCTTGATTTTTCTTGATGTCATTTAGCAAAGTAACCATTTCAAAATTTTAGAATTAAAATCCATTTTTTTATTCTCTAATTTTATTTTATTTTATTTTATTTTCATGCATCTTAATAATTATTACAATTGGTTGGACTAATAATTCTTATGGTGATGCAGTAGTTAGATTAGCTTTCTAGATTAGGATTTTTATTTTTCTTTGGCTGTAATTAAGTTTTTTGAGACTTGTAATTAATTTTTAATTAAAATAGGACATTTGATTTGTATAGTTTTTTTTTAGGCTAGAACTAGTTTTTAGTTGGACAGGTTTTGCTCGATTAATTACTCCATGTGGATCGACCTCGGACTTCACCGAGTTAATACTACAATCGCGGTCTTGCACTTGGGGCTGACAAACAAGTTGGACTTCTTGGTCCTTGTCAAGGTATGCAGAAATGACTACAAGGTATGCAGAAATGACTACAGGAAATGTTTCATTTTCTCCAAGGTATGCATATTTCAGGTGAGAGGGCAATGGTTTCAAATCAGGTTTGGGCGACCTCACTTGAGATGGAAGGGACAGAGTACCAGTTGGTACCAGCTCTTCAAAAGAGGGTTTGCCTACAGTGTTGACCAGTTCAACAGTGCTATCATGTTTTTCTTCGTAGAGGGTCAAGTCCTCAATTGACTTAGTAGAATCTGAGATCGATTTTTCAAAAGTTTCTGCTGTAAGAACACCGATCAAATCTACTTCTTCAAAGTCAATGTTATCATCCCGTGGTTGTTTGCAAAGGTCAAAAATATTTAGCTCTAAAGTCATGTTACCAAAAGATAGCGTCATTTTTCCATTCTCCATGGTATGTTGATATTGCTAATTATCTAGCTTCGGGTGAAATTCCAAAAGAATGGATGCAGCAAGATAAAAACAAGTTTTTCATTGAGGTGAAACAGTTTTTCTAGGATAAACCATACCTTTTTAAATATAGCCCATACCAAATCATTAGGAGATGCATTCCTGACCATGAAATAAACAGTGTAATATCATTTTGCCACTCTCATGCTTGTGGTGGCCATTTTTTTGCTAAGAAGACCGCTCACAAAATTTTGTAATCTGGATTTCACTGGCCCACGTTATTTAAAGATGCACATGATTTCTGTAAGGCATGTGAGCAATGCCAAAACTCGGGTTCAATTTCCAAAAGGAATATGATGCCTTTAAACCCAATTTTGGTCATCGAGTTATTCAATGTTTGGGGTATAGACTTTATGGGACCTTTTCCCCCGAGCTTTGGTTTTCATTATATCCTCGTTGAAGTTGATTATGTGTCCAAATCGATTGAAGCAATCCCATGTAGGAATAATGATTCTAAAACAGTAAAAAAGTTTATCTTGGACAATATCTTTTCCCGTTTTGGAACTCCATGTGCCATCATTAGTGATGGGGGCACTCACTTTTGTAACCGCATTATTAAGAGTTTATTTAAAAATTATGGTGTCACACATAAAGTGGTTACCCCCTATCACCCTCAAATAAGTGGGCAGATAGAGGTCTCAAATAGGGAAATCAAAATTTTTTTTTGAAACCACGGTAAAACCAAATCGTAAGGATTGGTCAATGCTGCCAAATGATGCTTTGTGGGCTTATAGAACTGCTTATAAGAGCCCAATTGGGGTGTCTCCATACCGGCTTATATATGGGAAAGCTTGCCACCTTCCGGTGGAGTTAGAACATAAAGCTTATTGGGCCATAAAACAACTGAACCTTGACCTAGACAAGGCTGGGGAGAAAAAAGGCCTTGATTTAAATGAATTAGAAAAATTGAGAAATGAGGCTTATATGAACTCATGAATTTACAAAGACAGGACTAAGCTAAGGCCTTTCGTGATAAACGGATATTAAGGAAGTCATTCCATCCTTCTCAAAAAGTCCTATTGTACAATTCTCAACTTCATCTTTTCCCTAGAAAGTTAAGATCTCATTGGACAGGCCCCTACATTGTTCAAGAAGTATTTCCATATGGGGCAGTGACCCTTATTGATTCATTGAATGGTACCTCTTTTAAAGTTAATGGACAACATTTAAAACCTTTCTTAGAGATATTCCTCTAAAGGAAAATGAAATTCCTTTGATCGATCCTGTCTATCAGGATTGATGGGCACTAGATCTGACCGTGGCCCACACCTTTGTACATTATGTATATATATATCTATATATTTTTTTCCTACTTTTTCTTTTTGTGTTCTTTGTCTCACATTGGACATGTTTCTATATAAAAGCTTCATTATTCCAGGTGCTTTCTACCCCTTTCCTCCCTTTACATTTTCACCTCATGTTATATTCAATTTTACATTTCATGTATGACATCGAGGACGTTGTCCAATTTTAGACAATTTTTTTTCATTTTTGCGTAAGTTTTTCTCAAAAAAACAAAGAGAAAGAAAACAATATAATAAATAAATATAAAAAAACAAAACAAAAAAAAGAGGAGGTTTTCAAAAGAACTTGACGATTCGAAGATGTCTAGAAATTTGGAATTTCAGAATTTTGGAAGGAAGTAAAATGAAGGTTCACAACTTTTTGAAAGATAAATAGAATACCGAACTTTGATTTTCACTATAACACGTGTACATCATTTCAAAAGTCTTGGATAAAAAGATTTAAGTGTCATTTTCAAAATTCTTTCAAGAGACAAAAATAGACGACTTTCTGAAATTCGGTCATATGAGTTCTCCTGGTTCATCGGTAAGGTAAGGCCAAACAAAACCAGTGAATTAATTAGGGTAAATTGAAAAAGGCTGCCTATTGTTGGGGACCGTTTAAAAAAAAAGGGTGACAAGGGATGCACAGAAAGGTGTTTATAAAATCCATTTTTTCAAAAAAAAAGAGAAAAGAAAAAGTGTTTAGTTGTGTGACTAGTTTGGGTTCGTAGCCTTTTTAACCCGAGCTAGTAAGCTCGTAGGAGTATTTACATGCCTAGTGCCTTAAAGACAACTGTTTTAGGAGTCATTGGCCTAACACTCATTACATGGGTTAATTAGAAAGCTTAAGGGACCTAGGCATTGCACAGTCACATGTGTGCATTAAAAAAAAAAAGGTGCGTCTCGCGGCCTTTGAAAAAACAGTAGTGCGAAAGCCGTCATAGTAGCCTTGAGAGGAGACTTGTATTTACCCCGAATCTAGGAAAGTTGAAAATCCTGAGGGAGAATTCTGTTTTCATGGCATTATCTTAGACATTTAAATTTTTTGATTTGATGTATACACTTGCACAAGGCACCCAAAGTTTTGGTATGATGTTTTAAAAGATTTAAAAAGAAAAACGTGAACCAGATTTTGAAAAGTCTGAAATCTTGATTATTCGAGGATTTAAGGCATCCGATTTAACTCAATCGTCTTTTGAAAAAACTTTTTGTTGATTTATTTTATTTTATTTTATTCTATTTTTAGGTAAATGAATTTTATGGGCATATTCACTGCAAACCCTCACGAAGCACAACTCGTCCACTGGAGGTAACCTAGGGGTTTAAGGGCTTGTTGCATACACTACCAGCGAAAGTGGTGTTTTCCATTTTGTCTTTGCATTTAGATTATATTAGATTAGGCTAGAAGACCAACCCTAGTTCACATATTTTGCTCGGGACTAGCAAGACGCTGGTTGGTGGGTGTGATAAGTCCACAATATCACATATTTAATTAATTAATTCATATAAATTTGAGGACTTAATTAAAATAAAATGCTTTGAATTCAAAGATTTTCACAAAATCTTGCAATTAGACTATGTTGGTTGAATTTAAGTAAGATTCTCATAAAAATACATGTCTTGGTGAAATTATCAAATTTTGCATTTTTGGGCCCCATGCATAACATCAATCCTTTTAATAAAAATTATTTTTCTTGAATAATTTTTAATTGTTTTGTAGAAATTCAAAAATCAGGACCCAATTGAGAAGAGAAAAATTCAGAGTTTCATTGCAAGTGGCCATCTCAAATTCAAGGGGTGCACCCCATTGTGGGGCCCATCTTCATTCAATTTATGCAACACGTTTGAATTTACAGATTTAAGGATTTCTCCAGCCAATGTGAGCCCATGTGTGGAGAGTTCCAATGATAAGAAGAATCCAGGTTTAATTAGAAGATCATTGGAAAGATTATCTACAAGTAGGTTTCTAACCAAAGAAATTCTAAGATTTAAAAATATTCAAATCCTTGAATTACCTAAAGAGTTAAACGTCCAAAAAGGAGGCACCAAAAATCCCTCATGTGAAAATCACTCTCCCCCTATTCTTTCTCTCTTTATCTCTCTTCCCCTCCTAATTTTTCCCTCTTTATTCTCTCCCTCTCAATCTCTAACTCCCTCATCTCTATTTTTTCTCTCTTTCTCTCTCCCATCTCCACTCTCTCACGTGAATCTCTCTCCCCTTCTAAATTCTCTCTCTCTTTCTTTCTCTCCCATTAATGTTTTTTTTAATCTCTCTCACCCTCATTGCCCCCAGACGTCCAATCTCTCTCTCACGCAATTCCACTCTCCCCCCTTCTCTTGGACAACCAGCAACATATTTCATCCCTTTTCCATTAATTTTTCTTCATCTCTCATCCTTCCATCAATATTTCATCCAAGGCCTTCCCTAAGGCACACCACCACTTGGATTTCTACGCCACCGTCGCGCCGCCGCCGTTGCTATCGTTATTCCACCATCGGACCAGCCTTGAAATCATCTTCCCTTGCTTGGATTTCAGGTCGCAAAACGAGAGCCGGTTGGATCGTCGTTCAAGACCGAGAGTCCCTCTTCTCTGTTTAGTGTTTCTTGTGTCTCGGGTAAGGTTGGATGCACTTTATTTTAATTCAAATAATTTAGTATTGGTTATTTTCTTGTAATGGGTCTTTCATTAATAAATCAAGTTTATGGGGTCTTGGTCTTCACCAATGGATCAACATCGAATTTTTGTGCGTAGTGACAGTGCGCACTTGGTGCGGTGGTCTTGATTTTTCTTGATGGCATTTAGCAAAGTAACCATTGCAAAATTTTAGAATTAAAATCCATTTTTTTATTCTCTGATTTTATTTTATTTTATTTTATTTTCATGCATCTTAATCATTATTTCAATTGGTTGGACTAATAATTCTTATGGTGATGCAGTAGTTAGAATAGGTTTCTAGATTAGGATTTTAATTTTTCTTTGGCTATAATTAATATTTTTCAGACTTGTAATTAATTTTTAATTAAAGTAGGACATTTGATTTGTATAGTTTTTTTTTAAGCTAGAACTAGTTTTCAATAGGACAGGTTTTGCACGATTAATTACTCCATGTGGATCGATCTCGGACTTCACCGAGTTATTACTACAATTGCAACCTTGCAATTGGGGTTGATGAACAAAAGCCTTCAAAGCTGAAATTAGTTTTACTTGTGGTTTCTTCATGTCTCCCTGAAATTTAATTCCCATAGGTGTAGTATCCAACTTGAAAGTAATAACATTATTGAAACAATCTATGGTTGCATGATGTCCCGCTAACCAGTCCATTCCCAAGATGATATCAAAATCGTGCATATCCAACACAATAAGGCTTGCTGGCAATTCAACTTCTCCAATCTTAACTGCGCAATTGGGATAATAGTTTGTACAAGCAATTTGTTTACCTACCGGAGTGGTGACAACCAAAAGAAATGCAAGTTCGCTAATAAGAATAGCAATCAACTTAGCAAAAATAGGAAATATAAAAGAATGAATGGCTCCAGGGTCAAACAATATCTTAGCTTCTACTCCACAGACGAGAAGTTTACCTTTAACCACATTGCCTGCTGCATCTGCGTCCACTTGGTTGAGATGGAAGATTCATCCACGTTGTTGTTGTTGCTTATTCCTTCCTTGGTTTTGTCTTCCTTGCTGCCCATTTCTGTTTTACTAAGGAGGATGGGGATTTTGGTTTTGAGGTGGCTGCCTTGCCTGTTGCTGCTGTTGTTAAGGTGCTCTAACTTGATTCTGAATGGCTTGGTGATTTTGTTGGGGTGCTTATAGTTGTTGCTGCTGAGGCCTGTTGCCTTGGTTGTTAAACCTTGGACAATCACGGAGTAAGTGGTCAAAAGATCCACACTTGAAACATGCTCCTGTAATCTTACAGTGTTCATTGAAGTTATGGTTTATGCCACAATTATCACATTGTCCTGGTGCCTGAGCATTTTGATCCTGTCTTGTCCTCTTATTCTGCTGCTGCCTCTGATTCTGATGGTTCTTTTGAGATGCTTACTGATGTTTCCTCTGAGCATGTTGAATGATCTTGTTGTTGATATCCTCAAACTTAAAAGATCGTTTGACTGCCTCTTGGAAGGTAGTAGGTAGGACCACACCGGTAGCATCTCTCTCATTATAGGATTGAGTCCCTCCAGGAACTTGAGGATTTTCTTTTGTTCGGTGTTAATCAGGTCAGGGGCATATCTGGATAGTCTCTCAAACTTTGTTACATATTCGAGGACCATCATGTCCCGTTGTTTGAGTAGTTGGGACTCTACAGCCTTTTGCCTCTTGATGTGAGAGGACACATACTTCTCACTGAACTGCTCCTTGAATGTAGCCCATGCAGTGTCAATCGCAATGGTCAGATAACCATCCTTGATAGTCTTATAACAAATGTCAGCGAGTCCAGTAAACAAGGAGGCTGACAATTGAACCTATTGTTTGCTCCTGCATCTGAAAAGATCAAAGATGTTTTCCGTGTGAGATAAATCCCCTGCCTAACCTGCACTATCACTGTTACTGCTGGAAGGAATTATATTCACTGGGTCTCTACGTGGAGGCATGGTGCTGCAAAACCACATGTTAGTACAATAAAAATATACTAGGGAGAGTGTATCCAAGATCTCACTCAATACTAACTAACGAAAGTTCTAATTAATCCTCGCCACATCTCTACCTTTCTAGTCTGTTTTAATTGCCTGAAACGTGTCCTGCTCTGTTACCGGTTTTGAAATAATTTCAAAAATATTGATTTATAGCATGATTATGCTTTATTCTTTTACCTGCCAGATCGTCGTGTCTAACCCCTTCATTTTGGTGTTCAGATCTAGATTTCGTTACCCTTGAGGAGGAACAGAAGGAGACGGCTGTTGAGCAACCTATTGAGCGAGAGTGGTAACCCAATGATGTCATCTAGACATCGGGTTGGGTCTTGATATGCGGAACATTTTGGGGATTGACTAGCTTCTTTTAGGAATTCTGTTATTAGCCTTTGTTGGCTACCTTTTGGGATATGTAAAACTTAACTTTATGTTTTAGGAGGACTAGTACAGCTCAAACCATGTGAGAGCTCGGACTTAGCCAACCCATGTTGAAGCCTAAAATGAGACTTCAGACTTTGCCTCTCATATGAAAGCGTGAAATGTGGCCATCTTTAACTACTCCTTCAAAACAGCCTTAAGGAGTGCAAACATTAAGTTTTGGCATTTCAACATCACTTGGATTGACTTCACTCTTCTGTTGACACCAAAAAAGCCACTTGCCTCTTCAACATCAAGAAGCCACATGAAGCTGAAAGTCCGGGATCCTTAACCCTAGAGGGGGGGGGGGGGGGGTTGAATAGGGTGAGCTTCAAATTAGTGACCAATTATAACCAATTTTAACTTCTTTAAATTAAATTAGCACTAGTGATGATTATCAAACTAAATGCGGAAGCTAACAAAAACAATCACCACAAAGCAAGCACCATCACACAAAGATTTATAGTGGTTCGGCCTCAATGCCTATATCCATTACCGGCTTGTGATCCAACACCCCACCGGATTTCCACTATCTATGCTTTTCAATTGGCTAAGCAATAACCTTTACAATGATGTTTTTCTAGGCTAAACAACAACCTATCAATGTGCTTTTCTAGGCTAAGCAATAACCTTTACAAGATGCTTTTCCAAGGCTAAGCAATAACCTCTACACTATGCTTTTCTTAGGCTAAGCAATAACCTTTACAAGATAATTTTCTCAAAGAAGTGTCTACACAAACACTTTAAGAGATACAATTAAAGCTCAATTACAATGCCTCTAAAATAGGCGGATATGAAATTGAAAATCTAGCTCACACAAACACTATATGAATGCAAAGGTGTATGTGAAAGAAGGTGCGATTCAAATCTGAGCTCTTAAAAAAAAAAAAAGATCTATGGCTGGAATTTTCAAAATCAAATCAAATCTGATCTGGACTGCTGAAACCAGCCATGTAAATCACAAAAAAAACACCATGAAATCATGATCAACGTGTAGATAATGAAAGGAGAAACAAGAGAACACATACCTGATGTTCTTGGGTTATAAAAACACCAATTTCTGAACTTTGAGATCAGATCTGTAGGCTACAACTTTCAGCACACCTTGCTGGAATTTCTGCAGCAGGTTTTCCTTCTAGTCTTCTCCTCTATTCCTCTTTATCCTAATCTGATTGGCTAGTGTTAGTGGGAACAAACTAGGCTTCCTTCTAATAGTTTTTCCTTGATCTGAAGTGTAGAGATCAGATCTCAATGTCTTCTTCTTCAAGAATAAAAAATGCAATCAGCAAGAGCCCAGCCTTGTGCAATGGACGTTCAAAATCTTATTGGAAGTTTTCTTTGGGCTGCACCTTTTTTTTCTCTCCAATCTGTTGCAACTAAGAGGAGTTTTTTTTTTTTTTCAAAAAACAAACCAATCTGTTGCAACTAAGAGGAGTTTTTTTTTTTTTTTCAAACAACAAACCAATCAGTTCAATGGACGTCCATCACTCCTAATTTTTAGTTTCCAAAGATAATTAGGAAACTTCAATCTCTAGGAAAACTTGCACAAAAAGAATTTCAGCCTTCCAAGTGATAGGACCTACACAATCTTTGGACCCACACATAAGGGACCACATTGGCTAGCCCACACACACTATGGCTCATGCACCAATAATTTATCTAGAGTTGTAATTCATGTATGCCACCAAAGGCCTATTTGAATTTACACTCAAAAATTATTTCTTCACACATCATCTAAATAATTTAGGAAACCTTGCCAATATAGGAAAGTGGCTAGAGAAGGGACCAAAAGACATATTTGCGATTGGCTCCCAAAATGACCAAAATGTCCATGCTAACCCCATAGCAACATTAAGATCATTCTAACCCTAACTTATTCCACTAAAGAGTTATGGTTGCACTCCAGGGACAAATATTAAATATGAAATAAGCTCGTCAGGTAATGACATTCGTCTTCGACCTACTAAGTGAAATGACGGAAATGCCCCTCTATGTAACAACCATAATCAAGTCAGGTTATCCGATGTACTATCAACCTTCTTCATTATATCTAAACCTTAGAACTTCATATCCTTGACTTAATCATCATGCGGATATCTTTCTCTTGGTCCAAGGAGCGACCCACAAGTTCAACATCCATATGGAACATCCATATACTAAGATCTTAGATTTTGATGATTAATCGGATAATTCTAAGGGGACGATCACTCCATTACTAGATGGCATAGATTCTTTATTGCATCTGCACGTCCCAACTAATCAAGCTCGAGTACCCAAAACACAGAGCTGTCGACCCATGAACAGGATCTCACCCATAGTGAATTAAAGTACAAGAACTCGACTTCGTTAGTTCATCCACATATGCTCAAGATTAAGAGCACTGGTCTCTCAATAGCATAAGGTGAATTGATCTCTCTCAATGATAGTACTATTTTAGAGATCACACCTTCAAATGGTCTTGTTCAATGCATGACACATGCACTAATGAGATAAATCCGAAAAAGCCTCCTATGACTAAGGTAAGTCACCCTGAATACAGGAGAGTATCTCACTATAACTTATACCAAGATTAAGTGCCCAACTCCATCTCTCAGTTATGAACCAGTTTATTGTTTCAAGTGTCCATGACTCAGACCTGTCTGTGTGTAGCCACTACACACCCAAGTCATTTACTAGAAACAATGGACCTTACACAAACATACATATATACATGCGGACATGAGAAAAGAATAATTCTAATAAATAACCAGTAAATATCCAGTAACAGAGATGTGTGTGCAGTCAGTGGGCTTTAGGGCATATACAAATCCCAACAAACTCCCACTTGCACTATAGACCACTACTTCCTAACGAAACTCCCATAGACTCAACATGAGAATTAAACACTTTCTCAGTAAGAGTCTTAGTGAAAGGGTCAGCTAAGTTATTGGCAGAGGCAATCTTCTCCACCACTATTTCTCCTTCTTGGATGAACTCCCGGATTAAGTGGTACTTTCTCTTAATGTGTTTGCCTTTCTTGTGATTCCTGGGCTCTTTGCTCTGTGCTACGGCACCGGTATTGTCGCAGTACATGACAATCGGTTTCTGTAGGTAGGAACAACTCCCAATTCCAATAGGAATTTTCTGAGCCATACAGCTTCCTTTCCTGCTTCCGCTGCCGCCACATACTCTGCCTCCATGGTAGAATCAGCAGTACATTCTTGCTTGACACTTCTCCATGATATAGCCCCTCCTGACAGAGTAAAAACGTATCCTGAAGTAGACTTACTGGCATCTCTATCAGATTGGAAATCAGAGTCTGTATACGCCAGAGGCGTCATATCATCTGATAGGTAAGTTAGCATATAATCTTTCGTTCTCCGAAGATACTTGAATATATGCTTAACAGCTGTCCAGTGCGTAGGTCCAGGGTTTGACTGATATCTGCTAACCATGCCAACGACAAAACAAATATCTGGTCTAGTACATAACATTGCATACATGAGGCTTCCAACAGCTGATGCATATGGTACTCTCCTCATATTCTCTATCTCCTCAGGTGTCTTCGGACATTGATCCCGAGATAGTGGTACTCCATGTCTAGAAGGTAGCAAGCCCTTCTTGGAGTCATGCATGTTAAACTTGACCAATATCTTCTCAATATACGAAGATTGGGATAAGGCTAACATCTTATTCTTGCGATCTCACAAAAGCTTGATCCCTAAGACATAGCTTGCCTCACCCAAATCCTTCATCTGAAATTGAGATGATAACCAAACCTTGGCAGATGACAACATGCCAACATCATTTCCAATGAGTAATATGTCATCCACATACAGGACTAAAAATGCAACTGCGTTTCCACTCCCTTTCTTATACACACATGGTTCATCAATGTTTTGATCAAAGCCAAAAGATTTGACTGCCTGATTAAACTTGATGTTCCATCCCCTAGATGCTTGCTTAAGTCCATAAATAGACTTCTTAAGCTTACAGACCATGTTCTCTTGGCCACCAGTAATGAAACCCTCTGGTTGCATCATATAGATGCATTCGTCAAGACTTCCATTAAGAAAAGTTGTCTTGACATCCATCTGCCATATCTCGTAGTCATAATGACATGCGATGGCTAAGAGAATTCTAATGGACTTAAGCATGGCCACTGGTGAAAATGTTTCCTCATAATCGATACCCTCTTTCTGAGTATATCCTTTCGCCACCAGTCTTGCTTTGAAGGTTTCCACCTTCCCATCCACTCCTCTCTTCCTCTTGTAGATCCACTTGCACCCTTCAGGTGCATCCACAAGTTCCCAAACTTGATTGGAATACAAAGAATCCAATTCAAATTTCATCGCTTGCTCCCACATGTCAGCATCTATATCCGTTACTGCTTCATCATAACTAGCAGGATCCTCAACCAGATCCTCGGAGTCTGTCATAAAGGACATTCCTAGATATCTATCTGGTGGTCTAGAAATTCTCCCACTACGACGAGGCTCCGGAGTGTTAAAAGGAATGTCCTGATCATCTACCGCCTTAGGATCTGGTACAGGTGTTGCAGGAGATCCCGGAAGAATCTCCTCTAGTGTTTCTTTACAACTTAGCTCTTGGTGCATCATGCAATCATCCTCCAAGTATCTAGCATGAGTGCTGATAAGCACTTTCTGCTCCTTTGGATGATAAAAGATGCCACCTCTCGTTCCCTTTGGATACCCAATGAAGTAGCACATTTCCGATATGGGTTCCAGCTTGGTAGCTTTATCATTCAGCACATAGGCTGGACAACCCCAAATGTGGATATGTCTTAAACTGGGTTTTCGGCCTGTCCACATTTCTTGCGGTGTCCTAGGTACTGATTTAGAAGGTACCAGATTCAAAATGTATGTTGCTGCTTCTAGGGCATATCCCCAAAAAAATATGGGTAGGGTTGCATGACTCATCATGGACCTTACCATATCCAAAAGGGTACGGTTTCTCCGCTCCACTACACCATTTTGCTGGGGTGTACCCGGTGCAGACAACTGAGTCACAATCCCATGTTGTGTGAGGTACTCCTTGAACTCACCCAGGAGGTACTCGCCACCTCGATCAGATCGAAGTGCTTTGATATGTTTCCCTAGTTGTAACTCCGCCTCAGCCTTGAACTGCTTGAATTTATCAAACGCCTCAGACTTGCGTCGCATTAAGTACACATATCCATACCTGGAGTAATCATCGGTGAAGGTGATGAAATACTCATAACCTTCTCTAGCCGGTTTTTTCATAGGACCGTACACATCAGTGTGTACCTACTAAGTGAAATGACGGAAATGCCCCTCTATGTAACAACCATAATCAAGTCAGGTTATCCGATGTACTATCAACCTTCTTCATTATATCTAAACCTTAGAACTTCATATCCTTGACTTAATCATCATGCGGATATCTTTCTCTTGGTCCAGGGAGCGACCCACAAGTTCAACATCCATATGGAACATCCATATACTAAGATCTTAGATTTTGATGATTAATCGGATAATTCTAAGGGGACGATCACTCCATTACTAGATGGCATAGATTCTTTATTGCATCTGCACGTCCCAACTAATCAAGCTCGAGTACCCAAAACATAGAGTTGTCGACCCATGAACAGGATCTCACCCATAGTGAATTAAAGTACAAGAACTCGGCTTCGTTAGTTCATCCACATATGCTCAAGATTAAGAGCACTGGTCTCTCAGTAGCATAAGGTGAATTGATCTCTCTCAATGATAGTACTATTTTAGAGATCACACCTTCAAATGGTCTTGTTCAATGCATGACACATGCACTAATGAGATAAATCCGAAAAAGCCTCCTATGACTAAGGTAAGTCACCCTGAATACAGGAGAGTATCTCACTATAACTTATACCAAGATTAAGTGCCCAACTCCATCTCTCAGTTATGAACCAGTTTATTGTTTCAGGTGTCCATGACTCAGACCTGTCTGTGTGTAGCCACTACACACCCAAGTCATTTACTAGAAACAATGGACCTTACACAAACATACATATATACATGCGGACATGAGAAAAGAATAATTCTAATAAATAACCAGTAAATATCCAGTAACAGAGATGTGTGTGCAGTCAGTGAGCTTTAAGGCATATACAAATCCCAATAGTATGCTCATGATGTGTGTGTGTGTGATAAGTTCAATCAAGTTAAAAAGTAAGATCATTCAATATATGCTCAAAGCATTTAAAAGTTTAAGGCACATAAAAAGTTTTAATTGAAATGAAATGCAAATCACATGTATGAATACTAACTTGTTGATAAAGTGGAAATCAAAGGCTCACAAGTTGTATGAAACTAATTAACTCTAAACATGTGATGCATGTGCAATGTTGGTTTCAAAACCAAACTAATTTAACTATGGTTCAAATGAATGAAAACAACAAATAAAGATTCAACCAAGTAAGTGAATCATGCTCTAGAAGAAATCAAAGATTTTGGCTAAGCATGATTAAAGAAGATTTTAAAGCAAACTTGGTTTGAAATCAAGGTGAAAAATCCAATCCAAGTTAGATTAAAGATTAAATGAAGAATGGATTCAACACATCATAGTTATCATGCTAAAATTCATTTACCAATAATTTAATCAAAGCATATAACATATGATAAGGAAAACTAAGCTTACATAGATGATTTACTTATGATTACAAGCTTTAGCTTCCCTTTATAACCCCCTAACCTTCCTTAGCTCATTCCCCTTTGTTTGGCCTCAAAACACCTCAACAAAGGTCTCTTGGATCCTCTCATTTGGCCTAGGAATGATCTTTTTATATAGAGAAAATTGTCCAACGGCTTTATTGTCGGTCAACAGAACTCAAGTTCGATCAACGGAACTCCTAACGGTCATAAAACGGTTAGTTTTGACCATTCTGGAACGCGAACCGAACTAGGTTCGGTCAAGTGTCGGTCGACCGACATCCAATTTGGTTGATCGAAAACACTGTAGCAAAATTACTGTAGCACAAAAAAAAAGTTTTGCCTTCTTAAACGATTAAGTAAAAAGCTACTCCAACGTATTTTGCTAGAGGGAGTTCTGGGCCATAGAATCAAACCTGGAAACATGTTTTTAATCAATCTAATAGTTTCGAAAACATGCAACCTAAAATGCCTAAGTTTATTTGAAAGGTTTAAACTCATAGACAGGCTTGATTAAAAAATCTTCTTTTCAAAAATAAAAGCATCCAAGTTTAAAATCAAAACATACATGAACCATAAGACTTAGAAGTCTTAAAAACAATGCATGAGTAAATCAAGATTACAATTATTTCAAAAACAATGCATGTGTGAAAATTCAAATGTTGCTAAAATGATAATGCTTCCATCAAATTGCAAAACAAAAAATCCCTAATAAAAGCCGCTTCCTACTACAAAATAGGCAATACTGCTTCAAGCATCAGATCTTGTCAGAATCAAACTAAAACTGCAAGATCCTTCAAGACAGCCGAAAGGGTTCACATGAAGTTTTGGGCCATTCCAACATCATTTCACCCAACTTCACTCCTCTGGCAGCTGAACAGGCTCTCCGGGCGGCGACGGCAACGAAGACATCAAAACTTCAATCAAAGCCTACGGAAGGTCTCAAAATACCTCCAAAGGGCTCCATGTCAAATTTCAAGTCAAACCGACAACGTTTGACCCTCCATCAACCCTTGAATAGCAAAATCAAGCCTCTTGGCGACGAGAACCACCGAAGCCATCACTCATCAAACAGAGCACATGGGCGGCTTCAACATGCTTCAAAAAGGTTGCACGTCAAATTTCAGGTCATTCCGACAACGTTTTACCAGACTTTGACGCTCTGAAACAAAATCAAGGCTACAGGCGGCGGAGCAGCCCAGGACCATGACATCCAAATCGGAGCCAACTGATCATCTCAAAATGACTCCAATAGGCTCCCTGTCAAATTTCAAGTCAATCGAACATCGATTGACCGCACATCAAAGCGTGGCATCTTCCTCACGGCAAAATCAAGCCTACTGGCGACGGGCCCCCAAACGGCTTCAAAGCTCAAACAAAAGCACATGGCTGGTCCTATCTACTGCTCAGGAGGCTTCACCTCAAATTTCAGGTCATTCTGACATCGTTTGACCTAGTTTCGACTCTTGACGGAAAATCGGCTACAAAGTCTTCGGCTTTTCCAAAAAAATAGGAAACTTTGTGCTCCGATTTGCACGGCTTCTCATCAGGTTTTCTTCAGGAGAATCAAGTCAATAAATGAGGAGAAATGTCAAGAAAAATGCAGGAGAAAACGGTAAAACGGCCGAGAAACGATAACCAAAAGGGGAACAATCCCCATGGTCATCGACGACCATGGGTGCATGGTCGCCCGGCGACCATGGAAATCCGGGTCACCGGATTTGTTGTTGGGTGGCCCGTTTTTCGCCCTTTTCGCATTTTGGGAGTTCTAGCCCTTGTGGTTTCCTGAAAATCTGATTTTTTATGCTCGAAATCGACTAATCTCCATCGACAACTCGGATCCGCCATCAAGAGCATGAAATCATCGTTGATCGCTCCAAGATCGCCAACAAGCTGACCAAGAAAGTACACTTTCTGTTCGACAGATCGAGAAATCGACAAGACAGATATCACCGGCCCGCTGGTATCAAGCAATGTCTGAAGTTGCATCGCCATCCAACATCAAACAACATGCGGATCCATCGGCGATCATCACAAAAAGAATTCCAAAAGACGCGGCGCGGCCCGCGACTCTTCAAATGCCCTGGCGACCACTTAATGTCGTCAATTGACCCACTTTATGACAACTTAATATGGTCATTAACTCATTATTTTGGACAGCCCAATCAAAATCAAGCAAATGAGAGTTACAAATCCAAGTAATCATGCATTAAAACCATGAAACTCCCCTCATCATGGAGATTAAGGGCGATTAACTGCCCATCATTCTCCATCGGCCAATCACAAGCCAGGAAAAAGGAGTTATAAAATCAAAGAATTACAACTTGTAAGTCCTCTCATCTTGGGTCATCAATCCCATAAATCACCCCATGGCTACCAAGAGCCTATAAAAAGGGGTCATTCCAAGAAAAAAGAACCTTCGATCCGTCCAGAAAAATTTAAGAAAAATCCTGAAGAATTCTCGAAGAAACCCTGTTACTCTGCTGCAAAAGGTGCACCACAAGGTGATCGAAGTCCCTTGGGGGGCCACCCCCCAAGGTCTCCTCTCTCCTTCTATCCAACATAGCCTAAACGTGGCTCTTCAGCCCATTTACTCGGTTTTTTATTGGATATAGGACCTCCCATTGGTCTTTATCCTCTAGGAAACTGAGGTCCAAGCCAAGCCAAAGAATCAAAGCATCAAGCGTTCTCACCTGAAGAACGATGGCGAAGTCCATATATGACTTGCGACCGTCGATCTGAACGAGTCCCCACTATTAGGGATTTTGTATATTGCAATTTGATGGATGCATTATCATTTTAGCACCATTTGAATTTTCACACATGCATTGTTTTAGAAAATCTTGAAATCTTGATTTATACATGCATTGTTTTTAAGACTTGTAAAAATATTGATTTATGCATGTTTTTATTTTAAACTTGGATGCAATTAAGTTTGAAAAGAAATTTTATAAATCAAGCTAGCCTATGTTTTAAATCTTTCAAACCATTTTAGGCTTTTTATGTTTTCATGATTTTAAACCTCTTAGTTTGATTTAAACCATGATTCCAAGCTTGATTCATTGGCCCTAAAGTCCCCACAAGAGAATTACTTTAAAAAATAATTTTTTGGGAAAACAGGACTTATACCGGAGGCCAAAACAACTTTTACTAGCGGTCTCTGGCCCCTGCTAAAAGCAGTTTTCAAGCGGCTATATTTATGACCGTTGTGTACCCAGTCGATCGGGCAAGGGTCCAAGTCAACCGAGGACTAGCCGTTCGGCAATTTTTGGGTATAAATAGTGGTTCATTCCTAAAGAAAAAGCGTGCAACTCTAAGCCATTTTTGAGGAGTTTGGAGACAAGAAAAAGGGGGATGAACCAAGAGAGACCAAGGGGTCATTTGGAAAGCTAAAGCATGGATCAATGAAGTTAAATCTCTAAGTAAGCTTTACTTTTATTAATCATATGTTATATGCTTTGTTTAAATTATTGGTAAATGATTTTTAGCATGATAACTATGATGTGTTGAATCCATTCTTCTTTTAATCTTTGATCTAAGTTGGATTGGATTCTTCACCCTTGATTTCAAACCAAGTTGTTTTAAAATCTTATTTAATCATGCTTAGCCAAAATCTTTGATTTCTTTTATAGCATGATTCATTTACCTGGTTGAATCTTTATTTGTTTTTTTCATTCATTTAAACCTTAGTTAAATTAATTTGGTTTTGAAAACAACATTACACATGCATCACATGTTTTAAGTTAATAAATTTCATACAACTTGTGAGCCCTTTATTTTCATGTCATTAACAAGTTTGCATTCATACATGTGATGATTTGCATTTAACTTCAATCAAATCTTTTTATGTGCCTTAAACTTTTAAATGCTTTGAGCATATTTTAATTGAGCTTTGTTTTTAACTTGATTGAAGTTATCACACACACACACACACACATCATGAGCATACTGAAAGTCCTGGGATCCTAACCCTAGAGGGGGGGGGGGTGAATAGGGTGAGCTTCAAATTAGTGACCAATTATGACCAATTTTAATTTCCTTAAATTAAATTAGCCACTAGTGATGATAAACAAACAAAATGCTGAAGCTTAATAAAAACAATCACCACAAAGCATTCACCATCATACAAAGATTTATAGTGGTTCGGCCTTAATGCCTACATCCACTACCGGCTTGTGATCCAACACCCCACCGGATTTTGCACTATCTATGCTTTTCAATAGGCTAAGCAATAACCTTTACAATATTGTTTTTCTAGGCTAAACAACAACCTATCAATGTGCTTTTCTATGCTAAGCAATAACCTTTAAAAGATGCTTTTCCAAGGCTAAGCAATAACTTCTACAATGTGCTTTTCTTAGGCTAGGCAATAACCTTTACAATAAAAAGATTTCTCTTAAAAAAGTGTCTACACAAACACTCAAAGAGATACAATTTAAGCTCAAAATATTTGCCTCTAAAATAAGCGGATATGAAAGTGAAAAACTAACTCACACAAACACTAAATGAATGCAAATGTGTATGCTCATGATGTGTGTGTGTGTGATAACTTCAATTAAGTTAAAAACAAAGCTCAATTAATATATGCTCAAAGCATTTAAAAGTTTAAGGCACATAAAAAAGTTTTGATTGAAGTTAAATGCAAATCACATGTATGGATACAAACTTGTTAATGATACGAAAATTAAAGGCTCACAAGTTGTATGAAATTAATTAGCTCTAAACATGTGATGCATGTGCAATGTTGTTTTCAAAACTAAAAAAATTTAACTAAAGTTTAAATGAATGAAAACAACAAATAAAGTTTCAACCAAGTAAATGAATCATGCTAAAAGGAATCAAAGATTTTGGCTAAGCATGATTAAAGAAGATTTTAAAACAACTTGGTTTGAAATCAAGGGTGAAGAATCCAATCCAACTTAGATCAAAGATTAAATGAAGAATGGATTCAACACATCATAGTTAACATGCTAAAAATCATTTACCAAAGATTTAAACAAAGCATCTAACATATGATTAAGAAAGGTAAATCTTACTTAGAGACTTAACGTCATTAATCCAAGCTTTAGCTTTCCAAATGACCCCTTGGTCTCTCTTAGTTCATCCCCCCGTTGTCTTGTCTCCAAACACCTCAAGAATGTCTTAAAAGTCTCTAACTTTTGCAAAGGAATGAACTTCATTTTATAGCCAAAAACTGCCCAATGGCTAGTCCTCGGTCGACCTGCAATAGGGCCCGGTCGACCTAGCCTTCAACGGTCATAAAACTGACCGTTTGAAAAAGGACCAACGGCTCTTTACCCGGTCGACCCGCAGTGGGCGCGGTCGACCGGGTCCCCTGGGCCGGTCGACCGGCTACAGTGCGGGTCGATCCGGGCCTGGGACCAAAATTCCCTAAAATTGCATTTTTCAAAGTGATTTCTTGTGGGAACTTTTGGGCCACTGAATCAAGCTTGGAATCATGTTTTAAATCAAACTAAGAGGTTTAAAAACATGAAACATGAAAGGCCTAAAATGATTTGAAAGATATAAAACATAGGCTAGCTTGATTTGATAGAACTCTTTTCAAATCTAACTGCATCCAAGTTTAAAAAACAAAACAGGCATAAATCAAGATTTCTACAAATCTTAAAAACAATGTATGTATAAATCAAGATTTCAGGTTTTTCTAAATCAATGCATGTGTGTAAATTCAAATGATGCTAGAATGATAATGCATCCATCAAATTGCAATACACAAAATCCCTAATACATACACATTTGCATTCATGTAGTGTTTGTGTGAGTTAGTTTTTCAATTTCATATCCGCCTAATTAAGAGGCATTGTAATTGAGCTTTAAGTGTATCTCTTTTAGTGTTTGTGTAGACACTATTTTAAGAGAAATATATTTCTTGTAAAGGTTATTGCTTAGCCTAAGAAAAGCATAGTATAGAGGTTATTGCTTAGCCTTGGAAAAGCATCTTGTAAAGGTTATTGCTTAGCCTAGAAAAGCACATTGTAAAGGTTATTGCTTAGCCAATTGAAAAGCATAAATAGTGGAAATCCGATGGGGTGTTGGATCACAAGCCGGTAGTGGATGTAGGCATTGAGGCCGAACCACTATAAATTATTGTGTGATGGTGAATGCTTGTGGTGATTGTTTTTATTAGTTTCCGCATTTTGTTTGATAATCATCACTTGTGACTAGTTTATTTTAAAGAAGTTAAAATTGAGCGTAATTGGTCACTAACTTGTAGCTCACCCTATTCACCCCCCCCCCTCTAGGGTTAGGATCCAGGACTTTTAATTGGTATCAGAGCGAGGTTACTCCATTATAGGGCTTAACAACCCGGAGTTGATCCTTAGTCTAGGACCCCCAATTTGAAATCCTATCGGAGTAGGACTTTCAATTGGTATCAGAGCCTCGTGCTCTATTTTAGGATTAAGTGTTTTTGGAACTCTTGATTAGGTATAAAAACCCTAGTGTTGTGCCTTCATGAAAATCATTAGAATAGATTCCACTATGTTAGATTGTATAGATTCTTGTGTAGATTCTTCTAGACCCCTCTTTCTTCCTTCTATTGGAGATTCAAACCTTCAAATTAATGATTCTCAATTTAATTTAAAAGAAGAAGAAAACGATGAAAATGAAGATGACCTTCAACAAGCCTATGATGAATTATATACATCGCCCTTAGAGCTTGATAAGAAAAATGAAAAATTAAGAGAATAATCTAAAAAGCTAAACAAAGATTTAGTTTCTTCAAAAGATGACCTTAGAGAGAAAGAAGAAGTAATAAATTGTGTAGACTCTAAGTTTATGATCTCTTTGCATAACCTATATATTGTTCAAGATGAACTAAAAGAATTAAAGATGGGTTGTGATAATATCAATAAAGAAAATTCAAATCTAAGAGATCAATTAAAAAGGCAAGATGAAGACATTAACAATTTAGAATCCAAGTTGACTATCACTAAGGAAAATTTATCTAATGCTCAAAATAAGATAAAAACTCTAGAACTTGGATCTAATGTTATTCATAAGATTAAATTTGATTTAAAACTTGCCCATGCAGAACTAAACAACTATAAGGAAATTGAAAATGATTTATCAAAAATTAAAAATGAAAATTCAATCCTTATAAACCAAGTCACTTAACTTGAAAGCTACAAACAAAAGTATGAGTGCAAATTTACCCAATGTGAAGAGAGATTTGAAAAGTTATTTAAATTAGATAAATCTCAAAGAGATAGGATGGGTCTTGGATTTGATAGGAATATTTCACATGACCCTAGCTTCACCAACACTTTTGTGAAAGGTGAGTCCTCATTCTCTAGTACTCATTATTCCTTGCCCATGACTAACTGTAATTATTGTGGCATTAAAGGGCATTTTAGGTTTGACTGCAAACTAAGAAGAAGCCATGTGTCTAAACCCATCTATGAACCCAAAAAGGCAGAATCTAAATCTATGAAGGGTAAGACACTAAAAATCAAGGAAGACTCCAAAAAGATCAAACAAGTTAAATCGATTAAAAAGGAGTCTCCTAAGAAAGATTCTAAAAAGGTTAAACAAGTTAAACCACGTATAAAAGAATCTATCAACAAAATGCTTCTCAACCTATCTCCCTTAAATCAACCCATAAAAGAACTTTTGAAGAAAATAGCAAAGTTAAATTTAAAATTCAAAAGTCAAATAAAGGGAGAATATAAGAAGAAGAGAAAAATGAATCAATCCCCTAATAAACAAACTCACCAACCTCAAAAGACTAATCACCAATCTAAGCTAAATTTAGTCAAATCTAAATATCATGGTGATAAGTCTAAATTAAAAATTTATCAAGCCAAATCTCCTATAGTTGGTGGGACTTCTAAACTAGACCTCAAAGATCAACCCTCTCAAGACCTTAGGTGGATTCCTAAAGTTAGATGCTTAGAAAAACCATAAGGCCTTGAACCTCCTTGACCAACCTATTCTTTTTAGTCATATCATTTTGTTGGTCATGTTACATTTGCATTTTGTTCTTTCATAGTTACATTCCTTAAAATGCAATGTTTATTTGTGATCAATTGATTTTGTCTTCATGCACCATTCTAGTTACATATCATGGTTTTCAAAATCATTTGATTATAATTTCATCATGTTAGATTTGCATTTTGCTCACTTTGAGTTATATCTCTTGCATTGCATTTCTATATATGATTAATTGATTGTGATTTCAAAAGCTTTCATAGCTAGATTATTCATGATCGATTGTTGTTATAAGCCATTTGCATCTTTGCTCTTTTTTGTTGCATTCTTTTTATATGCAAATGTCAATTGGTTCCATGTATGGTTGTGATCTTAGTTATATTTGTAGATACCATATTAGAACTCAAATCCATCCTTTATGCTTTCTAGTCATTTTTTTAATGGATGGTTATGATGTTGATTCATGTGTATTCTATAAGTGATGTCATCCTTATACATGTTTCAATTTCATAGTACTGATCTTGATCATATGAACCTCTTTAAAATCCATTCATTGTATTTCATAGTTATATCTATTGTTTAATGGATTTCTTTTAGATGTTGAGTTCATATGATTTTGACACTTTGAAAATTGCATGCATTATCAAGTTATATCCTTTTGCATTGCAATTTATCTTGTTCATCATTATGCTCATTAGTTAAATCATTAAAAGTGATGAATATTCATTTATGATGCTTGATGGAATTTTATGTTTGTCACATCCTTGCTATTAATCATGTTGTCATATTCAATTGGTTTCAATTAGTATCATTTTCTATTATTGCCATATCCAATTGATGTCATTTATTGAGAATGTGATAGACCTAGTGCACATTTGATTGAACTTGATAGTAATATATTTTTGTTCCATGTCACACTCTATTAGCATCATAATTTTCATGTTTGCCACCTCTCTTGCTCATATAGGTAAATCTCATGACCACCATGTTTATGTATTCATAATCTTGGTTAGTTATTAGTTGAGGTTGGCTTCATGTTTGAATTTCATTTCACTCATCTTGCACATGATAGTCATATTTATTGACTAAATGAAATGATTTCAAAACCTTCATAGCATATGATTTTCATAGTTAAATTAATTGATGCTATGTTTAGTAAACCCCATATCATCATGGATAGCTCTAATTTGGATTTTTCCTAATAGTTATATTTTTAACTCCATTTTAGAGTGATTGATTTTATAGTTTTATCCTTGAAGCTCAATTGGTATTCTTTGTTTCTCCAATCGGTATCCATGATTGCTTTTCTCTTTGACCTTGCTCTTTACTTTGGTAATTTGATCATTTTGAGCTCTATAGTTAAACTTGTCTAATCATTTCCTTGAAGTTTACCCTCAATTGGTAAAACCATCTTCTTCTTGAACCAAATAGTTAAATCTTTGTCAACATATTGACAAAATGAGAGAATGGATTGAGGGGGAGTGTAAACCTTCATAGGAAGTATTAGTTTTTGATCAAATTCACCTTTGTATTGGCTTTGAACCCTTAGAGACTACTAACCATACGTGATAACCTGTTATGTATTTTATTTTCGATTTCTTTTGTTAACAGGTGCTACTAAAAGGTATTTTCCTTATTTCATGTGTGTAGGTACCTTTGGAATTTAATGTCAAAGGGGGAGAGAACATTCAAGTTGTCTAAAGGGGAAGAGAATGTCCAAGCTTCCTAAGGGGAGATATTGTATGATCTTCTACAGGGGGAAAGAATGCATATCTTGCCAATGGAAAAGAGTGCATGGTCAAAGGGGGAGAGCTGAAAGAAGAGAAAGCTTGGGAGTTAAAGAAGATTCTTGGCTAATGAAAGAAAGATGAAAAGAAAGCTTGAAGAATGATCAAGCCCCAAGTATCAAGAAGATTGAAGAAAAAGACCCAGAGCCCAAGCCAAGTTAACGGAGCATCCAAGAGATTTCAAGGCCTGTCCAGCTTAGGGGGAGCTGAAGACTTAGTGTGTTAATTCGGTGTTGAGTAAGTTGCTATCAAACTGCAAAAGGGGAGATTGTTAGGGATTTTGTATATTGCAATTTGATGGAAGCATTATCATTTTAGCACCATTTGAATTTTCACACATGCATCATTTTAGAAAATCTTGAAATCTTGATTTATACATGCATTGTTTTTAAGACTTGTAAAAATATTGATTTATGCATGTTTTTATTTTAAACTTGGATGCAATTAAGTTTGAAAAGAAATTTTTATAAATCAAGCTAGCCTATGTTTTAAATCTTTCAAATCATTTTAGGCTTTTTATGTTTTCATGATTTTAAACCTCCTAGTTTGATTTAAACCATGATTCCAAGCTTGATTCATTGGCCCTAAAGTCCCCACAAAAAAATTACTTAAAAAAACAATTTTTTGGGAAAATAGGACTTATACCGGCGGCTAAAACCACTTTTACCGACGGTCTCTGGCCCCCGCTAAAAGCAGTTTTTCAAATGGCTATATTTATGACCGTTGTGTACCCGGTCGACCGAGTAAGGTTCCAGGTCGACCGAGGACTATTCGTTGGACAGTTTTTGGCTATAAATAGTGGTTCATTCCTTAAGAAAAAGGGTGCAACTCTAAGCCATTTTTGAGGAGTTTGGAGACAAGAAAACGGGGGATGAACCAAGAGAGACCAAGGGGTCATTTGGAAAGCTAAAGCTTGGATCAATGAAGTTAAATCTCTAAGTAAGCTTTACTTTTATTAATCATATGTTATATGCTTTGTTTAAATTATTGGTAAACGATTTTTAGCATGATAACTATGATGTGTTGAATCCATTCTTCTTTTTAAGTTGGATTGGATTCTTCACCCTTGATTTCAAACCAAGTTGTTTTAAAATCTTCTTTAATCATGCTTAGCCAAAATCTTTGATTTCTTTTATAGCATGATTCATTAATTTACTTGGTTGAGTCTTTATTTGTTGTTTTCATTCATTTAAACCTTGGTTAAATTAATTTGGTTTTGAAAACAAAATTGCACATGCATCACATGTTTTAAGTTAATAAATTTCATACAACTTGTGAGCCCTTGATTTTCATGTCATTAACAAGTTTGCATTCATACATGTGATTTGCATTTAACTTCAATCAAATCTTTTTATGTGCCTTAAACTTTTAAATGCTTTGAGCATATTTTAATTGAGCTTTGTTTTTAACTTGATTGAAGTTATCACACACACACACACATCATGAGCATATACCTTTGCATTCATTTAGTGTTTGTGTCAGTTAGATTTCAATTTCATATCCGCCTAATTAAGAGGCATTGTGTCGCGACCCCGGAACGTATCCCGGGCCCGCGACGCGTTGGATTTATTTACGCTTGTTTATGTTTTCCCACAGGTTCCCGCGGTGATGATTCTCAAAGACACGCGGAATCTGACTCACATGATCAAGTATACGGAATCGTGTAGCAAATCACATCGAGATAAGCACCAATAAAATTAGTAAGTGTTATAGCAATAATAACAAGACATAGTATCAAAAGGAAGAAGCTAACATGGCATCCCAACATAATTCAAGTTATGTGACTACACAAAGTAAGTTAAGTTTTAGTTACATCCCATAAGAGGCCAACAGAGGCCAATACACTTCTCAAAATAACAAAAGAAACCCCAAGACAAAATGACGAACACAAGAAACCAGCCCAACGTCTAAATGACATCGTCGGGCTGCCACTCTCTCACTGGGGGTGGCTCAAGAGCCTCCTCCTGACGCTCCTCCTCAAAGGCAACGTCTCCTGCACCTGGGCACCAACAAACAAGGGTCAAACACAATGGTTGGACAGGTAATCAATTTAGGTGCAAGCACGAAATAATATTCGTTTTAAGAAAACACATAAGGAAATCTCTGATTTGAAATACTATAGTGACTGAGATACATTTTCGAGAATATATACAAAGCTGGGATACTAAACAAACTAGCATGAATACATATAATATCATGAATAGTTACAATCCACAAAGAGTTCATCCTTTCTCTATCATATATATAATGAAAAGAGCAAGCACACGCGACAAGCACGATATACATAATATAATCACGACATGATTCCCACATATACGGGGATTTCCGGCCGCGGAACCGGACACGCACGATGTGTAATAAATACATGACCAGTCTGCAGACAGTCCACATGTTTAAGGACCCCCAGACGGTGGATCAAACTGAAAGGGCAGTCCAAGCTCAATGGTGTTCACCTAATTCATGAATGCACAAAACACGCGAAACACTATCAAAACATGACGAGGTGAAAAGGGAAAGTCACTTATCAAAACACGACGAACACGACTAGCAAAAGGCATAATTAATATGCATACCACGCTTAGGAAGTGACCCCTTTTTTTTCTTGAAACAAATCTTCAAAACAAGCTTATACTTGAATCCAAAACGAGTACACGATGGTACTTATCGCACCAAAACGGAATTCAAATACGAAATCTGTCAAGCATGTGTTAAGGCTATTAATTGACCTTTGTGAAATTGGGACCCCAAATGTCGGAATATACAAGAATTGGTGTCCCCGAAGTTGGGTTGCATTTCGAAGTTCCATTTACACAATGTCAAGTCAAGACCCTTAACATAGTCTAGTTTTTCCACCTTCAAGAAAATACACAATTGAAAATAATTCTTCTTCCTGAATCTGACAGGTTCGCTCGAGCGGAACTTGTAAGGTGTTGACACCTCGCTCGAGCGAGACAGTTTGCTAGAGCGGACAATAAGGTCGCTCGAACGGATAGCTCTCTGTCTGCGCTCGGAACAAACAGAGGCTTGATCGCTTGAGCGGACCCAAGGGTCGCTCGATCGGACAAGCTTCTGCCTGTGCTCGCTGAGTGCAGAAAATGCCTTTCTCTTGTACAACTTCTAACACATTTCACTCCTTCTTCTCCTCCTTAAGCCACATACAATCCCTTGAGCCTTCATGCTCACCAAGGGTTCATTTTTCACAATTACAAACATTCAATCCAATGGAAACAAGATCATGAAATTTATAAACAAATTCATATGCACAATTCCTAAAATACAATGAAATCAAAATACTCATGCAACATTTAACCTATAGAGATTACTTGCCTTTGCCCAAATGCTAAACAATCCTTCTCAAGCACTTCACTCAAGCTATTCCAACACTACAAGAAACCTAAGGAAAATCCACTCAAAACTCACTCAATCTTGAAAACAAGAAACCCATTTTACCGAAGGGGTTTGTAACATGAAAAACAAGATTTTTAAGAACTAAAAAGACTTCATGAAAAACGTGGGTTGAAGCTCTTACCTAGAAATGGTCAAACAAGAGGGAAGGAAGGAAATGGAGCTCTTGCCCAACTTGGAACTTCAAGAAATTTGCATCAATGGAAATCTTAGGATGAGAGGAAGAAGATGATAGCCTTAGAATCTTATTTGGAGATCTCTAGCTAGATCATGCAAGGTGTGGAAGATGGAAAGGGAAGAGGGGTTTTTCAGCCCTAGGTCAAGGAAGTTGCAGAAACTGGGGAAATGAATGAAAAGAGAGGGAGATGGGGTTTAAGTGATGACAATGGGGCCCAATGAACTTGAACTTTGGAATGACAAAAACATGGTCTTGTGGGCCTTGAATGACTTCGACGAAGAAGGATAAAACGATCCTCAAAATATCTAGTTTCCAAAAAGTATATTTTTGACATGGTTTTGGGGTCTCGAAAATTGTGTCCAGATTTGTGCATAAAAGACAATTTTTCCCTCTTTGGGCCAAAACTTGGGCTTTTGGGCTTCAAACATGAATGGGCTTAAGACGAAAGTTGTAACACATAGAAAAATCATTCAAATGGAATCAAAATCACAATCATACGGAAACCGATACGATCTTCCCAAGCTTACACGTGCACTCAGGCCTTCCTGAGTGTGTCTGACTAATACTAAACGTTCTCAAAATTCCCAAAGCTACGTCCAAGACAAAAACTAATTATTTCTAACCCAACGACAACTAAACCCACTTAGGACTAAACACGTACTAATCGCACACTAATCGAATTGGTCTGGGTCAGGGTCTAACATCCTCCACCCCTTAGGATATTTGGTCCACCAAATAAATCAAACAATTACCTCTGGTAAAAGCTGTGGATACTTCCTCTACACTTGCTCTCTCAATTCCCAGGTGGCTTCCTCTGGCTCGTGATTTTCCCTAAGTACATTGACCCAATGAATAGTCCGGTTTCTCAATTCCTACTCTTTGGTATCAATTATCTTAATCGGTCTTTCCACATACGAGGCATCTTCCCGAATCTCCAAAGGCTCATGCTGTAGTATATGTGAAGGACTAGAAACATATTTCTTGAGCATAGAGACATGAAAAACATTGTGTACCCCGGAGAGTTCCGGCGGTAACGCAAGCCTATAAGCGACATCTCCAATCTTGCTCAAAATCTCATACGGACCAATAAACCTTTTAGACAATTTTCCCTTCTGTCCGAATCTCAGCGTCCCTCTAACTGGTGAGATCTTCAAGAACACTTTGTCACCCACTTGAAACTGCAATTCTCTTCGGCGAGTGTCTGCATAACTCTTCTGCCTACTTCGGGCGATCTTCAAACGTTCCTGAATCAACTTGACCTTGTCACTTGTCTCTCCAACTATCTTCGGTCCATGAAAACTACGCTCACCGACTTCTTCCCAGCAAACCGGAGTTCTGCATCTTCTACCATAAAGTGCCTCAAAAGGTGTCATACCGATGCTCGAGTGGTAACTATTGTTATAAGCAAATTCACAAAGAGGTAAGCACTCATCCCATTGAACCTTGAAATCCAATACACAAGCACGCAACATGTCTTCGAGAGTCTGTATCGTCCTTTCTAACTGACCATCGGTCTGGGGATGATAAGCTGTACTGAACTGGAGTTTGGTGCCCATCGACTCATGAAGAGTTTTCCAAAACTTTGAAACAAACCTGTTGTCTCTATCTGAAGTAATGGAGACGGGCTGGCCATGTTTACTAACAATCTCATCAACAAATAACTTCGCAAGTGGTGCCATATGCATCATGTTCCCTGTCTTCATCGGAATGAAATGAGCAGACTTTGTCAGATGATCTACAATAATCCAAATTGCATTATTCCCCTTCTTGGTATTCGGCAAACCGGAAACGAAATCCATGGTGATGTGCTCCCATTTCCACTCCGGAATCTCCAAAGGCTGTAACAAACCTGGAGGTTTCTGATGCTCTGCCTTAATGAACTGACAAGTAAGACAACGAGGCACAAAAGTTGCTATTTCTCTCTTCATGTTGTTCCACCAAAATCTATTCTTCAAATTGTGGTACATCTTCGTGCTACCCGGATGCATAGAATATCTCCTGCTGTGAGCTTCATTCATTATTTCACTCTTCAAATCATCCACATTTGGCACACACAACCGGTCACGAAAATACAATATCCCATTCACCATCTTGAAATCTGGACGTTCTGTAATAACCTCTACTATCTTACCCAAGTTTGGGTCTTGCAACTGATTTTCCTTGATCTTCTGGATGAAGGTAGGTTCTGATACTGTCATATTTGCTAACATCGCACCCAATTTCAAGGTTTGCACTTCTACACCCAACTCTTCAAACTACTGTAAGACGCCAATTCCTCTCAAACTGGCCATGACCACTGATTTCCTACTCAATGCATCAGCTACAACATTCACTTTGCCTGGATAATATTTGATTGGAAAGTCATAATCTTTGATATACTCCATCCACCGTCTCTGCCTCATATTTAAGTCCTTCTGTGAAAACAAATATTGTAAACTTCGGTGGTCTGAATGAACCTCAAATTTCTCTCCGTAGAGATAGTGTCTCCACATCTTCAAAGCAAACACCACTGCTGCCAATTCCAAGTCATGGGTTGCATAGTTTTCCTCATGGTCCTTCAACTGTCTCGAGCCATAAGCAATCACCTTGCCATTTGCATCAATACACAACCTAGTCCCACATTCGAAGCATCTGTGTAAACAATAAATCCGCCGTTGCTCGAAGGTAATGTAAGGATTGGGGCTGTGGTTAACCTTCCTTTCACCTCTGGAAAACTCATTTCACACTGATCGGTCCACACAAATGGGACATTCTTCATACTCAATTTTGTCAACGGGGCTGCAATGGACGAAAAACCTTAGACAAATCTTCTGTAATAGCCTGCGAACCCCAAAAAGCTTCTAATTTTTGTGACACTGCTTGGCCTTATCCAATTAACAACTGCCTCTATCTTGGCTGGATCAACTGCTAAACCTTTTCTGAAGATGATGTGGCCTAGAAAAGCAACTTGCTCTAACCAGAATTCGCATTTACTGAGTTTTGCATATAGCTGGTTGTCCCTCAAGAGCTGCAACGCTGTCCTCAAATGTTCTTCATGCTCCTTCTTACTCTTGGAATACACAAGGACATCATCAATAAATACTACCGTAGAGTGATCCAAATAGGGTGCAAAGACTTTGTTCATCAGAGCCATAAAGATTGCGGGTGCATTTGTCAAACCAAAGGGCATCACTAAGAACTCATAGTGCCCATATCTTGTTCTAAAGGCTGTCTTCTGAACATCTGAGTCTCTAACTCTCAACTAATGGTACCCTGACCTCAAGTCTATCTTGGAAAAATAGGCTGCTCCTTGCAATTGATCAAATAATTCGTCTATCCTTGGCAATGGATATTTGTTCTTCACGGTTCAACTTCCTGTAGTCAATGCACATTCTCAAACTCCCATCCTTCTTTTTCACAAACAACACCGGTGCTCCCCACGGTGAAACACTTGGCCTAATAAAACCTTTGCTCAATAAATCCTGCAATTGGAGCTTTAGCTCACCCATTTCTGCTGGAGTCATCCTGTATGGTGCAATCGAGATCGGAGTTGTCCCTGGAAGGAGTTCAATTGTGAACTCGACTTCTCTAATTGGTGGTAAACCCGGGATTTCTTCTAGAAAAACATCCCGAAATTCACACACAATGGGGATATCCTCCACCCCTTGGGACTGTTTATCCTCCGTGATAAACGCAATAAATGCCTGACATCCACTCTGCACTAACTGCTTGCCTTCAAAACTGAAATAAACCCTACCTGAGATTTTCTCCTATTCCCCTGAAATATCAATTCTGCCTGTGGTCCTTGGAATCTGAATGTGATGGTCTTACTAAAACAATCCATGGTGGCATGATATGCTTCTAACCAATCCATGCCTAATATGACATCAAAATCATGCATGTCCAAAACAATGAGGTTGGTCGGTAAATTAACATCTCCTAACAAAACTGCACAACTAGGGTAATGGGTTCTACACATAACTTGTTTCCCTACTGGAGTGGTCACTACTAAAATGTAATCCAATTCACTACATGGTGCATCAATCAACTTAGTAAAACTAGGGGATGAAAAGGAATGCGTGGATCCAGGGTCAAATAAAATCTGGGCTTCTACCCCACAAATAAGAAGTTTACCTTCTACCACGTCTCCTGCAGCTTCAGCATCTGCACGACTGAGATAATATAAACATCCATGCATTTGTAGTCTATTCGGTGCTTGGTTCTGCCTTCCTTGGCCATGTCTGTTGTGTTGTGGAGGACGAGCATTCTGATTCTGTGCCGGTGGCCTTACCTGCTGCTGCTGCTGCTGAGGTGGTCTAATCGGATTCTGAACTAGTGCTAGATTCTGAGGAGCTGCTTGTCTCTGTTGTTGGTTTATGTTCCCTTGATTCTGAAGTAGTGGGCAATCATTGATTGCATGATTCATAGCCCCACATTTGAAAAAGGCACCCATGGCCTTGTGACATTCATGTGTTTCGTGATTCTTGCCACAATGTCCACAACCTTGCCTCACTTGACCTTGTTCTTGCCTAGGCTTCTTGTTCTGTTGTTGCCTCTGATTCTACTGCTGATAGTGCTACTTCCTGTCCTGAACAATCATGTTGTTAATATCTTCAAACGTATATGCCCGCTTGACTGCCTCATCATATGTAGCTGGTGGAACTACTCCTATGACATCTCTCATGATGATCGAATTCAACCCTTCCAAAAACTTCGTTATCTTTTTCCTTTCAGTGTCAATCAATTCAGTAGCATATCTAGCCAATCTTTCAAACTTGGTGACATAGTCTAGTACCGTCATGCTGCCTTGTTTGAGCTGCTGAAACTCAATAGCCTTCTGCCTCCTGACATGAGAGGGAATGTATTTATCTTGAAATTGTGTTTTGAATGCTGCCCATGCCTCTCCGTCAGCCATCACTGCATATGGATCCTTAACTGTTTGCCACCAACGATTTGCAAGCCCGTAGAATAGTGAAGCTGTGAGGTTGACCTTCTGTATTCCCGTGCACATAAAGACATCGAAGATTTTCTCAGTATTGACTAGTCAGTCATCTGCCACTAACGGGTCCTCATTGCCCGAAAATCCCTTCGGTGCTCTCTTCCTAAATTTCTCAAATAGTGCATTAGGGTCAAGATCCCTATTTTGAATTACAATTTGCGGACCCACGGGTGGTGGAGCTACATTCCTATTCTGAAGTACTTTCAAAAGTTGCCTCTGAACTTGAGCCATTTCATCAGCCTTCTTTGCAAACTGTTCTTGAAATCTTGCTTGGTTCTCATTAGCCTGCCTTTGTTGTGCTATCATTGCTTGCATTAGTTCCTGAAACTGTGTAGCTGTTGGTGTATTAGATGTGTCTGACTCATTCTGCTGACTGCCTGAAGTATGATGATTTGGAGCTTTTCTTGGAGGCATAGTGCTGTAAAACAAAGAGTTAGTACACAATAAACATGGTACAAGGGTTTCTAAGGTCCTATACCAACGAATATATCGAACTCACGAATCCTCGCCACATTCCTAAGACCTTTCTAGTTTCTTTTAAGTGCCTGAAACATGTCTCGCTCTGATACCAGTCCTGTCGTGACCCCGGAACGTATCCCGGGCCCGCGACGAGTTGAATTTATTTACGCTTGTTTATGTTTTCCCACAGGTTCCCGCGGTGAGGATTCCCAAAGACACGCGGAATCTGACTCACATGATCAAGAATGCGGAAGCGTGTAGCAAATCACATCGAGATAAGCACCAATAAAATTAGTAAGGGCTATAGCAATAATAACAAGACATAGTATCAAAAGGAAGAAGCTAACATGGCATCCCAACATAATTCAAGTTATGTGACTACACAAAGTAAGCTAAGTTTTAGTTACATCCCATAAGAGGCCAACAAAGGCCAATACACTTCTCAAAATAACAAAAGAAAGCCCAAGACAAAATGACGAAACTCAAGAAACCCGCCCAACGTCTAAATGACATCGTCGGGTTGCCACTCACTCACTGAGGGTGGCTCAAGAGCCTCCTCCTGACGCTCCTCCTCAAAGGCAACGTCTCCTGCACCTGGGCACCAACAAACAAGGGTCAAACACAACGGTTTGGCAGGTAATCAATTTAGGTGCAAGCACGAAATAATAGACGTTTTAAGAAAACACATAAGCAAATCTCTGATTTGAAATGCTACAGTGACTGAGATACATTTTCGAGAATATATACAAAGCTGGGATACTAAACAAACTAGCATTAATACATATGATATCATGAATAGTTACAATCCACAAAGAGTTCATCCTTTCTCTATCATATATATAATGAAAAGAGCAAGCACGCGCGATAAGCACGATATACATAATATAATCACGACACGATTCCCACATATACGGGGATTTCCGGCCGCGGAACCGGACACGCACGATGTGTAATAAATACACGACCAGTCCGCAGACAGTCCACATGTTTAAGGACCCCCATACGGTGAATCAAACTGAAAGGGCAGTCCAAGCTCAGTGGTGTTCACTTAATTCCTGAATGTACAAAACACGCGAAACACTATCAAAACATAACGAGGTGAAAAGGGAAAGTCACTTATCAAAACGCGACGAACACGACTAGCAAAAGGCATAATTAATATGCATACCATGCTTAGGAAGTGACCCCTTTTTTTTCTTGAAATAAATCTTCAAAACAAGCTTATACTTGAATCCAAAACGAGTACACGATAGTACTTATCGCACCAAAATGGAATTCAAATACGAAATCTGTCAAGCATGTGTTAAGGCTATTAATTGACCTTTGTGAAATTGGGACCCCAAATGTCGGAATATACAAGAATTGGTGTCCCCGAAGTTGGGTTGCATTTCGAAGTTCCATTTACACAATATCAAGTCAAAACCCTTAACATAGTCTAGTTTTTCCACCTTCAAGAAAATATACAATTGAAAATAATTCTTCTTCCTGAATCTGACAGGTTCGCTCGAGCGGAACTTGTAAGGTGTTGACACCTCGCTCGAGCGAGACAGTTCGCTAGAGTGGACAATAAGGTCGCTCGAACGGATAGCTCTCTGTCTGCGCTCGGAACAAACAGAGGCTTGATCGCTTGAGCGGACCCAAGGGTCGCTCGAGCGGACAAGCTTATTCCTGTGCTCGCTGAGTGCAGAAAATGCCTTTCTCTTGTACAACTTCTAACACCTTTCACTCCTTCTTCTCCTCCTTAAGCCACATACAATCCCTTGAGCCTTCATGCTCACCAAGGGTTCATTTTTCACAATTACAAACATTCAATCCAATGGAAACAAGATCATGAAATTTATAAACAAATTCATATGCACAATTCCTAAAATACAATGAAATCAAAATACTCATGCAACATTTAACCTATAGAGATTACTTGCCTTTGCCCAAATGCTAAACAATCCTTCTCAAGCACTTCACTCAAGCTATTTCAATACTACAAGAAACCCAAGGAAAATCCACTCAAAACTCACTCAATCTTGAAAACAAGAAACCCATTTTACCAAAGGGGTTTGTAACATGAAAAACGAGATTTTTAAGAACTAAAAAGACTTCATGAAAAACGTGGGTTGAAGCTCTTACCTAGAAATGGTCAAACAAGAGGGAAGGAAGGAAATGGAGCTCTTGCCCAACTTGGAACTTCAAGAAATTTGCATCAATGGAAAGCTTAGGATGAGAGGAAGAAGATGATAGCCTTAGAATCTTATTTGGAGATCTCTAGCTAGATCATGCAAGGTGAGGAAGATGGAAAGGAAAGAGGGGTTTTGTCGCGACCCCGGACCGGGAATCCCAATCCGGGATCGGGGCATTAGTGAATAATGATTAATGAGGATTATCTACATCAACAATATACAATTTATTTAATTTCCCACAGGTGTCCGCGGTGAGGATATCACAACCTTGCATGAATATTTCTTTTGAGTGCAGAAGCGTGTAGCAAATCAAATAGACAACTATTTCTAGTCATGCAAGCATTAACATCAAATATCAAAACTGTATCAGAATGAGCAATGATCTATAGCATGTTTCCCAAAAGTTGTTAAAGTTAGACAAAATATCATTTAGTTACATTCCCCAAAATTAGAGGCCAACAAAGGCCAATATTACAAAATAATAACCCAAAAGAATGGTTGATTAGTTCTCCCAAAATGTTACGCTTCTCATAGCAGTCTGATGTCTACATGACATCGTCAGCGCGCCACTCAGAGGTTGCGGCTCACCTACCGCCTCCTCTGGCTCCTCCTTAAGGAAACCGGCAACGGGACCTGAGTACCAAAGCAAAAGTATCAGACACGACGGTCTGGCAAGAGAGTGAAAAGATACAACAACATATAATAGATGAAATATCTCGAAAAGCAAGGAAATCTGTTTAAACGAGAACTCTCATAGAGTAGATAAATCACTTGTTAGAAAATAGGTAAATAATGTAAAACCATATAAGGTAACCAAGGAATCGGGAACTAACAAGATGGCAATCACATAGAGCTAAGTCCTCTGTCACTAAAGTGACAACAGTATCACGGGATGTTGATCTCAGTCACACAAGGTGAGGAGAATCAACGCAAATCATATATACAATATAAATATACGGGACGGGACCACGGTAGCGAACCGGGTAACGGGACGGGACCACGGTATTAGACCGGGTATCGGGATCCAAACTGCAGCTTGCGGGACGGGAGAGGGATCTCCAAGTCGGTGGATCAAACCGACAAGGTATCCAAGCTTAGTGATGCCGACTCATAGGTCAAATAACAAATCGGGACATATGCAAGTAAAACAAGTACAATAAATAAACGAGCAAGACGGGGGTGCTCAAGGGCACACTGTCATTTCATGTCGGGCAATACATTTCGGGACAATTAACTGTTACTAGTGTAACTATCATGCTTTCGGGAAAACAAATCATATAATACAAATCTTGGAATGAAGTGAAACAACGAACTATAACAATTTCTGTAAAAGTACTGGTATCAAGTTTTGCTTAAGGTGAATAGGGGTCCCGTATGTCGATTGTAATAATAACTTGGTACTCCTTGAGTTTGAAGACATTCTGGCTCCTTATTCACTTTGAATTTTCAAAACTTCGAATGACATCCTCGTGATATGGTTTCTTTCTCGAATGGCCTCATACAATGCCTAGTGAATCTCCTTTGATCGACAAAGCTCAACGCTCGAACGAACCGCTTTTCGAAATCTGGGGAATTTCGGTTACCTGGCGGTCAGCTGGCGGTTAGCCGCCGCTGGGACGGGCGGCTAGCCGCTGGCTGACCGCGCAGCTGACCGCTGCTGGGCTACAGGCCGATCGATCGGCCTGTCTTAAACTGTAAGGCTTTTTGGGCCGATCGATCGGACCCTGTGCATTTCTAGTACAGAAATTTCGATATTGTGTTTTTTTGGAAACCTTTGGGCTTTCTATGAGTCCTAGGTGTATATACCTTAGTGTTAAGACCAATTATACCCTAATCTAAGGTCTCTAAGACTAGGGAACTAAAAGGAAAGAATGGTGATGTTTTAGACACTAATTCTTGGTTTTAGGTGGGACCCTGACTACCCTTTTTGGACTGTTTGGACCATGTGTGAGAATGTCTTGAGCCGACACGCCTCACGGTTGGTTCGGTGGCATCGAAGTTCAATCCATTTCAATCTTGAACGGGATGGAACGACGCGATATCTTCTTTATATCTAAGCACAAGTCTTTCCCATGGTTATCGCGAATTCTATTCCTTTCGGTGACTGAATAGGTTGCTCGATGTTTCCGGATTTATGTCATGCCTAGGATGGACCGTTGATAATCTTGATTTCTGCTATTGTAACATCTAGTGCTACCCATAAGCTCATGTTAAGTTTTGAAAACAGTAAAAGTGCATAAGGAGCCCGGAATGTGTTCTAACTCAAGGAGTACCAAGTAATTATTATAATCGACATACGGGACCCCTATTCACTTAAATAGATCCTGAAATTAATGTTTTTACCCGAAATTGTTATAGTTCATTGTTTCACCTCTTTTCCCGAGATTGCATTGCATGACTTGTTTTCCCGAAAGCATTGAAGTTACTCTAGTAACAGTTACTTGTCCCGAAGTGCATTGCACCACATGATATGTCAGTGTGCCCTTGAGCACCCCCATCTTGCCCGTTTGATTATGTATTTGTACCTGATTTACTTGCATTGTCTCGATTGTCTTTGACCTATGAGTCGGCACTACTAAGCTTGGATAACCCTGTTGGTCTGATCCACCGACTTTGAGATCCCCCTCTTGTCCCGCCAGCTGCAGTTTGGATCCCGCTACCCGGTTATTACCGTGGTCTTGTCCCGATACCGCAGATTGCTACTGTGATCCCCGATGCCCGGCTCGCTACCGTGGTCATGTATAGTATATGTATATGCATTCATGAGATCCATTGTTTCTCCTCACCTCGAGTGACTGAGATCAGTGCCTAGTATATGTATTTATATGAGATCCCCTGTTTCTCCTCACCTCGAGTGACTGAGATCAAGGCCTAGTTATTGCTCTATCGCTATAGTGATAGAGGACTTAGCTTCGTGTGGTTGCCATCTTGCCAGTTTACGATTCCTCGGATACCCGACATGTTTTATATTGCTTACTTGCTTTCCGATAAATGATTCGTTTCCTTTATGAAAGTTATTATTATATTGTCTTCTGTTCTTTGTACCCGCACATGTTTTTAAATGAATGCCGGTTGGGCGAATACCCATGCTTTTACATATGTTTCACACGATCGATGGTTTTACTAAATTTATGTGATTACACATGTTTTAAAGGAATACCCGAATTGTTAAATATCCGAGCTTGCTTTAAAGGACACTTGGTTTGTCAGATATCTATGTTTATACCTGTTTTTAAATGATACCCGATTTGTTAAATATCCATGCTTTGAAATATGTTTTAAACGACACGCGTTTTGCCAGATTCCTATGTTTATACCTGTTTTAAATGATTACCCGATTTGTTAAATATCCATGCTTTGAAATATGTTTCAAATGACACTTGTTTGGCAGATTCCTATGTTTATACCTGTTTTAAATGATATCCGGTTTGTTAAATATCCGCATTTCTACATAGGTTTCAAATGGACATTGGTTTTGCTAGACCTCTATAAATACCTGGTTTGTTGTACACTTATGTTTTTACTTAAGTTTCAAATGAACGTTGTTTTGCCATACCACTATATTTATACATGTTTTAGACGAACACCCGATTGTCAAATATCTATGATTATAGATGATGTAAACGAACACATGTTTTATTAGATATTCATGTTTTACCCATGCTTGAAATGAATACAGGTTTTCCCCGAGATTCCCGACTTTTGCACCCGTTTAATTATATGCAGCATTTGATCGATTAGCATGATTTATCATATGTTTTATTCTTTAGTGTATTTGTGATCTTTTCATCCACCTGCCAGACCGTCGTGTCTGACCCACTACTTTTGGTACTCAGGTTCAGATTTCTTCGTCCCGAGTTGAGTGCTTGAGTTGGCTGTGGAGCCATGTTTTGCAGGTTATTTTGTCGGCTATGCCATGTAGACATTGAGCTTGACATCGGAGCTACGTCACATTTGGGTAGTAGTTTATAGCTTATTGTTGTATGGCTTTTATTAACCTTTTTCTTGGGATTCTTAATTAATGTACATTGATAATTGTAACTTGAATATATTTGGGAATGCAATATCCTGTTACTGTCAGCTCTGTAATTTATTGTGATGGTTACTCCAGTCTGATATGATTCTTGATATAATAGCTATATGCTAAAGGTTGAGTGCGACGCGGAATCCGATGGCCACGGACTTCGGGTCGCAACGCCACAAATGCTTTCGCAAAATATTCAGAATGTGTTGTCTTCACACACGCGGATCTTGGGAGAAGTAAAATACATTTATGCTTTAATCCCATTCCCGCCCCCGAGGTTTCGGTTCGGGGGGCGTGACAGACTGGTATCAGAGCGGGCAGGTTTCTAGGAATTAAAACACTCTAGGAACCTTAAGACGTGTGGTGAGGACTCGTTTTCTTTTGTCTAGTATTGTTTTTGTGAGTTCGTGTCTGTTTTTCTTCTAGTGGGGGAGACTATTTTTGTCTCATTTTCTTGTCCTTGTTGTTAGAGAATTTGGGGGACCAAATTCTTTCTAGTGGGGGAGAATTTAATGTCTCCGCACCCACATTTAGTATCTTTTCCCTTGTTTTCGCGCCAGAGAGTCAGAGTTTGTGGACCTAGCGGGTGTTTCTCGAACAACTTTGGCAGAATTTTCAGCTTTTCGATGTCGCAGATGGAGCTAAAGAAGGAATTGTGACCAATTGTCCGTCAGTAAGGAATGTGGGCAGTATGTCAAGACCTAATTACAGTTGATCGGGTACCGTCAGAGGATTCGTCAGGCAAGTAAGTGTGGATTTTTGGATAAACTTGGATTCTTTTCCTAAGTTAGAAGACTCCATAGGCCGGATAAGTGGTGGACTTTATGAGATTTGAGGTGAATTTTCAGTGGTGCAGCTTCCAGAAGATGTAGTAAGTTAGAAATTTCTTGAGTATTGATGAGCTTGTGACGGGGAATTGTTGGAGGAGGTTTAATAGTTGCAGTTATGATGGTGAGTCAACTCAGCAGGATGTGTCAGTGGATGGTTAAAAGCATAGGAAATTAGTTTTCTGCAGCAGTGTAGAGACTTACATGTGGAATTGATTGTTACTTGATCACATGATGAGAAGATTTAGTGGACTTTACCGACTTGTAGAACATCAGTTTGGGCAGAGTACAGATACAAGCAGGAGAATCATCATCTATGGACAATGACAGTTGAAGGATTCAGAGAAGAATGAATTTGACAGAAGCACACCTCACGAAGTTTGGACAAGTGGAGTAGCATGACAGTTAAAGTGTGGACGGGTCTAGTCAGAGTTGGAAACTTACAGAGCTGTGAACATTGTGTTTTCAATGAGCAGATAAAGATGAGTGAAGTGTTCAGAGGACCGTCCAAACGTTTGATAGAATCAGCTTGGCATATGAAGGAGTGGCAGATTTCCAAGTCATTCACCTCGAAGACTGTGCATTGGCAGGAGACATAATTTCGACAACTTTGACAGAGATGACATAAGAGTACAATGGACTGGACGACACTGCCTAAAGTAACAGATATCTGGTAATACTCAGCGGCACCAATTTTCCGAAGTCAGGGCAGATAGAAGAATAAGACAATATTTCAAGGTAAAGGCATGTCCAAGACCAGCAGAGACCGACTATTGTGCAGTGGATCAAGAGCAACGGACAGAAACAGTTAGAGCTTCAAATGTTGAAGAATGGTGAAAGGACAAGCATGATAGTGTTAGAGACTGATTGCTGTGCAATGGATCAAAAGCACCAAGCAGAAAGAGTTAGAGGTAACAAGAGTTCTCCTTGAAGACTGTGCGTTTGACATGAGACCCTAGCTTCGACAGTTGGGATGGAGTCGATAGAATTGTTCCAAGAATTTTCGACATCAGAGTGGCTAGAAGCGAGAGACTTGGTGGAACTTAGAAGGAGTCAGAGATAGCAAATTCCTTGAGCAGCCAGATTGGTAGAGCAGTAACAGATTTGAGCCAGTGGTGGGATGTCTGACAACTGTTGATGGTTGACCGAGGAGTTCTACAGCGAGGATGACCCAGCGAGTCCAGTGCTTCCGAGAGGACCAGTTGGAGTAGTCGTTTGAGGTTTTCTTTCGAAGTGTGGGATTAATGTCCCCGCTTGTTTTTTAGTTTGTTTAGTTCATTTGGAGGACCAAATGTTCTAAGGGGGGGAGGATGTGAGAACCCGACCCCTAACCTCTTGGATTAGTGTTGTTTTATTTGTGGATTAGTTTCTTTTAGTGGGATTAGTATTTGTTGGGTTGAGTTTGTGAGCTAGAATGAATTTTCTTCTAGTTTTGGGCTTTTGAGTGCTTTGGTAGCTTGTGGGGCCCTTTGGGGGTTCCCTTTTCGGCTTTGCATTTACTTGTGAGATTTTCCCGATTTGTTTCGTATTGTTTTTTTGGCCCGTTGCATTCATCTTGAGAAATCCTACAACTTTCATGTTGATCCCGTATCCATTTGAGAACCCGAAACCCGATTTCTTGGCCTTGAGGGTAAAACAGTCTTTTCACACCAAATCTGTACCCAAAACTCAATATTCTCGAAATCCGTGAAACATACACTTTTTGGGAACTAGATATTTCGACGATCATTTCTTCCTTCTTCGTCGAATCCATCCGAGGTCCCGAATTAGATGATTTCAGCCACCCAAGTTCTTTAAGTTGTGGGACCCAAACCTCACTTGCTTATAAGAGGAACCCATCCCCTTTCATTCCATTCCATTCCTCATTTTCCAGCACAAACCAGCAGCCTAGGGTTTTCCCTTGTGCTTCTCTTCTTCTTCTTGCTTCTCCATCTCCAAGCCACACCAATAGTTCATCAATCAAGCAATGGAGACCATCTTCTTCTTCCTCATCTCGCAAGCTTTCCATTGATACCATTTGTGAAGAGAACCCTCCATCACAAGACTTCCTTTGAGCTTACCTTGTCCATTAGAGGACCTTGCAAGTAAGTGTTCTTCTTCATCTTCTAGATTTGTAATCTTCTAGCCTTAGAGAAGCTCCACCTTGATTATTGAAAGGTTTCATTGTCATTTCATTGTTTAACCCATTTTAGGGTTTGTTTTGGGGGTTTTTGTAGAGATTGTGGATCTTGAGCTTGAGAGGTGATTAGGAGCTTGATTTGCTTGATTAGAGTCAAAGGCAAGTGGATGAATGGATTGTTTTGATTATTAACATGTTTTGTGAGAAAAATCTTGTTTCATTAAGGGTTTTGGTGATTTTAGTAGTTGTCTTTACTATGATTAATATTGATTTCAAAATGTGCTTATTGATGAGTTATTTCCCTCTTGTTCATGCTTGGAAAATGTATGCATCATATTGTCAAGGTTTCAAATGGTTTCACATGAATGAGTTTTCTCCACCTTGAGATTTATTGTGAATGGAAAGAATGGAAAGGGAGAAACTTGAAATGAGGAGCTCTTTAGCTCATTTTAATGTCTTGGAATCATGTGTTTAAATCATTTTGTTTATAGTTCTATGTGATTGTTTAAGTGTTGGAAAGGAAAGGAAAAATCAGTTCCCGGACCTGCTGCACGCCCAGGTCCGATCGATCGGACCTAAAGGCCGATTGATCGGCCTGTCTTTCACTGTAAGGCTTTTTGGGCCGATCGATCGGCCGATCGATCGGACCCTGTGCATTTCTGGTACAGAAATTTCGATATTGTGATTTTTTGGAAACCTTTGGGCTTTCTATGAGTCCTAGGGGTATATACCTTAGTGTTAAGACCAATTATACCCTAATCTAAGGTCTCTAAGACTAGGGAACTAAAAGGAAAGAATGGTGATGTTTTAGACACTAATTCTTGGTTTTAGGTGGGACCCTGACTACCCTTTTTGGACTGTTTGGACCATGTGTGAGAATGTCTTGAGCCGACACGCCTCACGGTTGGTTCGGTGGCATCGAAGTTCAATCCATTTCAATCTTGAACGGGATGGAACAACGCGATATCTTCTTTATATCTAAACACAAGTCTTTCCCTTGGTTATCGCGAATTCTATTCCTTTCGGTGACTGAATAGGTTGCTCGATGTTTTCGGATTTATGTCATGCCTAGGATGGACCGTTGATAATCTTGATTTCTGCTATTGTAACATCTAGTGCTACCCATAAGCTCATGTTAAGTTTTGAAAACAGTAAAAGTGCATAAGGAGCCCGGAATGTGTTCTAACTCAAGGAGTACCAAGTAATTATTATAATCGACATACGGGACCCCTATTCACTTAAATAGATCCTGAAATTAATGTTTTTACCCGAAATTGTTATAGTTCATTGTTTCACCTCTTTTCCCGAGATTGCATTACATGACTTGTTTTCCCGAAAGCATTGAAGTTACTCTAGTAACAGTTACTTGTCCCGAAGTGCATTGCACCACAAGATATATTAGTGTGCCCTTGAGCACCCCCGTCTTGCCCGTTTGATTATGTATTTGTACTTGATTTACTTGCATTGTCTCGATTGTATTTGACCTATGAGTCGGCACCACTAAGCTTGGATAACCCTGTTGGTCTGATCCACCGACTTGGAGATCCCCCTCTTGTCCCGCCAGCTGCAGTTTGGATCCCGCTACACGGTTATTACCGTGGTCTTGTCCCGATACTGCAGATTGCTACTGTGGTCCCCGATGCCCGGCTCGCTACCGTGGTCATGTATAGTATATGTATATGCATTCATGAGAGCCACTGTTTCTCCTCACCTCGAGTGACTGAGATCAGTGCCTAGTATATGTATTTATATGAGATCCCCTGTTTCTCCTCACCTCGAGTGACTGAGATCAGGGCCTAGTTATTGCTCTATCGCTATAGTGATAGAGGACTTAGCTTCGTGTGGTTGCCATCTTGCCAGTTTCCGATTCCTTGGATACCCGACATGTTTTATATTGCTTACTTGCTTTCCGATAAATGATTCGTTTCCTTTATGAAAGTTATTATTATATTGTCTTCTGTTCTTTGTACCCGCACATGTTTTTAAATGAATGCCGGTTGGGCGAATACCCATGCTTTTACATATGTTTCACACGATCGATGGTTTTACTAAATTTATGTGATTACACATGTTTTAAAGGAATACCCGAATTGTTAAATATCCGAGCTTGCTTTAAAGGACACTTGGTTTGTCAGATATCTATGTTTATACCTGTTTTTAAATGATACCCGATTTGTTAAATATCCATGCTTTGAAATATGTTTTAAACGACACGCGTTTTGCCAGATTCCTATGTTTATACCTGTTTTAAATGATTACCCGATTCGTTAAATATCCATGCTTTGAAATATGTTTCAAATGACACTTGTTTGCCAGATTCCTATGTTTATACCTGTTTTAAATGATATCCGGTTGGTTAAATATCCGCATTTCTACATAGGTTTCAAATGGACATTGGTTTTGCTAGACCGCTATGAATACCTGGTTTGTTGTATACTTATGTTTTTACTTAAGTTTCAAATGAACGTTGTTTTGCCATACCACTATATTTATACATGTTTTAGACGAACACCCGATTGTCAAATATCTATGATTATAGATGATGTAAACGAACACATGTTTTATTAGATATTCATGTTTTACCCATGCTTGAAATGAATACAGGTTTTCCCTGAGATTCCCGACTTTTGCACCCGTTTAATTATATGCAGCATTTGATCGATTAGCATGATTTATCATATGTTTTATTCTTTAGTGTATTTGTGATCTTTTCATCCACCTGCCAGACCGTCGTGTCTGACCCACTACTTTTGGTACTCAGGTTCAGATTTCTTCGTCCCGAGTTGAGTGCTTGAGTTGGCTGTGGAGCCATGTTTTGCAGGTTGTTTTGTTGGCTATGCCATGTAGACATTGAGCTTGACATCGGAGCTACGTCACATTTGGGTAGTAGTTTATAGCTTATTGTTGTATGACTTTTATTAGCCTTTTTCTTGGGATTCTTAATTAATGTACATTGATAATTGTAGCTTGAATATATTTGGGAATGTAATATCCTGTTACTGTCAGCTCTGTAATTTATTGTGATGGTTACTCCAGTCTGATATGATTCTTGATATAATAGCTATATGCTAAAGGTTGAGTGCGACGCGGAATCCGATGGCCACGGACTTCGGGTCGCAACGCCACAAATGCTTTCGCAAAATATTCAGAATGTGTTGTCTTCACACACGCGGATCTTGGGAGAAGTAAAATACATTTATGCTTTAATCCCATTCCCGCCCCCGAGGTTTCGGTTCGGGGGGCGTGACACACATAAACATGCAGCCACGAAATCCACAACATACAAGGATGTAGATATACCTTTGGAGCTTGGTAGTGCTCTAATGGAGGCTTTGAGTTCTTTCCTTGATGATGAACACCTTCACTAATCAAATCAGAATCTCCAACACCCTTTGATCTTCCACGCTATGTCCCATATCAGATTCTCTTTTCTCAAGAAGATGGTGGGATCTCCAAGAGAAAAAACCCTAAAGGAAACTAGAAGAGAAACTAGAAGAGGGAGAGGAAGAGAGGAGTGCAACTCTTGCACAATGTGGGCTTGGCGTGAATCTCAATAATGGGACTTGTAATGGACATCCAAGCCACATCTTTTCCTCCTTTTATAGCACTTAGCAACCTCCTCTTACTAATTGAAATAGAAGTCTTACTTCCATAACAATTAGTTGCTTACTAAAACACAATTAGAAGTCTTACTTCAAATATGATTAGTAACTTCCTCTTTTACTAATTAAAATAGAAGTCCTACTTCCATTAATAATCAGTAACTTACTATTACCACTATTAAAAGTCTCACTTCAAATAGAAATAGTAACTTTCTATTTCCTTTTAGAGTTATACTATAATTAGTATCTTTCTAATATATTGGGCTAGCGTGGGGACCACTAGGGATTCCTTAGAAAGCTGGCTCCAACTGGGACACGCGACCCCACATCTCATGTGTAATCCGGGCCCACAGTTAATTGCAAATAACTCCACTATATAAATGCAATTGCACTCCAGTCTTAGGAATATATTTCAATGAAGACCCTAAACTTCCACATTACCACAAGTAGGCCCCTCCATCTATATCCATGGATCAAATGGACCTGTCCACCAAATTAGATCCATATCTTATTATCCTTGAGCCCCAATTAATTATAATGATCATTAGGTACCGATCCAATTAACTCTTACTTGGAATGAGTGCGCACTTACCAATGATAAATCCAATAATTGGCACAAGGGGATATTAAAGATAGATTCCATCTTGACCATTGAATGTTCCCACAACTCTATTACCACGTAACCAAATCACCGAGGTGTTGACCTACAATTGGCCTCACTCATTGGTGACTCAAAGCAAATGCATAGATAGAAACTTGAGTTCATTAATGTCTCAGGATTATGAGCCTATTGCTAGGGAATTATGAGAGCAAACCTTAAAGTAAAGACAGTGTATATAAGGTGCTTCTCATGGTCCTTCAATACATCCAATGTACCAGCACTATGATCCAGAATCTTACATTCTGATGATCGAGACAAATCATACTATCTCATAGTGATCAAAGTACTGCAACCTTGTCAGATGAGATGCCCAATCTCATCACTGGTTGTGAAGATATTTTAAGTATAAGATTTGTGACACATATCTCCCGTATGTGGATCTCATCCATATACATATATCCATCTAATATACTAATGGGACCCGGTTCATCTCATGAACCATTATGTCATATATATTGGTCATGTGCATTAAGTAATAAATCACCATTCATCTCATGAAAGGAAAGTATGATTATATTGATAAATAAAGAAATTAATCAATCTATTCATCATATACTGGTATTGAGACCATAAAATCTAACACTTGGCAATCTTCTTCTCAACTGTATCCACTAACTCCGGGGCATATCTGGACAATCTCTCGAACTTAGTGAGGTATTCGAGGACCGTCATACTCCCTTGCACAAGCTGCTGGAATTCTATGGCCTTCTGTCTCTTGATATGAGCGGGTACATACTTATCATGAAATTGCCTCTTGAAGTTTGCCCAAACCTCTGCATCAACCATGGTCCTGTATTCCTCCCTAACCGTCTTCCACCATCTGTCTGTTGTACCACTAAAAAGAGATGTGGCTAGTTTTACTCTTTCTCCTCTGGTACATTGGAAGATCTCGAATATGTTCTCTGTATGTTCCAGCCAATCATCTGCAGCCAATGGATCTTCTATCCCAAGAAACTCTTTCGGAGCTCTCTTCCGAAACCACTCAAATAAGGCATTTGGGTCATGTTGCCTCTGATTGATGACAATAGCGGGTTGGGGTTGAACCGGTTCGGGCCTTCTCTGTAATACTTCCAACAATTGTCTCTGCATCTCTGCCAACTCTCTTGCATGGTCTTCCTCTCTCTTAAGCATTTGCTCTTGCAATCTGGCATGATTCTCATTAGCCTGACGCTGTTGGTCAAGCATTGCCTGCATCATTTGCTGGAATTGATTGGGTGTGTTGTTATCAACCCTATCCTTTTCAAGTGGCTCTGTATGATCACTATTACTTCCAGAGGGATGGCCATTTACCGGTCTTTTACGAGGTGGCATGATGCTGCAAAACAAATTGTTAGCACATAATAATCAAATAAAGGGTCACACATTGCTCACATGATACTAGCTAACGAAAGATCTAACGTATCCACGCCACGTCCTTAGGATTTTTAGATTCTTTTAATTGCTTGAAACACGCCTGGCTCTGATACTAGTCTGTCGCGACCTCGGACTGGGCCCACGAGACTGATCCTGGATCGGGACTAATGGGATGATGATCCACATTAACATAATGCCATACATTTATTTAATTTCCCACAGGTGTCCGCAGTGAGGATTATCACAACCATATCTGAACATTTCTATTAAGTGCGGAAGCGTGTAGCAAATCAAATATCCAATCCATCTCAAATCGTAAAGATAATAACATAAATATGGTACCGTATCAGAATGAGCAATGATCATAAGCATGTTACCCAAAAGTAAGTTAAAGTTTATACAATATCATTTAGTTACATTTTCCCAAAAAAATAGAGGCCAACAAAGGCCAATATAGACAAAATACCAATCCAAAGAATGGTTAAGTAGTTTCCCAAAATATTAAGTCTCTCATAGCAACCAAACGTCTAAATGACGTCATCAGCATGCCACTCAACTAACTGCCGCGGTTCTCCGACTACCTCCTCAAGCTCCTCCTCGGGATATCCAACAACGGGACCTGAGTACCAAAGAGTGGGTCAAACACGATGGTTTGGAAAATGGGTAAAATACAATGACAATTTCATAATAAATGAATTTACCTTCAAAAGCATTTAAACCTATTTAAATAACAATTTCTATAAAAGAGATAAAACATTTATTCAAATATCAGTAAACATTGTAAAACATGTAGGGTAACCAAGGAAATGGGAAACAAGCAAGATGGCGACTACACGAAGCGAAGTCCTCTATCACTTAAGCGATAGAGCAATAACTAGGCACTGATCTCAGTCACTCGAGGTGAGGAGAACCAATGGATCTTATAAATACATATACTATATGTGACCACGGTAGCGAGCCGGGCATCGGGAACCACAGTAGCAATCTGCGGCATCGGGACAAGACCACGGTAATAACCGGGTAGCGGGATCCAAACTGCAGCTGGCGGGACAAGAGGGGGATCTCCAAGTCGGTGGATCAGACCAACAGGGTTATCCAAGCTTGTGGTGCCGACTCATAGGTCAAATGACAAGATTAAAACACGTATGAAATACATCACTTGCAAGTACATAAATAAACGGGACGGGGTGCTCATAGGCACAACTATCACTTCATGTCGGGTAATTCATTTCGAGGCTAGTAGTTAATACAAGTACTATTTCAAAGCTTTCGGGAAAACAAGGCATGTGGTATAACTCTCGGGAACAGTGAAATACAATAAACAATTGAAATTTCGGGTAAAGTATCGGGTTTAAGATTTATTTGAAGTGAATAGGGACCCCGTATGTCGATCTAATAACAATTTGGTACTCTTTGAGTTTGGGGACATTCCGGACTCCTTATACACTTTGAATCTTTAAAAACTTCGAATGACACCTTCGTGATATGGTTTCTTTCTCAAATGGCCTCATACAATGCTTAATAAATCCTCCTGACGTAGAGGGGTTCTCAATGGATAGTCCCAAAACATTTAAACAACTCATCATTATCCCAAACACAGCCTACGACAGACAAACCTCATCGCTCGAGGGTTCGCTCGAGCGAGGAGCTCTCTGGAATGGCTGTCTGGGTCGGTTCGTTCGACCGAAGTTTAGGTCGCTTGAGCGAACTCATTGGTTTGAGCGAATTATTAAGTGCGCTCGAACTAACGACTCTCTAGAACAAGTTCTAGGATGTCCGCTCGAGCGACCAAGGGTCCGCTCGAGCGACCAAGCTACTGGAATAGTCAGAACCCTTTTCTGGACAGGTCGCTCGAGCGAAGTGTCATGTTCGCTCGAGCGAACTGTCCAGAAACTGAATCCGGAGCAGTTCAGCTCCTCTCTAACTCTTCCTTCTACAACCTCTTTTCTAGCCTCTTTTATATATCAAATGAGGAGTCTAAAACTTCATTCAAACAACATCAAATCTCTCACAACATCCATCCCATTCTCCTCCATCATCATCACATTCAATACAAGGAAAGAAAGAAGGAAACCATCTCACATAAGAGTGCATTTGGGACAAAACAAGAGAGAATTTAATGCTATGAACCAACCCATCTATATGACCATAAATGCACCATTAATATTCTATCATGAACATTTATTTCAAAACAAAGCAATAATTAGGCATAAGTGGAAAAATACCAAAACCATTGAAAACTTATAAGATTCAAATCATCCACTTGCCTTAAGTCTCTATTCAAGCAAATCAAGCTCTAACAATCTTCCAAGACAATGGTCCAAGCTACAAGGCAAAAACCCCAAAATAAAACCCTAAAAGAGTCAAAACATAGCATGGGAAGGAAAGAAGCTTCAATAATAAGGATGGAGATTCCCTTAGGCTCGGAGAACACAAATCTAGAAGAAGGGAAGGATTACTTACATGAGGGTTCTTCAAAAAGGCAAGGTGAGCTCAAAGAAAGTCTTGGAATGGAGGGTTTTCTCTAGCAATGGTGTCAATAGAGAGCTATGGTGATGAGGAAGAAGATGATGATCTCCACTTCTCAATTTGTGCAATGTTGGTGGTGGATTTGGTGATGGAAGGCAAGAGCAAGAAGGAAGGCAAATGGAAACCCTAGGTTCTCACTCTCTTGTGCTGGAAAAAGGGAAATGAAAGGGGAAGAATTTCCTTATAAACAAGTGGGGAGTGGGCTCCACCACTAGCAATCAAATTGGGCTGAAATCATGGCTTTCGGGGCTTCTAATGAATTCGACGAAGAAGAGAAAAGTGATCGTCGAAATATCTAGTTTCCAAAAAGTATAAGTTTCGCGGGTTTCGGGAATATCAGGTTTTGGGTACAGATTTTGTGTGCAATGACTGTTTTACCCTCAATGATATGAAATCGGGTTTCGGGATCTCGAACGGGGACGACATCAACATGAAAGTTGTAGGGGTTAACAATACAAATAAAACGGGGTTAAAACAATGAATACAAAAATCTCCAATAAATTCCCAAGCGCATGCAAGGTCATAAAAAGGAACCCCCAAAGGGCCCCACTAATCACGAAGCAATCAAAATTCCCCAAAACTATTTCAAAAGCTATTCCAAATCCAACTTAGCCAAAATCACTAATCAAGCTTAGAACTAACACACAACTTAATTAGTAGTAATCGAGTTCACTCGGGTCGGGGTCTTACAGCGCCCAAGTTCCCGATTCGTTCTCCGGCCCGCATTTTCATATCTTTGCATTCCATTTGACTTGCTGCTTTATCTTTGTGGTAATTTCAATTGACTGCTGAACTTCTAGACTTCGAAGCATGGAATCATCTGTTAGGTCTTTTGTATTTGCAATTTGATGGATGCATTTGCATATTGGCATCATTTGAATTCACACACATGCATTGATTTAAAATATCTTGAAATCTAGCTTTATACATGCATTGGTTTTTAGTTTTGGAAAAGTTTGTGTTTTATGCATGGTTTGGTTCTAAACTTGGATGCATTAGTTTTGAAACCCAAAAACTCTTTTGAAAACCTATTTCCTTGTGCACTACATTTGGAAAATCATCTTGTGTATTTAGGTTTGAGCTTTGCATACTTTCAACCCAAAAAGAATCAGTTTTGTATGCAATATCTTTTGAAAAGAGTTTTTACTAATCAAGCTTGCCTAAGGTCTTAAACCTTTGAATCATCTTAGGCTTTGGGTGTCTCATGTTTTAAACATCTTAGAATACCTTAAAACATGTATTTAAGCTTGATTTAGTGGCCCAAAGATCCACCAAAGAAATAGCTTTAAAAAGGCAAAAGTTGGATTTTTGGCCCCAGGGACTCGCCCGGCAGTGTCGCCGGTCGACCGAGCCCTGTGTCTCGGTCGACCGAGGACACTGCAGGGCCCCTGGACAGTTTTTGAACTGTTTCAGGCCAACGGTCAGAAATATGACCGTTGTGCTTTCTCGGTCGACCGAGACCTGTGTCTAGGTCGACCGAGGACTAGCCGTTGGACACTTTTTGGCTATAAAGTCCATTCATTTCCAACCTTTTTCAAGGCTTGAACTATGAACCTTTGAGAGCATTTTGGAGCCAAAGAAAGGGGAAGAAGTTGGAAAGGCTAGAGGGCAATTTGGAAATCAAACTCATGAGTTTTTAAAAGGTACATCTTCTAAGTTATTTTGATTTCCATACAATTGAAATTCATGCATGTTCAAATCCTTTGTATTTTCATTTATGCATGATTTCAAGTCCTTAAAGAGTTGATTTGCAAGCTCAATATCTTTCTTGGTAAATTAGATTAGTTTGCAATCACTCTTATCAAATCACATGTTTTCTTAAACTTTATTTTTCATACAACTTGTGATTCTTTGAATTTCATGTCATTAACAAGTTGTTTATTATTCATGTGATTTGCATCAAACTTCAATCAAAACTTTTGTGTGTCTTAAACTTTCAAATGCTTTAAGCATATATTTGATTAAGCTTTCTTCTTAAACTTGATTGAAGTCATCACACACACACATCATAATCATACACTTTTGCATACATAGAGTGTTTGTGTGAGTTTGTATTAAACTTTCATATCCGCCTATTTAAGAGGCAATTTCATTGAGCTAAAATTGTAATCTCTTAGAGTGTTGAGTAAACACTTTCTTTGAGAAATCTTGAATTGTGTAAGGTTATTGCTTAGCCTAAGAAAAGCATTTTGTGAAAGGTTATTGCTTAGCCTCTAAAAGCACATTGATAGGTTATTGCTTAGCCTTGAAAAGCATCTTGTAAAGGTTGTTGTTGAGCCTTAGAAAAACAACTTTGTAAGGGTTATTGCTTAGCCTAGTAAAAAGCATAATTAGTGGAATCCGGTGGGGTGTTGGATGCACAAGCCGGTAGTGGATGTAGGCACGTTGGCCGAACCACTATAAATATTGTGTTGTGGTGATTGCTATGTGGTGATTGTTTTGTTTAGCTTCCGCATATTGTATGGTTAATCATCACATGTGACTAGTTTAGTTTAAGAAATTAAAATTGGTCGAAATTGGTCATAGTTGTAGCACACCCTATTCACCCCCCCCCTCCCCCCCTCTAGGGTTAGGATCCTCGTGGACTTTCAATTGGTATCAGAGCCTCGTGCTCTATCCCTTAGGATCAAGTGTTTGGAACTCTTGATTAGGTGTAAAAACCTAGAGTCAAAACCCTAGTGTTGTGCTTTATATGAAAATCATAAGAATGGACTCCACTATGCTAGATTTTTTAGATTCTCCTAGACCTCTCATTCTTCCATCTATTGGAGATTCAAACATTCAATTAAAAGAATCTCAATGTGAATTAAATGAAGGAGAAGAATATAATGAAGAAGATCTTCAACAAGCTTTTGAAGAATTATATGAAATATCCTTAAAGCTTGAAAAGAAAAACAAAAGTTTAAGGGAAGAATCTAAAAATCTAAACAAAGAGCTAGCCTCTTCAAAAGATGAACTTAGAGAGAAAGAAGAAGTTATAAATTGTGTAGAATCTAAGTTCATGATCTCTCTAAATAATCTATCTAACATTCAAGATGAACTAAAAGAATTAAAGATGGATTATGATAATGTCATCAAGGAAAATTTAATTCTAAGAGATCAAGTAAAAAGGCAAGATAAAGACTCTAACAATTTTGAATCTAAATTGACTATCTCTAAGGAAAATTTATCTAATGCTCAAGATGAATTAAATGAGATTAAGATAAATTGTGATGAGCTTAAAAATGAAAATTTGAACCTAAGAGATACAATTAAAAGACAAGATAAAGACTTTAACAATTTAGAAGCCAAGTTGATCAAAAGTAAGTTAAAAACTCAAGAGCTTGGATCTAATGTTGTTAATGAACTTAAACATGAATTAAAACTTGCCAATGAAGAGCTAAGCAAATATAAGGAAATTGAATATGAACTTTCAAAAGTTAAAAATGAAAATTCAATCCTTATAACCAAAGTCACTCAACTTGAAAACTATAAACAAAAGTATGAGTGCAAGTTTACCCAAAGTGAAGATAGACTTGAAAAATTATTTAAATTGGGTAAACCTCATGGAGATAGGACGGGTATTGGATTTAATAGGAATATGTCTTATAACCCTAAATTCACCAACACATTTGTGAAAGGTGAGTCCTCATTCTCTAGCACTCACACTTCTTTGCCCAAGTCTAAATGTAATTATTGTGGCATTGAAGGACATTTTACATTTGAGTGCAAACTAAGAAAAAGAAGCCATGTGTCTAAACCCATCTTTGAACTCAAAAATGGAGAATCTAAATCTATGAAGGGTAAGACACTAAAAATCAAGGAAAACTCCAAAAAGACTAAACAAGTTAAATCCTTCAAAATGGAGTCTCCTAAAATAGATTCTAAAAAGCTTAAACAAGTTAAACCAAGCTTGAAAGAATCTAAGAACAAAAAGCTTCTCAATCTATCTCCCTTATATGAACCAATGAAAGAACTTTTGAAGAAAGTTGCTAAGTTAAATCTAAAATTCAAAAGTCAAGTAAAGGGAGAAAATAAGAAGAAAAGAAAAGTGAAGCAATCCCTTAAGAAACAAACTCACCAACATCAAAAGACTAATCACCATTCTAAGCCAAATTTAGTAAAATCTAAATATCATGGTGATAAGTTTAAATTGAAAATTTATCAAGTTAAATCTCCTATAGTTGGTGAGAAGTCCAAAATAGACCTCAAAGTTCAACCCTCCCAAGACCTTAGGTGGATTCCAAAAGTTATCTACTTAGTCAAACCTTAAGGCCTTGAACCTCTTTGACCAACCTATTCTCTAATAGTTAAATCATTTTGTTGGTCATGTTGCATTTGCATCTTGTTTTCTTTTAGGTACATTTCTTAAGATGCATTGCCTATTTATGATCATTTGATTTTGTTTTCATGCACCATTCTAGTTACATATCATGGTTTTCAAAATCATTTGGTTATAATCTCTTCATGTTAGATTTGCTTTTTGCACTCCTTGAGTTATATGTCTTGCCTTGCATTTCTACATGATTAAATTGTTTGTGACTTTAAAGGCTTTCATAGCTAATTTAGTCATGATCAATTGTTGTATGTTGTTTGCATCCTTGCTTGTTTATTTACATTCTTTATATATGCAAATGACTTTTGGTTCCATGTATGGTTGTGATCTTAGTTTCATTTGTAGAAACCATACTAGAACCCAAATCCATCCTCTATGCCTTATAGTCATATCTTTATGGATGGTTATGATGTTGATTCATGTAGATTCTCTTGGAGTCATCTTTATACATGTTTCAACTTCATAGTAGTGTTCTTGATCATATGAACCTCTTTGAAATCCATTCCTTGTATTTCATAGTTATATCTCTTGTTTGATGGATTTCTTAGTGTTGAATTCATATGATCTAGACACTTTGGAAATTGCATGCATTACAAAGCTTTATCCTTTTGCATTGCAATTTGCCTTGTTCATCACTATGCTCTTTAGGAATATCATTAAAAGTGATGAATATGCATTTATGATGCTTGATGGAAGTGTATCACATCCTTGCTTTTACTCATGTTATCATATTCAATTGGTTTCATTTGGTATAATGTTCCATTGATTTCATATCCAATTGATATCTTATCTTGTGTATGTGAAAGACCTTGTGTGCTTTGGACTAATCTTCATAGTTATATAATTGTTCCACGTCACACACCATTAGCATCATAATGCTCATGCTTGCCACCTCTTTTTGCTCTCATAGGTAAATCTCATGACCACCATGTTTATGTGTTAATAATATTGGTTGGTTATTATTTGAGGTTGGCTTCATGATTGAATTTCATTTCACTCTTTCATGCACTTTAATAGACATATTTATTGATTGAATGAAATGAGTTCAAAACTTACATAGCATATGATTTTCATAAGTAATATTGATTGATGCTATGTTTGAGTAAACCCCATATCATGGATAGCTCTAATTTGGATTTTTCCTATTAAGTAACATTCTTGAATCCATTTTAGAGTGATTATGTTAATAGTCATATCCTTTAATCTCAATTGATATGTTTGTTTCAATTGATATCCATGATTGCTTCTCTCTTTTGTCCTAGCTCTCTTTTGGTAAATTGATCATATTGTGCTCAATAGTTAAATGAATCTAATTCTTTCCTTGAAGTTGACCCTCATTTGGTTAAACCATCTCCTTCTTGCATCTAATAGTTATACCTTGTCAAAAGCTTGACAAAAGAAGAGAATGGATTGAGGGGGAGTGTAAACCTTCATAGGAAGTATTAGTTGTGATCAAATTCACCCTTGGATTGCCCTTGAGCCCTTAGAGCTAACTTCCATACATGATAACCTGTTATGTATTTCATTTTCGATTTCATTTGTTAACAGGTGCTACTAATGGTATTTTCCTTGTTTCATGTGTGTAGGTACCTTTGCAATTTAATGGCAAAGGGGGAGAAATTATGCAAGTTCTCAAAAGGGTGAAGAGAAAGTCCAAGCTTCCAAAGGGGAGAGTTGTGTATGATCTTCTACAAAGGGAGAGAATGCATACCTTGCCTAAGGGAGAAAGAGGCATGGTCAAAGGGGGAGAGCTAATAGAAGAAAGAAAGCTTGGAAGCTAAAGAAGATGCCTGGATAAAGAAAGAAAGAAGAAAGAAAGCTTGAAGGTTGATCAAGCTCCAAGCATCATGAAGATTGAAGCCCAAGAGCCCAAGCTAAGAGAAGAAGCATCCAAGAAGATTTCAAGACTTGTCCAGCTTAGGGGGAGCTGAAGACTTAGTGTGTAAATTCTATGATGAGTAAGTTGCCATCAAATTGCAAAGGGGGAGATTGTTAGGTCTTTTGTATTTGCAATTTGATGGATGCATTTGCATATTGGCATCATTTGAATTCACACACATGCATTGATTTAAAATATCTTGAAATCTAGCTTTATACATGCATTGGTTTTTAGTTTTGGAAAAGTTTGTGTTTTATGCATGGTTTGGTTCTAAACTTGGATGCATTAGTTTTGAAACCCAAAAACTCTTTTGAAAACCTATTTCCTTGTGCACTACATTTGGAAAATCATCTTGTGTATTTAGGTTTGAGCTTTGCATACTTTCAACCCAAAAAGAATCAGTTTTGTATTCAATATCTTTTGAAAAGAGTTTTTACTAATCAAGCTTGCCTAAGGTCTTAAACCTTTGAATCATCTTAGGCTTTGGGTGTCTCATGTTTTAAACATCTTAGAATACCTTAAAACATGTATTTAAGCTTGATTTAGTGGCCCAAAGATCCACCAAAGAAATAGCTTTAAAAAGGCAAAAGTTGGATTTTTGGCCCCAGGGACTCGCCCGGCAGTGTCGCCGGTCGACCGAGCCCTGTGTCTCGGTCGACCGAGGACACTGCAGGGCCCCTGGACAGTTTTTGAACTGTTTCAGGCCAACGGTCAGAAATATGACCGTTGTGCTTTCTCGGTCGACCGAGACCTGTGTCTAGGTCGACCGAGGACTAGCCGTTGGACACTTTTTGGCTATAAAGTCCATTCATTTCCAACCTTTTTCAAGGCTTGAACTATGAACCTTTGAGAGCATTTTGGAGCCAAAGAAAGGGGAAGAAGTTGGAAAGGCTAGAGGGCAATTTGGAAATCAAACTCATGAGTTTTTAAAAGGTACATCTTCTAAGTTATTTTGATTTCCATACAATTGAAATTCATGCATGTTCAAATCCTTTGTATTTTCATTTATGCATGATTTCAAGTCCTTAAAGAGTTGATTTGCAAGCTCAATATCTTTCTTGGTAAATTAGATTAGTTTGCAATCACTCTTATCAAATCACATGTTTTCTTAAACTTTATTTTTCATACAACTTGTGATTCTTTGAATTTCATGTCATTAACAAGTTGTTTATTATTCATGTGATTTGCATCAAACTTCAATCAAAACTTTTGTGTGTCTTAAACTTTCAAATGCTTTAAGCATATATTTGATTAAGCTTTCTTCTTAAACTTGATTGAAGTCATCACACACACACATCATAATCATACACTTTTGCATACATAGAGTGTTTGTGTGAGTTTGTATTAAACTTTCATATCCGCCTATTTAAGAGGCAATTTCATTGAGCTAAAATTGTAATCTCTTAGAGTGTTGAGTAAACACTTTCTTTGAGAAATCTTGAATTGTGTAAGGTTATTGCTTAGCCTAAGAAAAGCATTTTGTGAAAGGTTATTGCTTAGCCTCTAAAAGCACATTGATAGGTTATTGCTTAGCCTTGAAAAGCATCTTGTAAAGGTTGTTGTTGAGCCTTAGAAAAACAACTTTGTAAGGGTTATTGCTTAGCTTAGTAAAAAGCATAATTAGTGGAATCCGGTGGGGTGTTGGATGCACAAGCCGGTAGTGGATGTAGGCACGTTGGCCGAACCACTATAAATATTGTGTTGTGGTGATTGCTATGTGGTGATTGTTTTGTTTAGCTTCCGCATATTGTATGGTTTATCATCACATGTGACTAGTTTGCTTTAAGAAATTAAAATTGAACGAATCAGTAGCTCCACCCTAGAATTATCCGACTTAGAAACACCCTAGAATTGAACGAATCAGTAGCTCCACAATAGGCAGACACTTGGGCGCCCTTACAGGTGCTCCAAAGTTAGCCCAGAAACCTGGGCGCACTTGTGACTTCTTGTTCCAATCACGAAGCACATTGGTCGCATTTCAACTCTCGAACTTAAACCACATATATATTTATTGACATAGATCACCTGAAGCTCCAAGCCTAAGTTAACAGAATCTCGTAAAGAACCAAAACACGCGAACCAGACACTTAGGAGCGATCACAGTTGCTCCCAAGTTATTCAGGAAAGATAGGAGCAACAATAGGTGCACCCAAGTTATTCAAGAAACATAGGAGCAACCACAGGTGCACCCAAGTTATTCAGGAAACATAGGAGCAACCACGGGTGCGCCCAAGTTATTCAGGAAACATAGGAGCAACCACAGCTGCGCCCAAGTTCACCTCCATCACCTGTGACCTCCGAATCCATATTCACTTCGAACCTTGACCCTAGTCAACATCATAGGACCATCACAGAACCAATAACAACCCACAAATTAAAGATTTAATTAACTGAAACCCATCCGGAACCTCGAACCGAAGCCGAACGGGCAAACAACATCAAAACACCACTTGGGCGCCCATACAAGTGCGCCCAAGTTCACAGAAATACCTAGGCGCACACACAGGTGCGCCCAGGTTTCCTGTCTAGCCCGAGTTGTGAATCTCGGATACATTTCGAATTCCGGACTTAAACCACTCAGATAAATCAATCCAGAACCTAAAACAACATTAAAACAGAAGCTTACACTTATAGAAACTCCCCGAATTCCAAAGTCAATAGCGATACCATTATCACCAGCCTAAGCACACAGAACCTGACACTTGGGCGCCACTATTTGTGAGCCCAAGTTGCCTGAGTAACCTGGGCACAACCATAAGTGCACCCAAGTTCTCCGTCAATCCTATTTCACCGATTCTGACATCTTTCCATCATTTGGGACAAAACCTGAAATTCCAGAACCTAAAACAGAACCTCAACATATTTAAAAACACATTAATCAGAACCTTAAAGCATCCCTAAATCACTCTTAATCAACTTTTAATTTAAAACAAACCAACCCAATTAAGACCATAACCAAATTCCTTAGGCATAGAAATTGCCAAGCTTAGGCTATTTGCACCCTAGGATTACATCAGATTCCTCCATTAGATAGATTAGAGCATTAGGCTTTGTCCCATCACTTTTCTTGTTCCGTTAGGGGACCAGGGGAAGCTGATGTGGGCGGTCTAGGACCTTAGGTTAGGGTTAATCCGATGATCAGTAATAAAGCATTAATCACGTAAATCCAAGTAAAACCCCTCAGTTAGGCCCTTCTAGCCCCAATATCAAAAATCCCTAAAAACCATAAAACCAACAAAATAAACCCAAAAAGATTTTTCCTTTATTTCTTCCTCCACCTCAGGTGCCAGATATTTAATTGAACTTAATGATAAAAGGGAATAAAGAACTGACTTCTAAAATTGAATAAATGAGAATAATAAGATGAGATGAGTGATTTCACACACTTTGCATATTTTATTTCGGCCCATCGGCCCCCTTTAAAACAAACACCGGCCCATCGGCCACCTCTAATCAATTACAGCCCATCGGCTTTTCACTTTATCACTCGTGTATCGCACATGAAAAACACAGAAATCACAAGTCAAAGTCTCATTTGCATCATCATTTTGATTTGAAAAGTCAGCCTTTAAACCTTATTTTGCCAAGGGATTAGAAGGGGGTACCCGGGAACGGGGCCGATCCTCTTCTTAAATATTTGGCACCTCCCCCCTTTCATTTTCTTTATTTTAATTAATTTTTTTTACTTGGATACACCATGATTATGCTATGTGAGGATTAACCTTATTTGGATTCTGACTCATAACCCTAAATTGACCCAATATTAAAGAGACCCAAATTAATGTGACAGGAAAACCGTCGTGTGTTGCCGGCAGCACATTAGACGAGAGAAGAACCCACCCACTTATTTTCTCCCATTTTCCTTTGGCTTTTGTCGAAGAACGGTGTTACGGCCATTACCGAAGCTAGCGATCGTGATCCGTCGATTTTGAGGGTAGTCGGAATCCTCATTTTCGATGTAAAATTTAAATAGCACATATAGGTGAATGGCGATTTCCCTCCCCCGGGGGGGATCAAAATTCACATCCGACAGCCTGGCGATCGTGATGGGACCTCTTTTGTTTTCCTGTCACTTATTTGGGTTTTTCTGGGATTTTATTCTAAGACACGAACATCCAATCAATGATCAGATGTCCGTGTCCCATTCAGTTTAGGGTTATTATGAGTCTAGTCTGAAATTAAGCCTGAGGTTGCTATGGACTGTCCACTAAGCTTTCCCCATTACATCATAAGAAACAAACTTGCACTAGCACTCCCTACTGAACAACATAAAACGTGCTTTTCTCATCCCCTCTTTCTCTCTATTCTCATCTAAATCTTTCTTCACGAATGGAGGGCTACACGTTCGGAATGTCCGACCTTCAACCCCTCTCACCCCCACTAATGCTCCGCACAACTAGCGGGTCACACCAAGTCCCACAAAATGTAGAATCCTCTAGAGTATTAGATAGATCCTTGGCAGCTTCAAGTCATGACCCACAACAGATAAGACGATCCCTCTTCGAAGAAGGCCCAATCCCAGTCAATACCATTACAATGGGAAGGAATCATTCTAACACATCTACTCCATCTCACTCGTCAGGGAAGAATCAATTCTCCTCGCATTCAGGGGTAACATACACCGACCTAGTCAGTCCCACTGGCCAGGTTATAAGATATAGGGTTCACGATAATGTTTCGTCAAGAGATCACTCTCTCCGCGCAAGCAATCCTGTGGTTTCACAGGTTATACCCTACTCTTCCCTAATTAGTCAGACGGAGCCAATCACTTCTTCTATCGCACAATATGGGATGCCCGCTGATGCGCCTATCGCTAAACCGGTTAAGGTCATCGCACCATCACAGACTCTCGCAATAAATGAGAATCTGTATCATCAAGCGAGTCATGGTTTAGTAAACCCGGGACAATTGATGATGTCCAACACCCGCACCGAAACCCTCTAAATCATGTGGGAACGTCAGATGTCTACCGACAACGTGGAATGACTCGACCTCAATTCCAGATTATGACCCCTCCACCAGTCAATCAAGCGAATTACAATCCTGTGACGGCCAGCAATGATATATTATGTCCCCATCTGATTCAATATGAGAAGAACCCTCCTATTTACCAAAATCAAGCTGCCCCAATCTACCAAGTGCCTAACTCAGATCAGGGTCCTCCGGTACAGAACATACATGTTATCAATCCCTCGAGCGTTAGACATTCTTATCACTCATACCAGGGAGATGAGCCACGCTATCCGCAGGCATATCGACCGCCCACCTCGAGCCCGATGATTGATCCGTATAGAGGACAGTCGGCTGTTTATGGAGGAACTCAATTGAACCAAAACTATCATCCTATTCAGCAACCATATCCCCAGGACCAGTTCTAGGAGCCAATCTACGCACCTGCTCCACTATAACCACAAGGAGCATACCAACCACAGACAATTCAATACCTAGATCCTTTGGCATTTAAAGAATTGCAGAAAAATGTAGAGGAGCTTAAAAATGAAATTAAAAAGAAGTCCTCAAGCTCAACTGGAAAAAAGCTGGGTTTCTACGATTTATCAAAAAGGAAGAAAAGGAGAAGTCACCTTTCCCTGTTAGGGCTCCTAAATTCATACCTTACGATGGGACAACTGACCCTCAACACCATCTAGTCTCATTCTGCAACAAGTGTCGTGCCATCGCTGACAATGACTCCATGCTTATAAACTATTTTCAGGAGTCATTAATCGGGGATGCATTGACTTGGTATACATCTGTACCTTCCCATGAAATTAATACTTTCGAAGATGTAGTGGAAAAATTCCTAGCACGATACGAGCACCTGACTAAAAACAAACCTCTCTGGCATGACTTAGCAAACCTCAAACAAAAGAACAACGGGGATTATGAGGAGTTCGCGGTGAGATGGCAAAATCAATTTGCACCATCGGACTGCAATATGCAAGAAAAAGAACAAGTGAGAATGGCTATATCAAATATGAAAGATCCGATGAGAGTTTTAATGACGATCGGGGAGGTTGTTAGTTGGAGTGGCCTATACCGTAGATTGTCCAGGATGAAACAAAATCTGGACGAAGGAGTGTTAAGCACCATCATCGACCATAAAAAGAACACGCGTAGGGCAGGCACAACTACCCAACCAGAAAGCCGTGAGACCCCTGAGGTGAGCTCGAATCAAGAAGAAGTTTACCGACCATACCAAGAACAAAATAGTGTTCGCTTTAACCAACACCAAAATCAGGGGCAAAGTGGTAATTCCAACTTCTAGGGCGGTAACCCGAATTATCAAAGGAACAACCAGAATTATCAACTGAGCAATCAGAACTTCCGGAATCCTTCGAGAAACAATCAAGGTTATGACTAGCCACCAAGGAACCAAGGACCCCCGGTGAATCAAAACCAGAACTCTGATCACATACAACCAGCCCCGAATTCAACAGTTCCGCCACTGAATCAAAATACAAATCCTCAACCCACCTATGGAACCGTCCCCTTCAATTACAATAGAGACAACAATGGTAACCAAAATAACACAAGCAATGGGAATAGAAGAAGATTCGGACCCAAGAGGGCAAACTACCCATCCTTACCCCAACCTTGGATTGCTGTCTTTTGGTCCCTTCTAAGCCAAAATGCTTTTCAACTCCCGCCGGAACGACTGCATGCATGGTTAGAACACCTAGATAAAACTAAATTCTGTGCCTACCATCGGATGCCAGGCATGACCTCACCCAATGCTACACGGTTAGAGATCTGATTTACGATCTAAATGACGAAGGTAGGATCGATTGGAACAATATTAGGCCGATAAACACAACCGACCCACGAAATACCCCTCCTAATCGAAACACGACTACCAATCCAGCACAAAATGGTCCGAACATGCAGATTTATACAAACCCCCTACCTCAACATGCACTACAAGAATTTGCACTTTTACCGGCATTTTTTGCCGGCGCAATAATTAAACGCCGGGAAAAGTATAGCTTTTGCCGGCGCAAGAGCTTATTTCGCCGGGAAAAGATATAGTTTCACCGGCGATAATATTTCACCGACAAAAGTTTGATTTTTCCCGGCAAATTTTTTTTCCGCCAGCAAAGGTAATATTTTTGCTGGCAAATTTTTTTTTTCACCGGCAAAGGTAATATTTTTGCCGGCGATTTTTTTTCGCCGACAAAGGTAATATTATTGCCGGCAATTTTTTTTTTCGTCGGCAAACGCAATATTTTTGGCTCCCAAATGCAAATTTCACCTGCCAACTCGGAGGGAAATCATGCCTTTGCTTGTATTTTCAAAATTATTTTTGCCATTATTTTCGCCGGCGCACTATTCTCGCCGGGATTTTATTACAAATACCCCAAACCCATAGAAGTTCTCAATCGACCCATCTTCTTTATACCAAAAGAAAATTTTTTCGACCCATCTCAAAACCCCTTCTGCATCTCCCTCAAATTGCCCTTGCCCGCTGCATCCCACCCTCAAATCGCCTTTGCCCCCTCACATCCTCGCGCGTATCTCTCTCAACGCAAGCAGCGCCAGCCACCCGTCGCCATCTCCGTCTCGTCCAGCCCCCTCTCTCGCCCGCGATCCTCTCCATCACTACCCAGCGCTGAGCATCACGATCCCTTGCACTGCACATCCCTCACCTCTGCGCCTCTCTCTCTCTCTCCCTCGGCATCTCTCTCGCACGCTCACCGTCTCCCTCGCCAGCGCATCCTCTCCATCCCTCTCTCGCAGCCGGACTCACACTCACAGGTAATACAATACTTCCTTCAGTGAAATCAATCCCCTGTAGTTTTCTCTTTTTTCTATTTGTCACGATTCTCTGGTTTTCATTCCCCTGTAGTTTCCAATACCAGAGAGAAAATTGGATCTGCCAATCATGTTGACATCACCCTTCTTTTACTTCTTTTCGAACAATCTGCTTTCTTTTGCTTACCTGGATTTCTAGGTGAGTCTCCCTAGGGTTCTATTTGTTTGCATAAGAATTGAGTTTCTGGGGATTCTAAGAGATGTTCTTCTGAATTTGGATGAATTTGAAAAAAAAAAAGTAAAAGTATATTAATGGTTATCAAGTAATCTTCCCTTTAAAAAAAAGTTAATTAATGGGAGATTGGAAACAAATATTAAGCTATCACCCCTAATAAATCAGTTTACATTTACCCTTTTTTTTCATTAAAGGTTTGATTATTTGGACTCTCAGCTTTATTGTTCAAATTTGTTCTTCAAATGTCTTGTAATTCAGTTACATGAAAGGATCTCATAAGCTAAGTTCAAAAGCAAGTATAGCAACCACAAACATAGATCTGAGTTCAGTCCATTGGACTCAGATGCATGTCCAAGCCCCACCTAAACAAACCCAAGCTAGATTCAGGCTCATTGACAGCCTTAAACAAGCAGGTTGGCTCTTTTATATTTCAAAAGGCTTCTAATGAGTATTCCATGGATTGCTTTTAGGGAAATTTATGAATTTCTCCCTTCAATGGATTCCATGAATCCAAATGGGGTTTTACTTTTTAGTGTTGGTTCTGGATTCCTCACAAAACCATCTCTCCTGCCAAATGTTAAGAACATTTGCGATTTGGGGCACATCCTAGTTGCAACAAAATCAAGTGATGATTTTGCTATGACTTCCCAGTCCTTTTTTTTTTTTTGGGGGGTTTTGGTTAAAATTTTGGGATCTATAATGGAACATTGTATGTTTGAAAGCAGTTCCTGTCATTTTGAAATTCTCTTCTCTCGGTTTTGTCAACCTGTTTGTTACCTCTTATTTTATTCATATATGTCTAAGAGAGTAGCAGTTCTGTACTGGAATAATGTGAGAAAGTACTAGTGAAATATCCAGGTAACTTTCTCATATATCGTATCTGGAGTGTTGTATTTTCAGTCTGGATATGTATTTAATCTGATGCTTTGGTTTTAATGTGCTTAGGTTTTAATTTTTGTTTGCTTTGGCTTTTCATGCGTGGGCTATTTTCCCACTTTAGTATATCCATGCTCATTCATGAAATAAACTCATAGTATATGTTTTGTCTAAATTATTATAGCTGACTGCCAATCTAACATAGATAACCTTCTTTATCCAAATTTAAAACTAGCACATGGATTACCCACATGTGGCAAGGCTTGGGGGCCAGTAAAGACTTGAAAGAAAGTAGTTAGAAGTGACATGTTAGGCTGTAGGGTCACAGGGAACTTACCCCTGAACTGGAGTGAGTGGAAAAGTAGAATTTGGAAAACCAGCCATAGATGGGATAAGGCTTTGATCATAGCAAGTGACAACAATGATTAGATTACATGATTACGCATTATTTCTACACACAAATTTTTGCGATATAAAAAGTGTTATGCCGCACTTGACATTTAAGATTTTCTGTTCTTGCATTATAGTCCTTATGTAATTCATGATTCTCCTGCCTTGTCTGAGCATAGTTAGATTGGAGTAGCATGTCCCAAGCAATTATTTCAGTCCAAAGAGTCTAGTTTTTTTTTTTTTTTACCTTGCCCTGCCAGTCAATGAGTTCAGCAAACACAATCAGCCTACTATTATCAGTGAAGCACTCTTATTGCATAGTTAGATAATTCTTTTCTATGAGCATCTACTTTGGACTAATGTGAGTCCTCCCACACGGTGGCAACTGGCAAGTGATTCCACCACAGTATATCTCTGTTTTCAGCTACATTTTGTGGTCCCTGGTTGGTGAAGTAACTCCCAAATCATCCAGGCTTGGTTGGAGTTGATTGAGTTTCCAATTTCCATAGTATGGTAAAGATTGGCTATGCTTCGAGCCAATTTGCGCTTTGTAGTCCTTAACCTGCATCAATAAATACAATGTAACCATGGTTAGGAAATTAGTTCAGTTGGTGCCATAAAATGATTTTCAAATTGAAATGGGGCCCTGATAAACTTTTCCTTAAGTTGAAAGTCGTTGGCACTAGCTATATCTTGGTGCTGAAGCATGATTACAAAAGCTTTTGTTCCTGTATGGAGGATGTCTTGCTTTCATAAGCTAACTGGGGATGAGTGGTAAATAATGTTGCTATGTAAAAGGGATACAAATCTCATCAAGCTTGGGCTATTCAATCTCTTGGTCTTCTCTTTTAGGCGCCTCGTGGCAAATACCAAGAAAATTGAGTGGATCCAACGGTACTTTCTGGCAAGGCATGGAGGAGAAAAGGAAGTATCATCTAGTCGAATGTCATTTTTCTTTCAAAATCTCAGGGTGCCGTTGGAGTGCATCCACTGAAAATTATCAACAAAGTACTTCCTGGCAAATAGGTTTTGAGATGCGAGACAGTCACAAGGGTCTATGGAGGCAAATTCTCTTTTCCAAATAAATGATTGAAGATGATGGTGGACTTTTGCATTTCATAAACACTAACTCAGCTCTGTGGTGAGGCATAATCATTGTTTAAAGCATTGGCTGATTAGATACGTATTGGTTGAACATCACCTTTCTTTTACTTCTTTTCGAACAATCTGCTTTCTTTTGCATACCTGGATTTCTGTGAGCTTGAGAAATCATTTGGGGTTTTCTCGTATTTGTTTGAGGATTAGTTTCATGTATATGATTTCGTCTTGGCATGGAAATAACAATGATGGTTTTTCTCTCGATTGGGTTTTTGTTGTTGTCGTTGTTTTTGCAAGGTTTCAAATGGTCCATGAATGTTATTGAGGAAAAAACTGAACTTGGGTTGCTTTTATATCCCTCAATGTTTCATTTTGAAGTCATTGTAGATACAACATATCATGTTTCAGTGCTTATTTGTCAAAGTCTGTTGTTGAACTGGATTGAAAATTGTTTGACTATCATGAAGCGGTAAGTACCATAGAAATGTCTGATAGGGAGTACCCTTGAAATTTGCCAGATTATTTACGTAGCAAACAGATACATTTCTTGTATAACTTGCCTTGTAGAGAGTATTGTCATCCTTGGTTATGGAATTCAGTCACAGCGACTGAGGTATTGGTAGCAAAGGGCCCTGCTATAACTGGAATGAGAACTTAGTTGCCTTACTTTCTTGAGTAAAGAAAAACATGTCTTTCAAGAAGATTGAAAATCTCCTTCAAGGAGATTTGTACCATCTTATTGGGTTTTTTTTTTTCAAGGAGATTTGCACATGTCAATTAGTACTTAGTACAAATCTTTGGCTTTGAGACATCCTAGTTCTTTAAAGGATCCAGAACAGCCCTAGAAGCATTCAAGCATAGTTTTCCGACCTGGGGTTTAATTAGGAACTCATAGGAGTTGAATCATGTAAGTCATGTATGGGGTTATGGGTTGGTTGGAACCTATGATAGTCTTTCTTGCAATAATTTCTCAAAATATGAACTTCTTTGGTTGATAATTCACAGGTGGAAAAGAGAAGATTATTGCAAGTCTTTCTTATGCATTTCTTGCGTGTATATAAGAACTGGGAACCTGTCCAGTTACCAGAGATTACATCTAGTGCAGAGTATGCATCAGATTTTGAGGATGTACTTGTAGGCTGCTCTGCTGGACATCCTGCTGAAATTATTCTTGTGCTAACCCAAGAGGTTCAGTGCTTAACTACTCTTGTCACAGAGTGTAAGTAATTCTTTTATTTTGCTCATCATAATATCTTTTCTGTGGTCTTTTTCCTTAAAAAAGCAAGGTCATTTTTATTCTGTAATGTTTGATTGACATGTGGATGGCATTTATCATGGAACTAGTGGTATGTTGAACACCTGTTTACCCTTATAACTCTCTTATTGATTTCATTGCTTTGCACTTGAACTGTATCTAAATTAGTTTTGCTCTCTATTCGGAAGATGTGCTCTTGTAATGTTCATGTTTTAATTGGAGTGCTCGTGGTTGTTACAGTTGGCATATCACTTTTTTATTTTTTTTAGTAATCAAGTTCTTTGGGAACCATTTCATGGAGGAATTGTACAATCCTTGTCTCGACCCTAGTATTCTCGAGCTCGAGTTTGCTACCCTCTTTTTGGTTGGTTGAGCAATTCATCTCTTTATGCCTCAATGTCGTTAGACGATATCCTAAACCAACTCCAAAGGGGAAAAAAAAGGATGAGAAGGGACTAGTTTCGAAAACCTATTGATAAAAAGTTGACAATTTTCCGTTGTGGACTTGTGCTGTATTTCTTTTGCAACTGTATCCTTGATGCTGTCAGTCTCAGTTAAGTTGTCTTATCCATAGCAGACCTGATAGCTCCTCTAAGATGTCTATAATGAAGGATTCCATGTTTAAGGAACTAAACAGGAAGGCCAGTTAAGACCTTAATTGAAGTAGTGAGCAAAGAGGCAATGGGTTATGTAGTTGCTGAAAACATGGCTACAAATGGTTGTAGTTAAGTAGATTTGACAAACAATGATGCATCCACAGTAAGGCCCATAAGATATGTATTCTTGATGATTGTGACATGAGAACTATTTGTATAGAGTTAAGACTGACGCATTATGCATATCCTTGAGGACCATATAATTCCTGATGGTGGCTCAATATCTCATTCAATCATTCTCTTCCTTCATATTCAGCATTTCATGATTATAACTTTATAAGCACATCTTTGTGTATTGTAACTAACTGTTAATGTTTTGACATTTGAATACATAAAGTACAATGGCGGCCTTGACACTGAGGAATCATATCCTTATACTGGAGTGGAAGGATTCTGCAGGTTTAAACCTGAAGAAGTAGCTATTAAGGTCCTTGACTCAGTTAACATTACACTGGTAAAGCCATTTTGGTCCTTTCACCCGTTTCAATACTCACAGGGTTGATAGACTTGCTCAACACCACTCACATTACTCTGGCTGTTGGTTTTGGTGTTTGTGCATAGGGTGACAGATGAACTGAAACACGCCGTGGGCATTATTGGTCCAGTGAGTGTTGCATTTGAGGTTGTCGAAGGTTTCCGGTTCTACAAAGGAGGAGTCTACACCAACACGGCATGTGGCAACACTGAAAGGGTGAGCCTTTTGGACCACTTTTCAAATTTATTGATCCGAGTAAATTCAACCCAGTTATTATATATTGAGTCAAGTGACTTTGCTCTACAAATGAACTGTAGTCGGGGTCTTACAGGAAGTTGGTCTGGAAAGTTGATGTGACCTTTGCAGATTTTGAGATGTGATTAAGAGATGGGAAGTGGGGATTAACAAATGATGAGACCCACCTGGGAAGATGATCTAACAAGAACACCAGTTCAGCCCCATAAATGAATGATGATGAGATAGCCCAAGAGACAAGATGTAGAGGAAACACCAGATACTTGTGTCTATGTGCCCATTCTTTGTCTAGCAACCGAACATTTTTTTTACTGATATTTCCAGTCTTTCTTATCAAATTGTGGATGTTGTTAAATGTAAAAGAAAAGAAAAAGGATTAGTCGTTGTGCCTGTCACTTCTTAATCACAAGTTAATCTTGCTCTTTTATTTTTTTTTCAGGATTGAATGAAAATTGAAGAAAGTTTTTTGTTGAAAGATTCATGCAACTAAGATGCAGCAAACATAAAGGAAAAATGGCTGCAGAGTAGCAGATTGCTATATATATGTTAAAATAGGATGTATGAAGTTTTTTTGAACAATGTTACAGGTGTTGGATTGGTGCCACAATGAGATGATTGTATTTGAAGATGTAAATTTTCATTGGCATTTAAATGTTGGCAAAGAATAGAATGTTAGCATGGATTTTTATTTTGTAATGGTAATGGTAAAGTGCTTTTAATATTGTAAGGATATTTGAATATTAATATGAAGTGGAATGAATATTTGGAGTTGAAATAGATGTTGGGTGTGTATTTGATTTGCTCTTAGATAATAGAATAGTAGTTTCATATGATACAGGTTGGAAGTTGTAATGATGCAATGATGTATATACAGGAAAAAAATTAAAAAATCAAATAAATACAATAAATGAATAATGAATGCTGCCTTTACCGGCGCAAAAAAAATGTTTTTCCGGTGGAAAAAAACACCACCAAAAAGTTTTGAAAAAATAATTTCGGTAAAATATTAATGTTTTGCCGGCGCAAAAAAAGAAACGCTGGCAACAAATTTTGAAAAAAAATATTTTCTTTTAAATAGAAATGTTTTGCCGGAGCAAAAAAAAACGCCGGCAATAAATTTTGAAGAAATATTTTCTGTAAAATATAAATGTTTTGCCGGCGCAAAAAAAATGCCGGCAACAAATTTTGAAAAAATATTTTCTGTAAAGTATAAATGTTTTGCCGGCGCAAGAAAAACGCCGGCAAAAGTTTTTAAATCAATTTATTATTAAAAATAAATGCTTTTTCGCGGCGTTTTATACCCTTTTCCCGGCGAACAAAAACGCCGTTAATGTTAAGTTTTTACCGGCGCTAACCTATTTTCGCCGGCAAAGGGTATCACTGGCGCACTTTTCCCGGCGCAAGCGAAATCGCCGGGAAAGGCTTTCACCGGCGTTTTATAGACTTTTGCCGACGCGTATTTAGCGCCGGCAAAAGTGAAATTTCTTGTAGTGATGGACTGTCAACCTCTGGACAAACCTCACAGACTCAATTGATAAACATAGCAATGATAGAACACCAACGTGTTCCTGCCCCAGCCCAAGGAAGCATAAACCATAGCCAACCATGTCATGACGAGTTCTTTGAGGAAGAAGACTATTGGAAATACGTAGTGCCATGGGATGGGAAAACCAAATTCAAAATCTTCAATTCCGGAATGGGCGAGATCGTCGATTCTCCTAACCTTTACAAAGTAAACTTCGATGAGCCAAATGACCAAAACCCACCGATCCTTATGAATTCCGAACTAGATCATCCCTCGGATACAAACGCCTCTCAAGCCCATCTCCGATCTAGACGGATCCGTCCTCCCCGGTTACCTCCTCACCAGGATACCCAAGATCTAGGCTCACAGAATCCCAACGGTCAGGTTGAGGAGACAGTTGATGACAGAGCTTATTCTTCGATAGAAACTGGAATCGAATATGATCTCTTAGGGCACCTTACAAAGATCCCAGCTATGGTATTTGTCCTCGACTTGATTAAAACCTCACCAAAGCATCAACAACAATTACTTGAGGCTATTACGCGTTTGCAAGTCCCCGTGGGCATAACTCCCAAGGAGTTGAGAACCACCATTGCGGCTTTAGCCCCGGGAGCTCCTTTCCCTGCCGTCACATTTACTGAAAAAGAGCTGAAAGAAATACCACCTGGGGCGAGAACGTCCCCCCTACACTTAACGGTCAAGATAACAGGAAAGGAAATATCAGGAGCACTAATAGACACTGGTGCGTCATTGAACATATGCCCATTGAAAACATATAAAGCTTTAGGGCTCACGACAAAAGACTTGACTCCAGCACCCATGGTGGTGACCGGTTACGATGGAAATAAGAAAACTGTATGTGGAAAAATCATGTTATTAGTGCAAGCAGGTCCGGTCTCGATGCCAGAAGAGTTTTATATCATGAATATCCCCGCCACTTTCAACTTAATCTTAGGACGCCAATGGTTGAATCATATGAACACCGTCATGTCGAGTAGGCATCAATGTGTTAAATTTCCCTATTTAGGTAAGATTGTGAAAATGATAGGGGATCCACCTGTGATTGAACCCGAAGAACTTCAGATACTCCTGACCTTACAGCCTGCTCCAATGGCACCAGAGGTCAAGATTCATGGATATAGAGTTGACCCTCTTATCTCCTTAATGGATATGGACCCCATGCAAAATGTATTTCCTGAATTATCCCCTCTGCAAAGTCCAACAACGAACAAGAGAGCCAAGCCCGAGGATGGGCTCTGATGAGGAAGATGGGATATCAACCCGGATTTGGACTTGGAAAAGATGGAGAAGGTATTATTGACCCCTACATGCCAGACCTTAGAGTGAAAGCAAAAGGATTAGGGTACGATACACACAATGATCTGAGGAATAAACTAGAGGACTGGACTTTAGATGTACACTTCGTGAGGCACGATAAAATTCTAGGTCCCGACACATCACCGACTAGAGAGGGACGTTACAATTCGGATTCGAGCGATAAAGGTAAGGCTGTTTTAGTAGAAGATTGGGAAGATTCCACATCAACTGAAAGAGAGATCTATGAAGAAATCTTTGGCACTTGGAGAGAACTCCATTCACCAAAAGAAGTGGACAACGCAAAACACACTCTTGATCCGAGGTCAGTTCCTATCATGCAACATGTTGACTGTGAATGAACCAGCTCATTTATCAAAAAAAAAAAAACGCCGATTGCCGAACTCTGAGAAAGCCGTGAAACATGGGAAATTGAAGACCCTACTCGAGAAGAAGTGTTGTATTGGCCCATTGCCTGGCGCCATTGGCGAGAAGACCCCTCTCAAAGAGACAGCGAAATTTGGGAAGCCGATGACCAAAACGATCACGAAGTGGTATACCGCCCCACTGCCTGGCCACGCTAGCGAGGAGGATCCTCCTCGATAGATAGCCCATCTCCAACCCCACCTGTACCATATCATTCCAAAAATCCAAAAAAATTAGAAAACCCCAAAAAAATTAGAAAATAGAAAACCCAAAAAATTAGGAACCGTAGAAGTAGAAAACTTTAGTCATCATCAAAATGTGGGTGATCCAAGGCGGTGGAAGTTACCCCCAGTAGAACAGTCCCAACTAGAGGAGATTATGATCAACATCGATAAGTTAGGCTGTGAAACTTTGCCTGTCATTCCAGAACCCGAGCCTTCGGCGCAACATGCAAACGTAAATGATTGAATGGGTGTTTACGAGTTAGTGGACGTCGAAGAAGGAGATGATGAAGTTTCTAAGGAATTTAGGAGGATAGTCAAGAAGTTTGATGAAGAGACACAAGCAGCTGCCGAAAAGACAAAGGAGATAAACCTAGGGACGGAGGATAGACCCAAGCAGGTCCAAATCAGCGCGTGCCTAGAACCCGATGAGGTGAGTAAGATACTTGAGGTCCTAAGAGAATATCAGGACGTGTTCGCATCGAACTATAAAGATATGCCCGGACTTGCACCCGATCCGGTGGAGCACTGGATCCCACTAGAAGAAAATGCTAAACCTGTCAAGCAAAAGTTGAGAAAGATGCTCCCCGATGTTGCCCTTAAAGTAAAGGAAGAGGTTGACAAACTCCACCAAGCTGAATTCATTAGAGTCGTATTATTCCCTCAATGGGTAGCCAACATAGTCCCGGTAAAGAAAAAAGATGGACGCGTTCGAGTCTGTATTGATTTCCGAAATCTGAACAAGGCATCTCCCAAAGACGATTTCCCCTTGCCTCACATCGACATGCTTATTGATAATACTGCAGGGACGCTATGCTATCATTCATGGATGGTTACTCAGGGTACAATCAAATCAAGCTGTCGCCAGAGGATCAAGAGAAAACATCATTCAGAACACCCTGGGGGACCTATTGCTGCCTTGTAACGCCTTTCGGGTTAAAAAATGCCGGTGCCACTTATCAGAGAGCCTTGATGGCAATATTCCACGACATGATACATGATTGTATGGAAGTTTACGTAGATGACATTCTAATCAAATCCAAAACCCGTGAAGATCATGTCACGGCTCTCAGAAAGGTCCTTCAACGATCCAGAGACACCTAACTTAAAATGAATCCGAAGAAATGTGTTTTTGGAGTATCCTCAGGCAAGCTCCTGGGTTTTATGGTAAGTAATCGGGGGATCGAGGTTGATCCATCTAAAGTAAAGGCCATCCTTAAAATGCCTCCCCTGAAGAATCTCAAAGAATTGAGGGGCCTCATATGGCGATTACAGTCGAGATTCATATCACAACATTCCCAAAGGTGTGAACCATGCCACAAATTACTAAAAGGAGGCATGAAATACCATTGGGACGACGACTGCCGAAAGGCATTTGAAGATCTAAAGAAATATCTGTTGAGTCCTCCCGTTTTGAAACCCTCTATCAAGAACAAGCCTCTCATCTTATACGTGTCAGCGACAGAATATGCGATAGGTGTGGTCCTGGGTCAGCATGATGAGACCGGCTGAAAGGAGAATGCTATTTATTACCTGAGCAAATCTCTGCTACCCTATGAAAGGAAATACTCACCAATGGAAATAACCTGCATAGCCGTAGTTTGGGCAGCTCAAAAATTGAGACATTACTTTCTAGCCCATCAAGTTAAACTCCTAGCAAGGATGGATCCCTTAAAGTATATTTTTGAGAAACCCGTCACCTCGGGAAGAGTTGCCCGATGGCAAACGCTCTTGGCTGAATTTGATATAACCTATGTTACACAAATGTCTGTAAAAGGATAGGCGATCGCTGACCATTTAGGACACCTCCCTCTGCCTCAATACGATCCAGTCAAAACCGGTTTCCCCGATGAGGACATTTTATTTACAGACATTAAGGAAGTTAAGAATGATGATTTATGGACTATGTATTTCGATGGGGCTTTGAACCAAAATGGAAAAGGAGTCGGGGTAGTATTATTATCCCCGGAAGGAGTTGCTATACCGAAAGCCTACAAGATTGGGTTTCCAGCAACCAACAACGTGATGGAATACGAAGCTTTACTAGCAGGACTGAGAGAGGCCCACACCCTAGGTATCGAGAAGCCGAGAGTCTTCGGCGATTCCAAGGTTGTTATCTCCCAAATAGTCAGAGAATGGAAGGTCAGTGCCCCAAAGCTTGCACATTATCATGCAAAAGCAAAAGAATTAATGTCTGATTTCAAGAAGATTTCCTTCCTCTACATTCCTCGAGCCTTGAACCGACTGGCCGACTCATTAGCTATCTTAGCTTCGATCATAGAGATACCTGATGACAAAGACTCTGAAGGCTTCCTAATTAAAAGGCTAGCGTCTCCATCCGTCAAACCGATAGATTTAACCAAAGGGACCCCTGCCGAAGTTCTGCCAAAAGTTTCGAAGGAAAGGGTAAGAAAGCCAAGGCCAAAGAGTCTGATCACGAGAAGAACACCGAGCCCGAAGGACTCCTAGCCTGCATACAACATGACGATGACTTGGTAGATGATCACCCATGGTACTGCGATATCTGGAATTACTTACACGATGGCTACATCCCTGAATATGCCACCCAATCGGATAAAAGGGCATTGAAAGAAATGGTTCAGAGATATGTCATAGTCGTGGGGCTATTGTACCGTAGATCGTTTAGTGGAATTCTCCTACGATGTGTGACCACAGAAGAAGGGCAAGAGATAATTGAAGAAGCACACTCAGGAGAGTGTGGAGGACATGTCAACGGCCAAATGTTGGCTAAGAAGATTATCCGTTTAGGTTATTATTGGCCATCCCTAGAGATGGATTCAGTCCATTATGTTAGGAGATGCAAAGAATGTCAGCTGCATGCCAACCTAATACATGCCCCCGCATCATCCCTTCACCCTACCATAGCTCCATGGCCTTTTTCGACATGGGCCTTTGATATCATAGGACCCATGGCCCCTACACTAGAAAACACACAAAATAAGGCATTCATACTAACGGCGACAGAATATTACACTAAATGGGCAGCAGCAGAGGCATATGTAAATATTAAGGCTACCTCTGTAGTTAAATTCATCAAAAAGAATATAATAGCCAGGTTTGGCATCCCTAAGGTATTCATAGCAGATAATGGCCCCAATTTATATCTCAACAAATGAATGAGTTGTGCACAAAATATGATATAGAACTGCATCATTCAACCCCATATTATCCCCAAGCCAATGGTCAAGCCGAAGCAACCAACAAGACCTTATTGAAGATCATCAAGAAGACTGTGCAAACTGCCAAAGGTAATGATTGGCCAGACCGTTTGGTTGAAGCGTTGTGGGCGTACCGGACTTCTATAAGAACTCCTACAGGAGAAACCCCATACTCTTTAACCTACGGAACGGAAGCAGTCCTTCCACTCGAGGTCCTTCACCCGTCACTACGTGTCCAGTTAAATGAAGATATAACAGAAGACCAGAGTAGAGAAGCACTACTACTTCAGTTAGACCTACTCGACGAGAAAAGAATGAAGGCGGCAGAGCATGCACAAGTGTATCGGAAGCGGATTGCCAGAGCCTACGACAAGCATGTCAAAGAACGAAGATTCAAAGTTGGTGATTTCATGCTAAAGCGCATCACTCCATCCCAGCTTCCGCATCCCAGAGGTAAGTTACGGCCCAATTGGGAAGGCCCTTATGTAATTAAAGAAGTATATTCTGGAAATGCATACAGACTAGTAAATGCAGAAGGGGAAGAGCTCCCCGATCCATGGAACGCTATGTACCTGAAAAGGTACACAGTTTGACCCTTCCTTACTTCTTGCGGAATATGACCCTCCTTGCCCCTTAGCGTAGTTGAAGAAATCCCGTAGGAGGACCAAAGAGATGCACATTGATCAAACTTGGAACTCAAACACACACCAACACTTAAAAACTCACAAAATGGTGAGTCTACCCCACACAAATTTTGCACGGCTAAAGTCACCCAATGTAAAGGTTATAAGGTGGGATCGCCCGTGTCATGAAAGCTTTTTTATTCCAAAAAAAAAGAGAGTTTGTTTAGTTAGGAGTGCTTAGAAAAAAAAGAAAAAAAATCGTGACTAGTTTGGGTTTGTAGCCTTTTTAACCCGAGCAAGTAAGCCCGTAGAGGTATATACATACTCAGTGCCCTAAAGCCATCTGGTTTGGGAGTCATTGGCTGAATGCACATTACATGGGTTAATTAGAAAGCTTAAGAGACCTAGGCATTGCATAGTCACATGTTAAAAAAAAAGAAAAGAATATATATATATATATTTAGTTAAAAGTCTTGAAAAGAATAAGAGTTTTTTTTTACTAGTCTGGGTTCGTAGCCTTTTTAACTTGGGCCAGTAAGCCCGTAGGGGTATTTACATGCCTAGTGCCCTAAAGCCACTTGGTTTGGGAGTCATTGGCCAAATGCTCGTTACACGGGTTGATTAGAAAGCTTAAGGAGCCCGGGCATTGCACAGTAAAAAAAAAAAAATTGTATTAGAATTAGGCTCGCTGAAGTGACATGGGTACTCATCAGGCGGACTAAGCAGAAGGTGGTCGGAAACCACGACACTAAGGTAGCACGGTGACTCACCACCGCACATACGAACATTACTCACGAATGAGCCCTGAAGGCGGTCAGACGCTCTCCAAAGTTCAACCGAAAAGACTAAGCAGCTACAAAAGGGGGCACGTGAGGGCTCGACCTCCAAAGGAAAGTTATAGGGGGATCACGTTACCACCAGAGTGAAAATCATGGATCGAGAAGCTAATCTGCCTTTGCGCCCTTACCCACGGCTAAAATAAACACTAGTCTTATGCTGGGGCATTTTTGTTTTTCATACGAATATATGTTTATTTCACATGGCTTCCCAACCTGGGTCCTCATCGCATACACAATTGCCACGAGCACTCACTAGCCCCCACACACGCACCTCATGCATGCTTTTACTACTAATCACTTTTGGTTGGATGCAAGGAAGACATATCCCCTAAGGTATGAACTCAATCTTGTTATTCTCAGAGCTTGAGTGCCGAAACGGTCCCCTGACATTTTTACCGAGAAAGAAAATATTACCATAGCCAGACTATGTAGGGGGCCTAAAAATATTAAACTAACAAGTTTGTTTCGAGACCTTGCAGGGAACCCAACCCCGATCACATCCAAAACATCCCACAAGGTGGGGCATTTTTTTTATTTTACATGCATAATTTTGCGCACAACTCCTCATGGTGTGAAAAGAATACAATGGTGGTAATTAAATTTGAGATATATAAATTTTGTCTGTTACGATACTTTATGATGAATTTAATTATAAATGCCTATTGTTCACGCCTTTCTATGATATCACATGCTGTGCTATTGAAAAAAAAATGCAATTATCTTCAACCTTTGTCTTTACATTTATAGCTAGCAATGTGAATGCCTTAAAACATAGAACTGCTTAGGCCACAAGCATCACACACCCGGGCACTCCCAATTGTCTGAGAACCCTAGGTCTATGTTACATCTCCGGAATGAAGTTGTAGTCAAAGTGCGCTAATCAGACAGCGGTCGACACAGAAAGCTACAATCGACATAAAATCTCCGAAACCCATGGCTCGGAGACGATCCTTTAGAGTGTCCAGCAACTCCGTCCACCACTTTTTCACCTTAAGCCACCCCACCCTCATCCGAGCAAGAGCTACAAGCTGAAATTGAGAGAAACATCATGATTGTTAGCCCAAAGATTTAAAGATGAGTAATGGTGAGACGCAATACAGAAAAGACTAGGTGTCATTACCTTGCCCGCTCTTATCTCGTCGGCAAGGTGGGGATCTTCCTTAGTTCGTCGCTTCTTATGCCTCTTTCTTGGCCGGGCCGTATTCTGCCCCGCCTCGGGCTCCCCGGTAAGTCCAACCTCGGGGTCCTCCCCCAGTCTATCGAAGGGAACGCCCCCATAATCTCCTGACGGGCCCTCTCCCGACTCAACCATAGTCGAGGTCCTCTTACCAGCGAGCCTCGTCTTAGCCATCCTGCACATTCCAAAAAAAAAAAAAAGAGAGCATATATGAGAAACCATGGATTTAGAAATGCATGAGCGAAAGGGAAGGTTTTAACTTTGAAGATGTCACATAAAAGATTGTGCAAAACAACCAAAATGAATCCAGAAGAGACATCAAATTGGGAAACATTGGCCAAACCAATTCTGAAGTAAATTAATCAAAGAACAAAACTGAAACCAATAACAATAACAAATAATAATAATGATAATGAGAACAAGTAAGGTGAACCCCATCTGAGCTGAGACAACCCCCCTGATTTTTGTCCACTGTCCCATCACGATCTGATTATCACACCCCTCCATCATCAAATTCACTCTTCCATGCAAACAAACAAACAAACCAAAAGAGAAGAACAGAAGATCTTTAAACACAGTCACGGATATGAAAGCCAGCATAAAACACATCATCTCATCAGAAACAAAACTAAACAAGCTCGCTCCACGAATTCGGTGAGTCCCTGAATAACAATGACAGAGAAATAATGCATAAATAAAAAAAATGCCCAAGTCGCCCCCTGCAATGGCCAAAATCTATGTCAGGAGTCTGAAGTCATGTTCACCACATTCTCATTTAAGGCCAACAGAAGAGTCCAATAAACTCAACAATCTTCACTACACTCAATAGTCTCCATGGGTGACATCAAACTTCACTCCTCATCATCTCATCAATCCCAACTAGTTACAAGTAAACACCCATTTTTCACCCAGACTGATTTTGCCAAAGGATTCTCACTGTGCAATCTTTCAAATTGGAATCATGAGGGCTGGGATTGCCAACCCCGTAACAGAGACAACTCTACTCTCTCTCCTCATCAGAATCCACCAATCTCCTGGCTACTTTTGGCCAAAATTGAGCCCCAAAACCCCCATTCTGCAACCGTATATATATAAAAAAAAAAAAGAGAATGGGAATGCATAGATGGAAGGGGCAGGACCTACACACCTGGACGCTGCTGGACCCACATTGCTTCTCCTTCACTACTGTTACCACTCTTCCTTCACCTACCTATAACAACATATTCAAAAAAGAAAAGGAAAGATGAGTAAAAAAAAAAAAAAAAAAAAACAAAGAAAAGAATGGAGAACACATACCTGGCTCCCTCTCTCCTCCCTTTCCTTCCTCTTTCCTTTCCTCTCTGTTTTCTTTCTCTTCCTCCAATCTTCCTTCACTTGAAACCGCAACAGTAGATTCACAAAAAAAGAGAAGAGAATGAAAATGAAAGAAAAAAGAGAGAGAATGGAGCGCACATACCTAGCTCCCTCTCTCCGTTTTCTTTCCTTTTCCTCCAATCGTTCTACACCTGTAGCAACAGCAACAGGTTGAAAAAAAAAAGAGAAGAAAGAGAATGGAAATGGAAATAGTGATGAATGATATACATACCTGACCTTTCCTCTCCTTTCTTCTCTCTTTCCTTCTCCTTCTCCTCAGCCCACTCGTCCTTCACCTGAAATGGCAGCAGCGGCATTCAAAAAAAAAGAGAGGGAAGAAAGAATGGAATAGATGGAGGGGACGACCCACCTACCTGGACGCCAGCAAGCCTGCGCTGCACCTCCCTCGCTCCTTTCCTTTATCCACTCCACTCCCAGCTCCTTACTCTTCACCTGAACTCACGCCCAAAAGAGAACGAAGAAGTGAAGAACGAAAGATAAGAAAGAGAGGGAAATAGAGAATGAAATGAAAAAGAGGGAAAAAGGGGACCACCCACCAATGCCCTAAAGCACGCCCAAGGCTTGGCCCATCACATGGTGGGGTCCCTCTCTATGAGCGGCCCACCTAAAGCACAACCCTATATCTCTTTTCCTTTAAAAAAAAGAAAAAAAATGGAGAGCTGAGCCTCGATTAAATTTTTTTTTTTTATACAAACATGAAGAGAAGGGTTAATTAAGGAACTTAAACATCCCCCATAACCATGAACTCAATTATAATAAAAAAAAACTCATCATAAGAGTAATTGGTCATCACCCATGCATCCTACATTAATAATTCATGATTAAATCTCATAACTCATCATCATAATATCACAATAATGAGATGTCACCATTATTTAAGACTAAAGCATCATCACATAATAAAATAAAAATAAACAAACAAAAGAGGGGAAAGGAATTATAAAAATCTATATTGACTTTTATTAAATTTTCATAAGAGTCGTTTAACAATGGAGTGACAAATTAAACCAACTACCCTAGGCATTGACTAAAAACGAAGGGAGGCAGTCACTTCTGCCTCCAAATCCTACTTGAGGCTTATAACTACTATTATCGGTCCTAATGACCCAACCTCTTAATCACGACCTAGCCTAAAATGAGGACCCCTAGTGAGTCATTTAGAACGGGTGAATCATGCCGTTGAAGACTGGGAAACGAGCCATCCGCACCTCCATCCCTGCTACGTGAGCCTCGAGCTGCCCTTGTAATTCATTGAAATTATTTAGAGGATTACGAAAGGCATCGCAGATCTCTCGAATCTTTCGGGAGTCGTCCTGAAGAGCGGTATATACTGGGTGAATGAGCGCCGAAAGCGTAGTGTTCTGCATCTCGAAGTATTTTCTATAACGCCTTGGAATGCACGCTTCAGGCTCATGGGGGCAAGACATAGTCATGGGCTCCAGCTGATCCATCCGCCTTTGCAGAGTATTGAAGTCATCGATTGGAGCCCTTTCACTTGCAGTCTTGGTAGCTTCCCAAGCCTCCAGCATTGCTCTAAGGTCTATCAAACTCCATAAGAGGGATTGAAGCACCTCGCTGACAAAACCCGGTAAGTCCTTCATGAGCCCAGTGTAACCACGCAACCTACCAAGGGCAGTCCTCCCAATGATGCACAAGTCTCCATATAGCCCGTAAATCCGTTTGTATTTCAAAACTAATAGATCATACGTCCCGCGCTTTACTTCAGTAAGACGTTGATCCATTATCTCTTCAAATTCGAACACACAATCGTAAGTAGCGGGAATGGACGACTCATGCTCGAGATAAAATTCCGCTCGATCCTCAGAGTCGTGGTAACCTATCATCTCAGTCCCAGGGGACCAGTATTGCAAGCGCTAGGACCTGCACCAGCATCGATGGTGAATGAAAAGACCGGGAAACCAGCCATTGGATGAAGTCAAACCTGCAAACAAATACACCCGGCCTTAGAGACTCACCACATGAACGGCAGCAAAAAAAAAATGTAGAAGATCACTTGGGCGCACCAGGGGTGGCGCCCAAGTTTATCTTAGGGATTTCATCCCATGTGGGTCCGGTTTAACCCAAAACTATTCATCATAACCCCTGAGATCCGTGAGGCAAGTTCCCCAAAGGTACTAACAGATCACTTTCAGGTCTTTAGGAAACCAAAAACATGTCCTTTTTGCTCAAGCAAGTATCAATAATGCAATGCAACATATTAATAATAAACAAAAAAACATTAATAATTGCAAGAGAGAAACCTAAGAAACATGGGGAGTAAATCAAAAACCTACTGATGTTTGATCAAATAATAAAACTCCAACTTAAAAAAAATAAAATTACAACCCATGTTTGGACTAAAAAGAAAAAAAAATCACCATTCAATGATGAGTAACACAAAGAACTACAAATCTGAAATAAAAGAAAGACATCATAAAATATTTTAGTAGTTCATAGGACATGACATAAACACCAAAAGAACCTCATAACATTGTTAGAGTTTTTTTTTGTTGCAATTTGATAGGATGCATTCACTTTCATAAAGCTTGTCCTCTCATTCATTCATGGTCTTATTCTTAGGATCTTCATGCATATTTCTCATTCTTAATCGTTGTTTTTATCAAATAATATGCATGGTTTTCAAATTCAGTTTGCCTCTTAAAGATCATGAAGTTTTTGTTTCTAATATCCATTCAAGCTTTCCAAAGTTTCTATCTTTAAAATCATTATTTTGATTTGGAGTTTTCATGTCTTTAGAAATTTAGTTTTTATCTTCTTTCAGTCATGATTTCATGCTTGGATATGAGCCTCAAAGTCCCCTGGAAGTGCCCTTCAAATATTGCAAGTTTAAAAAATTTCAGGTTTCTGGGCACTCAGCAGGTCAACCTGCCTGTGTGGCCGGTCGACCGGGCCAGGGACCCGGGTCGACCTGGCACACTGCAGGTCGACTGGGTCCTGAAGCTCCAACGGTCTGATTTCTAGCCGTTGTGAGTACCAGGTCGACCCGGCCCTGTACAAGGTCGACCTGGGACTAGCCGTTGGCAACTTTTTCTTTATATAAAGTGGCTTTTTGGTTGGAAAAAGTTGCTGATCTTGGAGGGACTTTTGAGGCCAAGTGTTTGCAACTGTTCTAGAGCATCATTGAAGGGATTATGAAGCCATTCCTTGATTCAACTTTTGACCTTCTAATGGGTGTGCTTTCTTTAATCCTAAGTTCTTTAAAATCATGCATGTTTCTTTGTCTTTGATTTTATTCAATGCATGATTAGAATAGATGCCTTTCTATTGAAATGTTGTTCTTCATAACATGCTTAGAACTTTAAACATCTCATAGCATTATGAATCCAACATATGGTCTTTGTTTCACATGATTATGTTTTCTTATTTCAAAACCAACTTGTTAAGCATTAGTTCATCTTCTTTGAAAACAAGTTAGTTCACTTTGCTAAAATCATGTGTTAGGCAAACAACTCTTTCTCTATCTTATGTTTATCATCTTTGCATCAATCAAAGTTTCATCTTTTCAAAGAGAAAGAGTTATTTCTAGAAAATGCATCATTCATAGACTTTGTCATTATTATGCATGGTTCTAGGAGTTGAATTTTCACCTTCTAATTAGCCTATTTAGAGGCACTCCATTGCACTTACATTGCTCTCTTAATCCATGCATTCTTAGGCATATTTCTTAAGAGAAATATGCTATGTTGTAAAGGTTTATGCTTAGCCTTGAAAAGCATATGTTGTAAAGGTTTGTGCTAAGCCTTAAAAAGCATAGTGTTGATTGTAAGGTTTGAGGTGATCCTAAACCTTAAGTGGAGTTAGTGAATACCGGTAGGTGTACCGGGAGTGGATGTAGGCAATTTGGCCGAACCACTATATATGCTTGTGTTATGGTGATTGTCTTTATGCTTTCTTTTCATGGATGATGTTCTGTTGGTTGATTTATAATTCATCTTCAAAGCATAAGAGACTTAAAAGCAAAGAGAATTAAAATTGGTCTAGGTCTTTGAGCTCACCCTATTCACCCTCCCCTCTAGGATTCAATCTTGGACTTTCAATTGGTATCAGAACCTAGGTGCTCTTGTTTAGGTCTAACCACCTAGAGTTAGAATCCTTAGAGTGAGTTTTTGCTTTTGTGTTCACCATGCAATCCCAATTAGGAGAAGGTCATGCCACTAATAGACCACCCTTGTTTAATGGCTTTCATTACCGATATTGAAAGATTAGGATGCAAGTCTTTCTAGAATCTCAAAGTCTGGACGTTTGGACTATCACTGAAGAAGGGTATCATGATCCCATTATCACTGAACAAGATTCAGAAGGACATGTTATATCTATCAAGCATAAACCTAAGAAAGATTGGACTCAAGGAGAGAAAGACAGGGCAAATCTAAATGCTAAAGCTAGAAATGCCTTGTTTTGTGCTTTGTCCCAAGAAGAGTTCAATAGGGTAGTAAATTGTATTACTACCAAGGGGGTGTGGGATACCTTAGAGACCACTCATGAAGGGACCAATCAAGTCAAAGTAGCTAAAATCCAAATGTTGTCTACTAAGTATGAAGAACTCAAAATGCAAGAGGAAGAAACCTTTGACGAGTTCTATACTAAATTCATGGAGATTGTTAATTCCCTCATAGGTCTAGGAGAGAAGATGGATGAGTCCAAAGCTGTTAGAAAAATATTAAGGTCTCTCCCCAAAAGGTTCAAACCCAAAATAGTAGCTATAACTGAAAGTAAAGATGTTGACAAGATCAAAATAGAAGAACTTAGGGGAAATCTTCTCACTTATGAATTAGATTTTGAAGTCCCTAGCAAGAAGAAAGGTGTAGCTCTTAGCTCCCAACATAAAGAAAATGAGAATGAGAGTGAGAGTGATGATGAAAACACTATTTTACTTGCTAAGAAGTTTAAGAATTTCCTTAAGAACAAAAGAACTATAAATATTCTGAAGATTCTAGAAATGAAAATTTTCAAAGGAACTCAAGGGGATCTTTTACCAAGAAAGATGTGCAATGTTACAACTGTAAAGGATTTGGTCACATCGCTCAAAATTGTCCCTCCCCTAAAGAATTTGAAAAGAAAGATAAGAAAGGAAAGAAAGTCTTGAACATAACTTGGGATGATGATGAAGATGAAAGTAGTGACAATAATGAACCTCAAAATGATGAAGATAATGATAACTCCACTTCTTGGCTTCTCTTTACTCCCATTGAAGAAAACAATGATCATAATGTGTTAATAGAAGAAGTAAATGATGAGAATAGTGACACTGATATTCATCAAGCCTATGAGGAACTATATGAGCTATGTGAAGTCATAACCAAGAAAAACAAAAGTTTAAAAAGTGAATCTAAAAGGCTTGTGAATGATCTAAATGTTTTAAAAGATCAATTAATCTTGAAAGACAATGAGATAAAAAGTGTTCAATCTGAGTGGACTACCTCTAATGGCAATCTTGCTAAAGCTGAAAAAGAAATTCATAAATTACAATGTCTGCTAGAATCTAGTCAACAAGAATCAGAATCTCTTCAAATGAAACTTGAAAAGGGAAAACATGCTGTTGAAAAATTTACCTTAGGCAATGACAAATTCTATCAAATGTTAGGCATGAATAAAAATTTTGGTAACAAGAATGGTATAGGTTTTGAATGCTCCTCTAGTAGCAAGAAGAATAGCTTTCAACATAATACTAGGACTCATCTCAAACCTATAGGTAAAATCTTCTTTTCCTCTAGATGGACTTGTCATTTTTGCAATAAAATAGGTCATCTAGTTCCAAACTGTCCCTTTAAGTTTAGAATGTCTCAAAATCATAGTTCTAGAGCTCATCTCAAGTTTGTTCCCAAGACTTCTACCTCTACCTTCATTCAGGCTACTTGGATTGAAAAAGAGAAAAGTGTCAAGAATTTATTTGCTCAAACCGCTCTTAAAGTTAACGAAAACTCTAGATGGTTTTTGGATAGTGGTTGCTCCAAGCATATGACTGGAGACCGTTCTAGATTTATCACCCTTGAGAACTATGATGGAGGAAATGTTTCATTTGGAGATAATCGAAAAGCTCAGATTATAGGAAAAGGTTGTGTTGGAGGAGATCAAATGCCTACTTTAAAAGATGTTTTCCTTGTGGATGGCTTAAAGCATAATCTCTTGAGCATAAGTCAGTTATGTGATAAAGGAAACAAAGTTGTTTTTTATAGCAAATCTTGCAAAGTTCTGGATGAGAAATCCCACAAAGTTCTACTCACTGGATTACGTACTAAAGATAACATTTACACCATAGAAGAATGTTGTGAGAATGAATCCATGTGCTTAATGTCAAAAGCTCAAGAAAATCAGTTGTGGCATCAAAGAATGGGACATATAAATTACAAATTGATGAAGATCTTATCAAAGAAAGAAATTGTTAGAGGAATACCCAAGTTGGATGATTACAAATCTGAATTATGTAAGGCTTGTCCAATGGGTAAACAGATCAAGAAAAGTTTTAAAGGCATAAAAGATATATCCTCTGCTCGTCCTCTTGAACTCATTCATATGGACCTCATTGGACTTGCACCTGTTCAGAGTATTGGTGGGAGAAAGTATATCTTAGTTATGGTTGATGATTATTCGAGATTTGGATGGGTAGCCTTTCTTCATGCAAAATCAGATGCAGTAGATAATATCATAAGGATTTTCAAGAAAATTCAAGTTGAGAAGGACTGCAAAATTAAGAAGATAAGAAGTGATCATGGAGGCGAATTTGAAAATGAAAGATTTGCAGACTTCTGTGAAAGCCATGGGATCAGTCATCAATTCTCTGCTCCAAAAACTCCTCAGCAAAATGGAGTAGCTAAAAGAAGAAATAGAGTTATTCAAGAAATGGCCAGAACCCTTCTTAATGAGAAAAATCTCCCTCGCAATTTATGGGCTGAGGCTATAAATACTGCTTGATATCTTATTAATCGTGTTTATTTGACCAAGAACACAAACAAAACCCCTTATGAGCTGTATTTTGGAAGAAAACCAAATATGGGGTATCTTAGAGTGTTTGGTAGTAAGTGCTATATTTTAAGAGATAGAGAGCAGCTTGAAAAGTTCGATTCCAAATCTGATGAAGGGATCTTCTTAGGGTATTCTGATAAAAGCAAGGCTTATAGAGTGTTCAACCTCAGATCGATGGCTGTTATGGAATCAGCTCATGTTGTCTTTGATGAGACTAATCAAATTAAAGAGGCTCCTCATGATGAAGAAGAGACCTTAGTTGAGCAACCTACTTCATCTGAAATTGAAGAAGAAATCCCCTCAGTCCCTACTATGCCCACAAAGTTATTAAGAAATCATAACTTGGATAATGTCATTGGAGATATCACAGAAGGAGTCATGACAAGAAGACAGGTTCGTAATTTGTGTGCTCACTATTCTCTTGTTTCACAAATTGAGCCCAAGAACTTTTCTGAAGCAGAAACCAAGTCTGAATGGATTGATGCCATGCAAGAAGAATTAAATCAGTTTAGAAAGAATGATGTTTGGGATCTTGTACCTCTTCCTGAAGGCAAAAGCCAAATTGGTGCCAAATGGATTGTCAAGAACAAGCTGGATGAATCAGGAAATGTTATAAGGAACAAAGCTAGACTTGTAGCCAAAGGGTATGCTCAAGTTGAAGGAATTGATTTTGAGGAAACCTTTGCCCCAGTTGCTCGGTTGGAGTCTATTCGAATTTTATTGGCTTATGCCAGCAGCATGAAGATTAAACTGTTTCAAATGGATGTGAAGAGTGCCTTTTTAAATGGTGAAATTGAGGAAGATGTGTATGTTACTCAACCTCAAGGCTTCGAGGACCCTCATCACCCAGAATATGTTTTTAAGTTGAAAAAGGTTTTCTATGGATTGAAACAAGCTCCAAGAGCCTGGTATGAAAAGCTTACAAGTCACTTACTTGAAAATGGATATGAATGTGGGAATGTGGACAAGACTCTCTTCATTAAAAAGGTTGATAAAGATATTCTCATTGCTCAGATATATGTTAATGACATTGTTTTTGGATCAACATCTAATCAACTTGCTCAAGGATTTTCTAAGTTAATGAGCTCCACTTTTGAAATGAGTTTAGTAGGACCCTTACAGTTCTTTCTAGGATTACAAGTTAGTCAGACTGATCATGGTATCTTTCTTAGTCAATCCAAGTTTGCTCTAGAAATAGTAAAAAAGTTTGGCTTAGGAGAATCTAAGACTAGCTACAATCCCATGGGCTCTACTACTAAAATCTCTAGTGACCTTCAGGGTAAGAAAGCTGAACAGAAACTTTATAGGAGCATGATAGGAAGCCTTCTCTACCTCACTGCTAGCCGCACTGATATCTCTTTTAGCGTTGGAATATGTGCTAGGTATCAATCTGACCCCTGAGAGTCTCACATTAAAGTTGTTAAACGTATCATAAAATATATTAATGGGACTTCTCATTATGGTATCTGGTATCCTCATGACTCAACTCTGCAATTAATTGGATATAGTGATGCAGATTGGGCAGGATCAATAGATGATAGGAAAAGCACTAGTGGCTGCTGCTATTTCTTAGGAAACTGCTTAGTAGCCTGGCATAGCAAAAAGCAAAATTATGTATCCTTGTCTACTGCAGAAGCTGAATATATTGCTGCAGGCAGCTGTTGTGCCCAACTGTTGTGGATGAAGCAAACTTTGTTAGATTATAATGTTCCACAACAATGCATGGTTATCATGTGTGACAACTCAAGTGCCATTAGTATTTCTAAACATCCTGTTCAGCACTCTCGCACTAAGCACATTGACATTCGTTATCATTTCTTGCGTGATCATGCTAACCAAGGCACCATTGAGTTATTGTTTGTTCCTACAGATACCCAATTGGCTGACTTATTCACTAAACCCCTTGGAAATGATCGTTTCATAAAATTGAGACATCAATTGGGCATTGGCCCTTGCCCTGAATTCTAACTTCTTGTTGGCTTATCACCTGTTCCTATTTTATTTTTATCTCTTATAAACAAGTGCTACTAACAAGGTTATGTGTTTTATCTTTGAGGGCAGGCTCCTTTGCAATTAGATGTCAAAGGGGAAGAGAAATATCAAGTGTTCCTCAAGGTGTTCACCAATTGAGGGGGAGAAGATTCAAGGGTTGCTTATGTTGAGGGGGAGTAGCTTTGTCTAGAGTGTCTTTTGTCGTCGCTCTCCAAAATATCCAAAGCTCCTTAATATCCAAAGCGGTTGTTGTTCAAGGTTTAAAGGAGATTGAGAGAGAGTTCAAGCTTCAAGAGTTGCCATCAAATTGCAAAGGGGGAGATTTTTAGAGTTTTTGTTTTGTTGCAATTTGATAGGATGCATTCACTTTCATAAAGCTTGTCCTCTCATTCATTCATGGTCTTATTCTTAGGATCTTCATGCATATTTCTCATTCTTAATCTTTGTTTTTATCAAATAATATGCATGGTTTTCAAATTCAGTTTGCCTCTTAAAGATCATGAAGTTTTTGTTTCTAATATCCATTCAAGCTTTCCAAAGTTTCTATCTTTAAAATCATTATTTTGATTTGGATTTTTCATGTCTTTAGAAATTTAGTTTTCATCTTCTTTCAGTCATGATTTCATGCTTGGATATGAGCCTCAAAGTCCCCTGGAAGTGCCCATCAAATATTGCAAGTTTCAAAAAGTTCAGATTTCTGGGCACTCAGCAGGTCAACCTGCCTGTGTGGCCGGTCGACCGGGCCAGGGACCCGGGTCGACCTGGCACACTGCAGGTCGACTGGGTCCTGAAGCTCCAACGGTCTGATTTCTAGCCGTTGTGAGTACCAGGTCGACCCGGCCCTGTACAAGGTCGACCTGGGACTAGCCGTTGGCAACTTTGTCTTTATATAAAGTGGCTTTTTGGTTGGAAAAAGTTGCTGATCTTGGAGGGACTTTTGAGGCCAAGTGTTTGCAACTGTTCTAGAGCATCATTGAAGGGATTATGAAGCCATTCCTTGATTCAACTTTTGATCTTCTAATGGGTGTGCTTTCTTTAATCCTAAGTTCTTTAAAATCATGCATGTTTCTTTGTCTTTGATTTTATTCAATGCATGATTAGAATAGATGTCTTTCTATCGAAATGTTGTTCTTCATAACATGCTTAGAACTTTAAACATCTCATAGCATTATGAATCCAACATATGGTCTTTGTTTCACATGATTTTGTTTTCTTGTTTCAAAACCAACTTGTTAAGCATTAGTTCATCTTCTTTGAAAACAAGTTAGTTCACTTTGCTAAAATCATGTGTTAGGCAAACAACTCTATCTCTATCTTATGTTTATCATCTTTGCATCAATCAAAGTTTCATCTTTTCAAAGAGAAAGAGTTATTTCTAGAAAATGCATCATTCATAGACTTTGTCATTATTATTGAAAGTAAATGCATTACAGATCTGAAATCAGATTCAAGAGGACGTCCATGGCTGATCTAGTTTTAAAAACTTGAAACTAATCTGATTTTCCAGCCATGAATCATGCATAAAAACTCCATGAAATCATAATCAACATGTGTATAATGTAAGGAGATGATAGAGGACTATTACCTTGATGATTTGAGTGCCTCTAAACTCTGAAAAGAAAGACTTCAAAGGTCTGAAACCAGCCTGCAACCAGCAACACAGGTGCAGGAATTTGTTGCAGAATTTTTCTCTCCTTTGATCTTCTCTCCTATTCCACTTCCCAATCTAATTGGTCTTGATGGTGGGATCAAACTATGGAATCCTAAGAAGGGTTTTCTGAACTACTCTTTGTGGAAACAACCCAGGACCTGATCACCTCTCTCCAATGAAGAAGAAGAGGGCAGCAAGGGCTGGGCGTGAATGCCTCTTTTATGTCTTGGGCGGCCAATGGGGTTTCTTACTTGTTGCAAGCCCTAGGGTAGAATTCCAGCCACTTGATCATTCATCTGTATTGCACGCCCAAGGGGACTCTCTTATATTTATAATGATTAGATTCCTCTTTGGGAATCCTAATTCCAATAGGAATGTCAATCCCTAAAAAGAATAGCAACCTTCCCCTTTAGTTGTGCAATACTTACTAATTAAAGACACTAAAACTAGTAACCTTTAATCAATGGAATTCTTACCCAAAGAGGAGTCTTTCCTTCCAAGTAAAGATACCTAATCAAACTTGGAAACCTCACACAAGGGGCTCCACTTATGGCTGGCCCACAAGATAGCTAAACACACCATGGCCCACTAGTAAATAATTTAGCTAGAGTTAAATTCATGTATGCCATCAAGAGCCTATTAGAATTTAAACTCAAAATTATTCTTCCACAAAATAATTCAACCACATATCATCTAATTAAATTAGGAAACCATGCCAATATAGGAAAGTGGCTAGAAGAGGGACCAAAAGACATATTTGCCCTTGGCTCCCAAAATGACCAAAATGTCCATGCTAACCCCATAGCAACATTAAGATCATTTTAACCCTAACTCATTCCACTAGAGAGATATGGTTGCACTCCAGGGACAAATATTAAATTGCAAATAAAGCTCATCATAAATAGACGATTGTCTTTGACCTACCAAGTACAATGACCATAATGCCCCTCTATGTAACATCCATAATCAAGTAGGTCAACCGATGTACTATCTACCTTCTTGATTACATCTCAACCTTAGAACTTCATACCCTTGACTTAATCATCATCCTGATATCATTCTCTTGATCCAGGGAGCGACCCACAAGTTCAGTATCCATATGAAACATCCATATACTAAGATCTTAGATTCTGATGATTAATCGGATAATTCTAAGGGGACGATCATTCCATCATCTGATGGCATAGATTCCATATTGCATTTGCACGTCCCAACTAATCAAGCCCGAGTACCCAAAACACAGAGTTGTTGACCCATGAACAGGATCTCACCCATAGTGAATTAAAGTACAAGAACTCGACTTTGTCAGTTCATCCACAAATGCTCAAGATTAAGAGCACTGGTCACTTAGTAGCAAGAGGTGAGTTGATCTCTCTCTGTGATAGTACTATTTTAGAGATCACACCTTCAAGTGGTCCTGTTCAATGCATGACACATGCACTAATGAGATAAATCCGGAAAGTCTTCCGTGACTAAGGTAAGTCACCCTGAATACAGGAGAGTATCTCATTATAACTTATACCAAGATGAAGTGCCCAACTCCATCTCTCAGTTATGAACATGTTTATTGTTTCAAGTGTCCATGACTCAGACCTTACTGTGTGTAGCCACTACACACCTGAGTCATTTACTAGAAAACAATGGGCCTTACACAACCATACATATACACAAGTATAAAGAGAAAGATGTCATTCCATTAAATGACCAATAAATATCCAGTTACAGAGATGTGAGTGCAGTCAATGGGCTTTAGGGCATACACCAATCCCAACAATTATGCATGGTTCTAGGAGTTGGATTTTCACCTTCTAATTAGCCTATTTAGAGGCACTCCATTGCGCTTACATTGCTCTCTTAATCAATGCATTCTTAGGCATATTTCTTAAGAGAAAAATTCTATGTTGTAAAGGTTTATGCTTAGCCTTGAAAAGCATATGTTGTAAAGGTTTGTGCTAAGCCTTGAAAAGCATAGTGTTGATTGTAAGGTTTGAGGTGATCCTAAACCTTAAGTGGAGTTAGTGAATACCGGTAGGTGTACCGGGAGTGGATGTAGGCAATTTGGCCAAACCACTATATATGCTTGTGTTATGGTGATTGTCTTTATGCTTTCTTTTCATGGATGATGTTCTCTTGGTTGATTTATAATTCCTCTTCAAAGCATAAGAGACTTAAAAGCAAAGAGAATTAAAATTGGTCTACGTCTTTGAGCTCACCCTATTCACCCCCCCCCCCCTTTAGGATTTGATCTTGGACTTTCAAACATCAGTATCAAAAGAGGAAAGAAACACCTTTAGTTTGGAAAAGAAAAAAAAATTAAGGAGATGATCTAATCTAAGAAAGAAACAGAAGCATAGCATTGCTAGAACCAAAACCAATCTAAGGTTGAAACATAAAAAGAACATCCCATCATCTCTCAAGGAAGAGCAAAACAACTAGAAAGCATGTTGCGTAATTCAAGACCAAAAGAGAGAAAAGAGTGCTTACTTGAAGACTAAAGGGAGACCAAAGACCCTGGAACTCGAAGTTTGAGGAGTAGAAAACTTGGAGAAACCCATAGGCAGCCCTTCCTTATATAGGTTAGTGTCCTAGCTTCAAAAGAAGAAGAATGCCACTTGGGCGCACTCCTAGTGGCGCCCAAGTTCCTCACTCTTCAATTCTATCCCGTAAAGGACACCTCGCATAACCACCTCGCGAGAATCCCAAACTAAGAGGAAGAATGCCACTTGGGCGCACTCCTAGTGGCACCCAAGTTCTTCACTTTTCAAATCTCGCGAGAATTCTAAACCAAGGAGAGGAATACCACTTGGGCGCACTCCGGGTGGCACCCAAGTTCCCCGCTTTTCAATTCTATCCCGCAAAGAACACCTCGCGTAACCACCTCACAGGAATCATAAAGCAAGTAGGAGAGACTACTTGGGCGCACCTCTAGTGCACAGGAACACATGCGTGCCCCTCCATGTGCGCCCAACCCTATGTTTTAACCTGGAGAACCCCGCAATGCATAGATTCAAAACCAAAATGGTTCTTTGATGGTTACTAATCAAATCAAACGAGGGCAACAACAAATAACAACCAAAAGAGAGTAATGAAAGCATCTGAGTGGCCAACAAAAAAAAAAAACAATGCTCACCGGACATCACCCTTTCACATGGGAACTCATTGCATACTCTCTAGTCCCATCACGCATACATCTAACATTGTGCATTGCATTTCATGTCATCTCCATCAGTAAGAATTAAAATTATTATTTCTGCAAGTTATAAAATTGAGTACTAACAAGCAAGAGTGTAGAGTCTTTTAGTGTTTATCCACTGCAGATTTACAACCCAGGAATGAGAACAACAAAAGTGATTCAAACACACTGATGGAGATGAATGACACAAACTTCTGCAAATGGACGTCGAAAGAAAGCGGCAATGAGCCCCATCGTCGGATTTATGAAAAGCTCTTAAGGTAGGTATACCTAACTATGGATTTTCATGATTTTACCTCATGTCTGGAAATTGAGTCACCGTAGGCCTCCCTTAAGCGCTTATAATCGGTATGGCGACCATAATACCGTGTTATCATGAATTATGGTGTTTGCCGACTCAAATCATGACGTCGGAGAATGGGATCCGAGTAACTCGAAGCTCTCCATGATAAGCACAAAATGATGATTGAATCAATCCCAGGTTCTCATCCAAGCTTGGGTGAAGACTAAGATCCCTAGAGAGTGATGGTTATTCCGGTGGACATCTTCCATTGATTTAGCTTTTTCGATGCATACCCGAGTTTCAAAATAAAATCTCTTTTCAAAAAAAAAAAAAAGCATCTCATTCTCACATGCACCTCACACCATTGCTTGAACTATGTTTGTGATTGCCTTCAAGATCTCCATTATTGCTAGTTAATTTTAACTTTCCCTTGAGCATTCTACTATGGATGAAAGTCAAAAGACATTATATATGACAAACTGAATAAAACTCTATTGCAAGAACAAATGAAATTCTAATTGTGACTTAACCAATCGAAAGATTGACTTCTGATTCAGACCACCGGGACACAGTTCCCACCATCACTTTAAATTAAGCAACCGGGGCACAGTTCCCAACCCGCCACGTGGCAATACCACGGGCACCGAGGCACAGATCTCGGGTTTCCAATCAAATCAGTAGGCACGTAACTTCTTCTTTTTTATTTTTCCCCCTGAATCAGGATCGATCCTAGAAAAGTGAACCTCACCTTTAGGACAAGTTTCCAAATGCATACATCCGTAGGTGGCCACTCCCGCGAGCTCAAAAGCTGCCGTGAGTCATGAGTGGTGTGTCTACTTTCTTTGGAGCACAACTCTCCACGTGTTGTGCTCCAAAGAGGGGCATACTGTAGACACCTCATTTTGGCCCCCTATGATAGCCTTAAACACTTATCAAATATGATGATGCCCCCATTCCACCCATAATTGAATGGTTAATGGCATAATTCAAATTAATTAATGACGATGAAGATGCTTGTTGATAATTTTAGACTTAGTTCGGCAATTCATAGAAATTGTGAGAGAAAAGGCCGAATCGCGTTGAGATCTCGAGTTCAACCCACTACTCATACCAGGCATGGACTACAACACTATTCCAAACCCTTTCCAGACTATGTAGAACACACTCAGGTTATTCTTAGAGAAACTACATATAGTTTGCCTAAATACAATGCGATTAACATGAGTTAAGAGGTTAGAATCATTGATCCAAGTATCCCTTATTTTCCTGACCTCTGACCATTAGGATTTACAGACCACAAGATTCTACGCTTCGAGAGCTTTCCGAAGATATATAGAACATCCAATTCCGACCAACGGATCAAAAGATATGGCCCTTGGAAGACTACACAAGTGATACCGCACCAGGGACACACTTGGGCACCAATATAGGTGCGCCCAAGTTCCAATCTTCACTTCGGTGCACGCACAGGTGCGCCCAGGTTCCAAGGACACACTTGGGCGCACACACAGATGCGTCCAAGTCTCTGGTTACCCTAGAACACACTTTGGTGCACATTTAGGTTGGTTCCCCTCCACTCTTCACAGTTCCGGCCCAATCTCAATCCGAAAACAATCCAAAACCAAACCCCAAGCCCATTCGACCCAAAAGATAACATGGGCGCACCTGTGTGTGCGCCCAAGTTCTAAAATCCACTTGGGCGCCCCCACAAGTGCACCCAAGTCCAATTTCCTTTGATTTAGTCCAAATTCAACCCGAATCAAACCCTAGGTCAACTTAACCCCAAGTCCCTGCCATTTCCTGACCTCCGATCATTATGATATATGGACCAACAGATTCTACATTTCAAGAGCTTTCCAACGATATATAGAACGTCTAATTCCGACCAACGGTCCAAGAGTTATGGCCCACGGAAGATTGCCCTAACGACCCCCCCACTAGAGACAACTTGGGCGCCACCCTAGGTGCGCCCAAGTTTCAGCCTGTGCTTGGGCGCACACACAGGTGCGCCCAGGTCTCCACTTGCCCTAGGAAAGCACTTGAAAACATACTTAGGTGGATTTCGCTCTATCTTTCGCAGTCCAGACCTGACCTCAACCCGAAAATAGTCCAAAATCGAACTCAAAGTCCACTTAGCCCCAAAATGGAACATGGGCGCACCTATGTGTGCGCCCAAGTTCCCAGACCAACATGGGCGCACCTACGTGTGCGTCCAAGTTCCCCATAACCCTAGACTTGCCTTGGTTTGCATGAAACCTCTGGAAACTCGTGCAAACAGCAGCCTTAACCCCTTTGCCACGAAAAAACTCTTATATAAGGATCTCTTATACCATTTACAAAGGAGGCTACCAAAAAAAGAAGAACAGAAAAACTAGAAGAAGAGAGTAGCCACCATAACCATAGAGAGAACTTTAGATCTAGAAGGAAGAAGAAGAAGATGAGCTTTCTGGTTTCCCAAGATTAGCAATGGAGAAAGCTTCAAAAGCCATGGATTTGCGCGAAAGCTTCGACTAGGACTTGAAAGATACGATTCAAACCGGTATTACTAAATTAGGTTCTTTTCCATTGATATTCAACATCATTAATGCTTAGAGATATGCTTAGGATCATGCATGCATTGTAGATCTGCATTAATAGTAGTATTTTTTTAGTAGATATAATACTTAGCAGTCATCTGTCATTAGTAACATGCTTAGGATCATCCATACTCTGTAGATCTGCATTATTTCTTGCATTCTGAACTCGTGATTAGGGTAGACTTTGCATCCATCTTGTCTTCATTAAGGAAAATCCGAAAAAAAAAAGTGCAACAGAACACTTGGGCGCAACTATCTGTGCGCCCAAGTGTCTGCTTCAGGTTTCAACCCCAAGTTTCATATTAAGCATAGTTTATCTCTTAGATCCAAACACGTTTCTCATACATATTGATATTGGGACCTTCGGATCCATAATCTTGCATCCCAAATCGTGCGAAAAGTATTGAGAAAAAGAAACAAAAGAAGAAGAAAAGTGCAGGAAAAAAAACTTGGGAGCAACTGTGTGTGCGCCCAAGTTTCTGGATAGGGCTTTGGACCCGATTTCTCGTTTCGCGCGTATTCTGGTTCTTAGATCCGAGTCTACCCCCATAAAAGTTAACATTAAAGTCTTCGGATTTGAGAAAAAGTATTAAAAGAATTAGAAGAAAGATCAAATATATCTCTAAAGAGGAAGAAAGGTGCAGGAAAACACTTGGGAGCAACTGTGTGTGCGCCCAAGTTTCTGGATAGGGCTTTGGCCCCGATTTCCCATTTCGCGTGGATCTTGGTTCTTAGATCCGAGTCTATCTTCATATATATTGACATTAAAACCTCCGGATCCACAAAAGGCATTGAAAGAATCGAAGAAATACCGGAATACAATACCAAAAGGTAAAGAAAAAAGAGACAGCGAACTTGGGAGCAACTGTGAGTGCGCCCAAGTTCCGGGCAAAGGGATCCGCCTCTTGGACTTCGGTCCTCGTGTCATTACTTTCGAATCCGAAGGTTATTATATCAATAATTCATATTAAGACCTTATATTTAGTCGTAACGTGTCGAAAATCGAATTGGAATATCGTAGAAAATTGCAAGTGTATCGCAACCTGCAGGGGAAGCACACAGTGGCGCCCAAGTTGTGCAGAGAAACTTGGGAGCAACTGTGTGTGCGCCTAAGTTTCCGATTCGTTCTCCGGCCCACATTTTCATATCTTTGCATTCCATTTGACTTGCTGCTTTATCTTTGTGGTAATTTCAATTGACTGCTGAACTTCTAGACTTCGAAGCATCGAATCATCATCATTTTAGGTTAGGATAAATTGCATAAAATACCAAAAAAATCATAAAATCATAAAATACTTCTCCTCTCATCTTACTCTCTAGTAATTGGAGAAGAGAATACAAAAAAAAAGTAATTAAAAGAAGTCTTAGGATTATAAAAGTAGACATTAAGTAGCTGATCTTAGGATATTTCATTCGTGCCTACGTAAATCAATAAATTCGATCAACTCCTAATCTAAAATACTTAATTAACTCAAAACACATAATTAAAATATCCAATTAAAACCCATGGAATTAATTAACTAAATCCCTGAAATTGATTAACAACTCCTAATAAAACCCTAATTAACAAACCTTAATTAAAATCCTAATTAATAAGCCTAAATAAATTAAAACCCTAATTAACAAACCTTAACTAAAATCCTAATTAATAAGCCTAAATAAAGTAAAACCCTAATTAACAAACCTTAACTAAAATCCTAATTAATAAGCCTAAATAAATTAAAACCCTGATTAACAAACTTTAATTTAAATTATGAATAATAGGCCTAAATAAACCAAAACCCCTAATTAATCAAACCCTAATAAACAAAACCCTAGCCACCAATCTCTAATTAAGACCCTAATAGAAACCTAATTAAAGACGATAAGACTCAGCCACACCCAGAGAATAGAGACATTCCCCAACCGGAATACCCGAATCCGACTTAGAAACACCCTAGAATTGAACGAACCAGTAGGTCCACAACAGGCAGACACTTGGGCGCCCTTACAGGTGCTCCCAAGTTACCCCAGAAACCTGGGCGCACATACAAGTGCACCCAACTTCTTGTTCCAATCCCGAAGCACATTGGTCGCATTTCAACTCTCGAACTTAAACCACATATATATTTATTGACATAGATCACCTGAAACTCCAAGCCTAAGTGAACAGAATCTCGTAAAGAACCAAAACACGCGAACCAGACACTTAGGAGCGATCACGGTTGCTCCCAAGTTATTCAGGAAAGATAGGAGCAATAATAGGTGCACCCAAGTTATTCAGGAAACATAGGAGCAACCACAGGTGCACCCAAGTTATTCAGGAAACATAGGAGCAACCACGGGTGCGCCCAAGTTATTCAAGAAACATAGGAGCAACCACAGGTGCGCCCAAGTTCACCTCCATCACCCGTGACATCCGAATCCATATTCACTTCGAACCTTGACCCTAGTCAACATCATAGGACCATCACTGAACCAATAACAACCCACAAATTAAAGATTTAATTAACTTAAACCCATCCGGAACCTCGAACCGAAGCCGGACGGGCAAACAACATCAAAGCACCACTTGGGCGTGTAAGTCCTGGGATCCGAACCCTAGAGGGGGGGTGAATAGGGTGAGCTTCATTTATGACCAATTTTAATCAATTTTAACTTCTTTAAAACAAACTAGTCACAAGTGATGATTACAAATAAAATGCAGAAGCTTAATAACAACAATCACCACAAAGCAAGCACCAACACACAAGGATTTATAGTGGTTCGGCCTCAATGCCTACATCCACTACCGGCTTGTGATCCAACACCCCACCGGATTTCCACTATTTATGCTTTTCAATAGGCTAAGCAATAACCTTTACAACTATGCTTTTCAAGGCTAAGCAATAACCTTTACATTATGCTTTTCAAGGCTAAGCAATAACCTCTTCAACCACAAGGTTGGTTATCTCTCTAATTAGTGTCTACAATACACTTGATGGAGATTCAAATTTAGCTCATTACATGTGCCTCTAAAATAGGCGGATATGAAAATGAAAATCTAATACACACACACACTATGAATGCAAAGATGAAAGTACATGATGTGTGTGTGTGATATCCACAATCATTTTGAAAATGAAATCTCATAAATGTATGCCTAAGGCTTTTGAAAGTTTAGCTCATAAAAACATTTATGATTGAGGAAATGCTAATCACATGTTAAAACTAACTTGTAAAAGATATACATTTTAATCCTAAACAAGTTGTGAAAATTCAAAGACCAAAACATGTGAAGCATAGGGATGTCAATCAAATCAACAATGTAGCTCATAAAACATAAAATGAGATTTGATTGAAATAAGGGGACAAATCATATGTAATTATAAATACAACTTGAATATGATATACCAATCAATGCAAAGCAAGTTGTGAAACTTTAAAACAAAATACATATGATTTGTAAAGTTTGTTGAATCCAAAACATAAGATACATTTGAAAGAGATTTTCTTATGATGGAAAACAACAACCAAAGATTCAATCAAGTATATGAATCATGTTACATATAATTTCAAAGATGTTTCCATTAACAAGATCTACTTAGATTTACCAAAGATAAAGTACTACTTGGATTGAATCAAATGGTTGTGCATCCAAAACAATAGATCAATTCAAAACATAAAACATGTTAAGGACACAACAAATCATAGTTTATCATGTTACTAAAGATTTACCAAAGATAAAACAAAAACATGAAAACATATGATATGAAAAGTTGTTGAATCCAAAACATAAGATAGTTTTGAAAGTGATTTTCTTATATTGAAAAACAACAACAATAGATTCAACCAAGTATAGGAATCATGTTACATATAATTTCAAAGGTTCTTTCATTAACATGATCTACTTAGATTTACCAAAGATAAAGTACTACTTGGATTGAATCAAATGGTGTTGTATCCAAAACAATAAATCAACTCAAAACATAAAACATGTTAAGGACACAACACTACATACATAGTTTATCATGCTATAAAAGATTTACCAAAAGTAAAACAAAGCATGAAAACATATGATTAAGGAAAGTAGAGCCTACTTGGTGATTTAACTTCATTAATCCAAGCTTTAGCTTTCCTAATGATCCCCTTCATCCCTTAGTTCATTTCCCTTGTATTTGCCTCAAAACCCCTCAAGGAGGGCCTTAAAATTCTCTACTTTTGGCAAAGGAAAGAACTCATATTTATAGCAAAAAATGCCCAACGGCTAATCCCGGGTCGACCTGGCAAAGGGGGGGGGGTCGACCTGCTACACACAACGGTCAGAAAAATGACCGTTGGAGCTTCAGGACCCAGTCAACCTGCAGTGTGGTAGGTCGACCTACCACACAGGCAGGTTGACCATTGGGACCAAAAATTCCCAAATTTGCATATTTGAAGGTTTTTCTTGGGGGAACTTTTTGGGGCATTTAATCAAGCTTAAAAACATGTTTTAAATCATTCTAAGGGTTTTAAAACATGAACCATAAAAAGCCTAAAACATTTTGAAAGATTTAAAACTCATAGGCTAGCTTGATTTTCTAAAACTCTTTTCTGTTAGGGATTTTGTATTTGCAATTTGATGGATGCATTTTCACTTTAGCATCATTTGAATTTTCACACATGCATGGTTTTAGAAAAGCTTGAAATCTGGTTTTATACATGCATTGGTTTTAAACTTGTAGAATTAATGATTTATGCATGTTTTGTTTTTAAACTTGGATGCATTGGTTTTAGAATCCAAACTCTTTTGAAAACCTAATTCTTTGTGCTTTACTTTTGAGAAATCATATTGAGGATTTAGGTTTGTGTCTTGCATACATTCATCTCTTTCAGAATCTTTTTTGTATGCATTTATTTGTAAAAAGAGTTTTATCAAATCAAGCAAGCCTTTGGTTTTAAAGTTTCAAATCATTTTAGGCTTTTTGTGTTTCATGTTTTTAAACATCTTAGATTGATTTAAAGCATGTTCCCAAGCTTGGTTTAGTGGCCCAAAAATCTCCTCCAAGAAAAACCTTCTAATGTGGAAAAAATAGGATTTTTGGTCCCAGGCAGTCGACCTGCAGTGTGGTAGGTCGACCTACCCAGGGACCCAGGTCGACCTGCCACACTGCAGGTTGACTGGGCTCCTGAAGCTCCAACGGTCATTTTTCTGACCGTTGTGTGTAGCAGGTCGACCCCCCCCCCCTTTGCTAGGTCGACCTGTGACTAGCCGTTGGGCAGTTTTGAGCTATAAAAAGTAGTTATTTCCTTTGTCAAAGTTGGAGATTTTTAAGCCTTCTTTGAGGCATTTGGAGACAAGACAAAGGGGATGAACTAAGAGAGACCAAAGAGTCTTTTGGAGAGCTAAAGCTTGGATTAATGAAGTTAAATATCTAAGTAAGCTCTACCTCTCTTAATCATAAGTTATGTGCTTTGTTTAAATTATTGGTAAATGATTTTTAGTATGATAACTATGATGTGTTGAATCCATTCTTCTCTTAATCTTTCATCTAATTAAGATTGGATTCTTCACCTTGGTTTCAATCCAAGTTGTTTTAAAAAACTTTCTTAATCATGCTTAGCCAAAGTCTTTGATTTCCTTTAAAGCGTGATTCCTTGTCTTGGTTGAAACCTAATTTGTTGTTTTCATTCATTTAAACTTTAGTTAAATCTTTTGGTTTTGAAAACGACATTGCACATGCATCACATGTTCTAAGTTAGTCATTTTCATACAACTTGTGAATCTTTGATTTTTATGTCATTAACAAGTTGTTTCTCATACATGTGATTTGCATTAAACTTCAATCAATCTTTTATGAGCCTTAAACTTTGAAATGCTTTAAGCAATATATTAATTGAGCTTTGTTTTTAATTTGATTGAAGTTATCACACACACACACATCATGAGCATACATCTTTGCATTCATTTAGTGTTTGTGTGAGTTGATTTACACTTTCATATTAGCCTATTTAAGAGGCAATTTCTTTGAGCTTAATTTGTATCTCTTAGAGTGATCTTTTGTGAAGACACTTTCTTAGAGAAATCTTTATTTGTAAAGGTTATTGCTTAGCCTAAGAAAAGCATTGTGTAAAGGTTATTGCTTAGCCTTGAAAAGCATCTTGTAAAGGTTGTTGTTGAGCCTAGTAAAAACAACATTGTAAGGGTTATTGCTTAGCCTAGTAAAAAGCATACTTAGTGGAAATCCGGTGGGGTGATTGGATCACAAGCCGGTAGTGGACGTAGGCATTGAGGCCGAACCACTATAAATCTTTGTGTAGTGGTGTTTGCTTTGTGATGATTGTTTTATTAGCTTCCGCATTTTGATTGTTTATCATCACTTGTGACTAGTTTCTGTTAAGAAATTAAAATTGGTCTAAATTGGTCATATTTGTAACACACCCTATTCACCCCACCCCCTCTAGGGTTAGGATCCCAGGACTTTCAGGGCGCACAGGTGCGCCCAGGTTTCCTGTCTAGCTCGAGTTGTGAATCTCGGTTACATTTCGAATTCCGGACTTAAACCACTAAGACAAATCAATGCAGAACCTAAAACAACATTAAAACAGAAGCTTACACTTATAGAAACTCCCCGAATTCCAAAATCAATAGCGATACCGTTGTCACCAGCCTAAGCACACAGAACCTGACACTTGGGCGCCACTATCTGTGCGCCCAAGTTGCCTGAGTAACCTGGGCGCAACCATAAGTGCGCCTAAATTCTCCGTCAGTCCTATTTCACCGATTCTGACATCTTTCCATCATTTGGGACAAAACCTGAAATTCCAGAACCTAAAACAGAACCTCAACATATTTAAAAACACATTAATCAGAACCTTAAAGCATCCCCAAATCACTTTTAATCAACTTTTAATTTAAAACAAACCAACCCAATTAAGATTGTTAGGGATTTTGTATTTGCAATTTGATGGATGCATTTTCACTTTAGCATCATTTGAATTTTTACACATGCATTGTTTTAGAAAATCTTGAAATCTGGTTTTATACATGCATTGGATTTTAGACTTGTAGAATTAATGATTTATGCATGTTTTGTTTTTAAACTTGGATGCATTTGTTTTAGAATCCAAACTCTTTTGAAAACCTAATTCTTTGTGCATTACTTTTGAGAAATCAAATTGAGGATTTAGGTTTGTGCCTTGCATACATTCATCATTTTCAGAATCATTTTTGTATGCATTTAAATGTGAAAAGAGTTTTTAGAAATCAAGCAAGCCATTGGTTTTATAATTTCGAATCTTTTTTGGCTTTTTATGTTTCATGTTTTAAAACCCTTAGAATGATTTAAAACATGTTTTTAAGCTTGATTTAATGGCCCAAAATTTCCCAACCAAAAACACTTTACTTTCTTTAGTGTATGTTTGTAATTTGTTTTAAACTTTCATATTAGCCTATTTTAGAGGCAATTACATTGAGCTTTAATTGAATCTCATAGAGTGTTCTTGCATAGACACCTTCTTTGAGAAATCTCTCATTTGTAAAGGTTATTGCTTAGCCTAAGAAAAGCATTGTGTAAAGGTTATTGCTTAGCCTAAGAAAAGCATCTTGTAAAGGTTATTGCTTAGCCTAGAAAAGCACATTGAGAGGTTGTTGTTTAGCCTAGAAAAACAACATTGTTATTGCTTAGCCTATTGAAAAGCATAAATAGTGGAAATCCGGTGGGGTGATTGGATCACAAGCCGGTAGTGGACGTAGGCATTGAGGCCGAACCACTATAAACCTTTGTGTTGTGGTGCTTGCTTTTGTGGTGATTGTTTATATTAGCTTCCGCATTTTGTTTGATTAAATCATCACATGTGACTAGTTTATGTTAAGAAATTAAAATTTGTCTAAATTGGTCATATTTGTAGCACACCCTATTCACCCCCCCCTCTAGGGTTAGGATCCCAGGACTTTCAATTGGTATCAGAGCCTCGTGCTCTATCTTTTAGGATCAAGTGTTTGGAACTCTTGATTAGGTGTAAAAACCTAGAGTTGTGCTTACATGAAAATCATTAGAATGGATTCCACTATGATGGATTGTTTAGATTCTTTTGTAGATTCTTCTAGACCCCTCCTTCTTCCTTCTATTGGAGATTCAAACTCTCAATCTAATGAATCTCAATGTGACATAAAAGAAGAAGATTATAATGAAAATGAAGAAGATCTTCAACAAGCCTTTGAGGAATTATATGAATTATCCTTAAAGCTTGACAAGAAAAATAAAAAGTTAAGAGAAGAATCTAAAAGACTAAACAAAGAGCTAGTCTCTTCAAAAGATGAACTTAGAGAAAAAGAAGAAGTAATAAAATGTTTGGACTCTAAGTTCATGATCTCTTTAAAAAACTTATCCAATATCAAAGATGAACAAAATGAGATTAAGATAAGTTATGATGATCTTAAAAAGGAAAACTTAAACCTAAGAGATCAATTAAAAAGGCAAGACAAAGACTTTATCAATTTAGAATCCAAGTTGACAATTTCCATGGAAAACATGTCAAATGTTCAAAGTAAGTTAAAAACCTTAGAACTTGGATCTAATGTTGTTAATGAACTTAATTTCAAATTAAAACTTGCCAATGAAGAGCTAATCAAATATAAGAAAATTGAAAATGATCTTTTAAAAGTCAAAAATGAAAACTCAATCCTTATAACCAAAGTCACTCAACTTGAAGTTTACAAACAAAAGTATGAGTACAAGTTTACCCAAAGTGAAGAGAGACTTGAAAAATTATTTAAATTGGGTAAATCTCATGGAGATAGGACGGGTCTTGGTTTTGATAAGTATACTACACATGACCCTAAATTCACCAACACTTTTGTGAAAGGTGAGTCCTCTTTCTCTAGCACTTTTTCTCCTTTGCCCAAAACCAAATGTAATTATTGTGGCATTGAAGGGCATTTTAGGTTTGAGTGCAAACTAAGAAGAAGAAGCCATGTGTCTAAACCCATCTTTGAACTCAAGAAGGTAGAATCTAAATCTATGAAGGGTAAGACACTAAAAAACAAAGAAGACTCCAAAAAGATTAAACGAGTTAAATCATTTAAAATGGAGTCTCCTAATATAGATTCTAAAAAGTTTAAACAAGTTAAACCAAGCTTAAAAGAATCTATGAACAAAAAGCTTCTCAACCTATCTCCCTTATATAAACCCATGGAAAAACTTTTGAATAAAGTAACAAAGTTAAATTTAAAATTCAAAAGTCAAGTAAAGGGAGAAAATAAGAAGAAAAGAAAAGTGAATCAATCCTCAAAGAAACAAACTCACCAACATCAAAAGACTAATCACCAATCTAAGCTAAATTTAGTCAAATCAAAATATCATGGTGATAAGTTTAAATTGAAAATTTATCAAGTCAAATCTCCTTTAGTTGGTGAGAATTCTAAAGTAGACCTGAAAGTTCAACCCTCTCAAGACCTTAGGTGGATTCCTAAAGTTATTTACTTAGACAAACCTTAAGGCCTTGAACCTCCTTGACCAACCTATTCTTTAATAGTCAAATCATTTTGTTGGTCATGTTGCATTTGCATTTTGTTTCTATATATTTACATTTATTAAAATGCATTGTTTCTTTATGATCATTTGATTTTGTTTTCATGCACCATTCTAAGTTACATGTCATGGTTTTCAAAATCATTTGATTATAATTTCATCATGTAAGATTTGCTTTTTGCTCATATTTAGTTGTATGACTTGCATTGCATTTCTTTACATGATCAATTGATTGTGAGTTCAAAAGCTCTCATAACTAGATTATTCATGATCAATTGTTGTTGAATCATTTGTGTAGATGTCTTGGTAAGATTATTTGAACAAATGATTTGAATCAATTTAAGTTTTTCCATGGTTTTCTAAGTTATACTTTAATATGGAAAATCATTATTTTGAAAAATCAACTTGTATGTGTTTCATTTAAGTTATATCTTTTAAAAATACAATGTTGAAAATTGTTCTTCAAAGTCATTCTTTTTATGCTCATTGTTGGATTTTGTTTATCAAAATGATTTGAAGATTGTTTGAATGGAAATGCTCTATAACATCATTAGTTATAATCATCTAAGCATGTTCCATGTTCTCATTTCCTTTCCTTTTGGTTTCATTATCTTAGAAATGGAAATGAATGTTGTTTGCATCTTTGCTTATTTGTTTACATTCTTTTTATATGCAAATGTCTTTTGGTTCCATGTATGGTTGTGATCTTAGTTACTTGTGTAGAAACCATACTAGAACTCTCAAATCCATCCTCTATGCCTTATAGTAATTTCTTTTTGGATGGTTATGATGTTGATTCATGTATATTCCCTAAGTGATTTAATCCTTATACATGTTTCAACTTCATAGTAGTGATCTTGATTATATGAAATTCTTTGAGATCCATTCCTTGTATTTCATAGTTATATGTTTGATGGACATCTTAGATGTTGAATTCATATGATTTTGACACTTTGAAAATTGCATGCTTGACCAAGTCATATCCTTTAGCATTGCAATTTATCTTGTTCATCACAATGCTCAATAGTCATATCATTATAAGTGATGAATATCCATTTATGTTGCTTGATGAAATTTTGTGTTTGTCACATCCTTGCTATTAATCATGTTGTCATATTCAATTGGTTTCATTTGGTATAATTTTTCATTCATTTCATATCCAATTGATGTCTTATCTTGTGTATGTGATAGACCTTGTGTACATTGGATTGATATTGATAGTTATATGTTTACATTCCATGTCACATTCCATTAGCATCATAATGTTCATGTTTGCCACCTCACTTGCTCATATAGGTAAATCTCATGACCACCATGTTTATGTGTTCATAATATTGGTTGGTTAATTGTTGAGGTTGGCTTCATGCTTGAAATTCATTTCACTCTTCTTGCACATAATAATCATATTTCTTGTTTGAATGAAATGATTTCACAACTTACATAGCATATGATTTTCATAAGTTAAATTGATTGATGCTATGTTAAGTAAACCCCATTGCATCATGGATAGCTCTAATTTGGATTTATCTTAATAGTTATATTCTTTATAACTCCATTTTAGAGTGATTGATTTAATAGTCTTATCTTTAAATCTCAATTGGTATTCTTTGGTTTTCCAATTGGTATCCATGATTGCTTTTCTCATTAGACCTTGCTTTCTTTTGGTAATTTGATCATATTGAGCCTTATAGTTAAACGAATCTAATCCTTTCCTTGAAGTTGACCCTCAATTGGTAAAACCATCTACTGCTTGAACTAAATAGTTATATTTTTGTCAAAAGTTTGACAAAAGGAGAGAATGGATTGAGGGGGAGTGTAAATCTTCATAGGAAGTATTAGTTTTGATCAATTTGACAATTGGATTGACTTTGAACCCTTAGAGACTTCTTCCATACATGAGAACCTGTTATGAATTTCATTTTTTATTTCTTTTGTTAACAGGTGCTACTAAAGGTATTTTCCTTGTTTCATGTGTGCAGGTACCTTTGCAATTTAATGCCAAAGGGGAGAGAGCATTCAAGTTCTCTAAAGGGGAAGAGATTGTCCAAGCTTCCTAAGGGGAGATACTGTATGATCTTCTACAGGGGGAGAGAATGCATATCTTGCCAAAGGGAGAGAGAGGCATGGTCAAAGGGGGAGAGCTAATAGAAGAAAGAAAGCTTGGAGCTAAAGAAGATGCTTGGTCATAGAGAGGAAGATGAAAAGAAAGCTTGAAGAATGATCAAGCTCCAAGCATCAAGAAGATTGAAGAAAAGAGCCCAAGAGCCCAAGCTAAGAGGAGGAGCATCCAAGAAGATTTCAAGACTTCTCCAGCTTAGGGGGAGCTGAAGACTTGGTGTGTTATTTCAATGATGAGTAAGTTGCCATCAAATTGCAAAGGGGGAGATTGTTAGGGATTTTGTATTTGCAATTTGATGGATGCATTTTCACTTTAGCATCATTTGAATTTTTACACATGCATTGTTTTAGAAAATCTTGAAATCTGATTTTATACATGCATTGGATTTTAGACTTGTAGAATTAATGATTTATGCATGTTTTGTTTTTAAACTTGGATGCATTTGTTTTAGAATCCAAACTCTTTTGAAAACCTAATTCTTTGTGCATTACTTTTGAGAAATCAAATTGAGGATTTAGGCTTGTGCCTTGCATACATTCATCATTTTCAGAATCATTTTTGTATGCATTTAAATGTGAAAAGAGTTTTTAGAAATCAAGCAAGCCATTGGTTTTATAATTTCGAATCTTTTTTGGCTTTTTATGTTTCATGTTTTAAAACCCTTAGAATGATTTAAAACATGTTTTTAAGCTTGATTTAATGGCCCAAAATTTCGCAACCAAAAATACTTTGAAAAATGGTTTTTAGGGAATTTTGGTCCCAGGCCAGAATCGCAGTGTACCAGGTCGACCGAGCCAGGCCAGGTCGACCGGGTACACTACCGTTGGCCATTTTTCAAACGGTCACTTTTTTTACCGTTGTGAAGGCCAGGTCGACCGGGGTCATGGGGTCGATCGGGGAAACTAGCCGTTGGATTGTTTTTTCCTATAAAGTCCATTCTATTCCATCCTTTTTAAAGGCTTGATTCATGAACTTTTGAGACCATTTTGGAGCCAAAGAAAGGGGAAGAAGTTGAAAAGGCTAGAGGGGTTTTTGGAAATCAAATGCTTGAGTTTTAAAAAGGTACATCTTACTTGTCATTTTGATTTCCATTAAAATTAGAATCAATGCATGTTTAAATCTTTGTATTTTCTTTTATGCATGATTTCTAGTTTTTAAAGAGTTGTTTTGCAAACTCATTATCATCTTTGGAATATTAAGAATGGTTTACAAACTCTCTTGACTAATTCACATGCTCTTAGACTTTAAATATTCATACAACTTGTTTAGTTCATTTCTTCAAAGTTGTTTGAATCTTTTATGTGATTAGTTTTATCTTCAATCATAATTTTCTAAGCTTTGATTTTAAAATGCATCAAGCATTCATTTAGGAGCTTCATTGTAGAAATTGATTGAAGTAAAGCATTCATACACTTGTGCACACACTTTAGCTTCTTTAGTGTATGTTTGTAATTTGTTTTAAACTTTCATATTAGCCTATTTTAGAGGCAATTACATTGAGCTTTAATTGTATCTCATAGAGTGTTCTTGCATAGACACCTTCTTTGAGAAATCTCTCATTTGTAAAGGTTATTGCTTAGCCTAAGAAAAGCATTGTGTAAAGGTTATTGCTTAGCCTAAGAAAAGCATCTTGTAAAGGTTATTGCTTAGCCTAGAAAAGCACATTGAGAGGTTGTTGTTTAGCCTAGAAAAACAACATTGTTATTGCTTAGCCTATTGAAAAGCATAAATAGTGGAAATCCGGTGGGGTGATTGGATCACAAGCCGGTAGTGGACGTAGGCATTGAGGCCGAACCACTATAAACCTTTGTGTTGTGGTGCTTGCTTTTGTGGTGATTGTTTATATTAGCTTCCGCATATTGTTTGGTTAATCATCACATGTGACTAGTTTATGTTAAGAAATTAATATTGGTCTTAATTGGTCATAGTTGTAGCACACCCTATTCACCCCCCCCCCCTCTAGGGTTAGGATCCAAGGACTTTCAAAGACCATAACCAAATTCCTTAGGCATAGAAATTGCCAAGCTTAGGCTATTTGCACCCTAGGATTATATCAAATTCCTCCATTAGATAGATTAGAGCATTAGGCTTCGTCCCATCACTTTTTTTGTTCCGTTAGGGGACCAGGGGAAGCTAATGTGGGCGGTCTATGACCTTAGGTTGGGGTTAATCCGATGATCAGTAATAAAGCATTAATCACGTAAATCCAAGTAAAATCCCCCAGTTAGGCCCTTCTAGCCCCAATATAAAAAATCCCTAAAAACCATAAAACCAACAAAATAAACCCAAAAAGATTTTTCCTTTATTTCTTCCTCCACCTCAGGTGCCAGATATTTAATTGAACTTAATGATAAAAGGGAATAAAGAACTGACTTCTAAAATTGAATAAATGAGAATAATAAGATGAGATGAGTGATTTCACACACTTTGTATATTTTATTTCGGCCCATCGGCCACCCTCAAACAAACACTGGCCCATCGGCCCCCTTTAAAACAAACACCGGCCCATCGGCCACCTCTAATCAATTACAGCCCATCGGCTTTTCACTTTATCACTCGTGTATCGCACACGAAAAACACAGAAATCACAAGTCAAAGTCTCAATTTGCATCATCATTTTGATTTGAAAAGTCAGCCTTTAAACCCTATTTTGCCAAGGGATTAGAAGGGGGTACCCGGGAACGGGGCTGATCCTCTTCTTAAATATTTGGCACCTCCCCCCTTTCATTTTCTTTATTTTAATTATTTTGTTTTACTTGGATACACCATGATTATGCTATGTGAGGATTAACCTTATTTGGATTCTGACTCATAACCCTGAATTGACCCAATATTAAAGAGACCCACAGAGACCCAAATTAATGTGACAGGAAAACCGTCGTGTGTTGCCGGCAGCACATTAGATGAGAGAAAAACCCACCCACTTATTTTCTCCCATTTTTCTTTGGCTTTTGTCGAAGAACGGTGTTACGGCCGTTACTGTAGCTGGCGATCGTGATCCGTCGATTTTGAGGGTAGTCGGAATCCTCATTTTCGATGTAAAATTTAAATAGCACATATAGGTGAATGGCGATTTCCCTCCCCCGGGGGGGGGGGGGGGGGGTCAAAATTCACATCCGACAATGGGTACATCCCGATCTCCTAGAAAATGAAAATTGGGAGATCGTCAAAACAAAGCCTACCGCTCAACAGCGAAGGCAAGCTAAGAGACAACTTTGCAAGCTCAAACAGTAGTAGAGGGCTCAATCAAAGCAAGAAGTCCATGAAAAGGCAGAGACCTCTTCCACTGTTTCACTGGGGGCAACGGAAGAATCCGAGACTTCAAAGGTGGTAAGAAAATTCACCCTTAGTGATTTCATGTCACCTCATTACAAAAAAGAAACTACGCAGGGGGCATCATACTCTTGCAACTCAGTAATCGGATTCTCCATGGATGGATACGAATCCATTGATACTGCTAATGATACCGATGAGTGGGAAGAATCCCTTAAAATAGGAGAATACCTCTCCGATGAGGAATGGATTCCCGAATCTCATCTTATGCCAGTAATATGGTATAACCCATATCAGCCACAAGGATCCTGGTCTGATGATGAAGAAGACCAAGAAGATGTTTAAGAAAGTGTTGTTGATCCAGCATAAGCAAGCGCTCTAGTGGAACCCAACATTGATGAACCACAAGGAGAAGATGATGAAGGAGATCCGGCCCCTATGCTCGATCTCGAAGAATATGCAAGAATCTTGCAATGCCTTGCCATAGAGCGGGAGCAAGATTGCATGAATGAGCTTCGTCAAAATCAAAATTTAGAACTGGAACTCCCGGAAAATTCACAGACATCTCCTTTGGTAACCCCATAAAATGAAGAAAACTGCTGGATTGATGATCCCCTCACATCTAAAGACGAGTATGAATCTTAACAGCGCATTGCTTGCAATGCAATAGTTCGGGATGATAATCCATCTTAAGCTTCGTCTGCCGAGGCCTCAGATTCTCAGACTACGCCCGGTAGCATATCCTCTGGAGCTACATCTCCTCAGGTGACTTCCAGAGAGATATCATCTTTTCAACCTTCGTCTCCTGAAACCGTGACGTTGGAACTCAAACCTCTCCTGGTTTATCATCTCAAAGAAACTCCTGCCAATGAAGTCTTCTTCAATGAAAATCCAGTCAACTGGTCCCAAATGCCCGACCTCATAGGTGATATCTGGATCGATAAACTGCTCAATGAAGATGAAAAGTTATTGGATGCTGTTTAGGACTTGTTCCTGAAAAACGCTCTGTGCAACGCGATCACTGAAGACGGCAATACTGCTACAGAGACGCCTTCTATAGGTCGCTAACCAGTCCATACCTAGTATGACATCGAAATCCTTCATCGTTAAAAGAATCAGGTCTGCAGGTAAGATGAAGTCCCCAATTTGAACTCGTGTACTCGGAAAATATTGGTGGTAGCGAGTCTGCTTGCCCACTCGGGTGCCCACTACTAAAGCAACATCTAATCACACTACAGACTCATTGATATGTCTAGCAAAACCATGAGAAAAAAAGGAATGTATAGAGCCAGGGTCAAATATGGCCTTAGCTTCTACCTCTAATATTAGAACAATACCTTCCACGGCCTCTGCAGAAGCATCTGTATCCTCATGAGTAACTGCATATACTCTGCCCATCTGCTGAGCTTGGTTCGGCTGCCCTTGCACTGTCCTAGGTGCTCTTGGTTGACCCACTGGTTGATGCTGCCTTTGTGGTTGGAATTGCCTATGCTGACCTTGCACTGGCATCTGCTGTCCTAGGACTGGCCTGTTGGAATATAGGTGGGCCTTTCAGATAGGTTTCAAAACTTTTGACCCACTTGATGCAGGGATCAACTATCTAGAAGGCAATCAAAAACCTAATCCAGGATGCAATCCCTCAAACTTATAAATCATGTACAACAATATATCCTATCTAGAAGATAGAAAACAGCACCTAAACATGCAACTACGAAATCTACAGCTTACAAGGATGTAGATATACCTTTTGGAGCTTAGTTGTACTCTAATGGAGAATTTGAATTCTTTCTTTGATGATGAACACCTTCACTAACCAAATTAGAATCTCCAACACCTTTTGATCTTCCACGCTATGAACCGTATTAGATCTCTTTTCTCAAGAACATATGAAATCTCCAAGAGAAAACCCAACTAGTAACTCTAAGGAACTAGAGGAGAAAGAGAAGAGAACTTGTGCAACACTTGTACAAAGGGGCTGGAATTGCTCTATGTATTATAGACGTCCAAGAGGGGTTTGTTCCTATTTATATAGCCCTCCATTCCACCTTTTTTCCTATTTGAAATAGAAGTTTAACTCCCATTACAAAATAGTAAACTTCTCCCTTGCTAGTTGCCATAGAAGTCTCACTTCCACAACAATTAGTAGCTTTCTCCTTTCTAATTAGAATAGAAGTCATACTTCCATTAATAATTAGTAGCTTACCATTACCACTATTAGAAGTCTCACTTCAAATAGAAATAGTAACCTTCCTTTTAGAGTTCAAGTAGACTTAGTATCTTTCTAATAACTTGGGCTAGCGTGGGGACCACTAGGGATTCCTTAGAAAGCTGGCTCCAACTGGGACACGCGACCCCACATCTCATGTGCAATCCGGGCCCATAGTTAATTGGAAATAACTCCACTATATAAATGCAATTGCACTCCAGTCTTAGGAATATATTACAATGAAGACCCTAAACTTCCTCAGTACCACAAGTAGGCCCCTCCATCTATATCCATGGATCAATTGGACCTGTCCACCAAAGTAGATCCTTATCTTATTATCCTTGAGCCCCAATTAATTATAGTGATCATTTGGTACCGATCCAATTAACTCTTAATTGGAATGGGTGTGCACTTACCAATGATAAATCCATTAATTCGCACAAGGGGATATTAAAGATAGATTCCATCTTGACCATTGAATGTTCCCACAACTCTACTACCACGTACCCAAATCACCGAGGTGTTGACCTACAATTGGCCTCACTCATTGGTAACTCAAAGCAAATGAATAGATAGAAACTTGAGTTCATTAATGTCTCAGGATTATGAGCCTATTGCTAGGGAATTATGAGAGCAGACCATATAGTAAAGACAGTGTATATAAGGTGCTTCTCATGGTCCTTCAATACATCCAATGTACTAGCACCATGATCCAGAATCTTACATTCTGATGATCGAGACAAATCACACTATTTCATAGTGATCAAAGTGCTGCAATCTTGTCAGATGAGATGCCCAATCTCATCATTGGTTGTGAAGATATTTAAGTATAAGATTTGCAACACAAGTCTCTTGTTTGTGGATCGCATCCATACACATGTATTACATCTAGTATACTTATGGACTCCGGTTCATCTCATGAACCATTATGTCATTCGTATTGGTTATGTGCAAGTATATAATTAAACACCATTCATCTCATGAAAGGAAAGCATGATCGTATTGATAAATAAAGAAATGAATCAATTTATTACATCATATACTTGGTATTGAGACCATAAAACTAACAATCTCCTACTTGGGCTCAATGTCAATCATGATTGCATCTCATGCCCATCCCGTCTACATGCTGCTTAAAGACTTTGGTGGTCAAAGGCTTAGTAAAAGGATCTGCCAGATTGTCCGCAGAGGCTATCTTGGTGATTGCAATATCACCTCTCTGCACAATCTCTCTGACCAAGTGATATTTCCTCTGTACGTGCTTTTGGCTTTTATGGCTCCTGGGTTCCTTGGACTGAGCGACTGCCCCACTGCTGTCACAGTAAACTGTGAGCGGCTGTCGCGCCAAAGGTACCACTCCAAGTTCCAAAAGGAATCTTTTAAGCCATACTGCTTCACAAGCCACTATATATTCAGCCTCAGAAGTGAAATTAGCGGTACATTCCTGTTTAATACTCCTCCAACTGATAGCTCCTCCGCCAAGCATAAACACATAACCAGAGGTGGATTTCCTGGAATCCTTATCTGACATGAAGTCAGAATCTGTGTATCCGACTGGAATCAGCTCATCACTGCCGTAAATTAACATGCAATCTCTAGTCCTTCTCAAGTACTTGAGGATAAATTTTACAACAGTCCAATGGTCAGGACCTGGGTTAGACTGATATCTGCTAACTAAGCCCACTGTATGATAGATATTCTGTCTAGTACATAGCAAAGCATACATGAGGCTACCAACAGCCGAAGCGTATGGAATTGCTCTCATTTGATCCTTTTCCTTCGGGGTCTTGGGACCCTGATCCTTGGAAAGGTGCACTCCATGCCTAAAAGGTGTGATACCCTTCTTGGAGTCCTACATAGCAAACAGTACCAGTACCTTCACTATGTAAGCAGCTTGAATAAGCCAATCATCATATTTTTCCGGTCTCGATGGAGTTTGATCCCTAGGATGTAACTTGCTTCTCCCAAGTCCTTCATATCAAAAGTCTTTGCTAACCAAACTTTTACCGTTGAAAACATTCCTATATCTTTCCCAAGGAGAAGGATGTCATCGACATATAAAACCCGAAAAACTACCCTGTCACCTTCATTTTTCATGTACACACATGACTCATCCGGATTTTGACTAAAACCAAATGATTTGATTGCCCGGTCAAAACGGATGTTCCAGCTTCGGGATGCCTGCTTCAGTCCATAAATGGACTTCTGCAGCTTGCAAACTCTTTGCTTTTGGTTACATGCTATAAAACCGTCTGGCTGCATCATATAGATGTCTTCCTCAAGTGGCCGTTGAGAAATGCCGTCTTGACATCCATTTGCCAAATCTCGTAATCGAGATGAGCCGCTTTGGATAAGAGTATCCGGATGGACTTGAGCATGGCTACCGGCGAGAAGGTTTCCTCATAATCGATACCCTCTTTCTGAGTATACCCTTTCGTAACAAGCCTGGCCTTAAAGGTCTCAACTCTTCCATCTGGTCATCTCTTTCTCTTGTAGACCCACTTGCACCCAATAGGTTTGATATTGGCAAGCAAGTCCACAAGTGTCCAGACCTGATTAGAGTAAATAGACTCCATTTCAGCTTTCATAGCATCTTGCCAATGTCCTGAATCTATGTCATTAATTGCTTCATCATAGTTACAGGGATCTTGTTCCAGTTCTTCTGGAATTGCCTCGTAAGACTCTCCCAAGAACGAGAACCTATCAGGGGGCCTGATTATTCTCCCACTACGACGAGGCACTGGTGTAACTACTGGGTCTGGTAGGGGCGGTTCTTCCTCAAGTTCAGTCATACTTGGATTTGGAATTGATTGTTCTTAAATCTCTTCCAAGATCACCTTTTCTAAAGACTTCCGGTCCATCATATAATCTTCCTCCAGAAAAACCGCATTAGTGCTTACTAGCACTTTCTGCTCTCTAGGATTATAGAATAACCAACCTTTAGTTCCTTTAGGATATCGTACAAACGTGCATACTTCCGACTTCGTTTCCAACTTATCCGTCTTTACCTTCAGCACGTGTGCCGGACAACCCCAAATGTGTAAATGTTGTAGACTAGGCTTTCGCCCAGACCATAACTCCCGGGGAGTCTTAGGTACAGACATAGATGGTACGAGGTTTAGTATGTACATTGCAGTATCCATGGCATATCCCCAAAAGGATATAGGTAATCCTGAGAAACTCAACATAGACCTAATCATATCTAAAAGAGTCCGGTTCCTTCTTTCCGCTACTCCATTCTGTTGAGGCATACCAGGAGCAGACAACTGGGATAGAATCCCATTTTCTGATAAGTATCCATAAAATCACTAGAGAGATATTCCCCTCCTCGATCTGATCGAAGAGTCTTGATACTTTTACCTAATTGCTTTTCTGCTTCCACTCGAAACTCTTTGAACTTTTTAAAAGCCTCGGACTTGCGGTGCATAAGGTATATATATCCATATCTTGAGTAGTCATCTGTGAAAGTGATGAAGTACTCATATCCTCCTCTGGCTCTGACATTAATGGGTCCACACACATCAGTATGCACTAATTCCAATAAATCTTTGGCCCTATTGCCCTTGGATGAAAAGGGTCTTTTGGTCATTTTGCCTTCCAGACAGGACTCACAGACAGGCATTGGTTCTATAACCAATGAAGGCAAGACACCATCTTTCACTAGCCTGTCAATCCTATTTAGGTTTATATGACCTAGCCTCAAGTGCCAAAGTTTTGTTGGATTAGATGAAGGTGACCTTCTCTTTAATGATGGCCTATTAATTATTTCGGTATCATGTATCTCATACATTGTGGGAGTTAACAGATAAAGTCCATTGGTTACCTTGCCAAAACATATAAAAGTACCGTTCCTCTTTATGACAACTTCAGTACCAAAAGTAATATAATAACTTTTATTCACCAAACTAGAAACTGAAATTAAATTCTGCCTTAAAGACGATACATATAGAGTATCTGACAAAACCAACTTATTATCTTGAAAACATAAAGTAATAACTCCTACTGAGACCGCATCCACCTTAGCATCAAATCCTAGGTTGACAATGATTTCGCCGTCACTGAGTTTCTTGGTTTCCCTGAACCCCTACAACGAATTACATATGTGATTAGTTGCCCCGGAGTCCACACACCAAGATTCTGAAGTACCAGTTGCAAAACTAACTTAAAAAACAAGTGACTCAATCATACCTGAGTGTTAGGAATTTTGTGTATTGCAATTTGATGGATGCATTATCATATTAGCACCATTTGAATTTTCACACATGCATTGATTTAGAAAAACTTGAAATCTTGATTTATACATGCATTGTTTTTAAGATTTGTAAAAGTATTGATTTATGCATGTTTTGTTTTTAAACTTGGATGCATTTGTTTTTTAAAAGATTTTTAGAAATCAAGCAAGCCTATGTTTTTAATCTTTCGAATCATTTTAGGCATTTTGTGTTTCATGATTTTAAGCCTCTTAGTTTGATTTAAATCATGATTCAAAGCTTGGTTTAATGGCCCAAAAGTTCCCACAAGAAATATCTTTGAAATATGCTAATTTAGGGAATTTTGGTCACAGGCCCGGGTCGACCCGCAGTGGGCTCGGTCGACCGGGAAAGAGCCGTTAGGCTGCTTTTTCAAACGGTCAGATTTATGACCGTTGAAGGCCATGTCGACCGGGGGTATGGCAGGTCGACCAGGGAGACGCAGAAACTCAACTTTTGAGTATAAATACAAGTTCATTCCTTTGAAAATGTGGTTGAAAAAGAGAGGAACCAAGAGCCAATCTTAAGGTGTTTTAAGACAAAGAAAAGGGGATGAACTAAGAGAGACCAAGGGGTCATTAGTGAAGCTAAAGCTTGGATCAATGAAGTTAAATCTCTAAGTAAGCTTTACTTTCTCTTAATCATATGTTATATGCTCTGTTTAAATTATTGGTAAATGATTTTTAGCATTATAACTATGATGTGTTGAAACCATTCTTATTTTAATCTTTGATCTAAGTTGGATTGGATTCTTCACTTTGATTTCAAACCAAGTTGTTTTAAAAACTTTCTTAATCATGCTTAGCCAAAATCTTCGATTTCTTTTAAAGCATGATTCATTTTCTTGGTTGAATCTTTATTTGTTGTTTTCATTCATTTAAACCTTAGTTAAATTTATTGGTTTTGAAAACAACATTTCACATGCATCACATGTTCTAAGTTAATTAATTTCATACAACTTGTGAGTCTTTTATTTTCATATCATTACCAAGTTGATATTCATATATGTGACTTGCATTAAACTTCAATCAAATCTTTTATGTGCCTTAAACTTTTAAATGCTTTGAACATATATTAATTAAGCCTTCTTTGAGAAATCTCTCATTTGTAAAGGTTATTGCTTAGCCTAAGAAAAGCATTCACTACACCAAAAATCGAAAATTGGAACGGAAAAGCGTTCCTAATCCTTCCTTTCCTAATCCGTTAAAGTGTTCCAATTTCCGTTCCAATTTGGATTAGGAACGGTTGGTACCAAATTGGAACGGAAATTGGAACACTTTAACGGATTAGGAACGGAAGGATTAGGAACGCTTTTCCGTTCCAATTTCCGATTTTTGGTGTAGTGATTGTGTAAAGGTTATTGCTTAGCCTAGATAAGCATCTTGTAAAGGTTGTTGTTAAGCCTAGAAAAACAACATTGTAAAGGTTATTGCTAAGCCTATTGAAAAGCATAGATAGTGGAAATCCGGTAGGGTGATTGGATCACAAGCCGGTAGTGGATATAGGCATTGAGGCCGAACCACTATAAACCTTTGTGTTATGGTGCATGCTTGTGGTGATTTCTTTCGTTAGCTTCCGCATCTTGTTTGGTAAATCATCGCATGTGACTACACTACAAAAAAAAGGACTTTTAGTCTCGCTTTTAAATTGAGTTTTTGTGTCGCTTTTACAATAAAGTGACACAGTATGGTCTGATGTGTCACTTTAGAGGAGGAGTAAACGAGGAGGAGGTTTGTTGTGTCACTTTTCTATAACGCGGCACACACAAAACAAATCTATATCTCGTTTTATTCTTAAAGTGACACTAGCGGAGCAAATTTTTAAAATAATCCAAACTAAATATTGAGGATGGTTTTCCCCACTAAACAAAAGTGACACAAGAAGTTTGGTTGTTATTTTCTTTCGGAAAATCTACCCCATATAAAAGGGGCAGTTTTGGTCGACACAATGCCCATATCTACCCCATATATATTTTTATTTATTTATTTATTTATTTTATATAAAAGCGGCAATTTTATTTTTTATTTTTATTTTTATTTTTTATATCTCAATGCCCATACACGTGCCATACCCACTACGCCAAAACTGGCTATATACCACACTAAGAAAGCGTTAATAGCGTGACCATTCGGCTGTCGTATTTTTAACGATATTTTCTTTTGTAAACCATAGATCAAGGCCGTCGCTTTTTCTTCCACTAGGGCGTTAGAAATGATCTTTTTGTCATTTTTACTCCTCTCGCCCTTTGCTCTATCTCCCTCCCTTTCTCTCGTGCATCTCATCGCCCTTTGCTCTATCTCCCGCCCTCTCTCTCGTGCATCTCTTCTCTCTCTCTCTCTCTCCACCCATCTCCACTACAATCTCTATCGTCCTCTGCAATCTCTAAGCGATGTTCATCCATTACCGCCCCTAATCACCACCATTACTGCCATCTCTACAATCTCCAGTTCTCACTTTTGTTTTGTTGGTTATTAGCAAAAATGGTGACCAATATTCTCTTCTTTGCTTTTGGGAAAAATAACACCCTATCTGAATCGCTGAGATTCTCCTTCACCGATCCCTCTCTCCAAATGGATCTGCTCTTCTTTTTTGTTTTTCTTTCTCTTTTCTTTATTCTCATTATCTTTCTTTCTTCTTTAGGTTTTCAGTCTTCTATTTGCCTAGTGCTCACGATTTCAACGGACATCTCAGGTACTAGTTTTTTTTTTTTTTTCTGTTGATGTAGTTGTAAAACCTTTATTCAATTACAAGGATGCAATGTAAAACATGTAAGGTGACCAAGGAAACGGGAAACAAGCAAGATGGCAACCACACGAAGCTAAGTCCTCTATCACTAAGGTGATAGAGCAATAACTAGGCACTGATCTCAGTCACTCGAGGTGAGGAGAAACAATGGATCTCATATAAATACATATACATATACATATACAATACTATACATGACTACGGTAGCGAGCCGGGCATCGGGGACCACAGTAGCAATCTGCGGCATTGGGACAAGACCACGGTAATTGAAAGTCCACGAGGATCCTAACCCTAGAGGGGGGGGGGGGTGAATAGGGTGTGCTACAACTATGACCAATTTAAAACAATTTTAATTTCTTAGCATAAACTAGTCACATGTGATGAATAATCAACCAATATGCGGAAGCTAAACAAAATCAATCACCACATAGCATGCACCACAACACCAATGTTTTTAGTGGTTCGGCCTCAATGCCTACATCCACTACCGGCTTGTGATCCAATCACCCCACCGGATTTCCACTATGTATGCTTTTTCAAAGGCTAAGCAATAACCCTTACAATGTTGTTTTTCTAAGGCTCAACAACAACCTTTACAAGATGCTTTTCAAGGCTAAGCAATAACCTATACAAAATGCTTTTCTTAGGCTAAGCAATAACCTTACAATATGCTTTTCTTAGGCTAAGCAATAACCTTACACAATTCAAGATTTCTCAAAGAAAGTGTTTACTCAACACTCTAAGAGATTACAATTTTAGCTCAATGAAATTGCCTCTTAAATAGGCGGATATGAAAGTGTAATACAAACTCACACAAACACTCTATGTATGCAAAAGTGTATGCTCATGATGTGTGTGTGTGATGACTTCAATCAAGTTTAAAAATAAGGCTTATTCAAATGTATGCTCAAGGCATTTCAAAGTTTAAAGCTCATAAAAGATTTGATTGAAGTCTTATGCAAATCACATGTATGAAATTCAACTTGTTTATGACATGAAAATCAAGGACTAACAAGTTGTATGAAAATGAATAATTTAGAACATGTGATGCATGTGCATGTTGTTTTCAAAAACAAATAGATTTTACTAATGTTTAAATGAATGAAAACAACAAGCAAGTTTCAACCAAGACAAAGAATCATGCAATGAAAGAAATCAAAGATTTATAGCTAAGCATGATTAAGAAAGTTTAAAACAAAACTTGGGTTGAAATCAAAGTGATGAATCCAATCTTGAATATCAAAGATGAAAGGAAGAAAGGATTCAACATATCATTGTTATCATGCTTGAAATCATTTTCCAAAGATTCAAATAAAGCACATAACCAATGATTAATTAAAAGTAAAACTTACTTGGAGATTTAACTTAGTTGTTCCAAGCTTAAGCTTTACTTAATGACCCCTTTTATGTCTCTTGAATCATCCCCTTTGTCTTCTCTCAAAGCTCCTCAAAGAAGGTTTCAAAATCTCCAACCCAAGACAAAGGAAAGAACTCATTTATATCCCCAAAACAGCCCAACGGCTATATCCCCGGTTGACCCCATGACAGGCCGGTTAACCGGGTGAACATAACGGTCATAAAAAGAGCCGTTTGGCTTCAGGAGCCCGGTTAACCTGCCCTGTGTGGCCGGTTGACCGGCCACACATGGCCGGTTGACCGAGCCTGCAGCCCCATTTTTCCCATTTTTGGGTTTTTGAAGATTTTCTTTGGGGATCTTTTGGGCCATTAAAATCAAGCTTTTTCACATGTTTTAAATCATTCAAAGATGTATAAAAACATGAAACACACAAAGCCTAAAATGATTCAAAACTCTAAAACCAAAGGCTAGCTTGATTTTCTAAACTTTCTTTTCAAATAAATTGCATTTTTGAAAGTTTTCTTGAGGGGACATTTGGGGTCATTGAATCAAGCTTTAAAACAAGTTTTAAATCAATCTTAGAGTTTTAAAACCAAAGGCATGCTTGATTCAATAAAACTCATTTCAAAACTAAATGCATCCAAGATTAAAAACATATCATGCATGATTGAAAACTTTTTCAACTCTTGAAAGCAATGCATATCTAAATCAAGATTTCAAGTGTTTTAAAATCAAGGCATGTGTGAAAATGCGAATGATGAATAAAATGATTATGCAACCATCAAATTGCAATCTAAACAAAATACCTAACAGTAATGACCGTGTAGCGGGATCCAAACTGCAGCTGGCGGGACAAGAGGGGGATCTCCAAGTCGGTGGATTAGACCAACAGGGTTACCCAAGCTTAGTGGTGCCGACTCATAGGTCAAATACAATCGAGACATATGCAAGTAAATCAAGTACAAATACATAAACAAACGGGCAAGACGGGGGTGCTCAAGGGCACACTATCATATCATGTGGTGCAATGCACTTCGGGTCAAGTAACCATTTCAAGTGTATATCAATGCTTTCGGGAAAACAAGACATGTAGTATAAATCTCGGGATTGATAAGGTACAATAAACAATTGAAATACGGGTAAAGTATCGTGTTCAAAATTCGTTTAAAGTGGATAGGGACACCCCGTATGTCATTCTAATGACCATTTGGTACTCTTTGAGTTTGGGGACATTCCGGGCTCCTTATACACTTTGAATTTTTCAAAACTTCAATTGAAATCTTTGTGATATGGTTTCTTCCTCAAATGGCCTCATACAATGCTTAACAAGTCTCCTTGACATAGAGGGTTTCCCAAAGAGTAGTCCCAAAACCATTAAAATAGTTCATCATCGTCCCAACGTAGCCCTGCCCAACGGGGCCCATCGCTCGAGCGGACTGGAGAGTTCGCTCGAGCGAGTCGCTCTCTGGAAAGGTTGTCTGGGTGGGTTCGCTCGAGCGAAGTTGAGGTCGCTTGAGCGAACTCATTGGGTCGAGCGAATATTTAAATGCGTTCGAACGAACAACTCTCTGGAATGAGTCTGGGATGTCCGCTCGAGCGAAAAAGGGTGCGCTCGAGCGACCAAGCTACTGGAATGCTCTGAAGCGTTCTCTGGACAGGTCGCTCGAGCGAAGTGTCATGGTCGCTCGAGCGAACTGTCCAGAAACTGATTCCGGACCAGTTCAGCTCCTCTATAACTCCTCCTTTTACAACCCCTTTTTAGCTACTTTTCTACACCAAATGAGGAGTATAAAACCCCATTCCAACAACCTAAAATCTCTAACAACATCCATCCCATTCTCCTCCATCAACAACACATTCAATACAAGGGAAGGGAGAAGGAAACCACTTCACATAAGATGTAAATATCTGAGACAAAATAAGAGGAATTAAATACTAGACACCAACGTATCTACATGACCATAAATGCACTAATAAGGCTCTTCTTGAGCATTTATTTCAAAGCAAGACAATAAATAGGCATGAGTGGAACTTAACAAAACCAACCACATTTCTCATAAATACATTGAAAACTCTTAAAAGATCATATCATCCACTTGCCTTGGGTCTTCAAATCAAGTGAATAAAGCTCTAACAAGTCTTTCAAATCAAGGTCCAAGCTACAAGGCAAAAACCCCAAAATAGAACCCTAAAAGAGTCAAAACAATGAAATAGCAAGGAAACCTTCCAATAATAAAGGTGGAGCTTCTCTAAGGCTAGAGGAACACAAATATAGAAGATGAAGGGGATTACTTACTTGTAAGGTCCTCTAATGGCAATGGTAAGATCAAAGAAAGTCTTGTGATGAATGATTTCCTCAAGCAATGGTGTCAATGGAGAGCTAGGGTGATGAGGAAGAAGATGATGATCTCCACTACTCAAGTTGTGCAAGATTGGTGGTGAGTTTGGTGATTGTAAGCAAGAGCAAGAAGAAGAAGGCAATGAAACCCTAGGTTCTCACTCTCTTGTGCTGGAAAAAGGAAATGGAAGGGAAAGGGTCTCCTTATAAACAAGTGGGGAGTGGGCTCCACCACTAACAATCTAATTGGGCTGAAATCATCTCTTTCGGGATCTCGGATGAATTCGACGAAGAAGGAAGAAATGATCGTCGAAATATCTAGTTTTTAAAAAGTATATGTTTCGCGGGTTTCGGGAATATCAAGTTTTGGGTACAGATTTTGTGTGCAATGACTGTTTTGCCCTCAAGGCTAAGAAATCGGGTTTCGGGATCTCGAATGGGGACGGGATCAACATGAAAGTTGTAGAGCTTAACAATACCAATAAAACGAGATGAAAACCATGAATGCAAAAACCTCCGATAAATCCTCAAACATGTGCAATGTCATGAAAAGAAAAACCCCAAAGGGTCCCACTAGACACAAGACAAACCAAAACTCCCCAAAACTATATCAAAAGTTATTCCAAACCCAACTAAGCCAAGATCACTAATCAAGCTTAGAACTAACACGCAACTTAATTAGCACTAAACGGGTTCACTAGGGTCGGGGTCTTATAGTAGTGATTCAAGGATTATGTCAATCTGCGATTCTGCATCAATCACAGCCCCCAATACATCTAACTCATTCAATGAGTCCATCATTTTCAACATGTGGTCCTGTATTGGTGTGCCTTCAGCCATCTTGGTGCTTATAAGCACCCTCATAACAACCTGTCTAGCAGGCCTACCCTGTTCCGCAAACATCTCCTTTAATTTTGATATAATATCATATGCAGTCTTAAAGGATTGATGTTGGTGTTGCAAAACACTAGACATGGATACCTGTATATAACATATGGCCATCTCATCGTCTTTGGCCCACTTGGTGTAAAGTTCCTTTTCTTCCTGTGATGCTTCCGGCAATGGCTCATCAAGGGGGGGGGGGGGGTTTGGTACGGACATATTTATATCCTGAAGCTGTCAGGACTATATCCGGGTTCCGTTTCCAATCTACATAATTGGATCCCACCAACTTATTCTGGTTGGGGATGGTCGCAAGTGGATTGAAAGTATTTGAATTCATGCTTGAAATACTGTAGCACATAACCATACATTTAATTAATGAAGTTAAATGACATTAGGGTCTAGTATTCTACCAAATTTATATGGAATCATCATAACCACTAAATTCAGAATACATCGGAATCCCAATCCCCGGGGTATGCCTCCTTGGGGAGTGCGAATACCACCTAGATTGGTGCGGATCAAAGTTGGTCAAAATTGGGATTAAGACTAACTTTCCATGATCCCCTTCATTCATTATTATCTACGTATCTCATACCAAATAATGAATGACTCCCGATAGGCTTTGGTTTCTAAAATAAATGAGGCAAATCCTTGGGGATACTACATCATTATTTAGTTAAGTGTGACCTATCAACTAGCATTGCATGATAACCGTTGCGAGCAGCTCCTCCTTGGGGAGTGGGCCCCTGCCCCGTCTCACCAACACTATCCATAGGAGTTCCATATCTAGTAACCAGACAAGTAAAAGCCCTCCGTGGGGAACGGCCATTCTCAAGATGGCGCGAGGCTAATACTTTCCTTACAATGGACCTATGGTGGAAAACCAAGAGGATTTCTAAATATAAATGCCCCGCTCCCACATAATATTTTAGAATTGAGGAATTCCTTGTAAGGTATTAGGGCCCACATGTATACATATGAACATCAAATCATCTCATGATATGATCAAAGATTGGTTCCAAGTCAAGTTATTTTAAGGAAAGTCCAGTTTCTAAATTAATGTTACCAATGTGTCCATCTCATGGGTCATCAACATTAATTAGAACTCTTTCCAAAAATAAATTTGATTTGACCAATTTTAGTAACTTGCTATGTTTGGATCAGATTTGGAAATATTCTAAATTAAGCATGCATCCATAAATAGAAAGTGCTAAAATTAGAAACTAGTCATCTCCTCCACATGGCCCTAGCGGAATAGACTTCTTGGACATCTAGACTTTCCAAAACTTTAGAATTCATCAAACTCTTTGTACAACTCCAAAACACTTTTGGTAATCTTCAAACTCTTTGATTAGGTGTCCAATATCGCTTTCCTTCTTCGTCTCGGACATCACCAGAATTTGCAAATTTAGAAAAATTACATAAATTCCTATGCCTCGATTATGAGACTTACATGGTAATCTAAACATGGAAATAAAAGGGCTATAGGGAAATTCATCATGCCTTGCCCTTTCACGGGAAACCAAGGAAACCATGACGCCCTTTACATTTAGCCTTAAATAAACCAATCACCATAAATAGAAAGCAAAAGACTTGTGGGTCATATGGAGAGGACATTATCATCTGCAAGTTAGTATCTCATAGAACCATACAAATCACAAAAATAGGCTGCCAAATAATGCTGGAAAAATAGGATGAAAGAGAAGACCCGAAACTAAAAAAACAGTTTCTACAACATGCTGTGCAGTAGGCTCGGTCGACAAGCCAGAGGGCTCGGTCGACCAACCTGCAAGTCACCCGGTCGACCAAGCACGAGCCAGGTCGACCGGACTGACAAAAACCTGCAACCTAGGTTTTTCTGTTTCGTGTCCATTCTTCACCAAATCACTTCCAAAGTGTTCCAATGGCTTCCTACCATCCTTCCATCATTATTAAACCCTTTTGTGACTATCCAAACATGAATCTACTATCAAACCTAGTAAATTCATAAAAATCGATCCTTACATAGCCCTTGCTTCATCTTCTTCGCATCTCATGTAAAGATTAGAGCAAGTTTATTGATCTAACATGATTAGAGATGAGGTGTGGCTCTGATACCAATTGTTGGAATATAGGTGGGCCTTTCAGATAGGTTTCAAAACTTTTGACCCACTTAATGCAGAGATCAACTATCTAGAAGGCAATCAAAAACCCAATCCAGGATGCAATCCCTCAAACTCATAAATCATGTACATCAATATAACCTATCTAGAAGATAGAAAACAACACCTAAACATGCAACGACGAAATCTACAGCATACAAGGATGTAGATATACCTTTGGAGCTTAGTTGTGCTCTAATGGAGAATTTGAATTCTTTCTTTGATGATAAACACCTTCACTAACCAAATTAGAATCTCCAACACCTTTTGATCTTCCATGCTATGACCCATATTAGATCTCTTTTCTCAAGAAGATTGTGGAATCTCCAAGAGAAAACCCAACTAGTAACTTTAGGGAACTAGAGGAGAAAGAGAAGAGAACTTAGAGAGGAAGAGAACTTGTACAACACTTGCACAAAGGGGCTGGAATTGCTCTATGTATTATGGACGTCCAAGAGGGGTTTGTTCCTCTTTATATAGCCCTCCATTCCACCTCTTTTCCTATTTGAAATAGAAGTTTAACTCCCATTACAAAATAGTAAACTTCTCCCTTGCTGGTTGCCATAGAAGTCTCACTTCCACAACAATTAGTAGCTTTCTCCTTTCTAATTAGAGTAGAAGTCCTACTTCCATTAATAATTAGTATCTTACCATTACCACTATTAGAAGTCTCACTTCAAATAGAAATAGTAACCTTCCTTTTAGAGTTCAAGTATAATTAGTATCTTTCTAATAACTTGGGCTAGCGTGGGGACCACTAGGGATTCCTTAGAAAGCTGGCTCCAACTAGGACACGCGACCCCACATCTCATGTGCAATCCGGGCCCACAGTTAATTGCAAATAACTCCACTATATAAATGCAATTGCACTCCAGTCTTAGGAATATATTACAATGAAGACCCGAAACTTCCTCAGTACCACAAGTAGACCCCTCCATCTATATCCATGGATCAATTGGACTTGTCCACCAAAGTAGATCCTTATCTTAGTATCCATGAGCCCCAATTAATTATAGTGATCATTTGGTACCGATCCAATTAACTCTTAATTGGAATGGGTGCGCACTTACCAATGATAAATCCATTAATTGGCACAAGGGAATATTAAAGATAGATTCCATCTTGACCATTGAATGTTCCCACAACTCTACTACCACGTACCCAAATCACCGAGGTGTTGACCTACAATTGGCCTCACTCATTGGTGACTCAAAGCAAATGAATAGGTAGAAACTTGAGTTCATTATTGTCTCAGGATTATAAGCCTATTGCTAGGGAATTATGAGAGCGGACATTATAGTAAAGACAGTGTATATAAGGTGCTTCTCATGGTCCTTCAATACATCCAATGTACCAACACCATGATCCAGAATCTTACATTCTGATGATCGAGACAAATCACACTATCTCATAGTGATCAAAGTGTGCAACCTTGTCAAATGAGATGCCCAATCTCATCACTGGTTGTGAAGATATTTAAGTATAAGATTTGCAATACATGTCTCCTGTATGTGGATCTCATCCATACACATGTATTACATCTAGTATACTTGTGGATTCCGGTTCATCTCATGAACTATTATGTCATTCGTATTGGTTATGTGCAAGTATATAATTAAACACCATTCATCTCATGAAAGAAAAGCATGATCGTATTGATAAATAAAGAAATGAATCAATTTATTACATCATATACTTGGTATTGAGACCATAAAACTAACATGGCCTCTACTGCTATGGCGCCGCACCCCTATATTGTTGATACTGAGGGGCTGGTGCTCGGTACATTTGCTGTTGTGGTGCCCGAGGAATCTGTTGTGGTCCCTGTGGAGGTGCTGTCCTCCGAGGCTGCTGCGCAGGAGCACAAGAAGCTGCTAGCTGGGACGCTGGCAACTAACTACCACCATTGGGACAATCGCAAACTCGATGGCCAATCTGCCCACAGTGAAAACATGCCCTTGTCTCCTGTAGCACTGCTTAGTAGAGTGATTCTTTCCACACCATCCACACAATTGTCTCTGACCAACCGAGGGTTGACCTTGAATCTTCAGTTTCTTTGGGTTGCCTTGACTAGAAGATTGCCTCAACTGATGTTGCTGATATTTGGTTTGCCGTTCTGTTGCCTTCTTCTTAGTGCACCTTCAGCCCAATATGCACTCTTCACATTCTCCTGAAACGTGGGGCGTTGATTGTCTCCGATCATCATGTAGATATCAGCTGATAACCCATCAAGAAAACGCCTAATTTTCTCTTCCTCTAGAACAACTAGTGTAGGTGCATACTTAGCCAATCTTGTGAACTGCTGTTCATACTGTTGCACTGACATGTCACCTTGCATTAAGTTCTGAAAATCCCTCTTCCACTGCTCCTTGACATATTTGGGAATAAATTTATCCATAAACTCTGTAGTAAATGTTTCACATGCATTCTCTTCAGCCACTACCTCTGCTTACACTATTGCTTTGACTGAGTTCCACCATTGGAGAGCTATCCCTCTGAACATGTACGCTGCCAAATTAACTCGCTGATTTTGAGTGAAATTGAAGACTGCAAAGATTTGTTCCAACTGTTCTATAAAATCATCCGCTGCCATGGGATCTTCAGACCCATGAAGCTCAAGAGGAACCCTCTTCCTGAATTTCTCATAGAGGTCATTTGGATCGACTTCCCTGGGAGGCATGACCACCTGCACTAGCTGAGCTACTCGATCTGTCAAGGCTAAGATTTGAGCCTGGAATTCTGCTCTATCTCTATCTGCTTGTGCTCTTTCAGCAGCTCGATCTTCCTTTTCTCGTTGTTTTTCTGTAGCTTGCTCAATCTCGCGTGCTCTCTGCTGCTCATTTTGGGGAGTATGGGCTTGCACAAAAGCTTGCAAGAGTTGGGTGAAATGAACGTCTGAGTTATTGGATGCATTCCCAGGTTCCTTATCCTGAGATATAGTCGTACGTTGTGCCATGACCTATAATGAAATGACAATGGGTTAGATTCTATGAAACAAGCTAACAAACAATTATATAAGCTTTACAGTTAGCACGTAAAACGTGTCTAACGGAATTCAAAATCCTTACCACGTCCTATTGTTTCTATCCATTTTTAATATCCGAAAATCGTGCTGGGCTCTGATACCAACTATCACGTCCCCCAAAATAAGAATTGGGAACAACGTGAGAAATAAATCAAATTCAAATTTCCAATGTTTAATACAACACAAGCTTCCAAAAGTGGACCGATAAAAAATTTCAACTGGTGGTGAGTCAAAATAAATTTCATTAAACGCAACGGAAGCTTCATTCAATTGGTATTCAAAGTTCATAAATGTAACCCAACATAATCATCAGATGAAACAATAATAATTAAAGTTACAGGATAAATCAAACAATTACTAAGGAAAAGTTTATCATTAAAGAAAGTTCATCTAAAGAAATTATAAGATGACGTTCTCTCTTGTGCAGGCTCAAACAGCTCTAAAGCCATCTCCTGCATCCCACTCGGGTTCGTCAGTTGGCTCAAATATTTGAAACGTTTGACACTCCTCCGTCTCCTCGGTAAAGTAGGGCTCGGTACCTATGCACCAAATATTACAAAGTAAACAGCAAGCACATAATCATAATTCGAAATTTAATACAACAACTAGAAGAATATAGACAAGTGTGATCATATAGAAGTAATGACAATGACAATGACAAGAAAGAACGTATAACATAATCCAAACAAAGCAAATGGAGAAATATGATTCACACGAAGACAAGTGTCCCCGTTTTGGGTGGTCAACCCTAAATAAATCAGGAAAGTCCGTCCATAACGTCGGTGGTTATAAACCAATCAAATAAGAAATACTAGATAACCTGTTCACATTCATAGCGAATTTTAAGTGATCCGGTCACATCGGTGATCAACCGTTCATATATCAATCTGCAGTCGTCCATAAATGACCCACATATACAAACATAATCATATAAGCATAATAGACCTGAATAATAAAGCTCCGACACAAGAGTCCCAAGTCAAAGTAAAGTGCTGGCCATTCCACATTCCATATCATAATCAAATCGTCATACAAAATTTGCCAAGCCACATTATAGTCCATAACACACAATAGGGTATGCATCTAAAGAAATACATATCCTAAACCAACATATATATATATATGCATGTGAATGTTAAGACATAGATACGAATCGATCCTAAGGTCAAACATAAGGTCTCGTACCCAACAACCATAGGAATCTTTACTAAATATAAGATCAACGCATCCCTTCTCCATCAATGGTGCATAGACCCAGTTAAAGGTTTTCCAATAGAGATGGGTTGAACTTGAATCTATTAGGATTTGCCCGAGGTCATACCAGGCACTAAACCCCATGCTAATAAGAAACCGTGTGCCCGGACGGTATTTACTCAGGTCCCATAATCCAAATATAAATTACAAAAATATGATTTTAACACATTAAAAATAAAAGATATCATTCAAAATTAATTTGTAAATAATAATTATAAATAATAACCTTATTTTATAATTTTAGAAAACCTGAGGACCCTTTCCAAAACATTCTTCAAAATAAGTCAAAGGGTTTAATTTGAGTTTATAAAACCATCAGAGCCTTTTTTCCGAATTTCCACAAACAAAAGGGGTTAGGAACACAATTTAACCGAACTTAAAAGTCAAATCTGTAACATGGGTGATGGCTACATTTTTCCCATGCAGTCCCAGACCACTGAATTCCTACCCCTATTCATCCCATCAAGTTTGTGCTAGTCTGTACTATTGTCACATGGGAGTGGCATGGGTTGACATCATCGTCATCTCCATTCTCTTCTTCTTATCACAGAATCAATTATGTAATGGCTCATTGTCAACAGCATCTGTGCATCTATGCACTTCAGTTAGTGGCCCACTGATCAAAAGCCCACGATCAGCCCCATCCATATGGTCGTCCAAGCCCACTCTTCAAGATGTAGGGACCCAATCTAAAATTAATGGTCCACATGGGTCCCACAATCCCAAAAAAAATAAAATGGAAACAACTCAAACCCTCTTCCATACCGTCGGCCCTCTCTTCTGGTTGTTGGATGGTGGACTAAACAGGGCCCACCTAACATGGGTCCACCATCTCTATAGTCGCCCCGCCATGTCCGGCCCAATGAACGGTTCTAGTGGGTTCCACCATCAATACACACTAACAACTTTCATGATTCTGTATTCAGGGCTCTGCTACAAATTCAATCCTCACGGGCTTGGTGGATTGCGGCGTCAACAGTGATAACTAAAATAAGAAAATTAATTCAATCATCCCCAATCTTTGATCTCATCACAAAAACAATTAAAATTATCAAAAGGGCATCAAAGGTTTTTACATGCACTACACTGGAATCAAAGAGAGACACATATATTAAATTCACAAAAATTATGTTTAGGTACTTGCCTTTTACTGGATTGAAGAAAAATGCACAAATCCTAACCCATACCCAAACCGAGATTCCCACAGCGCTCAAGAATAATCCTATCACCAATCTGACATAGAAGATGGGATAAAAATGTTCAGATGAACATATCCAATATTGTATTCCTACCCAAAACCTAACTTTGGAAAGATTAAGGATGTAACCTAAAAGTACAGATCTACTCTTAATGGTTTGAAGAAATGGTTACCTGAGAAGGAAAGTTGAACTAAGAATGATTGTGTCTTCAGATCTTGATTCTGATGGCTGGATCCTAAAGTTGCAAAAGCTTGAGAAGTTGAAAGAGGAAGAAGAAGAACGGGAAACGAGAGGAGTTGCAAAGATAGTGGAAAATGATAAGTCGTACAGTTATTAAAACTAGGGATTAGGTTAAGAGAAGATATTCTTTGGACTTGAGTCATTGGATCAAAACTACGGGTCAAGTCACCTACCCATTAACCCAACTCACCAAACCACACATCTAATCTAGCGTGTACCCCACTTAATCCTACCCACTTAAATAACTAAAATACATTTAATTAAAATCATAGTATTATTCTAATTAAAATATAATAATATATTATGAAGGGGACCTGGATCTTTCAGGATTGACTTAGTCATACATTGGTTTCACCAACTCCCGCAAAAGAAAGACCCAAGAGACTAGTCTCATGCTCTATCTGATTGAAATCTGAATAACTAGAGAAGGACTAGGTAGGAACACTGATGGGTTGAATGGGCTAGGATGCTTCAAACCCAACAAGTCTCAGCCCATCAATTCAGGAGTGCACGAAGAAGCCCAGGTTGTGGCCTAGGATAACAATATCACCCAGTGTCTGCCCACACGGGAGGGGGGAGGGGGGAGGAGGGAGGAAGGGGCAAGCTGGGCCGATTTTTCCTACCTAACTTTTTGAAAACTTGAGGCATGTGGTTGGTATTTTCAGTTTTCTCTAGGCATTTTTTGATTTTGTATTCACATTTTCTCCATCCTCAACTTGTAAGACTGAAAAAGAATAGAATAAGCAAAAAGCCTAGAGATAATGATGTCATTTGCTCGTCTAGAAAAAGAAGCAATCCAAAGTGGACAACTAATGGTCCCTTATCTACACAACAAGTAATCTTCAACCTTTTTGCTTCTTCTCATTTCAAAGGCTTTTACCAAAAATCTCTAATGCAATTGCCAACGAGGAAGAAAAACTCTCTCTAACCCATTTGCATCAGGTACCTCATACTCTAATTTTTATTTCTTTCTTTATTTCTCATTTTATAAAAATAGTATCTTATATTTGATGTATGATGTTTCCTAAAAAGTAGGCATATGTGATTGGTGATCACAACCATTAATCTTAAATCCTTTGATGTGGAAGGTGATGTTTTATACCACATAGATATGGATATCACATCTTGTTTAATTTGAGTAATAGCTTTCCCATTTCTACTATTGGAGGCATATCCCCAAGCCTTTAAAAGCCGTGGTACTTTAATTGATTCAGTCTTTATTTTTCAAAACAAACACATGCCATCTTACTTCTTTGCCTCTGTAATGCATTAAATTCAAGATTGATTTTAGGCCTGTCGCAATAGTGATCATCCACGATGTTGTCTAGTTGGACTACATCAGGAATGTGGAAAATCCGTGTCTGGATGGTGTAATGGCTTGAAAGAACATTCTTATTAGGGTCATAATAGAATCTATCTCACTCATTGAACCCAGTCAGGATTTCCAAGAAGCTTAAATGAAATATGGAACTTGGCATTGCATTGTTTACAACTTGTAACCAATCAGAAAATATAAATATTTATTAGAATGGTTTCTAAATGACTCTCTTGAATTTCACAACCTATTAAACTATGTTAGATTAATTTAAATCACAATTAAATCTCAACCCATTAAATTACGTTAAATTACTTTAAATCACTATTAAATCTCAACCCATATAATTTTACTCAATGTCACAATTATATCTTAACCTATCAAATTAAATCATAACACTACATTATGTCTGTAGTATATAGATGTGTGTATATTTTAACATTTTATAAGTTGATTTCAACCCTAATAGAGTCATACATCCATATTGTCTATTCTTGATAGGCTCATTGTTAAATCAAGAATGGAAAGATTATCCAAAAGAAAGTCAAAGGATGACATTCTGCTTCCTACCTTATAATATGATAAAGACAATCATGTGCAATCCAACTCAAAGACAAGTCATGTAGAGATTAACTTCACAGGTCTTCCAGCAGATCCAGGATTACGTATTCGGATTTTAGACTACCAGCCTAATGATTAAGTTCTTGTCCGAAGTGCATATCTACAAAAGGGCCCTCGTAAATCTTGTAACCATAACTTTCTGTAAAAGAGATTTAGAAAAGTGTTGCAGAGATTTAATCCTACTTGGTTTAATGAATATGGTAGTTGGTTGGAGTATAATATAGCAAAGGATGCTGCATATTATTTACATTGTTTTCTTTTTATATAAGAAAATGGAGAGCAAGGGGGTGGTGATTCTTTTGTAATTGAAGGGTTTACAAATTTTAAAAGGAAAGAAAGACCTCAAATTAATTTTGGAGGGCCTAACAGCGGTCACAACCAAGCCTACGGGAAGTGTCAAGATTCATTAAATCAAAAGAAGCAGATTTAGACAATTTTTTGAGCAATTAGACCAAACTCAAATAGAATACAAAGCTCATCTAAATGTATACATTGATTGTATTCGGCTTATTTTATGTCAAGGATTAGCTTTTCGTGGTCATGATGAATTTAGAGACTCGAAGAATTTTTTATATACTTCACAGCTTATTTGTCACTAGAGCAAAAAAAAAAATAGTGCAGGTGAAGAAGGAGCAGAAATGTGTGTGCGTATGGAAATTCTATTTCAACAACCAGAGACCCCGGGCTTTACACTAAGCTTTTTGTCTGTCCATTTCTCGGACTGCCAGTACCCCTGTCATAGAGATATTACAAACGATGATAGTTCTCCTAAGAGAGGGATGATAAGTCAATCGAGGTTTTACTCGTTTCTTATCTCCCTTCTCTCGATGAGATTTTCTATGTGATCCTCCCTCTCTCTCCTTCGTTGTCCCTTCCTTGGGATCAATGTTCCCTTTTTTATAGGCCTTCTTAAACGTGTCAACTCGGGCTTGCTTTCGTCTCTCTTAACTCTGTCCATCTGCCTTCTTCAATTCGTGGTGGAGGCTAGTACCTTTTGGGGGTTGGGTTCGTAGAGGCTTGGAGACCTACTAAATCGCTTCATTCCTCCTTTGGGCTTTATCAAGGTTCCCCATGGTCCGGGTCCAGTGATGGGCCTATGTCTATTTGACGTGTCTACATATTGCCTCCCCTCAAGTCATCGCGAAGGATAGAACTCTCTGCAAAGGCTTTGTGATTACTTAAGGTTTTGTGATCATGTCACTAATTTGACATTTGATTTTGACTTTCCCCAATGCTCTACTTCGATGACCATCGTACCCATGGATGCTAACGTTGATTTCTTTTAATAATTTCGGGGTCAGGCCTATGTGGTTCATTGTTTGGATTGGAAGTATATTCATAGCCAACCCCGGGTCAATCTATATCCCGGATACCCTAACGTCTTGTATATAGCCTGTATAATAGAGGGGCATGCCGTGTTTGCTCTCCCCCAACAACTTATTGTCTTGGTCGAAAGTAATAGGGATGCTTCTTGTTCGGACAGTGTTTCCAACAGGGCCTTCCTGATGTTTCCATCCATCCTGATCAGGTCCAGCAGCAACACCTTCATCGGGACCCGTGACAGATGATCAACAATGTTGTAGCGGAAGCTTTCCTCTTGCAAAGTGGCCGTTTCATCATTTATTGGAGGCCGACCCGCCTATTCCATGGGATTCTTGGAGTAGTCCTCAGCAAAATCTTTTCCCGAATGGCTTCCACGTGTGGGATGCCATCTGGTTCCGTGGTCCAGGTGTCGGAGGTGTGGCAATGAGTATGTGCACTGAGTTGGCACCGCGACCTTCCTGGGTCCATGGCCACCATGTGACGAGAAACCTTGGTTCCAGCCATTTCCAAAGTGAAAAAGATAGTGTCTCATCCCCCGAACCCGATTAGAAAATAAACCGGATCCGGGGAGTGAAATTTTGGGCCAATTAAAAAATTTTGCCCCTTTTGGCCCAAGGAACGTAAGTCCGCTGTGAGGATATTGCATTTCAAACCTCAAGTAATATATAACTGCGGAATTCATACTATTTGAGGCATATTAAATTTCGAAGCAATGAATAACAATCTCCTTAATAATTAAAGTTGCACAAGGAAATGATAAACTAATCAAGAAATTAAAGTATTAACGAAGGCCATCCCAATATCCAAAGCCTTTGAAAAGAACATGATGTCAATGAAAGAAAACGTCAACGAAGAATAAAAATGAATTAAATAAAATCTAAAGTTTGTCCCAAAGTGAGTCTCTCATGTGCTTGGTAATGATGACGCTACTCTACGTCATCGGCACTCCACTCCCGTGCCTCCTCTGCTAGTTGGAGATCCTCTGGGATCTCCTCACCGGCTTGCTCCTCGTAGTAGTACTCACCTGAGGAGTCTACACACCAAGGAACAGAGTCAACGACATGTTTAGCAATAGATAATCAATATATAATTAAAACATAACATGCAACAAATATAAGAGTAATGACAAGTACAAGATCGCAGGAATACAAGGAACAATACTAGGCATGTAGCATGAGTAAATAACCATCAGAATCATAAATAGAAATCCTAGCAATACTAACAATCACCACTACCAATGCAATGCACAAGAGGGAGACTCCGTGGATGTCCAAGCCACCTCACGGGTGTAAGACCCCGACCCGAGTGAACCCGACTAGTGCTAATTAAGTTGCGAGTTAGTACTAAGCTTGATTAGTGATTTTGGCTAAGTTGGATTTGGAATAGCTTTGATTCTAGTTTTGGGCTTCTGTGAATGCTTTGATAACTAGTGGGGCCCTTTGGGGGTTCCTTTTCATGACATTGCACATGTCTGGGGATTTATCGGAGATTTTTGCATTCATGGTTCTAATCCCATTTTATTGCTATTGTTATTTCATTCAACTTTCATGTTGATCCCGTGTTCGTTTGAGATCCCGAAACCCGATTTCATAGCCATGAGGGTAAAACAGTCATTGCACACCAAATCTGTACCCAAAACTTGATATTCCCGAAACCCACGAAACATATACTTTTTGGAAACTAGATATTTCGACGATCATTTCTTCCTTCTTCGTCGACTTCGTCCGAGGTACCAAAATAGATGATTTCAGCCAAACTAGTTCCTTAAGTTGTGGGACCCAACCTCTCATTGTTAACAAAGGAGACCCTTCCCCTTCTTGTTCCATTTTCATTTTCCAGCACAAGAGAGAGACCTAGGGTTTTCTAGCAACTTTCCTTTCTCCTTCTTGCTTCTCCTTCTCCAATCCTCACCAATCTTGCACCAACATCTAAATGGAACTCACCATCCTCTTCCTCAACTTGCAAGCTTCATCTTGATACCATTTTTGGAGAAATCTCCTAACCTTGAGATCTTCCTTGAACTAGTTCTCTTCTTTTGAAGGTCATCCAAGTAAGTAATCTTCCCCATCTCCTAGATTAGTGTTCCTCTAACCCTTGAGAAGCTACATTTGCATTATTGAAAGTTCTATCATTTTCATTCTTTGTGTAACCCATTTTAGGGTTGTTTTGGGGGTTTTTTTATTGTAGCTTGGATTTGAGCTATAGAGATGACTTGAGGCTTGGTATAGCTAGCTTGGACTTGAGGCAAGTGAATGATGAAGTGTTTTAAGTTTCAAATGGTTTGGTGAAGCATTTATGGATTTTCATGCTTTCATTAATGTGTTTATGGTTGAAATAAATGCCCTTTTTGCATCTTGATAGCCTCATTTAATGTTTTGTAAATGTCGCGACCCCGGACCGGGAATCCCAATCCGGGATCGGGACATTAGTGTGTAATGATAATTGGTGATGATTACCTACATCCACAATATACAATTTATTTAATTTCCCACAGGTGTCCGCGGTGAGGATATCACAACCTTGCATGAATGTTTCTTTTTAATGCGGAAGCGTGTAGCAAATCAAATAGTTAGACTATCTCTAGTCATGCAAGCATTAACATCAATATCAAACTGTATCAGAAAGAGCAATGATCTATAGCATGTTTCCCAAAAGTTGTTAAAGTTAGATAAAATATCATTTAGTTACATTCCCCAAAATTAGAGGCCAACAAAGGCCAATATTACAAAATAATAAGCCCAAAAGAATGGTTAATAAGTTCTTCCCAAAATGTTTCGCCTCTGGTAGCAACCCGATGTCTACATGACATCGTCAGCACGCCACTCAACTAGAGGCTGCAGCTCACCTACCGCCTCCTCCGGCTCCTCCTCAAGGAAACCGGCAACGGGACCTAAGTACCAAAGCAAAGGATCAGACACGACGGTCTGGCAAGAGAGTGAGAAGATGCAACAACATAAAATAGATGAAATATCTCGAAAAGCATGGAAATCTGTTTAAGCAAAAACTCTCATAAATAGATAAATCATTTGCTAGAAAACATGTAAACAAGATAAAACTCATAGGGTATCCAAGGAATCAGGAACAAGCAAGATGGCGACCACACGAAGCTAAGTCCTCTATCACTAAGGTGATAGAGTAATAACTAGGCCCTGGTCTCAGTCACTCGAGGTGAGGAGAAACAGGGGATCTCATATAAATACATATGCATATACAATACTATACATGACCACGGTAGCGAGCCGGGCATCGGGGACCACAGTAGCAATCTGCGGTATCGGGACAAGACCACGGTAATGACCGGGCATCGGGATCCAAACTGCAGGTGGCGGGACAAGAGGGGGATCTCGAAGTCAGTGGATCAAACCAACGAGGTTATCCAAGATTAGTGGTGCCGACTCATAGGTCAAATACAATCGAGACAATGCAAGTAAATCAAGTACAAGTATATAATCAAACGGGCAAGACGGGGGTGCTCAAGGGCACACTGACATATCATGTGGTGCAATGCACTTCGGGTCAAGTAACCCTTTCAAGTGTACAACAATGCTTTCGGGGAAAACAAGTCATGTAATGTAAAATCTTGGAAATGAAGAATATAATGAACTATACCAATCCGGGAAAGATAATGATTTTAAGATCTATTTGAGTGAATAGGGGTCCCGTATGTCGATTATTGAAATGACTTGGTACTCCTTGAGTTTGAAGACATTCCGGGCTCCTTATGCACTTTTACACTTTTCAAAACTTCGAATGACATCCTTGTGATATGGTTTCTTTCTCAAATGACCTCATACAATGCCTAGTGAATCTCCTTTGATCGATAAAGTTCAACGCTCGAACGAACCGGAGAGTTCGTTCGAGCGGGGAGCTTTTCGAAATCTGGAGAATTTCGGTTACCTTGCGGTCAGCCAGCGGCTAGCCGCCCGTCCCAGCGGCTGGGCTGCAGAAATGCAGCTCACTGGAAAGCTGACCGCCAATGCGCGGTTACCTGGAGGTTAGCCGCCGATGGGTTCCGCGGTTAGCCGCTGGCTAACCGTGAGGCTGGCCGCGTTTTCAGGGGGAAAATGATGCTCTCTGGAAAAGGCACCGTGACATTTCGGTTACCTGGCGGTTAGCCTCCAGTCACCAGACGGCTAGCCGCCGGCTGACCGCCAGTGCGGGAAACACCCACTGTGTGCAGATTTGAGTCACTTTCCTCCTCAAAACCATCCTCCTCACTTTCACTTAATCCTTGACACAAAACTGAGCTAAAAGCTCCTCCAATGCATCTATTTTCACTTCTCCCAATACTCCAATATTTGTTCATTCATCCCTTCCTCCATCCACATCAAATCCAATACAAGAAAGAAGGAAACCATATCACCATAGAGTACATTGGGTATAAACAAGAAAAGGATTAAATGCCATTCACTACTACACTTATAAGTCATAATTGCAATACCATAAATGCACTACTAAAGCTCCATTATGAACATTTATGTCAAACTAATGTAATAAATAGACATGAGTGAAAAACACCAAAAATCATGGAAAGCTTATAAAGATCAAAACATCTACTTGCCTTGTGTCTCCTAACAATGCAATAAAGCTCTAATACTCTTCCAAGCAAGGAATCCAAGCTATGAACAAAAATCCCCAAAAACAAACCCTAAAAGAGTCAAACCAATGAAATAGAAAGGGGAACTTTACAATAATGGAAATGAAGCTTCTCAAGGGCTAGAGGAACACTAATCTAGGAGATGGGAAGAATCACTTACTTGGGTGGCCTTCAAATGAAGAGAACTAGTTCAAAGAAGATCTCTAGATTTATGGATTTCTCCAAAAATGGTGTCAAGATGAAGCTTGTGAGATGATGAAGAAGAAGATGATCTCCATTTCTAGCTTGGTGCAAGTTTGGGTGTGGATTGGAGATGAAGAAACAAGAAGATGAAGAAAAGTTGCCAAAAGCAAACCCTAGACTCCTTTGTGCTGGAAAAAGGGAATGAAAGGAAAGGGTTCTCCTTAAATAGCAAATGGGAATGGGTCCCACTACTAAAGACACTTGCTTGGCTGAAATCATCTAATTCGGAACCTCGGATGGATTCGACGAAGAAGGAAGAAATGTTCGTCGAAATATCTAGTTTCCAAAATGTGTATGTTTCGCGGGTTTCGAGAATATTAAGTTTTGGGTACAGATTTGGTGTGAAATGACTGTTCTACCCTCAAGGCTATGAAATCGGGTTTCGGGGCCTCGAATGGACACGGGATCAACATGAAAGTTGTAAGAATCCACAAGATGAATGCAGCGGCCCAAAAACACAATTTAAAACACGTCGGGAAAATTTCACAAGAAAAAGCAAAGCCGAAAAGGGAACCCCCAAAGGGCCCCACAAGCTATCAATCACTCCAAAAGGCCCAAAACTAGAATCAAGGCTATTCCAAACCCAACTAGACCAAAAACACTAATCAAGCTTAGCACTAAAACGCAACTTAATTAGCACTAATCGGGTTCACTCGGGTCGGAGTCTTACAGTAAACATGTTGGTTCAGCATTTATTGTCTTTTGGGTATATCCTAAATGAATGTTTGTGAAATGGTTTCCTTCCTCTTTACTTTGTATTAGACTTGATATGGAAGAAGTGATGGAGTGAACATATGATGGGGCTTTGGAGAAGTGTAGATAGAGGCATTGGAGGAGCTCTTAGCTGAATGTTATTATAGGGATTAAGTGGAAGTGGGGAGAATGGTTTTGAGGAGGAGAAAGGGCTCAAATCTGAACACAGTGGGTGTTTCCCGCACCTGGCGGTTAGCCTGCGGTCACCCGGCGGCTAGCCGCCTGGTGACTGGCGTCTAACCGCCAGCTAGGCGAAATGTCACGGTTGCTTTTCCAGAGAGCACACTTCTCGACCTGAAAACTCGGTCAGCTCCACGGTTAGCTAACGGCTAACCGCCGGACCCATCGGCGGCTAACCGCCAGCTAACCGCACTTGGCGGTTAGCTTTTCAGTAAGCTGCATTTCTGCAGCCCAACCGCGGTCAGCTGCGCGGTCAGCCAAAGGCTAGCCGCCCATCCCAGCGGCGGCTAACCGCCAGCTGACCGCCAGGTAACCGAAATTCCCCAAGTTTCGAAAAGCTCCTCGCTCGAACGAACTCTCCGGTTCGTTCCAGCGCTGAGCTTTGTCGATCAAAGGAGATTCACTAGGCATTGTATGAGGCCATTCGAGAAAGAAACCATATCACAAGGATGTCAGTCGAAGTTTTGAAAATCCAAAGTGTATAAGGAGACCGGGATGTCTTCAAACTCAAGGAGTACCAAGTCATTTCAATAATCGACATACGGGACCCCTATCCACTTAAATAGATCTCGAAATCAACAGTTTTCCCGAAATGGTATAGTTCATTATATTTCTTCATTTTCCCAAGTCTACTTAAATGATTTGTTTTCCCGAAAGCATGATAGTTACACTAGTAACAGTTAATTGTCCCGAAATGTATTGCCCGACATGAAATGATAGTGTGCCCTTGAGCACCCCCGTCTTGCTCGTTTATTTATTGTACTTGTTTTACTTGCATATGTCCCGATTTGTTATTTGACCTATGAGTCGGCATCACTAAGCTTGGATACCTTGTCGGTTTGATCCACCGACTTGGTGATCCCTCTCCCGTCCCGCCAGCTGCAATTTGGATCCCGATACCCGGTCTAATACCATGGTCCCGTCCCGATACCCGATTCGCTACCGTGGTCCCGTCCCCTATATTTATATTGTATATATGATTTGCGTTGATTCTCCTCACCTTGTGTGACTGAGATCAACCTCCCGTGATACTGTTGTCACTTTAGTGACAGAGGACTTAGCTCTATGTGATTGCCATCTTGTTAGTTCCCGATTCCTTGGTTACCTTATATGGTTTTACATTATTTACCTGTTTTCTAACAAGTGATTTATCTACTCTATGAGACTTCTTATTTAAACAGATTTCCTTGCTTTTCGAGATAGTTCATCTATTATATGTTGTTGTATCTTTTCACTCTCTTGCCAGACCGTCGTGTCTGATACATTCGCTTTGGTACTCAGGTCCCGTTGCCGGTTTCCTTGAGGAGGAGCCAGAGGAGGCGGTAGGTGAGCCGCAACCTCTAGTTGAGTGGCGCGCTGACGATGTCATGTAGACATCAGACTGCTATGAGAAGCATAACATTTTGGGAGAACTAATTAACCATTCTTTTGGGTTATTGTTTTGTTCATATTGGCCTGTGTTGGCCTCTATTCTTCGGAATGTAACTAAATGATATTTTGTCTAACTTTAACAACTTTTGGGAAACATGATATAGATCATTGCTCATTCTGATACAGTTTTGATATTTGATGTTAATGCTTGCATGATTAGAGATACTCTACTATTTGATTTGCTACACGCTTCCGCACTCAAAAGAAATATTCATGCAAGGTTGTGATATCCTCACCGCGGACACATGTGGGAAATTAAATAAGTTGTATATTGTTGATGTAGATAATCCTCATTAATCATTATTCACTAATGTCCCGATCCCGGATTCCCGGTCTGGGGTCGCGACAACGGGGTACCAATAAAAATCCTATCCGGACTACTGATACCAAAGTCCGGCTCCAGGGGGATCCAAGCTCCCGGTCCTGGGGATAGTAGCACGGTCCAAGCCCGCTCCCAACTATTCAACGCCATGGACGTCGTCCAAAGCCGACTGCCCACCCCGATGTCCGAGTAACCGGCCCATCAATAAACCCCAAACTGCAACTGGCCATGATATGCAAATAATAATAATAATAATAAAGTGATGTTGACACGGGGGAAAAACCAAGACAAGCAAGTCTGGCTATGTCGCGACCCCGGACCGGGCCCCCGAAGGGCTGATCCGGGATCGGGACGGTAATGAAGATATGAGTGATGATTCATAGATGATTAACCATAACATCTGTTAGAATGATAACATACATTTATTTAATTTCCCACAGGTGTCCGCGGTGAGGATATCACAACCATCAATGAATATTTCTGTTAAGTGCGGAAGCATGTTACAAATCAAATAGTCAGACTATCCTTAGTCATGAAGACAATAATATGAGTATGAAATACTGTATCAGAATGAGCAATGATCAATAATATGTTTTCCAAAAGTAGTTAAAGTTTTAACAAAAGATCATTTAGTTACATTCCCCAAAATTAGAGGCCAACAAAGGCCAATATAGACAAAACAATAACCCAATGAATAGTTAAATAGTTCTCCTCAAAATGTACGCCTCTCGTAGCAACCCAATGTCTACATGACATCGTCAGCACGCCACTTGACTAGAGGTTGCGGCTCACCTACCGCCTCCTCCGGCTCCTCCTCAAGGAAACCGGCAACGGGACCTGAGTACCAAAGCAAATGTATCAGACACGACGGTCTGGCAAGAGAGAGAAAGGATACAACAACATATAATGAATGAAATATCTCGAAAAGCATAGAAATCTGTTTAAACAAGAACTCTCATAAAGTAGGTAAATCATTTGCTAGAAAACAAGTAAACAAGATAAAACATATAAGGTATCCAAGGAAAATGGGAACTAACAAGATGGCAATCACATAAAGCTAAGTCCTCTGTCACTAAAGTGACAACAGTATAACGGGACGTTAACCTCAGTCACACAAGGTGAGGAGATTCAACGTAAATCATTTATACAATATAAATATACGGGACGGGACCACGGTAGCGAACCGGGTATCGGGACGGGACCACTGTGATAAACCGGGTATCAGGATCCAAACTGCAGCTGGCAGGACGGGAGAGGGATCTCCAAGTTGGTGGATCAAACCGACAAGGTTATCCAAGCTTAGTGATGCCGACTCATAGGTTAAATAGCAAATCGAGACAAGAACGAGTAAATCAAATGCAAATGCAATAAACATGCGAGGCTAGTATACTCAAATACATAACTTTCATTTCATGTCGGGCAATACTCTTCGGGACAAGTCAATGTTACTATCATGCTTTCAGGAAAACAACTCATGTAATGTAAGTCTTGGAAACGAAGAAATATAATGAACTATACCAATTCGGGAAAAATATTGATTTCAAGATCTGTTTAAGTGAATAGGAGTCCCGAATGTCGATTATGGAAATGACTTGGTACTCCTTGAGTTTAAAGACATTTCGGGCTCCTTATGCACTTTTACGATTTTCAAAACTTTAAATGAGCTTATGGATAGTACTAGATGCTATGATAGAAAAATCAAGACTATAAACGGTTCATCATAGGCATGACGTTAATCTGGAAACATCGAGCAACCTACTCAGTTATCGAAAGGAATAGGATTCGCGATAACCAAGGAAATAGACTTTGCATTTAGATATAAAGAAGATATTGCGTCGTTCCATCCCGTTCAAGATTGAAATGGGTTGAACTTCGATGCCACCGAACCAACCATGAGGAGTGTCGGCTCAAGACATCCTCACACATAGTCCAAACAGTCCAAAAAGGGTCACCAAGGTCCCACCTAAAACCATTCTAAACAGGTGGAGAAATTTCCACTCAGCAGGAAATTCTCAGTTGGGTCGGTCGACCTGGCCAAGCCTGGTCGACCTGCCCTCTGTGAGCCCGGTTGACTGGCCATGGCCGGTCGACCGGGAGTTGAAACTTAAAATGGGTGCCTGACTTTTCATCAGTGTGTCCCAGGTCGACCGAGCACACTGCGGAACAGCTCCCAGGTGTTGTTCTGCAGTGGCCTGGTCCTCTTTTTCCCTCCTTCCAACACATATAAAAACCACATAATACTAGATACAAGAAGACATTAACTCATTTTTTCCAAGACATTAAATGAGGCTATCAAGATGCAATAAGGGCATTTATTTCAACCATAAACACATTAATGAAAGCATGAAAATCCATAAATGCTTCACCAAACCATTTAAAACTTAAAACATCCAATCATTCACTTGCCTCAAGTCCAAGCTAGCTGAAATCAAGCCTCTACTCACTTCTATCGCTCAGATCCAAGCTACAATAAAAAACCCCCAAAACAACCCTAAAATGGGTTACACAAAGAATGAAATTGAAAGAACTAATAATAATGCAAATGTAGCTTCTCAAGGGCTAGGAGACAACAAATCTAGAAGATGGGAAGGATTACTCACTTGGATGACCTTCAAATGAAGAGAGCTAGCACAAAGAAGATCTCAAGGTTGGAAGATTTCTCCAAAAATGGTATCAAGATGAAGCTTGCAAGATGAGGAAGAGGTTGGTGATCTTCATTTCGTGATTGATGAACTATTGGTGTGGATTGGAGATGGAAAAGCAAGAAGAAGAAGAGAAACGCAAAAAAACCCTAGGTTCAGTTGGTTTGTGCTGGAACATGGAGAGTGAATGGGAATGAAGAATGGGTTTCCCTTTGTTAACAAATGAGGGGTTGGGTCCCACAACTAAAGGAGCTAGTTTGGCTGAAATCATCTCTTTCGGGACCTCTGATGGATTCGACGAAGAAGGAAGAAATGATCGTCGAAATTTATAGTTTCCAAAAAGTATATGTTTCGCGGGTTTCAGGAATAACAAGTTTTGGGTACAGGTTTAGTGTAAAAGGGCTGTTTTGCCCCTCTAGGCTTGAAAATCGGGTTTCGGGGCCTCGAATGGACACGGGATCAACATGAAAGTTGTAGGATTCAACAAGATGAATGCAACGGGTCAAGAACGCAATCCAAAACAATTCCGGAAAATCTCTCAAGTAAAAGCAAAGCCGAAAGGTAACCCCCAAAGGGCCCCACTAGCTATCAAAACACTCCAAGTAGCCCAAAACTAGAATCAAAGCTATTCCAAACCCAACTTAGCCAAAATTACTAATCAAGCTTAGCACTAACACACAACTTAATTAACACTAATCGGGTTCACTCGGGTCGGGGTCTTACAGGCTAGCTTAGCACACAAAGCGTGTTCTTAGGGATTATATCATTCAAACAATACAAGTTAGACCATCCACAGGATAATCTCTTACATTCTAGCCAGTCATGTTTATCAATACACGATACATGGTTCCTAAGGTACACTCTAAATCAAGTCCTTGTTCTAATTCTACAAGAGTTTATGTTTCATAATTAATTAGGTGTTTTATGCCAAGAGAGTGTACAAGGATACAAAATCAACGGATACGATTAACAAATCAAGGAGAGATTACAATCCAATCCTAGGCCAGTGTTGTCATCCATGTATCATATGTGTTTTAACGGAGTACGTGGGGAATTCGAATAATCAATGCTTATAAAGAATTTCCTTGGTGTACAATCATGTTGAGCATCGATTGATTCAATTCCATACGCATTCGGTTAAACCATACTGTTAGGGTTTTTGTATTTGCAATTTGATGGATGCATTAACATATTCATATCATTTGAATTTACACTCTTGCATTGTTTTAGAAAACCTTGAAATCTGGTTTTATACATGCATTGCTTTTAAGAATTGTAAAAGTATTGTTTTATGCATGTTTTGTTTCTAAACTTGGATGCATTGATTTTAGAATTCAAACTCTTTTGAAAACCTAATTCTTTGTGAATTATATTTGGAAAATCAATTTGAGAAGTTAGGTTTGTGCATTGCATACATTCATCATTTTCAGAATCAGTTGTATATGCATTCTCATTTGAAAAGAGTTTTATCAAATCAAGCTAGCCTTTGGTTTTAAACTTTTGAATCATTTTAGGCTTTGTGTGTTTCATGTTTTTAAACATCTTAGAACGACTTAAAACATGTTATTTAAGCTTGATTTAGTGGCCAAAAAGATCCCCAAAGAAATACCTTCAAATGTGCAAAAGTTGGAAATTTTGCAAAAGGGGAGTGACCTGTGTAGTGTCGCCGGTCGACCGAGACCTGCTTCCCGGTCGACCGGGACCACTGTCGGTCGAGTGGACAGTTTTTGAACTGTATCATGCCAACGGTCAGAAATATGACCGTTGTGCTTTCTCGGTCGACCGAGCCCTGTGTCTAGGTCGACCGAGGACTAGCCGTTGGGCATTTTTGGTTATAAAAATGAGTTCTTTCCTTTGTCCAAAGTTGGAGATTTTTAAGCCTTCTTTGAGGAGCTTTGAGACAAGACAAAGGGGAGGAACTAAGAGAGACCAAAGGGGTCATTAAGTGAAGCTTAAGCATGGATCAACTAAGTTAAATCTCCAAGTAAGTTTTACTTTTAATTAATCATTTGTTATGTGCTTTATTTGAAACTTTGGAAAATGATTTCAAGCATGATAACAATGATGTGTTGAATCCATTCTTCCCTTCATCTTTGATATTCAAGATTGGATTCATCACTTTGATTTCAACCTAAGTTTGGTTTTAAACTTTCTTAATCATGCTTAGCCTAAATCTTTGATTTCTTTTATTGCATGATTATTTCACTTGGTTGAAACTTCCCTTGTTGTTTTCATTCATTTAATCTTTAGTCAAATTAGTTTTGAAAACAACATTGCACATGCATCACTTGATTAGGCTTAAACACTTTCATACAACTTGTGATCTTTAGATTTTCATATCATTCACAAGTGTGTAATTGTTCAAGTGATTTGCATAGAACTTCAATCATATCTTTTTGTGCCTTAAACTTTCAAATTGCATTAAGCATAAATTGATTGAGCTTACTTTTAAATTTGATTGAAGTTATCACACACACACATCATGAGCATACATCTTTGCATTCATTTAGTGTTTGTGTGAGTTGATTTAAATTTTCATATCCACCTATTTAGAGGCAAATTCAATTGAGCTTAAATTGTATCTCTTGGAGTGTTCTTTTGTGAAGACACCTTCTTTGAGAAATCTCTCATTTGTAAAGGTTTTTGCTTAGCCTAAGAAAAGCATCTTGTAAGGTTATTGCTTAGCCTAAGAAAAGCATCTTGTAAAGGTTATTGCTTAGCCTATAAAAGCACATTGAGAGGTTGTTGTTTAGCCTAGAAAAACAACATTGTAAGGGTTATTGCTTAGCCTAGTAAAAAGCATAAATAGTGGAAATCCGGTGGGGTGATTAGATCACAAGCCGGTAGTGGATGTAGGCATTGAGGCCGAACCACTATAAACCTTGGTGTTGTGGTGTATGCTTGTGGTGATTCATTTATTAACTTCCGCTTATTGTTTGATTAATCATCACATGTGACTAGTTTTTGTTAAGAAGTTAAAATTGGTTAAAATTGGTCACAATTGTAGCTCTCCCTATTCACCCCCCCCCCCCTCTAGGGTTAGGATCCCAAGGACTTTCAATTGGTATCAGAGCCTCGTGCTCTATCTTTTAGGATCAAGTGTTTGGAACTCTTGATTAGGTGTAAAAACCTAGAGTTAAAACCCTAGAGTTGTATTTTTATGAAAATCATTAGAATGGACTCTACTATGCTAGACTTTGTAGATTCTTCTAGACCCCTCATTCTTCCTTCTATTGGAGATTCAAACCCTCAGTTAAATGAATATCAATTTGATTCAAAAGAGGAAGAAAATGAGTATGATGAAGATGATCTTCAACAAGCCTATAATGAATTATATACATTATCTTCAAAGCTTGATAAGAGAAATAAAAGTTTAAAAGAAGAATCAAATAAACTAAACAAAGAGCTAGCCTCTTCAAAAGATGAACTTAGAGAGAAAGAAGAAGTTATAAAATGTCTAGACTCTAAGTTCATGATCTCTTTGGATAACCTATACAATACTCAAGATGAACTTAAAGAATTAAAGATAGGTTATGATCATCTTAATAAGGAAAATCTAAAACTAAGAGATCAATTACAAAGGCAAGATAAAGACTTTAACAATCTTGAATCTAAATTGACTATCTCTAAGGAAAATTTATCTAATGCTCAAGATGAATTAAATGAGATTAAGATAAATTGTGATGAGCTTAAAAATGAAAATTTGAACCTAAGAGATACAATTAAAAGACAAGATGAAAACATTAACTATTTAAAATCCAAGTTGACAATTTCCAATGAAAATTTGTCTAATGCTCAAAGTAATTTAAAAACTTTAGAACTTGGATCTAATGTTGTTAATGAGCTTAAATCTAAGTTAAAACTTGCCTATGAAGAGCTAAACAATTTTAAGGGAATTGAAAATGCACTAACAATAGTTAAAAATGAAAATTCAACCCTTAAAACCCAAGTCACTCAACTTGAAGAGTATAAACAAAAGTATGAGTGCAAGTTTACCCAAAGTGAAGATAGACTTGAAAAATTATTTAAATTGGGTAAACCTCATGGAGATATGACGGGTCTTGGATTTAATAGGAATATGTCATATGACCCTAAATTCACCAACACTTTTGTGAAATGTGAGTCCTCTTTCTCTAGCACTCCTTCTCCTTTGCCCAAAACCAAATGTAATTTTTGTGGCATTGAAGGGCATTTCATGTTTGAGTGCAAACTAAGAAGAAGAAGCCATGTGTCTAAACCCATCTTTGAACTCAAGAATGTAGAATCAAAATCTATGAAGGGTAAGACAATAAAAATCAAGGAAGACTCTAAAAAGATTAAACAAGTTAAATCATTTAAAATGGAGTCTCCTAAGATAGATTCTAAAAAGCTTAAACAAGTTAAACCAAGCTTGAAAGAATCTAAGAACAAAAAGCTTCTCAACAAATCTCCCTCTTATCAACCCATGAAAGAACTTTTGAAGAAAGTTGCTAAGTTAAATTTAAAATTCAAAAGTCAAGGAAAGGGAGAAAATAAGAAGAATAGAAAACAATCCCCTAAGAAGAAGAATCACCAACCTCAAAAGACTAATCACCAATCTAAGATTACATTAGTAAAATCTAAATATCATGGTGATAAGTTCAAATTGAAAATTTATCAAGTCAAATCTCCTATAGTTGGTGAGAAGTCCAAACTAGACCTCAAAGTTCAACCCTCACAAGACCTTAGGTGGATTCCCAAAGTTTTATACTTAGACAAACCTTAAGGCCTTGGACCTCATTGACCAACCTATGCTTTATAAGTTAAACCTTTTGTTGGTCATGATTGCTTTTGCATTTTGTTCTTTCATAGTTACATTTCTTATAATGCAATGTTTATTTGTGATCAATTGATTTTGTCTTCATGTACCGTACTAGTTAAATTTCATGGTTTTCAAAATCATTTGATTATAATTTTATCATGTTAGATTTGCTTTTTGCTCTCATTTAGTTATATCTCTTGCAATGCATCTCTATACATAATCAATTGATTATGTTTGTCACAAGCTTTCATAGCTAGATTTTTCATAATCAATTGGTGTTGCAAAATTCATTTGTTTGTTTGTATGGCTTTCCAAGAAGGAGCTGAATGTCAAGCAATCTCCTGGGAAGGGTCTTGGTAGATCAGATGGCGTCCGTCGAGGGGAAGTTTTGTTCTTCCTTTCTGGAGAGAAGCATAGGATAGGCTTTCTCGAGGAACAGGATGTCATTAGATCCGGAGCCGCACAAGAGATACCTGCTGAGGTCTTGAGACAGCTCGAGGAGGAGGAAGCCGAGATCGACACTTGGATGCAAGCAGAGCGAATGAAGGCTTCCATGGGGTCCACTGGTAGGAGCGGGTCGTCCAGTGAGGAGCCAAGTGGAAGTCCTGACTTTGACAGTGAGGCAGGTATTTCGAGTAGACCGGCTCGTAGAAAAAAGAGGAGGAGAGGACAGCGTCGCACAGAGAGACGCCACGAAGACTTTCCTGATCTGGAAGTCCCTCCTACCATTGCTGAGGAGGTATCAGGAGATGCTGATGAGCCTCCAGAGAAGAGGAGTCGTGAAGAAGAGTCCGCTGATGTTGGTATGATTTTCCTTCTTCTCTATTTTCGCTTCTTTCCTTTTATGAGGGATTTTTTTTTGATCTGTTGTTTTCTTTCTTTTGCAGAGGATGAAAACTTGGTGATGCCCGAGGTTCCTGCCGATGAGGCGGTGATGGATCCAGTTGCGGCATCTGAAGAAGAGTTGAGGGACTCTGGGGAGGACCCAGAATCTCCACCTGGTATGAGGATGATAATTTTTTTTATTTTTTTTTTTTTTTTTGAATTTGCTGACACATATTTTTGTTTTCTTGTCAGCTGACTTGCCAGAGGGTTCCGACTTCGAGCCATCTATGGATATGGCTTTTGACGATGCCTCAGATAAGAAATGGAGACAGAAAGTACTCCACCCATCATGGAAGAAGGTATTTCATAGTGATAATCTTGACATTGATTTTTTTTTTTGACAAGATCATATTCATACCTTTTTGTGTTTGGCAGATTTTGAAGTGACAGAAGAGAGTCCATCGCTTCCTTCAGAGCCAGAGCCAGGGATGCCAGAAGTTGACCCAGTAATTGGGACTTCTCCAGCCAATTCTGACGCGGCAGAGGCTAGACCTCATGTTGAGATTCCTTCTCTAGCGGCCCCGATTGGAAAGTGTTCTATTGTTACTCTTTCGATGGGACATGACTTGGGCAGCCAATCGACAGAGAAGGGTGATTCTTCATCTGGCCCATCTCTTCAGTATGCGAAGAAGGTGGTGATGCGGGTTTTGAGTTCTTGGATTGAGACCCTCCTTTCTGGACACTTGGATGTTGCACGTAGCAAGATTCCGCATGTGAAAGAGATTCTCAAAGATGCTGAGGAAGATATTGGTCTGGATGTTACGGACGCCCGAGCGATCGTTGATAAGATCATTGCATTAGGCGACTGATGGTTTGAGACCATCAGCTATCCTGATGACCAGTTCTTCCAAGAAATGTTCATGAACCCTGCTGAGAAGGCTCAATCGGATTTGAAAGAGACTACACAGGGCAGGAAGTAGCTGGTTCGGGAGAGGAACCGAGCGGAGTTAGACATCATCAGGCTGCAACATGACCTTAGCATCCTTGATGGAGAGGTTGAGGAGGCAAGGAAGCATCTCGAACACCGAAAGGCCCAAGTCGCCAGTACGTGGTCCGCCATAACAGAGGCTCGTGACAGGGAGAGTGCTTTGATTCGCCAAGTTGCAGAGGCCGATCAGATTCTCAATAGGAAGGCTAGAGAGAATGAACGATGGCAGACTGCACGGGATAGTCTTCCTGGTGTAGCAGAAGGGATAGAGCCTTCTCCAGCTACTCATGGCAGATTCTTGAAGAAGCGTGCCTTGGAGACTCTAACGGATGAAGCCAAGAGTTTGCTTGAGGAACTGAAAGCTTGGCTGGAGGGCATTTTTGGCTGAGACCCCTCTTTCTCTCTTTTTATATACCACATGTATTTTTTTTGGTATACATTTTTGTAGTGCTTGTGAACACTTTTCTTTTCTTTTTTTTTTTGGTACCACATGTATTTTTGGTACTTTTTTTTTGTTTTTTTTTTTTGTTTTCCCTACGCTCACTCAAATATTGTGATTAAAGTGATTGCTAAATGGGATGTGATCAAAAGTTTGTCATTTTGTGAGAAATCTTTTGACAAATGATTGTTTTGGCATGGGAGCCAGTTTTTGAGACATGTTTTGGCATGGGAGCCAGATTTTGTTCACGGCATGAAAGCCAAATTTCGGGTGGCATCTATAGCCGGATTTGGATGGCATCTATAGCCGGTTTGTTTTGAAAACTAGTTTGTTTTGAAAACCAGTTTGTTTTGTTGGCATGAAAGCCGGGTTTCTGTTTTGGTTGGCGTAAAAGCCAGGTTTTTTTTTTTTGATGGCATGAAAGCCGAATTTTGAGGTGGCATGAAAGCCAAATTTGGGTTTATGGCATGAGAGCCAAAATTTTTGAGATGGCATGAAAGCCAAGATTTGGTTTGTGGCATGAGAGCAGGTTTTGTTTTTGGTGTAAGAACCAGATTTTGTTTTTGGCATGAAAGCCGAAATTTCTTTTTGGCATGGAAGCCAGATTTTTTGTTTTTGGCATGAAAGCCAGATTTTTTTTTTTGAAAACCGAGTTTTATTTTGTTGGCATGGAAGCCGAATTTTGATTTTTGGCATGAAAGCCGGATTTTTGATTTTTTAGCATGAAAGTCGGATTTTTGATTTTTTGGCATGAAAGCCGGGTTTTTGGCATGGAAGCCGGGTTTTTTGGCGTGAAAGCCAGGTTTTTGGTTTTCAAAAATGCAAGTATCGACTAAAAAGTCGCCTCCCTGCTGAATGGTATTGCAAGTATCGATGGAATGTCGCCTCCTCGCGGATTTGGGTGCAAGTATCGACTAAGCGTCGCTTCCCTGCTGAATGGTATTGCAAGTATCGATGGAATGTCGCCTCCTTGCTCATTCGGTTGCGAGTATCGATGGAATGTCGCCTCCTCGCGGATTAGGGTGCAAGTATCGACTAAGCGTCGCTTCCCTGCTTTTGTCTTCAAAAATTTTGTTTTGTGGGTATCGATGGAATGTCGCTTCCCCACGATTTTTGAAGTTTGAGGTTTTTTAGAACCTTTGTTTTGTTTTTTTTTTTTGTTTGTTTTAAAATTTGGGTTGTGGATATCAACTGGAACGTTGCGTCTCCACGATTTTTGAAATTTTGGGATTTTGGAAGTATCGAATGGGGTTCGCATCCTTCCGATTTTGGGTTTTGCAAGTATCGACTGAACGTCGCTTCCCTGCGGTTTTTGAAAAACCATTTTTTTTGTTTAAAGACACGAGGGTCGTAAATTTTGACTCAAAACCATTTTGGTGGTAAAAGTCGAGGTGGACTAGGGCTGAAATCCCTAGGTCCTGATTTTGTTTCAAACCATGAATTTTGGTTTCAAGGATCGAAAATTTTGGTCAAGTTTGGGAAGAAGCTCCTAAACTTGGATTTTTGGATTTGCTTCCTTTTTTTTTTTTTTTTTTTTTTTTTAACAATGAAACGATGAAAGAAACATTGTTTTGAGGGGGTTTTTTTTTTAGAAATTTCAACAAGAGGATGAAAATTCCAAAAGGAGTGGGTTTGACGAGCAGATACCTAGGAATAGGCTTTGGCCGTGCAGGCGTCGCTCTGACCCGATGGAAGAAGCCTTCAAGGGTAGTACCGCTTCAAGAACTTCCCATTGATGGGCAGCATACATCTGTCACCCTCCATGTTTAGAAGAGCGTATGCACCGTTGGAGAAGACTTTGTCGATGACGAAAGGTCCCTCCCATTTTGGTTCAAATTTGCCTTTGGATTTGTTGGCAAAAACCACTGGTCTTTTTACTGTAAGAACCAAGTCTCCCTTTTTGTAGGCGCGTTGCCTGACCTTCTTGTCAAAAGATCCTGCCATGCGTGCTTGGTAGAGTTCAATGCTTTGTAGAGCTTCGAGCCGTCTCTCATTGAGGTTATCCGGCTCTTGGAGTCTCAATTTGACATTGCTTTCTTGCGTCATGTCATTTTGTAGAGATACCCTTAAGGAAGGAATTTGAACTTCCAAAGGGACAATAGCTTCGCATCCATAGACCAAGGAGAATGGTGTGCTATGGGTTGGTCCTCGAACTGTGGTTCGATAGGCCCACAAAGCTTCAGGCAGTTTGTCGCCCCAATCTCTTTTGTGACTAGAGACCATTTTCTTGAGGATTTTGCAGAGCGTCTTGTTGAAGGCCTCTGCTAGTCCATTCGCTGCCGGATTGTACGGAGTTGAAGGACAACTTTGGATTTTGTATTTGTCGCAGAACCTGTAGAATCGGTGATCGCGGAACTCTGGTCCGTTATCATGGACGAATCTTTTAGGTATGCCGAAGCGACAAATGATGTCGGTGCGCAAGAACTGAAGGACTGATGGGGTCTTCATTTCACTAAGCGCGAATGCTTCTTACCACTTGGAGAAATAATCCGTAGCAGCGAAAATGAAGCGATGACCTTTGCTTGATGGGGGAGAGATAGGACCTATGATGTCCATACCCCAGGCTTCAAAAGGCCATGAGATTGCTGTAGGATGTAGCCATTCCGGAGGCATGTGGACATAATCTCCATGAACTTGGCATTGTTGGCAGCGCTTAGCAAATTGCATTGCATCAGCCACCATGGTAGGCCAATAATAACCTAACCTTTTTATCTGATCGTAGAGCTTAGGCCCAGCCTGATGGGCTCCACAAAGACCAGCATGTACTTCTTTGAGTGTTCCCTCAGCCTCTTGTTGTGACAAGCAGCGTAGAAGTACTCCATTGTAGGATTTTCTATACAGCATTTTTGAAGGAATATCCAAATGAAAGTTTGGGGCTCGTCTTTGGATGCTTACCCGTTCTTTTGGATCTTCAGGTAGGATTCCGAACATTATGTAATCAATGAACGGATCCCTCCAGTCGCCGATCAGAGGTTTAAGGACGGAAATCCGACTTCCAACCACTTGGTGGCATTCAGCAACTGCTTGATGTGTGTTGAGAGGAGGGAGAATCCTTTTTTGACACACTGTAATTTGCATGTTTTCCCCTTCTTGGATTGCCATAGACGCAGCAAGTCCAGCCAGGGCATCTGCACGAATGTTTTCACCTCTGAGGATGTGGGTGATGTGACAGATGTCGAACTTTTGTTGAAGCGATTGTGCTTTGTTGTAGTAAGGCAACAGATCGGGCTTCCTGACTTCAAATTTCTGATTCATCTGGTTGACGATCAGTTGAGAGTCTCCAAAAGCTTCCAGCGTAGTGATGCCGGATTCAAGGGCGAGTTCCAATCCTATGATCAGGGCTTGGTACTCAGCTGCATTGTTTGAACATGGTTCCAGTAGCGAGAATGCGTGTGGAATCATGTATTTGTCGGGACTAACAAAGAGAATGCCAATTCCCGATATTTGATTTCCCTTTTCATTTGTCCTGGTTGCGCCATCGAAGTACATGTGCCAGGAAGCGTTTGATAAGGAAGTCTCTACACTGTAGACTGATTCGTCTGGGAGGTCATCCCTGAGTGGAGAATCTTTAGGCAATGGATGCTCCGCGAGGAAGTCTGCTAGAGCTTGGCCTTTGATTGCTTTTTGTGGTACATACCTAATGTCAAATTGTGACAGGAGGATGGACCATTTTGCCAGTCGGGCATTGAGAGAACCTGCTTTTGTGACAAGGACCTTTAGGAGGTTGATCCTCGAAATCAGGTACACTGTGTTGGATAGCAGATAGTGACGCAGTTTTTGTACGGCGAACATCACTGCCAAGCATTCTTTTTCGACTGGAGAGTAGCGATGCTCTGCACCTACCAACATGTGGCTAAGGTAATATAGAGCAGCTTCTTTTCCCTGGTCATTCTTTTGTGCGAGTAGAGCGCCTAAAGAACAGTCAAGGGCTCTTGTGTATAAGAGGAATGGTTTTCCAGTTGTGGGGGCAGCCAACACTGGAGGTTTAGTCAGGTATGACTTGATGTCCTGGAACGCGGCTTCACATTCAGCATCCCAGACAAAATCGACACCTTTCTTCATTAACCGAGAGAATGGACGGCACTTTCCTGATAGGTTGGAGATGAACCGCCGAATGTATGCCAATCTTCCTTGGAGCCCTTTTAATTGTCTTAGGCTTCTTGGAGATGGCATTTCTAGGATAGCCTTGACTTTGGTGGGGTCAAGCTCTATGCCAGCTTTCCGTACTATGAATCCGAGAAACTTACCTGATGAAACACCGAAGAAGCATTTGAGGGGATTCATTCGCAGTTTGTGTTTGCGAAGTCGGAGGAAGACTTCTCGAAGATCTTTGAGATGGTCTTCTTTTCTTTTGCTTTTGACGGCGAGATCATCGACATAACATTCGACCGTCTTGTGCTGCATATCTTGGAATATCTTCATCATAGCCCTCTGATATGTAGCGCCGGCATTCTTCAGACCGAATGGCATGACAGTGTAGCAATACACGCCAAACGGGGTCCGAAATGCTGTGTGTTTTCCATCTTCAGGATGCATCTTTATCTGATTGTAGCCAGAGAAGCCATCCATGAATGTCATTCGCTCGAACCCACAGGTATTGTCGATCATCACCTCCGGTATAGGGAGCGGGAATTCATCTTTTGGGCATGCATTGTTCAGGTCTCTGTAATCAATGCAGACCCTGATTTGCCCATTTTTCTTTGTCACGGGGACGATGTTGGCCAACCATTCAGGATGCTGTTCCTCACGGATGAAGCCAACGCTTTTGAGTTTTTGAACTTCTTGTTCAATTTTGTCCATCACGTTAGGACGGAACCTTCTTTGGCCTTGTTTGACAGGCTTGATATCTTTTGAAGATTGAGTTTATGGATTGCTATTTTGGGGTCTAAGCCAGGCATCTCAGCGTAAGACCATGCAAAACAATCAACGAACTCATAAAGAAACGCGATATACTCGGGTAACTCATCATCCTTTATATTCTTGCTTATGAATACAGGACGTGAGTTATCAGGTTTTCCCAAGTCTATCTTTTGAACAGAATCTTCTGTTGGAAGATTTGAAGGTGGTTCCTCCACAATATTTTCGGAGGCTTCCAACCCAACAAAGCCTTCTGGAGTTCCAAAGGTATCTACAGACCACGGCTCTGCTTTTGTCCATGGGTCTTCTTGATTGGTACTTTTCTCAAGATTTGCTATGAGATGGTCCCAATCACCTGTTGAAACTAGGTCGAAGTAGGGCACTTCCTTTGGAGACAGTGGTTCTTCTGGGTCAGAGAACCGTGTGTATGTATCATCGGACAATTCCTCTTCATCATCAAAGAAATCGTACCAATTGGATGAACTTCCTGGATCCTTGACGACCAACTCTTCAAAGAGATATCCAGGGAGATCAATGTCTTCATTAATATGAGATGTTGAGGCTTGGTCGGCAGGATGACTTTGCAGCCTTTGTGTCAACTGTCTCAAGGGAGCGTCAGGATCATACCCCAGCCCATATGAAGACTTTTCTATGTGGCGGTGGGGTTTCCAACTTTCCAGTTGACTTTTGGTCAGGGTTGGTTCCAATGGCGTGATAATACCACGGCCATCTCCCAAACCGATTGGGTTATGAGCGTCGTAGCCCATTTTCTTCATGATAGCTTGCGCCATTGGACTATACAGGGATAGTTGAGGCATACCTTCATTTTGGAAAGGTTCAAGCGAAGAATTTGATGAAGAAACTCCCGATTTATGGAAGAAGATTGTCTTTTCTTCTGCTGATGTTGCTGGAACAACGAAGGAAGCAGATGCTGGATCTTCTATGTCAACGGTTGTCTCCATCGGAGTGAGAGCGGGCTGAACTTGTTGATCATCAGCTTGGCTTGACGATGTATCGTCTTCTGGCTCTGAGTCCGAATCCGTGTCTTGCAAGATAGACACGAAGGAGACAGCAAACTTGCCCCCAGCCCTCTGTTTTATCTTCTTTGCTTTGGTGGTGATCACCAGAGGCTTTGAAGACTTGAGGGAGACCATGAAGGGAGATTGATTATTCTCTTCGGTTTTGATAGAGGGTTTATTTTCTTCCGGTGATTGCTGAGGAGCCTTGCCTTTGTCTTTCTGGAGATTTTCGGCAAAGGATGTTGTTTCTTCCTCCCTTTCTTCTTTTTCATCTTTGTACATCTGAGCATCTGCGAAATAGACTTCTTTGCCTTTGAAGGGCTTTTTGTCTGCAAACACTCGATGTATCAAGCCGTCATTGCCAAGGAACTTGATGCACTGATGTAAAGTCGAAGGGACAACACCATTCTCGTGTATCCAGGGGCGTCCGAGAAGGATGTTGTAGCATGAAGGAGTCTTTATCGCATAGACAGTGACCTCGGAGATAAGATCACCGATTTGCAACTTGAACCTGATTTTGCCGATCGGCCTTTGAGCGCTGCCATCATATCCAAAGATGGACACAGACGTGTGGCTCAGCTTGCTAGGCGGAATGCCCAGTTCTTCGAGTGCCGAAGTGGAGATGAGGTTGAGTGCAGAACCTGGATCGATCTGGATTTTGCATACTGGCACCTCTTTGATGTACCCGGTGAAGTACAGGGGTCGGTTGTGCTTTGTCCCGCCTAGCAGGAGGTCTTCCTCGGTGAAGGCGATGGTTGCACTTGCTGCTTTTTGAACCGAGAGGCATTCGATGCAGGATCCTTCAGTTTTCTTCTTTTCTCCTTTTGAGGGAGCTTTTGATTTTTTGACCCTATGGTCCATTTCAATTTGTAGGACTTGTGGGGCATGTTTGTCGACATCCGCATCCAGCATTTGTAGTTCTGAAATGAGACTATCACGAGTCTGTGGTGACATTCGTAACAAGTCTAGGATGTGCAGACGTGCAGGTATGTGTTTGAAGTGCTGAATCAAGTCGTACTTGAAAGCCTCCTTGGGGCCTGCATTTTCATTATTCTTGCCACTAGGGGCGTTTACAACTTGTTTTCCTGAAGGGTTTACATAAGAAGCAGAAGGTTGGTTGTAGTTTTTGTGGTAATCCCGGCCAGAACGGGTACCTCTACCAACTTCAAGAGCTTCTGGAGAAGGGTCTTTGTTTAGAAGATCACCCTCGAGATCGAGGGGTTGTTCCTTCTCATTTGCTGAAGATTTCTCTGTGTCAGCATTGCCATCTTCAGTAATTGTGTTGCATGGAGCATTTTCCGGGAGCAAGTCCTGAACAGCATCCAGCAACTTTCCTTCTTTATCGAATATTTTGTTGGTCCAGACATCACCGATGAGATCGGGCATTTGGGACCAATTGACCGGATTTTCTCTGAAGAAGATTTCACCTGCTGGAATTTCTTCAAGGTGATCAGTCGGAAGAGGTTTGAGTTCCGATGTCACTGTTTCAGGAGACGAAGCCTGAGAAGGTGAGGAATTATCATCCTGAGCTATTGCATTGCAAGTAACTTTGACGGAAGATGCCTCCAAGATGAACTGTTGGGAATCAGATTCGTCCTCAGATGTAAGAGGATCGTCGATCCAACAGCTTTCTTCGTTTTCCGGGGTTACCGGAGGAGATTCCTGTAGATTTTCAGGAACTTCCGGTGCTGGGTTGTGACGAAGCTGATTGATGCGACCTTGTTCTTGCTCTATAGCAAGGTGCTGCAAGATCCTTGCGTATTCATCGAGATCAGGCACGGGAGCCAAATCTTCTTCTTCGTCTGCTCCTTGTGGTTCAACATGGTTGGGTTCCACTGGAGTATTTTCTTGGACAACCTCTTGGTCTTCTTCATCATCAGACCAGGATCCTTGCGGCTGTAATGGGTTATACCAGATTACTGGCATAAGATGAGATTCAGGGATCCATTCCTCGTCGGAGAGATATTCTCCTGTTTCGAGGGATTCTTCCCACTCATCGATGTCACTGGCGGTGTCACTGGACTCATATCCATCCATGGAGAATCCGACCACTGAGTTGTAAGAGTATGATGCCCCCTACGTAGTTTCATCTTTGAGATGTGGTGGCATGAAATCACCAAGAGTGAATTTTCTTGCCGCCTTTGAAGCCTTAGGAGAGGAGTCTTCTGTTGCCCCCAGTGAAGCGGTAGAGGAGGTTTCTGCCTTTTCAGCGACTTCTTGCTTTTTCGGAGCTTTCTCCTGCTGTTTGAGCTTGCGGAGTTGTCTCATGGCTTGCCTTCGCTGTTGAGCGGTTGGCTTTGTTTTGACGACCTCCCAATTTTCATCTTCTAGGAGATCGGGGTGTACCCATATGGGCTGTCCGTCTGATGTTGGATATGGAACCAACTCTCGGGACGTTTGGGTCATCTTTATCACCTTGAAGGAAGTAGTGATCTTCTCTTTTGGTGATTTTTGTTTTTGTCCACACGACACCATGTTGACGGAGGCAGACCCATAGTTCTTGTCGAAGGTAATGACTCCGTTTTTCCACATCTCATTTATCTTCTCTCTCACAACAAAGCATTGATTGAGAGGATGTGAGACCATCTGATGGTATGGGCAGTACCGAGGATCGTTGGTTTTGCCAACATCTCCTGGTCTTTTGGGGTCAGGCAATGTAAGTTTGCCGTTTGCTAGGAGTGCCCCAAAGATTTCTTCAACATCTTCATCGAACGGGTATTTCTTTTCTACTCGTTCTTTGAAGGCATCAGAGAGTTCAGGCTTTTTACCTGCAGCTTTGTTTTCAGCTTTCTTTTGCTGCTGAGGAGCTGACTTGGTTTGCACATTGAGAACCTCCTTTTTCTTTGGTTTTGAGATTGCAATGGCAGTCGGCTCTTTCTTTAATGATTTCTGACTGTTGAGGTCTTTGATCACCGTTTCAGCTTCCATAGATGCTTCCAGGAGTTCTCCCAGGTTCTTTGATTTGTTGCCGATGATCATGGAGCGGATTCTTGCTCTCATGTTGTTTCGGCAGATGTCGACCAGTGATGCTTGTGGCAGTACATCGGAGCATTTGTATGCCATTGCCTTCCACTTGTGAATAAAGTCATATGTTGACTCATTCTCTCCCTGTTTTAGGCTGCAGAGCTGAGCCATAGTAACAGGATGATCCTCACCTTTGAAGTGGGTTAGGAAGCGTGTCTCCAACATGGCCCAATTTTGAATGGAGTCCTCCGGCAGAGTGGAGTACCAATCAAAGGCCGTACCTTTTAGGGTACTTGCAAAGAGGCGGATTTTGAGGGCATCTTGATCCGCAATAGCTCCCGTCAGGATCTTGAAATGGATGACGTGTTGTCTGGCTGAACCTTTCCCCGTATATGTTTGGAGAGTAGGTTGCTTGAATTTTGTAGGGAACGGGACCGAGTCCATCCACAAGGGATATGGTGGCTTGATCCCATGCTCCTTTAGTGTATCCTCTTCTTTTGCTTTGGCGAGGATATCGTCAACGTCCTTTTTGGTAAGGGCGCGTGACTCACTGTTTTCCGCATTTTCCTCGTCGCCTTGATGGCTCGGAGGAGCTTCATTGTTTTGTGGACGCTGAAGATTGAGAATTAGGTTCTCTATTAGAGTCTCTATCCTCTGCTGCCCTTGCTCCAGCTGCTGGATGCGTGCGGTTACGTCATCATGCGGCGGAGGTTGCTCAGCATTTGTTACCAAGACGTTCATTCTTCGAGAGTCGAAAGAGGATACAGTCTTGGTGACTGAGCTGGAGCTCATTCTTTTAGATGAAGAGCTCGAAGAGTGGTCACTCTGATGTCCTTGGCTTGAAGGAGCGGGAGAGTTTTCTTTATGTCTTCGTGTCCGGGAGACGCTGCGAGTCACCGGTCGTCTGACATGGATTTTAGTTGCTGACTTCTGGCGTTTTCTGGTTTTGCCAACCATATGAACAGCAACAAGTTGGTCGGGTCTTTCTTTTTCGACCCATTTTTGGGAGACTTGAAGTGCAGAATCCTGGGTTCTTTGCTTCTCTAGTCTCTTTTGTCGATATGCCGTTCGGCGACGCATACGACGAGCGATTTGAGCTTTGGTTAGCTCTGGCTGTGCCCTAGCAATGAAGGAAGTAGTCCCTGGTGCGCAGCAGCCAAGCTTGTCTTCTTTGAAGATGGGCAGGGACAGGATCTGGACGCGGTCCTTTGCCTGTCGCAGCGAAGCTTTGAATTTTGCGAGTTCGGCTCCCGTTGAGAGGAAGGGTCGACTCGCAGGTGTGAAGGCCTTGACAGGTTCTTGCGGAGGCCTTACGATGCACGATTTGATTTTGGGCTTGTATGAGCAAGCCGGCTCGTGCTGAGTTGGTTTTGTTTGGCGGAGGGTAGGCTTCTCCTCTTTCATGTAAGCAAGAGGGTAGAACCGGTTCTCCTTGAGAGGGGCCAGGTATGCTGGCTTTGCTGACGTTTGTGACCTTCGCTGTTTGGGTGAAGGCCTTGGAGACCAAGTCTTTGAGCAGACCTGGTTTCTTGCTGGTTGAGGCTTTGCAGGAGCACTACGGGCCTCAGGTTTCTTGATGATCGCCCTTGGTATCACTGTAGTGATACGTTGAGGGGCGGTTCTCTGCTTCTTGGCAGGTGCGGTTTCTTCTGCGGGTAGTGGGAATGGTCCCAATGACCCGAAGACAATGGTCCGGGGAGTAGAGTTTGACCCGGTGTCTTCTGAGTTGCCGAGGGAAATGACGCTTCGGCAGCTGGCAGGGCGCTTGTAAGTGCGCTTGGTTTGTTTGTCTTGGAGCATGAGCTGGTACTTGTTCTCATCAAAGGTGATGGTTAATGAAGCTGCCATTGTTAGTTTTTGGAAAACTTCTGAAACAAGACCATATCCATTAGTAATCACAAGAATATGGTGATCATAAATGGAAAATACTATGGTTTCGCCTTTTCAAGTCGCCCGAGGGGACATGGCCCAGCCCAAGCAATATGAGGAAGGCAGAAAAGCCATAGAGGGCACAATTGTTCTGAACGCAGGTAGGGTCAGCTCAGAATGAGCGTCCCAGTGACTGCTAGAAGCAATTGTGAACCTTAATTCAAATTACCGAGAAGCAAAGCTCACTCAAGGTAAAATGATATAAGGTTGAGATACAAATGTGTCGGTTGCGAATACAGTAGACCCGAAAGGGCGTACTAGCACCGTTAGGCACAAATGTTGCAAATCGCATCCTTGGAAAGGACACGAGATGGGATTTTTGAAAGGTCAAGATTGGATTCATAGGAGAGAGCAAATGGTATTCCAATCCGAAAATGAGCTCAACATTTCTGCGAGCTCGAAAGTCCGAAAAGGAAGGAACCAGGATTTCTCAAATATGAATCCAAAAGTGACGGAAGTTTTTTTTTTGAAAGTGTCAAGATTGGACTTTATAGAAGAGAGCAAATGGTATTCCAATCCGAAAATGAGTTCAACATTTCTGCGATCTCGAAGTCCGAAAAGGAAGGAACCAGGATTTCTCAAATATGAATCCAAAAATAACAGAAGTTTTTTTTTTTTCTTCTTTTTTTTTTTTGAAGATTTTTTTTTTTAAGAGTTCACATAGATCTCCAATTCGATCTTATGAAACCTCAGTTGATAGATCAGCCCCCAGGTAAGGGTAGGATTACTTAATGAACCCGTTTGGAGGACCCTTGCCTAGAACAGTCTAGCTGTCTCCACACTCTGGACAAGGCTTTTCTTAGATCCACTTTGGTCAAAGAACGCAATTGGTGCAACCTTAGTGGCTTTTTTTTTTGAAAGATTTTTTTTTTATTATGGATTCATAGAAGAGAGCGAATGGTGTTCCATTCCGAAAATGGGTTCAACATTTCTGTGATCCCGAAGTCCGAAAAGGAAGAAACCAAAGTTTCTCAACTTAAACCCAAAAGAGGAAAATCTGAAAATTTTTTGTAAATCAGATTTTTTTTTTTATGGATTCATAGAAGAGAGCGAATGGTGTTCCATTCCGAAAATGGGTTCAACATTTCTGCGATCCCGAAGTCCGAAAAGGAAGAAACCAAAGTTTCTCAACTTAAACCCAAAAGAGGAAAATCTGAAAAAAATTTGTAAATCAGATTTTGTTTTTTTTTTTTTTATGGATTCATAGAAGAGAGCGAATGGTGTTCCATTCCGAAAATGGGTTCAACATTTCTGCGATCCCGAAGTCCGAAAAGGAAAAAACCAAAGTTTCTCAACTTAAACCCAAAAGAGAAAAATCTGAAATTTTTTTTTAAATCAGATTTTGTTTTTGATTTTTTTTTTTATGGATTCATAGAAGAGAGCGAATGGTGTTCCATTCCGAAAATGGGTTCAACATTTCTGCGATCCCGAAGTCCGAAAAGGAAGAAACCAAAGTTTCTCAACTTAAACCCAAAAGAGGAAAATCTGAAAATTTTTTGTAAATCAGATTTTGTTTTTGATTTTTTTGAGAAAATTTTTTTAGAAACAAGAAAGACTGGAAATAAACTTAAAAGAAGAAATTTCCAAGAATCCCATCTCATGTGTTTTTTTTTAGATGCAAGATCCAACATAGGCCACCAACTAAAAAGGAGCCAAAAGGAATCTAAGCACATGTTCATCAAATGAACGAGTCCCACCGGGTATGCCAGCTTGATGGTCCCGGCTTTTGTCTTTTTCCAAAGCTGCCTCCGCCCCGGGGCTGACGAGGTATGGTGGACGGAAAAAGGAAAAGCGGGCATCAGTTTTTTTGTACGGGTATGCCAATTTCTCTTTAATACTTGGAATTTAGAAATGGTGATCCGGAGATCCACCTTCACAAGTAAAAAGGGAAATGAAACTTTTTTCTAGTTTTCCATTGCATACATATTTTAATAAAAGAGACAGTTTTTTTATTTTGCCGTAAAAGGCGATTTTTTGGCATTTATAGCCGATTTTTGGCGTTTATAGCCGATTTGTGGCGTTTATAGCCGATTTACAATTCTCATCAATAATGAAAGACAAGAGTTGTGGTTTTTTGTCTCTTTAAAAAAAATACAATTTACAACAGAAAAGTAAGAAAAAGGAATCTAACTTCTCATGCGATTGTGGGAGGGCTCGTTCAGATCGATGGTCGCGAGTCATGTATGGGCTCCGCCATCGTCCTTCAGATGAGAACATAGTGCTTGATTTCTTGGCTTGGCTCCAACCTCAGATTTTTAGAGGATAAGGACCAAGATAAGGTCCTATATCCGGTAAAAGGCTGAGTAGACGGGCTGAAAAGCCGCATCTAGCCATGTTGGATAGAAGGATAGGTGGTCTTTGAGGGGGGGTGGCCCCCCAAGGGGCTTCAATCACCTTGTTGAACTTGTTGCAGCAGAGTTTTCTTGAAGGAGCAGGGTTGTAGAGATTTCTCCAAGGATTTTTGAATGATTTTCTGGCTCTTTCTGTGTGTGTCCCCCTTTTTTTCATCTCCTGGAATGCTTGGAGAGGACTCCTATTTATAGGCCTTTTGGTAGCCTTTAGGAGTGATTTATGAGCCTTTATGGTAATAAAGCTCATTAAGGGAGGAGTTACAAGTTTAATTGCTTTTTGTTTTGTAACTCCTGACCCTTGGATTTCATTGGCCGGAGGAGAGTCATGGGCATTTAATCGCCTTTAATCTCCATTATGTTAGGAGTTTCATGGCTTGAATGCCATGATTGCTTGGACTTGTAACTCCTGAACGGAGGCTTCTGATTGGGCCGTTCAAGATAATGGGTTAATGACCGCATTAACTTGCCATAAACGGGCCAATTGATTGCACTAAGTGGCCACCTTGGTAGCTGAAGAGTCGCGGGCCATGTTGCGTCTCTTGGAATTCCCTTTGCGATGATCATCGATGGATCCTTATGTAAATCAACATCAGATGATCATGTAGTTTCAGACACTGGTTGATACCAGTGGGCCGGCAGCATCTGTCCAGTCGATTTCGCGATCGGGCGGGCAGAAAGTGCACTTTTTGGTTGTTCAGCTGGCGATCAACGAAGTTTTTGAAGTTCTTGGAAGGATTCCTGTGATCTTGGCGAATATGGCGAATTTGGAGCCTCAAAAGTCTGAATCTGGAAAAATCACAGGGACAGAACATCTCGTCTCGCGAAAACGGACGAAACGGGGGGTCCCGGGGCGAAATCGGCGCCCCGGACCTCCCAGGGTCGCCGGCGACCCTGGGGGGAAAATTGCTTCCCGGGGCCCGTTTCTGGCCGTTTTTCGTCGTTTTTCGCTTCCGTTTTTTTTGTTTGTTTTCTATGACATTTCTCCACATTTTTGGCTTGATTTCCCTCTGAAAAACATGATGAGAATCCTTGCAAATTGGTTTGCAAAGTTTCCGATTTTCCGGGACAACCGAGCGCAGAACTGCTGATTTTCCGCTAGAAGCTGAAACAGGGTCAAACGATGTCGGAATGACCTGAAATTTGAGGTGAAGCTTCTTGAGCATTAAATAAGACCAACCATGGGCTTTCTTTTGAGTTTTGAAGCCGTTTGGGGTCATGCAAATGCTTGCCTTTGATTTCACTGCGAGGGAAATGCCGAGCTATGACTTTTGGTCAAACGATGTCCGATTGACCTGAAATTCGACGTGTGACTCCCTCATCAGTAGTTAGGACCAACCATAGGCTTTCGTTTGAGTTTTGAAGCCGTTTGGAGTCATGCAAACGCTTGCCTTTGTTTCTCCTGCGAGAGAGATGCCGAGCTTTGACTTTCGGTCAAACGATGTCCGATTGACCTGAAATTTGATGGGGAGCCTTTTGGAGTTATTTTGAGATGATCCACAAGCTCCGAATTGGGTGCCATGGTCCCGGGGTGCTCAGCTGCCGGGAGCTGCTGCTTAGCTGTTGGAGAAGTGAAGCTAGGCCAAATGATATCGAAATGACCCGAAACTTCATGTGTACCTCTCTTTTGGTTCTTTTGAGTGACTTTGCAGTTTTTGTTTGATTCTGACAAGATCTGATGCTTGAAGTGGCGCCTGCCTATTTTTGGTAGGATGCGGCTCCATGTAGCTTTTGGTGTGAAGAGGCAAAGTGACATTTTTGGTGTCAACAAATGCCCCCTCGAGGTACAGCGACGATATAGCTTTTGCAGTCGATGTGCCTCGAAGAGAATCTTGAAGAAGAGCTTCTGACTTGACCAAGAGTCTTTGAGCATTTTTTTTTTATGGAGTAGCCTTTTGAGCTTCCAGGGGATTTTATGGTAGTGATAAGAATCATGCACCATTTTGAGGCAAAGTATTGAAGATGACATCGGGGATGCGGATTTGGATTTTTGTTTTGACCTTGAGTCCTAACAGGTTGTATGTGGCAAGTTAGGGGGTCGGATTTTGGTTTTGACCGTGTGACCCAACAAACTGTATGTGGAATGTTGGGGGGTCAGGTTTTGGTTTTTGATTTTAGTCTTGTGACCTAACAAGCTGTATGTGGAATGTTAGGGGACCGGTTTGATTTTTGGTGAAATGTCAATTTCAAGGTTTGGCTCAATTTGGCTCATGAGGTGAGATGGTTTTGGATCTTGGAAGCTCATGAGGCTTGGAATTTTTGTATGGTCCAATCAACTCAAAAGAGAGGCATGGAACCATTTTTTTTTTTTTTTTTTTGTATGCTCTTGGTAAGAGGAATTTTGACTAAAAGCCACTTTTAGTGCCTAGGTGGTCAAACCTGGCTCATATGGGCTAACCCATGGGACCTTAAGCTTTTGGGAATGGCTTAGATCTCATATGGTGTCATTTTCGTAAAGAATATCTAAAGATATCTCTTTTGGGTGGAGAATATCTAAAAATATCTTTACTTTGAGAGATTTTCTTAAGTTTTCTTGATTTTGGGAGATATTCTCTCAAAATATCTTTTTTTGGGAGAGAATTTCTCAAAGCATCCAAGTTTCCTTTTCTTTTGGGAAGGTTGCTAATTTTTAGCACTTACCTCCTTGCTTTTCTCTTGTTTCCTCTTTTGGTTTGCTCTCTTCTATAAAAGCAATTGAGGTGGGATCTCTTGCTCCTATTGCTTTCTTTTTGCAAAAGTCTTCAAGAGTTGCTCTAAGATCAAGAATCCTCCTTCTTCAAGAGTCTTCAAGTTCTTCTTTCTTCTCCATCCATGGCTTCAAGTAAGTTTTTTTATTTCTTTTTACAAGAAGTTCCATGTAAAGAAAGTTTCATCATTTTTTTCTTCTCTTTTTTTTTTTTGCACGTGTTCTTTTTTTCTTTTTTCTTTTTTTTTTCTTTTCTTTTCTCCTTTTTTTTTGCTGCTGTACGGACATGTCCGTACAGCTTTGGGCCGTACGGCCTGTGGGCCAGCCCATAAATTTTTTTCTTTTTTTTTTCTTCTTTCTTTTTTTTTTTTTAAAAAAAAAAACTTTCCTTTCTCCCCTTTTTGTATCATCATGATAATTAGGTTTCATGCATTTCAAGATGTTTATGCATTTTTTTTTTTTTTGTTTGATGCATCAAGATAGAAGGCTAGAGTTTCTATGTTAAGTCAACATGAATTTTGGCTTAGACAAAGTTTGATTTTGACCAAGTTGGGTTGGAATTGGTCAAATTTTGTCAAGGTTTTCCTAGCATCTAGTGCATGATGATTTTCTTTTATGCATGATTTTTGGTAAATTGAATTGGGAGCATGATGATGATGCACACCTGGAAATCTTTTGCAAGTCTTGAGATTTGAAGCTCGCAGCAATGTTGAGCTCTTTCTTTAGTCTTGCGGGGGTTTCGAGGAGCTTTTTTACAAGTTTTGGGATTTGAAGCTCGCAGCAATGTTGAGCTCTTTTCCGATTCTTGCGGAAATTTGAGAAGACTGTCTTGATCTCGCAGCAATGTTTGAGTTCGAGTCTTCTTTGAGAATCCTTCATTGATCATGAGCTCGCAGCGATGTTGAGCTCATCTTCAGGCTTCCTTTCTTTTCGGGGTGATTCCCTTTTCTTCGGAATTGCCCCGGAGTCATGCCAAAATTTCGCTAGGATTTTTTTTAGCAAAATTCAGTCATTCTGTTGATTGATTTTTTTTTTTCAATCTTTGCAGGTAGTTCCTCCAGAACGAACAAGGGTAAGAAGCCCGTTACCGATACACCTCGTCGATCTGCCAGATCTTCCAATGCTGCTGTACAGCAGGCTTGGGAGAAGGTCCAGTATGTGGAGAGAAACTTGGAAGAGTGTGACTCGCTCAACCGAGATGAGATGAGCACTACAACAAAATGCATATTTGCCGATGCACAATCCGCGTCGACTATTTCAAAGTCCACGTCGGGAAAGGTTTTACCGACGCACTTCATAGCGTCGGCACTGCGTCGGCTACCAGATGCCGGCTAAACTATTCCCGACGTATTAATGTTTAGCGTCGGGAAAAAAAGTCATTTCCCCGACGCACTATTGCGTCGTCCCTAACGTCTGCAATGCCAACAGCGTCGGGAAAAAATCGAATTTACTAGTTAGTCTCGCCTCATTGCCAATGCATAACAACGTCGGCTATACATTTGCCAACACACATGCTAGCGTCGGAAACAGTATTTAACGACGCATGACCAACGTCGGTAATATATATCCCGACGCGTTAAAGCGTCGGGAAATGTCATCAATGCTTAAAGAAAGCACGTCGGGCATTTATTCTTAAAATTTACCACGCATGTAACATCCACTTTTGGCAACGCAGAGTGCGTCGGGAAATAGTTTTTTTTTCAATTAAAAATAATTGAAAAAATCAGAAAAAAATTCCTGTACAATATTTTCCTGTCCAAATCTACATTTTCAACATTCCACAAGCATAAGCATTAATAAACAACAAATAACTCCACATTCATCGTGAAACAATAAAAAAGAACCAATCACAAATAAACTAAAACCATCCATAAAATTTGTCCATGTCACATAAATTGTAATATCCTAAATCAAATGAAGTCAAATATCTCAATAAAGTAAATCCCAACTAAAATCCAATCCACATCAAGATTCCAATCATCATCAAATATCTCTAGCTTTCGGAGTCGCCCGAACCGTCCATACCGACCCGGGATAGCAGTAACTGAATCTGACTCTGCATGTGAACCTGTATAGGTGCCTGATTTTGAATTTGCTTCTGCGAGTCCTCATATTGTCGCCGTAACTCTTCTTGTGCTTTCAACGAATCATCTAGTTGCTGCCGTAGGGTGCTCATCTCAGACGACATCGAAATACTAGTAGAAGATGATGATGGGCCCCTCGAACGGTACCCTTGCCTCCTTGCAACCCTCTTCCCTAGCAAATTCTCGATCACTTGTTGCTCAGCCGCTGGAGAGTTAATTTCAGATTGCGATAGTGCCGTCGCCATTCTTTGCTGCATTATCAAAGCAATCAAATATTATCATGTAATTTACATACGTTAGGAAATTGAAATAAACAATGATATACAATATTGTTAATGAAACAACTCACATGTGTCTCCTCAGCATGATCTGTGATCCATCTGTTCTTCTTCTTGCTGTAGTGTCGTTGTCGGTATAATTCAGCTTCAGAAGGAGGAGCCTGCTGCTCATCTGCCTGCATGATCGAGAACTGGGCTGCAAATGATCGAGATCCAGATGTATGAAGCGTCTTCAGTTTGCTCCGGCTCTCTGAATTCCTCTGTGACTTACGCTGAAAATTACAAGTAATAAACAATGAAGCTAGCTTATTTAAAATAAACTTGAGGGAACATAACCATAAAAAATTATAATAATCAAGATAGCTAAAATAAGAGCAATAGTGTATTGACTAATTTAATCCGCGTACCGAAATCAAATAAATAAACAAAACCAAAACCAAAAGCAATACCCCCCCCCCACATACACACACCCACACTAAATATAATTTAGTTACCTTCCACTCAGGTGTCTCCCATTTGTTCTCAATCAACCAGATCCACTGGGCTGCCCTTTGCGCATCATATGGGCACTGTTTCGGATCTTGCCCCTTTTCCAACAACTTCTTATATGCTCTATATAGCTCCGCCCTAAACTCCCTGTAAATATGCATCGCCAGTCTTCCAACTGCAACTGCCACATGTGCATCGGACTTCCAGTTGCCAAAGTCATATTTTTGCTGTCATTTCAAACCCATAAGTGGAATAATTAAACAATAAAGCCAATTAATATAGATTAGGAAGTAAAAGATTTTTTATTACCGCGGCTGCAGTAAAGATTGCCTCCTTGCACCCATCATCAATGACTCCCCATGTTTCTTTGTGCAAAGGTGCAAGTCGGCGAATATGACTCCCCAGCTCGATTGCAAATGTAGAGGCATTTGCACCCTCAAATGCCCCCGATTGTGCACCTAGTGGAACAGAAATCCGACTGCCTAAAATCTTCATCCTCTTCTCCGACTCATGGCCCACCACCCTACCCCGTGCACGCCTTGAGGATGATGCTACAACCAGCACAAACAAATGAGTTATTAAACATAAAAAAAGTAAAATTGGCTAATAAATTTGAAAAAGATAATAGGGTCAAATATTTCTTACCTACGATGCTGCCCGTAGTAGGCGGGCTAGATATATCGGGCTGGCCGGCATCAATCTCATGCTGACTGGCAATACGATCTGCGACTGATACCTGAGGCTCTGCACTGTGTTGTCTGCGTCTCCTTGAGGCCATGTGTGCAAACTGGATAACACAATAAGTTAGTATAAATCAAGAATTATGAAAAAAAAACACAATAAGTGAGTATAAATGCAAGAAATATCACAATTGTTTAAATTTTGATATTAGATATAACAACCTCATCTTCTAACTCTTCTTCATCCAACAAATTCAACTCTTCCTCACTATGCCCGGATGGTCTATACTCCTTGTCGATGTCATCATGCTCGTCTTCAAGAGAGAGTTGACGCCGAGATGGATTTTGAAGTGCTTGTACCAATTGTCGTGCGCCAATTTCACTCATTCGGGCAATGTTCCTTTCAATATTCTTATTTCTAGCTGACTCATAAGCATTCTTCTTCTTAGCCAATGCGCCAGGTTTGACATAAAGTTTTCTTTTGTTCGGCATTTTTTGACAACTATGATAAAAAATGACAAAGGAATCAAACATATATAAACAATATAAAAAAGCACAATAGTTAGCTGATTGAAAGCTAAATTAATGATTCCATTGCATTTAATCCTTGTTTTCACACATAAAGAAATAAACTTTACACATCATAATTCCATATCAGAATCAATATCAGGGTCGGACTGATCAGTTTCCTCTTCATTTATATACTCTTCCAATGTTTCGTCCTCGTCACCACCATCATCTGCAATTGGCTCATCACCATCAGCCGTTGGTTCATTATCCTCATGGATGATATCTGGTTCAATGTCATCCCGAGTGTAACAAAAGGAAAAATCCTCAGCAACAGATACTGAGACAGTTTCAATGGCTTCTTCTTGTTGGTACGGCTCGTTTATCACATTTGGCTCTTTTTCTTCATCTCGCTCTTGTACATCCCAAACACCCCGATGCTTGACCCGTTCCACGACATTCCAATTTGGGCCTAATTTCGTATCATTGACATAGAACACTTGATTTACCTGATTTGGCAAGGCAAAGGGATCCTCTTCATACCACTGATCCCTAATGTAAATGCTTGTGACATGTGCATCGATATAAATTTTCGATTTATGACCAGTATTATACCATTCACATTTGAACAAAACAACATCAGAACCATTGATATATGACAATTCAAAAATGTTGGTCACGTAACCGAAAAAATCAATGTTTTCCTCATTGTGGTCCCCTTCGACGACCACCCCGCTATTCTGGCTCTTGTGACGGTCGTCGCGGTCTTTGGTGACGAATCGGACACCATTAACCCTACAACCCGAGTATTGATGCACCAAACAATTAGGACCATTTGCTAATGCCCACAATGCATCTGTTGCTTCTGGAGACCCTTGAGATCTGAGTTGGTTTATCTGCATTAGTTTTTTAAAATTAGTTCAAATTGGATTTACCTATATAGAGTTGATAACATTTATTCGGCATGTATTATACATACATGATCTCTAAACCATCCAGAAAACTCTTCCCGTTGTAAATTGGTGATGTTGCGTCCCCCAGGCTCATTCACTTGCCTCTTATGCTCCCTACTCAGGGTATTAGTGACACATAATCAGTGTGACATATAGGAAGATCAGAAAGTTTACATGTAATGCATATAATTAGTTAAACTGAACCACTTACTCTAGATAAGGTATGACCTCGGGAGTATTATATAACACAAACCAATGGGCCATGTTGCGTTCCCTATCGGATACATTAGGAGCCCTCGTGATAGGTGAAAAGGGCCAGACGCGTTGGGTGAACACACCCAACTCTGGGCCTCGTTCGTCTTCATCGTCATTCTGTTCTTCAGGAACTTCTCCTTTTAAGTACATCTTCATAAAATTAACACTCTCTTTGGCAATAAATGCCTCCGCGATTGAACCTTCTGGCCGAGCTCGGTTGGTAACGTAGCCCTTCAGTGTTCCGAGAAACCTTCAAACACATGAATCAATATCAAGATAAAAAAAATGAAATACGATACTAATCAACAATTTAAAGAATGGTAAACACAATCACCTCTCGATTGGATACATCCATCGATATTGCACCGGTCCAGCGAGCATAGCCTCACGCGGTAAGTGAACTGCCAAATGGACCATCACATCAAAGAATGCCGGAGGAAAAATCCTTTCCAACTTACACAGTATGAGGACTATCTTATTTTCCAATTCTTCCAAGTGACTCCGCTTCAAAGTCTTTGAGCAAATGTTCTCGAAAAAGCAACCCAGCTCAAATAGTGTTGTGCATATCTCTTTGCTCATGTACCCACGCATACCAATTGGAAAAAGACGTTGCAGTAGAACATGGCAGTCATGGCTTTTCAAGCCCACTAATCTCCCATTCTTTGAGGTCACACACCTCGAGAGATTCGCAGCATAGCCATCTGGGTACTTGATCGATTTTAAATATTGATAAAAACCATCTTTCTCCTTCGGGCCTAATGTGTAGGACGCACGAGGCTTCTCTTGTGTTCCATTGCTTCTATTGCGTAAATGCAATTCTGGCCTAATGTTCATATCTGCCAAATCCTGACGTGCATACTCTGTGTCCTTGCTCTTCTTGTCTAAGCCCACCATTGTGCAGAGGTGACTCTCACATATATTCTTCTCTACGTGCATAACATCAATGTTGTGTCGAAGCTTTAGTTTTTTAAAGTATGGTAGCTCATAAAAAATGCTTTTCTTTGTCCAGTTCAATTCTTCAGAGTCACGTGGTCTTTTTCTGTTGTTAGAGTGCTTCCCAAACCTTATATCTGGAAGTCGCTCCAATTGTGCTTGTACTTTCTCCACCGGTGGTAACTCCAATGACTTCACTCGATTCTCTTTCTTTCCGTTAAAGTCCTTACTACGTCGCCAAGTGTGCCGCTTAGGCAAGAAAGCTCTATGGCCCGTGTAACCAATCTTTCTTCTCAACCTAATCGATAAGGAATCTTCATTACAAATGGGACAAGCCTTGTAGCCTTTGGTACTCCACCCAGACAAGTTACCATATGCAGGGAAGTCGTTTATGGTCCACAACACAGCCGCGCGCATTTTAAAGCTCTCTTTGCTAGAGGCATCGTAAGTTGCGACACCATTCTCCCATAACTCCTTTAACTCATCAATCAAGGGTCGAAGATAAACATCAATATCATTACCAGGTTGATGCGGTCCAGGAATAAGCAATGACATCATGAAGAATGACTCCTTCATGCACATCCATGGTGGCAAGTTGTACGGCATAAGTATGACAGGCCACATACTGTAAGACGTGCTCATGTCCCCGAAAGGGTTGAACCCATCAGAGGCTAGCCCCAGCCTTATATTACGGGCCTCCCCTGCAAAATCCGGATGTTCCTTATCAAGACCCTTCCATTCCTCACAATCGGCGGGATGCCTACATATCCCGTCATCTTTGCGTTTATCACTGTGCCATCTCATGTGTGTGGCAGTCTTTCTGGACATGTAAAGTCTCTGCAACCTTGGTATCAACGGGAAGTATCGTAAAACCTTATGCGGGATCTTCTTTCCCTTCCCATTATTTAGTTTGTATCTGGACTCCCCGCATACTGGGCATTTTTCTAAATCTATGTTCTCCTTCCAAAACAAGGCGCAATCATTATGACAAGCATCAATGTGCTCATAGCCCAGTCCCAAGTCACGCAGTATCTTCTTCGCTGCATAAATTGAATCTGGAACCAAATTACCGTCTGGCAGGAGTGCTTTCTGTATCTGCATCACATTGTTGAATGATTTGTTGCTCCACTTTCCCTCCACCTTTTGCTCCATCATCTTAATGACAAAATCTAGAAGAGTGTTGTCTGGAGAGCAACCCGGGTACAGAGGGCGCTGAGATGCATCCAGCATCCTTTCAAAGTGACGCATTGCGTTACTATGGATGGCCTCAGCGTTAGTGTAAGTTCCCATGTAATGGTCTTCCATCATTTCTTGATATTCATTCAGATCCTCATAATCACTATCATCCCCATGTTCTGATTCGACAACGTTATCCACAAGAGTTGTTATCTCTCCGTGGTAAATCCAGATCTTGTAGGATGCTAGCATACCCCAACGGCAAATATGAAAGTTCACAGTTTCGTAGTCATACTGGCGATTGTTCTTGCAAACCCTACATGGGCACCAAATTTCTGTAGCATCCCCAGCATTCGCCTTTGCAAATTCAATAAATGACTTCACCCCGTCACGATACTCCCGACCCATTCTGATCGCCATACGATCTGGACTATCCAGTGTCGTCCAAGTCTTGTCCATATCTTAAAACTGGATAATCAATAAGCTAATCACATTATTAAAGAGAGAACACATAAACACATGTACTTATGATAATGAATATAACAATCAATCATAGATCATAATTATTATCACTAATGTTTGTAAGTCTTCAATGTTACTAAATACTATGGTCTATTCATGTTGTGGAACAAATATGGATTTCCAACTCAAATTAAACAAATTAAACAACATACTAGGGTATATGCAAACCACATCCACACTAGTTAATCAACATAATATATGAGAAATATATCAACAAGAACAACATGGAAAGTAAAGCCCTTTTTAAAGGCATACAAAAAACAACTTTTACACTATTAAAATATTATGTTGTTATTTGTGTTTTAAACCATAGGGAAACCCCCTTTTGTTTCCTCGGGACTTGAGACATTTTGCTTAATTTTTTGCTTGTGTAGATGAGTTTGAGTGCCACATGGAAAGTAGAACCCTTTTTAAAGGTACTGCATAAGAGACTTCCTTTATGCACATGTGCTTGACTCCAAGGTAAGGGCTATGATGGAGAACACACTCTTTGCATGGGATTCCATCCCAAGATAAACACATTTCTATTGATGCAACCCGGCCAAAAGACATACATTATGATGCTTGTAAATCTTCCTTGAGAATTCTACATATGATCAAGTTATATAGTAGGTAGGAAAAACATACTCTCACATAACTCATACAATTATGAGAAGTATATCAGTAAAATACACTTGATACAATTGGTGTGGCGAGTGGCTTTCTATTCCCAAGTAGGCAATAGAAAATCCTGAGCCGATCGATACATATGACATTTCTAATGGGAAAGGTGACAAATGTACAGGAAAACGTATGTATATGTATAGTGCTGTCGTCCCCTTAAGGTTCTATCATGCATGCCCTCAGACCCATATGATGTTACAACTCTACAAGTCTAATAGATGAGCTCCTGCTTCCTTCCTACACCTGTACCATCACCATCCAAAAATGGTCTTCTAGTTCCATGCCTACCAGATTCACACCCCCAACGACACTAGCAACCATCATGCCATACCACGCGTCAATTCCACTCCTGCATGTTTCTCACTTCTGCCTATTTCATACATTATAAATGTAACTCAAATGACAAGAGATACAGAGCAAAAATCACACAATCTGAGTTTTAATTTAAGTGCTCAAGTTGTCCTTGTGATTATTAAAAAATCTTGTTTCTCCATCCTGATTTATATAGAGTCAACACACAATCTGAGTTTTAATATAAGTGTTCAAGTTGTGTTCATGATTATAGAAATCAGTATTTCTCCGTTCTAATTTATAAAGTTGAAATCTTTAAATAAATTCCTACCTTCATCCACGTCCGTCTCCATCATTTTAAGCCTACCCTTTTTATTTGATTGGCTATCAATATCATCCTACAGGAGATGTTACCCTATCTTTTTTGAAATTGTGGTTTTCATGTTAGTCACTAGTATATACCTTTAAAATTTTCCTTCCTATCCTCTTCTTGAACCTTCTTGAAATTGATACAATTGGTGGTTGAATCATTGGGTCTCGACAGTGTCTGAGAGTGTGTCAGGATACATGGGAACAGGGGCCAAAGCTCATAGAGACCCATATCTTGATCAACAGTTATGATTTCTTGATCCTGATTTTCCCATTATATCCTTTGGCTTTCTTTTCATGTATATAGTGCTGACTAGAAAACAACTTTTGGTGTAGGTGTGGTTCCTTTTTTTTGGTTGCAGGTGTGGGTATTTTGTTAATGCCATTACATCAAATCCAGGCAGTAACTTTTCTAAACCTGGCTTTCTTATCATGTTGGTTTTTGCTAGAACATTAAATGACAAATGTAACTCACCTGTTTCAAATTTCTTTTGGGATTTTAGAAGAATTGCCTATGCTGCCTCTGTGGCCTGTTTGCTGCAAAAAGTACTGAGCATTTATCAGTAACCCACTGTTGATCAGCCAGGCTATTACCTATTATTAGTGAGAAAAATAAAAAATAAAAAGAAAAAGAAAAGAAAGCATGATAAGAATTGGTCAGAGTTCAACATTAGCCATTATGGAATGCATAAAAATTTCTGTTTTGAGTCACCATTCCTGAACAGGGAGGAATCCTGAACATCATGAATAAATGTCTGTTTTTATTCTTTGGTAAATAAAGGCCATCATCTGAACTATTAGCGTTCATGAACATTTGCGCGCCTGTTGTAGTGGGAACTAAATTCTATCAACGTCCTGAATGTTCCTGATTTTTTTTCCAGGTAAGTAGATTTTTCTGACTTGAAAAGCTTCTCAAGCTTATTCTTTTGACTCCCAGACTCTATCTGACTGTCTGTATATAATAATATGATTTCTGAATGTCTTTCAAAAAAAATTATAGAATAATTATATGGGGATGACAGATGCGCTGAACATGATAGAAAATTCAGATACATGTTCTTGACTCGCAACTAGAAATCAAGATTGAGATGGCAAATGCTCTGTTCCTAACCGTCTGTTTATTTTTTGACTCCCAACTAGAACATGACTCAGATGACAAATGCACTCAACATGATGAGGATGTGAAATGCTTTCATCTGAGAATAAAGCAGAGGATGTGACATGGCATGTACATGCCATTACATGTTGTTTATGGGCTGGGGTTTATACAAACAAAAGAGGCATCTGGCGGCACTTATCTTCAACATACACCAAGTTGCAGGTAAGGCATGCAGGGAACCAAAAGTTGCAGGTGCAGGGGCTCGGTGCAGGGAGCTAGCAGGGCAGGGGACCTGGTGTTTAGATGAATGATCAGCCTGGGTCTAGGTGCATGGAGCCAGCAGGGCAGGGGAGGAAGGGAGTGGTTCGCAGGGGAGGCAGGGAGTGTTTTGCAGGGGAGGCAGGGAACCAGTAGGGAGGGACTGGGGCTGGGTTTTCCATTGGATTGGGGCTGGTTTCCACAGGACTGGGGCTGTGCTTTTGGGCTACGACTGGGGCTGGTTTCCACCGGACCGGGCTGGGTTTCTGGGCTGCGAATGGGGTGGGTTTCTTGGCTGCAACTGGGGTTGGATTTCCACCGGATTGGGGCTGGATTTTCCATCCAACTGGGGCTGGGTTTCCACCGGAATGGGGCTGCGTTTGCAACTGGAATGGCCTGGGTTTCTTGGCTGCGGTTTCTGGTATTGGACGGCTGGTAGTGGTGCATAAACAACGTGGGGCAGGGCTGTAATGACGTGGAAGAGAATGAAGGAGTAGAGATAGGAGAAGAGGAAGAGAGAGTGAGGAACCCATACCTGTATTGAAGAGTCACCGACGTCTGGGAAGAGGGAAAACACAGAGCAACGTGAGACGTGGAATAGTTGTGAAAGAGAAGATGAATAGTTGTGTTGCACGTTTTTTAGTGTAATTAGGTTATTAATCCCATGTTTTAGGTTAAAACACATTCCCAACGCGCAACGTGCGCGTCGTTAATTATTGTTAATAACCTTCGCCGACGCATCTTGACATCGGCAACTAGTTATTCATAATTCCCAACGTGGTTAGTGCGTCGCCTTTCTGAACAATTATTTTCCGACGCTATAGTGCATCGGGAACAATCTAATTCATGTCGGGAAAACATTCGCTCCAAGACCCTAATGGCGCCATCCTCTTTACCGACAATATTTTCCGACGCGCAGAAGGTAGCGTCGCGTAATTATTTTGCCAACGCTGTGGTGCGTCTGCTAAACCGGGTTTTTGCGACGTAATTACATTGCGTCGGAAAGTTTCGTCGGCAAATATGCAATTTGTTGTAGTGGAGACAGCGACTGATCGCTCTCAAGGATGAGGAGTTTTATAAGATTATGGCAAGCAATCGTCCTTGGGTCATGGACGATCAGAGCGTTGTGCCCAAGCCTACCTTTTTCTTTGGTGATGCAGCTCCTGATGACTCGTCATATCAAAGGAGATGCTTTCAGTTCTCTTACACAGCCGATGGTGAGGAGAGAACCATTTCTACCCGGTCGCCTTTTGATCGTACTATTTCGATCATGAGTCTTTCTCCCACTTGCTCTAAGAGAGAAGATCCTCCAAGCTCGGTAAAGAGGACCACTGTGGTCAAGACCGGGGTTTTTGTTGGCGGTCCTTCTGGTTATGCAGAGAAGTCGCCTGTCCGTCTGGACATGTTGATGCCGGCCAGCGGCTACCAAGGATCTGATCATCCATCGGTTGATTTGAGACCGGTGGGCCTTGGCATTTTCAGGGGCGATGGCAGCAATTGGGTGAAGCCTTTTCGACTTTGTGGCCGTTTCAGTGTTGACTCGGGCTGGGAGTCGTGGACTGATCACATCCTGCAGATCGGCGGTGCCATTCTGAAGGAGGCCGAGATTTTTGATGCGGTTCGCGCTTTTAGGCAAACCGTATTTTTCTCCGATGAGGCTTTTATGGCCATGCTGGAGTCCTTCCTTCCACAAACCAACACCTTCATTGTTACGAATGGTGAGATTGGTTTTTCTTTGAACGAGCTGAGCGCCATTACCGGGTTACCCATCCTCGGCAAACTCTATGAGGAATTTATGCCGATTGACAGCGTCCTTGAGGAGCAGTCTGAGGAGTTCAGGCTTTTGTACTTTCAGCTCGTCGCCTTCTACGATTTTTTGAGGGAGAAGGAGGGCTTGAAAGTCCGGTGTAGCAGTTGGAGGAGTTTCAGCTCTTTGTCTCCAAACTTTTTTGGCGACGAAGAATCTTCTGAAAGTATGACCCAGGAAGCCAAGACTAAGAATCCGGGGAAGAAGATTTCTGCCATGCGAGAGAATTTGAAGAACTTTCTCACAAGTACAGACGCCGTTTGCTCCGACATTGCGCTGCGGAGAGACGTTGCTGCGTACCTCACTTATTGGCTGGGTGAGGCTGTTTTTGCTGGAGGAGACGGAACACACATCAGGCCGCATTGTATATTTCCGGCTTGTCAGATGGCGTTCGGAGAGCAGTTGGCTTTGGTGCCTGCTTTTTACTCCTATTTGTGCACCGAACTGCAGGCTGCTGCTTTTCTGGTTCGGCTTGGGCTTCCTATGAATAGGGTATTTTCAGCCCATATTTTTTATTCGTGGTATGTGTACCACTGTCCCGGCTTCCACCGTTTGGGCGCTGCTCAGGATGATGACCCTTTTATGATTCGGTTGGCTAGGGGAAAAGCCGTTTCCGATTCATTTTTGTCTGCCCGCTTGAGAATCCGACGATTCAGGGATGTCGAGATTGGGCAATCTTCAGTAAAGCTTTCTCCAGATTTGCGGAAGAAGGCTTTTGATTTTGGTGTCTCCCGAGATTCTACCAGGGCGGGATCGGGAAGACACTATTCTTTGACCAACGCAGAGAAGAGGTGGCTTTTAAACATACGTGTTGGCACGATGGTGTACCGCAGACATCTTTTTGTTGATATCCAGCCGTATGTCCCTTCGCGTTTTGCGTTGCAGTTAGGCTTCTCTCAAGGCGTTGTTGGAGCGCCTTCGAGCATGGTGAAGCGTTTTGGAGGTTTGCAGGACGGGAGAAATGCATGGGCTTTCTATAGTGCGGAGGACACTACTGCCATGATTTCCTATCCTGAGTTGCCCATTTTCCGGACTGCTGGCTTCACGAAGTGGTTCGTGGAGAGCTTTGCTGTGTACCGAGGGCTTTCCAAGAAGGAGCTGAATGTCAAGCAATCTCCTGGGAAGGGTCTTGGTAGATCAGATGAAGCCAAGAGTTTGCTTGAGGAACTGAAAGCTTGGCTGGAGGGCATTTTTGGCTGAGACCCCTCTTTCTCTCTTTTTATATACCACATGTATTTTTTTTTGTATACATTTTTGTAGTGCTTGTGAACACTTTTCTTTTCTTTTTTTTTTTGGTACCACATGTATTTTTGGTACTTTTTTTTTGTTTTTTTTTGTTTTTTTTTTTTTGTTTTCCCTACGCTCACTCAAATATTGTGATTAAAGTGATTGCTAAATGGGATGTGATCAAAAGTTTGTCATTTTGTGAGAAATCTTTTGACAAATGATTGTTTTGGCATGGGAGCCAGTTTTTGAGACATGTTTTGGCATGGGAGCCAGATTTTGTTCACGGCATGAAAGCCAAATTTCGGGTGGCATCTATAGCCGGATTTGGATGGCATCTATAGCCGGTTTGTTTTGAAAACTAGTTTGTTTTGAAAACCAGTTTGTTTTGTTGGCATGAAAGCCGGGTTTCTGTTTTGGTTGGCGTAAAAGCCAGGTTTTTTTTTTTGATGGCATGAAAGCCGAATTTTGAGGTGGCATGAAAGCCAAATTTGGGTTTATGGCAAGAGAGCCAAAATTTTTGAGATGGCATGAAAGCCAAGATTTGGTTTGTGGCATGAGAGCAGGTTTTGTTTTTGGTGTAAGAACCAGATTTTGTTTTTGGCATGAAAGCCGAAATTTCTTTTTGGCATGGAAGCCAGATTTTTTGTTTTTGGCATGAAAGCCAGATTTTTTTTTTTTAAAACCGAGTTTTGTTTTGTTGGCATGGAAGCCGAATTTTGATTTTTGGCATGAAAGCCGGATTTTTGATTTTTTGGCATGAAAGCCGGATTTTTTATTTTTTGGCATGAAAGCCGGATTTTTGGCATGGAAGCCGGGTTTTTTGGCGTGAAAGCCAGGTTTTTGGTTTTCAAAAATGCAAGTATCGACTAAAAAGTCGCCTCCCTGCTGAATGGTATTGCAAGTATCGATGGAATGTCGCCTCCTTGCTCATTCGGTTGCGAGTATCGATGGAATGTCGCCTCCTCGCGGATTTGGGTGCAAGTATCGACTAAGCGTCGCTTCCCTGCTGAATGGTATTGCAAGTATCGATGGAATGTCGCCTCTTTGCTCATTCGGTTGCGAGTATCGATGGAATGTCGCCTCCTCGCGGATTAGGGTGCAAGTATCGACTAAGCGTCGCTTCCCTGCTTTTGTCTTCAAAAATTTTGTTTTGTGGGTATCGATGGAATGTCGCTTCCCCACGATTTTTGAAGTTTGAGGTTTTTTCGAACCTTTGTTTTGTTTTTTTTTTTTTGTTTGTTTTAAAATTTGGGTTGTGGATATCAACTGGAACGTTGCGTCTCCATGATTTTTGAAATTTTGGGATTTTGGAAGTATCGAATGGGGTTCGCATCCTTCCGATTTTGGGTTTTGCAAGTATCGACTGAACGTCGCATCCCTGCGGTTTTTGAAAAACCATTTTTTTTGTTTAAAGACACGAGGGTCGTAAATTTTGACTCAAAACCATTTTGGTGGTAAAAGTCGAGGTGGACTAGGGCTGAAATCCCTAGGTCCTGATTTTGTTTCAAACCATGAATTTTGGTTTCAAGGATCGAAAATTTTGGTCAAGTTTGGGAAGAAGCTCCTAAACTTGGATTTTTGGATTTGCTTCCTTTTTTTTTTTTTTTTTTTTTTAACAATGAAACGATGAAAGAAACATTGTTTTGAGGGGTTTTTTTTTTTAGAAATTTCAACAAGAGGATGAAAATTCCAAAAGGAGTGGGTTTGACGAGCAGATACCTAGGAATAGGCTTTGGCCGTGCAGGCGTCGCTCTGACCCGATGGAAGAAGCCTTCAAGGGTAGTACCGCTTCAAGAACTTCCCATTGATGGGCAGCATACATCTGTCACCCTCCATGTTTAGAAGAGCGTATGCGCCGTTGGAGAAGACTTTGTCGATGATGAAAGGTCCCTCCCATTTTGGTTCAAATTTGCCTTTGGATTTGTTGGCCTTTGGATTTGTTGGCAAAAACCATTGGTCTTTTTACTGTAAGAACCAAGTCTCCCTTTTTGTAGGCGCGTTGCCTGACCTTCTTGTCAAAAGATCCTGCCATGCGTGCTTGGTAGAGTTCAATGCTTTGTAGAGCTTCGAGCCGTCTCTCATCGAGGTTATCCAGCTCTTGGAGTCTCAATTTGACATTGCTTTCTTGCGTCATGTCATTTTGTAGAGATACCCTTAAGGAAGGAATTTGAACTTCCAAAGGGACAATAGCTTCGCATCCATAGACCAAGGAGAATGGTGTGCTATGGGTTGGTCCTCGAACTGTGGTTCGATAGGCCCACAAAGCTTCAGGCAGTTTGTCGCCCCAATCTCTTTTGTGACTAGAGACCATTTTCTTGAGGATTTTGCAGAGCGTCTTGTTGAAGGCCTCTGCTAGTCCATTCGCTGCCGGATTGTACGGAGTTGAAGGACAACTTTGGATTTTGTATTTGTCGCAGAACCTGTAGAATCGGTGATCGCGGAACTCTGGTCCGTTATCATGGACGAATCTTTTAGGTATGCCGAAGCGACAAATGATGTTGGTGCGCAAGAACTGAAGGACTGATGAGGTCTTCATTTCACTAAGCGCGAATGCTTCTTACCACTTGGAGAAATAATCCGTAGCAGCGAAAATGAAGCGATGACCTTTGCTTGATGGGGGAGAGATAGGACCTATGATGTCCATACCCCAGGCTTCAAAAGGCCATGAGATTGCTGTAGGATGTAGCCATTCCGGAGGCATGTGGACATAATCTCCATGAACTTGGCATTGTTGGCAGCGCTTAGCAAATTGCATTGCATCAGCCACCATGGTAGGCCAATAATAACCTAACCTTTTTATCTGATCGTAGAGCTTAGGCCCAGCCTGATGGGCTCCACAAAGACCAGCATGTACTTCTTTGAGTGTTCCCTCAGCCTCTTGTTGTGACAAGCAGCGTAGAAGTACTCCATTGTAGGATTTTCTATACAGCATTTTTGAAGGAATATCCAAATGAAAGTTTGGGGCTCGTCTTTGGATGCTTACCCGTTCTTTTGGATCTTCAGGTAGGATTCCGAACATTATGTAATCAATGAACGGATCCCTCCAGTCGCCGATCAGAGGTTTAAGGACGGAAATCCGACTTCCAACCACTTGGTGGCATTCAACAACTGCTTGATGTGTGTTGAGAGGAGGGAGAATCCTTTTTTGACACACTGTAATTTGCATGTTTTCCCCTTCTTGGATTGCCATAGACGCAGCAAGTCCAGCCAGGGCATCTGCACGAATGTTTTCACCTCTGAGGATGTGGGTGATGTGACAGATGTCGAACTTTTGTCGAAGCGATTGTGCTTTGTTGTAGTAAGGCAACAGATCGGGATTCCTGACTTCAAATTTCTGATTCATCTGGTTGACGATCAGTTGAGAGTCTCCAAAAGCTTCCAGCGTAGTGATGCCGGATTCAAGGGCGAGTTCCAATCCTATGATCAGGGCTTGGTACTCAGCTGCATTGTTTGAACATGGTTCCAGTAGCGAGAATGCGTGTGGAATCATGTATTTGTCGGGACTAACAAAGAGAATGCCAATTCCCGATATTTGATTTCCCTTTTCATTTGTCCTGGTTGCGCCATCGAAGTACATGTGCCAGGAAGCGTTTGATAAGGAAGTCTCTACACTGTAGACTGATTCGTCTGAGAGGTCATCCCTGAGTGGAGAATCTTTAGGCAATGGATGCTCCGCGAGGAAGTCTGCTAGAGCTTGGCCTTTGATTGCTTTTTGTGGTACATACCTAATGTCAAGTTGTGACAGGAGGATGGACCATTTTGCCAGTCGGGCATTGAGAGAACCTGCTTTTGTGACAAGGACCTTTAGGAGGTTGATCCTCGAAATCAGGTACACTGTGTTGGATAGCAGATAGTGACGCAGTTTTTGTACGGCGAACATCACTGCCAAGCATTCTTTTTCGACTGGAGAGTAGCGATGCTCTGCACCTACCAACATGCGGCTAAGGTAATATAGAGCAGCTTCTTTTCCCTGGTCATTCTTTTGTGCGAGTAGAGCGCCTAAAGAACAGTCAAGGGCTCTTGTGTACAAGAGGAATGGTTTTCCAGTTGTGGGGGCAGCCAACACTGGAGGTTTAGTCAGGTATGACTTGATGTCCTGGAACGCGGCTTCACATTCAGCATCCCAGACAAAATCGACACCTTTCTTCATTAACCGAGAGAATGGACGGCACTTTCCTGATAGGTTGGAGATGAACCGCCGAATGTATGCCAATCTTCCTTGGAGCCCTTTTAATTGTCTTAGGGTTCTTGGAGATGGCATTTTGTAGGATAGCCTTGACTTTGGTGGGGTCAAGCTCTATGCCAGCTTTCCGTACTATGAATCCGAGAAACTTACCCGATGAAACACCGAAGAAGCATTTGAGGGGATTCATTCGCAGTTTGTGTTTGCGAAGTCGGAGGAAGACTTCTCGAAGATCTTTGAGATGGTCTTCTTTTCTTTTGCTTTTGACGGCGAGATCATCGACATAACATTCGACCGTCTTGTGCTGCATATCTTGGAATATCTTCATCATAGCCCTCTGATATGTAGCGCCGGCATTCTTCAGACCGAATGGCATGACAGTGTAGCAATACACGCCAAACGGGGTCCGAAATGCTGTGTGTTTTCCATCTTCAGGATGCATCTTTATCTGATTGTAGCCAGAGAAGCCATCCATGAATGTCATTCGCTCGAACCCACAGGTATTGTCGATCATCACCTCCGGTATAGGGAGCGGGAATTCATCTTTTGGGCATGCATTGTTCAGGTCTCTGTAATCAATGCAGACCCTGATTAGCCCATTTTTCTTTGTCACGGGGACGATGTTGGCCAACCATTCAGGATGCTGTTCCTCACGGATGAAGCCAACGCTTTTGAGTTTTTGAACTTCTTGTTCAATTTTGTCCATCACGTTAGGACGGAACCTTCTTTGGCCTTGTTTGACAGGCTTGATATCTTTTGAAGATTGAGTTTATCGATTGCTATTTTGGGGTCTAAGCCAGGCATCTCAGCGTAAGACCATGCAAAACAATCAACGAACTCATGAAGAAACGCGATATACTCGGGTAACTCATCATCCTTTATATTCTTGCTTATGAATACAGGACGTGAGTTATCAGGTTTTCCCAAGTCTATCTTTTGAACAGAATCTTCTGTTGGAAGATTTGAAGGTGGTTCCTCCACAATATTTTTGGAGGCTTCCAACCCAACAAAGCCTTCTGGAGTTCCAAAGGTATCTACAGACCACGGCTCTGCTTTTGTCCATGGGTCTTCTTGATTGGTACTTTTCTCAAGATTTGCTATGAGATGGTCCCAATCACCTGTTGAAACTAGGTCGAAGTAGGGCACTTCCTTTGGAGACAGTGGTTCTTCTGGGTCAGAGAACCGTGTGTATGTATCATCGGACAATTCCTCTTCATCATCAAAGAAATCGTACCAATTGGATGAACTTCCTGGATCCTTGACGACCAACTCTTCAAAGAGATATCCAGGGAGATCAATGTCTTCATTAATATGAGATGTTGAGGCTTGGTCGGCAGGATGACTTTGCAGCCTTTGTGTCAACTGTCTCAAGGGAGCGTCAGGATCATACCCCAGCCCATATGAAGACTTTTCTATGTGGCGGTGGGGTTTCCAACTTTCCAGTTGACTTTTGGTCAGGGTTGGTTCCAATGGCGTGATAATACCACGGCCATCTCCCAAACCGATTGGGTTCTGAGCGTCGTAGCCCATTTTCTTCATGATAGCTTGCGCCATTGGACTATACAGGGATAGTTGAGGCATACCTTCATTTTGGAAAGGTTCAAGCGAAGAATTTGATGAAGAAACTCCCGATTTATGGAAGAAGATTGTCTTTTCTTCTGCTGATGTTGCTGGAACAACGAAGGAAGCAGATGCTGGATCTTCTATGTCAACGGTTGTCTCCATCGGAGTGAGAGCGGGCTGAACTTGTTGATCATCAGCTTGGCTTGACGATGTATCGTCTTCTGGCTCTGAGTCCGAATCCGTGTCTTGCAAGATAGACACGAAGGAGACAACAAACTTGCCCCCAGCCCTCTGTTTTGTCTTCTTTGCTTTGGTGGTGATCACCAGAGGCTTTGAAGACTTGAGGGAGACCATGAAGGGAGATTGATTATTCTCTTCGGTTTTGATAGAGGGTTTATTTTCTTCCGGTGATTGCTGAGGAGCCTTGCCTTTGTCTTTCTGGAGATTTTCGGCAAAGGATGCTGTTTCTTCCTCCCTTTCTTCTTTTTCATCTTTGTACATCTGAGCATCTGCGAAATAGACTTCTTTGCCTTTGAAGGGCTTTTTGTCTGCAAACACTCGATGTATCAAGCCGTCATTGCCAACGAACTTGATGCACTGATGTAAAGTCGAAGGGACAACACCATTCTCGTGTATCCAGGGGCGTCCGAGAAGGATGTTGTAGCATGAAGGAGTCTTTATCGCATAGACAGTGACCTCGGAGATAAGATCACCGATTTGCAACTTGAACCTGATTTTGCCGATCGGCCTTTGAGCGCTGCCATCATATCCAAAGATGGACACAGACGTGTGGCTCAGCTTGCTAGGCGGAATGCCCAGTTCTTCGAGTGCCGAAGTGGAGATGAGGTTGAGTGCAGAACCTGGATCGATCTGGATTTTGCATACTGGCACCTCTTTGATGTACCCGGTGAAGTACAGGGGTCGGTTGTGCTTTGTCCCGCCTAGCATTTGTAGTTCTGAAATGAGACTATCACGAGTCTGTGGTGACATTCGTAACATGTCTAGGATGTGCAGACGTGCAGGTATGTGTTTGAAGTGCTGAATCAAGTCGTACTTGAAAGCCTCCTTGGGGCCTGCATTTTCATTATTCTTGCCACTAGGGGCGTTTACAACTTGTTTTCCTGAAGGGTTTACATAAGAAGCAGAAGGTTGGTTGTAGTTTTTGTGGTAATCCCGGCCAGAACGGGTACCTCTACCAACTTCAAGAGCTTCTGGAGAAGGGTCTTTGTTTAGAAGATCACCCTCGAGATCGAGGGGTTGTTCCTTCTCATTTGCTGAAGATTTCTCTGTGTCAGCATTGCCATCTTCAGTAATTGTGTTGCATGGAGCATTTTCCGGGAGCAAGTCCTGAACAGCATCCAGCAACTTTCCTTCTTTATCGAATATTTTGTTGGTCCAGACATCACCGATGAGATCGGGCATTTGGGACCAATTGACCGGATTTTCTCTGAAGAAGATTTCACCGGCTGGAATTTCTTCAAGGTGATCAGTCGGAAGAGGTTTGAGTTCCGATGTCACTGTTTCAGGAGACGAAGCCTGAGAAGGTGAGGAATTATCATCCTGAGCTATTGCATTGCAAGTAACTTTGACGGAAGATGCCTCCAAGATGAACTGTTGGGAATCAGATTCGTCCTCAGATGTAAGAGGATCGTCGATCCAACAGCTTTCTTCGTTTTCCGGGGTTACCGGAGGAGATTCCTGTAGATTTTCAGGAACTTCCGGTGCTGGGTTGTGACAAAGCTGATTGATGCGACCTTGTTCTTGCTCTATAGCAAGGTGCTGCAAGATCCTTGCGTATTCATCGAGATCAGGCACGGGAGCCAAATCTTCTTCTTCGTCTGCTCCTTGTGGTTCAACATGGTTGGGTTCCACTGGAGTATTTTCTTGGACAACCTCTTGGTCTTCTTCATCATCAGACCAGGATCCTTGCGGCTGTAATGGGTTATACCAGATTACTGGCATAAGATGAGATTCAGGGATTCATTCCTCGTCGGAGAGATATTCTCCTGTTTCGAGGGATTCTTCCCACTCATCGATGTCACTGGCGGTGTCACTGGACTCATATCCATCCATGGAGAATCCGACCACTGAGTTGTAAGAGTATGATGCCCCCTGCGTAGTTTCATCTTTGAGATGTGGTGGCATGAAATCACCAAGAGTGAATTTTCTTGCCGCCTTTGAAGCCTTAGGAGAGGAGTCTTCTGTTGCCCCCAGTGAAGCGGTAGAGGAGGTTTCTGCCTTTTCAGCGACTTCTTGCTTTTTCGGAGCTTTCTCCTGCTGTTTGAGCTTGCGGAGTTGTCTCATGGCTTGCCTTCGCTGTTGAGCGGTTGGCTTTGTTTTGACGACCTCCCAATTTTCATCTTCTAGGAGATCGGGGTGTACCCATATGGGATGTCCGTCTGATGTTGGATATGGAACCAACTCTCGGGACGTTTGGGTCATCTTTATCACCTTGAAGGAAGTAGTGATCTTCTCTTTTGGTGATTTTTGTTTTTGTCCACACGACACCATGTTGACGGAGGCAGACCCATAGTTCTTGTCGAAGGTAATGACTCCGTTTTTCCACATCTCATTTATCTTCTCTCTCACAACAAAGCATTGATTGAGAGGATGTGAGACCATCTGATGGTATGGGCAGTACCGAGGATCGTTGGTTTTGCCAACATCTCCTGGTCTTTTGGGGTCAGGCAATGTAAGTTTGCCGTTTGCTAGGAGTGCCCCAAAGATTTCTTCAACATCTTCATCGAACGGGTATTTCTTTTCTACTCGTTCTTTGAAGGCATCAGAGAGTTCAGGCTTTTTACCTGCAGCTTTGTTTTCAGCTTTCTTTTGCTGCTGAGGAGCTGACTTGGTTTGCACATTGAGAACCTCCTTTTTCTTTGGTTTTGAGATTGCAATGGCAGTCGGCTCTTTCTTTAATGATTTCTGACTGTTGAGGTCTTTGATCACCGTTTCAGCTTCCATAGATGCTTCCAGGAGTTCTCCCAGGTTCTTTGATTTGTTGCCGATGATCATGGAGCGGATTCTTGCTCTCATGTTGTTTCGGCAGATGTCGACCAGTGATGCTTGTGGCAGTACATCGGAGCATTTGTATGCCATTGCCTTCCACTTGTGAATAAAGTCATATGTTGACTCATTCTCTCCCTGTTTTAGGCTGCAGAGCTGAGCCATAGTAACAGGATGATCCTCACCTTTGAAGTGGGTTAGGAAGCGTGTCTCCAACATGGCCCAATTTTGAATGGAGTCCTCCGGCAGAGTGGAGTACCAATCAAAGGCCGTACCTTTTAGGGTACTTGCAAAGAGGCGGATTTTGAGGGCATCTTGATCCGCAATAGCTCCCGTCAGGATCTTGAAATGGATGACGTGTTGTCTGGCTGAACCTTTCCCCGTATATGTTTGGAGAGTAGGTTGCTTGAATTTTGTAGGGAACGGGACCGAGTCCATCCACAAGGGATATGGTGGCTTGATCCCATGCTCCTTTAGTGTATCCTCTTCTTTTGCTTTGGCGAGGATATCGTCAACGTCCTTTTTGGTAAGGGCGCGTGACTCACTGTTTTCCGCATTTTCCTCGTCGCCTTGATGGCTCGGAGGAGCTTCATTGTTTTGTGGACGCTGAAGATTGAGAATTAGGTTCTCTATTAGAGTCTCTATCCTCTGCTGCCCTTGCTCCAGCTGCTGGATGCGTGCGGTTACGTCATCATGCGGCGGAGGTTGCTCAGCATTTGTTACCAAGACGTTCATTCTTCGAGAGTCGAAAGAGGATACAGTCTTGGTGACTGAGCTGGAGCTCATTCTTTTAGATGAAGAGCTCGAAGAGTGGTCACTCTGATGTCCTTGGCTTGAAGGAGCGGGAGAGTTTTCTTTATGTCTTCGTGTCCGGGAGACGCTGCGAGTCACCGGTCGTCTGACATGGATTTTAGTTGCTGACTTCTGGCGTTTTCTGGTTTTGCCAACCATATGAACAGCAACAAGTTGGTCGGGTCTTTCTTTTTCGACCCATTTTTGGGAGACTTGAAGTGCAAAATCCTGGGTTCTTTGCTTCTCTAGTCTCTTTTGTCGATATGCCGTTTGGCGACGCATACGACGAGCGATTTGAGCTTTGGTTAGCTCTGGCTGTGCCCTAGCAATGAAGGAAGTAGTCCCTGGTGCGCAGCAGCCAAGCTTGTCTTCTTTGAAGATGGGCAGGGACAGGATCTGGACGCGGTCCTTTGCCTGTCGCAGCGAAGCTTTGAATTTTGCGAGTTCGGCTCCCGTTGAGAGGAAGGGTCGACTCGCAGGTGTGAAGGCCTTGACAGGTTCTTGCGGAGGCCTTACGATGCACGATTTGATTTTGGGCTTGTATGAGCAAGCCGGCTCGTGCTGAGTTGGTTTTGTTTGGCGGAGGGTAGGCTTCTCCTCTTTCATGTAAGCAAGAGGGTAGAACCGGTTCTCCTTGAGAGGGGCCAGGTATGCTGGCTTTGCTGACGTTTGTGACCTTCGCTGTTTGGGTGAAGGCCTTGGAGACCAAGTCTTTGAGCAGACCTGGTTTCTTGCTGGTTGAGGCTTTGCAGGAGCACTACGGGCCTCAGGTTTCTTGATGATCGCCCTTGGTATCACTGTAGTGATACGTTGAGGGCGGTTCTCTGCTTCTTGGCAGGTGCGGTTTCTTCTGCGGGTAGTGGGAATGGTCCCAATGACCCGAAGACAATGGTCCGGGGAGTAGAGTTTGACCCGGTGTCTTCTGAGTTGCTGAGGGAAATGACGCTTCGGCAGCTGGCAGGGCGCTTGTAAGTGCGCTTGGTTTGTTTGTCTTGGAGCATGAGCTGGTACTTGTTCTCATCAAAGGTGATGGTTAATGAAGCTGCCATTGTTAGTTTTTGGAAAACTTCTGAAACAAGACCATATCCATTAGTAATCACAAGAATATGGTGATCATAAATGGAAAATACTATGGTTTCGCCTTTTCAAGTCGCCCGAGGGGACATGGCCCAGCCCAAGCAATATGAGGAAGGCAGAAAAGCCATAGAGGGCACAATTGTTCTGAACGCAGGTAGGGTCAGCTCAGAATGAGCGTCCCAGTGACTGCTAGAAGCAATTGTGAACCTTAATTCAAATTACCGAGAAGCAAAGCTCACTCAAGGTAAAATGATATAAGGTTGAGATACAAATGTGTCGGTTGCGAATACAGTAGACCCGAAAGGGCGTACTAGCACCGCTAGGCACAAATGTTGCAAATCGCATCCTTTGAAAGGACACGAGATGGGATTTTTGAAAGGTCAAGATTGGATTCATAGGAGAGAGCAAATGGTATTCCAATCCGAAAATGAGCTCAACATTTCTGCGAGCTCGAAAGTCCGAAAAGGAAGGAACCAGGATTTCTCAAATATGAATCCAAAAGTGACGGAAGTTTTTTTTTTTAAAGTGTCAAGATTGGACTTTATAGAAGAGAGCAAATGGTATTCCAATCCGAAAATGAGTTCAACATTTCTGCGATCTCGAAGTCCGAAAAGGAAGGAACCAGGATTTCTCAAATATGAATCCAAAAATGACAGAAGTTTTTTTTTTTTTCTTCTTTTTTTTTTTGAAGATTTTTTTTTTTTTTTAAGAGTTCACATAGATCTCCAATTCGATCTTATGAAACCTCAGTTGATAGATCAGCCCCCAGGTAAGGGTAGGATTACTTAATGAACCCGTTTGGAGGACCCTTGCCTAGAACAGTCTAGCTGTCTCCACACTCTGGACAAGGCTTTTCTTAGATCCACTTTGGTCAAAGAACGCAATTGGTGCAACCTTAGTGGCTTTTTTTTTTGAAAGATTTTTTTTTTATTATGGATTCATAGAAGAGAGCGAATGGTGTTCCATTCCGAAAATGGGTTCAACATTTCTGCGATCCCGAAGTCCGAAAAGGAAGAAACCAAAGTTTCTCAACTTAAACCCAAAAGAGGAAAATCTGAAAAAAATTTGTAAATCAGATTTTTTTTTTTTTATGGATTCATAGAAGAGAGCGAATGGTGTTACATTCCGAAAATGGGTTCAACATTTCTGCGATCCCGAAGTCCGAAAAGGAAGAAACCAAAGTTTCTCAACTTAAACCCAAAAGAGGAAAATCTGAAAAAAATTTGTAAATCAGATTTTGTTTTTTTTTTTATGGATTCATAGAAGAGAGCGAATGGTGTTCCATTCCGAAAATGGGTTCAACATTTCTGCGATCCCGAAGTCCGAAAAGGAAAAAACCAAAGTTTCTCAACTTAAACCCAAAAGAGAAAAATCTGAAATTTTTTTTTAAATCAGATTTTGTTTTTGATTTTTTTTTTTATGGATTCATAGAAGAGAGCGAATGGTGTTCCATTCCGAAAATGGGTTCAACATTTCTGCGATCCCGAAGTCCGAAAAGGAAGAAACCAAAGTTTCTCAACTTAAACCCAAAAGAGGAAAATCTGAAAAAATTTTGTAAATCAGATTTTGTTTTTGATTTTTTTGAGAAAATTTTTTTAGAAACAAGAAAGACTGGAAATAAACTTAAAAGAAGAAATTTCCAAGAATCCCATCTCATGTGTTTTTTTTAGATGCAAGATCCAACATAGGCCACCAACTAAAAAGGAGCCAAAAGGAATCTAAGCACATGTTCATCAAATGAACGAGTCCCACCGGGTATGCCAGCTTGATGGTCCCGGCTTTTGTCTTTTTCCAAAGTTGCCTCCGCCCCGGGGCTGACGGGGTATGGTGGAGGGAAAAAGGAAAAGCGGGCATCAGTTTTTTTGTACGGGTATGCCAATTTCTCTTTAATACTTGGAATTTAGAAATGGTGATCCGGAGATCCACCTTCACAAGTAAAAAGGGAAATGAAACTTTTTTCTAGTTTTCCATTGCATACATATTTTAATAAAAGAGACAGTTTTTTTATTTTGCCGTAAAAGGCGATTTTTTGGCATTTATAGCCGATTTTTGGCGTTTATAGCCGATTTGTGGCGTTTATAGCCGATTTACAATTCTCATCAATAATGAAAGACAAGAGTTGTGGTTTTTTGTCTCTTTAAAAAAAATACAATTTACAACAGAAAAGTAAGAAAAAGGAATCTAACTTCTCATGCGATTGTGGGAGGGCTCGTTCAGATCGATGGTCGCGAGTCATGTATGGGCTCCGCCATCGTCCTTCAGATGAGAACATAGTGCTTGATTTCTTGGCTTGGCTCCAACCTCAGATTTTTAGAGGATAAGGACCAAGATAAGGTCCTATATCCGGTAAAAGGCTGAGTAGACGGGCTGAAAAGCCCCATCTAGCCATGTTGGATAGAAGGATAGGTGGTCTTTGAGGGGGGGTGGCCCCCTAAGGGGCTTCAATCACCTTGTTGAACTTGTTGCAACAGAGTTTTCTTGAAGGAGCAGGGTTGTAGAGATTTCTCCAAGGATTTTTGAATGATTTTCTGGCTCTTTCTGTGTGTGTCCCCCTTTTTTTCATCTCCTGGAATGCTTGGAGAGGACTCCTATTTATAGGCCTTTTGGTAGCCTTTAGGAGTGATTTATGAGCCTTTATGGTAATAAAGCTCATTAAGGGAGGAGTTACAAGTTTAATTGCTTTTTGTTTTGTAACTCCTGACCCTTGGATTTCATTGGCCGGAGGAGAGTCATGGGCATTTAATCGCCTTTAATCTCCATTATGTTAGGAGTTTCATGGCTTGAATGCCATGATTGCTTGGACTTGTAACTCCTGAACGGAGGCTTCTGATTAGGCCGTTCAAGATAATGGGTTAATGACCGCATTAACTTGCCATAAACGGGCCAATTGATTGCACTAAGTGGCCACCTTGGTAGCTGAAGAGTCGCGGGCCATGTTGCGTCTCTTGGAATTCCCTTTGCGATGATCATCGATGGATCCTTATGTAAATCAACATCAGATGATCATGTAGTTTCAGACACTGGTTGATACCAGTGGGCCGGCAGCATCTGTCCAGTCGATTTCGCGATCGGGCGGGCAGAAAGTGCACTTTTTGGTTGTTCAGCTGGCGATCAACGAAGTTTTTGAAGTTCTTGGAAGGATTCCTGTGATCTTGGCGAATATCGGCGAATTTGGAGCCTCAAAAGTCTGAATCTGGAAAAATCACAGGGACAGAACAACTCGTCTCGCGAAAACGGACGAAACGGGGGGTCCAGGGGCGAAATCGGCGCCCCGGACCTCCCAGGGTCGCCGGCCCCATGGTCTCCGGCGACCATGGGCCATGGTCGCCGGCGACCATGGCCCAGGGTCGCAGGCCTGGCCCAGGGTCGCGGGGCTCTGCGACCCTGGGGGGAAAATTGCTTCCCGGGGCCCGTTTCTGGCCGTTTTTCATCGTTTTTCGCTTCCGTTTTTTTTGTTTGTTTTCTATGACATTTCTCCAAATTTTTGGCTTGATTTTCCTCTGAAAAACATGATGAGAATCCTTGCAAATTGGTTTGCAAAGTTTCCGATTTTCCGGGAAAAGCCGAGCGTAGAACTGCTGATTTTCCGCCAGAAGCTGAAACAGGGTCAAACGATGTCGGAATGACCTGAAATTTGAGGTGAAGCTTCTTGAGCATTAAATAAGACCAACCATGGGCTTTCTTTTGAGTTTTGAAGCCGTTTGGGGTCATGCAAATGCTTGCCTTTGATTTCATTGCGAGGGAAATGCCGAGCTTTGACTTTTGGTCAAACGATGTCCGATTGACCTGAAATTCGACGTGTGACTCCCTCATCAGTAGTTAGGACCAACCATAGGCTTTCGTTTGAGTTTTGAAGCCGTTTGGAGTCATGCAAACGCTTGCCTTTGTTTCTCCTGCGAGAGAGATGCCGAGCTTTGACTTTCGGTCAAACGATGTCCGATTGACCTGAAATTTGATGGGGAGCCTTTTGGAGTTATTTTGAGATGATCCACAAGCTCCGAATTGGGTGCCATGGTCCCGGGGTGCTCAGCTGCCGGGAGCTGCTGCTTAGCTGTTGGAGAAGTGAAGCTAGGCCAAATGATATCGAAATGACCCGAAACTTCATGTGTACCTCTCTTTTGGTTCTTTTGAGTGACTTTGCAGTTTTTGTTTGATTCTGACAAGATCTGATGCTTGAAGTGGCGCCTGCCTATTTTTGGTAGGATGCGGCTCCATGTAGCTTTTGGTGTGAAGAGGCAAAGTGACATTTTTGGTGTCAACACTTGTGTATGTGATAGACCTTGTGTGCATTGGATTGAACTTGATAGTAATATATTTGTTCCATGTCACACACCATTAGCATCATAATGTTCATGTTGCCACCTCTCATGCTCTTATAGGTAAATCTCTTGACCACCATGTTTATGTGTTCATAATATTGGTTGGTTATTAGTTGAGGTTGGCTTCATACTTGAATTTCATTTCACTCATTCTTGCACATGATAAGTCATATTTATTGATTGAATGAAATGATTTTAAAAACCTTCATAGCATATGCTTTCCATAGTTAGATTATTTGATGCTATGATTAATAAACCCCATTGCTTCATGGATAGCTCTAATTTGGATTTTTCCTAATAGTCATACTTTTAAATCTATTTTAGAGTGATTGATTTAATAGTCATATCCTTAAATCTCAATTGGTATTCTTTGTTTTTCCAATTGGTATCCATGATTGCTTTTCCCATTAGACCTAGCTCTCTTTTGGTAATTTGATCATATTGTGCTCCATAGTTAAATGAATCTAATCATTTCCTTGAAGTTGACCCTCATTTGGTGAAACCATCTACTTCTTGAACCAAATAGTTATATCTTGTCAAATGTTTGACAAAAGAAGAGAATGGATTGAGGGGGAGTGTAAACCTTAATAGGAAGTATTAGTTTTGATCAAATTGTCCCTTGGATTGCCTTTGAGCCCTTAGAGATAACTTCCATACATGTTAGCCTGTTATGATTATCATTTTCGATTTCTTTTGTTAACAGGTGCTACTAAAGGTATTTTCCTTATTTCATGTGTGTAGGTACCTTTGCAATTTAATGTCAAAGGGGGAGAGAGAGTTCAAGTACTCAAAGATCTCCTACTCTTCAAAGGGGGAGAAAGCATTCAAGTTCTCAAGAGGGGAATAGAGAATGCATATCTTGCCAAAGGGTGAGAGAGGCATGGTCAAAGGGGAAGAGCTTATAAAAGAAAGAAAGCTTGGAGCTAGAGAAGATGCTTGGCCATAGAGAGGAAAGAAGAAGAGAAAGCTTGAAGAATGATCAAGCTCCAAGCATCAAGAAGATTGAAGAAAGAGCCCAAGAGCCCAAGCTAAGAGAAGGAGCATCCAAGAAGATTTCAAGACTTGTCCAGCTTAGGGGGAGCTGAAGACTTGTTGTGTTAATTCAATGATAAGTAAGTTGCCATCAAATTGCAAAGGGGGGGATTGTTAGGGTTTTTGTATTTGCAATTTGATGGATGCATTAACATATTCATATCAATTGAATTTACACTCTTGCATTGTTTTAGAAAACCTTGAAATCTGGTTTTATACATGCATTGCTTTTAAGAATTGTAAAAGTATTGTTTTATGCATGTTTTGTTTCTAAACTTGGATGCATTGATTTTAGAATTCAAACTCTTTTGAAAACCTAATTCTTTGTGAATTATATTTGGAAAATCAATTTGAGAAGTTAGGTTTGTGCATTGCATACATTCATCATTTTCAGAATCAGTTTTATATGCATTCTCATTTGAAAAGAGTTTTATCAAATCAAGCTAGCCTTTGGTTTTAAACTTTTGAATCATTTTAGGCTTTGTGTGTTTCATGTTTTTAAACATCTTAGAACGACTTAAAACATGTTATTTAAGCTTGATTTAGTGGCCAAAAAGATCCCCAAAGAAATACCTTCAAATGTGCAAAAGTTGGAAATTTTGCAAAAGGGGAGTGACCTGTGCAGTGTCGCCGGTCGACCGAGACCTACTTCCCGGTCGACCGGGACCACTGTCGGTCGAGTGGACAGTTTTTGAACTGTATCATGCCAACGGTCAGAAATATGACCGTTGTGCTTTCTCGGTCGACCGAACCCTGTGTCTAGGTCGACCGAGGACTAGCCGTTGGGCATTTTTGGTTATAAAAATGAGTTCTTTCCTTTGTCCAAAGTTGGAGATTTTTAAGCCTTCTTTGAGGAGCTTTGAGACAAGACAAAGGGGAGGAACTAAGAGAGACCAAAGGGGTCATTAAGTGAAGCTTAAGCATGGATCAACTAAGTTAAATCTCCAAGTAAGTTTTACTTTTAATTAATCATTTGTTATGTGCTTTATTTGAAACTTTGGAAAATGATTTCAAGCATGATAACAATGATGTGTTGAATCCATTCTTCCCTTCATCTTTGATATTCAAGATTGGATTCATCACTTTGATTTCAACCTAAGTTTGGTTTTAAACTTTCTTAATCATGCTTAGCCTAAATCTTTGATTTCTTTTATTGCATGATTATTTCACTTGGTTGAAACTTCCCTTGTTGTTTTCATTCATTTAATCTTTAGTCAAATTAGTTTTGAAAACAACATTGCACATGCATCACTTGATTAGGCTTAAACACTTTCATACAACTTGTGATCTTTAGATTTTCATATCATTCACAAGTGTGTAATTGTTCAAGTGATTTGCATAGAACTTCAATCATATCTTTTTGTGCCTTAAACTTTCAAATTGCATTAAGCATAAATTGATTGAGCTTACTTTTAAATTTGATTGAAGTTATCACACACACACATCATGAGCATACATCTTTGCATTCATTTAGTGTTTGTGTGAGTTGATTTAAATTTTCATATCCACTTATTTAGAGGCAAATTCAATTGAGCTTAAATTGTATCTCTTGGAGTGTTCTTTTGTGAAGACACCTTCTTTGAGAAATCTCTCATTTGTAAAGGTTATTGCTTAGCCTAAGAAAAGCATCTTGTAAGGTTATTGCTTAGCCTAAGAAAAGCATCTTGTAAAGGTTATTGCTTAGCCTATAAAAGCACATTGAGAGGTTGTTGTTTAGCCTAGAAAAACAACATTGTAAGGGTTATTGCTTAGCCTAGTAAAAAGCATAAATAGTGGAAATCCGGTGGGGTGATTAGATCACAAGCCGGTAGTGGATGTAGGCATTGAGGCCGAACCACTATAAACCTTGGTGTTGTGGTGTATGCTTGTGGTGATTCATTTATTAGCTTCCGCTTATTGTTTGATTAATCATCACATGTGACTAGTTTTTGTTAAGAAGTTAAAATTGGTTAAAATTGGTCACAATTGTAGCTCACCCTATTCACCCCCCCCCCCTCTAGGGTTAGGATCCCAAGGACTTTCACATACATGATACACGAATACCTAGACAACCCATCGAAGCACACCAAGCCACGTGCTATGATTTCAAAACCCCATTAATGGTCACGTGAGAGTGGTTTCATGGTTTCCAATATCTAAGGCCCAAACCTAGGCTAATAATCTCGTTACTAACAGGAAAGTGGTCTAAGTAATTAATGTCCTTAGCTACCTACCTACCTGATCCCTAATCATCACGAGACATGTATCCTTGGATTCTACGCCCAAAGAGCTTTCCAACGGTATATGGATAGCGAAATTCCGACGTATGGTTCAGAAGTTATGACCCATAGAAGTTTGCCCCCTTTATATATATATATATATATATATATAAAAGCGCGACGGACCAACATGTTTCCGATTCGTCGGATGGATGATCCAACAGTTGCATCATCCATGTCAATAGTGGCCATTCAATGTTCTCTATTTCTTTTTTTTTTTCTTATTTACTCATGCTCAGGTGGATAATGTCAACGTCCTGAACGTTCAAGCCATCAATCAACGTTTCTTTGGCTTTTTTTTTTATTCATTCAACGTACTATGCACTGATGTCTTGGCCGGACGTTCAGAATGTTGAGAACGTCCGGCCATCTGCGTCCCCCTCTTTTTTTTTTCTTTTCTGTCAAATACAAAAACCGCATTTTTTGCAGTGTTTCACCCAATCCATTCCAAAAATTCACCCCTGCACAAAACTGAGCCACCGTGCTCCCCCAATAATTCATTCCATCCATCATCATTTCCACTTACATCAATTAATACTAAAATTAACAATTAAATTAAATTAACCCAAATTAATAATAGAACAGCCTTGGAATTAGGAAAACCTAACAAGAAAACACAACAAATCAATCGAAGACATACACGCATACTTAATTATAAAATGCAGATCTACTTGCCTCAACCAAGAAGAAGATTGGAATTGAGGAAATCTGAGGAGAAGCCCTACCACTGCAGAAACCTCGATCTACCCCGTCCAAACGCAATCTAACACGCAAAGAAGAAGAAAAGAGAGGAAAAGATTAAGATCTAACCTAAATCTAAACCAAAGAGAATTGATTGAAAAGATGAAAGAGAGGGAAATCTTACCAAACTGACGTCAATGGAAAGAGGAGATCGCGAGGAAGAAGGTGAGCGGCTCGGATCGCGGAAGTGATCCTTCAGGGAAGGAGTTCTGGAGCCTTGGAAAAATGAGGAAGAAGAAGAAGTTGCGGTAGGTTATCGTTCGTTGCAGAGAAAGAAAAGAGATTAGGGTTAATCTCTTGTTTAAGAAGAAAGGGAGGGGGAAAAGACTAAGTTACCCTTTAAGTGGGTCTGGAGAAAGAATTAATTATTAGAAGGGTTTCTGTTCGTCGGATCACAACGAGCCAGAAGACAAAATTGATCAACGAGACGAGACCTTTCCAACAAACCCAAAATCACGGCGATAGGAATTTTTCGGAAAAACACTCAATTTTTCCCTAATTTGCAAACTACCCCCTACTAGGGTCAAATGAACTCAGAATCGCACGAAACTCCGCAGGCACTATTCTAACACTAAAAGAAACTCACTGACCATCTAAACCCACTTAAATATCTAATAAAAAAATAATTATAATAATATCAAAATAAATGGGTCAACGAGCCGGTTATTGGGCCCAACTGACCTAGTATGGTCACAGACCTTACATCTCTCACCTCTAAAAAGAACATTTGGTCCCCCAAATGCCTAAACATACCTCATTAGGAAAAAAATAAGGATAGGCCTTTTGCATCTGGTCCTTGAGCTCGCATGTGGCCTCCTCCGGAGTATGATGCTCCCATTGTACCTTAACCCCCTGAATGGTCTTGGTACGCAGCACTACTTCCTTGGTGTCGATGATCTGTGCCGGACGCTCCACATAGGTTGCATCTGCTTGAATCTGAAGGGGCTCGTGCTGCAACACGTGAGTAGGATCTGGAACATATTTCCGAAGCATTGAGACATGAAAAACGTCGTGCACACCGGCTAGCTCAGGCGGTAGCACCAGACGATAGGCCACGTCTCCGATCCTGTTGTTAATCTTAAATGGTCCCAGAAACCTTTTCGCAAGCTTCCCTTTCTGTCCAAATCTGACAACTCCTCTCATCGGTGACACCTTCAGAAACACCTTATCCCCCACTTGGAATTCCAGAGGTCTCCGCCTCTTGTCTGCATAACTCTTCTGTCGATCACGGGACTCTTTCATCCTCATCTGAACAATTCTGACTTTCTCACTGGAGTCAGCAACCTCTGAGGGTCCATGGAAACTCCAAACTCCTACTTCCTCCCAACATGCTGGGGTCCTGCATCTCTGCCCATATAATGCCTCAAATGGTGCCATTCCAATACTTGAATGATAGTTGTTATTGTAGGCAAACTCACATAAAGGCAAGCTTTCATCCTAACTCTCCTTGAAATCCAAAACACATGCTCGGAGAAGATTTTCCAATGTCTGGATGGTACGCTTAGACTGTCCATCTGTCTTGGGGTGGTAAGTTGTGCTGAACTTCAACTGAGTACTCATAGATGATTGGAAAGTAGACCAAAACCGAGAGACGTCTCGATCGGATACTTTGGACTTAGGCACTCCATGCAACTTGACTATATTGTCCCTGTACAACACAGTCATCTTGTTCATAAACTGACCAGTCTTGAATGACAGAAAATGTGCTGACTTCGTCAATCTACCCACAATCACCCAAATAGCATTATTGCCCTTCCTGGTGTTTGGCAACCCTGACACAAAATCCATAGTGATGTGCTCCCATTTCCACTGCTGAATGTCCAATGGGTGAAGCAAACCAGGAGGCTTTTTGTGTTCTGCCTTAATCTGCTGACAAGTCATACACTTAGCGACAAATTTTGCAATCTCTTTCTTCATTTTCACCCACTAATAGTGATTCTTCAAATTCTGATACATTTTGGTGCTCCCTGGGTGAACTGAATATCTGGTGTGGTGCGCATCTGTCATAAGCTCTAACTTGATGTCTTGCACATCTGGTACACACAACCTATCTTTGCAGTACATGATTCCTTCAATCAATCTGAACTCTGAATGATCATCAATGTGGTCAATAATTCTCTGCAACTCAGGATCATCCTTCTGAGCTTCCTTGATCCTGTTAACTATTTCTGGCTCCCAAACTCCCATAGTAGCAACCAATACTTTCTCATTAGCAGGCCATACCTCCACATCCATATCTCTGAACTGCTCCATCCGTCTCCATTCTGGCATTACACACCCACTGAAAGCTGCCTTCCTACTGAGAGCATCTGCTACCACATTCACCTTACCAGGATGGTACTTGATCAGAAAATCATAATCCTTTATGTACTCCATCCATCTCTGCTGCCTGTTATTTAGATCGCCCTGTGTGAACAGATATTGCAGACTCTTGTGATCCGTGTGCACGTCAAATCTCTCTCCATACAGATAATGCCTCCACAATTTCAATGCAAACACCACTGCTGCCAGTTCTAAATCATGTGTGGCATACTTCTTCTCATGATCCTTCAACTGCCTGGACCCATATGCTATCACTTTATCATTCTACATGAGAACGCAGCCCAATTCAATCCCTGATGCATCTATATAAACCACAAATCCTCCATTGCCTGAGGGTAAAACAAGTATGGGCGCTGTAGTTAACCTGGTCTTCAACTCTTGAAAGCTCTTCTCACATTCTTCTGTCCACACAAATGGGATATCCTTCCTTGTCAACTTAGTGAGTGGAGATGCTATGGTAGAAAACCCTTTCACGAACCTCCTGTAGTAGCCCACAAGTCCCAGAAAACTGCGAATCTCAGCTACATTTCGTGGACTACCCCAATTAACAAACGCTGCTACCTTCTTAGGGTCCATTGTCAATCCATCCTTAGAGATAATATGACCCAAAAATGCCACTTGCTCCAACCAAAATTCACATTTGTTCAGTTTAGCATATAATTGGTTATCCCTCAAAAGCTGCAACGATGTCCTCAACTGATGCTCATGCTCCTCCTTAGATTTTGAGTACACCAATATATCATCAATGAAGACTACTACAAACTGATCTAGGAAAGGAGCAAACACCTTATTCATCAATGCCATAAAGACAGTGGGTGCATTTGTCAACCCGAAAGGCATCACGAGGAACTCAAAATGGCCATATCTCGTCCGGAATGCAGTCTTAGGAATATCCTCTTCTCTGACTCGCAATTGATGATATCCGGATCGCATATCTATCTTCGAAAAGAATTGGGCTCCCTGCAATTGATCAAACAGCTCATCAATCCTAGGTAACGGATATTTGTTCTTAACTATCACCTGATTCAGCTGTCGGTAGTCTATCCACATTCTCATAGTACCATCCTTCTTCTTCACAAATATCACCGGAGCTCCCCACGGTGAAACACTGGGTCTGATGAAACCCTTATCCAACAGATCTTCTATCTGAGTTTTCAACTCCTTCAATTCTGCTGGAGCCATCCTATACGGAGCCCTAGATATAGGTGTTGTACCCGGTTGCAATTCTATCGTGAAGTCCAACTCATGAACATGTGGCAAACCAGGAATCTCCTCCGGAAATAAATCCGGGAATTCTCGCACCACAGGAATCTCTTCAACAGTCTTAGACTCCTTGTCTTCCGCCATAAATGCGACAAAGCCTTCACAACCACTCCTTATCAATCGTTCTACCTTCAACACAGAAATCAACTGAGTGGAAGTAGACTTCTTAGCTCCCACAAACTCAACACTACAATCTGCATCCTGTAACCTCACTGTCTTGTTAAAACAATCTAATACCGCTCGGTTCGCTGCTAACCAATCCATTCTAAGAATCACGTCAAACTCCGACATCGGTAAAATAATCAAACTGACAGTCATCACAACTCCTCCAATCTGAATACTACATCTAGGGTAGATAACATTACAAGGTACATATCTTCCCACAGGGGTAGCTACTATCAAATCATATGGTAGTGTCTCCTTATCCTCCCCCAAGTGAAGTGCAAAAGCTGGTGCAACAAATGAGTGTGTAGATCCAGGATCAAATAGAACTTTAGCATCAAATCCACAAACTGAAAGTGTACCTTCTATGACATTGCATGCAGCCTCTGCCTCCTCATGCGTCAGAGCATAAGCTCTCCCTGCCAGCTGGGGACGTTGCTGTTGATACTGCTGTTGTGGCCTAGGACCACGAGCCTGGAATCTGGGTGGTGCCGGAGGTCTCTGCTGGAATCGCTGTTGTGCTACTGGAGGACGCTGCTGTGGTACTGGAGGACGCTGCTGGGGTGGTCTGACAATCATCTGTTGCTGCTGGGGTCTAACCTGTGCAGGTGGCACCTGTCTCAACGGCTGCGCAGGATGTGGATGCCTGAGCCCCGGACTTGGGAATGCTGGTGGTGCCACTCCTGTCCTCCCTAGACAGTTGCGAACTTTATGCCCTGGGTCTCCACAATGAAAACATGCACCCGTCTGTTTCCTGCAATCGCGGACATGATGACTTCCCCCACAAAAAGTGCAAGTGATGCGCTGAGGTAACTGGCGAAGCACTGGTTCAACCCGAAGCCTCTTAAATGCTGGCTGCTGATAATACTGGGAGGAAGAACCCTGTGCCTTGGGTTGAGGTATTAATGCCAAGATCCTCTGCTGCTCCAAGGCAATCACATCCTTAAAAGACTCATCTGCCCAATAAGCTTCTTTGACCACATCATCATAATCAGTTAGCTTACTACGTTGTACTTGCATCTTGATATCTGCTCGCAGTCCCTTGATAAACCTCCAAACTCTCTCCGATTCGGGCTGAATCAGATTCCCTACAAACCTGGATAGGTGGGTGAAAGAGATCTCATAGTCTTGTATTGACAGATCACCCTGAACCAATCTCTTAAACTCTTCCATCTTCTGATCATGGTAGTGCTCAGGGATAAACTTCTTTTGGAACTACTCAATGAAGGTCTTCCAAGCTACATCTTCTGCGATCGTTTCATAAGGGTGCTTCACTATCTTCCACCACCTCTCTGCTACCCCACGGAACATGTGGGTCGCTAGCTGCACCTGTTGGACACCCGTGCACTTGAATACTACATAGATTTTCTCCATCTGAACAACCCACTCATCTGCAACAGCGGGGTCCTCAATGCCATGAAACTCTGGCGGGAACCTCTTCCTGAATTTCTCAACCAGCTCGTTAAGATCATATTCCTTGGGCTGTGGCTGGCCCACTTTCTGCACTACCTCAAGCATCTGAGCCTGGAATACAGCTTGACTCTCGTTCTGCCTAGTACTCTGTTCAACCAAATCCTTCCGAGATTGAATGAATGCTGGCATGAATCGATGAAATTGATTCTCTGGGCCACTCTGAGAAGAACTACCCTCTGGCGGTGGTCCGTTATTAGATCGGGTGGGTCTACCAGCCATCGTCCTGTAAAACATTCAAGGTTAGTTCCAATATGCCCCAAGCTAACAATACAATGCTAAGAAAGAACTACAAAGCCAACCTACTAACTAACGGAATCCTCACACGCGTCCTATGGTTTCTAAAAATTTTACCCTGAGAAACCATCCATTGCTCTGATACCATCCTGTCACATCCTCCGAACCCGATTAGAAAATAAACCGGATCCGGGGAGTGAAATTTTGGGCCAATTAAAAAATTTTGCCCCTTTTGGCCCAAGGATCGTAAGTCCGCTGTGAGGATATTGCATTTCAAACCTCAAGTAATATAAAACTAGGAAATTCATACTATTTGAGGCATATTAAATTTCGAAGCAATGAATAACAATCTCCTTAATAATTAAAGTTGCACAAGGAAATGATAAACTAATCAAGGAATTAAAGTATTAACAAAGGTCATCCCAATATCCAAAGCCTTTTAAAAGAACATGATGTCAATGAAAGAAAAGTTCAACAAAGAATAAAAATGAATTAAATAAAATCTAAAGTCTGTCCCAAAGTGAGTCTCTCATGTGCTTGGTAATGATGACGCTACTCTACGTCATCGGCACTCCACTCCCGTGCCTCCTCTGCTGGTTGGAGATCCTCTGGGATCTCCTCACCAGCCTGCTCCTCGTAGTAGTACTCACCTGGGAGTCTGCACACCAAGGAACAGAGTTAACGACATGTTGAGCAATAGATAAGCAAGATATAATTAAAACATAACATGCATCAAATATAAGAGTAATGACAAGTACAAGATCGTAGGAATACAAGGAACAATACTAGGCATGTAGCATGAGTAAATAACCATCAGAATCATAAATAGAAATCCTAGCAATACTAACAATCACCACTACCAATGCAATGTAATGCAATGCACAAGAGGGAGACTCCGTGGATGTCCAAGCCACCTCACGGGGTACTAATAACAATCCTATCCGGACTACTGATACCAAAGTCCGGCTCTAGGGGATCCAAGCTCCCGGTCCTGGGGATAGTAGCACGATCCAAGCCCGCTCCCAACTATTCAACGCCATGGACGTCGTCCAAAGCCGACTGCCCACCCCAATGTTCGAGTAACCGGCCCATCAATAAATCCCAAACTGCAACTGGCCATGATATGCAAATAATAATAATAATAAAGTGATGTTGACCCGCGGGAAAAACCAAGACAAGCAAGTTTGGCTAGCTCAGCACACAAAGCGTGTTCTTAGGGATTATATCATTCAAACAATACAAGTTAGACCATCCACAGGATAATCCCTTACATTCTAGCCAGTCATGTTTATCAATACACGATACATGGTTCCTAAGGTACACTCTAAATCAAGTCCTTGTTCTAATTCTACAAGAGTTTATGTTTCATAATTAATTAGGTGTTTTATGCCAAGAGAGTGTACAAGGATACAAAATCAACGGATACAATTAACAAATCAAGGAGAGATTACAATCCAATCCTAGGCCAGTGTTGTCATCCATGTATCATATGTGTTTTAACGGAGTGCGTGGGGAATTCGAAAAAATCAATGCTTATAAAGAATTTCCTTGGTGTACAATCATGTTGAGCATCGATTGATTCAATTCCATACGCATTCTGTTAAACCATACATGATACACTACTACCTAGACAACCCATCGAAGCACACCAAGCCACGTGCTACGATTTCAAAACCCCATTAATGGTCACGTGAGAGTGGTTTCATGGTTTCCAATATCTAAGGCCCAAACCTAGGCTAATAATCTCGTTACTAACAAGAAGGTGGTCTAAATATTTAATCTCCTTAGCTACCTACCTACCTGATCCCTAATCATCACGAGACATGTATCCTTGGATTCTACGCTCAGAGAGCTTTCCAACGGTATATGGCTCGCGAAATTCCGACGTATGGTTCAGAAGTTATGACCCACAGAAGTTTGCCCTCTTTATATATATATATATATATGGGAAAGTTTCAAGTGCATCTATCCCTCACCATAGGGTGAGCGACACTTCCCACTTTTGCGCATGAAGACGAGGAAGTGTACCTCACCCTATGTATTTGAAAAGTAACTTTTGTACTTGAAAATGCCCAATTATAGAAGTGTCCCTCACCCTATGGTGAGGGATGGATGCACTTGAAACCTCCCCTATATATATATATATATATATATAAAAGCGCGACGGACCAACATGTGTCCGATTCGTCGGATGGATGATCCAACAGTTGCATCATCCATGTCAACAGTGGCCATTCAATGTTCCCTATTTCTTTTTTTTTCTTATTCACTCATGCTCAGGTGGCTAATGTCAACGTCCTGAACGTTCAAGCCATCAGTCAACGTTTCTTTGGCTTTTTTTTTTATTCATTCAACCTACTATGCACTAATGTCTTGGCTGGACGTTCAGAGCGTTGAGAACGTTCTGAACGTCCGGCCATCTGCGTCCCCCTCTTTTCTTTTTTTTTTTTCTTTTTTGTCAAATCCAGAAACCCCAATTTTTGCTGTGTTTCACCCAATCCATTCCAAAAATTCACCCCTGCACAAAACTGAGCCACCGTGCTCCCCCAATAATCCATTCCATCCATCATCATTTCCACTTACATCAATTAACACTAAAACTAATAATAAAATTAAATTAACCCAAATTAATAGCAGAACAGGCTTGGAATTAGGGAAACCTAACAAGAAAACACAACAAATCAATGGAAGACATACACACATGCTTAATTATAAAATGCAGATCTACTTGCCTCAACCAAGAAGAAGATTGGAATTGGGGAAATCTGAGGAGAAGCCCTACCACTGCAGAAACCTCGATCTACCCCGTCCAAACGCAATCTAACACGCAAAGGAGAAGAAAAGAGAGGAAAAGATTAAGATCTAACCTAAATCTAAACCAAAGAGAATTGATTGAAAAGATGAAAGAGAGGGGAATCTTACCAAACTGACGTCAATGGAAAGAGGAGATCGCAAGGAAGAAGGTGAGTGGCTCGGATCGCGGAAGTGATCCTTCAGGGAAGGAGTTCCGTAGCCTTGGAAAAATGAGGAAGAAGAAGAAGTTGTGGTAGGTTATCGTTCGTTGCAAAGACAGAAAAGAGATTAGGGTTAATCTCTTGTTTAAGAAGAAAGGGAGGGGGAAAAGACTACTAAGTTACCCTTTAAGTGGGTCCGGAGAAAGAATTAATTATTAGAAGGGTTTCTGGTCGTCGGATCGCAACGAGCCAGAAGACAAAATTGATCAACGCGACGAGACCTTTCCAACAAACCCAAAATCACGGCGATAGGAATTTTTTAGAAAAATACTCAATTTTTCTCTAATTTGCAAACTACCCCCTACTAGGGTCAAACGAACTCAGAATCGCACGAAACTCCGCAGGCACTATTCTAACACTAAAAGAAACTCGCTGACCATCTAAACCCACTTAAATATCTAATAAAACAATAATTATAATAATATCAAAATAAATGGGTCAACGGGCTGGTTATTGGGCCCAACTGACCTAGTAAGGTCACAGACCTTACAAATAGTATTGATAGTGTGCGAGAATCCTTCCTCTTTATTAAACGTGAGGACTCAATCGTCGAAGAAATCCTGAATGACGTTTCACAAGGTGCCGCAAGCATTAGGAGGAGTGACTGATGATTTGATGATATCAACAGTATTTGGGTCATGGACCCATCCCATCTCCTCTAGCCTTTTGGATGCGAGGGGTTGTATTTTCCCAGACTTCAGGAGTTCTTGAGAGATTCCTTCCATCTCTTGGTCCTTGAAGTCGTACCTCCGGGATTTTCATACACTGGTTCCTTTCTTTTTATCGGCCATCCTTCTGGGTTATGGGATGTTTTTTTCCTTTTTCTCGTACTGGGTGTTTGCTATGGCCAAAGAAAGCTTTCTCTTACTTAGTTCGGAATGAGAACCTCCTAGGCTCGTTCTCTTGCTTTTCTCTTTTAATTACTGCTTCTATGTTCGCAGCCACTTCGAATATTTGTGCGAACGAGATGGGTTTCACAATTACGAAGTATTTTTGAAACTTCGTTCTCAAGTTTCGCATGCAAATATCAAAGATTGTCTTCTGGTTGATTTCCTTGCATTACATAGAGAGGTTTCTCTATCGGTTAAGATATGCTTCCGCTGACTCGTCTTTTCCTTGATGGGTTTCCAATAGTACTTTGGAGGTTACGGGCAGTGCTTGTGCCAAAAATTGTATTGTGAATATCTCTTGGAGGTCTTGGAAGGTCCGGATGGATTGCTTGGGTAACCCTTCAAACCATTTGAATGTGTTTCCTACCAATGTGCTAGCGAATAGCATTACCCGTTGTCCGTCATTTTCGAGTAGCCCTCCAGTCCTCATAGAGAAGTGCCATAAATGTTGTAGAGCTGGACTAGTCCCATCAAAAGTAGGTATGTATTGTAAGACCCCGACCCCTAACTCTCGTGTTAAGTGTTGTTTTAGTTGTGGATTAGTTTTTTAAGTGAGATTAGAGGTGGTTTAACTTTGTTTGTGAGTTTGATTAGATTTTTTATAGCTTTGGGGAATTTTGAGAGTCGTTGGGATCGTCTTGACCTAGCCTGGGGTGGCCCGTGTGACGAGTGTCTTATCGTTTATCTTAAAAAATTCTGATTTTACTCCTCTCGATTTGTTTTATTGACCTCAACAATTTTTATGCTCCTTCTATCTGAATTTGAAACCCAGAAACCACGTTTTTCAAGAAAAAAGGCAAAACCGATTTTTCACACCAAATATGTGCATGAATTTCTATATTTGCAAATCATGAGGAAAATATACTTTTTGAAAACTAGATTTTTCGACGATCAGCTTTCTCTATTTCGTCGATCTCATCCGGGACCCGCAAGGTGGTGTTTTGGCCACTTTAAGTTTTGGGGCCAGTGGGGCGCACAACCCACTTAAAGTCAACTTAAAAGCCCACGTTGCGTTATCTTTTAATTCCTTTCGGTTCCTGATTTTGAACCAGAGAAGAGCTTTGTCTTCTTCTTCCTCTTCTTCTTCCTCTTCCAGCTCTTTCTTGCTGTTGCATGTCCCTCCCAAGCTAACCCAAATTGGAAGCTGATCTCACCACTCTCTTCCTCATCACCTAGGCTTCCATTAGATATCTTTTGTAGAGATTTCAACCAAAATCTCTTCTCTATTGAATCCTTTCTTCTTGGATAAAGCTTTTCCAGGTAAGGATTTGACCCCATCTCTTAGATTTGGGTTCTCTGGACCTTTAGGTGCTTCTTTTTGTTGCATGCAAACACTTTTGAAAAGATTTATTTTCTGTCTTGTTTTGGGGGCATTTTGAGTCGGATTTTCTTGGGGCATTTGTGGAAAGGTGTTTCTAGCAGTTTGGTGGTGCTTATGAGAGAGTTTTGGGACCAATTGGAAATCAGGCAAGTGAATAAATTGATATTGGAATGCATGCAATTAAACTTGTGTTTCTCTTTCAAAGTTTGATGTGGAATTTCTATTTCATTGATTCATTTCCTTTGGTTATGCAAGGTGGATTTCCTAAGGGTTTTCATGTTCAGATTATGTATTCATATTCCTGCAATGTTTTAAACGTTTAGTTGGGTTCAGATTTCTGCAATGTTTTAAAGATTCAGATTTTGTTCGGATTTATGCAATTTTAGTGTTAAGTTGTGTTCAAAATTTCTGCAGAGTTTTTGTGTTCAGCCGTGTTCAAATTTAAATTTCTGCAGGTTTTAGTGTTCTGTTCATGTGCTGATTTCTGTAGGTTTTAGAGTTCAGTTATGTTCAGATTTCTGCAGGTTTTTGTGTTCAGTTTATGTCCAGATTTCTGCAGGGTTGTGTCCATGATAACATGGAAAATTCTGGTCATGGGTTGGTTTTGCAAGGCTGGAAATTTGATTTCTAAAACTCTGTGTTTACTCATGTTAATATATGACTCTTTTCATTCAATTTGTTTATGAAATGAGGTACTTTATTGAGTGTTGGACAGAGTTAGTTGAGGTTAATGGAAACTCAGTTGTAGTGCTGGAGAGTGTTTGATTGAGAATGAAGATTGAAAAACTCAGAAAAATTAGAAGAAGGGAGGATTTTTGCGCCTGACTAGGGGCTGGACAGAAGCGAGCCAGGCCACTACCTGGCAAAAATGCAGGTAGAAAGCTAGCTCGCTATAGTAGGTCACTATCATTATGTTATTATCTGCTTTATTCATCTGCCGGACTATCGCGTTTGATACGTCACTTTTGATGCCATAGGTAGCAGGTCCTTCGTTCCGAGCTGGAGTGCAGGCAGTGGATTTGGAGCCTTGTGTTTTGATAAATTTGTTGTGTTGACTATGTCATTTAGAAGTCGAGTTTGGCACCAAAGTTTGTCACATAATTTGGGGTAGCAGTTTGTTTAGTTAGTTATCTTGGATGGCTTTTGTTCACCTTTTTCTTTGGGACTTTCATGAATATACTTTAATAAATTGTCTTGTTACTGTTTGTGGGAAATGAATTGTCTTGTTACTGTCAGCTCAACCTTTTATGGCTTTTGATTTGTTCCAGTCTGAATATAAGCTTTGATTTGATGGCTTTAGGCCACGGGCTCTGAGTCGAAACGCCACGTAAGCTTCCGCGAAATATTTAGGTTGTGTTGGAATTCTGATATCCTCACACAAGTAGATCATGGGAAAAGAAAAAATTTTAATTAACCCCGAATCTCGTTCTCCAAGATTGGATCGCTGCAGGATCCCAGTTGCAGGGCGTGACATGTATGGTAATCTATACTTTTTTAGGAATGGCACATTGTCCATCCATTTTGGGTTAGGCTTTCCTTTAGTGGGATGGTACCCACCAACTTCCTCCCAGATCCTATAAGCCTCTGCCTGGACTTTTGCTCTTGACTCTATCGCCCTGCCTTTCAGGTTCTGTGACCGTCCGCTGTGCCTGTCAGGCTGTCTGGTGTGGAAGGGTCCCTCCTTTTGCTCTAGGACCACTTCTTTTGCAAGGCCCTCATTCGAACCTGCCGATTATTTTTCTAAATTCCTTTTCTCAGCAGCATTTTCCAATTTCTCCTTTAGTTCCGTCAACACATCCATTAAATTTCCGATTTGCTTGTCCTATTTTTGCAGGCAATACTGGAGAGGTTCCTCCGGCTGGTACCTCCCCGGGCTACTTTCGGGACTCTCTTCTCCATTTACCTTCGCCATGCAAACGTTAGAGGACCGTACCTCTTTTGAGATAGAAATATCTTCGTCTTGGCTCTTTGGAAAGGCATGGAGTCCCATTTTAATGGATTTTCCACCTAATGCGTCCGTGACCACTATTTAATTTGCTTTGGGAACGTGGCCCCCGTATGATGCCTTCATTTGAAATGACAGTTTGGTCCCACCATCAACTTCTTGGCGGTGATGGTTCCAGTTCTAGGTTAGTGTCAACCTTGACAACCTGGTCCTTTGTATGAACTGGTCTTCCTCAGCGTGACAGCTTCCTTCCTTTTCTTCCTTGAACACTTTTTTAGACCCTCTTGTCGTAAGGGGTCTTTTCGAATCATGCACCTCGCGCCAGTGTAGGTTGAACCGTTCGGCTGTTGGTTGGGCAAGGTTCCTGATGGGATGCCGCCTGGGAACCCTTTTCCAATTTTGATTGGGGCTATTGCCTCCCTCCTCAGTATTTCCTTCGAGGGTCAGTCTTATTTTCTAGTAACTCCTAGCTCCCCTTTTCAGCTTTTCTTGAAGCTGAGAGTCCCTCTATATCTTCATCTATGGTGTCTTGGCCCCTTTTTCATTTTTGTATGTTTTCGTCCGCCAGCATGACTGCTTGTGCGGCGGTGACTTTGTCTTGTGCATGGGCTAGTGCCCTCCTAGCCATGGCTAGTGGGCTTTCCACCATCCTCATGTGGCCTAGATGGGTTGGTCCCTTGTCGCGTAACACGTCGGCCAAGGTCTCCATGATGGCAGATGTTCCTATCATGGTAGAGTCACTCGGACGAAGTGTTGTTTGATAGTGGGAATCACTGATATAGTGCTTTTGTTGGGGATCAAATGGTCCCCTCCTACACGGTGCCTCTACCGGCGTCCCCTTAGAGGCTGGCAATTCTGCTTGGGGGCCAAAGGCCATGGGGCGAGGTACCGTTTGGTATCGTCCACTTAGCGGTTGGCAATTCTGCCTGGGGGCCAAATGCCATGGGGCGAGGTGCCGTTTGGTATCGGGCTCCGTCAAAGGGGAAGTCACTTTCCTTAGAATGGGCAGACGGGAATCTGGTAAACTCATCATCTGTGATTTTTTTGTCGTGTTAGAGCTAGCTAACTTGCAGCCTCGGGTCCCCAGTGGAGTCTCAAGAAATATGTAGCAGAAAAATAAAACTAGTGCATGTGAAGAAGAAGAAGAAATGTGTGTGGGTATGGAAATTCTATTTCAACAACCAGAGACCTCGGGCTTTACACTAAGCTTCTGATTTGTCAGACTGCCAGTACCCTTGTTACAGAGATATTACAGACGATGATAGTTCTCCTAAGAGAGGGAAGAGAAGCCAACCAAGGTTTTACTCATTTATTCTCTCCCTTCTATAGATGAGATTTTCTATGTTGTTCTCCCTCTCTCCCTCGTTGTCCCTTCCTTGGGATCAGTGTCCCCTTTTTTATAGGCCTTTTCACACGTGTCAACCTGGGCTTGCTTTCGACCCTCTTGCATTCGTCGATTCGTGGCGGAGGCAAGTACCTTTTGGGGGTTGGTTCGTAGAGGCTTGGAGAGCTACCGAATCCCTTCGTTCCTCCTTTGGGATTTATCAAGGTCCCCCATGGTCTGGGTCCGGTGATGGGCCTTTGTCTATCTGACGTGTCTACAATTATGTTCTCCTCTGTGATTGAACCTTTTGTTTGATGGACCCGGCTTTTTCTTTTTCCAAAGCTGCCTCCGCCCCGGGGCTGACGGGGTACGGTGGAGGGAAAGAAAGGAAAAGCGGGCATCAGTTTTTTTTGTACGGGTATGCCAATTTCTCTTTTATACTTGGAATTTAGAAATGGTGATCCGGAGATCCACCTTCACAAGTGAAAAGGGAAATGAAACTTTTTTCTAGTTTTCCATTGCAAATATACTTTACTGAAAGAGACAATTTTTGAATGCCGTGAAAGGCGTTTTTCATTTGTTTGCCGTGAAAGGCATTTTTGTGCCGTAGAAGGCGGTTTGGTGCCGTTGAAGGCGATTTTTCCGTAAAAGGCGATTTGGTGCCGTAAAAGGCGATTTACAAATCTCATCAAAATGAAAAGACAAGAATTGTGATTTTTTTGTCTCTTAAAAAAAATACAATTTACAACAGAAAAGTAAGAAAAAGGAATCTGACTTCTCATGCGATTGTGGGGGACCCGTTCAGATCGACGGTCGCGAGTCATGTATGGACTCCGCCATCGTCCTTCAGATGAGAACTTTGATGCTTGATTTCTTGGCTTGGCTCCAACCTCAGATTTTTAGAGGATAAGGACCAAGGTAAGGTCCTATATCCGGTAAAAAGCCGAGTAGATGGGCTGAAAAGCCGCATCCAGCCATGTTGGATAGAAGGAGAGGTGGCCTTGGGGGGGTGGCCCCCCCAAGGGGCTTTGATCACCTTGTAGTGCTTGTTGCAGTAGAGTTTTCTTGAAGGAGCAGGGTTGTAGAGATTTCTCCGAGGATTTTTGAATGATTTTCTGGCGATTTTTCTGCCTCTGTTTCCCTTGGAATGGCCTCCTATTTATAGGCATTTGGTAGTCGTTTAGGAGAGTTTATGAGCATTTATTTGTATTAATGCTCATAATGGAAGGAGTTACAAGTTTTAATTTACTTGTTTTGTAACTCCTTTTCCTTGGCTTCTGATTGGCCGGTGGAGGATAATGGGCATTTAGTTGCCTTTAATCTCCATAATGAGGGGAGTTTCATGGTTTTAATGCCATGAATATTTGGATTTGTAACTCCCATTTGCTTGCTTTTGATTGGGCCATCCAAGATAATGAGTTAATGACTGTAATAAGTTGCCATAAACAAGTCAATTAACAGCATTAAATGGTCTCCCGGTCGCTTGAAGAGTCACGGGCCGCGCCGCCTCCTTTGGAATTCTTTTGGCGATGATCATCGATGGATCTTCATGTTGATCGACATCGGATGATCATGCAATTTTAGACTTTGATTAATATCAACAAGCCGGCGACATTTGTCCAGTCGATTTCTCGATCGGTCGGGCAGAAAGTGCATTTTCTTGATCGGTCGGTTGACAATTTTGAGGTGTCGGATGATGATTCCATGATTCCGGCGGCGGATCCACGATGTCGACGAAGATCGACGGATTTCATGCTCAAAAAATCAGAATTTGGAAAAATCACAGGGGCCAATCAACTCAGAATGCGAAAGATACCCGAAAAACGGGGTTTTTGGGTGAGGTCCGGCGGCCCGGACCTCCATGGTCGCCGGCGACCATGCACCATGGTCGGCGGTGACCATGGGGCCGGCGACCATGGGGTTTGTGCCCCATGGTCGGCCGTCTTCCGGTCGCCTTTTCTTCGTCGTTTTTCGTCGTTTTTCGCTTCTGTTTTCTCCTGCAGTTTTCTTGGAATTTCCTCTCATTTATTGGCTGGATTTCCCTCAAGAAAACCTGACGAGAAGCCGTGCAAATCGGATGGCAAAGTCTCCCTTTTTCTGAAAAGCCGAAGACTTTGCTGTGGAGAACTGCCGATTTTTTGTCAAGCATCGAAACTAGGTCAAACGATGTCGGAATGACCTGAAATTCGACGTGTAGCTTCTTGAGCAGTAGACAAGACCAACCATAGGCTTTTTTTCAGGTTTTGAAGCCGCTTGGGGTCCCGCAAACGCTTGACTTGATTTCACCGCGAGGGAAATGCCGAGCTTTGACTTTTGGTCAAACGATGTCTGATTGACCTGAAATTCGACGTGTGACTCCCTCATCAGTAGATAAGACCAACCATAGGCTTTCGTTTGAGTTTTGAAGCTGTTTGGGGTCATGCAAATGCTTGCCTTTATTTCACCGCGAGGGAAATGCCGAGCTTTGACTTCTGGTCAAACGATGTTCGATTGACCTGAAATTCGATGGGGAGCCTACTGGAGTCATTTTGAGATGATCCACAAGCTCCGAATTGGGTGCCATAGTCTCGGGGTGCTCTGCTGCCGGTAGGCTTGATTTTGTTTCCGAGCATCGAAACTGGGTCAAACGTCATCGGAATGACCTGAAATCTGACGTGTGGCCCTTTGAGAGTATGTAGAAGCCACCCATGTGCTCTGTTTGATGAGTGATGACCTCGGTAGTTCTCGCTACCTAAGGGCTTTATTTTGCTGCTTGAGAGTTGATGGAGGGTCAAACGGTGTCGGTTTGACTTGAAACTTGACATGTAGCCTTTCGGAGGTATTTTGAGACCATCCGTAGGCTCTGATCGAAGATTTGGGGTCTTCGACACTGTCGCCGCCGGGAGCTGCTGCTTAGCTGTTGGAGAAGTGAAGCTAGGCCAAATGATGTCGGAATGGCCCGAAACTTCATGTATACCTCTCTTTTGGTTGTTTTGAATGACCTTGCAGTTTTTGTTTGATTCTGACAAGATCTGATGCTTGAAGTGGCGCCTGCCTATTTTTGGTAGGATGCGGCTCCATGTAGCTTTTGGTGTGAAGAGGCAAAGTGACATTTTTGGTGTCAACAAATGCCCCCTCGAGGTACAGCGACGATATAGCTTTTGCAGTCGATGTGCCTCGAAGAGAATCTTGAAGAAGAGCTTCTGACTTGACCAAGAGTCTTTGAGCATTTTTTTTTTATAGAGTAGCCTTTTGAGCTTCCAAGGGATTTCATGATAGTGAGATGAGTCATGTACCGTCTCAAGGCAAGATTTTGAGAATGACACTTGGATTTGGATTTGGTTTTGGTTTTTTTGTTTTTTGGTTTTGATTTTGACCTTGTGACCTAACAAGTTGTATGTGGCAGGTTAGGGGGTCAGGTTTTTGGTTTTGGTTTTGACCTTGTGACCTAACAGGCTGTATGTGGCAAGTTAGGGGGTCGGGTTTTGATTTTTGGTTTTGGTCTTGTGACCTAACAAGTTGTATGTGGCGAGTTAGGGGACCATGGTTTGGTTTTTTGGTTCACTCTTTGGGACAATTTTGGGTCCATTGGAGTGGTTTGGGCTTTTGTGAAATGTCAATTTCAAGATTTTGGCTTAATTTGATTCATGAGGTGGGATGGTTTGGATTTTTGGAAACTCATGAAGCTTGGATTTTTGTATGGTATGGTCCAATCAACTCAAAGGAGGCATGGAACCATTTTTGTATGCTCTTGGTAAGAAAAATTTTGACTAAAAGCCACTTTTAGTGCCTAGGTGGTCAAACCTGGCTCATATGGGCTAACCCATGGGACCTTAAGCTTTGATGGATGGCTTAGATCTCAATTGGTGTCATTTTCGTAAAGAATATCTAAAGATATCACCTTTGGGTGGAGAATATCTAAAAATATCTTTACTTTGAGAGATTTTCTCAAGTTTTCTTGATTTTGGGAGAGATTCTCTCAAAATATCTTTCTTTGGGAGAGAATTTCTCAAAGAATCTTTGTTTTGGGAGAGAATATCCCAAGTTTCCTTTTCTTTTGGGAAGGTTGCTAATTTTTAGCACTTACCTCCTTACTCTTCCCCTCTTTCCTCTTTTGGTTTGCTTTCTTCTATAAAAGCAAAGGGGTGGGATCTCTTGCTCCTATTGCTTTTCTTTTTGCAAAAATCTTCAAGAGTGCTCCAAGATCTTCTCTTCTTCAAAGACCTTCAAGTTATTCTTCTTCTTCTCCATGGCTTCAAGTGAATTTTTTTTTCTCAACAAGAAATTGCATGTAAAAGTAGAAAAAAGTTTCTTTTCTCCTTCTTTTTTTTCTTTTTTTTTTCACGTGTTTTCCTTAATTTTTTTTTTCACACGTTTCTTTTTTCTCCTTTTCTTTTTTCTTTTTTTTTTTGCTGCTGTACGGCCTGGACCGTACAGCCACGTGGCTTGTGGGCCACGGCCTGTGGGCCATGGGCTGCGGGCCAGCTCAGAAATTTTTTTTTTTTTTTTGATCTGTTTTTTTCTTTCTTTTGCAGAAGATGGAAACTTGGTGATGCCCGGGGTTCCTGTCGATGAGGCGGTGATGGATCTAGTTGCGGCATCTGAAGAAGAATTGAGGGACTCTGGGGAGGACCCAGAATCTCCACCTGGTATGAGGATGATTTTTTTTTTTTTTTTTTTTTGAATTTGCTGACACATTTTTTTTGTTTTCTTGTCAGCTGACTTGCCAGAGGGTTCCGACTTCGAGCCATCTATGGATATGGCTTTTGACGATGCCTCAGATGAGCAAATGGAGACAGAAAGTACTCCACCCATCATGGAAGAAGGTATTTCATAGTGATAATCTTGACATTGATTTTTTTTTTCTTTGACAAGATCATATTCATACCTTTTCTTTGACAAGATCGTATTCATACCTTTTTTTTTTTTAACAATGAAACGATGAAAGAGACATTGTTTTGAGGGGTTTTTTTTTTAGAAATTTCAACAAGAGGATGAAAATTCCAAAAGGAGTGGGTTTGACGAGCAGATACCTAGGAATAGGCTTTGGCCATGCAGGCGTCGCTCTGACCCGATGGAAGAAGCCTTCAAGGGTAGTACCGCTTCAAGAACTTTCCATTGATGGGCAGCATACATCTGTCACCCTCCATGTTTAGAAGAGCGTATGCGCCGTTGGAGAAGACTTTGTCGATGACGAAAGGTCCCTCCCATTTTGGTTCAAATTTGCCTTTGGATTTGTTGGCAAAAACCATTGGTCTTTTTACTGTAAGAACCAAGTCTCCCTTTTTGTAGGCGCGTTGCCTGACCTTCTTGTCAAAAGATCCTGCCATGTGTGCTTGGTAGAGTTCAATGCTTTGTAGAGCTTCAAGCCGTCTCTCATCAAGGTTATCCAGCTCTTGGAGTCTCAATTTGACATTACTTTCTTGCGTCATGTCATTTTGCAGAGATACCCTTAAGGAAGGAATTTGAACTTCCAAAGGGACAACAGCTTCGCATCCATAGACCAAGGAGAATGGTGTGCTATGGGTTGGTCCTCGAACGGTGGTTTGATAGGCCCACAAAGCTTCAGGCAGTTTGTCGCCCCAATCTCTTTTGTGACTAGAGACCATTTTCTTGAGGATTTTGCAGAGCGTTTTGTTGAAAGCCTCTGCTAGTCCATTCGCTGCCGGATTGTACGGAGTTGAAGGACAACTTTGGATTTTGTATTTGTCGCAGAACCTGTAGAATCGGTGATCGCGGAATTGTGGTCCGTTATCATGGACGAATCTTTTAGGTATGCCGAAGCGACAAATTATATTAGTGCGCAAGAATTGAAGGACTGACGAGGTCTTCATTTCGTTGAGCGCGAATGCTTCTGACCACTTGGAGAAATAATCCGTAGCAGCGAAAATGAAGCGATGACCTTTGCTTGATGGGGGAGAGATAGGACCTATGATGTCCATACCCCAGGCTTCAAAAGGCCATGAGATTGCTGTAGGATGTAGCCATTCCGGAGGCATGTGGACATAATCTCCATGAACTTGGCATTGTTGGCAGCGCTTAGCAAATTGCATTGCATCAGCCACCATGGTAGGCCAATAATAACCTAACCTTTTTATCTGATCGTAGAGCTTAGGCCCAGCTTGATGGGCTCCACAAAGACCAGCATGTACTTCTTTGAGTGTTTCCTCAGCCTCTTGTTGTGACAAGCAGCGTAGAAGTACTCCATTGTAGGATTTCCTATAAAGCATTTTTGAAGGAATATCCAAATGAAAGTTTGGGGTTCGCTTTTGGATGCTTACCCACTCTTTTGGATCTTCAGGTAGGATTCCGAACATGATGTAATCAATGAACGGATCCCTCCAGTCGCCGATCAGAGGTTTAAGGACGGAGATCCGACTTCCAACCACTTGGTGGCATTCAGCAACTGCTTGATGTGTGTTGAGAGGAGGGAGAATCCTTTTTTGACACACTGTAACTTGCATGTTTTCCCCTTCTTGGATTGCCATAGACGCAGCAAGTCCAGCCAAGGCATCTGCACGAATGTTTTCACCTCTGAGGATGTGGGTGATGTGACAGATGTCGAACTTTTGTCGAAGCGATTGTGCCTTGTTGTAGTAAGGCAACAGATCGGGCTTCCTGACTTCAAATTTCTAATTCATCTTGTTGACGATCAGTTGAGAGTCTCCAAAAGCTTCCAGCGTAGTGATGCCGGATTCAAGGGCGAGCTCCAATCCTGCAATGAGGGCTTGGTACTCAGCTGCATTGTTTGAACATGGTTCCAGTAGCGAGAATGCGTGTGGAATCATGTATTTGTCGGGACTAACAAAGAGAATGCCAATTCCCGATATTTGATTTCCCTTTTCATTTGTCCTGGTTGCGCCATCGAAGTACATGTGCCAGGAAGCATTTGATAAGGAAGTCTCCACACTGTAGACCGGTTCGTCTGGGAGGTCATCCCTGAGTGGAGAATCTTTAGGCAATGGATGCTCCGCGAGGAAGTCTGCTAGAGCTTGACCTTTGATTGCTTTTTGTGATACATACCTAATGTCAAATTGTGACAGGAGGATGGACCATTTTGCTAGTCGGGCATTGAGAGAATCTGCTTTTGTGACAAGGACCTTTACGAGGTTGATCCTCAAAATCAGGTACACTGTGTTGGATAGCAGGTAGTGACGCAGTTTTTGTACGGCGAACATTACTGCCAAGCATTCTTTTTCGACTGGAGAGTAGCGATGCTCTGCACCTATTAACATGCGGCCAAGGTAATATAGAGCAGCTTCTTTTCCCTCGTCATTCTTCTGTGCGAGTAGAGCGTCTAAAGAACAGTCAAGGGCTCTTGTGTACAAGAGGAATGGTTTTCCAGTTGTGGGGGCAGCCAACACTGGAGGTTTAGTCAGGTATGACTTGATGTCCTGGAACGCGGCTTCACATTCAGCATCCCAGACAAAATCGACACCTTTCTTCATTAACCGAGAGAATGGACGGCACTTCCCTGATAGGTTGGAGATGAACCGTCGAATGTATGCCAATCTTCCTTGGAGCCCTTTTAATTGTCTTAGGGTTCTTGGAGATGGCATTTCTAGGATAGCCTTGACTTTGATGGGGTCAAGCTCTATGCTAGCTTTCCATACTATGAATCTGAGAAACTTACCCGATGAAACACCGAAGAAGCATTTGAGGGGATTCATTCGCAGTTTGTGTTTGCGAAGTCGGAGGAAGACTTCTCGAAGATCTTTGAGATGGTCTTCTTTTCTTTTGCTTTTGACGGCGAGGTCGTCGACATAACATTCGATCGTCTTGTGCTGCATATCTTGGAATATCTTCATCATAGCCCTCTGATATGTAGCGCCGGCACTCTTCAGACCGAATGGCATGACAGTGTAGCAATACACGCCAAACGGGGTCCGAAATGCTGTGTGTTTTTCATCTTCAGGATGCATCTTTATCTGATTGTAGCCAGAGAAGCCATCCATGAATGTCATTCGCTCGAACCCACAGGTGTTGTCGATCATCACCTCCGGTATAGGGAGCGGGAATTCATCTTTTGGGCATGCATTGTTCAGGTCTCTGTAATCAATGCAGACCCTGATTTGCCCATTTTTCTTTGTCACGGGGACGATGTTGGCCAACCATTCAGGAGGCTGTTCCTCACGGATGAAGCCAACGCTTTTGAGTTTTTGAACTTCTTGTTCAATTTTGTCCATCACGTCAGGACGAAACCTTCTTTGGCCTTGTTTGACAGGCTTGATATCTTTTTGAAGATTGAGTTTGTGGACTGCTATTTTGGGATCTAAGCCAGGCATCTCAGCGTAAGACCATGCAAAACAATCAACGAACTCATGAAGAAACGCGATATACTCGGGTAATTCATCATCCTTTATATTCTTGCTTATGAATACAGGACGTGGGTTATCAGGTGTTCCCAAGTCTATCTTTTGAACAGAATCTTCAGTTGGAAGGTTTGAAGGTGGTTCCTCCACAATATTTTCGGAGGCTTCCAGCCCAACAAAGCCTTCTGGAGTTCCAAAGGTATCTACAGACCACGACTCTGCTTTTGTCCATGGGTCTTCTTGATTGGTACTTTTCTCAAGATTTGCTATGAGATGGTCCTAATCACCTATTGAAACTAGGTCGAAGTAGGGCACTTCTTTTGGAGATGATGGTTCTTCTGGGCTAGAAAATTGTGTATCCGTATCATCGGTCAATTCCTCTTCATCATCCGAGAAATCATACCAATTGGGTGAGCTTCCTGAATCTTTGATGGGTGACTCTTCAAAGAAATATCCGGGGAGATCGATGTCTTCATTAATATGAGATGTTGAGGCTTGGTTGGTAAGACGACTTTGCAGTCTTTGTGTCAACTGTCTCAAGGGAGCGTCAGGATCATACCCCAGCCCATGTGAAGACTTTTCTATGTGGCGGTGGGGTTTCCAACCTTCCAGTTGACTTTTGGTCAGGGTTGGTTCCAATGGCGTGATAATACCACGGCCACCTCCCAAACCGATTGGGTTCTGAGCGTCATACCCCATGATAGCTTGTGCCATTGGACTATACAGGGATAGTTGAGGCATACCTTCGTTTTGGAAAGGTTCAAGCGAAGAATTTGATGAAGAAACTCCCGATTTATGGAAGAAGATTGGGTTTTCTTCTGCTGATGTTGCTGGAACAACGAAGGAAGCAGATGCCGGATCTTCTATGTCAACGGTTGTCTCCATCGGAGTGAGAGCGGGCTGAACTTGTTGATCATCAGCTAGGCTTGACGATGTGTCGTCTTCTGGCTCTGAGTCCGAATCCGTGTCTTGCAAGATAGACACGAAGGGGACAACAAACTTGCCCCCAGCCTTTTGTTTTGTCTTCTTTGCTTTGGTGGTGATCACCAGAGGCTTTGAAGACTTGAGGGAGACCATGAAGGGAGATTGATTATTCTCTTCGGTTTTGATAGAGGGTTTGTTTTCTTCCGGTGATTGCTAAGGAGCCTTGCCTTTGTCTTTCTGGAGATTTTCGGCAAAGGGTGTTGTTTCTTCCTCCCTTTCTTCTTTTTCATCTTTGTACATCTGAACATCTGTGAAATAGACTTCTTTGCCTTTGAAGGGCTTTTTGTCTGCAAACACTCGATGTATCAAGCCGTCATTGCCAACGAACTTGATGCACTGCTGTAAAGTCGAAGGGACAACACCATTCTCGTGTATCCAGGGGCGTCCGAGAAGGATGTTGTAGCATGAAGGGGTCTTTATTGCATAGACAGTGACCTCGGAGATAAGATCACCGATTTGCAACTTGAACCTGATTTTGCCGATCGGCCTTTGAGCGCTGCCATCATATCCAAAGATGGACACAGACGTGTGGCTCAGCTTGCTAGGCGGAATGCCCAGTTCTTCGAGTGTCGAGGTGGAGATGAGGTTGAGTGCAGAACCTGGATCGATCTGGATTCTGCATACTAGCACCTCTTTGATGTACCCGGTGAAGTACAGGGGTCGGTTGTGCTTTGTCTCGCCTAGCAGGAGGTCTTCCTTGGTGAAGGCGATGGTTGCACTTGCTGCTTTTTGAACCGAGAAGCATTCGATGCAGGATCCCTCAATTTTCTTCTTTTCTCCTTTTGAGGGAGTTTTTGATTTTTTGACCCTATAGTCCATTTCAATTTGTAGGACTTGTGGGGCATGTTTGTCGACATTCGCATCCAGCATTTGTAGTTCTGAAATGAGACTATCACGAGTCTGTGGTGACATTCGTAATAAGTCTAGGATGTGCAGACGTGCAGGTATGTGTTTGAAGTGCTGAATCAAGTCGTACTTGAAAGCCTCCTTGGGGTCTGCATTTTCATTATTCTTGCCACTAGGGGCGTTTACAGCTTGTTTATAAGAAGCAGAAGGTTGGTTGTAGTTTTTGTGATAATCCCGGCCAGAACGGGTACCTCTACCAACTTCAAGAGCTTCTGGAGAAGGGTCTTTGTTTGGAAGATCACCCTCGAGATCGAGGGGTTGTTCCTTCTCATTTGTTGAAGATGTCTCTGTGTCAGCATTGCCATCTTCAGTAATTGTGTTGCATGGAGCATTTTCCGAGAGCAAGTCCTGAACAGCATCCAACAACTTTCCTTCTTTATCGAATATTTTGTCGGTCCAGACATCACTGATGAGATCGGGTATTTGGGACCAATTGACCGGATTTTCTCTGAAGAAGATTTCACCGGCTGGAATTTCTTCAAGGTGATCAGTCGGAAGAGGTTTGAGTTCCGATGTCACTGTTCCAGGAGACGAAGCCTGAGAAGGTGAGGAATTATCATCATGAGCTATTGCATTGCAAGTAACTTTGACGGAAGATGCCTCCAAGATGAACTGTTGGGAATCAGATTCGTCCTCAGATGTAGGAGGATCATCGATCCAATAACTTTCTTCATTTTCCGGGGTTACCAGAGGAGATTCCTGTAGATTTTCAGGAACTTCCGGTGTTGGGTTGTGACGAAGCTGATTGATGCGACCTTGTTCTTGCTCTATAGCAAGGTGCTGCAAGATCCTTGCGTATTCATCGAGATCAGGCACGAGAGCCAAATCTTCTTCTTCGTCTGCTCCTTGTGGTTCAACATGGCTGGGTTCCACTGGAGTGTTTTCTTGGTCGGGTCTTTCTTTTTCGACCCATTTTTGGAAGACCTGAAGTGCAGAATCTTGGGTTCTTTGCTTCTCTAGTCTCTTTTGTCAATATGCCGCACGGCGACGCATACGACGAGCGATTTGAGCTTCGGTTAGCTCTGGCTGTGCTCTGGCAATGAAGGACGTAGTTCCTGGTGCGCAGCAGCCGAGCTTGTCTTCTTTGAAGACTGGCAGGGACAGGATCCGGACACGGTCCTTGACCTGTCGTAGCGAAGCTTTGAATTTGGCAAGTTCGGCCCCTGTTGAGAGGAAGGGTCGACTTGCAGGTGTGCAGGCCTTGGCAGGTTCTTGCGGAGGCCTTACGATGCACGATTTGATTTTGGGCTTGTATGAGCAAGCCGGCTCGTGCTGAGTTGGTTTTTTTGTTTGGTGGAGGGTAGGCTTCTCCTCTTTCATGTATGCAAGAGGGTAGAACCGGTTCTCCTTTAGCGGGGCCAGGTAGGCTGGCTTTGCAGATTTTTGTGACCTTCTTTGTTTGGATGAAGGTCTTGGGGACCAAGTCTTTGAGCAGACCTGGTTTCTTGCTGGTTGAGGCTTCGCAGGAGCGCTACGGGCCTCAGGCTTCTTGATGATCGCCCTTGGTATCACTGTAGTGATACGTTGAGGGGCGGTTCTCTGCTTCTTGGCAGGTGCAGTTTCTTCTGCGGGTAGTGGGAATGGTCCCAATGACCCAAAGACAATGGTCCAGGGAGTAGAGTTTGACCCGGTGTCTTCTGAGTTGCCGAGGGAAATGACGCTTCGGCAGCTGGCAAGGCGCTTGTAAGTGCGCTTGGTTTGTTTGTCTTGGAGCATGAGCTGGTACTTGTTCTCATCGAAGGTGATGGTTAACGAAGCTGCCATTGTTAGTTTTTTGAAAAACTTCTGAAACAAGACCATATTCATTAGTAATCACAAGAATATGGTAATCATAAATGGAAAATACTATGATTTTGCCTCTTCAAGTCGCCTGAGGGGACATGGCCCAGCCCAAGCAACATGAGGAAAGCAGAAAAGCCATAGAGGGCACAATTGTTCTAAACGCAGGTAGGGTCGGCTCAGAATGAGCGTCCCAGTGACTGCTAGAAGCAATTGTGAACCTTAATTCAAATTACCGAGAAGCACAACTCACTCAAGGTAAAATGATATAAGGTTGAGATACAAATGTGTCGGTTACGAATTAAGTAGACCCGAAAGGGCGTACTAGCACCGCTAGGCACAAATGTTGCAAATTGCATCCTTGGAAAGGACACGAGATGGGATTTTTGAAAGGTCAAGATTGGATTCATAGAAGAGAGCAAATGGTGTTCCATTCCGAGAATGAGCTCAACATTTTCTGCGAGCTCGAAATCCTAAAAGGGAAGGAACCAAGATTTCTCAAGTGTGAATCCAAAAGTGACGGAACATTTTTTTTTTTGAAGATTTTTTTTTTTTTTTTTTAAGAATTCACATAGATCTCCAATTCGATCTTATGAAACCTCAGTTGATAGATCAGCCCCCAGGTAAGGGTAGTATTACTTAATGAACCCGTTTGGAGGACCCTTGCCTAGAACAGTCTAGTTGTCTCCACACTCTGGACAAGGCTTTTCTTAGATCCACTTTGGTCAAAGAACACAATTGGTGCAACCTTAGTGGTTCTTTTTTTTTTTTTTTTTTTTTTTTGAAAGATTTTTTTTTATAGATTCATAGAAAAGAGCGAATGGTGTTCCATTCCGAAAATGAGTTCAACATTTCTGCGATCTCGAAGTCCGAAAAGGAAGAAACCAAAGTTTCTCAACTGTGAATCCAAAAGAGGAAAATCTGAAAAAAAAATTACGTCAATCAGAATTTTTTTTTTTTCATGGATTCATAGAAGAGAGCAAATGGTGTCCAATTCCGAAAATGAGCTCAAAAGTCCGAAAAGGAAGAAACCAAAGTTTCTCAACTGTGAATCCAAAAGAGGAAAATCTGAAAAAAAAAAAATTGTAAATCAGATTTTTTTTTATTTTTTTTTCATGGATTCATAGAAGAGACCAAATGGTGTTCCATTCCGAAAATGAGCTCAACATTTCTGCGAGCTCAAAAGTCCGAAAAGGAAGAAACCAAAGTTTCTCAACTGTGAATCCAAAATAGGGAAATCTGAAATTTTTATAAATCAGATTTTGTTTCTTTTTGAGAATTTTTTTTAGAAACAAGAAAGACTGGAAATAAACTCAAAAGAAGAAATTTCCAAGAATCCCATCTCATGTGTTTTTTTTTTAGATGCAAGATCCAACATAGGCCACCAACTAAAAAGGAGCCAAAGAATCCAAGCACTGTGTTCTCAAATGAACAGAGTCCCACCGGGTATGCCAGCTTGATGGACCCGGCTTTTTCTTTTTCCAAAGCTGCCTCTGCCCCGGGGCTGACGGGGTACGGCGGAGGGAAAGAAAGGAAAAGCGGGCATCAGTTTTTTTTTGTACGGGTATGCCAATTTCTCTTTTATACTTGGAATTTAGAAATGGTGATCCGGAGATCCACCTTCACAAGTAAAAAGGGAAATGAAACTTTTTTCTAGTTTTCCATTGCAAATATACTTTAATGAAAGAGACAATTTTTGAATGCCGTGAAAGGCGTTTTTCATTTGTTTGCCGTGAAAGGCATTTTTGTGCCGTAGAAGGCGGTTTGGTGCCGTTGAAGGCGATTTTTCCGTAAAAGGCGATTTGGTGCCGTAAAAGGCGATTTACAAATCTCATCAAAATGAAAAGACAAGAATTGTGATTTTTTTTGTCTCTTAAAAAAATTACAATTTACAACAGAAAATTAAGAAAAAGGAATCTGACTTCTCATGCGATTGTGGGGGACCCGTTCAGATCGACGGTCGCGAGTCATGTATGGACTCCGCCATCGTCCTTCAGATGAGAACTTTGATGCTTGATTTCTTGGCTTGGCTCCAACCTCAGATTTTTAGAGGATAAGGACCAAGGTAAGGTCCTATATCCGGTAAAAAGCCGAGTAGATGGGCTGAAAAGCCGCATCCAGCCATGTTGGATAAAAGGAGAGGTGGCCTTGGGGGGTGGCCCCCCCAAGGGGCTTTGATCACCTTGTAGTGCTTGTTGCAGTAGAGTTTTCTTGAAGGAGCAGGGTTGTAGAGATTTCTCCGAGGATTTTTGAATGATTTTCTGGCGATTTTTCTGCCTCTGTTTCCCTTGGAATGGCCTCCTATTTATAGGCATTTGGTAGTCGTTTAGGAGAGTTTATGAGCATTTATTTGTATTAATGCTCATAATGGAAGGAGTTACAAGTTTAATTTACTTGTTTTGTAACTCCTTTTCCTTGGCTTCTGATTGGCCGGTGGAGGATAATGGGCATTTAGTTGCCTTTAATCTCCATAATGAGGGGAGTTTCATGGTTTTAATGCCATGAATACTTGGATTTGTAACTCCCATTTGCTTGCTTTTGATTGGGCCGTCCAAGATAATGAGTTAATGACTGTAATAAGTTGCCATAAACAAGTCAATTAACAGCATTAAATGGTCTCCCGGTCGCTTGAAGAGTCACGGGCCGCGCCGCGTCCTTTGGAATTCTTTTGGCGATGATCATCGATGGATCTTCATGTTGATCGACATCGGATGATCATGCAATTTCAGACTTTGATTAATATCAACAAGCCGGCGACATTTGTCCAGTCGATTTCTCGATCGGTCGAGCAGAAAGTGCATTTTCTTGATCGGTCGGTTGACAATTTTGAGGTGTCGGATGATGATTCCATGATTCCAGCGGCGGATCCACGATGTCGACGAAGATCGACGGATTTCATGCTCAAAAAATCAGAATTTGGAAAAATCACAGGGGCCAATCAACTCGGAATGCGAAAGATACCCGAAAAACGGGGTTTTTGGGTGAGGTCCGGCGGCCCGGACCTCCAGGTCGCCGGCGACCATGCACCATGGTCGGCGGTGACCATGGGGCCGGCGACCATGGGGTTTGTGCCCCATGGTCTGCCGTCTTCCGGTCGCCTTTTCTTCGCCGTTTTTCGTCGTTTTTCGCTTCTGTTTTCTCCTGCATTTTTCTTGGAATTTCCTCTCATTTATTGGCTGGATTTCCCTCAAGAAAACCTAACGAGAAGCCGTGCAAATCGAATTGCAAAGTTTCTCATTTTCTGAAAAGCCGAAGACTTTGCTGTGGAGAATTGCCGATTTTTTGTCAAGCGTCGAAACTAGGTCAAACGATGTCGGAATGACCTGAAATTCGACGTGTAGCTTCTTGAGCAGTAGACAAGACCAACCATAGGCTTTTGTTCAGGTTTTGAAGCCGCTTGGGGTCCCGCAAACGCTTGACTTGATTTCACCGCGAGGGAAATGCCGAGCTTTGACTTTTGGTCAAACGATGTCTGATTGACCTGAAATTCGACGTGTGACTCCCTCATCAGTAGATAAGACCAACCATAAGCTTTCGTTTGAGTTTTGAAGCTGTTTGGGGTGATTCAAATGCTTGCCTTTATTTCACCGCGAGGGAAATGCCGAGCTTTGACTTCTGGTCAAACGTTGTCCGATTGACCTGAAATTCGATGGGGAGCCTACTGGAGTCATTTTGAGATGATCCACAAGCTCCGAATTGGGTGCCATAGTCCCGGGGTGCTCTGCTGCCGGTAGGCTTGATTTTGTTTCCGAGCATCGAAACTGGGTCAAACGTCATCGGAATGACCTGAAATCTGACGTGTGGCCCTTTGAGAGTATGTAGAAGCCGCCCATGTGGTCTGTTTGATGAGTGACGACCTCGGTAGTTCTCGCTACCTAAGGGATTGATTTTGCTGCTCGAGAGTTGATGGAGGGTCAAACGGTGTCGGTTTGACTTGAAACATGACATGTAGCCTTTCGGAGGTGTTTTGAGACCATCCGTAGGCTCTGATTGAAGATTTGGGGTCTTCGACACTGTCGCCGCCGGGAGCTGCTGCTTAGCTGTTGGAGAAGTGAAGCTAGGCCAAATGATGTCGGAATGGCCCGAAACTTCATGTATACCTCTCTTTTGGTTGTTTTGAATGACCTTGCAGTTTTTGTTTGATTCTGACAAGATCTGATGCTTGAAGTGGCGCCTGCCCATTTTTGGTAGGATGCGGCTCCATGTAGCTTTTGGTGTGAAGAGGCAAAGTGACATTTTTGGTGTCAACATTGTTCGATCACCTCATTTCCAATTTCCTGTTTAGCATAGATTGTAATTAAGAAATCTCAGCTATTTGTATTTGTGTCATAATTGAATGTTGAAGATAGATGTATATATACTTACACTTGTTATGAGTAGAGATAAATCTTCAGCACTCTTGTCAAGTATTTTCTCTACATCTCTATCCAAGATGACAACATGTAAGGTACCTGTGTGATCTATCACTACGAGGTGCATGATGTACCTATAGCAGCATAATTAGAAGTAATCATATAACATATTGATATAAGTAGCACAGAAATAGATAAGTGTTAGGGTTTGAGATAGAAGATGTTTCAATTACCTTGGATGAGTTCTTGGGTTCGAGAGTCTGCAAAATTGGCAATAGTTATCTGAATTAAGAATTCTTACCTTTTTACCACATCTATTACATGCACTGTACCAGATTTTTTGATCAGTTTCCATTCTAAATATGGTTGCCTTTATGGCAATTACAAGATCCTGTAAAAAAATTAATTAATTAAATACAACATAAGCATAATATTAAAAGATATGTTTAGTAGGAATGCTGGTCTAATGTACCCTTGTTCTTGAATCATTTTTCATATCCAAGCACTCCACTACAGTCATTCTCCTTGCATCTGTGGGAGTTGTTTGGCCTTTCACTTGTAAAATGAGATTCATGCATTTTGACTCATTTTCAACATACCTAAGAGAAATTAGTTAAATAAAAAGAAATTCATCCATATGTACACAACACCAAAAACAGGAAATTGGAACGGAAAAGCGTTCCTAATCCTTCCGTTCCTAATCCGTTAAACCGTTCCAAAAGCGTTCCAATTTCCGTTCCAATTTGGTACCAACCGTTCCTAATCCGTTAAAGCGTTCCAATTTCCTGTTTTTGGAACGGTTTAACGGATTAGGAACGCAAGGATTGGGAACGCTTTTCCGTTCCAATTTCCTGTTTTTGGTGTTGTGGTAGATATAGTAAGTTAGATTTAGTAATTGGAATTTCTAAATTTATATTATATTACCAAGATCTTAGCTGTTCAGCTTCGCGTATTTCTGAATTTATCAATAACTTCGTGGAATATGACGATGAGAGATATAACTTGCCTAAAAAGGAAAAGAAATGAGTCAAGACAGTCATGGGCAAGTAATAATACAGATGATAGTAAATGCAACAACTACCATTATATTCTCTAGCCAAGACGGAGGTTGCAATGATTATATTTCCATTTTGTGACATGCGCGACAGCTGCTCCTCATGTGTTGTTATAATGCCTCCCCATAATGTTAGAGAGAGAACATTTTCACTGTACATCACAAATCAAATGAGAGTTTAGTTATTTATAACTAAAGACATATTACATCATAGAATATAATGATCGAGATAATTAACGTCAATGCACCTTGCATCAAACATAATAATATCCATTTTTTTTAATGTTGTCCATCCCTTTTTCGTATTGTTGAAACTCCTCCTACATCAGCGACTATTCCAATAACATCTACACCAAATGTTTTTATTGAAATATTAAATCATGCGATCAAGAACAATAAGAAGCTCATAATTAATGTATGTTTGTTCAAATCGTAAAATATTTTAAAGTAGCAAACACGCATAAGATTTAATACCTATAAGATATTTGGTCCGGTTGATAACGGATGACAGCTGGTCAAAATGCTTGAAGTAGTATTTGTCAATTGGTATCTCAGTGCATTCATCATTTATCTTCTCCACTTTTGAATTTTTCTTTAGAAACAACTGCCAGTCACTGGGCGCTACTCGGTACGAATCTGGAGCATCCGTTACCTTTACATTGTTGATTAAAAATACTTGACCTTTTCTTAAGCTATCTCCAAACATTTAAATCTCATTATCTTGCAAAGTAAGCTGTATCTGATCTCCCTGTAGAGATAAAGAAAGCAAGAATCAGTAGAATTTTACAACCGATTTAAATTAATGCACAATCACATGAAACATTTGTTAAGACTCACATTTCGATCAATGAGCAGCAACTTTAGTATTCTTCTTTTGGTTGAGTATTTCTTTACTTCATATTCTTCCCATATACGACAAACTCTCCCTTTAATCTTCCAATGAAGATTGTATGGGTCAAGCCTCTCGAATGTGTGGTAATCAGGATACTGCATTTGGTATTGAGCTGTGCATGGACAAAAGAAGGTATGACTAAATTAATTTATGACCCATTCAAGAAATAAGAATATGGTTAGTCTGCAGCACAAAATAAATTTCTTAAAATAGTACCAGTGTTTGTTAAGAATTGCATGAAGAACTTCTTTGTAAACAACATATCTTACATAACCACGAGGTTCATTTTCCTTATTTAATGTTAAGATCTTTAGACCTGTTCTTGATGTAACTCGCGATATTGCAACATATAGTTGTCCATGTGTAAAAATAGGCCTTGGAAGGTATAACCCAACCATTTTTAACGTTTGTCCTTGGCTCTTATTGATAGTTAATGCATATGCTAGTCGTACAGGAAATTGTCTCCGTTTAAATGTGAACAGCCATTCTGTATCTATTGGTGACATTATAATTCGTGGGATGTAAACTCTTTCGCCAATACATATGCCTGTAATGACTTCAGCATGAATGACTCGTTGGCTAAGTTCTCTAACAATTAGTCTTGTCCCGTTGTACAGTCCAAGTGATTGATTTAGATTTCTCAATAAATTATTAGTGCACCAACTTTTAATTGAAGACAATGATTTGGAATACCACTAAACGTCAATGTGTGTAGAAATTCAGGTGTGTATAATAGATTATGCTCATCATCTTGAATGTCTGTTATACTGTCTGCACTGAAGAATTCATGTGTCATACCTGGTAGCACGTCAAGCATTATTTCATTTATTTTATCAACGTCATCATTTCTTGGTGCAAGAATTGCACGCTCTTGAAGATAACTCAGGTCCACATTGTTATCCAAAAAACCATTGTATATACTTCGTATCAGTTCCTTTATTTCTTCATTCTCGTTGGGCATCTTTGGCAATTGAAAATCAGATGGGATTTTTATCCAACTGTTTTCTTCATCATTGTTAACAGAAATGGAATCAATAGTTCCATTGCCAATATATAAAGCGAGCAAGACTACATGGCCCGAAAATGGGGACCGGGTGCTGGCCCGGTCCCCACTGGGACCGTTGGATCCCAGGCTGTCCTGGGATCCAACGGTCCCAGTGGGGACCGGGCCAGCACCCGGTCCCCATTTTCGGGCCGAGTAGACATTTTCATATAAAACCCATTTTGCAAAATCTATAGAGTCACCACCTGAGTTGTCATTGTTTGTCGATCGCTGTAGACGCATATTAACAATTATTTTAGAAACTTGACAATGTTTCCATACTCCTGCATTTATTAGTGTTGCATCTACTATCTGTTCTCTTCCTCCCTTATAAACTACTGGTAAAATTTGCCTAAAATCTCCTCCAAGAGCAACGGTGAGGCCACCAAAAACTTTATCCTCAGCGTGTGGATCAATAGTAACCAATATATCTCTAAGTGTTCTATCTAGTGCATCATAAGCATGTTATGGGTCATTGGTGCCTCATCCCAAATTATAAGGTCGGTCCTCTCCAGTAGCTTAGCCAAGTGTGAACGTTTGTTTATCGAACAACAAGAATGCTCATGATGCTGTAACGGTAGTTTGAATCTAGAGTGTGTTGTTCTTCCACCAGGTAATAAAAGTGATGCTATTCCAGATGATGCCACTGTTAAGCAAATTTTCTTTTCAATTCTTAGCTTACAAATTATGGTCTTCCATAAAAATGTCTTTCCTGTACCGCCACTTCCATTAACAAAGAAAAATCCTCCTATCCTATTTGTTGATGATTCAATGACCTTTTCAAATATCATTTTTTGTTCGCCATTTAGCAAAAGATATAGCGAATCAAATTCAGTTATCAAGGCATCAATATCATATGATAATTCTTCTCTTAAAATCCTGTTTTCAATTGAGTTTGATAAGTTAACATTGTTGAAAGGGATCGTAAGAAATTCTGTTAAAGATCGACCATTCTTCATAAGTATTGAATCAATTTCAGAAAGTGCTAAGCTTTTCAACTCATTATCTGATAGTGCTAACCGATCATCTTGGACGATTCTTCTAGTTCTTGCCTCTAAGTCGTCTGAAAGAGATTGCCAATGCTTATTCCATAACTCATTAGGATCTCTTACTTCACAGAACATTATTATTTCGCAGAACAAGTGTCGTAGTCGACTTCCTGTGGCCCAAGATGAAGCTTCTGACAAAGCTTTATCCCATTCATTGTCATCATCTAATAATCCAAGTGCACCACGTGCATCTTTGAAGGTGTCAAATGTGGCACCATTTACTAATTTCAAATCTTCATAGCATGTTGGTCCACGTATTATATCCAAGAGCATTCGCAAATAATATCTTTCACCTGATAATGGATGTGCATAATAAAGTTGTTAGACCCCGACCCATACCAATTCGATTAGTGTGTGATTAGTATGTGTTTAGTCCTAAGTGGGTTTAGTTGTCGTTGGGTTAGAAGTAATTAGTTTTAGTCTTGGTCATATCTTTGAAAATTTTGAGAACGTTTAGTATAAGTCAGACACACTCAGGAAGGCCTAAGTGCACGTGTAAGCTTGGAAGGATCGTATCGATTTCCGTGTAATTGTGATTTTGATTTCATTTGAATGATTTTACTATGTGTTACAACTTTCGTTTTAAGCCCATTCATGTTTGAAGCCCAAAAACCCAAGTTTTGACCCAAAGAGGGTAAAATTGTCTTTTATGCACAAATCTGGACACAATTTCCGAGATCTCAAAACCATGTCAAAAATATACTTTTTGGAAACTAGATATTTCGAGGATCGTTTTATCCTTCTTCGTCGAATACATTTGAGGCCCGCAAGACCATGTTTTCATTGTTACAAAGTCAACCCATCTCTTTCCCTCTTTACTCTTTTCATTCTAAAACCAAACCCTAGAGCAGCCAAAGGAGAGAAAACCCTTTTTTCTCCCACTTTCCTCACCTTGCATGATCTAGTTAGAGGCCTCCAAATGGAATTCTAAGACCATCATCTTCTTCCTCTCATCTCTAGCTTCCTATTGATGTCTTCTTCTTGCAAGCTAAAGTTGGGAAACCTCTCCATTTTCTTCATTCCTTCTTGTTTGAGCATTTCTAGGTAAGAGCTTCAACCCATACTTTTAATGAAGTCTTTTTAGTTCCTTAAAAATCTTGTTTTTCATGTTTACAAACCCTTTTGTAAAAATGGGTTCTTTGTTTTCATTTTTGTTGAGTTTTGAATGATTTTCCATGGGATTCTTGTAGTGTTGGAATAGCTTGAGTGAAGTGCTGGGAGAGGATTGTTTAGCATTTGGGCAAGGCAAGTAATCTCTATAGGATCATTGTGCATGTGTATTTTAAGTTTCATTGTTATCCTAGAAATTTTGCTCCCGAATATGTTTGTAAGCTTCATGATCATGTTTTCTTTGGATTGAATGTTTGAAATTGTGAAAAATGTTGGTTTTATCCCTTGGAGAGCATGTTGGCTCAGGGAGTGCAGGTGAAATGAGAAACAAGAAGAAGGGAAGAAGGAAATGTGAAAAATTTGCACTGAACTGCATTCCCCGTGCAGTTTCGGTCAGCCGGCGGCTAGCCGCAATCCCTAGTTCAGCTAACCGCCAGCCAACCGAAATCAGCGGTTCCTTTTCCAGTAGCTGGCCTCTGCAGCAGGTTCCTGCGGTCAGCTTACGGCTAGCCGCCAGTTTCCTTGCTGCTAACCGTAAGCCAACTGGAGGCATTTCGGCTCCTTTTCCAGAGAGCCAAGTTTTTTTACATGAGTTCTAGCGGTCAGCCTACGATCAGCTTGCGGCTACTCGCGAGGTCCCATTGCGGCTAACCGCGAGCTGACCGAAATTGATAATTTGCTTGTTTTGAAGAGCATTTGCAAGAATGAAAACTAGAACATGTTAAGTGACCTTTAGCCTGATATTGTGCACTCGAAGCCTGAGATGTCTTTAAACTTTCGGGGCACTGCTTATCTTTTGAAATTCCAACACTTGGGCTCCGTCTACACAAAGATCAACCAAAGGTCCTTACATGTGCTTGATAGGCCTTGTGTTCGTACTTTGATTTTGACACAATGAATAGCTTTGTGTACTTGTTTTGAAAGTCTAAGTACAAGCTCGTTTTGAAGATTTGTTTCAAGAAATAGGGGATCACTTCTTAAGCGTGTTACGCATATTAATTATGCCTTTTGCTAGTCGTGCTTGTCATGTTTTGTTAAGTGATTTCCCCTTTTTATCTCGACATGCTTTGATAAGTGTTTCACGTGTTTTATGCATTCATGAATTAAGTGAACACCACTGAGCTTGGACTGCCCTTTCAGTTTGATCCACTGTTTGGGGGTCCTTAAACATGTGGACTGTCTGCAGACTAGTCGTGTAGTTTATTACACATCGTGCGTGTCCGGTTCTGCGGCCGGAAATCCCCGTATATGTGGGAATCGTGTCGTGATTATATTATGTATATCGTGCTTGTCATGCGTGCTTGCTCTTTTCATTATATATGATAGAGAAAGGATGGGCTCTTTGTGGATTGTAGCTATTCATGATATTATATGTACTCATGCTAGTTTGTTTTAGTATCTCAGCTTTGTTTCTATTCTCGAAAATGTATCTCAGTCATTGTAGTATTTCGAATAAGGGGTTTGCTTCCATGTTTTCTTAAAACGTTATTTGTTTCATGTTTTCACCTAAATTGATTACCTGCCAAATCGTTGTGTTTGACCCTTGTTTGTTGGTGCCCAGTGTAGGCGACGTTACCTTTGAGGAGGAGCGTCCGGAGGAGGCTTTTGAGTCAACCCCTATTAGAGAGTGGCAGCCCGACGATGTCAACTAGACGTCGGGCGGGTTCTTGAGTTTCGTCATTTTGTCATGGGTTTCTTTTGTTATTTTGAGAATTGTATTGGCCTCTGTTAGCCTCTCATGGGTTGTAACTAAACTTAACTTACTTTTGAGTTAGTCTCATAACTTGAATCTTGATGGGGATGCCATTTTAACTTCTTCCTTTGATACTATGCCTTGTTATTATTTGTCATAGAACTTAAAGATTTTTTTTGGTGCTTATCTTGTGAGAACCCGACCCCAAATCTCTTGGATTAGTGTTGTTTTATTTGTGGATTAGTTTCTTTTAGTGGGATTAGTATTTGTTGGGTTGAGTTTGTGAGCTAGAATGGTTTTTCTTCTAGTTTTGGGCTTTTGAGTGCTTTGGTAGCTTGTGGGGCCCTTTGGGGGTTCCCTTTTCGGCTTTGCATTTACTTGTGAGATTTTCCCGATTTGTTTCGTATTGTGTTTTTGGGCCGTTACATTCATCTTGAGGAATCCTACAACTTCCATGTTGATCCCGTATCCATTTGAGAACCCGAAACCCGATTTCTTGGCCTTGAGGGCAGAACAGTCTTTTCACACCAAATTTGTACCCAAAACTCGATATTCCCAAAACCCGCGAAACATATACTTTTTGAAAACTAGATATTTCGACGATCATTTCTTCCTTCTTCGTCGAATCTATCCGAGGTCCCGAATTAGATGATTTAAGCCACCCACGTTCTTTAAGTTGTGGGACCCAAACCTCACTTGCTTATAAGAGGAACCCATCTCCTTCATTCATTTCACTCTTCATTTTCCAGCACAAACCAGCTGACCCTAGGGTTCCTTGTGCTTCTCTTCTTCTTCTTGCTTCTTCATCTCCAAGCCACACCAAGAGTTCATCAATCAAGAAATGGAGATCACCAACCTCTTCCTCATCTTGCAAGCTTTCCATTGATACCATTTGTGAAGAGAACCCTCCATCACAAGACTTCCTTTGAGCTTACCTTGTCCATTAGAGGACCGTGCAAGTAAGTGTTCTTCTTCATCTTCTAGATTTGTAATCTTCTAGCCTTAGAGAAGCTCCACCTTGATTATTGAAAGGTTTCCTTGTCATTTCATTGCTTAACCCATTTTAGGGTTTGTTTTGGGGGTTTTTGTAGAGATTGTGGATCTTGAGCTTGAGAGGTGATTAGGAGCTTGATTTGCTTGATTAGAGTCAAAGGCAAGTGGATGTTTGGATCGTTTTGATTATTAACATGTTTCGTGAGAAAATCTTGTTTCATTAAGGGTTTTGGTGATTTTAATAGTTGTCTTTACTATGATTAATATTGATTTCAAAATGTACTTATAGATGAGTTTATTTCTCTCTTGTTCATACTTGAAAATGTATGCATCATATTATCAAAGTTTCAAATGGTTTCACATGAATGAGTTTTCTCCACCATGAGATTTATTGTGAATGGAAAGAATGGAAAGGGAGAAACTTGAAATGAGGAGCTCTTTAGCTCATTTTAATGTCTTGAAAACATGTGTAAGTCATCTTGATTATAGTCCTATGGGGTTGTTGAGGTGTTGGAAGGAAAGGAAACAAAAAGGAGAAAAATCAAGTGTCCCGGACCTGATACACGCCCAGGTCCGATCGATCGGACATACAGGCCGATCGATCGGTCTGTCTTTTAACTGTAAGGCTTTTTGGGCCGATCGATCGGACCCTGTGCATTTCTGGTACAGTGAAATTTGATATTGTGGTTTTTTGGAAACCTTTGGGCTTTCTATGAGTCCCAGGGGTATATACCTTAGTGCTAAGACCAATTATACCCTAATCTAAGGTCTCTAAGACTAGGGAACTAAAAGAAAAGAATGGTGTTGATTTAGACACTAATTCTCGGTTCTAGGTGGGACCCTGGCTACCCTTTTTGGACTGTTTGGACCATGTGTGAGAATGTCTTGAGCCGACACGCCTCACGGTTGGTTCGGTGGCATCGAAGTTCAATCCATTTCAATCTTGAACGGGATGGAACGACGCGATATCTTCTTTATATCTAAACACAAGTCTTTCCCTTGGTTATCGCGAATTCTATTCCTTTCGGTGACTGAGTAGGTTGCTCGATGTTTCCGGATTAATGTCATGCCTAGGATGGACCGTTTATAATCTTGATTCTTTTCTATTGTAACATCTAGTACTACCCATAAGCTCATTTTAAGTTTTGAAAATCGAAAAGTGCATAAGGAGCCCGGAATGTCTTCAAACTCAAGGAGTACCAAGTAAATTATTATAATTGACATACGGGACCCCTATTCACTTAAATAGATCTTGAAATCAATATTCTTCCCGAAATGGCATAGTGCATTATATTTCTTCATTTCCCGAGACTTGCATCACATGACTTGTTTTCCCGAAAGCATTGAAGTTACACTGGTAACAGTTATTTGTCCCGAAATGTATTGCCCGATATGAAGTGACAGTGTGCCCTTGAGCACCCCCGTTTTACCCGTTTATTTATTTTACTTGATTTACTTGCATATGTCCCGATTTGTTATTTGACCTATGAGTCGGCATCACTAAGCTTGGATACCTTGTCGGTTTGATCCACCGACTTGGAAATCCCTCTCCCGTCCCGCCAGCTGCAGTTTGGATCCCGATACCCGGTTATTACCGTGGTCCCGTCCCGATACCCGGTTCGCTACCGTGGTCCCGTTCCCGTATATTTATATTGTATATATGATTTAAGTTGAGTCTCCTCACCTTGTGTGACTGAGACCAACGTCCCGTTATACTCTTGTCACTTCGGTGATAGAGGACTTAGCTTCTTGTGATTGCCATCTTGTCAGTTCCCGATTCCTTGGATACCCGACATGTTTTATATTGCTTACTTGCTTCCCGATAAATGATTCGTTTCCTTTATGAAAGTTGTTATTTAAACAAGTGCTAATATTCTCCAATGTAAATTCAGTTATTATTATATGGTCTTCTGTTCTTTGTACCCGCACATGTTTTAAATGATTACCCGATTCGTTAAATACCCATGCTTTTACATATGTTTCAAACGATCAATGATTTTGCTAGATTTATATGATTATACATGTTTTAAAGGAATACCCGAATTGTTAAATATCCGAGCTTGCTTTAAAGGACACTTGGTTTGTCAAATATCTATGTTTATACCTGTTTTTAAATGATACCCGATTTGTTAAATATCCATGCTTTGAAATATGTTTTAAACGACACGCGTTTTGCCAGATTCCTATGTTTATACCTGTTTTAAATGATTACCCGATTTGTTAAATATCCATGCTTTGAAATATGTTTCAAATGACACTGGTTTGCCAGATTCCTATGTTTATACCTGTTTTAAATGATATCCGGTTTGTTAAATATCCGCATTTCTACATAGGTTTCAAATGGACATTGGTTTTGCTAGACTGCTATGAATACCTGGTTTGTTGTATACTTATGTTTTTACTTAAGTTTCAAATGAACGTTGTTTTGCCATACCACTATATTTATACATGTTTTAGACGAACACCCGATTGTCAAATATCTATGATTATAGATGATGTAAACGAACACATGTTTTATTAGATATTCATGTTTTACCCATGCTTGAAATGAATACAGGTTTTCCCCGAGATTCCCGACTTTGTACCCGTTTAATTATATGCAGCATTTGATCGATTAGCATGATTTATCATATGTTTTATTCTTTAGTATATTTGTGATCTTTTCATCCACCTGCCAGACCGTCGTGTCTGACCCACTACTTTTGGTACTCAGGTTCAGAGTTCTTCGTCCCGAGTTGAGTGCTTGAGTTGGCTGTGGAGCCATGTTTTGCAGGTTGTTTTGTCGGCCATGTCATGTAGACATTGAGCTTGACATCGGAGCTACGTCACATTTTGGGTAGTGGTTAATAGCTTATTGTTGTATGGCTTTTATTAGCCTTTTTCTTGGGATTCTTAATTAATGTACATTGATAATTGTAACTTGAACATATTTGGGAATGTAATATCCTGTTACTGTCAGCTCTGTAATTTACTGTGATGGTTACCCCTGTCTGATATGATTCTTGATATAATAGCTATGTGCTAAAGGTTGAGTGCGGCGCGGAATCCGATGGCCACGGACTTCGGGTCGCAACGCCACAAAAGCTTCCGCAAAATATTCAGAATGTGTTGGAATGTGTTGTCTTCACACATGCGGATCCTGGGAGAAGTAAAATATATTTATGCTTTAACCCCATTCCCGCCCCCGAGGTTCCGGTTCGGGGGCGTGACATATCTTGATGTGGTTTGCTACACGCTTCCGCATACTTGATCATGTGAGTCAGATTCCGCGTGTCTTTGGGAATCCTCACCGCGGGAACCTGTGGGAAAACATAAACAATCACAATCGACAAGTCACGGGCCCGGGATCCGTTCCGAGGTCGCGACAAAAGTCTTCCTATTGTCTTTCCACTTTTTCTTTCTTCCATATTTTTTTACTTTCATCCCATGTCCACTTTGTTGGACATTCTACATAAGTGAGATCTCTAGCATTTTGGTAATTTTTATTAGTTTCAAACCATTCTGTAAACATTGTCTTTCTGATTTCTTGATTGTTAACAATTGAATGTAAGTCGCTGTCGTCTCTAAAGACGACAAGATGTTGGTCTTTTCTATGAAATTGCATTCTTTCAACAGACGAACGCCTATCTTGTATTTTGAAATCAAATATCCTCCTTGATGATTCTGGGGCAGATATGTACCGACAATCCATATATTGTTTGATTTCATCTACCACATAGTTTTCATCATGTAATTGTCCACCTGCTATTTGTTTATTTCTTTCAATAACCATTGTTGCCCGATCCTCTCCTTTGTGGATATATTTGTATAAATACTTAACAACTCTAATATGGTTGCAGATTTCTACATTTATATGTGCATTGAACTTTCTAAGTAATGCAAGATTATATGGAATGACCCAACGGTTATCTAGGATTGCATTTCCAATCTTGACAGTTCTTCCATAATTTCATCTTCTATAAGTAGGATAACCATCTACATTGATCATTGTGTCATTAGTAAAAGCTTTTGGATAGTTCTTTGAACACTTTCCATTTACCATACACACACATTTAGGGTTTAAATATCCACAAGGACCATGCATCATGCATCTTATTACAGTTTCATATGGTTCTGGTTCAGTATTTGGATCAGGTATCTCAGCACATATAATGTCATCTATGTCATATGGAGTCACTGGTTTATTGTCAGCAGCTAAGGTCAAAAGGATATGTGCATGAGGTAGCCCTCTTTTCTGAAACTCAACCGTATATATATATCTGCACAAAATAATAGAAGTGATTTATTACTAAAATGTAATCAAGACAATAACAACTTCAACGTTAAGGACTATGATCAAATGGATAAGGAAATGTGTGAGGTGCCTATGTACCTACAACAACAACTCCAAATAGCATACCATTTTTAAGATCATCAAGTAGCTCTCTTAACTTCAACTTAAAAACCCGAGCTATAATGTCTGGTCTGTCTTCAGCACTTTGCCCAGGGGTTCTTTGAACCATATATTTTACTTCATTCCAATTAGGATTGCAAGTAATTGTAATAAATAAGTCTGGTGGTCTTGCCCACCTACAGATTGCCATTACATCTTGATATTGTTGGACCATATTTCTGGGTCCTTCAGTAAAAGAAGAAGGCAATATGAATCGACGTCCCATCGATGTAGCGTCACAATCACCTTCAGAGATGGCGTCTTGTAAACCATGATAGAGATCGGAGAGGAGTTTCTTTTGGTTAAGGTGTAACCAACCAAGTCGATTATATTCAATGCATGCGTAAGCGTCAACAATAAACTGATGAAGGAGACGGCCTCCCAGCAGAATCGTTTTTGCCTCCAAATCTCTTTCATGTAGTCTATAACAATAATACTCTCTAATTGACACTGACCCCTTTCTCCTATGGGAAGTAGATCCTTCAATATTGTGTGGGATATTTAATCTCCAACCATCTTCTCCATGAGGAAAAATCAATGGATATTGAAGTGCCATATAACTTGGATGAGTTTCGCTAATTCTACGTAGTTGTCCCCCAAAAGTACATAAAACTATGTCACGATGAGATCCTTGATTTTCTCCTCAGCCCACCAATAAAGCTGCAACCTCACTCGTGGCAGGGCGATTATATTGCCTTCCATCCGACACTCTTGTATCCAGTATTCTCATAGTTAGCTCTGCCGGGGGAGATGACCCATAGGTATCCCTTACCATACGAAAAATTCTTGCATATGGATGAAACTGATCAAGCATTGCTTGCAAATCTTTTAATAGTAATTCATCAATACCTCTATCAGCATGTCTAGAATGTAGAACCGCAAGTCTATTTTCTATCTCATGCTCCGTGTCATAGATATATAATTGAATGAATTGTGGACGTTGACCCATTTCTGGTAGAAGCGATCCAATTAAATGATGATTTTGTCGATGTATTCGAAATGTATATATATGGGCCTCCTCCATCCAGTAATAGTGCATAGTCCACATTGGCTCCCATTGATGTGAAGGACAACATTGAATTATATGCCCTTATTGATTTTTTAAAATGAATTGCACGATCATCATTATTCCCATCGACCAATTCCTTTAAAGGAGGTGGTGGTTCGCACAACAATGGTAATGATACCAATCCATCCCTACAACATTGGTTGAAGCTGTAGCGTCCATTAATTTTTCTTTTGTTGGATTTCTCTTCCCGCCACATAATTGCACCACATTTTTGGCATTCGTGATTTGGAGGACCAAAGTCGTGTCGCCTATCCAATTGTCCTATTGATGGTCATAATAAAATGTTAGCCTAGATTGAAAATTTATTATACGAGAGTTAATTAAAAAAATTTATAATGATGAAACTAACTTGTGCGGAGAGATCTATGTTGCATATTTGAAGGATCTCTTAAATTGTTATCTACAGCGGATCCCTCCTCGATATGCACATTTAGCATAATGTTCTCTACCATTGTTTCACTATTAGGTGTTGTGATAGCACTGTTGTGTCTTGTATCATTGATGGTCCTAGTAAAGCTGGTTTCTGGAATTCCAACATTGATTTGGACATCTACAAGATTCTCCATAGCGAGATCAATTGTAGTTGCAGTACGTTGATCTGTAAAGTCAATAATTTGTTAGCATATTTTATGTTGGAAAAACATATATATATATATATATATATATTTTGTGTGTGTGTACATATATATGTTGTTGGTAAGAACATGCTTACTTCGTTGATTTTGAATGCTGGATATTGGCCAACTTTCGAACGGTCTCTTTGCATTATTCCTCATTTACGACCCTATTAAAATTGAGGTACACAAATAATATTTATTTTAGAAGTATTTATTATTGCTTTAAACGAAATTAGTTACAACGACCTTATGTTTACAACATACTCTAACATGTGCATGAGATTAGATAGATAATATAGTCTAAAATGCCCTAATGCAAACTATTTACTAAGCAGAATAACAGGTGTCACTATTGTAGTTAGTAACTATCATTGGCATTATAATTTTGTTGTTCACTATCGTCACTATATAAGCAAAATAAGGAAATATTTCTTGATTGGTCTCATCATGTATAGTTGAAACCATGAAACTATAGGAAATTTCTGAATCAAGAATGTCGTTTCAAAACAAATCTTACTCAACATTTTTAATCCAATATAAAAAATCAAATCTAATTTATAGATTTATAACCGACATCTTCCTCATAAACATTACAATCCATTCATTTCTTCAACAAATGAACAAAAATTAACTATGGTCTAACAAGATAAGTCATAATATTGTTTGTGAAATAAAACGAGAGGCTGAAAGAGTACAAAATGTTACTGAGAAGCAAGTATCATTTACTGGAACCATGAAAGGGGTCAGGGTAAAGACTTGGCAATTGGCTAATTGATCTCTCTCTGTCTACTCACTCACACACATTATAGGGATAATAAATATTTTAAAATGGAATCAACGATCAGATGTGTTATCAATACACGGTACTCACTCTCTCAAAAAAAAAATACACGGTACTCACAAAGTCATGCATGAGGGTGGTAAGACTATTAGGCCAAGCTCTTGACGGCTGATACTGTTAACTTTGACGAATGCAAGGCATCCACAGACTATCCATCAAGACTAACCACTAAGTTGTTCTGCACCTAATTAATCAATAAGCTCAACCTCTTTGTGGACATGTGACAGTAACCTAACAGAGGGAAGAAGTCGCTGAAGTGTACAGGAACTGGCCCACCAAATGCAAGGCATCTCTGCCACCGGGTCTCCCAAATGGTATGAAATATGAATCTCTCTCTGTCCCCCCCCCCCCCCCCCCCCCCCCCTCTCTCTACATATGCACACACACACATACATACATATAGATAGATCTGTTTGTTTGCATAGAATTGAGTCAATCGTGTTTCAATTTGTCTTAAAGTTTCCTGTTTGAATTTACCCCAAATTATGTGTCGGTGATTTTAAAAAGGTTCTTAAAGAGATTCCGATTAGTGTTTGGTTTTCTTAACAGCTTGTCCTTGACTCTGGTGTTCCAAACAGCTATGTGGTTCTCTTTATTGTAACCTAAATGTTGGTATTAGGGGATATGATTTTCATCCTTGTGGCTGTGTTCTGTTTATGGCTCGTATCATGACACTGATATGATTTTGTATTATGTTGTGTATGGATTTTTATTAGTGCTTTGATTGGATGCATTTGTAACAAGATGGAACCCTCCAAACCTACAGTTTTTCTGCAATTAACAGGAATTGGATCCAAAACCTCCTAGCTTAATATATTATAATGTCCTTGACTCTGGTGTTCCAAACAGCTTTGTGGTTCTTTTAATTGTAAACTAAATGTTGGTATTAGGGGATATGATTTTCATCCTTGTGGCTGTGTTCTGCTTATGGCTCATATGATATGACACTGATATGATTTTGTATTATGTTGTGTTTGGATTTTTATTAGTGCTCTGATTGGATGCATTCGTAACAAGATGGAACCCTCCAAACCTACAGTTTTTCTGCAATTAACGGGAATTGGTTCCAAAAACGTCTTAGCTTAATATAGTATAATTTGACATTTATTAACACGTTTTGTATATCAGTAGAAAACTTCAAACAAATTTATCCTATTCAATGGGATAAGCAAGAGAAGCCTTTATCCTTACACACAAACATGCACAAACATGTACCCAGGTAAATGACAATGCAATCAACTTAGTAATTGAGATTGAACATTGTTTCTCATATACCACTACAACAGATTACACCTTCAGCGATGTTTTTTTTCGTCGCTAAAAGTCCAAAAAACGTCGGTAAAGGTTTTACCGACGTTTTTTTTTCGTCGGGTAGTCGTCGGAAAAAAAATGTCAAGAAAACACCTTACCGATGAATTAATTTTTCGTCGGTAAAATTACCATTTTCACCGACGCTTAAATGAGTTTTACCGACGTTTTTTTTCGCCGGAAAGTTTATTTTATTATTTAAAAAAAAATAAATTTATTTTTCAATATACTTTACCGACGAAAAAAAAACGTCGGTAAAAGTATTTTTAAAAAATAAATAAATAAAATACTTTTACCGACGTTTTTTTCATCGGTAAAAGTATTTTATTTTTTAAAAAATTAATTTGTCCTTTTACCGATGAAAAAAATCGTCGGTAAAAGTATTTTTCAAATATAAAAATAAATAAAAATACCTTTACCGACGTTTTTTTTCGTCGGTAAAGGTATTTTTAAATATAAAAAAGTAAAATACTTTTGCCGACGTTTTGTTTTTCAATATAATTTTCCTGTAATGCAAACAACCATCAGCATTTCTCATCAAAATGCATTTCTTGACAACCAACATCGCTCTAAGAAAACCTCCACCCTCAAAAATTTACATAAAAAAATCCCACCAAACAAATGCCCTCACAGCTTGGATCATATTGCCATCTGCTTCACAGCCACTGCTAGCTGTCTCTGTCCTTGCAAGCTCCCATGTGACCATCACAGCAAAAGCATCCACAGCTTCAAAAGAGAAGCAAAAAGATATGAAAGAAACAGGGTCAAAAAGGACAGACAGGCAAACCCATCACTATTGATCAAGGTCTGATCTTGTTGGTTACTCCATTCCAATCTTTAATAGATACAAAACATTCAATAAGGGTTTTCATTTCTATAGAATGGGGGTCATGTTCATGTGCCTTTTTCACAGCTCACCCCCACCCAAGACACTTACCACACATAATATTCTAGGAGTCCTCATGAACCTTCCTGATTCTCAGAAATTTCCTCTGGAACTTTACTTAGCCCAACATGTGAAGTAATATATAAACAACAAGTTATGGAAGTTGGTAATGGAACCAATGTTTTTTTTTTTTTTTTTTTACTTATATGGATGCTTGAGTATCCAGTTGCAAGTAAAGAAACAAATAGAATATATATGCTTTTCACAGCTTGATTCTTTTCTTTAACTTCATTAGAGGGGGAAATCATTAGAGTGCTAAAGCTGTGCAAGATTTACTCAGGGAATGGATGTAGCATTTTTTTATGTACTAAATAGATCTCCAGTAATCATCCTTAACCAAAGTTCCCACCTCTTCTCTTTTTATGGAAACTAGGACAAAGATGCACAAACATGACCTTTTCTGCTTGTAAAAGGGAATAGTTTTATTCCACAAGGACAAGATTACAAGGAACATCTCCACTTACATAACACTTACAAACCCATGTCCTTAATCTACTAGGAAATAACTGCACCAACTGAAGGAAAAGGGGTGTTTACCAACCCAAAAAAAAAAAAAAATGGAAATGGGTTTTCATAAATTGAGGAAATCTTTGCTTACAAGTTGTAGATATTATCTACAGATTTATTCATAGTTAGGTGTTAAAACATAATAAAACTGATAGTAAGAATATGCTAACATAAGAGTTATATAGATTGAGCAAATTTCTCTTAATAAGCATAAATGATTTTATCTTCTAATAAGAAGAGCACATTGAAATGAAAAGGTTGTTTGATAGGAATAGCTACATAAAATTTGTTTAGATGAAGTTCTTGATGTTGCTTTATCCATCTTGTGCTCTGTAAATAACAATTACTATTAATACAATCATTTTGGTTGGTTTGTGGGAAATTTAGTTTCTCAGATTTATGCAGAATCATTTAATCAAATTAGAAGACCACATGGCCAATAAGATCTAATAGCACAAAGCTAATATTGTTAAAATTCAATCGTTGAATGTCACCCAGTTGAGATTAAAGCAAAATGAGTGAGAGTTCAAAGGGTTATAGGTGTTCCTCACATAATAATAATAATCATTTAATTGACACACCCTAATTTTTCAAAATTAATAATAATCATCACTGCAATAGGTGGGTTTGGGCAATTCATTAGAATATGGCGGGTTTGTGTGATTACAAGCCAATTAACGCTTGATCTTTACTAAATGCTAAGGCCCAATAGACGATCCTTTACAGGTGACGTGAAAGAATTATGCTCGACTAATACATTCCTATAAAAAGGCAGTGATGATGATATATATATAAACAGCAGGAGAGAAAACAAAAATAGTGAAGAAACTACTTTTCACTAAAAAGCACAGAAGAAATAAGCTACAGAGTAAATTCACAAAGACAAGTAATTTATGAATACCGAACAGAAATCAAGCGATTGCAGTAGAAATAGACCTCCTGCAAAGCAGGCGTCTTTGACCCCTTTGCAGATGTATCCATCTCACTGCTGCTCATGATTCAAGAGATCACCTCCTCCTAACAGTCTATCAATCCATCCTACAACAAAAAACAAATTTCAGGAGCCTCTCTCTACTAGTAAAAGGGTTAAAGGAAAAAAAATTATTCTCATCTAACTAGAGTTCCACTAGGAAATACTCATGTGGTGATGACAAAGGAAACCTAGTTATCACCCACTCAACACTCTTGATGGAGATTTCTCAACAAGGGAAGATGAATTCAAAATTTCTTGTTTTTTCTTCAAAATGTCAACAATCAAATTGTTAGCTTTCTCCATTGTCTTCTTCAATTCATCTTCTGATTACTCAAGAATGTGCAGTGATTAGGAAACCAAGAAAGAGGGTGGTTGTCAAGATTACTCAAGAACACCATATGCAGCCACAAACCTAACATCGTTGTGATCCAGGAGTCAAAGCTAGCACTAAGATCCACAAGTGAATGGCCAAAAGTAAAAGCAAAGCCATTATTGAAAAAAGATAACTTAATATACACCCACTGCTTTTGATGCAATTTATCTTTTTCCCACTTTTGATGTTAAACAGGACACTGACCTTTTGTATACTAACACAAAAAAGTAAAAGAAGCAAAGAAATGATGGATGTATTAAAATACAATTTAATATCTCCTCAATTCTTATTCCATTTTTCTTTCTTTTTTTTATGAATGTATCTTGCAGAAGGGTCTGCCTATCATTCACTAGTAATGTAAAATAATAAAGGAGAGAGAATGGGGGGAAATGAAAATCATACCTGGCACTTGAATGATACGTACAAGTGCCACCAGGGCCTGTAAATCAACCATGAAAAGAGCAAAACAAGAGAGAACATAAATCAGTCTTCTTCTTTTGTTCTTATGCCATGTAAGAATGGAGAAAAAAAAATGAAAAAAATGAAACTTTCTCGACCTAAAATTAAGGACTGGAATCATAAAATTAGACTTATATCTGTGTCCACTCATAATCCACATCCAATTCTATCCATCACCTTGCATCCCTTGATCGACATGCATCCAGGTCGGGGCCCACCCCCCAATTGTTGTATGTTTGTGTGCACTGAAAATAGTCTTAAATTGACCCCCATTTAGTTCCATAGGACTTGACATGAAAACAGTGAAAGATGAATGCTTGTACAATCAAAACTAACCTTATAATTTATAGAAAATAAAAGAAACAGCATTGGACTTGAAAACAGGAAATACAATTCCTTTTTTTTTTATAATTAAATACCTTGCCATTCTTACCTTATAGATTATATGAGCAAATGTACATATGTCTCTCCGAGTATCGTAAAGAGCATTGGCCATGATAGCAGCCTCATCATTTCTTTGACCTGTAAAAACAAGATAATTACTCACCTGAAGATCCATTTTCTCAAATAATAAATGAAAAAAGACAATGACATAGGTCATAACTCAAAGCAGTTGACTATTCATGAAAGAATTACATGCAGTTAACTGATAAGATGACATACAGTGATCTTGGAAAGGGTCAATTTGTTCATAAAGCATTTGAATCCAATATTCACCAATTTTCAGGTGTCCCCCTTCGTCTAACAGCAAGTTTCTGTTTAGAAAAGAACCAAAGTATGCCTTCTTTGGTTCTTATCTTAACTGATAAGATGACAAACAGAATCATTTATATCAAATTTCAGATATTTGTCCAAACTAGCCGTACCTAGTGTATACACAGGAGGGTGTTGTAGAATAATTAACATGTCTGATTGATCTTCATCTCTTTCCATCAAAGTATGCCTTCTTTGTACAAGAGACTTTTGCCAGAACCATGCCTCTTTGTAGGGAATGACTTCATTGTACAGATCAAAGCACGCACACCTGTTCATCAAAACAGTACATGATCAATATTCACATGAATAAAGCAGGAAATACACACACAAAAATCTGAACTACAGTAATTCAGCATAAAGGCAAAGTTTCGAAAGAGATCAAATAAGGACATTTGTTGCAGGCTCGCACCCACAAATAGCAACCATTATTGTTTCATTTTCTATAGTTTTCCTAAATTGGATGGAAATTGCAATGCAACACACTTAATTCAATAGATGTAGCCCCACAAAAATATACTAAGTTAAGCCAAATAATTGCATGTATTAATTACTATATTTTAGTGTGATCACACCAAACTGAAACACTGAAAAAAAAATTGTGATAAAAAGAAAAATGATCAAATATAAAGATTTGAACTATATATTTCTAATTAGTTCCATCTTCTAGCGAGCAAAAACATAAATAAATAAATAAATAGTCCATCTTCTAGAGAAACAACAAACTGAGTCACTACATCCTGCAGGTGACAGTAGTAGAATAAGCCTGATGGATATGGAAAAATCCCCAATACCCACGAAGGGAACTGTCAGAAATTACCAGCCACCAAGATAAAAAGAACACATTAACTCTACAAACAGCTCATGAAAAAAGAAAAAAAAAAAAAAAAAGAAGAAGAGAAATACAACATATAGATTGGAACCAGACATCTATAGCCTCCATATTCTATTTTTTGAAGAAGAAATTGACTAAGCACCCATCTTCTTACAGTGGTGTATAATGCATAGCCATGAATGAATTGTAAGGAGTAGCCCACCAACAAGGTAAAAAAAGAATACATTAAAAATCAATGCATAGTCTCCAACAAAAAAAAAAAAAGGACCCAACATATAGATTCCAACTAGCCATTTCTGGCTTTCAAGTTCTATCTTACAGAAAAACAACCAATTAAGCACCCAACATCTTACAGTTGATAGATGGAGTATGATAGGTACAAGGCTAAATGGTTTTCCAATAGGGACCATAGTTCATTAATGGGTTCATCAGCATGAATAAGATCAAAAAAATAAAAAAAAAGAGGGTGAAACCCAAAACAGAGAAACGATTGCAATCAGGAATTAATCTACCTCCAAAATAGATTGCACGACCAACCCATTTCGATTGAAGGTAAAACAGAACATGGGTATTGGCTGATTCTTCTAAAGGAATGAAATTGGGGTACAAGAAGGCCTAATTCCAGATGAGACACAATACAAGCCCTAAAGATACCGTTTTGGAAGAAGAAATTTGAGGGTGCAAGAAATCTAACCTTCTTTTGTAAAGATGTGGGGTTGTGGGCTCCTGGGTCTTGACATTGGAAGCTCGATTATCTCTGGAGAATGCCACCACGTAAGAGGAAGATCGATCTGATGATCTCTTTGAAGATGAATGGGGAGGAGATGGTGTGGGAAAGATGGGTGTAGCAAGACCAACCAGACCAAGACCGACCCTGCAATCTTTCGATCCATGACGATCATCGCTCCTCAGCTAAAATCCTCGCCTCTACTTCACCAATCGCTCCAGATCCTTGGGAATTCCACTCAAATCACGCATCAGAAACAGCCACCATTTCTCTCTAAAAAAAAGCGCCAAAAGGATCGGGATCGCGAGCATATTCCGTTGAATCGTATGAAAAAGCGGAGATCAGATGAACCGTGGGAGATCTGACGACATTCTTCTTCGTCATCGTCGTCGCCGTCTTCTTCTACTACCTGTATTTAGACCAGTGAATCGAGAGAGACGAAAGAGAGAAAAGAGGGAAAAGAGGGCTTTTGGAGGAGTGGCGGGAGAGAAAGAGAGAAAAGAGGGTTTTTGAGGGACAGAGTCATTCGGAGCGAAAATAGGGTAATAGAGGCGGGAAAGGAAAAAAATTAAGACTTTGCCGACGTTGTTTTTTTCGTCGGCAAAATCATAAATAAAAGTTAAAAAAATTATACGAAGACTTTCCCGACATCTTTTTTCGTCGGTAAAATACATTTTTCGTCGGCAAAAATATTTACCGATGTTTTATTTTTCGTCGGTAAAAGTCTTGTTTTTTGAATTTTGCCGACGTTTAATTTTAAAACGTCGGTAATAGTAACCTTTACCGACGTCTACATTTCGTCGGTAAGAGTCCATATTTTTATTTTCCCTCAAAAAATAAGCTAATAATAAAATTCAACTTTTGCCGACGTTTTTTATAAAACGTCGGTAAAAGTCCGATTATCACCGACAAAATCATATACGTCGGGAAAAATTAATCTTTACCGACGTTTTTTGAAAAGCGTCGTTAAAAAACGTCGGTAAAAGTGCATATTGTTGTAGTGTACAATAAAGGCCATGAAAGCAGAACACATATTGTCATATTGGTGAGTGAGGAAACACCTCATCATATAACCATGCTGTCAATGACAAGAAAATGAGACTGTTTGAAGAGAAAATGTGATGGATTTAAGGGTGTAAAATAGTGATGGGTTTTACGATATTTCCTACAAGCTTTATAACAAACGTCTGATATACATAGGATGAAACGTTACAGTATCATTTATAGATGTCAATGATTATATAACAAGAAGATGAAATGCATCAATGATTACATAACAAGAAGATGAAATGCATTCGTATTGGAAGTTGTTGAGGTAATAGACCAATGAGATCCAAACCTGAAATCAATGAGTACAAACCGATACCCATATGAAAAATCCATATATGAATTTTGTACATTAATCCCTAACCCAATGCTCCAAAAATGCATCATAGACATTGAGGAATATAAAAATCATAGTACATCAGATAAAATAAAATGAAGCCATGCAAGAATGATAACAGACATGGTGGTCCACTTCAAATTTTGTTCCCACCCAATTGCAATTAGAGTCAATGCATTTCTAATAACAGAACCTTCCCAACAATGCATGAAGAGACTCTTGGCCCATAATAAGCCAAGAAGAAACTCTCTTAGTTGCCATATGTGCATCCCAGGCTGCAGAAACTCCATTGGGCACAAATGTCACACTTGAAACAAAGGAAGGTCAGCACCATAAGAGCACCTTTAGCAGCATGCCCTCCTTGGAATCAAGAACTTCTTATTGAATATAATGGTTCTAAAATTCACGGTCTCAAAAATTTTCCCATAAGACTCTCAATCTCATATCTGATGAATGTGATTGAATATTTTGTATACAAAGAATCTTGTATGAGTTTAAAGTGAAATAAAGTCCCTCCCATGTGTTCGTGAGAGAGATTATTTTTCAATTATTATTTTCTAATGTTGTTCGGTTTTCTAACCCTTTAGGTTAGTTTGATGATAAAAAATGGGTGCCTCATTTCTCTCATTCCTCCTTCCCCAATGACACATAATACTCATTTACCAAGAGTAATTAAAGAAAATCTCAACTGGCCAGTGCCAACGAACAATGGCACATAATACTCATTTACCAAGAAGAAATTCTTTTGATGTTGACATACCAATGTCCTAAACAGAGGAGCAGGAGAATAGTTGTGAAATACCTCAGACGAAAAAAGAAGAAAAAGAAGGAAGTATGTATGGCATTAGTTCCACCAAATGCTAGAAATGAAAAATAGAGAAACAGACAACGTGAGATGGTAACTTTGATTATACCCACAGAAGTGGAAACATAAATTGCATGGTCTAAGATACCACTAAGATTCCAGTGAGAAGAGTCGCAGAATCGCACAAGCATTGAATCTGTTTTCATGCACACCAAATTTCAAGTCGTATGTGTATTTAAGCATAACATTTGATGATCATCCAGCACCCATTGTGTACAGTTGCAGAGAAATTGGAAATTGCAGTACATGGAATACGACTTTTCTCCATTTCATCCTAATCATTATCAATGCCGATTTCCAGCTTTCAATAGTTAGGGGAAAAAAAAAACAGTATCCATAATAATTTTACAACACACAACGAAGTGGATCACCAGCCTATCTGACAGAGCAACCAAACCGCTTGTGATTTGGGTCAGATCTAAACACACCCACAGAATCAAAATCTCCTCTATCTTTAAAAAAAATATATATCAAAGTCTACTCTGACCCACATATTCACGTAACACAATAGTATAAACAGACCAGCAATAGATATTATATCCACTCCAATACCATCATCAACTACTCTAACACTGAATTCACCTAAACCCCATATAAAACAGAGACTGCTAAAAACTTAACATTGAAAATCTGCCCAAACCCACAAAAGATTCAAGCAAAGATACTCAGGTCCCCATCTTACTTTGCTAAAGCACAAATGAAACGAAAAAAGAACCATACTTTAGAAACACCCGCTTGTGATATTTATCTAGGGTGTTAATAATATTTGGATATCCCCCAACACACAAAACCTTATAATCATATGCTTCCTTATGCAGTAATCCTGCAACTATTTGTATACATTGAATCAATCTGAACATTATGTAGAACCAAACGCAAAATGCGATGGATGTGATGAATCTCCCAAAAAAAGAAAATCCAAAAACCTCTCCGATCCCTCCTATCTCTCGGTGAACAAAACCCCCAAAACCCAAATAGCCCATTCTTCGGCTCTCTCTCCTTTTATATAGAACCGAACGCAAAATGCGATGGATGCGATGAATCTCCCAAAAAAAGAAAAGCCAAAAACCTCTCCGATACCTCCTGTCTCTCGGTGAACAAAACCCCCAAAACCCAAATATCCCCTTCTTCGGCTCTCTCTCCTTGCCCACCCATAACCCTCCCCTCTCTCGTGATCTCCTTCTCAGCCCATCCGAATCCCCATAGAAGATAGAGTGGTGATGTAATCTATATTTCCAACAGTAGTGGACATAAAAAACCAAAAATAGGGCAGAAAGAAAGTACCTTTTTCACCTTTCCAGAGAAGACAGTTTAGGGATGAAGATGGAGAGAAAGGTAAATAAGATGAGTGAGTTCGATGATGAAGCGTTGCAGAAGCGTGAAAAATTTGATCCATCAGTGGCTGCATCTTCAAAAGGCATGTGGAGGGAATTACAGGGTAGGGGACGTGGGGGAGAACGTGGGGGAGTTTATGAGTGGTGAGTCACATTGAAGAGAGAAGCACTTTAAGACGCTGGAGACATTACTTGAAGTCAAAATTCCCCAGAGCAGTCAAAATCTCTCATCGCGGGACGAAGAAGTCTGGACCTGAGTGCCAAAAATAGTGGGTCAGAAACGGCGGTCTGGCAGGTGGATGAAAAGATAATAAATGTGATGAAAAATGAATCATGTGATAATTCATATTATTTTATCAAAGGCTGCATATAATTAAAACGAGTAGAAAATCATGGATCTCTGACAAAACCTGTATTCATGTAAAGCATGAGTAAAACATGGAGATCTAACAAAACATGTGTTCATTTACAACATCTGTAAAAGCATAGATATTAGACAAATCGGGTGTTCATTTAAAACATGTGTGAACATAGAGATTTGGCAAAACAAGTGTTCAATTGAAACATATGTAAAAGCATGAATATTTAACAAATTGGATATTCATTTAAAGCGTGTGTAACCATAAAGATTTGGCAAAACAAGTGTTCATTTGAAACAAATGTAAAAGCATGGATATTTAACAAATCGGGTATTCATTTAAAGTGTATAAGTGTACTAAGGAACGGGAAACAATATAACAATAACTGAATTTACCTTGGAAAACATTAAAACCTGTTTAAACAATAACTTTCATAAAAGAAATGAATCATTTATTGGAAGATAAATAAGCAATATAAAACATGTAAGTTACCCAAGGAATCGAGAACTAGTAAGATGGCAACCACACGAAGCTAAGTCCTTTATCACCGAAGTGACAAGAGCATATCGGGGCGTTGATCTCAGTCACACGAGGTGAGGAGATTCAACGAAATATACATATACATATAATAATAATAATAATACGGTACGACGCCACGGTGGCAAGCCGGGCATCGGGAACCGCGGTAGCGAACCGGGTATCGGGACGGGACCAAGGTAATAAACCGGGCATCGGGATCCAAACTACAGCTGGTGGGACGGGAGGGGGATCTCCAAGTCGGTGGATCAAACCAACAAGGTCATCCAAGCTTAGTGGTGCCGACTCATAGGACTTATGCGAGCAATCGGGACATTATAAAATACATATGATGCAATTCTATAAATGGGCGAGACAGGAGTACTCAAGGCACAAATTTCACTTCATTTCGAGCAATGCATAACGGGGCTAGCAAAATGTTAGAAGTACAAATTCAGTGCTTTCAGGAATGATAAATCGTAAATCATGAATTTCGGGAGTGCATATCAAATTTCGGGAACAATGGGATACAATTAAACTTTCGAAATTCCGAACATGTATCGGGATTCAAGATTAGTTCAAGGTGGATAGGGGTCCCGTATGTCTATTTCAATATAGATTGGGTACTCATTAAATTTTGGAAACATTATGGGCTCCTTATATACCTTGGTAAGTTCAAAGTCATCAATAAAATCTTCGGGATGAGATTTCTCTCTAACATGTTTCCGGGACGAGATTTTTCTCCCTTAAATTCCAAAACAGTCATTCCTACCCATTTCATGGACATATGGTTTGAAATAGTCCTTTCTTTCTTCTCAATTTCTAAAAATTACTGGGAGGTCGGTCATCTTGGCGATCAGTAGGCGGCTAGCCACCTGGGCCAAGTCGGCTAGCCGACTAGTCACCGCCTGGTGACCACCTCTGCAGAATCAGAATTCTGTTTACTGATATGCTGACCGCCTCTGTTCGGTCACTAGTCGGTCACCAGGTCGGCTAGCCAACTGGTGACCGCCTGCTGACCGCCCAGTCAGCGGGCAGTTTAGTTTTGGACTGTTTTTTAGCTCATTTTTCCTCCAAAACATTTCTCTTATAACTCATCTCATTCCCTGCAATAAAATGAGCTCAAAAGCTCCTTCAATACATCATTCAACACTTCCATTCTCATCATTTTACATTTTTCCCTACACTTCCTTTCCATTCACATTCAATCACAAAAGAGAGAAACCCATCTTATATGAAAACCATTTACAACTTTGACAACATAATATATGCATTTCCAAGGTATGAACAAGAGATAAATAAACTCATCATTATTCATTTTTGAGAGCAATAGAAACTGAAAGTCCTGGGATCCTAACCCTAGAGGGGGGGGGTGAATAGGGTGAGCTACAAAATGTGACCAATTATGACAAATTTTAACTTCTTAAAAATGAACTAGTCACAAGTGATGATAAACAAATAAAATGCGGAAGCTAAAAAGAATCACCACAACGCATTCACCACCACACAATGATTTATAGTGGTTCGGCCTCAATGCCTACATCCACTACCGGCTTGTGATCTAATCACCCCACCGGATTTCCACTAACTATGCTTTTCAATAGGCTAAGCAATAACCTTTACAATGTTGTTTTTCTAGGCTAAACACCAACCTTTACAAGATGCTTTTCTAGGCTAAGCAATAACCTTTACACAATGCTTTTCTTAGGCTAAGCAATAACCTTTACAAGAAAAAGATTTCTCTTAAAGAAGTGTCTACAAAAACACTCAAAGAGATACAATTTAAGCTCAATATATTTGCCTTTAAAATAGGCGGATATGAAAGTGAAAAACTAACTCACACAAAACACTAAATGAATGCAAATGTGTATGTTCATGATGTGTGTGTGTGTGATAACTTCAATCAAGTTTAAAAAGAAGGCTCAATCAATATATGCTCAAAGCATTTAAAAGCTTAAGGCACATAAAAGATTTTTGATTGAAGTGAAATGCAAATCACATGTATGAATACAAACTTGTTAATGACATGAAAATCAAGAGCTCACAAGTTGTATGAAATTTGTTAACTTAGAACATGTGATGCATGTGCAATGTTGTTTTCAAAACCAAATTAATTTAACTAAAGTTCAAATGAATGAAAACAACAAATGAAGATTCAACCAAGTAAAAGACTCATGTTATAAAAGAAAAACAAAGATTTTGTCTAAGCATGATTAAGAAGGATTTTAAAACAACTTGGGTTGAAATCAAAGTGAACAATCCAATCTTAATTAGATCAAAGGTTAAGAGAAGAATGGATTCAACACATCATAGTTATCATGCTAAAAATCATTTACCAATAATTTAAACAAAGCATATAACATATTGTTAGACCCCGACCCAGACCAATTCGATTAGTGTGGATTAGTATGTGTCTAGTCCTAAGTGGGTTTAGTTGTCGTTGGGTTAGAAGTAATTAGTTTTAGTCTTGGTCATAGCTTTGGGAATTTTGAGAACGTTTAGTATTAGTCAGACACACTCAGAAAGGCCTGAGTGCACGTGTAAGCTTGGGAGGATCGTATCGGTTTCCGTGTAATTGTGATTTTGATTCATTTGAATGATTTTGCTATGTGTTACAACTTTCGTCTTAAGCCCATTCATGTTTGAAGCCCAAAAACCCAAGTTTTGACCCAAAGAGGGTAAAATTGTCTTTTATGCACAAATCTGGACACAATTTTTGAGATCTCAAAACCATGTCAAAAATATACTTTTTGAAAACTAGATATTTCGAGGATCGTTTTATCCTTCTTCGTCGAATTCATTCGAGGCCCGCAAGACCATGTTTTCATTGTTACAATAGTAGACCATTTGGGCCCAATTGCAAGCACTTAAGTCAACCCATCTCTTTCCCTCTTTACTCTTTTCATTCTAAAACCAAACCCTAGCGCAGCCAAAGGAGAGAAAACCCTTTTTTCTCCCACATTCCTCACCTTGCATGATCTAGTTAGAGGCCTTCAAATGGAATTCTAAGACCATCATCTTCTTCCTCTCATCTCAAGCTTCCTATTGATGTCTTCTTCTTGTAAGCTAAAGTTGGGAAACCTCTCCATTTTCTTCATTCCTTCTTGTTTGAGCATTTCTAGGTAAGAGCTTCAACCCATACTTTTCATGAAGTCTTTTTAGTTCCTTAGAAATCTTGTTTTTCATGTTTACAAACCCTTTTGTAAAAATGGGTTCTTTGTTTTCATTTTTGTTGAGTTTGAATGGTTTTCCATGGGATTCTTGTAGTGTTGGAATAGCTTGAGTTAAGTGCTGGGAGAGGATTGTTTAGCATTTGGGCAAGGCAAGTAATCTCTATAGGATCATTGTGCCTGTGTATTTTAAGTTTCATTGTTATCCTAGAAATTTTGCACCTGAATATGTTTGTAAGCTTCATTATCATGTTTTCCTTGGATTGAATGTTTGAACTTGTGAAAAATGTGTGTTTTATCCCTTGGAGAGCATGTTGACTCAGGGAGTCCAGGTGAAATAAGAAACAAGAAGAAGGGAAGAAGGAAATGTGAAAAATTTGCATTGAACTGCATTCCCCGTGCAGTTTCGGTCAGCGGGCGGCTAGCTGCAATCCCTAGTTCGGCTAACCGCGAGCCAACCGGAATCAGCGGTTCTTTTTCCAGTAGCCGGCCTCTGCAGCAGGTTCCTGCGGTCAGCCCTGCGGTTAGCTTACGGCTAGTCGCCAGTTTCCTTGCGGCTAACCGTAAGCCAACCGGAGGCATTTCGGCTCCTTTTCCAAAGAGCCAAGTTTTTTGACATGAGTTCCAGCGGTCAGCTTGCGGCTAGCCGCGAGGTCCCATTCCGGCTTACCGCGAGCTGACCGAAATTGACAATATTCTTTTTTGAAGAGCATTTGCAAGAGTGAAAACTAGAACATGTTAAGTGACCTTTAGCTGATATTGTGCACTCGAAGCCTGAGATGTCTTTAAACTTCCGGGGCACCGCTTATCCTTTGAAATTCCAACACTTGGGCTCTGTCTACACAAAGATCAACCAAAGGTCCTTACATGTGCTTGATAGGCCTTGTGTTCGTACTTTGGTTTTGACACGATGAATAGCTTTGTGTACTCGTTTTGAAAGTCTAAGTACAAGCTCGTTTTGAAGATTTTTTTCAAGAAATAGGGGATCACTTCTTAAGCGTGTTACGCATATTAATTATGCCTTTTGCTAGTCGTGCTTGTCGTGTTTTGTTAAGTGATTTTCCCTTTTTATCTCGACATGTTTTGATAAGTGTTTCGCGTGTTTTGTGCATTCATGAATTAAGTGAACACCACTGAGCTTGGACTGCCCTTTTAGTTTGATCCACTGTTTGGTGGTCCTTAAACATGTGGACTATCTGCAGACTAGTCGTGTAGTTTATTACACATCGTACGTGTCCGGTTCCGCAGCCGGAAATCCCCTTATATGTGGGAATCGTGTCGTGATTATATTATGTATATCATGCTTGTCGTGCGTGCTTGCTCTTTTCATTATATATGATAAAGAAAGGATGGGCTCTTTGTGGATTGTAGTTATTCATGATATTATATGTACTCATGCTAGTTGTTTTAGTATCTCAGCTTTGTTTGTATTCTCGAAAATGTATCTCAGTCATTGTAGTATTTCGAATCAGGGGTTTGCTTACATGTTTTCTTAGAACGTTATTTGTTTCATGTTTTCACCTAAATTGATTACCTGCCAAACCATTGTGTTTGACCCTTGTTTGTTGGTGCCCAGGTGCAGGTGACGTTACCTTTGAGGAGGAGCGTCCGGAGGAGGCTTTTGAGCCAACCCCTGTTAGAGAGTGGCAGCCCGACGATGTCAACTAGACGTCGGGCGGGTTCTTGAGTTTCGTCATTTTGTCATGGGTTTCTTTTGTTATTTTGAGAATTGTATTGGCCTCTGTTGGCCTCTTATGGGTTGTAACTAAACTTAACTTACTTTTGAGTTAGTCTCATAACTTGAATCTTGATGGGAATGCCATTTTAACTTCTTCCTTTGATACTATGCCTTGTTATTATTTGTCATAGCACTTAAAGATTTTTTCTTGGTGCTTATCTTGATGTGATTTGCTACACGCTTCCGTATACTTGATCATGTGAGTTAGATTCCGCTTGTCTTTGGGAATCCTCACCGCGGGAACCTGTGGGAAAACAAAAACAATTGCAATCGACACGTCGCGGGCCCGGGATCCGTTCCTGGGTCGCGGCACATATGATTAAGAAAGGTAAAGCTTACTTAGAGATTTAACTTCATTAATCCAAGCTTTAGCTCTCCAAATGACCCCTTGGTCTCTCTTAGTTCATCCCCTTTGTCTTGTCTCCAAACACCTCAAAGATGGCTTAAAAATCTCCAACTTTGGAAAAGGAATGAACTTCATTTTATAGCCCAAAACTACCCAACGACTAGTCCCCGGTCGACCCCATGACCCCCAAGTCGACCCGGCCTTCACAACGGTTATAAAACTGACCATTTGGCAGGAGCCCCAACGGCTCTTTCCCGGTCGACCGAGCCCACTACGGGTCGACCCGGGCCTGGGACCAAAATTCCCTAAAATTTCATATTTCAAAGTGATTTCTTGAGGAAACTTTTGGGCCATTAAATCAAGCTTGAAAACATGTTTTAAATCATTCTAAGGGTTTTAAAACATGAAGCACAAAAAGCCTAAGAAGATTCGAAACTATAAAACCAAAGGCTTGCTTGATTAGAAAAAACTTATTTTCAAAACAAATTGCATCCAAGTTAAAAATCAAAACATGCATAAATCAATATTTTTACAAGTCTTAAAAACAATGCATGTATAAATCAAGATTTCAAGATTTTCTAAAGCAATGCATGTGTGAAAATTCAAATGGTACTAATATGATAATGCATCCATCAAATTGTAATATACAAAATTCCTAACAGAAACCATTGCAAAAGGAATAGATAAAGCACATTAAGAATCATTGGTGAAAAATGAAGATTTCTTCCTAAAACATGTAAATATTAAAAAACAATCCATTCATCCACTTGCCTTGGGTCCAAGCTAGCAAATCAAGTTTCTAATCACACTCTTAAGCTCAAAATCACAAATCTACACAAAAACCCCCAAATACAACCCATTACAAACCCTAAAATGGCAAATCAAGAAAGACAAGGAATGTGTTCAAATCAAACTAGGAAATAGATATTAAGGGGATGCTATTACATAAAATGGAAGAGAGAAAGTGATTGCATACCTATAGGTGGTCCAACCAGCAAGGAATAACTAAATGAGGGGGCTGCCTTTCATGGTTTCCCACGAAAATGGTGTCTAGAGCAAGAAGAGATGGAGGAGAATGCAATGACAAGCTTCGTTTGGTGATTGGTAGCATAGATCTTGAGTTTGGAAGCAACAAAGTGGGAAAAAGGGAAGGGAGCTGTTGTTGTAGGGCTGGGCGTGCTCCATCTCGTGGAGGGCAAGAGTGAAGAAGAAAACATGGGTTTTGGCCATTATTTAAAGGTTCAAGTGGGGCCCACAACTAATAATACTACATGGGATAAGAACTAGGCTTTCTGAGCCTCGGATGGACTCGACGAAGAAGAGAAAAATGTTTCTCATAAAACCTAGTTTTCAAAAAGTATAATTTTGGCATAGTTCTGAGATCTCGAAATTTGGGTCTAGATTTGGTGTAAAAAGACTGTTTTGCCCTCAAAGCCGGAAAAGTCAGGTTTCGGGGTCTCGAACGGGGACGGGATCAATATGAAAGTTGTAGAGATTAATGAGATAAGTCAAACGAAGCCAAAATGGGAATTTTTGGGAATCATGAAGATCCTCTCCAAACTGATCACGCAAAATAAGTAGGACCCTATGGTCACTCTCTATGTTCACTGGCTCTCAAAACTCCCCAAAACTAGTGAAAAACCATTCTAGCTCACAAATTCAACCAACAAACACTAATCCCGCTTAGAGAAACTAATCCACAAATAAAACAACACTAATCCAGGAAATTAGGGGTCGGGTTCATACCCCAACCCATATGAAGAGTTGTCAATATTACGATGGAGTTTCCAATCCTCCGTTGACTTTTGGTCAGGGTGGGTTCCAATGGTGTGAGAATACCACGGCCACCTCCCAAACCGATTGGATTCTGAGCATCTTAGCCCATTCTCTTCATGACATCCTGTGCCATTGGACTGTACAGGAATAGTTGAGGCATATCTTCATTTTGAAAAGGTTCGAGCGAAGAATTTGATGAAGAGGCCTCCGGTCTATGGAAGAAGATTGTCTTTTCTTCTGCCGAAGTTGCTGGAATGATGAAGGAAGCAGACGTAAGGTCTTCTACGTCAGCAAGTGTCTCCAATGGAGTGAGAGCAGGCTGAACTTGCTGAGTATCAGCTTGGCTTGATGATGTGTCGTCTTCTAGCTCTGAATCCGAATATGTGTCATACATAATGGACACGAAGGAGACATCGAACTTGCCCCCAGTTTTTTATTTTGTCTTTGCTTTGGTGGTGTTTACCAAAGGCTTAGAAGGTTTGAGAGAGACAACGAAGGGAGAATGATTGCTCTCTTTGGATTTGTTGGTGAAAGTCCTGGGATCCTAACCCTAGAGGGGGGGGGGTGAATAGGGTGTGCTACAACTATGACCAATTTAGACCAATTTTAATTCTTTAAAGGAAACTAGTCACATGTGATGATTAACAAACAAGATGTGGAAGCTAATAAAACAATCACCACAAGCATACACCACAACACAAAGGTTTATAGTGGTTCGGCCTCAATGCCTACGTCCACTACCGGCTTGTGATCCAATCACCCCACCGGATTTCCACTATTTATGCTTTTCAATAGGCTAAGCAATAACCCTTACAATGTTGTTTTTCTAGGCTCAACAACAACCTTTACAAGATGTTTTTCTAGGCTAAGCAATAACCTTTACACAATGCTTTTCTTTGGCTAAGCAATAACCTTTACAAAAGAAGATTTCTCTAAGAAAGTGTCTGCACAAAAGAACACTCTAAGAGATACAATTTAAGCTCATTGAAATTGCCTCTTAAATAGGCTAATATGAAAGTTTAAAACAAATTACAAACATACACTAAAATAAACTAAAGTGTGTGCACAAGTGTATGAATGTTTTACTTCAATCAATTTCTACAATGAAGCTCTTAAAGGAATGCTTGATGCATTTTAAAATCAAAGCTTAGAAAATGATGATTGAAGATAAAAGCTAATCACATAAAAGATTCAAACAACTTTGAAGGAATGAACTAAACAAGTTGTATGAATAATAAAGACTAAGAGTGCATGTGATTTAGACAAGAGAGTTTGCAAACCATTCTTAATATTCCAAAGATGATAATGAGTTTGCAAAACAACTCTTTAAAAACTAGAAATCATGCATAAAAGAAAACACAAAGATTTAAACATGCATGGATTTCATTTTAATGGAAATCAAAATACTAGTAAGATGTACCTTTTAAAAAACTGAAGCATTTGATTTCCAAAAAGCCTTCTAACCTTATCACCTCATTCCCCTTTCTTAGGCTCCAAAATGGTCTCAAAAGTTCATCCAACAAGCCTCACAAAAGAAGGGAATGGAATGGACTTTAAAGCAAAAAATAGTCCAACGACTAGTTTCCCCAGTCGACCTGGACCCTTACCCGGTCGACCTGGTACACATAATGGCTATATTTCTGACCGTTGGTGCTTTAGGAACCCCCTCGACCTGCAGTGTGGCCGGTCGACATGGTCCCCTGGGCCGGTCGACCGGCCACACTACAGGTCGACCCCTTGGGACCAAAAATCCTATATTTTGTAAATTTGAAGGTTTTTCTTGGAGGGGATTTTTGGGCAATAAAATTAAGCTTGGAAAATATGTTTTAAATCAAACTAAATGGTTTAAAAACATGAAACATAGAAAGCCTAAAATGATTCAAAACTTTAAAACCAATGGCTTGCTTGATTTCTAAAAATTCTTTTCTAAATCAAATGCATCCAAGTTTAAAAACAAAACATGCATAAATCAATACTTTTGCAAATCTTAAAAACAATGCATGTAAAAATCAAGATTTCAAGTTGTTCTAAAACAATGCAAATGTGAGTAAATCAAATGATGCTAAAAAGTTAAAGCATCCATCAAATTGCAATATACAAAATTCCTAACAATCTCTTCCTTTGCAATTTGATGGCAACTCACTCATCATTGAATTAACACACTTAGTCTTCAGCTCCCCCTAAGCTGGACAAGTCTTGAAATCTTCTTGGATGCTTCTTCTCTTAGCTTGGGCTCTTGGTTCCTTTCTTCATTCTTCTTGATGCTTGGAGCTTGATCATTCTTCAATCTTTCTTTCTTTAGCCAAGCATCTTCTTTAGCTCCCAAGCTTTCTTTCTTCTATTAGATCTCCCCCTTTGACCATGCCTCTCTCCCCCTTTGGCAAGATATGCATTCTCTCCCCCTGTAGAAGATCATACAATATCTCCCCTTAGGAAGCTTGGACATTCTCTTCCCCTTTAGAGAACTTGAATGCTCTCTCCCCCTTTGACATTAAATTGCAAAGGTACCTACACATATGAAACAAGGAAAATACCTTTTAGTAGCACCTGTTAACAAAAGAAATAAAAAATGAAATACATAACAGGTTATCATGTATGGAAGTTATCTCTAAGGGTTCAAAGGCAATCCAAGGGTGAATTTGATCAAAACTAATACTTCCTATGAAAGTTTACACTCCCCCTCAATCCATTCTCTCCTTTTGTCAAACTTTTGACAAAAGGTATAACTATTTGGTGTAAGGAGAAGATGGTTTAAGCAATTGAGGGTCAACTTCAAGGAAAGGATTAGATTCGTTTAACTATAAAGCACAATTTGATCAAATTACCAAAAGAGAGTAAGGTCAAGGCGAAAAGCGATCATGGATACCAATTGGAAAAGACAAAGAATACCAATTGAGATTCAAGGATAATTCTATTAAAACAATCACTCTAAAATGGAGTTATAAAGAATATAACTATTAAGATAAATCCAAATTAGAGCTATCCATGATATATGGGGTTTACTAATCATAGCATCAAATAATTTAATTATGAAAATCATATGCTATGTAAGTTTTGAAATCATTTCATTCAAACAATAAATATGACTATTAATGTGCAAGAATGAGTGAAATGAAATTCAACCATGAAGCCAACCTCAACTAATAACCAACCAAGATTATGAATACATAAACATGATGGTCATGCGATATACCTATATGAGCAAGAGAGGAGGCAATCATGAAAATTATGATGCTAATGGAATGTGACATGGAATGAAAACATATAACTATCAAGTTCAATCCAATGTACACAAGGTCTATCACATACACAAGATAAGACATCAATTGGATATGAAATCAATGGGAAATTATACCAAATGAAACCAATTGAATATGACAACATGATAAATAGCAAGGATGTGACAAACACAAAATTCCATCAAGCATCATAAAAGGATGTTCATCACTTTTAAAGATAAGACTAATGAGCATAGTGATGAACAAGGTAAATTGCAATGCAAAAGGATATGACTTGGTAAAGCATGCAATTTTTAAAGTGTCAAAATCATATGAAATCAACAACTAAGATATCCATCAAACATATAGATATACGAAAAATGGATTTCAAAGAGTTTCATATGATCACGAACACTACTATGAAGTTGAAACATGTATAACGATGACATCACTTTGAAAATATACATGAATCATCATCATAACCATCCAAAAAGAAATGACTAGAAGGCATAGAGGATGGATTTGAGAGTTCTAGTATGGTATCTTCAAATATAACTAAGATCACAACCATACATGGAACCAATTGTCATTTGCATATAAAAAGAATAACTAAGTAAGCAAAGATGCAAACAACATTCATTTCCATTTCTAAGATAATGAAACCAAAAGGAAAGGAAATGAGAACATGGAACATGCTTAGATGATTATAACTAATGATGTTATAGAGCATTTCCATTCAAACAAACTTCAAATCATTTTGTTAAACAAAATCCAACAATGAGCATAAAAAGAATGATTTTGAAGATCAATTTTCAACATTGTATTTTAAAAGATATAACTTAAATGAAACACATACAAGTTGATTTTTCAAAACAAAGATTTTCCATATAAAAGTATAACTTAGAAATCCATGGAAAAACTTAAATTGATTCAAATCATTTGTTCAAATAATCTTACCAAGACATCTACACAAATGATTCAACAACAATTGATCATGAATAATCTAGCTATGAAAGCTTTTGAACTCACAATCAATTGATCATGTAAAGAAATGCAATGCAAGTCATACAACTAAATATGAGCAAAAAGCAAATCTAACATGATGAAATTATAATCAAATGATTTTGAAAACCATGACATGTAACTTAGAATGGTGCATGATAACAAAATCAAATAATCATAAAGAAACAATGCATTTTAATAGATGTAACTATATAGAAACAAAATGCAAATGCAACATGACCAATAAAATGATTTAACTATAAAGAATAGGTTGGTCAAGAAGGTTCAAGGCCTTAAGGTTTGTCTAAGTATCTAACTTTAGGAATCCACCTAAGGTCTTGGGCTTTGTAGACTATTTTGGAAATTCCACCAACTAAAGGAGATAGAGATTGAATTCTTTTAGACTTAACATCAAATCTTTGCGGTTTGACTATTTTAGATTGATGTTTAGTCTTAGAAAGTTGGTGTGTTTGTTTCATAGGGGATTGATTTATTTTCTTTTTATTCTTCTCATTTCTTTTAGGTTTTCCTCCTCTTTTTGCCTTTTTAACTTTTCAACCTTTTTCAAGAGTTCTTTCATTTCTAAGGTTAAAGGAGGGAAAGTGAGAAGATTCTTTTTGATAGATTTACTTTGATGTTTAGTCTTTTTAAAATCTATCTTGGATGACTCTTTGTGAATTGTTTTAACTTGTTTGAACTTCTTAGAGTCTTCCTTGTTATTCAAAGTCTTACCCTTCATAGAATTAAATTTAACTTTCTTAGGTTCAAAGATGAGTTTAGACATATGATTTTTCCTTAATTTGCACTCAAATTTGAAATGTCCTTCTTTACCACAATAATGACATTTAGTTTTAGACATTTGAGAGAGAGTGCTAGAGAATGAGGACTCACCTTTCACAAAGGTGTTGGTGAATTTGGGGCCATGTGAGGTATACTTATCAAAACCAAGACCCGTCCTATCTCCATGAGTTTTACCCAGTTTAAATAACTTTTCAAGTCTCTCTTCACTTTGGGTAAACTTGCACTCATACTTTTGTTTGTAAACTTCAAGTTGAGTGACTTTGGTTATAAGGATTGAATTTTCATTTTTGACTTTTGAAAGTTCATTTTCAATTTCCTTATAGTTGCTTAGCTCTTCATTGGCAAATTTTAATTTGAAATTAAGTTCATTAACAATATTAGATCCAAGTTCAAAGGTTTTTAACTTACTTTGAACATTTGACATGTTTTCCATGGAAATTGTCAACTTGGATTCTAAATTGATAAAGTCTTTGTCTTGCCTTTTTAATTGATCTCTTAGGTTTAAATTTTCCTTTTGAAGGTCATCATTTCCTATCTTTAATTCATTTAGTTCATCTTTGATATTAGATAGGCTATTTAAAGAGATCATGAACTTAGAGTCTAAACATTTTATAACTTCTTCTTTTTCTCTAAGTTCATCTTTAGAAGAGACTAATTGTTTGTTTAGATTTTTAGAATCTTCTCTTAACTTATTGTTTTTCTTCTCAAGCTTTAAGGATAATTCATATAATTCTTCAAAGGCTTGTTGAAGATCTTCTTCATTATAAACATTTTCTTCTTCTTTTATGTCACATTGAGATTCATTAGATTGAGAGTTTGAATCTCCAATAGAAGGAAGAAGGAGGGGTCTAGAAGAATCTACACAAGAATCTAACCAATCTATAGAAGTGGAATCCATTCTAATGATTTTCATGAAAGCACAACACTAGGGTTCTAATCTACCAAGGATCAACTCCGGGTTGTTAAACCCTAAAATGGAGTAACCCTCTCTGATACCAATTGAAAGTCCTGGGATCCTAACCCTAGAGGGGGGGGGGGGGGGGGGAATAGAGTGTGCTACAACTATGACCAATTTAGACCAATTTTAATTCTTTAAGGTAAACTAGTCACATGTGATGATTAACAAACAAGATGCGGAAGCTAATAAAACAATCACCACAAGCATACACCACAACACAAAGGTTTATAGTGGTTCGGCCTCAATGCCTACGTCCACTACCGGCTTGTGATCCAATCACCCCACCGTATTTCTACTATTTATGCTTTTCAATAGGCTAAGCAATAACCCTTACAATGTTGTTTTTCTAGGCTCAACAACAACCTTTACAAGATGCTTTTCTAGGCTAAGCAATAACCTTTACACAATGCTTTTCTTTGGCTAAGCAATAACCTTTACAAAAGAAGATTTCTCTAAGAAAGTGTCTGCACAAAAGAACACTCTAAGAGATACAATTTAAGCTCAATGAAATTGCCTCTTAAATAGGCTAATATGAAAGTTTAAAACAAATTACAAACATACACTAAAATAAACTAAAGTGTGTGCACAAGTGTATGAATGTTTTACTTCAATCAATTTCTACAATGAAGCTCTTAAAGGAATGCTTGATGCATTTTAAAATCAAAGCTTAGAAAATGATGATTGAAGATAAAAGCTAATCACATAAAAGATTCAAACAACTTTGAAGGAATGAACTAAACAAGTTGTATGAATAATAAAGACTAAGAATGCATGTGATTTAGACAAGAGAGTTTGCAAACCATTCTTAATATTCCAAAGATGATAATGAGTTTGCAAAACAACTCTTTAAAAACTAGAAATCATGCATAAAAGAAAACACAAAGATTTAAACATGCATGGATTTCATTTTAATGGAAATCAAAATACTAGTAAGTGTAAGTCCATGGGGATCCGAACCCTAGAGGGGGGGGGGGGGGTGAATAGGGTGAGCTTCTTTTATGACCAATTTTAACAATTTTAACTTCTTTAAAACAAACTAGTCATAAGTGATGATTATCAAACAAAATGCGGAAGCTTAAAGAAAACAATCACCACAAAGCAAGCACCATCACACAAGTATTTATAGTGGTTCGGCCTCAATGCCTACATCCACTACCGGCTTGTGATCCAACACCCCACCGGATTTCCACTATTTATGCTTTTCAATAGGCTAAGCAATAACCTTTACAATATGCTTTCCAAGGCTAAGCAATAACCTTTACAATATGCTTTCCAAGGCTAAGCAATAACCTTTACATTGATGTTTTTCAAGGCTTAACATCAACCTATACACTATGCTTTTATAGGCTAAGCAATAACCTCTTCAACCACAAGGTTGGTTATCTCACTAAGATAGTGTCTAACATACACTTGATGGAGATTCTATTAAGCTCATTACAATGCCTCTTAAATAGGCGGATATGGAAGTGAAAATCTAATACACACTCACACTATGAATGCAAAGATGAAAACATATGAAGTGTGTGTGTGTGGTCCTCAATCATTTTGAAAATGAAAGCTCATAAATGTAAGCCTAAGGCTTTTGAAAGTTTTAGCTCAAAAACATTTATGATTGAGGAAGAATGCAATCACATGTTAAAAGTAACAACTTGTTAATGATGTCAAAGATACACAAGTTGTATGAAATGGATTAGCTCTAAACATGTGATGCATAGGGATGTCAATCAAATCATCAATGAAGCTCAAAACATAAAAATAGATTTGATTGAAATTGAGGGGACAAATCATATGTAATTATAAGGACAACTTGAAAATGATTTACCAATCAAAGTAAGGCAAGTTGTGAAGAATTAAAACAATAATACACATATGATTTGTAATGATGTTGAATCCAAAACATAAGATACATTTGAAGGAGATTTTCTTATGATGGAAAAACAACACCCAAAGATTCAACAAAGTATATGAATCATGTTACATATTTCATTAACATGATCTACTTAGATTTACCAAAGATAAAGTACTACTTTGATGAATCAATGGTGATGTATCCAAAACAATAGATCTATTCAAAATATAACACATATTAAGGATACAACACATCATAGGTTAACATGTTACAAGATTTACCAATGATAAAACAAAACATGAAAACATATGATTTGTAAAGAAGTTGAATCCAAAACATAAGTTAGTTTTGAAAGAGATGTTCTTATGATGGAAAACAACAATCAAAGATTCAACCAAGTATATGGATCATGTTACATATGATTTACCAAAGTTCTTTCATTAACATGATCTACTTAGATTTACCAAAGTTAAGTACTACTTGGATTGAATCATGTGATGTTGTATCCAAAACAATAAATCAACTCAAAACATAAAATATGTTAAGGACACAACGCAAACATAGTTTAACATGCTAGAAATGATTTACCAAAAATAAAACAAAAGCATGCAAACATATGATTAAGAAAGGAAGAGCCTACTTGGTGGTTTAACTTCATTAATCCAAGCTTTAGCTTTCCTAATCATCCCCTTCATCCCTTGGTTCTCTTCCCTTTTGATATGCCTCAAATCCTCTCAAGGAGGGGTTAAAAATTCCCAACTTTTGGCAAGGGAAAGAACTCATATTTATAGCAAAAAGTTGCCAACGGCTAGTCCTCGGTCGACCGACAAAGAGGTCTCGGTCGACCGGGAAGGCACAACGGTCAGATTTCTGACCGTTGGAGGTTTCAGTTCAAAAACTGCAGGTTTTACCTCCAGTTGTCTCGGTCGACCGAGACCTGCCTCTCGGTCGACCGGCAACACTGCCGGGACTCCCCCCTTTGCAAAAAATGCAACTTTTGCATATATGAAGGTTTTGCTTGGGGGACCTTTTTGCCTACTAAATCAAGCTTTAAAAACATGTTTTAAAGATTCTAATGGTTTTTAAAACATGACATAAAAAGCCTAAAAAGATTCAAAACTCATAGGCTAGCTTGATTTTCTAAAACTCTTTTCTAAAACAAATGCATCCAAGATTTAAAAACAAATCATGCATAAATCAAAACTTTTACAACTCTTAAAAGTAATGCATGAATAAATCAAGATTTCAAGTTTATCTTAAAACAATGCAAGTGTGTGAATCAAATGATGCTAGAATGAAATGCATCCATCAAATTGCAATCTATAAAAACCCTAACAATCTCCCCCTTTGCAATTTGATGGCAACACACTCACCACTGAAAATACACACTTAGTCTTCAGCTCCCCCTCAGCTGGACAAGTCTTGAAATCTTCTTGGATGCTTCTCTTAGCTTGGGCTCTTTTCTTCATTCTTCATGATGCTTGGTGCTTGATCATTCTCCAATCTTTCTTTCTTTAGCCAAGCATATTCTTTAGCTCCAAGCTTTGTTTCTTCTATTTGCTCTCCCCCTTTGACCATGCCTCTTTCTCCCATTTGGCAAGGTATGCATTCTCTCCCTTTGTAGAAGATCATACACAACACTCCCCTTTGGAAGCTTGGACTTTCTCTTCACCCTTTTGAGAACTTGCATAATTTCTCCCCCTTTGCCATTAAATTGCAAAGGTACCTACACACATGAAACAAGGAAAATACCTTTAGAAGCACCTGTTAACAAATGAAATCGAAAATGAAATACATAACAGGCTATCATGTATGGAAAAAGTCTCTAAGGGTTCAAAGGCAATCCTAGGGTCAATTTGATCAAAACTAATACTTCCTATGAAGGTTTACACTCCCCCTCAATCCATTATCTCCTTTTGTCAAACTTTTGACAAAGATTTAACTATTAGGTGCAAGAAGAAGATGGTTTAACCAAGTGAGGGTTAACTTCAAGGAAAGGATTAGATTCATTTAACTATTAAGCACAATATGATCAAATTGCCAAAAGATAGCTAGGTCTAAAGAGAAAAGCAATCATGGATATCAATTGGACAAACAAAGAATACCAATTGAGATTTAGGATATGACTATTAAATCAATCACTCTAAAATGGATTTAAAAGTATAACTATTATGAGAAATCCAAATTAGAGCTATCCATGATATGGGGTTTACTTAAACATAGCATCAATCAATATAACTTATGAAAATCATATGCTATGTAAGATTTTGAAAATCATTTCATTCAATCAATAAATATGACTTATAAAAGTGCAAATTGAGTGAAATGAAATTCAAACATGAAACCAACCTCAACTAATAACCAACCAATATTATGAACACATAAACATGGTGGTCATGAGATATACCTATATGAGCAAGAGAGGTGGCAACATGAACATTATGATGCTAATGGTGTGTGACATGGAACAATCATATTACTTATCAAGTTCAATCCAATGCACACAAGATTTATCACATTCACAAGAAATCAAATCAATCAAACATTATACCAATTGAATCCAATTGAATTTGATAACATGATAAAGAGCAAGAATGTGACAAAATTCCATCAAGCATCATAAATGCATATTCATCACTTTTAAAAATATGACTATTGAGCATAGTGATGAACAAGGTAAATTGCAATGCAAAAGGATATTACTATGTAATGCATGCAATTTCCAAAGTGTCAATATCATATGAATTCAACATCTAAGATATCCATCAAACATATAGAAATATGAGAAATGGGTTTCAAAGAGTTTCATATGATTAAGAACACTACTTATGAAGTTGAAACATGTATAAAGATGACACCAAGAAAATCTACATGAATCAACATCATAACCATCCATAAAGATATGACTATAAGGCATAGAGGATGGATTTGAGTTCTAGTATGGTTTCAACAAATATAATCAATACCACAACCATACATAGAACAATTTGACATTTGCATAGAGAGGATCAATCAACACTCAAGATCTAACTCATACCATATCATTAAAAGAATATAACTATGTAAGCACAAGAAGGTATGAAGTTAGAGAGACATCATGAATCACATAAAGATGAAGATGGACCACATAAATGGATATACCTATTAAGAACAATGGTTTAATTCCAATTCATCTAAAATGATTCATTAAGCTATCATGTAACATCTCCACTCTTAGCAAATGCACTAAGCTTACAATGCAATGGAAAAAGATATGAGGTTTATACCAAATGAACTTAGCACATAAAATCACATATGTACTTAAAAAGCTCAAATACAAGATTTTACTATCAAGCACATAAACAATCATCAAAATGCATTAATGAGAATATACCAAGTTAGGCACAAACATGCAAATCAATGAAACCATATCCAACCAAGCAATGTAAGTCATCAAAATCAATTTGCATAAAGAATGTCACTAAATGAGCAAAGATGCAAATTGTTTGTAAAAATTATTCCCTTCCAAATGATATAATCATAGTTAGGCACAAGGAAATAAATTTCAAGGAAAATGCTTCTAGAAATATAACTAATAAAGCTTAGAACATTTTCCAAAGTTTTTCAAATCACTTCAATGTATGAAATTCCAACAAAGAATCATTTATAGAATTAAGAGCAAGTGATTTTGAAAAGCAAGAAGTGTACTATTGTAAAGTTTTCAATTTGTAAAAACAATAGACACTTACAAATTTTCCATATCAAAAGATATAACTTGTAAATCAATGGAAAACTAAGGTTGCTTCAAATCATTTGATTTCCAAAAAGGATCTAACTATGACAAACATCAAATGATTTTCCAACATCAATTGATCATGAAAAACTAGCTATGAAAGCATTTGTAATTACAATCAATTGATCATGAATAGATATGCACTACAAGAAATATAACTATATGATCAAAATGCAAATCCATCATGAAAAGGTTGCAATCAAAGGATTTTGAAAACCATGAGATATAACTATAAAAGTTCATGAAGACAAAATCAAATGATCACAAAGAAACATTGCATTTTAAAAGATGTGACTATAAAGAAACAAAATGCAAATGTATCAAGACCAACAAATAGATATAACTAAAAAGAATAGGTTGGTCTAGTGGGATCAAGGCCTTAAGGTTACTCAAATAGTCTACCTTTGAAAATACACCTAAGGTCTTGAAAAGGTGTCCTTGAGAGAACACTTTGAGGACTCACCAACTCTAGAAGATATAACTTGGAAAAGTCTAAGAGTGGTGCAATGAGGCCAGGGAAATTCATTTTCAAACAAAGTGGAAATCTTTAAAAAGATATGCAATAAATCACAACACTAGGGTTCAAATCTAGTAAGGATCAACTCCGGGTTGTTAAGCCCTAAAATGGAGTAACCCGCTCTGATACCACTTGTAAGTCCATGGGGATCCGAACCCTAGAGGGGGGGGGTGAATAGGGTGAGCTTCTTTTATGACCAATTTTAACAATTTTAACTTCTTTAAAACAAACTAGTCATAAGTGATGATTATCAAACAAAATGCGGAAGCTTAAAGAAAACAATCACCACAAAGCAAGCACCATCACACAAGTATTTATAGTGGTTCGGCCTCAATGCCTACATCCACTACCGGCTTGTGATCCAACACCCCACCGGATTTCCACTATTTATGCTTTTCAATAGGCTAAGCAATAACCTTTACAATATGCTTTCCAAGGCTAAGCAATAACCTTTACATTGATGTTTTTCAAGGCTTAACATCAACCTATACACTATGCTTTTATAGGCTAAGCAATAACCTCTTCAACCACAAGGTTGGTTATCTCACTAAGATAGTGTCTAACATACACTTGATGGAGATTCTATTAAGCTCATTACAATGCCTCTTAAATAGGCGGATATGGAAGTGAAAATCTAATACACACTCACACTATGAATGCAAAGATGAAAACATATGAAGTGTGTGTGTGTGGTCCTCAATCATTTTGAAAATGAAAGCTCATAAATGTAAGCCTAAGGCTTTTGAAAGTTTTAGCTCAAAAACATTTATGATTGAGGAAGAATGCAATCACATGTTAAAAGTAACAACTTGTTAATGATGTCAAAGATACACAAGTTGTATGAAATGGATTAGCTCTAAACATGTGATGCATAGGGATGTCAATCAAATCATCAATGAAGCTCAAAACATAAAAATAGATTTGATTGAAATTGAGGGGACAAATCATATGTAATTATAAGGACAACTTGAAAATGATTTACCAATCAAAGTAAGGCAAGTTGTGAAGAATTAAAACAATAATACACATATGATTTGTAATGATGTTGAATCCAAAACATAAGATACATTTGAAGGAGATTTTCTTATGATGGAAAAACAACACCCAAAGATTCAACAAAGTATATGAATCATGTTACATATTTCATTAACATGATCTACTTAGATTTACCAAAGATAAAGTACTACTTTGATGAATCAATGGTGATGTATCCAAAACAATAGATCTATTCAAAATATAACACATATTAAGGATACAACACATCATAGGTTAACATGTTACAAGATTTACCAATGATAAAACAAAACATGAAAACATATGATTTGTAAAGAAGTTGAATCCAAAACATAAGTTAGTTTTGAAAGAGATGTTCTTATGATGGAAAACAACAATCAAAGATTCAACCAAGTATATGGATCATGTTACATATGATTTACCAAAGTTCTTTCATTAACATGATCTACTTAGATTTACCAAAGTTAAGTACTACTTGGATTGAATCATGTGATGTTGTATCCAAAACAATAAATCAACTCAAAACATAAAATATGTTAAGGACACAACGCAAACATAGTTTAACATGCTAGAAATGATTTACCAAAAATAAAACAAAAGCATGCAAACATATGATTAAGAAAGGAAGAGCCTACTTGGTGGTTTAACTTCATTAATCCAAGCTTTAGCTTTCCTAATCATCCCCTTCATCCCTTGGTTCTCTTCCCTTTTGATATGCCTCAAATCCTCTCAAGGAGGGGTTAAAAATTCCCAACTTTTGGCAAGGGAAAGAACTCATATTTATAGCAAAAAGTTGCCAACGGCTAGTCCTCGGTCGACCGACAAAGAGGTCTAGGTCGACCGGGAAGGCACAACGGTCAGATTTCTGACCGTTGGAGGTTTCAGTTCAAAAACTGCAGGTTTTACCTCCAGTTGTCTCGGTCGACTGAGACCTGCCTCTCGGTCGACCGGCAACACTGCCGGGACTCCCCCCTTTGCAAAAAATGCAACTTTTGCATATATGAAGGTTTTGCTTGGGGGACCTTTTTGCCTACTAAATCAAGCTTTAAAAACATGTTTTAAAGATTCTAATGGTTTTTAAAACATGACATAAAAAGCCTAAAAAGATTCAAAACTCATAGGCTAGCTTGATTTTCTAAAACTCTTTTCTAAAACAAATGCATCCAAGATTTAAAAACAAATCATGCATAAATCAAAACTTTTACAACTCTTAAAAGTAATGCATGAATAAATCAAGATTTCAAGTTTATCTTAAAACAATGCAAGTGTGTGAATCAAATGATGCTAGAATGAAATGCATCCATCAAATCGCAATCTATAAAAACCCTAACAGTAAGATGTACCTTTTAAAAAACTGAAGCATTTGATTTCCAAAAAGCCTTCTAGCCTTATCACCTCATTCCCCGTTCTTAGGCTCCAAAATGGTCTCAAAAGTTCATCCAACAAGCCTCACAAAAGAAGGGAATGGAATGGACTTTAAAGCAAAAAACAGTCCAATGGCTAGTTTCCCTGGTCGACCTGGTACACACAACGGCTATATTTCTGACCGTTGGTGCTTGAGGAACCCTGTCGACCTGCAGTGTGGCCGGTCTGCAGGTCGACCCCCTGGGACCAAAAATCCTATATTTTGTAAATTTGAAGGTTTTTCTTGGAGGGGATTTTTGGGCCATTAAATCAAGCTTGGAAAACATGTTTTAAATCAAACTAAATGGTTTAAAAACATGAAACATAAAAAGCCTAAAATGATTCGAAACTTTAAAACCAATGGCTTGCTTGATTTCTAAAAATTCTTTTCTAAATCAAATGCATCCAAGTTTAAAAACAAAACATGCATAAATCAATACTTTTGCAAATCTTAAAAACAATGCATGTAAAAATCAAGATTTCAAGTTGTTCTAAAACAATGCAAATGTGAGTAAATCAAATGATGCTAAAAAGTTAAAGCATCCATCAAATTGCAATATACAAAATTCCTAACAGTTGGAAGATTTGTTTTCCTCCGATGATTGCTGAGGAGCCTTGCCCTTATCTTACTGGAGATTTTCGGCAAAAGGTCCTGTTTCATCCTCCTTTTCTTCTTCTTCATCCTTGTACATCTGAGCATCTGGAAAATGGACGTCTTTGCCTTTGAAGGGCTTTTTATTTGTAAACACTCGATGTATTAAGCCGTCGTTGCCAACGAACTTATTGCACTGATGTAGAGCTAAAGGGACTACACCATTCTCATGTATCCAGGGGCGTCCAAGAAGGATGTTGTAGCATGAAGGGGTTCTTACAGCATATACAGTGACTTCAGAAATAAGATCACCGATTTTCAATTTAAACCTAATTCTGCCGATAGGCATTTGAGCGCTCCCATCGTATTCAAAGATGGATACAGACGTGTGACTCAGTTTGCTAGGTGGAATACCTAACTCTTTGAGTGCCGAAGTAGATATGAAATTGAGTGCAGAGCCTGGGTCGACCTGGACTTTGTGTAATGACATTTCTTTGACATACCCTGTGAAGTACAAGGGTCGGTTGTGCTTTGTCTCGCCTAGCAGGAGATCATCCTTATCGAAGGCAATTGTTATACTTGCTGCTTTTTGAACCAAGATGTATTCGATGCTTGATCCCTCAGTTTTTTTCTTTTTTCCCTTTGAGGAAGTATTTGATTTTTTGACCCTGTAGTCCATTTCAAATTGTAGGACTTGTGGGGCATGTTTGTCGACATCCGCATTCAACCTTTGCAGTTCTAAAATGAGACTATCATGAGTTTGTGGAGACATTTGTAATAAGTCAAGGATGTGCAGTCATGTAGGTATGTGTTTCAAGTGCTCAATCAAGTCATACTTGAAAGCCTCCTTCGGGCCTGCATTTTCATTATTATTGCCACTTGGGGCATTTACAACTTGCTTTCCCGAAGGATTTACATAAGAAGAAGAAGGTTGGTTGTAATTTTTATGGTAATCCCGGCCAAAATGGGTACTGTTACCAACTTCAAGAGCTTCTAGAGAAGGTTCTTCGTTCGGAAGATTGCCTACGAGATCAAGGGGTTGATCTTTGTCATTTTCTAAAGACATCTCTATAGCAGTATTGCAGCCTTCAGTGATTGCGTTGCACGGAGCATTTTTCGGGAACAAGTCCTGAACAACATCCAGCAACTTCTCTTCTTTGTTGAGTAATTTATCAGTCCAGACATCACCTATGAGGTCAGGTATCTGGGACCAGTTGACCGGATTTTCATTGGAGAAGACTTCATTGGCAGGAGCTTCTTCGAGATGATCAGTCGGAAGAGGCTTGAGTTCTGACGTCATAGTTTCAGGAGACGAAGGTTGAGAAGATGATATCTTTGTGGAAGTCACCTGAGGAGATGTAGCTCCAAAAGATATGCTACTGGACCTGAGAATCTGAGGCCTCGACAGACGAAGCTTCAGAGGCATGATCATCCCGAACTATTGCATTGCAAGCAGCGCACTGTTGAGATTCAGACTCGTCTTCAGATGTGAGGGGATCATCAATCCAACAGTTTTCTTCATTTTCCGGGGTTATTGGAGGAGATATCTGTAAAATTTTTGGGATTTTCGGTTCTAGATTTTGATTATGACGAAGCTCATTGATGCGATCCTGCTCCCACTCTATGGTAAGACGTTGCAAGATTCTTGCATATTCTTCGAGTTCGGGCATAGGGGCCAAATCTTCTTTGTCATCTGGCCCTTGTGGTTCATCAATGTTGGGCTCCACTGGAGCGCTTGCTTGTGCTGGATCAACGACACTTTCTTGAGCGGCCTCTTGGTCTTCTTCATCATCAAACCAGGATCCTTGTGGCTGTAATGGGTTATACCAGATCACTGGCATAAGATGAGAGTCAGGAATCCATTCCTCATCGGAGAGGTATTCTCCTGTTTCAAGGGATTCTTCCCACTCATCGGTATCACTGGCAGTATCACTGGACTCGTACATCCATGGAGAATCCAATTATTGAGTTGCAAGAGTATGATGCCTCTTGCATAGTTTCATTTCTGTAATGAGGTGGCATGAAATCACCAAGGGTGAATTTTCTTACCGCCTTTGAAGACTTGGAAAGGGATTCTTTTGTTGGCCCTAGTGAAGCAGTGAAATAGGTCTCTGCCTTTTCAGGGACTTCTTGCTTTGATTGAGTCTTCTCCTACTATTTGAGCTTGCGGAGTTGTTTTTTTGGCTTGCCTTCGCTGTTGAGCAATAGGTTTTGTTTTGACGATCTCCCAATTTTCATCTTCAAGGAGATCAAGATACACCCATATGGGTTGTCCGTCTGGTGTTGGATAAGGAACCAGCTCTTAGGACGTCTGAGTCATTTTTATCACCTTGAAGGAATTAGTGATTTTCTCCTTTGGTGATTTGGCAGTTTGTCCATATGACACCATGTATACGGAGGCAAACCCATAGTTTTTGTTAAAGGTGATGACTCCGTTTTTCCACATCTCGTTGATATTCTCTCTCACAATGAAGCATTGATTGAGAGGATGCGAGACCATCTGATGATATGGACAATACCAAGGATCGTTGGTTTTGCCAACATCTCCTGGTCTTTTGGGCTCAAGTAAGGTGAGTTTGCCATTTGCTACGAGAGCCTGAAAGATTTCTTCAATATCTTCATCGAACGGGTATTACCTTTCTACTCATTCTTTGACGGCCTCAGAGAATTCAGGTTTCTTACATGCAGTTTTTTTTTCAGCTTTATTTGGCTGCTGAGGAGCTGACTTGGTTTGCACATTAAGAACCTCATTTTTCTTTGATTTTGAGGTCATAATGGTAGTAGGCTCTTGCTTTGATAATTTCTGACTGTTGAGGTCTTTGATCTTCGTTTCAGCTTCCATAGCTGCTTCTAGGAGTTCTCCCAGGTTTTTTGATTTGTTGTCGATAATCATGGAGCGGATCCTTGCTCTCATGTTGTTACGGCAGATGTCGACCAGTGATGCTTGTGGCTGTACTCTGAGCATTTGTACGCCATTGCCTTCCACTTGTGAATGAAGTCGTTTGTTGACTCATTCTCTCCCTGTTTTAGGCTGCAGAGCTGTGCCATAGTAATAGGATGATCTTCACCTTTGAAGTGGGTCAGGAAGCGTGTCTCTAGCATGGCCTAGTTTTGGATGGAGTCCTCCGGCAGAGTGGAGTACCAATCAAAGGCCGTACCCATTAGGGTACTTGCAAAGAGACGGATCTTGAGGGCATCTTGATCCGCAATAGCTCTCGTCAGAATCTTAAAGTAGATGACATGTTGTCTGGCTGAACCTTTCCCCGTATATGTTTGGAGAGTAGGTTGTCTAAATTTTACAGGGAACGGAACCGAGTCCATCCATAAGGGATATGGTGGCTTGATCCCATGTTCCTTTAGTGTATCATCTTCTTTTGCTTTAGCGAGGATATCGTCAACGTCCTTTTTGGTAAGGGCGAGTGACTCATTGTTTTCCTCGTCATCTTAATGACTCGGAGGAGTTTCATTGTTCGTTGGACGCTGGAAAGTGAGAAGGAGGTTTTCCGTCAGAGCCTCAATTCTCTATTGTCCTTGCTCCAACTGCTGGATGCGTACAGTCACGTCATCATGCGGTGGAGGCTACTCCACATTTGTAACCAGGACGTTCATCCTTCGAGAATTGAATGAGGATATCGTCTTGGTGACTGAACTGGAGCTCATTCTTTCGGATGAAGAGTCGGAGGAGTGGTTACTCCAATGTCCTTGGCTTGAAAGAGCGGGAGAGTCCTCCTGATGTCAACGCGTCCGGGAGACGCTACGAGTCACCGGTCGTCTAACATGAATTTCGGTTGCTAACTGTAAGACCCCGACCCGAGTGATCCCGATTAGTGCTAATTAAGTTGCGTGTTAGTGCTAAGCTTGATTAGTGATTCTTGGTTAAGTTGGGTTTAGATTTAACCTTGATTTTAGTTTTGGGCTACTTTGTGTGTTTTGGATTTCTTGTGGGGCCCTTTGGGGGTTCCCTTTTCGGCTTGGTATTTTCTCGAGAAATTTCCCGATTTGTTGTGAATTGTGTTTTTGGCCCGTTGCATTCATCTTGTGGATTCCAACAACTTTCATGTTGATCCCGTTCTCGTTTGAGATCACGAAACCCGAATTCTTGGCCTTGAGGGCAAAACAGTCTTTACACACCAAATCTGTACCAAAACTCATTATTCCCGAAACCCGCGAAACATAGACTTTTTGGAAAGTAGATATTTCGACGAACATTTCTTCCTTCTTCGTCGAATTCATCCGAGGTCCCGAATTAGATGATTTCAGTCCATTTAGCTTCTTAAGTTGTGGGACCCAAGCTCCTCATTGTTAACAAAAGAGAACCCACCCCTTCTTTCTCATTCACTCTCCATTGCTCCAGCACAACTGAACCTAGGGTTCTTGTGGTTTTCTTCTTCTCCTTGCTTCTTCATCTCCAAGCCTCACCAATAGTCCACCAACCAAGCAATGAAGGTCATCTTCTCCTTCCTCATCTTGCAAGCATCCCATTGATACCGTTTTTGGAGGAACCCATCAATCTAGAGATCTTCTTTGAACTAGTCCTCTTCATTTGAAGACCATCCAAGTAAGTGATTCTCCCCATCTCCTAGATTAGTGTTCCTCTAGTTCTTGTTAAGCTACATTTCCATTTTTGAAAGGTTTCCTAGTCATTATATTGTTTGACCCATGTTAGGGCTTTGTTTTGGGGATTTTTGATTGTAGCTTGGCTTTGAGCAATAGAGGTGATTAGAGGCTTGATTTATCTATTTGAAGACTTGAGGCAAGTGAATGCTTGAATGTTTTTAAGTTGAAATGGTTTGGCTTAGTATTTATGGATTTTCCATATTATCATTAATGTGTTTTGTTTTGGAATAAATGCTCATAAGATATCTTAATAGCCTCATTCATTGTTTTATAAGCATGTTGGTAAAGCATTTATTGTCCTTGTGATAGCTTAGATGAATGTTTGTGGAATGATTTGTTTTCCTTCCTATTCTTGCATTGGATTTGGCATGGAAGAGGTGATAGAGAGAACTCTTAATGAGGATTTGGAGAAGTATAAAGAGATGCATTGGAGGAACTATTAGCCCAATGTTATTGTAAGGACCTTGTGGATGTGAGGAAGATGGTTTTGAGGAGGAAAATGACTCAAAACTGAACTCAGTGAGCATTTCGTAACTGGCGGTCAGCTCACGGTTAGCCAGCGGCTAACCGCCGAATGCATCGGCGGCTAACCGCCAGCTAACCGCGCACCGCGGTGACTTTTCCAGAGAGCATCATTTTCCACCTGAAAACGCGGTCAGCCTCACGGTTAGCCAGCGGCTAACCGCCGAACCCATCGGCGGCTAACCGCCAGCCAACCGCACAATCACGGTTCCTTTTCCCGAGAGCATCAGAATTCTCACTTGAAATTCGGTCAGCTCCACGGTTACCCAGCGGCTAACCGCCGAATGCATCGGCGGCTAACCGCCAGCTAACCGCCAGGTAACCGAAATTTCCCAGATTTCGAAAAGCTCCCCGCTCGAACGAACTCTCCGGTTCGTTCGAGCGTTGAGCTTTGTCAATCGAAAGGGATTCACTAGGCATTGTTGATGCCATCCGAGAAAGAAACCATATCACAAAGATGTCATCCGAAACTTTGAAAAATCATAAAAGTGAATAAGGAGCCCGGAATGTCTTCAAACTCACGGAGTACCAAGTAAGGACTATAATAGACATACGGGACCCCTATTCACTTAAATAGATTTTGAAATTAGTATTTTACCCGAAATGTGTTATAACTCGTTATTTCACCTCGTTTCCAAGACTTGTATTACATGACTTGTTTTCCCGAAAGCATTGGAGTTACATTAGTAACAGTTAATTGTCCCGAAATGCATTGCCCGACATGAAATGATAGTGTGCCCTTGAGCACCCCGTTTTACCCGTTTATCTACTGTACTTGATTTACTTGCATATGTCTCGATTGGTTTTATCCTATGAGTCGGCATCACTAAGCTTGGATACCATGTCAGTCTGATCCACTGACTTGGAAATCCCTCTCCCGTCCCGCCAGCTGCAGTTTGGATCCCGATGCCCGGTTTACCACCGTGGCCCCGTCCCGATACCCGGTTCGCTACCGTGGTCCCGTTCCCGTATAGTTATATTGTATATATGTATACGTTGTTTCTCCTCACCTTGTGTGACTGAGATCAACGTCCCGTGATACTGTTGTCACTTTAGTGACAGAGGACTTAGCTTTATGTGATTGCCACCTTGTTATTCCCGATTCCTTGGTTACCTCATATGTTTTATCTTGTTTACTTGTTTTATAGCAAATGATTTACCTGCTTTATGAGAGTTCTTGCTTAAACAGATTTATATGCTTTTCAAGAGATTTCCTCTATTATTGTTGTTGTATCTTGTCATTCTCTTGCCAGACCGTCGTGTCTGATCCTTTGCTTTGGTACTCAGGTCCCGTTGCCGGTTTCCTTGAGGAGGAGCCGGAGGAGGCGGTAGGTGAGCTGCAGCCTCTAGTTGAGTGGCGTGCTGACGATGTCATGTAGACATCGGGTGGCCAAGAGGCGTAACATTTTGGGAAGGACTTGTTAACTATTCTTTGGGTTATTATTTTGTAATATTGGCCTTTGTTGGCCTCTAATTTTGGGGATTGTAACTAAATGATAACTTGTCTAACTTAACAACTTTTGGGAAACATTGCTATATATCATTGCTCTTTCTGATACAGTTTGATATTGATGTAAATGCTTGCATGACTAGAGATAGTCTAACTATTTGATTTGCTACACGCTTCCGCATTAAAAAGAAATATCCATGCAAGGTTTTGATATCCTCACCGCGGACACCTGTGGGAAATTAAATAAGATTATTTTGAGGATGTAGGTAATCCTCTTGAATAATCATCACACACTAATGGTCCCGATCCCGGATTGGGATTCCCGGTCCGGGGTCGCGACACTAACTTCTGGCGTCTTCTGGTTTTGCCAACCATATAGAGAGCAATAACTTGGTCAAGTCTTTCTTTTTCGACCTACTTTTTAGAGACCTGAAGGGTAGAATGCTGGGTTCTTTGCTACTCTAGTCTCTTTTGTCGATATGTCGCGCGGCGACATATACGACGAGTAATTTGAGCTTCAGTCAGTTCTGGTCGTGCTCTAGCAATGAAGAGGTGGGCCCCCGTGTGCAGCACCCGAGCTTGTCTTCTTTGAAGCTAGGCATGGACAAGATCCGGATATAGTCATTTGCCTGTCGCAGTGAGGCTTTCAATTTTGCAAGTTCAGTTCCTGTTGAAATGAAGGGTCGACTCATAAGAGTGTAGGCCTTAATAGGTTCTTGCAGAGGCCTGGTGATGCATGACTTGATTTTGGGCTTGTAGGAGCAAGCTGGCTCAAGCTGAGTTGATTTGTTTGTTTGGTGGAGGGTAGGTTTCTCCTCTTTCATGTGAGAAAGTGGGTAGAACCGGCTCTCCATGAGAGGGGCCAGGTGCGCTGGCTTTGCAGATGTTTGAGACCTCCTTTGCTTTGAGGAGGTTCTCGGGGACCAAGTCTTGGGGTAGACCTGGTTTCTTATAGGTTGAGGCTTCGTGGGGTTGCCACGGGCTTCAGACTTTTTGATTGTTGCCCTTGGTGTTAGAGCAGCGACATGTTCAAGGACGGTTTTCTGCTTTTTCGTAGGTATAGTTCTTCTGTGGGGAGTGGGAATGGTCCCAACGATCCGTAGATGATGGTCCGGGGAGTAGAGGTTGACCTGGTGTTTTGAGAGTTGCCAAGGGAGATGACGCTTTGGCAGCTGCTAGGGCGCTTGTGAGTGCGCTTGTTTTGCTTTTCTTGAAGTAGGAGTTGGTACTTGTTCTCGTCGAAAGTGATGACCAATGAAGCTGCCATTGTTAGTTTGGAAAACTTTTGAAACAAGACCAGATCCATTAGTAATCACAAGAATGTGGTGATCATAAATGGAAAATAACTATGGTTTTGATTTTTCAAATCGCTCGAGGGGATATGGCCCAGCCCAAGCAAGATGAAGAAGGTAGAAAGCCATAAAGGGTACAATTGTTCTAAATGCAAGTATGGTAGGCTTAGGGTGAGCGTTCCAATGATTGCTAGAAGCAATTGTAAACCTTAATTCAAATTATCGAGAAGCAATGCTCACTCGAGGTAAGATGATATAAGGTTGGAGATACAAATGTGTCGGTCGCGAATACAATAGACCCGAAAGGGCATACTAGCACCGCTAGGCACAAATGTTGTAAATCGCATCCTTGGAAAGGACACGAGATGGGATTTTTTTTTGAAAGGTCAAGATTGGATTCATAGAGGAGAGCAAATGGTATTCCAATCCGAACAAGGCTCAAACATTTCTGTGTGCACTGAGTCCGAAAGGGAGGGAACCAGAGTTTCTCGAATCTGAACCCAAAAGTGACGGAAGTTTTTTTTTGAAAGGTCAAGATTGAATTCATCAAAGAGATAAAATGGTGTTCCAGTCCGAACATAGGCTTAAACATTTCTGCGAGCACTAAATCCGAAAAGGAGAGAACTAAGATTTCTCAAATCTGAACTAAAAAGTGACGGAAGTTTTTTTTTTTTTTGAAAGGTCAAGATTGAATTCATCAAAGAGAGAAAATGGTGTTCCAATCCGAACATAGGCTTAAACATTTCTGCGAGCACTAAATCCGAAAAGGAGAGAACCAAGATTTCTCAAATCTGAACTAAAAAGTGACGGAAGTTTTTTTTTTTTTTTTGAAAGGTCAAGATTGAATTCATCAAAGAGAGAAAATGGTGTTCCAATCCGAACATACGCTCAAACATTTCTGCGAGTACTAAATCTGAAAAGGAGAGAACCAAGATTTCTCAAATCTGAACTCAAAAGTGACGGAAGTTGTTTTTTTGTTTTGAAGAGATTTTTTTTGAAGATTTTTTTGAAGAGTACACATAGGTTTCCAATTCGGTCTTATGAAACCTTAGTGGATAGATCAGCCCCCAGGTAATGGTAAGATTACTTAATGAACCCATTTGGAAGACCCTTGCCTTGAATAGTCTAACTGCCTCCACACTTTGGAGAAAGCTTTTCTTAGATCCACTTTGGTCAAAGAACGCAATTGGTGCAAGTTTTGAACTTTTTTTTTTTGGAAGGTTTCTAATGGACTCATCAAAGCGAGCGAATGGCCTCTCCAAATCCAAACGCTGGCTACAAACGATTTCCGCGAGCCATTGTCTGAAAAGGAAAAGACCAAAGTTTCTCAAATCTGAATCCAAAAGAGAAAAAAATTGATTTTTTTGGATAGTTTGAAAAGAGATTTTTTTTAAATCCCTATCGGACTCATCAAAGAGAAAAGATGGCCCACTCCCCGATACGAACAATAGCTGTAAACATTTCTGTGAGCTACCAAATTCGAAAAGGAGAGGATCAAAGTTTCTCAAAATTGAATCGAAGAAATAAAAAATCAGATTTTTTTTAAATGAGAAAGAGTGGAAATAAATTCAAAGATAGAAATTTCCAAAAATCCCATCTCATGTTTTTTTTAGATGCAAGATCTAACATAGGCTGCCAACTAGAAAGGAGCCTAAGAATTCAATCATCGTGTTCTCAAATGAACGAGTCTCACCGGGTGTGCCAACTTGATGGGGCCTAGGCCTTTCATCCTCTCCTTCCGCCCCGGGGGCTGCTGGGGTCCTGCGGAGGAGGAAAAGTGGGTCATCAACATTTTTTGTACAGGTATGCCAGATTCTCTTTATTCTACTTGGAATTTGAAGTGGTGATCCAGAGATTCACCTTCACAAGTAGAAAGGAAATCAATTCTTCTTTCTAACTTTCCATTGCACATATATTTTAAGCAAGAGATACAATTTGTTTTAATATCGTGAGAGGCGATTTCATTTTGTTTGCCGTGAAAGGCGATTTTTGTTTGCTGTGAAAGGCGGTTTTGTGCCGTGAAAGGCGATTTTTCCGTAGAAGGCGATTTATAAATCTCATCACACTACTAGAAAAAAGAGTTTTTATATCGGTTGCAAAAACTGCCCTATATCGGTTTTTCATATAACCGATATAATATCTTCAGTCAAGGTTTTTTATATCGGTTAATATTTTTTTATATCGGTCAATTTTTTTTATATCGGTTACACAGGAACCGACATAATAATCTCTATATATAATACCGGTTAGAAAAATATGCGATATTAATTTCAATATTTTATATCGGTTATTATAAAACCGATATTATATACACATATTTTATATCGGTTGTATACACATATTTTATATTGGTTATTATAAAACCGATATGATATACACATATTTTATATCGATTATTATGGAAGCGATATTATATATACATATTTTATATCGGTTATTATGGAACCGATATTATATACCCAATGATTTTACATCGGTCTTTAAATCCCTTAATCCCCCGCGCGGGCTCAGTTGTTCTTTCCCTCCTTTTTATTTTTCCTGCCCTCCCTTCTCTTTCTTTCTCCATCATTCCTTCTTTCCCTCCTTTTTTTTCCTTCCCAGCTCCCTTCTCTTTCTTCCTCCATTAATCGTGCCATCTCTGTTTGGGGTTCCTCAATTTCGTGCACTACTTCGGTTCTTCTCCCCCCACCCCGGTTGCCCAGTTCTGCTTCTGGCAGAAAGGTTGCTTTCTCTTTTGGTTGCAGGGTGGTTTTTTGGTCTGAAGGGGTGAATTATTAGCTGGATTATAGCTGCTGCAAGTTTTGGCACCTTCCTTCCTTGGTCTGTTTTGAAGGGCTCTATGAGTAGTTCAAATCATGGGTTTTTGCAATTTCAATTAGAAGGTGCTTCTCCTGCTGCCTGCTCCATCTCAGTCTTTCATTCTCTGCTTGCTGGATAGCTCGCGGGTTGCAGGGATGGCTCTGTTTCTGTAGCAGGTTTTTCTTCCAATTACTTTGGGCTGGCTCCTTTTGCTTGGCTTTCTGAGTTGAAGATGTCTTTTGCCTGATCCCTGTTTGAGTGCTTTCATATTCTTCATCATAATCAAAATCGGGGAAACCTTCAAAACCCCAAAACCCAATGTACATCACAATCTAGGGGTGTTCGTTTGTTTGGTGTTTTGCTTGGGTCTGCAAGGCCTGAGAGGTAGACGTCGTGGATGGGGAGTGTTGGTGTTTTGTTTATTTCGGTTTTCTAGTTTTGGTTGGTGCTGGTGTTTGTTTTGTTGGTTTTTGTTTGTTTTAGTTTGGGAAGATGGGTTTCGTTTGGGCGTTTGGTTATTTGGGTTTTATGGTATGGGATTTTGGTTGGCACTGTAGGTGGTTTTTAAGGGGGCTAGCCGCCAGACCCACGGTCAGCTTTCCAGGAAGCCTATTTTCTCAGGATGATTTTCAGCACGTCCTACGGCTAACCACCAGTGCACCTGCGGCTAGCCGCCAGTCCACCTACGGCTAGCCGCAGTGCTAACCGTTGGAGTACGGTTTGATTTCCAGAGACCAGTTTTTTAGAACACCCTCTTGCGATGACCCCTGCGGTTGCCTCACAGCTAGCCCCCAACTATTCCTGCGGCTAGCCGTGAGCCAACCTGATTCAATTTTCTGAGCGGTAGACATCATGGATGGGGTGTGTTGGTGTTTTGTTTATTTCGGTTTTCACTTTTTGGTTGTTGCTGGTGTTTGTTTTGTTGGTTTTTGTTTGTTTTGGTTTGGGAAGATGGGTTTTGTTTGGGCATTCAGTTATTTGGGTTTTATGGTATGGGATTTTGGTTGGTACTGTAGGTGTTTGTCTATTTGGGTTTTGGAAGATGTTTTTTTTTTCTTCGTCACAGGGGATCAATTGAGCTAGTTGTTATCCTCAAATGCACAATTTACAGTAAGTGGGACATGAATAGTCACTTCAACGCACAATTATATCTCTGCATTTTCTAAGTCAATTTACATATATGAATAGACATGTGTTTTCTGAAAAAACAAATAGTCAAACCCATTTTATGAACAAAATCATTGTATGGGATTTATATTGGCTGGTTGCATTGTTTGGACTGTTTGGATTGAAATAGAATCGTGACAAACCCAACTTATTGAATAGTTCATTGGGGCCGTGCAGTTGTCATCAAATTTTGTGTGCAGCTGCATTACTCTTCTCAGGCATATGTTTGTCATTAGATTTTTTATTTCATCTTATTAATGTCAGTCATTTTTTTTCTGTGGATTATCTACATTACTCTTCTCTGTGGGTTAATTTTTTTAAATATTTGTATCTGGTTTAATTGTGAATTTTTGAACTTGGTTGCTTTTGTATTGTTGTTTGGTGAATCTCTGTCCATGGATTTATTTCTACAAATCTTCAGCCAATCTGAAAGCTTTGCCCGAACGAGAATAATCAAAGTTGGAAACAAGGATATTCAGTTCGTTTGGTGCACACCAACCCAGGTCTCTCTCACATTAATTGGTTGTACATTACAAGAAAGTTTCTGATGATGTTAAGGTGCATGCTGGTGTAATTCATTTGGTTATCCTAATCCTTGCCTATTGAGACCATAGCTGTAAGTGGGGAGTTTGACCAGTTGAATTTTGTAGTATTCGGCAATCTATAAATTATTATAACCAGTTCAATAATCTTAGATTATTATACTACATAGTTTTGTTTTGTGTATTTTTTTGAATATATCTATTTTTAATAAGTTACACACATGTTTTTTTTTACGTAATATTAGCATTATATGGCAATGACTTTCTGATTATTGCTTGTCTGTAGCATTTTATTGGGCTATTCAGAAATGGACAAGTCTTGGATGTCATTGAATCGGTTTTCTATTGCATACGGGGACGGGGTTGAAAGTTTTTTGATGTTTGCCAAAAAGAAGTTTGGTGATGGGAATCCCATGCCATGTCCATGCAAAACATGTGGGAATCTCAATAAATTTGTAGCTAAGGATGTTGAGTACCATCTATTTTTCCACGGTATCGATCGAAGTTATACTAGGTGGATATGGCATGGAGAAGCATCTCCTAGTGAAGCTCCCTCAAGTGTACCTTTAAATAGGTCCACCCAACACCATTTTGGGAGTGATGTCCCAGATGATACTACACCCCCAGATGATGTTGCAAGCTCATTAAAATTGGCTCAGACCGCTTGTGACCAGTATTCATCAAATCCTGAAAAGTTTCAAAAAATTCTTGCAGAGGCTGAGGAACCTTTATACAAAGGTTGTCTAAAGTTTACCAAATTATCTGCAGTAGTTACATTGTTTAATGAGAAAGCGAGGAGTGGGTGGTCTGACATAAGCTTTTCACGGTTGTTGAAAATCATTGGAGACATGCTACCCGAGGATAATAATTTACTACCCCGAAGTATGAAAGACGTTAAAAAGACATTGTCTGTGTATGGGATGAGCTATGAGAAGATAGACGCATGTCCGAATGATTGCGTGCTTTATAGAAAGGGATCTGATAATGAGAATAAAACTAGTTGCCCTACTTGTGGTGAGTCAAGATACAAAGTGAATAAGAACCTAACTGAGCAACGTAAGGGGGTGCCGGCAAAAGTTCTATGGTATTTTCCACCTATCCCTAGGTTTAAGAAATTATTTCAGTTGGTACAGACATCGAAACAGATGACTTGGCACGCTGATGAGAGATTGGTTGACGATAAGTTACGCCACCCAGCTGACTCCCCTGCATGGAAGTTGGTAGATGATAAATGGCCGGAGTTTGCACAAGAGCCAAGAAATTTGCGCTTAGCACTTTCAGCGGATGGCGTCAATCCGCATGGTTCGATGAGCAGCAAGTATAGTTGTTGGCCAGTAATGTTAGTCACTTACAATCTCCCGCCTTGGTTGTACATGAAAAGAAAGTTTGTGATTTTAATGATGTTGATATCGGTTCCACGACAACCTGGAAACGACATCGATGTTTACCTAGAACCATTAATCGATGACTTGAAAACACTATGGGATACAGGGGTTAAAGCTCATGATGCTTACCGACAAGAGGCTTTTACGTTGAAAGCAATGTTGTTGTGGATGATTAATGATTTCCCTACATATGGTAATTTGTCTGGTTGCGTTGTAAAAGGCTATCATGGTTGCCCCATATGTGGCGAAGAGACACAATCATGCAGATTAAAACATTCGAGGAAGAATGTATACATGGCCCATCGAATGTTCCTTCCAGAAGATCATCCCTTTCGGGAACAAAAAAAATCATTTAATGGTGAGCAAGAGTTTCAAAAAGCACCAATGATTTTGACTGGTGAAGAAGTGCTAAAAAAGGTTAATGGAATCAAAACTTGTGGGGGAAACCAGTACCAAAAGAGAAGCCCAAGAAAAAGAAAAAATAAAATAAAAAAGATCGACTTCATTAAAGAGGAAGCGAGTGGAAGATGGTAGTGATGATGGTGCTAGAATTTGTTGGAAGAAGAAGTCAATTTTCTTTAACCTCGACTACTGGAAATACTTGCTTCTTCGACACAACTTGGATGTGATGCACATAGAGAAAAATGTTTGTGAGAGTCTTATTGGAACCTTGCTGAATATTCCAGGTAAAACAAAGGATGGACTGAATAGTCGCCTTGATTTGGAGGATATGGGTTTAAGGGATGAACTGGCACTTGATGTAAGTCAGAATAGAGCGTACTTACCACCAGCTTGTTTCTCATTATCCAAAAAAGAGAAATTCAGTGTGTGTGCAACATTGCATAAGTTAAAAGTTCCAGATGGATACTCATCAAATTTCAGAGCATTGGTTTCTATGCAAGACTTAAAGTTGGGGGGTATGAAATCTCATGATTGCCATGTGTTGATGCAGCAATTACTTCCTGTTGCTATACGATCAGTGCTACCAAAACATGTGAGAGTTGTACTTATCAGATTTTGCTCATTTTTTAATGAGTTATGTGCGAAGGTAGTAGATGTACCTCGATTGCTTGAAGTTCAGAAGAATCTGGTGGTCACCTTGTGTTTGCTAGAAAAATATTTCCCACCATCATTCTTTGATATTATGGTTCATTTAACCGTCCATCTCGTTCGAGAAGTCCAGATTGGGGGCCCTGTTTGTTTGCGATGGATGTATGGATTTGAGAGGTATGAATAACTTTAAATATTCTTCAAGTGCAATTTACTAATTTAAATTATTTAAAGTAATCAATGGTTTACTATGTTTTAGGTATATGTCGGTTTTAAAAGGTCAAGTAAGAAATCGTTACCATCCAGAAGGTTGCATGGCAGAGTGTTATAATGCAGAGGAAGCGGTTGAATTTTGTAGTGAGCACTTCTTTGGATTGGATGAAGTTGGAATTCCACCATTTGAAGATAAAACTTACCCTAAAATTGTGACTGGAAAGAAACCTCCAGGAGGTGATTTTGTTGAAGTTGATGCTAAGTCCTTGGAGCAAGCACATTGTTATGTATCGCACAACACAAGTGTTGTTCAACCCTATATTGAGTAATTGTATTTTAACTTCTTGACTTACAAATTAAAGCGTTACACTAGTTTTAGAGCTAACATGCGGTTCGTATGGAAAACTATGCAGGAGACACATGAACCACCTAAAGAAAACATTTCCTCGGCAGTCCAAAATTCAGAAATGGTTACAAGATGAACATAATCGTTCTTTTAGTTCTTGGCTCAAAAACGAGGTAACAATTGTCAACCATAAGACTTGTGCTGTGTCTATTTACTAAATGTGACTAACTTTCTTAGGAACACAGGTTTTTGAAGAACGACGTGTCACCGGTAACAACATCTCAGAAATCTTGAGATGGGTATCACAAGGTCCTCGTATACATGTTATAAAATATCATAGTTATACCATTAATGGTTCTCATTTTACCACAAAGGATCGTGATGCTTCACATGTCACTCAGAATAGTGGTGTAAGTCTAGTGGCCACGGCGATGAACGTGTCTAGTGTCATGCCCCCGAACCGGAACCTCGGGGGCGGGAATGGGATTAAAGCATAAATATATTTTACTTCTCCCAGGATCCGCGTGTGTGAAGACAACACATTCCAACAGATTCTGAATATTTTGCGGAAGCTTTTGTGGCGTTGCGACCCGAAGTCCGTGGCCATCGGATTCCGCGTCGCATTCAACCTTTAGCACATAGCTATTATATCAAGAATCATATCAGACTGGGGTAACCATCACAATAAATTACAGAGCTGACAGTAACAGGATATTACATTCCCAAATATGTTCAAGTTACAATTATCAATGTACATTAATTAAGAATCCCAAGAAAAAGGCTAATAAAAGCCATACAACAATAAGCTATTAACCACTACCCAAAATGTGACGTAGCTCCGATGTCAAGCTCAATGTCTACATGACATGGCCGACAAAACAACCTGCAAAACATGGCTCCACAGCCAACTCAAGCACTCAACTCGGGACGAAGAACTCTGAACCTGAGTACCAAAAGTAGTGGGTCAGACACGACGGTCTGGCAGGTGGATGAAAAGATCACAAATATACTAAAGAATAAAACATATGATAAATCATGCTAATCGATCAAATGCTGCATATAATTAAACGGGTGCAAAGTCGGGAATCTCGGGAAAAACCTGTATTCATTTCAAGCATGGGTAAAACATGAATATCTAATAAAACATGTGTTCATTTGCATCATCTATAATCATAGATATTTGACAATCGGGTGTTCGTCTCAAACATGTATAAATATAGTGGTATGGCAAAACAACGTTCATTTGAAACTTAAGTAAAAACATAAGTATACAACAAACCAGGTATTCATAGCAGTCTAGCAAAACCAATGTCCATTTGAAACCTATGTAGAAATGCGGATATTTAACAAACCGGATATCATTTAAAACAGGTATAAACATAGGAATCTGGCAAACCAGTGTCATTTGAAACATATTTCAAAGCATGGATATTTAACAAATCGGGTAATCATTTAAAACAGGTATAAACATAGGAATCTGGCAAAACGCGTGTCGTTTAAAACATATTTCAAAGCATGGATATTTAACAAATCGGGTATCATTTAAAAACAGGTATAAACATAGATATCTGACAAACCAAGTGTCCTTTAAAGCAAGCTCGGACATTTAACAATTCGGATATTCCTTTAAAACATGTATAATCATATAAATCTAGCAAAATCATTGATCGTTTGAAACATATGTAAAAGCATGGGTATTTAACGAATCGGGTAATCATTTAAAACATGTGTGGGTACAAAGAACAGAAGACCATATAATAATAACTGAATTTACGTTGGAGAATATTAGCACTTGTTTAAATAACAACTTTCATAAAGGAAACAAATCATTTATCGGGAAGCAAGTAAGCAATATAAAATATGTCGGGTATCCAAGGAATCGGGAACTGGCAAGATGGCAATCACAAGAAGCTAAGTCCTTTATCACCGAAGTGACAAGAGTATAACGGGACGTTGGTCTCAGTCACACAAGGTGAGGAGACTCAACGTAAATCATATATACAATATAAATATACGGGAACGGGAACACGGTAGCGAACCGGGTATCGGGACGGGACCACGGTAATAACCGGGTATCGGGATCCAAACTGCAGCTGGCGGGACGGGAGAGGGATTTCCAAGTCGGTGGATCAAACCGACAAGGTATCCAAGCTTAGTGATGCCGACTCATAGGTCAAATAACAAATCGGGACATATGCAAGTAAATCAAGTAAAATAAATAAACGGGTAAAACGGGGGTGCTCAAGGGCACACTGTCACTTCATATCGGGCAATACATTTCGGGACAAATAACTGTTACCAGTGTAACTTCAATGCTTTCGGGAAAACAAGTCATGTGATGCAAGTCTCGGGAAATGAAGAAATATAATGCACTATACCATTTCGGGAAGAATATTGATTTCAAGATCTATTTAAGTGAATAGGGGTCCCGTATGTCGATTATAATAATTTACTTGGTACTCCTTGAGTTTGAAGACATTCCGGGCTCCTTATGCACTTTTCGATTTTCAAAACTTAAAATGAGCTTATGGGTAGTACTAGATGTTACAATAGAAAAGAATCAAGATTATAAACGGTCCATCCTAGGCATGACATTAATCCGGAAACATCGAGCAACCTACTCAGTCATCGAAAGGAATAGAATTCGCGATAACCAAGGGAAAGACTTGTGTTTAGATATAAAGAAGATATCGCGTCGTTCCATCCCGTTCAAGATTGAAATGGATTGAACTTCGATGCCACCGAACCAACCGTGAGGCGTGTCGGCTCAAGACATTCTCACACATGGTCCAAACAGTCCAAAAAGGGTAGCCAGGGTCCCACCTAGAACCGAGAATTAGTGTCTAAATCAACACCATTCTTTTCTTTTAGTTCCCTAGTCTTAGAGACCTTAGATTAGGGTATAATTGGTCTTAGCACTAAGGTATATACCCCTGGGACTCATAGAAAGCCCAAAGGTTTCCAAAAAAACACAATATCAAATTTCACTGTACCAGAAATGCACAGGGTCCGATCGATCGGCCCAAAAAGCCTTACAGTTAAAAGACAGACCGATCGATCGGCCTGTATGTCCGATCGATCGGACCTGGGCGTGTATCAGGTCCGGGACACTTGATTTTTCTCCTTTTTATTTCCTTTCCTTCCAACACCTCAACAACCCCATAGGACTATAATCAAGATGACTTACACATGTTTTCAAGACATTAAAATGAGCTAAAGAGCTCCTCATTTCAAGTTTCTCCCTTTCCATTCTTTCCATTCACAATAAATCTCAAGGTGGAGAAAACTCATTCATGTGAAACCATTTGAAACTTTGATAATATGATGCATACATTTTCAAGTATGAACAAGAGAGAAATAAACTCATCAATAAGCACATTTCGAAATCAATATTAATCATAGTAGAGACAACTATTAAAATCACCAAAACCCTTAATGAAACAAGATTTTCTCACGAAACATGTTAATAATCAAAACGATCCAAACATCCACTTGTCTTTGACTCTAATCAAGCAAATCAAGCTCCTAATCACCTCTCAAGCTCAAGATCCACAATCTCTACAAAAACCCCCAAAACAAACCCTAAAATGGGTTAAGCAATGAAATGACAAGGAAACCTTTCAATAATCAAGGTGGAGCTTCTCTAAGGCTAGAAGATTACAAATCTAGAAGATGAAGAAGAACACTTACTTACAAGGTCCTCTAATGGACAAGGTAAGCTCAGAGGAAGTCTTGTGATGGAGGGTTCTCTTCACAAATGGTATCAATGGAAAACTTGCAAGATGAGGAAGAGGTTGGTGATCTCCATTTCTTGATTGATGAACTCTTGTTGTGGCTTGGAGATGAAGAAGCAAGAAGAAGAAGAGAAGCACAAGGAACCCTAGGTTCAGCTGGTTTGTGCTGGAAAATGAAGAGTGAAATGAATGAAGGAGATGGGTTCCTCTTATAAGCAAGTGAGGTTTGGGTCCCACAACTTAAAGAACTTGGGTGGCTGAAATCATCTAATTCGGGACCTCGGATGGATTCGACGAAGAAGGAAGAAATGATCGTCGAAATATCTAGTTTCCAAAAAGTATATGTTTCGCGGGTTTCGGGAATATCGAGTTTTGGGTACAGATTTGGTGTGAAAAGACTGTTCTGCCCTCAAGGCCAAGAAATCGGGTTTTGGGTTTTCAAATGGATACGGGATCAACATGGAAGTTGTAGGATTCCTCAAGATGAATGCAACGGCCCAAAAACACAATACGAAACAAATCGGGAAAATCTCACAAGTAAATGCAAAGCCGAAAAGGGAACCCCCAAATGGCCCCACAAGCTACCAAAGCACTCAAAAGCCCAAAACTAGAAGAAAAACCATTCTAGCTCACAAACTCAACCCAACAAATACTAATCCCACTAAAAGAAACTAATCCACAAATAAAACAACACTAATCCAAGAGATTTGGGGTCGGGTTCTCACATCTAGTGCAAAGGATAATAATCCTGTTTTCTGTGAATCAGGGTACTATGGTGTTATTGTGGAAATATGGTTGATTGATTATAGTCATTTCAAAATCCCATTGTTCAAGTGTGATTGGGTTGACAACAAGACTGGCTTTAAGGTAGATGAGCTGGGATTCACCATAGTTGATCTTGCTAGAATTGGTTATAAATCTGATTCTTTCATTTTAGCCTCTCAAGCAAAGAAAGTCTTCTATGTACCTGATCCAGTCAATCATAAATGGTCCATTGCTCTAGTAACTCCTGAAAGAACCTATAATGTTGATGACAATGAAGAAGTCCTCTTTGATGCTGGCATTGAACATCAAACTCGTCATGAAGTAATGCAATTGGATGAACCATTGGATGCTATAAATGAATCTGAGGCAATGTACACGCGTGAAGATGCTGAGGGGACTTGGACTGACATTGATATTTGAAAATGTATTATAATTGTGTTTTTCGTGTAAGTGTTTCTTATTGCTAAATATTCCTTTATGTACTTGTTTGTAAGAAGCATATATAGGTTATTTGAACTGATGTCACACTTAGTTGTAGTGTTAGTATGCTATGCATTGCATTGTTGTATGTATTACCTATTCCATGACATACACAATATATTTATTGATATGTATGTTTTTTTTCACAGCTAGTAATGGATCCAGAAAGGCATTTTCGTGAATCACAGGACAACATAAGTAATGTTGGTGAACCCCGCATTAAAAAAAAAAGGAAAGCTAGGGGGACAACTTTAATGCTTGAGTTGACCAAGAATTGGGATGGAAATGTAATTACTGTTGAGTATGGTCAAAAGGGTAGGCCTAACCACAAGAAGTACGCAGGAAAATAGCGAAGGGGCTTTGGCAAGAGTGATGGTCCCACTTAACGCATTTAGTGATTGGCGTAAATTGAAAGATCTTAGGGAAGGGCAACTGGAAAGAGATTTATGGGATACAATGAAGGTAAATAAATATGTGATTTCCTGTTACTTTTGGAAGACCTTAGAATAATATGTGCCTTACTATGCTATTTGTCGTTTTTACTATTTAATTGATTTGGTATAGACCAGATTTGTGTTGGATGAAAATACGAGGGCTCAAGTTATATCTGATATTGGCCTCAAGTGGAGGACGTTCAAGACAACTTTGACTACTAAGTACATACTTCCATTCAAAGATAATCTCGAACTACTTGTGGAGCCACCTACAGAGTATAAGTTTATCGATAAATTAGTTTGAACTGAATTTGTGCAATCAAGGTTGACCCCAGAGTTTCAGGTATATATCTACTTCTATAGATTACTTGTGGAGCCACACCATTGCACTCACTCACACAACACTGAGCACACCACATACAGCCCACAACTGCACTGCAGCACACCCATGTACATTGCAGCACACCCCTACACAATAATGTATTTTCTTCTTTGTAACTTTAAGGAGTTAAACATTCAGCAATCTAAAAGGCAGTCCAATAATGTGTATACACACCGACTAAGCAGATCAGGCTATGCGGGTCTTGAAGAAGAAATTGTAAGTACAATTAGTATAGAACTATTTTAAATAGTTTCTTACGGTCGAACTAAACTAACTTAGATGTTTAATTGTACATTTCATAATTCATGTATAGAAAAAAAATCCATAGAGACAGGCATTTTCGTTGATCATGAAGATAGGAGTGTCAAATGGAAATTGGCTCGTCAAAACAAAAACGGGGAATATTCAAATGATTCCACAAGGGAAGTAGTAGGAAAAATTGTAAGTTTCCATTCTTTGAAAAATTGTAAATTGTTTTAGACTTTTTGTAAGAGTGCCCAAGGTAGATGCGAGGCATCAAACGTCTTCACTATAACTTGTAGGTCGAGTATTCTCCCTAAGTGCCTTGCATGACCATGCATCAAGGTATTTGAATATTAGCTATATACATATGGCTCGGGATTCATTGGTGTCATGATTATTGTAGGATGATCTGAAAAAGAAAGTTAATGAGGGGGTTGTAATGACTGAGGGGAGCAATGATGTTCTTAATATGGCTTTGGGTACCTCGGAGCATTGTGGACGAGTTAGAGGGGAAGGGAAGCATGTCACTCCAATGGCCTATTTCAAAATACCAAAACGCGGAACGAAGAAGTATAATGAGGAGTTGTTGGCCCAGTTACATGAATCTCAGGAAAGGGTGAGAATTTTAGAACAAGTTGTGAAGGATAAAGAGACACATCAGAACTCTCCCCATTCAGAAAATATTGCATCCAATAGTAGTGGCGTTTTAAGAGGTCAACAGGTAGTTTACCCAACCACAGTTTTTTGTTGCTTTGGTAGATTATGTTGAATACATGATTTCTTAACTAAGGGACCTAACGATATGCATTGCTTAATAACCATACGAATTCGTATTTAACTCTTATAACATGCAGCTTGAAGATGGTGGTACTTCAAAAGCGAACAAGACGTCACTAAATATTCTTAGTTCCCCGCAAGTATGTTTTATGGGCCGGCTATTAAATTAAGAAATTACAACCAACATTAGTTTCATAGTATTATATACATTAGTCGATGTAAGATTTAGTACTTATATATTATTTGAAGATGCAGAATTGTAGAATGGCATTGGGATCAAAGGACAAGATTGTTGCGAAAGGATAGGTTTATGGGAAGACTGGACCATTGGAAAATATTCACAATATTTCTTTAGGGGAGAACAATGTACGAGTGTCGATTGATTGTGTATTGTGTCCTGTTTCCCTTCTTCCTATACCCGTACGTGGTATTTTGACCACTATTTTAGATGCACACAACTCATTTGTGGCTTGGCTTGAAAAATGGGTGATATTAGGTGATAAGGTAAAGTGTATTTTCCAACTCTTATTAGTTATGCTTAAGTTAAACTACCGTAATTAACTTTTTCATTTTAATTTGGATTTCCCTGTAGAGTGTGGTTGATGATTCTTCTCCAGCTAATGGTGATGCAACTAATGGTGAAGGGGCAAGTCAGCTCCAAAAGTTTGGCAAGATTTTAGAAACGATGATGAAATCAAGTCAAATAAGTATTCCACTTGAGAAAGGGGTATTTGAAGAAGATATAGAATTCAATTATTTTTTAAAATCTGATTTGTTAGATCTTTGTAACATGAAGAAGCTAGAGGTTAACTCAATGACTGCATACCAAAGGTAAACTATTTGTCTTTTCCTAAGAACTATCAGTCTTTAATATATTTGATGTTATGACCATTTTATTTACCTTATTTCTTTAGGTTTCTCTACGATCGATTTGAAAATTCTCGAGCAAGATATGGATTTTCCCATCCTGCACATTTCAATGATTTTGGAGAGAAAGAAGAGATGAAACGCAACATGATAAAGCGGTTGAAAATTGCAAAAAAGGACCAACTGATTTTTGTTCCATACTCCACCATGTAAGGGCGTACTATATTTTCACGTGTCTTTAATTTATCTTAGTAGTCATTTTATATCCACATGTGTGTAATTAAATCTTATTTGTCATTTAATCCGTCCGCTTTTATGGATTTAGGGGTCATTGGCTTCTATTAGTCATTGATATGACATCAATGGAAGTGTTCTGGTTGGACTCCTTGGTACGAAAGGTTGTTGACTTGAATGTTCATAGTGAATGAGTGAGTAGTCCATTAATTCTTCTTGTTCATTTGTTTTCAAGGCTTCTCTTTTAAAATACTAAGTCTTAATGGATATCGTTGTGTGAAGTGCAATGAAAGTGGCAGCTATGGAAATGGGAAAAAGAATTAAAGGAAATCCGACTTGGGAATTGGTGAAGGTGAGCAATGAATAATTGTGTTTATGATATCACACATACAACATAATCCTTTTTGTATGCTTTTTATGGTCTCTATGTAGTGCCCTAAGCAATCGGGGAAAAAGGAATGCGGGGTTTATGTAATGAAATTTATGAAGCATCTTATGGAAGATCCTCTCGTGTCGACAAAATCTAAGTTGAAAGAACTTGGGGAGGCAGCGAAATATGGCGACGAGGAGCTTAATGATTTACGTTTGGAGTTAGTTGAATACATTTTAGATTTTATCAACAATGGAGAATAGGTACATTCACTTTCGCCTCTAAATTGTCATGAATGCATGTTTTGTCTTTCTCCATCGAATAGGGGAAGCAGCGGTCCATTTTTCATTGGAGAACTAATCGGGGAAGCAGCGGTACACGGAGGCATCATATGCTACATCGTACATATACATACTTTTGGTTTTTTGTTTATATAGAGTTCAACTTTTTGTACATCCCATGGAAGACAATGTAGATATTATATATATATATACAATATTTCCATAGAGATTTGAATAGTCAAGCTTTATGTTAAAACATAAAGAAGTTATGATTCCTTGTTGTAAGATAAGCCTCCATCCAATTATAAGATCTCTTTTATATGTGATTTAGTACTTGGGTTGGCTAAATTTAGTTTCAATTTGAATCATGGAATGGACATGGGATTTTTGGTCTATACTTCGATTGTTGTGACTTTCAGGTTTGGAATGGTTGTACAAGTTGAAAATTCATGTACAAGTTGTATGAAGTTCAAAAAGAATTGAGAGATTGAATGTAGAAAAGATGCAGCCGACATAACTCAGAGTTTGAATGTTGGTACAGAGTGGAATGTTAGCATGGAATTTTATTTTGTATTGGATCTAGTAAAGTGCTTTTAATGTTGTAAGGATATTTGAATATTAATATGAAATGGAATGAATATTCTTGTTTCATTTCTTTATGGTGGATGGAAAAGCACTTTACTCTGTACTGCAGGTGGGTGTGTGCAGGTGGTGGAAGAGGAGACAGAGGGTGTGCAGGTGGGCGTGTGCAGGGTGGTGCAGCAGGTGGGTTGTGCAGGGTATAGCTACATTAGAAAAGCTTCTCTCTTTCTCTCTTCTTTTTCTCAATCTCTCCTTCCATGGCTTCTTGAAGAGCGATTTCTTGAAGGCTTCCCTTGAAAGATCTGATATGGCCAATCGATCCCCTGTCATCCTCTGAGCGACATACTCTGTTTTGGTGTGAATCCAGCAGTGACTGCGCCTCCTTCATCACCTTCTCTTTTTCTTCAGCTTCCAAGAGGTAGGCCTTTTATATCCTTGAATGTATCTTGAGCTAGAACTCGTTTCTTTTATTTCTTGTGTTGGCTGATATGGATGTGGATGCTTGACAGTGTAGGGGTTTTGATTTTAGGGAGATTTTGGTGGGTTTTGTTTGGGAGAGAAAGCCTTGGTTATTTGGAGCTTGGAAAGCCTTGCTAAAAATCATGCTTTCTATCCCTTTTATCTCAGCTTAAATAGTCCTTCTAAAAAGGATCAGGTGACTGTAAGGCGGCTAGCCGCCCTTTGCAAGGGGGCTAGCCGCCAGACCCACGGTCAGCTTTCCAGTAAGCCTCTTTTCTTAGGATGATTTTCAGCACTTCCTGCGGCTAACCGACAGTGCCCCTGCAGCTAGCCGCAGTGCTAACCGTGGGAGTACGGTTTGATTTCCAGAGACCAGCTTTTTAGAACCCCCTCTTGCGGTCACCACTACGGTTGCCTCACGGCTAGCCCCCAACTATTCCTGCGGCTAGCCGTGAGCCAACCTGATTTAAATTTTCGGATCGTTATTTGAAAAGGGCTAGCCGCTGGTCTGAAGGGGCTAGCCGTAGCTTTCTTGGCGGCTAACCGCCTGTCTGGGCATGCGCCCTTATATTGCTGTTATTTTATTTTCCTGTCACCCGTTGCTCGTCTCTGTCTTCTCTCCCATTTGGTTCTCTTCATTGCTGGTTCTTTGGTTTGCTTCTCCTCTCTTCCCTCTAGGTATCTTCTCTCCTTTTCTCTTTCTTTTACGCTCTTTTAAATTTATTTTCTCTTTTCATTAACAATGAGTTGTATTCTGTTTCACTTTGTGTTTTCTTTTCCTTCCCTCTTAGGGCTTCCCAACCTCTTCCTTTTCTCTCTTCCTTTGGTTTCTTTCTTCCTATTACTAATTGTCTTCTCATTCTCTCTTCCTTATTTCTTCTAATTTGTGCCTTTTTGCATCTGTGCTGTGTTTTCATCTTCCTAGTCTTTTCTTGTGCACTCCAAGTGTTTGTAGAAATGCCTCCTCGAATGAAAACAGCTGTGAACCGCCCTACTAAACGAGGACGATCCTCTTCTGCCTCCTCTTCTCGTAGAAAAAGATCTCCTTCTCTTACCCTTCCTTTTTCTCCTCCACCATAGTCGGGCTCTACCATTCTCAAACCAAATGCCCAAATGCTGGCTGCCTTGAAAACTAGATCAATTATGGTTGAAAGACGCACTTTACGCAATGTAGTAAATCCCCATGAGTTAGCCACCATTCTTGCTCAGATTGGATGGGAAAACATCTTAGATTGGGGGGGACAAAGCCTATCCGTCTCTTGTTTTTTGCATGTTTGCTTCAATCACTGGGGCAGTATCTTCAGTTGACTCCTGCTCCTTCACCATTGCCCTTCGAAACAAAGAAGTTACAATTGATCCAGATCTTATCTCATCAATCATGAATATTCCAGTAAACCCTGATGGCCTATCCATGGTTTCTGACACCCTCACTGAAGCTAAAAAGGCCCAAGCTACCCTAATTCTCTGCGGTCGTCCTGTTACATGGGATCATAAGAACTTTCTTCCTTTAGGATTATTGAGTCCCAAATACAGGTTGTTGCACCACCTCTTCACTTTCAATGTTTATCCTCGTAAAGGAAATCAGACTGAATTAACTGCTTATATGGTAAATGTCCTTTCCAAAGTGGTGTCAGGTGTTCAAATGTGTCTTCCCTCTCTTATATGTAGAACCATTGTCCGCTTTCATCTATCCACTGCCTCTAAGCTAGGAATCCCTTTTGGCTTCCTCCTTTCTCAAATAGCTCGTTCTCTTGGTGTTCTCTGCCCAAATGAGCCTCCTATTTCCCATGCACCTTTTGGCCCTGCAAATCTAATTCAGATGAATCTCTTTCCAAATGAAGAAGCAGGGGATGCACCCCTTCATCCTCAACCCCAAGTTCCTTTAGCTCCACAACAGGCGGCACCTACAGGGTTCGCTCCTTCTTCTTCACATCGACATGCTCCTTTTTCATCTGTTCCCCCGGAGTGTTGAAGAACGGTTGGATGCTATCGAACGCAATCAGTCCAAAACCGAAAAGCTTCTAAAGAAGACTCTCAAATATCTCAGTGGACTGTCAAAGGCTTGCAGAACCCAAGATGCTACTACCATGCCTCCGTCTCCTTCACCTCCATCGGATTAGTTCTTTTGGGGTTTCTAAGCCACATGTGTTTTTATTGGTTGTACTCTTTTTGGTGGTGTTCTTTTGGCTTGTGGCTGCCCCTCCTATGGTTCTTTTGTTTAAACTTGTGATGTTTACTATCGATGGATGTCACTCTAACCTGATATGGATATTTTTATGGTATTAGTGATTAACTGCTTTTGTACTTTCATTTTCTATTATCTGCTTGCATTATTGTCTGCCTTTTATACACCCATGGTTATCAATTTGTGACAAAAAGGGGGAGTGGGGTTTAAGTTTGCAGGTACAAATTGAGGCAGGTACAAATTAAGGGGGAGGATTCATCTCAGGGGGAGAATCCATCTCCATTTCCCATGCTTTTAATCTCTGTTTGTTAGTGTTGTGCTTCTACAGGTTCATCTTCTCAATCTCATATGAAGAGCTATGCGTACTAGTATTGATTCCTTTTTGTTCTTGTATTTGTTTTTCAGTTGTAAAAGGTCTTGTACTTAGTGTATGGTTGTTCTTTGAGTTGTTTTGGATAACTCCTGTAAACTTGTATTAGCTAAATGTTTTTGTCACGAAATTGACAAAGGGGGAGATTGTAAGTGTCACATGTCTGTGAGCACTGAGTTTGTTTTGTCAATTCCGTGCCAATGTGGTCCAAAGTCCTTGCCTCTCAAAGTGCCTCAAGAAATAACATATTCAGAAGGATTATCAAGCTATGGGAAAGTCCGGATTCTTCAAAGAAGGTCTCCATTTGTGTTTCACAACCTTTTCAGGTATTTTATACCCAGACCAAACCCTTAGATCCCTGGGAAAAAGATGTGTTTTAAATTCTTGATTTCTATCCTTGTTAAATAGTCCCTCTGAAAAGGGTCAGGTGACCCTACGGTCACCTGGCGGCTAGCCGCCAGACCTTCGGTTAGCTTTCCAGTAAGCATTTTTTTCTCAGGATGTTTTTCTGTGCTTCCTGCGGCTAACCTCCAGTGCACCTGCGGCTAGCCGCCAGTGCACCTACGGCTAGCCGCAGAGCTAACCGTGGGTTTTCGGTTTGCTTTCCAGAGACCTTGTTTTGTCAATTCACTCTTGCGGTTACCCTTGCGGTTGCCTCACGGCCAGCCCCCAACTATTCCTGCGGCTAGCCGTGAACCAACCTGATTTGAATTTTCTATATATCTAGAGCATCTTTCCCCCTTTCCTAATGACTCTTTTGGAGAGAGCTTTTGCATGCTATCTTCTTCCCAACATATCTAAGCTCTAAAATCTTCTTCCAGCCACTCATGTAGTAGATTGGTCAAGCTTTTAGAAATGAGGTTTCTCCTCCATTTGTTCTTCATGTGAAATCATTTGAATGTCTGATATACTTGATCAGTTGCTATGTTTCATTGTTTCTCATGCTGAATGCATTGATGTGGCCATGGGTTTCTTTTCTGTATCTTTCCTCATCACACACACACACACACACACAAATACAGGCTCATGCTGTACTGTTGATGTTCCACTTAATTATTTGACTTTATGAGATTGTTTGTTTGTGCATAAGCTGATTGCAATTGTTTGTTTGTGTATAATTAAGCTGACTGCCATCTACTGGAAACTGTTGTCTGTGTTACAGATATCTCCTCGCCAGGGACTTTTGAGAGTGTGTGAATTCACGCTTGCAGAGATTGAGCATTTTGTTGATCCTGATGACAAATCTCACCCGAAATACAAAGAGGTTGCTGATTTGGAGTTTTTAATGTTCCCTATAGAAGAGCAAATGACTGGAAAACCAGCCAAGAAAATTTGCCTTGGTCAAGCAGTTTCAAAGGTTGTTTGTTTACACTTTGTCGTTTGCCTCTGTATTCATTTGGAAAACAGAATCTTGATTCTTGCATATACAGTTTAGTTTGCTTTTTTATATTCAATGATGGTTGTTAAGATATTATTTATCTATTGCCTTGCTTGTCCATTTCTGAATCCCTATGTAGGATGGAACCATTGCTTGTCCATTTCTGAATCTCTATGTAGGATGGAACGCTGAAAACAAGTTGGGATCTCAAAAGTTGATGGTTATTTAATTTACAAGAGTTCATTTTTCTCAGGCAGAAGCTTTTTTTTTTGTGTGTGCGTGTTGGGATTCACTTTTTCAATAAAAGAATTCTAACTTTAAATGGCTTTAGTTGTTTGATAACTCTGAAATTTTCTTCTTTACAATGGAAATCTTATGAATTTGGTATTATAACCTTAGTCAGTTGCCTCAATATAGCTAATGGATTTGGCAATACTGTGTAACTGGAAAAGAGTGGTGTCCCTCTTGTTGCACATGAAAAGTTTTCGGAACCCAGGGAGGTGGAGGTATCTATCTCTTTCTCGACCATGCAGATTATTTTTATGCGTGACCCTCTCACAAACGAATACATCAATCTGATGAACCAATCATTTTTATTAGTTTTTTAATTTTTTTGAATGATGGCACAAGTTGAACCGCTACCTTAATTATGATTGCAACAATGATCGCCTTCCAACCATGCCATACTAGCACATTTATCAGTGGATGGATGGGCAGCATCTGCATGCATGTCTATAGACATCAGAGTTATAGCAATTTAGTTGATGGTTCCATTGAGTGTAATTTCACAGATGATTCATGCAGTGTAATTTTTTTTCAGAAACTGATCATAGCGCAAGTAAAAAAAGGAGTTGGGCCTTGCCTTCAAGGGGAGCCAAAAGATGGTTGTTGAAGCTTTGGAGGTAAATTATGATTATTTATCTTTAATTTGGTTTTTTTGTTTATATACAGTTCCAACTTTTTGTACATCCCATGGAAGACAATGTAGATACTATATATATATATATACACACACAATATTTCCATAGAGATATGTCTAGTGATCAAGCTTTATGTATAATATTATTAATTAGTTATATATATATATGATCACTTTATTAATTTGTATATATAGTGAAAAGTTTTATTGGTGTACAGTGTACTGCATGTTTTATAGGTACTGCAGCAATGCAAATTCTTTTGATAAAAAAATGCATATATAATATTAAATCGGTTACAGAACAAACGATATAATACAATCTCAAAAAACCGATATAACAAAGCCCTTTATAACCGATATTATAAATAATTTTTATATCGGTTTCACTCTTTTTTATATCGGTTTTACGGTAATGTATGCTATAATTTTAGTTTCAAAACACATCAGTTCTCCGAAAACCGATATTATAAATAATTTTTATATCGGTTTCACTCTTTTTTATATCGGTTTTACAGTAATTTATGCTATAATTTCAGTTTCAAAACACATCAGTTTACCGAAAACCGATATTATAAATATTTTTTATATCGGTTTTACTTTTTTTTATATCGGTTTTACAGTAATATGTGTTATAATTTCAAGTTCAAAAGACATCAGTTGTCCAAAAACCGATATAAAATATTACACGTATTATATCGGTTATAGTTGTTTATTATATCGGGGGTACTTATATCGGTTTGAAGTTTACTGAAAAACCGATATAATAGGACTTTTATATCGGTTTTTAGCCGATATAAAAACCTTTTTTTCTAGTAGTGTCAATAATGAAAGACAAGAAATGTGATTTTTTTGTCTCTTTACAAAGAATACAAAATACAATAGAAAAGTGAGAAACGAAATATGAGTTCTCAAGAGATTGTGGGACTCGTTCAGATCGACGGTCGCAAGTCATGTATGGACTTCACCATCGTCCTTCAGATGAGAACACATGATGTTTTGATTCTTTGGCTTGGCTTGGACCTCAGTCTTTTTAGAGGATAAAGACCAAGGGGATGTCCTATATCCAATAAAAAAAATTAGCAAACGGGATGACAATGTAGAGCTTTCTTCAAAAATTCTTCAGGATTCTTCTTGGATTTTTCTGGGATTTTTTCTGGACTTTTCTCCTTGGAATGACCCCAATTTTATTGGCTTTTGGTGGCCATAAGGTAGGTTTATGAGCATTGATGGCATTGATGCTCCATGATGAGAGGAGTTACAAATTTTTATTTCTTGATTTTGAAACTCCTTTTTCCTTGAATATGATTGGCCAATGGAGAATGAAGGGCATTTAATCGCCCTTAATCTCCATGATGAGGGGAGTTTCATGGTTTTAATTCTTTGGTTTCTTGGATTTGTAACTCCCATTTGCTTGATTTTGATTGGGCCGTCCAAAATAATCGGTTAATGACCGCATTAAGTTGCCATAAAATGGGTCAATTAACTATATTAAGTGATCGTCAGGGCATTCGAAGAGTCGCGGGCCGTGCCGCGTCTTTTGGAATTCTTATTGTGACGATTGTCGATGGATCCACATGTTGTTTGATGTTGGATGACGATGCAACTTCAGACATTGATTGATATCAGTGGGCCGGTGACATCTGTCTTGTCGATTTCTCGATCGGTCGGACAGAAAGTGTACCTTTTTGGTTAGCCAGTTGGCAATCTTGGAGCGATCAATGATGATTTCATGCTCTTGACGGAAGATCCGAGATGTTGATGAAAATCAGTCGATTTTAAGCATAAAAAATCAGATTTTCGAAAAACCACAGAGGCTGGAATTCCCAAAATGCGAAAAGAGTCCGAAAACGGGCCACTCGGGGGAAATCCGGCGACCCGAACTTCCAGGTCCCATGGTTGCCGGAGACTAGAGATGTCAAACAGGCCGGGCCGGGCTAGCATGGCCCGCTCCAGCCTCGGCCCGCCAGGAAAAAACCCTCGCATGGCACGGCCCGCCATGGGGCGGGCTGGAGCGGGCCGGGCCAGGCGGGCCTATTCTGTTTTTTTTTTCCTTTCTTTTTCAGTATTAAAAAAATAGAAAACAAATACTCAATTACGGAGAATGACAAAGATATTTAAGTGGTTCGGTCAAACTCGACCTACTCCACTAAGAAGAGAGAACCATTTGGATCTTAACTTCTTGAAGGTTTCTAAATAGGATTACCTTCAAAACCTTACAATCTTTTTAGAAAAAAAAAAAGAGTGTTAAACTTATAAATTTAAAAATTACAATGAAGGAAAAAGTAAAAAAATCAGATGTGTAGTCCACTAATGTATTCTACTGGATCATAATCTTCCATTGATGTCAATTGTTGCTTCCTCTTATCTGCCAAATACATTCTCGTAGGCAAACACAACACTCCACCATTTCTTCAGTCAGATTGGTTCTTTTGTCTTCCACCACACGTCCACCTGCATTAAAAGCCTGTTCTGATGCTACAAAAGACATTGGAATAGTCAATAGATCACGAGCCATGGCGGCTAACACCGGATAAACGCTTTCTTGTTGCTTCCACCAAGCTAAAAGGTCAAAACTAGATGCATCCTACACCTGTATTACACCGACGTCAAGATACGATGATAACTCTGTCACAATGTTACTTGCACTTGAGCTGGATGCCATGCCCGTAGACAGGGAAGAATACCACACATCCCACTCACCAACACCTGTTTGCTGGACTTCTGAATGGCCCATACTAAGCCCATTTGTACCCATTTGCTCACAATAAAATTGAAAAAGTGATTGTAAATTTGCCTTAATAGTTGAAAAAAATTTAAATCTATATAATCCATATTTTTATTTATTCCATCAATAAAAAACTGTACACCACTTAATTTTAACTTATGATCAAATACGACAGCTAAAGAAAATGTCATTGGAGTCTCTTTCCAATATTTATTAAATTTTTCTTCCATGTTTTTAACAGGGGTACTCAGTAAAAAATGATCTCTAAATCTATTGAATTGTAAAGTAATTTTAAAAAGCTTCATTAAAGCTTCATTAGATGTGGGATAATATATCCTGGAAAAAAATAATGTTGAAGTATAAAAAGCTTCTAATAAATCCCTTATATGTGCACATAACTCCCAATGTTCATCACTAATCATCAAATGTTGTACATGAAAAGCACAAAATTCATTCAAAACAATTCTCTGGTCAAGTGCCTTGTTTAACAAATCAGGCATAGAATTCTATCTATGTTCTACCTCCTTGGGTATTTTAATAGCTGATATGCCTTGCCTCGCACATATTTGGGCATGCAATTGTCTTTTCTGTGCGGAGGTGAAAATAAATCTGGCAATGTCTTTAATAGAATCTGTGTAACTTACAATATGCTTTAAACCAACCTTTGCAATGAGATTTAAGATGTGACATACACATCTATTTTGAAAGATAGAGTTATCTATCAAAGTTGCAAGTGGCATCTGCATTCTCATTAATTCAAAAGCCACTGTATTAGTACTGGCATTATCTAAAGTTACAGATAAAACTTTTTCTTTAATATTATATTCATCTAGTTTTTCCAAAAAAAATGTACTTTTTCTAGTGCCATTGTGTGGCCATTCAAGAGTGCTAAAACTAATTATACATTTATTAATAATTCATTTCGAATCTATGTTATGTGCAGTAATACAAAGATAACTATCAGCCCCTTGAGATGTTCACATATTTGTGGTTATGGCTATTCTGCCAGGAATTTCTGCAAGTTAATTTTTTATATTTGTTTTCTCTTCCTGCTAGAGTCTAAAAGCATCATTTCTGGCTCTATTTCTTGAAGTACCGTGAAATTGTGGTTGACAGTATTTCTGGATCCATTCTTCAAAAAACTCATTTTCAACAAAACAAAATGATAATTCGGATAACACAATCATTTTAACAAAATTTTGTCTACAACTTTGTACATTAAAAGAAAAAAGACCTAAACCGCTACTACTACTACCACCAACAGTACTAGAAATTTGGGTCTGTGATCTAGGCCTCCCTGTCCTTGCATCCGCCGACATATGTAAGGCAAGACATTTTTGCTTATGTCTTGTCCAATGGCCGGTACCCATTTTTGACGAGGCACCATAAATCTTACTACAAAATTTGCATTTTCCTTTTCAACTATTTTTCCATTTTCAATAACCTCAAACCTTGTAAATATTTCCCAAACTGCTGAAGTTCGATTCCTCTTGGTGGATTTATCGGAACTCTGAGGAAAAGGCGGTGGTAAATCACCTACTTCATCTTGTAATTCAATAAAATTTTCTTCTTCGCCCCCTAAATTAACTGAAGAAGATTCTGTGGGAAGTCTTCTAGCCATATTTCAAAAAATAAAATTTAAAAATAATAACAGTAATAGGCTCTAATAGCCTTCTTTTGTGATAATTAATATAAGAAATGGGAGAAAATGAGAGTTAATATAATATAATATAAACTTATATATATATGGAATCTCAAATTTAAATAATATAAATACCTCTAACTCTTTGAAGGCTCCTTTATCTTGTCTCTTGATGACTTGATCTTTGGCCCTCCAAAAACTTCTTAGAGAGAGTGTCACTACAAGAAATCTAGGCTGTTGTGACGAAATTTGATGATGATTTATTTTTTGTCTTAAAAGAACACCCAAAGAGGACAAAATATAAATTTTGTCGTTTGTTTTCATTTTTTTCGAAAGTATAGGAGACGAACACAAAATTTCGTCTACAAAAATATGGCGCCAACTTGTTTTGTGTTGGCGCCAATTTTTTTAGCTCATTAGAGATGAAAATTGTTGTCATAAAATTTTTTTTTTTTTGCGACGAACGTAATTCGTCGCCAATAAGGATAAGTTATGGAAGACAAACTTATTTCGTCACCAAAATAAGGCGCTAATTTCATTTGCTTTGGCGCGGATTATTTTAGCTCTTTGGAGACGAACATTTTTTGTCATAAAATATAATTTGTTTTTGTGACGAACTTAATTCATCACTAATAAGGATAAGTTATGGAAGACGAAAATATTTCGTCACCAAAATAAGGCGCCAATTTCATTTGCGGGCGTGAATTATTTTAGCTCATTGGAGACAAAAAATTTTGTCACAAAATATAATTTGTTTTTGCGACAAACGTAATTCGTCACTAATAAGGATAAGTTATGGAAAACGAAAATATTTCAGCCAACAAAATAAGACGCCAATTTCATTCGCACTTGAGCATATTCCTCTCTTATAAGTATTGCTTTTGAAAAGCCTTTAAAATTACTAAAATGCCCCCAGCCCTAAAGTCCATCCCCCCCCCCCCCCCCAAATCCAACGCCCCTTTTCCAAAACCCATTTCCCCCTTTGTCCCTCCATCTATCCCGGTCTCTCATTTCCAAAACCCTTTTCCCCCTTTTCCAAAACCCTTTTCCTGAAGAGGAGAGAATAACCATTTTCCCCATTTTCCAACATCTCCCACCCATCGTCTCAGGCAGCAGCTCCATGGGCCATTGGCCCCCATCAATCATCATCACCCTCCATCAACACACGTAGTGCAGACCCACCCTGATCAGTGATCCCTCTCATCTCTACTTCTCTCAGTCTCTCTCGCCTAGAACTCCCAGACGCAACCACCATCACCAATCACCATCATTTGTGCCCATCATCCTCCATCCAGGAGTTCGCCACCGCCAGGTACACCTACCTCTCTCAGTCTCTGCTGCTGTGAGAACTTGGTCCGGGCGGTACCCTTAACCACGGGACGTAGCGTGTCAACCACGGGCTTCAAACGGTGAGTCTCCGTTAGCCCGCATCAGAAATATCCAAATCCTGACCTTGGGCTTATAAGTCAAACCCTGTATTAACTTAGCATGAGGCTTTTTAAAACCGTGCATCCCTGGAAATCGTAAGAACTACGAAGTTAAGCGTGCTCGGGTAAGAACAGTACTAGGATGGATGGCCTCTTGGGAAGTCCTCGCGCGTGCACGTGGGCCAAAGCGGACAATTTCATGTTGAGTTGGGCGGGGCTGTGACAGTTGGTATCAGAGCCGAGGACGGCTCTATTTCTAGTGGGGGAGAATGTGAGATCTTGGTCCGGGCAGTACCCTTAACCACGGGGCATAGCATGTCAACCACGTGCTTCAAACGGCGAGTCTCCATTAGCCCGCATCGAAAATATCCAAGTCCTCACTATGGGCTTATAAGTTAAATCCCATATTAACTTAGCATGAGGCTTTTTAAAACCGTGTGGCCCAGAAAATCGTAAGAACTCCGAAGTTAAGCGTGCTTGGACGAGAGCAGTACTAGGAAGGGTGACCTCCTGGGAAGTCCTCTCGCTTGCACGTGGGCCAAAGCAGACAATTTCATGCTGAGTTGGGCGGGGCTGTGACAGTTGGTATCAGAGCCTAGGACGGCTCTATTTCTAGTGGGGGAGAATGTGACATCTTGGTCCGGGCGGTACCCTTAACCACGGGGCATAACGTGTCAACCACGGGCTTCAAACGATGAGTCTCTGTTAGCCCGTATCGGAAATATCCAAGTCTTGACCATGGGCTTATAAGTCAAATCCCGTATTAACTTAGCATGAGGACTTCTAAAACCGTGTGGCTTCGGAAATCGTAAGAACTCTGAAGTTAAGCGTTCTCGGGCGGGAGCAGTACTAGGATCGGTGACCTCCTGGGAAGTTCTTGAGTTGGGCGGACGCGACAAAAATGTTCGTCTCTATTTCTTATATTTATGACAAAATACTTTTGTCACTAATTTCTTCCTTTAATGACAAAATATTTTGTCACTAATTGCTTACAAGTATTTTTCCAACAGAGTGTATTGGAGACAAAAAAAAATTTACTTACAAGTATGTTTTCAACAGAGTGTATTGGAGACAAAAAAAAATCGTCACAAATTTATCTTTTTCAATGACGAATTTTTTTTTGTCTCCTATACCTTTTAGCGACAAGGCTTTGGCAACAAAACGGGTGACGAAAATTTTTCATCTCAATTAGTTTCGGTGACGAAATATGTACATTTTGGGACAAATTTGTGTCGTCCTTAAACCCCAAATTTCTTGTAGTGGTGAAAGAGTTGAATGCTTTGAGAGAGAGCCAGAGATTGTATAAAGAGGATGAAAGAGTTGTGTAAACTGGTGAGGAGTGAGAATGGGAGGGTTAGGGTATTTATAGACTTTGTAAAATGGCAAATGACACAAAATACCCCTTATATAATCGTTTTATGGCTGTTGGGGGGGGGGAATGGACTTAAAAAAAGAAAAAAAGGAATATGGACGTTGGGCGGGGCTGGCGGGCTTACGGGCCGGGCTGGTGGGCTGGCGGGCCAATCCCAGCGAGCCTGGCGGGCTAGTGCCTCCAGCCTACATGCCAGGCGAGCCTCGCGGGCCCGGGCGAAACGGGTCCAGCCTCCTCGACACGGGCTGTGCCGAGCCATGACCAGTTGATTGGTTCGGCCCGGCCCGGCCCATTTGACATCTCTAACGGCGACCGTGGGCTGGGGTCGCCGGCGGCCATGGGGTTATTTCCCCTTCCGGTCGCCGTTTATCAGCCTTTTTTCGATCTTTTTTATTCTTTCTTTCTCTTGTATTTTACTTGACATGTTTCCTCATTTATTGGCTTGATTCTCCTAAAGAAAACATAATGAGAAGCCATGCAAATCAGAGCAAAAAGTTTCTTATTTTTTGGAATAGCCGAAGACTTTGTAGCCGATTTTCCATCAAGAGTCAAAACTAGGTCAAACGATGTCGAAATGACCTAAAGCTTGAGGTGAAACCTCCTGACCAATGGATAGGACCAACCATGGGCTTTTATCTGAGTTTTGAAGCCGTGTGGGGTCCCGTCGCTAGTAGACTTGATTTTTCCTCGAGGAAGATGTCGCGCTTTGATATAAAGTCAACCGATGTCCGATTGACTTGAATTTTGACAGTGAGCCTATTGGAGTCATTTTGAGACGATCCATTAGCTCTGATTTGGATGTCATTGTCCCGGGGTGCTCCGCCGCCGGTAGCCTTGATTTTGTTTCGGAGCGTCAAAGTTGGGTCAAATGTTGTCAGAATGACCTAAAATTTGTCGTGCAACCCTTTAGAAGCATGTTGAAGCCACCTATGTGCTCTGTTTACTGAGTGATGGCCTCAGTGATTCTCGCCACGGAGAGGCTTGATTTTACTGCTCGAGGGTTGATGGAGGGTCAAACATTGTCGGTTGGACTTGAAATTTGGCATGGAGCCTTTTGGAGGTATTTCGAGACCATCCATATGCTCTAATCAAAGTTTTGATGTCTTCGACTTTGTTGTCGCCGGGAGCACCTGTTTAGTTGCTGAAGGAGCGAAGTTAGGCCAAATGATGTTAAAACGACCCGAAACTTGATGTAGAGACTCCTAGTGGCATTTTAAGGCCAGCTGTGTGCTCTGTTTTGTGTGCCAGGGTCTTTAGCTTCACTGCTGCCGGGAGCGCCTGCTCAGCTGTTGGAGGAGTAAAGTTAGGCCAAATGATGTTAAAATTGCCTGAAACTTCATGTGTACCTCTCTTTTAGCTGTCTTAAAGGATCTTGCAGTTTTTGTTTGGTTCTGACAAGGTCTGATGCTTAAAGTAGCATTGCTTGTTTGTAGTAGGATGCGGTTTCATGTGGCTTCTTGATGTTGAGGAGGTAGGTGACTTTTTTGGTGTCAACAGAGTACACCAAAATCTCATCAATAAACACAGCTACAAACTGTTCCAGATATTGTACAAATATCTTGTTCATCAATGCCATGAACACTGCCGGTGCATTGGTTAACCCAAATGGCATAACTAAGAACTCATAGTGGCTATGCCTTGTCCGAAAAGCTGTCTTTAGTACATCTGATTCTCTGACTCTCGACTGATGGTAACCGGATCTCGGATCAATCTTCGAAAATTATGAAGCACCTTGTAATTGATCAAACAGTTCATCTATCCTTAGCAATGAGTATTTGTTCTTGATGGTCGCTTGATTCAATCTTCGATAATCAATGCACATTCTTATGGAACCATCTTTCTTTTTGATGAACAAAACTGGAGCTCCCCATGGTGAAATACTAGGTCTAACAAAACCTTTGTCTAACAACTCTTGCAATTCTATCTTCAATTCTCCCAATTCCGCCGAAGCCATTCGATATGGTGCAATAGAAATCGGAACTGTCCCTAGTAACAGCTCAATGGTGAAGTCAATTTCTTTAATGGGTGGCAAACCTGGAATCTCCTCCGGAAAAAAGTCCTGGAATTCCCAAACAATTGGGACATCCTCCACCCCTTGAGACCGTTTACCCTCCGTGATAAACGTCAAATATGCTTCACATCCACTTTTTAAAAGTCTATCAGCTTTCAATGCCGAGACAAACCCTGTACGAGGATTCCTCGTCTCTCCCTAAAACAACACTCATGTTGGTGTCTCATCTAATTTAAAGGTGAGGGTCTTATGGAAACAATCCATTGTGGCATGGTACCTTACCAACCAATCCATCCCTAGGATGACATTGAAATCATGCATCTCTAATAAAATGAGATCTGCGGTTAAAACCACTTTTCCTATCTGAACTGTGCAACTAGGGTAAAAGGTTCTAGAAGCAACTTGTTTGCCTACTGGAGTAGCTATAGTCAAAATAAACTCAAGTTCTCTAGCATGCATATCAATCATTTTAGAAAATTCATGGGATGGAAATGAATGTGTAGAGCAAGGGTCAAATAAAATCCTAACTTTTATCCCACAAACAAGAAGTGTAACTTCCACTACATTTCCCGCCGCCTCTGCATCAGCCCTATTGATCGAATAGATTTGCCCTCGATGTTGTGGCCTATTCTGAGCTTGTTGTGGCTTGCCTTGCGATGCATTCCTATTCTGTTGTGGGGGACGCTAATTCTGATTCTGTCCCTGTTGACAGGTTTGCTGCTGCTGCGGTCTATATTGTTGCTGTGGTGCTTGTTGCTAAAGTGGCCGTGCCTGGTTTTGGACAACCATTGCATTCTGTGGTGGTGATAGACGCTGTGCTCCCTGCTGTTGTTGATTTTGCCTATTCGGTCTTGAACAGTCCCTCATCTGGTGGTTCGTAGAACCACACCTGAAGCATGCTCCTATAATGGTATGACACTCAGTACTCATATGATTCTTCCCACAGTGGATGCAAACCGCCGGATTTTGAACTTTCTGCTCTGGCCTCTGCCTCTTGTTCTGCTGATTTCTCTGGTGTTGGTGGTTTTGTTGGTAAGCTGGACTCTTTTCCTGAACTCTGAGGATTTTGTTATGGAAGTTCTCAAATTTGTTGGCCCTTTTGATAGCCTCTTTAAAAGTTACAGGTGGCACAACCCTCGTAGCATCTCTCTCAATGATGGGGTTAAGTCCTTCAAGGAACTTGGCAATCTTCTTCTCAACTGTGTCTACTTACTCCGGAGCATGTCTTGATAGTCTTTCAAACTTTGTGAGGTACTCTAGGATTGTCATGTTGCCTTGGACAAGTTGTTGGAATTCTATTGCCTTCTGCCTCTTGATGTGGGTGGGTACATATTTGTCATGAAACTGTCTATTGAAACTAACCCAAGCCATTGTATCTGCCATGGTCCTGTACTCATCCCTGACTGTTTTCCACCATATGTCCACTGCACCGGTAAAGAGGGATGTTGCAAGTTTTACTCGTTCTCCTCCGGTGCATTGGAAGATCTCGAAGATGTTCTCTGTATGCTCTAGCCAGTCATCTGCAACTAATGGATCCTCTATGCCTATAAAGTCCTTCGGAGCTCTCTTCCAAAACCGCTCAAACAATGCGTTCGGGTCATGCTCCCTTTGATTAATGACAATGGCGGGTTGAGCTTGGACCGGTTTGGGCCTTCTCTGTAACACCTCTAGCAATTGCTTCTGCATTTCTGCCAATTCCTTAGCATGGTCTTCATTTTTCTTCTGCATTTGTTCTTGCAATCTAGTTTGGCTTTCATTTGCCTGACGTTGTTGGTCAAGCATTGTCTGCATCATCTGTTGGAATTGGTTCTGCATGGTGTTGTCAACCATATCTTCCTCAACTGGCCCTGTATGATCACTGTTACTTGCGAAGGGGTTTTTGTTTATTGGTCTCTTACGATGTGGCATGGTGCTGCAAAACAAGTTGTTAGCACATAATAATCAAATAAAGGTTACACATTGCTCACACGATACTAGCTAAAGAATCCTCGCCACGTCCTTAGGATTTCTAGTTTCTTTTAATTGCTTGAAACACGTCTCGCTCTGATACCAGTCTGTCGCGTCCCCGGACCGGGTCCACCGAACTAATCGGGGATCTAGAGTAATGTAATGTAAGGTAATGTGATGAGTGTGGTGATAAGATGCACACATTTATTTAATTCCCCACAGGTGTCCGCGCTGAGGATATCACAACAGCATAATACATTTTTGTTAAGTACGAAAGCGTGTAGCAAATCAAATGGATAATTCATTTCGAAAACCACAAGACTGATAACATATGCATATAACTTGATGTCAGAATGAGCAATGATCATTAGCATTTCCCAAAAGTAATTGTTAAAGATCATTTAATTAACATCCAAAAAATAAAGGCCAACAAATGCCAGTACAATCCAAAATAATCCCTCAAAAGAATGAGTTAGACAATTCCCAAAAATGTTACGTCTCTCGTGATAATCAAATGTCTAAACGACATCATCAGCATGCCACTCAACTAAACGTTGCGGTTCACCGACTGCCTCCTCAAGCTCCATCTCGGGATAAACAATGTCTAGACCTTAGTACAAAAAAAAGGAAAAGACGTGACGGTCTGGCAGGCGGGTGAAAAGATACAACAATATATAATAAATGAAATACATTGGAAAACATTAAAACCTGTTTAAACAATAACTTTTATAAAAGAAATGAATCATTTACTGGAAAACATATAAGCAATATAAACATGTAAGGTATCCAAGGAATCGGGAACTAGCAAGATGGCAATCACACAAAGCTAAGTCATCTATCACCGAAATGACGAGAGCATATCGGGGCATTGATCTTAGTCACACGAGGTGAGGAGATTCACCGAAACATACATATACAATATAAATATATGGGACGGGACCACGGTAGCGAACCGGGTATTGGGATGGGACCACGGCAATAAACCAGGCATCGAGATCCAAACTACAGTTGGCAGGACTTGAGGGGGATCTCCAAGTCGGTGGATCAAACCGACAAGGTTATCTAAGCTTAGTGATGCCGACTCATAGGTCATATGCGAGAAATCAGGACATGTATAAAATACATATGATGCAATTGTATAAACGAGCGGGACGGGAGTGCTCAGGGGCACAAATATCACTTTGTTTCGGGTAGTTCATGATGGGCTACCAAAGTGCTAAAATACAATTTCAGTGGTTTCGGGATTTCAAATCATATAGTATAAATTTTGGGAAGTGTACATCACAAATTCGGGAACAATAAAACATCATTGGATTTCAATCTTTCCTAGGCCCGGTGTCGGGGTTCAAGATTTAAATCAATGTGAAGAGGGTTCCCGTATGTCGAATTCAATATAAACTTGGTACCCCTTAAGGTTTGAAGACATTCCGGGCATCCTATTCACATTAGTAATTCGAGAATCCACAACGTATTTCCAGGATGAGATTTTCTCTCTAAATTCCCAAACAGTCCTTCCTAACCATTTCCTGCACATGTGGGTCCAAACAGTTCTCTTCTTCATTCTCAATTTTCCACAATTTTCTGGGAGGTTTGTCACCTTGGCGGTTAGCAGGCGGCTAGCCAACTGGTCACCGCCTAGTGACTGCCCTTATAGAATCAGAATTTCTGCTTACTGATATGCTGACCGCCCCTGCAGAATCAAAAATTCTGCTTACTGATATGCTGACCGCCCCTGCAGAATCAAAAATTCTGTTTACTGATATGCTGACAGCCCCTGAGCGGTCACCAGGTTGGGTGACCAGTCGGCTAACTGCTTGCTGACCTCCCAGTCAGCGAGCAGTGCAGATTTTTCATTGTTTTCATTCCCTTTTTCCTATAATACATTTTTCCTACAAACCTCTTCATTCCGTACAATAAAAATGAGCTCAAAGCTCCTCCAATTCATCATTCAACACTTCCATTCTCTTCATTTCAAATTTCTCCCAAACACCTCCATTCATTTCACATTCTATCACCAAGAAAGGAAAGAAATCCAACATGTACAAGAATCCATTTGTACCAAAATTAAGTATGTAATAAAACCCATAATAGTCAATATAATTTAGAGTTAAACAACTAACAAGATCTATTCATGAACATATGTTTCAAAATCAATGCAAGTCAAAGTGAATAGTAAAATCATCTACATTGTTTATAAAAATCATTTAATGTTCAAAATATCTATTCATCCACTTGCCTTGGGTCCAAGCTAGCAAATCAAGCCTCTAATCACACTCTTAAGCTCAAATCACCAATCTACATAAAACCCCCCCAAATACAACCCATTACAAACCCTAAATGGTCAAAATAATGAAATAGAAGGAGAGAACTCTCAATAATGGAGATGGAGCTTCTCTAGGGACACAAGAATATATATCTAGAAGATGGAGATGATCACTTACTTGGAAGGTCCTCTAATGGCAAGAGTTATCTCAAAGAGAGCTTCAATGGTGATGGATTTCTCCTCCAAGAGTATCAATGGAGAACTTGTAGGGAGAGGAAGAAAAAAATGAAACCCTTTTCTCTATTTGACAAAGGTTGGTGGTGGATTGAGGAGGAAGAAAGCAAGAAGGAGGAGGGAAATAAACCCTAGGTGGCTGCCACTTTTTCGCTGTAAAATGAGAAGGGGAAGAAAGGGAATGGGTTCCCTCTTTTATAGAAAATGAAGGTGGGTCTCACAACTAACATAACTTGTCGAGCTAGAAACATGTTTCTCGGTATCTCAGATGAGTTCGACGAAGAAGGAAGAAATGATCGTCGAAATATCTAGTTTCCAAAAAGTATATATTTCGTGGGTTTGGAGATATTGAAAATGGTGTCCAGATTTTCATGTAAAAAGACTATTTTGCCCCTAACATTGGAAAAGTAGGGTTTCAGAGTTTCGAACGGGGACGAAGTAAATATGAAAGCTATAGAGATTAACGAGATAAGTAAAACGGAATGAAAACACTATCATAAGAATCTCGAGTAATCCCTCAATCACACGCAAAGTCACTAAAAGAACCCCCAAACGGTCTTACTAATCACAAAGGCACTTAAAACTCCTTAAAGCTATTATAAAAGCTATTCTAATTGCAACTTAACCAAAATCCACTAATCACACTTAGAACTAAAACACAACTTAATTAACGCTAATCAAGGTCACTCGGGTCGGGGTCTTACACTTCATACTCGGCTTCGTTATTGGATGCTTTGAAGTCAAGTATCAAGGCTTGCTCGATGATGAGGCCTTCTAGAGATTGTAGAACAATGCCAACGCCAGCCGTCTTGGAGGTTGAGGATCCGTCAACGAAAAGGTTCCATGCTGAATCAAGGAACTACTTCCCAGATCGTTCTTGTTCCGTTTCGGTAACCTCATCATCCTTATTGCCCCCCAGTTCGGTATCGAGCTTTGTCGATGCCGAACTAGGAGAGGTGAACTCCACAATGAAATCTGTCAAAATCTGGGCTTTGATCGCCGTTCTGGGTTGATATTGGATATCATATTGGCCCAGTTCGACGGTCCATCTTGAAATCCTTCCAGAGAAGTTCGCCTTTCTGAAAAGGAACTTAAGCAGATGTTCTGGAACAACCACTATGGTGTACGTCTTGAAGTAATGAGAGAGTTTCCGAGAAGCACTGACGAGTGTTAATGCAAGCTTCTCAAGTGGCAGATACCTGGTCTCGGCGTCAAGCAGGATCTTGCTCGTATAGTATATTGGCTTCGGGTGTTTGCCTTCTTCTTTGACTAATACCGAGCTCACTGCATGATCCAAGATGGCCCGGTAGAGGAAAAGCACTTCGCCCTGTTTCGGTGTAGACAACAGGGGTTGTGAAGACAAGTAGGCTTTGAGCTTTTGAAGAGCTTTGTCGCACTCCGGAGTCCACTGGAACTTTGAGCTTTTCTTCAAAATTCGGAAGAACGGGCGACACTTGTCCGAAGCTCGGCTTATGAAGTGATTCAGCACAGCTGTCATTCCTGTGAGCCTTTAGACTTGTTTCGCCGAGGTCGGACCATGAATTGCCCGGATTGCCGAGATCTGCTCTGGGTTGGCTTCGATTCCTCTTCCGGTGACCCGGCTTCCAAGGAATTTACCAGAGCCGACACCGAATACGCATTTGAAAGCGTTCAGTTTGAGCCGGAACTCTTTGAGAATGACAAATGTTTGACTCAGGTCCGCCAAGTGGTCATGTGACCTTTTAGACTTGACAACCATGTCGTCAATGTAAACCTCTATTGTCTTTCCGAGCTGGGCCTGGAACATCTTCGTTACCAGCCTCTAATAAGTTGCCCCACTCATTTTTAACCCAAAGGGCATCACTTTGTAACAGTAGATGCCTCTAGGTATTATGAATGCGGTTTTCTCTTCGTCAAGCCCGTGCATCGGAATCTGATAGTAACCTCGGTAGGCATCGAGGAAACTCATCATGTCATGTCCAGCAGTGGCATCGGTCATCTGGTCGATCTTCGAGAGTGGGAAGCTGTCCTTAGGACATGCTTTATTAAGGTCCGTGAAGTCCACGCAGACCCTCCACTTCCAGTTCTTCTTTTTGACTACCACTGCGTTGGCCAGCCATTCTGGGTATGTACATCCTGGATAGGCTTGGCCTCTAGGAGCTTTTTGACCTCCTCGATTGTTTTGCGATCTTTTTGCACTACAGGTTTGTGATTGGGGTCAACGTTTAACTTGTGGCACATGATCTCGGGATCGATGCCTCGCATCTCGTATGGCATCCAGGTGAAAACATCCTTGTTCTGCAACAAGAAGTTAAGCAGTTCGGACTTTTCATCTTTGGGGAGCTAGCTCCCGAGCAGAAAATATCTCTCAGGGTCGTCGGGATCAATTTTGACCTCGGTCAAATCTTCAACGCTTTTTTGCTCTGCAGATCAACCGACATCCCCGAGCTCTGCCTCGATTTCGGCCATATGTACCTGTTGTGGTTCTGCTTCACCAGGGACCACAGCCATCAGGCACTGTTTGCCATCTGCTGGTCTCCAATCATTGTGACCACCTCAACTCGACTACTTGCGTTCTCTAATGGGAACTTGAGTTTTTGGTTATGGGTGGAGGGTACTGCTTCCATGTTGTGTAGTCAAGTCCGCCCCATGATTGCATTATATGGGGATAGTGCATCCAACACCAGGAAGTCGGCTATCATTGAGGCGCCTCTGATTTGGACTTCTAGGGAGGCTTTCCCCTTAGGATACACCGACTTTGAGCTGAAGCCCACCAAGGGAGTGCGGGCTTCCTGCAAGTCTTCCTCTTTAAGACCCAGTTTCTTGAAGCAGTCAAAATAGAGGATTTCTAACGAGCTCCCGAGATCCACAAGAATTCGCTTCACCTTGAAGTTCTTCAACCTCAAGGTGAGAATTAGTGGGTCGTTGTGGGGGAGTTGGACTCCTTCTAGGTCTTCGTCAGAGAACCAGATCTTGGATCTCTCTTTCGAAGCCTTCTTGGTTGCAGGTCCCAGCACAACCGATATCAACTGTTTGCCGTATGAAGCCCTCCTGGCCTCTACCCGAGCTTGGTTACCCCCTCTAGGTGCGAGGGCCAGGTGAATGACATTGATAATGCCTTTCGGCTCATCGCTGTCATGATCTTCATCAGGTCAGCGCTGATGAGCTCGTTGACTCTTCCGCCTTCTTTGATGAAATCTAGAAATCAAGATGGGACTTGAGGGTCATGCAGTCCTTGGTCCTGTGCCCATTCTGTTTGTGATAGGTACAGAACTTACTCTGGTCCCAAGTGGAGGGATCACCTTTCATCGACTGCGGCCATTTGAAGTAGGGCTCTGTTTTGATCTTGTCGAGGAGCTTATAGATGGGCTCCTTGAGGATTGTATTTACAGCCATGTAGGAGTCAACGGCTGGCTTGACTGGCTTGGACTTGGACTTCCTATTGCCCCTAGAGGTGGAAGCCGAGATGGCTGCCGAGCTTGCAAAAGCCTTCTTTCGATATGGTTCCCTCTTGGAGAATTTTTTATCCCCTCTGGGGGACCGGTCTTCCTGTCAGAGGCTGAAACTTTCATGAGCTCCAGCCTCATCCTCTTCTTGTTCAATGAAATGGTTCACCCTAGTCATCAATGCCTTCATTATGGTTATGTGGAACTGAACTAGGTCTCTTCGGAGATCATTACCTGGGAGTAAAGCTTGCTGGAAGCACAAGATGGCCACCTCATCATTGGCGTCTTCGATCTGGCTGTAGATGGTCCAGAATCTTTTGGTGAACCGAGTAATGTTTTCAATCCGCCTCATCCTGATCACCATGAGGTTGCCGTCTGTCTTCGGGATGACTCAGTGCGCCTAGAACTATTCCACGAAGGAGTTTTGGAGTTGCCGCCAGCTCTAAATCGATCCCTCTAGAAGTGCGTAGAACCATCTGAGGGGGAGGTCGCCCAAATTGGAAGAGAAGACTCTACAGTTCAGGTGACCGACGTCGCCCTAGATTGACATCCGCTGGCTGAAGTACCGAAGATGTGCTGCAGGGTCCGAGGCTCTATCATAAAGGACGAATCTCGGGACACTGAATCTTTCAAGGAAAGAAAAGTCTTTTATTTCCTAGGAGAACGGAGTCGTGCCTTGGTCCTCAGTGTCGTAGGCGTTTAGCCAGTCTCAAGTGAAGCCGACCTCCGCCATGTTGCGCTGGACCGTCTGCTTGACATGGCGGTCATGTCATTCTCTCAGGTCTTCGCTATTCTCCGGCTTTTGGTGCGATCTTCTCGAGTCTCCTTGCAAATGACTGTTGTTCAAACCTTCTTCGTCACCTCGGTCTCTTCTTTTATTGGTGAGGACTTGCCTCAAGTCCTTATCGGCCGAGGGAGCCGGGTTTCATCTGTGGGACGGAGCCCGGGCCTTCTTCTTCTCTTTGATCTGCCTTCTAAGCTGACGAATTAGCTCATCTTGCTCTTGGATGAGAAGATTCTAAGCCCTGATGTCTTCGAGGAGGGAACCATCGTCATCACCATCGTCAGCCTAATGACGAGACTGATCTTTGCCATCACCCCGGTGACGGGGCTGATGAGATTTAGCCACTGATGCCGTGAAGGGTCCTTCTACACTCACCGCTATAGATTTTCCGCCGGATCTCTCTTCGCGAGGGGGGATCTTCGAGCGGGAACACCAGTGGTGGTGGGAACACCGGTCGTGGTGGCACCGGGGGTGGTAGCGACGAGTCCTTTCGGGCCTTTGACGTACCTTCGCCATTTCTGGTCTTTGGAGGAATGGTTTCTGTAGATTTGGTTTAATCGTTTCCCCACAAAAGGCTCCAATTGTAAGTGCCTAAATATTACGGACTTGATTAGGTGGATATTAAGCTTATGATATTGCTGTAAAGCTTCTTTGGGAAAGATTAACCACCTAAGACCTGAAAGGGAAGCAAGAGAAAAAAGGTCAGAGGCCTTGTCTGCTATCAGCCGGAGGCACTCCGATGCCTAAGTTAGTGCAGTCACTAGACAAAGGATGAGTGAGTAAGGAAGAGGAGGGAGTTCAGAGTGAAGGTGTGCGTGATAGCATGTCTTTTGTGGATTTACCTCATGCATATATATAGGGAGAGGTCTCTCCCTTGGAGGTAGGTGGAGGCGTTGTCCCCTTACCCCATGCCATGCTTCCTTAATGGAGGTAGGTGGAGGCAATGTCTCATCGGATCATGTGCCGAATCCTCATATTAATGTGGACGTGATCGTCTGATAAAGCTAGCCCCTTATCATAATCTGGCGCCCATCTTGTCTGTCAGTACGTTCTGCAACGTAGCCGTAGCCTTATGGGGTACAATTATCACTTTGTACTCATCCTAGTTGGCCGTGCCGAGCTGAGGATAATGCCGAGATCATACATGGATGCATTCTGGCACTGTTGCCGATATGCATTGTGCCGAGACCGAGATGAGGCTAGTTGGTACTTTTACCGAAGCTAGCTCTAGCTTGGTACTAGCTTGCACTGTTGCCGAAATAGATACATCTTGTACTTTCACTGAGCTTAGATACCGAAACCGTGATAAGCCAAGTCGGTACTGTTACCGAGATTAGCGTAATTCTGCTTTTAGGAGAACACCCCACACATTATTGAAGTTAATTATCACTATATTTGAGAAGCCTATGATGATAAGCATATTACACTTCCTCATGTGACAACTGATCTTCAAATAGTGGACATTTTCATCAAAGCTCATCCCGGAATTAAAAATCAATCCTTTGTTGGCAAATTGATGTCGGTGGATTCACTTCATCAATTTGAGAGGGGTGTGTGCGTGCATGTGGGGGTGGGGGGAATGACCTATGTGACTAGGACTTGACTTGGCCAAGATCCTAAAGATGTGTATCGTGTGCATTATGATTGTATCATATCTATAGAGATAACATTGTAATCTTTGTAAAGATCCCAATTAGGAAATAACCAAATGGATTTTGGTTGGTATCAATTGTAAAGTTGGAAAGTAAAAAGAAATATAAAGGAGGATAGGATGGATAGGATCGGCTTTTCACAACAATTACGATGTCTTGATTTTATTCTCCATTTATGTGTTGATATGAATTACTATCATATGTAGAAAATTTAATGCCATAAGCCCAAGGTCCTCCATTTTAAACCATGCCAAGAAAGTAATGCAAGGTCCTAACTGCTTTACAACCGTCATATGGCGTACTTAATCTAATTTAGGAAGATCTTAGCTTTGGTTCAGTGTTGTCCCCCAAAAAATTATACAACGAACCGAAAATTTTCATAACAAATTATTATGCATTATAGCAAAAGGTTTTCAATTTAATTTTGACACTACTTCTCAATTTCGTCTTTTGTTGGAGCTCACATGAGCCACAACAACGCATAAGAAAAGGCCTAGATCAACCAATAAGAATCCTTAAGCATTATATGACCAATTACATAACATCAACAACTTATCCTTTCCATCTTTTCTTTAGTCTTTCTTTTAAGGTTGATCCTACTATTAAGAGCTAGGTTTTGACCAGACTCAAAGACATGAAAGTTGGGGCATAGCAAAGACCATAGGTATTTAGAGGGCTATTTGTATTGGATTTTGCAAGTTAGTTCATATGAAAGTTAGGTCATAAGATTACATTGCATTCTTAAAGGTGTAAGACCCCGACCCAGATTATCACGATTAGTGTTAATTAAGTGGGCATTTAGGCTTAAGTTGGATTAGTGATTGTTGGATTAGAGAGTGGTTTGACTTAGTCCTAGCCATAGCTTCGGGAATTTTGAGAGCGTTTGATTTCAGCCTGACACGCACAAGGGTGCCCTAGGTTACACGTGTAAGCATGGGGGATGATTCTAGATTTCGATAAAATTATGATTTTCACTCCTTTTGAAAGATTTTGCTATTTTCCACAAATTTCACATTCAGTCCATTTGTGTCTGAAGCCCAGAAACCTAGTTTTAGCCCAAAAAAGATAAAACGGTCTTTTCACACTCAAATATGTGCACAATTTTTTCGAAATCTCCAAACCATGAGAAATTTATACTTTTTGGAAACGAGATTTTTCGAGGAACAATTCTTCCTTCTTCATCGATAGCATCCAGGGCCCACAAGAGGGTTTTCCAGCCATTTGAAGTATTAGATTTGTTGGGCCCACAACCAACTCAACTTAAAACCATTTCTCTCCCTCACTCTCATTCAAACCCCCTTCCAGCTTAGAAAAACTCAGAATAAGAGGAGAGCTCCTTTTTCTCTCTATCTTCTTCCTCTTGGCCTCAAAATGGAGATCTGATTTCACCAATGCATTCCTCTTCCTCCAAGCTTCAGGTAGGTGGTTCTAGATGCAGAAATCCTGCAGATCTTCATCTCCCTCCAACTGTTTCTTCTTTGTTTGGACACTTCCAGGTGAGTGTTTCTCTTCATCTATGTCAATGAGTCCTTATGGCTCCTAAGGAGTCCAGATTTCACACATGCAAACCCAATTTAAAATGAGTCTTGGTTTTCAAAACTTGTTTGTCTTTAAGGTGTTTTCTTGGGGGCTTTTGTAGTTCTTTGGTTCAACTCCTGAGAAGGATCTTTAGGAAGAAATTTGAATTTTCACATTGGACTAAGGCAAGTGATTAATCTAGGTTCCATGTTGCATGTGAGATATTTGGTGCATTTTGCTTGCAAAGTGCATGTTTATGTTTAGTAGCTTTTCAATCTATGCTAATTGTCAATTAATCATAGTATTTGGCCTCCTTGGTTACATGCATGTCATCGTTTTTACTCTCCAAATGTTTTCCTACTGTTTTGAATTTGAATTTCATTACTTGTCTTGAAACTCGATTTTTGTTTTGGTGTGATATGGTGATGTTGTGGTGAATGGAGGAGTTTGATGATGAATTGGTTGGAGATTGCTCCTTTTGGGAGAGAATGAAGGCTCTGGGATTGCAGGGTTCTGTCCAATAAAGAAAAGAAGTGATATGGGAGGAGAAATGACAAAATATGTGCTTGAAATGCAACTGTTCGCAGGGTGGCGGTCAGTTGGCGGCTAGGTGACCGACCCCAATTCGGTTCCAGAACCTAGTTTTTTGTCAAGAGAGATGGCGGTTAGCTAGCGGCTAGCTGACCTAGCCAAATGCGGCTAGCCGCCAGGTAACCGCGAGCTGACCGAGTGTAGGAAAAATGGACTTTTGAAGGATTTTTACGGAAATGAAAACTCATAATATGTTAAGAGACTTTTAACTTGATATTGTGCACTTGAAATCTGAAATGTCGTTTAGTTTCAGGGGCAACAATCCGCTTTTAAATTTTGACATTTGGGTTTCAAAAACACAAGGGTCAAGTGAAGGGTCTTAGTATATGCTTGAGATGTTTGTTTTGAAACCTTAGGGTTGACGCGGATGATATCGGTTTGCACATATTTTGACTTATAAGTATTAGATTTTTTTTGAATTATTTCAAGAACCAAAAGGGGATTTTTATTTCTGGAAAACTCTTGATTTGAGGAATTTTGAGGGGATCACTTCTTATGTTTAGCTCATGCTATTCCGCTTTGTCCTACTTTGCCTTGTTTTGATAAGTGACTTCCCCTACTTTTGATCGGTCTTGTAAGTACAGTTTTGTTTTATGCGTTCATGAATTTAAGTAGATACCACTTGTTAGGTCTTTTGTATTTGCAATTTGATGGATGCATTTGCATATTGGCATCATGTGAATTCACACACATGCATTGATTTAAAATATCTTGAAATCTTGTTTTATACATACATAGCTTTTAAGATTTGGAAAAGTTTTTGTTTTATGCATGTTTTGGTTCTAAACTTGGATGCATTAGTTTTAGAACCTTAACTCTTTTGAAAACCTAATTCTTTGTGCATTATCTTTGGAAAATCATGTTGAGAATTTAGGTTTGAGCCTTGCATACATTCTTCACAAAAAGAATCATTTTTGTATGCATTTTCATTTGAAAAGAGTTGTATTCAAATCAAGCTAGCCTTTGGTTTTAATCTTGTGAATCATTTTAGGCTTTGTGTTTCTCATGTTTTTAAACATCTTAGAATACCTTAAAACATGTTATTTAAGCTTGATTTAGTGGCCAAAAGATCCACCAAAGAAAAACTTTGAAAATGGCAAAAGTTGGATTTTTGGCCCCAGGGACTCGCCCGACAGTGTCGTCGGTCGACCGAGCCCTGTGTCTCGGTCGACCGAGGACACTGCAGGGCCCTGGACAGTTTTTGAACTGTTTCAGGCCAACGGTCAGAAATATGACCGTTGTGCTTTCTCGGTCGACCGAGACCTGTGTCTAGGTCGACCGAGGACTAGCCGTTGGGCACTTTTTGGCTATAAAGTCCATTCATTTCCAACCTTTTTCAAGGCTTGACACATGAACTTTTGAGACCATTTTGGAGCCAAAGAAAGGGGAAGAAGTTGGAAAGGCTAGAGGGCCATTTGGAAATCAAATGCTTGACTTTTCATAAGGTACACATTACTAGTATTTTGATTTCCATTAAAATGAAATGCATGCATGCCTAACTCTTTGTAATTTCACTTATGCATGATTTCTAGAGATGTTTTAGCAAACTCAAAATCTTCCTTGGTAAATTAGATTGGTTTGCAAACTCTCCTAACTAAATCACATGCATTCTTAGATTTTAGTTACAACTTGTGATTCTTTGAATTTCTTGTCATTAACAAGTTGTTTCTCATTCATGTGATTTACTTCAAACTTCAATCAAAACTTTTATGTGACTTTAACTTTCAAATGCTTTAAGCATATATTTGATTAAGCCTTCTTTTTAAACTTGATTGAAGTTCTCACACACACACATCATGAGCATTCCCATTTGCATTCTTTTAGTGCTTGTGTGAGTTTGTTATTCACTTTCCTATTAGCCTATTAAGAGGCAATTCCATTGAGCTTAATTTGTAATCTCTTAGAGTGTTCTTTTGTGAAGACACTTTCTTTGAGAAATCTATATTTGTAAAGGTTATTGCTAAGCCTAAGAAAAGCAACTTGTAAGGTTATTGCTTAGCCTAAGAAAAGCATATTGATAGGTTATTGCTTAGCCTTGAAAAGCATCTTGTAAAGGTTGTTGTTGAGCCTTAGAAAAACAACTTTGTAAGGGTTATTGCTTAGCCTAGTAAAAAGCATAAATAGTGGAATCCGGTGGGGTGTTGGATACACAAGCCGGTAGTGGATGTAGGCACGTTGGCCGAACCACTATAAATATTGTGTTGTGGTGATTGCTTTGTGATGATTGTTTTATTAGCTTCCGCATTTTGATTGTTTATCATCACATGTGACTTGTTTTGTTTAAGAAATTAAAATTGGTTTAAATTGGTCATAGTTGTAGCTCACCCTATTCACCCCCCCCCCCTCTAGGGTTAGGATCCATAGCGGACTTTCAATTGGTATCAGAGCCAAGTGCTCTATCCCTTAGGATCAAGTGTTTTGGAACTCTTGATTAGGTGTAAAAACCTAGAGTTAAAACCCTAGAGTTGTGCTTTTTATGAAAATCATTAGAATGGACTCCACTATGCTAGATTTTGTAGATTCTCCTAGACCTCTCATTCTTCCATCTATTGGAGATTCAAACATTCAATTAAAAGAATCTCAATGTGAATTAAATGAAGGAGAAGAATATAATGAAGAAGATCTTCAACAAGCTTTTGAAGAATTATATGAAATATCCTTAAAGCTTGAGAAGAAAAACAAAAGTTTAAGAGAAGAATCTAAAAATCTAAGCAAAGAATTAGCTTCTTCAAAAGATGAACTTAGAGAGAAAGAAGAAGTAATAAATTGTGTAGAGTCTAAGTTCATGATCTCTTTAAATAATCTATCTAACATTCAAGATGAACTAAATGAATTAAAGATGGATTATGATAATGTCATTAAGGAAAACTTAATTCTAAGAGATCAAATAAAAAGGCAAGATAAAGACTTTAACAATCTTGAATCTAAATTGACTATCTCTAAGGAAAATTTATCTAATGCTCAAGATGAATTAAATGAGATTAAGATAAATTGTGATGAGCTTACAAATGAAAATTTGAACCTAAGAGATACAATTAAAAAACAAGATAAAGACTTTAACAACTTAGAAGCCAAGTTGATTAAAAGTAAGTTAAAAACACAAGAACTTGGATCTAATGTTGTTAATGAACTTAAACATGAATTAAAACTTGCCAATGAAGAGCTAAGCAAATATAAGGAAATTGAATATGAACTTTCAAAAGTTAAAAATGACAATTCAATCCTTATAACCAAAGTCACTCAACTTGAAAACAATAAACAAAAGTATGAGTGCAAGTTTACCCAAAGTGAAGAGAAACTTGAAAAATTATTCAAATTGGGTAAATCTCATGGAGATAGGACGGGTCTTGGTTTTAATAGGAATATGACATATGACCCTAAATTCACCAACACTTTTGTGAAAGGTGAGTCCTCATTCTCTAGCACTCTTTCTCCTTTGCCCAAAACCAAATGTAATTTTTGTGGCATTGAAGGACATTTTAGGTTTGAGTGCAAACTAAGGAAAAGAAGCCATGTGTCTAAACCCATCTTTGAACTCAAAAATGGAAAATCAAACTTGAAGGGTAAGACACTAAAAATCAAGGAAAACTCCAAAAAGACTAAACAAGTTAAATCCTTTAAAATGGAGTCTCCCAAGATAGATTCTAAAAGGCTTAAACAAGTTAAACCAAGCTTGAAAGAATCTAAGAACAAGAAGCTTCTCTCTTTTCCTCCTTTAACCTTAGAAATGAAAGAGTTCATGAAAAAGATTGAAAGGTTAAAATCAAAGTTCAAAAGGCAAAAAGAGGGAGGAAAAGTTAAAAGAATTGAGAAGGTTAACAAGAAAACAAATCAATCCCCTATGAAACAATCACACCAACTCTCTAAGACTAATCATCAATCTAAAATAGTCAAACCTCAAAGATTTGATGTTAAGTCTAAAAGAATTCAATCTCTATCTCCTTTAGTTGGTGGAATTTCCAAAGTAGTCTCCAAAGCCCAAGACCTTAGGTGGGTTCCAAAAGTCATTTACTTAGATAAACCTTAAGGTCTTGGACCTCATTGACCAACCTATCCTTTATAGTTAAATCATTTTGTTGGTCATGTTGCATTTGCATTTTGTTCATTCTTAGTTACATTTATTTAAATGCATTGCTTCTTTATGATCATTTGATTTTGTCTTCATGCACCTTTCTATGTTACATGTCATGGTTTTCAAAATCATTTGATTATAACTTCATCATGTTTGATTTGCTTTTTGCACACATTTAGTTTTATGCCTTGCATTGCATTTCTTTACATGATTAATTGATTGTGATGTTAAAAGCTTTCATAGCTAGATTTATTCATGATCAATTGTTGTTGAATCATTTGTAAGACTATTTGAACAAATGATTTGACTCAATTCAAGTTTTTCCATGGACTTATAAGTTATACTTTTATATGGAAAATCATTGTTTTGAAACATCAACTTGTATGTGTTGCAATTAAGTTATATCTTTTCAAATACATTGTTGATTCTTGATCTTCAAAATCATTCTTTTTATGCTCATTGTTGGATTTTGTTTTTCAAAATGATTTGAAGATTGTTTGAATGGAAATGCTTTTTAATCTCATTAGTTATAATCTTTTAAGCATGTTCCATGATTATCATTTCCTTTTCTTTTGGTTTCATTATCTTTAGAAATGGAAATGTATGTTGTTTGCATCTTTGCTTGTTTGTTTACATTACTTGCATATGCAAATGACTATTTGGTTCCATGTATGGTAGTAACCTTGGTAGTATTTGTAAAAACCATACTAGAACCCAAATCCATCCTTTTTGCCTTATAGTCATTTCTTTATGGATGGTTATGATGTTGATTCATGTAGATTCTCTTGGAGTCATCCTTATACATGTTTCAACTTCATAGTAGTGTTCTTGATCATATGAACCTATTTGAAATCCATTTCTTGTATTTCATAGTTATATCTCTTGTTTGATGGATTTCTTAGTGTTGAATTCATATGATCTAGACACTTTGGAAATTGCATGCATTACAAAGCTTTATCCTTTTGCATTGCAATTTGCCTTGTTCATCACTATGCTCAATAGTTATATCTTTAAAAGTGATGAATATGCATTAATGATGCTTGATGGAAGTTTATCACATCCTTGCTTTTACTCATGTTATCATATTCAATTGGTTACATTTGGTATAACTTTCCATTGATTTCATATCCAATTGATATCTTATCTTGTGTATGTGATAGACCTTGTGTGCTTTGGACTAAACTTGATAAGTAATATGATCATTCCATGTCACACATCATTAGCATCATAATGCTCATGTTTGCCACCTCTTTTGTTCTTATAGTTATATCTCATGACCACCATGTTTATGTGTTCATAATAATGGTTGGTTATTAGTTGAGGTTGGCTTCATGTTTGAATTTCATTTCACTCAATTTGCACTTTAATAAGTCATATTTATTGATTGAATGAAATGATTTTCAAAATCTTACATAGCATATGATTTTCATAAGTAATATTGATTGATGCTATGTTTGAGTAAACCCCATATCATGGATAGCTCTAATTTGGATTTCTCATAATAGTTATACTTTTACATCCATTTTAGAGTGATTGATTTTTTAGTCACATCCTTTAATCTCAATTGATATGTTTATTTCAATTGATATCCATGATTGCATTTCTCTCATTTGACCTAGCTCTCTTTTGGTAATTTGATCATATGAGCCTCATAGTTAAATGAATCTAATTCTTTCCTTGAAGTTGACCCTCATTTGGTTAAACCATCTCCTTCTTGAATCTAATAGTTATATCTTGTCAAAAGCTTGACAAAAGAAGAGAATGGATTGAGGGGGAGTATAAACCTTCATAGGAAGTATTAGTTTGATCAAATTCACCCTTGGATTGCCTTTGAGCCCTTAGAGACTACTACCTCACATGATAGCCTGTTATGCACTTCATTTTCGATTTCAATTGTTAACAGGTGCTACTAATGGTATTTTCCTTGTTTCATGTGTGTAGGTACCTTTGCAATTTAATGGCAAAGGGGGAGAAATTATGCAAGTTCTCAAAAGGGTGAAGAGAAAGTCCAAGCTTCCAAAGGGGAGAGTTGTGTATGATCTTCTACAAAGGGAGTGAATGCATACCTTGCCAAAGGGAGAAAGAGGCATGGTCAAAGGGGGAGAGCTAATAGAAGAAAGAAAGCTTGGAAGCTAAAAAAGATGCTTGGATAAAGAAAGAAAGAAGAAAGAAAGCTTGAAGGTTGATCAAGCTCCAAGCATCATGAAGATTGAAGCCCAAGAGCCCAAGCTAAGAGAAGAAGCATCCAAGAAGATTTCAAGACTTGTCCAGCTTAGGGGGAGCTGAAGACTTAGTGTGTAATTTCTATGATGAGTAAGTTGCCATCAAATTGCAAAGGGGGAGATTGTTAGGTCTTTTGTATTTGCAATTTGATGGATGCATTTGCATATTGGCATCATGTGAATTCACACACATGCATTGATTTAAAATATCTTGAAATCTTGTTTTATACATACATAGCTTTTAAGATTTGGAAAAGTTTTTGTTTTATGCATGTTTTGGTTCTAAACTTGGATGCATTAGTTTTAGAACCTTAACTCTTTTGAAAACCTAATTCTTTGTGCATTATCTTTGGAAAATCATGTTGAGAATTTAGGTTTGAGCCTTGCATACATTCTTCACAAAAAGAATCATTTTTGTATGCATTTTCATTTGAAAAGAGTTGTATTCAAATCAAGCTAGCCTTTGGTTTTAATCTTGTGAATCATTTTAGGCTTTGTGTTTCTCATGTTTTTAAACATCTTAGAATACCTTAAAACATGTTATTTAAGCTTGATTTAGTGGCCAAAAGATCCACCAAAGAAAAACTTTGAAAATGGCAAAAGTTGGATTTTTGGCCCCAGGGACTCGCCCGACAGTGTCGTCGGTCGACCGAGCCCTGTGTCTCGGTCGACCGAGGACACTGCAGGGCCCTGGACAGTTTTTGAACTGTTTCAGACCAACGGTCAGAAATATGACCGTTGTGCTTTCTCGGTCGACCGAGACCTGTGTCTAGGTCGACCGAGGACTAGCCGTTGGGCACTTTTTGGCTATAAAGTCCATTCATTTCCAACCTTTTTCAAGGCTTGACACATGAACTTTTGAGACCATTTTGGAGCCAAAGAAAGGGGAAGAAGTTGGAAAGGCTAGAGGGCCATTTGGAAATCAAATGCTTGACTTTTCATAAGGTACACATTACTAGTATTTTGATTTCCATTAAAATGAAATGCATGCATGCCTAACTCTTTGTAATTTCACTTATGCATGATTTCTAGAGATGTTTTAGCAAACTCAAAATCTTCCTTGGTAAATTAGATTGGTTTGCAAACTCTCCTAACTAAATCACATGCATTCTTAGATTTTAGTTACAACTTGTGATTCTTTGAATTTCTTGTCATTAACAAGTTGTTTCTCATTCATGTGATTTACTTCAAACTTCAATCAAAACTTTTATGTGACTTTAACTTTCAAATGCTTTAAGCATATATTTGATTAAGCCTTCTTTTTAAACTTGATTGAAGTTCTCACACACACACATCATGAGCATTCCCATTTGCATTCTTTTAGTGCTTGTGTGAGTTTGTTATTCACTTTCCTATTAGCCTATTAAGAGGCAATTCCATTGAGCTTAATTTGTAATCTCTTAGAGTGTTCTTTTGTGAAGACACTTTCTTTGAGAAATCTATATTTGTAAAGGTTATTGCTAAGCCTAAGAAAAGCAACTTGTAAGGTTATTGCTTAGCCTAAGAAAAGCATATTGATAGGTTATTGCTTAGCCTTGAAAAGCATCTTGTAAAGGTTGTTGTTGAGCCTTAGAAAAACAACTTTGTAAGGGTTATTGCTTAGCCTAGTAAAAAGCATAAATAGTGGAATCCGGTGGGGTGTTGGATACACAAGCCGGTAGTGGATGTAGGCACGTTGGCCGAACCACTATAAATATTGTGTTGTGGTGATTGCTTTGTGATGATTGTTTTATTAGCTTCCGCATTTTGATTGTTTATCATCACATGTGACTTGTTTTGTTTAAGAAATTAAAATTGGTTTAAATTGGTCATAGTTGTAGCTCACCCTATTCACCCCCCCCCCCCTCTAGGGTTAGGATCCATAGCGGACTTTCACCACTGAGCTTGGACTGCCCTGTCGACCTGATCCATTGTCCAAGGGTCCTTAAACACTGGGACTGTTTGCAAACTAGTCATATACTTTGTTCTTGTTTCCGGTTCCGCAGCCAGACCCCCTCTACCTCGTGTGGCTTGGGATTTTACTTTGGTTTGTCCTGCTTTGGTTTGTCTTGCTTGCTCTTGTCATCTCGTATGATGGAGAAATGATGAGCTCTATGTGGATTTATTAATCATGATATTACTTATGTATTCATGCTAGATTTTCGTCTCGTTTATTGTTCATGGACTTTCGCTTTCTTGATAAGTATCTTGGTTACGCACTCGCTTTAAAACTCTATAATTCGTTTTAAATTTGTTTCTTTCAAACTTTATTTTTTTATGCTCATACATAAATCGATCACTTGCAAGACCATTGTGTCTGATCCTTGTTGTTTTGGTGCTCAGGTGCAAGTGCCGATGCCTATGAGGAGGAGCATCCGGAGGAGGCGGTTGAGCCGCCACCTACTCAAGAGTGGCAACCCGACAACGTCATCTAGACGTCGAGTGGGATCTTGAGACACGGATCATTTTGTAGAGGGTTTCACCTTTTGATTTTTGAGAATGTATTGGCCTTGTTGGCCTCTTATGGGTTGTAAACTTAAGTTAACTTATTTTTGTTAGCCTTTAACTTTAATTGCCTTGAGGAATGCTTTGATTACGTTTCCCCCTCTGAAATTATGTCTTATGATTTTACATATATGTCTTGATGTGATTTGCTACACACTATACTGCAACCATGATCGTGTGGGTTTGTTTTTGAGAATCTTCACAGCAGAAACCAATGGAAAATTGCACACGTGGATGATGACTTGTTCCTCATACCGCGGGAACTGCGGTTTAGTTTTCTCGGAAGCCGGTCCGGGGTTGTGACATAAGGTGTGTTCATTAGTTAGATGCAGAGCATGCTTTCACTACTGCAATGACTAATATGGCAGTGAGACCTGCAGACTTCAAAAGATTTCGAAAGTTCTCAGGGGCATTATCCGATTGGCAATGTGGGTGTCTTAACCAAAGAAGATTAGTTTCAATGAATTAACAAAGAGCAACATACATTACTAAAGAGTTGTACATTGTGATGATGCCAAAAAGTGTTTTCGGACACCACCGGTCAAGTAATGAGTGATTAATGTGGAAATTAAAGAAGAGAGAGAGAATTTATAGTGGTTCGGTCAATCGTGACCTACGTCCACTCTTGAATGGCTTTGGTTGCCGGGTACTTTATTAGCTCAAGGGTGCAGGGAGCAAAGAGTACAAGCTTTGAGAAGGAGAGGAGAGAGTCGTTCTCAGGTAAAAATGTGATCTGCCCCCCAAGTGTTGGTAGAGCTTACAATTTATAGTCGCCCCCTAACAGATTGGGGCGACTTACTAGCAACTAGATAGCTATTGTGGTGGAGCTCACGACTTCTTCTCAACGGACGAGGTGGTTGAGGTGCTCTCCATGAGATTCGGTCAAAGATGAGGAGAGGGCTGGCTCCTTCCAAGGTGGCGAACTTGGACAACTTTGGGCTTGGCCCATCACATTGAGTTTTGTTGCTGTTGCTTATTATATATTCATTCAAGTATCAGAAATATAGCTTTGTAAATTTTGGTTGCACTTGGGAATAAAATCTCTATTTGTTTATTTAATGAAAGAAAAAAGGTTACTATTGGTTAGAACTCGTTTTTTTTAATATTTCTGCATACATAATTTTATTTAATTTTGCTGTGGACATGTGCCAAAACGTAAATCAAGAATTGGATTATGGGAAAATTATTGCTGGAATTGCTTACATTTGTGAATTGAGGGTAGAGAAATGATGAAAAAACAGTATCCCATCTATAATGCTCCAAAGGCAAAGAAAACCGATACTCTTCAGCTCTGTCAAGTACATTTTGACAAACTTTCTTTTGTGCTTCTATATTCAACTAAAACTTGATTCTAAGCTTCAATTAAAATTTTATTGAAAAGATCATCAACAAAAACAATTACCTAAGAACTGATCCTCTCGAAAATAAATCATCAAACTGTTTTATTCTCATGATTATTACATCTACTGAGCGTCCACCCGACAATAATGATAGAAACAGCAGATATTTGACTCCTATGTGCAGGACTTATTGAGAAGAATCTGAAATCTGCACTAACTCACTACAGCACACTGGCTCCTAATCTCACCATCTGCTCCAGTCTTAACTTCAATTCTTCCCATCTTCTCCATGGACAATGCAAACTCGTGAAAGAATTTCGACACTGGTGCATTCAAAAGCTCATTTATAATTGATCTGCCAGTGCTATCTGAAGTAAGTGCAGCATCAGATTCGAACAGGCCTCGCCTCTTAAGTAAAAGTCTGTAGTAACTTAGGTCGAAGGTCCTGAAACTCCCAGGATCCATTTCGAAAATTGTGGTGTTGTCCGTTGGAACCGTGCACTTCCTCTTAAGAACTTCGGCATATTCACTGTCTAAAGAAAGATCCATATCGCCTCGTCCTGTGAAATTGTAGAGACGGGTGGCGAATGATGGATTGCAGTGAGCAATCCCAATTGTGTGGCCTCCTGTGATGGGTAAAGAAAGTAAATGATCTTTTAAAAACAAGAGAAGATTGGAACAATGACTCTACCAGCTTCTTGGTCTAAAATACACTATCAATGTGTTTCCCACTCCCATTTCGGCGATCATATCATTCACAGTTAGTTCACACCAAGAGCGATATATGCCTCAAATGTCTCCCTAATTCCATCGATCCACATCATTAGACTTTGCGATAAAAAATCTTCAACAATTCTTTCCAATTGTCAAGTTTAAGTCATTGAATATATAGCTGGGATCATCTTCTATGGGAGACGCTGAGACATCACTAATTCCATGATGTTCGGCCTAGATCACCAAAAGGTGAGGTGCAACTGTACCATCGATCGTTCTAAAAAGAAAAGGTGGGCGATATTTTGGACTAAATGTATTTTCTATAGCTTACCAGATAATAGAACCAGATCTGTCACATTGAGTCCTTTGCTTGCAAAACTTGCCTGCAGAGAACTGAAATTGAAAAATGGAGATGGGAGGTTTAGTAATGCCTCTGTGGAATTCGAAACTGTCCCATCTCTGCGCCCTGTTGGAACCCTCCAAAATGGTCCACCCTATTGTTGTAGAGAGAATCAGAAGAATTGGGTGAGTACAGGAATACCACAAAAGTTATTGCTTTAGATAATTTAAGTGTTATGTTCGAATTCTTACTATTGTTACTACTGAATCTCTTGCAACCAGTGAAAGAATATCTGCACATGAAACTACACCAGGGCACTCTGCTTCTATTAAACTCTTTACAGTGTCGATGAAGCCGAAGCCACGGAGGGTTAGATTCGGTGGTGAATCCTTTTCGGCTGTGTTGGTTGAAGATGAGTTTAAAAGAACAGATGCATCACAGCCCTGTCCAGAAACAATGAAGGCATATATTAGCATATGATCGATAGCGTATGTTATCACACTCTATGGTGGTACATTCTAAGGTTAAAATCATGACCCAGTAAAATCCTCTACAGAATTGAAATGATAGAGAATACTAACCCGCACAAAGCAGTCATGGAAGTGCATTCTAAGTAACGCTGCAGCCAAAGATGGCGCATTTGGGATGTGTTTCTTCACATAGTCTTGGACAATCTTCTCTGCATTGGGGCAGGTCTGATCATAAAATCCTAACTTCAACTGACCCTGTACAGAACCTAAGAAGGCCAAAACACCAAGGAAGATGACACCCACATAACCAATCTTCCCCATTGTTTATAATAGTGAAGGTTACCTCTCTCACTGCCTTTGATCCTTAAGTTTCTTCTTTGAAAAAACATTCCTCATGGAAGCAGATTTATAGGTCATGCATAGGCAATTATTTGAACTGGTCTGGTTGGCCAGATGGAAATAAAAAAAATTAATTCTACAAGCAAACTCCATGTGCTGTTTATTTTTTTCCTCTTCATGGTCCTTTTCTATTCCTTTCCTCTGTACATTTGAACTAACAGACTAGTGTAGCTGAGATTAGTTTGATTTGCCAGGCACCAGATAAGGAAAAAATTATTAGAATATTATTTGTTCTGTTTTGAGGCAGATTTATGCAGGGACATAAGTTGTGTCCACTTTCACCCATAATTGGAACCTAAATCCGGCTGGTTTAAATCTCTACCATTCTCAATAAAAGGATGCAACTTGTGTGGGTTGGGTTATGGTCCAATCCAAGCCCTGACCCGAGCTAAATGTGGAAATACACAAACCATACCCGAGCCTGACCTAAATTGTAAATTATGCACTTGAATATAATTTTGATTGAGTCGAGTAGACTTGGGCCAAGTTAATTATCGAGAACTCAATCTATAATCATTTGATATTATAGTTTGCCACCAAGAACTTTACAATGTATAAAGATATGTTTTATACAAAGTTGGGTAACTTGGGGCAGTTTTGGACATGTGCGGTCCAAAACTAGTGCAACCTGAATCACTTTTGGTTCCAATATTCAGGCCCAAGATAAACTAAAATTTCACATTTCGTTGGTTGGGTCCTGCGCGTTTGGGTTTTAGTGTGTGAATGCTGCTGCCCCAGTGGCAATAGATCCCATTTACCCAACAACTAGAAGGGTTCAACAAATGAAAAATAGAAAAAACAGGCATAACAAATCGGATCTGCCTCAAACCTGCCTGAGTTTTCACAGATAAGGGGACCTTAGCTTTATATGTAGATGTTCAATATGGTAGGACACAATGTGGATTGGACATTCTTTCATCTCAGCAGTTAGATATTCGGGTCTGATTGTTTTTCTTTTTCTTTGGATATTGCTCCATCCATGCCATTAAGGAAATTAGAGGGTAGACTGTAGAGGATAGATCCCAAGAAGAGAACCAACTCTATCCAAGAATTTGGCTAAGGATAGATTCGAATGGAGAAATATAATTTATGTAGCAGATCAAAACATAATTGAAATAAGATGTTGATGATGATCCATCCATGGATAGGCCCATTAGATAAGTGGTGTGGACCATAAAAAATCAGGCCCCATGTGGATAAAATAAGGTAGCCTTCCAAACCTTACACATGCCATGGTTAAATACCCTACCATTCTCTTTTGTTATTGGTAGTTGACGGGATATATGGGGAGCCTGTGGGATGCATGTTGTCAGTGAATTTATTTTAAGAGGGTAGTACAAAAGGTCGTGGTCCACTACATATATTTCAAAATATTATGGCGTTTTAACAGCTTCCTTTCTCTTGTCAGTGAAAATATTTTCTGTTATATAGCAAACTGAGGTGGGCTCACTTTCCTTGGAATGTAGCCTCATCCGTTTGAGGCAAAGTTGATATAAGATTTGTTTCAAATAGAGCTATTTTGGCAAAGACTTTTTAAAAATAGACTCTTTTGTCAATTAAAGGGATCGGAAAAGTCTCGGCTGCCAACCACGACAATGCAGATTCAAGACTTGGTGCAATCGAAATTTATCATATAATAAGAGTAGTGCACATGCAAAATGTCATACAATAAAGTAGTACCAAAAAACTTGTTATATTGAAATAGTAAAGAAAAACTCATTATATAGTAAAAATTGTATAAACAAACTTGTCAAAATAAAAATCAAAAGTTGTCTAGTTAGAAAAGTAACATTCTTGTTACCCTTTTGGACTGTGATTTTTAAGGATTAACACCTTATAAACTCATTTTCCACGAGCAACTGACAATGTCAGTGGAATGCCTTGTTGAGTGCACTCTTTTTTTATTATTGATAGTGTTGCCTCCTAAACAGAATATCAAGGGTAACCGTGTTTTCATTATTTCTTTGTTAACCCATTTCGACAATAGAAATGCAATCATCTATATTGCCATTATAATTTTGGAATCCTAAAATCTCCTTTTGTTATGTTTCTCTTCATGAATTATGATAAAAAAGGGCATGGAAGTTGGGAAGAGAGAGAGGAAGAAGAAAGGAAGAGGGAGGAGAGAGAGACCCCTTTCTCTCTCTCTCTCTCTGTTTTTTTTTTTTTGGTAAAGACCCATTTCTTGCTGTTAGTTTTCTACAAGCTAGAAAGAGAGAGGAAAAAGGATAGGATAAGAGAAAAAAATCTCAATCCCATGATTCGTGGGTGGCCTTTTCATCTTATTTCTTTGTCAATTAACTTCTGCAATAGAGATTCAATCATATTTATAGCCATTGGTGTAACACCCCGACCCTTAATCCATTATTAATTATAATTAATTGCTTGTTAGTTAATTAAGTGTGTGTAGAGTCTTAACGAGTCGGGTTTAACGTGTGTGAAGTCTCGCGCGATTCCAAGCGCGTATGGGCAAAGTAGGGGGTTGGTTCGTAATTTCAGGAAGTTTTCAGGGGTTTTTATGAGATTATGAGTTTTTGTGAGTTTGGGTGGATCACGTAGGCCTCGAAATTTAATGAATTTTAGCCTTCCATTGCATTTCAATTCGACACGTCGAAGTGGCCCAAATGATCGTTTTAGTGGACCAAAGGACTAAATTGTAATTCCTATAATTTCATAACCTAATATAACCCATGACTCATCACTTCATTCCTCTCTTTCATTTCATTCTCTCTTTCTCTCATTCCCTCATTCACTCATCTCCTTCACTGCCTCCTTGCCGTTCCGGCCACCGGAGCTCCGTTCCACGCCGGCGGACACTCCTATCTTCTTCCACAAGCTTCAAGGACCTCACCCATCTCCGTTTTGGGACCCCTCATTCAACACTCACTTCAAGGTAAGCTTCCAAAGGTGCTAGGTTTAGGTCTCCTTCATTCTTTTGCTCAGAAATGGATTAGAGAGACTCACTCAAACCCACTGCATTGATATTGTAGATTGATTTTGGGTTGAGAGTTGTTTCTCCAAGTTTGAGCTCATTTTGGAAACTTTTACCCAATTTCTTTATGTTAGAAGTTCTTCATCTTAAGGCAAGTTAATATACATATGTTTATGCTTTGATATGTCTCTCTTGATTTTTTAGGATTGATTATGCTTTAGATGTTCATATGCTCATTTGATGTCTCAGATGCTTGAAAACATGATAATTAGGTTTAATTGCTTAATGAAATAGATTTTGGTTTAAATGGCTTGATTAGATAGATTTGTGGAATTAGAATGGAAGGGTTTTGTCCCTCTTTTGTACTAATATCAGGTCCCAAGGATTAGAAATGGATTTGGACCCATTTCACTTTAATTACATAACTGAAGTTCTGTAACTGTAGTGTGTGTGGTCAACTAGGCCCCACACAGAGTCAGGTTTTGAAAAACCTAACGAAATGCACTGCTCACCATTTTCACTTACAACCTTGGGTTGATTGGGAACTCTGGGAGGAGGTCGACCAGGCCTAGATTGGGTCAACCAGGCAAACTGTGGTCACTTTCTACGAAGGGCCTTTCTAAACCTAGCTTGGATAAACTTGGGTGGAACTTTGGCTACACTTTTTTGATTGATTTGACTATGTGTGAGGATGTTTTGAGCCGACGTTCTTCACAGTTATTCCGGTTGTATTGAGATTCAACCTAGGTTAATTGTGGACGGCTTGTGGCAACTGGATACCTTTCTTTATGTCTATGCATGAAGATGATTCGTCTAGGTATCGCGAGCCCTATCTCCTTTCGTTGACTGAGTAGGGATGTACGATGCTTCGAAAATAACATTGTACTTAGGATTGTCTATGGCTTCTGATTCCAAATTATACCGTCTAGTACTTGTCTACATGCAATGTTCATGTTCTTCAGTTTCATTTACTTTGTTTTTATTTTGGGGATCATATGAAGAACTTAAATGATAGACTTAGGATCCCCTTTGATGTTCTGTTTGTTCGGTAGTTTGATTGAAGTGTTGAGGTTAGGTGGCTTTGATTGTAAAGGCTTGATGAGGACTACCTATGGTATTAATGTTCCAATGAAAGCTTGATTGTTTGGTCTTGATTTGATAAGGAAAAAGTAGTCTCTCTTTTGTTAATGAATCTCATTCAGGAAAGAAAGCCTAGCCCCTCACTATTGTATGTTTAGGACTATTCGTGTTTGGCACCACTCAGCTGTTAACGACCAACACAGTTGGGGCACCACCATGTGTGAGGGCTTTGGAACTTTGGTCGTCTGCAGTACTGATTTTTATATTTTAGATGGATGTACACCATCGGATACCCATTTGAAAAGAAGTATTCAAGTTTGGTTATGAATGGTATCATTTTGATTGCTTGTCGGGTTTTTATCCCATGTCTTGATTATCTCTACCACAACTCTATGAGAGTAAGGGAGGGTGATGCTGAAATATCCCGTGGTGATTAGCACATGTGGACTGCCTATCTTGATAGATGGTTATGTTAGATTGTCTTGGTTCAAATGCTATCCATTTCTTTTGATCTTGTCTATCATCTACTCTGCTTCATACTGTATATCTATGGATGTTATATATATATATGAGCAAGGCTTTCCTAAGCTCAAGCTTAGGATAAGATCTCGTAAGCTCATGCTTATGGGGCTCACATTTGATCCATCCAAATGGACCAAACACATGACTCCTCTAAACTACCCATATCCACCAACTTTTGGTTAAATCCGAATTTACTGGACCATTGGATTGACTATATATCAATCCGAATGGACTATTGACCATTAAACTTTTGGGCCCATATGGAGATGATAGAAATCACAGTTGGGGCTGATTTTTTACAAAGAGGAAGATCCCAGGGAGTCCTTGAAATCCTTGCCACCCCATCCCCACGTGGGTCCTACCACACACTTGAGCTTACCTTATCATAAGTATGAGCTTAGGAGAGCCGGCCCCTATATATATAGATATATATGGGAGATGCTCCTATGAAAGATATCTCTCACCTTATATGAGAGATAAGAGTCGGAGCCTTCACATTTAAGTTGTTGGCATTGGATATGGATGTGAAGGCCCACACCCAATCTCTTATATAAGGTTAGAGATATTTCTCATAGGAGCATCTCCTTATATATATATATATATATAGCTTGCCGATCGTCGTGTCTGATGATGCTACTCTTGGTGCATAGGTACCGAGCCTTTTCACACAGAGGAGGAGACGATAGAGGAAGTTTAGGCAAATTAGCCTGATGACCTCCTAGACTATCGTACAGACGGCGTTGTATAGCCGTACTGTCCCTGTCGCATAGCATTGTATAGCTGTACTGTCCCCGTACTTTACCAAATAGTTTAAACTGCACAACAGTTTATTTTAAATAATTTTAAGTTGAATAGACCCGAAAGGTAGAGTTGCAATAAGTTGTGGCAAGTAACTTAGATTGAAACATTTTATTGTAATTGCTAACAGAGGGAGAAGGGATGTGCAACCTGTAATGCCCCAAAATCCGGGCGCCTCGAATCTCGGGATTCTACGAGAAAGTACCCAAGAGATGCGGAAAAATCCAATAATATAATCAAGTGTGAATCTCATATGAGCAAAAAAATGGACAAAGCCCTAAAATTGTATTTCACTTTAAGGGGTTACAAGGTACTTTCCGTAATTAAACTAACTATTCAATCCTAGGCCGACTACAAGAAATTGAAAGAATAGATATCTAAGTGTCAAACGCCTCTCGATGCACCAACTGCATCATTCTCTAAACCCCACGGCAACGAATAGGCCGCCAAGCAACTCTACCAATCAAAGAAAGCGGAAGAGAAGTTACCTGAAAACACTAAGGATTGGGTCATGCTCGATGAGCCAAGCAAATAGCCATGTTTAGATGAAAATACATTATATTAATAGATAGGGAAGAAAATCATACTTGATCCCAGTTGTACCCGCGTGATTAGTATATCAAAAGAAATATAGAATATCAGAGTGCAACGGAAAACAGTGTGGAGTGTAGTGCATGAACGATAATCAAGATATTTATATAACAAATGTTTGATACAGCATATCAGGTAGTTAAGAGAAGCCATCATCATCAAGACATCATATAAATCATATAAACACATCAGAGTCACAAGTAGCATAGATAACCTGAGGAAGTACCCTTACCATATACGTAACCATCGTATCAAGAACCAATCGTAACAATGTCGACAATTAAAGATAATAAATAACAGCATCCACGACATATAATAATCATACATCCAATATACATCCACAAAAGCATATAAAGGTACGTCCACAGTTGAAGTACAAGGGATGTGAGGGGTCAGAGCCAGCTCATCATTGTTGTCCTAACAACTGTCGATGGACATTAGCCATGGGGGTCATAGCCACACATCGCTACCGTCACATCAAATAGGAGCGTACAAGAGTCCATCAATATCCATAGCCACAGCCAAGTCCCAGTCATTGGTCTTACGTGCTAGATCTACCTCAACACTCATCCATAGCCACTGCCAAGTCCCAGTCATTGGTCTTATGTGCTAGATCAACATCAACACACATCCACATATACTCGGTCCGAATGCTGGCGGTCTCGATACTCGATCACCATCGGTACCTACTGTACTCAACCGCATCTCAATCACTCAATACTCAATATCAATGTCCATGCCGGCATCATAACCCTCGGCAGACCAATCGTACATCCATAAATACCACGGATCACTAGGTGGGGGTACTCCGAACTGGATAGCCTCATTTTCCTTATTATGAGATAATAGTAGTCAAGGGTACGAGGCACGGAGTTCGGGTATAATTAATCAACCTTTGTGATTCTCAACAGCTAATAATGCATACCCTTATAAACCCCGATTCTCTTTACGCTTAATTAGTATTATCTCATTATACAGTCCGTCTATCAGTATCTACCGTTAAGTTCCCAATATTACAGGTTAGGACTTCAAGTGCCATGCCCCGACATTTCATCCAATACGGATCGTGATCATGGATCAAAGCCTAAGTGCAATGCCCTGATTTATAATATCTCTCGAGGCATACATCCAAGGTTCGAACTTACCAGCCAGCCTTAGTGTCTGTTACCAGGCACCACATTTCACAAATACATCGGTGATCGCTGCCCTTCTCTTCAGGTCGAGGGTCCCACTTCACCTAAGACAATGATCACGGAGTCTCAGAGGCTTACTAAGTATCCTTGGTGCTCCTGTAGGTGTTTAGCATCATAAGACATCCATAACCATTGAATCGGGTTCCGTTTACAACCCAAGACCCTACTTAGGTGGCTACACGGGTCAAGGTTAAGCCCGGCCCTTGACTCGTGTCTCACGTATCCCAAACAGTCCAAATGAAAGGTCAACGGGTCCCACACATGATCAGATCATAAAAGGAAACTAAATATGGAAAATCACTATTTACAGTGTACCGGGTCGACATCATGGGTACACGAGTCGACTTGCTACACTGTGGAAGTGGACAGCTAACTGGGAGATAGAAATCACATTTCACAGTGTTCCCGGTCGACCTGGAGGGTACCTCGGTCGACCGGGTAAACTGCGGAAATTTCCACAAACATCTGGCAGGTGGGGTACTGCAGTGTGGCCGGTCGTCCGGGTACACTAAGTTCTGTACCCTACAGGTGATTTCAGTTCCCAGCTGAGGGTCAGTCCGCTGTGTGCCCGGTCGACAACCTGAGTGACCAGGTCGACCAGGTACACACAAAACCCTAAAAATTAAGATTCTGTCATCTCCCATTTTCCATCAAAACTACATCATATGGATCCCAGATTTTCACCAAACACTTCCAAACATCAAACACACCTCCCTCATCATGATCTCATCACAAATGGGCCATTGATCTTCCAAATGGGGGATTCCCATCCATCAATGGCCATTAATACATAAGAAAAGCCTTAGAACAACTATCCATGCATAATACCATCTAATCAACCATCTAAATACTGAAATCAAGCCAAATAACTATAAAAGATAGTAATTAACATTCTAAGCATATTAATCAATTTAATTAAAGAATCTAAACATGTCTACTTGCCTAATTAGTAAGAAAGCTCCTCAAATAGCTTGGGCTCCACTCCAATAGCTCTAAGATCACTCCCACAGCTGGATCTATAATCTCTACACCCATTCCCAAAGAGAGAAATGCATAAGAAATGAAACTTTAAGAGAAAGAGCTATACTACAAGGAAATTGGAAAGAGTGAGTGAGGATGGCTAGATGTAGATGAGGCTCTAACTTCTAGTAATTGGAGGGCTAAGATTTAGAGAGAGAGAAATCCTAATATCTAACTTAGAGAGAGATGGGAGGGAATTTGTAGTGAAATGAAAGGAAGAGAGTGTAGGAGATGATTTGGGAAGATTGTAGTAGATTTCTTATATTGGAATAGATGGAATGGAAAATGTCCAAGGTGCCCTCTCTTGCTAGTGTAAGTTTAGGATAAGGATGATGGTATTTGGGGAAGGCTAAAGTAGAATGACCAAAGGGTCCTTGGTTGCCAATAGAAATAAAGGATAAGGACTAGGGTAATTTAGGTATTAACATATAATGACTAAAGTATCCTCAAATGAGTGGTTGTGAATAAAGGAGCCTAAGGGCAATAAAAGTAGGCTATTTATTATGACAAAAGTGCCCATATTTACTTGGTAGAGAATAAAGGAGCCAAGGTCATTTATGGTATTGGAATTTCCAAAAAGGAGGGAAAAGGTATTGTAGGAAAGACTAGAGTACCCCTATATGATAAATGGGCTAATGAGTTGGGCCATAGGTAGTGGGGTCATTCAAAGGTCAATTGCACAACTCTCTAAGGGAAACCCATCTATAATTAGGATTACCACTAAGGCCTCTGATTAGTTAATTAATTATACGAAAACCACTATTAATCTTACAAGAGTCTCAATCCTATATACTAGGCTTAATTAATGGGAAATTACTAACTATTCATGCTAATCACCTATTAAATATGATAACCTATGGTTGACTTGGTCAAATTGAGTCCCACTAGGTATTTCTAGGAACGGATCCTCACATCCCTCACTCCTAAAACTCATTTGGTTCCCAAATGCAAAACAACTACTTCTAAACTTCTAAGGTCTCTGGTGTAACCAACTCTGCAAAAAGGAAGTTAGACTACCCGGTTAACACTCGAAATAGCTAGTCACAACTAGGAGGGATACTATAACTATTCTTCTAACATACAGATTAAAAGCAACAGCTAGTAAAACAATAATTCAAACTACTATCAACAACTAGTAAAACAACAATACATGTTGTAATCAACAACTGCTAAGGTAATAGAATCTGACATTCTAACACTCTGGCATGCTAGTGAACAGGCAGTTGGACGATAGGGTCTAATCTCTTAATACTTGGGATTACAAGTACTAATCAATAGCTAGCAGTACAGGGGATCTGGTCTACTAACAATTTGAAATACAAATGGATAGATGGCGGAACAATAGGGCCTGATCTGCGAACACTAAGGAATACTAGTAAGTAGCTAGTTAGGACAATAGGACCTGGTCTTCTAACTCTCTCTAAATAACTAGTCAATGGCTTAACAGGACAAACAAGGTTTACCCTCAATCACTCTAGAATACTAGACTTCAACTAATAGGTTGATGGGATCTGGACATCTAACATTCTGGAATACTAATAGACAACTAGTAGGATAGTAGGATCTAACATTCTAATACTTTAATCAAGGTCAGCCACCCAACTCTGCTCAGTTTAGGCTTCTCATACTCTTAACTCTAACACACCCCTCACTCCTAGGAACTAACTATGGGCGTCTCACATCTCAACTTAAAAGGAACAACTAGGGTGTATCACACTCCTAATTCCAAAGGTCAGCTAGGGGGTATCTCACTCTCCTTATTTCTAAAGACTAGTTCGAGGGGTCTCACTCCTCAGATACTAAGAGGTCTGACTAGGGGTGTCGCACACCCCTCACTCCTAGGAAGAACCCGGGGTGTTTTACACCCTACTCCTAAAGATCTGACTCAGAGTGTCTCGCACTCCTCACTTCTAATAGAACTAATTCCGGGTATTCTATTCCTCTGACTCTAAAAGGGTTGACTAGAGGTGCCTTACACCTCACACATCTAAAAGAATGGTGACGCGGTGTCTCTCAGCCTCACACTCTTAACTCAAAAGGTTAACTCAAGTGCCATTCACCTTGAGCTCCTAAAAGGGAATTCGGGGTGTCACACACCCCTCACTCCTAAAGAACTATCTCGGGATGTCTCACAATTCCCGACTCTAGAAAGGACAACTCGGGGTATTACATACCCCTCACTCCTAAATGGAACATTAGGCTATCTAAGAAGCAACATTCAATTATTCACACAATAACGAGAGCACACACATTACGAGGATACTAAGCATGACAACAACAAGGGATCTAGGCACACCAACCATAAGAGATAAAGCAAACCTCCGGGGAAGCTGATCTCAGAGTCTCTGCTCGGTAGGGAAATCAGGCTGACGTCTCTCACCAATCAGAAATGCTACAGAACTGTCTGGATAATCCCAAGCCGGCTGAAACTGATCCTGTGTTTGCGGGTATGGGGGTCACTGCTGAATAGGCTGTACCTCGAGTACTGTGTTATTGGTACACTCAGGTAGTGGAAGCCTGTGAGTCTGCTGGCAGAGTCCTGAAGTACGATTCCTCTTCCTTGGAGCCTTGTGTCTAAAATTTCCACACACATAGCATGCTCCTGACCGCCTTCGATGCTCACTGGTCTCGCAACCTCTACAATAATGCTGTTGTCTCTGTTGAAATTCCCAATCAATCCATGGTTGTTTGTTATCTTGGACTGTATCGTCTTCGTCCCCTTTCGGATATACTCGCCTCGTATTCAAATGCTTCGAAGCTCTCCATTGAGCTAAGGCTACCTTCTGAAGAGAGTCTTCAACCCATATCGCCTTCTCCACATAAGCTTCATACGTGGGGAGCTCTATAGGAGTCATGTGCAACTGGATGTCCGCTCAAAGACCATTTACAAAGCGTTTGATCTTCTCTGATTCTAGAGTGATAAGTCTTTCGGCGAATCGTGATAAACGGATGAATTGTACCTCATACTCCATCACTGTCAAGTCTTCCTGAAGTAGCTGCTCAAACTCCCGAAGCTTCTGAGATCTGACGGGTGCTGGAATGAACTTCCAAAGAAACTGCTCCATGAATATCTCCCAAGATATTGCATCGTCCATGTCTGTATAAGGAGCTCTCAGTGTCATCCACCATAACTCAGCTGCATCACGAAACATGTAGGTCACTAGCTGCACTCGCTATCCGCCCGTACATGGAAGCATCCTGAAGATCCGCTCCATCTCTATAATCCATGCATCTGCCTCCATCAGGTCTCCACATCCACTGAACTCTGGAGGTTTCCTCTTACGGAATCTCTCGAATAGCTCGTACTGATCTAGTAGACGCGGTGGAAACTGCGATGTCTGCTGCTGCTGGGTCATACAGCTAAGGATCTCTAATATCTGAGTGTTGATTCGGGTTTGAGTCTGCGCAAACTGCTCAAATCTGTCCTTTATAGTGCCCTGACTATCCCTATCCGAACAATGTTGGTTTGACATGATCTGCAATTAAACATTTTTAGAATAAGCAAACACAAATGACATAAACAAACAACAAATAATCATCACGTTACCAGTCTAAGTCTACCCAATCCTCACATCGAATCCTAAGAGTTGCTAAGTATTTTAGTTGTCTGAGAACCGTAATGTTCTGATACCAAAAATGTAACACCCCAAAATCCAGGCGCCTCTAATCTCGGGACGCTATGAGAAAGTACCCAAGAGATGTGGAAAATCCAATAATATAAGCAAGTGTGAATCTCATATGAGCAAATAAATGGACAAAGCCCTAAAATTTTATTTCACTTTAAGGGGTTAGAAGGTACTTTCCGTAATTAAACTAACTATTCAATCCTAGGCCGACCCGGCCAACTACAAGAAAAGGAAAGAATAGAGATCTAAGTGTCGGATGCCTCTCGATACACCAACTACATCATTCTCTGAACCCCACGGCAACGGATCAGCTGCCAAGCAATTCTACCAATCAAAGAAAGCGGAAGAGAAGTTACCTGAAAACACCAAGGATTGGGTCAGGCTCGATGAGACATGCAAATAGGCATGTTTAGATGGCAATACATTATATTAATAGATAGGGAAGAAGACCATACCTGATCCCAGCTATACCTGCGTGATTAGTATATCAAAAGAAATATAGAATATCAGAGTGCAACGGAAAACAGTGTGGAGTGTAGTGCATGAACGATAATCAAGATATTTATATAACAAATGTTTGATACAGCATATCAGGTAGATAAGAGAAGCCATCATCATCAAGACATCATATAAATCATATAAGCGCATCAGAGTCACAAGTAGCAAAGATAACCTGAGGAAGTAACCTTACCATATACGTAACCATCGTATCAAGATCCAATCGTAACAATGTCGACAATTAAAGACAACAAATACCAGCATCCACGATACATAATAATCATACATCCAATATACATCCACAAAAGCATATAAAGGTACGTCCACAGTAGAACTACAAGGGACGTGAGGGGTCAAAGCCAACTCATCTTCGTTGTCCCAACAACTGTCGATGGACATTAGCCATGGGGGTCATAGCCACACATCGCTACCGTCACATCAAATAGGAGCGTACAAGAGTCCATCAATATCCATAGCCACAGCCAAGTCCCAGTCATTGGTCTTACGTGCTAGATCTACCTCAACACTCATCCATAGCCACTGCCAAGTCCCAGTCATTGGTCTTATGTGCTAGATCAACATCAACACACATCCACATATACTCGGTCCGAATGCTGGCGGTCTCGGTACCCGATCACCATCGGTACATACTCTACTCAACCACATCTCAATCACTCAGTACTCAATATCAATGTCCATGCTGGCATCATAACCCTCCGCAGACCAATCGTACATCCATAAATACCACGGATCACTAGGTGGGGGTACTCCGAACTGGATAACCCCATTTTCCTTATTATGAGATAATAGTAGTCAAGGGTACGAGGCACGGAGTTCGGGTATAATTAATCAACCTTTGTGATTCTCAACAGCTAATAATGCATACCCTTATAAACCTCGATTCTCTTTACGCTTAATTAGTATTATCTCATTATACAGTCCGTCTATCAGTATCTACTGTTAAGTTCCCAATATTACAGGTTAGGACTTCAAGTGCCATGCCCCGACATTTCATTTAATACGGATCGTGATCATGGATCAAAGCCTAAGTGCAATGCCCTGATTTATAATATCTCTCGAGGCCTACATCTAAGGTTCGTACTTACCAGCCAGCCTTAGTGTCTGTTACCAGGTACCATATATCACAAATACATCGGTGATCGCTGCCGCTTTCTTCAGGTCCAGGGTCCCACTTCACCTAAGACAATGACCACGAAGTCTCAGATGCTTATTAAGTATCCTTGGTACTCTTGCAGGTGTTTAGCATCATAAGACATCCATAACCATTGAATCGGGTTCCGTTGACAATCCAAGACCCTACTTAGGTGGCTACACAGGTCAAGGTTAAGCCCGGCCCTTGACTCGTGTCTCACGTATCCCAAACAGTCCAAATGGAAGGTCAACGGGTCCCACACATGATCAGATAATAAAAGGAAACTAAATATGGAAAATCACTATTTACAGTGTACCGGGTCAACATCATGGGTACACGGGTCGACTTGCTACACTGTGGAAGTGGACAGCTAACTGGGAGACAGAAATCACATTTCACAGTGTTCCCGGTCGACCTGGAGGGTACCTCGGTCAACCGGGTAAACTGCGGAAATTTCCACAAACATCTGGCAGGTGAAGGGTACTGCAGTGTGGCCGGTCGACTGGCCAAGACACTGAGTTCTGTACCCTTCAGGTGATTTCAGCTCCCAGCTGAGGGTCAGTCCGCTGTGTGCCCGGTCGACAGCCTGAGTGACCAGGTCGATCGGGTACACACGAAACCCTAAAAATCAAGATTCTGTCATCTCCCATTTTCCATCAAAACTACATCAAATGGATCCCAGATCTTCACCAAACACTTCCAAACATCAAACACACCTCCTTCATCATGATCTCATCACAAATGGGCCATTGATATTCCAAATGGGGGATTCCCATCCATCAATGGCCAATAATACATAAGAAAAGCCTTAGAACAACTATCCATGCATAATACCATCTAATCAACCATCTAAATACTGAAATCAAGCCAAATAACTATAAAAGATAGTAATTAACATTCTAAGCATATTAATCAATTTAATTAAAGAATCTAAACATGTCTACTTGCCTAATTAGTAAGAAAGCTCCTCAAGTAGCTTGGGCTCCACTCAAATAGCTCTAAGATCACTCCCACAGCTGGATCTATACTCTCTACACCCATTCCCAAAGAGTGAAATGCATAAGAAAGGAAACTTTAAGAGAAAGAGCTATACTGCAAGGAAATTGGAAAGAGTGAGTGAGGATTACCTTTACTTGGAGAGGAAAGAGGGATCTAGGAGATGAGATGAATTAACTCCTTAGCTTGTAGATGGCTAGATGTAGATGAGGCTCTAACTTCTAGTAATTGGAGGGCTAAGATTTAGAGAGAGAGAAATCCTAATATCTAACAGAGAGAGAGAGAGAGAGATGGGAGGGAATTTGTAGTGAAATGAGAGGAAGAGAGTGTAGGAGATGATTTGGGAAGATTGTAGCAGATTTCTTATATTGGAATAGATGGAATGGAAAATGTCCAAGGTGCCCTCTCTTGCTAGTGTAAGTTTAGGATAAGGATGATGGTATTTGGGGAAGGCTAAAATAGAATGACCAAAGGGTTCTTGGTTGCCAATAGAAATAAAGGATAAGGACTAGGGTAATTTAGGTATTAACATATAATGACTAAAGTATCCTCAAATGAGTGGTTGTGAATAAAGGAGCCTAAGGGCAATAAAGGTAGGTTATTTATTATGACAAAAGTGCGCATGTTTACTTGGTAGAGAATAAAGGAGCCAAGGTCATTTATGGTATTGAGATTTCCAAAAAGGAGGGAAATGTGTAGTAGGAAAGACTAGAGTACCCCCATATGATAAATGGGCTAATGAGTTGGGTCATAGGTAGTTGGGTCATTCTAAGGTCAATTGCACAACTCTCTAAAGGAAACCCATCTATAATTAGGATTACCACTAAGGCCTCTAATTGGTTAATTAATTACTAACTATTTATGCTAATCACCTATTAAATATGATAACCTATGGTTGACTTGGTCAAATTGGGTCCCACTAGGTATTTCTAGGAACGGGTCCTCACACAACCTGTTAAAGGTAATTGAGGGAGAGAGAGATAGAATTGGAGAGAATTTAAGAAGTGATACCCTATTGAAAATGAGTGTTTGAGGATCATGATTGTTCGTTGTCTATAGTTGTTAGATTAGGGTCCTAATCTAGATAGAATTGATATGTCATAGATGATCTCATGTCTCTACCGTATGTATGATTTGACATTTACGCTTGCAACATATCCATTAGAGGCAATTGAAAGGTTTGACATTGCTCAAATGTAATTGTTCAAATGTGTTTATTGAATTTGTGGCCTATGTGACCTTGAAATGATATGAAATGATATCCTATTTATTGATTACCCTCACCAAATTCTAAAGTCATAATTCATAAATCGCTGCAAAAATTCACTACAAGGAAAGTCACTTTTGCCCGCCGCTAAAACACGATAACCCCTCCATTACTTTGGAAAATTCTGATTTTGTAGAAGAAAACCGGTTCTCTACTAATTCTGAGATTTGATAAGTTTCTCAAAAAACTCAAATTTATTCTTGGGTAGATAAAACCATGTATACCATGTGCATTCATATAAAAAAATACATATTACTGAATCCCTTGGAGGAATGAACTGGTGCATGCCCCTGAAGGTCACAAGGGATCTACATGAAAGGAGAAGCTACCACTCTGTTATTTAAAGAAAAATGTAGCTTACAACTCTTTCCCAAGTAACAACTGACACAAAAACTGGGAGCTTTAGTCCAACTACTACTACAAATAATATTATGAGAATGCAAAATCTTTAAAAATCTGTCATTAGGGTGATGCAATCTATGATGCCGGATTTCATTCGTAGCCCTTCTTGATCTAAGAATTACAAAAAATGGCCAAGGCTTTATTATCCAATGCTTAGAGATTATCCTTCCTACTGCCTATTGCCTTTGTTCTACTTGTGGCTCTAGTGTAGGGCCAAATCCTGCCCGAACAGGCCACGGGTCGGGCCGGCACAGCCCATCGACGTTTTTTCTTGGCATGGCACGGCCCGCCATGGGCCGGGCTGGGCCATGCTCGGCGTGCCTCTTTTATTTTTTTTCTGATTAATTTTTTTCGTCTTTTCGGTATTAAAATTAAAAATTAGAACACAAGCGCAGAGAATGACAAAGACATTTAAGTGGTTCGATCAAACTTGACCTACTCCAATGAGAAGAATGGAGGGTCAGAATATTTATAGACTTTGTAAAATTGAAACTGACACAAAATACCCTTTATATGACCGTTTATGGTTGTTGGGGGGGGGGGTGTAAATGGATAATTTTTTAAAAAATAGCCTTTTTAGAGGGCCAGGCTGGCCGACCTTATGGATGGGTCGGCCCACAACGGGCCATGCCCGTTCCCTCAGCCCAGCACGGGCCGTGCTTGGTGGGTTGTGCCGTTGACCAAGCCGAGTCGTGCTGTGCCAAAACGGGCCGACCCAACCCATTTGACATCTCTAAGCCAGTGGCAGACCCAAGATTGTTGTTTGGGTGGGGCTAAGTTTTTCTAGACTTTAGTTGACTTTTCTTTCACCGACAATGGTGAAAGAGAAAATGTATTGGATTAAAAAAGAAGAAGAAATAAGTAGTTAAATCTCAATTCTATAATTTCTATGATTTTTTACGTGATAGGCATTTTGTTTTGATGAATGAGACCAACTGATACTATTTAATGGGGCTACGCATAAAGCATCCAATGATCATCGAGTACCAATAAAGATATGTGCTTTATTCTTATATGGTTTACTATTGTCTTGAACAACATTGAGCTTTTTATTGCACTTGGACATCTATTGATAAAAATGAGTGGAACATTATAGTGGAGCTGATAAGTCCACAAAATCACATTTAATTCATCATTTTATATAGAATTGTGGACTTAATCAAGGTCAATTGCATTCAATTTCAGAGAATTTCACGATTTCATGCACATGAGCATCAAAGTTAGGATTTCAGTCAGAATCATTCAAAATCATTAATCTTGTATGAGTTTTATGAAATCAATGGTCTGCATCTACCTAAGATCACACTAATTATTCTTTTTGGTTTTTGTACATGCATCAACTTTGGCACCATTGCATGTTTCATTAGGCATCAACCTGTATTGAGTTGGGTCCCTTGGATGGGATGCAAAAATTTCATACGATTCATTATCATTAAAGCTATCTTTTTACCTTTGTAGGAAATTCTCATAGAGATGGGGCTAGCTCTAGAGATAAAGTTTGGAAAGAAAAAGGAAAAAAAATAATAGGACCCACCTTGGGCATGAATTCCAAGGCACATGAACAAGGGAAGTTGGGTCCCACTTGTTGCACAATTCAAGTTCTTTTGGATATAATCTTTTACTCCAATTAAGTTTCCAAAGATGAGAAATCTCTTCCTCTCTATCCAAGATTTCAAATTCAAGCAAGAGGTTTCTAGATTAGGAAGGAATTATAGTTCAAGATAGAAAACACTCCAAAAAAATTTGAAACAAATTTCAAACTTGTGAATATTGACATGGAGATCAAGACAAAGAGGAAAGAAGATAAAGAAGCCAAGATTCAAAGCATGTTAGACGTATAAGATGGGTCCCACATGGAATGTCAAAGTTTTGTACAATTATTTTTATTTTTCTAATTGTCATAGCTTTCAACCCGAGTGTCGAATTGGGGCAATCTACCCATCGTTGGAAAGATCTTTTTTTTAGTAGATACTCATAGAGCCCAAGATTGCATCAATCAGAGTTAAGATGAGGGAGATATGACCTCTGAAATTTAGTGCTGAAATTTCTCCTCGGGATGACAATTGTGCAGATGGAGAAGAACACACACATACAAAAACACAACAAGGGGCTAAAATTGGCAAGAGATCAATTCAAATTCAAATACTTGATAAGATAGGAGGATTGCTTGGAGTGTAAGTGAAGCCAAGTGGAGTCCAGGAAGGAAACTATTAAGGTTAGGGAGAGTTTTTCTTTTTTTTCCTTTTTTTTTTTTTTTTTGGGGGGGGGGGTGCGGTAATAAAGATTGTAATAAAGACTATGTTAATGAAAAAACAGTTGTTTTCTTTGCAATAGCTGGCTAGACTCCCGATTGAGGCTTGGGATGAAGCTAAGTATTTCTCCCTTGTTTATTTAAGTTGATCTTTTCTTGTTCCTGATATGTTTTTGTTTGAATGTTAGTATATCTATCTTCATACCAATAGGTAACTTTTGTATTTTATTTTCAAAAAATAAAATATCACTTTTAATTATATATACTTATGTTTGATAGGCCATGCTTAGAACATAGTTTCCTTTGATGGGTTATGCTTATGTTTGATGGGTAATGCTTAAATGATTTTAGTTCTTTTATGAAGTGAAAAGGTCTTGGCCTTTGGAATTTGTAATTGATAAACTGATTTCTCAAAAAAGAGAGAAAGGACTTTGATGTTAAAATCATCCATATCAAAATGCTTTGATTTGATTTTGATATGAAGAAAATGAACAAGTTAGGACTTAGGGTTTTCTTAATTAAAATGGGTGTAAAATGCTTAGTGGATTCCTATGATATAATCAATATCAGTCATTGGTGGTGTTTATTTTTATTAATTGCTTGCTTTTATTCTCAGTTGGTTGCTTTACATTCTCTCAAGTTCATCAAGTTAGTTCCTTAACTAAGTAGGTTTCTTAATTCACTCTTGCGGGTTCGAAATGTATTTGCCACTGTCACAATAGGGCAGCCATGCACTTGTGGTTAATTTGTGTATATAAGATCGCACTATCTGGAGCCCATTTACTGAAGTCCTTTACAATAAAGGCTTTCAAATGTATATGATATCGAGAATCTTAATAAATCCGATCGTTCGATTAACTATTTAAAAAATGTGATTAACACAATTTTATGTATACTTACTTTTTTATCAAACGATTAATCCAACAGTGGGACCGACTCATATGGAGATCTCTATACCATTGGGGCTGGGATAATAGAATATGGTATAGGTTTGATGGGTTCTTTGGTTTCCCTATTTTATTCTTACTCCGAAGCACTTATCATTTCAACAAGGAGACGGTTTCCAAGTGTCATCGAACTTTATTTCAACAAGAATCCCTTGAAGACTTTCTACCTTAGTTTTTTAAAAATATAATGCTTGTATGACCCTAACTTTCTGGTTTTATTATATTATTTATTTCAACATGTGTCGTAGGGGCCACACTTTCCAAATAAGTGTTTTTACGTATACCAGATATAAGTGGGCCCATAGGTGGAACTATTGTTTTTAGTTTATGGGGCAGATGCGAAAAAAGTTTTGCAGTGGGGCAACATTTTCTAGATACATAGGCATGCCTAGGGGCTCATTATTAGTTTTTGGGGATTTTCCGAGCCGATATGGGGCGACCTCCCGACAGTGGCGGCTCCAAAAATCCGAGTCAGTGTGGTCAACAAAAGACTTATCTTCCACAAATTGAATAAATTTGGTTTCCCTTTTATCAATATCTATCATCTACTTTTGATAATATTAGGGTTTTTTCCTTCTAATACAGGGAGATACCGTATTAAGAGGTTAAGTTAGGGTAAATGCAGACTAACTGATAAAATGTCCAAAAAGGAGAATTTTCTTTAAAAAATAAACATGTCTAAAAAAGGTTAACGTCAATTCATTAATGATTTTTTTTAATATTTTCCCAGATCGGACCCCATTGGGATCCATGTATCACCCGCCTATGCCGCCGGCCCCATATACTTAACACATAGGTCCACCCTTGCATAGCGTGTTTCTTTATGAGAAACTCAGTGTCATAAAAAAAATAAAAAATAAAAACGAGTTATCTTTTCCAAATTGAGAGATTGAGTTCCTTTTTTAAATTTCTAGTACTGACAAAAAATCCATTTATCTTCATGTCACCAAAAGTCAATTTTAAGAGAACAGTTTCCAACATGTGAAATGTTGAGTCTTGAACCGTCTCCAATCATTATTCTATCATTTCCATTGTAGGGTATCACATTGAAAAGGTTACCTTGATCATTGGTGACATTCTCGTTTGCTTCTCATATGTTAATATACAGATTTGGGTCATGAGTTTCTTGACGTGGAAAGGGTGGTCAATGCTTAAGACTGTTCTTCCGGTGCCTGGTAGGAGTAATCCAACCAATAACATTTCATGGTCGTGTAATCGTGTTGGCCACAATATGGGTCTGGAGCACAACGTCCTTGGTGTCCCATCAATTCACTTCTACAGTAGGGATTCAATCATATATATATATATATATAGAGCGTGCGCAAGGCTCTCCTAAACTTAAGCTTAGGAGAAGATTTCGTAAGCTCATGCTTGTGGGGCCCACCTTTGGTCCATCCAAATGAACCAAAGACATGACCCCCCTAAATTGCACATGTCCACCAACTTTCAGTCAAATCCGAATTTATTATACCATTGGATTGACTATGTATCGATCCAAATGGACTATTGACCATTAAACTTTTGGGCCCATATAGAGATGATGGAAATTACGGTTGGGGCTGATTTTTTGTAGAGAGAAGTATCCCAGGGAGTCTTTGAAATCCCCCATCTCCATCCTCATGCGGGTCCCCAAGTGGGCCCCACCACACACTTGAACTTACCTTATCCTAAGCTTGAACTTAGGAGAGCTAGCCTCATATATATTTTTTTTTTGATAATTGGGTAAATGTATTAGAAAGGAGAAAGAAGAATACAAGAGAAAACAAAGCAAAGAAAAGACCTCCAAATAGGGAGGAGAAAGAAGCAAACTGGAAACAGAACACAAAGCAAAAACCAGCTAAGCACCGGGCTACTAAAGGAGACCAGGATTAATCAGCTGGGATTTTCAGAAAACGGAGAATGGAGAGGAGCTGCTGACTGCTTTTTGGGGCCGATTTCTTCCTCAGAGAGGAGCTTAAATCTTCCTGCAAGTGACCAATCATCTGGACGATTGAAGCTTGATGGTTGTCGAAAATTGCTGAGTTTCTAGCCTTCCAGAGAGAGTATAGAACCGAGAGGAAGGTAGATGCCATGAACTTCTTTCCTGCCATATCATTTCCTCTTGAGAGTGAGGTCCATAACGAAGACGGGGACCAAGGGAGAGGAGGCTGGACGTTAGCTACCCTGAGAAGCCAATTCCAGAGTAGTTTAGCTGTAGAGCAAGAAAAGAAGAGATGAAAAGCTGATTCAATTCCGTTGAGGCAGAGGCTGCATCTAGAGGCTAGGGAGAGCCCAAGGTGTTGAAGATGGGATTCTGTGGGAGTCCTGTTAAACATCAAACGCCATCCAAAACAGCTGACTCTTAGGAGAGAAATACCATTCCATATCAGAGGAGGCCAATTGAGGGGAAGACTTCTAGTTCTGACTACATTCCAAGCACTGAGCTGAGTAATCTGACCATCAGTGGAGTCTTTCCAGAGGAGGGTGAAAGTCCACGAGGATCCTAACCCTAGAGGGGGGGGGGGTGAATAGGGTGTGCTACAACTATGACCAATTAAGACCAATTTTAGATTCTTCTCTTAAACTAGTCACATGTGATGAATAATCAATCAATATGCTGAAGCTAAACAAAATCAATCACCACATAGCAATCACCACAACACAATATTTATAGTGGTTCGGCCAACGTGCCTACATCCACTACCGGCTTGTGAATCCAACACCCCACCGGATTTCCACTATTTATACTTTTTCAAAGGCTAAGCAATAACCTATACAATGTTGCTTTTCAAAGGCTAAACAACAACCTTACAATGTGCTTTTCAAGGCTAAGCAATAACCTTTACAAATCAAGATTTCTCAAAGAAAGTGTCTTCACAAAAGAACACTCCAAGAGATACAATTTAAGCTCAATTTAATTTGCCTCTAAATAGGCGGATATGAAAATTAAAACTAACTCACACAAACACTCTATGAATGCAAAGTTGTATGCTTATGAGGTGTGTGTGTGATGACTCCAATCAAGTTTAAAAAGAAGGCTCACTCAATATATTGCTTAAAGCAATTCAAAGTTTAAAGCTCATAAAAGGTTTGATTGAAGTCTTATGCAAATCACATGTATGAAATTCAACTTGTTTATGACATGAAAATCAAGGACTAACAAGTTGTGTGAAAATGGCTAATTTAGAACATGTGATACATGTGCATGTTGTTTTCAAAACCAAATTAATTTAACTAAAGTTTAAATGTATGAAAACAACAAAGGAAGTTTCAACCAAGACAAAGAATCATGCATTAAAGGAAATCAAAGATTTTAGGCTAAGCATGATTAAGAAAGTTTAAAACAAAACTTGGGTTGAAATCAAAGTGATGAATCCAATCTTGAATATCAAAGATGGAGGGAAGAAAGGATTCAACACATCATTGTTATCATGCTTGAAATCATTTTCCAAAGTTTCAAATAAAGCACATAACAAATGATTAATAAAAGTAAAACTTACTTGGAGATTTAACTTAGTTGATCCAAGCTTAAGCTTCACTTAATGACCCCTTGATGTCTCTTAGATCATCCCCTTTGTCTTCTCTCAAAGCTCCTCAAAGAGGGTTTCAAAATCTCCAACCAAAGACAAAGGAAAGAACTCATTTATATCCCCAAAACAGCCCAACGGCTATATCCCCGGTTGACCGGCCATGACAGGCCGGTTGACCGGCCAAGCACAACGGTCATAAAAATGCCCGTTTGAGCTTCAGAAACCCGGTTAACCGGCAGTCTGGCCGGTTGACCGGGCCTGCCCAGAAATTCCCATTTTTTGGGTTTTTGAAGATTTTCTTTGGGGATCTTTTGGGCCATTAAAATCAAGCTTTTTCACATGTTTTAAAACATTCAAAGATGTATAAAAACATGAAACACACAAAGCCTAAAATCATTCAAAACTTTAAACCATAGGCTAGCTTGATTTCTAAAAACTCCTTTTTCAAAAACAATGCATACATATATGATTATGAAGGGATGAATGTATGCAAAGTTCAAACCTAAATTGTCAAGAAGATTTTCTAAATATAATGCACAAGGAAATAGGTTTTCAAAAGAGTTTGGGTTTCAAAACTAATGCATCCAAGTTTAAAACCAAAACATGCATAAAACAAAAACTTTTCCAAATCTTAAAAGCTATGCATGTATGAAACTAAATTTCAAGGTTTTCTAAAACAAAGCAAGTGTGAGAATTCAAATGATGCTAAAGTGCAAATGCATCCATCAAATTGCAAATACAAAATCCCTAACAGAGGGTGTCCCGAGCTAATGGGCTAGGAGAGAGGAAGGAAGTTGCTGAGGATAGCAGATCTTGAACCTCTGTTGGCAAGTTGGTTGGGGTGTGCCAGCTGCCAGAGTAGAAAAGGGAAGCTAGCTTCTGGTTCTGGGGGAATTGCTGGCTGGGCCAGGCTGCTGCTAGAGGCTTGTCTCCACTCCAGGTGTCATGCCAGAGGTTGATATCTTCTCCATTGCCAAAAGACCAGACACTGCCTTGATGGATGAAATGAGCCAGGCGACGAATCCGTTTCCAAATACAGGAGCCATAGATTGAGTTGGCTGCGTCCCAGATGTTAGTTTTTTTGAAATAACGGGTCTTAAATCAAGTAGACCAGATTGAGTTCATGGTGGAAGCGTGCCAGCCAAGCTTGAGCAGAGAAGCACTGTTAACTTCGGAAATTCGCCTGATGCCTAGACCACCTTCATGCTTCGGAAGTGAGACTTGGGACCATTTCACGTAGCAGAATTTTGAGGAGGGAGCATTGCCGGACCATAAAAAATTCCTCATAAGCCGCTCTATGTCCTTACAGAGAGAGATTGGGAGAGGGAGGATTGAAGCATTGTGCATAGGTATGCTAGATAGGACGTGCTTGATGAGGATGAGCCTACCAGCAAAAGAGAGAAACCTTGCCTTCCAGGCTGTGAGCCTAGAGTTAATTGAATCCAGCAGGGGAAGGAAGTGGACTCTTTTGGGGGAGCCAAAAACTATAGGGAAACCCAGGTAATAGAGCTGGGTCTGGGCTTCTTGGAGACCAAGGATGGATCTGATTCTCGCCTTTCTCCTATTTCCACACTTGCCAAAGAAAAGCTGGCTTTTTTGGAGGTTTATGTGCTGGCCAGAGGAGTCTTGGTAGATCTCCAGGAGGTCTTGGAGAGCAAGGACTGCACTTGTAGCACCTTTCATCAGGATTATTATATCATCAGCGTAGAGCAAGTGACAAGGGGTATTTGGGATTGAGGACAGTGGAGAGATAATGCCATGGGACTGCAGGTTGTGGAGATGGAGGCTAAGGATCTCTTCGGCAATGATAAACATGTAAGGGGAAACGGGGTCTCCTTGTCTAAGGCCATTGGAAGAGCTGAAAAAACCATGGGGAGATCTGTTGATCAAAACTGAACATTTGGAGGTACAAACACATTCCTTGATGAGAGAAATCCAAGTTTCTGAGAAGTTAAAGAATTTGAGGGAGGAGAAGAGGAAGGGCCAACTAAGCTTGTCGAAGGCTTTGGAGATGTCAAGCTTGAGACAGAGGGATCCTTTATTTAGCTTGGACTTGAGCTTTTGGAAGAGCTCAAAGGTAATGGCAGCATGATGGTGAATGGATCTGCCTTTAAGGAAGGCAGCTTGGTTAGAGGAGATAAGAGAGGGGAGGATTGAGGAAAGCCTAGAGGAGAGAATTTTTGATATAATTTTGTAGGAGAAATTCAACAAGCTAATAGGCCTAAAATTAGCAAAAGTGGAGGGGGAGTTGGATTTGGGAATGAGAGAGAGGAAGTAGGCGTTAGAGGCCCTAAGCAGCTTACTGGATTGAAAGAAATTCTTTACAGCTGAGATAACTGTTTGGCCAATGATACCCCAAGTGGAAGTGAAAAAAACCCCATTAAAGCCGTCAGGACCTGGGGAGCTGCTCTTCTTAAGGGAGAAAACAGCTTCTTTAATTTCTGAGTTGGAAGGAATTGAAACCAGCATTGAATTGTCAGAGTCTGAGACTTTTGGGCTCTCTGATTAGAAGAGAATAGGGTGGGGCTGGGCAACTTGAGAATTAAAAAGATTAGAAAAGAAGAGGACAGCTTGGTCTTGGATGACAAGGGGGTCTGCTGTAAGGTGGTCATTGACTGAGATTTGGAGAATTTTGTTGAAGGATCCTCTGGCTTTGGCTGATTGATGAAAGAATTTGGTATTCAAATCTCCCTCTTTGAGCCAAGAGATCCTGGATCTTTGCTTCCAATGGATCTCCTGAGCTTTTAGAATTTCATGGAGATTAATCTTAGCTTTCTGGAGCTCTAGTCTAGAGGACTCAGAGGGAGAGGAGTCTAGGCTGTGTTGACACCTGAGGATGAGGATTCGGCTTCTAGGATATTTTGATGGACTTGGCCAAAAGTGTTCCTACTCCAGTTTTTAAGAGCTAGCTTGAGGTTCTGGAGCTTTTGGGAGAGAATATACTGAGGATTCCCCACTACTGGATTGCTCCAACTTGACTCAACCACTTCTAAGAAGCTGGGGTGAAGAAGCCACTTGTTTTCAAATCTGAAAGGGGCTTTTGGGACGACAACCTGATTAGAATGGCTAAGGAGGATGGGGCTATGATCAGAGGAGAGTCTTGGGAGATGAAGAACAGTAGGGTCAGAGCTGGAGTTAAGCCAGTGAGAATTAACTAGCACTCTGTCTAGTTTGGCTGCCACGTAAGAAAGGCCCTGTCTGTTGTTGGACCAGGTAAAGTTGCTACCTAAGGAGGGAATTTCTGAGAGACCTGCTTGCAGGACTGCTGATTGGAAGCTTTTGAGGGAAGAAGGGGAGGCCTGGCGAAGGCTAAGCTTCTCGTGGTGGGCAAGGGTGGCATTAAAGTCTCCTAAGACGCACCAGGGAATGGAGATTGAAGAAGAGTCTATTAACTCTTTCCAAAGGTCTTTCCTGATAGAGGGATTGGTGGATCCGTAAACCCCAGTGATGAGGTAGGAGAGACCTGAGTTTTGGTTTAAGAGGGACATGGATAGGAGCTGGGAGGAGGCTTTGGATATAGAAGCCTGAAAGGGATGAGTGGACTTGGAAAGGCACCAGAGATTAGGGGGAGAGATGGCAGAGGAGTTAGAGTGAAAAGAATCGAAACCAAAAAAGGTTAGGCCAAGAGATTGAATGGAGGAGAAAGAAGTCATTGGTTCTGAGATAAAAATCAGGTCTGGGTGATGGTTGCGGACTAAATTAACCAAGGCTCTAATGGTAGGGGAATTGGAAATTCCCCTACAATTCCAATATAGGACTCTTAACATGGATGGGGGAGAGGGGAGGAGGGACGCTTGTTCTTAGTCCTCCTTGTAATGGGGCCAGTGCCAGTTGTGATCGGGAAGTGTCTCCCTTTGCCTGGGGGAGGGAGTCTGGAGGAAGGAGTCTCTGAATTCTTATTGGACTTGGTACCAGCTGGGATCTTAGGAAGGATAGGAGGAGGAAGTGGAGAGGAAACCAGGGGGGAAGAGACTGGGACAGCCTGGATAGGAGGGGCTGGGTAAGGAGCTGTGGAGGGGGCACTGTCAGAGGAAGGAACAGGGAAGGAAGCAGCATTGGTAGGGGCAGGGGAGGAAGAAGCAGAGGAGGGAATTATGGAAGGGGCATGGGCATAGAGGGGATCAGTGGCAGGGGAGAGAGTGCTGGTGGGTTCAAACCCAGGAGGGGGAGAGGAGGAAGGTTTCTCAGAGTAAGCCTGGAGGTTTCTTTCGTAGATTTGAGGGTTAGAGACAGGGTCTAAGAATGAGTAGTTCTCCAAAATATCAAAAGGGTTGGAGGTGTCTACTATAGGGGAGGTGGTTTTCTCCAGGATGACTGAGACTACATCATAAGGCAAATCATTGATTGAGGGAGTGCCCTGGAGAATCTTAGACTGAGCAGGGGTAGAGGTTCTAACCTTGGAGAGGAATGGTTTGTGAGAAACCTGCGAGATGGCAGAGGAAGGAAGGGGAGGAGAGGCCAGTGTTGGAGGAGAAGAGGCCAGAGTTGCTGGATAAGGTGAGGCTAAAGGGGGAGGAAGGAGGGGGGGAGGGACCTCTTCAAGGGGATGGTTGACTGAGGGAGAGATGGGAATAAGAAGGGGTTGAGGCAAGGATTGAGAGGAGTTAGAATGGCCTGATAAGGTCTTGGAGGTATTAGCTGGGAGACCCTGAGGAAGGGGGTCTGAGCAGGTTGAACCAGGATTGGTAATGCCCGGGGAGAGAGAGGAGGGATGAGAGACTAGAGAGCAGGTTCCGGGGCTGTGCCCAGATTGAAAACAGAGAGGACAGGGAAAATGCTCATAAGAGACCGAAATTGCCAGTTCTCCTTCTCCTTGCAGCTCTACAAGGATGGTTTGAGATTTGGGTTTGGAGAGGTCTATATTAACAAGGACTCTGGCGAAGGTAAGAATCCTTTGAGAGGAGGTTATATCATCCAACTTGATGGGTTTGCCAATGGAGTTGGCTAGAGAGAAGATTATGTGTTGACTCCAGCAGTGGTAGGGGAGCCCTGAGAACCTAACCCAGACTGGGGCATAAGCAGGCCAGACAGATTCATCCTGACCTGGGGACCAGGGGAGGAAGAAGATTTTCTTCTTGTTAATGAGCATGGGGGATTGACCAAGGATGAGAGATTTGTCAGTAGGAGAGTTGAATCTGAAAATGAAATTACCTTTAATGGTGAGGGACACCAGGCAAGGTCTAGAGAGAGGCCATAATCTGGCTTGTGCTTCAACCCATTCCAGAGAGGGCCGTTTGCCTGCAAATTTCCCAATCACAGCGCAGGCGAAGGATTCTTTGCTAGAAGAAATCATCGAAAGGGGGATGGACAGGGATGGTAAGCCGTTTTTCCAGGTGGACTGAGGATAGGTGGAGAGGTTGAGAGGTTGCGTAACAGAGAATAAGTTGGCGAAGGAGGGTGGGGGAGCTGATTGAGAAGGTAGGAGATTGAGGGGAGGGGGAGGTTGATGAGAGGAGGTTGAGCTGGGCAGGGGCGGGAAAGCTGAGAGGTTCAGGTTCTGGTTTGAAAACTGTTTGAGGAAAGGGGGAAAGACCAGAGATGGAAAGGCGGGAGAGGGAGAGATTTGAATATCTGGTGGCCGGGCCTGGCTGGACAGTTGGATCTGACCTGAAAGGTGGGACTGGCCTAGAGGGTGGGACAGACCTGGAGGGTGGGACAGACCTGGAGGCTGACTAAGAAGAGGGGGAAGAGAGCCAGGATTGTTGCCTGCTACAGGAGTTGGGAGCGGGAGGGCGGGAGCTATGGGGATTTGAAATTTTGAAGCTGGGAGCTGGTATGGACTAAAAGGCTGGGTGGGTGGAGGGGGGGGGGGAAGAAAAACTGTGGGGGCTGGAGGTCTGGGTAGCTAGGGAAGGAGGGGGGAGGAAGAGGGGGCTAGGGCTGTGGGTCTGGGGGACTGGGGGAGGAGGTGGGGGAGGAGGAGGGGGGAGGGCGAGGGGACTAGGGCTTGCGAGGACATCTTTTTACACTTCAGCCTCATATATATAGATATATAGTCATTGGTATTCTTGGAACCCTTAAATCTGCTTCTGGTATGCATATTGGATTCACAAAACACGTGTTATCCCATGATCCACATATATTTGGCTTCACAAAATACGTGGGGTTCATGATCAAGCCTTCAGGATAAGTTCACAAAATTAGAGTATCATATTAATTATATCTGTTGGAAAATAGGTGGGCCTTTCATATAGGTTTCAAAAACTTTTGACCCACTTGATGCAGGGATCAATTATCTAGAAGACAACAAATCCAATCCAGGATGCAATCCCTCAAACTCATAAATCATGTACAACAATATATACTATCTAAAAGATAGAAAACAACACCTAAACATGCAACTACGAAATCTACAACATACAAGGATGTAGATTATACCTTTGGAGCTTTGTAGTGCTCTAATGGAGAAGTTGATTTCTTTCTTTGATGATGTACACATTCACTAATCAAATCAGAATCTCCAACACCTTTTGATCTTTCACGCTATGACCCGTATCAGATTCTCTTTTCTCAAGAAGATGGTGGAATCTCCAAGAGAAAAACCCTAAAGGAAACTAGAAGAAAAACTAGAAGAGGGAAAGGAAGAGAGGTGTGCAACTCTTGCACAATTGAATGGGCTGGGCGTGAATCACTATTATGGTTAAGTGTTGGACGTCCAAGCCTCCTCTCCTCTTTTATAGCACTTAAGCAACCTCCTCTTTCTAATTGAAATAGAAGTCTTACTTCCAAGACAATTAGTTTCTTACTAAATCACAATTAGAAATCTCACTTTAAATATGATTAGTAACTTTCTATTTTTCTAATTAAAATAGAAGTCTCACTTCCATTAGTAATTAGTAACTTACTATTACCACTATTAGAAGTCTCACTTCAAATAGAAATAGTAACTTTCTATTTCCTTTTATAGTTCTACTATAATTAGTATCTCTCTAATATCTTGGGCTAGCATGGAGACCACTAGGGATTCATTCGAAAGCTGGCTCCAACTGGGACACGCGACCCCACATCTCATGTGTAATTCGGGCCCACAGTTAATTGCAAATAACTTCACTATATAAATGCAATTGAACTCCAGTCTTATGAATATATTACAATGAAGACCCTAAACTTCTCAATTACCACAAGTAGGCCCCTCCATCTATATCCATGGATCAATTTGACCTGTCCACCAAATTAGATCCATATCTTATTATCCTTGAGCCTCAATTAATTTTAGTGATTATTTGGTACCGATCCAATTAACTCTTAATTGGAATGGGTGCGCACTTACCAATGATAAATCCATTGATTGGCACAAGGGGATATTAAAGATAGATTCCATCTTGACAATTGAATGTTCCCACATCTCTACTACCACATACCCAAGTCACCGAGGTGTTGACCTACAATTGGCCTCACTCATTGGTGACTCAAAGCAAATGCATAGATAGAAACTTGAGTTCATTAATGTCTCAGGATTATGAGCCTATTGCTAGGGAATTATGAGAGCAGACCTTAAAGTAAAGACAGTGTGTATAAGGTGCTTCTCATGGTCCTTCAATACATCCAATGTACCAGCACCATGATAAAAAATCTTACATTCCGATGATCGAGACAAATCACACTATCTCATAGTGATCAAAGTGTTGCAACCTTGTCAGATAAGATGCCCAATCTCATCACTGGTTCTGAAGATATTTAAGTATAAGATTTGTAATACATGTCTCCTGTATGCGGATCTCATCCATACACATGAATTACATCTAGTATACTTGTGGACTCCGGTTCATCTCATGAATCATTATGTCATTCGTATTAGTTATGTGCAAGTATATAATTAAACACCATTCATCTCATGAAAGGAAAGCATGATTGTATTGATAAATAAAGAAATTAATCATTTATTACATCAAATTCTTGGTATTGAGACCACAAAACTAACAATATCCACACATGCTCAACATGTTTCTACAATCAATTTCACAAACACATAAGTATCACATTATTTATATCCACGCAACATATTATGGCTAGATGATTTCTGATGTAGAATTTGATGATGAAGATATCATTGCGCTAGATGAATCCTATATGGCACAATTGGAGCATCCTAAGATGGCCCGCAAGGGTCCCGACAAGTTCTGATTGAAAACTCGGGCCCAAACAAATCAGATTTTAGTTTTAAATTATACAACAGAAACTGTATTGGGAATGTAGAGAAGTACAGGGAGTGTTTTACAATTTTTCAAAAAAACTAAGAACATAAAAGGGGTCTCACGTGCACTGATTTCAAGCCATAGTTTGGTGGGTCAAAATGGACCCAATCTAAGAAAGGAAACCACCAATAGGGCCGACCATAAGGGCTCTTTCAAATGTTGCAGGTGCTTCCATCAAAAGATGGCCCATTTGGGCCCCACATCACATCTGTTGCAATACATCCATGACGATCTGGGCCATGGAAAGTTGTTATTTTATTTGATTTCTTTTATAATCTCTAGCATGTTTCAGTAGGAAATTCTTCCTAGGACTTCTAATTATTATTGGCAACCAATTAGAATAGGATTACTAGGGGTTTTTTTTTGTGGTTTTAAGCATTATATAAGGGGTTTGGTTCATCAGTACTGTTCATGCTACAATACAGTTTTTCAGAAAATTATTCAATAAAGCATTGATTGCTTTGTTTTCCTCTCCCTTGTGTCTTGTTGATGCGTGGTGATTGAGAAGGCTCATACAGGTCAATTTTTTTGGGTTTTTCAGGATTTGTTCCTTCACCATTAATTTTCTAGATTTCTGTTTTTATCACTGCATATCATTGTGGTGGCTGGTTAATTTCTGGTTTTGGTTACTTGGGCCCTAGACAGTCCGATTGCATCAAATTGAGACGGTGTCAGTTGGTATCAGAGACAAGTCTCAATCCTACGATTTGTGTAGCGAATCCATCTCCCTATCAATGCCTCTCCGAAGAGCTCGTGGTCGTAGGCCAGAGGTTGAGAGGGACGTGGGCAATGAACCAGATCCAAGAAATATTGAGATTCAGAATTTAAGGTAGCAAGTTGAAGGCTGACCCAACACCTAGAGCGTTTGGAGCGTCCGAATCATCGTGAGGATTAAAAACAATGACACGGATGCCGAAGAATTTATCAACCCATTCCATAGTCGATCTCTGGTGAGAAGACGACGGCATATGGAACGTCATAAAAAAACTGATCGAGGTCTAAATATTAAATTGGAAATTTCTGAGTATAATGGCACAATGAAAGGCGATGAGTTCTACGATTGACTAAACACAGTTGAAAAAGTATTTGCATACAAAGATTTGGCCGATCACAAGAAAGTCAAGTTGGTGGCTATTAAACTTCGTGGAAAAGTCGATGCGTGGTGGGAACAACTTCAGAAGTCCCGTCAACACAAGGGAAAGTCGCCGATCAGTTCATGGGAAAAGATGAAGAAATATATGAAGGGGTATTTTCTTCGTTCCACATACAAGCAGATACTTTTTATGCGGCTATAGAATCTCCAATAAGGAAATCGCTCTGTAGATGACTACATGGAGGAATTTCAATACTTAGTGGCTTGTAATGATGTTATGGAAGATGAGGATCAACTAGTGAGGAGGTTTAAGGGTTGATTATGACCATCCATACGGAAGGCCATGGCTTACCATCTTTGTTACACTTTGACAGAAGCCTTTCAGCGTGCTGCTACCATTGAAGAAGCCAGTGCAGTTGAGAATCCGCACACTAGATCATCAGATCGTTCTTCACATCCCATGGCAAAGGATGCTAGTGGGTCTAGACCTTATAGACAGCAAGGTAAAGTTGACCAGGTTAGTAGCCAATCAACTCGACCTAACCAAATGGGTCAACGAGCTACTAATACAAACGATAAGGGCAAAGGTAAGGTGACCATCCGATGCTTTAAAGGTAATGAGTATGGTCACATATCCTCAGAATGCAGAAAGCGAGAAATTCATGTTGCTGAACAAGAAGAACAATCAGACACACTATCCTATGTAGCGGATGTTGACCGGCCTGAATTTGATAATTCCGGAGCCGACGATGACACTATCTATGGTGATGGGGGTCAATCTTTAGTGATTCACAAGACTTTATTTTCCTCAAAGGCACCACAAGAAGATGAATGGCTTTGCACTAGCATCTTCCACACCACATACACTGTCAAGGACCACAAATGCCACTTAATTGTGGATGGGGGAAGCTGTGAAAATGTTGTGTCGCAGGAGGTTGTGAGCAAGCTCAAAATTCCAACTGAGAAGCATCTGATTCCCTACATGCTTTCGCGGTTCAAGCGCGGCAATGAGGTATCAGTAACCCTTAAAGCTTTAATTTATTTTTCTATTGGTGGTAGGTATTGTGATGATGTGTGGTGTGATGTCGCCCCCATGGATGTATGTCATATATTGTTAGGGAGACCATGGCAATATGACTGTAGGACCCTTCATGATGAATATAAAAATACTTTTACCTTTTATAAAGATAATCAAAAATTGTTTTGGGTCCTACCCGTTAGAAACTACTTACCAAACCCAACCTTAAGGGGGAAGTGAGACGCCTCTCTACTGCTCAATTTTTTGAAGAAATTCAAGAAATCGGAACTGTCTATGCTTTGGTTGGAAAAGAAGTATCTAATGATGTGAACATTCCAAAAGAGATCGATTGAGCCTTTAATGCAGAGGTTTAAGGATGTATTCCCTAACGAGTTGCCCCCGGGATTACCACCTATGAAAGACATTCAGCACCATATTGACCTTGTGCCAGGGGCTAGTTTACCAAATCGGCCAGCTTATCGAATGACTCCAAAAGAACATAAGGAGATCAATCGACAAGTTACCGAACTACTTCAATGTGGATACATAAGGGAACGCATGAGCCCAAGTGCAATTCTAGCCCTTTTGACTCCTAAGAAGGATGGCTCATGGAGGATGTGTATTGACAGTAGAGCTATAAATAAAATCACTATTAAATACCAATTCCCTATTCCACGATTGGATGACATGTTGGATATGCTAGCTGGTGCCAAAGTGTTTTCTAAAGTGGATTTAAAGAGTGGATACCATCAAATCCGAATTAGACAAGGAGATGAGTGGAAGACAACTTTTAAGATTAGAGAAGGGTTATATGAGTGGCTGGTCATGCCATTTGGACTATCAAATGCGCCTAGTACACTCATGAGGGTGATGACTCAGGTGCTTAGACCCTTTATTGGAAAGTTTGTTGTTGTGTACTTTGATGATATTCTAGTCTATAGCCCAGATGTGCCCACTCATAAGGATCATCTCCAAAAATTATATGAGGTGTTGAAGAGAGAGAAGTTAAATGGCAATCTTAAGAAGTGCAGTTTCATTACAAATAGATTGGCCTTCCTTGGGTATGTGGTGACATCAGATGGTATTATGGTGGATGATGAAAAGCTCAAGGCCGTGTGGAATTGGCCTACACCTTTTAATGTGCATGATGTAAGGAGTTTCCATGGATTGGCTTCATTCTATCGCCGATTTGTGAGAAACTTCAGTTCTATTGTTGCACCTATCACCGATTGCATTAAGAAAGGAACTTTTATATGGACCAAAGAAGCCGATGAAAGTTTCCGATTGATTAAGAAGCTGCTGACTGAAGCTCCAATCTTAGCCTTACCTGACTTTGATAAGGTATTCCAAGTAGATTGTGAAGCCTCTCATAATGGCATAGGTGGAGTATTAAGTCAGGAAAATCGACCTATTGCATTTTACAGTGAAAAATTGAATGGGGCAAGAATCAATTATTCTACCTATGAGAAAGAGTTTTATGCCATTGTTCAAGCTCTTAGACATTGGCGTCACTATTTGATTTAGCGGGAGTTCATTTTATTTTCAGACCATGAAACCCTCAAGTACATCCATGGTCAACATAAGCTGATTCCCAAACATGCCAAATGGGTTCCATATTTACAGGAGTACACATTCACTATAAAGCATAAAGAAGGAACACAAAACAAAATGGTTGATGCACTAAGTCGCAAAACTTCTCTTCTAGCTACTTTAAGGGTGAAAGTGATTGGATTTGGTCTCTTTCCTGAGATGTATGTTGATGGTGCAGATTTTGGGAAAATATGGGCAGATGTGCAAGATGGTTTACATAGCGATTATATGATACATGATGGATTTCTTTTAAGAGGTTCACAATTATGTATTCCTAATTGTTCGCTGCGGGACCGCATTATTATGGAGTTACATGCTGGAGGATTAGCAGGTCATTTTGGGTGTGACAAAACAATTGCAATGGTAGAGGAGAGTTATTATTGTCCTAATTTGCGGCGTGATGTGGCGAAATTTGTGGAACGATGCAGAACTTGTCAGGTATCGAAAGGGCAGTCCCAAAATATAGGTTTCTACACACCTCTTCCGGTTACAAAGGCACCATGTGAAGATGTCAGCATGGACCTCGTGTTGGGTCTTCCGCGGACTCAACGAGGTATGGATTCTATTTTTGTGGTTGTTGATAGGTTTTCCAAGATGAGCCATTTTATTCATTGCCGTACAACTTCCGATGCAACGTATATTGCAAATTTATATTTTCGAAAAGTCCTTCGATTACATGGCATTCCGAAGAAAATCACCTCTAATCGAGATACAAAATTCATGAGTTACTTTTGGTGAACCTTATGGAGGTAGTTGGGGACCGATCTACGCTTCAGCAGTGCTTATCATCCCCAAACGGATGGACAGATAGAAGCTATTAATCAAAGCCTAGGCAATCTCTTACGAAGCCTAGTGAAAAACAAGCCAAAGCAATGGGATATGACAGTTCCACACGCTGAGTTTGCCCACAACAGCTTGCGCAACAGGTCCACCGAAAGGAGTCCATTTGAGATCGTCTATGGATCCAATCCCTCCAATGTATTGGATCTTGTGCCGATCCAACGAGCTGAAAAGGCTAGTGAAGATGCAGAAGAGTTGGCACAGCGCATCAAGGATATCCATCGGGAGGTGTGAAAGAAAACTGAAGCTAGCAATGCTAAATACATGGAAGCAACAGATAGAGGACATCGACAACAATTGTTTAAGGTCGGAGATTTGGTACGGCTTCACAGGCGCAAATAAATACTTCCAGTTGGAACCTACAACAAACTAATCGGGAAGAAGATGGGACCATATAAGCTGGTTTGGAAAATTAATGACAATGCTTATAAACTCAAGCTACTGAATCATATCAAGACAGCGGATGTACCCAATGTCCAAGATCTCACACCTTACAAAGGAGATGATGCAGTTCTTGATATTAGTGATGTTGAGGAGAGTGCAAACTCGAGGGCGAGTTCTTCTCAACCAGGGGAGAATGATGTAGAATTTGATGATGAAGATATCATTGTGCTAGTTGAATCCTATATGGCACAATTGGAGCATCCTAAGATGGCCGGCAAGGGTCCCGACAAGTTTTGATTGAAAACTTGGGCCCAAACAGTTCATATTTTAGTTTACAATTATACAACAGGGACTGTTTTGGGAATGTAGAGAAGTATAAGGAGTGTTTTACAATTTTTCAGAAAAACTCAGAACATAAAAGGGGTCTCACGTGCTCTGATTTCAAGCCACAGTTTGGTGGGTCAAACTAGACCCAATCTAAGAAAGGACACCACCAACAGGGTCGACCATGAGGGCTCTTTCAAATGGTGCAGGTGCTTCCATCAAAGGATGGCCCATTTGGGCCCCACATCACATCTATTGCAAGACATCTATGGCGATCTGGGCCATGGAAAGTTGTTATTTTATTTGATTTCTTTTATAATTACTAGCATGTTTAAGTAAGAAACTCTTCCTAGGACTTCTAATTATTGTTGGCAACCAATTATAGCAGGATTACTAGGGGTTTTTTTTTGTGGTTTTAAGCATTATATAACGGGTTTGGATCATCAAAACTGTTCATGCCACAGTACAGTTTTTCATAAAATTATTCAATAAAGCACTGCTTGCTTTGTTTTCCTCTCCCTTATGCCGTGTTGATGCATGGTGATTGAGAAGGCTCATACAGGTCAGTTTTTGGGTTTTTCATGATTTGTTCCTTCACCATTAAATTTCTGGATTTTTGTTTTTTATCACTGCATATCATTGTGGTGGCTGGTTAATTTCTGGTTTTGGTTACTTGGGCCCCAAACAGTCCGATTGCATCAAATCGAGACTACGTCAATTTCTCAGATGTACCACATTTTACTTAAATTCTTATCTTGCATGCTGAGATTAATATTCTAAGATGCACAATCATAAAAAGTAGGGGTCCTAAAGTCTCATTAAGCATACAATCGTAGTATTTCCCCTTCAATAATCCAAGTTCAATATTTCTAAAGTGAAATCCGAACCATGAACAATATATTTCTAAGTAAGAGGGTTCCCATAGTAAAAGCGGATTGAAGATTCACATTAGATGAGCCCAAACTTATCAAAATAAGATTCCAAATGGTTCTCATCAAACCACCCCTACTTTAGATCTTACTAACTCATCAAAAAGCGAGGCTAATTAGAGTTAAAAGTACACACTCAAATCTGCTTTATCTGGTGGATAGGGATTCTTTTAGGGCCCGTTTGGCACTTTACTAATACAATACAAGTCAAGTAAAGCCTCTATTTTCCAGACAAGATGTCACATCAAATGCACTTTATTCAAAATTCCCCCCATCTTTTTTATATAAAAAGTCAAAAAGCAACTACCTTTATCCACTAAAATACAAAAATACTCCACTTTTTCATACAAAAAGTCAAAAAGATTCCATAACAAACAACTAAAAATAAAATACCATCATAACCCACTTATATTTTATTCTTTCTTTAAAATCAACTTTACTTAACTTGACTCAATTAGTAGACTTACCAAATGGGCCCGTAGGGTTACCAAACTTTAATTAGATGTATCTGATGAAAGTTTTGGACACTCCACATCATGCCCAGAAAGTCTAGATCGGAAGGTCACACTAGACCTTCTCTAAGAACCAGTAAGAACATAAATTTAGGTACGAGGATCGGTTTTGAACCTTAATTCGCTTATTTATGAATATGTTATGGGTCAACTACACCAGTGATAACCGTCTAATTAGTACATCAATCTGACCCACATTTTCCTTGGCCCCCTATTGCCCTTTGTTATGGCCCAATCACGAGTCGGACCTCAATTTGACCAAGTAGATACAGATCCCCACTATATCAATTAAGTAACAGTCAGATAAACACTTTAAATGATTCTCTTGATTGAGTATCATGCCAATTTAATTGGATATTAACATAATCGATGATACTATTTAATCTGGTCAGATTTGGGTCCAATCAGTGTGATCAGTAAGCACTTAGATCTTAATTATGATGAACTAAAATAATATGTGGCCCAATTCTTCTATGTATTGCCCAAGATAAGTTACCAATAAGAGACTGACTGGCCAGATGGATTACTGATATTGACCCTTGTTGCCCAATCTGTCGACAGGACAAATGAATCATCAGACCATCTGTTTGCTTCATGTTCCTTTGCCAGACAAATTTGGAACCTGTTGCCCTCTACAATCCAAACTCCTTTAATTTCTGGTTCGATTTCATATTGGTTCTGGAGTCTTGCATCAAAGGAAAATCGCAGACTGGGAATTTTTCTAATGTGGTACCTCTGGAAGGCTAGAAACAACTATATTCTCCAATATTCTCCAGTTAACCCCTTTCATGTTAAAGCTAAAACTATTTCTGCTATCCTTGAATGGAATTTGTCTCAAATTTATGCAGGTCCGGGATCTACCGCCACTGCCAGAATGGGTGAAACTAAATTTCGATGGGGCCTATGACCACCTGTAAGATCCGGCCCCGCCATTAATTATATTTATTATTAAAATATTATTATTATATTAATTTAATGTATTTTAGTTATTTAAGTGGGTAGGATTAAGTGGGTCACACGTTAGATAGGATTCTTGGATTAGTAAGTTGGGTTAATGGGTAGATGACCTGACCCGCAGTTTTGACCCAATGACTTAAGCCCAGAGGATATTCCCTTTTAACCTAATCCCTATTTTAACTAATCTCACGTCTTTATCCCTCCCCACTTATCTTTCTGCAACTCCTCCTGTAACTTATTCGTCTTCTTCCTCTTTCAACTTCCCAAGCCATTCCAGTTTTAGGATCCAGCCATCAGAATCAAGATCAGAGGATACCAACATTCTTGGCTCAACTTTCTTATTTCAGGTAACCCTCTCCTCAAATCATTACGAGTAGATCTGTATTCTTGGGTTATTCCCTTTTTCTTTCCAATGCTAGGTTTTGGGTAGGAATATCATAGATCTGATCACATGAGTATTTCTTTCTCATCTCTTATGTCAGATTGGTGATGGGGTTATTCTTGAGCGCTGTGGAAATCTCAGTTTGGGTATTGGTTATGATCTGTTGCATTTTCCTCAAACTCCAGTAAAAGGCAAGTACCTAATTATAAATTGTAAATTTAATGCTTGTGTTCTTCTTGATTCATATGTGGATGCATATAGAAATCGTTTGATGCCCTTTTTTTTTAGAAGATAATGTGGTTATGCGATTTCGATTTTCTTTGTATTGATTTTTGTTTCAACTGCTACTGTTACATCACTTTTGTTTGAGTTTCAAAACCCACTTTTCCACAACTAAGACTCTGTAAATCGGATAGTAATGTGGATATGTTGGCTGGATTTGGACTCAATACAGTCCATTGGAAAACGGCAGAGAACCATGGAAGTAGTTCCCGGACGCAGGGAGTTTGGGGACTTTTCGTGTGTTTGACTGTGGGACCCACTTGGACCATTAAATCTTGATCAGATCCCTACATCTTGAAGAGTGGACCTGGGCGACCTTACGGATGTAGGCTGATCGTGGACCCTTGATCAATGGGGTCCACAACGTTAACAAATGCAATGCCAGACGACGACTCTGTTTCTAAAAAATGTGCTGCTGCAGGGTTTAAGTCGATGGATCAAGTTTTTGGGTGGTGTGAAGGTACATAGAAAAGGTGGGTTGCTATGGGATAAGGAGAATGGGATGATGGAGACGTGTGGGGGTGGGATAGATGAGGTAGGTTGATCATAGCTAACACTTGGCCAAAAAAAAATAAAAATAAAAGGAGTGATGAGTCCTGTACATCTGTGGTGACAGTACATGCCTTGACTTTTAAAACTTATGGCCATTAAATCTTGGATTTACAAAGAGAACCATTAGTTTTAATGAATTCAAATTAGACCCCTTTAGCTTATTTTATAAAGAATTGATTTGGGAGATATCTTAGGTGGGTCCTTGAGTTTTCTAAAATTATAGACCAAGATTATTTTTATTTGCAAATTAATATTAAATGACATATTAGGTTTTAATGTGTTAAAATTATATTTTTATTAATTGAATCAATGGACTAAGTAAATACCGTAAGGGGCAAACGGTATCTTACTAACATGGGGTTTAGCACTTTGTATGACCTCAAGGAAATCCTAATGGATTCGAGTTCAACCCATCTCTATTGGGAAACCCTTAAGTGGGTCTATGCACCATTGATGGAAAAAGGGATGCGTTGATCTTATATTTATTAGAGATTTCTATGGTTGTGGGGTATGAGACCTTATGTTTGACCTTCGGATCGATTCGTAATTACGTCTTAACCTTCGCATGCATATATATGTTGATTTAGGATATGTACTCCTTTAGATGCATACCCTATTATGTATTATGGACTATAAAGTGGCTCGGCAAATTTTGTATGACGATTTGATTATGATATGGGATGTGGAATGACCAGCACTTTACTTTGACTTAGGACTCTTGTGTTGGAGCTTTATTATTCAGGTCTATTATGCTTATATGTTTATGTTTATGTGGGTCATTTATGGACGACTGCAAATCGATATATGGACGGTTGATCACCGATGTGACCGGATCACTTATAATCCGCTTTGAATGTGAACAGGTTATCCTGATTTTTTTTTAATTCGATCGGTTTATGACCACCGACGTTATGGACGGGCTCTCCCGATTTATTTAGGGTTGACCACCCAAAACAGGGATACTTGTCTTCGTGTGAATCATATTGCTCATTTTGTTTTATTTGGATTAGGCTATACGTCCTTTCTTGTCATCATTTCTGTCACTACTTCTATATGATCGCTCTCGTTTATATTCTTCTCGTTGTTGTATTAAATTTTGAATTATGATTATGTACTTGCTGTTTACTTTGTAATATTTGGTGCATAGGTACCGAACCCTACTTTACTCAGGAGACGGAGGAGGATCAAGCGTTTCAAACGTTTGAGCCAACTGATGAACCCGAGTGGGATGCCGGAGACGGTTTCGGAGCCGTCTGAGCCTGCATGAGGGTGAAAGTCATCTTAGCAATTCTTTAGATGAACTTTCTTTAATGATAAACATTTCTTTAGTAATTGTTTTATTCATTCTGCAACTTTAACAATTAATGTTTATTTGATTTTCGTGTTGGATCTTATTTATGATCATTGAATACCAATTGATTAAGCTTCCACTGCATTTAATGAAATTTATTTCGACTCATCACAGGTTGAAATTTTTTTGTGGGTCCACTTTTTGGAAGCTTGTGTTGTATTAAACACATGAAATTTAAATTTAATTTAATTTTTCACGTTTTTCCCCAATTCGTATTTTGGGGGACGTGACACCACCTGACGGGGAAAGCGGGCATTGGTGGATTGATCAGAGATCCATATGGAAACATTCTCATGGCATACACATGCGAGGTTCGTACTGTGTACCCCTAGAGGCAGAAATGTTGGCACTTCAACAAGGCCTGCAGCACGTGAAGGACATCGCACCATAGGCTTTACAAGTCGAAGGAGATTGCTTAGTGCTCGTCACATCTCTTCAGAACTCAAGAAATTTATCTTGGGATATGATGCCCCTGTGGAAGCGAACAATGCACATGCTCTCATCTATGGAAACTGGACAATTCATTATTGAAAGCGTACTGCTAACCGAGTGGCTGATGAACTTGCGAAGTATGACATGCTTTCTGAGAATGAGATAAGGAACACGCTGCCTCCACATATTCGACTAATCCTAGATGAAGAACGGGAGAGAGCTGCTCACTACACTCGTTCTTTTTACTACCACCCAACTGCTAGCCCAGCAGAATCACGCACCCCTTACCTTCGAGCGTCCACTTCAGGCACAATTTCACTAGGAGAAGGCAGGCGGACACAATCTATGGATTAATGATAATGGCACAGCTGAGGAAAACAGTGCTTTCTGCTACTGGATGCGCAATTGTATGGGTTTTTTGGGTCTTTACCAGTAGGAAGTTTTTTGTTTTTTCAATTCACTCTTGCTTTTCTACTGAGGCAACGATCTTTATGCCTCAGAACTACCCTGTAACGCTCACTAAGCTTTATTAATACATTTCCGTTTTAGAGCAAAAAAAAAAAAGCAAAAAGGTCTCATAGAACCTTCTGTAAGGCTAGGATGTATAGGGGTACATGGTAAGAATTTTAGCCACAAATGGGATAAGCTCAGGGTCCGATTTGGTTCAGTTAGTTAAACCAATAGATACCGTTTAATGAGTTGGGTCTACATACCCGACCCAAAAATTGAACCATTGGGCCCAAAACGGGTCAAACCCAACCTGACCTGGGCTTAACCTGGCTCGACTCAGAATCATACCAACAACATCAAAATGTTCCGGGCGTTAAGCTTGTAGATAGCGCAAAGAAGAGTGCACTATGGAATGCATAGTTAATCGCATGCAATATGAGGCCCACTTTGGTTTTCAATCAAATCTACTAAATTCAATTACTTATTGGCCAACTTAGAATTCAATCAATTTTTATATTAGAAATCTTAGATCTTATTAAATAAAAAAACACAAGAAACCGATGCTTAAATTAATTTTGATACTACAATGCATATATATATATATATATATATAAATCAAAGCATAAGTGAATAATAAATTTAAATCATATTAAGAACCATAAATCAAAAGACAAGAGAGGGTGAACTCACATACAATATATTCACACCTAACAATCAAGGAGATCACGATAACACGCTATATGAATTGAATGGATTACATGAGATCGTATCATGGGTCACACAAAGCATATCTTAACCATAGATTAATTATTATAAAGAGATGATTATGAAAAAAATTAGATCAAAGGAGCCTTGAATGTAGATCACTTACCTCATATCCATGAATAGATTGAAAGTTCCAATTCTTAGGTCACGTTTGGGAATTAAATCTTTGGGGAAAAGATTTTCGATTTTCCTAAAGAAATGGTAAATTCATGTTTAGCAATTGTGAATTCTTGAGGATCTAGATGAATGAAAATCTTCATTTGTTAGGATTTTCAGATCCGATCACCCCCGAAAAATTTGAAAATCATCATTTAAGTGGATTTGCACATTGAACTTTATTTTTCTCAACCATATCCATAGATACATACCAATATTAATGTAAAATTATCAACTATACAAATTCCTAGTGAAGAGTCCTTGTTCTAGTGGTAGTGGAGAATCATCAGATCTATGGATTCCTCGCATCTTCCCAAACATGCTCTAAATGAAAGACCCCGCCTTTGATCATCCCTTACTTATGGCATAGAGAAGAAAGAGGTTGTTTCTATGTGAGGAAGAGAGGAAATAAATGAAAGATGAGATTTTATATCCTTCTTGGTCATCATGCCCATAAATGCCATGGTCAATTCCCATTAGTTTCATTTAAGAGATTTTTTTAAATATCTCTCCCCCTTCCTTAATGCCATGTGTTAATTCCCATTAATTTCATTTAAGAAATTGTGCCCAATATCTCTCCACCTTCCTTTACGTCATAGGTCAATTCCATAATTTCATAAAGAAAATCATCTAATCATTTAGTGGACCACACTAAGATAAATGATTTCCAAATTCTAATTTTGTTTTGGTAAATATAGTTCCAAATTCTCTTAAAATTGTAATTTGGCCCTACATCTACAAAATGATTCTCTATATCAATTAATTCACAGGGTCTGCTTATTACTGTCATTTAATTAAACTGTGCCACATCAAAGCAACTAATTAGCTAGATCAAGCTGATCCCCTTTATTAAGCCAGATCTGGAATCTGGCCCTTACACTTTACAAAGCCAAGTGTTTTAAACTTTTAAGGCTTTTGTGGCATTTCATCTGTTCCTTGTCCTTTTCATTTGGATTCTCATTGGTTGGAATCAGGGTCGAATGAGCTATTTTGGACTTAGTAGGCCCATATGGCCTGTCGTAAGTAGAACATCCCTCATACCATTGGGGCATGTGTAGTGTAGTGAACCAAGCAGAGTGGATCTTTCATAGGAGTATCTTGGTCCTCACATTTGTATTAAACGTTAGCTCTCATGTAATTGGTTGTATATCGGTCCTTGTCTTTCTAGTGCAACCTTGCTTCATCCACAATCTTCCACAATCTGCAAACAATCTTTTCTACCAAATACATTTTATTAATGTTTGTGTGGAGCAACTCTTAATGCGCAAGTTATGCAAAGGCTAGCAATAATGCCAGCTTGTGTTCCGTTTCGGCTATATACGCCACGGCACGAACACTGGAGCGCTTGCCGAGACCGGCACTGGTGGCTACCGTCTCGGCCATATGCTTCGTCAAAAGAGATGTGCATCTCGGCTACAGCTGAGGTGATGAGCAATTACCCATAACAGGCAAAGACAGCCACGCCTGACATTTGGACACGTGACAAGGTACAGGTACGCGCTGATGGGACAGATACACCATCTAAGCCGTCCACCCTCATCAAATCTCTGACAGAGCCACATCCAATGGTTGCAGCCATATCAGGACAGGGCCCAAGAAAGGATTCGATGAGACCCCAGCCGTCAACAGGTCAAGGCAAGATCAGGCCCAATGTGACTAGCATTTAATGCAGCATGGGCTGATCGGACCCTCATTTAATGCAATGTGGGCTATGACGGACCCTCAACGATTGCTTTATGGGCTAATGGGACCTTAGCAGTCAAATCATGAGGCCCACTAACAGGCATCCAAGATCTTTCTCATATAAACTGAATTACCACCCAAAACCAGGTATGCATACATGCATGCAATTTCCCAGTCGTTACTCTGCCTCTCTTCTTCTCCGACCTTCGTCCCTGCACTAACTTAGGCATCGGAGAGCCCTGTGCTGCCCACAGCCAGGGTCCTTTAACTGCTTCTTCTCCCCTTTCAGGTCCCTAAAGCGGATAGCTCTCTCCAGTCACTTGGATAAGTCCTCAAAGGCTCCCCCTAATCTTGTGGGCTAACATTTTCAGCACTTACAATTGGCGCTGTCTGTGGGGAACGATTTGCAGAGTCTTTCCTGACATCATGACTAAGAGAGCTGCGAAAGGCGGAGAAACATCCAAAACGCTATGAACGGGACCATCCTCTGTCATCCTTCCTGCCAAGAAAAAGGGCGAGAAGAAAATTGTTGCAGACACTGTTGCAGACGATTATGATGAACGTGGTTCCGTCCCAATCGACGTCCAGGAGCATAACCTTCTCTCGGAGTCACTTTCGAGGGGAGTAATAGCGTCCCTTCGGTGAGGAGACCCTCGGCAGCAGTCTAGAGAGGGTCATCAGTCGGGTAAGGCCCCTTTGCTGGAATGAGCCCCACGCAGTAAGTCTCCAGTAGTGAACATGCCAGTTCTCTCCGACCATCATGAGAGCGACGGAGATGACGCTGACGAAGACTTTGACCATACCCTTGAGGAGATTCGAGCACAAAATGCCACCATTAGAGAAAAAGACGCTCTGATCCGCCAACTTCAGTAGCGGCTGTAAAGAGTGACAGGCTCAACCTAGCAGTAGCAGTCGCAGCGACATGTCGAGGGGAGAGCTTCTCGTAGCAGACGCACCGCTCCCCTCGAGAGAGATCTGAGTCTTCACCTGAACGAGAAGAGGCGTGATCGAGCTCGCGATGAAGGCTCGAGCACCAGTCGCAGCCTTTCAAAGAGAGTGTCGGAAACCATTCCAGAGGATAAATACGACAACCAGGAGTGGCTCAACAAGCGCATCAGGCGGACAGTCCAGCGCAACTTGGAGGTGGCTGGTCTCACCCGAGACCAACAGGATGCCTGCAAGTTCATCGATCTCGACTCGTCCCCCTTCTCTCACGACATCAGGAATTATCCCCTTCCGGGGAAGTACACCATCCCAAGGTTCGTCACTTATGACGAGACTTCGGATCCGGCAGCGCACCTTCGACACTTCTCCCAAAGGATGTCTGTTTGGGGGGACGAGGGCCAATTGAACTGTCGAGTCTTCTCCTCCAGTTTGGGTGACCTCCCCTTGAAATGGTTTTGTGTGCTCCCAGAGGGGTCCATCTCAAATTGGCAACAGCTCCAGCAGTCCTTCATGAAGAAGTTCCAGGCCTACAGAGCCATGCCGAAGTCGGATGCAAACATTATGGCCTTGAAGATGAAACGAGAGGAGAACATCACCTAGTTCGCCAAGCGATTCTGGACAGTCTACAGCTAGATCGAGAACTCCAAAGACGAAGTAGTGATCTTCACCTTCCAAAACTCCCTACTGCCAGATAGTGATCTTCGCAAAGATCTGGCCAGGAACCCTGTGTCCTCCATAACAGCGCTAATGGCCATAGTCAACCGCTACATTGCTCAAGAGGACGACCAAATCCAAGCTCGGGAAAGCTTCGGGGTCGCGCAGAGAGACCGAGATGGAAAACCCTCGAAGAAGGACAAGGGATCGTTCCGAAGGGAGGAGTCAGACAGACGCTGGACACCAGCTAGTTCGGCGAAGGCTCCAGCATCCACCTCGGGAGGAAACAAGAAGTTCATGCTGTCCGTAGACCCCTACAGAGCAGTCAACACTATCTTCAAGGAGCCCATTCACAAGATCATGAACAAGATCAAGTCGAAGCCGTGTTTCAGCTGGCCGCAGCCCATGAGAGGAGATCCGTCTTCCCGAGATCAGAGCAGGTTTTGTGCATATCACAAGCAGGGCGGGCACAAGACCGAAGAATACAGAATACTGAGGTCACACTTGGAGAAGCTCGTCCAAGACGAACACCTGCAGGAATACATCAAGGTGGGCGCCAGGGATGACAGCCGGGCTTCACGCCGAGACGAGAGGGGCCAAGACAGTGATGAGTCTGAGAAACTCATAAATGTCATCCATCTAGCTCCCCATCCCAAGGGGATTAACCGAGCTCGCGCCGAGTCCAGGCGAGCCTCCCATAGTGAGCAAGTGATGGCGGCCGAACTCGGCTCAACTCCCAAGAGGGCACGAAAAGAGCGGCCTAAGATCTGGTTCTCAGATGCAGACTTGGAAGGGGTCCAGCTCCCCCATAACGACCCGCTCATCGTCACTCTGAAACTGAAGAACTGCACTGTGCAAAGGATCCTCGTCGACCTCGGCAGTTCATCCCAGGTCCTCTACTTCGATTGCTTCAAAAGGATGGGCCTGACGGAGAAGGACCTGCAGGAAGCTTAAACTCCCTTCATAGGCTTCAGTGCCAAGCTGGTGTACCCTAAGGGAAGGGTAACCCTTAGAGTCCAAGTCGGTGGAGCATCCGTGATGACAGACTTCCTGGTGGTTGACGTGCCCTCGCCTTTCAACGCCATAATGGGCAGGACCTGGCTCCACGGTATGGAAGCAGTCCCTTCTACTCACCACTAGAAGCTAAAGTTTCCATCAGAAAGTAGGAATGACAGGGTGGAGATAATTACAGTCCAAGGAGACCAGCAGATGGCCAAGCAATGTCTGATGGTCGTAGTGTCCGGGGAACGAGAGCCCATGCAGGTCAACATCGCCGAGATGGAGAAGAAATTGGATGAGGTCGGCCAGGACCCGGAGACGAAGAGAGTGGAAGACTTGACCGAAATCAGGATTGACCCAAACGATCCAGAACAGTTCTTCCTGCTCGGAAGCCAGCTCGCGGAGCCAGAGAAGTCAGAGTTTGTCCATTTTTTTGTGCGCAACAGAGAAGTCTTCGCCTGGACACCCCATGAGATGCCTGGCATTGACTCTGAGGTCATGTGCCACAAGTTGAATGTGGACCCTAACCATAAGCCGGTGATGCAGAGAGTTGTAGGACTGGGGTGCCACGGATAGAGGTCGTGATCGAGGAGGTGGACAAGCTGTTAGAAGCTGGAGTGATCAGAGAAGTCCAGTACTCGGCCTGGTTAACCAACACGGTGGTTGTCAAGAAGAAAACAGGCAAGTGGAGAGTGTGTGTCGACTTTACTGCCCTCAACAAAGCTTGCCCCAAGGACAGCTTTCCTCTCCTAAAGATTGACCAGATGATCGACGCCACCGCTGGACATAACAGATGAATCCAGATCAGATCTCAGCCATTCTTAGAGTGCAGAGTCCTATCGCTGAGAAGGAAGTCCAGAAGCTCACTGGCATGGCGGCCGCACTGAATCGCTTCATCAGCAAATCCTTAGATAAGTGCCGGCCTTTCTTTCAGCTCCTTAGGAAAAATTTAAAATTTCAATGGACCCTAGAATGTGACCAGGCCCTGCAGAAACTCAAGGCCTATCACTCTTCACCCCCTTTGCTCTCAACTCCGATGCATGGAGAAGTTTTGTACTTGTACCTGGTGGTCTCTGATCATGCGGTGAGCTCGGTCCTCGTTAGAGAAGAGGACAAGCTTCAAAAGCCAATTTATTATACGAGCAAGATCCTCATTGATACCGAGACCAGATATTTACCTTTAGAGAAGCTCGCGCTAGCACTCGTTAGTGCCTCGCGCAAGCTCTCCCATTATTTCCAAACTCACACTATAGTGGTTGTTACGGAACATCCACTTAAATCTTTTTTTCAAAAAGACTGACTTTTTAGGAAGAATCTCCAGATGGGCTGTCGAACTGGGATAGTACGATATTCAGTATCAGCCCAGGACAACGATCAAGGCCCAAGTGTTGGCAGACTTTCTCGTGGAATTCTCTCCGAGTTCGACACCAACCCAGCTCGACGCCGAACTGGGGGGCAGGGGGCATGAAGCGCCCACGGGCTCTGATGAACAATCACAAGGCCAAACCCTCACCCTTGTTTGGAGAGTCTTCGTCGACGAATCCTCCACTTCAAGAAGAGCTGGTGCAGAAGTTGTCCTCCAGTCTCTAGAAGGGTTGGTCATCGAGCAGACTTTGACCCTGGATTTCAAGGCGTTAAACAATGAAGCTAAGTACGAAGCCTTAATAGCAGGACTAAATAGCGCCAAAATGCTCGGAGCTCAGTGATTTGCAACTGGTGGCGAACCAGCTGACTGGGAACTGCCAAGCTCGCAACGACAGGATGGCCGCTTACCTAGCCCTTGCAAAGAAAATGCTCTCTCAATTCCAGATGGCCGAAATCAGGCAGATAGGCAGAGAGTCAAATTCTCACACCGATGCCCTTGCTAACTTAGCCTCTGCTGTCGAGGCAGGAAGGAGAAGAAATATTGAAATAGGATCGTTGGCCATGCCCAACGTAGAGCTCCATCCACCTCGGGAAGTACTGTGCCTTGATCTCGGCCCGAGCTAAATGGATCCCATCATAGCATACTTGCAGGATGATCAGCTCCCCGAGGACAGGAGCGAGGCTCACCGAATCAGACTCAAAGCAGCTCGGTTCTGGTTGTCTCCGGAAGGTAAACTCTACAGGAACTCATTCATGGGCCCATACCTCCAGTGTGTTCATCCAAGCAGAGTCGAAGACTTCCTCTTTGAAATACACGAAGGGATCTGCAGGAGCCACATTGGAGGGAGATCTCTAGCATACCGAGCTATTAGCCGAGGCTACTGGTGGCCATATATGCAAAAGGACGCGCAAGTATAAGCTAGAAAGTGTGAGAAGTGCCAAAAATTCTCCCACTCCCTCCATCAACCAGCACAGGACCTAAGTCCGCTCTCTAGCCCGTGGCCATTCGCCCAATGGGGGCTCGACATCGTGGGACCACTTCACCGAGCTCTAGGAAATAGGAGGTGGCTAATTGTAGCCACCGACTATTTCACCAAATGGATCGAGGCGGAACCATTGTCTTCCATCACAGAGCAAGATTCCAAGAATTTCGTATGGAAGAACATCATCACGGGGTTCGGCATTCCTAGAGCTTTGGTCTCGGACAACGGGACCCAGTTTGATTCCAACCTCTTCAAGAGCTTCTGCCAAGAGCTCGGCATTGGGAACCACTACTCCACCCCGGCGTACCCATAGAGTAATGGCCAAGCAGAAATCTCTAACAAGGTGGCACTCGACGGACTGAAGAAGCGACTTGACAGAGCCAAGGAAAGATGGGTAGAAGAACTTCCAAGCGTCCTATGGGCTTATAGAACAACTCCAAGGTGCTCCACTTCGGTGACTCCTTTCTCCCTAGCCTATGGGATGGAGGCGGTCATTCCCTTAGAAATCGGCCTCCCAACTCTAAGACTCGAACTCTTCGATCAAGGCTGGAATGAGGCGCACTTAGCTCTGGAGCTGGACTTGGCCGATGAGCGCAGCGAAGCAGCAGCAATCCGGTTGGCCGCCTATCAGCAACAGCTGGCCAGAGGCTATAATCAGAAGGTCAGAGAGAGAAAATTCTCAATAGGCGAGCTAGTTCTGAAGAAGACACTCCCAAGCGACAGGGATCCCAACCAGGGCAAGCTGAAGCCGAATTGGCACGGACCCTTCAAGGTGATTTCTACTGCCGGACAGTTAGCCTATAGACTTGAAGATATGGAGGGCCGATAGCTACCACGGCCATGGAATGCGTCGCATCTCAAGAAGTTCTATTTCTAAAGCTGTACTCTGTACTTGGAAGATTTTCAATGAAAGTAAATTTCTTATTCAAAGAACTTGGCCACCACTATCGGCAGTTCGGCGACGGCGCCACACTGATGAGATCGCCTTAGGGTCGGTATATATACCACGCAGGCGTGAAGCCATTACGGCCACTGATGAGATCGCGTTAGGGTCGGTATATATACCACCCAGGCATGAAGCCATTACGGCCACTGATGAGATCACCTTAGGGTCAGTTTATATACCACCCAGGTGTGAATCCATTACGGCCACTGATGAGATCGCCTTAGGGTCAGTGTATATACCACCCGGGCGTGAAGACATTACGGCCACCGATGAGATTGCCTTTGGGTCGGAACGAGTTCCACCCTGGCATGAAGCCATTTCGGCTAACAGGAGGGTTGATGCGAGACCTTCCACTCGGAACGGTGTCTGAAGGCCAGTGTATCACAGGATCAAGCCTGGGTACGTATCGAACGTATTAGTAAACTTACTGTGCATCAGAGCCGTTACATGACGAAGTGGTGGAACCATAATGGGCAAGGGTAACCACGAAAAGTCGCTGCCTGTTTCACAAGGTATTCCAGCTCGGCCATGCCTCCAACTCGGAACGTATCGAGCCGAGCTTGGCCATGCTTCCAACTCGGAACGTATCGAGCCGAGCTTGGCCATGCTTCCAACTCGGAACGTATCGAGCTAAACCCAAACACTTGTACAAAAAGAGGAAAGTAATAGAAAAAAAAACGCAAGAAGGAAAATGCAAAAGCATCACAGAGCGAGAAAATATACAGTTTGAGAACAAAAATCCAATTGTATTGATTCACTGATATTACAACTGTTCCATTACAATTGAGAGTTAAAAAAAAAGTGAAAAGAATACATCTGGAATTTATGTATCAGCGTCGGTGTCGGCTTCATTGGTGGGAGGGTCTTCAGTAGGAGCTCGGACTAGAGTGGGGGCAGGATCTGGTCCTGGATCCGAGCTTGGGAACTTGGCCGGGTTCTTATAGGCTGGGTCATCCCCAGGGACACCCACCTTGTCGAGTGCGGTGAGCCAGCCAAGCTCCGATGCCTTATTTCGGATGGCCACGACTTGCTCTTCATATTGGGACGTCACCTCTGCCACTCCTTCAACGAAGGCCTTTTAGGTCTCGGCCTCTAGCCTGGCCTTGGTCTCATCATCCAGTTCGGCCAGTTTCTTATTGTATTCTTCGACCTCGGCCTTTGCAGCCTCCATCTCAGCAATGAGACTCTGAGTGAGCTACTCCTGCTCAGCCGCCCTCTTTTTGCCCTCCTCCAAAGTGACCTCCAGGGCCCCTTTTTGCGCCTCTGCACGCTGTGTTGTCGAGCTCTCTCCAGCTGTACGTGGGATCGCTGCACCATCTACAAAAGGACAAGACAGTGTGAAAGAACTGTGGTCAAAATTAGATTTCACAAGGAATTTGAGTTCCCGACACTTACCAGGAGCCCCGCCTGCATTTGTGCCATCGCCAACCCTATGTCGTTGACGCCCCTATGCCTGGCCATGTCTTTTGGCAGTGCATAGGCGTTGGCCAGAGCCGCCATGACGAGGGGGCTCCCGGGTACCTGGTCCTCCACCGTGATTGGCTTCCCAGGACCGAACTGTAAAGCCGGACACCATGGAGCGGGCAGAGGCGGCTGCACCTCAGGGGTTCCAGGGACTTCGTCGGCCGAAGCCTTAGTCCTGGGCCTCTTCCTAGCTCTGTTGTCTCCCTCCTTCGCAACTACCCCGGTTTGCTGTTGACTTTCCGATGTCGAGGGTGGGGAAGGAGCCCTGTCGGCAGTAGGAGCCTAGCGAGTTCGGCTGGGTCCGCCGAACGCTAGCGCGCTCAGATCTTTGATAACGGGATGGTGGCGAGTCGGCATCTCCTCTGCTGCTGGGACGGGAACAGGGCGGCGAGCTCGCCTAATGAGGGGGCTCCCACTTGACTCTGCCTCGGAAGTGGAAGCCTCGACGCCCGATGCGACCCTGCTCACCTCAGGGGTTATCTGGGAAGGGCCCGCCTTGGTCTCGGGCTTGGGCTGAAAGTCCTGAGATCCTAACCCTAGAGGGGGGGGGGGGGGGGTGAATAGGGTGAGCTACAATATGTGACCAATTTTAATTTCTTTAAAATAAACTAGTCACAAGTGATGATTAACAAACAAAATGCGGAAGCTAAAAAGAATCACCACAACGCATTCACCACCACACAATGATTTATAGTGGTTCGGCCTCAATGCCTACATCCAGTACCGGCTTCTGATCTAATCACCCCACCGGATTTCCACTATCTATGCTTTTCAATAGGCTAAGCAATAACCTTTACACAATGTTTTTCATAGGCTAAGCAATAACCTTTACAAATGAGAGATTTCTCAAAAAAGGTGTCTATGCAAAAACACTCTATGAGATACAATTAAAGCTCAATTATAATGCCTCTAAAATAGACGGATATGAAAGTGAGAAACTAACTCACACGAACACTAATTGAATGCAAATGTGTATGCTCATGATGTGTGTCGCGACCCCGGACCGGGAATCCGGGATCGGGACATTAGTGAACAGTGATTAATGATGATTATCTACATCAACAATATACAACTTATATAATTTCCCACAGGTGTCCGCGGTGAGGATATCACAACCTTGCATGAATATTTCTTTTTAGTGCGGAAGCATGTAGCAAATCAAATAGACAACTATCTCTAGTCATGCAAGCATTAACATCAAATATCAAAACTGTATCAGAATGAGCAATGATCTATAACATGTTTCCCAAAAGTTGTTAAAGTTAGACAAAATATCATTTAGTTACATTCCCAAGAATAGAGGCCAACATAGGCCAATATGAACAAAACAATAACCCAAAAGAATGGTTAAATAGTTCTCCCAAAATGTTACGCTTCTCATAGCAGTCTGATGTCTACATGACATTGTCAGCGCGCCACTCAACTAGAGGTTGCGGTTCACCTACCGCCTCCTCTGGCTCCTCCTCAAGGAAACAGGCAACGGGACCTGAGTACCAAAGCAAAGGATCAGACACGACGGTCTGGCAAGAGAGTGAAAAGATACCACAACATATAATAGATGAAATATCTCGAAAAGCAAGGAAATCTGTTTAAGCAAGAACTCTCACAAGATAGATAAATCATTTGCTAGAAAACATGTAAACAAGATAAAACATATGAGGCAACCAAGGAATCAGGAACTAACAAGATGGCAATCACATAAAGCTAAGTCCTTTGTCACTAAAGTGACAACAGTATCACGGGATGTTGATCTCAGTCACACAAGGTGAAGAGAATCAACGCAAATCATATATACAATATAAATATACGGGATGGGACCACGGTAGCGAACCGGGTATTGGGACAGGACCACGGTAATGACCGGGTATCGGGATCCAAACTGCAGCTGGCGGGACGGGAGAGGGATTTCCAAGTCGGTGGATCAAACCGACAAGGTATCCAAGCTTAGTGATGCCGACTCATAGGTTAAACAACAAATCGGGACATATGCAAAATACATCAAGTCTAAGTAAATAAATGAACGGGGCAAGAATACTCAAATGTGTAACCTTCATTTCATATCGGGCAATGAACTTCAGGACAAGTTAATGTTACTAGTGTAACTCTCATGCTTTCGGGAAAACAAATCATTTAAGTAGACCTGGGAAAATGAAGAAAAATAATGAACTATACCATTTCGGGAAAACTGTTGATTTCGAGATCTATTTAAGTGGATAGGGGTCCCGTATGTCGATTATTGAAATGACTTGGTACTCCTTGAATTTGAAGACATCCCGGGCTCCTTATACACTTTAGATTTTCAAACTTCGAATGACATCCTTGTGATATGGTTTCTTTCTCGGATGGCCTCATACAATGCCTAGTGAATCTCCTTTGATCGACAAAGCTCAGCGCTCGAACGAACCGGAGCTTTTCGAAACCTGGGGAATTTCGGTTACCTGGCGGTCAGCCAGCGGCTAGCCGCCGCGGCTGGGCTGCAGAAATGCAGCTTACTGGAAAGCTGACCGCCAAGTGCGGTTAGCTGGCGGTTAGCCGCCGATGTGTTCGGCGGTTAGCCGCTGGCTAACCGTGGAGCTGACCGAGTTCTCAAGTGGAGAAGTGTGCTCTCTGGAAAAGCAACCGTGACATTTCGGCTAGCTGGCGGTTAGCCGCCAGTCACCAGGCGGCTAGCCGCCGGGTGACCGCAGGCTGACCGTCAGGTGCGGGAATCACCCACTGTGTTCAGATTTGAGCCCTTCTCCTCTTCAAAACCATTCTCTCCACTTCCACTTAATCCCTGTAATAACATTGAGCTAAGGGCTCCTCCAATGCCTCTATCTACACTCCTTCAAAACCCCATCATGTGTTCAGTCCATCACTTCTTCCATATCAAGTCCAATACAAAGGAAGGAGGAAGGAAACCATTTCACAAACATTCATTTAGGATATACCCAAAAGACAATAAATGCTCAACCAACATGTTTACAAAACATTAAATGAGACTATCAAGGTGCAAAAAGGGCATTTATTTAAACCATAAACACATTAATGAAAGCATGAAAATCCATAAATGCTTCACCAAACCATTTGAAACTTAAAACACTTCATCATTCACTTGCCTCAAGTCCAAGCTAGCTATACCAAGCCTCAAGTCACCTCTATAGCTCAAATTCAAGCTACAATAAAAAAACCCCCAAAACAACCCTAAAATGGGTTACACAAAGAAAGAAAATGATAGAACTTTCAATAATGCAAATGTAGCTTCTCAAGGGTTAGAGGAACACTAATCTAGGAGATGGGGAAGATTACTTACTTGGATGACCTTCAAAAGAAGAGAACTAGTTCAAGGAAGATCTCAAGGTTGGGAGGTTTCTCCAAAAATGGTATCAAGATGCAGCTTGCAAGGTGGGGAAGGGGTTTATGATCTCCATTTCGAATTTAGTGCAAGATTGGTGAGGATTGGAGAAGGAGAAGCAAGAAGAAGGAAGGAAAGCTGCTAGAAAACCCTAGGTCTCTCTCTTGTGCTGGAAAATGAAAATGGAAAAAGAAGGGGAAGGGTCTCCTTTGTTAACAATGAGAGGTTGGGTCCCACAACTTAAGGAATTAGTTTGCCTGAAATCATCTATTTCGGTACCTCGGACGAAGTCGACGAAGAAGGAAGAAATGATCGTCGAAATATCTAGTTTTCAAAAAGTATATGTTTCACGGGTTTCGGGAATATCAAGTTTTTGGTACATATTTGGTGTGCAATGACTGTTTTACCCTCAAGGCTAAGAAATCGGGTTTCGGGATCTCAAACGGAATCGGGATCAACATGAAAGTTGTAGGGATCATCAAAACAAGTAAAACAGGATTAAAATCATGAATGTAAAAACCTCCGATAAATCCTCAAACATATGCAATGTCATGAAAAGGAACCCCCAAAGAGCCCTACTAACACAAAGCAAATCAAAATCCCCAATACTATATCAAAAGCTATTCCAAACCCAACTTAGCCAAAAACAGTAATCAAGCTTAGCACTAACACGCAACTTAATTAGCAGTAATCGGGTTCACTCGGGTCGGGGTCTTACAATGTGTGTGTGTGATAACTTCAATCAAGTTTAAAAACTAAGCTCAATCAAAATATGCTTAAAGCATTTCAAAGTTTAAGGCACATAAAAGATTTGATTGAAGTTTAATGCAAATCACATGTGTGAATATCAACTTGATAATAATATGAAAATCAAAGGCTCACAAGTTGTATGCAAATGACTAACTTAGAACAAGTGATGCATATACATTGTTGTTTTCAAAACTAAACAAATTTGACTAAGGTTTAAATGAATGAAAACAACAAATAATGTTTCAACCAAGTAAATGAATCATGCTTATAAAAGAAATCAAAGATTTAGGCTAAGCATGATTAATGAAGATTTTAAAACAAAACTTGGTTTGAAATCAAAGTTAAGAATCCAATCTAACTTAGATCAAAGATTAAAAGAAGAATGGATTCAACACATCATAGTTATAATGCTAAAAATCATTTACCAATAATTTGAACAAAGCATATAACATATGATTAAGAAAGGTAAAGTTTACTTAGAGATTTAACTTCATTAATCCAAGCTTTAACTCTCCAAATGACCCCTTGGTCTCTCTTAGTTCATCCCCTTTTCTTTATCTCAAAACACCTCAAAAGAGTCTTCAAAATCTCCACCTTTAGAAAATGAATGAACTTCATTTTATACCCAAAAAGTGGGTTTCAACGAGTGCCCGGTCGACCTGGTACAGAGCCTGGTCAACCTGGCTATAAACGGTTAGAAAAATGACCGTTGGAAGAGCCAACGGCTCTTTGCCCCGGTCGACCACGCAGTGTGGCCGGTCGACCGGCCACACTGCGGGTCGACCCCCTGGGACCAAAATTCCCAAAAATTGCATATTTCAAAGTATTATCTTGATGGAACTTTTGGGCCATTGAATCAAGCTTGGAAACATGTTTAAAATCAAACTAAGTGGTTTAAAAACATGAAACATAAAAAGCCTAAAATGATTTGAAAGATTTAAAACATAGGCTTGCTTGATTTTCTAAAACTCCTTTTCAAAACTAATTACATCCAAGATTAAAAACAAATCATGCATAAATCAATATTTCTTCAAGTCTAAAAACCAATGCATGTATAAATCAAGATTTTAAGATTTTCTAAATCAATGCAAGTGTGAAAATTCAAATGGTGCTAATATGGTAATGCATCCATCAAATTGCAAAACACAAAATCCCCAACAATCTCCCCCTTTGCAATTTGATGGCAACTTACTCAACACCGAATTTACACACTAAGTCTTCAGCTCCCCCTAAGCTGGACAAGTCTTGAGATCTCTTGGATGCTCCTTCTCTTTGCTTGGGCTCTTTTTCTTCAATCTTCTTGATGCTTGGTGCTTGATCATTCTTCAAGCTTTCTCTTCTTCTTTCCTTCTTTAGCCAAGCATCTTCTTTACCTCCCAAGCTTTCTTTCTTTCACCACTCTCCCTTTGACCATGCCTCTCTCTCCCTTTGGCAAGATATGCATTCTCTCCCCCTGTAGAAGATCCTACAATATCTCCCCTTAGGAAGCTTGGACATTCTCTTCCCCTTTAGAGAACTTGAATGCTCTCTCCCCCTTTGACATTAAATTGCAAAGGTACCTACACACATGAAATAAGGAAAATACCAATTAGTAGCACCTGTTAACAAGAGAAATCGAAAATAAAATGCATAACAGGTTATCATGTATGGAAGTAGTCTCTAAGGGTTCAAAGCTAATTCAAGGGTCAATTTGATCAAAACTAATACTTCCTATGAAGGTTTACACTCCCCCTCAATCCATTCTCTCCTTTTGTCAAACTTTTGACAAAGATATAACTATTTGGTTCGAGAAGAAGATGGTTTAACCAATTGAGGGTAAACTTTCGAGGAAAGGATTAGACACATTTAACTATAAGGCACAATATGATCAAATTACCAAAAGAGCAAGGCCAAATAGAAAAGCGATCATGGATACCAATTGGAAAAACAAAGAATACCAATTGAGATTCAAAGATACGTCTATTAAAACAATCACTCTAAAATGGAGTTATAAAGAATATAACTATTAAGATAAATCCGAATTAGAGCTATCCATGATGAAATGGGGTTTACTAAACATAGCATCAAATAATTTCACTATGAAAATCATATGCTATGAAAGTTTTTGAATTCATTTCATTCAATCAATAAATATGACTATCGATCAAGTGCAATATGAGTGAAATGAAATTCAAACTTGAAGCCAACATCTACTAATAACCAACCAAGATTATGAATACATAAACATGATGGTCATGAGATTTACCTATATGAGCAAGAGAGGTGGCAAACATGAAAATTATGATGCTAATGGTGTGTGACATGGAACAAATATATTGCTATCAAGTTCAATCCAATGTACACAAGGTCTATCATATTCACAAGAAATCAAATCAATCGAAAATTATACCAAATGAAACCATTTGAATTTGAAAACATAATTAAGAGCAAGGATGTGACAAACACAAAATTCCATCAAGCATCATAAATGGATATTCATCACTTTTAAAGATATAACTAAGGAGCATAGTGATGAACAAGGTAAATTGCAATACGAAATGATATAACTTGGTAATGCATGCAATTTTCAAAGTTTCAAAATCATATGAATTCAACATCTAAGATATCCATCAAACATATAGAAATACGAGAAATGGATTTCAAAGAGTTTCATATGATCAAGAACACTACTATGAAGTTGAAACATGTATAAGGATGACATCACTTAGAGAATAAACATGAATCAACATCATAACCATCCAAAAAAAAAAATGACTAGAAAGCATAAAGGATGGATTTGGGTACTAGTATGGTTTCTACAAATATAACTAATATCACAACCATACATGGAACCAAATGACATTTGCATATAAAAAGAATGTAACTAAATAAGCAAAGATGCAAATGGCTTATAACAACAATTGATCATGAATAATCTAGCTAAGAAGGCTTTTGAAATCACAATCAAATGATCATATATAGAAATGCAATGCAAGAGATATAACTCAATGGAAGCAAAAAGCAAATCTAACATAATGAATTTATAATCAAATGATTTTGAAAACCATGATATGTAACTAGAATGGTGCATGAAGACAAAATCAATTGAACATAAAGAAATATTGCATTTTAAGAAATGTAACTAAGAAAGAACAAAAATGCAAATGCAACATGACCAACAAAAAGATTTAACTTTAAAGGATATGTTGGTCAATGAGGTTCAAGGCCTTAAGGTTTGTCTAAGTATCTAACTTTAGGAATCCACCTAAGGTCTTGAGAGGGTTGATATTTGGGGTCTAGTTTGGAAGTCCCACCAACTATAGGAGATTTGGCTTGATATATTTTCAATTTGGACTTATCACCATGATATTTTGATTTGACTATATTTAGCTTAGATTGGTGATTAGTCTTTTGAAGTTGGTGAGTTTTTTTCTTAGGGGATTGGTTCATTTTTCTTTTCTTCTTATACTTCTCATTTCTTTTAGCTTTTCCTCCCTCTTTTTTCTTTTGAATTTTAATTTTAACTTTTCAACCTTTTTCAAGAATTCTTTCATTTCTAAGGTTAAAGGAGGTAAAGTGAGAAGTTTCTTTCTGATAGATTTATTTTGATTATTAGTCTTTTTAAAATCTATATTGGATGACTCTTTGTGAATAGTTTTAACTTGTTTGAATTTCTTAGAGTCTCCCTTGGAATTCAAAGTCTTACCCTTCATAGAATTAGATTTAATTTTCTTAGGTTCAAAGATGGGTTTAGACATATGACTTTTCCTTAATTTTCACTCAAACTTGAAATATCCTTCTTTACCACAATAATGACATTTAGTTTTGGACATTGGAGAAAGAGTGCTAGAGAAAGAGGACTCACCTTTCTCAAAAGTGTTGGTGAATTTAGGGTCATGTGAAGTATACTTATCAAACTAAGACCAGTCCTATCTCCATGAGATTTACCCAATTTAAATAATTTTTCAAATCTCTCTTCACCTTGGGTAAACTTGCACTCATACTTTTGTTTGTAACCTTCAAGTTGAGTGACTTTGGTTATAAGGATTGAATTTTCATTTTTGACTTTTAATAAATCATTTTCAATTTCCTTATAGTTATTTAGTTCTTCATTGGCAAGTTTTAATTCGAATTTAAGTTCATTAACAACATTAGATCCAAGTTCTAAGTTTTTTACCATACTTTGAGCATTAGACAAGTTTTCCTTGGAAATTGTCAACTTGGATTCTAAATTGATAAAGTCTTTTTCTTGCCTTTGTAGTTGATCTCTTAGATTTGAATTTTCTTTCTTAAGCTCATCATAACTTATCTTAATCTCAGTTAGCTCATCTTTGATATTGGATAAGTTATTTAAAGAGATCATAAACTTAGAGTCTAAACATTGTATGACTTCTTCTTTTTCTCTAAGTTCATCTTTTGAAGAGACTAGTTCTTTGTTTAGTCTTTTTTATTCTTCTTTTAAACTTTTATTTCTCTTATCAAGCTTTAAAGATAATGTATATAATTCTTCATAGGCTTGTTGAAGTTCATCTTCATTATAATCATTTTCTTCTTCTTTTGAATCAAATTGAGATTCATTAAATTGAGGGTTTGAATCTCCAATAGAAAGAAGAATGAGGGGTCTAGAAGAATCTACAAAAGAATCTAAACTATCTATCATAGTGGAATCCATTCTAATGATTTTCATGAAAGCACAACACTAGGGTTTTGACTCTAGGTTTTTACACCTAATCAAGAGTTCCAAAACACTTGATCCTAAAATAGAGCACGAGGCTTTGATACCAATTGAAAGTCCTGAGATCCTAACCCTAGAGGGGGGGGGGGGGGGGGGTAAATAGGGTGAGCTACAATATGTGACCAATTTAGACCAATTTTAATTTCTTTAAAAATAAACTAGTCAAAAGTGATGATTAACAAACAAAATGCGGAAGCTAAAAAGAATCACCACAACGCATTCACCACCACATAATGATTTATAGTGGTTCAGCCTCAATGCCTACATCCAGTACCGGCTTGTGATTCAATCACCCCACCGGATTTCCACTATCTATGCTTTTCAATAGGCCAAGCAATAACCTTTACAATGTTGTTTTTCTAGGCTAAACAACAACATTTACAAGATGCTTTTCTAGGCTAAGCAATAACCTTTACACAATGCTTTTCATAGGCTAAGCAATAACCTTTACAAATGAGAGATTTCTCAAAGAAGGTGTCTATGCAAAAACACTCTATGAGATACAATTAAAGCTCAATTATAACGCCTCTAAAATAGGCGGATATGAAAGTGAAAAACTAACTCACACAAATACTAAATGAATGCAAATGTGTATGCTCATGATGTGTGTGTGTGATAACTTCTATCAAGTTTAAAAACTAAGCTCAATCAAAATATGCTTAAAGCATTTCAAAGTTTAAGACACATAAAAGATTTGATTGAAGTTTAATGCAAATCACATGTGTGAATATCAACTTGTTAATAATATAAAAATCAAAGACTCACAAGTTGTATGAAAATGACTAACTTAGAACAAGTGATGCATATACATTGTTGTTTTCAAAACTAAACAAATTTGACTAAGGTTTAAATAAATGAAAACAACAAATAATGTTTCAACCAAGTAAATGAATCATGCTTATAAAAGAAATCAAAGAATTAGGCTAAGCATGATTAATGAAGATTTTAAAACAAAACTTGGTTTGAAATCAAAGTTAAGAATCCAATCTAACTTAGATCAAAGATTAAAAGAAGAATGGATTCAACACATCATAGTTATAATGCTAAAAATCATTTACCAATAATTTGAACAAAGCATATAACATATGATTAAGAAATGTAAAGCTTACTTAGAGATTTAACTTCATTAATCCAAGCTTTAGCTCTCCAAATGACCCCTTGGTCTCTCTTAGTTCATCCCCTTTTCTTTATCTCAAAACACCTCAAAAGAGTCTTCAAAATCTCCACCTTTAGAAAATGAATGAACTTCATTTTATACCAAAAAAGTAGGTTTCTGCGAGTGCCCGGTCGACCTGGTACAGAGCCCGGTCAACCTGCTATAAACGGTCAGAAAAATGACCGTTGGAAGAGCCAACGGCTCTTTGCCCCGGTCGACCGCGCAGTGTGGTCGGTCAACCGAGTTCCCTGGGCCGGTCAACTGGCCACACTGCGGGTTGACCCCCTGGGACCAAAATTCCCAAAAATTGCATATTTCAAAGTATTATCTTGAGGGAACTTTTGGGCCATTGAATCAAGCTTGGAATTATGTTTTAAATCAAACTAAGTGGTTTAAAAACATGAAAATAAATAGCCTAAAATGATTTGAAAGATTTAAAACATAGGCTTGCTTGATTTTCTAAAACTCCTTTTCGAAACTAATTACATCCAAGATTAAAAACAAATCATGCATAAATCAATATTTCTTCAAGTCTAAAAACCAATGCATGTATAAATCAAGATTTCAAGATTTTCTAAATCAATGCAAGTGTGAAAATTCAAATGGTGCTAATATGGTAATGCATCCATCAAATTGCAAAACACAAAATCCCTAACAATCTCCCTTCTATCCAGGCTTCCATGTGGCGGCTCCTGAGTGACCTCGGCCCTCTTGTAGTAGCCCCGGTACTTGGGCTCGTAGCCGAGAAGTGCCCAGGCCGCCCTATTGGAGAATTCCGTGCACCTTGAAACTCACTGGTGCCAGGAATCGTTCCTTCTCCAGCCGACCTGCCCGTCCTTCCTCTGTCGAGCGACTGCAGGACCAGAAAAGAGTCAGTTCGGGAAAATGAAAGAAAGGACAGAAAAATAAAATCAAAACTAGAAGATCTCATACTTGGAACAACCCCGGGGCGACGGGGGACACTGTATGCTCCGACCTCTTCGGCGTCGAACTCCCAATTGCACGAGACAGACAAGAGGTTGTCCTCCACGTACTTGTTGGAATCCTCAAGCGCCGTGACGAGATCCTTTCGCTTCGGCTTGACACGGAGGTAGTAGGTGTCCTCATTTGTCTTACAGATATCATATACGTCCTCTATGTCGTGGACGCCTAAGTCTATGTGAAGGTGCCTATTCAGCGCAGCTGTGCCCATAATAATCTTGTAGGCATTGGGCACCAGCTGGCAAGGAGTGAGGTTCCAGGAGCTAAGGCTATGAGCGAGATAGGCATCCAGCCGTCAGAATACGACCGGCGTATATGGTCTACAGGCTCAGCCTTCCGGATGAAGACGTCGTCCAGTATCTTGTATGCAGACCTAAGTCCCTCTATGGCTTACGGAGTATCTATCCAATGGCTGTAGACCCCCATGGCTGATAAAAGGAAAAAGTAGAGAAGGGGAAAGGGAGAATCGGATGAAAAGCAGTAAGAGACGAAAGACTCGAGGAACTTACTGACACGGGAGACCTAGAAAATGACGGAGGCTGTGAGGGTGATGTGCGCTAATGGAGACTCTGCTCTGAACCTTGGCTCTGGTTCTTAGAAGCGCTCTTTCGAAAATGAAACGTAAGAAAGAGGGAGAAAATGAAGATGCAACTATTTATAAAACAGAAGCGCCCCGTAATGGCGCCGTTTCCGAAATTCAAAAAACGTCGCTTCAGAGACTGCACGCGTGCCCTGCGTGACAGCGCGATAAATCCAATGACGACACGTGGCATCAACGATTCATCTCCTACAATTATTAGGGCGTGTCATTAATGTTAGGAATTTTGTAGATTGCAATTTGATGGATGCATTATCATTCTAGCATCATTTGATTCACACACTTGCATTGATTTAGATAAACTTGAAATCTTGTTTTAAACATGCATGGCTTTTAAGATTTGTAAAAGTTTTGATTTATGCATGATTTGTTTTTAATCTTGGATGCATTTGATTTGAAAAGAGTTTTAGAAAATCAAGCTAGCCTATGAGTTTTAAATCTTTCAAAATGTTTTAGGCTTTTTATGTTCCATGTTTTAAAACCCTTAGAATAATTTAAAACATGTTTTAAAGATTGATTGTATGGCCCAAAGTTCCACCAAGAAAATCTTTGCAAATGTGCAAAGTTGGAATTTTTGGTGTCCCGGCAGTGTCGTCGGTCGACCGGCGCAGAGGTCCCAGTCGACCGGGAACACTGCAAGGCAAAAATGGCCTGGCGCACCAACGGTCAGAAATCCGACCGTTGTGTGATCCCGGTCGACCGAGACCTCTTTGCCGGTCGACCGAGGACTAGCCGTTGGGCACTTTTTGCTATAAATATGAGTTCTTTCCTTTGCCAAAAGTTGGGAATTTTAAGGCCCTCCTTGAGGGGTTTTGAGGCATTTACAAGGGAAATGAACTAATGGATGAAGGGGATAATTAGGAAAGCTAAAGCTTGGATTAATGAGTTAAATTACAAGTAAGCTCTACTTTCCTTGATCATATGTTTTCATGCTTTGTTTTATTTTTGGTAAATCATTTCTAGCATGTTAAACTATGTTTGTGTTGTGTCCTTAACATGTTTTATGTTTTGAGTTGATTTATTGTTTTGGATACAACACCATATGATTCAATCCAAGTAGTACTTAATCTTGGTAAATCTAAGTAGATCATGTTAATGAAAGAACCTTTGAAATTATATGTAACATGATTCCTATACTTGGTTGAATCTTTGGTTGTTGTTTTCCATCATAAGAAAATCACTTTCAAAACTATCTTATGTTTTGGACTCAACTTCTTTACAAATCATATGTTTTCATGTTTTGTTTTATCATTGGTAAATCTTTAGTAACATGTTAATATATGATGTGTTGTATCCTTAGCATGTTTTATAATTTGAATAGATCTATTGTTTTGGATGCATCACCATTTGATTCAACCCAAGTAGTACTTTACCCTTGGTAAATCTAAGTAGATCATGTTAATGGAAACATCTTTGAAATTAGATGTAACATGATTCTTATACTTGGTTGAATCTTTGGGTGTTGTTTTTCCATCATAAGAAAATCTCTTTCAACTATATCTTATGTTTTGGATTCAACATCTTTACAAATCATATGTGTATTATTGTTTTAAAGTTTCACAACTTGCCTTACTTTGATAGGTATATCTCTTTCAAGTTGTATTTATAATTACATATGATTTGTCACCTCTTTTCAATCAAATCTATTTTTATGGTTTGAGCTACATGTTGATTTGATTGACATCCCTATGCTTCACATGTTTAGAGCTAATTAATTTCATACAACTTGTGTAACTTTGATATCATTAACAAGTTGTTACTTTTAACATGTGATTGCATTCTATCCTCAATCATAAATGTTTTTATGAGCTAAAACTTTCAAAAGCCTTAGGCATACATTTATGAGCTTTCATTTTCAAAATGATTGAGGACCACACACACACACTTCATGTACTTTCATCTTTGCATTCATAGTGTGAGTGTGTATTAGTTTTTCACTCTCATATCCGCCTATTTAAGAGGCATTGTAATGAGCTTAATAGAATCTCCATCAAGTGTATGTTAGACACTAATTTAGTGAGATAACCAACCTATGGTTGAAGAGGTTATTGCTTAGCCTATAAAAGCATAATGTATAGGTTGATGTTAAGCCTTGAAAAACATCAATGTAAGGTTATTGCTTAGCCTTGGAAAGCATATTGTAAAGGTTATTGCTTAGCCTATTGAAAAGCATAAATAGTGGAAATCCGGTGGGGTGTTGGTTCACAAGCCGGTAGTGGATGTAGGCATTGAGGCCGAACCACTATAAATCCTTGTGTGATGGTGCTTGCTTTGTGGTGATTGTTGTTATTAAGCTTCCGCATTTTATTTGTAATCACCATTTGTGACTAGTTTGTTTTAAAGAAGTTAAATTTGTTAAAATTGGTCATAATTGGAGCTCACCCTATTCACCCCCCCTCTAGGGTTCGGATCCCAATGGACTATACAATTTATTGCGATTAATTACCCCTAACATGCGAAGAGGAGTCAGATAAGTACCACGTGTCAGCGACTGACGTCAGGGCGAAAATCTCTGTTGGTTTTTCGTAATCATAGCTCCCGACTCCAAGGAATCCGAGATCCCAAAAAGTCGTAAGCTAGGGGGCAATTGTGTGGGGCAACTCTTAATGCGCAAGTTATGCAAAGGCTAGCAATAATGTCAGCTTGTGTTCCGTTCGGCTACATGCGCCACGGCACGAACACTGGAATGCTTACCGAGACTAGCACTGGTGGCCATCGTCTCGGCCATATGCTTTGTCAAAAGAGATGTGCGTCTCGACTACAGCCGAGGTGACGAGCAATTACCCGAGATAGGTACAAACAACCACGCCTGACATTTGGACATGTGACAAGGTACAAGTACGCGCTGATGGGACAGATACACCATCCAAGCCGTCCACCCTCATCAAATCTCTGACAGAGCCACATCCAATGGCTGCAGCCATATCGGGACAGGGCCCAAGAAAGGATCTGATGGGACCCCAGCCGTCAACAGGTCAAGGCAAGATCAGGCCCAATGTGACTGGCATTTAATGCAGCATGTGCTGATCGGACTCTCATTTAATGCAATGTGGGCAATGACAGACCCTCATCGATTGCTCTATGGGCTAATGTAACCCTAGCAGTCAAATCATGAGGCCCACTAACAGGCATCCAAGATCTTTCTCATATAAAGTGAATTACCACCCAAAACCAGGTACGCATACATGCATACAATTTCCTAGTCGTTACTCTGCCTCTCTTCTTCTCCGACCTTCGTCCCTACACTAACTTAGGCATCGGAGAGCCATGTGCTGCCCATAGCCAGGGTCGTTTGACTGCTTCTTCTCCCCTTTCAGGTCCCTGAAGCAGATAGCTCTCTCCAGTCACTTGGATAAGTCCTCAAAGGCTCCCCCTAATCTTGTGGGCTAACATTTTCAGCACTTACATTCTTTTCTCCCTTTAGAGACAGTTATTTTGGATATAAGCTTCTCCAAGCTTGAATTCACATCTTATCAAACAGATAATCAACAAGTACAACCTAAGAACTGATTCTTTCTAAAATAAATCATTGAACTGTTTTATTCTCACAAATGTTACATCTAATGAAAGAACAACTCAATCATAATAGAAATAGCACAAATTCAACTCTTACAAGTGGTACTAATTGAAAATAATCTGAAATCTACTAATTCACCACTGCACATTTCTTCCTAATCTCACCGGTTGTTCCAGTCTTCACTTCAATTCTTCCCATCTTCTCCATGGACAAAGCAAACTCTTCATAGAATTTCGACAATGGCGCATTCAGAAGGTCATTAATAATTGATTTTGCAGTGCTAACTGTAGTAAGAGCAGCATCAGATTGGAACAGGCCTCGCCTCTTCAGTAAAAGCCTGTAGTAGCTGAGGTCGAATGTCCTGAAACTCCCAGGATCCATTTCGAAAATCGTGGTGTTGTCGGTTGGAACCTTGCACTTCTTCTTTAGTACTTGGGCGTATTCACTGTCTAGAGACGGATCCATATCGCCTTTTCCAGTGAAATTGTACAGACGGTTTGTGAATGATGGATTGCAGTGAGCAATTCCTATTGTGTGGCCTCCTGTGATGGTTAAAGAAAGTTATTGATCTGCTGAGAGAAAATGTAAGATGGTACAACCGTAGTACCAGCTGAAGTGAGCAATCCCACTCCCATTTGGGCAATCAAATCTTTCATAGCTTACACCATGATGCCTCAAATGTCTCCTTAAATCAATTGATCCACAGGATTAGACTTTGCAACGAAGATTGAAATGTGATCTATAATTGTCAATCGAGAAGCTTTTAGAGCAGGGATCATTTAATTGAGATGGAAGACATTGAGAAATGGCTAATCCTATGATGATTGTGACACATTAACGGCCTATATCACCTCAAGGTGAGGTGCTCCTTTACCATCAATGGTTTGAGAAAGGCAGGAGAGAGAGAGAGAGAGAGAGAGAGAGAGAGAGAGAGAGAGAGAGAGAGAGAGAGAGAGCTGGGGGCGCGGGGGCGTGGGGGGTCTAATTAGATGTCATATAGTTTACCAGATAACAGAACCAGATCTGTCACATTGAGTCCTTTGCTTGCAAATCTTGTCTGCAGAGTACTGAAATTGAAAAAAGGAGCTGGGATGTTTTGCAAGGCCTCTGTGGAATTCGACACGGTGCCATCTCTGCGCCCTGTTGGAACCCTCCAAAATGGTCCCCCCTATTGTTGTGGTGAATCAGAAGAATTGGGTTACTATAAAAGTGTAAGAACTAATTTTGTGAAGTGATTAAAGTGCTCTGTTTGAGTTCTTACTATTGTCACAACTGAATCTCGTGCAACCAGTGAAACAACATCCGCACATGAAACGATTCCGGGGCACTCCTTTTCTAGTAAACTCTTAACTCCATCAATGAAGCCGAAGCCACGGAGGGTTAGATTCGGTGGAGAATCCTTTTCAGCTGTGTTAGTTGAAGTTGAATTTAACAGAAGAGATGCATCACAGCCCTGGCAAAGAAACAATGAGGATATAATCAGCACATGACCAGTGGCAAACCATATCATGCACTATGGTGTTGTATTCTAAGATTATATTCATAACCCAATAGAACTTAGTACAAATTGAAATGATAGAGAATACTGACCCTCACAAAGCAGTCATGGAAGTGCATTCTAAGAAGTGCTGCGGCCAAAGATGGTGCATTTGGGATGTGTTTCTTCACATAGTCTAGGACAATCTTCTCAGCCTTGGGGCAGGATTTATCATAAAATCCCAACTCCAGCTGACCCTGAACAGAGCCCAAGAAGGCCAAAACATCAAGAAAGATGATAGCCACAAGACCCATTGTCCCCATTTCCAATGAAACTGAAGGAAACCTCTCTCTCTGAGTCTTGTTGTCTTTGAGTTTCTTCAATGAGAAAGCAGTCCTCATCAAAGCATATTTATAGCCGTTGCATCGTCTATTATTTGGACCGGTCCACTTTGTCCATATGGAAATATTATGTTTAATGTTACAAGCAAACTCCATGTGCTTTTTCTATGCTTTTCTGGTACATGTTAACAGGCTAATGTAGCTGGGATTAGAGTTTGTGGTGCTAGATACAAGAAAAGGAAAAAAATTGATTTGAATAATTTAGTTTTGTTGAAGGACAATGTTCTGGACTGGATGGCAATGGTCCCCATTTATCCTGATGGTCCAGCATTTATCTTGATAGGCACCCATCCGACTGGTTATATCTCTACCAATGTCAATAGGTGAGCAACCCCCGGGGACCGTTGGGGTTGCGGCTGCGGTGGGGCAGGGTAACTTGTCCTAAATTGTGAATTCATTACTCAAGTACCAATCGTGTTCAGTTGAGTTTACCTGGGCTGGGTCAAGTGCCCAAATTTCAATATATGATCTGTTTGTGGTGTAGTGTACTATTGTCAATAATATGGTCTTTCTATACATGTTTACATACAAGTTGTGTACCTTGGCCAAACTGCAAGGGTTTACTAATCTACCCACTTCCATAGATAAAGGGGCCCAAAGTTTTGAATCTAGATAATAAATCTGATAGGACACTTCTTAACCCGGCCATTTGAAAATCGAATCCTATTAATTTTTTTTCCAGTCATTTGTTCCAACCAGTTTGAGGCCCATGAATTAAACGCTGTTGATCGTCGAACGTTGGAGCCCACATGTCTGACATCAGGAGCCTATGCAAAATGTACACTTGCCATGACTCAGGACCTTAGAATTTCCTTTTTGTTAGGGTGGTTGACGTGATCCATCGATAAAGGCCGTATATGCATGCTTTAATTGAATTTGTTTTATGAGGGTAGTCAGTGTCATGGGTTTGGTGCTGCTGCTTATTTTTAAATGTTATAGAGCTTTAACAACTCTTTATTTTGTTGATGTAACAGACTCAGCAGCAAGCATTGATGCTGGAATGTTGGGGTTTTTTTTTTTTAACCCTTTCGACCATAGTATGTACAGGATCAATAATTTTTTATCTTAAAACTTGTCCATCCTGGTGACATGCATACTGAGATCATGACATAGTGAGATTCTCTCTCTCTCTCAAATCCAAAAAAATTTAATTGGTTCAGATCCAAATCTAGATATTTTTAGTATGTTGACCCAATGATTCAAATCTATAACTACAAATAGTTGCGTTTTAGAATAGATAGATCACAATAGTCTATATAGTTTGAATCTTATTATTGCTTGAGAGTCTTATAGAGCTTTGTTCTTATTTCTGTTTTAAGAGTTCCCCCTATATGCTCCACAATTCTATTCTATAGTGAGACCCATTGATCCATAGTACTCTTATTAGCTTTCTTCTTGTTTCATGCCCATATTATTCCATGTCTAACCTCTTTTGGTTTTAGCTGATATCCGATTCCGATCAAGATCAAGATTAAGATCAATCCTACAAAAAAGAACCTCAATCTTCATCCCACTTGCATAACCCAACAAGCATCTTATACAAGTTTGGTTTGGCTGGGTTGGTAAGATTAAACGGATTGCCCATATTGGATGCAAGTCGGGTCAGGTTGACCCTCATCGGGTGTGGGTTGTAGCAGCGTAACCCCTTTTTAAAAGGCGAATACATGTTGAACCTTAACCTGTAAACAACCTAGGTCAAATCGGCTGGCTTTCCACCCCTAATCTAACTTAACTATTAGTGTCAGGTGACAAAGAACTTTCAAAATTATAATAAGAATATTATTGGTAGAGAATGCAAATAAGGAAGGTTGGATGTGCTTGTTAGTTATCTCTAGGATCATCTAGATTAACCACTTTTACACAAAAATAAAATTAGTCGTAGTAGTATTGATGGATGTCCAAATTTAAAAAAATTGATTAAAAATTACAAGTAAAAAAATAAAGAAAATTTTTATGACAAATTAGAAATTAATAAAATTTGAAGGTGGAAGTTGATGAAAAGGAAAAGTAGTTGTCATACATTTAAGAATAGAGGATATCTTCCTAAAGGAGCACGCTTCTTTCCCCTATCCAGGATCTCATGAGTGTTAGCACCCTTCGTTGGGTAGGGGAAAAAACAGCTTTTTAGCCATGGTTTTAAAACATATATCAGACTGATATCACCAAAGCCAAGACCTGTTTTTTGCTTTTGTTAGAAAAAGTTATAAAAAAAAATCAGAGAGTAAAAGGGAATTTAAGTCTTCCTTTTTTCAATTTAAGGTGTTTTAGAAGTAAATAAATAAAAATATATAATTTAAAGACACTAAAAGCAAATGTATGTTTTAAATCTTGGACTACACTATACCACATAAAATACTTGGATATTCCAAACCATTCAAAATTGTCTAAGTCGTGCTAAAACCTTTTAACCATCGAAGTATCTGACTTGGTCTTGGTCCAGTCTTAAAACCATGATTATATCTCTCAATCCCCACATGCGCCATCTTTAAAGTATAGCAACTCTCCTCTCTCATATGCATCATGCTTTAATGTAATATTGCAAAGGCTGACCCAAGTTAGTTAGGATTAGGTAATTTGCCTCACAGGACACATGTAGGGAGGGGACCCCGCAGTGGGTGGTCAACCATGGGGCACTCAAATCGGTTGGACAATCTGGCACGTCCGATTCACAATCACATGGATGGTCACATAAAGAAATCAGAGTCATGCAAACCAGATCAACAAAGTTGAATGGGGAGTGAGGAGTGGGGAGTGGGGAGTGGGGTACTTTGTCTTGTAGCAAACATGAAATGGATTTGAAGCAACAGGGGGAGAATGATTTTGGAAAACTTTCAACAATGCCTTCAGTTTTTTTCTTCCTTTTCACTTCAATCAAACAGAAAATTTATAGAATAATCTGAAAAAAGAAGCTTCCTGTTCTAAAAACCTACTAATTTCTTCTATTGCTTACTTCTATTTTCAATTCTTTTCAATTGACCACCCGTATAAGATGCAAATAATCTTAGTTTTTAGCTTCAATGATACACTTAATTTCTGATTTGTACCTAAAAGTTACTTTTAGAATGGGCGACACATAATCCCTAAATTTTAGCATAAATGATACAGAGTTCTTGATTTGTAGAGGCAATCATTCAAACTGGCTGATTAAAATTGGAGAAGAAAATATTAACAGACTAAATCTGATAATCAGAGTCAACATCTTCAACACCATATCCTTATCCTAACAATCTGATTATGCAGAAAAACTTATAATAAAACTCAGCCATTGTGATTTTTTAAACCAATAAACAAACTCAGCCTTGATAAAGCTCGGTCGGAAAACAAAATGTGAAGAAATCGTAATCTCCCTCGTATTGGCTCTCGGCCAAATTCTACTCCAATTTGAGTAGCCTGCCTTCAAATTGGTCATGTTTAAATTCGTAATTAATGTGTAATTTATATATTTTAGACGTGATCAATTTGATGATACACTAGACTCTTATCAAAGTGAAGTTTTTCCATTCAGTGGATAATCGCGGAACCGTATTCTTGGGTCCAATCAGCCATTTTGCTAGGAATTTTATTGTGTTGGCTAATTCATGGGTTGGACAAGACTCTGGGTCCATTTGAGTTGTAATTTTGTATATATTTTAAAATAGACTATGTCGAGTCACCGGAGGAACCAAAACGAAGACTGGAGTGTTTGGAGCCAAAAGAGACAAATTCCAAAACACAAGTTCGCTATAGCAAAGATTCATCTTGCTAGAGTGGACTCCGGGAAAGAGAAGGCGTTTGCTATATAGCTAGCGTGGACGGTAAGCCCGGTTTGAGCCGAACTTCTAATTAGAGTTTGTGTTTAATTGTCATTCTTAGTGGATCAAGATTAGAAAACTCTTGTATGAATTTTGGGCTATATATTGGGTGTTTCTCTCAACTCTAAGTTAGACAAGAAGTTGCTCTCTCTTGTTTTGATGTGAGAAAACCCTAAGAGCGATTCCTTTTTTCTAGAGATATCATTGAGAGATTAGGCTTAAGATTTGCTCTAGAAGGTTTGGTGCTCCTACTTCTTTGTAGAAGATTCGCGCATCTTGGTTCTCAATGTGTTGTTAGAGGATCGAGCATGGGGAACGGTGTGCGGCGAGTAGTCGTGATAGCAAGGAGTTGTGCAAGAACAACTACAGCCCTTAGTTCAACATTCTGACTGGGAAAGGAAACTGTGAGTATATCTTGTAACCATTCAATAGTGATTAAGTTTTCTGACTGTGGTTCTTCTCTCTGGATAGGGTTTACACGTTAAAATTTGTTTTTGCCTTCTTGTGGTGTGTGATTACTAGATTTGATTCTGCTGCATTGGTTTTTGGATCTAATATCCATTATAGTAAAACTTACAAATGGTATCAGAGAGGGTTGCAGTATTTTATTGTGTAGATCCTATATATTGCTAGAATGGATATCCACCGCCTATGCACTTCAACCAAAATCCCTAAATTTGTTGGAAGAAAAAAATCTTCTAATGGGATTCAATATTATGAGTGTCAAGGATTTGGACACATTACTAGTGATTTTGGAAATAGGAAACCAAATAAAAGGGCTTTTAATAACAGACAAACTTACTACATAATAACAGACGTATGACTTACTTGATTATGATATTAAGACTTTGAAAGTAGAGAATGTTGATCTGAGTGGAAGACTCGAGATAATCATATCCGAGTTAGATACTGCTAAGGCTTCATTGAACAGGATGAACGCTGGATCAAGAAAGTTAAATGACATCCTAAGCAGTCAAAAGCCAAATATTGACAAGCATGTCATTGGCTACATTAACAGTGCATCCACATCGAAAGCCAAAGGTAAAAATTGCCTTGTTAAAAGTTAAGTTAATACTAATCCTGTTGTTAATGTTGCAAAAATAGCTGCTAAAAAGAAGAATGTAACACATCCTGACCGAATACCCACTTGCGAACACTGTGGAACTAAATGGCATACTCGATCACATTGCAATAAGCTATGAAGTTTACCAAACCAAACACAATTGAAGAAGCAAAAGGCAAGACGTTACTCTTTCTTGTTTAGAGATGAGAAAGCCCTATGAGAGATTGTTTATTCTCTAGAGCTATCGTTGAGAGATTGGGCTAAAGATTTGCTATAGAAGGTTTGTTGCTTCTACTTCTTTGTAAAAGATTTGTGCATCTTGGTTCTCAAGGTGTTGTTAGAGGATCAAGCATGGGGAGCAGTGCGCGGTGAGTAGTCATGGCAACTAGTAGTTGCGCAAGAACAACTACAATCTTTAGGTCGACATACTGACTTGGAAATGGAGCTGTGAGTATATCTTGTAACCATTCAATAGTGATTGATTTTTCTGATCGTAGATTTTCTCTCTGAATAGGCTAGGTTTCCATGTTAAAAATTATGTATGCCTTCTTATGGTGTGTGATTGATAGATTTGATTGCTAGTTTACTTTGATTTTATTTCGTTGCATTGACTGTTGGATCAAACATCCATTCTAGTAGAACTTACACATGCCATGTGCATTCATTTTGTGTTCACCCAACTGCTTGGGTGAAAGTTTTTGCAAGCTACTAGAATAGATACTAGTTCTAATTAATCAATCAATGCAGCGGAAATAACTAATCAAACGATAGAACTAGCAATCTACCAATCACACACCATAAGAAGGCAGACATAATATTCAGCGTGGAAACCCTATCAAGGGAGAAAAACCACAAACCAGAAATCAAGAACTTACGAACAATTACAAGATATACTCACGGTTCATTTACCTCAGTCTGTAACTCAACCTAAGAACTGTAGTTGTTCTTGCACAGAATCCACTAACACGACATCCACCGTACATTGTTCTCCGTACTTGATCTCCTCGCACCTTGTCAGTCAAGATAAACTATCTTCTACAAGAAAGCAGAAGCAACAATAACCTTTTAAAGCAGCCCTTCGGAACAATCTCTTAATGGCTCTAGAGAATAATCTCTCTTAAGATATCTCTAACTCGGATCGATAAGAGTGGTGGTGTCTCTGATCTTCAGTATGCACACCCATGCCCTTAGGGTTTGAGAGCAACACCTATTTATAGCCCCAAATTCGTGCCCTATAGTTAGAACACAAATATGACTCAAAGTAGGAAACAAAGTCTCAAAAGGAAACAAATCCTATACAATTTAGGAGACTTTCCCATATAGCCTACGCCTGCCCGATCGATCGGATAGTGGCTCCGATCGATCGGACCACCCAAATAACTAGGGCGTGTCTACTGTCCGATCGATCGGACAGAGAATCCGATCGATCGAGCCTAGGAGATTTGCATGGTCTTCTCTTTTCTTCAGTTCATCTCTTCCAGCGACACAACCATAGTCCATTCAAAAATAAAATAGAAAATACAACTCAATGGAACCAGAGTTTTGTCCAACCCATGAATTAGCCAACATAAAAATACTAACAATCTCCCCCTTTGTCAATTTATGGACAAAAACTCCCTATCGCAATACAAATGATCTACCCAAAAGAAAAACCCAAAATACATAGAATTTTCAGCCCAAAAAAAATTCCAGCACATGCAGATCTTGCACTGTCTTCTCCCCTAGCTTCATTATTCTCCCCCTTTTTGTCCATAATTGACAACAATTATCTTCAAGCAGCTTCAGTCAATTTGGATTCTGCTGTTCCCCCTCAATTTTGACTTCCCCTCAATATGATCTTCGTATCAGCACTGGGGTGGGGGCTTGATCTTGCAGATTAGGAGTGATGAAGCTTTGGCACGCACACTTGCATTTTCAGACATTTCGGCAAAGTGTGTACCAATACAGAAGATAGGTCTTCTTGCTTGACCCAAGCAACTTTGGTATTCTTTTTCAGCGCAGTCTTCAATGTTCTTCATTGCTTTTAGTTTGGTGAACTTCGCAGCTTATTGCAATATGGTCGAATGTGTCCTTTAATTCCACAATGATGACAGGTGGGTATACGTTCAGGACGTGACACATTCTTCTTTTTGGCAGCTATCTTAGCAACACTAACAACAGTGTTAGTAATAACTGAATTTTTAGCAAAATAGTTTATACATTTGGCATTCGAAGTGGATGCTCCGTCAGCATAGCCAATGCCATGCTTGTCAGTGTATGCCATTTAACTACATAGGATGTCATCTAATTTTCTCGATCTAGTGTTCATCATATTCAATGAAGCTTTAACAGTATCTAACTCAGATAGAACCATCTTGAGTTTTCCATTTAGAGCAAAATTCTCTGCTTTAAAAGTCTTTAATCAAAATCAAGTATGTCACACTTTTGTGATTCTGCGGTCAATTTGTCGGCCAACCTATTATTTTCATCCTCCAATTTTGGTACTTTTGCAAGTGCTTCTGCAAGTTCAACTTTCAAGGAGGAATTCTGCTCTTTAGACTCTTTCCACTTTTTGGCCACTTTCTCATTCATCTTCAGCATCTTTATGGTCTTCGCAAACAATGTTTGATATTCAGCTTACCAGTCATGCTCTGTTTCTGACTCACTATCATCATGCTCAGTCCCCTCATCAGAAGAAACTTGTGGAGTAATAGAACCAGAAGTTGCCATGAATGCGATGAATTTTTCTAGTGTCAGGCTTTACAGACTTAGATTTTTTCTCCTTATCATCTCAAGTCAAACTAAAAGCCTATTTCTTTGCTTTTTTATTATCACAATCACTAGCAATGTGTCCATAACCTTCACACTCATAGTACTTAATCCTTTTAGAAGATTTCTCTTCCCAACAGATTTAGGGGTTTTGGTAGAAGTGCCTTCGCGGTAGATATTCATTTTGGCAATATTTAGATCATCACAATAAAATAGTGCAACCAGATCTGATGCCAATTGAAAGTTTTTGCAGGTTACCAGAATGGATACTAGTTCATATTTATCAATCAATGCAGCGGAAATGACCAATCAAACAATAGAACTAGCAATCTACCAATCATACACCACAAGAAGGTAGACACAATATTTAGCATGGAAACCCTATCCAGGGAGAAAACCCACGAACCAGAAATCAAGAACTCACGAACAGTTACAAGATATACTCACAGCTCCTTTACCTCAATATGTACCTCGACCTAAGGACTGTAGTTGTTCTTGCACAGAATGCACTAACACGACATCCACCGTGCACCGTTCTCCTTACTTGATCTCCTCGCACCTTGTTGGTCAAGATGACTATCTTCTACAAGAAAATGAAAGTAACAATGACTTTCTAGAGCAGCCATTCAGAACAATCTTTCAATGGCTCTAGAGAATAATCTCTTTCTAAGATATTTCTGACTCAGATCGATGAGAGTGGTGGTGTCTCTGATCTTCAGTATGCACACCCATGCATATCCTATACAGTTTAGGAGCAACACCCTATTTATAGCCCCAAATTCGTGCCTTGTAGTTAGAACACAAATAGGACTTAAAGTGGGAAACAAAGTCTCAAAAGGAAACAAATCCTATACAGTTTAGGAGACTTTCCTATATAGCCCGCGCCTGTCCAATCGATTAGACAATGGCTCTAATCGATTGGACCACCCAAATAACTGGGGCGCGTTTGCTGTCCAATCGACTAGACAGAGACTCCGATTGATCGGGCCTGGGAGATTCGCCCAGTCTTCTCTTTTCCTCGGTTCAGCTCTTCAGCGACACAACCACAGTCCATTTTAAAATAAAATAGAAAATACAACTCAATGGACCCAGAGTTTTGTCCAACCCATGAATTAGCCAACATAAAAATACTAACATTGGGTTCTATTTGGATTCTTTGAATTTATTTATCTCTTACTCAACTTAATTATGAATTTATCTGCCTAAAGACAACCCACTCTATTTGATTAGAGGTAGGGATTGTTTCCTGACAACGGATGAAAAAGCTTGCTAGTATACGGTAATTGGCACACTTCAAATGAAAAAAAAATTATATTAATAATAAGACAGAAAAAATCAACTTGAGAAATTTTGAGGCCATTGGCATTTTCCCCAGAGTCATTTCATTGCCGGCTTCCGTGCCCCCAAAGAGAACTTGACGCGCACTCATTACATTATTAAATCCAAAAAGACCCTCCATCACTCTAGTAAGCATTCAATGAATATCCATTACTATAATTTTAGTTGCTACTATAATGGAAGATGAACTCTAGTGAGCAAACGGGACGCTGGAAAAACAGATTGGGAACCGAAATTATTTATTTGTTTATAACCCAATCAAGGGAGCTGGGACTCAAGATAGAGCCTGCGGCCCACACACATATTTTTGATGCTCACCCGTCTCCTCATTTTTATTCAACTCATCTCCATAATTTTAGGTATTTGTTTCTTGTTACAATATCTCAATCTCTCATATTTATTATGTTCTTAAGTTCTGTATACTTTGTTTCATCTCTCTCACACACATTCCCACCACGTCCCCATATTTTATTGGGGCATTTGGTCGGAGGTCCCTCAACGCATGACTTTATGGGAAACAATCCACAATCTAAACTCATACAACCAAACGTCCCTCTCACACATTCTCATACCTGAAATGTCGAAATTACCCTTTCCTTAAATCATATACCGTGATTGGTGGGATATCCCATTAATAATGATCAACTACTATTTAATTGGCCACGATTAATAGAATCCCATTAATAAAAATTTTCAAATAAATTCTAAAAACACATAAATAAATTTCAAAATAGAGCAAAATAAATTTCAAAAAATGCAATAATTTCAAAAAACGCAATAAATTAAAAAAAAGCAATAAATTTCAAAAGAACACAGATAAATTTAAAAAGATGCAAATAAATTTCAAAAGATCCAAATAAATTTCATAAAATATAAATAAATTTCAAAAGATGAAAATAAATTTCAAAAGATCCAAATAAATTTCAAATGAAGCAAATAAATTTCAAAAGATGTAAATAAAATTAAAAATCGTAAATAAATTAAAAAAATTAAATACTTTTTCCAAAACTAAGATAACCCAATTTTCCAAATTTCAGGAAAATTTTCCAAAAACTCAAGTATTTTTGTCTAAACTCAGTTAAATATATTTTTAAAAATACAAATAAATTTCAAAAGATACAAAAAAAATTAAAAAACACAAATAGATTTAAGAAAATACAAATAAATTTTCCAAAAGCACAGAAAGATTCGTTCAAAAAATCAATTCAAAAATTAAGATGGAGATAAATTTGTCAGAAACTCAGCTATATTTTTCAAAAACTCAAATAAATTTGCCAAAAACTCAAATAGATTTGTTTAGAACTCGGATAAATTTATTCCAGTACTCAGGTAAATAGCCAAGAACTCAAATAGATTTATCCAAAACTCAGATAAATTTATTTCAAAGCTCAGATAAATTTACGCAAAACTCAAATAAATTTGACAAAAAATAAAAAAACTCATAAATTTCTCAAAAAATCAGATAAAGTGGAGTCATCCTTCCCCTCCATCACCTTCATCCACCTCCCTCCCATCTCCCTCCCCATAAATGACTCCACCTCCGAGTTAAGTGGAAACTGACTCAACTGGGTCTTGTCTTCTTCCTCTTGTGTTCTATTTCAGAACTCTGCAACCAGAAGTTTGGGAACGGTAGTCTCCGCCTGTTTTTCTTGATCTCCGGGGACGTGGGGCATGGCGCGGTGGTCTCCAACTGGGGAAGAACGATGGACGGCGGTGAAGTAGTCCAAATCTAGATTATTTTCTCCGACGAGATGGAAGCCCGGAGCCTTTGTTTGTTCTGCTTCCATTTTCTGTACCAGCGACCAAATAAAAAACCCCTGAATCCTCCTCTTTATTCCCCTTTACAGGAAAGAATATGATCTCTCTTTGTGCCACAAAAGGACAAAACTACTATCTTTAACCAAGTTAACAAAGTTTCAACTCTTTCTTATTTCTATTCCTAGAAACCAAACCGAGACCATTGTTGCAGCAACACAGGTGTTGACGATGGTTGCATAGAAATAACAGAGGGAGAATACAATATTTGAAAATTTAAATTTCAAAATTTTATGCCTAAAACGATTGAAAGGCCAAATCCGTCATGAAATATGTGATCGTGTGAATGTAGGGACCTTTGGCTGCAAAATGTCTAGCTGCGTGGACTAGAGCCCTTAAATAGAAATCCCGTGGACCAAAGCCTCTACAAGTTTCACTTCAGGGACCTAGCGCTAATTTACTCTATTTTATTGAATGAAAACTCTATTCACCACTCTACCTAGTACTTAGGGTTAACAATTTATTTTTTCGAGTCTTTCCCTTCTTTTCCGCGGGTGGGCTTGGGTACAACCGACGCTGTAGCGTAATACGCTGCAATGTCAATGCATATCCAATAGATGTTTACCACGTCTTTGTTGGAGTTCCCAAGGGCATTAACATCGTTTAAAACTTCTTTTATGAAAATAAATCCACATTCTTTCCAATTTTACCCCTTTAACCAAAGAGATGTTTGCACTGTCTTATTTTATGATGCAAAAATAAGGGCAAAACATTTGTAACGTTGGTCTCTCTAAAAATGGGCCCCACCTCAACATTTGTCCTACATAAATATAAAAGTGATCGAGACCCACCTCTCTCATGCTTATAGAAGCTCCCCTACTTTTTCACCTCCAATAACAACTTTCCAAACTCCATATATTGAAGTGGGACCCACCTTTAATTTAATCATTTATAAATCTGGTTAAAATTAAAAAAAAAACCCTGAATCATATCAAATGATATGGTTCTTAAGGCTGATATAACTCTTTAATTGAAACTAGCAACAACGCCCGATGCTTAGCCCGGGGCAAAAAGTAAGATATTACATTTTGAATTTATGAGATATTAAAATTAAGTATAAACAAATAATCATATATTCATACATATTTATATAAAAACACTCAACACATCTTCAATCACAAATATAAGTGATCAACATCAACAATAAACTATTACAAAGATAAAACTAAAAAAAAAAAACCATTCAACAACATAAAAATAATAATAACAGCAATAATTACTAAAGAAGATATAGAAAAATGAATTTTGTTAATATGTATAATATTAGTAATAAGAAATGCATTCAAGTTTTTGTTACCCATTGATAATTTCAAAGCCCAATAAAACAAAGCCACCACATTTGGACTTGTTTGTGCAATAAGAGGATTCTAGTTTATGCAGATTTTTATTTCCTCATGAGAATGGAATTTTGTATTTTCGAATAAAATCAAAGTCCTCTCTATTAAGGAAAAATGATTCATTTAATTGTTTTCTTCTATGCAAGGAAAATACATCACACCAAACAACATAATATTGTTAACAAAGAAAATCATAAAAGTGTGCAATCCTCTCGTTGCACAAATGCACCATTTTTTTTATTTTCACATAGGCCAATGGTCATTTTAGTCCCTCTGCACAAATTTTTTTCTCTACCCCTTTGAAGTAGCACTAATACCATTTTAGAATTGATAAAACCATTTTTTAGCTCTAGATTAAAAAAAAATGTATAAATATATTAACTTTAAAAGCCATAAATTATGAGACTTTAAAACCACATGTTAGTGTTATTTGATCCCAGTAATAATTGACCCACCTTGAATCAATGTATATATCTCTTAATTATGAGTCCATGTGGGCCCACGAAAGTGTAATTTAAGATGAGACAAACTTAGGTCATATGTCTATATAATCAGATAAAAAAAAGGATGCCTATAAGATTCAACCAAAAACTCCAACCTCAAAACATTTTTATCACAAGCCCATCCATGAGGTGGTCTACCGAAAGGTCGGGTCTAATTTTCGTTTACATGTGACAATCTTTAAATAGAGTAGAGTTGTATTTGGAAACTAAAAGAAAATGATATTTTTAACGAATAATTTATCAGTATGAATTACAGAAAGGTAGGCCCTAAATATTAAAATAAAAAGATGACAATCTTGAGATGTTGGAAGATAGATGGTGTTGAGAGAGAGAATAAATGTAGCAAAATAAAGAGATTTTAGGGGATATTGATTGAGAGACTTTATGAGATAGAGGATATGGATAAAGATATTTGTTTGGAGGAAAAATTGTGGCATGTGATGACATGACACCTAAAAGCACTCTATGTTTTTTCTCCATATTTATTTGAAAGGATAAATAATGGGTGCTGAGGTGGCACCCCTCACAGCCCACCTCCCCCTTTGCTTTAATATATATATATATATAATGGTATTTGGCCAACTCCTAAACACACATCATGGCTTAAACAAAAAACCACCTTGGCATTGAGGTGCAATGTAATTAAAAAAAAAAACACACACCCAGCCTTAAGTAGTGCATGGCATTGGGGTGCAATGGAATTGATATAGGGAATTGGCCAAATACAGGCAGGGCTACAGTGCACAGAGCATTGTAGTATGGCGCATCCCACTTCTTCCATGCATCGGATTAATTACACATGAGGGACTCCCTTAATTCATTTTTTCCCCAAACCATAAAATCTACAAGAAGTTCATCACGTTTTTTATACAAAAAAACTCAATGGTAGCCATCATACATATTCGAAAAATAATTTATTGGTCGATCGCCACATAGATTGACAGGGCTAATGAGCGCCACATATTTAAAAAAGGTGGGCCTCAAAATGCATTGACGAAGGGGGTGCACCCGATGCTGCATTGTAGCCCTGACTGGCTAAATACTATTTCAATTAAGGAGCTGTACCAATCATAAGAGCCACAACATTTAATGTGATTCAATTTCTTAGTTGTTTTGTACTTTTAATTTTTTTAATTACATATATAAATAATCAATTCAAAGTGGGGTCCCACTTCAATTCAAAGTGCTAGGATTATATAAGAAAAGCATTAATTTGAAAGTTGCTAATAAAGGTGAGAAACTAGGTGTGTGGTTGCCGAGGGGGGGCGGGGTGTTTATAAAGCATGAGAGAGGCCGTGGGCCTCACTTTTATATTTATATGTAGGAAAAATGTTAAGGTGGGGCCCATTTTTAGTGAGACCAATGTTACAACAAAAAGTCCATATGGACCGAATTGTTGGCCCGATTTGGAGATCGATCCCAGCTAGACGGTGAGCTGGAATCCAACTGGGATCTAATTTTGAAGACTGAAACAAAAGGAAAATGAAAGCCCACTGAATACTTTTCATTCGCCCGCTCCCGCTCTCTCCATCAGGCGACCCTCTGTCTAACGAAAGCTGGACTCTCTCCGTCTCTCTCGCGCGACCCTCTCTTCCGATCAGTAGCTCTCTCTCTGTCTCTCTCGCGCAACCCTCTCTTCCAATCATCAGCTCTCTCTCTGTCTCTCTCGCGCGACCCTCTACATCCCATCACAGCGCCTCCCTGCTAAAATCGCAGCGTCTCTCTAGCCTCAGGTTTGGGGTTTTTTCGAATCCCTCTCTGTGTAAACGCCTCAGGTTAGGGGTTTTGTTCTCTTTTTCCCACCTCTTGGTTGTACCAGTGCAAGCATTGACATTGTTGCAACAACAGTTTGTTACACTCCAAGATTGGAGTGGTGATCCTTGCCTTCCAGCCACATTTAATTGGGATTGGGTGGCTTGTAGTTCTGATGCAATCCCCAGAATAACAGCATTGTAAGTTCCCCTTCTAATTTCTAAATTTTTCAGAATCAACACATCTTTCTTTTTAACTATTTTCCAAGTTCATCTATATGCTATTTCAATGTGTCATTACAATTATAATTTTGACTATCAATCAATTTCCATGTGTAAAATATCTTAAAACCATCATTATAATACCTTGAATGGTGGAATTCTTGATTTTCTGGGGTCACTTCCTGAATTCTTGTTGTTTATTTATTCTTCGGCAGAGACTTGCATAACAATACCTTGAATGGTGGAATTTGCATCACTCTCTCTCAGTGACGGAAGAGGAGAAAGAGGAGCAACCTGCTGGTCCTTGATGCCCAGGTATGTTGTTGTTTGTTTTTTTTAATTAAATAATGCAGATGATATTGAGTTTTCATATTGCTATGGATGTTGTTCTCTTTCCATAGATTTGGGGCACTTTTATTTTCTATGTCTGCTTGCTATTTTGCTTCATTTGTGATGGAAAGGAATGTGAATGTGGAAGATACCGTTTGTTATCTTTGTATATCGTACGCAAGAGTGGAAAGTGTTTGGCCATCTTCATACACCAATGAGTGGAAAGTCTTTGCAACAAGAGGGCCATATAATACATACTGCACAAGAGAGTTAGAGCTCATTAGAAAAAATAAAATAAAAACATAACTCAATAAAGAAAATATAAGAACATGAAATGGAAAGAGAAATTATTGGCTTTGATATTAACATCCATGTCTTGAAGTTACCCAAGTTGTCCCAAGGCCAAGCTGACAGGGGAGCTACCATCTTTTCTGTTCAACCCATTTTCAAAATAGATAGGATTAGCCCCCAAAAACAGAAAGGATTACCCAATGGAGTGAACAATCCAAAGCTAACATAAAATGTTGAGAGAGAGAGAGAGTGAGAGAGAGGGAGAGAGGGAGAGAGTGTGTGTGTGACAAAGACAAGAAAGAGTCTTAAGAGACTCTTCTACAGCTTTTTTTCCTTCACACCACCACACAATCTCGTCACCTCCCAAACCCCTTACTACCACAATCTATGGGGCCCACCTTCCCCCTCTTATGATCAATCTAAGCTCTTCCACTCATTTCCAAACCACCCCCACCCACCCATGAACCCAAAAAGAAAAAAAGAATAAAAGAAAAAAAAAACTCCACATGTATGAATTAGCACCTACAAAGATTTTGGCACTCATTTGAGTTGGTAGAGTCTTCAATCGGCAAACTTTGGCACCCATCGTACTTTATCTAACACCTAAATTTAGACAACTTTGAAACCCTTCAAATAATATTGTGATTTGATTAATCCATTTTCTGCACATGGGTATGTTACAAATTGACTTCCAAGCCCTTAACCCCCTCTTGACTTTCATGCTTTCAGGTGAGCCCCACATGCTGGACCTTCCCAAGCTAAGGACAGTCTGTTCATTCCTAAACAATGACTTGAGGAAATAATGGGAATGAGAAAAATGATTATTACAAAAGAATAAATGTGACAGCAAATACAACATTCAGATGATTAGGAAATGTAATATTTGGCAAGAAATGAAGACTCAAGGAAACTAAGACGTCCAAAGTAAATTAGCTAAAAGGGATTCTTAGAATCCTCTGTATTCAGTATCTCACAGTCACAGGCCAAAATTTACTACCAGCCACGATATACCCAGATGCAGCAGAGTAATATTGAATTATCAGACATGAAGAAAACAAAGATATACTACAAATCTTGAAATCAAAATTTTAACTCCCACAATTAAAAGAATATATCCAAATTTCATAATGACCCACTTGTCTCAACTTTTATTGTCAACCCCCTCCAAAATGATTCAAATAAATGGAGAAAATCCAATCAAACACAACCAACACCCTATCTTCCAGTGTGCCAATACAGACATAAACAGAGAATTGACCACAAAAAAAAACCCCACAAAAAACTGCAATCCCATGCACCAATCAGTAGAAACAAGCAACAAAACTATAGCTAATGCACGATGACCTCCCAAGTTTACAGTATGTGTGTGTTCATACCAAATGGGAAGAAGGGAAAAAAAAAGAGAATGAAAAGACGAAGGGGCCAAAGAAAGAGAATGAATGAAAAGCCGAAGACCTGAATTTCTGGCGCAATTTAGCTTCATGCATAGACAAAAAATAGTCCATTCTTCTATCAAAAGTTTTACCAAGCTTCAAATCTCAAAATATATATATATGCATAAATAAATAAAAGAAACAAATTAAGGGAGGAACCTAAACAAACAAAGGCCACATTCAAAATCATTATTAAAAAAAAAAAAAAAGAAATCCGCAAACTCAAGCACACACAAACTTTAAATAAAAAAAAAGCCACAGTTTCAAGAATAAATCCTGTGCCCAAAACTCACAATCTGATGACAACAACAACAATAAAGATATCAGCAGATAATAATTAAGATCTCTGTAGATCTATCCTCATCATAATCTTAGAAACCCAAAGCCAAGATTCATCTCTTCTTACCAAACAAAATAGGAAAAAGAAAAAGAGAGGTAAAAAAAAGATGCTCAAAACTTAACCACTTTAAACATCATTCTTACTAAAAAAAAAAAAAAGAATTCTCAATTTTATCACCTCAAACATCAAAACCCAAAATTCCGATTCTATCACTGCTCACTAGAAAGCAAAAGACTCATACCCAAACTCTCATGTCTTTCCAAAAGCAAGAACTTAACAGTTATCCCTCCTTGAAACAACAAATTCCTCATTTCCTACCCACAACCCAAAAGAACCGAACCCAAATTCTAAGACTTTTCACTGTGTGCATACACGTGTGTTGGTGGTTTCGTATGACAATATGTAGGCTCAAGTTATGTTGCTAATGGAACAGAATAAAAAGTGAATGCTTTAGCTTAGATTTACAAAATGATGCTTCATTTTTCTCAACACCATGCATTTCTTTTTGTGAGTTATTCTAAACACCTGAATGCTTTATTTGTTTTTTAGAAGCATGGAAGAAGATGGATTATCACTTGAATTTAATGGAGACGACAAAGAAATTGAAATGGGGATGGTTGGGCAGGAATTAAACAGCGTTGAGATGGAGAAGCCCTTGGAGGAAGGCGATAACTTAGAAGAGTTAGTAATGGAACCTCAAAGGGGAATGATATTTGGTTCAATTGAAGAAGTACATGAATAATATGCAAGATATGCCAGGCGAATCGGGTTTGCTGTCGCCCAAAGAACCTCAAAAAAAGGATTGGATGGAAAGAAGAGGTTTATTAAAATTTCTTGCACTAAGGGTAAAAGCCAAACCCAAGTGCAAGCAACCCAGTTAAACCCCGTCCACAATCAAGAACAAATTGCAAAGCAGCATTGAATCTTTCTTTGCAATTCGACGGGAAGTGGCTTCTGAACTCATTGTGCTTGAGCATAACCATGATATTAGTCTGAACAAAGCTCGATATCACAAGAGTAATCGGAAAATCCCATCACATGTGAAAAGGCAACTTGAGTTGAATGACAAAGCGGGTATTAGATTAAACAAGACTGTTAGCTCATGTGTGGTAGAGGTAGGGGGCATGAGAATCTAACAGGGTTAGCAAAGGATGCACGAAATTACATGGATAAACTCAGACGCTTAGAACTCAAGGAAGGGGATGCCGAGGCAATGCTAAGCTATTTAAAAAAAATGCAGCAAGACAACGGATCCTTTTTTTATGTCATGGATCTTGATATTGAGCATCGAGTAAGGAACATCTTTTGGGCTGACGCGAGAAGTAGAACAGCATTCGCTGAATTTGGTGATGTGGTCACGTTTGACACCACTTACTTGGTTAACAAATATGACATGCCGTTTGCTCCTTTTGTGGGTGTGAATCACCATGGACAGTCGGTACTCTTAGGTTGTGGATTGATATCACGAGAGGACACAAATACATTTGTTTCGTTGTTTCAATCGTGGCTTGATTGCATGTCCAGGTGTCCTCCTAATGCCATAATCACCGATCAAGATAAGGTTATGCAAAATGCGATATGAATAGTATTTCCTAAAGCACGACATCGGTGGTGTTTGTGGCATATCTTGAAAAAGGTGCCTGAAAACTTGAGAGGGTATAATGACTATGATTCAATTTCAATTAAATTTCATCTTCTTAATGTTGTCTACGATTCGATGAAAAAGAGGAGTTTGAAGAGAATTGGGCCAAGTTTGTTAGGGCATATCATCTAGAGGACAACGATTGGCTAGAGGGATTGTATGATGAGAGGTACCGATGGGTACCAGCTTTTGTGAAGGATATTTTTTGGGCAGGGATGTCGACAACCCAGCGTAGTGAGAGCATGCATGCCTTTTTTGATGGCTACATTAATTCTAAGACCACCTTGAAGCAGTTTGTTGAGCAATATGATAATGCTTTGTCTAAGAAGGTGCAATTAGAAACCGAGGAAGACGCCCGTTGTTTCAATGTATACATTCCACATGTGACCCCTTACGAGTTTGAGAGGCAATTTCAAGAAGCGTATACTCTTGCTAAATTTAAGGAGTTTCAGAATGAAATAGCAGGTAAGATCCGTTGCAATATTTCCTCAGTTAAGGTAGGAGCTGAGTTTTTTGAATATGATGTGGAGGAAGATGTGATAGTAGGAGAAGACAATATCAGACCTTTTACTTTCTATGTTCATTTTGATGAGATATCAAGAGAAGTTCACTGCAGTTGCCAGTTGTTTGAGTTTAGAGGTATGCTCTGTAAGCATATCATCGTTGTTTATTTGAAGAAGAAGGTTTATCAAATATCGGGGAAATACATTTTAGAAAGGTGGAGTAAAAATGTGAGAAGAAGCCACACAAAAATCAAGATCAGGTATGACAATTGGGAGAGGAAGCCTGAAGGACGTCGTTACGACAAAATGTTGACTATTTTCAATCAGGTCTGCGATAAGGCCATGGATTTAGATGAAAAGAGTTAGATGGTAGTGTCCTCGTTGCTAGAAGTGGAAGCTGAGCTCGATGTTTCTAAAGAGGTTGTTGTATGCAATAGACCTATGTCTATAGGTGTACATAAAGCTTCAATGTCATGTCATGATGATAGTCTTTCTTGGCAAGAGAGCAATAACCGCGTGTGTGATCCAATCAAACACCGCTAGAAGGGCCGACCTCCAGCAAAAAGAAGACAATCTAAGATTGAGACAATTATTAGGAAAAGTCGGAAAACAAGAAAAAAGATGGTAAAGAAGGTTAGTCTAAAAGTTTTATTTTTTATATCAAATAAACACAGCATTCAATTACTCACAATCTAATTGATATCAACTTCGTGCATGTGCAGGGAACGACGGTGGTCAATCAGGGAGTTGAGATCATCACGCAAGATTCTGTGAATTTAACCATAAAAATGCCCCCTATTTACTATATGTTGTGCTTAACTTTATTGCATATGGTCTCATATACTTATGGTTGAAAATTTTCATCCTGAACAGGGCTATCTTGTATCTCAACAGGGCGCACGAGAACACTGCATGTGATTGCTCACAGGGACAATCTTTTGTATAGACAAATTGCATATATATGTTACTTAATCTTTTGTATATGAATGGAACTATCTTTCATATTCTATATAAGAGCAAGCTTCTGGATAGCTCAATGGGTAATTGAATCTCAATTTGATAAGCATTGTTTAAAAATGCAGCTCATACTTTCTTAGTAAACTTTTATTTTGCTTGAAATTAATTCAAGATATTTCGTGTCGCAGGACCAAGTTTTAGTAGACGGTTCTTCACAAGACGGATTTTTGGCACATGCTGTGCTATTTTGAGCTCCTTCTGACAGATTTGGTATAGACAATTTACAGATATTTGTTAATTAATCTCTTGTATATGACTGGATCAATCTTTCAGATTAGATGTTATTAATGTAATTATTGTAAATTTGATCAATGTAAGTAGTGCTTCACCAGATTACTTGCCAATCTAATTGGTCCCCTTTTGTATTCGATGTAAAATCTTGGTATTAGATGGCATATGCGAAGGTCTGACAAAGCAAATTCACAGGTTTCAATTATGTGTAATAAGGTTGGATGAAAGAAATATTGTGTTATTATTGTTTCATTCAGCAAACCCCTGTATTGGATATAAAATCTTCAGACTTCAAGATGGCAGGGCAATACTATGGTTTGAATCTTGATATGCGTAGGTTCAACCCAGATTGTGAAGGTTTTATGAATAAAATACTGAGGTTTCAGCGTGGTCATTAGGCAAAGTCCACCTCTATTGTATGTAAAATTCATTTATTAGATGGAATGCGTAGGTCTCACAAACCAAACTCGCAGGTTTCAATTTTGTGTACTAAGGTTGGTTGAATGAAATACTGAGGTTTCACTGTTTCGTTAGACCAACCTGTAATCAATATAAAACCTTGGGGATATGAGAAGGTCTGACAAAGAATATTCATAGGTTTTAAAACTGTATACTAAGGATATATGCAATAAATACTAAGGTTGAAGTGTTTCATTCAGTGTGGTCCATATACTATGGTTTGAATCTTTATATGCGTAGGTCCAACCCAAATTGAGAAGCTTTTATGAATAAAATACCGAGGTTCCAGCGTGGTCATTAGGCAAAGTCCACCTCTATATGTAAAATCTATTTATTAGATGGTATGCGTAGGTCTCACAAAACATATTCGCAGGTTTCAACTCTGTGTACTAAGGTTGGTTGAATGAAATAGTGAGGTTTCACAGTATCGTTAGACAAGAGACCAACCTGTAATCGATATAAAACCTTGGGGATATGAGAAGGTCTGACAAAGAATATTCATAGGTTTTAAAACTGTATACTAAAGATATATGCAATAAATACTGAGGTTGAAGTGTTTCATTCAGCGTGGTCCATATACTATGGTTTGAACCTTTATATGCGTAGGTTTCAACCCATATTGAGAAGGTTTTATGAATAAAATATTGAGGTTTCAGGGTGGTCATTAGGCAAAGTCCACCTCTATTCGATGTAAAATCTATTTATTAGATGGATGCGTAGGTCTCACAAAACATATTCGTAGGTTTCAACTCTGCGTACTAAGGTTGGTTGAATGAAATACTGAGGTTTCACTGTTTCGTTAGACCGACCTGTAATCGATATAAGACCTTGGGGATATGAAAAGGTATGACAAAAAATATTCATAGGTTTTAAAACTATATGCTAAGGATATGTGCAATAAATACTAAGGTTGAAGTGTTTCATTTAGTGTGGTCCAATACTATGGTTTGAATCTTATATGCGTAGGTTTCAACCCACATTGAGAAGGTTTTATGAATGAAATACTGAGGTTTCAGGGTGGTCATTAGGCAAAGTCCACCTCTATTTGATGTAAAATGTATTTATTAGATGGATGGGCAGGTCTCACAAAATATATTCGTAGGTTTCAACTCTGTGTACTAAGGTTGGTTGAATGGAATACTGAGGTTTCACTGTTTCGTTAGACAAGAGGCCAACCTGTAATCGATATATAACCTTGGGGATATGAGAAGGTCTAACAAAGAATATTTGTTAGGGATTTTGTATTTGCAATTTGATGGATGCATTAACATATTCATATCATTTGAATTTACACTCATGCATTGTTTTAGAATTTCTTGAAATCTGGTTTTATACATGCATTGCTTTTAAGAATTGTAAAAGTTTTGTTTTATGCATGATTTGTCTTTTTATCTTGGATGCATTTGTTTTAGAAAAGAGTTTTCAAGAAATCAAGCAAGCCTTTGTTTTAAAAGTTTTGAATCTTTTTAGGCTTTTTATTGTCATGTTTTAAAAACCATTAGAATCGTTAAAACATGTTTTTCCAGCTTGATTTAGTGGCCAAAAGGTCCCCCAAAGAAATTCCTTCAAAATATGCAAAGTTGGAATTTTTGCAAAAAGGGGGTGTCCCGGCAGTGTCGTCGGTCGACCGAGACCTGTGTCCCGGTCGACCGGGAACACTGTCGGTCGAGTGTGCAGATTCTGAACTGAAATCTGCCAATGGTCAGAAATATGACCGTTATGCCTTCCCGGTCGACCGAGACCTGTTTGCCGGTCGACCGAGGACTAGCCGTTGGGCATTTTTGGCTATAAAAATGAGTTCTTTCCTTTGTCCAAAGCTGGAGATTTTTAAGCCTTCTTTGAGGAGCTTTGAGACAAGACAAAGGGGAGGAACTAAGAGAGACCAAATGGGTCATTAAGTGAAGCTTAAGCTTGGATCAACTAAGTTAAATCTCCAAGTAAGTTTTACTTTTAATTAATCATTTGTTATGTGCTTTATTTGAAACTTTGGAAAATGATTTCAAGCATGATAACAATGATGTGTTGAATCCATTCTTCCCTTCATCTTTGATATTCAAGATTGGATTCATCACTTTGATTTCAACCTAAGTTTTGTTTTAAACTTTCTTAATCATGCTTAGCCTAAATCTTTGATTTCTTTTATTGCATGATTACTTCACTTGGTTGAAACTTCCCTTGCTGTTTTCATTCATTTAATCTTTAGTCAAATTAGTTTTGAAAACAACATTGCACATGCATCACTTGATTAGGCTTAAACACTTTCATACAACTTGTGATCTTTAGATTTTCATATCATTCACAAGTGTGTAATTGTTCAAGTGATTTGCATAGAACTTCAATCATATCTTTTTGTGCCTTAAACTTTCAAATTGCATTAAGCATAAATTGATTGAGATTACTTTTTATCTTGATTGAAGTTTTCACATACACACTTCATAAGCATACATCTTTGCATTTCTTAGAGTGTTTGTGTGAGTTAGTTTTCATTTTCATATCCGCCTATTTAGAGGCAAATTAATTTGAGCTTAAATTGTATCTCTTAGAGTGATCTTTTGTGAAGACACCATCTTAGAGAAATCTTTATTTGTAAAGGTTATTGCTTAGCCTAAGAAAAGCATCTTGTAAGGTTATTGCTTAGCCTAAGAAAAGCATCTTGTAAAGGTTATTGCTTAGCCTATAAAAGCACATTGAGAGGTTGTTGTTTAGCCTAGAAAAACAACATTGTAAGGGTTATTGCTTAGCCTAGTAAAAAGCATACATAGTGGAAATCCGGTGGGGTGTTGGATGCACAAGCCGGTAGTGGATGTAGGCACGTTGGCCGAACCACTATAAATGTTGTGTTGTGGTGATTGCTATGTGGTGATTGTTTTTGTTTAGCTTCCGCATATTGTTTGACTAAATCATCACATTTGACTAGTTTGTTTTAAAGAAGTTTAAAATTGGTCTAAATTGGTCATACTTGTAGCACACCCTATTCACCCCCCCCCCTCTAGGGTTAGGATCCCAAGGACTTTCAATATTCATAGGTTTTAAAACTATATACTAAGGATATATGCAATAAATACTGAGGTTGAAGTGTTTCATTCAACGTGGTCCATATACTATGGTTTGAATCTTTATATGCGTAGGTCCAACCCAGATTGAAAAGGTTTTATGAATAAAATACTGAGGTCTCAGGGTGGTCATTAGGCAAAGTCCACCTCTATTCGATGTAAAATCTATTTATTAGATGGTATGCATAGGTCTCACAAAACATATTCGCAGGTTTCAACTCTGTGTAATAAAGGTTGGTTGAATGAAATACTGAGGTTTCATTGTTTCGTTAGACAAGAGACCAACCTGTAATCGATATAAAACCTTGGGGTTTGAGAAGGTCTAACAGAATATTATTAGGTTTTAGAACTGTATACTAAGGATATATGCAATAAATACTGAGGTTGAAGTGTTTCATTCAACGTGGTCCATATACTATGGTTTGAATCTTTATATGGGTAGGTTTCAACCCAGATTGGGAAGGTTTTATGAATGAAATACTGAGGTTTCAGGGTGGTCATTAGGCAAAGTCCACCTCTATTTGATGTAAAATCTATTTATTAGATGGTATGCGTAGGTCTCACAAAACATATTCGGAGCTTTCAACTTTGTGTACTAAGGTTGGTTGAATGAAATACTAAGGTTTCATTGTTTCGTTAGACAAGAGACCAACCTGTATTCGATATAAAACCTTGGGGATATGAGAAGGTCTGAAAAATATTATTCATAGGTTTTAGAACTGTATACTAAGGATATATGCAATAAATATTGAGGTTGAAGCGTTTAATGACCCCTGTATTCGATATAAAATTTTGAATAAATGGCAGGGCATATACTAAGGTTTGAATCGTTATATACTGAGGTTGAGCCTAGTTTGAGAAGGTTGAATGAATAAAATACTGAGGTTTCATTGTAACTGACATGGTCCACCTTTATTCGATATAAAACCTAAAAAATTAGATGGATTTGTAGGTATGACAAACAATATTCATTGGTTTGAATTTTGTGTACTATGGTTGGTGGAATGAAATACTGTGGTTATAGTCTCAGCTTATGGCATTGTATACAATGGTTTGAATCATGTTATAGTGCGAGAAGTTTGTCCTTATGAAATACTGATGTTTCGATGCCTCATTAGCTAGGAGACTCCCTGTATTCGATAAAGAAATAGTGCTACTAGATCTGAATGGTCTGCACTTAACAAAATACGTGCAATTGAATATTAATCAGTGACAATCAATATTGACCCCCGGTACCAAAATCCATTATCAATTAGTAAATCCGCTTTTTCTTCTTGAATTTAATTTTGACACTCACAAAGACGCCAAGTTTCCCATTACATTCAACTAATATAATTCAATAAAATTACAATATATCCATATCAAGTGAGCCTAGGTTGTATTCGATACAAAAAAAGGTTGAATGACTGAAGTTCTGAAATCCCAAAATAGGGACATCATCGTTTTAGAATCTCTTGAACTCCATCACATTAACACACATTCACTACGTCAAAAAGGCTGAAAATGATTGTCCTCGAAAAAAACAGACGGCCCACATCAGTCAGTAAAACCAAGGCGTAGGAGTCATTCATCATCCCTTTTGATGTAGTGTTCTATACAAGAAATTATGTATGCCACCTGCAATAAAGATGAGATCAATGTTAGAAAACAGAAAAAGAAATCACCGGACAATAAAAATGCAAGAGAGTATTAATTTGATCACTAACATCATAAAGAAGAAATATTGATAGGACGATAGTTTATGTTATTACCCTTTCCATAAGAAACTCTGCCAGGTCAGCCTATGAATCCTCATGTTTGTCATTCGGTATTCGACCAAGTAATAAATGTGCCGCTATTTTTTTTCTATAATACCGGATTTCATCCTATTCCAAGAACAAAGAAAAAAGAAGGAAAAGAAGAAGGAATGAAAAAAACAGACAAAAAAATTAGAACGAGGAGTTGTATACGTAAATCATTACTAAAAAATCACAGTATTTACCGGCTGAAAATCAAATGTATCGCCACGTGATAGACAATCCATAAATTTCATCTCGAAGATGCCACAATCATAACTATTAAAATAGTGATATAAGACGGATTATTATACCAATTAGAATAGATACTGTAATTCTAATACGAGCCTCTAATAAAGAGACATACCCATTGTCTTGTTGAGGGCAGTCATCAACGAAATGAATATCAGCCTTATCCCATTTATGAATCTTCCTTTGTACAAATTGTTCTTTTAAGAAAGATACCTGCATAAAGGAAATATAACAGTTAAGTATTATATACAAGTACATTGTTTATTTCGAACATTTCACAGGAGCATATACCTTATTATGGGTACTCACCGTTTCATTCACGTATGTAATGTCACCACAGGACTTCAAAGAGTTGTATATACAAAACAACTTCTTGTTTGAATCAAGTACAAGGAGAAGCTAGTGTTTTGAAGCCCAATTCATTGGGATAAATATTCTGTCCCACGAGGTTAAGATGGACTTCAAATTCTTCACATTTAAATGTTTTTTAATTGATTCTTCATTGTTGGAATGTAATGCCGTCTGGGAGTTAGTAAGCTACATGTTAGCACTAATATTCAAAAACTAAAAATCACTACAAATATTAGGAAGAATAATTACATTAAACCACGAAGTGAAGAAGTAACACTTCAATGAATTCAACTTCCTTGTTGGCTTTCTCCCACTCATCAACTTAGCATAGGTGTCAATAATCTAGAAGTCAAGATACCATGTTCAGTGTTAGTTGTCAAGGTTCCAAATTGTATACATGATTGAATGCTTATAATAAGATGTGAAATTAACTACCAACCTTATCGGATATCCAACCTTCTTCATACAATAAATTCTTGATTTCTGAATGCCAAATTTTAGCTTGCCCACCTCCTCAGCACTAAAGAAAGAGAACTTGTTATTTAGTAATTAATAAATATAAATACTAATTATATAGTGTGAGCACTATGGTGTAAAGTGACTAGGTTTATAATGGTTCATACTCTTTTCTAACTTTGGCTTCAAAACTTGCAATTGCGTCCTCCTCTTCTTCCGAAATGTCAATCTTTGATTGGATTTCATCCGCAATCAATCTCTCTCTCTCTCTTGTGGCAAGTTCCTTTCTTCTTCGTTCTTTGCAAAGTTGCTTTTGCACATGCATCATATGGGGTCCGTAACATCTGCGATGGCTTCCGAACTCTACCCCTATTTTTCTTTGAAATATTCTTGGCGGCTCTTGATGTCTCAACACAACCAGACATTGACGGAATTGGAGAAGAAGGATGATCTATACGATGGAGTGAGGCATCCACAATATCCACGGGCGAGTGAGGCACCGAGATGCCTCTATTTCGGAACTCCATATTTTCACTCCTTAATCGTTCATTCTCTTCCTCCAATATGGTAAGCCTTAGCTCCAAATCCTCAATCTTCGTTATATAGTTCTCGCGATCACCCTATGTAAGTTTCAAATAGTTAGTGAAAAATAGATTTAAAACATGAAGTTAATATTAAAGATTTTGAATAGCATTTTCCACTTTTAAACAAATATGGTTAAAGTTACAATGATATCCGGCATGCTTTCCTCCATTCTCCTGACTATGAAATCAGCCATCGCCGTTGTCTCCTGTAACCCATAATTAAAACAAGTATAAGTCACAAGAAGGATGCAACCATACAACCATGACCAAGTACTTTAAATTAAAGAATAATAATAAGTTAAAAATACCAGAGACACTTTTAGGGGAGATAACAAGGTCATTTCTTCTTTAGTTGGAGTGATTTCCTCAATGACCTTAAAAATAGAGTATTCATTTCATTTATTATAGTCAATATCATAAATTACTACAAGAAGTAAATCATAGAGAAAAGTGAAGGTATACATACCTCTGTATAGCTAAGATTGTCCAATACAGCTTTAAAAGACTTGCCTTGCATGTATTTCGAACTCTTAGCCCATCCATATAACGTGGATAAGAATTGGCACGAATAAGCTCATATCGGTTAACATGTTCATAAAACCAAGGCTGTAAGAAAAGGTATTAGAATGTAAGTGAAGATGTAAAAGTCACAAGTTCTATTGTATTGTAACAATTATAAAAACCATAATTAAAAAAGAAAAAAAGGATAACTACTTACTTCCAAGAGCACGACACATCCATTTATAAATCCAATTGTCTTCCTCGAGCTTTCGCGTATACTTTTTATGAAGAACTCATGTACAACAATAGCCCATGCATAATCATTAACTTTTTCCAACTTATCAACCATGAATATGATATTGAATGGAAATGACCGACATGATTTTGGAAAAAGAAGGGTACTACAAGCATACAACATGTAAAGCTCCTTGAAATCAGCAATCGAATCCAACCTCTTCTTATCTAACGACTTCTTCTTGTTAGATGCAATCTTCTTCGAGATTACTTATAAATGCTTCTCTAATGTTTCCGTTCTTATATAGTTCTTTTCGATATATTTCTCCAAAAATTCACATTCTTCTGTCAAAATCATTGTCTCTAATTGTATTCTTTCTCCATTCATATTCATCCCCATTATCAGTGCGACATCTTGAGGTAGAATTGGAAGGAGCTTTCCTCCAAGTTGAAATGCACTTTTTTCATTATCCCACCGAGTTATTATCGTTGACAAAAATGTACGCTGGCATTTCAAGTTCGCAGGCATCTCTGTAAAGTGTTTAAAAGGTGTTTCTCCTATCGCATTAATATGAACATCTTCTAACTTTAAATCCTCGATGAACTTGATAAACCTTGAAGGGCAGCATTTCGTATCTAATTTTACAATTTCATTTGTATTTTGGTTGGCCTGTATCAAATTACAACAAAAGAAAAATAAAATAAACACGAAATTCAAATGAGAAGACACTAATGAATTGAAGTCATGTTCAGTGATTACCATGATTCAGTCTATACTCCCTCCCTCCGGTATTAAATCCAAGGAAACTTCAGCAGCCAACCCAATCAGTAGTACCAAAACGACCCAACTAGAAATGAACAAGAAAAAACAATAAAAAATCAAAACCCAATCACCAAAAAAATCAAACAAGAAAACATGAAACAGGACCCCAAAAATTAAGTTTCAATTGATCCTTCAACTGACATCTGAATTTCAGTTTTCATGAAGATAAACCTTTTAACTACCATCCCATTTTGAGTTTCCTGGCTAAACGAAAATTTATTCACTGGAAGCGGCACAACTTCTACTGGCTAGTGGTAACAAAACAACACTTTCAAGTCGCTCTCACATTAACATATCAAGTTAACATAAATCCAATAAAAATGGTTCAAACATAAGAATTTCTTGTCTATATATGTGCCACACTATGAAATCAGAATATCAAACATCCTTGGAGCTAACACAATTTATATAAAATAAATAAAAAAAATGAAGATGGTACTTAACAAATCAATATTTGTAAGATATATTCACAACTGGTCTCATCTTTTCTCCTTCATGTCAAACAAGAATTCTCATATCACAGATTCCCCTATTGATAACTGTAACAAGAACAGTTTTTTGTGGTAATTTTATTCAGTTTAGCTATATACTAAGGCTAGCTAATGTATGAAATGGACAACAATCAGATTCAATGAATAAATTATATATATAACAAAACCCAAAGTTAGTTTTTTTCCCCTTGCCATTTTTGTCTATTGTTTGGAAGCATTTAGTCCCAAATAGCTGAAGTCGTCGTCATCTATAGAGAAAAAAAAAAGATGGAAAGCTATCGAGATCCTAATAAAAATCAGCAGATGCTGTTATTCAAATGATACCATAAAAAAAGTAACCAAATTAAAAACAAACATGCAAAGAGAGACCTAATCATCAAACATTTAAATCAATAACAAACAAAAATTAGGATTGCAATAACATGATTAGGAATCCAAATCAACAAATACAAATCACCAAGACCCTCTAACTAAATGAAAGACAACATAAACATAGTAATACTAATAATAATGTTTGATAATAATAATAATAATCCAAATCTCTCAACACACCCAAATTTTTTTTTTCTAGCTTTACCCCATTAACCAAATCATCAAAACAGAAAAAACCCACCAAACAGGAAAAAAATCAAGAAAGAAACAAACCTATAATAACAGAAAAAGAACAAGATAGATGCAAATAGGCAAAAAGCAATGAAATGAGGAAGGGAAAAGGTAAATTGCCTTAAACCCACATTCTCTAAGATAGATCTTCAACGACCCAACCCTGATTTAGTAAATCCCAGATAAAATTAGAACCCAAGAACCCAATCCCAGCCATTGCAATTTACAGTTGGCGACCCGGCCCCTTCAAAGGAAAAGGACAAGAAGGAAGAAGCAACTGAGAAGAAGCCCAAAAGCCTACCAACAAAGCCAAAGACAAAAGTGACCAAACGAAGAAACCCACAAGTGGGTTTTTCTCCGACGCCATTGAAGAGCTCAGATCGTCATCGAATAGAAGAATTGATGGAGAGAAGTGGAAACTGTAAAAAAAAACGCACCCGAGTTCCGAAAAAAAATTCCTTGAAAAAAGAAGTGGAAACTATAAAAGGGATTCTTAGTTCCTACTCTTGTTTTCCATGATGTTGTTCATTTTACCTGAAAATGGGTATAAAGATGAGAGCTTTCGATGCCTCTTGCACGGTTGATTGATGGATGACGGAGAGAGAGCTATTAATGGGGAGAGAGGGTCGCGCGAGAGAGACAGAGAGAGAGCTGCTGATGGGAAGCTAGTGTCGCGCGAGAGAGACAGAGGGACTCCAGCTGATGGGGAGAGAGGGTCGCGCGAGAGAGACGGAGAGAGCTGCTGATGGGGAGCTAGCACACTACAAGAAATTGCACTTTTGCCGGCGCTTAAGTCTATAAAACGCCGGTGAACACCTTTGCCGGCGATTTTCCTTGCGCCGGCAATACGCCGGTAAAAGGTCGCCAGCAATTACTTTTGCTGGCGAAGAAAGGTTAGCGCCGGGGAATATAATACATTAACGGCGTTTTTATTCGCCGGGAAAAGAGGTATAAAACGCCGCGAAAATGCCTTTATTTTTCAATAATAAATTGATTAAAAACTTTTGCCGGCATTTTTTTGCGCCGGCAAAACATTTATATTTTATGGATTTTTTTTTCAAAATTTATTGCCGGCGTTTTTTTTGCGCCGGCGAAACATTTATATTTTATGGAATTTTTTTTCAAAATTTATTACCGGCGTTTTTTTTGCGCCGGCAAAACATTTATATTTTATGGAATTTTTTTCAAAATTTATTGCCGGCGTTTTTTTTGCGCCGGCAAAACATTTATATTTTATGAAAATTAATTTTCCAAAATTTTTTGCCGGCGTATTTTGTCGCCGGGAAAACATTTATTTTTTTTAAGTAATTATTTTGAAGGTGTTTTCGCCGGCAATCAATATTCATGTATTGTATTTATTTGATTTTTTAATTTTTTTTCCTGTATATGCATCATTACAACTTCCAACCTGTATCGTATGAAACTACTATTCTAGTATCTAAGACCAAATCTCCTACACACCCAACATCTATCTATTCCAAATATTCATTCCACTTCATGTTAATATTCAAATATCCTTACAATATTAAAAGTACTTTACCATTACCATTACAAAATAAAAATCCATGCTAACATTCTACTATTTGCCAACATTCAAATGCCAATGAAAAATTACATCTTCATATACAATCATCTCATTGTTGCACCAATCCAACACCTGCAACATTGTTCAAAAAAACTTCATACATCCTATTTTAACATATGGCAATCTGTTATGTTATGCTCTTGAGGTAAGCTCCATGTCAGACCTCCAAGGTTATAGCTTGTGATAGTTAGAGTATTTTGCTTGCAATTGTCTGGACTCAGAATATTGTTGTTGTTCACACACTTGAGCAGATTTCCATTAGAAGTGTAGCCATTGGAGGACTCCAGTTCCCCCTTTAGTGCTTTGTCATAATCTGATGGATTCATAACTGAACACATGACATCTGCATAATGAAGTACTGGATACTTGGAACTGCCAAACATTGAAGATTCAACTACCAGTTTTTCTTTGATACTCTGAACAGCATGTGCATATTCCAATCCAAATAGAACCTACATTTCGGAAAGAAGAAAATGATTATAAAAGATTAAAGAATATCATACCACCCAATAGAATTACATTTTTCAGATGATTGCTAAATTAGAATGAACAACTTTATAAGGAAGATTCACTGCATCTAGGGAGTAATTAAGGCAAACAGGAACTGCTTTGTTTTTTCTTGGTACTTAACACAGTACCACCAGATCAGCAACTTTTTTTATTTTTTTAATGTTGATGACCTGGCAGTACACTCATCATGTTTAACTCAAGACACAAAATTTTCCTGAAAATGAAATGCACAAACTACGAGAATGTTCGCCATAGGTAATGGTCTGAATGGGAATTAGGAAGGTCTCTTGCAGGTAATATTTTTCAGAGACAAATTAGGTATTTCTATCTTTGGACAGGACAACGAAAAATCAAAATAAATAAGGATGGAATAAATGAATCTATGTAGTTCATCTACCACAAAAAGAACAAAATGAACTGTTGTCACAAAATATGAAGCCAACTAGCAACTACTTTCCAGATGGAAAGCTGCCATCCATTACCATTTATGCTAAATAACAAATGGTCTAAAAATTCCCTGAATCTTAGATAACCAAAACATGCAGCAGACAGGCCTAAAGATGATCACACAACATTCCACTGACTTGTGTCCACTTGGACAAGTGCACCAGAGAGGAGCAGCATCATAAACTATACATGGAAAACACATCCCAGGGAATTGTAATATATCAATCAACTGAAGCTCCAAAAAGGTCTTCAATGGGGCTTATTTTGTGTATTTATAATTGGTGTTATGTTGTACATTGAGTGTTTTCAATGTAAGTGTAATCTCATGACCTTGTATCATCATTTTATTTTATTTCCATGCTTTTGAGATTGCAGATTAGACCTTGTATCATCCTACACAACCACAGTGGGACCCATGAGTTTCCTAACAACTACTCATTTGTTTCAAAATTGTTGTAAAACTTGTTACCCCATAATTAGTTATTCCCTAATTAGTTACAAGCTCCACATCCCAATAAGGAAACCTCTATAGTTTCGAGAACCTTGATGGACTAGAAATCTCATTGGAAGTTAACTAAATAAGTATGGCCAGTCTCTTCTATCCCTTTCAAGTCTCAACTCAGCAAAGAGGAAGCCATCATCCTTGTTACAAGAGGGAGGTGCATGGGAGAAGATTCATCATCTTGAAAATCCATATCACACTCCCACTCAAGTTCAAGCATGGATAGAAGCATGCCAGAACTCTAGTATAGTTTGGTTTTTTGTGATTATTTGATTCAAGATCCACCATGAGCACTGATTGGATATAGGATTCATAGCAAACTAACAGGGATATCCAAATGCCTGAACTCATGATTATGTGTAAACCAAGGTACTTCAACATGATATACATAAACCCAAATGGGCCTAGAGGGAAATGCCAAACATGCCTTGAGGATGATGAAACAGAATGAGCAGGATAAGGATCCATTTCAAATTTGGCTTGAGATAACAAGAGAAGATTAAACTGCAACAGGCTGGTAATTGAAGGGTTTTTTTTTCTGCATTTCCCTAATCAAACTCATATTAGAACATCCAAACATACACTAAATTTTATTGACCACAACAAAACAGAAAAAAAAAAAGGTAAAATATAATATGTAATCCAGTATTGCAAACAAAGAAAAGTGGGTTGCTTAATATTGCAGTACAACTAGTTGGACTAACATCCATAATTGAAACATGCAATCATCATATATATTATTATGAGCATTAGTTGGGAAGGTGATTTAACATGGAATGACACACTAACCCATACAAACTAGAACAAAATTACAAAACAATAAACTAAAAGAAGGGCTGATGAGAGTGAGTACTTACCAGTAGAGCTGGATATGATTCAAAATCATCCAATTTCCAAACTTTCCCTGTTAGAGGCTCTGGAAGCTGTTCAACCAAAGCCAGGAAGAGAACCCATCAAGATTTCATGCTAATTTGAAAGAAATGCAAGTGACCCAGATTGGATTTTGAGGAAATACCTCGAAATCTGGAGCTCTGAAGCCCAAAGAGACGCCTTTTGAAACAGCTGAAGGTACAAAATTGGATCGAATAGAGTGGTTGCTGAACCTTTTTTTTCTTTACTTGTTTTCCTTTTTTAAAGAAGAAGAGGTGAGGTAGCTACCAATCTGTGAACTCTTGACCTCTTTAGGTATCAATGACATAAACTCCAAAAAGTCATATTAAGAATTATAAAGCTCTGGCACACTCCAAAAAGACATACCTATGCCCATGCCACTTAAACTACAAGAAACAACAAATGTCCACTATGTTGTTCATCCATTACCTATATGCTTCATGACTGATAGTGATGGTTCACCAAGTGTTGATGTGGTGGGCTCAGGCAAGTATAAACTAATAAAGTGTATCGTGCAAGTTCTCTAAACTGCAACATCCTAGCTCTTCACAATCAGTAGTTAATTATTAGATCATTAAGAATATAATATTTGCAAAAAAAAAAAAAATTTTGATGTCTAAATCCTTCTTTTTTTTTGGTGGCTCTTGTAAATATTCACCCCCCCTATGCAAGTCCTTCAACATCGGCGCAACAATCATGGATCAATGGCTGGTTGTTTCTGTGGAGGGGAGGTGCCTCATCATTGAACCACCAATGGATAGGCACCTACCACTAATTGCTTTGCAAGTTGACAGCTATTAGTTTGTCAGTGTGTTTAGATAATGCTTTCAACACGAGCGATCCACGTTCTCCTTCCAAGAGTATTCCAATTCACTTGGAATAAAAAGAGAGAAGAATTGAGTAGAAGGAACCACAAAATGATCCTAATGGTCTGTCACACACACCATCAGTGAGCACACATGACCATGACCATGATCATTTATAAATAATCCAGTTGTTTTATATCTTCAAAAAAAAAAAATCTTTTAAGGAATGAAATGACTTCTTGAAGAAAAAATGTAAGCCACATTGGTCCTTGGAACTTACTTCCCCAAAACTTAGCTTACTGGTTACTGCAAATATTTACCCATGATTAGATGTTGCAAAGAAGTGTAAACTAGATATCTCAGGTCACTTAATTGCAAAAGCTGTACATTTTTGGAGCATATAGAGCTTACTTGAATTCAAGCTACACACTTCACAGAAGTGGCATTTCTTATGACCAAGTAAATAGCTCATTCAAGTACATTTGTCAAGTGATGCTGATTGAACTTGTACAGCCATGATGAGGCCGTGGGATCCATCATGCTGATATGGAGAGTGCTAAACAGGGTTTCAAGTCTCAGCTGGACTCCAACAAGTCAGATTGGAGTTGGTCCTCACTGACTCACTTGGACTCAGATGAGTCTTTTGCATACTGCTTGAGTCTAGGCGCAACTCAACTAAGTTGTAACACATTTCATAGAGACCAAGTTGATCACCAAAATCATGGGATTGAAGCAACTTTACCAAGCACAAGCACATTGCAATGTGTCATCATTATGACATGAATGTGTGAGTGTGTGACTAAAGTGGCCTACATATATCACTGTCTATCTAAATAACAAAGCTGTTTGAGAAATTCAATAGACAATGAAGCAATTGTTTGCTGTAATATGTTTATATTGAAGGGCTGAGGCTAGATTTAATAAGGGTATTAGTTGAATTGAATTCTAAAAGTCTTCATACATGGTTTTCAATATTCACAATAGGGTAACACACCATATACATTTGGTATGAGCAATTAATCACTAGATGAGCCATATGAACTATGAAGCATAAAGAAACAGACACACTACATACTTTTTCAATAAACTTAAACCATATGAATTACTCTCTCCTTTCTTTTCTTAAATGCTGTGTGGGTATGCCTCTATGCATGAATGGCATCTGTTAGTTTTTATAGGACCTTCTTGGATTTTTACGTTGTCAGTTGATAGCATGGTTAAGAGCAAAGGAAACGAGCATTGCGCAATGGGTAGTTCAATTACCTTATCAAAGATGGGGTACTCAGCCTTGAAGCGAGTGCAGGCAGTCTCTAAGATTTCCTCATTGGTTCCAGGCTCCTCTTCACCAAACTGGTTGCAGGGGAAAGCCAATATCTCAAAACCTGAATAAGGCAAGAATAAACAAGCCTATTACCGAATGCCAACGCCATGTAACAAGCACGGTGCTCCACATACACAAGATGGCTGGGGTAGAGCATTGGCTCCCAAAGTGGTGTGTAGAATAGATGATCTCAACACTTGTACCACCACCATCAATTACAACAACAACAAACCTTGATTTTTGTATTTCCCATATAGCTGAGCTAGCTCTGTGTAATTTGAGTTGGTCAATCCACTGCAACAAGAAGTTAGAGAAGATAAAGAAACAAAGAACTTAATCAGAATCAGAGAAAAGTAACAAACAGAAGAAATTGGTATTCAGGAGAAAACAAGAGGACAACCAAAGAATGTATCAGTGATTTCATATACCAAATATTAAGCTTGATTTTTGTTGGAGTGTGAACGGAAAAATAAGTTGCAATCCCCTACAAGGAACTTTGTTTTATATATTTACCATTTTGATGCAACATTCACAATCAAAAGAACCTTTCCCTAGTACGTGCTGAAATCCACATCATTGCCCCTTGCATCCTGCAAAAAGTGTCTCCAAACATTAAACCTCAGCTTATGTAGCATTTTCAACATTAACTCTGAAATTCTTCCATTAAAGAAAATATAACTTTGTAAAAAAATGGAGTCCGTCAAATCCATTCCAAAATAACCATGTACTGTGTTATGGATTCACAAACAACAGGTGCATTTGAATACTTCCCCAGTTACGAAAAATATAATCACTATAATGGTTATTACTTAAGAAAAAAAAAAGGGACTGTATATCATTCATTGCAGTCTGTTGAAGCAATAGACTGCTCTATAAAAAAAGGGACTTTATATCAATCATTGCTAATCCAATTTGGATGCCAGTTATTCATTCCCATTGCATTTAAGGTTACATGAAATTCAGAAATCACATAAAATACATTACTGTCTCTGGCCTTTACAGCCCCCAAAACAATCTAGGAAACTGTACTATATTTACCACTTGTTACATGGTAAATATACTGCAGTTATTCATTCCCATTCTCCCAATAAGTTCCAATCCGCCAAAATACTGCATTCCCATCACAAACACCAATGATTGTATGCAAAGGGTTTTTTTTTTTTTTTTTTTTTTTGTTCAAAATGATGTCTTTCTAACTATAAAAGTCTCAAAGCACCATTAAAATTTCTTGTGCAAATGGAATCACACAAACCCATCACAACTACCATCGTTGTTAAATGAAAATTTTCAAAGAGGAATCTCTTTAACTACAAAAGCTCCAGTTTCAAGACAAATGAGAAAACAGATACCATTAGAAGTAACCATATCAAAATCCCCACAATACACACCTAAATCTCATGGATCCATTTCAAAATTCTTGCCACCATGAGAATGTTGATAACAGATCTATAAAAAAACAAAGAAAAAAAAACTCACAGTAAAAAAAAAAAAAATTCATATATGAAAAGGGGCAATACAAAATCTCAGATATACATATTCATCATATTGGGAAAAATTCCTTCAAATCCCATCCCATCATCATAAACAATATGATGAGTAACTTAGCTGAAATTCCATTGCATGAATCATGCTTAGGTGGGACACAGAGTCACAGGGTAGTCTTTGGCTAGCAAGGGGCCCAGCTGCAGTTGTTTTAGTAGTTTTATATGCTTTCAATAAATTGTATGATCTTGTGATCATGGGTAGTATTGTGAATCTGTGAAGTCTTTGACTGTAAGATGAGGTGTACAGGTAGTTATGTTAACTGTTAGAGTACTGTCTTCAAATGAAACATTGATTGAAAGAGCAGCAGGAATTATCTCATCAAAAAATCTTAGTCTCTCAGGTGCAATCTTCCTTTGATTTTCTCAACTTCTCCTCTTGAGCAGTGTCTACCTCTGATATCATAGCTTGGGGTAAAAAAGAAAACTCCTTGCAGAGACATATATCTATGATCTTCTGAGGAATACCAATACAATAACAAAACCCATGAAAAAACTCAAAAAATCCAAAAGGAAAAAACTAGTATTCACAAAAATAAAATAAAATAGTCTTTACCCAAAAAAAATAAAGAGGTAAAATGAAACCAAGAAACACACTAACATCAAGCATCTAAAGATGAGTGAGAAAAACCCATCAAAAGCCCAAAGCACTCCATGCCCAAAAGTCAAAACCCAGAGAGAGAGAGGCTAGTCGAACTGACTGCATCTAATAATCCTTTGTATCAGATGGACATTCCTGCTTCAAGTGCCCTTGGAATAAATCTTATATAGAGTCTTCATTAGTTTCAGACTAGCAAGTAATCCAGGCTGTAGTGAGAAGAGCATGTTCCGATTCAAAAAATCCATTTTTAGAGCTAAAGATTTTCGTGTGTTCTTTTGCTATCAACTCATCTACATCCACATCAACTTAATGAGGGGGCTATAGATCATGTGTATACAAAGCCATTAAAAGTGGAAGATGAGGCAGAGCCATTACCTTTGAGTGTCAGTCCGGTTGCGAGAGAGGGAAGGAGAGGATGCGCTGGCGAGCGAGACCGTGAGCGTGATAGAGAGATGCCGAGGGAGATGAGAGAGGCACAGAGGTGAAAATCGCCACCAATGTGTTCTGTCCTTTGCTTTTCAAGCCCCAATTCGCTTAAGGCCCTATTTGAGGATGGCGGACGAGAGAGATGGGTCAGAGAGATGGCTGGACGAGACAGAGATGGGCGCTAGACGAGGCGAGATGGGCCAGGGACCGAGAGGGAGGGAGATGCAGAGAGATGGGGAGATGGGCGCTGGAAGAGGCGAGATGGGCCAGGGACCGAGAGGGAGGGAGATGCAGAGAGATGGGGAGATGGGCGCTGGAAGAGGCGAGATTGGCCAGGGACCGAAGGGGAGGGAGATGCAGAGAGATGAGGGAGATGGAATAGGCGAGATGGGCCAGGGACCGAGAGGGAGGGAGATGCAGAGAGATGAGGGAAATGGAATAGGCGAGATGGGCCAGGGACCGAGAGGGAGGGAGATGCAGAGAGATGAGGGAAATGGGCCACCAACCGAAGGGGAGGGAGATGCAGAGAGAGGAGGGAGATGCAGAACGGGAGTTGCGATTTTTTGCTTATGCAGGAGGGAGATGCAGAACGGCTCCGTTTTTTGTTTTCTTTGGGTATAAGCAGCAGAGGGGATGTTTTATGATAACAATCCCGGCGCAAATAAACGCCGGGAAAACTAATTATAAAATGTCTAACCCAAATAAACGCGCGATACCCAAATGAAGGCGCGAACGGAGGACATTTGCCGGCGAACTGGGTAGAACGCCGGGAAAAATAATAACTTTGCCGGCGAAAAAACAAATGCGCCGGCAAAAAACTAAGCTTTGTTTGGAAAAGCAATTACCTTTACCGGCGGAAAAAAAAATTCGCCGAGAAAAAGGAACTTTGCCGGCGAAAAAAATAAAGCGCCGGAAAAAAGCGGCCTTTTGCCGGCGATAATATGACGCCGGAAAAAATCAATTTTTTCCCGGCGAAAATAGCTTTTTCGCCGGTAAAAGTCATACTTTTCCCGGCGTTTAATGCTTGCGCCGGGAAAAAACGCCGGTAATAGTGTAAATTGTTGTAGTGTAGGGTCGCACGAGAGAGATAGAGAGAGAGCTGCTGGGAGAGAAGGTCGCCGCGCGAGAGAGACAAAGAGAGTTGCTGGGAGAGAAGGTTGAAACAGAGAGAGAGAGAGAGCTCCTAGCGGGCGATTGAAAAAACCAGAGTGGGCTCTCCTTTGGGGTTATTTCCTTTCTTCAAGATTAGATCCTAGCTGGATTCCAGCTTACCGTCCAGCTGGGATCGGTCTCTAAATCGGGCCAATAATTCGGTCCATATAGACTTTTTGTACAATACAAACGTATTTTTCCCTTATTTTTTCATTAAAATAAGAATGTGCCAATGTTTCTTTTGTTCAAAGGGCAAAATTGGAAAGAAAGTGCATTTGTTATCATCAATGAAGTTTCACCGGATGTTAATGCAAGCCGTTGGGAACTCCAACAAAGACGTGGTAAACATCTATTGGATATACATCCACGATGTCAGCGTTTTACCCAAGTCCATCCCATCTTTTATACCAGTATTGTCTTTCAAGGAACTGCAGACATACTTAAACAAAGATAAACTCTTAAACTTTCATGTAGTCATAGTCATCTACTTCTTCCTTTCTCAACGGTCATTGACTTTTTGATTAATGCATTTTACGTTGGCATCCCTCCACCTGAGGATGATTTTATTGAGGTAGATGATTCAATGAGAGCTATCTGTACTCTGTTAACTTTTTCTGTTGCCCACTTGGGATTAATTAATCCAACATTCTCTTACTCTAATCTTTTGGTATTTGGAATGTGTTCAAGTTTGTTTGATATTTATTTCATTGGACCCAGTGAAATGGATTTACTGTGTCCATGCCTGAGTCCATTAACAATTGAAGAGTCGAAGCTAGAAATCCGGTTTCTCGTGCATGGAACCCAGTGCTCAAATGTAAGTCCTTCAGTTTTGAAAATGGGCAGGTATATAAGTACATTAGGACCCGTCCATTTAAAACACCGTGGTATATTAGGACCCGGATATGGAATTTAAGACTAAGCTAAAATTAATAAAATATTTCAACAAAATAATTATAAATTACTTTTTTTACATGACATGTATGTTGTATGTGCTATTACAAATATCATTCTTCGGAAATTATTATGTTGAAAACTTAATGATCCATTTGTTTCAATGGAAGTGAATTCTTAGAAATTAATGTTAAAATGAGTTTCCAGTTAAAGAGTTACGGGTCAAAGGATTTAATCCCGAGGTTTATGCGGAATCCGGACTTTCCTAGGATTTTATTTACTAAGGGAATGGAGGGTTGCTCATCTTCCATTAAAGTAGAGACTATCTTATACCCGTTTAATCACCTTTTATTTATACAATTTTAGCCACTTTACAAATGCATTTACTAGAATCCCAAAGGATTCATGTGAATAAAAAATGGGCATACAATGATATTTTCAAGTTTAGGGTTTTTGCTAGGATACTATTAGAACAATGTCTCTCAAAGACATTATTTTGAACAATTCTGTTCAAAATAAAAAATGAACACGAATACAAAAGATATTGTTAGAAATCACACCAATGACTAGCCGTTGCCCGTTAGTCAAAATGTAGTATTGTCTTACATGAAATTAGCCAAACGTGTTGCCCATATAATAATCAAACCTCCTTGCTTTAAGCTCAAGGAATCTACACGACCACCTAGTAACGGGTCGCAGCTAGTGAGTTTGCCAGTAATTTTAGAAGAAAGCAATGTAGAAGAATGGACCTAATTAATAAAGACTTAGATTCCATCTTGTACTCATATTTCAAGTAAATGATTCTGCCAAGCACATGAGTACTATCACTTAAGGGTGGAAAACATGTAACTCGAGCTCAACTCATCCAATGCGAAAAGATTGACCTAATTTGAGTCAACGCGGAGATTGAGGAGTCATATTTTTATAAAATATAAAAATATATTTATTTACATGCATGCATTCATGATAATCAGTTCAAATATATAAATTCATATGTACGAGAAATACAACAATAAAGAAAATAAAGAAAATATTGCATATTACATAATTTGCTAAAATATTGAATGTAAAAGATCAAATATGAGTTTTAAATTGCATTCCAGTAATGATTTTTAAATTGTTGACTCCAAACCTAATCCATAACTACTTTTAAATAAAATTTAATTATCTAAAATTAAATATGCCTAATAAATAATGCATGGTTTCGAATGCAAATAACTATTAAAATGAGTTGACTCGGCCGAGTCTCCCCTATTTCTAACTCAGTCATTTGTCTAAATGAGATGACTCGAGAAAGTCAAGAGTCAACTCGGAGAGTTCTTCAACAATGCTATCACTTAGATTCTACCCTTGCTATTTCTTGCTAGACTTCCTTGGGGTCCTTTCAAGTAAGAGAAAAGGCGGTCAACTCTTATTTTCTCAGCCATTTCTATCCAAACAACCCCTCAAAGATAAAACCAAGAAATAGAAAATCTCAGATGTCTCACAAAACTGCCCCATCTTGTGGTTCACAGGGATAAGAAAAAAAATAGAATATGAGATGCTAATTTAGTGGGACTCAATATGGCTGACGACATCTTAAGACTTCGGGTCGATTGATCCCATGGGAGAAAATACAGCCTGAGATTAGGCAACTATGAACAATTCAAATTGTAAAGAGCTTTAAACCCCCCCTAAGGTTTGTAGGATTTGTAAATAGGCCCTTGCATTTTCATTTAAATACCTTCCGTGCCCCCAAAATCAATAATCTTCCAACCACCATAGGTTTTTAGAGTGAAATGACACTTTTGTCCATATCTTTTATCCTTATTTGCATAATTTCAAAAGCTTGGACGCATTTTTTTTATTATAAAGCATATAAAGTTAACAATTGTACTTAGTGGGAGAGATAAAAACCCTAAATAAATTTATTTATTTTTATAAATATACGGCTCATTTCATTCAATCCACATTGATCATGACAACAATAACATATGTACTTAGAACTAGTTATGATTTTCCAATCCATACATGGCCGACCTTTGGATTGATGAAAGTTTCATAATACATGATCATGCTTCATGTGTAGGAGTAAAATTAATATTGGGGAAGGGAAAATGTAGAAAAGAAATATTATATTTTAGAATTTGTGAGGGGGGTGGTATTTGCCTCTATGTAAAAGAAATATTGGGGGGAGGGGCAAATGTAAAAATATATATATATATATATATATATATATTTTTAGAATGTGCGGGGGAGGGGGAATCTTAAACTTTTCTCAAATATGGGTATGGGCTTAAGTCCCCAAGCCCTTGTACCTGGGTCCTCCCCCCGGTCATGTGCACGAGAGAGTTATTATTGAGAGAAACCATTCGGACTTGAGATAAAATAATGATATTTCTACAAATAAAAGTATACTCATTTTTGTTTAATGGATATAAAGGGCAAAGCTGTCATTTGTATAAAAATCTAATACAACTCTCATGGTGGATGCTCATTCTTGTTAGGAATATTGATTTTGGGGACATGAAAAATATTAAAAAGAAAAGACAGGGCCTATTTACAAATACTAAAACCTCAGGGGCCTATTTACAAATCCTACAAACCTTAGGGGTGTCTATACAAAAAGCTCTTAAAACCATTGATCCATAATTTTATTATTATTATTTTTTTGATAACATGGGAACCCGCCGACCCTACTTCAGTTGATCATTGGTAAACCCACGAATACATAGAATCACCCACTAGCACTATGTATCGAGTAAGGTCTTAAGGGATTCGAAGGAAGGACCTCCAAGTTAAACTGAACATCCTAACCACACGAATATTTTAAGTGTGGGTCAACATTTTAAGAGCCACCATGAACAGCTAGACGTCCAACATAGTAACATTTTAATTAACCATTCCATCTATAGTCCGCTGATTCCGTTCACTTCTCCATTTTCCTCGCCAAAAATGAGTGGTTAGGATCATATGATTGAAGTTACTCTTTTTTTTGGTAAAAATTGAAGTTACTCTTTGAACGCACAATAATGCACAAAGATCATCATAATCCTCATCATCTTCATCAAATTGATGATTGCCACCTTTATACCATATAAAAAATCAATGCCAAACGCTCCCATTTAATATCGCATTAATTGAATAGTTAAGATTGTGACAATTTCTATTTTTTTTTCTAGTTGACTTACTTAAATATGACCAGATGAAATGGACAGACCTGATTGATGATTACAATTGCCCAACAGCTAAAGTAAAACTGTCTCTACTTTTCATCTTTAAGATGTATAAAATCCAATCATCAACACTTCAAAGTATAGTTATTTAATTGATTTAGCTCAAACCACCCTTTCAACGATTCTCAACTCCTGAAAATTTAAATAAAATGATCTCAAATTAAAAATATGAAGAGAATATACAACTGGGATTAGGTTGGAGAGTTTAGTCTAAAGAGGTTTGAGACAGCTCATTGGGCCATAGATCTGATAACAGGGTATACAAATCTCATGTATTCCTTATGTAGTGAGATTAGGGATGGTTTTATTCCATACGCGTGGGCCGGAAATGATGAATGGGTTACTTTGAATAGTGGTATAGAGTTTGGATCTTAAAAAAAATAATGGCATGATCATGCAAAGAGATTAGGGTATAAGTAATTAAATATAATAATCAATGAGGGGGTTCTACATTGTGGATCATCTGGCAAGGAAATCATAGTTTTTTGGGTAAACGGCAAGGAAATCAGAGTTGGACTCGACTGATCAAAGTTGTATCGCCCAAGACGCAAGAGGGTTGAGAGATGATTGATGCTCATTTTCTTTATGCCTAGTGGGGAACTTATAATTTACAAAAACTTCATTCTCGCCATCTTGAAATTTTATTTGGTCCATTTACTTAATTTGACGAGGCCGTAAAAACTATAGAAAATGAAGATCTGCAGCTTTTCATTTTTTTTAAAAATAATTTTTTTGACATTATGTTTTATTGAGAAATGACCAACATTTTGATATATTAATTTAGATAAGGCAGCAGATAGGTGAAGTTTTGGCTTTGGTCAATGAGAATTTTCTCCTATAGGTGGGCTCATTTAATTTAGGAAGCCCTAGAGAAAATCTTGTGTGTGTCTATATATATAAGAGCATCTCCTCACCTCACATGTATGTATGTATATATATACACACACACACACATGGAAAATATTCATGTGCATCTATTCCTCACCACATTATGATGAGGGACAACATAGTGTGGCCACTTCATGATTCATCTAAATCATCCACACACATGGAAGCCCCTAAATTACAATGGATTAATTGAGTTTTCATTAATTCGATTGGATTCGACCGTTGGATTGAGGGTCAAAATTTTTCTTTAATATAAAGTCGTTAAATTTGTGGGCCACGGATGAAGGGGTTAGAGACTTGGGATTGACTTCAAACTTGATATATGGTCTCATCTCACTTCTCTTTCCATCCCCCCCAAGTCCCATGATCAGTGGGGCCCTAGGTGGGCCCCATTGAGTTTGTCCCTCACCATATGGATGCACATGAATATTGCTCCATACATATATACATACGTACGTACGTACGTATATATATATTCTCAATACGGTCACTTTAAAGTTGTCCCTTTTTTCTGTACATCTTTTTTTTTCTTTGTTTTTTGGTCATGGGGCTCATGTTGAGTCAGTCTAGTATTTTCATACACACTACTCCCATGAATAGAGTCACAAGTTTAAATTTGACACTCATCCAACTTTTTCTCATCATTGGATTAGGATCATAATAAAATGATGCACCTAAACCATTAAGTTCTATTGCCATGGATGAAAATGTTCGGATGATCTTATAGACTTAAGACCTTGCAAATCGAAGGCCGCATATCGATATTTCCATCCAATCGACTTTCATGATCATCATGCAACCCATTGGGCCCAATTAGGAGGAACATTTTCTCCTAAATAACTCTCGAGCACTATGATGCGCTCGAATATATATATATATATATATATATATATATATATATATGAGAGCTCTCCACCCCTTGCTTTCATAGTACCGTGAGAGTTACTCTCACAATGCAAACAACCTAAATATTAGGGCCCCACCCCTTACTCTCATAGTGCCCTGAGAGTAACTCTTACAAAAGCATTTCACACACACACACACACACACACACACACACACACATATAGAGTTACCATATAAAACTCCCCAGACGTTTTTCTAAAAAAAACAGGCCCTCTTTTAGTCAATAAAAGCGTGACACGTGTTATCAGTAATACACATGTCCGATTCTCTCTCCTAAATATTCTCCTACAAAGGTGGATCTCTTAAAATACTAACAAATCATTCGCTATTAGATAGGGGCATAAACTCCCCTTTGGAGATAGGGGAGTTTTTGAGAATTCTTTATATATATATATATATATATATATATATATATGGAAAATATTCAAGTGAGGGATTCCCTCACCATGTGTGGTGAGAGACTCCCCTTTTTAGGGAGGTTTCAAGTACGAAAGGACTTTTGTACTCGAAGGGAGTACACGATTTTGTACTTGAAACCTCTCTAAAAATGGAGTCCCTCACTTGAATACCCTTATATATATACATATATATATATATATATGGGCCTCTCCTCAGCTCAAGTGGAGGATACCATTAGCTTAAGCACATGAGGGTTCTGAAGAGATCCAGAATTTTGAAAGCCCGCCCATTTATGAAATAGGGTTTCGAGGATTCCTCAAAAATTTACGAAACCCCCAAAACCATTTCGCCTGTTGCAAGCCGTCCATCCCACTCTCTTTGCTCTCCATCCCAAGCTCCATCTCCCTCCGCCAGCCTCTCTCTCCTAACCCTCCCCCAGGCACCGGTCCCGATACCACGTCCGCTGGCCTCGATCTCTCTCCCGCACCTCTCTCTCCTGAGATCGTCAGGCCACGATCCCGACCGCCCGTTCGTCTCTTCCTCCCGCACCTCTCTCTTTCTCTCTCCCGTGACCGCACCTAGGCTTGGTGAGCACCCTCTCTCCTTTCCTCTCTTATTCTCTCCCTCTCCCTTCCTCTCTTTGCTTTGTTTACTTGTTTACTTAGATGGATAGAAAGTTGTTTTTCTCATTCTACTCTTCTTTTAATTTTTCTTGTCTTTCGGAGTGTTCAGTTTTGGGGTTTTGGGTTCTTTTCTTCTTAGTTCGGTGGGAAAGGGAAAGGTGGAAAAAAAAACCATTTTTGAAGTGGGTTTTGTTTGTTGGGGTCTTTCGGCTTTGAGGGATTTTGGGGGGTTTTCATATGAAAACCTTGTATTGGTGTTATTAAATGAAATGTGGTTGGGGGTTTTCAAATGCAAGCAACTTTTATGATTTTTTAGTGATTTCAATTTATGAAGAAAGAAAAGGATAAATTGAAGAAGTGGTAATTTCTCATAGTTCTGATTCTTTGACATTTGATGTTATGATGAACTTTTCAATTTCATCTAAAATTTGATCCAAAGATGTTGAAATGAGAAAGTAAGTCATTTTTCTCCAAGAGTTTTTCACTTTAAAGAAGGAAAAATGGAAAGGTTGATTTCTACCGTACTTGTAGAGTTTGCTTTTCCTTTGTCTTTTTTAGAGAAAGGTGGAGTTGAAATTGGTCAATGCATCTAACTTCTAATGCTCTTATTTTCTTAAAAAAAAATTCAGTTTCAATTAACATTTGTGAATTCTAAATTGATTGCTTTATTCAATAATGGCCGCGACAATATGGAACGTTCTATAGAACTAATGCATTATTAGCAAGACGAATGCTTTATTCAATAAGAATGCTGAAAAAAGGAATTACTTATTTTTAATTCTAAAGAAAAGTTTGGCATATTACATTTCCATGGTTTTTTGTATTATTATTCCGGGTCGCTTCTTCTTGGTTTGGGGTTATGGGTGTAGAGCATTGTTACTCAAAGTATAGGTGAAGTGTGCAAGTTGCTCTACTGATGTAGCTGGTGCAATAAGAGTATTTGTTTTTCACTGATTCATTGAATTGGTGCAGGGGTTTGATTATGGATGTGTTCTCTTCCTCATCACTGTCTTTGCATTATCCGGATGTAGATGAGAACTTGACATCGAAATTAGGAATGCATTTTGAGGATTTTGAAGATAATGTCCTTACTATGATGTTGGAGTATGAAGGTCCTTACTATGATGTTGGATTATGAAGGTGATGTTCTTTATGATTCTCATTTTAGGTTTTGAAGATCCATATGATACTGGAGTATGAGGTTGGGAGGTGGTCAAGCTAGCATGTTTTTATATTGATAGATTTTTGTTTTGTCATTATGAGACTTGGGTGTCACTAGTATGAATTCATTATCGTTGGTTGTCTGTCACAACGTGGCTGAAATAGGGATTACTGTTGGATTTTTCTTTTACCTTGAAAGGATGCTTATGTCATGAATGTGTTTGATTTCAACAGATTGCTTGACTTTTAACTTCAAAGTAAGCATTCTTTTTAAATGTCTGCATTCTGTTGTGGGACATCCATTTGTCTGAATGAAAGAATCAATGGTATCTTGACTAATATACGTTTTTCAATTGAACATTTATACCTGAGGTTACTTAAATGTGACCGATGTTTGTGTACCTGTCGCGACCCCAGAACGGACCTCGGGCCCGCGACGTTTATTCTGTTTGTTGGTTTGTTTTCCCACAGGTTCCCGCGGTGAGGATTCCCGAGACACGCGGAATCTGTCTCACATGTTCAAGTTTGCGGAAGCATGTAGCAAATCACGTCAAGATAAGCACCAATAAATTTTTAAGTGCTTTGGCAAATAATATCAAGACATAGTATTAAAAGAAAAGAGTTAACATGGCATTCCCATCATAATTCAAGTTATGAGACTAACACAAAAGTAAGTTAAGGTTAGTTACATCCCATAAGAGGCCAACAAAGGCCAATACAATTCTCAAAATAATAAAAGAACCCAATGACAAAATGTAGCGAAACTCAAGAACCCACCCGATGTCGCGACCCCGGACCGGGAATCCGGGATCGTGACATTAGTGAATAATGATTGAAGGGTCTACATCCACAATATACAATTTATTTAATTTCCCACAGGTGTCCGCGGTGAGGATATCACAACCATCAAGGAATATTTCTTTTTAAGTGCGGAAGCATGTAGCAAATCAAATAGACAACTATCTCTAGTCATGCAAGCATTAACATCAAATATCAAAACTGTATCAAAATGAGCAATGATCTATAGCATGTTTCCCAAAAGTTGTTAAAGTTAGACAAAATATCATTTAGTTACATTCCCCAAGATTAGAGGCCAACAAAGGCCAATATTACAAAATAATAACCCAAAAGAATGGTTAATTAGTTTTCCCAAAATGTTACGCTTCTCATAGCAGTCTGATGTCTACATGACATCGTCCGCGCGCCACTCAACTAGAGGTTGCGGCTCACCTACCGCCTCCTTCGGCTCCTCCTCAAAGAAACCGGCAACGGGACCTGAGTACCAAAGCAAAGGATCAGACACGACGGTCTGACAAGAGAGTGAAAAGATACAACAACATATAATAGATGAAATATCTCGAAAAGCAAGAAATCTGTTTAAGCAAGAACTCTCACAAAATAGATAAATCATTTGCTAGAAAACATGTAAACAAGATAAAACATATGAGGTAACCAAGGGAATCGGGAACTCACAAGATGACAATCACATAAAGCTAAGTCCTCTGTCACTAAAGTGACAACAGTATCACGGGATGTTGTTCTCAGTCACACAAGGTGAGGAGAATCAACGCAAATCATATATACAATATAAATATACGGGACGGGACCACGGTAGCGAACTGGGTATCGGGACGGGACCACGGTAATGACCGGGTATCGGGATCCAAACTGCAGTTGGCGGGACGGGAGAGGGATTTCCAAGTCGGTGGATCAAACCGACAAGGTATCCAAGCTTAGTGATGCCGACTCATAGGATAAATAACACGTCGAGACATATGCAAGTAAATCAAGTACAAGTAAATCAATGAACGGGCAAGAATATTGAAATGTATAACTTTCATTTCATATCGGGCAATACTCTTCGGGACAAGTCAATGTTACTAGTGTAACTCTCATGCTTTCGGGGAAACAAATCATTTAAGTAGACCTGGGAAAATGAAGAAATATAATGAACTATACCATTTCGGGAAAACTGTTTTCGAGATCTATTTAAGTGGATAGGGGTCCCGTATGTCGCTTATTGAAATGACTTGGTACTCCTTGAGTTTGAAGACATCCCGGGCTCCTTATACACTTTGGATTTTCAAAACTTCGAATGACATCCTCGTGATATGGTTTCTTTCTCGAATGGCCTCATACAATGCCTAGTGAATCTCCTTTGATCGACAAAGCTTAGCGCTAAAACGAACCGGAGAGTTCGTTCGAGCGGGGAGCTTTTCGAAATCTGGAGAATTTCGGTTACCCGGCGGTCAGCTGGCGGTTAGCTGCCGCTGGGATGGGCGACTAGCCGCGCAGCTGACCGCGGTTGGGCTGCAGAAATGCAGCTTACTGGAAAGCTGACCGCCAAGTGCGGTTAGCTGGCGGTTAGCCGCTGGCTAACCGTGGAGCTGACCGAGTTTTCAGGTGGAGAAGTGTGCTATCTGGAAAAGCAACCGTGACATTTCGGCTACCTGGCGGTGAGCCGCCAGTCACCAGGCGGCTAGCCGCCAGGTGACCGCAGGCTGACCGTCAGGTGCGGGAATCACCCACTGTGTTCAGATTTGAGCCCTTCTCCTCCTCAAAACCATTCTCTCCACTTCCACTTAACCCCTGTAATAACATTGAGCTAAGAGCTCCTCCAATGCCTCTATCTACTCTTCTCCAAAGCCCCATCATATGTTCACTCCATCACTTCTTCCATATCAAGTCCAACACAAAGGAAGGAGGAAGGAAACCATTTCACAACATTCATTTAGGATATATCCAAACGACAATAAATGTTAAACCAACATGTTCACAAAACATTAAATGAGACTATCAAGGTGCAAAAAGGGCATTTATTTCAACCATAAACACATTAATGAAAACATGAAAATCCATAAATGCTTCACCAAACCATTTAAAACTTAAAGCACTTCATCATTCACTTGCCTCAAGTCCAAGCTAGCCAAAATCAAGCCTCTACTCACTTCTTAAGCTCACTTCCAAGCTACAATCAAAAACCCCCAAAACAAACCCTAAAATGGGTCAAACAATGAAATGACAAGGAAACCTTTCAATAATAAAGGTAGAGCTTCTCTAAGGCTATAGGAACACAAATCTAGAAGATGAAGAAGAACACTTACTTGGATGACCTTCAAATGAAGAGAGCTATCTCAAAGGGAGTCTCAAAGTTGATGGATTCTTCTACAAAAGGTATCAAAGTGAAGCTTGCTAGATGAGGAAGAGGTTGGTGATCTCCATTTCGAGTTTGGTGCAAGATTGGTGAGGATTGGAGAAGGAGAAGCAAGAAGAAGAAAGGAAAGTTGCTAGAAAACCCTAGGTCTCTCTCTTGTGCTGGAAAATGAAAATGGAAAAAGAAGGGAAAGGGTCTCCTTTGTTAACAATGAGAGGTTGGGTCCCACAACTTAAGGAGCTAGTTTGGCTAAAATCATCTATTTCGGTACTTCGGACGAAGTCGACGAAGAAGGAAGAAATGATCGTCGAAATATCTAGTTTCCAAAAAGTATATGTTTCGCGGGTTTCGGGAATATCAAGTTTTGGGTACAGATTTGGTGTGCAATGACTGTTTTTACCCTCAAGGCTATGAAATTGGGTTTCGGGATCTCAAACTGGGACGAGATCAACATGAAAGTTGTAGGGATCTTCAAAATGAGTAAAACGGGATTAAAATCATGAATGTAAAAACTTCCGATAAATCCTCAAACATATGCAATGTCATGAAAAGGAACCCCCAAAGGGCCCTACTAACACAAAGCAAATCAAAATCCCCAAAACTATAACAAAAGCTATTCCAAACCCAACTTAGCCAAAATCACTAATCAAGCTTAGCACTAACACGCAACTTAATTAGCACTAAACGAGTTCACTCGGGTCGGGGTCTTACATCCTCCACCCCTTAGGGCATTTGGTCCTCCAAATGAAACATAAGACTCACCTCTGGTAGAAGATGTGGGTACTTCTTCTGCACTTGATCTCGTAATTCCCACATTGCCGCTTTCGGTCCATGATTCTCCCACAATACTTTCACCCACTGAATAGTCCGAGTCCTCAACTCTTGTTTCTTTGTGTCGATGATCTCAACGGGCTTCTCTAAATAGGTAGCATCCTCTCTGATCTCTAATGGTTCATGTCGGAGTACATGCGAAGGATCGGGAACATACTTCTTCAACATAGACACATGGAAGACGTTGTGTACACCAGATAGCTCAGGTGGTAAGGCTAATCTATAAGCCACGTCACCGATCTTGCTCACAATGTCATAGGGTCCAATGTATCTCCGTGATAACTTGCCCTTTTGTCCAAACCTCAACGTTCCCCTTGTAGGTGACACTTTCAAGAAAACCTTGTCTCCTTCCTTGAACTGTAAATCTCTACGGTGGGAGTCTGCATAGCTCTTCTGTCTACTCCGGGATACTTTCAGACGCTCTTGAATCAACTTGATCTTGTCGCTGGTCTCACTAACCATAGTCGGTCCATGGAAACTGCGAGTGCCGACTTCTTCCCAACAAACAGGTGTCCTACACCTTCTGCCATACAAAGCCTCAAAAGGAACCATCCCAATGCTCGAATGGTAACTGTTGTTGTAAGCGAACTCACACAACGGTAGAGTCTCATCCCACTGAGTCTTGAAATCTAATACACAAGCACGGAGCATATCCTCTAGAGTCTGAATCGTCCTCTCTGACTGGCCATCTGTCTGAGGGTGATAAGCTGTGCTGAACTGTAATCTCGTACCCATAGACTCGTGCAATGTCTTCCAGAACCTCGAGACAAACCTGCTGTCTCGGTCGGAAGTGATCGAAACTGGCTGCCCATGTCGACTGACTATCTCGCTGACAAACAACTCTGCCAAAGGTAGCATGTGCATCTTCTTCCCAGTCTTCATAGCAAGGAAATGCGCTGATTTGGTGAGACGGTCCACAATGACCCATATCGCATCGTTGCCCTTGCTAGTCCTCGGTAATCCCGAAATAAAGTCCATAGTAATGTGCTCCCACTTCCATTCCAGAATTTCTAATGGCTGTAACAACCCTGGAGGCCTCTGATGCTCTGCCTTTATCAACTGGCAAGTCATACAACGGGAGACAAACGCTGCAATCTCTCTCTTCATGTTGTTCCACCAAAATCTGCCCTTCAAGTTCTGATACATCTTGGTGCTGCCTGGATGCATAGAATACTTCGTGCTATGAGCCTCAGTCATGATATCATTCCTCAAATCTTCAATGTTAGGCACACACAAACGGTCACGGTAGTACAAAACTCCATCAACAATACTAAAATCAGGACATTCTACTATATGTTCTGAAATCTTAACCAACTCTGGATCTTGCAACTGACTGTCCTTGATCTTCTGAATGAAAGAAGGTTCTGACACCGTCATGTTAGCTAACAAAACACCCTTCCTTAGAGGTTGTAAGTCTAAACTCAACTCTTCAAACTGCTCAAAAATACAAGTGCCACTTGGATTTGCCAAGCCTACTGATTTCCTACTCAAGGCATCTGCAACTACATTGGCCTTCCCCGGGTGGTACTTGATTGGAAAATCATAGTCCTTGATATATTCCATCCATTTTCTCTGCCTCATGTTCAAATCTTTCTGTGAAAACAGATACTGTAAGCTGCGGTGGTCGGAGTGGACTTCGAACTGTTCTCCATAGAGGTAATGTCTCCACATTTTCAACGCGAACACAACCGCTGCTAACTCCAAATCATGGGTGGCATAGTTCTTCTCGTGCTCTTTCAACTGTCGAGATCCATATGCAATCACCTTTCCTTCTTGCATCAACACGCAACCAAGTCCAACATTCGAAGCATCGGTAAAAATGGTGAAACCGCCGCTCCCAGATGGCAAAGTAAGGACTGGTGCGGTAGTCAATCTCTTCTTTAGCTCTTGGAAACTCTTTTCACACTGCTCTGTCCACACGTATGGTGCATTTTTTCTTGTCAACTTCGTCAAGGGTGACGCAATCGACGAAAAGCCTTGCACAAACCTCCGATAATAACCTGCCAATCCCAGAAAACTTCTTATTTCTGTCACACTCTTCGGTCTTTCCCAACTGATAACTGCTTCAATTTTGGACGGATCCACTGACAAACCTTCTCTTGAGATGATGTACCCCAAGAATGCTACTTGGTCTAGCCAAAATTCACACTTGTTAAGCTTTGCATACAACTGATTCTCTCTTAAGAGTTGCAATGCAATCCTCAAATGCTCTTCATGCTCTTCCTTGGTCTTGGAGTACACCAAAATGTCATCTATGAATACCACTACAAACTGATCTAGATACTCTGCAAATATCTTGTTCATCAATGCCATGAACACTGCCGGTGCATTAGTCAACCCAAATGGCATCACTAGGAACTCATAGTGGCCATATCTTGTCCGGAAAGCTGTTTTCAACACGTCTGATTCTCTAACCCTCAGCTGATGGTAACCGGATCTCAAGTCAATCTTCGAAAAGTATGATGCACCTTGCAACTGGTCAAACAATTCATCTATTCTTGGTAATGGATACTTGTTCTTGATGGTCACTTGGTTCAATCTTCTGTAATCTATACACATCCTCATCGAACCATCCTTCTTCTTAACAAACAACACTGGAGCTCCCCATGGTGAAACACTCGGTCTCACAAAACCTTTGTCCAACAACTCTTGCAACTGGGTCTTCAATTCCCCCAACTCTGCTGGAGCCATCCTATATGGTGCAATAGATATAGGAGCGGTCCCTGGTAGCAACTCAATAGTGAAATCAATCTCTCCCATGGGTGGCAAACCTGGAATCTACTTCGAAAAAACAATTGGGATCTCCTCCACCCCTTGGGACCGTTTATCCTCCGTGATAAACGCTAAATAAGCTTCACACCCACTTCTCAAAAGTCTGTCAGCCTTCAACGCTGAAACAAACCCCGCACGAGGATTCCTCCTCTCTCCCTGAAACGACACTCCTGTTGGTGTCTCAACCAACTTGAAAGTGAGGGTCTTATGGAAACAATCCATTGTGGCATGGTACCCTGCCAGCCAATCCATCCCTAGGATGACATCATAATCAAACATCTCCAAGGAAATGAGATCTGCGGTTAAAACCACTTCTCCTATCTGGACTGTGCAACTAGGATAAAAGGTTCTACAAACAACTTGTTTACCTACTGGGGTTGCCACAGTCAAAATGAACTCCAGTTCTATAGCATGCATATCAATCAACTTAGCAAATTTATGGGATACGAAGGAGTGTGTGGAGCCAGGGTCAAACAAAATCATAGCTTTAATCCCACAAACAAGGAGTGTACCTTCTACAACATTACCCGCTGCCTCTGCATCCACTCTATTGACCCCGTAGATTTGACCTCGCTGCTGAGGCCTATTCTGAGCTTGTTGTGGCCTGCCATGTTGTGAGAACCCGACCCCTAATCTTGTGGATTAGTGTTGTTTTATTTGTGGATTAGTTTCTTTTAGTGGGATTAATATTTGTTGGGTTGAGTTTGTTAGCTAGAATGGTTTTTCTTCTAGTTTTGGGCTTTTGAGTGCTTTGGTAGCTTGTGGGGCTCTTTGGGGGTTCCCTTTTCGGCTTTGCATTTACTTGTGAGATTTTCCCGATTTGTTTCGTATTGTGTTTTTGGCCCGTTGCATTCATCTTGAGGAATCCTACAACTTTCATGTTGATCCCGTATCCATTTGAGAACCCGAAACTAGATTTCTTGGCCTTGAGGGCAAAACAGTCATTGCACACCAAATCCGTACCCAAAACTTGATATTCCCGAAACCCACAAAACATATACTTTTTGGAAACTAGATATTTCGACGATCATTTCTTCCTTCTTCGTCGAATCCATCCGAGGTCCCGAATTAGATGATTTCAGCCAAACTAGTCCCTTAAGTTGTGGGAGCCAACCTCCTTTGTTAACATAAGAGAACCCACCCCCTTCATTGCATCCCATTCTCCATTTTTCCAGCACAGCCAGCTGAACCTAGGGTTTTCCCTTGTGTTTCTCTTCTTCTTCTTGCTTCTTCATCTCCAAGCCACACCAATCTTGCACCAAACTCGAAATGGAGATCATCAATCTCTTCCTCTCCTTGCAAGCTTCATCTTGATACCATTTTTGGAGAAATCCATCAACATTGAGATCTTCTTGGAGCTAGTTCTCTTCATTTAGAAGTCATCCAAGTAAGTGATTCTTCCCATCTTCTAGATTTGTAGTCTTCTAGCCTTAGAGAAGCTCAACCTTTATTATTGAAAGGTTTCCTTGTCATTTCATTGTTTAACCCATTTTAGGGTTTGTTTTGGGGGTTTTTGTAGAGATTGTGGATCTTGAGCTTGAGAGGTGATTAGGAGCTTGATTTGCTTGATTAGAGTCAAAGGCAAGTGGATGATTGGATCATTTTGATTATTAACATGTTTTGTGAGAAAAATCTTGTTTCATTAAGGGTTTTTGGTGATTTTAGTAGTTGTCTTTACTATGATTAATATTGATTTCGAAATGTGCTTATTGATGAGTTTATTTCCCTCTTGTTCATGCTTGGAAAATGTATGCATCATATTGTCAAGGTTTCAAATGGTTTCACATGAATGAGTTTTCTCCACCTTGAGATTTGTTGTGAATGGAAAGAATGGAAAGGGAGAAACTTGAAATGAGGAGCTCTTTAGCTCATATTATTGTCTTGGAAACATGTATTTTAGTCTTCTTGATTATAGTTCTATGTGACTGTTTAAGTGTTGGAAAGGAAAGGAAAAAGGAAGGAAAAATCAGTTTGAGTCCCGTGAAATTTGATATTGTTTTTTTTTTTGGAAACCTTTGGGCTTTCTATGAGTCTTAGGGGTATATACCTTAGTGTTAAGACCAATTATACCCTAATCCAAGGTCTCTAAGACTAGGGAACTAAAAGGAAAGAATGGTGATGATCTAGGCACTAATTCTTGGTTTTAGGTGGGACCCTGGCTACCCTTTTTGGACTGTTTGGCCTATGTGTGAGGATGTCTTGAGCCGACACTCCTCACGGTGGGTTCGGTGACATCGAAGTTAATCCATTTCAATCTTGAACGGGATGGAACGACGCGATATCTTCTTTATATCTAAACACAAGTCTATTTCCTTGGTTATCGCTAATTCTATTCATTTCGATGACTGAGTAGGTTGCTCGATGTTTCCGGACTAATGTCATGCCTAGGATGGACCTTTTAAAATCTTGATTTTTGCTATTGTAATACCTAGTTCTAACCATAAGCTCATGTTAAGTTTTAAAAATAGTAAAAGTGCATAAGGAGCCCGGAATGTCTTCAAACTCAAGGAGTACCAAGTAATTATTATAATTAACATACGAGACCCCTATTCACTTAAATAAATCTTGAAACCGATATTTTTACCCGAAATTGTTATAGTTCATTGTTTCACCTCATTTCCCGAGACTTGCATCACATGACTTGTTTTCCCGAATGCATTGAAGTTACACTAGTAACAGTTATCTGTCTCGAGATGTATTGCCCGATATGAAGTGAGAGTGTGCCCTTGAGCACCCCCGTTTTACCCGTTTATTTAGTGTACTTGATTTACTTGCATATGTCCCGATTTGTTATTTGACCTATGAGTCGGCATCACTAAGCTTGGATACCTTGTCGGTTTGATCCACCGACTTGGAGATCCCCCTCCCGTCCCGCCAGCTGCAGTTTGGATCCCGATACCCGGTTATTGTCGTGGTCCCGTCCCGATACCCGGTTCGCTACCGTGGTCCCGTTCCCGTATATTTATATTGTATATATGATTTACGTTGAGTCTCCTCACCTTGTGTGACTGAGACCAACGTCCCGTTATACTCTTGTCACTTCGGTGATAAAGGACTTAGCTTCTTGTGATTGCCATCTTGCCAGTTCCCGATTCCTTGGATACCCGACATGTTTTATATTGCTTACTTGCTTTCCGATAAATGATTCGTTCCCTTTATGAAAGTTGTTATTTAAACAAGTGTTCATATTCTCCAATGTAAATTCAGTCATTATTATATTGTCTTCTGTTCTTTGTACCCGCACATGTTTTAAATGAATGCCGGTTGGGTGAATAACCATTCTTTTACATATGTTTCAAACGATCAATGATCTTGCTAGATTTATATGATTACACATGTTTTAAAGGAATTCCCGAATTGTTAAATATTCGTGCTTTGTTTTGAACGACATTTGGTTTGTCAGATATCTATGCTTATACCTGTTTTAAATGAATACCCGGACTGTTAAATATCCATGCTTTGAAATATGTTTTAAATGACACGCGTTTTGCCAGCTTCCTATGTTTATACCTGTTTTTAAATGATACCCGATTTGTTGAATACCCATGCTTTGAAATATGTTTTAAATGACAATGTTTTGTCAGATTCCTATGTTTATACCTGTTTTAAATGATTACCCGAGTTATTTAATATCCATGCTTTAAAATATGTTTAAATGAACACTAGTTTTGACAGATTGCTTTGGTTACACCGGTTTTAAATGAATACCCGGTTTGTTAAACATCCGTATTTCCCTATATGTTTCAAATGGACATTGGTTTTGCCAGACTGCTATGAACACCTGGTTTGTTGTATACTTATGTTTTTACCTAAGTCTCAAATGAACGTTGGTTTTGTCAAACCATTATATTTATACATGTTTTAGACGAACACCCGATTGTCAAATATCTATGATTATAGATGACGTAAATGAACACATGTTTGGTTTGACATTCATGTTTTACCCATGCGTGAAATGAATACATGTTTTGCCCGAGATCCATGATTTTGCACCCGTTTAATTATATGCAGCATTTGATCAATTAGCATGATTTATCATATGTTTTATTCTTTAGTATATTTGTGATCTTTTCATCCACCTGCCAGACCGTCGTGTCTGACCCACTACTTTTGGTACTCAGGTTTAGATTTCTGCGTCCCGAGTTGAGAGCTTTGTTGGCTGTAGAGCCATGCTTTGCAGGTTGGTTTGTCGGCTATGTCACGTAGACATTGAGCTTGACATCGGAGTTACGTCATATATGGGTAGTGGTTATAACTTGTTGTTGTATGGCTTTTATTAGCCTTTTCTTGGGATTCTTAATTAATGTACATTGATAATTTGTAACTTGAATATATTTGGGAATGTAACATCCTGATACTGTCAGCTCTGTAGTTTATTGTGATGGTTTATTCCAGTCTGATATGATTCTTGTTATGATAGCTATATGCTAAAGGTTGAGTGCGACGCGGAATCCGATGGCCACGGACTCCGGGTCGCAATGCGACGAAAGATTCCGCAAAATATTCAGAATGTGTTGTCTTCACACACGCGGATCTTGGGAGAAAAATAATATTTATGCTAAATCCCATTCCCGCCCCCGAGGTTCCGGTTCGGGGGCATGACACATGTGGTGCATTCCTATTCTGCTGCGGTGGACGCTGCTGTCCCTGCTGATGACGAGCCTGCTGCTGTGGTGCTTGTTGCTGAAGTGGCCTTGGTTGGTTTTGGACAACCAATGCATGCTGTGGTGGTGGTGGTGGTGGACGTTGTGGCCCTTGTTGCTGCTGCTGTCGTCTGTTTGGCCTAGGGCAATCCCTCATCCTATGGTCCATCGAACCACACCTGAAGCACGCTCCTGTGATAGTACGACATTCAACACTAGCATGGTTCTTCCCACAGTGGATGCAAACCACTGGATTCTGCACATTTGGCCCTGTCCTCTGCCTCTTATTTTGATGATTCCTTTGATGCTGGTAGTTCTGCTGCTGCTGGGCTGGACTCTTGCCTTGCACTTTGAGGATCTTGTTGTGAAAGTTTTCAAACTTGTAGGCCCTCTTGACTGCCTCATCAAAGGTAACAGGTGGTACCACTCCGGTGGCATCTCTCTCAATGAAGGGATTAAGTCCCTCGAAGAATTTAGTAATCTTCTTCTCCACCGTATCTACCAACTCTGGGGCATATCTAGACAATCTCTCAAATTCGGTGAGGTACTCTAAGACTGTCGTACTCCCTTGCACCAACTGCTGAAACTCTATAGCCTTTTGCTTCTTGACGTGGGCGGGTACATATTTGTCATGAAACTGCCTCTTGAAGTTTGCCCACACTTCTGCATCAGCCATGGTTCTATATTCTTCTCTTACCGTCTTCCACCATCTATCTGCTGTGCCAACAAAAAGGGATGATGCTAGCTTCACTCTATCTCCTCTTGTACATTGAAAGATCTCAAAGATGTTCTCGGTGTGTTCCAACCAGTCATCTGCAGCTAGTGGGTCCTCTTCCCCAAGGAATTCCTTCGGACCTCTCTTCCGGAACCGTTCAAACAAGGCATTTGGATCATGTTGCCTTTGGTTTATGACTATAGTTGGTTGGGGTTGCACTGGATCTGGTCTTCTTTGCAAGACCTCAAGCAATTGCCTCTGCATTTCAGTCATCTCCCTACCATGGTCTTCTTCCCTCTTGAGCATTTGTTCTTGCAGTCTGGCCTGGTTTTCATTGCCTTGACGTTGTTGGTCAAGCATGGCCCTCATCATATCTTGGAATTGATTAGGTGGATTGTTCTCCACTATATCCTCTTCTAGAGGCCCTGTATGATCACTATTGCTTACAGTAGGGTTGCCATTCAATGGTCACTTACGTGGAGGCATGATGCTGCAAAACAAATGGTTAGCACATAATAATCCAATAAAGGGTCAAACATTGCTCACACGATACTAGCTAACGAAAGATCTAACGGATCCTCGCCACGTCTTTAGGATTTCTAGTTTCTTTTAATTGCTTGAAACACGTCTCGCTTTGATACCAGTCTGTCGCGACCCCGGACCGGGAATCCGGGATCGTGACATTAGTGAATAATGATTGAAGGGTCTACATCCACAATATACAATTTATTTAATTTCCCACAGGTGTCTGCGGTGAGGATATCACAACCATCAAGGAATATTTCTTTTTAAGTGCGGAAGCATGTAGCAAATCAAATAGACAACTATCTCTAGTCATGCAAGCATTAACATCAAATATCAAAACTGTATCAGAATGAGCAATGATCTATAGCATGTTTCCCAAAAGTTGTTAAAGTTAGACAAAATATCATTTAGTTACATTCCCCAAGATTAGAGGCCAACAAAGGCCAATATTACAAAATAATAACCCAAAAGAATGGTTAATTAGTTCTCCCAAAATGTTACGCTTCTCATAGCAGTCTGATGTCTACATGACATCGTCCGCGCGCCACTCAACTAGAGGTTGCGGCTCACCTACCGCCTCCTTCGGCTCCTCCTCAAAGAAACCGGCAACGGGACCTGAGTACCAAAGCAAAGGATCAGACACGACGGTCTGGCAAGAGAGTGAAAAGATACAACAACATATAATAGATGAAATATCTCGAAAAGCAAGAAATCTGTTTAAGCAAGAACTCTCACAAAATAGATAAATCATTTGCTAGAAAACATGTAAACAAGATAAAACATATGAGGTAACCAAGGGAATCGGGAACTCACAAGATGGCAATCACATAAAGCTAAGTCCTCTGTCACTAAAGTGACAACAGTATCACGGGATGTTGTTCTCAGTCACACAAGGTGAGGAGAATCAACGCAAATCATATATACAATATAAATATACGGGACGGGACCACGGTAGCGAACCGGGTATCGGGACGGGACCACGGTAATGACCGGGTATCGGATCCAAACTGCAGCTGGCGGGACTGGAGAGGGATTTCCAAGTCGGTGGATCAAACCGACAAGGTATCCAAGCTTAGTGATGCCGACTCATAGGATAAATAACACGTCGAGACATATGCAAGTAAATCAAGTACAAGTAAATCAATGAACGGGCAAGAATATTGAAATGTATAACTTTCATTTCATATCGGGCAATACTCTTCGGGACAAGTCAATGTTACTAGTGTAACTCTCATGCTTTCGGGGAAACAAATCATTTAAGTAGACCTGGGAAAATGAAGAAATATAATGAACTATACCATTTCGGGAAAACTGTTGATTTCGAGATCTATTTAAGTGGATAGGGGTCCCGTATGTCGCTTATTGAAATGACTTGGTACTCCTTGAGTTTGAAGACATCCCGGGCTCCTTATACACTTTGGATTTTCAAAACATCGAAAGACATCCTCGTGATATGGTTTCTTTCTCGAATGGCCTCATACAATGCCTTGTGAATCTCCTTTGATCGACAAAGCTCAGCGCTCGAACGAACCGGAGAGTTGGTTCGAGCGGGGAGCTTTTCGAAATCTGGGGAATTTCGGTTACCCGGCGATCACTGGCGGCTAGCCGCGGTTGGGCTGCAGAAATGCAGCTTACTGGAAAGCTGACCGCCGAGTGCGGTTAGCTGGCGGTTAGCCGCCGATGTGTTCGGCGGTTAGCCGCTGGCTAACCGTGGAGCTGACCGAGTTTTCAGGTGGAGAAGTGTGTGTTAGGAATTTTGTAGATTGCAATTTGATGGATGCATATTCATTCTAGCATCATTTGATTTACACACATATGCATTGTTTTAAATAAACTTGAAATCTTGTTTTATTCATGCATTGTTTTTTAAGACTTGTAAAAGTTTCAATTTATGCATGATTTGCTTTTAAAACTTGGATGCATTTGTTTTAGAAAAGAGTTTTCAAGAAATCAAGCAAGCCTTTGTTTTAAAAGTTTTGAATCTTTTTAGGCCTTTTTATGTTCATGTTTTAAAAACCATTAGAATCTTTAAAACATGTTTTTCCAGCTTGATTTAGTGGCCAAAAGGTCCCCCAAAGAAATTCCTTCAAAATATGCAAAGTTGGATTTTTTGCAAAAAGGGGGTGTCCCGGCAGTGTCGCCGGTCGACCGAGACCTGTGTCCCGGTCGACCGGGAACACTGTCGGTCGAGTGTGCAGATTCTGAACTGAAATCTGCCAACGGTCAGAAATATGACCGTTATGCCTTCCCGGTCGACCGAGGCTTGTGTGCCGGTCAACCGAGGACTAGCCGTTGGGCATTTTTGGCTATAAAAATGAGTTCTTTCCTTTGCCAAAAATTGGGAATTTTAAGGCCCTCCTTGAGAGGTTTTGAGGCCTATACAAGGGAAAAGAACCAAGGGATGAAGGGGAGCATTAGGAAAGCTAAAGCTTGGATTAATGAAGTTAAATCTCCAAGTAGGCTTTACTTTCCTTAATCATATGTTTTCATGCTTTGTTTTATTTTTGGTAAATCATTTCTAGCATGTGAAACTATGTTTGTGTTGTGTCCTTAACATGTTTTATGTTTTGAGTTGATTTATTGTTTTGGATAAAACACCATATGATTCAATCCAAGTAGTACTTGAATTGGTAAATCTAAGTAGATCATGTTAATGAAAGAACCTTTGAAATTATATGTAACATGATTCCTATACTTGGTTGAATCTTTGGTTGTTGCTTTTCCATCATAAGAAAATCACTTTCAAAACTATCTTATGTTTTGGACTCAACTTCTTTACAAATCATATATTTTCATGTTTTGTTTTATCTTAGGTAAATCTTTAGCAACATGATAAACTATGATGTGTTGTATCCTTAGCATGTTCTATATTTTGAATTGATCTATTGTTTTGGATGCATCACCATTGATTCAATCAAAGTAGTACTTTATCTTTGGTAAATCTAAGTAGATCATGTTAATGAAATATGTAACATGATTCATATACTTTGTTGAATCTTTGGTTGTTGTTTTTCCATCATAAGAAAATCTCTTTCAAATGTATCTTATGTTTTGGATTCAACATCTTTACAAATCATATGTGTATTATTGTTTTAAAGTTTCACAACTTGCCTTACTTTGATAGGTATATCACTTTCAAGTTGTATTTATAATTACATATGATTTGTCCCCTCTTTTCAATCAAATCTATTTTTATGTTTTGAGCTTCATGTTGATTTGATTGACATCCCTATGCATCACATGTTTAGAGCTAATCCATTTCATACAACTTGTGTATCTTTGACATCATTAACAAGTTGTTACTTTTAACATGTGACTTGCATTCCATCCTCAATCATAAATGTTTTATGAGCTAAAACTTTCAAAAGCCTTAGGCATACATTTATGAGCTTTCATTTTCAAAATGATTGAGGACCACACACACACACACTTCATGTACTTTCATCTTTGCATTCATAGTGTGAGTGTGTATTAGATTTTCACTTCCATATCCGCCTAATTAAGAGGCATTGTAATGATCTTAATAGAATCTCCATCAAGTGTATGATAGACACTAAATTAGAGAGATAACCAACCTTGTGGTTGAAGAGGTTATTGCTTAGCCTATAAAAGCATAATGGATAGGTTGATGTTAAGTCTTGAAAAACATCAATGTAAAGGTTATTGCTTAGCCGTGGAAAGCATATTGTAAAGGTTATTGCTTAGCCTATTGAAAAGCATAAATAGTGGAAATCCGGTGGGGTGTTGGATCACAAGCCGGTAGTGGATGTAGGCATTGAGGCCGAACCACTATAAATACTTGTGTGATGGTGATATCTTTGTGGTGATTCTTTTGTTAGCTTCCGCATCTTGTATGATTAATCATCACATGTGACTAGTTTGTTTTAAAGAAGTTAAAATTGATTAAAATTGGTCATAATTGAAGCTCACCCTATTCACCCCCCCTCTAGGGTTCGGACCCCATGGACTTTCAGTGTGCTCTCTGGAAAAGCAACCGTGACATTTCGGCTACCTGGCGGTTAGCCGCCGGGTGACCGCAGGCTGACCGTCAGGTGCGGGAATCACCCACTGTGTTCAGATTTGAGCCCTTCTCCTCCTCAAAACCATTCTCTCCACTTCCACTTAACCCCTGTAATAACATTGAGCTAAGAGCTCCTCCAATGCCTCTATCTACTCTTCTTCAAAGCCCCATCATATGTTCACTCCCTCACTTCTTCCATATCAAGTCCAACACAAAGGAAGGAGGAAGGAAACCATTTCATAACATTCATTTAGGATATATCCAAAAGACAATAAATGTTAAACCAACATGTTCACAAAACATTAAATGAGACTATCAAGGTGCAAAAAGGGCATTTATTTCAACCATAAACACATTAATGAAAGCAAGAAAATCCATAAATGCTTCACCAAACCATTTAAAACTTAAAACACTTCATCATTCACTTGCCTCAAGTCCAAGCTAGCCAAAATCAACCCTCTACTCACTTCTTAAGCTCACTTCCAAGCTACAATAAAAAACCCCCAAAACAAACCCTAAAATGGGTCAAACAATGAAATGACAAGGAAACCTTTCAATAATAAAGGTGGAGCTTCTCTAAGGCTATAGGAACACAAATCTAGAAGATGAAGAAGAACACTTACTTGGATGACCTTCAAATGAAGAGAGATATCTCAAAGGGAGTCTCAAAGTTGATGGATTCTTCTACAAAAGGTATCAAAGTGAAGCTTGCTAGATGAGGAAGAGGTTGGTGATCTCCATTTCGAGTTTGGTGCAAGATTGGTGAGGATTGGAGAAGGAGAAGCAAGAAGAAGAAAGGAAAGTTGCTAGAAAACCCTAGGTCTCTCTCTTGTGCTGGAAAATGAAAATGGAAAAAGAAGGGAAAGGGTCTCCTTTGTTAACAATGAGAGGTTGGGTCCCACAACTTAAGGAGCTAGTTTGGCTGAAATCATCTATTTCGGTACCTCGGACGAAGTCGACGAAGAAGGAAGAAATGATCGTCGAAATATCTAGTTTCCAAAAAGTATATGTTTCGCGGGTTTCGGGAATATCAAGTTTTGGGTACAGATTTGGTGTGTAATTACTGTTTTTACCCTCAAGGCTATGAAATCGGGTTTCGGGATCTCAAACGGGGACGGGATCAACATGAAAGTTGCAGGGATCATCAAAATGAGTAAAATGGGATTAAAATCATGAATGTAAAAACTTCCGATAAATCCTCAAACATATGCAATGTCATGAAAAGGAACTACCAAAGGGCCCTACTAACACAAAGCAAATCAAAATCCCCAAAACTATAACAAAAGCTATTCCAAACCCAACTTAGCCAAAATCACTAATCAAGCTTAGCACTGACACGCAACTTAATTAGCACTAATCAGGTTCACTCGGGTCGGGGTCTTACACCCGACGTCTAGTTGACATCGTCGGGTTGCCACTCTATGACTGGGGGTGGCTCAAGAGCCTCCTCCGGACGCTCCTCCTCAAAGGTAACGTCACTTGCACCTGGGCACCAACATACAAGGGTCAAACACAACGGTTTGGCAGGTAATCAATTTAGGCATGAGCATATAAGTAGTAAGTGTTTAAGAAAATATATAAAGACATTTTTCTGAATTGTAAACAGTTACATGACTAAGGTACATTTCAAAATACGAGCAAAGCTAACATGAATACTTATAATATCGTGAATAATTACATTCCACAATGAGCCCATCCTTTCTCTATCATTTATAATGAAAAGAGCAAGCACGCACGACATGCATGATATACATAATATAATCACGATACGATTCCCACATATATGGGGATTCCGGCCGCGGAACCGGACACGCACGATGTGTAATAAAATACACGACCAGTCTGCAGACAGTCCACATGTTTAAGGACCCCCAGACAGTGGATCAAACTGAAAGGGCAGTCCAAGCTCAGTGATGTTTACTTAAATCCAAGAATGCACAAAACACGTGAAATACTGTCTAAACATGTCGAGATAAAAGGGAAAAATCAATTATCAAAACACAACAAACACAACTAGCAAAAGGCATAATTAATATGCATAACACGCTTAGGAAGTGATCCCCTTTTTCTTGAAACAATCTTCAAAACGAGCTTGTACTTAAACTTCAAAACGAACACACAATGATATTCATTGTATCAAAAACTAAAGTACGAATACAAAGCCTATCAAGCACATATAAGGACCTTTGATTGATCTTTAAGTAAACGAAGCCCAAATGTCGGAATTTAAAACAGAATTGGTGCCTCGGAAGTTCAAAGGCATCTCAGGTTTCGAGTGCACAATATCAGGCTAAAGGTCACTTAACATGTTCTAGTTTTCATTCTTACAAATATTCTTCAAAATGGCAATGGTGTCAAATTCGGTCAGCTCGTGGTCAGGTGTCAGCTAGCCGAACTAGGATCTGGCGGCTAGCCGTTGGAAACCGGGGTCTAAACGCAGCTCTCTAGAAAAGAAACTGAACTGACTTCAGTTGGCTTGCGGTTAGCCAAAATGGGATCTGGCGGCTAGCCGTAAGCTGACTGCTGAACCTTGATGCACATGTTAGCTTCTGGAAAAGGAACCGCCGAGCTCGGTCAGCTCGCGGTTAGCCAAAGTTGGGATTTCTGTTAGCCGCCAGCTAACCAGCGGCTGACCGAAACTGCACGGGAAGTGCATTTCCATTCAGGTTTTCACATTTTCTTTTTCCCTTCTTCTTGTTTCTCATTCAACCTGCACCTCCCTGAGCCTACATGCTCTCTAAGGGGAAAAACACACATTTCATAGCACAAATTGAGACACTACATTCCCATTCTCCAATCTAAAACAAAATCCCCAAATTTTCCATTCAAGACATAAATTTCCAATGAAATGAGAAGAATGAAAAGAAAACAAATCAAAATGGAAATTAGAGGGCTTTCCAGACCTCGGATCAAGAAACTTAAAACATGAAAAGTGTCCGGCATAAGATTATTTTTCCAACAAGGTAACATTGACATACTTCCAGGGTCCACAGAAAAAGTCAACTTTTTGGTCAAAGGGGTCAAAATAATGGAAAATTTGGGATTTCAAGGGTTAAAACATCGATTTGTGGGCCTCAGGTGCGATTGACGTAGAAGGGAATGATGTTTCTCATAAAATCTAGTTTTCAAAAAGTAAATTTTGGCATGGTTCTGGGATCTCAAAATTTGGGTCCAGATTCAATGTGAAAAGACTGATTTTGCCCCCAGGGTTGGAAAAACTGATTTTCGGAGCTTCGAATGGGTACGTAGTGAACACGAAAGTTGTAGGGAACGACAAGATTCGTCAAACAAAGCTGAAATGGGAATTTTTGGGAATCACTAAGAACCTCTCCAAGCTGATTATGCAAAACAAGTATGACCCTAGGGTCACTGTCCAGGTTCACTAGCTCTCAAAACTCTCCAAAACTAGTGAAAAATCATTCTGGCTCACAAACTCAACCAAACAACCACTAATCCATCTTAGAGAAACTAACCCACAAATAAAACAACACTAATCCAGGAAATTAGGGGTTGGGTTCTCACAAAACCTCCTTGATAATTTGCCCTTCTGTCCGAACCTTAGAGTTCCTCTAATTGGTGAAATCTTCATGAACACTTTGTCACCCACTTGAAACTGTAATTCTTTTCGACGAGTGTCTGCATAACTATTCTGTCTACTTTGGGCGATCTTCAAACGTTCTTGAATCAGCTTGACTTTGTCACTTGTCTCCCCAATTATCGTCGATCCATGAAAACTACGAACACCGACTTCTTCCCAGCAAACCGGAGTTCTGCATCTTCTGCCACAGAGTGCCTCGAAAGGTGCCATATAGATGCTAGAGTGGTAGCTATTGTTATAAGCAAACTCACAAAGCGGTAAGCACTCGTCCCACTAAACCTTGAAATCCAATACACAAGCACGTAACATATCTTCAAGAGTCTGTATAGTCATTTCTGACTGACCGTCGGTCTGAGTATGATATGCTGTGCTGAACTGGAGTTTGGTACCCATAGACTCATGTAGAGTTTTCCAAAACTTTGAAACAAACCTACTGTCTCTGTATGAAGTAATCGAGACGGGCTGACCATGTTTACTAACAATCTCATCAACAAATAGTTTTGCAAGTGGTGCCATATGCATCATATTCCTTGTCTTCATCGGAATGAAATGAACAGACTTTGTCAGATGATCTACAATAATCCAAATTGCATTATTTCCCTTCTTTGTATTCGGCAAACCAGAGACGAAATCATGGTGATGTGCTCTCATTTCCACTCCGGAATCTCCAATGGTTGTAACAAACCTGGGAGCTTCTGATGTTCTGCTTTAATCAACTGACAAGTTAGACAACGAGACACAAAAGCTACTATCTCTCTCTTCATGTTGTTCCACCAAAATTTATTCTTCAAGTTGTGGTACATCTTCATGCTACCCGGATGCATAGAATATCTTGTATTGTGAGCCTCATTCAATATTTCATTCTTCAAGCTATCCACATTTGGAACACACAGCCGGTCACGGAAATACAGTATCCCATTCACTATCTTGAAGTCTGGACGTTTTGTGATATGCTCCACTATCTTTGCCAAGTCCGGGTCTTGCAATTGTCTGTCCTTGATTTTCTGGATGAAGGTAGGTTCTGATATTGTCATATTTGCTAACATTGCACCCTGCTTCAGGGTTTGCACTTCGACACCCAACTCTTCAAACTGCTTCAAAACACTAACTCCTCTAAAACTGGCCATGATCACTGATTTTCTGCTCAATGCATCAGCTACAACATTCACTTTGCCTGGATGATACTTGATTGGAAAGTCATAATCCTTGATATACTCAATCCACCACCTCTGTCTCATGTTTAAATCCTTCTGCGAGAATAAGTATTGCAAACTTCGATGATCTGAATGGACTTCAAATTTCTCTCCGTAGAGGTAGTGTCTCCACATCTTCAAAGCAAATACAACTGATGCCTATTCCAAGTCATGAGTTGCATAGTTCTTCTCATGATCCTTCAACTGTCTCGAGCCATAAGCAATCGCTTTGCCATTCTGCATCAATACACAACCCAGTCCCACATTCGAAGCATTTGTACAAACAATAAATCCGTCGCTGCCCGATGGTAGTGTAAGAATTGGAGCTGTGGTTAATCTTCCCTTTAACTCTTGAAAACACTGTTCAGTCCAAAAAAATGCGACATTCTTCCTGGTCAATTTCGTCAACGGTGCTGTAATGGATGAAAAACCTTGGACAAATCTTCTGTAATAGCCTGCTAACCCCAAAAAGCTTCTGATTTCTGTCACACTGCTTGGTCTCGCCCAATTAACAACTGCTTCTATCTTGGTTGGATCAATTGCTAAACCTTCTTTGGAGATGATGTGTCCTAGAAAAATAACTTGCTCTAACCAGAATTTGCACTTACTGAGTTTTGCATAAAGCTGGATGTCCCTCAAAAGCTGTAACGCTGTCCTTAAATGTTCTTCATGTCCCTCCTTACTCTTAGAATACACGAGGACATCATCAATGAATACCACTGTAGAGTGATCCAAATATTGTGCGAAGACTTTATTCATAAGAGCCATAAAGACTGCGGGTGCATTTGTTAAACCAAAGGGCATCACTAAGAACTCGTAATGCCCATATCTTGTTCTAAAAGCCGTTTTCTAGATATCCGAGTCTTTAACTCTCAACTGATAGTACCCTGATCTCAGGTCTATCTTGGAAAAATAGGCTGCTCCTTGCAATTGATCAAATAATTCGTCTATCCTTGGCAATGGATACTTGTTCTTGACAGTCACATGGTTCAATTTTCTGTAGTCAATGCACATTCTTAGGCTTCCATATTTCTTTTTCACAAAAAAACACCGGTGCTCCCCAAGGTGAAACACTTGGCCTAATGAAGCCTTTACTTAACAATTCCTGCAACTGGACTTTTAGTTCACCCATTTCTGTTGGAGCCATTCTGTATGGTGCAATATAGATCGGAGCCGTCCCTGGTAGGAGTTCAATTGTGAACTTAACTTCTCTGATTGGTGGTAATCCCGGGATTTCTTATGGAAAAACATCCGGAAATTCACACACAATGGGGATATCCTCCACCCCTTGGGACTGTTTATCCTCCGTGATAAACGCAATAAATACCTCACACCCACTCTGAACTAATCTGCTTGCTTTCAACACTGAAATAAATCCTGTTTGATTTTTCCTCTTGTTCCCCTGAAATATCAATTCTGCTTGTGCTTCTTGCAATCTGAATGTTATGGTTTTACAAAAACAATCCATGGTGGCATGATATGCTTCTAACCAATCCATGCCTAAGATGACATCAAAATCATGCATGTCCAAAACAATGAGGTTGGCTGGTAAATAAACATCTCCCAACAAAACTATACAGCTAGGGTAATAGGTTTTACAAACAACCTGTTTACTTACTGGTGTGGTGACAATCAGAATATAATCCAATTCACTATGTGGTGCATCAATCAATTTAGCAAAAGTAGGATATAAGAACGAATGTGTAGATCCAGGATCAAATTAAATCTGAGCTTCTACCCCACAAACTAGAAGTTTACCTTCCACCAAGTCCCCTACATCTTCAGCATCCGCACGGTTGAGGTAATATAAATGTCCATGCATCTGTAGCCTATTGTGTCACGCCCCCGAACCAGAACCTCGGGGGCGGGAATGGGATTTAAGCATAAATGTATTTTTCTTCTCCCAGGATCCGCGTGTGTGAAGAAAACACATCCCAACACATTATGAATATTTTGCGGAAGCATTTGTGGCGTTGCGACCCGAAGTCCGTGGCCATCGGATTCCGCGTCGCACTCAACCTTTAGCACATAACTATTATATCAAGAATCATATCAGACTGGAGTAACCATCACAATAAATTACAGAGCTGACAGTAACAGGATATTACATTCCCAAATATGTTCAAGTTACAATTATCAATGTACATTAATTAAGAATCCCAAGAAAAAGGCTAATAAAAGCCATACAACAATAAGCTATAAACTACTACCCAAATGTGACGTAGCTCCGATGTCAAGCTCAATGTCTACATGACATAGCCGACAAACCAACCTGCAAGGCATGGCTCCACAGCCAACAAAACACTCAACTCGGGGCGAAGGAATCTGAACCTGAGTACCAAAAGTAGTGGGTCAGACACGACGGTCTGGCAGGTGGATGAAAAGATAACAAATATACTGAAGAATAAAACATAAGATAAATCATGCTATTCGATCAAATGCTGCATATAATTAAACGGGTGAAAAATCGTGGAGCTCGGGCAAAACATGTATTCGTTTCAAGCATGGGTAAAACCTGAACATCTAATAAAACATGTGTTCATTTACATCATCTATAAACATAGATATTTGACAATCGGTTGTTCGTCTAAAACATGTATAAATATAGTGGTTTGACAAAACAAACGTTCATTTGAGACTTAGATAAAAACATAAGTATATAACAAATCAGGTACTCGTAGCAGTCTAGCAAAACCAATGTCCATTTGAAACCTATGTGAAAATGCGGATATTTAACAAGCCGGGTGTTCATTTAAAACCGGTGTAACCAAAGAAATCTGGCAAAACTAATGTTCATTTAAACATATTTCAACGCATGGATATTTAACAAACCGGATATCGTTTAAAACAGGTATAAACATAGGAATCTCACAAACCAAATGTCATTTAAAACAAAGCATGGATATTTAACAATTCGGGTAATCATTTAAAACATGTGTAATCACATAAATCTAGTAAAACCATCGATCGTGTGAAACATATGTAAAAGCATGGGTATTCGCCCAACCGGCATTCATTTAAAACATGTGCGGGTACAAAGAACAGAAGGCAATATAATAATAACTGAATTTACATTGTAGAGTATTAACACTTGTTTAAATAACAACTTTCATAAAGGAGACGAATCATTTATCGGAAAGCAAGTAAGCAATATAAAACATGTCGGGTATCCAAGGAATCGGGAACTGGCAAGATGGCAACCAAACGAAGCTAAGTCCTCTACCACTAAAGCGATAGAGCAATAACTAGGCCCTGATCTCAGTCACTCGAGGTGAGGAGAAACAGGGGATCTCATATAAATACATATACATATACTAGGCACTGATCTCAGTCACTCGAGGTGAGGAGAAACAGTGGATCTCACGAATGCATATACATATACTATACATGACCACGGTAGCGAGCCGGGCATCGGGAACCACAGTAGCGATCTGTGGCATCGGGACAAGACCACGGTAATAACCGGGTAGCGGGATCCAAGCTGCAGCTGGCGGGACAAGAGGGGGATCTCCAAGTCGGTGGATCAGACCAACAGGGTTATCCAAGCTTAGTGGTGCCGACTCATAGGTCAAATACAATCGAGACAATGCAAGTAAATCAAGTACAAATACATAATCAAACGGGCAAGACGGGGGTGCTCAAGGGCACACTGACATATCATGTGGTGCAATGCACTTCGGGACAAGTAACTGTTACTAGAGTAACTTCAATGCTTTCGGGAAACAAGTCATGTGATGCAAATCTCGGGAAATGAGGTGAAACAATGAACTATAACCATTTCGGGTAAAAATATCGGTTTCAAGATCTATTTAAGTGAACAGGGGTCCCGTATGTCGATTATAATAATTACTTGGTACTCCCTGAGTTTGAAGACATTTCGGGCTCCTTATGCACTTTTACTACTTTCAAAACTTAAAATGAGCTTATGGGTAGTACTAGATGTTACAATGGCAAGAATCGAGATTATAAACGGTCCATCCTAGGCATGACAATAATCCGGAAACATCGAGCAACCTATTCAGTCACCGAAAGGAATAGAATCCGCGATAACCAAGGGAAAGACTTGTGTTTAGATATAAAGAAGATATCGCGTCGTTCCATCCCGTTCAAGATTGAAGTGGATTGAACTTCGATGCCACCAAACCAACCGTGAGGCGTGTCGGCTCAAGACATCCTCACACATGGTCCACACAGTCCAAAAAGGGTAGCCAGGGTCCCACCTAAAACCAAGAATTAGTGCCTAGATCATCTCTATTCTTTCCTTTTAGTTCCCTAGTCTTAGAGACCTTAGATTAGGGTACAATTGGTCTTAACACTAAGGTATATACCCCTAGGACTCCGAAATTTCTGTCTCAGCTATGCTCCTAGTCCGATCGATCGGTCGATCGATCGGCTCAAAAAGCCTTACAGTTAAAGACAGATCGATCGATCGGCCTGTAGGTCCGATCGATCGGACTTGGGCGTGCAGCAGGTCCGGGATACTGATTTTTTTCTTCCTTTTTTCCTTTCCTTTTTCCTTTCCTTTCCAACACTTAAACAATCACATGGAACTATAAACAAGAAGACTAAAATACATGTTTCCAAGACAATAATATGAGCTAAAGAGCTCCTCATTTCAAGTTCCTCCCTTTCCATTCTTTCCATTCACAACAAATCTCAAGGTGGAGAAAACTCATTCATGTGAAACCATTTGAAACCTTGACAACATGATGCATACATTTTCCAAGCATGAACAAGAGGGAAATAAACTCATCAATAAGCACATTTCGAAATCAATATTAATCATAGTAAAGACAACTACTAAAATCACCAAAACCCTTAATGAAACAAGATTTTTCTCACAAAACATGTTAATAATCAAAATGATCCAATCATCCACTTGCCTTTGACTCTAATCAAGCAAATCAAGCTCCTAATAACCTCTTAAGCTCAAGATCCACAATCTCTACAAAAACCCTCAAAACAAACCCTAAAATGGGTTAAGCAATGAAATGACAAGGAAACCTTTCAATAATCAAGGTGGTGCTTCTCTAAGGCTAGGAGATTACAAATCTAGAAGATGAAGAACACTTACTTGCAAGGTCCTCTAATGGACAAGGTAAGCTCAAAGGAAGTCTTGTGATGGAGGGTTCTCTTCACAAATGGTATCAATGGAAAGCTTGCAAGATGAGGAAGAGGTTGGTGATCTCCATTTCTTGATTGATGAACTCTTGGTGTGGCTTGGAGATGGAGAAGCAAGAAGAAGAGAAACACAAGGGAAACCCTAGGTTGCTGGTTTGTGCTGGAAAATGAAGAGTGAAATGAAAGGGAGATGGGTTCCTCTTATAAGCAAGTGAGGTTTGGGTCCCACAACTTAAGGGACTTGGGTGGCTGAAATCGTCTAATTCGGGATCTCGGATGGATTCGACGAAGAAGGTAGAAATGATCAACGAAATATTTTGCTTCCAAAAAGTATATGTTTCGCGGGTTTCGGGAATATCGAGTTTTGGGTACAGATTTGGTGTGAAAAGACTGTTTTGTCTTAAGGCCAAGAAATCTTGTTTCGGGTTCTCAAATGGATACGGGATCAACATGGAAGTTGTAGGATTCCTCAAGATGAATGCAACGGGCCAAAAACACAATACGAAACAAATCGGAAAAATCTCACAAGTAAATGCAAAGCCGAAAAGGGAACCCCCAATGGGCCCCACAAGCTACCAAAGCACTCAAAAGCTCAAAACTAGAAGAAAAACCATTCTAGCTCACAAACTCAACCCAACAAATACTAATCCCACTAAAAGAACTAATCCACAAATAAAACAACACTAATCCAAGAGATTAGGGGTCGGGTTCTCACATCCTCCCCCCCTTAGAACATTTGGTCCTCCAAATGAACTAAACAAACTCAAAAACAAGCGGGGACATTAATCCCACACTCGAAAAGAAAACCTCGAACGACTGCTCCAAATTGGTCCTCTCGGAAGCATTGAATTCGCTGGATCATCCTCGCTGTAGAATTCTTCGGTCAGCTATCAACAGTTGTCAGGCATTCCACCACTGGCTCAAATCTGTTACTGCTCTACCAATCTGACTGCTCAAGGAATTTGCCATCTCTGACTCCTTCTGAGTTCCACCAAGTCTCTCGCTTCTAGCCACTCTGATGCCGAAAATTCTTGGAACAGTTCTGTCGACTTCATCACAACTGTCGAAGCTAGGGTCTCATATCAATTGCACAATCTTCAATGTGAACTCTTGCTGGTTCTAGCTGTTTCTGCTCGGTGCTTTTGATCCTCTGCACAGCAATCAGTCTCTGACACAATCATGCTTGTCCCTTCACCAATCTTCAACATTTGAAGCTCTAACTATTTCTGTTTGCTACTCTTGATCCACTGCACCACAGTCGGTCTCTGCCAGTCTTGGACATGCATTTACCTTGAAATATTGTCTTATTCTTCTATCTGCCCTGACTTTGGAAAATTGGTGACGCTGAATATTACCTGATATCTCTTACTTTAGGCAATGTCGTTCAGTCCTCGGTACTCTTCTGTCATCTCTGTCAAAGTTGTCAAAATTAAGTCTCCTGCCTATGCACGATCTTCGAGATGAATGACTTGGAAATCTGTCACTCCTTCATATACCAAGCTGATTCAATCAAATATTTGAACGGTTCTCTGAACACTTCACTCATCTTTATCTGCTCATTGAAAACACAATGTTCACAGTTCTGTAAGTTTCCAACTCTGACTCGACCCGTCCACACTTTAACTGTCATGCTACTCCCCTTGTCCAACTTCGTGAGGCGTGCTTCTGACAAATTCATTCTTCCCTGAATCTTTTCAACTGTCACTGTCCGTAGGTGATGATTCTTCTGCTTGTATCTGTACTCTGTCCAAACTGATGTTCTACAAGTCGGTAAAGTCCACTAAATCTTCTTCATCATGTGATCAAGTAACAATCAATTCCACATGTAACTCTTTACACTACTGCAAAAACTAATTTCCTATGTTTTTAACCATCCACTGACACATCATGCTGAGTTGACTCACCATCATAACTGCAACTGTTAAACCACCTCCAACAATTCCCCGTCACAAGCTCATCAATACTCAAGAAATTTCTAACTTTTCACATCTTTTGAAGCTGCACCACTGAAAATTCACCTCAAACCTCATAAAGTCCACCACTTATTTGGCCTATGGAGTCTTCTGACTTAGGAAAATAATCCAAGTTTATCCAAAAATCCACACTTACTTGCCTGACGAATCCACTGACGGTACACGATCAACTGTAATTGGGTCTCCATATGCTGCTCACATTCCTTGCTGACGAACAATTGGTCACAAATTCCTTCTCTAGCTCCATCTGTGACATCCAAAAGCTGAAAATTCTGCCCAAGTCCTTCGAGAAACACATGCCAAGTCCACAAAACTCTGACTCTCTGGCGCGAAAACAAGGCAAAGGAACTAAATGTGGGTGCGGAGACACTAAATTCTCCCCCACTAGAAAGAATTTGGTCCCCCAAATTCTCTAACAACAAGGACAAGAAAAGGAGACAAAAATAGTCTCCCCCACTAGAAGAAAAACAGGCACAAACTCACAGAAACAATACTAGACAAAAGAAAACGAGTCCTCACCACACGTCTTAAGGTTCCTAGAGTGTTTTATTTCCTAGAAACCTGGCCGCTCTGATACCAGTCTGTCACGCCCCCGAACCAGAACCTCGGGGGCGGGAATGGGATTTAAGCATAAATGTATTTTTCTTCTCCCAGGATCCGCGTGTGTGAAGACAACACATCCCAACACATTCTGAATATTTTGCGGAAGCATTTGTGGCGTTTCGACCCGAAGTCCGTGGCCATCGGATTCCGCGTCGCACTCAACCTTTAGCACATAGCTATTATATCAAGAATCATATCAGACTGGAGTAACCATCACAATAAATTACAGAGCTGACAGTAACAGGATATTACATTCCCAAATATGTTCAAGTTACAATTATCAATGTACATTAGTTAAGAATCGTAAGAAAAAGGCTAATAAAAGCCATACAACAATAAGCTATAAACTACTACCCAAATGTGACGTAGCTCCGATGTCAAGCTCAATGTCTACATGACATAGCCGACAAACCAACCTGCAAGGCATGGCTCCACAGCCAACAAAACACTCAACTCGGGGCGAAGGAATCTGAACCTGAGTACCAAAAGTAGTGGGTCAGACACGACGGTCTGGCAGGTGGATGAAAAGATAACAAATATACTGAAGAATAAAACATAAGATAAATCATGCTATTCGATCAAATGCTGCATATAATTAAACGGGTGAAAAATCGTGGAGCTCGGGCAAAACATGTATTCGTTTCAAGCATGGGTAAAACCTGAACATCTAATAAAACATGTGTTCATTTACATCATCTATAAACATAGATATTTGACAATCGGTTGTTCGTCTAAAACATGTATAAATATAGTGGTTTGACAAAACAAACGTTCATTTGAGACTTAGATAAAAACATAAGTATATAACAAATCAGATACTCGTAGCAGTCTAGCAAAACCAATGTCCATTTGAAACCTATGTGAAAATGCGGATATTTAACAAGCCGGGTGTTCATTTAAAACCGGTGTAACCAAAGAAATCTGGCAAAACTAATGTTCATTTAAACATATTTCAACGCATGGATATTTAACAAACCGGATATCGTTTAAAACATGTATAAACATAGGAATCTCACAAACCAAATGTCATTTAAAACAAAGCACGGATATTTAACAATTCGGGTAATCATTTAAAACATGTGTAATCACATAAATCTAGTAAAACCATCGATCGTGTGAAACATATGTAAAAGCATGGGTATTCGCCCAACCGGCATTCATTTAAAACATGTGCGGGTACAAAGAACAGAAGGCAATATAATCATAACTGAATTTACTTTAGAGAGTATTAACACTTGTTTAAATAACAACTTTCATAAAGGAGAGGAATCATTTATCGGAAAGCAAGTAAGCAATATAAAACATGTCGGGTATCCAAGGAATCGGGAACTGGCAAGATGGCAACCACACGAAGCTAAGTCCTCTACCACTAAAGCGATAGAGCAATAACTAGGCCCTGATCTCAGTCACTCGAGGTGAGGAGAAACAGTGGATCTCATGAATGCATATACATATACTATACATGACCACGGTAGCGAGCCGGGCATTGGGAACCACAGTAGCAATCTGCGGCATCAGGACAAGACCACGGTAATAACCGGGTAGCGGGATCCAAGCTGCAGCTGGCGGGACAAGAGGGGGATCTCCAAGTCGGTGGATCAGACCAACAGGGTTATCGAAGCTTAGTGGTGCCGACTCATAGGTCAAATACAATCGAGACAATGCAAGTAAATCAAGTACAAATACATAATCAAACGGGCAAGACGGGGGTGCTCAAGGGCACACTGACATATCATGTGGTGCAATGCACTTCGGGACAAGTAACTGTTACTAGAGTAACTTCAATGCTTTCGGGAAACAAGTCATGTGATGCAAATCTCGGGAAATGAGGTGAAACAATGAACTATAACCATTTCGGGTAAAAATATCGGTTTCAAGATCTATTTAAGTGAATAGGGGTCCCGTATGTCGATTATAATAATTACTTGGTACTCCCTGAGTTTGAAGACATTCCGGGCTCCTTATGCACTTTTACTACTTTCAAAACTTAAAATGAGCTTATGGGTAGTATTAGATGTTACAATGGCAAGAATCGAGATTATAAACGGTCCATCCTAGGCATGACATTAATCTGGAAACATCGAGCAACCTATTTAGTCACCGAAAGGAATAGAATCCGCGATAACCAAGGGAAAGACTTGTGTTTAGATATAAAGAAGATATCGCGTCGTTCCATCCCGTTCAAGATTGAAGTGGATTGAACTTCGATGCCACCAAACCAACCGTGAGGCGTGTCGGCTCAAGACATCCTCACACATGGTCCACACAGTCCAAAAAGGGTAGCCAGGGTCCCACCTAAAACCAAGAATTAGTGCCTAGATCATCTCCATTCTTTCCTTTTAGTTCCCTAGTCTTAGAGACCTTAGATTAGGGTACAATTGGTCTTAACACTAAGGTATATACCCCTAGGACTCCGAAATTTCTTTCTCAGCTATGCACAGAGTCCGATCGATCGGCTCAAAAAGCCTTACAGTTAAAGACAGACCGATCGATCGGCCTGTAGGTCCGATCGATCGGACCTGGGCGTGCAGCAGGTCTGGGATACTGATTTTTTTCTTCCCTTTTTCCTTTCCTTTTTCCTTTCCTTTCCAACACTTAAACAATCACATGGAACTATAAACAAGAAGACTAAAATACATGTTTCCAAGACAATAATATGAGCTAAAGAGCTCCTCATTTCAAGTTCCTCCCTTTCCATTCTTTCCATTCACAACAAATCTCAAGGTGGAGAAAACTCATTCATGTGAAACCATTTGAAACCTTGACAACATGATGCATACATTTTCCAAGCATGAACAAGAGGGAAATAAACTCATCAATAAGCACATTTCGAAATCAATATTAATCATAGTAAAGACAACTACTAAAATCACCAAAACCCTTCATGAAACAAGATTTTTCTCACAAAACATGTTAATAATCAAAATGATCCAATCATCCACTTGCCTTTGACTCTAATCAAGCAAATCAAGCTCCTAATAACCTCTTAAGCTCAAGCTCCACAATCTCTACAAAAACCCCCAAAACAAACCCTAAAATGGGTTAAGCAATGAAATGACAAGGAAACCTTTCAATAATCAAGGTAGTGCTTCTTTAAGGCTAGGAGATTACAAATCTAGAAGATGAAGAACACTTACTTGCAAGGTCCTCTAATGGACAAGGTAAGCTCAAAGGAAGTCTTGTGATGGAGGGTTCTCTTCACAAATGGTATCAATGGAAAGCTTGCAAGATGAGGAAGAGGTTGGTGATCTCCATTTCTTGATTGATGAACTCTTGGTGTGGCTTGGAGATGGAGAAGCAAGAAGAAGAAGAGAAACACAAGGGAAACCCTAGGTTGCTGGTTTGTTCTGGAAAATGAAGAGTGAAATGAAAGGGAGATGGGTTCCTCTTATAAGCAAGTGAGGTTTCGGTCCCACAACTTAAGGGACTTGGGTGGCTGAAATCATCTAATTCGGGATCTCGGATGGATTCGACGAAGAAGGAAGAAATGATCGTCGAAATATCTAGTTTCCAAAAAGTATATGTTTTGCGGGTTTCGGGAATATCGAGTTTTGGGTACAGATTTGGTGGGAAAAGACTGTTTTGCCCTCAAGGCCAAGAAATCGGGTTTCGGGTTCTCAAATGGATACGGGATCAACATGGAAGTTGTAGGATTCCTCAAGATGAATGCAACGGGCCAAAAACACAATACGAAACAAATCGAGAAAATCTCACAAGTAAATGCAAAGCCGAAAAGGGAACCCCCAATGGGCCCCACAAGCTACCAAAGCACTCAAAAGCCCAAAACTAGAAGAAAAACCATTCTAGCTCACAAACTCAACCCAACAAATACTAATCCCACTAAAAGAACTAATCCACAAATAAAACAACACTAATCCAAGAGATTAGGGGTCGGGTTCTCACATCCTCCCCCCGTAGAACATTTGTCCTCCAAATGAACTAAACAAACTCAAAAACAAGCGGGGACATTAATCCCACACTCGAAAAGAAAACCTCGAACGACTGCTCCAAATTGGTCCTCTCGGAAGCACTGAATTCGCTGGATCATCCTCGCTGTAGAATTCTTCGGTCAGCTATCAACAGTTGTCAGGCATTCCACCACTGGCTCAAATCTGTTACTGCTCTACTAATCTGACTGCTCAAGGAATTTGCCATCTCTGACTCCTTCTGAGTTCCACCAAGTCTCTCGCTTCTAGCCACTCTGATGCCGAAAATTCTTGGAACAGTTCTGTCGACTTCACCACAACTGTCGAAGCTAGGGTCTCATATCAATTGCACAATCTTCAATGTGAACTCTTGCTGGCTCTAGCTGTTTCTGCTCGGTGCTTTTGATCCTGTGCACAGCAATCAGTCTCTGACACAATCATGCTTGTCCCTTCACCAATCTTCAACATTTGAAGCTCTAACTATTTCTGTTTGCTACTCTTGATCCACTGCACCACAGTCGGTCTCTGCCAGTCTTGGACATGCCTTTACCTTGAAATATTGTCTTATTCTTCTATCTGCCCTGACTTTGGAAAATTGGTGACGCTGAATATTACCTGATATCTCTTACTTTAGGCAATGTCGTCCAGTCCTTGGTACTCTTCTGTCATCTCTGTCAAAGTTGTCGAAATTAAGTCTCCTGCCTATGCACGATCTTCGAGATGAATGACTTGGAAATCTGTCACTCCTTCATATGCCAAGCTGATTCAATCAAATATTTGAACGGTTCTCTGAACACTTCACTCATCTTTATCTGCTCATTGAAAACACAATGTTCACAGTTCTGTAAGTTTCCAACTCTGACTCGACCCGTCCACACTTTAACTGTCATGCTACTCCCCTTGTCCAACTTCGTGAGGCGTGCTTCTGACAAATTCATTCTTCCCTGAATCTTTTCAACTGTCACTGTCCGTAGGTGATGATTCTTCTGCTTGTATCTGTACTCTGTCCAAACTGATGTTCTACAAGTCGGTAAAGTCCACTAAATCTTCTTCATCATGTGATCAAGTAACAATCAATTCCACATGTAACTCTTTACACTACTGCAAAAACTAATTTCCTATGTTTTTAACCATCCACTGACACATCATGCTGAGTTGACTCACCATCATAACTGCAACTGTTAAACCACCTCCAACAATTCCCCGTCACAAGCTCATCAATACTCAAGAAATTTCTAACTTTTCACATCTTTTGAAGCTGCACCACTGAAAATTCACCTCAAACCTCATAAAGTCCACCACTTATCTGGCTTATGGAGTCTTCTGACTTAGGAAAATAATCCAAGTTTATCCAAAAATCCACACTTACTTGCCTGACGAATCCTCTGACGGTACACGATCAACTGTAATTGGGTCTCCATATGCTACTCACATTCCTTGCTGACGAACAATTGGTCACAAATTCCTTCTCTAGCTCCATATGTGACATCCAAAAGCTGAAAATTCTGCCAAAGTCCTTCGAGAAACACATGCCAAGTCCACAAAACTCTGACTCTTTGGCGCGAAAACAAGGCAAAGGAACTAAATGTGGGTGCGGAGACACTAAATTCTCCCCCACTAGAAAGGATTTGGTCCCCCAAATTCTCTAACAACAAGGACAAGAAAAGGAGACAAAAATAGTCTCCCCCACTAGAAGATAAACAGGCACAAACTCACAGAAACAATACTAGACAAAAGAAAACGAGTCCTCACCACACGTCTTAAGGTTCCTACAGTGTTTTATTTCCTAGAAACCTGGCCGCTCTGATACCAGTCTGTCACGCCCCCGAACCAGAACCTCGGGGGCGGGAATGGGATTTAAGCATAAATGTATTTTTCTTCTCCCAGGATCCGCGTGTGTGAAGACAACACATCCCAACACATTCTGAATATTTTGCGGAAGCATTTGTGGCGTTGCGACCCGAAGTCCGTGGCCATCGGATTCCGCGTCGCACTCAACCTTTAGCACATAGCTATTATATCAAGAATCATATCAGACTGGAGTAACCATCACAATAAATTACAGAGCTGACAGTAGCAGGATATTACATTCCCAAATATGTTCAAGTTACAATTATCAATGTACATTAGTTAAGAATCGCAAGAAAAAGGCTAATAAAAGCCATACAACAATAAGCTATAAACTACTACCCAAATGTGACGTAGCTCCAATGTCAAGCTCAATGTCTACATGACATAGCCGACAAACCAACCTGCAAGGCATGGCTCCACAGCCAACAAAACACTCAACTCGGGGCGAAGGAATCTGAACCTGAGTACCAAAAGTAGTGGGTCAGACACGACGGTCTGGCAGGTGGATGAAAAGATAACAAATATACTGAAGAATAAAACATAAGATAAATCATGCTATTTGATCAAATGCTGCATATAATTAAACGGGTGAAAAATCGTGGATCTCGGGCAAAACATGTATTCGTTTCAAGCATGGGTAAAACCTGAACATCTAATAAAACATGTGTTCATTTACATCATCTATAAACATAGATATTTGACAATCGGTTGTTCGTCTAAAACATGTATAAATATAGTGGTTTGACAAAACAAACGTTCATTTGAGACTTAGATAAAAACATAAGTATATAACAAATCAGGTACTCGTAGCAGTCTAGCAAAACCAATGTCCATTTGAAACCTATGTGAAAATGCGGATATTTAACAAGCCGGGTGTTCATTTAAAACCGGTGTAACCAAAGAAATCTGGCAAAACTAATGTTCATTTAAACATATTTCAACGCATGGATATTTAACAAACCGGATATCGTTTAAAACAGGTATAAACATAGGAATCTCACAAACCAAATGTCATTTAAAACAAAGCATGGATATTTAACAATTCGGGTAATCATTTAAAACATGTGTAATCACATAAATCTAGTAAAACCATCGATCGTGTGAAACATATGTAAAAGCATGGGTATTCGCCCAACCGGCATTCATTTAAAACATGTGCGGGTACAAAGAACAGAAGGCAATATAATAATAACTGAATTTACATTGTAGAGTATTAACACTTGTTTAAATAACAACTTTCATAAAGGAGAGGAATCATTTATCGGAAAGCAAGTAAGCAATATAAAACATGTCGGGTATCCAAGGAATCGGGAACTGGCAAGATGGCAACCACACGAAGCTAAGTCCTCTACCACTAAAGCGATAGAGCAATAACTAGGCCCTGATCTCAGTCACTCGAGGTGAGGAGAAACAGGGGATCTCATATAAATACATATACATATACTAGGCACTGATCTCAGTCACTCGAGGTGGATTGAACTTCGATGCCACCAAACCAACCGTGAGGCGTGTCGGCTCAAGATATCCTCACACATGGTCCACACAGTCCAAAAAGAGTAGCCAGGGTCCCACCTAAAACCAAGAATTAGTGCCTAGATCATCTCCATTCTTTCCTTTTAGTTCCCTAGTCTTAGAGACCTTAGATTAGGGTACAATTGGTCTTAACACTAAGGTATATACCCCTAGGACTCCGAAATTTCTGTCTCAGCTATGCACCTAGTCCGATCGATCGGCTCAAAAAGCCTTACAGTTAAAGACAGATCGATCGATCGGCCTGTAGGTCCGATCGATCGGACCTGGGCGTGCAGCAGGTCCGGGATACTGATTTTTTTCTTCCCTTTTTCCTTTCCTTTTTCCTTTCCTTTCCAACACTTAAACAATCACATGGAACTATAAACAAGAAGACTAAAATACATGTTTCCAAGACAATAATTTGAGCTAAAGAGCTCCTCATTTCAAGTTCCTCCCTTTCCATTCTTTCCATTCACAACAAATCTCAAGGTGGAGAAAACTCATTCTTGTGAAACCATTTGAAACCTTGACAAAATGATGCATACATTTTCCAAGCATGAACAAGAGGGAAATAAACTCATCAATAAGCACATTTCGAAATCAATATTAATCATAGTAAAGACAACTACTAAAATCACCAAAACCCTTAATGAAACAAGATTTTTCTCACAAAACATGTTAATAATCAAAATGATCCAATCATCCACTTGCCTTTGACTCTAATCAAGCAAATCAAGCTCCTAATAACCTCTTAAGCTCAAGATCCACAATCTCTACAAAAACCCTCAAAACAAACCCTAAAATGGGTTAAGCAATGAAATGACAAGGAAACCTTTCAATAATCAAGGTGGAGCTTCTCTAAGGCTAGGAGATTACAAATCTAGAAGATGAAGAAGAACACTTACTTGAAAGGTCCTCTAATGGACAAGGTTAGCTCAAAGGAAGTCTTGTGATGGAGGGTTCTATTCACAAATGGTATCAATGGAAAGCTTGCAAGATGAGGAAGAGGTTGGTGATCTCCATTTCTTGATTGATGAACTCTTGGTGTGGCTTGGAGATGGAGAGGAGAAACACAAGGGAAACCCTAGGTTGCTGGTTTGTGCTGGAAAATGAAGAGTGAAATGAAAGCGAGATGGGTTCCTCTTATAAGCAAGTGAGGTTTGGGTCCCACAACTTAAGGGACTTGGGTGGCTGAAATCATCTAATTCGGGATCTCGGATGGATTCGACGAAGAAGGAAGAAATGATCGTCGAAATATCTAGTTTCCAAAAAGTATATGTTTCGCGGGTTTCGGGAATATCGAGTTTTGGGTACAGATTTGGTGTGAAAAGACTATTTTGCCCTCAAGGCCAAGAAATCGGGTTTCGGGTTCTCAAATGGATACGGGATCAACATGGAAGTTGTAGGATTCCTCAAGATGAATGCAACGGGCCAAAAACACAATACGAAACAAATCGGGAAAATCTCACAAGTAAATGCAAAGCCGAAAAGGGAACCCCCAAAGGGCCCCACAAGCTACCAAAGCACTCAAAAGCCCAAAACTAGAAGAAAAACCATTCTAGCTCACAAACTCAACCCAACAAATACTAATCCCACTAAAAGAACTAATCCACAAATAAAACAACACTAATCCAAGAGATTAGGGGTCGGGTTCTCACATATTGGGTGCTTGATTTTGCCTTCCTTGGGCATGTCTGTTATGTTGTGGAGGACGAGCATTCTGATTCTGTGCTGGTGGCCTGGCCTGCTGCTGTTGCTGAGGTGGTCTAACATGATTCTGAACTGGTGCTTGATTTTGAGGAGCTGTTTGTCTCTGCTGTTGATTTCTATTGCCTTGAGTCTGAAGTTATGGGCAATCCTTGATTGCATGGTTCATAGCTCCACATTTGAAACAGGCACCTGTGGCCTTACGACATTCATGAGTTTCGTGGTTCTTGTCACAGTGCCCCCAACCTTGCCTCAGTTGACTCTGCTCTTGCTTCGGTTTCTTCTTATGGTGCTGCTTCTGATTCTGCTACTGGTAATGCTGCTTCCTGTCTTGAATGATCAAATTGTTAATGTCTTCAAACTTATATGCCCATTTGACAGCCTCATCATAGGTAGCTGGTGGAATTACTCCTATTGCATCTCTCATGATAATCGGGTTCAATCCTTTCAAGAACTTTGTTTTCTTCTTCTACTCAGTGTCAATCAACTCGGTAGCATATTTAACCAATCTTTCAAACTTGGTGACGTAGTCTAGGACAGTCATACTGCTCGGGAACTCTATAGCTTTCTGTCTCTTCACATGGGAGGGAATGTATTTATCTTGAAACTGTGTCTTGAATGCTGCCCATGCATTTTCATTAGCCATGGTCGTATATGGGTCCTTGACCATTTGCCACCACCGATCGGCAAGTCCATAGAATAGTGAAGCTGTGAGGTTGACCTTCTGTCTCCCCGTGCATGTGAAGACATCAAAAATTTTCTCGGTGTTTGCCAACCAGTCATCTGCAACTAACGGGTCCTCATTGCCCGAGAATTCCTTCAGTGCTCTCTTCCTGAACCTCTCAAATAGCATGTCAGGGTCATGATCCCGATTGTGGATAACAATCTGTGGACCCAATGGTTGAGGTTGTGGAGCTTGATGCCTGTTCTGAAGAACTTCCAATATTTGCCTCTGGACTTGAGCCATTTCCTCATCTGTCTTAGCTATCTGTTCCTGAAATTTTGCTTGGTTCTCATTTGCTTGCCTTTGTTGCTCTAACATGGCTTGCATAAGTTCTTGGAACTGTGTAGCGGTTGGTGTGTTAGTCGTGTCTGACTCATTCTGATTACTGCCTGAAGCATTATTGTTTGGAACTTTTCTTGGAGGCATGATGCTGTAAAACAAGGTGTTAGTACATAAAAAACATGGTTCAAGGGTTTCTTAGGTCCTATACTAAACGAATCTATCGAACTCACGAATCCTCACCACGTTCCTAGGATTTTCTAGTTTATTTTAAATGCCTGAAACAAGTCCTGCTCTAATACCAGTCCTATCGCGACCTCAGAATGGATCCCGGGCCCGCGACGTTGCTTTTCCCACAGGTTCCCGTGGTGAGGATTCCCGAGACACGCGTAATCTAGCTCACACGATTAAGTTTGCGGAAGCGTGTAGCAAATCACATCATAAAAAGCACGAATAAAATTTCCAAGTGCAAGAACAGTAATATTAAGACATAGTATCTCAAGTAAGGATTTAACATGGCATTCCCGTCATAATTCAAGTTATGAGACTAACATAAAAGATAGTTAAGTTTAGTTACATCCCATAAGAGGCCAATAAAGGCCAAGACAATTCTCAAAATGACAAAAGGAACCCATGACAAAATGAAGCGCAACTCAAGAACCCGCCCGACGTCTAGTTGACATTGTCGGGTTGCCACTCTCTGACTGGGGGTGGCTCAAGAGCCTCCTCCGGACGCTCCTCTTCAAAGGTAACACCAACTGCACCTGGGTACCAACATACAAGGGTCAAACACAACGGCTTGGCATGTAATCAATTTAGGTAAAAGTATGAACAATAGATGTTTTAAGAAGTCAATATAAATAAATCACTAATTTGAAATACTCACTTAACTGAGGTACATTTTCCAAGAATATATAACAGAACTAAAATATTAAAAGAAACTAGCATGAATACATATAATATTATGAATAGTAGAATCCACATTGAGCCCATCCTTTCTCCACCATACATGATGATAAGAGTGAGCATGCACGACAAGCATGATATAAATAATATAACAAGACATGATTCCCACATTTACGGGGATTCCGGCTGTAAAACCGGACACGCATGATGTGTAATAAAATACACGACCAATCTGCAGACAGTCCACATGTTTAAGGACCCCCGGACAGTGGATCGAACTGAAGGGGCAGTCCAAGCTCAGTGGTGTTCACTTGAATTCATGAATGCATAAGACACCTGAAATACAGTCTAAATACGTCGAGATAAACGGAAATGCAAACACGAAGTCCATCAAGCATGTGTTAAGGCTATTAATTGACCTTTGTGTAATTGGGACTCCAAATGTCGGAATATACAAGAATTGGTGTCCCCGAAGTTGAGTTGGTTTTCGAAGTTCCATTTACACAATGTCAAGCCAAAACCCTTAACATAGACTAGTTTATAACCTTCAAGAAAACACATAAATGGAAACAATTCTTCTTTATTAATCTGGCAGGTTCGCTCGAGCGGATTCGACACTTCGCTCGAGCGAGACAGTTCGCTCGAACGGACCACATGGTCGCTCGGGCGAACAACTCTCTGTCTCACTCTAGACTAGACAGTGGGCAGTTCGTTCTAGCGGACCCAAGGGTCGCTCGAGCGGAGAACTCTCTGTCTGCGCCCGAACCAAGCAGTGGCCTGGTCGCTCGAGCGGACCCAAGGGTCACTCGAGCGGACAGGCTTCTGCCTGTGCTCGCTGAGTGCAGGAAAATTCTTTCTCTTGTACAACTTCTAATACATATCTCTCCTTCTTCTCATCCTTAAACCACATACAATCCCTTGAGCCTCCATGCTCACCAAGGGTTCATCTTTCACAAATTTCAAACATTCAATCTAATTAAGGAAAACATGATCATGGAGTTCATAAACAAATTCATATGCAAAATTTCAAGAATAATAATGTAATCCAAAATACACATGTAACATTGAACCTATAGAGATTACTTGCCTTTGCCCAAATGCCACACAAACACTCCTCAAGTACTCCTACTCAAGGGATAAGTCAAACACTGCAAAAATACCAAGAAAATCCACTCAAAACTCAACAAAAATGAAAACAAAGAACCCCTTTTCACAAAAGGGTTTGCATATATGAAAAACAAGATCTTTAGGAACTAAAAAGACTCCATGAAAAAGATGGGTTGAAGCTCTTACACAGAGATACTCAAACAAAAAGGAATGAAGACAATGGAGAGCTTGTTCAACTCTAACTTTCAAGAAAATGACATGATCAATAGAAAGCTTGAGATGAGAGGAAGAAGATGATAGTCTTGGAATTCCATTTGGAGGCTTCTAGCTAGGGTATGCAAGGTGAGGAAGATGGAAGAAAAGAGGGTTTTCTCTTTAGAGCTTGGTACTCTAGGGTAAGGGTTTGAGAATGAAAAGAGGGAAAGAGGAAGGGTTGACTTAAGTGCTTGCAATTGGGGCCCAATTAGTCTAATCTTGTATCAATGAAAACATGATCTTACGGGCCTTGAACGAACTCGACGAAGAAGGATAAAATGATCCTCGAAATATCTAGTTTTCGAAGAGTATATTTTTGACATGCTTTCGAGATTTCAAAGTTTGTGTCCAGATTTGTGTATAAAAGACAATTTTACCCCTTTTTAGGCCAAAACTTGGGTTTTGGGCTTCAAACACGGACGGGCTGAAAACGAAAGTTATATCGAATAGTAAGACTATTTAAATGAAATCGAAATCACAATTAAAAACAGAAACCAATACGATCCTCCCAAGCTTACACGTACACTCAGGCCTTCCTGAGCATGTCTGACAAACACTAAAAGTTCTCAAAATTCCCAAAGCTATATTCAGGACTAAAACTAATTATTTCTAACCCAACGGTAACTAAACCCACTTAAGTCTAAACACACACTAATCACACACAAATCGAGTTAGTCAGGGTCGGGGTCTAACAACATTTTTGGTGTCAACAGAAGTAATTTTGGAATGATTAAATTTGTTTTGGTGAAATCCGATACCATGATCTCTCTCTCTCTCTCTTATCAGTTTGTGCTTAAATTTCTCTGATAGAATTTTTATTATTATTTTCTTGATTAATTGTGGCTTTAAAATCCTAATTAGTGTGAAAATTGATTAAGGGTTTTTGGATCTTGTTTCTAGAAATCCCTGTGGATCGACCCGTACTTGCCACTATCTAATTAATAGAAATTTGTATGATTGTGGTTAATTATTTTGAGCACATAAAAAAACATGGATAAAAGTGATAGAAAATAGAAGCATCTTCATTCATATTAAAAAGTAGGTTCAACTGTTTGATAAGATTAAAGAAGTACAGAATAATGACGACTAACACCCATACATGCTTGATTTAATAACAAGAGTTACTCCTACTACGAGGATACTTATTCCATATATCTAGAGCAAAGCTATCTCGAATTCTACTTCGATCATCTTTTCCCCTCTGTGAGTAAGTTCCGTAACATGCGAAGAACTAGTAAGAGGTAGATGACCAAGAACTCCAATGCCATCCTCCTCTAAATCTTCTAACGATTCTATAAGGTCTTCATCATAAACTTGGTCTCGATGCAGTCTAATGAAATTACGTAACACACAACATGCCATGACAATCGAGACCTGATCTTTTTTATCATATTGAGGTGCGGTCCTTAAAATCCCAAACCGACCTTTCAAGATGCCAAATGCCCTCTCTATTACATTGCGCACTTGAAAATGTTTCATATTTAAGAGCTCTTTTGGGTTTCTTGGAGGATTTTTCGTAAACTCCCTCAGATGATGTTTCACACCTCGATATGGTGCTAGAAAGCCTGGCACATTCACATATCCAGCACCCACTAAGTAGTATCGACCTAGGTCCATTGGGTCATCAAATTAATTATTAATTACCAACCATTCAATAATGATATATAATCAGAAATAAAAAGGAATAACATGTCCTTGTTACCTTGGGGGACAATTAGTGGATTTGCTTGTTCAAGTGCACTGTCTAGGACTTGTTGATCGCTTGTTGAACCCTCCCATCTTGGAAGAACATATTGGAGAATAAGCTCACATTCACAGACAACCAATACATTCTGTGTAAGGGTGCATTTTCTATTACAAAATGGACCCTGTTATTTTATTTTGACATATGCTTAGATGTTGGTTCCATGTATGGCTCCAACACATTCATATTGGGACACTTATGTAAATTAATGAATAAGCTTTATAATTTCAATAAAACAATTAAGTTGATTTTTAGAAAATGATATACCTCAAACCCAGGTTGTCCTGTAGGGGAGTTTAACCCATCTTGGTAAATTCTGGTGCCAAAGCATTAATGGCAGCTAACACTTTGTGAAAATGACGACTAATGGTTTCCCAGACCTTGAAAACTGTACACTGTTTGTTATATTCTTCACACTGTGTGCTCAAGTGTGCAAGAATATGGCAAGTTGCTATTCCATAGTAACATTTCTCATTTCTCTCAAAAGTCCTCTATGCTGCAAAAGACTGCAAAGTTTACTAAATGTTTCCTTGTTCATCCTCAACTCGCTTATACATTCATTGTCTCTATCATTTCTCAAGGTAGATAGATTCAGAGCTCTCTCATTGTCACTAGGCTACCGTTTGGCTTTTTTCTTCTTGCCTTCAACGTGCTCGACTATGCAACACATTTAGTTGCACCATGTTTCAACGACAATGATGGCTGCTGATAGATTTTTGGAAGTAGGTGGGCCTTGTAGATAGGTTTTCAAAACTCGTGACCCACTTAATGCAAAGATCAATTATCCATAAGGCCATAAACCCAATCTAGGATCGAAAACCTCTTTCTGATGGATCAAGATCAGTAGAAACATCATCTAGAAGATAGAAAACAACAGCAACAAGCAACCGCGAAAATCTACACAAGAGATGAAGTAGATCTAACATTCGGAGCCCAGTTGTGCTCTAATGGAGAATTTGATCACTTGGCTTGTTGAAGAACTCTTTTACAAGAACAAGAAGGATCTCCAATACCTTATAGTCTTCCACGCTATGACTCTTTATCAAATTTCTTCTCAAGGAGAATGGTGGGAACTCCCAAAGAAGTTTACTTTAGAATCTCTACAAGAGAACCAGAGGAGAAAAGAGGAGAGAGGGGCTTGGGCATGTGCTAGTATCTTGGACGTCCAGCCCCCTCCTCCCCTTATATAGCATGTGAGCACCTCCCCTTGTTTGCTATAATTAGAAGTCTCACTTTTATTATAATTAGGTGTACTTCTCATTCTTCCTTGAAGAGTCCAAATAGGATTAGAAACAATCTCTTATTAGGGCTAGCATGGGGACCACTAGGGATTCCATGGAAGCTGGCTCCAACTAGGATATCCGGACCCCACATCTCATGTGCAATCCGGACCCACAGCTAATTGCAAATAACTCCACTAAATAAATGCAATTGAACTCCAGTCTTAGGAATATATATTATTAAAAGATCTTAATCTTCCCTATTGCTATAAGTAGGCCCCTCCATCAATTATATCCATGAATCAATTGGATTAAACCTGTCCAACCAAGTTTGATCTATATCTTATTATCCTTGTGACCCAATTAATCACAGTGATCATCAGTATCATCCAATTAACTTTTAATTGAGATGAGTATGCACTTACCAATGATAAATCCATTAATTGACACAAGGGGATATATCTATTAGAGGATAGATTTCATCTTGACAATTATATGTTCCCACAGTCCCACTACCATTGTACCCAAGACACCGAGGTATTGACCTATAATTGGCCTCACTCATTGGTGATTCAAAGTAAATGTATAATAGAAACTTGAGTTCATTAACCTCTCAGGATTAAGAGCCAATTGCCAGAGAATTATAAGAGCAGTCCTTAAATCAAAGAAAGATTTGCATAAGGTGCAACTCATGGTCCTTCAATACATGTAATGTACCAGCACAATGATCCAGAGTGTTACACTCTGATAATTAAGAAAAATCACACTATCTCATAGTTTGTGAATCAATTCAAGTAGAGGATTTGTGATATATATATGTGTGTCTCATGTATTTTGATCTCATCCACACACATGGATCACATCTAATATACTTGTGAGTTCCGGTTCATCTCATGAACAATCATGTCTTGTCGTATTGGTCATGTGCAAATAGGGAATAAAAACCATTCATCTCATGAAATAAAAACTATTCATCACATGAATAAAAGTATGATTATATTAATTAAGAAATAAATTAATTTACTTACATCATCCACTGGATTAAGACCATATAATCTAGCATATAAAGCCGTTGCCTTCCTGATATTTCGTTCTTCCTCTATGTCCATCTATTTTATATAGGAATTTACTCGCTATCAATCCTCTTTTTCTAGAGACTCAAGTTACTTTAATCAAATGGCAAGTAGTCCAAGTCACTTTAACTATTCATCACATGGCCCTAGCATGAATGGGCTTTGACAAATGAATTGCACTACACAGCTTAGGACAACCCTATTTTTTTGCTTGATCAATTACATATAAAAAAGTTTTTGGATGATAGAAAAGATGAAATCATAATTCTTTCCATATAAAGTTTGATTCTAATGCCAAATTCTCCATCCAAGAATATGGTTGAAAATCATGGTGGATGAGTCTTTTTAAACTAGTGCAAAGACTAGTTAGAAATCTCTCTTCTCACCTTCTAATTCTATTCCCACTATCTCTTATCCCATATCATTCATACAAAAACCAAGCATAAAATGTGAAACATATATCATACCATCCATTTCTCATCTTTCTCATTTAATAAATTTATGTGTTCGTGTGCTAAAACGAATAGATAGCATACTATCCATTCCAGGTTTATACATATGTCTACAATTTAGTGGTCTAAATCATTTTTCTCTAGGTCCTATCATTCATTATGAGCAAATTGGAAGATCATTAAACCCTCAATCAATGGTCTACAAATAGATAACTAGCAAACATGCTCGCCCTGAGTACGGGCAATTTAATGCCTTTATAATCTTAAAAATAATACAACAAAAGTAAAATCAAATTTAATTCCATGCCATTGATGCTCATGCTTGATTTCACCAATCAACCAGTCAAATAGACAAATCTCATTCCCACTTCAAACACTCCCCAGACCAAAGATAGAAAAATAGAAGGAAAGTAATACTCGATTCGACTATTTTTTAACTATCAACCAGATCTCAAAACAATTCTAACCCAACACAATGGCGGAGTAAAAGGACAAACCCAATAGCCATTAAAAATAAATAAACTGAGATTTCGAATAATACAAAAAAAACCAATTTTATACTTACGGTAGACATTACAATATATCTTTCCCTCAAAATACCCCTCAAACAAAGCAATGCTAAAATAATCTCAAATATTAAGAGAAAAAATAAGCCACAACATCAATGGCTTAAATTCTCAAATATTATTTCCACTATTTAGGAGCCGTAACAAAGTAATAATTTCATGCAATATGCCACGAGATTCAAAGCGAAGTGCAAGTTGGATACATCTAAGAAACCTTAATAAGAAAATCTTATAAAAGGAAAAAAATAAAAAGACCATGTTAGTAAGAAATTTGGAAACACACAAGATATCATTGTAGATGAAAGCATATAAGCGACTTGGATAAAAAAATTAAAACTAAAAATTCAATGAAGAAAGTCATAATTCATATGAAGATAAAAGTCATAATATAAGAATTCTGGAAGCATACACATGGATATTGTTAGAGATGAGCTCAAAGCAACTTCAATGAAAATAAAATAAAGCTATAACAGATATTCATAATATAAATGAAAGAAAGAAAACCTTTAAAAATAAGAAAAAGTAATGGCTACAATAAGAGTTGACACACATTGAATAACAATACATGAAAATTGGGATAACAATAGGCAAAAGTAGATGACAAGTGAAGAGAAAGAGAGAGACATCGACAGAGACATCGACAACTGGGACGACACATGTTGTTGTGAATAAAGAAGGCATAAAAGTTCCTAATTAAAAGGAATCGTAATGCAAGAGATGACACTGCAACCGGAATACAAAAGAGTTCCAATGTTAGAGTAGCACATGAGAGTGGGTCCCCTCCTTGTTACCAATAAAATCCTATTATCAAAGATAACGTGGTTTCATATTTATTTGAGGATAAATTGGATTTAGGTTAGGAGCTAACTCAGAAATTTTTTGATGAGCATGACTTTAAATGATTGAAATCTATTGCAGTGGGTCCCCTCTTGTTACCATTAAAAATCCATTATCTATCTATGAAAGATAACATGGTTTCATATTTATCTGAGAAGAATTTGGATTTGGGTTAAGAGCTAACTTAGAAAGATTTTGATGAGCATGGCTTTAAATGATTGAAATCTATTGCTCCTAATTTCTCTCTCAGGCAACCATCCCTACTAAATAATAGAAACTTGAGTTGGCTTTTGAAAATCAACTATCCTTATCTCTCCTTCCTTTTTATTAAAGGTGAGATTTGAAATCTCTACAATCTCTCAGTTGAATTGATTCATAGAGCTTATCTCTTGAAATTGATTTGAGATCCAATTTCTCAAATTGATTTGAGATTAGAGTCCAATTTTGTAATTGATTAGCCAATCGGACTCCAATTTCGGAATCGATGCCTACATCTATATTATATAATACTTGAGTCTAATATATCATGAGCCCTATAAAAAGTGAACAGAGCATCTTTTCTCTTCCATTTCATTAAGTCTTTGGATATCCTCCATCCACTAGGTAAGCATAAAATGTGGGGGTTGTTAGGCAAAGAGGTTTGTTTTGCAGGTATGAAATCTTTACAAGGCCCGTCCTCAATTGGGATGTCAAGGCCAAGATACAGGATTGTACCCTGAACCATTTTGCCCCGACCATTCGGGCATTTTGTCAAGCATACTGGTGGCTTTCTTATGGTTCGATGCAATCCCAGTCAGAATTATTATCATAATAAAAAAAAGTCTTGTGGTGAGATCACTCCAATTCACTTTATTTTCTGGCAATCCAAACATGCTTATAGGCTCTGAGTCCGACTTGTAGGAATGGATGTGGCCTCGTGGGATATGGTTTGTCCATTTAGTTAAATGGCCAAGTATTGAGACCTAAATCTAGTTTGTAAAGTTAATGTATTTAATTTGTAGGGATTTCTCCAAACTCCAAGACGTTGGTGTGATTAGGAGAACCATCCAAGAGAACCATCATGGGATGGCCTTCTGCTAACTCTGTAAAACCAATTTGATAAGCAAAATTCACATTTTCAACCAATTTACAGCCTTTTGTAGGGCTTCCAATGAGTTCATCCAGCTGGACATGGCTCAATTGAGATTGTCTTGTGTTGAGCTCAATCTAAGATTGATAATTAGTTCACAAGTGGAGCTTAAGTTAGAGCCCAATCATTCCCCTTGGGACTTAGTTCAAGGGCTTGAATTGACCTCAAGTTTAAGCTTACTGATTCAGTCAACATTTTTTATGAGTCCATGTTCATCCTTAAGCTCTAGCTAAATCAGCTAGTCAATCTAAGTAAACATATGCACAAGGAGACAAGTCGATTCCAAGCCTCAGTTCAACGGCTCAGGATAGTTGAGCTCGAGCTTGAAGTTGTCTCCATAAGCTTAAGTCAAGCTCCAGAGCTTTACCAAGCTCACCCTAGCTCACATTGTCTACTACACTTCTCTGCCTTCTGGAACATCATGTGTGCTCTCATTTACATATAAATGATGCTCATACATAACATTTATGCATGATTACATTAATTTACATTCATTACCCATTGGATGCATAAATGAGTGTAAAGATAGTGTGTAAGATGCCATTTCAACCTCTCATTTATAAAAATAAAACTTCTATTTTTTCATGATGTTATGAAAAGTGATTCATTATGGGTGGGGTCTGCGTTACTTTTCTAAGGAAGGGGAAAAACAAAAGCCCAAGGAATTTCTTTGGGCGTGTTTGTGTAAAGGGAAAATTACCATACGGACGATCCAAAACCCCACATTTACCCAAGACAGGATGAAAGACTACAAATTTCCTAACAGAAGATTGTAAATAAAAGGACACTCAAAGTTGGATAGTTGTACCCTTTATCCTTTGGTATCCCATGCCTGAATGATATCCCAGGATTCGATATCCCAGGCTTGTAGGATATTGCACCATTCGATATCTTAGATTCGTAGGATATCACATAGTTCGATATCCTAGACTCATAGGATATCGCACCGTTACTTACTCCCATAGATAACTCATTTTTACACCACGAATGGAAGACCTCCATTTCCACGAACTAAAGAACTCTGTTTTCATCTTCTCCATTTTAGCTTGTGGGTTCCAATAGGATATCACCATTCCATCTTCTTCCATCCGTACTTTATACACTTTATTCATCACAACAGGTATGTTGGACCATATAATTTCTGAATGCGTTAAAAAAACAGGCCATAAATGTATTATTGATAAACCTTTTTCTGCTTTGATTCTTATGATGGAAACTGTAAATCACTTATTAAGATTTAGATCCCTCCATGAAATGCATTATTTTGTTCATCTTCTTATATTTGATGTATTTTTTTTTATTGATATACTGCTCCCTCATCTTGTATCTTTCACCATTAACCTATTTAATAGTCCAATGGTGAAGCCTTTTTCTTGGATTTCTATGTTATAATAAAATGTATGAAGTTGTTACTCACTAGAAAATAAGGCATTCTGAGTACTTTATAGGTACTAATATTGTGACATTATATTGTTCGTATAAATCTCATAACAAAGGATTTGATGGTAAAATTCATCGTATAATTACTACATATTTCCAACCCATGCAATTTTTATTAATAAAATATATTTTATTTGTATTGTTTTAATTAGGATGTCAGATGTTGATTTGTGTCTTATACTACACTTTGATGGAGAGCTAGATATGGATCACTCACATCCTATATATAACGGTGGAGAGCAGAAGCCTATCTTTGTCTACAACATCATAACTTACAATTCACTAATTGAAAAAGTTGCAGCAGAAACCAATTGGGAGATGAGAAATGGGTACCCTTACATGCAATACATATATCATACAGGCCGGAACTTTACATTAGTAGGCCTAAGAGGTGATGACGATCTCATGAGAATGTTTAGATTATTTCGATATGGAGTTGATCCTATCTTTCTATATATCTATAGAAGTGATGGTATTGCCACAAACCATCAACCACTAAGTTTAAGGTATGGAATAGATCACATTACTGCTTCATATCTATTATTATAATTTTTATTACCTAAGTTAATTTGGATGCATAGTAGGTGTACAATATCTCAATTAGACCAAGATGATGAGAAGGTAATGAGAAGTATTGGTGTTAGGAACAGATCGCTCATGAATGAGGCTAATATAAACCCATCAAGAGTTTTTGAGGATGAGCAAGACGATGAGAAGGTAACGAGAAGTAATGGTGTAAGAAAGAGATTGTTCATAAATGAAGCTGATATAAACCCATCAATAGTTCTTGATGATGAACAAGATAATGAGAAGGTAACAAGAAGTATTGGCATAAAGAAGAGATTGACTGAAGCTGATATAAACCCATCAATAGTCCTTGAGGATGAAGTCGGTATGTTTCCAATTACTAAATCCAATAGGTTTGCACTAAAACTTTTGAATTTAGTTTCTGAATATTTTTTCCATCAATGTGTTTATGATTGATCATCTGCTATGTAGGTTTGATTTATCGGGCAATGAACCTATTCCGTTCGATATTAACAGTCCAGGCACTGAACCTATTCAGTTCGATTTAAACAGTCCTGTGGCATGTGCTACTCAATAATATTGTTGACAAGTTAATGGAGAGAAATCTAATGCAATACAAGTCAATAATATTGCTGACACTTTGATTCCTGATTTATAGCACACTGATGACGAGCATGTAGAGAATTCCCAAATGACATGTGGAAGGGATGACAATTTCAAGATCGTAATTCATTCAGAGAAACATTGGCGAAATTTGCAATGCACAAAAACTTTGCTATTAAGCCTCTGCAAACGAGCAAGATAAAAGTCACTGCAAGATGTACTGATCCTACTTGTCCATGGCGTATCCAGACTTCGATTGTGGCTTCTGGACCACAGTTTCAAGTGAGGACATATAACAACAGTCACTGTTGTTCAAAGCCAGCGATGGAGATGGGACATAGGCAAGCTACATCGATTTTAATCACTAAGTGGATCCAGGAGCGGCTTCGACACCATCCATCGTACACACCGATGGAAATTATTACTGACTTTCAATTGGAATTTGGTGTCTTACTTAGTTATAGGAAGGCGTGGAAAGCAAAAGAAATTGCGATGCTTGATATACGGGGTTCTTACGAGGAGTCTTTCCGTATTTTTCCCCACTATTGCCTTGAGCTGGAAAGGACAAATCCTGGTAGCGTAATGGTGCTGATTAAGGAAGATGATGATTCGTTCTTAAGATTTTTTTGGGCATATGGGTCAAGCATACAATCATTTCGTTCATCCCTAAGACCATTAATTGTTGTCGATGGTGCCCATCTCTGCAGAAAATATCCTAGAGTCTTACTCATAGCCGTGACTTATGATGGAGACAGCAAACTCTTTCCACTCGCATTTGCCATAGCTGAAATTGAGCGAAAAGATTCTTAGGAGTGGTTCCTTCCTACAATTTCTATTGCGTTTCTCCCTACATAGAATTTGACCATTGTCTCTAATCGGCTAAAGGGACTTATGCAAGTTGTTTCCAATAGGTTCCCAACTGCATATCATTGTCATTGCGTACGACATGTTGCACAAATTATAGCCGAAAGATTCAAGGATAAAGCTATCGTGGCTAAGTTCTGGAGAGCGGCAAAAACGTACAGAGCATGTGAGTATGAGAAAGAGATGGCTGATATAAGAATTGTTTTAGAGGAAGCATATAAGTACATTGACAACATCCCAAAAGAACAGTGGGCAAATGCTTTTGTAAGGGGCCGAAGTTATGATATGCTCACTCAGAACATTGCAGATTGTACGAATGCTTTGCTGAAGGAAGTGAGGGAGTTTCCTATAACGAAACAAGTTGAAGCGATACGCGCTAAACTGATGGAGTTTTTTGAAGATCGGCGCTTGAAATCACAATTGCTGGAAACAAGGATGACCCATTATGCTGAAAAGGTCATAAACATAGAGTTGGAATATTCACGTAGATTGGGAGTGCATCCAGCCAGTCAATGGGAATTTCAGGTTCATTCACCTGGTGAGTATGTAGACGTTGTTTTTCTTGATAAACATTCATGTACTTGTCAGAAGTGGGACGTACTTGGGATCCCATGTTCTCATGCCTTAGTGATCATCAAGGCCAGAGGTCTCGACCCATACGAATTTTATCAGCATTGGTTCTCCAGGGATACATATCGACAAATATACAGTTATGTTTTGCATGCAACCCGAGATATAAGGCAATGGAAGGAAGGAAGCAACGTACGGGTGTTACCACCCCATGCAATAAGACAACCTGGGCCACCCAAAAAGAATAGAATTCGTACAGAAGACCGACAAAGGAATCTAGTCGCGTGCTCCCGCTGTCGAGGAAAGGGGCATAATCGACAAACATGTCGCAATCCACCGGCTCAAGAATAAAGCCATTTCATTTGTACATAAAGTTGGTAGGATTTGCTGACGATTATTGTTTATAGTAACTACTTTTGTAACAAGAAAAACTGTTGAATTTTGTTTACCATGACCCACTGTTGATTGTTGTCTATAATTTTATTATAACATGATGCTAATGCATTGACAATTTTGTTGACTGCTTGTTTTATATATGGGAAACAAGCATCATGTGGGTCCTTTTTGTAATAGCCTTTCTGTAATAGATAAATTTGTGAAGCATCTGGACTAAATGAATCTAGCCTCTTTTGCGTGAAAATATAACACCTTTTTTTAAAATTATTCTTTGTGATGTTTTTGTTGGATTCTGTGGATTAGTTGTTTTGAGCGCAAATGTGCTAGTTAATTGAACATTGCTACCCTAAGGGTGTTGATAATCTGAAGTAGAGAAGGTTGGATACGTTAAACCCTGAGTTCATTAGATAATAGTGTACATAAGGTTAAACCAAAGCATAAAGCTACCATTCAAATTTTTTATACAGGTTCTACATAGTCATAGATGATGAAGAGAAAAGAATAAATTTTTTTTTTGAAGGAGGCGCTTCATTGATGACGAAGCTGGTTGAACATTTTAGTCAACTAATTACGAATGTCAGAAAAATCGGTTTCCACCCTTTCCTCCAATTAGTCAATCTGGACAGACTGATCAAACACTGCATGTTCAATCGCAAGGAGATGATTTTCAATGGAATCTACCTCTACATCGTCAGCATGGACTAGGGCTTGCCCCCCCTGAAGATGTCGACGGACATGTGTATCAGACATTGCTTGGGTTCTACCATCTATTTTCTATCTTTTAGCAACGGGCAATTCATAGGTGTATGCTTGGTAACCTGCCTCAATCATCAATTTGCAGATCATTGCACCAAACAGAAGAGTGAGCTTCTGTGGTTCATTATAAATTCGCAACGTTAATTCAAGTATCGTCAGTGGAATGTCCATAGAGGTGCCTGTGCCTAACGAGTAGAGAATAGAAGCCTGAGGATAGAGAAGATCGATAGAGAAGATCAGATTTATGGCTTCTAGGCTCAATGTTATGGCAAACAAATGTGCTAAGCAATCGGCAATCAGTGGTTAGACCGGATATCGTAAGAACAAGAGTATCCTATACAGTGAGTTCACCACAGAGAACAATAGCCACCTCATTCGCTTGTATCACGATGTTATCCGAATCAGGAAATGGATAGAATTTGGGAGCAGGTCTATGAAGATCGAGTAAAGTGGCAATCTTATTTGCATCCACGGACAGTGTCTTTCCCGGAACAGAGGTCTTGAAACAACTACTCGTAACATCAAATATGTTGCAATAGAACTCCCGTACCCAATCCTCAAAGCATTCATCAATCAAGTTCATTAGAATCATGCAACGGTTAAGATGAAGCCAGTGCAAAAACCTTGTTGTGGTGAGATCGGTTTGCACAACTATTCTCTCAAAGATGATTGTGTAATTGATGAATCTTGATTCAAAACATGCAGCACACTCCGCATCCTTAAATCGTCCAGTATTGAAACGAGAGGAAGAGCTAGCTGGTCGCTTTCCTTTATAAGTTTTAGGATGCATGCTGTACCATGGAAGAGTCACAGAGACAAATAAACAAACACATAAGGTGCAAGATTTCAAGATTTCTCCCAGACAATTCAACGAACACTTAGTGTGCAAAAAACTAATATCCAACTTTCATGATATATAAAATGACTTCATATAATCCCAAAGGGTGAACCATCATATAGCAGTTCGTCATAGAGCATATAAACAAGAGAAATCAACCGTTATAATGGAGAACACCCAAAATGGAATCACATGCACCTCCACCCGACCTTCAATCAAATTCGAAAGTATTTTTGAATTCCGATATGAGTGGATACTATTGTAAAGATCTGAATTCCACGTAATTTTTGAATTCATGAGCATATAACATGTATTTTCGAAATCTGAAACTTCTTTTTTTCTTTCTTTTTTTATTTTTTTTATTTTTTTTTACTAGGCTTCAAAATATATTCTGATTTGAGTGGATCTCAAGAGAACCCTTTCCTCATGCTTGTTGTGAAGATAAAATAAAAAATGGTAATACCATAAGAAGAAGAGAAGCGTATCATACTTGAGAAGATGAGAGAAGGAACTGAAAGAAACAAGTGATGAGAGTAGGAGTGGGTAGGAAAAGTCCAAATAATATGGGACAAAAATGGTTGGATGAAAATACCCCTGGGATGAAAATGCCCCTGGGCTCACTATAATGAGATCCTCGCTATAGCAAGGTGTGGGTCTCGTTATAGATAGCGAGACCTACTTCTGACTCTTCCACAATCTGCATATTCTCGCTATAGTGAGACACTCTCTGGCTAGAGCTCTGGCTGGGCAATATTTTTTCTATAGCGAGAAAAGGTGTCGCTATAGCGAGACCACTCTCTGGACTTTTTCTCAGACATTTTCCTAGGCTGCAGTAGAGAGGCTCCAAAAAAGCTCAAACTTTGCCATTAAGAAAAAGATAAAAAAACAAGGGGGATTAACTTTGCTTTGGAAAATTTCTATTGTTGAAAATAAATTTAATTTAAATTATAAAATAAGAATTAAGAAATCAGAAATCATTTTTCCATTAAAATCAAACATTATATTATTTTTGGTCATGCTTTGATTGTGATAATTCCAATTCATTACTTTACAATATCATTGTAAGATTCTTTTCATTAAACTATTATGATATTATGATAAAAATTTATCTTTTGTCATATTTATCACACCACTGGTTGAACCCATAATTTCAAATATAGTAATGACCAATACATATCAATCACCTACCAGATATGCCAATGTTGATTAAACAAAAACAAAATGGAACAAAAAAAATAAAGGGAATTTTACCAGAAAAGTGTGCTTAATCATGTATTTGGCCATTTTAAACACAAATACACGTATTTTCCCATTTGGTGTTCGTACTGAATGTTTTGGACGCTTTTACCCCTATTTGTGATGGCGACATTGTCATCCTTAACACCCCTCAATCGAACGATTTGGGTCTCATTCTCTTCCCCAAATTTCCCCTCTCCCGCCTTTTCTCTCTCTCTTCTGCTCCCTCCTTTCTCTTTCCCTCATCCTGCGTCCTGGCTCATGCTCTCCCCTCTGCTCCCTGCTGCCTAAGAAACTCTGGCCAGATCCTCCGGCGGAGCTCGCACGACTCTTGCAATGTCATCTTCCATTTGAGATTTCTTTGAAGGTGATTTTCTCTTTTCTTCTCTCTTCCATATTGTTTTCTTTTCATTTTCAGTTTCTAAAACTGTTGGAACTGTGCTGTTCTAGAGAGGGGATTTTGTTTGGGGTATTTACAGAAGCCTCTTATTTCGAACCTCTTGTTTGGAGTAAGAGGTTGCAACTACAAGTGGTTTCTTCAAATCATTTTCAGTTTCTACAACCGTTTCTATAACTGTTGACAAACTCTTATTTCCAACCTCTTATATTTGGAACCTCTTATAATTATTTCCATTTGGAGGCAGTTGAGGAAGCACTCCATTGGCAGGCAATTGAGGAAGGAGCATAACCAGAGAATCCTACTTCTACTGCTCTTCTGGATTCTTGAAACAATTGCTATTGGCAAGGTTTTTTCTTCTTTTCTTTTCTTTCAAGAAAATTTATTCTGTGTATAATGTAAACTTGCATCTGAGATGTTTCTAAATTGTGTAACGTTAATTATTCTACAAAGGTATGATGTTTTCTTTTGATTATTGATGAAAAGATAAAGATTTTGTTCAATTCATTTGCTTTTTATTCCTAACCTATTTGCTATAATTTTCTCCCTCTTCGGAGATTGCCAAGTTGTTCAATCAGAGTCTCCTAAAATTTTTGCTTAGTTCCCACGTGCAATGATCATTAATTATTTTTTCTTCTTTATATCTATTTTTATAGTGTATAGATGTTTAATTGGCAATGTATGGACATACTTGTGCTTAGCATGGGTTATTGTACTAGCAATTCTTATAAAAGTGAAATTAATGAACTAACGCTCTAGTTGTAATAGATAACAATTCAATATATGTCAACCCTTATGCCAACACACTCTTAGTTGAGCGGTAACAGACGCTTTAGAGCCTGTCTGGTTTCAATCATTTCAAAAAAAAAATTCGAGTGTGTGTGTTAGCATTTGGAGAGTTTTAAGTGTGATCCTCCTATGTGTTATTCATGAATGTTCAAGGGCATAAAAGTGGGGAGTTAAAAGATAAGATCCACCAACTCCATCAATTATTGTGTTCTCTTAGACAGAAAATTAGGTCCACATCGAACCCCCTATTCAAGGAGGGAGTAGTAAAGTAAGATTTCTATATACCACCACAGTGATTGTATACATTACCTTGACAGTTCGAGCTCGATTAAATAGGGGGTTAATGTTAGGTTGACACTTGAAGCCCAAGCCGTGTAAAGTCCGGGGATCCGAACCCTAGAGGGGGGGGGGTGAATAGGGTGAGCTCCATTTATGACCAATTTTAATCAATTTTAACTTCTTTAAAACAAACTAGTCACAAGTGATGATTATTAACCAAAATGCGGAAGCTTAATGAAAACAATCACCACAAAGGAAGCACCATCACACAAGGATTTATAGTGGTTTGGCCTCAATGCCTACATCCACTACCGGCTTGTGATCCAACACCCCACCGGATTTCCACTATTTATGCTTTTCAATAGGCTAAGCAATAACCTTTACAACTATGCTTTTCAAGGCTAAGCAATAACCTTTACAACCACAAGGTTGGTTATCTCTCTAATTAGTGTCTATAATACACTTGATGGAGATTCAATTAAGCTCATTACAATGCCTCTTAATTAGGTGGATATGGAAGTGTAAAACTAACTCACACACACACACACACAATGAATGCAAAGATGTATGCTCATGATGTGTGTATGATGTCCTCAATCATTTTGAAAATGAAAGCTCATAAATGTATGCCTAAGGCTTTTCAAAGTTTTAGCTCAAAAAAACATTTATGATTGAGGAAAGAATGCAAGTCACATGTTAAAAGTAACAACTTGTTAATGATGTCAAAGATTCACAAGTTGTATGAAATTAATTAGCTCTAAACATGTGATGCATAGGGATGTCAATCAAATCAACAATGTAGCTCATAAAACATAAAAATAGATTTGATTGAAATTAGGGGACAAATCATATGTAATAATAAATACAACTTGAAAATGATATACCTATCAAAGAAATGCAAGTTGTGAAACTTTAAAACAAAATACATATGATTTGTAAAGTTTGTTGAATCCAAAACATAAGATACATTTGAAAGAAATTTTCTTATGATGGAAAACAACAACCAAAGATTCAACCAAGTATATGAATCATGTTACATATGATTTCAAAGATTCTTTTATTAACATGATCTACTTAGATTTACCAAAATTAAAGTAATACTTGGATTGAATCAAATGGTTGTGCATCCAAAACAATAGATCAATTCAAAACATAAAACATGTTAAGGACACAACAAATCATAGTTTATCATGCTAAAAAGGATTTACCAATAATTAGAGCAAAACATGAAAACATATGATTTGTAACAATGTTGAATCCAAAACATAAGATATATTTGAAAGTGATTTTCTTATGTTGAAAAACAACAACCAAAGATTCAACCAAGTATATGGATCATGTTACATATAATTTCAAAGATGTTTCCATTAACATGATCTACTTAGATTTACAAAAGATAAAGTACTACTTGGATTGAATCAATGGTGATGTATCCAAAACAACAAATCAATTCAAAACATAAAACATGTTAAGGATACAACAAAACATAGTATATCATGCTACAAAAGATTTACAAAAAATAAAACAAAGCATGACAACATATGGTTTAGGAAAGTAGAGCTTACTTGGTGATTTAACTTCATTAATCCAAGCTTTAGCTTTCCTAATGATCCCCTTCATCCCTTAGTTCATTTCCCTTTGATTTGCCTCAAAACCCCTCAAGGAGGGCCTTAAAATTCCCAACTGTTGGCAAAGGAAAGAACTCATATTTATAGAAAAAAATGCCCAACGGCTAGTCCCCGGTCGACCTGGAAACAGGTCTCGGTCGATCGGGTACACACAACGGTCATATTTCTGACAGTTGGGCTTCAGGTACCCAGCCGGCCTGCAGTGTGGCCGGTCGACCGGGTCACCTGGGCCGGTCGACCGGCCACACTGCTGGTCGACCCCCCGGGACCAAAAATTCCCAAAACAAGCATATTTGAAGGTTTTTCTTGAGGGAACTTTTTGGGCCATTAAATCAAGCTTAAAAACATGTTTTAAATCATTCTAAGGGTTTTAAAACATGAACCATAAAAAGCCTAAAACATTTTGAAAGATTTAAAACTCATAGGCTAGCTTGATTTTCTAAAACTCTTTTAAAAAACAAATGCATCCAAGATAAAAAACAAATCATGCATAAATCAATATATCTTCAAGACTTAAAAACCAATGCATGTATAAAACAAGATTTCAAGATTTCTTAAAACAATGCATATGTGTGTAAATCAAATGATGCTTGAATGATAATGCATCCATCAAATTGCAATCTACAAAAATCCTAACAACCCTAACCTCCTAGTGCCAGGTAAAGTCCTAGGCCCTTTAGCCCTTCCGGGGATTTGGCCCATTCATTCCCCGGCAAGGGTTGGCCTAGTCCCACCCCACTCCGGGCTTGTTTGGCAACTCTAGTAATTTAATCAATTAAGATAAAGCCCGCATTTCACAATTGGATGGCCCGCGAAAAGGTTCTTTAATTCAAGAATTCCCACCGTATTTGGAATAAGACAATTAAAAAACTAACCTCATTTGTCGAATAAAAGACAACTCCACAATGACTAACAATAGTCCTAAATCTTCCATAATAAACAACTATAAACAAAATACCATAACTTATATTTTATTTTTTATTCAAATTAATCTCTACCTCACTAAACTCCATTACGTTTGCTCATGTACATCCACAAGGATAAAGTGAGATATGTCCGACTCTTACACACGGATCTGAAGTAATGCACGTCTTAGCAATGGCCACATACCGTGCGGTGTTTGCAACCTAATACCATACATTCTTGTCTTGTCACGGACTAATGAGCTCTTCAAAGATACGGAGTTAATCTCGTTTGGTTTCTGGATTGTCTATGAATGAAAGTATGAATGTTTTACGGGAGTTAATTACTGACTTACATGTACGCATATTTTATGCATGTCATTATAGACTTATGGCCAATATGTTGCCGGAGCTAGATGCAAAATGATTGAGTGATCTAACAGCCAGCATAACGATATCATTATCATGATACTTTGGAAAAATAATTATAAATTGATGTCTTTTTATTGTTATCACTGTTTATGCATCTCAATACAATGCGACTCATTATTTACTAGTTGAAAAACAAAATGAAAGAGTAAATAAGAAATTATTGTAACGAAATCGTTACCATTCCATTCACAAAACTCAACTATTTGATTAGAATCATGAGAAGTTTACCACATAAATTGGCATGAAACCTATATTATTCTTTGTTCCATTTGGTTGAGTATTCTATTTTGGGGACTTTACCGGAAAAGTCCCAGTAGACTCATTGTACAGTAAAACTGACTTAAAAGATATGAAATGATCATACTAGTCTCAGGGCCCCTTCATGATTCATTTTTTTTCCATTATTTCGCCGAGCGGTTATATCCCTGCTCACCTACATATACGAGCTGGGAATTCCCCGCTCGTTTTTTCTTCCTCTTTACAGTTGCGTAGTTTCTTCTCTCTTCATAGTTATGCGGTGACATCCCTACTCACTCATTTATTCTTCTTCTTCTTCCTCTTCCTCCTCCTCCTTCCTCCTTCCTCCTTCATCCTCCCTCCTCCAACTCGTTCCACCTCTACCAACTAATCAATTACCCCTTTTATCCAACTTTCATGGCAATACTCTCGCTGTTACAAGAATTACTTTTGGCCTGCTACTGCCTACTCTAAATAAGCTTTAGATGGCCCCATCCCATACAAGACATACAAAGCTTGATTTTGGACCGAATGAAACTACCAGGGATGTAGTCTATTTTCAATGGCCTAGCCCAGCCCTGATGCATGCACACTCCTGTGACAGTTCCAAACATACTGTTGCCCAGGCTCCTTACCAACAACCTCTAAGCTTTGACTATTTGGGATGCCATTAGAAGACAGGAGGGTAATGTGACAATTTGAGGTTCTGTTGCACCACTAAACTGTTCAGACTATTTGCAATTCTTTTTATATTAGGTTTCCAGGAGTTGGTATTCCTGTCTTGACCTTTCAATACTTTGGTTTATGAAACACTTTTACTGTCCAAACAAAAAAGAGGGTCCAGAGAGGGCAGCCAAAGACGCCCAAGAGGATCTAGAGGTCATATTTCTTGTGGAAGAGGGGTGGGAACTGGTTCTTTAGTCATTTTCTCCATGATTTTTCCGTCTTGGAGGTGTCGCTTAAGCCTTCTTCGTTGAAGGGTTCTTCTGATAGAGGAGCAAGACGACCTATTTCTTTTTCTCTTTCTCTAATTCCTCTTAGTTACTATGTACATACAGTGGCTTCGGTTGTGTTGCTTTTGGTATGGTTGGGTAGTTATTTTTTATTCTTGGGTTTATGGTAAGTTGATGTCTGGTACGAGAATGGAGGGGCTTTTAAGGGAGGTGAGGAGCAAGTGGGCGAGAGTTTGACACCTTGAATGATTGGAATTTTTTATGATGGTTATGGTTTTGGTGATTAGATACGAGTTGGAAATGAGGAGTCAAGACTGTTCATTGTGATTATAGAAATAAGTAATGACCAAGTAATGCAATTATGGGTTTCTTAGAATTATGGTCTTATTGAGTGATGTATCATAGGAAGATTACTGTATTGACATTTGTGTATATTTGATTATGTCCTTTTCCCAATTGAATATGGTTTGGTACGGGCGAGCTGTGAAAAATGAATCTCTTAGACTACAAAGACAAAGAATTTCTAACATTAACAAAAGGTTTTAAAAATAATTCATATTATCCTATGCATTGGTGGTTTTGTGGTCCGATATAAGAACCTGATGCCATTTTGACTTTTGTAACCCACCAAATACTTTTTTCTTAGCATATGCAATATGATATCAGCCATCATCCTACCATCACAATCCAAAACAAGATAAAGCAAACTCTATATGATAAGACATTGAGGTAAAAAACAAAGTGAATATGAATACCAATGGACCCATTCAGGATGGGTGGGCGTACTCGGGCTATGAGCATCTGGATCTACCATAACCCATTGGAAGAAGGACGATGAGGATGGAGAAAAGAAATAAATAAAGAAATATGGGAAAACCCACACAAAAAAGGGCATAATAATTAATTTCAACACTATTAATACTGTAATGGTGAAAGGGTAACAAGTTACAAAGTTCATTTCCAGATAATATGGGACCTCACCAGGGTATAGAAATCATCAGGGTCTATGTTTTTAGTAGATGATGAACAAAACTGAAACCGAAGCAGTAAACAAAAAAAGATTACGCTATGTTCTACCAATGATTGCCACTATACTCGACTACTAATCACCAGTATAATTTGCTCTTATATATATTCCCAGATAAACTATTTCACTACTATCTTAGCATCACTAAAGGGTCCTATGAATATTGATTTGTTTAGTTGCTAACTTTCAGATTTCTAATTATTACAGATGAACATTCTTCAGCCAGGTCCTTTGGATAAATCGGTTTTATATGATCAAGATAAACATATTTCTGAACAAGTATGGAACGGCAAGGTGAGAATAATTTAATTCCTTGAGAGTCTTTTTACGTCGTTAAGCTTGAGCGCATGCCATGACAAACGTAAAAGATCATGCGTCATTTTTGTAATGTAGGAAGCATGGCCACTAGCTGCATCCCAACACCCAATCATGACAGCTGGGAAATTAATGATCGAATGTGGGATCTAATTCGCCAGACTGGGCTAGAAAAATTGGCAAAGATTAAAAAAATTGAACTAGATCATGGCCTAATAACTGGCCTGGTTGAGAGGTGGAGGCCAGAGACAAACACGTTCCACCTCAACAGTGGTGAGGCCACCGTAACCCTGGAAGATGTTGCTTACATCTACGGCCTTCCCATTGATGGCCAACCAGTTAATGGCCGCACCTTCTCTGAACCCTTGACCATGGTGAAAGTCTGTGAAGATCTGCTAGGGGTGGTGCCAGACGTGAACTATGACTGCTATGGAGTGCAGATTAAATTCACCTGGCTTAGGGAAAATTTTGGACAGTTGCCCAAGAGCCAACCCAGAGACCAAGACGTAAGGTGGACACGCACATTATCCTATTTTGTCTCGTTGCAGGTCAGATTTTCTGGACCTCCTCGGGTACTAAGGCTCCAGCCCATATTTTAGAATTATTCCGGCATTTTGAGAAGCGGTCTTAGGGAGCTGCATGCCTTGCAAATCTGTACAGGGGCCTTGCGAAGGTATCCACCTGCCAAAAGAAAGAAAAAGTCGTGAAGACCATCACGGTCCTCTAAAACTGTTGCAGGTAAAATTTTACACTATATAGTTCGGCGTTCATTGTGGTCATTTTAGGATCATTTTATCATCTTCTACTTGTAAACATCAATGTTTCCATGTGGCCAGGTGTGGGCATATTCGAGCATGACAATTGGGAGACCAATTCGTCGAATAGGTGATTGGACCAAGGATGCAGAGTTTCCTCTTCTCTTGACATGGTACAGCAAATAACGGTCCCATCATTTCCAGATGAGAGTCGAGGAAGCCAGGCGACAACTGGATATTATGGAAGTAGATGTCGTAAGTATGAATGTTTAAATAACAATTCCTAAACAACACCAGAAATCAATCGTAGCGTTGTAATCATTTAGCTTTTGTGATTGACCGATGATGCTGTTTTTTTAATTTTTTTTAAGAGATTGTTTTGGTTTTATTTCTCCATGATGATCCAAATTTACTGTGTTATTCCAGTTCAACTGGCTTCCATACCATGATTATGAAAATATATTAGATTATATCGACGATGCTGATGTACCCCTCTTCCGGTCGAACACGACATTGATTTGCTTCTGGATTGTGGAGCGGCACTGTCCGGAAAGAGTAATGAAACAATTTGGGTTACAACAAGCTGTGCCACCCCGTTTCCTAAGGCCATATCCGCGAACGGAAATTATACCAACGGGCGAACACTGACGTGAGAAATTACGTGTCGTGTATTTTGGCGTTTGGAATAAAAGAATGCATGACATAACCTACGGAGTAGAGGGTGATGCTCGCCCACACAATGATGAGTACTTTAAATGGTATAGAAACATCACTCGGCTACGCATCGGTCATCCTACTCCCGGACATACCCAAGTTGACCTGAATTCAGTTTCATCCTAGGTAATTTCATTTGGGTCCTCTGCAAACCACTCACCCACAACATTTTTCGCTTTCTGTTAAATTCATTCGAACTTCTGACTGCGTTCATATCTGCTCCTCTAGATCTTTAAATTTACAGAACGACTCCTAGCATCATGTGATGTTGTGAAAGATTTAGAGGGAAAGGCTGCTGATTCATCAAGACTGATCGACGGTTTGAGATCCAAAGTAGTCCAGTTTAAAGATGCATTTATGGCAGATTTTAAGACATCCTACTTAGCTGATGCGTATGTCGCTGGAAAGGGTGATGCATCCCTGAAGGTACCGTATATATTAGCTCCACTTGGCACTTTCATTCAATCCATACATTGAGGTTTTTTTACTAACTCGTCTAATCATTCGATAGATGGACAAGGGAGATCTGGCAGAAGAAAATCCCATCAAATCGTCCAAAAAACGTAAAGGTAAATCCAATCAGGAATGCTTCCCCTCCAGTCCATTCAAACCCAACAGTCTGGTCGCCACTCAGCCTCTCAGGAGATCCCAATGTATAACCGGAAGATCTAGTAAACCACCCAATGTATCCAAACGCATAATTTCAGAGAAGCCCAAAGAATCCATGGGAGCCACAAGTCCGATCTTGCTATCACCCCGAAGGAGTCCTAGAATTGTCCAATCCCAGAAGAGTCCAATGTCCCCTATAAAAATCAGATGCCCAACCTATACGAAACCCTCCAGTACTCCATTTATTTCCAGCCCATACACTGCACAAAGAAGCGTTGGTACCACATCTCCGGGCCTGGTTAAATTTGCTATAGGTCTGTCCCCATTCAACGAGATCTCATCTATGATTATGAATGTCAAAGCACGCTATAGAGAGCCAAAGCCCCCGCTATGGATGGCTGATTACACTATCAGAGCGTGGTTGAGGAATCCAAAGTATAAGCTAACGATTGAAGAACTTGACATACTCACAGTATTCCGGAATGAATTTGCTCATATAGCGGGGTATTCCCATGTTTCCAACTACCATGTATCCATTGCATGCATTGTGTGATCCAAGTTTTTTTATTATCTTGTTTTATTGCTGTCTACTACCAGGAAAGCAAAGTTACAGGAATGGTGTACACCAGTAACTGCCACAAACATGTATGAGCTATTAAGAGGAGCATGGATGGACAATTGGGTTAGTGTCTGGTTACCCCACCTAACGGAATGTATTTACATCTATAAGATTTTGATGACTTGACATGTGTTCCCTCACACATCTTTGTCCCATTCTGTTGTTGCAGACCATGCACTAGTGGTTTGGGATATTAAAGACGGACGCTCCATCGTCCTACTTCTTTGAATGTGCTCTCTCCGTAAGTGCTTAAAAAAAGATGAACACATTGTCACATTTGGTTGTTCATTTCATTTGGATTTGACAATTTATGAACCATGTATCCTATAGGATTGATACGTGCATAGTCAGACGAGTGAGAAGCTCATTGAAAACTGCTTCAGTCAGTCCTTGTTAGACAAGATGACAGATAAGGAGCATTTGTTCTTTCCGGTGTGGAACAACCACCACTTCTTCCCTTTAGTAGGACGTGTCAACGAAAAAAGGTGGGAGTATTATAACAGCATGTCGCGTGAAGGAGATTACAAATTTGTGGAAAACTATGTAAGTTGATATCGAATACACAACCCGACTTTATCTTGTCCGTTGGTCATCTAATTGTAAGAGTCCCATTTTGCTGAGTATAATGAAACTCTTAAATGAAGATTGCATGGATCAACGATCGGTTCATGCAATTTGGTTGGAATGATCCCAATGTCTGGACAAAACACCGAATGGAATGTTCCATGCAGACAAACAGGTCAAATTCGACGACTGTTTAAACTCCCTAACTGTTATATGGTTGCCTAATCTGAATGAAAGACCCATTTAATGCGCATGGTCTGAACCGTAGTTTCTGGCTTTTCAGCGTGGATTGTGGAATCTTTGTCATGGCGTATGCACAACACATAGCGCTGGGGAAAGCTATGGAGTTCAAACAAAATGACATGTTCTACTACCATGCGAAGATCGTTAGTGACATATATAGATACCAGTATGCGCGCTGGGATGTGAAAAATCATATGGAATTGAATTTACAAAACTTTAAAACGCCTGGAATCGGATGATAGTTCAAATTAAACGTTTCAGGTTGGATATGTTTTTCTGCTATTAAAACTTTTTCTCCATCATATTAAGCTTATACGATTTGTTCATGACCACCATAAAGTGTTAACTATGTTTATGCCATTCCTTGCCTTCTTAGTTTTGTTTAGATTTTAGTGACATGGATTTCACGGGTTGGACTTGCACTTGATACGCCTTGTCATGTATGGGAGGTTTCAACCAAGTTGGCTCTTTATTGTTAGTTTTGATGGTCTCAATACCAAGTATATGATGTAATAAATTGATTCATTTCTTTATTTATCAATACAATCATGCTTTCCCTTTCATGAGATGAATGGTGTTTAATTATATACTTGCACATAACCAATACAAATGACATAATGGTTCATGAGATGAACCGGAGTCCACAAGTATACTAGATGTACTACATGTGTATGGATGAGATCCACATACAGGAGATATGTATTGCAAATCTTATACTTAAAAATCTTCACAATCAGTGATGAGATTGGACATCTCATCTGACAAGGTTGCAGCGCTTTGATCACTATGAGATAGTGTGATTTGTCTCGATCATCGGAATGAAAGATTCTGGATCATGGTGCTGGTACATTGGATGTATTGAAGGACCACGAGAATCACCTTATACACACTGTCTTTACTTTAAGGTTTGCTCTCATAATTCCCTAGCAATAGGCTCATAATCCTGAGACATTAATGAACTCAAGTTTCTATCTATTCATTTACTTTGAGTCACCAATGAGTGAGGCCAATTGTAGGGCAACACCTCGGTGATTTGGGCATGTGGTAGTAGAATTGTGGGAACATTCAATGGTCAAGATGGAATCTATCTTTCATATCCCCTTGTGCCAATTAATGGATTTATCATTGGTAAGTGTGCACCCATTCCGATTAAGAGTTAATTGGATCGGTATCAAATGATCATTATAATTAATTGGGGCTCAAGGATAATAAGATATGGATCTAATTTGGTAGACTGGTCCAATTGATCCATGGATATAGATGGAGGGGCCTACTTGTGGTAATTGAGAAGTTTAGGGTCTTCATTGTAATATATTCCTAAGACTGGAGTGCAATTGCATCTATGTAGTGGAGTTAATTGCAATTAACTGTGGGCCCAGATTGCACATGAGATGTGGGGTCGCGTGTCCCAGTTGGAGCCAGCTTTCTAAGGAATCCCTAGTGGTCCCCACGCTAGCCCAAGATATTAGAAAGTTACTATTTCTATTTGAAGTGAGACTTCTAATACTGGTAATAGTAAGTTACTAATTATTAATGGAAGTGAGACTTTTATTTTAATTAGAAAAAGAGAAAGTTACTAATCATATTTGAAGTAAGACTTCTAATAGTGATTTAGTAAGCAACTAATTGTTGTGGAAGTAAGACTTCTATTTCAATTAGAGGAGGTTGCTTAAGTGCTATAAAAGAGGAAAAGGGGCTTGGACGTCCAACACTTAACCATAATAGTGATTCACGCCCAGTCCACTCAATTGTGCAATAGTTGCACATCTCTCTTCCTCTCCCTCTTCTAGTTTCTCTTCTAGTTGCAAAGGAAAGAACTCAAATTCTCCATTAGAGCACAACAAAGCTCCAAAGGTATATCTACATCCTTGTATGCTGTAGATTTCATGGTTGCATGTTTATGTGCTATTTTCTATCTTCTAGATAGGATATGTTGCTGTACATGGTGTATGAGTTTGAGGGATTGCATCCTGTATTGGGTTTGTTGCCTTCTAGATAGTTGATCCCTGCATCAAGTGGGTCAAAAGTGTTTGAAACCTATCTGAATGACCCACCTATTTTCCAACATTTATGCAGTGGCCCTTCTGGAAACCAGATATGAGAAACTTAAAATATTTTTCAGAGATACAATTGCCTTGCTTCTTCAAACTGGTACTACCTATTGAGAGTATGAATACGACCTACACAGGACGTTTGTGTAGGTTGTAACCATGCGATCATGTTGTTACACCTAACTGTCATGCTGGTGAAGTTTTGTTGCTTTAAATGAGAATGCTTGCATTAAAAATGACAATACGGCCATTAGAGACCACGTTTATGACATTTTTATATGTAAGATTGAGGCTGTAGATAATACACTTTTATTGTTCTGCCACGGACTTCTTTGATGTCAAGATTTGATTATGAAGGTACAAAGGTAGGTAACGATATCGTTGTTGTAGTATCATCATTTTGTTGCCCTTTTCCATTGCATTTGTGTCTCAGTAGGGAAGTCATGTTCATTCCCTCTGCTGGAAAGCAATAAAAAATGAAACGCTACCAAAAAACGTAACGATATCGTCATGCATAAAATTATACTTCAAACAAATCTTCGCCCCCCGATGATTTGCATGTCTTTCGACTGATTGTAGTATGGACCTTACGTGTTGATAGGACATAAATTGATTCGGGTTTCAAGAATTCCGGTTTTGACCCTAGTATTTCTGTCGGTTTAATTCAAGGATACCATATTAACGAAACTTGTTTCCATTTAATTACTCCATTAGTTATAGTTTTTTTTTTTTTGGGCTGAAACTGTATTGTGATTTTCTTGTGTATAGGTAGCTACTAAATGGTGGTGGAATGGTTAGAATCCAGCAATAAAGATAACCAAGACAACATGTTTGAGGGGGCGACAATGATGCGGCTTCTACCTTTAACAGAAAATAGTTGACTTTGAAGATAGGCTCGACTTTGCGATATACCAGAGATAAGGAGACTGCATCTGTGATCGATAACGGCTTGGATGGAAAGATGGATAATTCCACATCTATATCCTCATGCGGGCAAATTGTTGATACAAATCCCATTCATTGATGAAGGACGGCTATTTAGAGGAATGACCAGACAAACCCCAAGGAAGAGAAAACACATTGAAAATCGACTATATTTGTTCTTGCCTCGGACTCTATGTATTCTAGTTAATGAATTTTTTGGAAGTATCAGATTGACTACTCGTGTAAATAGTGTTTTTCAATTAAGACTTATGTGAATTTTGATTATGCATATGCTCTTCAAATAAGATGTACATGGTATGATCTATGTCCTGTTTCGCTACCTTCCTAATAACTGCGATGTACTGGTATGATAACTTGCATTCTGGTTAGCCTTCACGAGAGGACTTGTAATTCTCTTTAGATCATTAAAAATGAGATTTTTCTACTGACAGTGTATAATTGATACAAAAAATGATCTTTTGCTTTTTAACAGAAGGGCTAACTATATGTACTCTAAGCTGAGTATGGTATTGGCCATTAAATGGAGGCTCAATTTTTGACACATGATATGAGATTTATTTCCAGAAAATGTTCACCATGTAGAGTGCAAAAAGCATTTGGTATTTTCATATATTTGTCACTGACCTCTCCAATCAATTACTACCCATTTACACATTATAAATCTCGTAGGAGTGACAAACGTCCCCTTGACGGATTGGTTCCTAAAATGCAACACAACATTGAAATATCTTCTTTTACTCAGGGAAGGCTTTATGTATTATGTTTATAAATTGAGATTGAAAAGTATGAAGCTTGGTAGCGATATCATTCTTGTCATATAATGAAATTGTCCATATTTTGCAACCTTACGTGGCCTTATCTATGCAGTTGGATCTGAATACATAGTCAGATTCATTGTTGATCCGGACAAGCTTTGAGAAATGAAAAGCTATATCCAAACGTAACGATATCATCATTCAAAATTAATTTGAAATCACACATCGTTTGTTGCCTCTTGATTTAAATATTGTCGGTGTATCTCATGCCGATATTCAGATCCTACCTTGTCGATCCTTATAAAAGAAATGCTAATTGTTAATGGGCTTCGTATGAGGCCTCGCATTATGGTTTAAGAATTCCTTCACAGCTAGATTGCATTTTCTCGATTCACCATCTTTAGGCCAACTTCCAACAAACACAAGGATCGAACCCCTGAATTTAGGGTTCGAACCTTGAAATTCTGGACTGCCTCAGCCAAATTCTGGGGGAAGATGAGGTTCAAACCCTCTTAACAAGGGTTCAAACCTTAGAATTTATGACCTTCCTGAGCCATTTTCCAGGGGGGTCAAAGGTTCAAACCCTCAGGATGAGGGTTCGAACCCTTGTATGATTCACTCATCAGGCCATTTTCCAGAGGGGGGGAAGTTTCAAACCCATAACCTGAGGGTTCGAACCCTTGAAAAATGCACTCCTCACGCCATTTTCTAGATAGGGGGAAGGTTCGAACCCATATCTTGAGGGTTTAAACCCTTTAAAAATGCACTCCTCAGGCCATTTTCCAGAGGGGGCGAAGGTTCGAACCCTCATCTTGAGGGTTCGAACCCTTTAAAAATGCACTCCTCAGGCCATTTTCCAGAGGAGGAGATGATGAGGGTTCGAACCCTTGTATGAGGCACTCATCAGGCCATTTTCCAGAACGGGGGAAGGTTCGAACCCATATCTTGAGGGTTCGAACCCTTTAAAAATGCACTCCTCAGGCCATTTTCCAGAGGGGGGAAGGTTCAAACCCATATCCTGAGGGTTTGAACCCTTTAAAAATGCACTCCTTAGGCCATTTTCCAGAGGGGGGAAAGGTTCGAACCCATATCCTAAGGGTTCGAACCCTTAAAAAATGCACTCCTCAGGCCATTTTCCAGAGGGGGCGAAGGTTCGAACCCTCATCTTGAGGGTTCGAACCCTTGTATGAGGCACTCGTCAGGCCATTTTCCAGAGGGGGGAAAGGTTCGAACCCATATCCTGAGGGTTCGAACCCTTTAAAAATGCACTCCTCAGGCCATTTTCCAGAGGGGGGAAAGGTTCGAACCCATATCCTGAGGGTTCGAACCCTTTAAAAATGCACTCCTCAGGCCATTTTCCAGAGGCTGCGAAGGTTCGAACCCTCATCTCGAGGGTTCGAACCCTTGTATCCTGCACTCCGAGGCCATTTTTCAGACGGGCTGAAGGTTCGAACCCTTGAATTTTGATCTACCCGAGCCAATTTCCAAACGGAATAAAGGTTCGAACCATCCTTTATAGGGTTTGAATCTTCGCATGCTAGATCCTTATGGCCCAAATTCAAGGGGGGACAAGGGTTCGAATTCTCAAGTTCTGAGTTCGACCCTCTAACCTCATGACCTATATGTCCTCTTTGAATAAATAAAACCATATGGGTCTCTAGCCATTCTACTCATTGCAAAACGTTGGCATGAAACCCTAGCTCTCGAAGGACCTTCGAAGTCATCACCGCCCACATTTTCCCATCTTCCTCTAGGGTCAGAACTGAGTCGTTTCTCTTCACTTTCGAAGGTAAGTCTCTTCCCATATGCTATCCTCAGTGTGGAATTGCTGTGTGTTCCTCGTCAGGGGTTTAAATGACTCGTCATTATTTATGGGATGTGTGTTCCTCGTTGATGGTCCCGGCTTTTCTCTTTTTCCAAAGCTGCCTCCGCCCCGGGGCTGACGGGGTACGGTGGAGGGAAAGAAAGGAAAAGCGGGCATCAGTTTTTTTTTTTGTACGGGTATGCCAGATTTTCTATTCTACTTGGAATTTAGAGTGGTGATCCGGAGATTCACCTTCACAAGTAGAAAAGGAAATCAACTTTTTTCCATCTTTCCATTGCACACATATTTTTAAAGAAAAGAGACAAGGTTTGTTTTTTTTTAATGCCGTGAGAGGCGGTTTTCTTTGTTTGCCGTGAATGGCGATTTTTTCGTGAAAGGCGATTTACAAATCTTATCAATAATGAAAGACAAGAGATGTGATTTTTTTTGTCTCTTTATAAAAAAATACAATGCAACAGAAAAGAAAGAAAAGGAATCTAACTTCTCATGCGATTGTGGGGGACCCGTTCAGATCGACGGTCGTGAATTATGTATGGACTCCGCCATCGTCCTTCAGATGAGAACTTTAATGCTTGATTTCTTGGCTTGGCTCCAACCTCAGATTTCTAGAGGATAAGGACCAAGGTAAGGTCCTATATTCGGTAAAAAGCCGAGTAGAGGGGCTGAAAAGCCGCATCTAGCCATGTTGGATAGAAGGAGAGGTGGCCTTTGGGGGGGGGGGTGGCCCCCCCAAGGAGCTTTGATCACCTTGTAGTGCTTGTTGCAGCAGAGTTTTCTTCAATAGAGGAGAGTTTGTTGCAGAGGTTCTGGATTTTTCTTGAATTTTTCGGAGAGTTTTTCGAATCTGTCCTCCTTCTTCAATGATTTTCCAGCGATTTTTTCTGGATCCGTTTCCCTTGGAATGGCCTCCTATTTATAGGCATTTGGTAGCGATTTAGGAGAGTTTATGAGCATTTATGGTATTAATGCTCATGATGGGAGGAGTTACAAGTTTTTAATTACTTGTTTTGTAACTCCTTTTTCCTTGAATTTGATTGGCCGATGGAGAGTAGTGGGCATTTAATCGCCTTTAATCTCCATGATGACGGGAGTTTCATGATTTTAATGTCATGATTACTTGGACTTGTAACTCCCATTTGCTTGCTTCTGATTGGGTCGTTCAAAATAATGAGTTAATGACCGCATTAACTTGCCATAAACGGGTCATTTAACTTCATTAATTGATTGCCTGGGCGCTTGAAGAGTCGCGGACCTTGCCGCGTCCTTTGGGATTCTTCTTGCGATGATCACCAATGGACCCACATACCATTTGATGTCGGATGGTGATCCAATTTCAAACATTGGTTGATGTCAACGGGCCAGCAACATCTGTCCAGTCGATTTCGCGATCGGGCGGGCAGAAAGGGTGCTTTCTTGGTTAGCCGTTTGACGATCTTGAGGCGTCCGATGATGATCTAATGATTCCTGTGATGGATCCGTGATGTTGATGAAGATCGACGGATATCATGCACAAAAAATCAGATTTTGGAAAAATCACAGGGGCCAATCAACTCGAAACGCGAAAAATACCCGAAAAACGGGGTTTTTGGGCGAGGTCCGGCGGCCCGGACCTCCATGGTCGCCGGCGACCATGGGCCTTGGCCCATTTTTTTGGCCGCCTTTCGGTCGCTTTTTCTTCGCCATTTTTCGTCCGTTTTTGCTTCAGTTTTCTCCTGCATTTTTCTTAGAATCTCCTCTCATTTATTGGCTGGATTTCCCTCAAGAAAACCTGACGAGAAGCCGTGCAAATCGGATCACAAAGTTTCCCATTTTCTGAAAAGCCGAAGACTTCGCTGTGGAGAACTGCCGATTTTTTGTCAAATGATGTCGGAATGACCTGAAATTCGACGTGTAGCTTCTTGAGCAGTAGACGAGACCAACCATAGCCTTTTGTTCAGGTTTTGAAGCTGTTTGGGGGCCCGCAAATGCTTGACTTGATTTCACTGTGAGGGAAATGCCGAGCTTTGACTTTCGGTCAAACGATGTCCGATTGACCTGAAATTTGATAGGTAGCTTCCTCATCAGTAGATAGGACCAACCATAGGCTTTCGTTTGAGTTTTGAAGCCATTTGGAGTCATGCAAACGCTTGCCTTTATTTCACCGCGAGGGAAATGCCGAGCTTTGACTTTTGGTCAGACGATGTCCGATTGACCTGAAATTCGATGTGTGACTCCCTCATCAGTAGATAAGACCTACCATAGGCTTTCATTTGAGTTTTGAAGCCGTTTGGGGTCATGCAAACGCTTGCCTTGATTTCACCGCGAGGGAAATCCCGAGCTTTGACTTCCGGTCAAACGATGTCCGATTGACCTGAAATTCGACGTGTGACTCCCTCATCAGTAGTTAAGACCAACCATTGGCTTTCGTTTGAGTTTTGAAGCCGTTTGGGGTCATGCAAATGCTTGCCTTAATTTCACCGCGAGGGAAATCCCGAGCTTTGACTTCCGGTCAAACGATGTCGGTTTGACTTGAAACTTGACATGGAGCCTTTTGACTTGAAACTTGAGATGGACCCATCCTTGCTCCAGCTGCTGGATGCGTGCGGTTACGTCATCATGCGGCGGAGGTTGCTCAGCATTTGTGACCAGGACGTTCATTCCTCGAGAGTAGAATGAAGATATTGTCTTGGTGACTGAGCTAGAGCTCATCCTTTTAGATGAAGAGCTCGAAGAGTGGTCACTCCGATGTCCTTGGCTTGAAGGAGCGGGAGAGTTTTCTTTATGTCTTCGTGTCCGGGAGACGCTGCGAGTCACCGGACGCCTGACATGGATTTTTGTTGCTGACTTCTGGCGTTTTCTGGTTTTGCCAACCATATGAACAGCAACAACTTGGTCGGGTCTTTGTTTTTCGACCCATTTTTGGGAGACCTGAAGTGCAGAATCCTGGGTTCTTTGCTTCTCGAGTCTCTTTTGTAGATATGTCGTGCGACGGCGCATACGAGGAGCGATTTGAGCTTCGGTTAGCTCTGGCTGTGCTCTGGCAATGAAGAACGTAGTCCCTGGTGCGCAACAGCCGAGCTCGTCTTCTTTGAAGACGGGCAAGGACAGGATCTGGACGCGGTCCTTTGCCTGTCGCAGCGAAGCTTTGAATTTTGCGAGTTCAGCTCCTGTTGAGAGGAAAGGTCGACTCGCAAGTGTACAGGCCTTGGCAGGTTCTTGCGGAGGCCTTACGATGCACGATTTGATTTTGGGGTTGAATGAGCAAGCCGGCTCGTGCTGAGTTGGTTTTGTTTGGTGGAGGGTAGGCTTCTCCTCTTTCATGTAAGCAAGAGGGTAGAACCGGTTCTCCTTGAGAGGGGCCAGGTAGGCTGGCTTTGCAGATTTTTGTGACCTTCTTTGTTTGGGTGAAGGCCTTGGGGGCCAAGTCTTTGAGCAGACCTGGTTTCTTGCTGGTTGAGGCTTTGCAGGAGCGCTACGGGCCTCATGCTTCTTGATGATCGCCCTTGGTATCACTGTAGTGATACGTTGAGGGGCGGTTCTCCGCTTCTTGGCAGGTGCGGTTTCTTCTGCAGGTAGTGGGAATGGTCCCAATGACCCGAAGACAATGGTCCGGGGAGTAGAGTTTGACCCGGTGTCTTCTGAGTTGCCGAGGGAAATGACGCTTCGGCAGCTGGCAGGGCGCTTGTAAGTGCGCTTGGTTTGTTTGTCTTGGAGCATGAGCTGGTACTTGTTCTCATCAAAGGTGATGGTTAATGAAGCTGTCATTGTTAGTTTTTTGAAAACTTCTGAAACAAGACCATATCCATTAGTAATCACAAGAATATAGTTATCATAAATGGAAAATACTATGGTTTCGCCTCTTCAAGTCGCCCGAGGGGACATGGTCCTGCCCAAGCAACATGAGGAAGGCAGAAAAGCCATAGAGGGCACAATTGTTCTAAACGCAGGTAGGGTCAGCTCAGAATGAGCGTCCCAGTGACTGCTAGAAGCAATTGTGAACCTTAATTCAAATTTCCGAGAAACAAAGCTCACTCAAGGTAAAATGATATAAGGTTGAGATACAAATGTGTCGGTTGCGAATACAGTAGACCCGAAAGGGCGTACTAGCACCGCTAGGCACAAATGTTGCAAATCGCATCCTCAGAAAGGACACGAGATGGGATTTTTGAAAGGTCAAGATTGGATTCATAGGAGAGAGCAAATGGTATTCCAATCCGAAAATGAGCTCAACAATTCTGCGAGCTCGAAAGTCCGAAAAGGAAGGAACCAGGATTTCTCAAATGTGAATCCAAAAGTGACGGAAGTTTTTTTTTTTGAAAGTGTCAAGATTGGACTTTATAGAAGAGAGCAAATGGTATTCCAATCCGAAAATGAGTTCAACATTTCTGCGATCTCGAAGTCCGAAAAGGAAGGAACCAGGATTTCTCAAATATGAATCCAAAAATGACAGAAGTTTTTTTTTTTTTTTTTTGAAGAATTCACATAGATTTCCAATTCGATCTTATGAAACCTCAGTGGATAGATCAGTCCCCAGGTAAGGGTAGGATTACTTAATGAACCCGTTTGGAGGACCCTTGCCTAGAACAGTCTAGCTGTCTCCACACCCTGGACAAGGCTTTTCTTAGATCCACTTTGGTTAAAGAACGCAATTGGTGCAACCTTAGTGGTTTTTTTTTTTATTTTTTTATGGATTCATAGAAGAGAGCGAATGGTGTTCCATTTCGAAAATGAGTTCAACATTTCTGCGATCTCGAAGTCCGAAAAGGAAGAAGCCAAAGTTTCTCAACTTAAACCCAAAAGGGAGAAATCTGAAAAAAAAATTTAAAATCAGTTTTTTTTTTATTTTTATGGATTCATAGAAGAGAGTGGATGGTGTTCCATTCCGAAAATGACTTCAACATTTCTGCGATCTCGAAGTCCGAAAAGGAAGAAGCCAAAGTTTCTCAACTTAAACCCAAAAGGGAGAAATCTGAAAAAAAAAATTTAATCAGATTTTTTTTTTGATTTTTTTTTATGGATTCATAGAAGAGAGCGGATGGTGTTCCATTCCGAAAATGAGTTCAACATTTCTGCAATCTTGAAGTCCGAAAAGGAAGAAGCCAAAGTTTCTCAACTTAAACACAAAAGAGGAAAATTTGAAAAAAAAAAATTCAGATTTTTTTTTTTTTTATGGATTCATAGAAGAGAGCGAATGGTGTTCCATTCCGAAAATGAGTTCAACATTTTTGCGATCTCGAAGTCCGAAAAGGAAGAAGCCAAAGTTTCTTAACTTAAACCCAAAAGAGGAAAATCTGAATTTTTTTTTTAAATCAGATTTTGTTTCTTTTTGAGAAATTTTTTTTTTAGAAACAAGAAAGACTGGAAATAAACTCAAAATAAGAAATTTCCAAGAATCCCATCTCATGTGGTTTTTTTTTTTAGATGCAAGATCCAACATAGGCCACCAACTAAAAAGGAGCCAAAGAATCCAAGCATTGTGTTCTTAAATGAACAGGGTCCCACCGGGTGTGCCAGCTTGATGGTCCCGGCTTTTCTCTTTTTCCAAAGCTGCCTCCGCCCCGGGGCTGACGGGGTACGGTGGAGGGAAAGAAAGGAAAAGCGGGCATCAATTTTTTTTTTGTACGGGTATGCCAGATTTTCTATTCTACTTGGAATTTAGAGTGGTGATCCAGAGATTCACCTTCACAAGTAGAAGAGGAAGTCAACTTTTTTCCATCTTTCCATTGCACACATATTTTTAAAGAAAAGAGACAAGGTTTGTTTTTTTTGAATGTCGTGAGAGGCGGTTTTCTTTGTTTGCCGTGAAAGGCGATTTTGCCGTGAAAGGCGATTTACAAATCTTATCAATAATGAAAGACAAGAGATGTGATTTTTTTGTCTCTTTATAAAAAAATACAATGCAACAGAAAAGAAAGAAAAGGAATCTAACTTCTCATGCGATTGTGGGGGACCCGTTCAGATGAGAACTTTAATGCTTGATTTCTTGGCTTGGCTCCAACCTCAGATTTTTAGAGGATAAGGACCAAGGTAAGGTCCTATATCCGGTAAAAAAGCCGAGTAGACGGGCTGAAAAGCCGCATCTAGCCATGTTGGATAGAAGGAGAGGTGGCCTTTGGGGGGGTGGCCCCCCCAAGGAGCTTTGATCACCTTGTAGTGCTTGTTGCAGCAGAGTTTTCTTCAATAGAGGAGAGTTTGTTGCAGAGGTTCTGGATTTTTCTTGAATTTTTCGGAGAGTTTTTCGGATCTGTCCTCCTTCTTCAATGATTTTCCAGCGATTTTTTCTGGATCCGTTTCCCTTGGAATGGCCTCCTATTTATAGGCATTTGGTAGCCATTTAGGAGAGTTTATGAGCATTTATGGTATTAATGCTCATGATGGGAGGAGTTACAAGTTTTTAATTACTTGTTTTGTAATTCCTTTTTCCTTGAATTTGATTGGCCGATGGAGAGTAGTGGGCATTTAATCGCCTTTAATCTCCATGATGACGGGAGTTTCATGATTTTAATGTCATGATTACTTGGACTTGTAACTCCCATTTGCTTGCTTCTGATTGGGCCGTTCAAAATAATGAGTTAATGACCGCATTAACTTGCCATAAAAGGGTCATTTAACTTCATTAATTGATTGCCTGGGCGCTTGAAGAGTCGCGGGCCGTGCCGCGTCCTTTGGGATTCTTCTTGCGATGATCACCAATGGACCCACATACCATATGATGTCGGATGGTGATCCAATTTCAAACATTGGTTGATGTCAGCGGGCCAGCAACATCTGTCCAGTCGATTTCGCGATCGGGCGGGCAGAAAGGGTGCTTTCTTGGTTAGCCGTTTGACGATCTTGAGGCGTCCGATGATGATCTAATGATTCCAGTGATGGATCCGTGATGTTGATGAAGATCGACGGATATCATGCACAAAAAATCAGATTTTGGAAAAATCACAGGGGCCAATCAACTCGAAACGCGAAAAATATCCGAAAAACGGGGTTTTTGGGCGAGGTCCGGCGGCCCGGACCTCCATGGTCGCCAGCGACCATGGGCCTTGGCCCATTTTTTTGGCCGCCTTACGGTCGCTTTTTCTTCGCCGTTTTTCGTCCGTTTTTGCTTCTGTTTTCTCCTGCATTTTTCTTGGAATTTCCTCTCATTTATTGGCTAGATTTCCCTCAAGAAAACCTGATGAGAAGCCGTGCAAATCGGATCGCAAAGTTTCCCACTTTCTGAAAAGCCGAAGACTTCGCTGTGGAGAACTGCCGATTTTTTGTCAAGAGTCGAAACTAGGTCAAACGATGTCGGAATGACCTGAAATTCGACGTGTAGCTTCTTGAGCAATAGACGAGACCAACCATAGGCTTTTGTTCAGGTTTTGAAGCCGTTTGGGGGCCCGAAAATGCTTGACTTGATTTCACTGCGAGGGAAATGCCGAGCTTTGACTTTCGGTCAAACGATGTCCGATTGACCTGAAATTTGATGGGTAGCTTCCTCATCAGTAGATAGGACCAACCATAGGCTTTCGTTTGAGTTTTGAAGCCATTTGGAGTCATGCAAACGCTTGCCTTTATTTCACCGCGAGGGAAATGCCGAGCTTTGACTTTTGGTCAGACGATGTCCGATTGACCTGAAATTCGACGTGTGACTCCCTCATCAGTAGATAAGACCAACCATAGGCTTTTTTTTTAGTTTTGAAGCCGTTTGGGGTCATGCAAACGCTTGCCTTGATTTCACCGCGAGGGAAATCCCGAGCTTTGACTTCCGGTCAAACGATGTCCGATTGACCTGAAATTCGACGTGTGACTCCCTCATCAGTAGATAAGACCAACCATAGACTTTCGTTTGAGTTTTGAAGCCGTTTGGGGTCATGCAAACGCTTGCCTTGATTTCACCGCGAGGGAAATCCCGAGCTTTGACTTCTGGTCAAACGATGTCGGTTTGACTTGAAACTTGACATGGAGCCTTTTGGAGGTATTTTGTAACCATCCGTAGGCTCTGATCGAAGATTTGAAGTCTTCGACACTGTCGCCGCCGGGAGCTGCTGCTCAGCTGTTGGAGAAGTGAAGTTAGGCCGAATGATGTTGGCATGGCCCGAAACTTCATGTGTACCTCTCTTTTGGTTGTTTTGAATGACCTTGCAGTTTTTGTTTGATTCTGACAAGATCTGATGCTTGAAGTAGCGCCTGCCTATTTTTGGTAGGATGCGGCTCCGTGTAGCTTTTGGTGTGAGGAGGCAAAGTGACATTTTTGGTGTCAACACTCGTCAGTTCGAATCTGGAAAGTAACCGAACTGAGTGGTTTTTTCCTCTCTCTCATTTTCTTTTACCATTTATTCCTTTTTCTAGTTTTACACGTTCTGTAATGTAGAATCTTTGGTATTATATAAAATGCTAAGCTGGGTGCAAAAAAAATATTGGACTATAAACATAGGGTAGAAATTTGTCGATTCTGGGAAGTTCAAAGAAAGGTTGATGTAGATTGAGAAGTGCCCTGCTTCAGCTGCCCATCAATCCTTTATATATATATATATAATTTCTTGGCAAGCAACTGCCCTTGTTCAATCATGTAAATTAACAATAGCTTCTTCCCCTGGTACTGTCATGGTGATCGCACACTTGATGAAGGAGCTTTAAACTAGTATGGGCATGGTTCTTTTCAATATATAATGGTAATGTTAAAATAGATTTCCACAAGCTTTAGGAATTTATTGATTATATTATACAATATTTCCTATTGGATGGCATTTTATGTTCTGTGATGAGATGTGATGATCTTGGTGAAAGTTCATGCATTAAAGATTTGAAATCAGATACAAGTAGACGTCCATGGGTGATCTTGTTTTAAAACTTGAAACTAATCTGATTTTCCAGCCATGAATCATGCATAAAAAACTTCATGAAACCATGATCAACATGTGTATAAAGTAAGGAGATGTTAGAGGACTAATACCTTGCTGATTTGAAGGTCTCAAGTCTTTGAAAAGAATGCTCCAAAGGTCTGATATCAGCCAGCAGTAAGCACTATTCTGAATATGCTCTACCACTATTTCTCCATCCTATACGAATTCCCGGATCAAGTGGTACTTTCTCTGAATATGCTTGCCTTTTTTGTGATTCCTGGGCTCTTTGCAGTTAGCTACTGCACCAGTATTATCGCAGTACATGACAATCGGTTTTTGCACTGCAGGAACTACTCCCAATTTCAATAGGAATTTTCTGAGCCATACTGCTTCCTTCGCAGCTTCCGATGCCGCCACATACTCTGCTTCCATGGTAGAATCAGCAGTACAATCTTGCTTGACACTTCTCCATGATATAGCCCCTCCTGATAGAGTAAAGACGTATCCCGAGGTAGACTTTCTGCCATCTACATCCGACTGGAAATCAGAGTCTGTATACGCCAGTGGCGTTAAATCATCTGCTCGGTAGACTAGCATATAATCTTTCGTTCTCCGAAGATACTTGAATATATGCTTAACAGCTGTCCAGTGCATAGGTCCAGGGTTTGATTGATATCTGCTAACCATGCCAACGGCAAAGAAAATATCTGGTCTAGTACACAACATTGCATACATGAGGCTTCCAACAGCTGATGCATATGGTACTCTTCTCATGCTTTCTATCTCCTCAGGTGTCTTCGGACATTGATTCCGAGATAGTGGTACTCCATGTCTAGAAGGTAGCAAGCCCTTCTTGGAGTCATGCATGTTATACTTGACCAATATCTTCTCAATATACGAAGATTGGGATAAGGCTAACATCTTGTTCTTGCGATCTCGCAAAAGCTTGATCCCTAAGACATAGCTCGCCTCACCCAAATCCTTCATCTGAAATTGAGATGACAACCAAACCTTTGTAGATGACAAGATGCCAACATCATGTCCAATGAGTAATATGTCATCCACATATAGGACTAAAAATGCAACTGCGTTTCCACTCCCTTTCTTATACACACATGGTTCATCAATGTTTTGATCAAAGCCAAAGGATTTGACTGCCTGATTAAACTTGATGTTCCATGCCCTAGATGCTTGCTTAAGTCCATAAATGGACTTCTTAAGTTTACAGACCATGTTCTCTTGGCCACCAGCAATGAATCCCTCTGGTTGCATCATATAGATGCATTCGTCAAGACTTCCATTTAGAAAAGCTGTCTTGACATCCATTTGCCATATCTCGTAGTCATAATGACATGCGATGGCTAAGAGAATCCTTATGGACTTGAGCATGGCTACTGGCGAAAAAGTTTCCTCATAATCGATACCCTCTTTCTGAGTATATCCTTTCGCCACCGGTCTTGCTTTGAAGGTTTCAACCTTCCCCTCCACTCCTCTCTTTCTCTTGTAGATCCACTTGCACCCTATGGGTTTGATCCCTTCAGGTGCATCCACAAGTTCCCAGACTTGATTGGAATACAGAGAATCCAATTCAGATTTCATCGCTTGCTGCCACATGTCAGCATCTATGTCCGTTACTGCTTCATCGTAACTAGTAGGATCCTCAACCAGATCCTCGGAGTCTGTCATAAAAGACACTCCCAAGTATCTATCTGGTGGTCTAGTAATTCTCCCACTACGACGAGGCTCCGGAGTGTTAAAAGAAATGTCTTGATTTTCTACAATCTCAGGATCTGGCACAGATGTTGCAGGAGTTTCTGAAAGAATCTCCTCAAGTGTTTCTTTACAACCAAGCTCTTCGTGCATCATGCAATCATCCTCCAAGTATCTAGCATGAGTGCTGATAAGAACCTTTTGCTCCTTTGGATGATAAAAGATGCCTCCTCTCGTTCCCTTAGGATACCCAATGAAGTAGCACATTTCCGATCTGGGTTCTAGCTTGGTAGCTTTATCATTCAGTACATAAGCTGGACAACCCCATATGTGGATATGTTTTAAACTGGGTTTTCGACCTGTCCACATTTCTTGAGGTGTCCTAGGTACTTATTTAGAAGGTACCAGATTCAAAATGTATGCTGCTGCTTCTAGGGCATATCCCCAAAAAGATATGGGTAGGGTTGCATGACTCATCATGGACCTTACCATATCAAGAAGGGTTCGGTTTCTTCTCTTTGCTACACCATTTTGCTGGGGTGTACCCGGTGCAGACAACTGAGACACAATCCCATGTTGTGTGAGGTACTCCTTGAACTCACCCAAGAGGTATTCGCCACCTCGATCAGATCGAAGAGCTTTGATATGTTTCCCTAGTTGTAGCTCCGCCTCAGCCTTGAATTGTTTGAACTTATCAAACGCAGACTTGCGTCGCATTAGGTACACATATCCATACCTAGAGTAATCATCAGTGAAGGTGATGAAATAGTCATAACCTCCTCTAGCTAGTTTGTTCATAGGACCACACACATCAGTGTGAACCAATTCTAACAACTCCTTTGACCTCAGTCCCTTTCCAGAGAATGACCTTTTGGTCATCTTTCCCATGAGACAAGATTCACACTGAGGAAAAGGTTCGAGATCTAATGAGCTCAGAACCCCATCCTCTACCAACCTCTGAATCCGTTTTAGGTTAATATGACCCAAACGTAAGTGCCAAAGATAAGTGTCATTGGTCGAAGATACCTTCCTCTTGAGGGAAGATGAGCTTTCTAGTTGTACATTATGCAGTGAGGGAGCAATAGGATATATATAAAATAAGTTATCATGCATTCTACCGGAACATATAATATTTCCATCTCTACTGATATCAACACCAGAATGGAAAGAAACTGAATAATTAAATTCAATGAGTCTGGAAACTGAAATTAAATTCTTCCTTATGTCCGGAACATAAATAACATTGTTTAAAACTAATATCCTATCATGCGGAAAATGTAATCTAACTGCTCCCACTGCAACAACCCAGATCTTTGCTCCATTTCCAACTCTAAGGTCAAACTCCCCTTTCTCAAGCTTTTTCATTATCTGAAACCCCTGCAATGAATTGCAGATATGATTAGTGGCTCCAGAGTCTACTATCCAGGAATCAGTAGAATCAACCACATGACAGGTTTCAATGTAGTAGGAAAGAGATATACCTTTCTTATCTGAGCCTAGGAGCTTGGGACAATCTTTCTTCCAGTGACCTTTGAGGCCGCACTTAAAGCATTTCCCTTTGGGCTTTTCACCTGTGCATTTGTCCTTTTTCCCAGCATTGCCCTTTTTCTGTCCTTTTCCCTTACCCTGCTTCTTCTTGAACTTTTTCCCTTTCGGGTTGAGTTTAGAGGAAAACTGGGAAAAGTGAAGTTGGCCTTTAGGCTTCATGATGGCCTCTGCCGCCTGGAGTTCTTTCATTAACTCAGAGAGAGTCATGTCCATCTTGCTCATGTTGAAGTTGAGCTTGAACTAGTTGAAAGACCCCGGCAGAGTTTCTAGAATCATATCAGTCTGACTCCCTGCATCAATCTCAGCCCCTAGGATCTCAGCTTCATTGAAACAATCCATCATTTTGAGCATGTGCTCTCTGACAGGTGTTCCCTCAGCCATCCTAGAATTCATGATTGTCCTTAAAGCAGCTTGCCTAGCTGGCCTGCTTCTGTCTGCGAACATCTCAGACAAGGACAACATGATATCTGAAGCTGTGTCCATTTGCTCATGCTGCGTTTGCAACACGTTGGACATGGAAGCAAGCATGTAGCATTTGGCCATGCTATTCGCCTTTTTCCATTTCCTTTCAGCCTCTAGCTGGTCATCTGTAGAATAATCATCAATGGTAGGACAGGGTTCCAACAAAACATACTTGTACTCTTCAGCGGTGAGTACTATGTTAAGGTTTCTTTTCCAATCTACGTAATTTGGGCCAGTCAATTTGTTCTCACGCAGAATACTCATCAACGGGCTAAAGGAATCCTTCCCCATCTCTCTGGATATATATAACAGGTTATAATTAGACAGGCAGTATATATGTAACATGTATATTGTGCTTGTAGTAAAAGGAAAAAACATGCACAAGTCTTTTTACATTATTTAACCCTAATAATAATGTATCAGTGTCTCAACCTCCTCATAGACCCTCCATCGAAGGGATGGCCGAGCCTACAGTTACGTTGAGTTAAGGTCTGCTTATTTGGATCATCACTGTCTGGATACGCATATCCAGTGATAGTCCAATCACTGATTGGTTTGGCCTCATATGACAAACAACTCTAACTCCTAGGGAGAGGTCATTACCGTCTTATGTCAAGTGTATTACCATCTTTTATGAACGTTCCCAGAATGTCTATGACTTGAGTCCTCCGAAGGGAAGTGACTCCAATCAACCCTTGAAGTGAACCTTAGTAAAGAGCTCCACCGAAGGGATGGCCGCTCCCACCAACACTTCATTGACATTCTATAGAAGTGATCTTTAGTAAAGAACTCCACCGAAAGGATGGTTGCTCCCACTAACACCTCATTACGAATATTCACATTAGTTCACCCACTAACCCATTGAAGCGATCTTTAGTAAAGAACTCCATCGAAGGGATGGCCGCTCCCACTAACACTCTAATGAGATAGCATGAACCTAAAATGGAAGGCCATGGGGTTTTCCCAAACCCCTCTCCCACTTGATTATTTCACACTAGGGTTTAAAGGTCTTGGGACCTGAGGGTTATGGGCCCACTAGGGTAGCAACATATTAGATTTTAGTTTGGCCTCTCTTGGAAACTTAGGGTACCAAGATAAACTAAACCCTATCCAATTTTAAACCTTAGAGAAATAGAAGGTGCTGGTCTAAGATCCGTTTAAAACAATTTGCCAAACAAAAACAATCCAATATAGAAAGATGCCAATTTTAAGAACCTAGTGGTGGCCATGTTACTAGGTGATAAACATAGCAATTATATAAAGCATTCAACCATGCATTCCATATATAAAAGCAAATTAAAGAATGCAATCCTTGATGGCTCCCTGCTATTTTTGGACTTCAAATCCTTTTCCAACTAGGATTCCTTATCCAACTAGGAAACTTGGTTAAGAGTCCTTTTCGCACTAGGAAACCTTCGTTGCCTCCACCACCATGGGATCCTCCTCTAATTGCAACCATGCAATCTTTGAAGCTTTCTTCTCCTTGCTTGTTACAATAAATTAATTTATACAAGCAAACCCATGAAAAGCAAAAACCAAAAATTACATTGGAGATCCCTATGCTTTTCAAGAAAGCTTACATCAAGACTAGTTGAAATCAAATTAAGGAAAAATTACAATCTCCTATGGTTGCTAACCGCGCAACCGTACAATTTCCAACTAATTAAAAAACATCCAAATCCACACACATACATGCGAACCATCAAGGATGCAATTATATGGCTGCAAACAAAGAGGTTAGTGCATTCATTGTGCTATGTAAGCACTATATAGTGATCTGAAATAATTCCAGCACCCTGGAAAAAATTCCTGCACTTCAAACATATAGAAAACAGCATTCTGGAATTATTCCAGCAGCATGGAAACAATTCCTGCACTTCATACATGTAGTAAAAAGCATTCTGGAATTATTCCAGCAGCATGGAAACAATTCCTGCACTTCATACATGTAGTAAAAAGCATTCTGGAATTATTCCAGCAGCATGGAAACAATTCCTGCACTTCATACATGTAGTAAAAAGCATTCTGGAATTATTCCAGCAGCATGGAAACAATTCCTGCAGCCTAGAAAAAATTCCTGCACACTATTAATGCAGGAAATAACAACCTAAAGGGCGCCACCATGCCCTTAATTAATCTAGGAATGAAAACCACACAACATGGGATCATGATTAATCATGGAGTGGCTCTGATACCATTGAAAGTTCATGCATTAAAGATCTGAAATCAGATACAAGTAGACGTCCATGGGTGATCTTGTTTTAAAACTTGAAACTAATCTGATTTTCCAGCCATGAATCATGCATAAAAAACTCCATGAAACCATGATCAATATGTGTATAAAGTAAGGAGATGTTAGAGGACTAATACCTTGCTGATTTGAAGGTCTCAAGTCTTTGAAAAGAATGCTCCAAAGGTCTGATATCAGCCAGCAGTAAGCAATGCTAGTTGCAGGAATTTTCTGCAGTAGCTTCTCCTTTGGTCTTCTCTTCTATTCCACTTCCCAATCTGATTGGTGTTGATGGTGGGATCAAACTATGGAATCCTAAGAAGGGTTTTCTGAACTTCTCTTTGTGGAAACAACCCAAGACCTGATCTCCTCTCCTATGAAGAAGAAGAGGGCAGCAATGGGGTGGGCGTGTGTGTTCTTCTCTCTTGCTTTGGGCGGCCAATGGATCACTATGGTGATTCACGCCCCTAGGGTTTAATTCCAGCCACTTGATCTCTTCTCTTGTGTGTTGCACGCCCAAAGGAGACTCCCATATATATATAAAGATTTGATTCCTTTAAGGAATTCTCTTTCCAATAGGAATGTCAATCCCTAAAAAGAATAGCAACCTTCCCCTTTAGTTGTGCAACACTTACTAATTAAAGACACTAAAATTAGTAACCTTTAATCAATGGAATTCTTACCCAAAGAGGAGTCTTTCCTTCCAAGTAAAGATACCTAATCAAACTTGGAAACCTCACACCAAGGGCTCCACTTATGGCTGGCCCACAAGATAGCTAAACACACCATGGCCCACTAGTCAATAATTTAGCTAGAGTTAAATTCATGTATGCCATCAAGAGCCTATTAGAATTTAAACTCAAAATTATTCTTCCACAAAATAATTCAACCACATATCATCTAATTAAATTAGGAAACCATGCCAATATAGGAAAGTGGCTAGAAGAGGGACCAAAAGACATATTTGCCCTTGGCTCCCAAAATGACCAAAATGTCCATGCTAACCCCATAGCAACATTAAGATCATTTTAACCCTAACTCATTCCACTAGAGAGTTATGGTTGCACTCCAGGGACAAATATTAAATTGCAAATAAAGCTCATCATAAATAGACGATTGTCTTTGACCTACCAAGTACAATGACCACAATGCCCCTCTATGTAACATCCATAATCAAGTAGGTTAACCGATGTACTATCTACCTTCTTGATTACATCTCAACCTTAGAACTTCATACCCTTGACTTAATCATCATCCGGATATCATTCTCTTGATCCAGGGAGCGACCCACAAGTTCAATATCCATATGGAACATCCATATACTAAGATCTTAGATTCTGATGATTAATCGGATAATTCTAAGAGGACGATCATTCCATCACACGATGGCATAGATTCCATATTGCATTTGCACGTCCCAACTAATCAAGCCCGAGTACCCAAAACACAGAGCTGTTGACCCATGAACAGGATCTCACCCATAGTGAATTAAAGCACAAGAACTTGACTTCGTCAGTTCATCCACAAATGCTCAAGATTAAGAGCACTGGTCACTTAGTAGCAAGAGGTGATTTGATCTCTCTCTGTGATAGTACTATTTCAGAGATCACACCTACAAGTGGTCCTGTTCAATGCATGACACATGCACTAATGAGATAAATCCGGAAAGTCCTCCTTGACTAAGGTAAGTCACCCTGAATACAGGAGAGTATCTCATTATAACTTATACCAAGATGAAGTGCCCAACTCCATCTCTCAGTTATGAACATGTTTATTGTTTCAAGTGTCCATGACTCAGACCTTACTGTGTGTAGCCACTACACACCTGAGTCATTTACTAGAAAACAATGGGCCTTATACAACCATATATACATATACACAAGTATAAAGAGAAAGATGTCATTCCATTAAATAACCAATAAATATCCAGTTACAGAGATGTGAGTGCAGTCAGTGGGCTTTAGGGCATACACCAATCCCAACACTTGGACTTTCATCCTCATCTGTTGTGGTCAGTACTTGCAGATAATGGGGTTGATTTGATAAACCTGAGATGATGGATGGGGATTTGTCATCTGGATGGAGATGATCTTCAAGTACCCCATGTCATACACAAGTATGGCCCATGACAGGGTCCATAGGATAGAAACACTCAAGCTTCTTTGAATAAGGAGTTGGGACCAAACCTTTGCAACTCCATTTCAAGTCCTCCTCACATTGTTATCAATGTTGAAAATAAATAAAAGATGAAAAAGTTGTTGAGCATATACAACAAAGAGATGAAAAAGTTGCCATTCCTTAATCTTAATATGAGCATTGTTCCTTTGATGTGTAATGATGACTGTTATAATAAAGTGCACAAAGGTGATAAAAACTTTGTAATCATTATAGAATACCGCTTTTGTGTATTATTCTTTCTCAGTGACTGTTCCAACACTGTTGAATCTTTCATTTTACCACTGAGAGTGAGTCAGCCGTGGAAAACAATGAGATTTCTCTTCAATCCAATAGATGTTGCAGAAAATGGGGGGTTTTGGGCATTTACTGCGCCACTGAACAATTGTGCTTACTGGCCAATTTTGTTTGATCAAACACACATTCTGCTTTCATTGGTTCCTTTGAAATGGTAACAGTGAGAATGGATAAATGCTAGTTCACGTAGGAATTGTTAATTTGCTAGAGAGAGAACCAGCTGTCTCAATCATTGTCTATGTTAACCGTTTTATATTCATCTACAATTCTAGTTATTGAAAAAGGCAGTGGACTAGTTCAGCTGTGTTCTGAAATAGTTCCCTTCAGCTATAGAAGCCCAACATATTTAATCGTGTACACTTCGACACTTACTGAAAAAACTCTCTGCCTATGGTTGGATTCTCTTCTTCATAATAATCTCGTTTTGGCGGTTCTAAAATTGGGCTTCTTGCAGGTTCTGCTACTTGGTATGGCTCCAAAAAAAAAAAGAACTTGCCAACGACCTTCCTACGATCGATCTAAGTGAGGATGGACAGATTACCTACATGAACAAGTTCCATCATCGTTCAGTTGTGCCAGAAAGAATTGTCATGTACAATGAACTGAACGACCTCGAATTTGTTGTGTGGATGCGCGAGGGAGAATGGTGGACATTGTATGATATTGGCTACCAGATAGTGGTCAATTGGGTAAGAGAGTTCTACTCTAACATGCATGAACTGTCAAACACCCCGTTCAAGACATTTGTTCGAGGACAGGAGCTCGAGATAACACCTGATCTCCTAAGTCAAGTGCTAGAAATTGATCGCGACGAAGGCGCACACTTCCCGATTGACGGCAACCGTCGGATTAATTACAATACGGTAGCAAAAAAAATTACCGGCAGGCCTGTCGCCTGGATTGGCGGTGACATATCACACAACAAGCTCAGCGACTCTTATCGCTTGCTGGATATCTTCATCCGTCACAATGTCAGCCCCAAAGTCAGCAAAAAAGTCACAAAGGAGGATGGGTATCTCCTATACTGCATCGAGACTCAAAGGAAAGTCGACATTCCTCCCGCGGTGTTTTGTGGAATGGCAAAGGTCTAGGCTGCACTTCATAATACTGCTCTTCCCTTCCCCGGGATCATATCAAAGATACTTCAGGACATGGGTCAGCTGGCCGAATCCAATGAAGACATTATAATTCCAAAGCAAAAGATTGATCGAGTCACGATTGAAAAGTCGAGGTCACACATCCCGATTGTTGAGTTGGATGGCGATGATGCGGGAGATATAGCTTCTGAAGATGATCATCCAGGGATAGGCCAGTACGGAGCTGGAGATATGGATGCAGGACTATCAGGAGATGAACAAGTAGATGAGGGGATGATTCATGCGTTGAACCAGCGTCTTGGTCGTTTGGAAATGCGAGTGAGTGAAGGATTCGCTGAGATGCGTCAGAGTTTTGGCGAACTACTCGATCGTTTGCATTGCAACTGATTGACCAATTCCTGCTGTTGATGCTTTGTTGCCTCGTGCTTTCACAAATTGAAAAATGTTTAAATAGAAAAGGGGAATCCTATTTGCATACAATCTTTATGAATATGAGAAAGTTCTGATTGATTCATCCGCAACAGAACATATGGGCCTTCCCTCACATCAACCCTCTATAAACACCGACAAATCTGGATTCATTTGTACAGAAGATTGATCAATCCAATGAAATGGCCGGTATGGATTGAGATGTACGGAATGGCAATCTTGAAAGGTATCAATTTGGTCAATTTTGGGTTAAGAGGATGGCAAGGTATAATCAAAGTAACATTTCATGGGCTTCAGTTTCCGTCCAAGTCCACTGTATTCACAGCTCAATCTTCCTATGGCATTTGTCCAATCGTCATTAGATATTTGCAATCCATGCAACTAGACCATGTTTTAATAGAAGTTACAACTCGTACGACACGTCAATCAACTGACAAGAGACAAAAGAAGGTTTTCACGAATAATATGATAATAAGAAAAAATCGACATATGTTACTTTCGTATTACCAGTTAGATTATGAATCTTCCTACTTGAAATAGTTCCAGGGGCAGATTAATCGTTTGCTGCTGGCCATGTGAAGCGAGCTTGGAGCATCTCTTAATTGCCTCATTTTTGCTATATTATTTTCACTCTCATTGTGATGGACTCCGCTTATCAAGTTTCAAGCAGGGATTGCTGGTTGGGATGGCTCCTTACACTTAAAACAAAGGATCAACCTTGACTTACATGGGACAAAGGTGCATAACATATTATGATGGACATCAACAATTAAGCACCGGTTTGTAGACGTGTCTCAAAACCGATAGCAGTTTTAATCATAAGAACCCATACATGTACTCTAAAAAATCAAATATTTGTAGTAACAAACATCAAAGGATGACCAAGAACCAAAAAAAAAAAAAAAACAGAAGATAATAATATTCAGATAAGTAGATGAAATGAACAAACTTGAAATAAAACGGGCAGAGACAATGGTATTAATAAATTGACAAATATAACAAACGACCCATATGGACGGGGCCAGTATACATTCAAAATTTATAGATTAACATATACAAATTAGGCTACTGGTCTGGAGCCATACATCGATATATACAATCATTTGCACAAAGCCAGACTACTTGTAAATACATGTATACACATTGTAGATATATCATATCAAATAATTGAGAGAAGTAAGATTCATCCCCTTGGAGGTGGCTCTCTATATGTCTGTCTATTATGACCACGCTTCTTACAATGTGGGCATGTAACCTGTTTCCTCAACCTGTCCTCTGTTCGTATTTGACATTTTTTCGGCCTTCTAGGCTGTCTGCGAGCTATCGGTGGTAACACAACTTCGTCACTTCTAGGATCCCACTGCTTTCCATCGCGCGTGGCATGGATGACATCGTTATAAGTTGCGCGATGACAGTCACTGGAAAACCAATGCGCACAGAAGTCATACGGATTGTATCGCTTGAGATTAATCGTATAGAGGTCGTGCGAACAAGGAATGCCAAGGAGGTCCCATTTGCTACAAGTGCATGACCTTTTATCGAGATGCACAACATCCTTGTACTCTGGCGACAACACTTGAAACTCATATTCCCCTGCTTGCCAACATTGGAGTCTCCATGAGGCTTCCGCCTCGCGGGTAATGATCTTATCTACATATGGAGTGAATCTTGTCTTCAGGTTCAGCGACTTTTCACGCCGTGTCTGATAAAAATCTATCAGCTTAGCCCGTATCGACTCTATCTATTGTGTGATGGGTAGCTCCCTAATATCCTTCAACAAACTATTTGTGCTTTCTGCAATATTCGTGGTTAGCATGTCGTAACGTTGTCCCTCGATGAATGTGTTTGCCCAATGCTGGCGGCCGATCGCGTTAATGTAATCATGGGCACCTACATCAGTTGATCTGATTTCTGCCATATAGTTGTCAAACTCATATACACGAGTTGAACGTGCGGCGCACCAAAACTTCATTACGATTCCATTGTTCATGAATTTCGCTTGGATATTTTGTGAGATGTGACGGCAGCAGTAACAGTGTTTTGCAGTTGGAAGTATGTCCATTACTGCGGAGGTCAGCCCCTTCATTCGATCGGACACTATAGTAAGATTGCGAACATGTTCCAGTGTTTCATCCAGACATGCTAGAAACCATGACCAGGTTGCATAGCACTCGGACTCCACAATAGGAAAAGCTAACGGAAAGAGCCCATGGTCACCGTCTTGACAGACCGCGATGAGTAATGATTCAGGGTATTTACCCCGGAGGTGTGTCCCGTCTAGGGCGATTAGTGGCCTAATTAATGATTTGAAAGATCGAGCACATGCACCAAAACAAACATAGTATCTTTGGAAGGAGTGATCGTCTTCTGTCCACAAATTGTCCACTGTGCCCGGGTTTGTGCGTTTCAGCTCCAGATAGTAATCAGATAGGATCTTGTATGAATCCTCGAATGAACCGCGAATGTGTTTCATAGCAATTTCCCTCGCAAGGTGTGCCTTCCTTAGGATATTTGTACGCCAAATTCCCTATGAAAGTCCGACATGATTTCCTTTGGCCTGTAGTCTTGATGGACTTTAAGTCTTTCTTTGATCCAATCTACAATCAAACCTGAAGTGGCCTGAGGATATTTTACCCCATTCATTCGTCCTGAACAATTATGATCAGGATTATAGGTCCTAACTTGAAACTGGGGCCCAGCTTCCACAATAGACGCATGGATGCGCCAAGGACATGTAGGATGGCTACACCTTGCCGTCGCTTCAAATCTATTGGTCCTTAATGGTTTCAAGCAGAAGTTTGTATACATTGCAAACTTGGCCAATGTGCTTTGGAATGCATCACGGCTACTAAACACCCTGCCCTTCCACATTTCATGCGGAGTATCTTCATGAGGTAGCGTGGACATCAAATCTTCAGCTGCTTGCATGGTGTCTTTAATTTTAGCTGCAATGGGGAGTTCTGGTCCTGACTGTACAGTGTCGCATACACTTCGATCCGACGGAACTCTAACAGCTTCTGAGACGTTTGATGTCGTGTCTCGGAATGTGACGTCTGGGACTCGAGTATGTATGTTTTCCAGCCTATCTTCAGTCTAAATGGAGAACCCTTAGCGGTAGCCTGGATGTCCTTCTCTGCAAATTTCTATGGCCACGCGCAGAATTTCAAGAGTGTCAACGTCAATCCCCAACTCCCCAATCCTTTCTGCATGGGGACTTTGCTTGACTCATACAGTGCAACCTCTTTCCCTACAGCTGTATGTGTCCATTTGCATAGCTATAAGATTGTCCTGGTCAATACTAACACGAAGCTGATGATCTGCAACTGAAGATCCCGCCCCTACAAAGCGATTTTCTTCATCCACTTGCAGATAATGTTGTTTGTCATTGCCGATATCTAGACCAACATCGATATCTGCAGATAGATTTTCTTCCCCTCTGCATGTGTAGCATCCTTGTGTAAAGGGCTGGTCAAAATCGGCTCCGAGGTCCACAGACGGATATGACTGCTGCAGATTAAAACCTCTTACGACCGGGCTAGTATTTGATTCCAAGACCGAAACTTTCTTCATTGGGTTAACCCTGCATGGATAATGAGCTTCATCGTCACAAACATTGCATTTGGATCAAAATTAAATATAATGAGGGATTTTTCCATATTCGCAAAGGAGGACTTAATTAAAACGAGGACATGCCTTGTTAGCTTAAAATAATCACAAGATGCCTTAGAGGGTTTTGCGCACCAACACGTTTCCAGATTTTAACGTTTCAAATTTGATACGAACAAGATCATCAAAAAATATGGAAAACTTAGAAAATCTTGTATCAGTAAACAGTATAAGTATTATGAAATGACATACTTAGGAGAGGGTAGTGTGTTATCCCAATTCGCATCCTCGTTCAAATCAATGATCCTATCACATTCTTGACGGTATAGAGCCTGTCTGGCTGCATCCCTGCATGACAAGAGAAAGAAGTGGACGACTTGATTATGTAAATAGCGACCATTTTAGGCTAGAATAGCTATTTCCCTACTTAGCAATGACCTTTTTCCAAGAATTGAAGGTGGACTACTCTGCTGAACGTCTTTGTTGTATCCCAACCTGCATGGAGAAAAAACTCAGGCTGCTCAATATCAAATGTTATTGTTGAAAACAACAAGTTTCATCATACCATACCTTTGTTCATTCCATTGATGATCGGTTCGATGGTCCGAGCTCGGCTGGATGTGTAGGTACATTGCACTGCCATCCCCCGCAGATGCTCTTAACATCACCTCTACATCGTCATCATTTTTTATGGTAGCCAAAGTGCATACTTTACCATTTTGATGAAGGTATTGGATATTTGGGATGTGTCCAGCCATGTTCCTAATTGAGATGTCACATATTTTTTGGACCAACTGAATACGTCAGGGACCTTTTCAGGAATGCCATCTTGGGGCTACCTCCATTATAAACTGGACTTCCATTATCCCACACTAATTGTCCACCGGAATGGAATATGACAAGTAAATCACGATCGGACATCCTGCCACTGGCACACGGTCTTAAGAGTAAAACGTCTAGCTATTTGTTTCCTTCATGGCAGACACATGCAAGTTGTGTTTCAAAAATGATGATCTGTTTTGAATTTGTCATATTAAATTGCGTAACAACAATACTCAATCAAAGTTGCCATCGCACCACGGCTCCACTCAAAGGTGCATAGAAGATGAAACATAAGAGGACTACTCCGCTAATTTAAAAAGGAAGAAAATAGCAAAAAACTAAAAACTAACATATACCAATTGATATTGGATATGTCGAAAATGTAAAACAGTGCTGAATGATTTTTAGATGAGGCTTCATTGTTGCCATTACGCAATACAGTTAGCATCTTAACAACATATATATCATTTCAATAGTTGGCATTTTACACCTGAAAATCTTCAAGAGATAGAGGTTTAAATGTAATTGAATGTGACATGGGAAATCTAAGATCCGTAAATAGTGTTATGTACTAACGGATTCACTTGATTTAGATTACTGAGAATTTACCGATAACGAAAACTGTTGACATGCATTTTTGTTATACTTCTATTTTTTGGTTTCCAGCATTAGAAAAGGAGAGACTCCATAATTGAGGTGGATCAGCAATGTCAAGGAATCAACATTTCATACAATTTGGGTAATTTCCCAAGTAATACAATTTTTTTCATTTATAACGAAATCGCTACAATACTTTTTATTTTCTTTGTATCAATTTGGTGTCCAACAACGTAATAATGCTGCCTTTAGTTTGAGATCCGTAGATAGTGAGAAGGACTCACGGATTCACTTGATTTAGATTATTAAGAATTTAACGATATCGATTATTGTTGACATGCGTTTTTGGTTCTACTTCAATTTTTGGTTTCCAACAAGACAAAAGGAGGGACTCCATAATGAGGTGGATAAGCAATGTGGAGGAATCACCATTTAATACAATTTGTGTAATTTCCCTAGATACAATTTTTATATATGATAATGAAATCGCTATGACCATTTTTATTTTCTTTACACCAATTTGGTGTTCAACAACGTAATAGTGCTTGCTCTAATTTGAGATCCGTAAATCACTACAACAAACTGCACATTTCCCGAAACTATTTACCGATGCAGTGAAAATTTGCGTTGGCAAAAGTCTTATTTCCAACGCATATTCGGACTGTGTTGGCAATTAATGTCAGAAAATGCTAGTTTTACCGGCGCAAGTAAGACCGCGTTGGCAAAAGCTATTGAAACCACATTAGCGCGAACAAAAAAAACACCAAAAGAGAGGGAAAGTTTTGCCAACGCTTTTTCTCTAATGGCGACAAAATAATGCGTTGGCAATTATCTTGTTTACTGGCGACGCACAAGTGTGCGTTGGGAAAGGTTTCAGTTTTTATTCATACAATTGCCAACGTATGAGTTGCGTCCCCAAAGCCCCATTTATGACAAACTTACCTTTTCCGACACTATTTTCCGACACAGTGAAAAGTTGCGTTGGCAAAAGTCACGGAAAATTGCTGCTTTTACCGACTCAAGTAAGACTGCATCGGCAAAAGCCGTGGAAAAACTTCCCCGACACTATTTACCGACGCAGTGAAAATTGGCATTGGCAAAAGTCTTATTTCCGATGCATATTTGGACTGCGTTGGCAAAAGTCACATAGAATTGTTACTTTTACCAACACAAGTAAGGCCACGTTGGCAAAAGTTATGGAAAACATACAATTATTTTGCTTACTGGCGATGCACAGGTCTATGTCTGCAAAGCCCCATTTAGTAAAATTCATTTTTTACAAAATAATATGAGCACTCTGTTTTAACCGCTTTTATTTGTTCCCAACTCTCTACCTCTTTCATGGGTTTTTACTTTTTAATTTTTTTAACAATAGCTTTCAGCGGAGTATGGTGGGAACTTTTTTGAATGGGTCCCACTCGTGCCCATATATGGATAATCAGAGTCATTTCAAAAGTTCATACACATTTAATTATGGGGTATCCCAATTTTTTGTTTAGAATTGAGTTGGAACTACTGTAAGATTGACCAAACAGAAAACCATGGCTAAAAAAATGTTGTTTTATTAACTCTTTTTTTTTTGTTCAATCGTACGATAAGATAACCTCCATTCAAAATGAGATTTTGGTGGAAATTAAAAAAATTTAGTTTATAGCGTCTAACTTTTTGTGGCGGCCTATGCTTTTGAGACTAAAGATATATTTTTAGCAGCTAGTATTATATTGGGTGAACTAAACCTAATTTTTGGTGGGTCATTGTATCTCCCGCTGAAACTTCTAGCATTATAAAAGACTCACGCCAAACCCTTATACCCTGTATCTAAACCCTTCCGAATTTCTTCTTCTCGTTTCTTCTTCTCGCAATTCCTGCAAGCCAAATCGTCCTTCGAAATCGGCTTCTTCTTGCAACTACAGCAAGCGAACTCCTCTTTCTCCATTGTCTTCTTCTTGCAACTGTAGCAAAGTGAACCCGACTGTCTGTAATTGCAGCAAAAGAAAGGCAAACCTTTCTTCGGAGTCATCTTCTTCTTGCAAGTACAGCAAGCAAAGGTATGATCTCTCCCTTTCCATCTCTCTTTATGCCGTCCAGGCCTCCCTATTCTCCCACCGCCCCTGCCTCCACCTGCCCAGACCCTCTGCCAGCCAGCAACCCTCCCGCCCAACAACCCTCTAGTTGATTTCTTTGTTTGTTATTGTATTGGTAAACAGAAGAAGGAAAAGGGGCCTTCATGCTAAGGAAATCTAGTATTGATTTCTTGCACTTTTGCATGTGATTTCTCTTGATCTAAAGTGGTCTGTGATTAGGGCTTTTGGGATTGTTTTTTTCTCTCTTTTTTTAACTCATTTTTATTTGAGCTGGAATGGTATGTGATTTCCTAATCTACTTTTTTTAGAGACTTCAGTTGGTTGATCAGAAGCCCTAGTAAGGAATCATGCACTAAAGTGGCAGAGAATCCAGCTGTCTGTAAAAAAAATCAATCTTTGGGGGCAAAGAAAAACCTGTCTCCTTGATCATGGGATTCATCAACAGGAACCAAACCCCTTGATTCACTTCTAATTTCTTCTTTTCTAATCAATGTTATAATGCGAATAATCTGACACTAAATTCTACTCTTATTAGATATTCTAAGGTATATATTTGACTGATCTAGATTATAGAAAGGTTAGAGCAGTGTGATTTTCCCCACTGTTTTGCTACTTTTAGATTGCTCTTTGGATGGTCCAAATTCAAAGGCAACACTGCACCAAACAAGAAGAAAGCGCGGGAGGCAGCCCCTTTCTGCTTAAATATCAGTCGGATTCTCAGATGCCCGAGGATCTTTGAGCATTAGGAAAGCTGTAATTTCAAGAATTATGTAAGCCCAAAAAGTGCCATCCATAAGGCTGGATTGTTGGAAACTCAGAAATGAAATAGGAAATTCCAAATGTCGATTCAGTTTTTCTTTTTTGTTTTGTTTTGAATAGCCAATGACACGCTGTCAGGATCTCCGAAAAGCTAGAATTCTGGTCAGGAATTCTTGCCAAACAAATCCCCCCTATGGTCGCGCAAGAATTTGAACGATAATTAGACTTGAGGGTATATTAATTCCAAGAATTCACATTAAGTTCCATTCACCTATTCAACTGTAGGAACCCTACCAATTGGAGTTCTTTCATTCCAGACACTAGTGATCCTCACCTTGAACCTTAGAAATTACAAAAGAGCCTAGATCTAGATGCACAGACTTAAGCAATGACCCTTGAACCCTGGTCTAAAACCCAAGCAGGAGAAATAGGCAATGACCCTTGTACCCTAGGTGTTACAGAAGGACCTAGATGGATTGATTTATTCTTTTTGTCTTCCCAATACCTTTGGTTGGAGCCAAGTGGGAGAGATAAGTAAAAGACACTTTGTTTTTGCAATTCAAGGCTAGTAACTTGATCTTTTGAATAGTTGATGTACATTGGCTTGTCAGCATTGGATCCATCAGGTTTCCAACAAACAAAAAGAGCTGACTAGTGTACAATACAGTACAATACATTATTTATGTCAAATGGCGTTATCCCCTAGGGAATCCTTTTCTTTTTTTTTTTTGAATGGTGGAATCCTAATTTAGTTGGGAAAGTTCTATTAGAAAGTCTCTTTTAAGTCCTAGTTCATTATTGAAAAGCCTTTTAACTTGTTTTAATTTGTAGTTAAGACGTTCTACTTTATTTAGTACTGCTTAGAATTTACTGGTTGACTAAGTTATCCTCCAATGTTTAAAAAAATAAAAGAAGAAGAGTCATAGGTAGTGGATATTGGCTGAATCCTATTATAAACAAGACTTAGTCCCAAGTCTTGCAACTAAATCCCAAATGTGAATGGCAGAATGTCACACAATGCATGGTGAGTGGATACTGGTTGAATCCTATTATAAACAAGACTTAGTCCCAAGTCTTGCAACTCAATCCCATTTGTGAATGGCAGAATGTCACACAATGCATGGTGTTTGCAACAGAATATTTTCCTTGATATTTTTGTTTGTGCATGGTGTTTTCTTCATTTTTTTGTGCTGTAACTCCATGTAGAATTATTTAGAAGAAAACTTTTGAGGAGTTGTAAGATGAGATAGATATGTACATTTTTATTGTCTTAGGATTGCAAAGACTGCACTAGTTCACAAGATAACGTAGCCCTACTTATATCATCATGTGACCTATCCATTCTATCCAATCTTTGAGTGGTGGATGTGACCTATACCGACGTACCTTGTGGAATATTGCAGCGCGTGAGATAATTCCAAAACTAAGCATATACTAAATAAGCTTCCCAATCAAAACTTTAATTATATCAATTGCATTCATGCATTCTTATCCTTTTGTATGTAGTCAATCAATTGACTTGAATTTTTAGTAGCATGTACAGAAACATGCCCGTGCACACATGAGTGCATTTATTTGTGCACACACATGCATGTGGGTGATGTGTAATATTCTTTTGAAATAAACTAGTTCAAACAACCACCTTATGCAGATAATTAAACTAAATCCTGGGTTACACATCTAAATCTCACTGCCATGGCTTCCAAACCTTTAATGTCAAATGCAAACAATGTGAGTTTCAAAATCTCTGTGCCTTAATGTAAAAAGATGGAAAATTAGTAATATTTAGTGCATATACCAAACCTAAACATGCATTTCTTTCAACAGACTTTAATCACATTTTCACTGCATAACTCTTCTGATAAAATTATCACACCACAGAGAGGGTATCCCTTCAAGTTGATATCCATTCTCGCTTAAACAAAGAGAGGGCATTGAAACCTCTATTTTACCAGTTCCTGTTAATCTTGTCACCTGTCCTTGGATTTTTATTTTGGTCTTGTCATATTAGTCCAATTGGAGACCTAAAAGATCTCACAACCTCTCTCTCTCTCTCCCTCTCTGTTGCTGCTATCACCAATTATAGCCTGGATCCAGTTGGTTGGATGCTCTGCTTCTCACCCATTTAGGCATATGCCTGGGTTCCCTTCCTGAGCGAGTAGGTGCCTCCTTAGCTACGGTTTTTCATTGGTCCCAGTCCCCTTAGCTGAGTACAATAAAAAAGGCCCCGGTTATATCTTTGAACCATAACTTGTAGTACATTTTTAACTTCATCCAATTTGTACCATGTTGCACTTCTATACCACCTACAGCTCACCTTTGAAAAAAGTTTAGTCGTCACTGTTTTGGGGTTGAGATGCACTATTGACTTGCATGGTTAGGATAGGGTGCTCATAATTTAAGTGCATTTTGTGACTCAATAAGGTGTTATTAAGTATTAACAATTAGCATTAGTAACAGTTGCAATTAATCAAGGCAAAAAACCTACGAGTCACACAACATCTATTCTCAACTTTGTATATAAGTAGAACCATGAAAATATGCCTCTAACCTTTTGAACCCAAAAACCCCACTCTTGGATAAATACTGCCTTCGATCTTGAGTTGGATATATCTCTCAAAATAGTGAGATTTGTTTTTTTTTTAAACACAATATTGTAACTCCCCACAGCTAAAAACCTCGTGTAAGAATAAAGGTTTTACGGGAGAAAGAGGCCTTTTACAGTCAGTTGAGTCACATTACTGTGCAATTCAGCAGACTTGCCTGAGTTACATGGGACTAGGCGGAGTCCTTGTACGACTTGCCCAAGTCCCATGTATTTGGGTCCTGAGTCCCATGGGACTGACTCGGTCAAGGCTGAGTCTTTCTCGGATTTGGGTAAACTTTCTAATCCTTGGATGAATGTTCATCTAGATAATCTCATGGGGATGCCCTGTTTTAAATGCATCGTGGAAAATTCCAAAAACCTCATTGAAGTGGACCATTGCACTTTATTTTCACTGCCTCATTGCAGCCACTGATGACCCTATTGAGTTCATTATAAAAGGTTGGGACAATTTATGAAATATTTTCTCTTTGCTTCTTTTAGAATTCTCCTAGAAGAGCCTTTAGATGATTCAAATTTGAGCTGCAAAATGGGTAGTGTGAAGAAGACATTAAAAAAAGAAAAATAAGATGTTGTACTACATCAGCATACAAATATTAAAAAAAAAAAACACACACACACACACACAAACACAAATACCCTAACTCTAAAGTCAAAACCAGAAAAACCATAAAAAGTAGCCAAATCCAATAAATTAGCATATGGCTTCAAATGGGACTCATCATAAATTAGCATATAGCTTCAAATGGGACTCATCATGTTATGATTGAATAAAAATCACTCCTTTAAGTGTGTGACTACCAGTCATCAATTAGTGCAGTCCTAAACCGAATTGTCGATGGGTTGCCAGAACCCATTCCCAATGTGCTTCCCATTCCATTTTTTATTTCTTTTTATGATGAAACTTGAATGTAGGTTCCAAACTAGATGCATGCAAAACATAAGATCATGGGTAGTGGAACATATTATCAAAGTCATCATGTGATTGACTGTATTCCAACTCAAGGCATTCAAGGTCATCATGTGATTGATTGTATTCATAATCATATGCACATGTTTTTGTCTGTTCTCTTTTGAGTAATGTGATTAACTTATTGATTATTCAATTTTAAGATATGGACAAGACTTGGATGACACTGGATAGCGAAGATCGCACGGTGCGAATGGGTCAGGAGTATCGTGACGGGGTGAAGTCATTTATTGAATTTGCACAGGCGAATGCTGGGGATGCTACTGATATTTGGTGCCCATGTAGGGTTTACAAGAACAATCGCTGGTATGATTGCGACACTGTGAACTTTCATATTTACCGTTGGGGTATGCAAGAATGCTACAAGACCTGGGTTTACCACGGAGAGTTAACACCTCTTGTGGATGACGTTGTCGAATCGGAACATGGGGGTGATAGTGATTATGAGGATCGGGATGAATATCAAGAAATGATGGAAGACCATTACATTGGAACTTACACCAACGCTGAGGCCATCCATAGTAACGTAATGCGTCACTTTCAAAGAATGTTGGATGCTTCTCAGTGCCCTCTGTACCCAGGTTGCTCTCCAGACAACACTCTGCTAGATTTTGTAATTAGGATGATGGAGCAAAAGGTGGAGGGAAAGTGGAGTAACAAATCGTTCAACAATGTGATGCAGATACAGAAGGCACTCCTACCAAACGATAATTTGGTTCCAGATTCAATTTATGCAGCGAAGAAGATACTGCATGACTTGGGTCTGGGATATGAGCACATTGATGCTTGTCATAATGATTGCGCCTTGTTTTGGAAGGAGAACATAGATTTAGAAAAATGCCCAGTATGCGGGGAGTCCAGATACAAGCTAAATGATGGGAAAGGAAAGAAGATACCGCATAAGGTTTTACGGTACTTCCCGTTGATACCGAGGTTGCAGAGACTTTACATGTCCAGAAAGACTGCCACACACATGAGATGGCACAGTGATAAACGCAAAGATGATGGGATAGGTAGGCATCCGGCTGATTATGAGGAATGGAAGGGTCTTGATAAGGAACATCAGGATTTTGCTGAGGAGACCCGTAATATAAGGATGGGGCTAGCCTCTGATGGGTTCAACCCTTTTGGGGACATGAGCACGTCTTACAGTATGTGGCCTGTCATACTGATGCCGTACAACTTGCCACCATGGATGTGCATGAAGGAGCAATTCTTCATGATATAATTGCTTATTCCTGGACCGCATCAGCCTGGTAATGATATTGATGTTTATCTTCGACCCTTGATTGACGAGTTGAAGGAGTTATGGGAGAATGGTATCGAAACTTACGATGCCTCTAGCAAGGAGAACTTTCAAATGCGTGCGGCTTTGTTGTGGACCATAAACGACTTCCCTGCATATCGTAACTTGTCTGAGTGGAGTACCAAAGGGTATAAGGCTTGTCCCACTTGTAATGAAGACTCCTTATCCGTCAGGTTGAGAAGGAAGATTGGTTACACAGGCCATAGATCTTTCTTGCCTAAGCGGCACACTTGGCGACGTAGCAAGGACTTTAATGGAAAGGTAGAGAATCGAGTGAAGTCATTGGAGTTATCATCGGTGGAAAAGGTACAAGAAAAATTGGAGCGGCTTCCATATACAAGGTTTGGCAAGCACTCTAACAACAAAAAAAGACCACGTGACCCTGAAGACTTGAATTGGACAAAGAAAAGCATTTTTTATGAGCTACCGTACTTTGAGAAACTAAAGCTTCGACACAACATTGATGTTATGCATGTGGAGAAGAATATATGTGAAAGTCTTCTCTGCACAATGGTGGGCTTAAACAAGAAGAGCAAGGACACAGAGTACGCCCGTCAGGACTTGGCAGATATGAACATTAGGCAAGAATTGCATCTACGAAAAAGAAGCAATGGAACACAAGAGAAGCCTCGTGCGTCCTACACATTAGGCCCGAAGGAGAATGATGGTTTTTATCAATATTTAAAATCGATCAAGTACCCAGATGGCTATGCTGCTAACCTCTCGACGTGTGTGACCTCAAAGAATGGGAGATTAGCGGGCCTGAAAAGCCATGACTGCCATGTTCTACTACAGTGTCTCTTTCCAATTGGTATGCGTGGGTACGTGAACAAAGAGATATGCACAACACTATTTGAGCTGGGTAGCTTCTTCGAGGACATTTGCTCAAAGACTTTGAAATGGAGACATGTGGAAGAATTGGAAAATAAGATAGTCCTCATACTGTGTAAGTTGGAAAGGATTTTTCCACCAGCATTTTTTGATGTGATGGTCCATTTGGCAGTTCATTTACCTCGCGAGGCTATGCTCGCGGGACCGGTGCAATATCGATGGATGTATCCAATTGAGAGGTGATTTCCTTTGTCATTCTTTAAATTGTTGATTAGTATCGAGAGGTGATTGTGTTTACCACTCTTTAAAATTTTTCATCTTGATATTGATGTATGTGTTTGAAGGTTTCTGGGAACATTGAAGGGCTAGGTTACCAATCGAGCTCGGCCAGAAGGTTCGGTCGCCGAGGCATATATTGCCAAAGAGAGTGTTAATTTTATGAGGATGTGCCTAAAGGGAGAAGTTCCTGAAGAAAGAAATGACGATGGGGGCGAACAAGGCCTAGAGTTGGGTGTCCTCACCCAACGCATTTGGCCCTTTTCACCTATCAAGAGGGCTCCTAATGTGTCCCATAGGGAACGCAACATGGCCCATTGGTTTGTGTTGTATAACACTCCCGATGTCATACCTTATCTAGAGTAAGTGGTTCAGTTTAACTAATTATATGCATTACATGTAAACTTTCTGATAATCCTATGTGTCACACTGATTATGTGTCACTAATACCCTGAGTAGGGAGCAAAAGAGGCAAGTGAATGAGTGTGGTGGACTCAACATCACCAATTTACAACGGGAAGAGTTTTTTGGATGGTTCAGAGATCATGTACGTATAACAGATGCATAATAAATGTTTTCAACTCAAAACATGGAAATCCAATTTGAACTAATTCTACGAAACTAATGCAAATAAACCAACTTAGGTCTCAAGGGTCTTCAGAAGCAACAGATGCATTGTGGGCATTGGCAAATGGTCCTAGTTGTTTGGTGCATCAATACTCGAGTTGTATGGTTAATGGTATCTGGTTCGTCACCATAGACCGCGACAACTGTCACAAGAGCCAGAATAGCAGGGTGGTCGTGGAGGGAGACCACAATGAGGAAAACATTGACTTTTTCGGTTACTTGACCAACATTTTTGGATTGTCATACATCAATGGTTCTGAAGTTGTTTTGTTCAAATGTGAATGGTATAATACAGGTCATAAATCTAAAATAAATATCGAGGCACATGTCACAAGCATTTACGTTAGGGATCGGTGGTATGAGGAGGATCCCTTTGTCTTGCCAAATCAGGTAAATCAAGTGTTCTATGTCAATGACACCAAATTAGGCCGAAATTGGAAAATCGTGGAACGGGTCAAGCATCGGGGTGTTTGGGATGTGCAAGAGCGAGATGAGGAAAACGAGCAAAATGTGATAAACGAGCCATACCAACAGGAAGAAGCCAATGAAACTGTCTCAGTATCTGTTGCTGAGGATTTTTCCTTTTGTTACACTAGGGATGACATTGAACCAGATATCATCCTTGAGGATAATGAACCTGCGGCAGATGGCGATGAGCCAATTGCTGGCGATGGTGGTGACGAGGATGAAACATTGGCAGAATACATAAATGAAGAGGAAATCGACCAGTCCGACCCTGATATTGATTCTGATATGGAATTATGATATGTAAATTTCATTTCTTCATGTGTGTGGACAAGGATTACATGCAATGGAATCATTAATTTTACTTTCATTTGTTTGCCTCTATTGTGACTTTTTATTAAATTTTTATATATATGTTTGATCCTTTTATATATTTATGATCCCTTTGTCTTTTTTTATAATAGCAGTCCAAAAAATGCCGAAAAAAAGAAAAGCTTATGTTCCTCCTGGCGCATTGTCTCAAAAGAAGAATGCTTATGAGTAGGCTAGAAATAAGAATATTGTAAGTAACATGGCTAGAATGAGTGAAATTGGCGCATGGCAATTGGTACAAGCAATCCAAAATCCATCTCGGCGTCAACTCTCTGTTGAAGGCGAGCATGATGACGTCGACAAGGAGTATAGACCATCCGGAACTAGTGAGGAAGAAGAAGAGTTAGAAGATGAGGTTGTTATATCTAATATCAAAATTCTTACATGTATACTAACTTATTGTGCTATATCTGTGTCTACAATTTTAGCCACTTTCAGGAATGAATTTCTTAGAATTCATTTCCACACAAAAAAACGTGCACTTAATAAAGTTCACGCTTATTATTTATTTGTTCAGTTTCTAGCACTTAGTAGATGATTTGAGGTACACTTTCTTCTTTTATTTTAATTTTAATTTTCGCTATTAGTATAAGTTTATCAATAGTATTATATTAATTTTTGTTGCTCTTGAATCATAAAAATTTTTATTGTATAAATTAGCACAACAAAATTGGAATAATGTCTAAACATGGCTTTTGGTGATTATCATACTAAGTCCTAACTGCTCTAATTTTTTTTAACTTACAAAGAGATATGTACTCACTTTGTCTCTGTTTTTATGTTCTATTTATAAAATAATCTTTTAGGTGTGTGTATCCCTTTTTATATCTATTATTATAAATATTTATAAATACTTTTATCCCTATTATTATAAAAATTTACTTACTCAATTCATTATCTATGACTTGTAATTTTCAGCGCAAATCGTAGAGGAATAAAGAGAGCCGGAGCAAAGTGAAGACACTTCATACATCTGGATCTCGATCATTTACATCCAAGTTCTTGATTATGCAGGCAGATGAGCAACAAGCTCCTCCATCTCAACCTGATTTATATCGACAGTGACACTGTAGCAAGAAGAAAAACAAATGGACACAGATCATGCTGAGGAGACACATGTGAGTTGTTTCATTGACATGAGAATATATGTTTGTATTATATACTACTTCAGGTGAAGCAAAAGGAGTTTACAATTTTACTCCCTTTTGCCTATGCTTAAGGTCATTTTAAGTCATTCACTATTTAAACATGTTGTGAACTGATTTGCCTGTAGCCCAAGCGAAAGCATTTACTCAATCCTATTTTATTATCAAAGGAACTGAGATATTCTAAATAATTAAATTCCTGTCCCTAAAGCCATAATTTCCACTCGAATGGAATCACCTACACTGTGGGACCCAAGAACGTCAATAAAATGTCCACAATTCATTGTTAAGTTAAGTGGCCCAAGGTTAATATTTTGTCTACCATAGTTGCCTAACAAAAAGCCTTCAACCTACTAGGTGTAAGGAAGACTCAGACTGTTGAATATGGAAAAAGATTGAAGAACGATGGCTTAAGAGGATAAGTAGGCTTTTCCCAACACCCCAAAAAGTCTGGGGACCATATTTTCTAATCTTCCCTATCTGTTGGAAAGACCACAAGATCAAGATGCACCATAACGAAAACAAGTGTTTGGATTTAAGATCCAATAAAGCACTTTCAACAAATCCCATTAATTTTATTGTACAATCTCATCCCCTAGAACAAATATGACTACCTCCTGCCCACCAGGTAGAAATCTTGATTCCTTCGCCCATGAACTTGCCCATCATGTTTGATCCATGTTCCATCTCCCAGTTTAAAAATATCATTCCACAGGCTCAATACATCCCTAAAAGTACTTCCCTCACCATCTATTTTACCAAGTGGCCAGTACAAAACACATTAGCTATAAAGTAAAATGCAAACCGAGGAAAAGATGAAAAACAATACATAACCAATGAAAAGCATTGGTCATAAAAATTTTCTTTTCTTCTTCACCTTCAGCTATCCATGCCATGGATCAGTGACCCATTACTGCTTTACTCAGCTTCTCATAAGTGACAACCACCCACATAAAGATAAAAAAAAGATCAAACTGTCTGTCTAAAGATAAGTTGTGACCTAGAGATGTAGATATCAGGTTTTGAGATACCAACTCTTGAGAAGATCTTCAACAATTTTAAGACAACAACTTGCAAGACTAATCATTTATCGTCGTCGTCGTCATCACCATAGCCACAAGAGGGGTCAGGACAATCAGATTTTGAAGCTCTTATCATATTATATTTTTTTTTCGTCTTAGGAAGACTAGTAAGTTTCTTGTCTTTCTCCATTTCTTTATATTGTCAGAATCTAGAGTAATACAATAACTCCATAATGGAGAGCCAAAAATGGAAGGCATTCTACCTAGTTCAGAGGTGATAGAAGTGGAAGACTTGGAAGGAGTTAAAACCAATGATACCTGGATACTTGTACAAGCCCAACGTATCCGTATCGGACCGATACGATACTTGTATTGGTACATGATACTCCACGGATACTTCCAGGGAACAAGTTTAACATATCCTACTTATAAAGTCTTTTATTTCATATAGTTCTTTTAATATTTTTACTTTTCACCATAAAAAATTTCTAGAAAGGGACAAAACAATGATAATTTCATTGATTCAAAAGTGATGTAAAGAAAAAATTAGGACACTCATATCTGTATCCGTGTCCTAGATTCTCAAAAGTGAGGAGTCGTATCCCCGATCTCCGTATCAGTATCCGTATCCATTTATCTTTTGAGCACTAAATTATATATCATGTTATGTGTTCTTGATGAGATTTCTTTATTTTACATAGCATTTTTTTTTTGGGATGCACATATATCTTATGGACCATACAACATTGTTTATGGGTAGTCCTTATGATTTTAAGCTTAATAGGACGAGACCACCGAGTTGCACGGGGCACTCTTCGCTAGTATTGTAGATCCCAGCTTATTTCATTTGCCTAACATATATTAATTACATGACATATTTGAATGCTTTGATAATGCAGCGAAGAATGGAAGAGGCATTGTCGCAGCCTGAAATTAACTCTCCAGTGGCTGAGCAACAGGTGATCGAGAATCTGCTAGGGAAGAGGGTCGCAAGGAGGCAAGGGTACCACTGGAGGGGCCCATCATCATCTTCTACTGGTATCTTGATGTCTTCTGAGATAAGCGCCCTACGGCAGCAACTAGCTGATTCGTTGAAAGCACAAGAAGATTTGAGAGAAGAGTTGCGGCGACAGTATGAGGACTCGCAGAAGCAAATGCAAGATCAGGCAGCTATGCAGGTTCACGTGCAGAGTCAGATTCAATTGTTGCTTTCCCAAGTCGGTATGGATGGTTCAGGCTCCTCCAAAAGATAAGGATTTGATGGTTTTATAAATTGGCATGGGTCATCCCTCTAACAAGTTCATTTTGCTCCTTACTAGCCGTGTTTCATGGTGTACTTTGGATATTTGATGGTGATTAGATTTTATTTGAGATTTACTTTATTGAGATATTTGATTTTTTTTTGACATGGCAGATTACATTTTATGTGGCATGGACAAGTTTTATGATTGGTTTTAGTTTATTGATGACTCATTATTTTTTATTGTTTCATGATGAATGTGGGATTATTTGTTATTTATCAATGCTTATGCTTGTGCAATGTTGAAAATGTAGATTTGAACAGGAAAATATTGTACTTGATTTTTTCCTAATTTTTTCAATATTTCTTAAATGATAGGAAAAGCTATTTCTCAACGCACTCTCTGCGTCACCAAAAGTAAATTTCTTGACCACGTTAGAGACATTTCTTGACGCGTCAACACGTCGGAATATGTATGACAAGCGGTATGCGTGCGTCGTCAAATATGTATTCCGACGCTAGTATGTGCGTTGGCAAATGTATAACCGATGTTATTATGCGTCGGCAATTAGGTATATCTATTTCCCAACGCTCTGCGTCTCTAAAAATAATTTTCCTGCATCGCTGAAGACATAACCCGATGCTTCAACATGTCGGGATATGTATTACCGGCGTTGTGTATGCGTTGTCAAATATGTATTCCGACGCTAGTATGTGCGTCGGCAAATGTATAACTAACATTATTATGCGTCAGTAATTAGGTACATCTATTTCCCGACGCACTGTCTGCGTCTCTAAAAATAATTTTCCCGCATCATTGAAGACATTTCCCGATGCTTCAACACGTCGGGATATGTATTACCGGCGTTGTGTATGCGTCGTCAAATATATATTCCGACGCTAGTATGTGCGTCGGCAAATGTATAACCGATGTTGTTATGCATTGGCAGTTAGGTAAATCTATTTCCCGACGCATTCTCTGCGTTGCTAAAAGTAATTTTCATGCGTCGTTGAAGACAGTTCCCGACGCTTCGACACGTCGGAATATGTATTACCGGCGTTGTGTATGGGTCGTCAAATATGTATTCCGACGTTAGTATTAGCATCGACAAATGTATACCCGACGTTGTTATGCGTTGGCAGTGAAGCGAGGTTGACCACTAAGTTCGATGTTTTGCCGAGGCTGTTGGAATTGCCGACGTTTGGGACGACGTACCATTGCGTTGGCGAGTGGCCCTTTTTACCCGACACTAAACATTATTACGTCGGGAATGGTTTTCCAGGCATTAGGTTGCCGACGTGGTGCCGACGCATTGTACTACGTCGGTAAAGTCTGTCCCAACGCAATTCTGATTTTCCCAGATGTAGTGACTGCGTTGGAAAAAACTGTATTTTGTTGTAGTGAATAGTGAGAAGGACTCACGGATTCTTGATTTAGATTATTGGGAATTTACCGATAAAGAATATTGTCGACATGCATTTTTGGTTCTACCCATTTATTTTTGGTTTCCAAAAACAGAAAAGGAGGGACTCCATATTGAGGTGGATCAACAATGTGAAGGAATCACCATTTCATACAATTTGGGTAATTTCACTTGAAACAAATTTTTTTTATGATAACGAAATCGCTACAATACTTTTTTGTTTCTTTATATCAATTTGGTATCCAGCACCATAATAGTGATGGCTTTAATTTGAGAGCCATAAATAATTTTCCACATAACGATATCGTTTCATTAATTTATAGCGTATAATCCAATTTTATTCGTTGTACAGTGGGTTAGTGATGATTGTATGATGACATGCATAAACGATGCGAATAGCCGTTAAAACTTAGACAAGTTTTTGATTTCAACATCATTTGTATGACAATTGGATAAATGTGAATTACTCATGAGTGTTTTGATAATTACATTTTAGCTTGCACTGTTTTGTTTGATCTCTATAGACTGCATGTTAGTCCCCATTAATGGAGCCTCGTATTACCTACTAGGAAGAAAGGCTTGTATTAATTCAATACCCAAACTCCAAGATACCGTTTAAAGACATGTGCAATATCAATTTGAATGATATTCTACGCATGACTATAAAGTAGATTAGGAAAATTTAAACTCCGTGTAAATGACGATCGAGATTACTTGTGCATGACCAAAAGTGATTACTTACTTAGATGGAAGAAAAAGGGGAATGTTGATGATGGGAAAGAAGGTGGGCAAAGAGAAAAGGATGGATAAGTTTTAAGGGTTTCTAAATGATTGAGGGGGGGCGGGCGCGGGGGGGGGGGCGACTAAACACCATTGATTCAACTATCAAAATCCAAAAAACTAAATTTTGTTGGGAGCTTCGATCCATAGTACCATCATTTTCATTCCCATTGTCATTCATTCAATGAGTAAATATGCATATACAAAGAATTCCTCTACAAAGATGAAGGATATACGAATCTCAAACTAATTGATTTTGAACCTGGGTATGTACAGCTACATTCTCTTATGGACTAGGAAATATATGTTAGACCACAAAGACGAAATCCATAACCCGTTTGAATGCAATCTCTCATGGTCATTGCTGTGCATGTCGTGTAAGTAGTGTAATCAATCAATCTCGACGAGATTATAGAGATTCACTATCATTTTAACTAACAAAAAAATATAGACTATAATCATCTATCTCAAAACATTCCATTCAAAATCGTGAATACATATTCTCATACATAACATCATCCAAAGAAAGAGCATAAACACGCATAAAACAGGTACAGAAAATCGATTACTACTATCTACCATATGTTTATAAGTTAAAAAATAATGAACAGCAATGCACCAAATAAATGTTATTACATTATTTAGCTAATCTTAAGGACAACTTATCATCGCATAGAAAGGCAACGAGATATTCCAAACAGGTACAATCATATTAAAGAAACAGATAATGTAGAAATTATTAGTTTTATATACCAGTATATGATGAATAAATTGATTAATTTCTTTATTTATCAATATATATTATTTCTTTCCTTTCATGAGATGAATGGTGTTTTATTACTTATTTGCACATAACTAATACGAATGACATAATGGTTCATGAGATGAACCGGAGTCCACAAGTATACTAGATGTAATACATGTGTATGGATGAGATCCACATACAGGAGACATGTATTGCAAATCTTATACTTAAATATCTTCACAACCAGTGATGAGATTGGGCATCTCATCTGACAAGGTTGCAGCACTTTGATCACTATGAGATAGTGTGATTTGTCTCGATCATCGGAATGTAAGATTCTGGATCATGGTGCTGGTACATTGGATGTATTGAAGGACCATGAGAAGCACCTTACATACATTGTCTTTACTTTAAGGTCTGCTCTCATAATTCCCTAGTAATAGGCTCATAATCCTAAGACATTAAAGAACTCAAGTTTCTATCTATTCATTTGCTTTGAGTCACCAATGAGTGAGGTCAATTGTAGGTCAACACCTCGGTGATTTGGGTACGTGGTAGTAGAGCTGTGGGAACATTCAATGGTCAAGATGGAATCTATCTTTAATATCCCCTTGTGCCGATTAATGGATTTATCATTGGTAAGTGCGCACCCATTCCAATTAAGAGTTAATTGGATCGGTTCCAAATGATCACTATAATTAATTGGGGCTCAAGGATAATAAGATATGGATCTATTTTGGTGGACATGTCCAATTGATCCATGGATATAGATGGAGGGGCCTACTTGTGGTTATTGGGAAGTTTAGGTTCTTCATTGTAATATATTCCTAAGACTGGAGAGTGGAGTTATTTGCAATTAACTATGGGCCCAGATTGCACATGAGATGTGGGGTCGCATGTCCCAATTGGAGCCAGCTTTCTAAGGAATCCCTAGTGGTCCCCACGCTAGCCCAAGTAATTAGAAAGATACTAATTATAGTAGAACTCTAATAGGAAATAGAAAGTTACTATTTCTATTTGAAGTGAGACTTCTAATAGTGGTAATAGTAAGCTACTAATTATTAATGGAAGTGAGACTTTTATTTTAATTAGTAAAAGAGGAAGTTACTAATCATATTTGAAGTAAGACTTCAAATTGTGATTTAGTAAGCATCTAATTGTTTTGGAAGTAAGACTTTTATTTCAATTAGTAAGAGGAGGTTACTTAACTGCTATAAAAGAGAGAGAGAGGAGGGTTGGGCACCCCTAATGCAAGAATTCCACCTAGGGATTCACGCCCATCATCTCTCTTCCTCTCTTGTGCAAGTTGTTGCACATATCTTCCCTCTTCTAGTTCTCTTCTCTTCCTCCGCTAGTTCCTTGGAGTTACTAGTTGGTTTTCTCACGGAGATTCCACCATCTTCTTGAGAAAAGAGAATCTGATACGGGTCATAGCGTGGAAGATCACAGGTTGTTGGAGATTCTGATTTGATTAAGTGAAAGCGTTCATCATCAAAGAAAGAAATAAACTTCTCCATTAGAGCACTACAAAGCTCTAAAGGTATAATCTACATCCTTGTTTGTTGTAGATTTCGTAGTTGCATGTTTAGGTGTTGTTTTCTATCTTCTAGATAGGATATATTGTTGTACATGATTTATGAGTTTGAGGGATTGCATCCTGGATTGGGTTTGTTGCCTTCTAGATTGTTGATCCCTGCATCAAGTGGGTTAAAAGTTTTTGAAAGCTATCTGAATGGCCCACCTATTTTCCAACAATTGGTATCCGAGCCAAACCTCATCTCTAATCATGTTAGATCAGTAAGCTTGTTCTAATCTTTGCATGAGATGTGAAGAGGATAGAGCAAGGGCTATGTAAGGATCAGTTTTTGATGAATTTACTTGGTTTAATAGTAGATTCATGTTTGGATAGTCACAAAAGGGTTTAATTATGATGGAAGGATGGTAGGATGCCATTGAGAGCCTTCAAAAGTGTTTTGGAGGTATTTGGACTCGAATTAAAAAAGAACCCAATTTTCTGCCTTCGTCAGATGGGTCGACCTGGCCTCGTGCTCGGTCGACCGAGTGCCTGGTTGACCGAGCCCTCTGGGCGGTCGACCAGGAACACAGGATCACTTTATTATTTGATCCGGATTTTTTGGTCCGGGGGCGCTGCCCCTTGGGCCCCCGCGAGCTGGACCCTCGCCTAGGGACACCCCTGGACCCCCTCTGCGAAGTGCATGTATTAAAAGGGTGGCTACATTTGGCATCTTGTTTTTCCATTGTGGTTTGGTAACCTGGTTTTGTGAGATGCTTTGTTGTATGAGATACTAACTTGTAGATGATCATGTCATCTCCATATGGCCCACAAGGCCTTTGCTTTCTATTTATGGTAATTGGTTTATTTAAGGTTAAATGTAAAGGGCGTCGTGGTTTCCTTGGTTTCCCGTGAAAGGGCAATGCATGATGAATTTTCCTATAGCCCTTTTATTTTCATGTTTAGATTACTATGTAAGTCTCATAATCGAGGCATAGGAATTTAGTAATTTTTCTAAATTTGTAAATTCTGGCGATGTCCAAGACGAAGAAGGAAAGCGATGTTGGACTCCTAATCAAAGAGCTTGAAGATTACCGAAAGTGTTTTGGAGTTACCCAAAGAGTTTGAGGAATTCCAAAGTTTTGGAAAGTCTAGAAGTCCAAGGAGTCTATTTCGCTAGGGCCATGTGGAGGAGAGGACTAGTTTCTAATTGTAGCACTTTCTATTTATGGATGAATGCTTAATTTAGAATATTTCCAAATCCGATCCAAACATAGAAAGTTACTAAAATTGGTCAAATCAAATTATTTTGGAAAGAGTTCTAATTAGTGTTAATGACTCATGAGATAGACACATTGGTAACACTAATTTAAGCAACTGGACTTTCCTTAAAATAACTTGACTTGAAACCAATCTTTGATCATATCATAAGATGATTTGCTGATCATATATATATGTGGACCCTAATACCTTACAAGGAAATCCTCAATTCTAAAATATTAAGTGGGAGCGGGGCATTTATATTTAGAAATCCCCATGGTTTTGCACCATAGGTCCATTGTAAGGAAAGTATTAGCCTCGCACCATCTTGAGAATGGTCGTTCCCCACGGAGGGCTTTTACTTGTCTGGTTACTAGATATGGATCTCCTATGGATAGTGTTGGTGAGACGGGGTGGGGGGCCACTCCCCAAGGAGGAGCTGCTCGCAACGGTTGTCATGCAATGCTAGTTGGTGGGTCACACTTAATTAAAATAATGATGTAGTATCCCCAAGGATTTGCTTCATTTATTTTAGAAACTGAAGCTAATCGGGAGTCATTCATTATTTGGTATGAGATACCTAGATAATAATGAATGAAGGGGATCATGGAAAGTTAGTCTTAATCCTAATTTTGACCAACTTTGATCCGCACCAATCTAGGTGGTATTCGTACTCCCCAAGGAGGCATACCCCGGAGATTGGGATTCCGATGTATTCTGAATTTAGTGGTTATGAGGATTCCCACATAAATTTGGTAGAATACTAAACCCTAATGTCATTTAAATTCATTAATTGAATGTATGGTTATGTACTACAATTTTTGCAAGCATGATTTCAAATACTTTCAACCCACTTGCGACCATCCTCAACCAGAATAAGTTGATGGAATCCAACTTTATAGACTGGAAAAGGACCTTGGATATTATCCTAACAGCTTCAGGATGCAGATATGTCCTTACCATACCCTCCCTTCCTGAGCCTGAGCTTCATGCACCTCAGTATGAAAATGACCTTTACACCGAATGGACAAAAGATAATGAGGTAGCCAGATGTTTTATACAAGCATCCATGTCTAGTGTTTTACAACACCAACATCAATCCTATAAGTCAGTATACAATATTATATCTAAGTTAAAGGAGATGTTTGCGGACCAGGTTAGACCTGCTAGGCAAGCTGCTATGAAAGTGCTGATAAACAATAAGATGGCTGAGGGAACCTCAGTACAAAAACATTTGTTGAAAATGAGTCTCGCACTAAATGAGTTAGATGTACTGGGTGTTACGATTGATAAAGAATCGCAGATTGACATGATCCTTCAATCACTACCAGATTCTTTCAATCATTTCGAGATCAATTATAATAAATTGGAAATGACCATAGCTGAGTTGTCTTGCTAGCTGGTAGTGACTGAGGAAATCATGAAGAAAGAGCAAAATTCCCTCATGACAGAAAAGTCATTTGCTAGGACCAAGCCAAAAGGCAAAAGACCGAGATAGCAAGAAGAAATCAGTCATCAAGGGTCCTAAGGTGGAGAATGGTTCTACTTGTAGTATGGCCAAGGCTAAGGGTACGGGAGTAAAAGGAAAATGTTTCCATTGTGGTAAGACAGGACATTGGAAAAAGAATTGTCCAGAATATCTGTCCAAAAAGAAGACCTCAGGTATGATTGAGTCACTTATTTTTTAAGTTAGTTTTGCAACTGGTACTTCAGAATCTTGGTGTATGGACTCCAGGGCAACTGATCACATATGTAATTCGTTGCAGGAGTTCAAGGAAACCAGGAGGTTCAATGACGGAGAAATCATTGTCAACCTAGGATCTGATGCTAAGGCAGAGGCTGTTTCAGTGGGAGTTATTACATTATGTTTTTCAAATGATAAATTGGTTTTGTCAGATACGTTATATGTACCGTCTTTACGTAGGAATTCAATTTCAGTTTCTAGTATGGTGAATAAGAGTTATTCTATTACTCTTGGTACTGAAATTGTCATAAAGAGATACGATACTTTTATGTATTTTGACAAGGTAATCAATGGAATTTATTTGTTAATCTCACAATGTATGAGATACATGATACTAAAACAATCAATAGACCGTCATTAAAGAGGAAATCACCTTCATCTGATCCAACAAAACTTTGGCACTTGAGGCTAGGTCATATAAACCTAAATAGGATTGACAGGCTAGTGAAAGATGGTATCTTGCCTCATTGGTGGTAGAACCAATGTCTGTCTGCGAGTCCTGTATGGAAGGTAAAATGACCAAAAGGCCCTTTTTCATCAAAGGGAAATAGGGCCAAAGATTTGTTGGAATTATTGTATACTGATGTGTGTGGACCCATTAATGTCAGGGCCAGAGGAGGATATCTTTCCGCTGATTTTATGGGATACTTATCAGAAAATGGGGTTTTATCCCAGTTGTCTGCTCCTGGTATGCCTCAACAGAATGTAGTAGCAGAAAGAAGGAACCAGACTCTTTTAGATATGATCAGGTCTATGCTGAGTTTCTCAGGATTACCTATATCCTTTTGGGGATACGCCTTGGATACTGCAATGTACATACTAAACCTCGTACCATCTAAGTCTATACCTAAGACTCCCTAGGAGTTGTGGTCCGGGCGAAAGCCTAGTCTACAACATTTACACATTTACGGTTGTCCGGCACATGTGCTAAAAGTTAAGACGGATCAGTTGGAAACAAAGTCGGAAGTATGCACGTTTGTAGAATGTCCTAAACGAACTAAAGGTTGGTTATTCTATAATCCCAGAGAGCAAAAAGTGCTGGTGAGCACCAATGTGGTTCTTCTGGAGGAAGATTATATGATGGACATGAAATCTTTAGAAAAGGTTATCTTGGAAGAAATTCAGAAAGAGATCAATTCCAAATCCAAATATGACCAAACTTGAAGAAAATTCACCCATACCTAATCCAGTAATTACACCAGTTCCTTGTCGTAGTGGGAGCATAATCAGGCCCCCTGATAGGTTCCCGTTCTTGGGAGAGTCTTACAAGGCAATCCCAAAAGAACTAGAACAAGATCCCTGTAACTATGATGAAGCAATTAATGACATAGATTCGGGATGTTCGCAAGATGCTATGAAAGTTGAGATGGAGTCTATGTACTCTAAGCAGGTCTGGACTGTCGCGACCTCGGACCGGGAAATCCCGAATCCGGGATCGGGGCTAATTAGTGAATGATGATGATTCATGATGATTATCTACATCCACAATATACAACTTATTTAATTTCCCACAGGTGTCCGCGGTGAGGATATCACAACCTTGCATGAATATTTCTTTTGAGTGCGGAAGCGTGTAGCAAATCAAATAGTTAACTATCCCTAATCATGCAAGCATTAACATCAAATATCAAAACTGTATCAGAATAAGCAATGATCTATAGCAAGTTTCCCAAAAGTTGTTAAAGTTACACAAAATATCATTTAGTTACATTCCCAAAATTAGAGGCCAACAAAGGCCAATATTACAAAATAATAACCCAAAAGAATGGTTAATAAGTTCTCCCTAAAATGTTACGCCTCTTGTAGCAACCCGATGTCTACATGACATCGTCAGCACGCCACTCAACTAGAGGTTGCAGCTCACCTGCCGCCTCCTCCGGCTCCTCCTCAAGGAAACCGGCAACGGGACCTGAGTACCAAAGCAAAGGATCAGACACGACGGTCTGGCAAGAGAGTAAGAAGATACAGCAACATATAATAGATGAAATATCTCGAAAAGCAAGGAAATCTGTTCAAGCAAGAACTCTCATAAAATAGATAAATCATTTGTTAGAAAAACATGTAAACAAGATAAAACTCATAGGGTATCCAAGGAATTAGGAACAAGCAAGATGGCGACCACACGAAGCTAAGTCCTCTATCACTAAGGTGATAGAGCAATAACTAGGCCCTGATCTCAGTCACTCGAGGTGAGGAGAAACAGGGGATCTCATATAATTACATATACATATACTATACATGACCACGGTAGCGAGCCGGGCATCGGGGACCACAGCAGCAATCTGCGGTATCGGGACAAGACCACGGTAATGACCGGGTAGCGGGATCCAAACTGCAGCTGGCGGGACAAAAGGGGGATCTCCAAGTCGGTGGATCAAACCAACGAGGTTATCCAAGCTTAGTGGTGCCGACTCATAGGTCAAATACAATCGAGACAATGCAAGTAAATCAAGTACAATATATAATCAAACGGGCGAGACGAGGGTGCTCAAGGGCACACTGACATATCATGTGGTGCAATGCACTTCGGGTCAAGTAACCATTTCATGTGTATAACAATGCTTCGGGGATAACAAGTCATGTAATGTAAATCTTGGAAATGAAGAATATAATGAACTATACCAATTCGGGAAAGATAATGGTTTTAAGATCTATTTGAGTGAATAGGGGTCCCGTATGTCGATTATGGAAATGACTTGGTACTCCTTGAGTTTGAAGACATTCCGGGCTCCTTATCCACTTTTACGATTTTCAAAACTTAAATTGAGCTTATGGATAGTACTAGATGCTATGATAGAAAAATCAAGACTATGAACGGTCCATCCTAAGTATGATGTCAACCCGGAACCATCGAGCAACCTACTCAGTCACCGAAAGGAATAGAATTCGCGATACCCAAGGAAATAGACTTTGCATTTAGGTATGAAGAAGATATCGTGTCGTTCCATCCCGTTCAAGATTGAAATAGTTTGAACTTCGATGCATCCGAACCAACCGTGAAGAGCATCGGCTCAAGACGCTCTCACATATGGTCAAGTGAGTCCGAGGAGGGTAGCCAAGGTCCACAAAAAAAAAATATCAAAACCCACTGTCCGAAATTTTGTCCTAGATATGAACAGAGTCTGATCGATCGGCTCAAAAAGCCTCTCAGTTAAAGACAGACCGATCGATTGGCCTGCACGCCCGATCGATCGGACCTGGGCGTGTAGCAGGTCCGGGACACTGATTTTTCTTCCCTTTTACCTTTCCTTCCAACACATCAACAACCACAAATAATTATAAACAAGATGACTTAAACACATGATTCCAAGACATTAAATGAGGCCATCAAGATGCATTAAGATCATTTATTTCAACCATGAAAAATCAATAAAAGCAATCAATGAAAGCATAAAAATCCATAAATGCTTCACCAAACCATTTGAAACTTAAAAACATCCAATCATTCATTTGCCTCAAGTCCAAGCTAGCTGAAATCAAGCCTCTATTCACTTCTATTACTCAAAGCCAATCTACAATCAAAAACCCCCCAAAACAAACCCTAAAATGGGTCAAACAATGAAATGACAAGGAAACCTTTCAATAATAAAGGTGGAGCTTCTCTAAGGCTATAGGAACACAAATCTAGAAGATGAAGAAGAACACTTACTTGTATGACCTTCAAATAAGAGAGGTATCTCAAAAGGAGTCTCAAAGTTGATGGATTCTTCTACGAAAGGTATCAAAGTGAAGCTTGCTAGATGAGGAAGAGATTGGTGATCTTCAATGCTTGATTGATGAACTATTGGTGTGGCTTGGAGATGAAGAAGCAAGAAGGAGAAGAAGTTGCAAGAAAAGCCCTAGGCTCAATAGTTGTGCTGGAACAATGGAGAGTGAGTGGAAATGGGGATGGGTTCTCCCTTTGTTAACAAGGGAGAGGTTGGGTCCCACAACTTAAGGAACTAATTTGGCTGAAATCATCTCTCTCAGGTCCTCGGATGAATTCGACGAAGAAGGAAGAAATGATCGTCGAAATATCTAGTTTCCAAAAAGTATATGTTTCGCGGGTTTCGGGAATATCAAGTTTTGGGTACAGATTTTGTGTGCAATGACTGTTTTACCCTCAAGGCTATGAAATCGGGTTTCGGGATCTCAAACGGAATCGGGATCAACATGAAAGTTGTAGGGATCATCAGAACGAGTAAAATGGGATTACAATGATGAATGTAAAAACCTCCGATAAAATCCTCAAACATATGCAATGTCATGAAAAGGAACCCCCAAAGGGCCCTACTAACACAGAGCAAATCAAAATCCCCAAAACTATATCAAAAGCTATTCCAAACCCAACTTAGCCAAAAACACTAATCAAGCTTAGCACTAACACACAACTTAATTAGCACTAATCGGGTTCACTCGGGTCGGGGTCTTACATCCTCCACCCCTTAGGGCATTTGGTCCTCTAAATGAAACATAAGACTCACCTCTGGTAGAAGATGTGGGTACTTCTTCTGCACTTGATCTCGTAATTCCCATGTGGCCTCTTCCGGTCCATGATTCTCCCACAATACCTTCACCCACTGAATAGTCTGAGTCCTCAACTCTTGTTCCTTTGTGTCGATGATCTCAACGGGCTTCTCTACATAGGTAGCATCCTCTCTGATCTCTAATGGTTCATGCCGAAGTACATGCGAAGGATCGAGAACATACTTCTTCAACATAGACACATGGAAGACATTGTGTACACTAGATAGCTCAGGTGGTAAGGCCAATCTATAGGTCACGTCACCGATCTTGCTCACAATGTCATACGGTCCAATGTATCTCCGTGATAGCTTGCCCTTCTGTCCAAAGCTCAATGTTCCCCTTGTAGGTGACACTTTCAAGAAGACCTTGTCTCCTTCCTTAAACTGTAGATCTCTGCGATGGGAGTCTGCATAGCTCTTTTGTCTACTCCGGGACACTTTCAGACGCTCTTGAATCAACTTAATCTTGTCGCTGGTCTCACTAACCATAGTCGGTCCATGGAAACTGCGAGTGCCGACTTCTTCCCAACAAACAGGTGTCCTACACCTTCTGCCATACAAAGCCTCAAAAGGAGCCATCCCGATGCTCGAGTGGTAGCTGTTGTTGTAAGCGAACTCACACAACAGTAGAGTCTCATCCCACTGAGTCTTGAAGTCTAACACACAAGCACGGAGCATATCCTCAAGAGTCTGAATCGTCCTCTCTGACTGGCCATCTGTCTGAGGGTGATAAGCTGTGCTAAACTGTAATCTTGTACCCATAGACTCGTGCAATGTCTTCCAGATGCTCGAGACAAATCTGCTGTCTCTGTCAGATGTGATAGAAACTGGCTGCCCATGACGACTGACAATCTCGCTGACAAACAACTCTGCCAAAGGTAGCATGTGCATCTTCTTCCCTGTCTTCATAGCAAGGAAATGCGCTGACTTGGTGAGACGGTCCACAATGACCCAAATCGCATCGTTGCCTCTACTAGTTCTCGGTAATCCCAAAATAAAGTCCATAATAATGTGCTCCCACTTCCATTCCGGAATTTCTAACGGTTGCAACAACCCTGGAGGCCTCTGATGCTCTGCCTTAATCAACTGACAGGTCATGCAACGGGAGACAAACGCTGCAATCTCTCTCTTCATATTGTTCCACCAAAATCTGCCCTTCAAGTTCTGATACATCTTTGTGCTGCCCGGATGCATAGAGTACTTTGTGCTATGAGCCTCAGTCATTATGTCGTTCCTCAAATCTTCAATGTTAGGCACACACAGACGGTCACGGTAGTACAAAACTCCATCAACAACGCGAAAGTCAGGACGTTCTGCTATGTGTTCTGAAATCTTAACCAACTCTGGATCTTGCAACTGACTATCCTTGATCTTCTGAATGAAAGAAGGTTCTGACACCGCCATGTTAGCTAACAAAACACCCTTCCTTAGAGGCTGTAAGTCTAAACTCAACTCTTCAAACTGCTCAAAAATACAAGTGCCACTTAGGTTCGCCAAGCCTACTGATTTCCTACTCAAGGCATCTACAACTACATTAGCCTTCCCCGGGTGGTACTTGATTGGAAAATCATAGTCCTTGATATATTCCATCCATCTTCTCTGCCTCATGTTCAAATCCTTCTGTGAAAACAAGTACTGTAAACTGCGGTGGTCGGAGTGGACTTCGAACTGCTCTCCATAGAGGTAATGTCTCCACATCTTCAATGCGAACACAACCGCTACTAACTCCAGGTCATGGGTGGCATAGTTCTTCTCGTGCTCTTTCAACTGTCGAGATCCATAAGCAATCACTTTTCCTTCCTTCATCAACACACAACCGAGTCCGACATTCGAAGCATCGGTAAAAATGGTAAAACCGCCGCTCCCGGATGGCAAAGTAAGGACTGGTGCTGTAGTCAATCTCTTCTTTAGCTCTTGGAAACTCTCTTCACACTGCTCTGTCCACACATATGGTGCATTTTTCCTTGTCAACTTCGTCAAAGGTGACGCAATCGACGAAAAACCTTGCACAAACCTCCAATAATAACCTGCCAATCCCAGAAAACTCCTGATTTCTGCCACATTCTTCGGTCTTTCCCAATTCACTACTGCTTCAATCTTGGACGGATCCACTGACAATCCTTCTCTTGAGATAATGTGTCCCAAAAATGCTACTTGGTCTAGCCAAAATTCACACTTGTTAAGCTTTGCATACAGCTGATTCTCTCTCAAGAGTTGCAATGCAATCCTCAAATGCTCTTCATGCTCTTCCTTGGTCTTGGAGTACACCAAAATGTCATCAATAAATACTACCACAAATTGATCTAGGTACTCTGCAAATATCTTGTTCATCAATGCCATGAACACTGCCGGTGCATTAGTCAACCCAAATGGCATCACTAGGAACTCATAGTGGCCATATCTCGTCCGGAAAGCTGTTTTCAACACATCTGCTTCTCTAACTCTCAGCTGATGGTAACCGGATCTCAAGTCAATCTTCGAAAAGAATGATGCACCTTGCAACTGATCAAACAATTCATCTATTCTTGGTAATGGATACTTGTTCTTGATGGTCACTTGGTTCAATCTTCTGTAATCTATACACATCCTCATCGAACCATCCTTCTTCTTAACAAACAACACTGGAGCTCCCCATGGTGAAACACTCGGTCTCACAAAACCTTTGTCCAATAACTCTTGTAACTGGGTCTTCAATTCCCCCAACTCTGCTGGAGCCATCCTATATGGTGCAATAGATATCGGAGCGGTCCCTGGTAGCAACTCGATAGTGAAATCAATCTCTCTCATGGGTGGCAAACCTGGAATCTCCTCCGGAAAAACATCCGGGAATTCCCAAACAATTGGGATCTCCTCCACCCCTTGGGACCGTTTATCCTCCGTGATAAACGCTAAATAAGCTTCACAACCACTTCTCAAAAGTCTGTCAGCCTTCAACGCTGAAACCAACCCTGCACGAGGATTCCTCCTCTCTCCCTGAAACGACACTCCTGCTGGTGTCTCAACCAACTTGAAAGTAAGGGTCTTATGGAACCAATCCATTGTGGCATGGTACCCTGCCAGCCAATCCATCCCTAGGATGACATCATAATCAAACATCTCCAAAGAAATGAGATCTTCGGTTAAAACCACTTCTCCTATCTGGACTGTGCAACTAGGATAAAAGGTTTTACAAACAACTTGTTTACCTACTGGGGTTGCCACAGTCAAAATGAACTCCAGTTCTATAGCATGCATATCAATCAACTTAGCAAACTTATGGGACACGAAAGAATGTGTAGAGCCAGGGTCAAACAAAATCATAGCTTTAATCCCACAAACAAGAAGTGTACCTTCCACTACATTACCCGCTGCCTCAGCATCCACTCTATTGACTCCGTAGACTTGGCCTCGCTGTTGGGGCCTATTCTGTGCCTGCTGTGGCCTGCCTTGGGGTGCATTCCTATGCTGCTGAGGTGCACGCTGATTTGGGTTCTGTCCCTGCTGACGAGCTTGTTGTTGTTGTTGTGGTCTATGCTGCTGCTGCTGTGGTGCTTGCTGCTGAAGTGGCCTAGGCTGGTTTTGGACAACCAATGCATGTTGTGGTGGTGGACGTTGTGGCCCTTGCTGCTGCTGCTGATTCTGTCTGTTCTGCCTTGGGCAATCTCTCATCTGGTGGGCCATGGAGCCACATCTGAAACATGCTCCTGTCAAGGTACGACATTGTGCACTCTCATGGTTCTTCCCACAATGGGTACAAACCAATGGACCCTGAGCATTTGGTTCTGTCCTCTATCTCTTGTTCTGATGGTTCCTTTGCTGGTGGTTCTGTTGTTGCTGAGCTTGTCCCTTGCCTTGCACTTTGAGGATTTTGTTGTGGAAGTTCTCAAATTTGTAGGCCCTCTTCACTGCTTCATCAAAAGTTACCGGTGGCACCACTCCGGTGGCATCTCTCTCAATGAAGGGATTGAGTCCCTCAAAGAATTTAGCAATTTTCTTCTCAACGGTATCCACCAACTCCGGGGCATACCTAGACAATCTCTCAAACTTTGTGAGGTATTCGAGGACTGTCATGCTCCTTTGCACCAACTGCTGAAACTCTATAGCCTTTTGCTTCTTGACGTGGGCGGGGACATATTTGTCATGAAACTGTCTCTTCAAGTTTGCCCACACTTCTGCATCAGCCATGGTTCTATATTCTTCTCTTACCGTCTTCCACCATCTATCTGTTGTGCCAACAAAAAGGGATGACGCTAGCTTCACTCTATCGCTTCCCGTACACTGAAAGATCTCAAAGATGTTCTCGGTGTGTTCCAACCAGTCATCTGCAGCTAGTGGGTCTTCTTCCCCAAGGAATTCCTTCGGAGCTCTTTTCCTGAACCGTTCAAACAAGGCATTGGGGTCATGTTGTCTTTGGTTTATGACTATAGCTGGTTGAGGTTGAACTGGATCTGGTCTTCTTTGCAAGACCTCAAGCAATTGCCTCTGCATTTCTTGCATTTCCCTAGCATGGTCTTCTTCCCTCTTGAGCATTTGTTCTGGCAGTCTGGCCTGGTTTTCATTGGCTTGACGTTGTTGGTCAAGCATGGCTCTCATCATATCTTGAAATTGGTTAGGTGGATTGTTCTCCACTATATCCTCTTCTAGGGGCCATGTATGATCACTATTTCTTGCAGTAGGGTTGCCATTCAACGGTCTCTTACGTGGAGGCATGATGCTGCAAAACAAATGGTTAGCACATAATAATCCAATAAAGGGTCACACATTGCTCACACGATACTAGCTAACGAAAGATCTAACGGATCCTCGCCACGTCCTTAGGATTTCTAGTTTCTTTTAATTGCTTGAAACACGTCTCGCTCTGATACCAGTCTGTCGCGGCCCCGGACCGGGAAATCCCGAATCCGGGATCGGGGCTAATTAGTGAATGATGATGATTCATGATGATTATCTACATCCACAATATACAACTTATTTAATTTCCCACAGGTGTCCGCGGTGAGGATATCACAACCTTGCATGAATATTTCTTTTGAGTGCGGAAGCGTGTAGCAAATCAAATAGATAACTATCCCTAATCATGCAAGCATTAACATCAAATATCAAAACTGTATCAGAATGAGCAATGATCTATAGCAAGTTTCCCAAAAGTTGTTAAAGTTAGACAAAATATCATTTAGTTACATTCCCAAAATTAGAGGCCAACAAAGGCCAATATTACAAAATAATAACCCAAAAGAATGGTTAATAAGTTCTCCCCAAAATGTTACGCCTCTTGTAGCAACCCGATGTCTACATGACATCGTCAGCACGCCACTCAACTAGAGGTTGCAACTCACCTGCCGCCTCCTCCGGCTCCTCCTCAAGGAAATCGGCAACGGGACCTGAGTACCAAAGCAAAGGATCAGACACGACGGTCTGGCAAGAGAGTAAGAAGATACAGCAACATATAATAGATGAAATATCTCGAAAAGCAAGGAAATCTGTTCAAGCAAGAACTCTCATAAAATAGATAAATCATTTGTTAGAAAAACATGTAAACAAGATAAAACTCATAGGGTATCCAAGGAATCAGGAACAAGCAAGATGGCGACCACACGAAGCTAAGTCCTCTATCACTAAGGTGATAGAGCAATAACTAGGCCCTGATCTCAGTCACTCGAGGTGAGGAGAAACAGGGGATCTCATATAATTACATATACATATACTATACATGACCACGGTAGCGAGCTGGGCATCGGGGACCAGAGTAGCAATCTGCGGTATCGGGACAAGACCACGGTAATGACCGGGTAGCGGGATCCAAACTGCAGCTGGCGGGACAAAAGGGGGATCTCCAAGTCGGTGGATCAAACCAACGAGGTTATCCAAGCTTAGTGGTGCCGACTCATAGGTCAAATACAATCGAGACAATGCAAGTAAATCAAGTACAATATATAATCAAACGGGCGAGACGAGGGTGCTTAAGGGCACACTGACATATCATGTGGTGCAATGCACTTCGGGTCAAGTAACCATTTCAAGTGTATAACAATGCTTCGGGGATAACAAGTCATGTAATGTAAATCTTGGAAATGAAGAATATAATGAACTATACCAATTCGGGAAAGATAATGGTTTTAAGATCTATTTGAGTGATTAGGGGTCCCGTATGTCGATTATGGAAATGACTTGGTACTCCTTGAGTTTGAAGACATTCCGGGCTCCTTATCCACTTTTACGATTTTCAAAACTTAAATTGAGCTTATGGATAGTACTAGATGCTATGATAGAAAAATCAAGACTATGAACGGTCCATCCTAAGTATGATGTCAACCCGGAACCATCGAGCAACCTACTCAGTCACTGAAAGGAATAGAATTCGCGATACCCAAGGAAATAGACTTTGCATTTAGGTATGAAGAAGATATCGTGTCGTTCCATCCCGTTCAAGATTGAAATAGTTTGAACTTCGATGCATCCGAACCAACCGTGAAGAGCATCGGCTCAAGACGCTCTCACATATGGTCAAGTGAGTCCGAGGAGGGTAGCCAAGGTCCACAAAAAAAAAATATCAAAACCCACTGTCCGAAATTTTGTCCCAGATATGAACAGAGTCTGATCGATCGGCTCAAAAAGCCTCTCAGTTAAAGACAGACCGATCGATCGGCCTGCACGCCCGATCGATCGGACCTGGGCGTGTAGCAGGTCCGGGACACTGATTTTTCTTCCCTTTTACCTTTCCTTCCAACACATCAACAACCACAAATAACTATAAACAAGATGACTTAAACACATGATTCCAAGACATTAAATGAGGCCATCAAGATGCATTAAGATCATTTATTTCAACCATGAAAAATCAATAAAAGCAATCAATGAAAGCATAAAAATCCATAAATGCTTCACCAAACCATTTGAAACTTAAAAACATCCAATCATTCATTTGCCTCAAGTCCAAGCTAGCTGAAATCAAGCCTCTATTCACTTCTATTACTCAAAGCCAATCTACAATCAAAAACCCCCCAAAACAAACCCTAAAATGGGTCAAACAATGAAATGACAAGGAAACCTTTCAATAATAAAGGTGGAGCTTCTCTAAGGCTATAGGAACACAAATCTAGAAGATGAAGAAGAACACTTACTTGTATGACCTTCAAATGAAGAGAGGTATCTCAAAAGGAGTCTCAAAGTTGATGGATTCTTCTACGAAAGGTATCAAAGTGAAGCTTGCTAGATGAGGAAGAGATTGGTGATCTTCAATGCTTGATTGATGAACTATTGGTGTGGCTTGGAGATGAAGAAGCAAGAAGGAGAAGAAGTTGCAAGAAAAGCCCTAGGCTCAATAGTTGTGCTGGAACAATGGAGAGTGAGTGGAAATGGGGATGGGTTCTCCCTTTGTTAACAAGGGAGAGGTTGGGTCCCACAACTTAAGGAACTAATTTGGCTGAAATCATCTCTCTCAGGTCCTCGGATGAATTCGACGAAGAAGGAAGAAATGATCGTCGAAATATCTAGTTTCCAAAAAGTATATGTTTCGCGGGTTTCGGGAATATCAAGTTTTGGGTACAGATTTTGTGTGCAATGACTGTTTTACCCTCAAGGCTATGAAATCGAGTTTCGGGATCTCAAACGGAATCGGGATCAACATGAAAGTTGTAGGGATCATCAGAACGAGTAAAACGGGATTACAATCATGAATGTAAAAACCTCCGATAAAATCCTCAAACATATGCAATGTCATGAAAAGGAACCCCCAAAGGGCCCTACTAACACACAGCAAATCAATCCCCAAAACTATATCAAAAGCTATTCCAAACCCAACTTAGCCAAAAACACTAATCAAGCTTAGCACTAACACGCAACTTAATTAGCACTAATCGGGTTCACTCGGGTCGGGGTCTTACATGGACACTTGTGGACTTGCCTGCCAATATCAAACTTATTGGGTGCAAGTGAGTGTACAAGAGAAACAGAGGACCAAATGGAAGAGTTGAGACCTTTAAAGGTTAGGCTTGTTGCGAAAGGATATGCTCAGAAAGAAGATATCAATTATGAGGAAACCTTCTCGCCGGTAGCCATGCTCAAGTCCATCCGGATACTCTTATCCATTGCGGCTCATCTCGATTACGAGATTTGGAAAATGGATGTCAAGACGGCGTTTCTCAACGGCCATCTTGAGGAAGACATCTATATGGTGCAGCCAGACGGTTTTATAGCTAAACAACCAAGAGCAAAGAGTTTGCAACATGCAGATGTCCATTTATGGACTGAAGCATGCATCCCGAACCTAGAACATTCTTTTTGACTAAGCAATCAAGTCAATTGATTTTGTCAAAATCCGGATGAGTCATGAGTGTACATGAAAAGTAAAGGAGGCAGGGTAATTTTTCTAGTCGACGACATCCTTCTCCTAGAGAGTGGTATTTAGATGTTGTCAATAGTAAAAGGTTTAGTTGGCTAAGACTTTTGATATGAAGGACTTGGGAGAAGCCAACCACATCCTAGGGATCAAACTACATTGAGACCAGATAAATAGGATGATAGGCTTATCCCAATATGCGTACATAGATAAGGTGTTGGTACGATTTTCTATGCAAGACGCCAAGAAGGGTATTACACCTTTTAGGCATGGAGTGCACCTTTCCAAGGATCAGTGTCCGCAGACACCTGAGGAAAATGAGCAGTTGAGGTCGATACCGTACGCTTCGGGTGTTAGTAGCCTCATGTATGTTATGCTATATACTGTACCAGATATCTGTCATGCATTGGGCTTAGTCAGCAGATATCAGTCTAACCCAGGTCCTAACCATTGGACTGCTATAAGATGTGTTCTCAAATCCTTGAGAAGGACTAAATAACACATGTTGATTTATGGCAGTAATGAGTCTGCTACATAGATACTGACTTCCAGTCAAATAAGGATTCCAAGAAATCAACTTCTGGGTATGTGTTTATACTGTAGCTGCTTGAGAAGCAGCTAAAGAAGCAGATTGGCTCAATAGATTCCTTATGGAACTTGGAGTGGTGCTTTTGGCAGGACAGCCACTCATAGTTTACTGTGATAACAGCAGGGCAGTCGATAAGTCCAAGGACCCCATAAGCCAAAAGCATGTACAGAGGTTATAACAAATGGTGAGAGAGATTGGGCAGAGAGGTGATACTGCTATCACCGAGATACACTCTGCAGACAATCTGGGAGATCCCTTTACTAAGCCTTTGAGGACCAAAGTCTTTGGGCAGTAAGTAGATGGGATCTGCATGAGATGCAACCCTGACTGGCATTAAGCCCAAGTGGGAGATTGTTAGTTTTATGGTCTCAATACCAGTATATAATGAATAAATTGATTAATTTCTTTATTTATCAATATATATATTATTGTTTTCCTTTCATGAGATGAATGGTGTTTAATTACTTGTTTGCACATAACTAATACGAATGACATAATGGTTCATGAGATGAACCGGAGTCCACAAGTATACTAGATGTAATACATGTGTATGGATGAGATCCACATACAGGAGACATGTATTGCAAATCTTATACTTAAATATCTTCACAACCAGTGATGAGATTGGGCATCTCATCTGACAAGGTTTCAGCACTTTGATCACAATGAGATAGTGTGATTTGTCTCGATCATCGGAATATAAGATTCTGGATCATGGTGCTGGTACATTGGATGTATTGAAGGACCATGAGAAGCACCTTATATACATTGTCTTTACTTTAAGGTCTGCTCTCATAATTCCCTAGCAATAGGCTCATAATCCTGAGACATTAATGAACTCAAGTTTATATCTATTCATTTGCTTTGAGTCACCAATGAGTGAGGCTAATTGTAGGTCAACACCTCGGTGATTTGGGTACGTAGTAGTAGAGCTATGGTAACATTCAATGGTCAAGATGGAATCTATCTTTAATATCCCCTTGTGCCAATTAATGGATTTATCATTGGTAAGTGCGCACCCATTCCAATTAATAGTTAATTGGATCGGTATCAAATGATCACTATAATTAATTAGGGCTCAAGGATAATAAGATATGGATCTCTTTTGGTGGACAGGTCCAATTGATCCATGGATATAGATGGAGGGTCCTACTTGTGGTTATTGGGAAGTTTAGGGTCTTCATTGTAATATATTCCTAAGACTGGAGTGCAATTGCATTTATATAGTGGAGTTATTTGCAATTAACTGTGGGTCTGGATTGCACATGAGATGTGGGGTCGCGTGTCCCAGTTGGAGCCAACTTTCTAAGGAATCCTAGTGGTCCCCACGCTAGCCCAAGTTATTAGAAAGATACTAATTATAGTAGAACTCTAAAAGGAAATAGAAAGTTACTATTTCTATTTGAAGTGAGACTTCTAATAGTGATAATAATAAGTTGCTAATTATTAATGGAAGTGAGACTTCTATTTTAATTAGTAAAAGAGGAAATTACTAATCATATTAGAAGTAAAACTTCTAATTGTGATTTAGTAAGCAACTAATTGTTTTGGAATTAAGACTTTTATTTCAATTAGTTAGAGGAGGTTACTTAAGTGCTTTAAAAAAGAGAGAGAGAGGAGGGTTGGACGCCCCTAATGCAAGAATTCCACCTAGGGATTCACGCCCATCATCTCTCTTCCTCTCTTGTGCAAGTTGTTGCACATATCTTCCCTCTTCTAGTTCTCTTCTCTTCCTCCTCTAGTTCCTTGGAGTTACTAGTTGGTTTTCTCATTGAGATTCCACCATCTTCTTGAGAAAAGAGAATCTGATACGGATCACAGCGTGGAAGATCAAAGGGTGTTGGAGATTCTGATTTGATTAAGTGAAAGTGTTCATCATCAAAGAAAGAAATCAACTTCTCCATTAGAGCACTACAAAGCTCCAAAGGTATAATCTACATCCTTGTTTGTTGTAGATTTCGTGGTTGCATGTTTAGGTGTTGTTTTCTATCTTCTAGATAGGATATATTGATGTACATGATTTATGAGTTTGAGGGATTGCATCCTGGATTGGGTTTGTTGCCTTCTAGATAGTTGATCCCTGCATCAAGTGGGTCAAAAGTTTTTGAAACCTATCTGAATGGCCCACCTATTTTCCAACAGAAATTGATGCATACCCGAAACTGTCTGTATGATGAAATCGAGGCCTGCATCCAAAAGATCTTGCTCTGGGTGATCAAAAGGCCATACATCGCTCGTTAAAAATCCAAATTAGACTTAAAACCACAAAAGGTAATCAAGGGCACTGCAATGCTCTTGCTACAGCAAAAAATAGATAGTTTAAGCAATTTATCCCCTGAGTTGGAATGAGAAACCACACTTTTCGTACGGGCATATTTCTTTAATGGATGCATGACGAGAGAGCATCGATGGTTGCCGATGAGAGATGATAGTTCCGAACTCAATGATTGGGTGAAGCCGGAGAGGAAGAGGAAAACAGAGAGCATACTCAAATCATGTCGTGCAGGGAGGGCGAGACGAAAGGAGAGAGGAGGGAGGGGAGAGAGCATGTAAAGAGGAAAAGAGAGGAGCACGCGGGAGATGAACATCTAGATGGAATATGACAACAGTGGATTCAAGGGTGGGTGATAGAGACAAGAACGCTGATCGTTCGAATAGGGATGGGAGGAGGCGTGTGAATTCCGTATACGAACACCGAAATGGGTGTTTTGGTGCATTTGTAATTAAATCCATCTCATAAAAGTTTAATGACAATTATTTGGTGCAATACTAAAAAAAAATCTAAAATTTAAACGGGGTTGGAATTGAGACCCAAAAACGGAAAATCAATATCCGCACTAATCCACACCATAAGACAATATAATGTGAGACCGAATGAAGCAGCAAAACAAACAGAAACAACACAACAACCCGGTTGGATGAAAACATCAAAAAGAGACAACATGAGCCTGTGCCAAGGCATAACGGCACATTTTCATGTTATATAGCAACATCTTGGTAGCTGCTCTTCTTCACCAGACTACTACCAGAGTAGTCCCATTACCAAGGCTATCCAGTGAAAGATAATGCATATCAGGTCTGGAAAGAGATATACATGGCTGATTTGTGCTAAACCAGAGTTTTAAAAACTTAAAAACAGATTTGAAATCAGCCATTAAACCATGCATTAAAACCCATGAAATCATGACCAACATGTTCCTAAATCAAGGAGTAGATAGTAATCTATTACCTTGATGATTTGTGTGCTCTGAAACTTTGAAAAGAGAAGCTTTAAGGCTCTGAAATCCTCCTGCAATCTACAACCCAGGTGCAGGAATTTTGTGCAGATTTCTTCCTTTGGTCTTCTCTCCTATTCCACTTCCAAATCTGATTGGTAGTGATGGTGGGATCAAATAATGGAGTCCTAAGAATGGATTTCTGAATCACTCTTTGTGGAATAATTAGTTGCTGGTCTTCTCTCTCCAGGAAGAAGAAGAGGGCAGCAAGATGGCTTGGGCGTGAGTTGTGTGTATATTCCTCTTGGACGGCCAAGGGGATTATATAGGGATTCACGCCCCTTGGGTTTCATTCCAGCCATACTAGGGTTTTTAATCCATGTTGCACGCCCAAGGGAGTCCTTCCTAATTAATGAGATTCCATTAAGGAATCCTCTTTCTAATAGGAATGACCTTTCCCAAAAGAATTAGCAACTAATCCTCTTGGTTGTGCAACACTTACTAATTTAGGAAACTAAAATTAGTAACCCTTAATAATAGGAATTCTTACCCAAAGAGGAGTCTTACCTTCCAAGTAAAGATACTTAATCAAACTTGGAAACCTCACACAATTGTCCCCACATGTGGCTGGCCCACAAAGTAGCTAAACACACCATGGCCCACATGTTAATAATTTAGCTAGAGTTAAATTTATGTATGCCCATAAGAGCCTATTAGAATTTAAACTCAAAATTATTCTTCCACAAAAATAATTCAATCACATATCATCTAATTAGGAAACCATGCCAAAATAGGAAAGTGGCTAGAAGAGGGACCAAAAGACATATTTGCCCTTGGCTCCCAAAATGACCAAAATGTCCATGCTAACCCCATAGCAACATTAAGATCATTTTAACCCTAACTCATTCCACTAAAGAGTTATGGTTGCACTCCAGGGACAAATATTAAATTCAAATTAAGCTCATCATAAATAGACGATAGTCTTCGACCTACCAAGCACAATGACCACAATGCCCCTCTATGTAACATCCATAATCAAGTAGGTTAACCGATGTACTATCTACCTTCTTGATTACATCTCAACCTTAGAACTTCATACCCTTGACCTAATCATCATCCGGATATCATTCTCTTGATCCAGGGAGCGACCCACAAGTTCAATATCCATATGGAACATCCATATACTAAGATCTTAGATTATGATGATTAATCGGATAATTCTAAGGGGACGATCATTCCATCTCCCGATGGCATAGATTCCATATTGCATTTGCACGTCCCAACTAATCAAGCCCGAGCACCCAAAACACAGAGCTGTTGGCCCATGTACAGGATCTCACCCACAGTGAATTAAAGCACAAGAACTTGACTTCGTCAGTTCATCCACAAATGCTCAAGATTAAGAGCACTGGTCACTCAGTAGCAAGAGGTGATTTGATCTCTCTCTGCGATAGTACTATTTTAGAGATCACACCTACAGATGGTCCGGTTCAATGCATGACACATGCACCAATGAGATAAATCCGGGAAAGACCTCCCGTGACTAAGGTAAGTCACCCTGAACATAGGAGAGTTTCTCATTATAACTTATACCAAGATGAAGTGCCCAACTCCACCTTTCAGTTATGAACATATTAGTTGTTTCCAGTATCCATGACTCAGACCTTTTTGTGTGCAGCCACTGCACACCTAAGTCATTTACTTGAAAACAATGGGCCTTATACAACCATACATATACACAAGTAATAAGAGAAAGATGTCATTCCATTAAATAACCAATAAATATCCAGTTACAGAGATGAAAGTGCAGTCAGTGGGCTTTAGGGCATACACCAATCCCAACAATCTCCCACTTGCACTAAAGATCACTGCGACCTAACCTAACTCCCATAGACTCAATATGTGAAGAAAACACTTTCTCAGTAAGAGTCTTAGTAAATGGGTCAGCTAAGTTATCTGCTGAGGCAATCTGCTCTACCAGCTAAGAATGTACTGCTTCCATGGTATAGCCCCTCCTGATTGAGTAAAGACGTATCCCGAGGTAGACTTTCTGCTATCTACATCCGTCTGGAAATCAGAATCTGTATACGCCTGTGGCGTTAGATCATCTGCTTGGTAGGTTAGCATATAATCTTTCGTTCTCCGAAGATACTTGAATATATGCTTAACTGCTGTCCAGTGCATTGGTCCAGGGTTTGACTGATATCTACTAACCATGCCAACGGCAAAGCAGATATCTGGTCTAGTACACAACATTGCATACATGAGGCTTCCAACAGCTGAAGCATATGGTACTCTACTCATGCTTTCTATCTCCTCGGGTGTCTTCGGACATTGATTCCGAGATAGTGGTACTCCATGTCTAGAAGGTAGCAAGCCCTTCTTGGAGTCATGCATGTTATACTTGACCAATATCTTCTCAATATACGAAGATTGTGATAAGGCTAACATCTTGTTCTTGCGATCTCACATAAGCTTGATCCCTAAGACATAGCTTGCCTCACCTAAATTCTTCATCTGAAATTGAGATGATAACCAAACCTTTGTAGACGACATCATGCCAACATCATTTCCAATGAGTAATATGTCATCCACATACAGGACTAAAAATGCAACTGCGTTTCCACTCCCTTTCTTATACACGCATGGTTCATCAATGTTTTTGATCAAAGCCAAAGGACTTGACTGCCTGATTAAACTTGATGTTCCATGCCCTAGATGCTTGCTTAAGTCCATAAATGGACTTCTTAAGCTTACAGACCATGTTCTCTTGGCCACCAGCAATGAATCCCTCTGGTTGCATCATATAGATGCATTCGTCAAGACTTCCATTAAGGAAAGCTGTCTTGACATCCATCTGCCATATCTCGTAGTCATAATGACATGCAATGACATCCATCTAGCTTGGTAGCTTTGTCATTCAGTACATAGGCTGGACAACCCCAAATGTGGATATGTCTTAAACTAGGTTTTCGACCTGTCCACATTTCTTGAGGTGTCCTAGGTACTGATTTAGAAGGTACCAGAATCAAAATGTATGCTGCTGCTTCTAGGGCATATCCCCAAAATGATATGGGTAGGGTTGCATGACTCATCATGGACCTTACCATATCTAGAAGGGTACGATTTCTTCTCTCCGCTACACCATTTTGCTGGGGTGTACCCGGTGCAGACAACTGAGACACAATCCCATGTTGTGTGAGGTACTCCTTGAACTCACCTAGGAGGTACTCGCCACCTCGATCAGATCGAAGAGCTTTGATATATTTCCCTAGTTGTAGCTCCGCCTCAGCCTTGAATTGTTTGAACTTATCAAACGCTTCAGACTTGCGTCGCATTAGGTACACATATCCATACCTAGAGTAATCATCGGTGAAGGTGATGAAATACTCATAACCTCCTCTAGCTAGTTTGTTCATAGGACCACACACATCAGTGTGAACCAATTCTAACAACTCCTTTGACCTTAGTCCCTTCGCAGAGAATGACCTTTTGGTCATCTTTCCCATGAGACATGATTCATACTGAGGTAAAGGTTCGAGATCCAATGAGCTCAAAGGCCCATCCTCCACCAACCTCTGAATCCGTTTTAGGTTAATGTGACCCAAACGTAAGTGCCAAAGATAAGTGTCATTGGTCGAAGATACCTTCCTCTTTAGGGAAGTTGAGCTTTCTAGTTGTACATTGTGCAGTGAGGGAGCAATAGGATATATATAAAATAAGTTATCATGCATTCTACCGGAACATATAATATTTCCATCTCCACCGATATCAACACCAGAATGGAAAGAAACTGAATAATTAAATTCAATGAGTCTGGAAACTGAAATTAAATTCTTCCTTATGTCTGGAACATAGATAACATTATTTAAAACTAATATCCTATTTTGCGGAAAATATAAGGTAACTGCTCCCACTGCAACAACCCATATCTTTGCTCCATTTCCAACTCTAAGATCAAATTCTCCTTTCTCAAGCCTTTTCATTATCTGAAACCTCTGCAATGAATTGCATATGTGATTAGTGGCTCCAGAGTCTACTATCCATGAATCAGTAGAATCAACCACATGACAGGTTTCAATGTAATAGGAAGGAGATATACCTTTCTTATCAGAGCCTAGGAGCTTGGGACAATCTTTCTTCCAGTGACCTTTAAGGCCGCACTTGAAGCATTTCCCTTTGGGCTTTTCTCCTGTGCCTTTGTCCTTCTTACCAGCATTGCCCTTTTTCTGCCCTTTTCCCTTACCCTGCTTCTTCTCGAACTTTTTCCCTTTCGGGTTCAGTTTAGAGGAAGACTGGGAAAAATGAGCTTGGCCTTTAGGCTTCATGATGGCCTCTGCCGCCTGGAGTTCTTTCATTAACTCAGAGAGAGTCATGTCCAACTTGCTCATGTTGAAGTTGAGCTTGAACTGGTTGAAAGACTCCGGTAGAGTTTCTAGAATCATATCAGTCTGACTCCCCGCATCAATCTCAGCCCCAAGGATCTCAGCTTCATTGAAACAATCCATCATCTTGAGCATATGCTCTCTGACAGGTGTTCCCTCAGCCATCCTGGTATTCATAATTGTCCTTAAAGCAGCTTGCCTAGCTGGCCTGCTTTTGTCTGCGAACATCTCAGACAAGGACAACATGATATCTGCAGCTGTGTCCATTTGCTCATGCTGCGTTTGCAACACGTTGGACATGGAAGCAAGCATATAACATTTGGCCATGCTATTAGCCTTTTTCCATTTCTTTTCAGCCTCTAGCTGGTCATCTGTAGAATAATCATCAATGAAAGGACAGGGTTCCGACATAACATACTTGTACTCCTCAGCGGTGAGTACTATGTTCAGGTTTCTTTTCCAGTCTACGTAATTAGGGCCAGTCAATTTGTTCTCACGCAGAATACTCATCAATGGGCTAAAAGAGTCCTTCCCCATCTCTCTGGATATATAACAGGTTTATAATTAGACAGGCAGTATATATGTAACATGTATATGGTGCTTGTAATAAAAGGAAAAACATGCACAAGTCTTTTTACATTATTTCACCCTAAAATAATGTATCAGTGTCTCAACCTCCTCATAGACCCTCCATCGAAGGGATGGCCGAGCCTACAGTAACGTTGAGTTAAGGTCTGCTTATTTGGATCATCACTGTCTGGATACGCATACCCAGTGATGGTCCAATCACTGATTGGTTTGGCCTCATATGACAAATAACACTAACTCCTAGGGAGAGGTTATTACCGTCTTATGTCAAGTGTATTACCATCTCTTATGAACGTTCCCAGAATGTCTATGACTTAAGTCTTCCGAAGGGAAGAGACTTTAATCCAACCTAGAAGTGATCTTTAGTAAAGAGCTCCACCGAAAGGATGGCCGCTCCCACCAACGCTTCATTGACATTCTATAGAAGTGATCTTTAGTAAAGAGCTCCACCGAAGGGATGGCCGCTCCCACTAACACCTCATTACGAATATTCACATTAGTTCACCTACTAATTCATCAAAGTGATCTTCAGTAAAGAACTCCACCGAAGGGATGGCCGCTCCCACTAACACTCCAATGAGTTAGCATGAACCGAAATTGGAAGGCCGTGGGGTTTTTCCAAACCCCTCTCCCACTTGATTATTTAACACTAGGGTTTTGAAAAACACTTTTGATCGTTACTCAAACCTTGTTTAAATCTAGCAAACTTGGTTAACAATTTTCATGACTCAATTGCTTAAGTCATCTCAAAAAAATAACCTTTGCTTTAAAACATATTGAGTAAAGATCCTGGGACCAATGGGTTATGGGCCCACTAAGGTATCAACATATTGGATTTTAAGTTGGCCTCTTATGGAAACTAAGGGTACCAAGGTAAACTAAACCCTATCCAATTTTAAACCTTAGACAAATAGAAGGTGCTGGTCTAAGAGCCGTTTAAAAACAATTTGCCAATTAAAACCAATCCAATATAGAAAGATGCCAATTTTAAGACCTAGTGGTGGCCATGTTTCTAGGTGATAAACATAGCAATTATATAAAGCATTAAACATGCATTCCATATATAAAAGCTAATTAAAGAATGCAATCCTTGATGGCTCCCTGCTCTTCGGACTTCAAATCCTTTTCCAATAAGGAAACTTGGTAAAGAGTCCTTCTTGCGCTAGGAAACCTTCAATGCCTCCATCACCATGGGACCCGGTTTGTTGCAACCTTCCTTGCTTGAAACTTTCCTTTTTGTTGCTTGTTACAATAAATCAAATTTATACAAGCAACTCAATGAAAAACAAAAACCCAAAATTACATTGGAGATTCCTATGCTTTTCAAGAAAGCTTACATCAAGACTAATTGAAATAAAGACAAGGAAATAATTACAACTTCCTATGATTCCTATCCGCGCAATCGTACATATTTCAACTAATAAAATCACATCCAAATCCACACAAACATGCGAACCATCAAGGATGCAATATATGGCTTCAAACAAAGAGGTTAGTGCATGCAATTGTGCTTGGAACAGCACTATTCATCATCCTGAAATTAATTCCAGCAATCTGGAAAAATTCCTGCACACTACTAATGTGATTCCAGCAGCCTAAAACAGAAAACTGCACACTACAAAATCAATTCCAGCAGCATAGAACTAATTCCAGCAGCATGCAATTTCTGTAGCATGGAATTCCAGCAGCACAGAAACAATTCCAGCAGCATGCAATTTCTGTAGCATGGAATTCCAGCAGCATACAAACCATTCCAGCAGCATACAAACAATTCCAGCAGCATAAAATAAATTTCTGCACTCCTAATAGGCAGCCACCATGCCCTTAATGAATCTAGGAATGTAAGAAACACAACATGGGATCATGATCTCACATGGTTAGGCTCTGATACCATTGAAAGATAATGCATATCAGGTCTGGAAAGAGATATACATGGCTGATTTGTGCTAAACCAGAGTTTTAAAAACTTAAAAACAGATTTGAAATCAGCCATTAAACCATGCATTAAAACCCATGAAATCATGACCAACATGTTCCTAAATCAAGGAGTAGATAGTAATCTATTACCTTGATGATTTGTGTGCTCTGAAACTTTGAAAAGAGAAGCTTTAAGGCTCTGAAATCCTCCTGCAATCTACAACCCAGGTGCAGGAATTTTGTGCAGATTTCTTCCTTTGGTCTTCTCTCCTATTCCACTTCCAAATCTGATTGGTAGTGATGGTGGGATCAAATAATGGAGTCCTAAGAATGGATTTCTGAATCACTCTTTGTGGAATAATTAGTTGCTGGTCTTCTCTCTCCAGGAAGAAGAAGAGGGCAGCAAGATGGCTTGGGCGTGAGTTGTGTGTATATTCCTCTTGGACGGCCAAGGGGATTATATAGGGATTCACGCCCCTTGGGTTTCATTCCAGCCATACTAGGGTTTTTAATCCATGTTGCACGCCCAAGGGAGTCCTTCCTAATTAATGAGATTCCATTAAGGAATCCTCTTTCTAATAGGAATGACCTTTCCCAAAAGAATTAGCAACTAATCCTCTTGGTTGTGCAACACTTACTAATTTAGGAAACTAAAATTAGTAACCCTTAATAATAGGAATTCTTACCCAAAGAGGAGTCTTACCTTCCAAGTAAAGATACTTAATCAAACTTGGAAGCCTCACACAATTGTCCCCACATGTGGCTGGCCCACAAAGTAGCTAAACACACCATGGCCCACATGTTAATAATTTAGCTAGAGTTAAATTTATGTATGCCCATAAGAGCCTATTAGAATTTAAACTCAAAATTATTCTTCCACAAAAATAATTCAATCACATATCATCTAATTAGGAAACCATGCCAAAATAGGAAAGTGGCTAGAAGAGGGACCAAAAGACATATTTGCCCTTGGCTCCCAAAATGACCAAAATGTCCATGCTAACCCCATAGCAACATTAAGATCATTTTAACCCTAACTCATTCCACTAAAGAGTTATGGTTGCACTCCAGGGACAAATATTAAATTCAAATTAAGCTCATCATAAATAGACGATAGTCTTCGACCTACCAAGCACAATGACCACAATGCCCCTCTATGTAACATCCATAATCAAGTAGGTTAACCGATGTACTATCTACCTTCTTGATTACATCTCAACCTTAGAACTTCATACCCTTGACCTAATCATCATCCGGATATCATTCTCTTGATCCAGGGAGCGACCCACAAGTTCAATATCCATATGGAACATCCATATACTAAGATCTTAGATTATGATGATTAATCGGATAATTCTAAGGGGACGATCATTCCATCTCCCGATGGCATAGATTCCATATTGCATTTGCACGTCCCAACTAATCAAGCCCGAGCACCCAAAACACAGAGCTGTTGGCCCATGTACAGGATCTCACCCACAGTGAATTAAAGCACAAGAACTTGACTTCGTCAGTTCATCCACAAATGCTCAAGATTAAGAGCACTGGTCACTCAGTAGCAAGAGGTGATTTGATCTCTCTCTGCGATAGTACTATTTTAGAGATCACACCTACAGATGGTCCGGTTCAATGCATGACACATGCACCAATGAGATAAATCCGGGAAAGACCTCCCGTGACTAAGGTAAGTCACCCTGAACATAGGAGAGTTTCTCATTATAACTTATACCAAGATGAAGTGCCCAACTCCACCTTTCAGTTATGAACATATTAGTTGTTTCCAGTATCCATGACTCAGACCTTTCTGTGTGCAGCCACTGCACACCTAAGTCATTTACTTGAAAACAATGGGCCTTATACAACCATACATATACACAAGTAATAAGAGAAAGATGTCATTCCATTAAATAACCAATAAATATCCAGTTACAGAGATGAAAGTGCAGTCAGTGGGCTTTAGGGCATACACCAATCCCAACATCCAGAACCTGTATCCATTGCTACCGCTAAGCCGTCCACATGTTTATAATATCAAACTATGATATGCTATCTTTCTTATCCTTATCATTAAGTGTACTATGTATGTTGTTAGATACCCAAAAAAAAAAGACAAAAACCAGTCTCTAATTCACAAACAAGACCCCCCAACGGCTTAATTCCCATGTCAGATCTTATATAAATATGTTGAATTGCGAAGGAAATTATTATTTGATAACGATATCATAACCATAAATTCTATCTATATCATCCATTTTTGGCGTCCATAAAAGGAAATATGCTGGTGCTTTATATTGAGATGCATAAAACATGATTAGGAAGCACGATTTAAGTCAATTTTGTTTTTTGTAGGTATTTTTCTAATGACGATATCGTTTCAGTAATTTATAAGTTCTGCACCGATTTTCTGCACCCTGGAAGAAAGCAATAATAAAGGTATAATCAACCGCATGAACAATGGGAAAGACTCTCTAACCTCACACGGGTTTCCATTTCAAATTCATTTAGCCAGACAATGGGATCATCGATCATTATTTATTCGTATTTTGTTCATTTTCGTTTGATCCTGCACTCTTGAGGTCTTTCTGTAGCTCATATGTTACCCAAAAAAAGTGAAATCTCATATTACTAACTAGGCAATAGGTGCCAATAGTAATTCGCTAACAAAAAACGAAAGAGTTGGATTAGGGGAGGAAGCAATAAGGGATGTTTAGTTTATAATTTTTTTTTCGGGGGGGGGGGGGTGTGGGGTTGGAAACTTTTTGCTCACCAATCAAATCACTAAAGCTTGATCAATCAATACAATTGACGGCTTCTTACCCCTTGCCATCCGTCGAAGACAGAAATCGACGTATGTCGAACTCTTCCTATCCAAACTTAAAAGGATATAAAAATCTCTAAGAATTGGATTTGGTTGTAGAATCTAGATCTATCTTAATTTTATCGAAGACACGAGAGCTTATATAGTTGACCAGAAGGCTAAAATCCATAACCCACTTCAATGAAGTTTCTTATGGTTGTTGCTGCATATGTCAAGTAAGTAACGACGAAACTACGTAGGAATTTACTATCATTTTAATAGCTTAAAAAAGCAATCATGCTATACTCATCTATCTTAAACATTTCCTCAGATCTTAAATACTCGTTCTCATACATAGTCTCATTCCAAGAAAGAGCCTAATAAAAAAAAACAAACTAGTATGGAATATGGTTTCAAATACCAACCATATCTTTATCAGTTTCAAAATAATGAAAAGCAATGCAATCTAAAACTAATATCCATCAGCGGTGTAGAGAAAGTTAGTATATAACCTTAGGAAGAAATTATTATAGCATATAAAGGCAGGGATGCATTCCAGACCCAATACAGTCATATTGAAGAAACTAAACATGGGAAATTGATACTACCAAAAAAATGTTAAGATGTTCAAATCGAGGCCCATATCCAAATAGGTAAATCGAACAAGAAATATGTTAGTGGGATGTCAAGTTTCATGACTGAATATGTTTAGCCGATATTATTAGTGGGATACATTCCAAATGACATTTCGGGCTGTACTATTGTGGGACAAGTGCTACACAAAGGTTAACCAAACTTACTTGATGATTGGAATGGCATAATGAGCCTATAGTTGAACCCAAGCCAAAACTGAACTAAGCTAAGTAATTTGGCATCGGGTTTTAGCATCTTAACCACCGATGTATTCATAACACCTAATGTAATGAGGGCCTACAATTGAGATGTCAATAACAGGGAAATGAGACATAAGAAAATAGGGAACGACTATATTTCTAATGGGTGTTTCGAATTCAAGTAAAGCCCATGACAGAAAAAGAACAAAAAGATCACCCAAACAACTAATATGCAGGGCAAGAACCCAAACAACAAATTACTTAACTGAGACTTATGCTAAAATGGGTACCATGTATACAAGTTGAATCAAGATTTGGTAGATTTTGTTTGATGTTTGAGGCATCAAGATTGCAAGACTAAAACTATAGAGTTTTTTAACCTTGCAAGGTGGAAGGCTCGGCAATGTTAGTGAAACATCCTAAATGGAAGCCATATGGGCGTGCAGACTATAGTTTTGCACAATACGGTTACCAAGCTTTTCATTTAATATAAACAAATGATACATTCAATGCGGGTAAAGTTCTAGTAAGAATGACCATAATACAAGATAATTCTCACCCACAGATTTCAGCTGAAAACCCAACATGCAATGAATAAGAACAGGATAGAAAAAAATGATAGAACTCAATAACAAATTTGTTCAAACACTTTGTGAGCAACAAGAACAAGAGAGAGAACTGACAGAACTCAGCAGTCTAGATTTGTTGAAAACCACAAAATGGCTATGTTATGTAGGTTCTCACCTTTATTGGGTAGAAAAACCCTCTTTCATATAGAAGATTTTCTCCATCAACTCCGGCGACGATAGAGCATCGCTGGCTGCCAAACACTAGAGAAAAAATAAAATAAAAGAAACCCACTTAGCTCCCACAAGACTAGCTTTCTGTGCATGCATCTACTTGACATTCGGTGTTTTTTTCATTGCAACCACTTATATTTTTCTCCACCGCTAGACAACTGAATGGGAAGAGATAGAGATGGGGTGTTGGATAAAATAACAAGAGATGGCATACAAAAGATAGATTACATAACCTGATCATCAGCAATGCATCGTCTAGGCACTCCTTTTATTCATATGATGTTGCTGCCATTTGAATCCTGGCCGTTGATTGCGTATGTCTAACGGTGAAGGGCAGGCCGGAGAAGAAGAGGAAAAGAAAGAGCAGTGAACCGAGTGGAACCAACATCAAGCGAGAGCGAAGGGAGGGGAGAACGCATGCTGAGAGAGAGATGGAGAAAGAAGGGAATAGATAGGAGAAGGTTGACAGGAAATGGGTAATAAAGACGGCGATGTCGTTCGATACATGTGGGGGTAAAAGTGTCCAAAAATCATATACGAACACCGATTTCGGTGTTTATGTGTATTTTTGTTTAAAACCGGGAAATACATGTACAGGGACACTTTTCTGGTAAAATTCCCAAAAATAAAAAACCTCTAAAAAACATGTATACTAAAAACCTTTACACTATTCTTTACATTGTTGTAGGTTAAACAAAATAATAATTGACCTTAAAAATCACCTTGCCTAATCCTGGCCGTTGAAACCAAAATTGTACTGGATATTCACATTATACTGAACCTATCATATACAAAAACTTCATACATCCCTCTGACTACTCTCTCAGTATGGCTGCCCTCCATCATCTGTCCCTCCATCATCTGTCGTAGATTCGAGAAAACCACTATTTTCCCATTGCTTGTAATATATGTCATGTACGATCTTTTGTCTGCAAAACCACATGTCACTCTGTGTGAACTGAAAGTCCACGAGGATCCTAACCCTAGAGGGGGGGGGGTGAATAGGGTGTGCTACAACTAATGACTAATTATGACCAATTTTAATTTCTTAAACTAAACTAGTCACAAGTGGTGATTAAGAAAAAATGCGGAAGCTCAAATAAACAATCACCACAAAAGCATGCACCACAACACAATATTTATAGTGGTTCGGCCAACGTGCCTACATCCACTACCGGCTTGTTCTCCAACACCCCACCGGATTCCACTAAGTATGCTTTTTACTAGGCTAAGCAATAACCCTTACAATGTGCTTTTCTAGGCTAAGCAATAACCTTACAAGATGCTTTTCAAAGGCTAAGCAATAACCTTACAAGATGCTTTTCAAAGGCTAAGCAATAACCTTACAAGTTGCTTTTCTTAGGCTTAGCAATAACCTTTACAAATAGTTTTCTCAAAGAAAGTGTCTTAACAAAAGAACACTCTAAGAGATTACAATTTAAGCTCAATGGAATTGCCTCTTGAATAGGCTAATATGAAAGGGAAAACTAAACTCACACAAACACTCTATGAATGCAAAGATGTATGCTTATGAGGTGTGTGTGTGATGGCTTCAATCAAGTTCAAAAAGAAAGCTTAATCAAATATATTGCTTAAAGCAATTCAAAGTTTAAAGCTCATAAAAGATTGATTGAAGTCTTATGCAAATCACATGTATGAAATTCAACTTGTTTATGACATGAAAATCAAGGACTAACAAGTTGTATGAAAATGGCTAATTTAGAACATGTGATGCATGTGCATGTTGTTTTCAAAACCAAATTAATTTTACTAATGTTTAAATGAATGAAAACAACAAGCAATGTTTCAACCAAGTGAAAGAATCATGCATTAAAGGAAATCAAAGACTTTAGGCTAAGCATGATTAAGAAAGTTTAAAACAAAACTTGGGTTGAAATCAAAGTGATGAATCCAATTCTTGAATATCAAAGATGAAGGGAAGAATGGATTCAACACATCATTGTTATCATGCTTGAAATCAATTTCCAAAGTTTCAAACAAAGCACATAACAAATGATTAAATCAAAGTAAAACTTACTTGGAGATTTAACTTAGTTGATCCAAGCTTAAGCTTTACTTAATGACCCTTTAGCCTCTCTTAGTTCCTCCCCTTTGTCTTGTCTCAAAGCTCCTCAAAGAAGGCTTAAAAATCTCCAACCAAAGACAAAGGAAAGAGCTCATTTAAATACCAAAAACTGCCCAACGGCTAGTTTGGCCGGTTGACCGGCCATGACAGGCCGGTAGACCGGCCAAGCACAACGGTCATAAAAATAGCCGTTGTGTTTTGGGTCATCCTGCACTATGGCCGGTTAACCGGGCTAACATGGCCGGTTAACCGGCTACACTGCGGGTTGACCCCCGGTTAACCCCATGGTTAACCCCGCAGCACCAAAATTCCCAAAAAATGCATTTTTCACAGTTTTGCTTGGGGGAACTTTTTGGCCACTAAATCAAGCTTGGAAAACATGTTTTAAAGATTCTAAAGGTTTTTAAAACATGACATAAAAAGCCTAAAAAGTTTCAAAACTTTTAAAACAAAGGCTTGCTTGATTTCTTGAAAACTCTTTTCAAATGAAATTGCATACACAAATGATTCTTTTTGTGATGAATGTATGCAAAACTCAAACCTAAATTCACAAGATGATTTTCCAAATATAATGCACAAGGAATTAGGTTTTCAAAAGAGTTTTGGGTTCTAAAACCAATGCATCCAAGTTTAGAACCAAAACATGCATATAACACAAACTTTTCCAAATCTAAAAACCAATGCATGTATAAAAACTAGATTTCAAGATATTTTAAATCAATGCATGTGTGAAATATCAAATGATGCTAAAGTGCAAATGCATCCATCAAATTGCAATTACAAAATCCCTAACAATCTCCCCCTTTGCAATTTGATGGCAACTTACTCATCATTGAAATTACACACCAAGGTCTTCAGCTCCCCCTCAGCTGGACAAGTCTTGAAATCTTCTTGGATGCTCCTTCTCTTAGCTTGGGCTCTTGGGCTTCAATCTTCAATCTTCTTGATGCTTGGTGCTTGATCATTCTTCAAGCTTTCTTTCCATCTTCCTCTCTTTAGCCAAGCATCTTCTTTAGCTCCAAGCTTTCTTTCTTCTATTTGCTCTCCCCCTTTGACCATGCCTCTCTCTCTTGAGAACTTGAATTCTTTCTCCCCCTTTGATGGATAGGAGATCTTCGAGTACTTGAACTCTCGAACTTTCTCCCCCTTTGAAGAGTAGGAGATCTTTGAGTCACACTTGAACTCTCTCTCCCCCTTTGACATTAAATTGCAAAGGTACCTACACACATGAGACAAGAAGAATACCTTTAGTAGCACCTGTTAACAAATGAAATCGAAAATGAAATTCATAACAGGCTATCATGTATGTAAGTTAACTCTAAGGGCTCAATAGCAATCCAAGGGTGAATTTGATCAAAACTAATTCTTCCTGTGAAGGTTTACACTCCCCCTCAATCCATTCTCTCCTTTTGTCAAACTCTTGACAAAGATTTAACTATTAGGTACAAGAAGAAGATGGTTTAACCAAGTGAGGGTTAACTTCAAGGAAAGGATTAGATTCATTTAACTATAAAGCTCAATATGATCAAATTACCAAAAGATCAAGGTCAATGGGAAAAGCAATCATGGATATCAATTGGAAAAACAAAGAATACCAATTGAGATTTAAAGATATGACTATTAAATCAATCACTCTAAAATGGATTTAAAAGTATAACTATTAGGAAAAATCCAAATTAGAGCTATCCATGATGCAATGGGGTTTACTCAAACATAGCATCAAACAATATAACTAATGAAAATCATATGCTATGAAAGTTTTGAAATCATTTCACTCAAACTATAAATATGACTATTATGTGCAAGAATGAGTGAAATGAAATTCAAGCATGAAGCCAACCTCAACTAATAACCAACCATTATTATGAACACATAAACATGGTGGTCATGAGATATACCTTTTAGAACAAAAGAGGTGGCAACATGAACATTATGATGCTAATGGTGTGTGACATGGAACAATCATATTACTATCAAGTTTAGTCCTATCACAACACCAAAAACAGGAAATTGGAACGGAAAAGCGTTCCTAATCCTTCCGTTCCTAATCCGTTAAACCGTTCCAAAAGCGTTCCAATTTCCGTTCCAATTTGGTACCAACCGTTCCTAATCCGTTAAAGCGTTCCAATTTCCTGTTTTTGGAACGGTTTAACGGATTAGGAACGGAAGGATTGGGAACGCTTTTCCGTTCCAATTTCCTGTTTTTGGTGTTGTGTATGCACACAAGGTTTATCACAATCACAAGAAATCAAATCAATCAAAAATATACAGATTGAAACCAATTGAATTTGACAACATGTTAAAGAGCAAGGATGTGACAAACACAAAATCCCATCAAGCATCATAAATGCATATTCATCACTTTTAAGGATATGACTATTGAGCATGGTGATGAACAAGGCAAATTGCAATGCAAAAGGATTTGACTAGGTAAAGCATGCAATTCTCAAAGTGTCCAAATCATATGAATTCAACTACTAAGATATCCATCAACCAACATAAATGTAAGGAATGGATTTCAAAGAGATTCATATGATCAAGAACACTACATATGAGGTTGAAACATGTACAAGGATGACACCAAGAGAATCTACATGAATCAACATCATAACCATCCATAAAGAAATGACTATAAGGCAAAAAGGATGGATTTGGGTTCTAGTATGGTTTCTACAAATGTAACTAAGGTCACAACCATACATGGAACCAATTGTCATTTGCATATAAAAAGAATGTAAATAAACAAGCAAGGATGCAAACAACATACATTTCCATTTCTAAGATAATGAAACCAAAAGAAAAGGAAATGAGAACATGGAACATGCTTAAAAGATTATAACTAATGATGATATAAAGCATTTCCATTAAACAATCTTCAAATCATTTCAATAAACAAAATCCAACAATGAGCAAAGAATGATTTTGAAGATCAATTTACAACTTGTATTTGAAAAGATATAACTTAATTGAAACACAAACAAGTTGATTATTCAAAACAATGATTTTCCATATTAAAGTATAACTTATAAGTCCATGGAAAAACTTGAATTGATTCAAATCATTTGATTTACAAAAAGGATCTAACTAAGACATCCATCAAATGATTTAACAATAATTGATCATGAAAAATCTAGCTATAAAAGCTTTTAAAATCACAATCAATTAATCATGTAAAGAAATGCAATGCAAGACATATGTGCACAAAAAGCAAATCAAACATGATGAAATTATAATCAAAAGATTTTGAAAACCATGAAGTGTAACTTAGAAAGGTGCATGAAACCAAAATCAAATGATCATAAAGAAGCAATGCATTTTAAGAAATCTAACTAAAAGAAACAAAATGCAAATGCAATCATGACCAACAAAGTGATTTAACTAATAAAGAGTAGGTTGGTCAATGAGGTTCAAGACCCTAAGGTTTGTCTAGGTAAATAACTTTAGGAATCCACCTAAGGTCTTGAGAGGGTTGAACTTTGAGGTCTATTTTGGACTTCTCACCAACTATAGGAGATTTAACTTGATAAATTTTCAATTTGAACTTATCACCATGATATTTAGATTTTACTAAATTTGGCTTAGAATGGTGATTAGTCTTTTGATGTTGGTGAGTTTGTTTCTTTGGAGATTGTTTCACTTTTCTTTTCTTCTTACTTTCTCCCTTTACTTGACTTTTGAATTTTAGATTTAACTTAGCAACTTTCTTCAAAAGTTCTTTCATGGGTTCATATAAGGGAGGTAGGTTGAGAAGCTTTTTGTTCTTAGATTCTTTCAAGCTTGGTTTAACTTGTTTAAGCTTTTTAGAATCTATCTTGGGAGACTCCTTGTTAATTGGTTTAACTTGTTTAAGCTTTATGGAGTCTTCCTTGGATTTTAGTGTCTTACCCTTCAAGTATGATTTTACTTTCTTTGGTTCAAAGAAGGGATTAGACACATTGCTTCTTCTTAGTTTGCACTCAAACCTAAAGTGTCCTTCATTGCCACAATAATCACATTTTGTTTTAGGCAAGTGACAAAGAGTGCTAGAGAAAGAGGACTCACCTTTCACAAATGTGTTGGTGAATTTAGGGTCATAAGACATATTCCTATTAAATCCAATACCCGTCCTATCTCCATGAGGTTTACCCATTTTAAATAATTTTTCAAGTCTATCTTCACTTTGGGTAACCTTGCACTCATACTTTTGTTTATAGTTTTCAAGTTGAGTGACTTTGGTTATAAGGATTGAATTTTCATGTTTGACTTTTGAAAGTTCATTTTCAATTTCCTTATAATTGTTTAGCTCTTCATAGGCAAGTTTTAACTTAGAATTAAGCTCATTAACAACATTAGATCCAAGTTCTAAAGTTTTTGAATTACTTTGTGCATTAGACAAATTTTCATTTGAAATTGTCAACTTGGATTTTAAATAGTTAATGTTTTCATCTTGTCTTTTAATTGTATCTCTTAGGTTACAATTTTCCTTTTTAAGCTCATCACAATTTATCTTAGTCTTATTTAATTCATCTTGAGCATTTGATAAATTTTCTTTAGAGATAGTCAATTTAGATTCAAGATTGTTAGAGTCTTTACCTTGCCTTTGTAATTGATCTCTTAGTTTTAGATTTTCCTTATTGACATTTTCATAACCCATCTTTAATTCTTTTAGTTCATCTTGAATGTTGGATAGGTTATTTAAAGAGATCATGAACTTAGAGTCTAGACATTTTATTACTTCTTCTTTCTCTCTAAGTTCATCTTTAGAAGAGTCTAGCTCTTTGTTTAGTCTATTTGATTCTTCTTTTAGACTTTTATTTCTCTTATCAAGCTTTGAAGATAATGTATATAATTCATTATAGGCTTGTTGAAGTTCATCTTCATCATACTCATTTTCTTCCTCTTTAGAGTCAAATTGATATTCATTTAAGTGAGGGTTTGAATCTCCAATAGAAGGAAGAATGAGGGGTCTAGAAGAATCTACAAAGTCTAGCATAGTGGAGTCCATTCTAATGATTTTCAAATAAGCACTACTCTAGGGTTTTAACTCTAGGTTTTTACACCTAATCAAGAGTTCCAAACACTTGATCCTATAAGATAGAGCACGAGGCTCTGATACCAATTGAAAGTCCACGAGGATCCTAACCCTAGAGGGGGGGGTGAATAGGGTGTGCTACAACTAATGACTAATTATGACCAATTTTAATTTCTTAAACTAAACTAGTCACAAGTGGTGATTAAGAAAAAATGCGGAAGCTCAAATAAACAATCACCACAAAAGCATGCACCACAACACAATATTTATAGTGGTTCGGCCAACGTGCCTACATCCACTACCGGCTTGTTCTCCAACACCCCACCGGATTCCACTAAGTATGCTTTTTACTAGGCTAAGCAATAACCCTTACAATGTGCTTTTCTAGGCTAAGCAATAACCTTACAAGATGCTTTTCAAAGGCTAAGCAATAACCTTACAAGATGCTTTTCAAAGGCTAAGCAATAACCTTACAAGTTGCTTTTCTTAGGCTTAGCAATAACCTTTACAAATAGTTTTCTCAAAGAAAGTGTCTTAACAAAAGAACACTCTAAGAGATTACAATTTAAGCTCAATGGAATTGCCTCTTGAATAGGCTAATATGAAAGGGAAAACTAAACTCACACAAACACTCTATGAATGCAAAGATGTATGCTTATGAGGTGTGTGTGTGATGGCTTCAATCAAGTTCAAAAAGAAAGCTTAATCAAATATATTGCTTAAAGCAATTCAAAGTTTAAAGCTCATAAAAGATTGATTGAAGTCTTATGCAAATCACATGTATGAAATTCAACTTGTTTATGACATGAAAATCAAGGACTAACAAGTTGTATGAAAATGGCTAATTTAGAACATGTGATGCATGTGCATGTTGTTTTCAAAACCAAATTAATTTTACTAATGTTTAAATGAATGAAAACAACAAGCAATGTTTCAACCAAGTGAAAGAATCATGCATTAAAGGAAATCAAAGACTTTAGGCTAAGCATGATTAAGAAAGTTTAAAACAAAACTTGGGTTGAAATCAAAGTGATGAATCCAATTCTTGAATATCAAAGATGAAGGGAAGAATGGATTCAACACATCATTGTTATCATGCTTGAAATCAATTTCCAAAGTTTCAAACAAAGCACATAACAAATGATTAAATCAAAGTAAAACTTACTTGGAGATTTAACTTAGTTGATCCAAGCTTAAGCTTTACTTAATGACCCTTTAGCCTCTCTTAGTTCCTCCCCTTTGTCTTGTCTCAAAGCTCCTCAAAGAAGGCTTAAAAATCTCCAACCAAAGACAAAGGAAAGAGCTCATTTAAATACCAAAAACTGCCCAACGGCTAGTTTGGCCGGTTGACCGGCCATGACAGGCCGGTAGACCGGCCAAGCACAACGGTCATAAAAATAGCCGTTGTGTTTTGGGTCATCCTGCACTATGGCCGGTTAACCGGGCTAACATGGCCGGTTAACCGGCTACACTGCGGGTTGACCCCCGGTTAACCCCATGGTTAACCCCGCAGCACCAAAATTCCCAAAAAATGCATTTTTCACAGTTTTGCTTGGGGGAACTTTTTGGCCACTAAATCAAGCTTGGAAAACATGTTTTAAAGATTCTAAAGGTTTTTAAAACATGACATAAAAAGCCTAAAAAGTTTCAAAACTTTTAAAACAAAGGCTTGCTTGATTTCTTGAAAACTCTTTTCAAATGAAATTGCATACACAAATGATTCTTTTTGTGATGAATGTATGCAAAACTCAAACCTAAATTCACAAGATGATTTTCCAAATATAATGCACAAGGAATTAGGTTTTCAAAAGAGTTTTGGGTTCTAAAACCAATGCATCCAAGTTTAGAACCAAAACATGCAAATAACACAAACTTTTCCAAATCTAAAAACCAATGCATGTATAAAAACTAGATTTCAAGATATTTTAAATCAATGCATGTGTGAAATATCAAATGATGCTAAAGTGCAAATGCATCCATCAAATTGCAATTACAAAATCCCTAACATGAACTACATGGGTCGGCCAAGTAATAGATGCTCAGCATATGCCATCACAAGTACTCCACAATCATCCCTGCTCAAATTTTCTCATATGAGAATATGCATCCAATCATTCAATAATGCAAACATCCAACATTTGCAACTTAAACTCACGTATTATCTTGTTTAGGACATGCATGAGGTATAGTTGGCCAGTGTGTAGGAACGTCCCAACCAAGTTGGGAGAAACAATCGCTAATGAATAAAACATGTATACATGAGATTACATGTGTCAATGCACAAGGACGCAATACTGTAAAATATATAATAAATATATTTAAGTAGAGATACACTTACAAAATGGCGAGTATATTTCCAGTCAGCATCATTATCCAAACTGTTATAAACCCCCATTTTTCTCTTTTTGGATATCCAACTAGGAGGAAAAAATGTGATTGATGCCAAATTGGAAAAAACAACATTTGTTATTCATTGTACTCTCTAAGACCCTCTTTCCCAAATGCAATACAATAATAATCTATCAAATTTTCCTACTCCCATTGTTGCATGGTAAAGAAACAAAATGTTACTATGACCCACATCATAATAATATAAGTCATCAAGGACATAAAACCTCCATACCGCCAGTGAAGATGGAAAGAAATGTGCTATGGGGACCTTGGCCTTAAGAATCTCAAACCAGTAATCCATTATCTAAGGCACATGCACCATAATCAACCCATCTGATGCAATTTATTCATTTACATGGAAAAATGTTGAATACAATATTACTATCCATAATTGCGACATACATTGGTATCGATCCAATGCTTACGCAGGCACTAACACAGATGCTCAGCAGAAACCCTTGAACAAATTTGATCTAATTATGGTACCCTGCATATATAAGATCATTATATGTTTGTATTGCCCAATCCAATAACGCACACTTAAAAAAATACATTATACATACATACTTTTTATAATAACCGTTCCAAAACTTATCTAAGATCTTATCTTCTTCTGGTGTAAGAGAATATTGTGGGTTGGGCCGTGAGCATTTGCTTCTTGGACCCAAGACTTATGGACAGAGCCTTGGAGGAATAATCCTTTTCCTAGGATTACTTTTCACTCGGCCAACAATTGAAGATACGACGTGTGTTGGACTTGGGATAACGATTGGAGGTGGATGGGGTGTGGTGTCGCGACCCCGGACCGAGCCCGAAGGACTAATCCGGGATCGGGGCTAAATGAGGATCCACATCGATTCAATAATAATATACATTTATTTAATTTCCCACAGGTGTCCGCGGTGAGGATATCACAACCATAAATGAATATTTCTTTTAAGTGCGGAAGCGTATAGCAAATCAAATAGTCAAGCCATCCTTGGTCATAAAAACAATATCACAAGTATAAAGATACTGTATCAGAATGAGCAATGATCTATAGCATGTTACCCAAAGTAAGTTAAAGTTTATACAAATATCATTTAATTACCCAAAAATAGAGGCCCACAAGGCCAATGTAACCAAAATACCAATCAAAAGAATGGTTAAACAGTTCCTCAAAACATAAAAGGTCTCTCATAGCAACCAAACGTCTACATGACGTCATCAGCACGCCACTCAACTAACTGTTGCGGTTCTACGACCGCCTCCTCAAGCTCCTCCTCGGGATAACCAACAACGGGACCTGAGTACCAAAGAGTAGGTCAAACACGACGGCTTGGCAAATGGAGGAAAATACAATGACAATATGATAATAAATGAATTTACCTTCAAAACATGTAAACATGTTTAAATAACAATTTCTATGAACGAGATAAAACATTTATTCAATTACAAGGATGCAATGTAAAACATGTAAGGTGATCAAGGAAACGGGAAACAAGCAAGATGGCAATCACACGAAGCTAAGTCCTCTATCACTAAAGTGATAGAGCAATAACTAGGCACTGATCTCAGTCACTCGAGGTGAGGAGAAACAGTGGATCTTATAAATACATATACATATACTATACATGACCACGGTAACGAGCCGGGCATCGGGGACCACAGTAGCAATCTGCGGCATCGGGACAAGACCACGGTAATGACCGGGTAGCGGGATCCAAACTGCAGCTGGTTGGATAAGAGGGGGATCTCCAAGTCGGTGGATCAGACCAACAGGGTTATCCAAGCTTAGTGGTGCCGACTCATGGGTCAAATACAATCGAGACATATGCAATTAACTCGAGTACAATAAATAAACGGGCAAGAAGGGGTGCTCAAGGGCACACTGTCATTTCATGTGGTGCAATGCACTTCAAGTCAAGTAACCATTTCAAGTGTACATCAATGCTTTCGGGAAAACAAGACATGTAGTATAAATCTCGGGATCAATAAGGTACGATAAACAATTGGAATTTCACGTAAAGTATCGGGTTCAAGATTTGTTTAAAGTGGATAGGGACCCCGTATGTCATTCTAATAGCCATTTGATACTCTTTGAGTTTAGGGACATTCCAGATTCCTTATACACTTTGAATTTTCAAAACTTCAATTGAAATCTTTGTGATATGGTTTCTTCCTCAAATGGCCTCATACAATGCTTAACAAATCCTCTTGACAGAGGGGTTCCCAAAAAATAGTCCCAAACCATTAAAATAGTTCATCATTGTCCCAACATAGCCCTGCCCGATGGGGCCCATTGCTCGAGCAGACTGGAGAGTTCGCTCGAGCGAGTCGCTCTCTGGAATGGTTGTCTGGGTGGGTTCGCTCGAGCGAAGTTGAGGTCACTTGAGCGAACTCATTGGGTCGAGCGAATATTTAAATGCGTTCGAACGAACAACTCTCTGGAATGAGTTCTGGGATGTCCGCTCGAGCGAAAAAGGGTGCGCTCGAGCGACCAAGCTATTGGAAAGCTCCGAACCCTTCTCTGGACAGGTCGCTAGAGCGAAGTGTCATGGTCGCTCGAGCGAACTGTCCAGAAACTGATTCCGGACCAGTTTAGCTCCTCCCAATCTCTTCCTTCTACAATCCCTTTTTAACCACTTTTATACATCAAATGAGGAGTCTAAAACTCCATTCAAATAACATCAAATCCTTCACCACATCCATCCCATTCTCCTCCATCAATATCATATTCAATACAAGGAAAGAAAGGAGGAAACCATTTCACATAACGTATATTTTTGAGACAAAACAAGGGGAATTAAATACTATGCACCAACACATCTAGATGACCATAAATGCACTAATAAGGCTCTTCATGAGTATTTATTTCAAAGCAAGACAATAAATAGGCATGATTGAAAATTTATGAAACCAACCACATTTCTCATAAGACATTGAAAACTCTTAAAGATCATATTATCCACTTGCCTTGGTCTTCAAATCAAGTAAATCAAGCTCTAACAAGTCTTTCAAATCAAAGGTCCAATGCTACAAGGAAAATCCCAAAATAAAACCCTAAAAGAGTCAAAACATGAAATAGCAAAGGAAACCTTACAACAATGAAGGTTAAGCTTCTCTAGAGCTAGAGGAACACAAATCTAGAAGGAGGGAATGATTACTTACTTGCAAGGTCCTCTAATGGCAATAGTAAGCTCAAAAGAATTCTTGTAATGTATGGTTTTCTCTAGCAATGGTGTCAATAGGGAGCTAGGGTGATGAGGAAGAAGGTGATGATCTCCACTTCTCAAGTCGTGCAAGGTTGGTGGTGGATTGAGGATGGAGAAGCAAGAAGAAGAAGAGAAAGGTAAAACCCTAGCTTATGCTTGTGCTGGAAAAAGGAAATGGAAGGGAAAGGGTCTCCTTATAAACAAGTGGGGAGTGGTGTTAGACCCCGACCCAGGCCCAGTCGATTAGTGTGCGATTAGTATGTGTTTAGTTCTAGTGGGTTTAGTTGTTGTTGGGTTAGAAATGATTAGTTTAGTCTTGGACATAGCTTTGGGGATTTTGAGAACGTTTAGTATTAATTAGACACACTCGGAAAGGCCCGAGTGCACGTGTAAGTTTGGGAAGATCGTATCGATTTCCATGTGAGTGTGATTTTGATTTCATTTGAATGATTTTTCTATGTGTTACAACTTTCGTTTCAAGCCCATTCTTGTTTGAAGCCCAAAAACCCATATTTTGGCCCAAAGAGGGTAAAATTGTCTTTTATGCACAAATCTGGACACAATTTTTGAGATCTCAAAACCATGTCAAAAATATACTTTTTGGAAATTAGATATTTCGACGATCGTTTTATCCTTCTTCGTCGAAGTCATCCGAGGGCCACAAGATCGTGTTTTCGTCGTTTCAAAGTCAAGTAAGTTGGGCCCCACTTGCTAGTGCCTTAAGTAACTCATCTCTTTCCCCTCTTTGCTCTTTTCATTCTAAAACCCAAATCTCTGCAATTGTTCTTGACCTAGGGCAAGGGAAACCCTTTTTCTCTTCAATCTTCTTCATCTTGCATGCTTGGGCTAGAGAGCTCCAAATAGACTTCCAAGCTTATCACCTTCTTCATCTTCTTACAAGCTTTCCATTGGTACCAATTTCTTGGAACTTCTTGTGAGACAAGCTCTTCATCTTCTTCACCTCTTCTTGTTTATCCATTGCTAGGTAAGAGTTTCAACCCATAATTTTCATGGAGTTGTTTGGTTCCTTAAGATCTTGTTTTTCATTTGAAAACCCCTTTTTATGAAAAAGAAGGTCTTTGTTTTCATTTGTGTTGAGTTTGGAATGGTTTTTCTTTGGGTTTCTTTGTAGTGTTGGCTTAGCTTGAGTGAAGTGCTTGAGAATGATTATTAGCATTGGGCAAGGCAAGTAATCTCTATAGGATTGATGCATGTGTATTTTGATTTCATTGTTATTTTAGAAATTGTGCATATAAACTTGTTTATGAACTTCATGATCTTGTTTCTTGTGGATTTAATGTTTGAAATGGCGAGAAATGAACCCTTGGTGAGCATGAAGGCTCAAGGGATTTTATGTGATTGATGGATGAGAAGAAGGAGAGAAATGTAGTGGAAGTGGTGCAAGAGGAAGGAAATTTCCGCACTCAGCGAGCACAAGCAGCAGCTTGTCCGCTCGAGCGACCCCTGGGTTCGCTCGAGCGACCAAGCCTCTGCTTGGTCCGAGCGCAGGCAGAGAGCTGTCCGTTCGAGCGCACCTTAAAGCATGTTCCATGTTTTCATTTCCTTTTCTTTTGGTTTCATTATCTTAGAAATGGAAATGTATGTTGTTTGCATCCTTGCTTGTTTATTTACATTCTTTTTATATGCAAATGACTTTTGGTTCCATGTATGGTTGTGATCTTAGTTATTTTTGTAGAAGCCATACTAGAACCCAAATCCATCCTCTATGCCTTATAGTCATATCTTTATGGATGGTTGTGATGTTGACTCGTGTAGATTCTCTTGATATCATCCTTATACATGTCTCAACTTCATAATAGTGTTCTTAATCATATGAAACTCTTTGAAATCTATTCCTCATATTTCTATATGTTTGATGGATATCTTAGATGTTGAATTCATATGATTTTGACACTTTGGAAATTGCATGCTTTACCAAGTCAAATACTTTTGCATTGCAATTTACCTTGTTCATCACTATGCTCAATAGTTATATCCTTAAAAGTGATGAATATGCATTTATGATGCTTGATGGAATGTTGGGTTTGTCACATCCTTGCTTTTAATCATGTTGTCATATTCAATTGGTTTCATTTGGTATAACTTTCCATTGATTTCATATCCAATTGATACCTTATCTTGTGTATGTGATAGACCATGTGTACATTGGTTTGAACTTGATAGTTATATGTTTTCATTCCATGTCACATTCCATTAGCATCATAATGTTCATGATTCCCACCTCTCTTGCTCTCATAGGAATATCTCATGACCACCATGTTTATGTTTTCATAATATTGGTTGGCTATTTGTTGAGGTAGGCTTCATGTTTGAATTTCATTTCACTCATCTTGCACATTAATAGTCATATTTAATGATTGAATGAAATGATTTTCAAAACTTTCATAGCATATGCTTTCCATAGTTAAATTATTTAATGCTATGTTTAGTAAACCCCATTGCATCATGGATAGCTCTAATTTGGATTTATCTTAATAGTTATATTCTCTTAAATCCATTTTAGAGTGATTGAGTTTATAGTCATATCCTTAAATCTCAATTGGTATTCTTTATTTTTCCAATTGGTATCCATGATTGCTTTTCCCATTAGACCTAGCTCTCTTTTGGTAATTTGATCATATTGAGCTTAATAGTTAAATGAATCTAATCCTTTCCTTGAAGTTGACCCTCAATTGTTAAAACCATCTACTTCTTAAACCAAATAGTTAAATCTTGTCAAAAGTTTGACAAAAGAAGAGAATGGATTGAGGGGGAATGTAAACCTTCATAGGAAGTATTAGTTTTGATCAAATTCACCCTTGGATTGCCTTTGAGCCCTTAGAGATAACTTACATACATGATAGCCTGTTATGAATTTCATTTTCGATTTCATTTGTTAACAGGTGCTACTAAAGGTATTCTTCTTGTCTCATGTGTGTAGGTACCTTTGCAATTTAATGTCAAAGGGGGAGAGAGAGTTCAAGTGTGACTCAAAGATCTCCTACTCTTCAAAGGGGGAAAGAGTTCGAGAGTTCAAGTACTCGAAGATCTCCTATCCATCTAAGGGGGAGAAAGAACTCAAGTTCTCAAAGGGTGAAGAGAATGTCCAAGCTTCCTAAGGAGAGTTGTGTATGATCTTCTACAAAGGGAGAGAATGCATACCTTGCCAAAGGGAGAGAGAGGCATGGTCAAAGGGGGAGAGCTAATAGAAGAAAGAAAGCTTGGAGCTAAAGAAGATGCTTGGCCAAAGAGAGGAAGATGAAAAGAAAGCTTGTAGAATGATCAAGCTCCAAGCATCAAGAAGATTGAAGGAAAGAGCCCAAGAGCCCAAGCTAAGAGGAAGAGCTTCCAAGAAGATTTCAAGACTTGTCCAGCTTAGGGGGAGCTGAAGACTTGGTGTGAAATATCAATGATGAGTAAGTTGCCATCAAATTGCAAAGGGGGAGATTGTTAGAGATTTTGTATTTGCAATTTGATGGATGCATTTGCACTTTAGCATCATTTGAATTCTCACACTTGCATTGTTTTAGAAAACCTTGAAATCTTGTTTTATACATACATAGCTTTTAAGATTTGGAAAAGTTTTTTTTTTATGCATGTTTTGGTTCTAAACTTGGATGCATTAGTTTTAGAACCCAAACTCTTTTGAAAACCTAATTCTTTGTGCATTATGTTTGGAAAATCATGTTGAGAATTTAGGTTTGAGCCTTGCATACATTCTTCACAAAAAGAATCATTTTTGTATGCATTTTCATTTGAAAAGAGTTTTGTCAAATCAAGCTAGCCTTTGGTTTTAATCTTTTGAATCATTTTAGGCTTTGGGTGTTTCATGTTTTTAAACATCTTAGAATGTCTTAAAACATGTATTCTAACTTGGTTTAATGGCCCAAAAAATTTCCAACCAAAATTACTTTAGAAAAATACATTTTTGGGAAAACAGGACCTTTAGCGGCGGAAAAACCACTTTTAGCGGCGGTTTCTGTGTCCGCCGCTAAAAGCAGTTTTTCAAACGGTCATTTTTTTGCCCGTTGTGTGATCCCGGTCGACCGAGACCCCTTTGCCGGTCGACCGAGGACTAGCCGTTGGACACTTTTTGGCTATAAAGTCCATTCATTTCCAACCTTTTTCAAGGCTTGACACATGAACTTTTGAGAGCATTTTGGAGCCAAAGAAAGGGGAAGAAGTTGGAAAGGCTAGAGGGCCATTTGGAAATCAAATGCTTGAGATTTAAAAAGGTAGACCTTACTTATCATTTTGATTTCCATTAAAAGTAGAATCAATGCATGGTTAAATCTTTGTATTTTCATATTTGCATGATTTCTAGCTTTTAAAGAGTTGTGTTGCAAACTCTAAATCATCCTTGGTAAATTAGATTAGTTTGCAAACTCTCTTAACTAAATCACATGCTTTCTTAGACTTTTACATTCATACAACTTGTTTAGTTCATTTCTTAAAGTTGTTTGAATTTCTCATGTGATTAGTTTTCTCTTCAATCATCATTTTATAAGCTTTGATTTTAAAATGCATCATGCATTCATTTAAGAGCTTCTTTGTTGAGATTGATTGAAGAAACACATTCATACACTTGTGCACACAATTTAACTTATTTGAGTGTATGTTTGTTATTTGTTTTAAACTTTCATATTAGCCTATTCAAGAGGCAAATTCATTTGAGCTTAAATTGTATCTCTTAGAGTGATCTTTTGTAAAGACACCTTCTTAGAGAAAAGCTTTGTGTAAGGTTATTGCTTAGCCTAAGAAAAGCATCTTGTAAGGTTATTGCTTAGCCTAAGAAAAGCATTTTGTAAAGGTTATTGCTTAGCCTATAAAAGCACATTGAGAGGTTGTTGTTTAGCCTAGAAAAACAACATTGTAAGGGTTATTGCTTAGCCTAGTTAAAAGCATAAACAGTGGAAATCCGGTGGGGTGTTGGATTCACAAGCCGGTAGTGGATGTAGGCATTGAGGCCGAACCACTATAAATATTGTGTTGTGGTGATTGCTTGTGTGGTGATTGTTTATTAGCTTCCGCATATTGATTGTTTAATCATCACATGTGACTAGTTTATTTTAAAGAAGTTAAAATTGGTGTAAATTGGTCATAGTTGTAGCTCACCCTATTCACCCCCCCCTCTAGGGTTAGGATCCTCGTGGACTTTCAGATTCTCCGTCACACATGGTCACTATCATAATTGTAGTAGCCCAGTATAACTGATAACCACACACGAGTCCCGCCACTGAATGGGCTAAACAAGCAAGCAAGCACGTACGTATTTCCAAACTAATGTCGGACAAGATTTAAGGACCCAAGGCGGTGGATCGAACCGACAATGGTCGTCCAAGCTGTGGAATCGACACGAAAATACACACTTTCAAAACAATGTTTGACACTTCCAAATTCGGGAACTACTAACACTCTACTAGGTACACGCATGCTTGTTCATGAAAATTCACGAAATAGTAGTCCCAACACGATGTGTATAAAAACACTATCCACGCAATGATTCCCAAACGGGGTTTTTAATCAAAACCTTGGAAACATTCTTTTCAATACGATGTGAATCGCAAAACGATAATTTGGTCTAGAAATCACAACTCCATATCAAAATCATCATCTATACCTTGAGACCGTAACTGTCAAATCGTATATACTTTGAAATCCCATGTTGATTATTCGTTTAGATGGTGCTCATTTTTCAAATGACATTAAAGATATCAAGGTATACACATCAACCAAAGGGGGTCCAAAGGCGAGTGGAATAGAAAACCCCACGTTCCACTTCATTTCTAAAAATCTGGGGGAGTTCGGCTACCTGTTGGTTAGTTGGTAGTTAGCCACCGATGGGTTTGGCGGTTAGCGGCTAGCTAACAGCGCGGCTGACCGCGGGTCGCCTCATAAGATGCCACATACTGGAATTGTAACCGACTTTGTTTGGTTAGTTGTCGGTCACTGGTCAGCTAGCCGACTGGTGACCGCTAGCTGACCGCCCCTTCAGAACAGGGAAAACAACTCTCTGGAATTGTGATCGACCTGTGGTCGGTTAGACACCACCGATCACTGGTCGGCTAGCCGACTGGTGATCGCCCACCTACGGGTAGCACAATTCTGAACCTGTATCAGGTCCTTCACTTCTCCAAACATTTCTTCTTTTAACACCTCCTTTCCTTGCAATGAAAACGAGCTCCAAAGCTTCTCCATTTCATCATTCACCACTTCCAATATCACCAACCAAACCCCCTTCAACCACTTCAGAATTTCCAACAATCCAAGCATCAAAGTTACACTTTAGATAAAACAATTATCAAAATAGATTGCAATGAAATGGAACAAAACACATGTTTAGCAAACTAAACTTCAAAACAAAATAAGATTTAATCAAAGTTAGTTCAAAAACAAGGAAATCAAGATAAAAATCCATAAATCAACACATGCACATTCATATTTAATTCATTCACTTATCTTAGCTCAAAATGCACTCAAAGAAGTCTCCCACCACACCCAGCTGAACCTCACATCTACAAGAAGCCCCAAGAAAAGAGCTCAAAAACAAAGAATTTTTTTGAAAAAGAAAGGGTTCCTACTTAGGAAGCCTTGCATGCATGAAGGTTGAGCTCTAATGGTCTCAACAAAACCGTATTAACTTAGCATGAGGACTTCTAAAATTGTGTGGCTTCGGAAATCGTAAGAACTCTGAAGTTAAGCGTGCTCGGGCGGAAGCAGTACTAGGATGGGTGACCTCCTGGGAAGTTCTTGAGTTGGGCGGGGTTGTGACATCCTTTATATTAAACGCGACAAAATTATTTCGTCTCTATTTCTTATATTTATGACAAAATATTTTTGTCTCTAATTTCTTCCTTTAATGACAAAATATTTTGTCACTAATTAGTTACAAGTATGTTTCCAACAGAGTGTATTGGAGACAAAAAAAATAGTCACAAATTTATCTTTTTCAATGACGAATTTTTTTTTCGGTCTCCAATACCTTTTAGCGACAAGGCTTTGGCAACAAAACGGGGTACGAAAAAATTTCGTCTCAATTAGTTTCGGTGATGAAATATGTACATTTTAGGATAAATTTTTGTCTTCCTTAAACTCCAAATTTCTTGCAGTGGAAGACGGAGGCCATTGCTTACCTCTAGAAGCTTTAACAATGGAGAAAAGTCTCAAGATGGAGATGACCCAACTGAAATCCTTTGAAAATGACACCAATAGAAAGCTTGGAAGATGAGAAAGAGTTTGGTGAACTCAAATCTTCATTTTTGTCAAGAGAAATCCAACATGCTGTCGTGACCCCAAACCGGGCCGTGGGCCTAATCCGGGATCGGGACGCATAAATAATGCCAAGCCAAGTGCATTAGTTTATTTGGCTAATAAGTACATGGATTAAAGAAGCATATGATACTATCCGTGCACATGATTTCCCACAGGTGTCCGTGGTGAGGGTATTACACATATAGAGTATTTTTCATTCAAAGTACGGAAGTGTGTAGCAAACCAAGTTCATAAGTCATTTCAAAATCACAAGACCGATAGCACGTGTATACAACTTGATGTCAGAGTGAGCAATGATCATGATAGCATTTCCCAAAAGTAAAGTTAAATATTTATATAAAAGATCAGTTAATTAATCACTCCCCAAAAATAAAGGCCAACAAAAGCTAGTACAACCAAAATAATCTCCAAAAGAATGTGTGTGTCACAATCCCCAAAATGATCCATATCTCAAGGCTTTACCGATTGTTTACACAACATCATCAGCCTGCCATTGTCCTACAAGTTGTGGCTTTCCGACTGCCTCCTCTGGCTCCTCTTCAGGATAACCGGCATCTGGACCTGAGTACCAACAAGTGGGTCAGACACGAAGGTCTGGCACGTAGGTGAAAGGATATAACAACAGTAGTAAAAATACGAGTTACCTTGGAAAGCATTGAAACCTGCTTAAACGATGATTATATATACAAAAGAAAGTGCATCGTTTATTAGAAAATGCATATGCAGTATGAAAACATGTTGAGGTACCAAAGAACAAGAAACTAGCAAGATGGCAACAACATTGAACTAAATCCTCCATCACTAATGTGATGAGAGCACGCTAGAGGAGTTGGTCTCGGACACTCGAGGGGACGAGAACCAACTAAATTTATATACATATAGCTAGACAAGACCATGGCCACAGAACTGGGTAACAAGACAAGCGGGATCTAGACTGCAGCTTGCAGGAGCAAGAGGGGCACCCTTACATGAAGGGGTCGTCCATGCTTAGTGGTGCCGACTTATAGGTTATATGAAAGAAATCAAGACACACACACACACACACACACACACACACACACACACACACACACACATATATATATATATATATATATATAAATAGGTGTATAACACCTAAGCAGGCGGGATACGATGCCCATAGGCACATAAATCGCATTCATGTATGGTCATGCATATACAGGACTAGCAAGACACTTAAAGTACATAAATCAGTATTCCTGTAACAGGGCTAGTACAATCACTTGAAAATAGGAGAGTCCGTATGAAATCCAAGCGAAAAAGAAACACAAAAGGGATCTCCACAAAATACCGGTCCATTCATGGAGGATCCAAGATTTAAATCAAGGTGTATAAGGATCCCGTATGTCAGTTTTTGTCACTGGCTTGGGACTCATTAAAATTATGGACATTCCAAGCTCCCTATACAAACTGACAAGTCCAAAAATCCTCAATGAATCTCCATAATGGGGTTTCTTCCTCAATCAAATGCCACACTTCGCTTTCTCGGTCTTACCATCGCGTTGGGGCTCCAAACAATACCTCCCCAAGCCTTAGAAGAACATTTCAAGTCTTCCTGCATTGACCCAGGCCCACTGTACAGTTGGCTCGAGCGGACTCGAAGTTCGCTTGAGCTAATGGCTCTCTGTGACGGGTTCGCTCGAGCGAAGCCAGGTTTGTTCGAGCGGACCTGCCCAGGTCAGGTTGGCTCTAGCGAACTGTCAAGTTAACTCGAGCCAACTACCCTCTGGGTGGGGTTCGCTCGAGCGAACTGTCACATAACATAGTTTCTGGGCAGTTCAACTCCTTCCTTTATTCCTTTGCAAATCCCTTTGAGCCTCCATTCTTACACATAAATAAGGAGCTCAAAGACTCCTTTAAACCACAAATATTTCACCGTCAAATTTCCCACACCTTACATCAAACCACTTTCTTTCCATCCACATTCCATTCACAAGAGAGAACACCCATCATTCATGAAAATCCACATGTAACCTAAACAAGTTTAACATAAATCAAATGAAAACATATTCCAAGAGATTTACAAGATAGAAAGACACCGCAATATGCACATTTTGAAATCAATAGAAACCATGTCAATAATCAAGAGCTAAGCATCAATACCATGAATGAAAATCAAAATTTTCTCACAAGAAATGTTCAAAAAATCAAAGAAGTCCATTCATCCACTTGCCTTGGCTTCCAAACTAACTAAGAAAGCTCCTAATCTCATTCCCAAGCAACACCTACTAGCATTTCCAAAAACCCCCCAAAACAAACCCATTTAGAACCCTAAATGGTCAAAACAAGAAATGAGAAAGAGAGAGCTTGCAATAGTGGAGATGGAGCTTCTCTAAAGTGGGGAAAAGCCAAATCTAAAAGATGGAAGTGGATGCTTACAAGGAAGTTCTTCAAATGGATAAGATAAGCTCCAAGAAGACCTCAATGGGGTTGGATTTCTCTTCTAATGGTGTCCAAGGAAAGCTCTCATGGAGAGGAAGAAGATGATGACATGCATTTCTCCATTGGCAAGAGCTTGGCAGTGGAAGGGAGAAGAGGAACCAATAAGAATGGAAGAAGAACACCCTAGGGCAAGTACAGCCACTCCTTCCACACTATTGGGCTGGAAAAAAGGGATAAGGGGGAAAAGTTCTCTTCTATAGAAAATGGAGATGGGTCCCTTAACTAGCCAAACTTGACGGGCTAAAAACATGGTTTTAGGAACAACCGATGGGTTCGACGAAAAAGGGAAAAGTGATAGTCGAAAAAATCTAGTTTCTAAAAAGTATATATTTCGAGGGTTTTGGAGACATCGAATTTTGTGTCCAGATTTGGTCTAAAAAGACTATTTTTCCTTCAAAGTTGGAAAAGTCGGGTTTTGGGATCTCAAAGGGGAACGAAGTCAACACGAAAGTTTTTAAGGTTAACGAGATAAGTCAAACGAGGATAAAGCACGAATTGTCAGAATCTTGAATAATCGCCCATGTATGCGCAAGGTCACTAAAAGAACCCCCAAAGGGTCCTGCTAAATCAAGAAGGAACTCAAAACTCCCCAATGCTATATAAAATTTATTCTATTCCCAACTTAACCAAAAACCACTAATCTCACTTAGAGCTAAAACACGATTTAATTAATGCTAATCGAGGTCACTTGGGTCGGGGTCTTACATCCTCCACTGCTTAGGGCATTTGGTCTTTCAAATGAAAATACAACTAACCTCAGGTAGTAGGCGTGGATATTTCTTCTGGACTTGATCTCGTAGTTCCCACGTGGCTTCTTCGGGTCCATGGTTTTCCCAAAACACTTTCACCCAGTGAATTGTTCCTGTTCTCAGCTCTTGTTCCTTTGTATCAATGATCTGGACAAGCTTCTTAACATATGTAGCATCTTCTCGGATTTCCAAAGGTTCATGACGGAGTACATGTGATGAGTCGGGGATGTACTTCTTCAACATTGACACATGGAAGACATTATGTACACCAGAGAGTTTAGGTGGTAAGGCTAATCTATACGCCACATCACCAATCTTGCTCACAATATCATACGGTCCAATGTACCTCCTGTACAGCTTGCCCTTCTATCCAAATCTCAATGTTCCCTAGTCGGTGACACCTTTAAGAAAACCGTATCTCCTTCTTTGAACTATAAGTCCCTTTTGTGAGACTGTGCATAGCTTTTCTATCTACTCCGGGCTACCTTCAGATGTTCTTGGATAAACTTGACTTTATCACTAGTCTCACTCACTATGGCTAGTCCATGGAAACTGCGAACGCCTATTTCCTCCCAACACACAGGTGTCCTACACCTGCTGCCATACAAAGCCTCGAAAGGTGCCATTCCAATGCTCGAGTGGTAACTGTTCTTATAAGTCTCATCCCATTGAGTCTTGAAGTCTAACACACAAGCTCGAAACATATCCTTAAGGGTTTGAATTATCCTCTCAGACTGGCCACCTGTCTGTGGGTGATAGGCCGTGCTGAACTGTAGCTTCGTACCCATGGATTCATGTAGTGTTTTCTAGAACCTCGAGACGAATCTGTTGTCTCTATCGGATTCAATAGAAATTGGCTGTCCATGTGGACTAACAATCTCATCGACAAACAACTCGGCCAAAGGTAACATATGCATTTTCTTCCCTATCTTCATAGGAATGAAATGAGCTGACTTGGTGAGACGATCCACTATGACCCATATCGCGTTGTTGCCTCTGCTGGTTCTCGGTAATCCTGAAAGAAAATCCATGGTAATGTGCTCCCATTTCCATTCCAGGATCTCTAATGGTTGCAACAACCCTAGAGGCTTCTGATGCTTTGCTTTCACCAACTGACAGGTCATACATCGAGAGACGAATGCTGCAATTACTCTCTTCATGTTGTTCCACCAAAATCTGCCCTTCAAGTTCAGATACATCTTCGTACTGCTCGGATGCATGGAATCCTTTGTACTGTGAGCCTCGGTCATGATGTCGTTCCTCAAATTTTCAATGTTAGGCATGCATAGACGGGCACCATAGTACAAGACTCCATCCACAATGCGAAAGTCAGGACGCTCTGCTACATGCTCTGAAATCTTGGCCAACTCCGGATCTTACAATTTTATTATCCTTGATCTTCTGAATGAAGGAAGGCTGGGACACTGACATGTTAGCTAACATCACACCCTTTCTCAGTGGCTGTAGATCTACTCTCAACTCTTCCAACTGCTGAAAAATACAAGTACCACTTAGATTTTTCGAGCCTACTGATTTTCTGCTCAAAGCTTCGACAACTACATTTGCTTTCCCCGGGTAGTACTTGATTAGAAAGACATAATCTTTAATATATTCCATCCATCTCCTATGCCTCATGTTCAGCTCCTTCTGAGAAAACAAGCACTATAAGCTGCGGTGATCAGAGTGGACTTCAAACTTCTCTCCATAAAGGAAATGTCTCCACATTTTCAATGCAAAGACAACCGCCACCAACTCAAGATCATGGGTTGCATAATTCTTCTCGTGATCTTTCAACTGCCGGGATTCATAAGCAACAACTTTTTCATCTTGCATCAACACACAACCAAGTCCAACATTCGAAGCATCGGTAAAAATAGTAAAACCGCCGCTTCCAAATGGTAAAGTAAGGACCGGTGCAGTAGTCAATCTCTTTTTCAGCTCTTGGAAGCTAGTCTCGCACTGGTCTGTCCACACATACTGTGCATTTTTCTGGGTCAACTTCATCAATGGTGATGCAATCAACGAAAATCCTTGAACAAACCTCTGGTAATAACCTGCCAATCCCAGAAAACTTCTGATTTCTGACTCATTCCTTGGTCTTTCCCAATTCATAGCTGCCTCAATCTTGGATGGATCCACTGACAATCCTTCTTTGGAAATGATGTACCCCAAAAATGCTACTTGTTGAAGCCAAAATTCACACATACTAAGCTTCGCATACAAGTGGTTGTCTCTTAGAAGTTGTAGTGGTATCTTCATATGCTCTTCATATTCTTCTCTAGTTTTGGAGTATACCAAAATATCATCTATAAAGACTACTGTGAACTGATCCATATACTGTGCAAATATTTTGTTCATCAATGCCATGAATATTGCCAGTGCATTAGTCAACCCAAATGGCATCACTAGGAATTCATAGTGTCCATATCGTATCTGGAAAGCTATTTTCGGTACATCCGATTCTCTAACTCTCAGCTAATGGTAACCAGATCTCAAGTCAATCTTCGAAAAATAGGCAGCACCTTGCAACTGATTGAACAGTTCATCTATCCTTGGAAATGAGTATTTGTTCTTGATAGTCACTTGGTTCAATCTTCGGCAATCAATGCACATCATCATCGAACCATCTTTCTTTTTGACAAACAAAACTGGAGCTCCCCATGGAGAAATGCTAGGTCTAACAAAACCTTTGTCTAACAATTCTTGCAATTGTATCTTCAATTCTCCCAATTTCGCTGGATCCATTCTATATGGTGCAATAGATATCGGAGCGGTCCCTGATAATAACTCATTGGTGAAATCAATTTCTTTGATGGGTGGCAATCCTGGATCACAAACAATAGGGATCTCTGCCACCCCTTGGGACCGTTTATCCTACGTGATAAACGCCAAATAAGCTTCACATCCACTTTTCAAAAGTCTATCAGCCTACAATGCTGAGATAAACCCTACACGAGGATTCCTCCTCTCTCCCCGAAACAATACTCATGCCGGTGTCTCATCTAATTTCAAGGTGAGGGTCTTATGGAGACAATCCATCATGGCATGGTACCCTGCCAACCGATCCATCCCTAGGATGATATCGAAGTCGTGCATCTCCAATAAAATATGATTCGCAGGTAACACCACTTCTCCTATCTGAATTGTGCAACTAGGGTAAAAACTCCTACACACAACTTGTTTACCTACTGGAGTCGCCACGGTCAAAATAAACTCAAGTTCTCTAGCATGCACATAATCAACTTAGAAAATTCAGGGGATAGAAATGAATGTGTAGAGTCAGGGTCAAACAAAATTCTAGCTTCATTTCCACAGACTAGGAGTGTACCTTCCACTACGTTGCATGTTGCCTCTGCATCCGCCCTATTGACCGCATAATGGTGTCCAAGGAAAGCTCTCATGGAGAGGAAGAACATGATGACATGCATTTCTCCATTGGCAAGGGCTTGGTAGTGGAAGGGAGAAGAGGAACCAAGAAAAATGGAAGAAGAACACCCTAGGAAAAGTACAACCACTCCTTCCACACTATTGGGCTGGAAAAAGATGATAAGGGGGAAAGGTTCTCTTTTATAGCAAATGGAGATGGGTCCCTCAACTGGCCAAACTTGACGGGCTAAAAACAAGGTTTTATGGACCTTGGATGAGCTCGACGAAGAAGGGAAAAATTATCGTAGAAAAATTCTAGCTTGTAAAAAGTATATATTTCGAGGGTTTTGAAAACATCGAATTTTGTGTCCAGATTTGGTGTAAAAAGACTATTTTGCCCTCAAAGTTGGAAAAGTCGGGTTTTGGGATTTCAAGTGGGAACGAAGTCAGTACGAAAGTTATAGATGTTAACAAGATAAGTCAAACGATGCTAAAACATGAATTGTTGGAATCTTGAATAATCCCCCATGTACACGCAAGGTCACTAAAAGTACCCCCAAAGGGGTCTGCTAAATCAAGAAGGCACTCAAAACTCCCCAAAGCTATATAAAAGTTATTCTATTCCCAACTTAACCAAAAACAACTAATCTCACTTAGAGGTAAAACATGACTTAATTAGTGCTAATCAAGGTCACTCGGGTCAGGGTCTTACACTTGCAAAGGAGAGAAGTAGTGAAGAATGAGCTGGTTTCTCTCTGGCTCTTGACTGGTTTGAAACATGAAAATGAAGAGGGGAGGAAGAACACACGTGGGATTATGTTTTGAGTTGGGTGAGGTGTAGGCCCCACAAGGACACTAACCTTTAAGGCTTTAAAACTCCCTCTTGCAGGTCCCGAATGAGATCGACGAAAGAGAGTTAAACGATTGTCGAAAAATCTAGTTTCCAAAAATATATTTTTTACATAATTTTACAAACATTGAAATTCATGCACTATCACGACCCCAAACCAGAACCTCGGGGCGCGAATGGGATTAAGGATAATTATATTTTTCTTTCTCTCAAGATCCGCGTGTGTGAAGACAACACATTCCAATACACTATGAATATTTTTGCGGAAGCTTTCGTGGCGTTGTGACCCGGAGTTTGTGGCCATCGGATTCCGCATCATACTCAACCTCTAACATATAACTATTATATCAAGAACCATATCAGACTTGAGTAAACCATTACAACCAAGTACAGAGCTGACAGTATGGGATATTACATTCCCATACATGTTCAAGTTACAATTATCAATGTACATTAATTAAGAATCCCAAGAAAAGGCTAATAAAAGCCATACAATAACAAGTTAATAACCACTACCCATATGTGATGTAACTCCGATGTCAAGCTCAATGTCTTCATGACATAGCCAACAAGACAACCTACAAATCATGGCTCCACAGCCAACAAAAGCACTCATCTCGGGACGAAGAAGTCTGGACCTGAGTACCGAAAGTAGTGGGTCAGACACGACGGTCTGGCAGGTGGATGAAAAGATAATAAATATGCTGAGAATTAAAACATATGATAATTCATGTTATTTAATCAAAGGCTGCATATAATCAAAATGGGTGGAAAATCGTGGATCTCTGACAAAACATGTATTCGTTTAAAGCATGAGTTAAACATGGAGATCTAACAAAAGATATGTTCATTTACATCATCTATAAAAGCATAGATATTTGACAATCGGGTGTTCATTTAAAACATGTGTAAATATAGAGATCTGGCAAAACAAATGTTCATTTGAAACATATGTAAAAGCATGAGTATTCGACAAACCGGGGCATTCATTTAAAGCGTGTGTAACCATAGAAATCTGGCAAAACAAATGTTCATTTGAAACATATGTAAAAGCATGGATATTTAATAAATCGGGTATTCATTTAAAACATGTGTAAACATAGGGATCTGGTAAAACAAGTGTCATTTAAAGCATATTTAAAAGCACGGATATTTAACAAATCGGGTATTAATTAAAAACATGTGTGTGCACAAGGAATGAGAAACAATATAACAATAACTGAATTTACCTTGGAAAATATTAACACCTGTTTAAATAATAACTTTCATAAAAGAAATGAATCATTTACCGGAAAACAAATAAGCAATATAAAACATGTAGGGTATCTAAGGAATCAGGAACTAGCAAGATGACAACTACACGAAGCTAAGTCATCTATCACTAAAGTGACAGAGCAATAACTAGGCACTGATCTCAGTCACTCGAGGTGAGGAGAAACAGTGAATCTTATAAATACATATACACATAATATACATGACCAAGGTAGCGAGCCGGGCATCGGAAACCACAGTAGCAAATTGAGGTATTGGGATAAGACCACGGTAATAACCGGGTAACAGGATCCAAACTGCAACTGGGGGGACAAGAGGGGGATCTCCAAGTCGATGGATCAGACCAACGAGGTTATTCAAGCTTAGTGGTGCCGACTCATAGGTCAAATAAAAAATCGAGACATGTACAAGTAAATCAAGTGCAAGTAAATAAACGGGCAGGGTAAGAATGCTCAAGGCACAACTGTCATTTCACGTCAGGCAATACATTTCGGTACAGGTAACAGTTACCAGTGTAACTCCAATGCTTTCGGGAAAACAAGTATGTAATGTAAGTCTCGAGAATAGGGAAATACAATGAACTAATACACTTTCGGGTAAAATAGAAATTTCATGCTTTGTTTAAGGTGAATAGGGGTCCCGTATGTCAATTTCGATATAGACTTGGTACTCTTTGAATTTGAAGACATTCCGGGCTCCTTATACACTTTTGTGAATTCAAAACTTCAATGAATCTTTGTGACTTGGTTTTCTTCTCAAGCGGGCTTCGTACGTATCTCCCGATGAACAGTCCCCATCATTCCCTAAAAGGGTTCACGAATGATTGGGATAGAAACCCCTTCCATTTCTCTTCATTTCAGGGTTTCTGGGTGATTTCGGTCACCTAGTGGTCAGCTGGCGGTTAGCTGCCGCTGGGTTCAACGGTTAGCCGCTGGCTGACCTCAGTTGGCTTGACAAAGTGCAGCTTATTGAAAAAGTAACCGAAATGGTTCAGTTGGCTAGTGGTTAGCCGCCGATGGGTTCGGCGGTTAGCCGTTGGGTAACCGTGACCGCGCCTTTGGGTAAGAAATGAAGCTCTCTGGAAAAGTGACCACGACTGTGCAGTTATTTGGCGGTTAGCTACCAGTTACCAGGCGGCTAGCCGACAAGTGACTGTTAGCTGACCGCCAGGTGCGGAAAAGCCCTTCTGTAATAAGATTTGAGCCATTTTTCTCCCTTAAATCATTTCCCTTCGTTCCCATTCATCTTCATACAATAAAATGAGCTAAAAGTTCCTCCCATACACAATCAAAATTTCACAAACATCCATCCCAAACACCTCCATCTTTTTACATTCAGTCACCAAAGAGAGAAGAAACCCACTAATCACAAGGATTCATTGAGCTATTAACAAGAAATAATGAAAACTATAAACCAATGTTTTCAAGACATTAAATGAGCTAAAAAGCTCCTCAAATGCATCATTCAACACTTCCATTCTCCTAATTTCAAATTTCTCCCTTTCCATTCTTTCCACTCACAATCAATCTCAAGGTAGAGAAAACTCATTTATGTGAAACCATTTGAAATCTTGACAACATGATGCATACATTTCCAAGTATGAACAAGAGAGAAATAAACTCATCAATATGCATCTTTAAAAGCAATAGAAACCATTGCAAAAAGAATAGATAAAGCTCAATAAGAATCATTAGTGAAAAATCAAGATCTCTCAATAAAACATATAAATTTTCAAAACAACCCATTCATCCACTTGCCTTGGGTCTTCTAATCAAGAAATCAAGCCTAAACACTCTTCCAAATCCAAGCTCCAAAGTTCCAGGCAAAACCCCCAAAACAAACCCTAAAATGGGTCAAACAATGAAAGACAAGGAATGGGCTCAAACCAAACTAAGAAATGGAACTTAAGGGGATGCCATTGCACATAAAAAGAAAATGGGAAGGAGTCCTTACCTCTAGGGTCATCAATTAACAAGAAGAAGCTTGAAATAGGGGCTGCCCACCTTGGTTTCCCACGAAAATGATGTCAAACGAGAGAGGAGGTGAAGGGGAAGAAGTTGTCGGAGTTCCCTCGTCGGATTGGTGGCTTGGAGGCTCCATTAAAGCAACAGAAATGGAAGAAAAAGAAGAAGGATGGCTGCTGGTATGTAGCTAGAGAGTTGCAGTGGATGGAGAGTGGAAAAATGAGGGAGAAAGAGAGGGTGGTGTTATATAATAAGTGGAGGTGGGGTCCACACTAAGTAGAACTTGCAATGGGAATTAGAGGGCTTTCCAGACCTCGGATCAAGAAACTTAAAACATGAAAAGTGTCCGGCATTAGATTATGTTTCCAACAAGGTCAATATTGACATACTTCCGGTGTCCACAGAAAAAGTCAACTTTTTGGTCAAAGGGGTCAAAATAATGGAAAATTTGGGATTTCAAGGGTTAAAACATCGATTTCTGGGCTTCGGGTACGATTGACGCAGAAGAGAAATATGTTTCTCATAAAATCTAGTTTTCAAAAAGTATAATCTTCGCATGGTTCTGGGATCTCGAAATTTGGGTCCAGATTCAATGTGAAATGACCGATTTTGCCCCCAGGGCTGGAAAAACTGATTTTCGGAGCTTCGAATGGGTACGGAGTGAACACGAAAGTTGTAGAAATTAACAAACTAATTCAAACGAGGCTAAAACAAGAATTATCGGAAATTTCGAATAATCTTCCAATCACGCGCAAAGTCACTTAAAGAATCCCCAAAGGGTCCCACTAATCACAAAGGCACTCAAAACTTCCCAAAACTAGTGAAAAACCATTCTAGCTCACAAACTCAACCCAACAAACACTAATCCCACTAAAAAAACTAATCTATAAATAAAACAACACTAATCCAGGAAATTAGGGGTCAGGTTCTCAAATGCACAGATTTCGAGGTGACAAGTCTGTTTTTCCCTTTTTGCTGAAAAATGCGATTTCAGAGTTTAAAAAACAGATGGAGAGAATATAAACATTGTATATGCTATTTTGACAAATGAAAGGAATTAAAAATCGCAATTTTCAAATATCAAGAATAAATTCTCTCTACACGTACATGGGTCCCACAGGCCACCTTCGGCCCATGTAAAGCTAAATACAATGGCTCTAAGAAATTCCCAAAGCTATGGAAAATCTATCAAGCTCACAATCTAAGCTAAACGCCATCTAATCGCACTTAAGATCTAATCTCGGCTTAAAAGACTCTAATGAAAGCAAACCTGGGTCGGGGTTTGACATCCTCCACCCTTTAGAGCATTTGGTCCTCCAAATGGACACTAGCCTCTTGTAATAAGTGAGGGTACTTCTTCTGCACTTGCTCCCATAGTTCCCATATTGCTTCCTCTGGCCCATAATTTTCCCAAAGTACTTCCCCCCAATGGATTGTTCTTGTCCTCAGTTATTGCTCCTTCGTTTCGATGATCTTGACCGGTTTCTCAAGATAGGTGGCATCTTCTCGAATCTCTAACGGTTCATGTCGCAACACATGTAAAGGGTCATGGATTGATAGATTGTATGGTCTCAATCCATCAGTTGATGTAATAAATTGATTAATTTCTTTATTTATCAATATAATCATGCTTTCCTTTCATGAGATGAATGGTGATTTATTACTTAATGCACATGACCAATACATATGACATAATGGTTCATCCGATGAACTGGATCTCATTAGTATATTAGATGTGATATATGTATATGGATGAGATCCACATACGAGAGATATGTGTTACAAATCTTATACTTAAAATATCTTCACAACCAGTGATGAGATTGGGCATCTCATCTGACAAGGTTGCAGCACTTTCATCACTATGTGATAGTGTGATTTGTCTCGATCATCAGAATGTAAGATTCTGGATCATAGTGCTGGTACATTGGATGTATTGAAGGACCATGAGAAGCACCTTATAAAATACTGTCTCGATTTAAGGACTGCTTTCATAATTCCCTAGCAATAGGCTCTCAATCCTGAGACATTGATGAACTCAAGTTTCTATCTATTCATTTGCTTTGAGTCACCAATGAGTGAGGCCAACTGTAGGTCAACACCTCGGTGTCTTGGGTACGTGGTAGTAGGACTGTGGGAACATGCAATGATTAAGATGGAATCTATCTACATTATCCCCTTGTGCCAATTAATGGATTTATCATTGGTAAGTGCGCACCCATTCCAATTAAGAGTTAGTTGGAGCGGTACCAAATGATCACTATAATTAATTGGGGCTCAAGGATAATAAGATGTGGATCTAAGATTGGATGGGACAGATTTATTCCAATTGATCCATGGATAATGATAGAGGGGCCTACTTGTGATAATTGGGAAGTTTAGGGTCTTCATTGTAATTTATTCTTAAGACTGGAGTGCAATTGCATTTATATAGTGGAGTTATTTGCAATTAACTGTAGGCCCATATTGCACATGAGATGTGGGGTCGCGTGTCCCAGTTGGAACCAGCTTTCTAAGGAATCCCTAGTGGTCCCCACGCTAGCCCAAATTATTAGAAAGATACTAATTCTACTTGAACTCTAAAAGGAAGGTTACTATTTCTATTTGAAGTGAGACTTCTAATAGTGGTAATGGTAAGTTACTAATTATTAATGGAAGTAGGACTTCTATTTTAATTAGAAAGGAGAAAACCACTAATTGTCGTGGAAGTAAGACTTCTATGGCAACTAGCAAGGGAGAAGGTTACTATTTTTTAATGGGAGTTAATCTTCTATTTCAAATAGGAAAAGAGGTGGAATGGAGGGCTACATAAAGGGGAATAAACCCCTCTCGGACGTCCATAATAAAGGAAGGACAGCCAGCCCCTTTGTGCAAGTGTTACACAAGTTCTCTTCCTCTCTAAGTTCTCTTCTCTTTCTCCTCTAGTTCCTTGGAGTTACTAGTTGGGTTTTCTCTTGGCGATTCCACCATCTTCTTGAGAAAAGAGATCTAATACGGGTCATAGCGTGGAAGATCAAAAGGTGTTGGAGATTCTGATTTGGTTAGTGAAGGTGTTCATCATCAAAGAAAGAACTCAAATTCTCCATTAGAGCACTACAAAGCTCCAAAGGTATATCTACATCCTTGTATGTTGTGGATTTCATGGTTGCATGTTTAGGTGTTGTTTTCTATCTTCTAGATAGTATATATTGCTGTACATGATCTATGAGTTTGAGGGATTGCATCCTGGATTGGGTTTTTGATTGCCTTCTAGATAGTTGATCCTTGCATCAAGTGGGTCAAAAGTTTTTGAAACCTATCTGAAAGGCCCACCTATATTCCAACATCTTGGACATACTTTTTCAACATGGAGACGTGAAATACATATGTACGTCCGAAAGTTCTGGCGGTAAGACGAGTCTTTAAGCTACGTCACCGATGCGACTCAAAATTTCATATGGTCCAATGTATCTCCTTGACAGTTTACCCTTTTGCCCAAGCCTCAGAGTTCCTCTAGCTGGGGATACCTTCATAAATACATTGTCTCCTTCTTGAAACTATAAGTCTTTTCTTTGAACATTGGCATAGCTCTTTTGTTTGTTTCTGGCAACGTTCAGTCTTTCCTGAATTAGCTTGATCTTCTTGTTTGTCTCAATAATCATGGTTGTCTCAATAATCAAAGTCGGTCCATGAAAGTTGTGTTCACCGACCTCTTCCCAACACACATGTGTTATGTATTTTCTATCATACAGTGCCTCGAAAGGCACCATTCCAATGCTCGAGTGGTAGCTATTATTGTATGCAAACTCACATAGTGGCAAGCTTCATCCCTCTGAGTCTTGAAATCCAACACACAAGCTTGTAGCATGTCTTTCAAAGTCTGAATAGTCCTCTCTGACTGACCATTTGTGTGAGGGTGATATGCGGTACTGAACTGAAGCTTCGTACCCATAGACTCATGTAAAGTCTTATAGAACCTCGAGACGAATCTGCTATCTTTGTTTGATGTGATCGAAATTGGTTGGCCATGACGGCTGACAATCTCATTGACAAATACTTTCGCGAGAGGTAACATGTGCATCATCTTTCCTGTCTTCATCAGAAGGAAATGTGCTAAATTCATGAGACGGTCGATAATAACCCAAATCGCATTGTTCTCCTTGTTGGTAGTTTGTAAGCTTGAAATAAAATCTATTGTGAGATGTTCCCATTTCCACTTCGGAATCTCTAAAGGTTGCAAAAGACCTGGAGGCTTCTGATGTTCTACCTTTATCAATTGACATGTCATGCATCGAGATATAAAAGCTGTTATTTCTCTCTTCACATTATTCCACCAGAATCTACCTTTTAAGTTATGATACATTTTTGTACTCCCTAGGTGCATAGTGTACTTCGTTCTGTGAGCTTCAACCAGAATTTCATTCTTTAACTCATCAATATTTGGCACGCAAAGCCGGTCCCAGATGTATAATACTCCATCCACAATTCGGAAGTCTGGACGTTCTGCTATGTGATCCACAATCTTAACCAAATTCGGGTCTTGCAACTGATTTTCTTTCATTTTCTGAATAAAGGTAGGCTCTGACACTGACATGTTTGCTATCATTACACCCTTCCTTAACGGTTGGAAATCAACTCCTAAGTCTTCAAACTACTGAAAAACACAAGTTACTTGCAAACTGGTCACGCTCCCTGACTTTCTACTCAAAGCATCTGTGATTATATTAACTTTCCCAGGATGATAATTGATTGGGAAGTCATAATTCTTGATATATTCCATCCATCTCCTCTGCCTCATCTTAAGCTCTTTCTGTGAAAACAAATGTTGCAAGCTTCGATGGTCCAGTAGACTTCAAAATTTTCTCCATGGAGATAATGTCTCCACATCTTTAATGCAAAGACGATTGTTGCTAACTCTAAGTCATGGGTTGCATAGTTTTCTCGTGATCCTTCAACTGTCTAAAGCCATATGATGTAATCTTTCCATCTTGCATCAGTACACAACTGAGTTCCACATTCGAAGCATCTGTATATACTAAGAATCCACTGCTGCCCAATGGTAATGTGAGGATAGGTGTTGTGGTTAACATCTTTTTCAACTCTTCAAAGCTATCTTCACATTGCTCATTACAAACAAATGGTACATTTTTCTGGGGTAGTTTGGTCAAAGGTGCTGCAATAGATGAAAATCCTCGCACAAACCTTCTATAATAGCCCGCTAAACACAAAAAACTTCCGATTTCGGTCACATTCTTCGGCCTTTCCCAACTGATGACTGTCTCAATCTTGGTTGGATCGACTGCTAAACCTTTTTTTGGAGATGATGTGGCCTAGAAAAACAACATGCTCTAGCCAAAATTCACACTTCCCGAGCTTCACATAAAAGTGATTATCCTTCAGAAGTTGCAATGATGTCCTCAAATACTGCTCATGATCTTCCTTGGACTTAGAGTACACTAAAATATCATCGATTAATACAACTATGAATTGATCTAAGTGTGGTGTAAAGATCTTGTTCATTAGAGCCATGATCATTGCAGGTGTGTTTGTCAGTCCAAAGGGCATCACTAAGAACTTATAATGCCCATATCTAGCTCCGAAAGTTGTCTTCGGTACATCCGATTCTTTGACTCTCAACTGGTGGTAGCTGGACCGTAAGTCAACCTTCAAAAAATATGCCATTCCTTGCAACTAATCAAATAGTTCATCTATTCCTATCAATGGGTATTTGTTTTTCATGGAAACCTGGTTCAGTCTTCTATAATCAATACACATTATCAAGCTGCCATCTTTCTTCTTGACAAACAAAACTGGAGATCCTTATGGTGAGATGCTTGGTCTAACAAAATCCTTCTCTAGTAATTCTTGGAACTGTACCTTCAATTCACCTAATTTACCTGGATCCATCTTGTAAGGTGCAATAGAAATTGGAACAATCCCTGGTAATAGTTCGATTGTGAAGTCAATCTCTCGAACTGGTGGCAAACCTGAAATCTCCTTTGGAAAGCATCGGGAAATTAACATACAACAGGGATTCCCTCCACCCCTTGGGATTGTTTATCCTCTGTGATAAACGCTACATATCCCTGACAACCACTTCTCAAAAGTTTGGAAGCCTTCAAAGCTGAAATTAGTTTTGCTGGTGGTTTCTTCATGTCTCCCTAAAATTTAATTCCCATAGGTGTAGCATCCAACTTGAAAGTAATAACCTTATTGAAACAATCCATGGTTGCATGATGTCCCGCTAACCAGTCCATTCCCAAGATGATATCAAAATCGTGCATATCCAACACAATAAGGCTTGCTGGCAATTCAACTTCTCCTATCATAACTGCACAATTGGGATAATAGTTTGTACAAGCAATTTGTTTACCTACCGGAGTGGTGACAACCAAAAGAAATGCAAATTCGCTAATAAGAATAGCAATCAACTTAGCAAAAATAGGAGATATAAAAGAATGAGTGGCTCCAAGGTCAAACAATATCTTAGCTTCTACTCCACAGACGAGAAGTTTACCTTCAACCACATTGCTTGCTGTATCTGCGTCCACTTGGTTGAGATGGAAGATTCGTCCATGTTGTTGTTGTTGCTTATTCCATCCCTGGTTTTGTCTTCCTTGTTGCCCATTTCTGTTTTACTGAGGAGGATGGGGATTTTGGTTTTGAGGTGGCTGCCTTGACTGTTGCTGATGTTGCTGAGGTGTTCTAACTTGATTCTGAATGGCTTGTTGATTTTGTTGGGGTGCTTATAGTTGTTGCTGCTGAGGCTTGTTGCCTCGGTTGTTAAACCTTGGACAATCACAGAGTAAGTGGTTAAAAGATCCACACTTGAAACATGCTCCTGTAATCTTACGGTATTCATTGAAGTTATGGTTTATGCCACAATGATCACATTGTCCTGGTGCCTGAGCATTTTGATACTGTCTTGTCCTCTTATTCTGTTGCTGCCTTTGATTCTTAATGGGTCTTTTGAGATGCTTGCTGATATTTCCTTGAATGATCTTGTTGTTGATATCCTCAAACTTAAAAGCTCGTTTGACTGCCTCTTGGAAGGTAGTACATAGGACTATACCGGTAGCATCTCTCTTAATTATAGGGTTGAGTCCCTCCAAGAACTTGAGGATTTTCTTTTGTTCAGTGTTTATCAGTTCAGGGGCATATCTGGATAGTCTCTCAAACTTTGTTACATATTCGAGGACCGTCATGTCCTCTTGTTTTCATAGTTGGAACTCTACAGCCTTTTGCCTCTTGATGTGAGAGGGCTCATACTTCTCACTGAACTGCTCCTTGAATATAACCCATGCAATGTCATTTGCAATGGTCAGATAACCATCCTTGATTGTCTTCCACCAAATTTCAGCGAGTCCGGTAAGCAAGGAGGTTAACAATTGAACCTGCTGCTTGCTCGTGCATCTGAAAAGATCGAAGATGTTTTCCGTGTGAGTTAACCAATCATCTGCTTGCAAAGGGTCTTCTTGTCCGGTAAATTCCTTTAGGCCTCTGTTTTGGAATTTCTCGAAGAGCTTATTAGGGTCATGATCCCTATTCTGAATGACAATCTGTGGCCCCATATTCTAAGCCTGTACCGGCTCCGATCTTCTTCCCAATACCTCTAGCAACTGTCTCTGCACCTGAGTGAACTCTTCATCTTTCATGGCCATCTATTCTTGCAATCTGGCTTGTTTTCCATTGGCCTTTTGTTGTTGTTCTACCATGTTCCGCATAAGCTGTTGTAGCTGAGTATCCCCTGCCTGACCTGCACTATCACTGTTACTGCTGGAAGGAATTACATTCGCTGGGTCCCTACGTGGAGGCATGGTGCTACAAAACCACATGTTAGTACAATAAAAATATACTAGGGAGAGTGTATCCAAGATCTCACTCGATACTAACTTACGAAAGTTCTAACAAACCCTCGCCACATCTCTACATTTCTAGCTTGTTTTAATTGCCTGAAACGTGTCCCGCTCTGTTACCGGTTTTGAAATAATTTCAAAACTATTGATTTATAGCATGGTTATGCTTTCTTCTTTTACCTGCCAGACCGTCGTGTCTGACCCTTTCGTTTTGGTGCTCAGATCTAAGTTTCGTTACCCTTGAGGAGGAACATAAGGAGGCGGCTGTTGAGCAACCTGTTGAGTGAGAGTGGCAGCTCAATGATGTCATCTAGACGTCGGGTTGGGTATTGAGATGCAGAACATTTTGGGGATTGACTAGCTTCTTTTAGGAATTTTGTTATTAGCCTTTGTTGGCTACCTTTTGGGATATGTAAAACTTAACTTTATGTTTTAGGAGGACCAATACAGGCTCAAACCATGTGAGAGCTCAAACTTAGCCAGCCCATGTTGAAGCCTAAATTGAGACTTCAGACTTTGCCTCTCATATGAAAGCGTGAAATGTGGCCATCTTTAACTACTCCTTCAAAATAGCCTTGAGGAATGCACACATTAAGTTTTGGCATTTCAACATCATTTGGATTGACTTCACTCTTCTAGCAGCTAATCAGGACCTTTCGGTGACAACAGTGCTAGAGATCATGTCCCACAAAATATAGCGCACTATTGGTCTCAAAATACCACTAGAAGGCTCTATATCAAATTTCAGGCCATCCTGACATCGTTTGGTCTAAAATGCAAAAGTTACATTCTTCTCGCGACAAAATCAGCCCTTCCAGTTCCGGTGACAACAACGTCAGAGACATTAATTCTTCAATCAGAGCTTGTACGTGGATGGTCTTAAAATACTTCCAAGATGTTCTATGTCAAATTTCTGGTCAATCCAACATCGTTTGACCCAACATTAATCTTCTGGTGGTGAAACTATGCTTCCCAATGACGGAGACCGCCAAAATTACCATTCTCCAAAAAAACATATGAATGGTATCAAAATACACCCAAGAGGCTACATACCAAGTTTTAGGCCATTTCGACATCAAATATTGGCCCAACTTCAGCCTCCAATAGCAAAATTAGGTCTCCCGGTGATGGAGTCCATTGAGACCATAAAAGACAAACCAAAGCTGATGGATTGTCTCAAAAGGCTTCAAGGAAGATCCTTGTCAGATTTTAAGTCAATCAGACATCGTTTGACTGCACATCAAAGCGCAACATCTTCCTTGCAACAGAATTGAATCTGCTGTGACAGGACTCCTAATGGCTTCAAAGTTCAAACAAAAGCCTATGGTTGGTCGTATTTCATGCCCATGAAGTTTCACCTCAAACTCCAAGGCATTCCCATATCGTTTGACGCAATTTTGGCTCCTAGCAACAAATCGGTGCCTCCGCATGACAAAGTCTTCGGCTTTCCCGCTAAATCGAAAGCTTCGCTCCTCGTTTTGCGCGGCTTTCCATCGACTTCCCTGTGAGAAAAATATGTCAAAAATATTTTGTCCACAATTTGAATGGAGATACTTTAGAGTTTAAGCAGCTTTCCACTTAAAAAATGTAATCACATTCTTATTCACTCTTGCAGAAAGTACATGCAAAAAGCAAGAGGCATTGCTCATTAAAGTACTAAATATTGATTACTGTCTCATGGGTCCCAAAGCTAGAAGGTTGTGACAGATTCTTTTATTTAGCCTACAATTTTAATTCTCAATGAAAGACAAGACAACGAAGGACTCAAATTTCAAACTACTATAAATTTATTATTTTACATGAATGTGCCAAATACATTTATTTGGATAGCCATTGTACTAAAAAAATAAATGGAACCATCTTACTTCCATTTCCTTTTCCCACTGTGACCATTAAATTGTTTCTTAAGAAGCTTTATTGATTTATGAGTTTGAAGCTAACATTAACATACCTGATAAGTAGAGGAAGTTAAGATAAGACTTCACTAAAAGAAAAAAGAGACAACCTACAAACACATGGTAATGTACAGTAGATCAAGCGATCCATGATTCTTTTTTCAATTAGTTCTTTTTTTCAAACGCATTGTGTGCAACTCAAAACTAATATATACTAAAAAAAAAAGCAACAGGTTGGAATCAATCATAAGATGGACAAATCAAATTCTTATATATGAAAGAGACTGATTCTAATTGAGAAATCAGCCTCAATTCATTTTGACCTTCACTAATTTATTTTGACTCAAGCTACACGTTCGCCCAGTGGGCTCCAGTAAAATGTCTCTTAGTCTTCCTCATAATGTATTACCTCTTCCAATATGCTCAACGCATCTCATTCAAAACGCTCAAAGCCCCATCTCTTTCATTCTCAAATAATGTGCAATTCCTCTCCAACAGTTTTTGTGGGCTACTGTAATTCCTATCCTCCTTATTACCCTATCATAACTCCTCTTCTCTTCCTTTCTCTAACGTGCAAAAACCCTAGAGTGTTGCCTTCTCTTCCTTTCTCTCCTCTCCTCTTCATTTCAATTGTTTGTCCACAACTCTGCTAATACGCTGCAATGTAATCAAAAGACCAAGTTTCAGTGGTGGGAGCAGGTTAAGACAACCCCGAAATGAGGCAGCAAGTCCAAGGTGAAAGACCCAGAAGGAAAAAAGAATTTGTTGAAAGAAGCCTTCTTGCCAATTGACTGTGCAATCCGCCAGTCATTATTCCGAGACAGCTACATCATATCCATCAAGGGGACAAAGGAGACAAAATTTTGTGGGGAATATTCACAGGATTTCTGCCAGCAAGTTGCCCTCAACAACCTTATGAAATCGGAGGAATATTTGGTCGTAGATTCTTCAATGGGTTGTTGAAGCCATCCATAGCTAACTAGAATCAGGTAATTTCAAAATGGATGAACTTATGTTTGAGTTAGGATTTGAAGGGATAGAGTTTTTAGATGAACGGATGTTGGGTGGGTCTTTTTTTCATTTGGAGTTTGGTTTTTAGAATTCTATTGGATTCTAAGTAATCATAAACCTGTTCAACTTAATACATGTAATTGTTTAAGTTCTATTTTTAACTTATATTCAAATATGTTGAACTTGATACATGTAATTATTTTTATTCTCTGTTGCCATTGCCACTGTCACAACTCTTTTAAAGTATTATTTGTCTGCAAATACTTACCCCAAAAGACTGAGTTGCAACCCTGATAGCTCTGCTTTTTTTTTTCAAGTGGAACTCTAACCATGATAAGAAACTATGGGTGCAACTTGGATGGTATTACCCGAATTAAATGTTGGTAGGCCGTTTGCTTCAGAAACATGAATTCCCATAATAGAAATCATAAATTAGAGCTTGTGCAGATGTGAACTATATAATTGTGGCAAGGACTCTTTTCAGAAGATAATATCATGTGATATGGTTTGAAAAATAATATGCTTTGTATATATATTTGTGACAAGAAAAGGAGAACATAGTAAAAGAACACGATGCGGTGAGATATTTGTTATTTCATTACTTTCCTTTTTACCATATGCAACTCATGTCCATTTTCTACAAATTTTACGTATGTTAGTTGGCTATTCACCAGTGCTGAGCACGGGCATCTTTTGCTAGTATGAATGAGACCCAATTGAATTCATCACAAATAGTTTCAGTGAGGCCCCACCCCTTCACTAGCCAAATTACATGCTCATTAAACCTAAATATATCTATCTATGCTAATTAGCAGTGGTCGGTAAGGGTACATTAGTCTTTTTCCAGGAATTAGGCCTATTTTTATATAAATTAGAGCCTTTTGAGATTTTATAGTTTACTAGGGTGTTAGATGGATTATTTATAGTTAGTTAGCTAGAAGTAATTTGTAGAAATATGAAGGGTTTCTATTGGAGAATTTGCATTTAAAACTTAAAATACCTATATACCCTTTAGCTCATTCTCAAAGCAATCAAATAAGCTTGGGCTTTTTGGACATTTCACCTTCAACAAAGCCTATATAACCCATCGCCTAACCATCCCACGCCATTTCCATCTCTCTCTCATTTTACCTCCCATTTCTCACTTCTTCCATTTCCCTCCAAAAATTCTCTTCCCTCCATTAAAGAATTCCTAGATCTAGGGTCACCATCAAGAGAGAAAGGATCTCTCCAAGTTATAACCATTTTCAAGCTAGAGTTCACCTCTCTTCTCCTAGATCCTCTTCCTCTCTACAAGACAAGGTAACCTCCATTCCTTAGCTCGATTTCCTTATAGATCCTCTTCTTCTCCTTGGAATTCTCCTCTCTTATGCATTTCTCCTTAGGATTTGGGTGTAGGAGTTGTAGATATGTAGAGATCCGAGTTTTGGAGAATGTTGTGAGAATTGGAGATCTTAGGATCTTTGAATTGGGAATTTAATCTTGGATCTTGAAGATCAAGTGAGGAAACCTTATTTTTGATCAAAATGCAAGTACGATATACTTATTTATCTTAGAATGCACGTTCTTCTTCCTTGAATTCCTTAGTTTTTATTATGTTGATTTATTGATGCTTATATCTCTATCTTTTGAGCATTGTTTTATGGATTTCTGCCATTGGTGCATGGGATCTCCCATTTAGAAGATCAATGGCCCATGGATGATGAGATTGTTATGGTTGAAGGGGTTTTCATGTTTACTTTTGGTTTTGTGGAGACTGGAGACGAGATTAGTGGGTTTTGATGGAAATTTGGATGAATTAGAGATGTTGCAAAAATCTAGACTCCGTGTCCTCGGTCAACCGCCCATACAGGATGTCGACCGGATACACTATGGAGTCCAGACAACCTAAGAGCTAGTCTATCAACCTGTTATAGAAAATTCAGTGTAGTCGGTCGACCGTCCTGGGCAGATGTTGACCAAGTACACTACATAGAGTTAAACAACTGACATAATTGGTTCTAAATACTTCTATGTAGCCGATTGACTAGCCATGCATCGGGATGATCTGCCACACTACAACAACTCTAGGTTTGAGACCTGCCTGCCAGGTTTCTATCCCTTAACCTCCTATGTACTTGGTCGACCAAGGTACCCAAGTGGTCGACCGGGCATACAACCATCTAAGAATGACCGAACAGACAGATCACGGTCCCTTCAGTGCATTCGGTCGACTGCCCATATAGGATGTCGACCACATACACTGCAAATAGTGCATTTCAGATTCTATATTCTTTGTGATGTGGTTGTATGTGGGCCCATTGACCTACGCATTTTAGATTCTGTAATCTTTGTGATGTGATTGTATGTGGGCCCATTGACTTTCCATGTGGACCTCCATTGATGTGCCAGACATGAGTCAAGGGTTGAGCTTAACCTTGACCCATGTGACTACCCAAAGTAGGGTATAATGCTATGAAAGGGAATCCGATTCGATCCTTAAAGGTGGTCTTAAATGTCCGTAAATCCAGAGCACCAAATACACTCCTCTTTGCTTCTGACGTTTCCTTTAATGATGGAAATAGGTGAAGTGGGACCTTGGACCTGAAAAGGGGCATTGACCTGGGTGGACTTTGTTATTTCCTTCCTTTGACATGTTTAATATATGATTAGATGCACTTTTATTTATTGTTCACTCGTCTTTATCATTGCTACACCAGATTAATAAATGGAAAATAGAGGATCTTTTCCTAGGATTTTCTAGAGGTGACCTAGTATGTCTATGGAGAACACCTTACCTGTGTCTGTGGCTAGGCGGGTTATTCTATGGCCTAAGAAATGGATAGATGAGAAAACATTGGAGTATATTGATGTATTACTTGTTTTAGGAACCCATTTAGGGGTGGGACATGAAATGAACCAACATGGTTGGTTGTAAGTATGGAAATGAAACGCTATGGAAATGAATGATGACCTTGACGATGGATCATGTATATCGATATGAACGATGGATATGGATTATGGATTATGTTATTGGCTCTACTATGATACTTGACCATGTAAAGACATGTGATGACCTTGCTCAAGCAAGAATAGCATAGCCAGACACTAGCCTATTGTATGGCTCCTTAAAGTCGGCATAAAACATGTTGGAAGCAGGTGGGCCTCGTGGATAGGTTTTCAAAACTTTTTGACCCACTTGACTCAAGGATCAAGTGCCCATAAGGCCATAAACCACATCCAGGATCCAATCCCTCAAACTCATTAACCATGTACAGTAATAAACTCTATCTAGAAGAAATAAACAACTTTAAACAAGCAGCCGCAAAAATCTATAACATGTGAGGAAGTAGATTATACCTTTGGAGCCTCATAGTGCTCTAATGGAGAAGAAGACTTGCTAGATGAAGAAACTCTATCTTTGTAGCAAATATAGGATCTCCAAAACCTCTTAGTCTTCCACGCCGTAACCCTTATCAGATCTTTTCTCTAAAGGAGATGGATGGGATCTCCTAAAGAAAACAACTAGAAGCTCTAATGGAAACCGGAAGAGAAACTAGAAGTGAAAGAGGAGATGGGGCGTGTGCAACACTTGCACAAAAGCTCTTGGGCGTGAAACCCTAGGTGAATAGCGTGGGACGTCCAACCCCCTTTGCTCCCCTAATTATAGCTTGACAACCTCTTCTTTACTGATTGAGAATAGAAGTCTCATTTCCACAATAATCAGTAACTTACTATTACCACTATTAGAAGTCTTACTTTAAATAGAAATCGTAACTTTCTAATTCTTTCCTTTTAGAGTTTAACTAAGATTAGTAACTTTCTAACAACTTGGGCTAGCGTGGGGACCACTAGGGATTCCATAGAAAGTTGGCCCAACTGGGACACCACGACCCCACATCTCATGTGCAATCGAGCCCACAGTTAATTGCAAATAACTCCACTACATAAATGCAATTGCACTCCAGTCTTAGGAATAAATTACAAAGAAGACCCTGAACTTCCCTATGACCATAAGTAGGCCCCTCTATCAATATCCATGCGTTAATTGGACCTATCCACCAAATTAGATCCATATCTTATTATCCTTGAGACCTAATTAATTCTAGTAATCATCAGTACCATCTATTTAATTGAGATGGGTGCGCACTTACTAATGATAAATCCATTAATTGGCACAAGGGGATAATATAGATAGATTTCATCTTGACCATTGAATGTTCCCACAGTCCTACTACCACGTACCCAAGACACCGAGGTGTTGACCTACAGTTGGCCTCACTCATTGGTGACTCAAAGCAAATGAATAGATAGGAACTTGAGTTCATCAATATCTCAGGATTGAGAGCCTATTGCTAGGAAATTATGAGAGCATATCTTAAAGAAAAGACAGTGTTACATAAGGTGCTTCTCATGGTCCTTCAATGCATCCAATGTGCCAGCACCATGATCCAGAATGTTACATTCTGATGATCGAGAGAAATCACACAATCTCATAGTGATCAAAGTGCTGCAACCTTATCAGATGAGATGCCCAGTCTCATCCCTGGTTGTGAAGATATTTAAGTATAACATTTGTGACACATGTCTCTTGTATGTTAATCTTAATGCACAAAAAGTAATAAAACACCATTCATCTCATGAAAGGAAGGCATGATTATATTGATAAATAAAGAAATGAATCAATTTATTATATCATCTGATGGATTGAGACCATACAAACTAACAATCTCCCACTTGGGCTTAATGCGAGTCAGGGTTGCATCTCATGCCCATCCCATCTACATGCTGCTCAAAGACTTTGGTGGTCAAAGGGTTAGTAAAGCAATCTGCCAGATTGTCCACAGAGGCTATCTTGGTGATAGTAATATCATCTCTCTGCACAATCTCTGTGACAGCAGCGGGGCAGTCGCTCAGTCCAAGTGATACTTTCTCTATATGCTTTTGACTCTTATGGCTCTTGGGTTCCTTGGACTGAGCAATTGCCCCACTACTGTCACAGTAAACTGTGAGCGGTTGTGGCGCCAAAGGTACCACTCTAAGTTCCAAAAGGAATCTTTTGAGTCATACTGCTTCCTTAGCTGCTTCACAAGCCACTACATATTCAGCCTCCGAGTTGGAATCAACGATACATTCTTGTTTAATACTCCTTTAGGCTCCACCGCCAAGCATAAGCACACAACCAGATGTAGATTTCCTGGAATCCTTGTTTGACATGAAGTCAGAATCGGTGTATCCGACTGGAATTAGCTCATCACTGCCGTAAATCAACATGTAATCTCTAGTCCTTCTCAAGTATTTGAGAATACATTTTACAGCAGTCCACTGGTCAGGTCTTGGGTTAGACTGACATCTACTGACTTTGCCCACTGCATGACAGATATCCGGTCTAGTACATAGCATAGCATACATGAGGCTACTAACAGCCGAAGAGTATGAAATTGCTCTCATCTTGTAAGACCCCGTCCCGAGTGACCTCGATTAGCATTAATTAAGTTGTGTTTAAGTTTTAAGCATGTTTAGTGGATTTTGGTTAAGTTGGGATTAGAAGAGCTTTTAATATAGCTTTAGGAATTTTGGAGTGCCTTTGTGACTAGTGGGGCCCTTTGAGGGTTCCTTTTTATGACTTTGCATTTACTTGGGGATTTATATGAGATTCTTGTGTTTATTTTTATAATCCCATTTTACTTGTCTTGTTAACCCCTACAACTTTTATATTGATCCCGTGCCTGTTCGAAACCCCGAAACCCGACTTTCCTAGCATTGAGGGCAAAACAGTCATTGTGCACTAAATCTGTACCCAAAATTTGATATTCCCGAAACCCGTGAAACACATACGTTTTGGAAACTAGATATTTCAACAATCATTTTTCTCTTCTTCGTCGAATTCTTTCAAAGTCCCGAAAGTCGTGATTCCAGCCCACAAAGATCTCACTAGTGGAGCCCACTCCCCACTTGCTTTATAAAGAAACCCTTCTTCCTCACTTCCCTTTTTCCAGCTCACACCAAACCCCAAGCTAGGGTTTCCCTTCTTCTTCTTCTTATTGCTTCTCCATCCTCAATCCACTCCCAAACTTACACCAATAGAAGATTTGAGGCCATCATCTTCTTCATCTCTTTGAGAAGTCTCTTTTAATAACATTTGTGGAGTAAACCACCTACTCCAAGACCTCCTTTTGGAACTAACCTAACATTTTGAAGAACCCTCATGTAAGTAATCTTCCCCCTCTTTTGATATTGTGTTCTCCTAGCCTAAGGGAATCTCCATTTTCATTATTGAAGCCTCTTCCTCCCTATTCAATGTTTTGACTCTTTTAGGGTTTTGTTTTGGGGATTTTTGCTAGTAGCTTGGATTCTTGGCTTTGAGGAGTGTTAGAACTTATTATTGTTAGGAGTGTTAGAACTTATTATTGTTTAGCTTGGACCCAAAGCAAGTGGATGATTTGATCTTTATGAGCTTTCAATGGTTTTATAAGAAATGTGATTGGTTTTGTTATTTTCCACCCATGCTTATTTATTGCATTGACTTGAAATAAATGTTCATGAAAGAGCCTTGATAGTGCATTTATTGTCGTAGAAATGTTTTGGTTCATGGCACTCAATATTCTCTTGTTTCATCTCAAATGTACTCTTGTGTGTAGTGGTTTCCTTACCTCTTTTCCCTGTTTATGGATGTGATATTGTTGGAGGAGGTTAGAATGGATTTTGTTAGAAATTTAATATTGATTTGGATGAAGTTTTGAATTCCTCATTTGATGTATTTAAAGGGGCTAAAAAGAGGTTGTAAAAGGAGGGGAAAGAGAGAAGAGGAACTGTCCCAGAATCAGTTTTTGGACAGTTCGCTCGAGCGAACATGACACTTTGCTCGAAAAAAGGGTTTGAGTCTTTCCAGAGGACAGTTCGCTCGAGCGGACCGTTTGTTGCTCGAGTGAACCCTCCCAGAACTCGTTCCAGAGAGTCGTTAGTTTGAGCGAACTGAACTTTTGCTCGAGCCAACCTGATACTGGATGAGTTCGCTCGAGCGACCTAAACTTCGCTCGAGCGAACCCACCTAGACAACCATCCTAGAGAGCTCCTCGCTCGAGCTCGAGCGATGAGCTTTGTCGATCAAAGGCTGGGACAATGATGAATTGTTTAAACGTTTTGGTACTATTCATTGAGAACCCCTCTATGTCAGGGAGATTTACTAAGCAATGTATGAGGTCATTTGAGAAAGAAACCACATCACGAAGATTTCATTTAAAGTTTTAAAAATTCAAAGTGCATAATGAGCCCGGAATGTCCCCAAACTCAAAAAGTACCAAATTGTTATTAGATCGACATACGGGATCCCTATTCACTTGAAATAAATTTTGAACCCGATACTTTACCCGAAATTTCCATTGTTTATTGTATTTCACTGTTCCCGAGATTTATACTACATGATTTATTATTCCCGAAAGCATTGAAATTGTACTTGTATTTATTGCTTGCCTCAAAATGCATTGCCCGACATGAAGTGACAGTTGTGCCTTTGAGCACCCCCATCCCGTTTATTTATGTACTTGCACTTGATATATTTCATACATGTTTTTAATCTTGTCATTTGACCTATGAGTCGGCACCACTAAGCTTGGATAACCCTGTTGGTCTGATCCATCGACTTGGAGATGCCCCTCTTGTCCCTCCAGCTGCAGTTTGGATCCCGCTACCCGGTTATTACCGTGGTCTTGTCCCGATGCCGCAGATTGCTATTGTGGTTCCCGATGCCCGGCTCGCTACCGTGGTCAGGTATAGTATATGTTTATGTATTTATAAGATCCACTGTTTCTCCTCACCTTGAGTGGCTGAGATCAGTGCCTAGTTATTGCTTTGTCACTTTAGTGATAGAGGACTTAGCTTCGTGTGGTTGCCATCGTGCTTGTTTCCCCTTTTCCTTGGTTACCTTTACATGTTTTATAATGCATACTTTTATTGAATAAATGTTTTATCTCATTTATAGAAATTGTTATTTAAACAGGTTTTAAATGCTTTTGAAGGTAAATTCATTTATTATTATATTGTCATTGTGTTTTACCCATTTGCCAAACCCTCGTGCTCTACCCACTCTTTGGTACTCAGGTCCTGATATTGCCTACCCAGAGATGGAGCTTGAGGATGCGGTCGATGAACCGTAACGCCTAGTTGAGTGGCATACTGATGATGTCGTTTAGACATTTGACTGCTTGAGAGACGAAACATTTTGGGAACGTTTAACTATTCTTTTGGGAATTGGTATTTTGTTTATATTGGCCTTTGTTGGCCTCTATTTTTGTGAATGTAATTAAATGATCTTTTATATAACTTTAACTGTTCTTTTGGGAAAGCACTAATGATCATTGCTCATTCTGATACTTGGTTATACGTGCGATTTATCTTGTGAATAGAAAGGATTTGTCATTTGATTTGCTACACGCTTCCGCATTTAAACATAAACATTTATTATATTGATGTGATATCCTCACCGCGGACACCTGTTGGAAATTAAATAAATAAATGTGACACTTCACTCACACCACAATAATGAGTCCCGATCTCGGATTCGCGGTCCGGGCTCGCGACACATCTGCTCCTTTTCCTCAGGGGTCTTGGGACCCTGATCGTTGGAAATGTGCACTCCATGATTAAAAGGTGAGATACCCTTCTTGGAGTCTTGCATAGCAAACCATACCAGTACCTTATCTATGTACGCAACATGCTATAAGTCAATCATCCTATTTTTTTTGGTCTCGATAGAGTTTGATCCCTATGATGTAGTTACCTTCTCTCAAGTCCTTAATATCAAAAGTCTTAGCCAGCCAAACTTTTACCGTTGAAAACATTCTTATGTCTTTCCCTAGGAGAAGGACGTCGTCAACATATAATACCAGAAAAACTACCATGTCACCTTCACTTTTCATGTACACACATGACTCATCCAGATTTTGACAAAAACCAAATGACTTGATTGCCTGGTCAAAACGGATGTTCCAGCTTCGGGATGCCTGCTTCAGTCTATAATTGGACTTCTGCAACTTGCAAACTCTTTGCTCTTGGTTTTTAGCTACAAAATCGTCTGGCTGCAACATACAGATGTCTTCCTCAAGATGGCCGTTGAGAAATGTCGTCTTGACATCCATTTGCCAAATCTCATAATTGAGATGAGCCGCAATGGATATGAGTATCCGAATGGACTTGAGCAATGCTACCGGCGAGAAGGTTTTTCATAATCGATACCCTCTTTCTGAGTATACCCTTTCGCAACAAGCCTGGCCTTAAAGGTCTCCACTCTTCCATCCGGTCCTCGTTTTCTCTTGTAGACCCACTTGTACCCAATAGGTTTAATTTTGGCAAGCAAGTCCACAAGTGTCCAGACCTAATTGGAGTACATGGACTCCATCTCAGCTTTCATGGCATTGTACCAATCTATATCATAGATTGCTTCATCAAAGTTAAAGGGATCTTGTTCCGGTTCTTTCGGGACTGCCTCGTAGGACTCTCCCAAAAACAAGAACCTGTCAGGGGGTCTGACAATCCTCCTACTATGACGAGGCACTGGTGTAACTACTGGGTTTGGTAAGGGCGGTTCTTCCTCAAGTTCGGTTATATTTGGATTTGGAATTGTTTGCTGTTGAATCTCTTCCAAGATCACATTTTCTAAAGATTTCTGGTTAATCATATAATCTTCCACCATAAAAACCGCAGTGGTGCTTACTAACACTTTTTACTCTATGGAATTATCGAATAACCAACCTTTAGCTCCTTTAAGATATCCTACAAACGTGCATACTTTCGACTTCGATTCTAGCTTGTCTGTCTTAACCTTCGTCACGTGTGTCGAACAACCCCAAATGTGTAAACGTTGTAGACTAGGCTTTTGCCCGGACCACAACTCTCGGGGAGTCTTAGGTACACACTTAGATGGTACGAGGTTTAGTATGTACATCGCAGTATCCAAAGCATATCCCCAAAAGGTTATAGGTAATCCTGAGAAATTCAGCATAGACCTGATCATATCGTAAAGATTTATGTTCCTTCTTTCCGCTACTCCATTCTATTAAGGCATTTCAGGAGTAGATAACTGGGATAGAATCCAGTTTCCTGATAAGTATCCCATAAAATCAGCAAAGAGATATTCCCATCTTCGATCTAATCGAAGGGTCTTGATAATTTTACCTAATTGCTTTTCCACTTCCACTCGAAAATCTTTGAACTCTTCAAAAGCCTCGGACTTGCGTGCATAAGGTATATGTATACATATATTGAGTAATCATCTGTAAAAGTGATGAAATACTCATATCCTCCTCTAGTTCTGACATTTACGGGTCCACACACATCAGTATGCACTAATTCTAATAAATCTTTGGCGCTATTACCCTTAGAAGAAATTGGTCTTTTGGTCATTTTGCCTTCTAGACAAGACTTGCAGACAGACATTGGTTCTACCACTAACAAAGGAAAGTGTCACGCCCCCAAACCGGGACCTCGGGGGCGAAAATGGGATTAAGGGTAATTATATTTTTCTTTCTCGCAAGATCCAAGTGTGTGAGGATAACACATTCCGACACACTCTGAATATTTTACGGAAGCTTTCGTGGCATTACGACCCAGAGTCCGTGGCCCTCGAATTCTGCATCGCACTCAACCGCTAGCATATAGCTATTATATCAAGAATCATATCAGACTGTGATAAACCATTACAACCAAGTACAGAGCCGACAGTAATAGGATATTACATTCCCACATATGTTCAAGTTACAAATTATCAATGTGCATTAATTAAGAATCCCAAGAAAAAGGCTAATAAAAGCCATACAACAATAAGCTATTAATCACTACCCCATATATGATGTAGCTCTGATGCCAAGCCCAATGCTTACATGACATAGCCGACAAAACAACCTGCAAGGCATGGCTCCACAGCCAACAAAAGCACTCAGTTCGGGGCGAAGAAGTCTGAACCTGAGTACCAAAATAGTGGGTCAAACACGACGATCTGGCAGGTGGGTGAAAAGATAATAAATGTGCTGAAAAATAAAACATGTGATAATTGATATTATTTGATCAAGACTACAAATAATTAAAATGAGTGGGAAATCATGGATCTCTGACAAGACATATATTCATTTAAATGCATGAGTAAAACATGGAGATCAAACAAAACATATGTTCATTTACATCAGCTATAAAAGCATAGATATTTGACAATCGGGTGTTCCTTTAAAACATGTGTAAACATAGGGATCTGGCAAAACAAGTGTTCATTTAAAACATATGTAAAAGCATGGGTATTTGACAAACTGGGTATTCATTTTAAGCGCGTAAGTATACTAAGAAACAGGAAGCAATATAACAATAACTGACTTTACCTTGGAAAACATTAAAACCTGTTTAAACGATAACTTTCATAAAAGAAATGAATCATTTACTGGAAAACAAATAAGTAATACAAAACATGTAAGGTATCCAAGGAATCGGGAACTAGCAAGATGACAACCACACGAAGCTAAGTCCTTTATCACTAAAGTGACAGAGCAATAACTAGGCACTGATTTCAGTCACTCGAGGTGAGGAGAAATAGTGGATCTTATAAATACATATACATATACTATACATGACCACGGTAGCGAGTCGGGCATCGGGAACCATAGTACCAATTTGCGGTATCGGGACAAGACCACGATAATAATTGGGTAGCGGGATCCTAACTTTAGTTGGCAGGATAGGAGGGGGATCTCCAAGTCGGTGGATCAGACCAACAGGGTTATCCAAGCTTAGCGGTGCCGACTCATAGGTCAAATAACAAATTGAGACATGTGCAAGTAAATCAAGTGCAAGTAAGTAAACAGGCGGGCAAGAATGCTCAAAGGCATAACTGTCATTTCATGTCGGGCAATACATTTCGGGACAAGTAACTGTTACTAGTGTAACTTCAATGCTTTCAGGAAAACAAGTCATGTAGTCTAAATCTCAGGAACAATGAAATACAATAAAAAATTGGAATTTTGGGTAAAGTATCAGGTTCAAGATTTATTTGAAGTGAATAGGGATCCCGTATGTCGATCTAATAACAATTTCGTACTCTTTGAGTTTGGGGACATTCCGGGCTCCTTATACACTTTGAATTTTCAAAACTTCAAATGAAGTCTTCGTGATGCGGTTTCTTTCTCAAATGGTCTCATACATTGCTTAGTAAATCCCCCTAACATAGAGGGGTTCTAAATGAATAGTCCCAAAACATTTACACAATTCATCACTGTCCCAAACATAGCCTTTGACTGACAAAACTCATCACTCGAGCTCGAGCGAGGAGCTCTCTGGAATGGTTGTCAAGGTGGGGTCTGTTAGGAATTTTGTGTATTGCAATTTGATGGATGCATTATAATTCTAGCATCATTTGAATTTTCACACATGCATTGTTTTAGAAAAACTTGAAATCTTGATTTACACATGCATTGTTAGAAATATTGATTTATGCTTTTTTTGATTTTTAACTTGGATGCAATTTTATTTGAAAAGAATTTTTATAAATCAAGCTAGCCTATGTTTTAAATCTTTCAAATCAATTAGGCTTTTTATATTTTCATGGTTTTAATCCTCTTAGTTTGATTTAAACCATGTTTCCAAGCTTGATTCAGTGGCCCAAAAGTTCCCTTCAAGAAATACTTTGAAATATGAATTTTAAGGGAATTTGGTCCCTGGACCCGGGTCGACCTGCAGTGTCGCGACCCCGAACCTGGCCCGAAGGACTGATCCGGGATCGGGACACTAATGATAGAGATGATGTACCACAACAGTTTAATAATAACATACATTTATTTAATTTCCCACAGGTGTCCACGGTGAGGATATCACAAACATAATTGAATATTTTTTTTTAAGTGCGGAAGCATGTAGCAAATCAAATAGTCAAACTATCCTTAGTCATGGAGATAACATCAAGTATAAAATACTGTATTAGAATGAGCAATGATCTATAGCATGTTTCCCAAAAGTAAGTTAAAGTTTAACAAAAGATCACTTAGTTACATTCCCCCAAAAATAGAGGCCAACAAAGGCCAATATAAACAAAACAATAATACATAAGAATGGTTAAACAGTTTTCCCAACATGTCACGTCTCTCGTAGCAGCCCGATATCTACATGACATCGTCAGCACGCCACTCAACTAAGGGTTGCGGTTCACAAACCGCGTCCTCCGACTCATCATCAAGGTGACCGGCAACGGGACCTGAGTATCAAAGAAAATGGATCAAACACGACGGTCTGGCAAGAGAGTGAAAAGGTACAACAACATATAATAAAGGAAATATCTTGAAAGCATGGAAATCTGTTTAAGCAAGAACTCTTATAAAGGAGATAAATCATTTACTAGAAAACAAATAAACAAGATAAACGTTTAAGGTATCCAAGGAATCGGGAACTAACAAAATGACAATCACATAAAGCTAAGTCCTCTATCATCAAAGTGACAAAAGTATAACGGGACGTTGGTCTCAGTCACGCAAGGTGAGGAGATTCAACGCAAATCATATATACAATATAAATATACGGGACGGGACCACGGTAATAAACAGGGTATCGGGATCCAAACTGCAGCTGGCGGGACGGGAGAGGGATCTCCAAGTCGGTGGATCAAACCGACAAGGTTATCCAAGCTTAGTGATGCTAACTCATAGGTTAAGTAACAAATCGAGACATGTGCAAAATACATCAAGTTCAAGTAAATAAATGAACGGGGCAAGAATACTCAAAGGCATAACTTCCATTTCAAGTCGGGGAATACACTTCGGGACAAGTAAATGTTACTAGTGAACTATCATGCTTTTGGGAAAACAAATCATGCAATGTAAATCTTGGAAATGAAGGAATATAATGAACTATTACAATTTCAGGAAAATATTGGTTTCAAGATTTATTTAAGGTGAATAGGGGTCCCGTTTGTCGATTGTAATAAAGACTTGGTACTCGTTGAGTTTGAAGACATTTCGGGCTCCTTATGCACTTTACGATTTTCAAAACTTAAAATGAGCTTATGGATAGTACTAGATGCTACGATAGAAAAATCAAGACTATAAACAGTCAATCCTAAGTATGATGTTAATCCAGAAGCATCGAGCAACCTACTCATTCATCGAAAGGAATATGATACGCAATACCCAAGGAAATAGACTTTGCGTATAGATATAAGGAAGATATCGCGTCGTCCCATACCGTTCAAGCTTGAAATGGATTGGACTCCGATGCAACCGAACCAACCATGAGGAGTGTCGGCTCAAGAGATCCTTGCATATAGTCCAATGAGTCCAAATTGGGTAGCCAAGGTCCCACCTAAACCCATTCTAAAACAGGTTGAAAATCCCCTTCCAGCAGGGATTTCCCAGTTGGCCAGGTCGACCTGGCCCAGGCCCGGTCGACCTGGCCTCTGTGTGCCCGGTCGACCGGGAGTTGTATGTGAAAATGGTGTACAGTATTTTTGGTCAGGCTCCCAGAGAGCCTGATCCTGTGTCCCAGGTCGACCGGGTACACTACGGAACTGAACCTGAGTTATGTTCTGCAATGTGCTGGTTCCTTCCCTTTTTCCCTCCATTCAACACTTATACAACCACACAAGACTAGAGATAAGAAAACTATGAACTCATGTTTTCAAGACATTAAATGAAGCTAGCAAGATGCATTATGAGCATTTATTACAACAATGAAAATCAATAAAAGCATGAAAATCCATTAATGTTTCACCAAACCATTTAAAACTCAAAACACCTAATCATTCACTTGCCTTCGGTCCAAGCTAGCCAAAGCCAAGCCTCTAATCACTTCTTAAGCTCACTTCCAAGCTACAATAAAAAAACCCCCAAAATAAACCCTAAAATGGGTTACACAAAGAATGAAGAGGATAGAACTTTGAATAATGCAAATGAAGCTTCCCTAGGGCTAGAAGAGCACAAATCTAGAAGATGGGAAGGGTTACTTACTTGGATGACCTTCAAATGGCAAGAACTAGCTCAAAGAAAATCTCAAGGTTGGTGGATATCTCCACAAATGGTATCAAAAGGAAGCTTACAAGTTGAGGAAGAGAATGGTGACCTTCATTTCTTGGTTGATGTAATCTTGGTGTGGATTGGAGATGGAGAGAGCAAGAAGAAGAAGAAGTTGCAAGAAAAACCCTAGGTTCTAATGTTGTGCTGGAACAATGAAGAATGAAATGAAATGAAGAATGGGTTTTCCTTTGTTAACAAATGGGGTTGGGTCCCACTACTAAGGAGACTCGTTTGACTGAAAACATGTCTTTCGGGATCTCGGATGAATTCGACGAAGAAGGAAGAAATGATCGTCGAAATATCTAGTTCCCAAAAAGTATATGTTTTACGGGTTTCGGGGATATCAAGTTTTGGGTACAGGTTTAGTGTAAATGGACTATTTTGCCCCTTAAGGCTTGTAAATCGGGTTTCGGGGCCTCAAATGAACACGAGATCAATATGAAAGTTTTAGGGATCACTAAGATAAATGAAACGGGCTAAGAATGCAATTCAAAATGATTCCGAAAAATCCCCTAAGAAATTGCAAAGTCGAAAGGGGAACCCCCAAAGGGCCCCACTAGCTATCAAAGCACTCAAAGTTGCCCAAAACTAAAACAAAAGCTATTCCAAACCCAACTTAGCCAAAATCACTAATCAAGCTTAGCACTAACACACAACTTAATTAGCACTAATCGGGTTCACTCCGGTCGGGTTCTTACCTCCACCCCTTAGGGCATTTGGTCCTCCAAATGAAATATAAGACTCACCTCTAGTAGAAGATGTGGGTACTTCTTTTGCACTTGATCTCGTAATTCCCACGTTGCCTCTTCCGGTCAATGATTCTCCCATAGCACCTTTACCCACTGAATCGTCCGTGTCCTCAACTCTTGTTCCTTTGTATCGATGATCTAAACGGGCTTCTCCACATAGGTAGCATCCTCTCGAATCTCCAATGGCTCATGCCAGAGCACATGGGATGGATCGTGGACATACTTCTTCAACATGGACACATGGAAGACGTTGTGTACACCGAATAGCTCGGGTGGTAAGGCTAATCTATAAGCCACGTCACCGATCTTACTCGCAATGTCGTAGGGTCCAATGAATCTTCGTGATAGCTTGCCCTTCTGTCCAAATCTCAATGTTCCGCTTGTAGGTGACACTTTCAAGAAGACCTTGTCTCCTTCTTTGAACTGTAAATCTCTACGGTGGGATTCTGCATAGCTCTTCTGTCTACTCCTGGACACTTTTAGACGTTCCTGAATCAACTTGATTTTGTCGCTGGTCTCACTAACACTAGTCGGTCCATGGAAACTGCGAGTGCCGACTTCTTCCTAACATACAGGTGTCCTACACCTTCTGACATACAAAGCCTCAAAAGGAACCATCCCAATGCTCGAGTGGTAGCTGTTGTTGTAAGCAAACTCACACAACGGTAGAGTCTCGTCCCATTGAGTCTTGAAGTCTAACACACAAGCACGGAGCATATCCTCAAGAGTTTGAATCATTCTCTCTAACTGGCCATCTGTCTGAGGGTGATAAGCCCTGCTGAACTGTAATCTCGTACCCATAGACTCATGTAGCGTCTTCCAGAACCTCAAGACGAATCTGCTATCTCTGTCGGAGGTGATAGAAACTGGCTGCCCATGACGACTGACAATCTCGTTGACAAACAACTCTGCCAAAGGTAGCATGTGCATCTTCTTCCCTGTCTTCATAGCAAGGAAATGCGCTGACTTGGTGAGACGGTCCACAATGACCCATATTGCATCGTTGACTCTGCTAGTCCTCGGTAGTCCCGAAATAAAGTCCATGGTAATGTGCTCCCACTTCCATTCCTGGATCTCTAATGGTTGTAACAACCCTGGAGGCCTCTGATGTTCTGCCTTAATCAACTGACATGTCATGCAACGGGAGACAAACGCTGCAATCTCTCTCTTCATATTGTTCCACCAAAATCTGCCCTTCAAATTCTGATACATCTTTGTGCTGCCTGGATGCATTGAGTACTTCGTGCTGTGAGCCTCAGTCATGATGTCATTTCTCAAATCTTCGATGTTAGGCACACACAGACGGTCATGGTAGTACAAAACTCCATCAACAATACGAAAGTCAGGACGTTCTGCTATATGCTCTGAAATCTTGGCCAACTCTGGATCTTGCAACTGACTATCCTTGATCTTCTGAATAAAAGAAGGCTCTGACACTGACAAGTTGGCTAACAAAACACCCTTCCTTAGTGGCTGCAGGTCTATACTCAACTCTTCAAATTGCTCAAAGATACAAGTGCCACTTAAATTTGCCAAGCCTACTGATTTCCTGCTCAAGGCATCGGCAACTATATTAGCTTTCCTCGGGTGATACTTGATTGGAAAATTGTAATCCTTTATATATTCCATCCATCTTCTTTGCCTCATGTTTAATTCTTTCTGTGAAAACAGATACTGTAAGTTGCGGTGATCGGAGTGGACGTCGAACTGCTCTCCATTGAGGTAATGTCTCCACATTTTCAACTCGAAAACAACCGCTGCTAACTCAAGATCATGGGTGGCATAGTTCTTCTCGTGGTCTTTCAACTGTCGAGATCCATAAGCAATCACTTTTCCTTCTTGCATCAAAACACAACCAAGTCCAACATTCGAAGCATCGGTAAAAATGGTGAAACCGCCGCTCCCGGAGGGCAGAGTAAGGACTGGTGCTGTAGTCAATCTCTTCTTTAGCTCTTGAAAACTCTCTTCACACTGATCTGTCCATACATATGGTGCATTCTTCCTTGTCAACTTCGTCAATGGTGATGCAATCGACGAAAATCCTTGCACAAACCTCCTATAATAGCCTGCCAATCCCAGAAAACTTCTAATTTCTGTCACATTCTTTGGTCTTTCCCAATTCACTATTGCCTCAATCTTGGACGGATCCACTGATAATCCCTCTTTAGAGATAATGTGCCCCAAAAATGCTACTTGGTCTAGCCAAAATTCACACTTGTTAAGTTTCGCATACAGCTGATTCTCTCTCAAGAGTTGCAATGCTATCCTCAAATGATCTTCATGCTCTTCCTTGGTCTTGGAGTACACCAAAATGTCATCTATGAACACTACAACAAACTGATCCAAATACTCTGCAAATATCTTGTTCATCAATGCCATGAACACTGCCGGTGCATTTGTCAACCCAAATGGCATCACTAGGAACTCATAGTGGCCTTATCTTGTCCGGAAAGCTGTTTTCAACACATCTGATTCTCTGACTCTTAGCTGATGGTAACCGGATCTCAAGTCGATCTTCGAAAAGTATGAAGCACCGTGCAATTGATCAAACAATTCATCTATCCTTGGCAATCGGTATTTGTTCTTGATGGTCACTTGATTCAATCTCCTGTAATCTATACACATTCGTATCGAACCATCCTTTTTCTTAACAAACAAAACTGGAGCTCCCCATGGTGAAACACTCGGTCTCACAAAACCTTTGTCCAACAATTCTTGCAACTGAGTCTTCAATTCTCCCATTTCTGCCAGAGCCATTCTATATGGTGCAATAGATATCAGAGCGGTCCCTGGTAACAACTCAATAGTGAAATCAATCTCTCTCATTGGTGGCAAACCTGGAATCTCCTCCGAAAAAACATCCGGGAATTCCCAAACAATTGGGATCTCCTCCACCCCTTGGGACCGTTTATCCTCCGTGATAAATGCTAAATAGGCTTCACAACCACTTCTCAATAGTCTATCAGCCTTCAACGCTGAGACAAACCCTGCACGAGGACTCCTCCTCTCTCCCTGAAACAACACTCCTTCTGGTGTCTCAACTAACTTGAAAGTCAGGGTCTTATGGAAACAATCCATTGTGGCATGGTACCCTGCCAGCCAATCCATCCCTAGGATGACATCATAATCATACATCTCCAAAGAAATGAGATCTGCGGTTAAAAGCACTTCTCCTATCTGGACTGTGCAACTAGGATAAAAGGTTCTACAAATAACTTGTTTACCTACTGGGGTTTCCACAGTCAAAATGAACTCAAGTTCTCTAGCATGCATATCAATCAACTTAGAGAATTTATGAGATACGAAAGAATATGTGGAGCCAGGGTCAAATAAAATCTTAGCTTTAATCCCACAAACAAGGAGTGTACCTTCCACGACATTGCATGCTGCCTCTGCGTCAGCTCTGTTAACCGCATAGATTTGTCCTCGATGCTGTGGCCTATTCTGAGCTTGTTGTGGCCTGCCTTGCTGTGCATTCCTATTCTGTTGCGGTGCACGTTGATTTTGGTTTTTTCCTTGCTGATAACGGGCCTGCTGCTGTGGCTACTACTGTCTATGTTGCTGTTGTTGTGGTGCTTGCGGTTGGAGTGACCTTGCCTGGTTTTGGACAACCAATGCATTCTGTGGTGGTGCTGGGCGTTGTGGTCCTTGCTGCTGCTGCTGAATCTGCCTATTTGGTCTAGGACAATCTCTCATTTGGTGGTCCATCAAACCACACCTGAAGCACGCTGCTGTAATAGTACGACATTCAGCACTGGCATGGTTCCTCCCACAATGGATGCAAACTACTGGATTCTGCACATTTGGTCCTGTCCTTTGCTTCTTATTTTGATGATTTCTCTGGTGTTGTTAGTTCTGCTGCTGAGCTGGACTCTTGCCTTGCACTCTAAGGATCTTATTGTGGAAGTTCTCAAACTTGTAAGCCCTCTTGATTGCCTCATCGAAAGTAGCAGGTGGCACAACTCCGGTAGCATCCCTCTCAATGAAAGGGTTAAGTCCCTCAAAGAACTTGGCAATCTTCTTCTCAACGGTATCCACCAACTCCAGAGCATATCTGGACAATCTCTCAAACTTGGTGAGGTACTCTAAGACTGTCATACTCCCTTGGACAAGCTGCTGAAATTCTATTGCTTTCTGTCTCTTGATGTGAGCGGATACATACTTATCACGAAATTGCCTCTTGAAGTTTGCCCAAACCTCTGCATCAGGCATATGTTAGGGTTTTTGTATTTGCAATTTGATGGATGCACTAACATTCAAGCATCATTTGATTTACACACTTATGCATTGATTTATAAAATCTTGAAATCTTGATTTATTCATGCATTGCTTTTACGATTTGTAAAAGTATCGATTTATGCATGATTTGTTTTTAAAACTTGGATGCATTTGTTTTTGAAAAGAGGTTTTTCAAATCAAGCAAGCCTTTGGTTTTAAAGTTTCGAATCAATTTAGGCTTTTTGTGTTTCATGTTTTTAAACATCTTAGGTTGATTTAAAACATGTTTCCAAGCTTGATTTAGTGGTCCAAAAATCTCCACAAAGAAATACCTTCAAATTTGCAAAATATAGGATTTTTGGTCCCAGGGGGGCCGGTCGACCTGCCACACTGCAGGTCGACAGGGTTCCTGAAGCACCAACGGTCAGAAATATAGCCGTTGTGTGTACCAGGTCGACCGGGTAAGGGTCCAGGTCGACCGGGGAAACTAGCCGTTGGACTGTTTTTTGCTTTAAAGTCCATTCCATTCCCTACTTTTGAGAGGCTTGATTGATGAACTTTTGAGACCATTTTGGAGCCTAAGAAAGGGGAATGAGGTGATAAGGCTAGAAGGCTTTTTGGAAATCAAATGCTTGAGTTTTTAAAAGGTACATCTTACTAGTTATTTTGATTTCCATTCAAATGAAATCCATGCATGTTCAAATCTTTTGTATTTACATAAATGCATGATTTCTAGCTTTTAAAGAGTTGTTTTGCAAACTCAATATCATCTTTGGTAAATTAGTTTGGTTTGCAAACTCTCTTGTCTAATTCACATGTGTTCTTAGACTTTAATATTCATACAACTTGTTTTAGTTCATTTCTTTAAGTTGTTTGAATCCTTCATGTGATTAGCATTTATCTTCAATCATCTTTTTCTTAGCCTTGATTTTAAAATGCATCAAGCATTCATTTAAGAGCTTCATTGTTGAAATTGATTGAAGTAAAGCATTCACACACTTGTGCACACACTTTAGCTTATTTTAGTGTATGTTTGTAATTTGATTTACACTTTCATATTAGCCTATTTAGAGGCAAATTCAATTGTGCTTAAAGTGTATCTCTTAGAGTGTTCTTTTGTGAAGACACCTTCTTAGAGAAATCTTCATTTGTAAAGGTTATTGCTTAGCGTAAGAAAAGCATTGTGTAAAGGTTATTGCTTAGCCTAGAAAAGAATCTTGTAAAGGTTGTTGTTAAGCCTAGAAAAACAACATTGTAAGGGTTATTGCTTAGCCTATTGAAAAGCATAAATAGTGGAAATCCGGTGGGGTGTTGGATCACAAGCGGTAGTGGATGTAGGCATTGAGGCCGAACCACTATAAATCCTTGTGTGTTGGTGATTGCTTTGTGGTGATTGTTTTTATTATGCTTCCGTATTTTGTTTGATAATCATCACTTGTGACTAGTTTGATTTAAAGAAGTTAAAATTGGTTAAAATTGATCATAATTGAAGCTCACCCTATTCACCCCCCCTCTAGGGTTCGGATCCCCGGACTTTCAGCATAGTCCTGTATTCCTCCCTGACTGTCTTCCACCACCTGTCCGTTGTACCACTGAAAAGAGATGATGCTAGTTTAACTCTTTCTCCTCCTGTGCACTGGAAGATCTCAAATATGTTTTCTGTATGCTCTAGCCAATGATCTGCAGATATTGGGTCCTTTACCCCAAGAAATTCTTTCGGGGCCCTCTTCCGAAACCGTTCAAATAAGTCATTTGGGTCATGTTGCCTCTGATTGATAACGATTGCGGGTTGAGGTGGAACTGGCTCGGGCCTCCTCTGTAATACTTCTAGTAACTGCCTCTGCATATCTGCCAATTCCCTAGCATGATCTTCCTCTCTCTTGAGCATTTGCTCTTGCAGTCTAGCCTGGTTCTCATTGGCCTGACGTTGTTGGTCAAGCATAGCCTGCATCATTTGTTGGAACTGATTTGGTGCGTTGTTATCAACCCTTTCCTCTTCAAGTGGTCCTGTCTGATCACTATTGCTTACAGAAGGGTTACCATTCACTGGTCTCTTACGAGGTGGCATGATGCTGCAAAACAAATTGTTAGCACATAATAATCAAATAAAGGGTCACACATTGCTCACACGATACTAGCTAACAAAAGGTCTAACGGATCCTCGCCACGTCCTTAGGATTTCTAGTTTCTTTTAATTGCTTGAAACACGTCTCACTCTGATACCAGTCTGTCGCGACCCCGAACCCGGCCCGAACGACTGATCCGGGATCGGGACACTAATGATAAAGATGATGTACCACAACAGTTTAATAATAACATACATTTATTTAATTTCCCACAGGTGTCCGCGGTGAGGAAATCACAAACATAATTGAATATTTATTTTTAAGTACGGAAGCATGTAGCAAATCAAATAGTCAAACTATCCTTAGTCATGGAGATAACATCAAGTATAAAATACTGTATCAGAATGAGCAATGATCTATAGCATGTTTCCCAAAAGTAAGTTAAAGTTTAACAAAATATCACTTAGTTACATTCCCCCAAAAATAGAGGCCAACAAAGGCCAATATAAACAAAACAGTAATCCATAAGAATGGTTAAATAGTTTTCCCAACATGTCACGTCTCTCGTAGCAGCCCGATATCTACATGACATCGTCAGCACACCACTCAACTAAGGGCTGCGGTTCACCTACCGCCTCCTTCGGCTCTTCCTCAAGGTAACCGGCAACGGGACCTGAGTATCAAAGAAAATGGATCAGACACGACGGTCTGGCAAGAGAGTGAAAAGGTACAACAACATATAATAAAGGAAATATCTTGAAAAGCATGGAAATCTGTTTAAGCAAGAACTCTCATAAAGGAGATAAATAATTTACTAGAGAACAAATAAACAAGATAAACGTTTAAGGTATCCAAGGAATCGGGAGCTAACAAAATGGCAATCACATAAAGCTAAGTCCTCTATCACCAAAGTGACAAAAGTAAAACAGGACGTTGGTCTCAGTCATGCAAGGTGAGGAGATTCAACGCAAATCATATATACAATATAAATATACGGGACGGGACCACTGTAGCAAACTGGGTATCGGGACGGGACCACGCTAATAAATCGGGTATCGGGATCCAAACTGCAGCTCGCGGGACGGGAGAGGGATCTCCAAGTCAGTGGATCAAACCGACAAGGTTTTCCAAGCTTAGTGATGCCGACTCAAAGGTTAAGTAACAAATCGAGACATGTGCAAAATACATCAAGTTCAAGTAAATAAATGAACGGGGCAAGAATACTCAAAGGCATAACTTCCATTTCATGTCGGGCAAAACACTTCGGGACAAGTAAATGTTACTAGTGTCACTATCATGCTTTCGGGAAAACAAATCATGCAATGTAAATTTTTGAAATAAAGGAATATAATGAACTATTACAATTTCGGGAAAATATTGGTTTCAAGATTTATTTAAGGTGAATAGGGGTCCCGTATGTCGATTGTAATAAAGACTTGGTACTCCTTGAGTTTGAAGACATTCCGGGCTCCTTATGCACTTTACGATTTTCAAAACTTAAAATGAGCTTATGGATAGTACTAGATGCTACGATAGAAAAATCAAGATTATAAACAATCCATCCTAAGTATGATGTTAATCCGGAAGCATCGAGCAACCTACTCAGTCATCGAAAGGAATAGGATACGTGATACCCAAGGAAATAGACTTTGCGTATAGATATAAGGAAGATATCGCGTCGTCCCATACCGTTCAAGCTTGAAATGGATTGGACTCCGATGCAACCGAACCAACCGTGAGGAGTGTCGGCTCAAGACATCCTCGCATATAGTCCAATGAGTCCAAATAGGTTAGCCAAGGTCCCACCTAAACCCATTCTAAAACAGGTTGAAAATCCCCTTCCAGCAGGGATTTCCTAGTTGGCCAGGTCGACCTGGCCCAGGCCCGGTCGACCGGGAGTTGTATGTGAAAATGGTGTACAGTATTTTTGGTCAGGCTCCCAGAGAGCCTGACCCTATGTCCCAGGTTGACCGGGCCCCCGCCAGGTCGACCGGGTACACTGCGGAACTAAACCTGAGTTCTGTTCTGCAGTGTGTTGGTTCCTTCCCTTTTTCCCTCCATTCAAAACTTATACAACCACACAAGACTAGGGATAAGAAAACTATGAACTCAAGCTTTCAAGACATTAAATGAAGCTAGCAAGATGCATTATGAGCATTTATTACAACAATGAAAATCAATAAAAGCATGAAAATCCATTAATGTTTCACCAAACCATTTAAAACTCAAAACACCTAATCATTCACTTGCCTTAGGCCCAAGCTAGCCAAAGACAGGCCTCTAATCACTTCTTAAGCTCACTTCCAAGCTACAATAAAAAAATCCCCATAACAAACCCTAAAATGGGTTACACAAAGAATGAAAAGGATAGAACTTTCAATAATGCAAATGAAGCTTCCCTAGGGCTAGAAGAGCACAAATCTAGAAGATGGGAAGGGTTACTTACTTGGATGACCTTCAAATGGCAAGAAATAGCTCAAAGAAGATCTCAAGGTTGGTGGATTTCTCCACAAATGGTATCAAAAGGAAGCTTGCAAAATGAGGAAGAGAATGGTGACCTTCATTTCTTGGTTGATGTAATCTTGGTGTGGATTGGAGATGGAGAGAGCAAGAAGAAGAAGAAGAAGTTGCAAGAAAAACCCTAGGTTCTAATGCTGTGCTGGAACAATGAAGAATGAAATGAAATGAAGAGTGAGTTTCCCTTTGTTAACAAATGGGGTTGGGTCCCACTACTAAAGAGACTTGTTTGACTGAAAACATGTCTTTCGGGATCTCGGATGAATTCGACGAAGAAGGAAGAAATGATCGTCGAAATATATAGTTTCCAAAAATATATGTTTCGCTGGTTTCGGGGATATCAAGTTTTGGGTACAGGTTTAGTGTAAAATGACTGTTTTGCCCCTCAAGGCTTGTAAATCGGGTTTCGGGGCCTCGAATGAACACGGGATCAACATGAAAGTTGTAGGGATCACTAAGATAAATGAAACAGGCTAAGAATGAAATTCAAAATGATTCCAGAAAATCCCCTAAGAAATTACAAAGTCGAAAGGGGAACCCCCAAAGGGCCGCACTAGCTATCAAAGCACTCAAAGTTGCCTAAAACTAAAACAAAAGCTATTCCAAACCCAACTTAGCCAAAATCAGTAATCAAGCTTAGCACTAACATACAACTTAATTAGCACTAATCGGGTTCACTCGGGTCGAGGTCTTACATGCAGTGTGCTCGGTCGACCGAGCCCATGGACCCGGTCGACCAAGCCCATTGTGGGTCAACCTGGTAAAGAGCCGTTGGGCTTCTTTTCAAACGGTCAGTTTTATGACTGTTGAAGGCCAGGTCGACCGGGGAAAGGCCGGGGCGACTGGGGAAGAGCCGTTAGACACTTTTTGGCTATAAATACTAGTTCATTCATTTGCCAAAAGTTAGCAATTTTTAGGCCCTCCTTGAGATGTTTTGAGGCCAATCAAAGGGGAATGAGCTAAGGGATGAAAGGGGTCATTTGGAAAGCTAAAGCTTGGTTCCACTGAGTTAAATCACTAAGTAAGCTTTACTTTCCTTAACCATATGTTGTCATGCTTTGCTTTATTATTGGTAAATCGTTTCTAGCATGATAAACTATGTTTTGTTGTGTCCTTAACATGTATATGGTTTGAATTGATTTATTGTTTTGGATGCATCACCTTGATTCAATCCAAGTAGTACTTAAATTGATATATCTAAGTAAATCATATTAATGAAAACATCTTTGAAATTATATGTAACATGATTCCTATACTTGGCTGAATCTATGGTTGTTGTTTTTCATCATAAGAAAATCTCTTTCAAATCTATCCTATGTTTTGGATTCAACAACTTCACAAATCATATGTATTTTTGTTTTAAAGTTTCACAACTTGCCTTGCTTTGATAGGTATATCATTTTCAAGTTGATTTTATAATTACATATGATTTGTCCCCTAATTTCAATCAAATCTATTTTTATGTTTTATGCTTATAGCATACACATATTGAGTCACATTGTTAATTTGATTGACATCCCTATGCACCACATGTTTTGTTCTTATAATTTCACAACTTGTTTAGAATACATGTGTATCTTTTACAAGTTATTTTTAACATGTGATTAGCATTCGTTCCTCAATCATAAATGTTTTTATGAGCTAAAACTTTTAAAAGCCTTTGGCATACATTTATGAGCTTTCATTTTCAAATTGATTGAGGACATCATTCATACACATTGTGCATTCATCTTTGCATTCATACTCTGTGTGTGTGTGTGTGAATTAGATTTTCACTTTCATATCTGCCTAATTAAGAGGCATTGTAATGAGCTATGAATTGTATCTCCATCAAGTGTATTTTAGACACCACTTAGAGAGATAACCAACCTTAGGTTGTAGAGGTTATTGCTTAGCCTAAGAAAAACATAATGTAGAGGTTATTTCTTAGCCTTGAAAAACATATTGTAAAGGTTATTGCTTAGCCTATTGAAAAGCATAAATAGTGAAAATCCAGTGGGGTGTTGGATCAGAAGCCGGTAGTGGATGTAGGCATTGAGGCTGAACCACTATAAATCTTTGTGTGATGGTGAAGGCTTTGTGGTGATTGTTTTTTTAATCTTCCGCATTTAGTTTGATAATCATCACTAGTGGCTAATTTAATTTAAAGAAGTTAAAATTGGTCATAATTGGTCACTAATTTGAAGCTCACCCTATTCACCCCCCTCTAGGGTTCGGATCCCAGACTTTCAATTAGTATCAGAGCGAGGTTACTCCATTTTAAGGCTTAACAACCCGGAGTTGATCCTTTCTAGATTAGTACCCTAGTGTTGTGTTTTGCATATCTTTAAAATGATTCCCACTATGATCGAAAATGAAATTTCCCCAAAAGTATCATTTCACCACTCTAAGACTTTTTTGAGTTATATCTCTAAGAGTTGGTGAGTCCTCTAAGTGAACTCTCAAGGACAATCTTATCAAGACCTTAGGTGAATCTTCTAAGGTACACATTTAGACTAACCTTAAGGTCTTGAACCTCTCTAGACCAACCTATCCTTTAGAGTTAAATCATATTGTTGGTCATGATAAATTTGCATTTGGTCCTTAATAGGTACATTTATTAAAATGCAATGTTTCTTTGTGATCATTTGATTTTGTCTTCATGAACTTTTAAATTATATCTCATGGTTTTCAAAATCCTTTGATTGCAATTTTATCATGATTGATTTGTATCTTTGCTCATTTAGTTACATTCTTTTTATGCAAATTGACTTTGATGTCTTTGCGTGGTTGGATATGGTGTCATTAATTTGCATGTTTGTGCCTAACTTGGTATATATTTTCATTAATGCAAATTGATGATTGTTTATGTGCTTTATAGTAAAATCTTTTATTTGAGCTTAATAAGGTTCAGTTTGGCAACTCTATTCACTCCCTCTATTTAACTTAAAACTTTTTCAAACCACATGTAGCTCGTTTGGAAAGTTAATTTGGGGGACTGCTTGAATCCACTTTAAGGTGAAACATGTCTGTTTCAAAAATGTTGATAAAATGGGATAATTGGAATAGATGGATTTGTTTGAAGCGGACAGATAGCCCATGTCCATTTTTGGACAAGTTTGTCATCATATTTTTTTTATAATGACAAGTTTACCCATGTGTAAGAGTCATTTTCTCAGCTTCCTTTTCTCAACTTGTCAAATGAATAGTGAAAAGCTCTCCTCTTCCAGTGAACAAGGAAAAAAAGCTTTCTCTTCCTTGGATCTTCTTCCCCACACAATAGAAGAAAGGATTCAAAGGTTTTTGAAAAGCTCTTGAGGTTTCATCATCTTCAAACACTTGTCTCTCTTTCCAGGTACGAATTCAAACACATTTTTCACAAGCTTCCCTCATCTAGGGTTTTGATTCCAAATTACAAATGAAATTATTTTGTTTATGGAGATGCCTTGGATTGACAGTGCTTGTTCTTTGTGCATTTTGGTTTGCTCATGAGCTTTTTGAATGTGTTCTAAAAACTATCATGTGAATCATATATTGCAAAAACTTGAGATATTTTTCTTTCGTTCCCCTTCTCCACGAAAAGAGAGTGGTAACTTGATTTGCTGGGTGGGCTGCGACCAAGGGTGCTCACAGTATTCTCTCCTGCAAAAGGGAGGGAAAGTCAATACAACGATTATGCTGGTGCATGAGAGATGTGATAATAAGAAGCAGAGTTTCACTTACTATGGACAAAGAACATGGTTGAGAAGCTAAACTTGCAATGAAAAAACAGGAAGGGGGATCAGGTAGTGGAGAAGCTCAGAGTTAGAAAGATTCATTCCCAGCTGATGGATAGGAAAATCAGTGCATAAATTCATATTTGAGGTGTGCTCAGTGCACGCCAGGTTGCATAGTTCATTTACTTGGAAGAATAGATAGTTAGCTATTTAGTATTTCAGTCCCTTCTACATTTGAGGTGTCAATGGGTCAAAATTCAAGTTAAGTAGTAAACAGTTGTCTTTTTGCTGCTACCATCAAATCCTTACCAGTACCAATCACTAATCATTGATATGATCAGAGGTAATGAAAGCAGGAACAAATTATTATCCCAGTGTGTAAAATATTAATGGTCTACTTATGTTGTTTTGAACTAGACCTAAATGTTCTGCTAGGCCACACTCATACTAGAAATATTTTATGCGAGCTTCAGTAATTTTCTGCAATGGTGTCTGTATTTTCCTAAAGATCTCAAAATTCCCAATCATCTTGATGAAAAAATCAAGGTTATCACCCAACAATCTAATTTATACCAACTGTAGAAACAAATATTTAGACCACTGATATGAAGAGTTGGACAAATTGTAAATCTAAGAGACTGGGATTCTATGTGATAATTATCTCAGAAAAACACCACTTATAATTTTATCATTTAAAAAAATAAAAATCATAAGGGATCAAGAACGTTCAGATTATTTTGCACAGCCATACTGCAAAATGTATGGATCTAATGGCAACCACATTGAAGTGAAGCGTCTGTGTAGTGGGTATTACTTTTTTTTTCTCTAAATACTTACCACAGAACAGTGATGACTTGTCTTTTGGGTGGGCCACAAAATTCATCATTCAGCCTATTTGTGAAACTCTAAATGCCAAGGGAACAACTATCTTTCTAATGACATTTTTTTGAAACAATTCTGATTTTTCATATCCGCTTCCATTCTGTGCTGTATAGAGTTGTGTTTTGGGTTATGATTAGGTGAGTGTTGTGCTTGGTGGTGTTGCAGTTTTCTTGTGTGCCCTCCTTGGTATAGTGCCCTGTAGCAGTGCTTCCTTGCTTAGACCTTCTGCTTGTTTGGGTTGGCTTTCAATGTGGGAATAGTGCATCATCAGTATTGAAGTGTGATTAACTTCCATTGATAGTTCTTTTATTCTTAAATTTGAACCTTTTTGACATCAGAGATGGTCTATTTCTAGTCTCTATTGATGAATATATAGTTTTTTCACTTTTTCGAATTCTGTATAGGATAGTGGATACTCCGCTCTAATTAATTTTTGCTTTAATTGTGAAAGTAGACACTCTTATCTCCACTCTTGTCTCTATTGATGAATGTTTTTTTATCACAGCCCGTTTCATCCTTTTTGCTTTTCCTTTCTCTAAGTAAAAATCCGATTTTATGAGGATTGGTGGAAAAGAAATATTCTTTGGGCAGTTGGGAATGGTCTGTTCTGTTGCTTTGGGCTTCTTGGATCTTCCGTGTGGGTGGGAAGCTTTAATTCAGAGGTCTTGTAGCTGCTGGAGTAGTTGGGTTGTAGTAGTGAAGTTGAAGGCAACACTCTTTGTTCTTGCAACTTCCCTATGAGAACGCGACCCCTAATCTCTTGGTTTAGTGTTGTTTTATTTGTGGATTAGTTTCTTTTAGTGGGATTAGTATTTGTTGGGTTGCGTTTGTGAGTTAGAATGGTTTTTCTTTAGTTTTGGGGAGTTTCGAGTGCCTTTGGGATTAGTGGGACCCTTTGGGGGTTCTTTTAGTGACTTGGCGCGTGATTTGGAGGTTATTTGAAATTCCTGATAATTCTTGTTTTAGCCTCATTTGACTTATTTTGTTAACCTCTACAACTTTCGTGTTCACTCCGTACCCATTCGAAGCTCCGAAAATCAGGTTTTCCAGCCCGGAGGGCAAAATCGGTATTTTCCCATTGAATATGGACCCAAATTTCGAGATCTCAGAACCATGCCAAAATTATACTTTTTGAAAACTAGATTTTATGAGAAACATTTTTCTCTTCTTCGTCGATCGCATCCGAGGCCCACAAATAGATGTTTTACCCTTGGCAAGTTTTAAGTGTGGTGGGGTCCACACCCACCCATTATAAGATGACTCCACTCTCTTCTTCTCCCTCATTTTCTCCATTCCATCGACTGAAACTTCCCAGCTACAGTGCCAGCAGCCCTTCTTCCCCATTTCTTCCATTTCTCTTGCTCTAATGGAGCCTCCAACCCACCAATCCGACGAGGGAACTCCGGCAACTTCTTCTCCTTCATCTCCTCTCTTGTTTGACACCATTTTCATGGGAAACCAAGGTGGGCAGCCCCTATTACAAGCTTCTTCTTGTTGATTCATAACTCTAGAGGTAAGGACTCCTTCCCATTTTCCTTGGATGTGCAATGGCTTTCCCTTAAGTTCTATTTCCTAGCTTGGTTTGAGCCCATTCCTTGTCTTTCATTGTTTGACCCATTTTAGGGTTTGTTTTGGGGTTTTTGTAGAGATTGTTGATCTTGAGCTTGAGAGGTGATTAGAGGCTTGATTTGCTAGATTGGAACCCAAGGCAAGTGGATGAATGGATGGTTTGAGTGTTACTAAGTTTTATGAGAAAAACCTAAATCTTATTACTTGTTCTTGATAATGTGATATATGTTTCCACATATGCTTCTTGTCATATTTCTATTGATTTCGAAAATGCATATTAATGGTTGTTTCTCTCTTGTTAAATCTCTTGGAAATATATGCATTTCATTTGGTCAAAGTTTATTCATATGGTTTTATAATGAATGGGGTTGGTTTTCCATTCATGTTTATGTTTACTAGCTTGCATTGATTTGAAATTTATGCTCATTTGAAGAGTTTTGCTAAATCATCTTTTGTTAAGGAAATGTGAATCAATAGTCTTGATTTATCTCTAGATTCTTGGCTCAAATGGACCCTTGTGTATATTGGGGATTCTTCCCTTTGTTTAATGTGAAATGAGAAGAAATAGGTGTTTAGATTTAATTTGTAATGGAGTTTTGATGGGAGTTTTATTGTAGTTAAGATGTTGTTGAAGCAAGGAAAAACTCAGTTTGTATAAGTGTGGGAAGGAAAGGAAAAAGGGGAGAAAATCCAGTTCCCGGACCTGCTTTACGCCCAGGTCCGATCGATCGGAGAACTCAGTTTGAGTCCAGTGAAATTTGATATTGTTTTTTTTTTGAAACATTTGGGCTTTCTATGAGTCCTAGGGGTATACACCTTAGTGTTGAGACTAATTATGCCCTAATCTAAGGTCTCCAAGACTAGGGAACTAAAAGAAAAGAATGGTGATGATCTAGGCACTAATTCTTGGTTTTAGGTGGGACCCTGGCTACCCTTTTTGGACTGTTTGGACCATGTGTGAGGATGTCTTGAGCCGACACGCCTCACGGTTGGTTCGGTGGCATTGAAGTTCAATCCATTTCAATCTTGAACGGGATGGAACGACGCGATATCTTCTTTACATCTAAACACAAGTCTTTCCCTTGGTTATCGCGAATTCTATTCCTTTCGGTGACTGAATAGGTTGCTCGATGTTTCCGGATTAATGTCATGCCTAGGATGGACCATTTATAATCTTGACTTTTGCTATTGTAAAATCTAGTACTACCCATAAGCTCATTTTAAGTTTTGAAAATAGTAAAAGTGCATAAGGAGCCCGGAATGTCTTCAAACTCCAGGAGTACCAAGTAAATATTATAATCGACATACGGGACCCCTATTCACTTAAATAGATCTTGAAACCTATATTTTACCCGAAATTGTAATAGTTCATTGTTTCACCTCATTTCTAAGATTTGCATTACATGACTTGTTTTCCCGAAAGCATTGAAGTTACTCTAGTAACAGTTATTTGTCCCGAAGTGCATTGCACCACATGATATGTCAGTGTGCCCTTGAGCACCCCCGTCTTGCCCGTTTGATTATGTATTTGTACTTGGTTTACTTGCATATGTCTCGATTGTATTTGACCTATGAGTCGGCACCACTAAGCTTGGATAACCCTGTTGGTCTGATCCACCGACTTGGAGATCCCCCTCTTATCCCGCCAGCTGCAGTTTGGATCCCGCTACCCGGTCATTACCGTGGTCTTGTCCCGATGCCGCAGATTGCTACTGTGGTCCCCGATGCCCAGCTCGCTACCGTGGTCATGTATAGTATATGTATATGTATATGTATTTATATGAGATCTCCTGTTTCTCCTCACCTCGAGTGACTGAGATCAGGGCCTAGTTATTGCTCTATCGCTTTAGTGATAGAGGACTTAGCTTCGTGTGGTTGCCATCTTGCTAGTTCCCGATTCCTTGGATACCCGACATGTCTTATATTGCTTATTTTTTTCCGATAAATGATTCATTTCCTTTATGAAAGTTTTTATTTAAACAAGTGTTAATGTTCTCCAATGTAAATTCAGTTATTACTATATTGCTTCTCGTTCTTTGTACATATACATGTTTTAAATGGATGCCGGTTGGGTGAATACCCATGCTTTTACATATGTTTCAAACGATCAATGGTTTTGCTAGATTTACATGATTACACATGTTTTAAATGAATACCCGAATTGTGAAATATCCATGCTTTGAAATATGTTTAAATGAACACTAGTTTTGTCAGATTTCTTTGGTTACACCGGTTTTAAATGAACACCCGGTTTGTTAAATATCCGTATTTTCACATATGTTTCAAATGGACATTGGTTTGGCCAGACTGCTATGAATACCTGGTTTGTTGTATACTTATGTTTTTACCTAAGTCTCAAATGAACGTTTGTTTTGTCAAACCACTATATTTATACATGTTTTAGACGAACACCCGATTGTCAAATATCTATGTTTATAGATGATGTAAATGAACACATGTTTTATTAGATATTCATGTTTTACCCATGCTTGAAACGAATACATGTTTTGCCCGAGATCCACGATTTTGCACCCGTTTAATTATATGCAGCATTTGATCGAATAGCATGATTTATCATATGTTTTATTCTTCAGTATATTTATGATCCTTTCATCCACCTGCCCGACCATCGTGTCTGACCCACTACTTTTGGTACTCATGTTCAGATTTCTTCGTCCCAAGATGAGTGCTTTTGTTGGCTGTGGAGCCATGTTTTGCAGGTTTTTTTGTCGGCTATGTCATGTAGACATTGAGCTTGACATCGGAGCTACGTCATGTTTGGAGTAGTGAATATAGCTTATTGTTGTATGGCTTCTACTAGCCTTTTTCTTGGGATTCTTAATTAATGTACATTGATAATTGTAACTGGAACGTATATGGGAATGTAATATCCTGTTACTGTCAGCTCTGCATTTTGTTGTGATGGTTTACTCCAGTCTGATATAATTCTTGATATAATAGCTATATGCTAGAGGTTGAGTGTGACGCGGAATCCGATGGCCACGGACTCCGGGTCGCAACTCCACGAAAGCTTCCGCAAAATATTCAGAATGTGTTGTCTTCACACACGCGGATCTTGGGAGAAAAATATATTTATGCTTAATTCCCCATTCACTCCCCCGATGTCTCGGATTGGGGGCGTGACATTCCCCGTGTGGGATTTTCCTATTCTTGTAGTGTGCTTTGCTTTCCTCTGAAGTGGCCAGTGCTTGCTTTGTTTTGTTTCATTTTGATTGGGCATTGCCACATGGGATCAGTGCTGATGATGTGGACTTGGGCGAGATCTTTGGGCTAGCCACTAGGAAAAGGGCCCCTCTTGTTCTTGTTCCAACCATAAATAAGACTATCAATTTAAACAGTAGTGTTGTGGTCTTTGTACATGCACAACATCAATACTTGTGTTCTTGACTGTTTGCATTCACTTTCATGATTTGAAAACCATATGTTCCAACCTTTGAAACCAACCTCTGAATGTTTGACTAGTGTGAAGTATTTGTAAAATCATATGACTAATAAACACAAATTTTTTTAGGGATGTTTAGATGGCTGAAATGATGGCTCAATCTCATAAGGGTAAGGAAAAAGCTGAGACCAGTAGGGCTGTTTGGTCAAAAAATATGAAGATTTTCTTGGATCTATGTATTGAAGAAGTATTGCAAGGTGGATGACCAGGGTCAAATTTTAAAGCACAATCACGGACAAAGATTATCGAGGGTTTTAAGGTGAAAACTGGGCTATTGTATGGACAAAAGCAATTAAAGAATCAATGGGATCTAATGAGAAAATAGTACAATGCTTGGACAACCTTATGTGGGCAAACTGGTGTAGGTTATAACGAAGCAACTAAGACAGTTACAATGGAACCTGAGAGATGGGATGAATATTTAAAGGTAATATATTTTTACATTTTATAGAATTTATAGTATGTAAAATCCTCTTTTATATTAATTAACTAAATTTATATCATTTGATGTAGGGACACCCTGAAGCAAAGATTTTTAGGACTAAGTCTTTGTCATTTCCCAATGAAATGACCACTCTCTTTGGTGGAACCCAAGCTAGGGGAGAAGATGCTTGGACACCGTCTTCAGGTTCTTTTCCACATGCCTTGAGTATGCAAATGGCCTCTCATTTACCCGATATAGGCAATACTGAAAATGTTGTTGAATAAGAGATTTATGAGGATGTCGAAATGGAAGAAATAATGCTAATGTCAAATGTGAGGAGTAAACAACCCGGTCCTTCACAAAGCAGGAAGAATGCTAAGATTAAGTTTGACGAGAGTCTTGAGCGCATAGTCATTATACTTGAAGGAGAGAAGAATGAAGAAGAGAGGAAAAAGAAAGAGAGGAAAGAAGAAGAGATGAAAGAGAAATAGAGGAAAGATGAAGAAAGGAAGGAAGAAGAGAGAAAAGAGAAAGAAAGGAAAGAAGAAGAGATGAAAGAGAAAGAGAGGAAAGATGAAGAAAGGAAGGAAGAAGAGAGAAAAGAGAAACAGAGGAAAGAAGAAGCGATGAAAGAAAAAGATAAAGAGAGGAAAGTGGAAGAGATGAAGCAAGGTCCTACAATGCAGGAATGTATTGCTACTTTAAAGCTGATACCAAATATCAAAGAGACCTCAGAGTTTTATTTTTTTGGTACAAGGGCATTTAAGGATAAGGACAATAGAAATATTTTCATGTCGTTTGAGAGTGATGATGCTCGCATCGATTGGTTGAATATGATATCGAAACATGGGCCTTGATGAGTTTTATTTGAATATAGTGGGATTTTTGGAGGAGTATGGAATCACTTTTGGATGTAAGAACTTAAGACTCGTCGCTTTTGAATACATTGAATGTAAGAACTTATGACTCGTCACTTTTGAATATACCGAATGTAAGAACTTATGACTCGTCACTTTTGAATATATATACAGAATGTAAGAACTTATGACTCTTGACTTTTGGAACAATATCTTTTTTGAGGAGTATAGAATCAATGTAAGAACCCCACCAATTGTTTTGATGTGGGATGGAATGAATATATAAACTTGGCTTTCTTTCTTATTGTAAGATACGAAAAGGATGCAAGAAGTTTATATTTTTTTTAATTATGGGATGAAATGAATGAATGAACTTGTGATTTTATTCTTTATAGTGTGGGATGGAATGAATGTAGGAACTTACGTTTCTTTTTTTAATTATGGGTGGAATTAATCTAGGACCCTACTCTAGGAACTCATGAATTTGTTTTTGTGGGATGGAATAAAATTATGAAATTTGGTTGTTTTTTTTTTCTCTTTATTGTGGGATGGAATGAATGCATGTAACTATGACGCCAAGGAGGCGAAGATTGATAGCATTTCTCATCTTTTGACTTCTAAAGAAGCGAGGGATGTACATATCTAAGGAGCCATGTACGACCTCAATTCTATCAGGTCATGCTTTTGTTCAAGGCATTTTGGAGGGTAATAGAATAGTATGTTTGGAGCTATTGCGTATGGAGATACATGTCTTCTTACGATTGTGTATGGTATTACGACGAAAGAGTCTACTTGAAGACAGCCGATATGTTTCATTAGAGGAGCAAGTGGCTATATTTTTAATGACAATTGGGCAAAATCATAGGAATAGGATCCTGCAAGATAGATTTCAACACTCAGGTGAAACTATCCATCGTCACTTTCATGCAGTTTTAGTAGCAATGATTCACCTCTCGATGGACATTATAAAGCCCCCTTCATACACTACAACAATATGCACTTTTGCCGGCGCTAAAAAAACGCCGGGAAAGGTCCAAAAAACGCCGGGAAAAACTATTCCCGGCGATTTCTCTTGCGCCGGCAAGGCGCCGGCAAAGGTACGCCAGTAATACCATTTGCCGGCGAAAAAGAGGTAGCGCCGGGAAAAATCTATCCATTGCCGGCGTTTTATTTCGCCGGAAAAGGAGGTTTATTTCGCCGGGCAAAGACTTTTATTTTTTCAATAATAAATTTTAAATAACTTTTGCCGGCGTTTTTTTGCGCCGGGAAAAGATGTTTACTTTCAATAGAAAACTTTTGCCGGCGTTATTTTTCGCCGGGAAAAGAGGTATATTTTTTCAAAAATAAATTTAGAAAAACTTTTGCCGGCGTTTTTTTGCGCCGGGAAAAGATGTTTATTTTTCATAGAAACCTTTTGCCGGCATTATTTTTCGCCGGGAAAAGAGGTTTATTTTTTCAAAAATAAATTTAGAAAAGCTTTTGCCGGCGTTATTTTGCGCCGGGAAAAGATTTACAAATTACGAAAAAAAAAATTTAATTTTTTTTACCGGCATATATCTTGCCGGGATTTTTTTTTAATAATTTTTTTTATTTATTTGATTTTTAATTTTCTTGGAGGGTAATAGAATAGTATGTTTGGAGCTATTGCGTATGGAGATACATGTCTTCTTACGATTGTGTATGGTATTATGACGAAAGAGTCTACTTGAAGACAGCCGATATGTTTCATTAGAGGAGCAAGTGGCTATATTTTTAATGACAATTGGGCAAAATCATAGGAATAGGATCCTGCAAGATAGATTTCAACACTCAGGTGAAACTATCCATCGTCACTTTCATGCAGTTTTAGTAGCAATGATTCACCTCTCGATGGACATTATAAAGCCCCCTTCATACACTACAACAATATGCACTTTTGCCGGCGCTAAAAAAACGCCGGGAAAGGTCCAAAAAACGCCGGGAAAAACTATTCCCGGCGATTTCTCTTGCGCCGGCAAGGCGCCGGCAAAGGTACGCCAGTAATACCATTTGCCGGCGAAAAAAAGGTAGCGCCGGGAAAAATCTATCCATTGCCGGCGTTTTATTTCGCCGGAAAAGGAGGTTTATTTCGCCGGGCAAAGACTTTTATTTTTTCAATAATAAATTTTAAATAACTTTTGCCGGCGTTTTTTTGCGCCGGGAAAAGATGTTTACTTTCAATAGAAAACTTTTGCCGGCGTTATTTTTCGCCGGGAAAAGAGGTATATTTTTTCAAAAATAAATTTAGAAAAACTTTTGCCGGCGTTTTTTTGCGCCGGGAAAAGATGTTTATTTTTCATAGAAACCTTTTGCCGGCATTATTTTTCGCCGGGAAAAGAGGTTTATTTTTTCAAAAATAAATTTAGAAAAGCTTTTGCCGGCGTTATTTTGCGCCGGGAAAAGATTTACAAATTACGAAAAAAAAAATTTAATTTTTTTTACCGGCATATATCTTGCCGGGATTTTTTTTTAATAATTTTTTTTATTTATTTGATTTTTAATTTTCTTTTCCTGTATATACATCAGTTCATTACAACTTCCAACCTGTGTCACATGAATAAATTGAAATAGCTAATTCCATTATCTAAGACCAAATCTACTACTATACACACCCAAGATCCATTTCCATTCCAAAATCATCAAAAAATGAAACAAGAAAATTCATTCCACTTCATATTAATATTCAAACATCCTTTCAACATTGAAAGCACTTTACCATTACCATTACAAAATTAAAAAAAATGCTAACACACTACAAGAAAACCTGCTCTTCAAATACTGTTCGAATGTCCGGCCGGTCTCTCAGTCGCGGGAAGAATACATTTGAGAGCCAAAAGCAGCATATCTTCGAGTCCAATTGGGGGCTCTTCAGCACCATCAATACGGCGACCGTCAAGCTCCTGATCATATTGATAATCTGAGATAGTCTAAAATCTTACCCAAACATACTCCTGATCATATTGATAGCCTCTTCACCATCATCCATGTCTTCTTAATCAGAGTATCGATTCACAGGCCTCTTTTTTGGCCGATCCTCTCGCATAGGACGTGATGGAATTTGCTTGAGAGGTTTCATCTGTAGCCCCTTATATGAGAAACATTTAAAAAGTGTCAAAAGCTATGATACCCAAGTATGCATGGATACAGAAGAAACACGACATGAATATGGCAAGGACAGATTTCAAACATATAGAACATAGGATATAATACAACACAGATATGTAGCCTACTTCCAAGTATTTGATTATCATAGATCAGAAGTGGGCAAACATTGACATTTGGTCTGTGAGAATCATTGATGGCATTAATATATCAGATACACTGCACGCATGCATGTGTGAGAGAGGGAAACCTGAGGCTTTGAAGAGGGCACTGGCTTTTTCGGCATCAACTTAGGTTTATCCTCTGGCTGTCTTGGGATCACCTTAGGTTTATCCACTGACTGTCTAGGGATCACCTTAGGTTTATCAGCCAGTCTTCGCACTCTTCGCACTCACAAGAGCAGCCTTCTTCTTTTCCATGTTAGTGGCAGATGACCCCGGGAAAGGAACTTTTGGCCCCATGGGCCTGCCTGGCCCATTTCCAACATTGCTTCCGAGCATTTTGCTTGGATCACCTAATGGTCGCCCAGGTCTAATAGTTGGGGCTGCCTTTGGGTGCACCATTTTGTTTGGCATCTGACGACTTGCAGAGACTAACTTCTCTCTTCATGGCCACCATATAAAACAGCAACTATCTCAGACTATGTCAAGCTCCAATCTATGGAGTCGTTAGTTGCAAATAACCCCGTCAGTACCATCAATAATGAACCAAAAAAATATGAGTAAGCTGTCAATGATAAACTGGAAGGATACTTTGTCAAAAGTGGAGCCAGCAAATGTTAAACAATGCTATATCAAACATGTAATTGAACAGCAAACAAGTTTTCATCAGATAATCAAAATAGTTTTCATTGCACATATGCCGGTAAAACATATCACTAGCTTTTCTTGAAAATAGAACTATATCATTAGCTTAACTATCAAAATGATTGATCCTTTACACAGGAAAGAGTTCGTGGTTGAATGTGATCAAGGAAAAGTTGTAAACAAGTCCGTTTCTGACTACATTTCAATTCTTTATACTAGAGCTATTTTCAATCTAAACCTGCGATTGATGTACTGGCACATGCTATTAATTAGTTTGGCTCAAGGCTCTAACTGATTGATCATCAGTTACTAGAATGCATGTCCATCTGCCACCCAAAAAAAAAAAAAAAAAAAATGATAGCTTCAAGATCCAACCAACCCACTTATATAACTTGATGTAGTTTAACTGAGTCAACTGGAAGACAACTTTCATTCCACTATGCTTTGAGTCTCCATTATGAGTTTCAGACCTATATAGAGTGGCAAGAAGAATATTTTATTAGTGCATAAATTTAATTATTCATAAATCAAAACTGTGGTAGTAGAAATGGAAAATTGGCTGATCTTCTCTTCTCCATATAGTTCTTGACCTGCACTCTGCAGCAACACTAGTTTGGAGACTTTGAGGTCCACAGGGAATGACACCCACCAGAACTTTTCCCCATCGCTCAGAGACAGAGCTGAAAATGGCTGAAAACAATACCCATGCATCAGAAATTTAGCTTTTGCAGCATTCCTAGCTGCAGAAGGTCACAAATAAAAAATTTAGAGACCTTTTATACAATTAACAGTATTCCGTTACCTGGAAAGTTTGGCCTGCATCCATATGTGTACTGTTCATGCGAGCAATTCTTGATTCAGATGCATTGCTTTGCATTTTGGGATCATCATACTGTGCTATGTCACTTATCTCATGACCATTTGCATATTTCTCACGGTTTGAAACTCTTCTTTCCCATTGATTCCATAAGAAAATCACTACACCTCCGAACACAACAACACTTACAATCATGCATATGACTAACAGAAGGCCTTTGAAACACCAACATTTTACGTCGAAAGGCGTTACATACAATGCCTCCATCAGACCAAACAAGATAACGAAGCCAATTGTAGATGAGAATACGTAAATTCCGGACCATATGTTGTTTGCAGCACCAACCAAACCAGACATGCTACTTCCATTTGTCACTGGAAAAGAAGAGATCTCACTTGTGGAATGGTTGCCATCTTCCTACAACATAAACAGACTAAATGTTGCTTATTGGTCCTTTTTTTTTTTTTTTTCTGAAAAGTTCAGTTCGTATATTTCCATAGAAGAAGAAACAATCTACAAAAGAATCGCTGGTAGTACTTGCCAAGCTTCAGGTCACAACATGGGAGGAAAAAAAAATACCCACAAGCCAGGCCAGCAATAAGTCCACAGATTGGGCAGCCAAAGAAACCAATGATACAAAACAGGGAGCAACAGAAAGGAGTGAATTTCCCACGGCCCTGATATCCCACAGCCTAGGATCAGCCTATACATTTCATAGATATAGGCAACAATATGATGCATTATTAAAAGTTGCCGAAGGAATAAACTTAAGTCAGCAACAGGGCATTTGAACCTGTTTAAGCCACAATGCCTCCCCAGATGGTGGCCCCCGCCATTGGGGGTTTGCAAGCAAGATTTTGACAGAAGTCCAATTGGTATTCCAGGTGCAGCAAGTTTTGGGAGGGGTCATTCATGATGCACTAGAGAACTTCCATAATTTTTCAAGCTCAGCTGGTTTCTGTTCATTAAATATAACAGAGGTAGAAGCTATGTGTGTAGGCTTCCTTGAGGCTCACAGATTAAACCTTCAAAGATTAATAGTAGAAAGCGATTCTCTTTGCAAATTACATAGGCGTCAGGTTTATGTAGAACTCCTTGTGCTTTGGCGAACCAGGTGAAGTAATTGATCTGGGAAAAATGCTTAAAGCATCATTTGCACATGTGAAGAGGACTAGAGTGAAAATTCAACGGCAGACCAATTGGCTAAGCAAGGAATTTCCCATCAAAGCTTGGTTTTGGCTTAAGATTGGGATGTCCTCTTTTCCGTATTTCTTGTGTTTCTTAGTGTACTAATGGAAGTTGTCCAGCACTTTTCCTGTGACTCTTTAGCTCCTACCAATAAAAAAATACTAACCAACCTTTTAAAAGAGGCAAGTGAAGACATAAAATTCTAAAACAGGTAGACAACTACAACAAAACACTACGAAAGAGAATACAGACCTATGCTTGGCAATATTCTTTATCCAACCCTGAATCCAGGCATATCAACAGTTATAAAAGGTTGATCTTCAGCCTACCTTTCACACCTCAGGGACATATCCAGGTTTGAATTTTAGGACCTTAAGCCAAAGAGTTAGCTTACAGAGGCCAGGCCAGGATCCAGCTCATTGCCACACCTACCAAGGACAGTTTTAAGCCCAACCAGATGCAGATAAACATTTTTTTTGTACTTAAATCTTGAAAGTACGCTAACATCCATCAGAATCAATTTAAGTTGCAGCTACACGAGTAAACAATCGTCCGGGCCAAAAAAATGTATGTGCATTCAACTTACCTCTTTGGACATCAACTTCAACTCAGCCACCAGAGCTTTGGTGGTTTTCTCAATGCCACGAGTGATCTGAACAGGGTTTGCACCCGCTGCAATCACCTGACAGATCATTGGCTTCTAATTAGTACAAAAATGCTGGAATTTCTCAAAAAAAAAGAGGGGAAACAAATACTCCTCAGGTTCAGCAACAATCATGGAAGAGAAATATATCACAGACCTTAACACCTTCAGTAATCAGACCTTGCACAAGAACAACAGAAGTAGTAGTGCCATCCCCAGCCAAGTCATTGGTCTTTGCTGCAGCTTGTCTCACCAACTTAGCACCAATGTTCTCAACAGGGTCCTCCAATTCAACCTAAGAAACAATTGGATTTCAAACAGCCTTCAGTAGTAACATAACATGATCCATCAAGACATCAATTTCTTCATCATTACTCCATTAATTACACCAACCAGTGTCATTCATACTTCATTCACTAAGAAGCTAGACTTACCATACAAAGAAAACGCATGAAGCTAACACAAAGCAACAGTTCATTTTTTTTCAAAAAAATAACATATGTATGATAATCAAGAGAAATAGGTCTCCCTCCCTCTCACAAATGCCCCACTTCCCTTAATCAGGCTATTCACTGGTTCACTTCCTCGTGGCTGTTTGTGCCCTCCTATATGTGGCCACATTGATTAGAAACAAGACACATTTATGGAAATTATTACCTTTTGCAATTGCTTTATACGCACACAAGCATGCACATGGTACATCAGAAAACGTACCATTTACAGAACCCTTTACTATTATTCACTTTAACCCATGGCCAAGATAAACTTTTGCAAATTGCTTAAAATAGTGACTTACATATACTGTTTCAAAGTTTTTACAACGTACCAATGCTTGGTGAATTAGAGAGTTGCAGGTGGGGGCTACCACCAGGTTGATAGAAACCATAGCGGACTGCCATGTACATCAATGACCTTGCTATATCACCCCTAACCTGAAAGTCATACAAAATGGATTTCTTTTATGAATTATAAAAGCATAATATAGAGCTTAAAAGGGAGTTAAAATGAAAAATAAAAAATATAAATATAAATGAATGAGGCCTGGTTTGTTGATGCAAGCTTCCCTAGAGGGGCACAACTGGAATATATTTTGTTCCAGTGCAAATACCCACAAGCCAGGCCAGCAATAAGTCCACAGATTGGGCAGCCAAAGAAACCAATGATACAAAACAGGGAGCAACAGAAAGGAGTGAATTTCCCACTGCCCTGATATCCCACAGCCTAGGATCAGGCCAAAACAAAAGAAGGAAACAAGGAAACCTCAGGCGGAGTAAGGAATACGTGGTAAGGGAAAGTAGCCTCCCAAAACAGGAATTAAAACCCTGGAAACTTGGAGAATTTTACATGCTCCCAAAACAGGAAGTAAGAGATATCAGATATACTTGGAGGAAGTAAGAGATATCAAAAATGTAGTACCTACCAAAATTCAGAATTCAATCAAAATCTCTATTAATATTACCTATCAAAAGACAAGATACTCCAATGGATGCTATTAGGCATAAATTTAACATGTAAATCTTAAGTATGGGAGACAACATGATATGGATACGTTCCCAATTTTGAAGTATCCAGGTATCATAGACAAACATCTATTTTTCACTAAGACATAAAACAAGTCAATATCATTAAACTAATGTTCATTGTTCACATACACCAGTTCCATATGTATCAATTTACACTGTACAGCTCCCTGTTTTACTCTAATCTAAAATCAATTAAAGGAAACCTTGATTTACCTCGGTGCTCATTTGCTTTTTCTTTTCCTTCTCCCTCTCATGCCACTCATAGATTGGGGTAAAATCACAGAGCTCAAATTTCTTAATCACATGGTTTCGGCCAAGTAGCACTTTCCAGTCATTCATGAAGTTGTCAATAAATTTCTGCTTTGTTGCATATTCCGTTTCTTTCATCACTGCAAACATTGTAGCTACCTGCAGAACTAATACTTTCAGCAGATACAAAAAAAAAAAAAAAAGTAAATCAAAACAGCAGGTAAAGAATAAAATGTATTTATCAAGGGCAACGTGCCACATGCAATGTGACAAGTGGAAGCAACAAGAATCACACGACAAGAAATGAAAAGAAATAGTGAAAATGGTACAAGATCATAAAAGATATTCAGCATCACCTCTTCTTGTTCTGGAGTTAAATCAACTGGATGTCCATTGTATAGCATCTTAATCCCCTGAGGTTTGTATGGAGGAGGGAAAATGACACCATTGTGCTCCATGGGCTTGCTACAGATATGATACTTGAAACAAACTAAAGGCCTCATGATATGATATAACCGCAACTTCGTATTTAACATGGTTACAAAACATAAATGGGAATAAGCTAACATGCATTTAGAAACCTGTTTAGCATTTTTCATTAGTGCTAACAGACTTTTAAAGGGCTGTTCATGGTCAACAGACTTGGGGGATATGAGAGAGTGAAAAAAGCACTTACAGTTCAATAGTAGCATAAAGTTGAGCCTCATCCTTTGGCATGCTGGGAAGAAAAAGAAGATTACAGTTGGAGGCACTAAAATTAATTCATTGAGGATGATGAGTGCAGCAAAGTTAATGTAAGAAACAAAGAACTCTACCTGTAAAAGATATAAAACAGGGTTGCAAGCTGAAACTTCGCAAAATACCCTTGCTACAGGCACAACAGCAGAGTTAGGACTCAAAAGATAATAAAACTCAAAGCAAAAGGTTTCATTCAGTCATGATGACATACATGCAGCTGAGGTGGTTGTTTAGTGTAATAACATTCGGGCACTACATGCTCAGGATCTCCTTTCACAGGCTCGTCCGACCATGGAGACCATGATTTCTTATAACACCTAATAAACCCCAACACACTAAAAAGATGCACCAAAAAAACTCTGGTAATTCCAAAAACAACATTCTCATTACAAGATACAAAACAATAAAAAGGGAAGTTGGTCTTGGCCTTTTTCACCTGGATGCAAGTAATTGACCAAAACCCACAAGTATAATAAAACTCAAAGCAAAAGGTTTCATTCAGTCATGATGACATACATGCAGCTGAGGTGGTTGTTTAGTGTAATAACATTCGGGCACTACATGCTCAGGATCTCCTTTCACAGGCTCGTCCGACCATGGAGACCATGATTTCTTATAACACCTAATAAACCCCAACACACTAAAAAGATGCACCAAAAAAACTCTGCTAATTCCAAAAACAACATTCTCATTACAAGATACAAAACAATAAAAAGGGAAGTTGGTCTTGGCCTTTTTCACCTGGATGCAAGTAATTGACCAAAACCCACAAGTAAAAACAACCGAATTCAATCAAAACCCAACCACCCCAAATTGAGAAAAGGACCTGTACAATCCACAGACTCAATAGAAACAACAATGAACAAAAAACCACCTCCAATTTGTGAAAGAGGTAATGACCAAAACAAAAACCAGACAAAAAAGCAACAATCATTGATCAAACCCACCAGCAAAAACAACCAGCAACCCATATCCAAATACTCCATAAAAACAGCAATGAGCAAAAAACCCAATTCTAATATAAGAAGAAAAGTGCAAATAACGCAAGAGGCTGATGTTTATGAGATGTAATGGACAAAACAATAACCAAACCTCAATATAACAAGAAAAGAACAAATACCACAACAGGCTATTGTTCCAGTCACATAATGGACAAAACAATAGCCAAACTTCACACAAACAATAATCAACCAAAAACCACAAGCAAAAACAACCAAATTCGAGCAAAACCCAACACCCCAAATCGAGAAAAGTGACTTATACAAAGCATAAACTCAACAATGAATCAAACCCCACTTCTAATATAAACAATAAGAGCGCAAATACAATAAGTAAAGCACAAAAACGCAGCAACCCCAGATGCAAGAAATCACAGATTTATAATACAAAAAGGAACAAGGGGGATAGAAGATTACAAGACATAGAGATATCCAAGGCAATGCTTGGATGGGTCCAGCTGCTCGAGAAAAGGCCCCAATCGCTATGATTGGGATTGCAGAGTCTCATCGGCCTGATTCAAGACTGCATTGAGATGGATGATATCACCAACAGAGCCTGAAAGCCCTTGAATCTGAGCTATCACAGTTTCAACAGAATCCATGTGAGAAGTTCCTATGAGAAAGAGAAAAACAAGTTGAAAGGCAGAGAAGATGAAGAGGAAGCGTTTATTCTTTTTTTGCAGAACTCTCTCTGTTCTTGCAAGCCCTTTGGACCTTTTCAAGGAGTTAAAAAGGAGAGTCCGAATCGTCCGAGTCCACGACTCACTCCTCACCCATGACTCACTTCGGAATGATCATGAGTTTGCGATGTGAGGCTCTGCGAGATGGGCTGGACGAGGCGAGATGCAGAGAGAGGAGGGAGATGCAGAGAGAGGAGGGAGATGCAGAACGGGTTTGAAATGAGGGAGTTGCGATTTTTTGCTTATGCAGGAGGGAGATGCAGAACGGCTCGTTTTTTGTTTTCTTTGGGTATAAGCAGAGGGGTTGTTTAATGATAACAATCCTGGCGCAATATTTGCGCCGGGAAAACTAAATATAAAACACCTAACCCAAATAAGCGCGCGCTGGCCCAATTAAAGGCGCGAACTGAGGACATTTGCCGGTGAAATGGGTAGAACGCCGGGAAAAGTAATAACTTTGCCGGCGAAAAAACAAATGCGCCGGCAAAAAACTAACCCATGTCTGGAAAGTAATTACCTTTGCCGGCGAAAAAAATAAATCGCCGGGAAAAGGGAATTTTGCCGGCAAAAAAAATAAATCGCCGGAAAAAAGCGGCCTTTTGCCGGCGATAATATGACGCCGGAAAAAATCAGTTTTTTCCCGGCGAAAACAGATTTTTCGCCGGTAAAAGTTATACTTTTCCTGGCGTTTAATGCTTGCGCCGGGAAAAAACGCCGGTAATAGTGCAAATTGTTGTAGTGATACGACAAAACACCAAAGGAGATTTTGCATAACCCTCGATTTCATCCATATTTCAAGGTATAATCTCACTCTTAATCATATTTGCAAGTACTTTCCCCAATGAAATTAACTTTACTTTTTTAAATATTTTGTCTTTTTTGAAGGATTGTATTGGGGCAATAGATGGTACACTTGTAAATGTTGTGATTCCCGTTGAGAACCAGGTGCCTTATAGGGGAAGAAAAAGAGAATGCCAACAAAATGTTTTAGCAGCTTGCTCATTTGATATGCAATTTACTTTCGTTATTGCTGGGTGGGAAGGCACAACACATGATTCACGCATCTTATTGGATACTATTTATAAACCACAAATGAATTTTCCACATGCACCTCCAGGTACCTATGATTAGTAAATTATGAATCAAATATCATTTTCTATCATGATATTAATTTTTTCTATTTTCAGGTAAATATTACATTGTTGATGCTGGGTTTACGAATATGCGTGGCTTTCTTGCTCCATACCGTAATGTTCGGTATTGGCTATCGAATTTTCAGGGTGGCAGTCATCCTCGTGATAGGAAGGAGCAATTCAATTATGTTGATTCATCATCAAGAAATGTAATAGGGCATTCTTTTGGAGTATTGAAGGCGCGTTTTCCGATTTTGAAAAGGATGCCTCCCTACCCATTCTCTGTACAAAGAAGTATAGTAGTTGTTGCAATGACTGTGCACAACTTTATCAAAAAAGAAGCTATTGCAGACACACTCTTTCAACAGTGTGAGAATGAAAATATATCTTTAGATGTGAGTAACGATGATGACAATGGTACCTTCGACACCGATACAACTGTAGATATTGCAGATTAGATGGAGATGTCATAAGTTAGAGATGCAATGGCAGATGCCCTCTTTCAATCATGATGTTCTGTGTTTTTATTCTTATTTTCTTTTTTTTTCTTTTTTTGGTAAAGACTGTAAGCAACAAATACTGTGCTTGGTAGTTAGGATTTTAGTTAGACTCTTTGGAGAGTTATTAGTAGTTACAATGAACTTTCAACAAAAGTTCTCAGTCCATTGGTCTAATATAATATTGGAGAATTTTTCGCATTTCCCTGGCTCTTTGTATAGATGTTTCTTGATTTGAAAATAGTTCGGCAATATCTAAGCATGGAGGCTGATAGGATGAAGAAAGAGAATGATAGTATGGAGATCCAACTTTAGTTAGTTCTCCACTTAAAACAAATAAGTGGGGCGAAGTGAATCAGAGGAAATGCAAATTCTTTCACTCTTTAGCCCTGGTTTTTTAACTTTAATAAGAAGTCTCTGATGTCTGCAACATGAACCATCTAATGGTTAAAATAATTAGTTATAAATAAGTTTGAATTTGTGAATGATGCAGTACTATCGATGGCGAGTTGCGAATGTGGGACACGATCCAGTAGAGAACACTGTCTTCTACTTGGTATGATCATTAAACATCATATGGAGAATTAATTAATGAAATTTAGGGGATTGTGAAGAAATGTTCCTTTGGTGCTATGCAGGGCACATGGTGCAGGGGCTGGGATAATTTGTGTCGCAACGAGTCATCCAGCCGGCACCAGAGAGGCAAAGGGTTCAAAGTAAAACATGCCTTACAGATAGCTTTACTTTTGGTTGTATGCATCTGGTTGCTTTATCAGATTAAGCATTCACATGCTCAGAGGGATTATGCTGAAAACAAGCTTACGAAGGATTATGAGCATTCACATGCTCAGAGGGATTTTGCTGAAAATAAGAGGTTCAGCAAGCAGAACCACAGAACAGTGAAGAAAATGGAAACATTCAAGAAGAAAGAGATCGGGATGAAACAATTCCTGATGAAGTTACAAATGAAAAGAGAAGTGTGGACGAGGTTACGTTGCAGTCCGATGGTGAACATGTCTTTGTGCTTTCTTGCTACAAGGGATAGCAATGGACGTGCATATGGTGGCAGAGGAAGATGTGTATTTGTGTATTCTTACATCTCTTTGGGTGCATTTGGTCCTTAATCTGTTTTTTTTTGGGGTGTATTTGTGTATTTGGTAAATATTTTTGTCAAATTGAGATAAATAATAATTTATAATGGATGTCAAATTGAATATCTATTATAAATTACCTTTTTTTTAAAAGACAAAAAATGCCCCTGTAATAAGCTCTTATTTGAAAGTTTACCAAACATATTGTTTCATATAGATCCATTTAAATTAGATATATTGCATGTGTTACCAAACAGTTTATTTAAAAATAGTCTATATCTCACAGATCTATTTCTCGCATATCGGTTTGAGCCAGATCTATTTCAAACATATAAGATTTGCCAAACAGACCCTAAGTACATATGTGATTTAGTGTGCTAAGCTCATTTGGTATAATCATCATATCCATTTTCCATTGCATTGTAAGCTTAGTACATTTGCAAAGAGTGGGGATGTTGAGTGATAGATTAATGGATCATTTTAGATTAATTGGAATTAAACCATTGTTCTTAACAGGTATATCCATATATGAGATCCATCTTCCTCTGCGATCCATGATGTCCCTCTAACTCCATACCTTCTTGTGCTTGCATAAGTTATATTCTTTATTGATGATATGGTATGAGTTAGATCTTGAGTGTCGATTGATCATCTCTATGCAAATGTCAAATCGTTCTATGTATGGTTGTGATCTTAGTTATATTTGTAGAAACCATACTAGAACTCAAATCCATCCTTTATGCTTTCTAATCATTTTTTTTTGGATGGTTATGATGTTGATTCTTGTATATTCTCTAAGTGATGTCATCCTTATACATGTTTCAACTTCATAGTAGTGATCTTGATCATATGAAACTCTTTGAAATCCATTCCTCGTATTTCTATATGTTTGATGGATATCTTAGATGTTGAATTCATATGATTTTGACACTTTGGAAATTGCAAGCATTACCAAGTTATATCCTTTTGCATTGCAATTTATCTTGTTCATCACTATGCTCATTAGTTATATCTTTAAAAGTGATGGATATCCATTTATGATGCTTGATGGAATTTTGTGTTTGTCACATTCTTGGTCTTAATCACGCTTTCAAATTCAATTGGTTTCAATTAGTATCGATTGATTTGATGTCTTATCTTGAGTATGTGATGACCTTATGTACATTGGATTGAACTTGATAGTAATATTTTTGTTCGATGTCACACTCTATTAGCATCATAATTTTCATGTTTGCCACCTCTCTTGCTCATATAGGTATATCTCATGACCACCATGTTTATGTATTCATAATCTTGATTGGTTATTAGTTGAGGTTGGCTTCATGTTTGAATTTCATTTCACTCATCTTGCACTTAATAGTCATATTTATTGATTGAATGAAATGATTTCAAAACTTTCATAGCATATGATTTTTATAGTTAAATTATTTAATGCTATGTTAAAGTAAACCCCATTTCATCATGGATAGCTCTATTTTGGATTTATCTTAATAGTTATATTCTTTATAACTCCAATTTAGAGTGATTGATTTAATAGACATATCTTTGAATCTCAATTGGTATTCTTTGTTTTTCCAATTGGTATCCATGATCTCTTTTCTCCTTGACCTTGCTCTCTTTTGGTAATTTGATCATATTGTGCTCTATAGTTAAATGTGTCTAATCCGTTCCTTGAAGTTGACCCTCAATTGGTTAAACCATCTTCTTCTTGCACCAAATAGTTAAATCTTAGTCAATATGTTGACAAAAGGAGAGAATGGATTGAGGGGGAGTGTAAACCTTCATAGGAAGTATTAGTTTTGATCAAATTCACCCTTGTATTGACTCTTTACCCTTTTAAGCTTGCTAACCATACATGATAACCTGTTATGAATTTCATTTTCGATTTCTTTTGCTAACAGGTGCTTCTAAAATGTATTTTCCTTGTTTCATGTGTGTAGGTACCTTTGCAATTTAATGTCAAAGGGGGAGAGAACATTCAAGTTATCTAAAGGGGAAGAGAATGTCCAAGCTTTCTAAGGGGAGATATTGTATGATCTTCTATAGGGGGAGAGAATGCATATCTTGCCAAAGGGAGAGATAATGCATGGTCAAAGGGGGAGAGTTGAAAGAACAAAGAAAGCTTGGGAGCTAAAGAAGATGCTCAGCCATCGAGAGAGATGTAAAGAAAGCTTGAAGAATGATCAAGCTCCAAGCATCAAGAAGAATGAAGAAAAATAAATTCGGGGGAGCTAAGAGCAGGAGCATCCAAGAGATTTCAAGATGTGTCCAGCTTAGGGGGAGCTGAAGACTTGGTGTGTAAAATTCGGTGTTGAGTAAGTTGCCATCAAATTGCAAAGGGGGAGACTGTTAGGAATTTTGTGTATTGCAATTTGATGGATGCATTATCATTCTAGCATCATTTGAATTTTCACACATGCATTGTTTTAGAAAAACTTGAAATCTTGATTTACACATGCATTGTTAGAAATATTGATTTATGCATGTTTTGATTTTTAACTTGGATGCATTTTTATTTGAAAAGAAGTTTTATAAATCAAGCTAGCCTATGTTTTAAATCTTTCAAATCAATTTAGGCTTTTTATGTTTTCATGGTTTTAATCCTCTTAGTTTGATTTAAACCATGTTTCCAAGCTTGATCTAGTGGCCCAAAAGTTCCCTTTAAGAAATACTTTGAAATATGAATTTTAAGGGAATTTGTTCCCTTGGCCCGGGTTGACCTGCACTGTGCTCGGTCGACCGAGCCCATGGACCCGGTCGTCCGAGCCCATGGACCCGGTCGACCGAGCCCATGGACCCGGTCGACCGAGCCCACTGTGGGTCGACCGGGTAAAGAGCCGTTGGGCTTCTTTTCAAACGGTTAGTTTGATGACTGTTGAAGACCAGGTCGACCGGGGAAGAGCCGTTGGGCACTTTTTGGCTATAAATACTAGTGCATTCCTTTGCCAAAAGCTAGCAATTTTTAGGCCCTCCTTGAGATGTTTTGAGGCCAATCAAAGGGGAATGAGCTAAGGGATGAAAGGGGTCATTTGGAAAGCTAAAGCTTGGTTCCATTGAGTTAAATCACTAAGTAAGCTTTACTTTCCTTAACCATATGTTGTCATGCTTTGCTTTATTATTGGTAAATCTTTTCTAGCATGATAAACTATGTTTTGTTGTGTCCTTAACATGTATATGGTTTGAATTGATTTATTGTTTTGGATGCATCACCTTGATTCAATCCAAGTAGTACTTAAATTGATATATCTAAGTAAATCATGTTAATGAAAACATCTTTGAAATTATATGTAACATGATTCCTATACTTGGTTGAATCTATGGTTGTTGTTTTTCATCATAAGAAAATCTCTTTCAAATCTATCTTATGTTTTGGATTCAACAACTTCACAAATCATATGTACTTTTGTTTTAAGGTTTCATAACTTGCCTTGCTTTGATAGGTATATCATTTTCAAGTTGATTTTATAATTACATATGATTTGTCCCCTAATTTCAATCAAATCTATTTTTATGTTTTATGCTTATAGCTTACACATATTGAGCTACATTGTTAATTTGATTGACATCCCTATGCACATGTTTTGTTCTTAGAATTTCACAACTTGTTTAGAATACATATGTGTATCTTTTACAAGTTATTTTTAACATGTGATCAGCATTCTTTCCTCAATCATAAATGTTTTAATGGGCTAAAACTTTTAAAAGCCTTTGGCATACATTTATGAGCTTTCATTTTCAAATTGATTGAGGACATTATTCATATACATTGTGCATTCATAGTGTGTGTGTGTGAATTAGATTTTTACTTTCATATCCGCCTAATTAAGAGGCATTGTAATGAGCTATAAATTGTATCTCCATCAAGTGTATTTTAGACACCACTTAGAGAGATAATCAACCTTTGGTTGCAGAGGTTATTGCTTAGCCTAAGAAAAGCATAATGTAGAGGTTATTGCTTAGCCTTGAAAAGCATATTGTAAAGGTTATTGCTTAGCCTATTGAAAAGCATAAATAGTGGAAATCCGGTGGGGTGTTGGATCACAATCCGGTAGTGACCCACTATTAGAAAAAAGGGTTTTTATATCGGCTAAAAACCGATATAAAAGACCTATTATATCGGTTTTTCAGTAAACTTCAAACCGATATAAGTACCCACGATATAATAAACAACTATAACCGATATAATATGTGTAATATTTCATATCGGTTTTTGGACAACTGATGTCTTTTGAACTTGAAATTATAACACATATTACTGTAAAACCGATATAAAAAAAATAAAACTGATATAAAAAATATTTATAATATCGGTTTTCGATCAACTGATGTGTTTTGAAACTGAAATTATAGCATACATTACTGTAAAACCGATATGAAAAAGAATGAAACTTATATAAAAATTATTTATAATATCAGTTTTCGGAGAACTGATGTGTTTTGAAACTGAAATTATAGCATACATTACTGTAAAACCGATATAAAAAAGAGTGAAACCGATATCAAAATTATTTATAATATCGGTTTTAAAGGGCTTTGTTATATCGGTTTTTTGGGATTGTATTATATCGTTTGTTCTGTACCCGATTTAATATTATATATGCATATTTTTTTTTATCAAAAGAATTTGCATTGCTGCAGTACCTATAAAACCTGCAGTACCATTGCAGTACACTGTACACCAATAAAACTTTGCACTATATATACAAATTAATAAAGTGATCATCTATATATAACTAATTAATAATTAACATAAATCTTGACTAGACAAATCTCTATGGAAATATTGTGTGTGTGTGTGTGTGTATATATATATATATATAGTATCTACATTGTCTTCCATGGGATGTACAAAAAGTTGGAACTATATATAAACAAAAAAACCAAAAGATAAATAATCATAATTTACCTCCAGAGCTTCAACAACCATCTTTTGGCTTCCCTTGAAGGCAAGACCCAACTCCTTTTTTATTGGCGCTATGATCAGTTTCTGAAAAAAATTTACACTGCATGAATCATCTGTGAAATTGCACTCAATGGAACCATCAACTGAATCGCTATAACTCTGATGTCTATAGACATGCATGCAGATGTTGCCCATCCACACACTGATAAATGTGCTAGTATGGCATGGTTGGAAGGCGATCATTGTTGCAATCATAAGGTAGCAGGTTCAACTTGTGCCACCATTCAAAGAAATTAAAAAATTAATAAAAATGATTGGTTCATCAGATTGATGTATTCGTTTGTGAGGGTCACGCATAAAAATAATCTGCATGGTCGAGAGAGAGATAGATACCTCCACCTCCCTGGGTTCTGAAAACTTTTCATGTGCAACAAGAGGGACACCACTCTTTTCCTGTTATACAGTATTGCCAAATCCATTAGCTATATTCAGGCAACTGACTAAGGTTATAATACCAAATTCATAAGATTTCCATTGCAAAGAAGAAAATTTCAGTGTTATCAAACAGCTAAAGCCATTTAAAGTTAGAATTCTTTTATTGAAAAAGTGAATCCCAACACGCACACACAAAAAATAAAAAGCTTCTGCCTGAGAAAAATGAACTATTGTAAATTAAATAACCATCAGCTTTTGAGATCCCAACTTGTTTTCAGCGTTCCATCCTACATAGAGATTCAGAAATGGACAAGCAAGGCAATAGATAAATAATATCTTAACAACCATCATCGAATATAATGGTGCAAACTAAACTGTATATGCAAGAATCAAGATTCTGCTTTCCAAATGAAAACAGAGGTAAACGACAAAGTGTAAACAAACAACATTTGCCACTGCTTCACCAAGGCAAATTTTCTTGGCTGGTTTTCTAGACATTTGCTATTCTCTAGGGAACATTAAAAACTCTCAATCAGCAACCTCTTTGTATTTCGGGTGAGATTTGTCATCAGGATCAACAAAATGCTCAATCTCTGCAAGCGTGAATTCACGCACTCTCAAAAGTCCTTGGTGAGGAGATATCTGTAACACAGACATCAGTTTCTAGGAGATGGAAGTCAGCTTAATTATACACAAACAAACAATTGCAATCAACTTATGCACAAACAAACAATCTCTATAAGTCAAAAAATTAAGTGGAACATCAACAGTACAGAATGAGGTTGTATTTGTGTGTGTGTGTGATGAGGAAAGATACAGAAAAGAAACCATGGCCACATCAATGCATTCAGCATGAGAAACAATGAAACATAGCAATTGATCAAGTATATCAGACATTCAAATGATTTCACATGAAGAACAAATGGAGGAGAAACCTTATTTCTAAAAGCTTGACCAATCTGGGCTGCAGCAAAAGGAAGCTTGTTCCCATTATAATAGTCTGAATTACAGAGTATAGACACCATATATGAATGAAGTTACAAAGGAATTGCCTATCAACCTCTTTAAGAAAACTCTATAACAAAAAATAGGTAACTGAATTAGTTGCAAGAGAGCAAATCCAAACTATTCACTCCACTGTAATACAACTCTTGAGGTGGTGTATGAAAAATAATCATTAGCTAGTAAATAGAAAATATTCTTGCAAACAGAAAGAAAAAAAAATGATTCCGCATCTTCCTATTCATTGATCCGATGATGACAAGAGTGGGCACCTGCTCATGTAAATACTATAGATTTTCCTGCCAAATAAAGGGGAAAGAAGGGGGGAGGTGGGGGTTTAGATATCACTAATGTTAGCCTCATCGACTAGGTTTTCCATTTAGATTAGTCACAATTTACCCCACGAGTCGTCTTCACTACATGAGGAGTGTCTATGACCACATAAGCGATCTTAGTTCTTGCAAAAATCCAAATTTCCCTTACTATGTATAATTTGGTCAGGTTCGGTTACCTGGCGGTTAGCCGAAACTGTACTGCTGGTTAGCCGAAACTTTGTTGGCGGCTAGCTGAAATTCGGCTGGCAGCTAGCCGAACCAAGTTCGGTTAGCTTACGGTCAGCTTTCCAGAAGCTGATTTTTCTGACCCAATTTCGGTCAGCTCGGCGGTTATATTGCGTCGGCTAACCGAAATTCGGCGGTTAGCTTTCCAGAAGCTCGCCAAAACTGGGAATTTTTTACGGTTAGCCTCGCGGCTAGCCGAATTCACCCTAAAATATTATTTGTAAAGTGTTCTATGCTTCTGGTCACAAAATTATCAATTTTTATGCAAAATATATAACAAGAGAAATGAAGACACTTACAAATTGTTCACTATAGGATGGCTTCCAAATAAGTTTCTAAAGAAACAATAAGCTCAAGGACTGCCCCTGTTCTCTTGCCAATACATGTAGGAATTATTAGTGAAGGTATAGACTATAAATTATCAATTATCTTATACTTATGGTGCATTATAACATACCTTCTCTTCATTATAGTCATACAATTCAACATCTGCTGAACACACCAGATGATCATGACAAAAAAAAAGAGTAAAGTCAAAATCTTCATCTCAGCGTTCTAACAAGCCACAAAAAAACCACAAGATGAATTGAAGAAGAAAATGGAGAAAGCTAACAATTTAATTGTTGACATTTTGAAGAAAAAACCACAATTGGCCTCTGATTGTAAATAAGAGAACCTAGATAATATCAATACATGTCTATTTTAATGAATGATGGATGTAAAAAAAAAAAAAAAAAAAAAGGTAGCAACTCACGGTACCAATGTATAAGTCCATGTGATTCCTATGTATTGAATTACATGAAAAAACTGTCCCTAAATACCACTACACCATAATAATCAAGGGATCGGTGACTGGCAGGGTGTATGTGTGTGGTTCATTCGAATGCAGACATACACTAGGACCCCAATCTGTTAGCATGGAATGTAATTTCATAAGGGTCATTTACAAACGGTCTTCAATCTTTTAGCAGCTTGCACAAAACCTACAAGGACCTGCAACTCATCCAATTGCTTCAATAACAGCACAAAGCAATTCGATTCAACAATAAGAAAAGGAGAATCAACCACAGTTATTTAAAAATATAGAACAAGAAAAGAACACATAATCTCATGAGTTTGAGACAAGTACCAACAGCATGAAATGTCTCCGAGCAACATCAATTAGCTGCTCTTTTGTAGGGTTAGGAATGGAGTCAACCTGGCCCAGAGAAGAACACCAAGAACAAATCGAACATGATTGCCATTGCTTTAGAAAGATCACAAACTCCATAGAATAGCACAAAACTTTATACAATTTGCATGAATATAGGAAAAAAAAGTTTACAATGATCCGATGTGCCTGCAGATATATACAAGATATTGATACGAAAAATGCCTCCATGAATTGCATTTACATTTCATCCATGTGCTAGAAAGTGAACATGATACTTTTCAGAACTAATTACAACTTGAATCATGAATATCATGAACAAAGTAGAAGCCAGTTGAATTTGATTCTGAGTAACTGCTACATAGTAATGATTCCAAAATAGGATGTATGCATCAACCTACATTGGGATTGAATACCCAATACATCAAACCCCAAAATCCAATTAGATCCACATATCTGTCAACAAAAGCATATCATGCAAAACATACATTAATTCAACTACCCTCCAACAAAACTAAAACTCATCAAAATAGCAATTAAAGATTGATTTCTCCCTGCTACCATATAGGTTAAAGCCATCCATGAAAACATTACCCAATTCTCCAATGATGATGATGAAATTTAATTAAATTTGACCATCCAACATAGTAAAAGCAAGCACACTAGATAAATGCAAATCGATAAGCAGAAGAATAAGCCATAGAAAACCAGACCCAAATCTCAAAGCCCACATCAAAAGCACTGCAAATTCTCTGATACAAAAGAGAGATAACAGTGACCCCAAAAAATTGAAAGCAAGTAATCCCTTTAAAATGATTTCCAAGGACGTAACTTATGGGTTATTTAGGTTAAATAACAGCAAGTGTCAAATAGTAGTAAATGCAAACAATAATAGTAAATGCCTTTCTACTACAAGATTTTATACGCAACACGTATCAGAAACAGATTTCACACACATCCATTTTTTCACACCAATCTATTAAATCATTCCATACAATTACAAATAGCAGAAAAGCTGGACAAAAGCATCAAATCCAGATATCAAACGAGAAGATCTGAAAGGTTTAGGAGACAGACCTTGGTACCCTGTGTCCGAGTGATGAGGGTTTTACCGACATTTCGGACATTGAACACCGATGGTGCTTTGATATCATACCAGTACTTCTTAGAAAAAGGATCGACCCTAGATTAGTAATACAAACAATGAAAACAAAGATCAGATCCATAACAACCAACACAACAAGAAGATTCACAACAAAGGGAAAGATATTTAGGGTTTTATCAAACTTACGCCTTCTTCTTTCCTCCCTTTTTCCCCTTGGAGATCCTCTTGTTCTTCCTGAAATGGGAATGAAAGACAACATGAGATCTCAATAGCAGAGACTAGAGAGAAAGACAAGAAAGGAAGAGATGGAGATCGTGAGGGAGATGAGGGAAAAGAGTAGAGAGAGAGAAGAGCAGATCGAGATCGAGATAGAGAGAGCGAGAGAGAGAGAGAGAAAAAGAACCTATCTGCAGGAAGATAAACTGGGAAACCGGGGGGGGGGGGGGGAGAACAACCGAAATAGTGCATGAAAGTGAGGAACCCCAAACAGAGATGGCACGATTAATGGAGAAAGAAAGAGAAGGGAGTTGGGAAGGAAAAAACAGGAGGGAAAGAAAGAATGATGGAGAAAGCAAGAGAAGGGAGGGAACGAAAAAGAAAAGGAGGGAAAGAACGAGAACCCGTGCGGGCCGGGAGTAGCAGATTAAGTGATTTAAACCGATGTAAAATTATCGTCTATATAATATCGGTTTCTATGAAACCGATATAAAATATGTGAATATAATATCGGTTTAATAAAAACCGATATAAATTATGTATATACAACCGATATAATATATGCGTATATAATATCGGTTTTGTAATAACCGATATAAAATATTGGAATTAATATCATATATTTTATGACCGATATTATATATACAGTTTATTATGTCGATTCCTGTGCAACCGATATAAATAAAAAATTGACCGATATAAAAAAATATAAATCGATATAAGAAACCTTAAGTGAAGATATTATATCGGTTATATTAAAAACCGATATAGGACACTTTTTGTAACCGATATAAAAAGCCTTTTTTCTAGTAGTGTGGATGTAGGCATTGAGGCCGAACCACTATAAATCTTTGTATGATGGTAAATGCTTTGTGGTGATTATTTTTGTAAGCTTCCGCATTTAGTTTGATAATCATCCCTAGTGGCTAACTTAATTTAAAGAAGTTAAAATTGGTCAAAATTGGTCACTAATTTGAAACTCACCCTATTCACCCCCCTCTAGGGTTCGGATCACGGACTTTCAGGTTCGCTCGAGCGAAGTTGAGGTCGCTCTAGCGAACTCATCCAGTAGGTGGTTGGCTCGAGCAAAGTATTGGTTCGCTCGAACTAACCACTCTCTGAAATGAGTTCTGGGAGGTTCGGTCGAGCGACCAAAGGGGTCTGCTCGAGAGAACTGCCTACTGGAATGCTCCGAACCCTTTTCTGAACACTTCGCTCGAGCGAACTATCTAAAAACTGATTCCGGGATAGTTCCTCTTCTCTCTTTCTCCTCCTTCTACAACCTCTTTTTAGCCCCTTTAATACATCAAATGAGGTGTTCAAAATTTCATCCAAATGAATATCAAGTTTCCAACAACATCCATTGTAAGGTCCGCGACCTTACTGGGTCAATTGGGCCCAATAGCAGGCCAGTTGACCCATTTATTTTTTTATTATTATAATTATTTGTATTTTAGATATTTAAGTGGGTTTAGGCTTTGAGTGAGTTTCTTTTAGTGTTAGGATAGTGTCTGCGAAGTTTCGTTTGATTTCGAGTTCGTTTGATCCTAGCAGGGGGGTAGTTTGCAAATTAGGAAAAATTGAGTGTTTTTCTGGAAAAATCCCTTTCACCGTGATTTTGGGTTCGTTGGAAAGATCTCGTCGCACTGATCATTTTTGTCTTCTGGCTCGTCGCGATCCGACGATCAGAAACCCTTCAAACATACAACAAACTGCACCTTTCCCGACACTATTTGTCGATGCAGTGAAAATTTGCGTTGGCAAAAGTCTTATTTCCATTGCATATTTGAACTGCGTTGGCAATTAGTGTCGGTAAATGATAGTTTTACCGACGCAAGTAAGATCGCGTTGGCAAAAACTATTGAAACCACATTGGCGCCAACAAAAAAAACCCCAAAAGAGAGGGAAAGTTTTGCCAACGCGTTTTGTTTCTACTGGCGACGCAATAATGCGTTGGCAATTATCTTGGCTACTGGCGACGCACATGTGTGCGTTGGGAAAGGTCTGAGTTTTTATTCACACTATTGCCAACGCATGAGTTGCGTCCCCAAAGCCCCATTTATGACAAACTTACCTTTCCCGACACAATGAAAAGTTGCGCTGGCAAAAGTCATGGAGAATTGCTGCTTTTACCGACGCAAGTAAGACCACATTGGCAAAAGCCGTGGAAAAACTTTCCTGACACTATTTGCCGACGCAATGAAAATTGGCTTTGACAAAAGTCTTATTTTCGATGCATATTTGGACTGCGTTGGCAAAAGTCACAAAGAATTGCTACTTTTACCAACACAAGTGAGACTGCGTTGGCAAAAGTTGTGGAAAACATACATTGGCTCTAACAAAGATTTCCCCCAAAAGAGTGTGAAAGTTTTGCCAACGTGTGTTTTCATACTGGCGATGCAATAATGCGTTGATAATTATTTTGCCTATTGGCGATGCACAAGTCTGCGTCCGCAAAGCTCCATTTAGTAAAATTCTTTTTTTCCAAAATAATATGAGCACTCCGTTTTAATCGCTTTGATTTATTCCCAACTCTCTGCCTCTTTCATGGTTTTTTTTTTTAAATAAAATTCTGGGGGCAACTACAGTGGCTTCTAGCGGAGTATGCTGGGAATTTTTTTGGATGGGTCGCACTCGTGCTCATATATGGATAATCAGAGTCGTTTAAAATGATCACTCGACCCATAATGTTGTTTTATTAACCTTTTTTTATTTTTGTGTTCAATCGTACGATGAGATAACCTCCATTCAAAATGGGATTTGACTATACCTTATAAATGTATGGAGTGATCATTCTGAACAGCTAATTTGATTATTCATCAAGGGCCGGACTCATATAAAAGGAAAGCCCCCACCCAATTTGATTAAAACACATAAAGCCTGTATTTTGAGCCCGTAAGAACCACTTAAAAACCTAATAAAAATCCCAACCCGCCCTTTCTCCAAATCTACCTTAATCCTCAATCGTCTCCCTCTCTCCTTGATCTTCCTCTTTGGCATTGACATTGGTGTACGGCGCATCGTGATCCCTCTCTCTTAAAAGGCATTCTTCTGTCTCTCTTGATCCCCGCCTCTCTCCTTCTCTCCTCTCACTATCTCTCGTGTGCAAAATCGTGCTTGGGTTTCTTTTTTAATTTTTAGTTTTTAACTTTTGGTTAGTTGGGAGCAAGTGGGTTTTGTTTGGTCGGATTGTAGGTTAACGTGGGTGCAAGATCTTATGGTACCATTTTTACACTTTTCTAGAAAGGTGGGCTCATATACATGCAATTTATTATAGTAGACCCATATTTTATTGACAATTGGGGCCAGGCCCAGCACAGCCAGTGCAACGTCGGCACCCTGGCCCAGTATGGCCCGTCCATTGGTGAAGCTGGTCCGGGCCACAACACGTAGATGGGCTTTTGTTTCATCGGGCCATAACACTTCCAAAGATAAAAACCATCCCTCATCAAATATTTGGACTGTAAAAATCGTTCCTGCGCCTTTGGCTTTCACAAATGTTCCCTGCGCACGGTAATTCCCCCTCCCCCTTTCTCCTGGCGCCATTTGAGACCTCTACCATTTCTCTTATCGCATTCTCTCGTCGCCATTTTCTAAGGTTTTCGTTTCTTTTTGTGGATCTCTCACTCCCTCTACTCGCAATCCATCTCCTTCATTCCTTTTATTCTTTCTCCATTCTTGCTCATGTTTCAGAATCCCAAACGCGAGAGAAAATGCGGAGGATAAACCTAGAGAAGAAAAGAAATCGAGACAGAGAAGAAATCTGGAGAAGAAGACGAAGCTAGCCATGTACTTTCTCTTGATCTCTCTCTACAAGTTTTAGGGGTTTTGTGACTTATGATTTAGGGTCACTTTTCTATGTGACTTATGATTTAGGGTCACTTTTCTATGTGACTTATGATTTAAGGTTTAAAATCAAAATCAGAGAGCATGCATGTTTTCAAATTCCGCTACCATATCACCAAGTGTTGGGGCTTTTTCCTGTTCTCCCTTCATGGGCTATCTAACTGTTGTTCATATGACACCCAACTGTCTTGAGTAGAAGCTTCCAAAGGAGTTTGATACGCGGCATTTTTTCAAGAAAGGATATTTTATCCCTAGTTCTCAGCGATGACAATATCTCAACAACATTCTGGAAAGAGAACTCTAAGGTATGGAATATTGGGGCTTTTTTATTTTTGGGTTTTGTTGCTTTAGTTGAAGACATGGGCGTTTCTGAGATTTTATTTTGATGAAAATGCTTGGTTTTACTTTTTTTTTCTCTTACATTTTACTTGAGTATCTGATTTCTTGGGATTCTGGGGCCTTTTTGTTTCTAGATTTTTCACTGAAGGTATTTTTATAAGTGGTTTTAATTTGTTGTTTTTGCTATTTTACTTTGAAAATGGATTGATTTTCACTTTTTTTCTTCTCAAAGATTTTTACTTGGACATCTGATTCCATATGTTTCTGTTTATTCTGAAGACGATGAAGGTATTAGCTGGGTCACCCCAATAGATCCTCTGTTGTATGACAATCCCAGCAATGCTCTTCCTGGCGATGGAATCAGACCCGAGATTACAGAATCAGTAAAACAGGTTCCATCTCTTTCTGCTTTATCTTCTGCATCTCATCTTGCCTCTTTTGAACTCGATGACTTTATTTTTATTGTATTCATTGCTTCATTTGAGTTTCTATCGAGTGATTCCATCTTGTTTGGATTGATTAGAGTATGGGAAGGGGCTTGACAAATTCAATAGAGAAATTTATAATGGGTGCGTTTGTATGTGCTAGCTCCGGATGGTATTTGGTTTGATTGTTTTAACAGAGCAAAAATGCATCACTTTTCTGACCCAAAGTATTATAAGCTTAGCTTGCTCATGTCAATTTCAGGGAGAAGTATGGAATAATTCTATTCCACCTCATGTGTTTTTATATGTCTGCATGAAACTAAGCATTTGGAGGAATGTATATAGAACATCCCTTGTGGTCATTTATCCAAACCGGCTGTGATTTGGGGTACATCCAAATGCACCCTTCAATTTTGTAACTGTTTTTATGGAAAAATAAAATGCGACAACTTTTGATTTGGACTCAAAAGTCGATATTTTTCTTAAGAAAATGATGGTTGAAAACAAAGAAAAAAATTCTTTAACTCATTATCAAGTCCTAATACCTTTTGGATCATAAGGAGAATTGTGAAAAAGAAATTTCACAATGAGAAATGGAAGGAAAGAGAAAAAAAAATGTAAAAAAAAATGCAGAAAGATTGATAAGCATTAAGTGGAGATGATTTTGTCCCATACAATGGGAGCCACTAGGTTACAACGTAACTAGGATTGTGTTCTTTCTATGTGGAATGGTGTTGTACTTTTGTAGCTGTTCCTGGTCTGCCTTTGATTGGGAACTTGCTTCAACTGAAGGAGAAGAAATCCCACCAGACAATTGCTAAATGGGCTGAGATTTATGGGCCAATTTACTCTATTAAAATTGGAGCATCCACTGTGCTGGTTCTGATTTAAAAAATCTTGCTAATGAGGTATTTTGCTGTATTTCCCCTTATTTGATTATTAGCTGTCATTTCTTTCTTTTTTCTTTTTCTTCAAAAGTTAGTTTCAGATCGTATCACATAAGTTAGTTTCAGATGGCATCACATAGGATTCTGTTTCATTCCATTTTTTCTTTTGTTGCCGTTGCTACTGTTGTCTGCATGAGAGACATATCCATGCCTAATTGGGTAGGAGAAAGGAAAAGGTTTAGTGTGAATTTATGGTGAATGGGATACTTTTATTGATTGACTTTTTTATTTTTATTTTTAGGCCATGGTGACTATATTCTCCTCTATCTCGACCAGGAAGCTTTCCAACGCATTGACAGTACTTACATCTAACAAAAATATGGTTGCAATGAGTGACTACGGTGATTTCCATATGATGGTAAAACATTATATATTAACAAGTGTTCTGGGAGCTAATGTTCAGGTGTGTATTACAAAATTCTCTCCTATTAAAAAAGTTTTCAGACAAAACAAACACATGAATGCTGTAAAAAATTAGCCTCCTACTTCTTGAAGCAACAATTTCTGTGTTTTTTGAATTTTTCTGTGTGTGTGCATAAGCGAAATCGTAGGCACAAGGACACCATGATACAAAAACACTTTAAAACCATTGCATGCTGAGGTCAAGCACAATCCATTGAAGCGGTAAACCTTAGAGAGATTTCCAAGACGAATTTTTTCGGTTAGCTCTAAAACAAGTAGGTTTATTTCTTGAAAAGATCTTTGACATTTTAGTTCTATTGAAAAGACAACAACAATAATATTTAAATTGTTGGAACACAATGAGTTTTGCAGGCTTTGTGTAGAAGACGTTGAATCCATTTATGTGGAAGTGCTTGGAGTCAAATTTTAGAAATAGGAAAATTTTGATGTGTTAGTGATTGACCCAATGATGGGTGAAATTGTGATGGATTGGAGAGATTTCTCCCAATTTGAGATTAGTTCCTAACAGGGGCATGGAAATGAAAATCCAGTGGAACCTTTTCTTCTTGTTTTTTAATCTATCTTGTTCTTGTGTCATAATTCCACCGTTCAAATAATATTCAAAGTACTAATAAAAGGAAACTATGGCTGATAAAAGCTTATCAACTTTTGTAGGTAGGCAACAAAGGCAGGCATGTTATATGTGGTAACTTATACATTATCAACAACCAACCAGGTAAGGTCTTTCAAGTATTTTCATTTTTGCCTTATAGCCATGGCCTCTGTTTGTTCTTTAATCATTAATTTTGATTCATAAAATTACTGATCTCTCTCTCATGTCATGATTACTTCAGATCTGGACTATCTTATAAATCTGTATATTCTTATATGAGATTTTCTAAGATTTTAAATTCTATTTTAAAAATTTTTATAATAATTTTTTAATGGTGGTTTTTATGGTATTTGTCATCCAATTTCTTTAATTCTTCACTTTCTGTAATATTTGAAAGAATCTGAATTATTAGGTCCTTTTAATGATCTCAAATGACCAATCTGTTATCTCTCATATGACTGCGTGTGGGCATCTTGTTGTGAATATTTAGGATATGGGCTATGTTCATAACTCCCTATTTTCTTATAGGGTATATCTCGAAGGAGTTTTAATCATAATCTTGTTAGGTTTCTTTGTTTCTTCTATCCCCTGTTGTTAGATTCTGTTTATGATCTCAATCATCCAATTTAAACCAGTTACCTAGTATTAAATTGTTAGTCAATGGTTTCAGTGAAGTGGTTGTTTTGGACTCTTAAACAAGTGCTCCTCAGAACTCTTACTTCTGGTGTATGCAATAAAATAAAGAAAGCAGTAAAGATAGGTTTTGAAATAATCCATATTACATGATCAGTAGTATATGTCAGGCATATATCAAGCAGATCGTAAAGTTTTTGTGGCCATTATCTAATTGAAATGGCTAGTTGATTATTGTGGACCCAATTTCAATTATTTCAGTCTTGTTCTCCTGGACACGGTTCATATACGAACTGTGCATATGGGTAATAGTCTTGTGTCACTCAAAGGAGGGCTCCAAGGAAATCAGAGTTGCACAGGTGAATATTATCCCAAGTGCCAGTATAAAAAAAAAAAGGTTTTGGGAAATTTAGATTAAAATTCGGATCCATGCTTATAGGATTCAGAAGTTGTCCAATTTGAATCCAAAGCTTATGACAAGCATTATATATAAAAAAAAGAAAAAGAAAATTTTTGTTGTTTCCATTTCTTAGTTAAATTGGCTATGATGGATTCAGTAGCTATGATGCCTATACAGTTACTCCCACTTACAGTTTACCTTTTGAGCACTAAATTATGTATCATGTTATATGTTCTTGATGGGCTATATTTATTTTACATAGCATTTTTTTTGGGATGCACATATATCTTATGGGCCATATAGTAGTGTTTATGGGTAGTCCTTATGATTTTAAGCTTAATAGGACGAAGACCACCGAGTTGCACGGGGCACTTTTCGCTAGTATTGTAGATCCCAGTTTATTTCAATTGCCTAACATATATTAATTACATGACATATTTGAATGCTTTGATAATGCGCGAAGAATGGAAGAGGCATTGTCGCAGCCTGAAATTAACTCTCCAGTGGCTGAGCAATAGGTGATTGAGAATCTGCTAGGGAAGAGGGTTGCAAGGAGGCAAGGGTACCGCTCGAGGGGCCCATCATCATCTTCTATTGGTATCTTGATGTCTTCTGAGATAAGCACCCTACGGCAACAACTAGCTGATTCGTTGAAAGCACAAGAAGATTTGAGAGAAGAGTTGCGGCGATAGTATGAAGACTTGCATAAGCAAATGCAAGATCAGGCAGCTATGCAGGTTCACATGCAGAGTCAGATTCAGTTGTTGCTTTCCCGAGTCGGTATGGATGGTTCGGGCTCCTCCGAAAGATAAGGATTTGATGGTTTTATGAATTGGCATGGGTCATCCCTCTAACAAGTTCATTTTGCTCCTTATTGGCCGTGTTTCATGGTGTACTTTGGATATTTGATGATGATTAGATTTTAGTTGAGATTTACTTTATTGAGATATTTGACTTTTTTTTACGTGGGATATTACATTTTATATGGCATGGACAAGTTTTATGATTGGTTTTAGTTTATTGATGACTCATTATTTTTTATTGTTACATGATGAATGTGGGATTATTTGTTGTTTATCAATGCTTATGCTTGTGCAATGTTGAAAATGTAGATTTGAACAGGAAAATATTGTACAGGAATTTTTCCTAATTTTTTCAATTATTTCTTAATTGATAAAAAAGTTATTTCTCAACGCACTCTTTGCGTCACCAAAAGTAAATTTCTTGACCTCGTTAGAGACATTTCTTGACGCGTCAACACGTCGGAATATGTATGACCGGCGGTATGCGTGCGTCGTCAAATATGTATATCAACGCTAGTATGTGTGTTGGCAAATGTATAATCGACGTTATTATGCGTCGGCAATGATGTAAATCTATTTCTCAACACACTCTCTGCGTCGCCAAAAGTAATTTTCCTGCATCGTTAAAGACATAACCTGATGCTTCAACACGTCGGGATATATATTACCGGCATTGTGTATGCGTCGTCACATATGTATTCCGACGCTAATATGTGCGTTGGCAAATGTATAACCGATGTTATTATGTGTCGGCAATTGGGTACATCTATTTTCCGACGCACCCTCTGCGTCTCTAAAAATAATTTTCCTGCATCGCTGAAGACATTTCCCGATGCTTCAAGACGTCGGGATATGTATTACCGGCGTTGTGTATGCGTCGTCAAATATGTATTCCGACGCTAGTATGTGCGTCGGCAAATGTATAACTGACATTATTATGCGTCGGTAATTAGGTACATCTATTTTCCGACGCACTGTCTGCGTTTGTAAAAATAATTTTCCTGCATCGTTGAAGACATTTCCCGATGCTTCAACACGTAGGGATATGTATTACCGGCGTTGTGTATGCGTCGTCAAATATGTATCCCGACGCTAGTATTAGCGTCGGCAAATGTATAACCGACGTTGTTATGCGTCGGCAGTTAGGTAAATCTATTTCCCGACGCATTCTTTCTGTCGCTAAAAGTAATTTTCATGCGTCGTTGAAGACATTTCCCGACGCTTCGACACGTCGGGATATGTATTATCTGCGTTGTGTATGCGTCGTCAAATATGTATTCCGACGTTAGTATTAGTGTCGACAAATGTATAACCGACGTTGTCATGCGTTGGCAGTGAAGTGAGGTTGACCACTAAGTTCATATTTTTGCCGACGCTGTTGGAATTGCCGACGTTTGGGACGACGCAATGGTGCGTCAGCGAATGGCCCTTTTTAGCCGACGCTAAACATTATTACGTCGGGAATGGTTTTCTTGGCATTAGGTTGCCGACGTGGTGCCGACGCATTGTACTACGTCGGTAAAGCCTATCCTGATGCAATTCTGATTTTTCCAGATGCGGTGACTGCATTGGTAAAACTATATTTTGTTGTAGTGAAATGGTCCATTCTTTCACCGGACCCACTTAAAGGGCAATTCGGTCTTTTCCTCCCTCTCTTCTTCTTAATCAGGGATTAGCCCTAATCTCTTCTTCGTCTCTACAACGAACAAGAGCTACAGCAGCCCTCATTCTCCCTCTTCATCTTCTCAAGCCCAGATCTCCCTCCGGAAGAGATCATCTCCGCGATCCGGACCGCACATCTTCTTCCTTTCGATCTCCTCTCTCCATTGATACTAGTGGGTAAGCCTTTTCCCATCATCAACTTTTCTATTCGTTTTCTCTTTTGTTTAGAATAGGTTGGATCATGATCTTTTTCCTTTCTTTCTTCTTCTCGGTGTTCTAGATTACTTTTGAGCGGGGTAGATTGTGATCTTCGTGGTAGAGAGCTTCTCCTCAAGCTTTTCCAATTTTTAATCATCTTCTTGGTTGAGGCAAGTAGATATGCATTTTATATTTAATCATGTGTGTATTGTTTTCTTTTGATTGCAATGATATCCTTGTTAGATTACCCGAATTCCAAGCCTATTGTTGGGATTGCATTGGGATTGACATGTTAGGTTAGATTTGTGGTTTGGATTGGATTAATTGTTAAATGGTAGCTTTAGAGGTTTTTAATTTGATAGAATGGATGAGAATAAGGATTGAAATGATTGGGGAGCATGGAGGCTTGTTTTCTGCAGGAAAAAGGAAGAAAAAAACCCATTTTTGGGCTCAGGTTGATCGATCGGACTGCAATTTGGTCTCAGTTAACTGAAGCGAAAATCAGTCCGATCGATTGGACCTGTTGTCCGATTGATCGGAGGGCATTTTCGTAATTTCGGATAACTTCGGAAAAGGACTTAAAACGCTTATAACTTTTAATCCGTACGTCGGATTTCTTCATATTATATACCGTTGGAAAGCCCTTGAGATGTAGAATCCAATGGATCTAATTTCATCACGATCGGAGGTCGGGAAGCGATGTAAAAACTCAGATTATTGACCCAGCCTATATTTTATTAGAAATGAGACTAATAACTTAGGTTTGGGCCTTAGATGTTGGAAACCAAGAACCTACTATCAGTTGACCATTAATGGGGATTAAATCGTAGCACGTGGCTTGGTGTGCTTCGTTTATGTGTCTAGGTATTCGTGTATTAAACATGGGATAACCGAATGCGTATGAAATTGAATTAATGGATGCTTAACATGATTGTACACCAAGGGATTTCCTTAGAAGCATCGTTGATCCAATTCCACACGTACTCCGTAGAACACGTAGGATACATGGATGACACCACTTGCTTAGGTTCGGATCGTAATTCCTCATTGACTTATTTAATCGTATCCGTTGTTATGAATCCTTGTACACTCACTCTCGGCATAATACACCTAATTAATTATGAAACATAATCCCTTGTAGAATTAGGACTTGGACCGGACTTAGAGTGTACCTTAGTACCCCGTGTTATGTAATTGATGAACATGACTGGCTAGACTGAAGGGATTACCATGCGATTGATTTTGTCTTTTATTGATTTGAATGAGATAATCCCTACGAACATGTCTTGTAAATTGAGTTAGCCAGACTTGCTTGTCTTGGTCTATTCTCGTGTCAACACCACGTTATTATTATTATTATTATTTGCATATCATGGCCAACTGCAGTTTGGGGTTTATTGATGGGCCGGTTACTCGGACATCGGGGTGGGCAGTCGGCTTTGGACGGCGTCCATGGCGTTGAATAGTTGGGAGCGGGCTGGGACCGTGCTACTATTCCCAGGACCGGGAGCTGGGATCCCCTTGGAGCCGGACTTTGGTATCAGTAGTCTGGATATGATTGTTACTGGTACCCCGTGAGGTGGCTAGGACATCCATGGAGTCTCCCTCTTGTGCATTGCATTACATTGGTAGTGGTGATTGTTAGTATTGCTAGGATTTCTATTTATGATTCGGATGATTATTTACTCATGCTTTATGCCTAGATTCGATTCCTTGTATTCTCTTGATTATTATGCATGTCATTACTCTTATACTTGATGCATGTCATGATTACTTATATCTTGCTTATCTATTGCTCAACATGTCGTTGACTCTGTTCCTTGGTGTGCAGACTCCTCGGGTGAGTACTATTACGAGGAGCAAGCAGGTGAGGAGATCCCAGAGGATCTCCAACCGGCTGAGGAGGAACGAGAGTGGCGTGCTGATAACGTAGAGTAACGTCATTGATCCTGGCACGGGAGAGATTCATGGGGACTTCATTAGATTCTTTATTCTTTATCATCTCTCGTTGAACTTTCACACTATTGACTTTACTATTGTTTTAAATGGCCTTGATTAGTGGGATGGCCATTAAATAAATTAATTTCCTTGTTTAAGTTTTATTTTATTCTTTGTTCAACTTTAATATATATTGAGATTCATTATTCCTTGTTGTTATCCAAATATGCCTAGAATTGTATGAGTTCCGCAAATTCTTATTTTATTTGAGGCTTGAAATATTATATCCTCACAGCGGACTTACGATCCTTGGGCCTAAAGGACAAAATTTTTAATTAGTCCTAAATTTCACTCCTTGGATCCGGTTTATTCTCTATTCGGGTTCGGGGGACGTGACATCCATTCTATCCTCCTCCAATAATTTCACATTCAAATACAAAGAAAGAAGGGAACGAAACCACTACACACAGGAGTACATTTGAGGTAAAACAAGAGGAAACTTGCATGCCATGAACCAACACATTTCTATGACAATAGATGCACTATCAAGACCCTTTATGAGTATTCATTTCAAGTCAAAGCAATAAATGGGCATGTATGGGAAACACAATAAAATCAACCACTCTTATAAAACCATTGAAAACTCATAAAAATCAAATCATCCACTTACATTCGGTCCAAGCTAGCAAATCAAGCCTCTAATCACACTCTCAAGCCAAAGATCTCCAAGCTATACAAAAAACCCCCAAAACAAACCCTAAAATGGGTCAAAACAATGAAGAGGAAGAAAGAACTCACATTAATGAAAACGGAGCTTCTCAAGGGATAAAAGAACACATATCTAGAAGATTGGAGAGGGAACTCACCTGTGAAGTCTTCAAAAACACAAAGTTAGCTCAAGGAGGGTTTCGATGTTGGTGGATTTTTCTTCTAATGGCATCAATGGAAAGCTTGCAAGGTGGAGAAGAAGAAGATTAAGCCCATATCTCTTTTTGACAAAGGTTGGTGTGGGATTTAGGAGGAAGAAAGCAAGACGAAGAAGAAAAGGGCAAAAGCCCTAAGGAGCTAAAACTCTTCTCCCTCAAGTGTGCTGGAAGTGAATGGGAGGAAAAGGGAGGGGTTGGTCCCTTTTATAGAAAATGAAGGTGGGTCCCACAACTAGAATTATTCAAGGGCTGAAATCATGTCTATCGGGATCTCAGATGAATTCGATGAGGAAGGGAGGAATGATCGTTAAAATATTTAGTTTTCAAAAAGTACATGTTTTGCGGGTTTCGGGGATATCAAGTTTTGGGTACAAATTTAGTGTAAAAAGACTGTTTTGCCCTCAAGGCTAGAAAATCAGATTTCGGGATCTCGGACGGGCACGGGATCAACATAAAATTTGTAGGGATTAACAATACAATAAAACGAGATTAAAACAATGAATGCAAGAATCTCCGATAAATCCCCAAGCACATGCAAAGTCACAAAAATGAACCCCCAAAGGGCCCCACTAGTCACCGAAGCACTCAAAATTCCCCAAAGCTATTTCAAAGTCCATTCTATCTCACAAACTCAACCAAACAACCACCAGTCTCACTTAGACAAACTAATCCTCAAATAAAACAACACTAATCCAGGAAATTAGGGGTCGGGTTCTCACAGAAAGATACCATTTTTCACTAGCCTATCAATCCTGTTTAGGTTTATATGACCTAGCCTCAGGTGCCAAAGTTTTGTTGGATTAGATGAAGATGATTTTCTCTTTAACGATAGCCTATTAATTATTTCGGTATCATGTATCTCATACATTGTGGGAGTTAACAAATAAAGTTCACTGGTTACCTTGCCAGAATAGATAAAAGTACCGTTCCTCTTTACGACAACTTCAGTAGCAAAAGTAATAAAATTACTTTTATTCACCAAACTAGATACTGAAATTAAATTCCATCTTAAAGACGGTACATATAGAGTGTCTGACAAAACCAATTTATTATTTGAAAAGCATAAAGTAATCACTCCCACTGAAACCGCCTCCGCCTTAGCATTAGATCCTAGGTTGACAATGATTTCTCCATCACTAAGCCTCCTGGTTTCCCTGAACCCCTGCAACGTATTACAGATGTGATTAGTTGCACCGGAGTCAACACACCAGGGTTCTGATGTACCAGTTGCAAAATTAACTTCATAAATAAGTGACTCGATCATACCTGAGGTCTTCTTCTTAGACAAATAATCTGGACAATTCCTTTTCCAATCTCTTGTCATACCACAATGGAAACACTTTCCTTTTGTTCTCGAACCCTTAGCCTTGGCCACACCACCATTAGGATCATTCTCCACTTTAGGACCCTTCGGTTTTGATTTCATTTTGCCTTCTCATCCTTTGCCTTTCGGTTTAAACTTGGCAATTGACTTTTCTGTCATCAGGGTAGTTGGCTTCTTCTTCACAATCCCCTCAGTCGATACCAGCTGGCTAGAAAGCTCAGCTAAAGTCAGATTCATCTTATTTATATTATAATTGACCTTAAAACTGTTGAAAGAATCTGGCAACGACTCGAGGATAATATCAATCTATGATTCTGCATCAATTGCAGCCCCCAGTACATTTAACTCATGCAATGAGTCCATCATCTTTAGCAGGTGGTCCTATATTGGTGTGCCTTCAGCCATCTTGGTGCTTATAAGCACCCTCATAGCAGCCTGCCTAGCAGGCCTGCCCTGTTCATCAAACATCTCCTTCAAGTTTGATATAATATCATATGCAGTCTTATAGGATTGATGTTGGTGTTGCAAAACACTAGACGTGGATGCCAGTATGTAACATCTGGCATTCTTATAGTCTTTGGCCCATTTGGTGTAAAGGTCATTTTCTTCCTATGATGCATCTTGCCCTGGCTCATCAAGGGGGGGTTCGGTAAGGACATACTTATATCTTGAAGTAGTCAGGACTATATCCAAGTTTCGTTTCCAATCAACATAGTTGGATCCCACCAACTTATTCTTGTTGAGGATGGTTACAAGTGGATTGAAAGTGTTCGACCTCATGCTTGAAAAGACTGTAGCACATAACCATACATTCAATTAAAGAAAATAAAAGACATTAGGGTTTAATATTCTACCAAATTTATTTGGGAATCTTCATAACCACTAAATTCAGAATATTTTGGAATCTCAATCCCTTAGGGCATGCCTCCTTGGGGAGTGCAAATGCCATTTACATTGGTGCGGATCAAAGTTGGTCAAAATTAGGGTTAAGACTAACTATCTATGATCCCCATCATTCATTATCATCAAGGTATCTCATACCAAATAATGTATGACTCTTGATTAACTTTGGTTTCGAAAATACATGAGGCAAATCCTTAGGGATACTACATCATTATTTTAGTTAAGTGTGACCCACCAACAAGTATTGCATGACAACCGTTGCGGGCAACTCCTCCTTGGGGAGTGAGCCCCCACCATGTCTCACTAACACTATCAATAGGAGATCCATATCTAGTAATTAGACAAATAAAAGCACTCCGTGGGGAATGGCCATTCTCAAGATGGCACGAGGCTAATGCTTTCCTTACAATGGACATATGGTGGAAAACCATGAGGATTTCTCAATTTAAATGCCCTGGTCCCACTTAATATTTTAGAATTGACGATTGTTGACACCAAAAATGTCACTTTGCCTCTTCAACATCAAGAAGCCACATGAAGCCGCATCCTACTACAAACGGGCAATGCTACTTCAAGTATCAGATCTTGTTACACTACTAGAAAAAAGGGTTTTTATATCGGCTAAAAACCGATATAAAAGACCTATTATATCGGTTTTTCAGTAAACTTCAAACCGATATAAGTACCCCCGAAATAATAGATAACTATAACCGATATAATATGTGTATTATTTCATATCGGTTTTTGGACAACTGATGTCTTTTAAACCTGAAATTATAACACATATTGCTGTAAAACCGATATAAAAAAAGTGAAACCGATATAAAAAATATTTATAATATCAGTTTTTTGGGATTGTATTATATCGTTTGTTCTGTAACCGATTTAATATTATATATGTATTTTTTTTTTTTATAAATAGTCCTTCTAGAAAGGGTCAGGTGACCGTGGCGGCTAGCCGCCCTTTGCAAGGGGGCTAGCCGCCAGACCCACGGTCAGCTTTCCAGTAAGCATTTTTTTTTTCAGGATGATTTTCTGTGCTTCCTGCGGCTAACCGCCAGTGCACCTGCGGCTAGCCGTGAGCCATCCTGATTTGAATGGCAGAATTTGTCTCCAGTAGAAAATTCATTACTTCCTCTTCTGAACTCGAAACAACATGATTCTTGATCCAAATGAAAGATTTATCAGAGGGCTACAACTTTCATGTTTTGAGATTTAACCCAGATTGAATGGAAAGTAGTGTAAACTCACCTTGAAGCGGACTGGTCACAGAAAAACAGCAACCCGAGTGAAGCAGAGTTGTCTCCAGTAGAAAATTCATAACTTCCTCTTCTGAACTCCAAACAACATAATTCTTGATCCAAATGAAATATTTATCAGAGGGCTACAACTTTCATGTTTTGATATTTAATCCAGATTGAATGGAAAGTAGTGTAAAATCACCTTGAAGCTGACTGGTCACAGAAAAACAGCAACCTGAGTGAAGCAGAGTTGTCTCCAGTAGAAAATTCATAACTTCCTCTTCTGAACTCCAAACAACATGATTCTTGATCCAAATGAAATATTTATCAGAGGGATACAACTTTCATCTTTTGAGATTTAACCCAGATTGAATGGAAAGTAGTGTAAACTCACCTTGAAGCGGACTGGTCACAGAAAAACAGCAACCCGAGTGAAGCAGAGTTGTCTCCAGTAGAAAATTCATAACTTCCTCTTCTGAACTCCAAACAACATGATTCTTGGTCCAAATGAAAGATTTTTCAGAGGGCTACAACTTTCATGTTTTGAGATTTAACCCAGATTGAATGGAAAGTAGTGTAAAATCACCTTCAACTTCTGGCGGCTAGCCTCCAACTTGGAGGCGGCTAGCCGAACCAAGTTGGAGGCTAGCCGTCAACTTGGAGGCGGCTAGCCGTCAACTTGGAGGCGGCTAGCCGAAACAGCAGGGAAAAAAAAATTGTGAAGAAACGCAGCAGGGAAAAAAAACAGCAGAAACACAGTAGGGAAAGAAAAACAACAGGGAAAAAAATACATAACAGCAGCAAGAAAAACAGCAGCAGAGATCGTGAGAAAACAGAACAAAAAATAAAAACAGAGAGAGAGAGAGAACAGAAAACAGTAGCAGCAGAAGAAAAGGGAAAGAAAAAAACGAAACAAAAAGAAAGGAAAGAACGTGATGTACCTGGCACCTGCACAGCCCGGAAGAGCAGCTTCTTCCTCTTCGTCGTCGTCGTCGTCTTCTTCTTCTCCGGAGAACGAGAGTGAGCGAGAGAGACAGGGAGAGCAGAGAGAGAGTAGAGAAAGCGAGAGTGAGAGAAGAGCAGAGAGAGCGAGAGTGAGAGGAAATGGGTTTTTGGAGGGAGAGAAGCGCTGGGAAGAGAGGCGAGAGTGAGGAGAGAAGAGAGCGAGAGTGAGAGGAAAGAAGGAATGATGGAGAAAGAAAGAGAAGGGAGGGAAGGAAATAAAAAGAGGGAAAGAAAAAAAAAAGAGGGAAAGAAGGACTGAGCCCGCGCGGGGGATTAAGGGATTTGAGGTATATAATATCATTTTCATAATAACCGATATAAAATATTATATATAACTGGCGGCTAGCCGCAGGTGCACTGGCGGTTAGCCGCATGTGCACTTGCGGTTAGCCGCATGTGCACAGGCGGTTAGCCGCAGGACGTCCTGAAAAGGGAGGGAAGAAGGAAAAATAAAAAGGGGGGAAATAACCGATATAAAATATGTATATATAATATCGGTTCCATAATAACCGATATAAAATATGTCTATACAACCGATATAAAATATATGTATACAACCGATATAAAATATTTGTCTATAATATCGGTTTTATTGAAATTAATATCACATATTTTCCTAACCGATATTATATATAGAGATTATTATGTCGGTTCCAGTGTAACCGATATAAAAAAAAATTGACCGATATAAAAAAATATTAACCGATATAAAATACCTTGACTGAAGATATTATATCGGTTATATGAAAAACCGATATAGGGCACTTTTTGCAACCGATATAAAAGCCCTTTTTTCTAGTAGTGTTAGAATCAAACAAAATCTGCAAGATCCTCCAACACAGCCAAAAGAGGGGTTCACTGAAGTTTCGGGCCATTCCAACATCATTTGGCCTAACTTCACTCCTCCAGTAGCAGAACAGGCGCTCCTGGCGGTGACGGCGTCGAAGACATCAAAACTTCGATCAAAGCCTACGGATGGTCTCAAAATACATCCAAAAGGCTCCATGCCAAATTTCAAGTCAAACCGACAGCGTTTGACCCTCCATCAACCCTCAAGCAATAAAATCAAGCCCCTCGGTGACAAGAACCACCGAGACCATTAATCATTAAATGGAGCACATTGGCGGCTTCAACATGCTTCAAAAGGGATGCGCGTCAAATTTCAGGTCATTCCGACAACGTTTGACCCGACTTTGACGCTCCGAAATAAAATCAAGGCTACTGGTGGCGGAACACCCCGGGACCATGACATCCAAATCGGAGCCAATGGATCATCTCAAAATGACTCCAATAGGCTCCCTGTCAAATTTCAAGTCAATCGGACATCAGTTGACCGCACATCAAAGCGCGACATCTTCTTCATGGCAAAATCAAGCTTTCTGGCGATGAGACCCCAAACGGCTTCAAAACTTAGAAAATCTATTGCTCAGGAGGCTTCACCTCAAATTTCAGGTCATTCCGACTTCGTTTGACCTAGTTTCGACTCTTGATGGAAAATCGGCTACAAAGTCTTCGGCTTTTCCAAAAAATAGAAAACTTTGTGCTTCGATTTGCATGGCTTCTCGTCAGGTTTTCTTCAGGAGAATCGAGCTAGTAAATGAGGAGAAATTTCAAGAAAAATCTAGGAAAAAACGGCGGCAAAAACGACCAAAGAACGGCCGAGAAACGGCGGCCAAAAGGGGACCAATCTGGCGGCGACCCTAGCCCATGGTCGCCCAACGCTGATGGAAATCCGGGTCGCCGGATTTGTCGACGGGTGACCCGTTTTCCATCCTTTTTCACGTTTTGGGAGTTCTAGCCCCTGTGATTTCCTGAAAATTTGATTTTCGATGCTCGAAATCGACTGAATTCCATCGACATCTCGGATTCGCCGTCAAGAGCATTAAATCATCATTGATCGCTCCAAGATTGCCAACCGGCTGACAAAAACAAGTGCACTTTCTGTTCGACCGATCGAGAAATCGACAAGATAGATGTCACCGACCTGTTGGTATCAACCAATGTCTGAAGTTGCATCGCCATCCGACATCAAACAACATGCGGATCCATCGGCGATCATCACAATAAGAGTTCCAAAAGACACGGCGCAGCCTGCGACTCTTCAAATGCCCTGGTGACCACTTAATGTCGTTAATTGACCCGTTTATGACAACTTAATGCGGTCATTAACCCATTATTTTGGACGGCCCAATCAGAATCAAGCAAATGGGAGTTACAAATCCAAGCAATCATGGCATTAGAACCATGAAACTCCCCTCATCATCGAGATTAAAGGCGATTAAATGCCCATAATCTCCCACAGGCCAATCACAAGCCAAGAAAAAGGAGTTGCATAATCAAGAATTAAAACTTGTAACTCCTCTCATTATGGGTCATCAATCCCATAAATCACTCCATGGCTACCAAAAGCCTATAAAAAGGGGTCACCCCAAGAAGAAAAAGCCTACACACAGAGACATACACATACATAACCCTTGGACACATCTCTGAAGAATTCTCGAAGAAACTCTGTCACCCCACTGCGGAAGAGACACCACAAGGTGATCGAAGTCCCTTGGGGGGCCGCCCCCCCCCCCCCCCCAAGGTCTCCTCTCTCCTATTATCCAACATGGCCTAAACGCGTGTTTTCAGCCCGTTTACTCGCGTTTTTATTAGATATAGGACCTCTCTTTGGTTTTTATCCTCTAAACAACCGAGGTCCAAGCCAAGCCAAAAAATCACAGCATCAAGCGTTCTCATCTGAAGGACGATGGCGAAGTCCATACATGACTTGTGACCGTTGATCTGAACGAGTCCCCACAATCTCCTGAGAAGTCAGATACCTTTTCTTACTTTTCTTTGTATTTTGTATTATTTGTAAAGAGACAAAAAAATCACATTTATTGTCTTTCATTATTGATGAGAATTGTAAATCGCCTTTCACGGCACAAAAATAGCCTTTCACAGGCAAACAAAATGAAATCGCCTCTCACGGCATTTAAAAAATTGTTTCTTTCTTAAAATATATGTGCAATGGAAAGTTAGAAAAAATAATTGATTTCCTTTCTACTTGCGAAGGTGAATCTCCAGATCACCATTCCAAATTCCAAGTAGAACAGAAAATCTGGCATACCCGTACAAAAATGTTGATGACCTCGCTTTTCCTCCTCCGCCATGCTCCCGGCAGCCCCAGGGGTGGGAAGGAGAGGACGAAAGGTCGGAGCCCCCATCAAGGATTTCCTACTCGGTGGGACTCGTTCATTTGAGAACGCGACGCTTGAATTCTTAGGCTCCTTGATGGACCCGATTTATTCTCTCCTCTCCTCTCCTATCCGTCCCCGGGGTCACCGAGAGGATCCGAAATGGATGGAGGAAAGGGGGAGAAAAAAGGGCATTTATATTTATACGGGTATGCCATATTTTCTATTCTACTTGGAATTTAGAAGTGGTGATCCGGAGATCCACCTTCGCAAGTAGAAAGGAAATCAACCTTTTTTCTAACTTTCCATAACACACATATTTAAGAAAAGAGACAATTTTTTGAATGCCATGAGAGGCGATTTTGTTTGCCGTAAAAGGCGATTTTGTGCCGTGAAAGGCGATTTACAAATCTCATCAATGAAGAAAAACAAGGATTGTGATTTTTTTGTCTCTTAAAGAAAATACAAAGTACAACAGAAAAGTAAGAAAGGGAATTTGACTTCTCAGGAGATCGTGGGGACCAGTTTAGATCGACGGTCGCAAGTCATGTATGGACTTCGCCATCGTCCTTCAAATGAGAATGCTTGATGCTTTGATTCTTTGGCTTGGTTTGGACTTCAGTTTTTTAGAGGATAAGGACCAAGGGAAGGTCCTATACCCAATGAAAAACGAAGAGACCGGCTGAAGAGCCACGTCTTGGCCATGTTGAATAGGAGAAGAGAAGACTTTTTCTTGGGGGGGAGTGCCCCCCAAGGGACTTCAATCACCGTTTTGGTGTTTGTTGCAGCAGAGTTTCTTCAGAGTAGCAGAGCTTCTGGATCTCGAGTTTGAAATTGCGGGATTTTTTCTGGGCCTTCTGTGTGTCTTCTTCTTGGAATCACCTCCTTTTATAGTCATTTGGTAGCCTTTAGGTGACTTTATGGGTTTTACTGTATTTAAAACCACATAATGGGAGGAGTTACAAGTTTTAATTCCTTTATTTTGTAACTCTTTTTTCTTGGCTTCTGATTGGCTGGTGGAGATAATGGGCATTTAATCGCCTTCAATCTCCATGATAAGAGGAGTTTCATAACTTTAATGTCATGATGACTTGGACTTGTAACTCCCATTCCCTTGCTTCTGATTGGGTCGTCCAAAATAATGAGTTAATGACCACATTTAGTTGGGTCAATTAATAGCATTAAGTGGTCGCCGGGGATGTGAAGAGTCGCGGGCCGTGCCACATCTTTTGGAATTCTTCTTGCGATGATCGACGATGGATCTTCATGTTGATCGATGTCGGATGATCACGCAACTTCAGACATTGGTTGATACCAGCAGGGCGGTGACATCTGTCTTGTCGATTTCTCGATCTGTCGGACAGAAAGTGTACTTTCTTGGTAAGCCGGTTGACGATCTTGGAGTGATCAATGACGATTTCAAGCTCTTGACAGCGATTATGTGATGTTGATGAAGATCAGTCGTTTCCAAGCGTCGAAAATCAGATTTTCAGGAAATCACAGGGGCTGGAACTTCCGAAATACGAAAAATGATGGAAAACGGGTCACCCGGCGACAAATCCGATGACTCGATTTCCATGGTCACCGGCGACCATGGGCTAGGGTCTCCAGCGGCGACCATGGGGATTGGTCGCCTTTTGGTCGTCGTTTCTCAGCCTTTCTTTGGTATTTTTCGCCGCCGTTTTCTCCTGGACTTTTATTGAAATTTCTCCTCATTTATTGGTTCGATTCTCCTGAAGAAAGTCTGACGAGAAACCATACAAATCGGAGCACAAAATTTCCTATTTTTGGAAAAGCCAAAGATTTTGCTGCGCAGAGTTGCCGATTTTTTGTCAAGAGTTGAAACTAGGTCAAACTATGTCGGAATGACCTGAAATTTGACGTGGAGCTTCCTGAGTAGTAGATAGGAGCAACCATGGGCTTTTTTTTTGAGTTTTGAAGCCGTTTGGGTTCCCGTCGCTGCTAGATTTGATTTTGCTGCGAGGAAGATGTCGCGCTTTGATGTGCGATCAAACGATGTCTGATTGTCCTGGAATTTGACAGGGAGCCTATTGGATTCATTTTGAGATGATCCATTAGCTCCGATTTGGATGTCATGGTCCCGGGGTACCCCGCCACCGGTAGCCTTGATTTTCTTTCGGAGCGTCAAAGTCGGGTCAAACGTTGTCGGAATGACTTGAAATTTGACGTGCAGCCTTTTTGAAGCATGTTGAAGCCGCCCATGTGCTCTGTTCGATGAGTAATGGTCCCGGGGTGCCCTGCTGCCGGTAGCCTGTATTTTTTTTGGAGCGTCGAAGTCGGGTCAAACATTGTCAGAATGACCTGAAATTTGACGTGGAGCCTTTTGGAGGTATTTTGAGACCATCCGTGGGCTCTGATCGAAGTTTTGATGTCTTAGACGCCGCCGCCGCTAGGAGCGCCTGTCTGGCTGTCGGAGGAGTGATGTTAGGCCAAATGATGTAGGGATGGCCCGAAACTTCATGTGAACTCCTCTTTTGGCTGTCTTGAAGGATCTATCAGTTTTCAAGTGATTCTGATAAGATTTGATGCTTGAAGCGACATTGCCTGTTTGTAGTAGGATGTGACTTCATGTGGCTTTTTGATGTTGAAGAGGCAAAGTGACATTTTTTGTGTCAACAAATGCCCCCTTGAGGTACAACGACGAGTAGCTTTTGGAGTCGATGTGCCTCGAAGAGAAACTTGGAGGAGAGCTTTTGATTCGACCAAGAATCTTTTGAGCATTTTTTTTTTGTTGGATAGCCTTTTGAGTTGCCAAGGGGATTTTATGGTAGTGAGAGGGATCACGCACCATCTCAAGGCAAAGTTTTGAAAATGACAAGAGGGCGTTGGATTTGGGTTTTGGATTTTGAGTTTTCCTTTTGATCTTGTGAACCTAAGGGCTTAATGTGGCACATCAGGCGATCAAGAAGGATTTTTGGTTTTTGACCTTGTAACCTAACAAGCTGTATGTAGCAGGTTAGGGGGTCGGGGTTTTATTTTTTTGGATTTTGACCTTGTCACCCAACAAGCGGTATGTGGCAAGTTGGGGGGCCGGGTTTGATTTTTACCTTGTGACCTAACAAGTTGTATGTGGCGAGCCAGGGGGTCAGGGATTTTTTTATTTTTTTTAGTTTTGGCCTTGTGACCTAACAAGCTTTTTGTGGCAAGTTAGGGGACAAAGTGTGGTTTTTCTGTGGGTTGTCAATTTCAAGATTTTGGCTTAATTTGATTCATGAGGTGGGATGGTTTGGTTTCTTGGAAACTCATGAGGCTTTCTTTCTCTCTTTTTTTTAGAATGGTTCAATCGACTCAAAAGACGCATCACTACACCAAAAATCGGAAATTGGAACGGAAAAGCGTTCCTAATCCTTTCGTTCCTAATCCGTTAAAGTGTTCCAATTTCCGTTCCAATTTGGATTAGGAACGGTTGGTACCAAATTGGAACGGAAATTGGAACACTTTAACGGATTAGGAACGGAAGGATTAGGAACGCTTTTCCGTTCCAATTTCCGATTTTTGGTGTAGTGCATGGAACCATTTTGTATGTTCTTGGTAGGAGGAATTTTTTTTTTTTTTTTTGAAAGGAAGCCCCTTTTAGTGCCTAGGTGGTCAAACCTGACTCATGTGGGCTAGGCCATGGGACCTTAAGCTTTTAAAGATGGCTTAGATCTCACATGGTGTCATTTTGTAAAGAATATCTAAAAATATCTCTTTTGGATAGAGAATATCTAAAAATATTTTTACTTGGAGAGAGTTTCTCAAGTTTCCTTTCTTTTGGGAGAGATTTTCTCAAAGTATCTCTCTTTGGGAGAGAATATTTCTCATTTCCTTTCTTTTTGGAGAAAATTTCTCAAAGAATCTTCTCTTTGGGACAGGAAATATCAAATCTCCTTTCTTTTGGGAAGGTTGCTAAGTTTTAGCACTTACCTCCTTTCTTTTCTCGTTTCCTCTTTTGGTTTGCTCTTTTCTATAAAAGCAAGGGGAGGTTGGATCTTTGCTTCGTTGCTTTCTTTCTTTGCAAAAGTCTTCAAGAGTGCTCCAAGATCAAGAATTCTTCTTCTTCTTCAAAGATCTTCAAGCTTTTCTTCCTCTTCTCCATCAATGGCTTCAAGTAAGTTTTCGTCCACCACAAGAAATCTTCCATTGTAGAAGTAGAATGCCTTTTCTTTTCTTCTCTTTCTTTTTTTTTTCCACTTGTTTTCTTCTTTTCTTTTTTTTCTTCACGTGCTGGTTTTTTTTTTTTTTTTGACATATTTTTTCACGTTTTTTTTTTCTTTCTTGGTTGTATGGACAAGTCCGTACGGACATGGCCATACTGCCACGTGGCAGTGGGCCACGGCCTGCTTTCCAAATTCATTTTTTTTGAAACTTCTTTTTCTTTTTTTTTCTTTTTTTTTTTGCTTCCCTTTTCTTGTTCACCATGATAATGAGGTTTATGCACCATGATAATGAGGTTTATGCATTCCAAGATGTTCATGCATATTTCTTTCTTTCTCTTTTTTTTTTGATGCATCAAGATAAAAGGCTAGAATTTCTAGGTCAAGTCAACATGAATTTTGACTTTGACGAAGTTTGATTGGTTTTGACCAAGTTGGGTTGGAATTGATCAAACTTTGGTTAAAGTTTTCCTAGCGCCTAATGCACGATGATTTTTTATGCATGCTTTTAGTAAATTGATTGGGAGCATGATGATGCATACCTAGAAATCTTTTGCAAGTTTTGGGATTTGGAGCTCGCAGCAATGTTGAGCCTTTTCGTGATCTTGCTGGATTTTGAGGAGCTTTGCAAGTTTCGGAGTTTGGAGCTCGCAGCAATGTTGAGCCCTTCTTCAAGCTTGCGCATGTTTGATGAGATTGGTTTGATCTCGCAGCAATGTTTGAGTTCAGACCTTCTTTGAGGATGCTTCGTTGAGCTCATCTTCAAGCTTCCTATCTTTGTCGGGATGTTTTCCTCTTCTTCGGAATTGTCCCAGAATCATGCCAAAATTTCGCTAGAATTTTCTTTTTTTTATAGTAAAATTCTGTCACTTTGATGATTGATTTTTCCTTTTCCATCCTTTGCAGGTAGTTCCTCCAGAACGAACAAGGGCAAAGAGCCTGTTACTGATGCACCTCGTCGGTCTACTAGGTCTCCTAATGTGGATGTACAGCAGGCCTGGGAGAAGGTCCAGTTTGTGGAGAGAAACTTGGAAGAGTATGACTCCCACAATCGTGATGAGATGAGACAACGATTGATCACTCTCAAGGATGAGGAGTTCTACAGAATTATGGTAAACAATCGTCCTTGGGTCATGGACGATCAGAGCGTTGTGCCCAAGTCTACCTTTTCCTTTGGTGATGCAGTCCTTGACGACTTGACGTACCAAAGAAGATGCTTTCAGTTCTCTTAGACATGATGGTGAGGAGAGAACTATTTCTACCCGATCGACCTTTGATCGGACTGTCTCAATCATGAGTCTTTCTCCCACATGTCCGAGGAGGGAGGATCCTCCAAGCTGGGTGAAGAGGACCAACGTGATAAAGACCGGGGTTTTTGTTGGTGACCCTTCCGGATATGCGGAGAAGTCACCAGTCTGCATTGACATGTTGATCCGTCGGTCAATTTGAGACCGGTTGGCCTTGGCAATTTTCTGGGTGACTGCAGCAGTTGGGTGAAGTCTTTTCGACTTTGTGGCCATTTCAGTGCTGATTCGAGCTGGGAATCATGGACTGATCACACCTTGCAGGTTGGTGGGGCCGTTTTGAAGGAGGTCGGGATCTTCGATGCAGTTCGCGCTTTTCAAAAGACCGTGGTTTTCTCCGAAGAGGCCTTCATGGCCATGCTAGAGTCGTTCCTTCCACCAACCAAAACCTTCATTGTAACGAATGGTGAGATTGGTTTTACTTTGAAGGAATTAAGTATCATCACCGGGCTGCCTATCCTTGGCAAGCTCTATGAGGAGTTCATGCCCATCGACAGCGTCCTTGAAGAGCAGTCTGAGGAGTTCAGGCTCCTGTACTTTCAGCTCGTCGCCTTTTATGATTTTTTTAAGGAGAAGGAGGGCTCGAAAGTCCAGTGTAGCAGTTGGAAGAATTCTAGCTCAACTTCTTTGACGACGAAGAGTCTTCTGATGGTATGGCCCAAGATGTTAGGGCCAAGAACCCGGGTTCGAAGAAGATCTCCGTTATGCGAGATGACTTGAAGAAGTTCTTCGGGAGTACATATGCCATTTGTTCTGACATCACACTGCGAAGAGATCTCGCTGTTTACTTACTTATTGGTTGGGTGAGGCTATTTTCGCTGGAGGAGATGGAACGCACATCAGGCCACATTGTATTTTTCCGACTTGTCAGATGGCGTTTGGAGAGCGGTTGGCTTTGGTGCCAGCTCTTTACTCCTACTTGTGCACCGAAGTGCAGGCTGCTGCTTTCTTGGTTCGGCTTGGGCTCCCTATGAACAAAGGGTATTTTCAGCCCATATTTTCTATTCGTGGTATGTGTACCACTGTCCCGGCTTCCATCGTTTAGGAGTTGCGCAAGATGATGACCCTTTCATAATTCGGTTGGCTAGAGGGGCAGCCGTTAACAAATCTCTTTTGTCTGCCCGTTTGAGGATTCGACGATTCAGGGACATCGAGATTGGGCAATCTTCAGTGAAGCTTTCTCAAGGTTTGCGGAAGAAGGCTTTTGATTTTGGAGCCTCCCGTGATTCCACCAGGGCGGGATCGGGAAGACATTACTCCTTGACCAATGGGGAAAAGGGGTGGCTTTTTAACATACGTGTTGGTACGATGGTGTACCGAAAACATCTTTTTGTTGATATCCAGCCGTATGTTCCCTCACGCTTCGCGCTGTAGTTGGGCTTCTCTCAAGGCGTTGTTGGAGCGCCTACGAGCATGGTGAAGCATTTTGGAGGTTTGCAGGACGGGATGCATGGGCCTTTTACAGTGCGGAGGACACTATCGCCATGATTTCCTATCCTGAGTTGCCCACTTTCCGAACTGCTGGCTTCACGAAATGGTTTGCGGAAAGCTTTTCAGTGTACCGAGGGCTTTCCAAGAAGGAGCTCAATGTCAAGCAATCTCTTGGGAAGGGTCTTGGTAGATCGGATGGAGTCCATCGAGAGGACGTCCTGGCTTTCCTTTCCGGAGAGAAGCACAAGATCGACTTTCTCAATGAGCATGACATCATCAGACCAGGAGTTATACAAGAGATACCTAGTGAGGTCTTAGAACAGCTTGAGGAGGAGGAAGCCGAGATCGACGCTTGGATGCAAGCGGAATTAACGAAGGCTTCCATGGAGTCAGGTGGAGATCTTGACTTTGACGGTGGGGTGGGTGCTTCAAGTAAACCATCCCATAGGAGCAAGAGGAAGAGAGGACTGCACCGTAATAAGAGACGGCATGATGACTCTCCACCGCTGAAGAGATGTTAGGGGATGCTGATGAGCCTCCAGAAAAGAGGAGACGAGAGGAAGAAACCGTTGATGAAGGTATGATTCCTTTCCCTTTTTGTCTCTTTGTTTGAGATTTTCTTGTTTTGATTTGCCTTCTCTCCTTTTTTTTAATGGAAGATGAGGACTTGATGATGCCTGAGGTTCCAGCCAATGGGGTAGTGACGAATCCGGTTGCAGCATCCGAAGAAGAACCGAGGGATCCCGGAGTGATTCCAGAATCTTCACCTGGTATGACTTCTTTGTATTTTCTTCTTTTTTGTTTTTTTTTTTTTGGTCTGTGCTGTCATATGCTAACATGTTGCTTGTTTTCTTGTCAGCTGACCTGCCACAGGATTCTGACGATTTTGAGCCATCCATGGATGCGGCCTTTGACGACACTTCGGATGAACTCATGGAGGCAGAAAGTATTCCGCCAATCGTCGAAGAAGGTATTTGTAGTAATAATTCTGATGATGATGAAAATCTTTAACAGGATCATATTCATACCTCTCTTTTTTTGTTGTTTTGCTGGCAGATTGTGAGGCGACAGAAGAAGTTCCTCTGTCCATCTCAGTGCCAGAGCAGGGGATGCCTGCAGTTGAACCAGAAGCAGGGACCTCTTCGTCCAGTTTTAATGTAGCAGAGATGAAATCTTTAGAGCAGATTCCTTCCCCAGTGTCTTCGGTTAGAAAGAGCTTAACGATCACTCTTCCAGCAGGACATGACACGGGCGGTCGACCAATGGAGAGGGCGAATCTTCATCCGGGTCGTCTCTTGAGTATGCGAAGAAAGTGTTGAAGAACGTTTTGAGCTCATGGATTGAAACTCTTTCTTTTGGACATTTGGAAGCCGGCTTTGGCATGGTTAAGCATGTGCAGGACATTCTTGATGATACCGAAGAAGTCGGCCTAGACATTGCAGATGCGAAGGCTTTCATTAATGAAGTCATAGCTCTAGGGAACAAGTGAAATGAAACCAAGAGCTTCCCAAGCGGTGACTTCTTCAATGAGATGTTTTTGAAGCCTTCTGGGGAGGTCAAGTCTGAGCTGGATGAGATCTCGCGGACTCGGAAGCAATTCGTTCGGGAGAGGAACGCTACCGAGTTGGCTATCATTGGGCTGACATAGGACCTGCGCCGTGTTAATAAAGAGGTTGTTGAGACCAGGCAACGTCTTGAGCTATTGGAGGAACAAGCTGCTGCAAAATGGGCTACCATCGTGGAAGCTCGTGCCAGAGAAGGGGCTCTGATTCCCCAAGTCGAGGAGACTGAAAGCAATCTCTGGAGGAAGACTCATGAGTACGAGCAATGGCAGATTCTTTGGGAAGAGCTTCCCTGTGCTGCAGATGGATCGCAGCGTTCTGCCGCATTCTATGGGAAGATCTTGAAGAGGCGTGGCCTGTAAGCTTTAGAGGCTAAGGCCAAGGGTTTGCTTGAGGAGTTGAGTTTTTGGTTGAAGACCATGTGAGACTGAGCTCCTGATTCTTATAACAAACTTTTTTTTTCTTTTTTTGGTACCCGTGTATACACACATATATTTTTGGTACTCTTTCTTTTGTAGTGCTTATGGACACAAATTTTTTTTAGCACTTCTCTTTTTGTATTCCCTCTTTTCACTCAAATTCTTTTGTGATAAATTCAAGCAATGGAATGTTTGTTTGAAAATTTGATCAAAAGTTTGTCATTTTGTGAAAAACCTTTTTGTCAAATGGTTGTTTTGGCGTGAAAGCCGATTTTTGAGATGGCATAGAAGCCAAAATTTGGGTCGGCATGGAAGCCGGAATTTTGAGGAGTAAAAGCCAAAATTTGGGATGGCATGAAAGTCAATTTTGTTTGTGGCATGGGAGCCAAATTTTGAAATGGCTTGAAAGCCGATTTTTGAAATGGCATAAGAGTCAGGTTTTGTGGCGCAGGAGCCGAAGTTTTTTTTTTTGAGATGGCATGAATGCCAAAATTTGGGATGGCATGGAAGCCGGTTTTGTTTGTGACATGGGAGCCAAAATTTTTGTTTGTCGCATTGATAGCCGAGATTTGTTTTTTGTTGGCATAGAAGCTGAAATTTGTTTTTGGCATGGAAGCCGAAATTTTGTTTTTTGGCATGGAAGCTGGTTTGCTTTTTGGCATGAAATTTGTAGCGTCTATAGCCAAAATTTGTGGCATTTATAGTCGAGTTTGTGGCATGAGAGCCGATTTTTGTGGCATTTATAGCCAATTTTTTGGCATGAGAGCCGATTTTTTGAAAACCAGGTTTTATTTTGTTGGCATGAAAGCCAGGTTTTGTGGCATTTATAGCCAATTTTTGGCATGAGAGCCGCGGTTTTGTGGCATTTATAGCCGATTTTTGGCATGAGAGTCGGGTTTTTGGCATTTATAGCCAATTTTTTGTTTTCAAAAATCAAGTATCGACTAAAAGTCGCCTCCCTGCTAAATGGACTTGCAAGTATCGATGGAATGTCGCCTCCTTGCTCATTCGGTTGCGAGTATCGATGGAATGTCGCCTCCTCGCGAATTTGGGCACAAGTATTGATTAAGCGTCGCTTCCTTGCTCTTTTTTTTTCTCAAAAATGTTGGTTTTGTGGGTATCCATGGAATGTCGCTTCCCCACGATTTTTGAAATTTTGCAAGTATCGACAAAGTGTCGCTTCCCTACGATTTTGAGATTTTGGAAGTATCGAATGGGGTTCGCATCCTTCCGATTTTTGGGTTTTGCGAGTATCGACTGAGCGTCGCTTACCCGCGGGTCGTAAATTTTGACTTAAAACCGTTTTTGGTTGTAAAAGTCAGGGTGGACTAGGGTGGAAATTCCTGAGTCCTGATTTTGTTTCAAACCATGAATTTTGGGTTCAAGGGTTGAAAATTTGGTCAAGTCTGGGAAGAGGCTCCTAAACTTGGATTTTTGAAATTTTTTTTTTGAACAATGAGACTATGAAAGTAAGCATTGTTTTGAATTTTTAGAAATCTCAACATAAGGATGAAAAATCTAAAAGCGGCAGGTTTGACGAGCGAGTACCTGAGAATAGGCTTTGGCCGTGCAAGCACTGCTCTGACCTGGTGGCGGAAGTCTTCAAGGGTAGTACCGCTTCAAGAACTTGTCGTTGATGGGAAGCATACATCTGTCTCCTTCCATGTTTAGAAGTGCGTATGCGCTGTTGGAGAAGACTTTATCAATGACGAAGGGCCCCTCCCATTTTGGCTCGAGTTTGCCTTTGGATTTGTGAGCAAAAACCATTGGCCTTTTTACTGCAAGAACCAAGTCACCCTTTTTGTAGGTGCGTTGCCCGACCTTCTTGTTGAAAGATCCTGCCATGCGTGCTTGGTACAACTCAATGCTTTATAAGGCTTCGAGTCGTCTTTCGTCAACAGTGTCCAACTCTTGGAGTCTCAATTTGACATTGCTTTCTTGCGTCATGTCATTTTGTAAAGATACCCTTAAGGAAGGAATTTGTACTTCCAAAGGGACAACAGCTTCACATCCATAGACCAAAGAGAATGGTGTGCTATGGGTTGGCCCTCGAACGGTGGTTCGATACGCCCACAAAGCTTCAGGTAGTTTGTCTCCCCAGTCTCTTTTGTGACTAGAGACCATTTTCTTGAGAATTTTGCAGAGTGTCTTGTTGAAGGCTTCTGCTAGTCTGTTCGCTGCCAGATTGTATGGAGTTGAAGGACAACTCTGGATTTTGTATTTGTCGCAAAACCTGTAGAATAGGTGATCCCGGAATTGTGGTCCGTTATCATGGACGAATCTTTTAGGTATGCCAAAGAGAGAAATAATGTTGATGCGCAAGAATTGAATGACTGATGAGGTCTTCATTTCGCTGAGCATAAATGCTTCTGAGCACTTGGAGAAATAATCCGTGGCGGTGAAAATGAAGCAATGGCCTTTGTTTGACGGGGGAGAGAAAGGACCTATGATGTCCATACCCCAAGCTTCGAACGGCCATGAGATTGTTATGGGATGTAGCCATTCTGGAGGCATATGAACATAGTCTCTATGAACTTGGCATTGGCGGCAGCGTTTAGATAATTGCATGGCGTCAGCTCCCATGGTAGGCCAGTAATATCCCAACCTTTTTATCTGATCGTAGAGCTTGTGACCAGCCAGATGAGCTCCACAAAGACCAGCATGAACTTCTTTGAGGGTTTCCTTAGCCTCTTGTTGTGACAAGCAGCGCAGAAGTACTTCGTCGAAGGATTTTCTGTAAAGCATTTTTGAAGGTATATCCAGATGAAAGTTTGGGGCTCGTCTTTGAATACTTACCCGTTCTTTTGGATCTTTAAGGAGGATTCCGAACATGGTGTAATCAATAAACGGATCTCTCCAGTCACCGATCGGAGGTTTGAGGATAGAGATCCGACTTCCAGCCAATTGGTGGCATTCAACAACTGCTTGATGTGTGTTAAGAGGGGGAAGAATCCTTCTTTGACACACTGTAATTTGCATGTTTTCCCTTTCCTGGATCGCCATGGATGCGGCAAGTCTGGCTAGGGCATCTGCATGGATATTCTCACCTCTGAGGATGTGGGTGATGTGACAGATATCAAACCTTTGGCGAAGTGATTATGCTTTGTTGTAGTAAGGCAACATATTAGGCTTCCTGACTTCAATTTTCTGATTCATCTGGTTGATGATCAGTTGAGAGTCCCCAAAGACTTCCAGCATGGTGATGCTGGATTCAAGGGCTAGTTTCAATCCTACAATCAGGGCTTGGTACTCAGCTGCATTGTTTGAGCATGGTTCCAGTAGCGAGAAAGCAAGTGGAATCATGTGCTTGTCGGGACTAACAAAGAGGATGCCAACTCCCGAGATTAGTTTTCTTTTTTCATTTGTCCTGGTTGCACTGTCAAAGTACATGTCCCAGGAGACATTTGGTGAGAAGGTCTCCACATTGTAGACAGGTTCGTCTGGGAGATGCTCTGCGTCTGGGATGACCCAAAACTTCATGTGAAATCCTCTTTTGGCTGTCTTGAACGATCTATCAGTTTTCAAGTGATTCTGACAAGATCTGATGCTTGAAGCGGCATTGCCCGTTTGTAGTAGGATGTAGCTTCATGTGGCTCTCTGATGTTAAAGAGGGAAAGTGACATTTTTGGTGTCAACACTCCTTTCTAGTTGGTGGCCTATGTTGGATCTTGCATAAAAAAAAAACATGAGATGGGATTTTTGGAAATTTTCTACCTTTGAACTTATTTCCATTCTTTCTCATTTCAAAAAAAAAAGAAAAAAAAAGAAATATGATTTCTCGTTTTTGGTTCCAATTTTGAGAAACTTTGATCCTTTCATCTTTGAACTTGATAGCTCACAAAAATGTTTGCAGCTATTGTTCTTATCGGGGAATGGGCCATCTTTTCTCTTTGATGAGTCCGATAGGGATTTCCAAAAAAAAAAAAAAAAACTCCTTCATAAAAAAAATTCTTTTTTTTTGGATTCAAATTTGAGAAAGTTTGGTTATCTCCTTTTCGGATTTAGCGCTTGCAGAAATGTTTGAGCCCTTATTTGGATCGGAACACCATTCGATCTCTTTGATGAATCCATTAGAAATTTCGAAAAAATAAATATCAAAACCCACTAAGGTTGAACCAATTGCATTCTTTGACCAAAGTGGATCTAAGAAAAGTCTTGTCCAGAGTGTGGAGGCAACTAGACTGTTCGAGGCAAGGGTCCTTCAAACGAGTTCATTAAGTAATCATACCATTACCTGGGGACTGATCTATCTACTAAGGTTTCATAAGACCGAACCGGAGACCTATGTGTACTCTTAAAAAAAATCTTCAAAAAAACATCTTCAAAAAAAAAATCTTCAAAAAAATCTCCAAAAAAAGAATCTTAGAAAAAGAAACCCTTTCAAAAAAAAATAAAAAACTTTCGAGTTCAGATTTGAGAAATCTTGGTTCTTTCCTTTTCGGATTTAGCGCTTGCAGAAATATTTGAGCCCTTGTTCGGATTGGAACACCATTTGCTCTCTTTGATGAATTCAATTTTGATAAAAAAAACTCCGTCATTTTGAATTCAGATTTGAGAAATCTTGGTTCTTTCCTTTTCAGATTTAGCGCTCGCAGAAATGTTTGAGCCCGTGTTCGAATTAGAACACCACTTGCTCTTTTTGATGAATTCCATCTTGACCTTTCAAAAAAACAAAAAAACTCCATCACTTTTGGGTTCAAATTTGAGAAATTCTGGCCCCTTCCCGTTTGGACTAAGTGCTCGCAGAAATGTTTGAGCCTTGTTCGGATTGGAATACCATTTGCTCTCTTTTCTGAATCCAATCTTGACCTTTCAAAAACCCCATCTCGTATCCTTTCCAAAGATGTGATTTACAACATTTGTGCCTAGCAGTGCTAGTACGCCTTTTCGGGTCAACTGTATTCGCGACCGACATATTGGTATCCCCAACCTTATATCATCTTACCTCGAGTGAGCCTTGCTTCTTGGTAATTTGAATTAAGGTTCACAATTGCTTCTAGCAGTCACTGGAACGCTCGCCTTGAGCCTGCCATACTTGCATTTAGAACAATTGTACCCTCTATGGCTTTTTGCCTCTTTCGTCTTGCTTCGGCTGGGCCATGTCCCCTCGAGCGATTTGAAAAGATAAAACCATAGTTACTTTCCATTTATGATCACTACATTCTTGTGATTACTAATGGATTTGGTCTTGTTTAAGAAGTTTTCCAAACTAACAATAGCAGCTTCATTGACCATCACTTTCAATGAGAATAAGTACCAACTCTTGCTTTAAGAAAAGAAAAACATTCGCACTCACAAGCGCCCTAGCAGCTGCCGAAGCATCACCTCCCTCGGCAACTCTCAAACCAGGTCGACCTCTACTCCCCGAATCATTTTCTTTGGGTCATTGGGACCATTCCCACTTCCCGCAAAAGAAACCACACCTGCTAAGAAGCAGAAAACCACCTCTGGGCATGTCGCCGCTCCGACACCAAAGGCAACAATCAAGAAGCCTGAAGCCCATGGCACTCCCACAAAGCCTCAACCTCCAAGAAACCAAGTCTACCCCAGGACTTGGTCCCCGAGACCTTCCCCAAAACAAAGGAGGTCTCAAACATCTGCAAAGCCAGCGTACCTGGCTCTTCTCAAGGAGAACCGGTTCTACCCTCTCTCTCACATGAAAGAAGAGAAACCTACCCTCCACCAAACAAAAAAATCAACTCAGCATGAGCCGGCTTGCTCCAACAAGCCCAAAATCAAGTCATGCATCACCAGGCCACCACAAGAACCTGCTAAGGCCTACAGTCCTATGAGTCGACCCTTCATCTCAACAGGGGCCGAACTCGTAAAATTCAAAGCCTCACTGCGACAGGCAAAGGACCACGTCCAAATCCTGTCCATGCCCAGCTTCAAAGAAGACATGCTCGGCTGCTGCGCACGGGGGACTACATCCTTCATTGCCAGGGCATAGCCAGAGCTAACCGAAGCTCAAATTGCTCGTCGTATACGTCGTCGTGCTGCATATCGACAAAAGAGACTAGAGAAGCAAAGAACCCAGCATTTTACCCTTTAAGTCTCTAAAAAATGGGTCGAAAAAGAAAGACCCGACCAAGTTGTTGCTGTCTATATGGTTGGTAAAACCAGAAAACACCAGAAGTCAGCAACCAAAATTCATGTCAAACGACCGGTGACTCGCGGCGTCTCTCGGACACGAAGAGATCAGGAGGATTCTCCCGCTCCTTCAAGCCAAGGACATCAGAGTAGCCACTCCTTCGCTTCTTCATCCAAAAGAATGAGCTCCAACTCAGTCACCAAGACGATATCCTCATTCGACTCTTGAAGAATGAACGTCCTGGTTATAAATGCTGAGCAGCCTCCACAGCATGATAACGTAACAGCACACATCCAGCAGTTGGAGCAAGGACAGCAGAGAATTGAGGCCCTAAAGGAAAACCTCCTCCTCACTTTCCAGTGTCCACTAAACAATGAAGCTCCTTCGAGTCATCAAGGTGATGAGGAAAACAATGAGTCACGCGCCCTTACCAAGAAGGACGTCGATGATATCCTCGCCAAAGCAAAAGAAGATGATACACTAAAAGAACTCGGGATCAAGCCACCATATCCCTTATGGATGGACTTGGTTCCATTCCTTGCAAAATTTGAAAGTCCGGGGATCTGAACCCTAGAGGGGGGGGTGAATAGGGTGAGCTTCAATTATGACAAATTTTAACAAATTTTAACTTCTTTAAATTAAACTAGTCACAAGTGGTGATTAAGTAAAATAAATGCGGAAGCTTACAAAAACAATCACCACAAAGCATGCACCATCACACAAGGATTGATAGTGGTTCGGCTTCAATGCCTACGTCCACTACTGGCTTGTGATCCAACACTCCACCGGATTTCCACTATTTATGCTTTTCAATAGGCTAAGCAATAACCTTTACAATATGCTTTTCAAGGCTAAGCAATAACCTTTACATTATGCTTTTCTTAGACTAAGCAATAACCTCTTCAACCAAAGGTTGGTTATCTCTCAAAGTAGTGTCTAAAATACACTTGATGGAGATACAATTTATAGCTCATTACAATGCCTCTTAATTAGGCGGATATGAAAGTGAAAATCTATTTCACACACACACACACACACACACACACACTATGGATGCAAAGATAAATGCACAATGTGTATGTATGATGTCCTCGATCATTTTTAAAATGAAAGCTCATAAATGTATGCCTAAGGCTTTTGAAAGTTTTAGCTCATAAAAATATTTATGATTGAGGAAATAATGCTAATCACATGTTAAAAATAACTTGTAAAAGATATACATGTGTATTCTAAACAAGTTGTGAAATTCTAAGAACAAAACATGTGATGCATAGGGATGTCAATCAAATTAACAATGTAGCTCAATATGTGTATGCTATAAGCATAAAACATACAAATAGATTTGATTGAAGTTAGGGGACAAATCATATGTAATTATAAATTCAACTTGAAAATGATATACCTATCAAAGCAAGGCAAGTTGTGAAACTTTAAAACAAAAGTACATATGATTTGTGAAGTTGTTGAATCCAAAACATAAGATAGATTTGAAAGAGATTTTCTTATGATGTAAAACATCAACCATAGATTCAACCAAGTAGAGGAATCATGTTACATATAATTTCAAAGATGTTTTCATTAACATGATTTACTTAGATATATCAATTTAAGTACTACTTGGATTGAATCAAGGTGATGCATCCAAAACAATAGATCAATTCAAAACATAAACATGTTAAGGACACAACAAATCATAGTTTATCATGCTAGAAAAGATTTACCAATAATTAAAGCAAAGCATGAAAACATATGATTAAGAAAAGTAAAGCTTACTTAGTGATTTAATTCAATGGAACCAAGCTTTAGCTTTCCAAATTTCCCTTTTCATCCCTTAGCTCATTTCCCTTTGAATGCTTCAAAACCTCTCAAGGAGGGCCTCTTGATCCTCTAAAATTTTCAAAGGAATGAACCACTATTTATACCCAAAAAATGGGTTTCTGCGAGTGCCCGGTCGACCTGGTACAAAGCCCGGTCGACCTGGCTTCAAACGGTCAGAAAAATGACCGTTGGAAGAGGCAACGGCTCTTTGCCCCGGTCGACCGTGAAGTGTGGCCGGTCGACGGGGTCCCTTTGGCCGGTCAACTGATCCCACTGCTGGTCGACCTGGGCCTGGGACCAAAATTCCCTAAAAATGTATTTTTGAAAGTATTTTCTTGAGGGAACTTTTGGGCCATTGAATCAAGCTTGGAATCATGATTTAAATCAAACTAAGAGGCTTAAAATCATGAAACACGAAAAGCCTAAAAAGATTAGAGAGATATAAAACAAAGGTTAGCTTGATTTGATAAGATTTCTTTTCAAAACTAATTGCATCCAAGTTTAAAAAAACAAAAACATGCATAAATCAAGATTTCTAACAATGCATGTGTAAATCAAGATTTCAAGTTTTTTTCTAAAACAATGCATGTGTGAAAATTCAAGTGATGCTAGAGTGATAATGCATCCATCAAATTGCAATACACAAAATTCCTAACAAAATTCAAACAACCTACTCTCCAGACATATACGGGGAAAGGTTCAACTAGACAACATGCCATCCACTTTAAGATCCTGACAGGAGCTATTGTGGATCAAGATGCCCTCAAGATCCAATTCTTTGTAAGTACCCTAAAAGGTACGACCTTCGATTGGTACTCCACTCTGCCGGAGGACTCCATTCAAAACTAGGCCATGCTGGAGACACGCTTCCTCACCCACTTCAAAGGTGAAGATCACCTTTTTACTATGGCACGGCTCTGTAGCCTAAAACAGGAAGCGAATGAGTCAACATACGACTTCATTCACAAGTGGAAGGCGATGGCGTATAAGTGCTCGGATGTATTGCCACAAGCGTAGCTGGTCGACATCTGCCGTAACAACATGAGAGCAAGGATTCGCTTTATGATTATCGGCAACAAATCAAAAAACCTGGGAGAACTCCTAGAAGCAGCTATGGAGGCTGAAACGGTGATCAAAGACCTCAACAGTCAGAAATCATCAAAGAAAGAGCCGACTGCCATTGCGACCTTGAAACCAAAGAAAAAGGAGGTTCTTAATGTGCAAACTAAGTCAGCTCCTCAGCAGCCAAAGAAAGCTGAAAACAAATCTGCAGGTAAGAAACCTAAACTCTCTGATGCCTTCAAAGAAAGAGTAGAGAAGAAATACCCATTCAATGAAGATGTTGAAGAAATCTTTAAGGCTCTCGTAGCAAATGGTAAACTCACCTTACCTAAACCCAAAAGATCGGGAGATGTTGGCAGAACCAATGATCCCCGGTATTGTCCATACCATCAGATGATCTCACATCCTCTCAATCAATGCTTCATTGTGGGAGAGAAGATCAACGAGATGTGGAAAAATGGAGTCATCACCTTTGACAAAAACTATGGGTTTGCCTCCGTCAACATGATGCCATATGGACAAACTTCCAAGTCACCAAAGGAGAAGATCACTACTTCCTTCAAGGTGTAAAAATGACTCAAACGTCCAAAGAGTTGGTTCCCTATCCAACATCAGACGGACAACCCATATGGGTGCATCCCGATCTCCTAGAAGATGAAAATTGGGAGATCGTCAAAACAAAGCCTACCGCTCAACAACGAAGGCAAGCCAAGAGACAACTCCGCAAGCTTAAACAGCGGGAGAAAACTCAATCAAAGCAAGAAGTCCCTTAAAAGGCAGAGACCTCTTCCACTGCTTCAGTGGGGGCAAAGGAAGAATCCAAAACTTCAAAGGTGGCAAGAAAATTCACCCTTGGTAATTTCATGCCACCTCATTACAGAACTGAAACTACGCAGGGGGCATCATACTCTTGCAACTTAGTAATTGGATTCCCCATGGATGGGTACGAGTCTAGTGACACTGCCAGTGATACCGATGAGTGGGAAGAATCCCCTAAAACTGGAGAATACGTCTCCGATGAGGAATGGATTCCCGAATCTCATCTTATGCCAGTGATTTGGTATAATCCGTATTGGCAACAAGGATCCTGGTCTGATGATGAAGAAGACCAAGAGGTTGTTCAAGGAAGTGTTGTTGATCCAACACAAGCAAATGCTCTAGTGGAACCCAACATTGGTGAACCACAAGGAGTAGATGACGAAGAAGATCTGGCCCCTATGCCCGATCTCGAAGAGTATGCAAGAATCTTGCAATGTCTTGCCATAGGGTAGGAGAAGTATCTTATCAATGAGCTTCGTCAAAATCAAAATCCAAAACCGGTAATCCCGAAAAATAAACAAAACTGTTGGATTGATGATCCCTTCACATCTGGAGATGAGTCTGAATCTCAACAGTGCATTGCTTGTAATGCGATAGTTCGGGATGATGATGCCTCTGAAGCTTCATCTGCTAAGGCCTCAGATTCTTAGACTACGTCTGGTAGCACATCTCCTCAGGTGACTTCCACAGAGATATCATGTTCTCCACCTTCGTCTCCTGAAACTGTGATGTCGGAACCCAAACCTTTTTCGGCTGATCATCTCGAAGAAACTCGTGCCAATGAAGTTTTCTTCAGTGAAAGTCCAGTCAACTGGTCCCAGATACCCGACCTCATAGGCGATGTCTGGACCGATAAAGTACTCAATGAAAAAGAAAAGTTGTTGGATGTTGTTCAGGACTTATTCCCGGAAAATGCTCCATGCAACGCGATCACTGAAGACGACAATACTGCTACAGAGACGTCTTCAACAAATGACAAGGATCAACCCCTTGATCCCGAGATTGATCTTCCAAATGAAGATCTTTCTCTAGAAGCTCGTGAAGTTGGTAGAGGTACCCGCTCTGGCCGGGATTACCACAAAAACTACAGCCAACCTTCTTCTTCCTATGTAAATCCTTCGGGAACACAAAATGTAAACGCCCCAAGTGGCAACAATAATGAAAATGCAGGTCCGAAGGAGGCTTTCAAGTATGACTTGATTGAGCACTTCAAACACATACCTGCACAATAGCACATCCTTGACTTATTACGAATGTCTTCACAAACGTGTGATAGTCTCATTTCAGAGCTGCAAAGGATGAATGCGGATGTCTACAAACATGCCCCACAAGTCCTACAAATTGAAATGGACTATAGGGTCAAAAAATCAAATACTTCCCAAAAGGGAAAAAAGAAGAAAACTGAGGGATCAGGCATCGAATGCCTCTCAGTCCCAAAGGTAGCAAGTGCAACAATTGCCTTCGATAAGGATGACCTCCTGTTAGGGGAGACAAAGCACAACCGACCCCTGTACTTCACAGGGTACATCAAAGAAAAGCCAATACCCAGAGTCCAGATCGACCCAGGTTCTGCACTCAATCTCATCCCTACTTCGGCACTCGAAGAGCTGGGTATCCCACCTAGCAAGCTGAGTCACACGTCTGTATCCATCTTTGCGTAGATGGGAGTGCTCAAAGGCCTATCGGCAAAATCAGGTTCAAGTTACAAATCGGTGATCTTATCTCTGAAGTCACTATGTATGCAATAAGAACCCTTTCATGCTACAACATCCTTCTTGGACACCCCTGGATACATGAGAATGGTGTCGTCCCTTCAACTCTACATCAATGCATCAAGTTCATTGGTAACGATGGCTTAATACATTGAGTATTTGCAGACAAAAAGCCCTTCAACGGCAAAGATGTCCATTTTGCAGACGATCAAATGCACAAAGATGAAGAAGAAGGAAAGGAGGAGGAAACAACGCCCTTTGCCAAAAATCTCCACAAAGATAAAGGCAAGGCTTCTCAGCAATAATCGGAGCAAAACAAACCTTCCAAAAAAACCGAAGAGAGCATTCATTCTCCCTTCGTTGTCTCCCTCAAACCTTCAAAACCTTTGGTAATCACTACCAAGGTAAATAAGACAAAACAAAAGGCTGAGGGCAAGTTCACTGTCTCATTCGTGTCTATTATGCAAGACACAGACTCGGACTCAAGGCCAAAAGATGACACATCGTCAAGCCAAGCTGATACTCGGCAAGTTCAGCCCGCTCTCACTCCATTGGAGACACCTGCCGAAGTAAAAGATCCTATGTCTGCTCCTTTCATCATGCCGGCAACTTCGGCAAAAGGAAAGACGATATTCTTCCACAAATCGGAAGCCTCTTCACCAAAATCTTCACTTGAACCTTTTCAAAATGAAGGTATGCCTTAACTATTCATGTATAGTTCAATGGCACAAGCTATCATGAAGAAAATGGGCTATGATGCTCAAAATCCAATCGGTTTGGGAGGTGGCCGTGGTATTCTTACACCATTGGAACCCACCCTGACCAAAAGTCAACTGGAGGATTGGAAACTCCATCGTCACATAGACAAGTCTTCATACGGGTTGGGGTATGATCCTGACACTCCTATGAGACGATTGACACAAAGGCTACAGAGTGATTTTGCCGACCAAGCCTCGACATCTCGTGTCCATGAAGACATCGATCACCCTGGATATCTCTTTGAGGAGCCACTCGCCATTGTTCTAGGAAGCTCTTCCGATTGGTACGATTTCTCTGACGATGAAGAGGAATTGTCCGATGACACAGATGCACGGTTTTCTAGCCCAGAAGAACCATTGTCTCGAAAAGAAGTACCTTACTTCGACCCAGTTTCAACAGGTGATTGGGATCATCTCATTGACAGTCTTGAGAAGAATACCAATCAAGAAGACCCATGGACAAAAACAAAGCCTAGGTCGGTAAATGCCTTTGGTACTCCAGAAGGTCTCCGAAAACATTGTGGAGGAACCACTTTCAAACCTTCCAACAGAAGACCCTGTTCAAAAGATAGACTTGGGGACACCTGATAACCCACGTCCTGTATTCATAAGCAAGAATATAAAGGATGATGAGTTACCCGAGTATATCATTTTTCTTCGTGAGTTCGTTGATTGTTTTGCATGGTCTTACGTTGAAATGCCTGACTTAGACCCCAAAATAGCAGTCCACAAACTCAATCTGCAAAAAGATATCAAGCCTGTCAAACCGGGCCAAAGAGGATTTCGTCCTGATGTGATGGACAAAATTGAGCAAGAAGTTCAGAAACTCAGAAGCGTTGGCCTCATTCGCGAGGAACAACATCATGACTGGTTGGCCATCATCGTCCCCGTGATAAAGAAAAATGGACTCAGAGTCTGTATTGACTATAAAGACCTGAATAATACATGCCCTAAAGATGAATTTATGCTCCCCATACCAGAGGTGATGATTGACAACACCTACGGATTCGAGCGAATGACATTCATGGATGGATTCTCTGGCTATAATCAGATAAAGATGCATCCTGAAGATGAAAGACACACATTATTTCGGACTCCATTTGGCGTGTATTGCTACACAGTCATGCCATTTGGTCTGAAAAATGCTGGTGCAACATATCAGAAGGCTATGATGAAAAATTCCAAGATATGCAACACAAGACGGTCGAATGTTTTGTTGATGACCTCGCCGTCAAAAGAAAAACAAAAGAAGACCATCTCAAAGATTTTCGAGAAGTCTTCCTCCGACTTCGCAAACACAAACCACAGATGAATCCACTAAAATGCTTCTTCAGTGTCTCATCGGGTAAGTTTCTCGGATTTATAGTACGGAAAGGCAGAATAGAACTTGACCCCACCAAAGTCAAGGGTTTCCTAGAAATGTCATCTCCAAGAACCCTAAGACAACTAAAAGGGCTTCAAGGGAGGTTGGTATACATCCGACGGTTCATCTCCAATCTGTCATGGAAGTGTCGTCCCTTCTCTCGCCTAATGAAGAAACGTGTGGACTTTGTTTGGGATGCTGAATGTGAAGTCGCATTTCAAGACATCAAAACATACCTGACCAAGCCTCCAGTGCTGGCTGCCTCCACAACTGGAAAATAATTCATCTTGTACACAAGAGCTCTCGATTACTCTTTGGGCGCTCTACTAGCAGGAGCTCAGTCTAACATGGTATTCAACCAAAGATTCAACTCCTCAAGCAGACTCTTGGCCTTAGCCTCTAAACCTTCCAAGCCACGCTTCTTCAAAATCTTCCCATAAAATGTAGCAGGACGCTGCGATCCATCTGCAGCAGGGGGAGGTTCTTCCCAAAGAATCTGTCATTGCTCGTATTCTTGAGTCTTCCTTCGAAGATTGCTCTCAACCTCCTCTACTTGGCGAATCAGAGTCCCTTCTCTGGTATGAGCTTCCACAATGGCGGTCCATTTTATAGCAACTTGTTCCTCCAATACCTCAAGACGATGCCTGGTCTCAACGACCTCTCTATCAACACGACGCAGATCTTCTGTCAGCTCAATGATAGCCAACTCGGTAATGTTCCTCTCCCGAACGAATTGCTTCCGAGTCCACGAGATCTCATTCAACTCAGACTTGAGCTCGCCAGAAGGCTTCAAAAACATCTCATTGAAGAAGTCGCCACTTGGGAAGCTCTTGGTTTCATTCCACTTGTTCCCTAGAGCTATGACTTCATCAACGAAAGCCTTCGCACCTGCAATGTCCAGACCGACTTCTTCGCTATTAGTAAGGATGTCATGTACGTGCTTAATCATGCCAAAGCCGGCTTCTAAATGCACAGAAGAAAGAGTTTTGACCCATGAGCTCAAAACGCTCTTCAACACTTTCTTCGCATACTCAAGAGATGGCCCGGATGAAGGCTCGCCCCTCTTCATTGGTCGACTGCCCGTGTCATGTCCTGCTGGAGGAGTGATCATTAAGCTCTTTCTAATCAAAGACACTGGCGAAGGAATCTGCTCAGAAGATTTCATCTCTGCTGCATTAAAACTGGAAGAAGAAGTCCCTACTTCTGGTTCAACTGCAGGCATCCCCTGCTTTAGCACTGAGAAAGACGGAGGAACTTCTTCTGCTACCTCACAATCTGCCAGCAAAACAAAACAAAAAAGGTATGAATATGATCCTACTGAAAAAATCATTATCATCAGGGTTATTGCTACAAATACCTTTTTCGACGATCGGCGGAATATTCTACCTCCATGAGTTTATCTTAAGTGTCGTCAAAGGCCGCATCCAAGGATGGCTTGAAATCATCGGAATCCTGTGGCATGTCAGCTGACAAGAAAAACAAGCAGCATGTTAGCAAATGACAGTACAGAAAAAAAAAATACAAAAAAGTCATACCAGGTGAAGATTCTGGAATCACTCCAGAGTCCCTCGGTTCTTCTTCAGATGCCACAATCGAATCCATCACTGCTTCATCAGCCGAACCTCAGGCATCACCAAATCATCATCTTCCACTAAAAAAGGCAGAGAAAGAAAATAAAAAACAAAAGAAACTTCAATGAAAGAAGCGGAAAGAGAAAGAAGAGGAATCATACCTTCATCAACGGTTTCTTCCTTTTGACTCCTCTTTTCCGGAGGCTCATTAGCGTCCACTGACGTCTCTTTAGCAATGGTGGGAGGGACTTCTGGATCTGGAGAGTCATCGTGTCGTCTCTTATTACGGCCCTGCCCTATCTTTCTCTTGCTTCTACAGGTCGATTTACTCGAAGTACCCGTCCCATCACCTAAGTCAGGACCTTCGTTTGACTCTTCGCCAGATGGTCTGCTCCTCCCATTGGACTCCAAGGAAGCCTTTGTTCGTTCCACTTGCATCCAAGCGTCGATCTCGGCCTCCTCCTCTTCTAGCTGTCTCAAAGCCTCACCAGGTATCTCTTGTGCAGCTCCAGATCTAATGACGTCCTGTTCACTAAGAAACCCTATCTTATGCTTCTCGCCAGAAAGGAAGGCCATAACCTCCTCTCGATGGACTCCATATGATTTACCAAGACCCTTCCCAGAAGATTGCTTCACATCGAGCTCCTTCTTCGAAGCCCCCGGTACACTATAAAGCTCTCTACGAACCATTTCTTAAAGCCAGCAGTTCGGACAATGGGCAACTCAGGATAGGAAATCATGGCGGTAGTGTCCTCCGCACTGTAAAAAGCCCATGCATCCCTCCCATCCTGCAAACCTCCAAAACGCTTCACCATGCTCGAAGGCACTCCAACAACGCCTTAAGAGAAGCCCAACTGCAGTGCAAAATGAAAGGGAACATATGGTTGGATATCAACAAAAAGATGTCTCCGGTACACCATCGTACCAACACGTATGTTAAAAAGCCACCTCTTTTCTGCGTTGGTCAAAGAATAGTGTCTTCCCGACCCTGCCCTGGTGGAATAACGGGAGACACCAAAATCAAAAGCCTTCTCTGCAAACCTGGAGAAAGCTTCACTGAAGATTGCCCAATCTTGACGTCCTTGAACCGTCAGATCCTCAAACGGGCAAACAAAAGAGATTCGGAAACGGCTGTCCCTCTAGCCAACCGAATCATGAAAGGGTCATCATCCTGTGCAACTCTTAATCGATGGAAGCCAGGACAGTGGTACACATACCACGAATAAAGAATATGGGCTGAAAACACCCTGTTCATAGGGAGCCCGTGCCGAATAAGAAAAGCAGCAGCCTGCAGTTCGGTACACAAATAGGAGTAAAGAGCAGGCACCAAAGCAAGCCGTTCTCCTAACGCCATCTGACAAGCCGGAAAAATACAATGCGGCCTGATGTGCATACCATCTCCTCCAGCAAAAACAGCCTCACTCGGCTAGTAAGTGAGGTAAACAGTGAGATCCCTCCACAGCGCAATGTCCGAATAAATGGCATCTGTGCTCATGAAAAAGACCTTCAAGTCTCCTCACGTGACAGAAGTTTTCTTCGAACCTGGAGTCTTAGCTCTGGCCTCTCGGGTCGTGCTATCAGAAGACTCTCTACTAGCAAAGAAGTTGAGGAACAAGGAGCCAAAACTCCTCCAACTGTTGGACCTTACTTTCGAGCGCTCCTTCTCCTTCAAAAAATCATAGAAGGCGAAGAGCTGAAAGTACAAAAGCCTAAACTCCTCAGACTGCTCCTCAAGGACACTGTCAATAGGCATGAACTCCTCATAAAGTTTGCCGAGGACAGGCAGCCCGGTGGTGGCGTTCAATTCCTTCAAAGTAAAATCAATCTCTCCATTCGTGATAATGAAGGTGTTGGTTTATGGAAGGAATGACTCCAACATGGCCATCAAGGCTTCATCGAAGAAAACCACAGTTTGCCGAAAAGCATGAACTGCATCAAAAATCTTGGCCTCCTTCAGAATGGCCCCGCCAACCTGCAAGATGTGATCAGTCCATGACACCCAGCTTGATTCAGCACTGCAACGACCACGAAGTCGAAAAGGCTTCACCCAATTGTTGCCGTCACCCCGAAAAATGCCAAGACCCACCGGTCTCAAATCGATCGATGGATGATCAGAACCTTGGTAACCACTGGCTAGCATCAACATGTCCATATTGATAGGCGACTTCTCTTCATAACCGGAAGGGCCACCAACAAAAACCCCGGTCTTGATCACATTAGTCATTTTCACCCAGCTCAAAGGATCTTCCCTCTTGGGACATGTGGGAGAAAGGCTCATGATCGACATAGTGCGATCAAAGGTCGACCGGGTAGAAATAGTTCTCTCCTCACCATTTGCCGTGTAAGAGAATTGAAAACATCTCCTTTGGTACGACAAGTCGTCAGGGACTGCGTCACCAAAGAGAAAGGTAGGCTTGGGCACAATGCTCTGATCGCCCATGACCCAAGGACGACTACTTACCATAATCCTGTAAAACACCTCATCCTTGAGAGCGATCAATCGCTGTCTCATCTCATCATGGTTGAGGGAGTCACATTCTTCCAAGTTTCTCTCCACAAACTGGACCTTCTCCCAGGCCTGCTGAATGGCCACATTAAGAGACTTGGTAGACCGACGAGGTGCATCAGTAACAGCCTCTTTGCCCTTGTTCGTTCTGGAGGAACTATCTGCAAAGGATGGAAAAAAAAACAACCATCAAATTGATAGAATCTTGCTAAAAAATTCTAGCGAAATTTTGGCATGATTCCAAGACAATTCCGAAGAAAAGGGAAACATCCCGAAAAAAAAGATAGGAAGCTCGAAAATGAGCTCAACACCGCTGCAAGCTCATAGTCAATGAAGCATCCTCAAAGAATGTTTGAACTCAAACATTGCTACGAGATCAAACCAATCTTATCAAATCTCCACAACCTTGAAGAAAGGCTTAACATTGCTGCGAGCTCCAAACTCCAAAACTTACAAAGCTCCTCAAAATCCCACAAGATTAAGAACGGGCTCAACATTGCTGCGAGCTCCAAATCCCAAAACTTGCAAAAGATTTTCAGGTATGCATCATCATGCTCCCAATCAATTTACTAAAAATCATGCATCAAAGAAAATCATCATGCATTAGATGCTAGGAAAACCTTAACCAAAGTTTGACCAATTCCATCCCAACTTGGTCAAAACCAATCAAACTTTGCCCAAGTCAAAAATCATGTTGACTTGACCTAAAGACTCTAGCCTTCTATCTTGATGCATAAAAAAAAAATATGCATGAACATCTTGGAATGCATAAACCTCATTATCATGGTGCATAAACCTCATTATCTTGGTGAGCAAAAAAGAGAAGCAAAAAAAAAAAAAAAAAAAAAACGAGGAAGAAATCTCTTAAAAAAATATTTCTGGCCAGCAGGCCGTGGCCCACTGCCACGTGGCTGTACGGATAGGAAAAGAAAAAAAACTTGTAAAAAAAATTTTTCAAAAAAAAAATGAGGCAGCACGTGAAAAAAAAGAAGAGAAGACGTGAAGAAAAAAAAGAGAAAGAAAAAAAAAAGAAATGAAAAGGGAAAGAAAAGAAAATGAAAAAATGCTACTTCTACATGGAATTTCTTGTGAAGGAAGAAAACTTACTTGAAGCCATGGAAGGAGAAGAAGAAAGAACTTTAAGATTCTTGAAGAAGAAGAAGAGTTCTTGATCTTGGAGCACTCCTGGAGACTTTTGCAAAAAGAAAGCAAAAAGAGCAAGAGATCCAACCTCCTTTGCTTTTATAGAGGAGAGCAAACCAAAAGAGGAAACAAGGAGAAAACCAAGGAGGTAAGTACTAAAAACTAGCAACCTTCCCAAAAGAAAGGAGATTTGAGATATTCTCTCTTACAAAGAATACTCTTCGAGAAATTCTCTCCAAAAAGAAAGAGACTGAGAAATATTCTCTCCAAAGAAAGATACTTTGAGAAAATCTCTCCCAAAAACAAGGAAGCATGAGAGATTCTCTCCAAGTAAGGATATTTTTAGATATTCTCTACCCACAAGAGATATTTTTAGATATTCTTTGCAAAATGACATCATATGAGATCTAAGCCATCTCTAAAGCTTAAGATCCCATGGGTTAGCCCACATGAGTCAGGTTTGACCACCTAGGCACTAAAAGGGGCTTCCCATCAAAAACCTCCTTTGCCAATAACATACAAGATGGTTCCATACCTTTCTTGAGTCGATTGAACCATTCAAAAAAAAAAAAAAAAAAAAACAGCCTCATGAGTTTCCAAAAAAACAAACCATCCAACCTCATGAACCAAATTAAGCCAAAATCCTGAAATTGACCGTCCACAAAAAACCAAACTCCGGTCCCCTAACTTGCCACATAAAGCTCGTTAGGTCACAAGGCAGAAACCAAAAATAAATTCTAACCCCCTAGCTCGCCACATACAGCTTGTTAGGTCACAAGGTCAAAACCAAATCTGACTCCCCCCCCCCCCCCCAATTTGCCACATACAGCTTGTTGGGTCAAAAGGTTAAAATCAAAAATCAAATCCTGACCCCCTAACCTGCCACATACAGCTTGTTAGGTCACAAGGTCAAAAACCAAAAAGCCCTTTTGACCGCCTAATGCGCCACATACATCCCTTAGGTTCACAAGGTCAAAAGGAAAACCGAAAATCCAACTCCCTCATGTCAATTTCAAAACTTTGCCTTGAGATGGTACGTAATTCCTCTCACTACCATAAAATCCCCTTGGAAACTCAAAAGGCTTTCGAAAAAAAAAAGCTCAAAGACTCTTGGTCAAGTTAGAAGATGTCCTTCAAGTTTCTCTTCGAGGCACATCGACTCCAAAAGCTACTCATCGCTGTACCTCGAGGGGGCATTTGTTGACATAAAAAATGTCACTTTCCCTCTTCAACAATCAAGAAGCCACATGAATCCACATCCTACTACAAATGGGCAATGCTACTTCAAGCATTAGATCTTGTCAGAATCAAACAAAAACTGCACGATCCTCCAAGACAGCCAAAAGAGGGGTTCACATGAAGTTTCAGGCCATTCCAACGTCATTTGGCCTAACTTCACTCCTCCAGTAGTTAAACAGGCGCTCCTGGCGGTGACGGCGGCGTAGACATCAAAACTTCAATCAGAGCCTACGGATGGTCTCAAAATACCTCCAAAAGGCTCCATGCCAAATTTCAAGTCAAATCGACAACGTTTGACCCTCCATCAACCTTGGAGCAGTAAAATCAAGCCTCTCAGTGGCGAGAACCACCGAGACCATTACTTATCAAACAAAGCACATGGGCGGCTTCAACATGCTTCAAAAGTGCTGCACGTCAAATTTCAGGTCATTTCGACAACGTTTGATCCGACTTTGATGCTCCAAAATAAAATCAAGGCTACCTGCGGCGGAGCACCCGGGGACCATGACATCCAAATCGGAGCCAATGGATCATCTCAAAATGACTCCAATAGGCTCCCTGACAAGTTTCAAGTCAATCGGACATCGATTAACCGCACATCAAAGCGCAACATCTTCCTCGCGACAAAATCAAGCCTACAGGCGACGGGACCCCAAACCTCTTCAAAACTCAAGCAAAATTCCATGGTTGGTCCCATCTACTGCTTACAAGGCTTCACCTAAAATTTTAGGTGATTCCGACATCATTTCACCTAGTTTCGACTCTTGACGGAAAATCGGCTACAAAGTCTTTGGCTTTTCCAAAAAATAGGAAACTCTGTGCTCCGATTTGCACGACTTCTCGTCATGTTTTCTTCAGGAGAATCGAGCCAGTAAACGAGCAGAAATGTCAAGAAACATCCAGGAGAAAACGACGGCAAAAAAGACCAAAGAACGGCCGAGAAACGACGACCAAAAGGGGACCAAGCGACCACGGAAATCCGGGTCACCGGATTTGTCTCCGGGTGACCCGTTTTCCCTCCTTTTTCGCGTTTCGAGAGTTCCAGCCTTGTGATTTCCTGAAAATCTAATTTTCGATGCTGAAATCGACTGATCTCCATCGACATCTCGGATCCGCCGTCAAGAGCATGAAATCATCATTGATCGCTCCAAGATCGCCAATCGGCTGACCAAAAAAGTGCACTTTCTGTCGGACCGATCGAGAAATCGGCAAGACAGATGTCACCAGCCCGCTGATATCAACCAATGCTGAAGTTGCACTGCCATCCGACATCAAACAACATGCGGATCCATTGACGATCATCACAAGAAGAATTCCAAAAGACGCAGCGCGGCCCGCGACTCTTCAAATGCCCTGGCGACCACTTAATGTCGTTAATTGACCCATTTATGACAACTTAATGCAGTCATTAAACCATTATTTTGGACGGTCCAATCAGAATCAAGCAAATGGGAGTTACAAGTCCAAGCAATCATGGCATTAAAACCATGAAACTCCCCTCATCATGGAGATTAAAGGCGATTAAATGCCCATCATCTCCCACCGGCCAATCATAAGCCAAGAAAAAGGAGTTACATAATCAAGAATTAAAACTTATAACTCCTCTCATTATGGGTCATCAATCCCATAAATCACCCCATGGCTACCAAAAGCCTATAAAAAGGGGTCATTCCAAGAAGAAAAAGGCTACACACAGAGACATACACATACATAACCCTTGGACACATCTCTGAAGAATTCTCGAAGAAACTCTGTCACTCCGCTGCGAAAGAGACACCACAAGGTGATCGAAGTCCCTTGGGGGCCACCCCCCCAAAGTCTCCTCTCTCCTTTTATCCAACATGGCCTAAACGCAGCTTTTCAGCCCGTTTACTCGCTTTTTTATTGGATATAGGACCTCTCTTTGGTCTTTATCCTCTAAAAAACTGAGGTCCAAGCCAAGCCAAACAATCAAAGCATCAAGCATTCTCATCTAAATGACGATGGCGAAGTCCGTACATGACTTGCAACCGTCGTTCTGAACAAGTCCCCACAATCTCCTGAGAAGTCAAATACATTTTCTTACTTTTCTTTATATTTTGTATTATTTGTAAAGACACAAAAAATCACATTTCTTGTCTTTCATTATTGATGAGATTTGTAAATTGCCTTCTACAGCACAAAACTCACCTTTCACGGCAAACAAAATGAAATCGCCTCTCACAGCATTTAAAAATTTGTCTCTCTCTTAAAATATATGTGCAATGGAAAGTTAGAAAAAAGAATTGATTTCCTTTCTACTTGCGAAGGTGAATCTCCGAATCACCATTCTAAATTCCAAGTAGAACATAAAATCTAGCATACCCGTACAAAAATGTTAATGACCTCGCTTTTCCTCCTCCGCCATGCTCCCAGCAGCCCCTAGGGGTGGGAAGGAGAGGACGAAAGGTCGGAGCCCCCATCAAGGATTTCCTTTTAGGTATTCGAGCCCACATATATAAACATCAAATCATCTAATGATATGACCGATGATTGGTTCCAAGTCAAGTTATTTTAATGAAAGTCCAGTTTATAAGACTAGTGTTACCAATGGGTCCATCTCATGGGTCCACCAACACTAATTAGAAATCTTTCCAAAAATTAATTTGATTTGACTAATTTAGGAAACTACTATGTTTGGATCAGAATTGGAAACATTCTATAAAAGAAACCATTCATAAATAGAAAGTCCAAAAATAGAAACTAGTCCTCTCCTCCACATGGCCCAAGCGGAATAGATTTCATGGACTTCTAGGCTTTCCAAAACTTTGGGATTCCTCAAATTCTTTGGGCATCTCCAAAACACTTTTGGTAATCTTCAAACTCTTTTATTAGAAGTCCAACTTCACTTTTCTTCTTCGTCTCGGACATCGCAAGAATTTACAAATTTAGAAAATTACATAAATTCCTATGCCTCAATGACGAAACTTACATGGTAATCTAAACATAGAAATAAAAAGGGCTATAGGGAAATTCACCATGCCTTGCCCTTTCACGGGAAACCATGGTGCCATTTACAAGTTGCCCAAAATAAACATCAACCATAAATAGAAAGTAAAAGACTTGTGGGCCATATGGAGAGGACAAGATAACTTGCATGTTAGTATCTCATACATCCATACAAATCACAAAATCAAGCCGCCAAACAATGCTTGAAAAATAGGACGTCAAAATAGACCCAAAAAAAAAAAATGAAAAACTGCATTGTTGTAGTAGTGTCCCCGGTTGACCAGCCAGAAGGCCCTATTGACCGGCCTGCATGTGGCTGGTCGACCGGGCTGACGAACCAGATTTTGGGTTTTTTTTTTCGAGCCCAAACGACTCCAAAACTCTTCTGAAGCATTCCAATGACTTCCTACTATCCTTTCATCATTATTAAACCCTTTTGTGACTATCCAAACATGGATCTACTCTAAAACCAAGCAAATCCAACAAAATCGGCCTGCACATAGCACTTGCTCTATCCTCTTCGCATCTCATGCAAATATTAGAACAATCTTACTGATCTAACATGATTAGAGATGAGGTATGACTCTGATACCAATTGTTGGAAGTAGATGGGCCTCGTGGATAGGTTTTCAAAACTTTTTGACCCACTTGACTCGGGGATCAAGTACCCATAAGGCCAAAAACCACATCCAAGATCCAATCCCTCAAACTCATCAACCATGTACAGTAATAAACTCTATCTAGAAGATAGAAACAACAGTAAACAAGCAGCCGCAAAAATCTACAACATGTGAGGAAGTAGATTATACCTTTGGAGCCTAGTAGTACTCTAATGGAGAAGAAGACATGCTAGATGAAGAAACTCTATCTTTGTAGCAAATTTAGGATCTCCAAAACCTCTTAGTCTTCCACACTGTAACCCATATCCGATCTTTTCTCTAAAGGAGATGGGTGGGATCTCCTAAAGAAAATAACTAGAAGCTCTAATGGAAACTAAAAGAGAAAGAGGAGATGGGGCGTGTGCAACACTTGCACAAAAGCTCTTCGGCGTGAATCCCTAGGTGAATAGCATGGGACGTCCAGCCCCCTTTGTTCCCCTATTTATAGCTTGGCAACCTCTTCTTTACTAATTGAGAATAGAAGTTTCACTTCCACAATAATTAGTAACTTACTATTACCACTATTAGAAGTCTCACTTCAAATAGAAATAGTAACTTTCTAATTCCTTCGTTTTAGAGTTCAAGTAGGATTAGTAACTTTTTAACAACTTGAGCTAGTGTAGGGACCACTAGGGATTCCATAAAAACCTGGGTCCAACTGGGACACCACGACCCCACATCTCATGTGCAATCCGGGCCCATAATTGCAAATAACTCCACTATATAAATGCAATTACACTCCAGTCTTGGGAACAAATTACAAAGAATACCCTAAACTTCCCTATGACCATAAGTAGGCCCCTCTATCAATATCCATGGGTTAATTGGACATGTCCACCAAATTAGATCCATATCTTATTATCCTTGAGACCCAATTAATTCTAGTAATCATCAGTACCATCTAATTAACTCTTAATTGAGATGGGTGCGCACTTACTAATGATAAATCTATTAATTGGCACAAGGGGATAATATAGATAGATTTTATCTTGACCAGTGAATGTTCCCACAGTCCTACTACCACGTACCCAAGACACCGAGGTGTTGACCTATAGTTGGCCTCACTCATTGGTGACTCAAAGCAAAAGAATAGACAGAAAGTTGGGTTCATTAATGTCTCAGGATTAAGAGCCTATTGCTAGGGAATTATGAGAGCATGCCTTAAAGTAAAGATAGTGTTATATAAGGTGCTTCTCATGGTCTTTCAGTAAATACAATGTACCAGCACCATGATCCAGAATCTTACATTCTGATGATCAAGACAAATCACACTATGTCATAGTGATCAAAGTGCTGCAACCTTATTAGATGAGATGTCAAGTCTCATCACTGGTTGTGAAGATATTAAAGTATAAGATTAGTGACACATGTCTCCTGCATGTGGATCTCATCCATACATATATTTCATATCCAATATACTAATGGGACCCGGTTCATCTCATGAACCGTGTTGGTTAGGTGCATTAAGTAATAAAACACCATTCATCTCATGAAAGAAAATGATGATTATATTGATAAATAAAGAAATGAATCAATTTATTACATCATCTGATGGATTAAGACCATCTAAACTAACAAAACATTCACTCGGTTGATATGAGCTTAGCATTGGCACTGATCCCTTGGTAAGAGCTAGTTTTATATAGTGGCCATCATGATCAGCAATAGAGGTGGACGTACTCCACTGGGGTATCACACGACACTGCACGATACTATTATACGGTCGACAGATTCCAGTAATTATGTTTTAGTCGGGCTATGATCACATCTGTTCCCCGCCGCAACTTGAAGGTAGTACAGGAGGACCACAGCATAATATCCCATGGTGCCAGGTTGTGTGAATGTGCCTCATATCATAGACAGTTACTTAGCATGCTTACTTTATATTGGTCCTTATTAGTATTCATTGCGCATGATTGCCTAATACTGCACCTTTTTAACTCAATTAATTAAATAATTATCTTTATTTCCTTTTGATGCATATATACTATGTTGTATATTGTGCCACCGGGTCCTTTGTGTCTGACCCATCATATGTGGTACTTAGGTATCATTGCCGAGCCCATCCCTGAGGGTGAGGCGCTTCTCAAGGTGCCGTTAACTGATGAGTACAGGTGGGGGCCAATTGACCCAGAGGTGGCACCAGAGGACGGAGAGCCTAAAGTGGGCCTTGAGTGATACCTTTTTTTTGGGTTTGAGTGACCCTTGTGGTGAGGTTGGGGGCATGTTTTTTATATGTACATATTATATGTAAGACCCCGACCCGAGTGAACTCGATTAGTACTAATTAAGTCATGTGTTAGTCCTAAGCTTGATTAGTGATTCTGGCTAAGTTGGGTTTGGAATAGCTTTTGAAATAGTTTTGGGGAATTTTGATTGCTTTGTGATAGTGGGGCCCTTTGGGGGTTCCTTCTTTATGACCTTGCATGCGCTTGAGGATTTATCGGAGATTTTGCATTCATTGTTTTAATCTCGTTTTGTTTGTATTGTTAATCCCTACAACTTTCATATTGGTACCGTCCCCGTTCGAGATCCCGAAACCCGATTTCATAGCCTTGAGGGCAAAACAGTCATTATACACAAAATCTGTACCCAAAACTTGATATTTCCGAAACCCGTGAAACATATACTTTTTGGAAACTAGATATTTCGGCGATCATTTTTTCCTTCTTCGTCGAATTCATTTGAGAACTCGAAAGCCAAGATTTCAGCCCTTGAATGTCTTAAGTAGTGGGACCCATCTCCATTTGCTTATATAAGGAGACCCATCTTCCTTATTTTTCCTTTTCCAGCACAAAAAGAGAGTCTAGGGTTTGTTTGGCAACTTTTCTTCTTCTTCTTGCTCTCTCCACCTCCAATCCACACCAAACTTGCATCAATCAAGAAATGGAGGTTATCATTCTCTTCCCCCACCTTGCAAGCTTCATTTTGATACCATTTGTTGAGAAATATACTAACTTTGAGATCTTCATTGAACTTGTCGCGACCCCGGACCGGGCCCACGAGGTACTGATCCAGGATCGGGACATTAATGATGGTGATGATGAGAACCACACATCTGTTTAATAATAACATACGTTTATTTAATTTCCCACAGGTGTCCGCGGTGAGTATATCACAGCCATAAAATGAATATTTCTTTTTAAGTGCGGAAGCGCGTAGCAAATCAAATAGTCAAACCATCATTGGTCATGAAGACAATACCACAAGTATAAAATATTGTATCAGAATGAGCAATGAACATTAGCATGTTACAAAAAGTAAGTTAAAGTTTATACAATTAACATTTAATTACATTTCCCAAAAATCGAGGCCAACAAATGCAAATATAACAAAATACGAATCCGAAGAATGGTGAAACAGTTTCCCCAAAATGATAAGTCTCTCATAGCAACCGAACGTCTACATGAGGTCATCCGCACGCCACTCAACTAACTGCTGCGGTTCTACGACCGCCTCCTCAAGCTCCTCCTCGGGATAACCGACAACGGGACCTGAGCACCAAAGAGTAGGTCAAACACGACGGTTTGGCAAGAGGAGGAAAATACAATGACAATACGATAAATACATGAATTTACCTTCAAAACCTGTAAACCTGTTTATGTAACAATTTCAATGAACGAGATAAAACATTTATTCAATTACAAGAATGCAATGTAAAACATGTAAGGTGACCAAGGAAACAGGAAACAAGCAAGATGGCGACCACACGAAGCTAAGTCCTCTATCACTAAGGTGATAGAGCAATAACTAGGCACTGATCTCAGTCACTCGAGGTGAGGAGAAATAGTGGATCTCATATAAATACATATACATATACATATACTATACATGACCACGGTAGCGAGCCGGGCATCGGGGACCACAGTAGCAATCTGCGACATCGAGACAAGACCACGGTAATGACCGGGTAGCGGGATCCAAACTGCTGCTAGCGGGACAAGAGGGGGATCTCCAAGTCGGTGGATCAGACCAACAGGGTTATCCAAGCTTAGTGGTGCCGACTCATAGGTCAAATACAATCGAGACATATGTAAGTAAATCAAGTACAATAGATACACGGGCAAGACGGGGGTGCTCAAGGGCACACTATCATTTCATGTGGTGCAAAGCACTTCGGGTCAAGTAACCATTTCAAGTGCACATCAATGCTTTCGGGAAAACAAGACATGTAGTATAAATGTCGGGATTGATAAGGTACAATAAACAATTGGAATTTCGGTAAAGTATCGTGTTCAAAATTTGTTTAAAGTGGATAGGGACCCCGTATGTCATTCTAATCACCATTTGGTACTCTTTGAGTTTGGGGACATTCCGGGTTCCTTATACACTTTGGATTTTCAAAACTTCACTTGAAATCTTTGTGATATGGTTTCTTCCTCAAATGGCCTCATACAATGCTTAACAATCCTCTTGACATAGAGTAGTTCCCCAAAGAATAGTTCCAAAATGTTGAAATAGTTAAACATTGTCCCAACATAGCCCTGCCCAACGGGGCCCATCGCTCGAGCGGGCTGGAGAGTTCGCTCGAGTGAGTAGCTCTCTGGAATGATTGTCTGGGTGGGTTCGCTCGAGCGAATTTGAGGTCGCTTGAACGAACTCATTGGGTCGAGCGAATATTTAAATGCGTTCGAACGAACAACTCTCTGAAATGAGTTCTGGGATGTCCGCTCGAGCGACCAAGCTACTGGAAGGCTCCGAACCCTTCTCTGGACAGGTCGCTCGAGCGAAGTGTCATGGTCGCTCGAGCGAACTATCCAGAAACTGATTCCGGACCAGTTCAGCTCCTCTCTATCTCTTCCTTTTTACAACCTCCTTTTTGCCCTTCTTATACATCAAATGAGGAGTCTAATACTTCATTCAAACTACATCAAATCCTTCACATCCATCCCATTCTCCTCCATCCATATCACATTCAATACGAGGAAAGAAAGGAAGGAAACTATTTCACATAATATATTTTTGAAACAAAACAAGAAGAAATTAAAGGCTATAAACCAACACAACTTCATGACCATAATGTACCATTAATACTCTATCATGAGCATTCATTTCAAAACAAAGCAATAAATATGCATTAATGGAAAATATCCAAAGTCAATGAAAGCTTAGGAAAATCATTCATCCACTTGCCTTGGGTCTTCTAACAATGGAATCAAGCTCTAATACTCTTCCAAGCAAGGAATCCAAGCTATGAACAAAAACCCCCAAAACAAACAAACCCTAAAAGAGTCAAAACATTAAAATAGCAAAGGAAACCTTACAACAATGAAGGTAAAGCTTCTCTAGAGCTAGAGGAACACAAATCTAGAAGGAGGGAAAGATTACTTACTTGCAAGGTCCTCTAATGGACAAGGTGAGCTCAAAAGAATTGTTGTAATGGATGGTTTTCTCTAGCAATGGTGTCAATAGGGAGCTAGGGTGATGAGGAAGAAGGTGATGATCTCCACTTCGCAAGTTGTGCAAGGTTGGTGGTGGATTGGGTGATGGAAAGCAAGAGCAAGAAGAAGAAGAAAAGAGAAAACCCTAACTTATGCTTGTGCTTGAAAAAGGAAATGGAAGGGGAAGGTTTCCTTATAAACAAGTGGGGAGTGGGCTCCACCACCAACAAATCTAATTGGGCTGAAATCATCTCTTTCGGGACCTCGGATGAATTCGACGAAGAAGGAAGAAATGATCGTCGAAATATCTAGTTTCCAAAAAGTATATGTTTCGCGGGTTTCGGAAATATCAAGTTTTGGGTACAGATTTATGTGCAATGATTGTTTTGCCCTCGAGGCTAAGAAGTCAGGTTTCGGGATCTCGAACGGGGACGGGCTCAACATGAAGGTTGTAGGGATTATCAATACGAATAAAACGGGATTAAAATCATGAATGCTAAAACCTCCGATAAATCCTCAAACATATGCAATGTCATGAAAAGGAACCCCCAAAGGGCCCTACTAACACAAAGCAATCAAAAATCCCCAAAACTAATTCAAAAGCTATTCCAAACCCAACTTAGCCAAAATCACTAATCAAGCTTAGAACTAATACGCAACTAATTAGCACTAATCGGGTTCACTTGGGTCGGGGTCTTACATCCTCCACCCCTTAGGGCATTTGGTCCTCCAAATGAAATATAAGACTCACCTGTGGTAGAAGATGTGGATATTTCCTCTGAACTTGGTCTCGTAATTCCCATGTTGCCTCTTTCGGTCCATGGTTCTCCCACAATACCTTTACCCACTGAATAGTCCGTGTCCTCAACTCTTGTTCTTTCGTATCGATGATCTCAACGGTCTTCTCTACATAGGTAGCATCCTCTCTGATCTCTAATGGCTCATGCCGGAGTACATGTGAAGGATTGGAAACATACTTCTTCAACATAGACACATGGAAAACGTTGTGTACGCCAGATAGCTCAGGTGGTAAGGCTAACCTATAAGCCACGTCCCCAATCTTGCTCACAATGTCATACGGTCCAATGTATCTCCGTGATAGCTTGTCCTTCTGTCCGAATCTCAATGTTCCCCTTGTAGGTGACACTTTCAGGAAAACCTTATCTCCTTCTTTGAACTGTAGATCTCTGCGGTGGGAGTCTGCATAGCTCTTCTGTCTACTCCGGGACACTTTCAGACGCTCTTGAATCAACTTGATTTTGTCGCTGGTCTCACTGACAATAGTCGGTCCATGGAAACTGCGAGTGCCGACTTCTTGACAGGTGTCCTACACCTCCTGCCATACAAAGCCTCAAAAGGAGCCATCCCAATGCTCGAGTGGTAACTGTTGTTGTAAGCGAACTCACACAACGGTAGAGTCTCATCCCATTGAGTCTTGAAATCTAACACACAAGCACAGAGCATATCCTCAAGAGTTTGAATCGTCCTCTCTGACTGACCATCTGTCTGCGGGTGATAAGCCGTGCTAAACTGTAGTCTCGTGCCCATAGACTCATGCAATGTCTTCCAGAACCTCGAGACGAATCTGCTGTCCCTGTCAGAAATGATAGAAACTGGTTGCCCATGTCGACTGACGATCTCGTTGACAAACAACTTTGCTAGGGGTAGCATGTGCATCTTCTTCCCTGTCTTCATAACAAGGAAATGCGCTGACTTGGTGAGACGGTCCACAATGACCCATATCACATCGTTGCCTCTGCTAGTCCTTGGTAGTCCCGAAATAAAATCCATAGTAATGTGCTCCCATTTCCATTCCAGGATCTCTAATGGCTGTAACAATCCTGGAGGCCTCTAATGTTCCGCTTTTATCAACTGACAAGTCATACAACGGGAGACAAACGCTGCAATCTCTCTCTTCATATTGTTCCACCAAAATTTGCCCTTCAGATTCTGATACATCTTTGTGCTGCCTGGATGCATAGAGTACTTCGTACTATGAGCCTCGGTCATGATATCATTCCTCAAGTCTTCAATGTTGGGCACGCATAGACGGTCACGGTAGTACAAGACTCCATCAACAATACGAAAGTCAGGACGTTCTGCTACATGCTCTGAAATCTTGGCCAACTCTGGATCTTGCAACTGACTATCCTTGATCTTCTGAATGAAAGAAGGTTCTGACACTGTCATGTTAGCTAACAAAACACCCGTCCTCAATGGCTGTAGACCTAAACTCAACTCTTCAAATTGCTCAAAGATACAAGTGCCACTTAGGTTTGCCAAGCCTACTGATTTCCTGCTCAAGGCATCGGCAACTACATTAGCTTTCCCCGGGTGGTACTTGATTGGAAAATCATGGTCCTTGATATATTCCATTCATCTTCTCTGCCTCATGTTCAATTCCTTCTGAGAAAATAGATATTGTAAGCTGCGGTGATCGGAGTGGACTTCGAACTTCTCTCCATAGAGGTAATGTCTCCACATTTTAAACGCGAAAACAACCGCTGCTAACTCAAGATCATGGGTGGCATAGTTCTTCTCGTGATCTTTCAACTGCTGGGATCCATATGCAATCACTTTTCCTTCCTGCATCAACACACAACCAAGTCCAACATTCGAAGCATCGGTAAAAATGGTAAAACCACCACTTCCGGATGGTAAAGTAAGGACTGGTACTGTAGTCAATCTCTTCTTTAGCTCTTGGAAACTCTCTTCACACTGATCTGTCCAAACATATGGTGCATTCTTCCTTGTCAACTTCGTCAAAGGTGACGCAATCGACGAAAATCCCTGCACAAACCTCCTGTAATAGCCTGCCGAACCCAGAAAACTTCTGATCTCTGTTGCATTCTTCGTTCTTTCCCAACTCATAACTGCTTCAACCTTGGATGGATCCACTGATAGTCTTTCTTTGGAGATGATATGCCCCAAAAATGCTACTTGCTCCAACCAAAATTCACACTTGTCGAGCTTCGAATACAGTTGGTTCTCTCTCAAGAGTTGCAATGCTATCCTTAAGTGCTCTTCATACTCTTCTCTAGTCTTGGAGTACACCAAAATGTCATCTATGAATACTACAACAAACTGATCCAGATACTCTGCAAATATCTTGTTCATCAACGCCATGAACACTGCTGGTGCATTTGTCAACCCAAATGGCATCACTAGGAACTCATAGTGGCCATATCTTGTCCAGAAAGCTGATTTCAACACATCTGATTCTCTAACTCTCAGCTGATGGTAACCGGATCTCAAATCAATCTTCGAGAAGTATGATGCACCTTGCAACTGATCAAACAATTCATCTATTCTTGGCAATGGGTATTTTTTTATGGTCATCTGATTCAATCTTCTGTAATATATACACATTCTCATCGAACCATCCTTCTTCTTGACAAACAAAACTGGAGCTCCCCATGGTGAAACACTCGGTCTCACAAAAGCTTTGTCCAACAATTCTTGCAACTGAGTCTTCAACTCTTCCAACTCTACTGGAGCCATTCTATATGGTGCAATAGATATCAGAGCGGTCCCTGGTAACAACTCAATAGTGAAATCAATCTCTCTAGTAGGTGGTAAACCTAGAATCTCCTCCAGAAAAACATCCGGGAATTCCCAAACAATTGGGATCTCCTCCACCCCTTTGGGACCGTTTATCCTCCGTGATAAACGCCAAATAAGCTTCACAACCACTTCTCAAAAGTCTATCAGCCTTCAATGCTGAGACAAACCCTGCACGAGGACTCCTCCTCTCTCCCTGAAGCAACACCCCTGCTGGTGTCTCATTTAACTTGAAAGTCAGGGTTTTATGGAAACAATCCATTGTGGCATGGTATCCTGCCAGCCAATCCATCCCTAGGATGACATTAAAATCGAACATCTCTAAAAGAATGAGATATGCGGTTAAGACCACCTCTCCTATCTGGACTGTGCAACTAGGGTAATATGTACTACAAATAATCTGTTTGCCTACTGGGGTTGCCACAGTCAAAATAAACTCAAGTTCTCTAGCATGCATATCAATCATCTTAGCAAATTCATGGGATAAGAATGAATGGGTAGAACCAGGGTCAAATAAAATCTTAGCTTTTATCCCACAAGCAAGAAGTGTACCTTCCACTACATTTCCTGCTGCCTCTGCATCCACTCTATTGACCCCGTAGATTTGGCCTCGGTGTTGGGGCCTATTCTGTGCCTGCTGTGGCCTGCCTTGTGGTGCATTCCCATGCTACTGCGGTGCACGCTGATTGGGGTTCTGTCCCTGCTGACGAGCTTGTTGTTGTTGTTGTGGTCTATACTACTGCTGCTGTGGTGCTTGTTGTTGTAGGGGCCTTGCCTGATTCTGAACAACAATTGCATTCTGTGGTGCTGGTGGTCGCTGTGCCCCTTGCTGCTGCTGCTGATTCTGCCTATTCTGTCTTGGACAGTCTCTCATCTGATGAGCCATGGAGCCACATCTGAAACATGCTCCTGTGAGTGTACGACACTGTGCACTCTCATGGTTCTTCCCACAATGGGTACAAACCAATGGACCCTGAGCAATCGGTTCTGTCCTCTGTCTCTTGTTCTGATGGTTCCTTTGCTGGTAGTTCTGCTGCTGAGCTTGTCTTTTGCCTTGGACTCTAAGGATCTTGTTGTGAAAGTTCTCAAACTTGTAGACCTTCTTGACTGCCTCATCAAAAGTAGCAGGTGGTACTACTCCAGTGGCATCTCTCTCAATAAAAGGGTTAAGTCCTTCAAAGAACTTGGCAATTTTCTTTTCCACCGTATCCACCGACTCCGGAGCATATCTAGACAATCTCTCGAACTTAGTGAGGTATTCGAGGACCGTCATACTCCCCTGGATAAGCTGTTGAAATTCTATGGCCTTTTGCTTCTTGATATGAGCAGGTACATATTTATCATGGAATTGCCTCTCGAAGTTTGCCCAAACCTCTGCATCAGCCATGGTTCTATATTCTTCCCTCACCGTCTTCCACCATCTGTCTACTGTACCAACAAAGAGGGATGATGCCAGCTTCACTCTTTCTCCCCCTGTACACTGGAAAATCTCAAAGATGTTCTCCGTGTGTTCCAACCAGTCATCTGCAGCCAATGGGTCTTCTATTCCCAGAAATTCTTTCGGAGCTCTCTTTCGAAATCGTTCAAACAAGGCATTAGGATCATGTTGCCTTTGGTTTATGACGATTGCGGGCTGAGGTTGAACCGGTTCTGGTCTTCTCTGTAGGACCTCAAACAATTGCCTTTGCATCTCTGCCATTTCCCTTGCATTATCTTCTTCTCTCTTGAGCATTTGTTCTTGCAATCTAGCTTGGTTCTCATTGGCTTGACGCTGCTGGTCCAGCATTGCTTGCACCATTTCTTGGAACTGATTAGGTGGGTTGTTCTCAACCATATCCTCTTCTACAGGCCCGGTGTGATCACTGTTACTTCCAGAAGGAATGCCATTCACTGTTCTCTTACGGGGAGGCATGATGCTGCAAAACAAATTGTTAGCACATAATAATATAATGGGTCACACATTGCTCACACGATACTAGCTAACGAAAGGTCTAACGAATCCTCGCCACGTCCTTAGGATTTCTAGTTTCTTTTAATTGCTTGAAACACGTCTCGCTCTGATACCAGTCTGTCGCGACCCCGGACCGGGCCAACGAGGTACTGATCCGGGATCGAGACATTAATGATGGTGATGATGAGAACCACACATCTGTTTAATAATAACATACGTTTATTTAATTTCCCACAGCTGTCCGCGGTGAGGATATCACAGCCATAAAATGAATATTTCTTTTTAAGTGCGGAAGCGTGTAACAAATCAAATAGTCAAACCATCCTTGGTCATGAAGACAATACCACAAGTATAAAATACTGTATCAGAATGAGCAATGATCATTAGCATATTACCCAAAGTAAGTTAAAGTTTATACAATTAACATTTAATTACATTTCCCAAAAATAGAGGCCAACAAAGGCCAATATAACAAAATACCAATCCGAAGAATGGTTAAACAGTTTCCCCAAAATGATAAGTCTCTCATAGCAACCGAACGTCTACATGACGTCATCCGCATGCCACTCAACTAACTGCTGCGGTTCTACGACTGCCTCCTCAAGCTCCTCCTCGGGATAACCGACAACAAGACCTGAGTACCAAAGAGTAGGTCAAACACGACGGTTTGGCAAGAGGAGGAAAATACAATGACAATGCGATAAATACATGAATTTACCTTCAAAACCTGTAAACCTGTTTATATAACAATTTCTATGAACGAGATAAAACATTTATTCAATTACAAGAATGCAATGTAAAACATGTAAGGAGACCAAGGAAACGGGAAACAAGCAAGATGGCGACCACACGAAGCTAAGTCCTCTATCACTAAGGTGATAGAGCAATAACTAGGCACTGATCTCAGTCACTCGAGGTGAGGAGAAACAGTGGATCTCATATAAATACATATACATATACATATACTATACATGACCACGGTAGCGAGCCGGGCATCGGGGACCACAGTAGCAATCTGCGACATCGAGACAAGACCACGGTAATGACCGGGTAGCGGGATCCAAACTGCTGCTGGCGGGACAAGAGGGGAATCTCCAAGTCGGTGGATCAGACCAACAGGGTTATCCAAGCTTAGTGGTGCCGACTCATAGGTCAAATACAATCGAGACATATGCAAGTAAATCAAGTACAATAGATACACGGGCAAGACGGGGGTGCTCAAGGGCACACTATCATTTCATGTGGTGCAAAGCACTTCGGGTCAAGTAACCATTTCAAGTGCACATCAATGCTTTCGGGAAAACAAGACATGTAGTATAAATGTCGGGATTGATAAGGTACAATAAACAATTGGAATTTCGGTAAAGTATCGTGTTCAAAATTTGTTTAAAGTGGATAGGGACCCCGTATGTCATTCTAATCACCATTTGGTACTCTTTGAGTTTGGGGACATTCCGGGTTCCTTATACACTTTGGATTTTCAAAACTTCACTTGAAATCTTTGTGATATGGTTTCTTCCTCAAATGGCCTCATACAATGCTTAACAATCCTCTTGACATAGAGTAGTTCCCCAAAGAATAGTTCCAAAATGTTGAAATAGTTAAACATTGTCCCAACATAGCCCTGCCCAATGGGGCCCATCGCTCGAGCGGACTGGAGAGTTCGCTCGAGTGAGTAGCTCTCTGGAATGGTTGTCTGGGTGGGTTCGCTCGAGCGAATTTGAGGTCGCTTGAGCGAACTCATTGGGTCGAGCGAATATTTAAATGCGTTCGAACGAACAACTCTCTGAAATGAGTTCTGGGATGTCCGCTCGAGTGACCAAGCTACTGGAAAGCTCCGAACCCTTCTCTGGACAGGTCGCTCGAGCGAAGTGTCATGGTCGCGCGAGCGAACTGTCCAGAAACTGATTCCGGACCAGTTCAGCTCCTCTCTATCTCTTCCTTTTTACAACCTCCTTTTTGCCCTTCTTATACATCAAATGAGGAGTCTAATACTTCATTCAAACTACATCAAATCCTTCACATCCATCCCATTCTCCTCCATCCATATCACATTCAATACGAGGAAAGAAAGGAAGGAAACCATTTCACATAATATATTTTTGAAACAAAACAAGAAGAAATTAAAGGCTATAAGCCAACACAACTTCATGACCATAATGTACCATTAATACTCTATCATGAGCATTCATTTCAAAACAAAGCAATAAATATGCATTAATGGAAAATATCCAAAGTCAATGAAAGCTTAGGAAAATCATTCATCCACTTGCCTTGGGTCTTCTAACAATGCAATCAAGCTCTAATGCTCTTCCAAGCAAGGGATCCAAGCTATGAACAAAAACCCCCAAAACAAACAAACCCTAAAAGAGTCAAAACATTGAAATAGCAAAGGAAACCTTACAACAATGAAGGTAAAGCTTCTCTAGGGCTAGAGGAACACAAATCTAGAAGGAGGGAAAGATTACTTACTTGCAAGGTCCTCTAATGGACAAGGTGAGCTCAAAAGAATTGTTGTAATGGATGGTTTTCTCTAGCAATGGTGTCAATAGGGAGCTAGGGTGATGAGGAAGAAGGTGATGATCTCCACTTCGCAAGTTGTGCAAGGTTGGTGGTGGATTGGGTGATGGAAAGCAAGAGAAAGAAGAAGAAGAGAAGAGAAAACCCTAGCTTATGCTTGTGCTGGAAAAAGGAAATGGAAGGGTAAGGTTTCCTTATAAACAAGTGGGGAGTGGGCTCCACCACCAACCAATCTAATTGGGCTGAAATCATCTCTTTTGGGACCTCGGATGAATTCGACGAAGAAGGAAGAAATGATCGTCAAAATATCTAGTTTCCAAAAAGTATATGTTTCACGGGTGTCCGGAATATCAAATTTTGGGTGCAGATTTATGTGCAATGACTGTTTTGCCCTCGAGGCTAAGAAATCAAGTTTCGGGATCTCGAACGGGGACGGGCTCAACATGAAGGTTGTAGGGATTATCAATACGAATAAAACGGGATTAAAATCATGAATGCAAAAACCTCCGATAAATCGTCAAACATATGCAATGTCATGAAAAGGAACCCCCAAAGGGCCCTACTAACACAAAGCAATCAAAAATCCCCAAAACTAATTCAAAAGCTATTCCAAACCCAACTTAGCCAAAATCACTAATCAAGCTTAGAACTAATACGCAACTAATTAGCACTAATCAGGTTCACTCGGGTCGGGGTCTTACAGAACTAACTCTTGCCATTTGGAGAACCTACAAGTAAGTAATCATTCCCTTCTTCTAGATTTGTATTTTTCTAGCCCTAGAGAAGCTTCATCATCACTATTGTATAGTTTCCCTTTCTACTTCATTGGTTGACCATTTTAGGGTTTGTTTGTTTTGGGGATTTTGTTCATAGCTTGGATCTTTGGCTTGGAAGAGTATTAGATCTTGATTTCCTTGAATATAAGACATAAGGCAAGTGGATGCTTTGATCTTTATGAGCTTTCAATGATTTTGGTACTTTCCACTCATGCCTATTTATTGCTTTATTTTGGAAATAAATGTTCATGATAGAGTTTGGTAGTGCATTTATAACTTATAAGTGTATTGGTGAATGACATTTAATTTCCTCTTGTTTTGTACTCAATGTACTCTATGGTGAAATGGTTTCCTTCTTTATTTCTTTGTATTGGATTTGATGTTGATGGAGGAGGTGATGGAATGAACCCATATTGGAGTTGTGGAGAAATGTAGATAGTTGCATTGGAGGAGCTTTTAGCTCAGTTTTATAGCAAGGATTAAGTGGAAGTGAGGAGAATGATTTTGAGGAGGAAAAAAAGGGCTCAAATATGAACACAGTGGGTGTTTCCTGCACCTGGTGGTCAGCCAGCGGTCACCTGGCGGCTAGCCGTCTGGTGACTGGCGGCTAACCGCCAGCTAGCCAAACAGGCGCGGTTACTTTTCCAAAGAGCACCATTTTCCACCTGAAAACACGGTCAGCCTCACGGTTAGCCAGCGGCTCACTGTCAGCCAACCAACTCATTCGATTACTTTTCCAGAGAGCAACATTTTCCACCTGAAAATACGGTCAGTCGCGCCGTCAGCCAGCGGCTAACCGCCGAATCCAACAGCGGCTAACCGCCATCTGACCGCAAGGTAACCGAAATTACCAAGACAACCATTCTGAAGAGCTCCTCGCTCGAGCGAACTCTCCGGTTCGCTCGAGCGCTGAGCCTTGTCGGTCAAAGGAGATTCGCTAGGCAATGTATGAGGCAATTTGAGAAAGAAACCATATCATGAAGATATCATTCGAAGTTTTGAAAATTCAAAGTGTATAAGGAGCTCGGAATGTCCCCCAAACTCAAAGAGTACCGAAGTATTATGAGATCGACATACGGGATCCCTATTCACTTACAATAAACCTTGAACCCGATACTTTACCCGAGATTTCAATTGTACTTTATCGATCCCGAGATTTTAGATTACATGTCTTGTTTTCCCGAAAGCATTGAAGTACACCTACAATGGTCACTTATCTTGAAGTGCATTGCACCACTAAACTTGAGCACCCCCGTCCTGCCCGTTTATTTATTTGTACTTGATTTACTTGCATATGTCTCGATTTGTTATTTGACCTATTAGTCGGCACCACTAAACTTGGATAACATTGTTGGTCTAATCCACCGACTTGGAGATCCCCCTCTTGGCCCGCCAGCTGCAGTTTGGATCCCGCTACCCGGTTATTACCGTGGTCTTGTCCCGATGCCGCAGATTGCTACTGTGGTTCCCGATGCCCGGCTCGCTACCATTGTTATGTATAGTATATGTATATGTATATGTATATGTATATGTAATTATAAGATTCACTGTTTCTCCTCACCTAGAGTAACTGAGATCAGTGCCTAGTTATTACTCTATCACTTTAGTGATAGAGGACTTAGCTTCGTGTGGTTGTCATCTTGCTTGTTTTCCGTTTCCTTGGTTACCGGTACATGTTTTACCTTGCATACTTGTATTTGAATAAATGTTTTATCTTTCATAGAAATTGTTATTTAAACAGGTTTAAATGCTTTTGAAGGTAAATTCATTTATTATCATATTGTCATTGTATTTTTTTACCATTTGCCAAACCCTCGTGTTTGACCCACTCTTTGGTACTCAGGTCCCGTTGTTGGTTATCCCGAGGAGGAGCACGAGGAGGCGGTCGGAGAACCGCAACAGTTAGTTGAGTGGCGTGCTGATGATGTCATTTAGACATTGGATCGCAAGAAAGAAAGATAACATTTTGAGAGAACTTTTAACCATTCTTTTGGGGATTGGTATTTTGAGATGTATTGGCCTTTGTTGGCCTCTGTTTTTGGAGAATGTAACTAAATGATCTTTTGTTTAAACTTTAACCTTACTTTTGGGTAACATGCTAATGATCATTGCTCATTCTGATATTTGATTATACATGTGATTTATCTGGTGATTAGAAGTGAATTATCATTTGATTTGCTACACGCTTCTGCAATTAATAGAAATGTTCATATATGGTTGTGATATCCTTACCGCGGACACTTGTGGGAAATTAAACAAATGTACATCATTAACCATTCTCACACCACAATATCATCATTACAATCATTAGTCCCGATCCCGGATTCCCGGTCCGGGGTCACGACATTATATTCTCCACTTTATGATCTAGTTAAGACTTATGCTCTACTTATACTTGACATATGGATGATGATACCTCATATCAGCTTTTGCTTATATCGATATTGCTTCCGCTATTTTTTATTTGCTTCCGCACTTAACTGTTGATTTAATATTGTCAAAAAAGTTTTATATTAGATCTCAGTGTGGGCCTATGATCTTGGAAGTTCCTCGTTAATTTAGAAAGTAGCGTGCCGAATCCGGATACCTCAGCGGTAAACTCGGGATCCGTAACTGGGGCGTTATAGTTTCACATAGTTGTTCCTAATTCGATTTCTAGAAAAACCATTACATGAGTGTTTCTTTGACAAATAACATGATGTTTGTGAAATCCAAAGAACGCCTAGATCATGGACTCATGATATGAGGCATGATAAAACTGAAATATGAATGAAACCCATATCATAGGAAAAAAAAATTAAATAAAGCCTTTGTACAACAAAAGGGAAAGGTGAACATGCCTTCTGTGATTGTTTTTTTAACTTCGTTGCCAAAGATCGTTTCTGTAGAACTGTAGAGAAAAAGATATATCTGTCTTTATAAAGAGAAGTTGGATGAAAGATTTTGGGGAAGGGAGGGAACGAGAGGAAGGAAAGAAGAAACAAAGGGAGGGAAACAAGGTACGTTTGGTGCCATCATTCCATTGCAATATCCATTTCGAGCCATCATTCCGTGGTATGGCTACTTGCGTTCCGCAAAAACTAAAAAGCCTGTTATCCAACATCCGTGGTATGGCTAATTGCGAGCCGTCTCTCGCAGGCTTCATACGAAAGCACCATTTTAGCTTATTCTTCTTTTAAAGTCCATATGTTCACCCAACATAAAATTCTTAACTTTCGGGCTTTAAAAAATCAAAAGCCCAAAAAGTTATTTTACTCAGTCAAACAAAACACGCCCTTAGTCATACTGACTCTGCGGCCGGTAGAACATTCCTGCAATTTCGTCCGATTGAAGGCCCTGGGACCTTGAAAGGATTGACTTAGTCATACATTGGTTTCACCGACTCCTGCAAAAGAAAGACCCAACAGACTAGTCTCATGCTCTATCTGATTGAAATCTGAATAACTAGAGATGGAATAGGTAGGAACACTGATGGATTGAATGGGCTAGGATGCTTCAAATCCAACAAGTCTCACCCCATGAGTTCAGGAGTGCACGAAGAAGCCCAGGTTGTGGCCTAGGATAACAGTATCACCCAGTGTCTGCCCACAGGGGAGGAGGGAGGAGAGGGCAAGTGGGGCCGATTTTTCCAACCTAACTTTTGAAAACATGTGGTTGGTATTTTCAGTTTTCTCTAGGCATTTTTTTATTTTGTATTCACATTTTCTCCATCCTCAACTTGTAAGAGTGAAAAAGAATAGAATAAGCAAAAAGCCTAGAGATAATGATGTCATTTGCTCGTATAGAAAAAGAAGCAATCCAGAGTGGACAACTAATGGTCCCTTATCTACACAGCAAGTAATCTTCAGCCTTTTTGCTTCTTCTCATTTCAAAGGTTTTTACCAAAAATCTCTAATGCAATTTGCCAACGAGGAAGAAAAACTCTCTCTAACCCATTTGCATCAGGAACCTCATACTCTTTATTTTTATTTCCTTCTTTATTTCTCATTTTATAAAAACAGTATGTTATATTTGATGTATGATGTTTCCTTAAACGTAGGCATATTTGATTGGTGATCACAACCATTAATCTTAAATCCTTTGATGCGGAAGGTGATGTTTCAAACCACATAGATATGGATAACACATCTTGTTTAATTTGAGTAATAACTTTCCCATTTCTACTATTGGAGGCATTTCCCCAAGTCTTTAAAAGCCGTGGTACTTTAATTAATTCAGTCTTTATTTTTCAAAACAAACACATGCCATCTTACTTCTTTGCCTCTGTTATGCATTAAATTCAAGAATGATTTTAGGCCTGTCGCAATAGTGATCATCCACGATGTTGTCTAGTTGGACTACATCAGGAATGTGGAAAATCCGTGTCTGGATAGTGTAATGGCTTGAAAGAACATTCTTATTGGAGTCATAATAAAATCTATCTCACTCATTGAACCCAGTCAGGATTTCCAAGAAGCTTAAATGAAATATGGAACTTGGCATTAAATTGTTTACAACTTGTAACCAATCAGAAAATATAAATAATTATTAGAATGGTTTCTAAATGACTCTCTTGAATTTCACAACCTATTAAATTATGTTAGACCACTAAAAAAAACAGGACTTTTAGTCTCGCTTGTGTCGCTTTTACAATAAAGTGACACAGTATGGTCTGATGTGTCACTTTAGAGGAGGAGTAAACGAGGATGAGGTTTGCTGTGTCACTTTTCTATAACGCGACACACACAAAACAAATCTATGTCTCGTTTTATTCTTAAAGTGACACTAGCGGAGCAAATTTTTAAAATAATCCAAACTAAATATTGAGGATGGTTTTCCCCACTAAACAAAAGTGACACAAGAAGTTTGGTTGTTCTTTGATATGCGTTGAAGAAAGTTCTCAACAATAATTAATGATGCTTAAGATGCACGCCGGGGAAATATGTTTTAATCTAATTCTTATTGTGTGATGATTAACCTACTTCTCCAAAACTAAAAACTCCAACCATCCTGTCACTGAGTCCCAACCCACATGTAATTAACTAGGTGATTAAGGCCCTCACCAAAACAAAACAAAACCTGCCAAAAGCCTTTCTTAAAAAACATAAAAGAAAAGAAAAACCGTGCTCCCGCCCCTTTTCTCCTATCGCCCTGTACCCTCATCGCCTCCCCTACGTTCTAGGGTCGCCCTCCGACTGCTTCTTCTTCTCTTCTTATATGGTCCGGACTTCTTCTTATCTTTCCGTTATGCGTTTCTTCTCTGCTCTGCAGCTTCTCCCTCTCAGTTCCTAAGTCAAGATATAGCTCACAAGCACCAGGTCTCTCTCTCTCTCACCATATCTTTCTCTCTGTATGCATAGTAGATATTAAGAGTACTATGCATATCTCTCTTTGTATACATTTAGTCTTTCCGTTTTGATGTTGGGGGGTTTGTTGCTATTTTGGTTTGGGGGGTTTTGGGATTTTAATCGGACTATAGGGCTTTTGGGGTTGGAATTTTTAGCGTTTTGGTTGCAGGTTTTGGGGGATTTTTAGGGCTCTTCTCTTGGAGTTTTTTATTTTGATCTTTGTGGACTTTTTTTATAGAAGAAACTTGGGGATTCAAGGGGTATTATATCCAGGATTTTGATTTTAGGTTTTAGGGCATTTGATGGAAACTTCTGTTAGGGCTCTAATTTTGGGCTTTGAGGGATTTTATATGTGGAGATTTTTATTCTGGGTTTTGTTCAATCTGATTTGGGGTTTTTGCAGTTTACAAAATTTTAGGTAAGTTTTATAGATTTCTTATGGTTTGTTTAGTACTATAATTGCTTCATGCAGTTGCTCAAAACTTGTACTTTGATTTCCTATATTGGGCATATAGAATTTTAAATCATGTCATTTAGGTTACAATTTTGAAGCAGATTGTGGTCAGGTTTTTATATGTTTATATATATTTATCACTCTTCTGTGTAACTATTACTTATAAGTTTTGTATTTGTAATAATGGGACTTCAATAGGAAAATGGACGAGATATCGGGCAAAGTAAGCAACGGTGCTGATATGTTCATAAAGAAGAGCATTTGCACCCCCAACCGTTCATAGACATATTCATAGAATATTTTTTTTCTCAAATCCACATGTGGCAGACAACACTTTGGTTGGGGTTCTTTGTATGCTTACTTAGAGAGAAAAAAATGGAAAAGAGATGGGTCTTTCAGATGGGTCTACTTGGAGTTCTCTGTATCCAACTTTCATCCGTCTATGTCAAGGAGTGTTGAGTGTCAAGGCTTAGAAATCCCGTGGCTTTGAGGCATTTCCTAATTCCCCTTTTGTTCTCTTTGGCATGGTCAAAGGGATGTCAAGGACCTCCAGAAAAAATTAAATCAATGTTAACCCAAAAATTTATCTGTTTTCTTGTGTGATGGCATTTTTTTTAGTGTTCAAACAACCATTGCGGTAAAGTTTGCAAGGTTATGGAGACCACTTGTTCAAATTTAGCATAGATTGATAGAATAACACATTCAATTTATAAATATTAAGCTTGAAGTACCCAATGGGCAATCATTTTTCTAATTATCAATTAGTAGTTGTTCCAAGAAGTATTATGTAAAAATCGAGGCATTCTCAAGGTGATGAAAGAATATTATTATATACCCATTTACTGGTAATGAATTTAGTCCTATTGGAACCACAAGTTATTGGTTCAAATCAGCCAGATTTTCATAAAGAACCATTGACCAACCACTCTTTCTGCATTTTTTTATCAATAATTTGCATGTAGTAGTTGCATATTAGTTCTTTTATAGTGTCTTTTGCTTTTGTTAATGTTGGCTAAAGGAATTGTATTAAGCAACATGAGCCTAAATGGAGTACCATTTAAAGTGGATGCTTAAACTTAATAGGCAGCATCAGTTATATGCCACCAGATTTTTTGTATTTACTTTTGTTGCACTCTAGCAAGTGTGATTCATTCAAGACAAGAGCATCGAAGGTGAAGGAGGGCTTGGATAAGGGTGTCCCTGATATTACTGTGACAACCAATAGTTGTATGCTTGTTTTGGTTATCATTTTCAGATCTGGGGTATGTATTAGTGAGGTGGAGTGTTTTGCTTTCAGTTATTGTTGAAAGTTGTTCAAATGATTGTCCATTATGTTAGTATTATTTTATAAATGAATGTTTAGCTTCCAAGTGAAAATCCTTTTGGTAATATTGCTTGTTAAATAAGCAGACTAATACTTAAAAAAAGTTAAAAGAATTGTCATTTGGTATGAAACAGCAAGGGGCCTAAAATTTTGAAAAGCGGTGTGTAGAAGTATCATATTGTAACCTAATGTGATGGCTCCCTTGATCTCTATGTCTATCTATATTTCTACCCTTAATATAATTTTGAAAAGTAGTGTGCAGAAGTTTCATATTTGCTCTGATTACATTTTATTTGTCAGTCTTTTTAGCTCTTTCTTAGTTGTTGGTGTCTCTTTGTAATTTTTTTTTTAACATTTTCACATTTACTTATTTGCCTTTTCTAACTAGTTTTTGTAGGTATTAAAGAGTAACCTGTAAGGGGCCGGGCCAAGAGATTTTCAAACAGAGAGCTTACAACAACAACAATTTTGGCATTGCTTGTCCAGGTAAGTGGAAATTATTTTGAAGGTCTTCACATGTAGGAACATAAGACAAACTTAGGCCGGCTGCTGTGGAATTAAAAGCTATTTGTTGCTTTTTAGAATACAACAATGTATGTCACATGGAGCTTAGCGATTTTCAAATAAAAGAGGAATTTTTAACACAATGTACGATGCTATCTTAGTAGTTTAGTTTTTTTAGACTGTGTATGATACAACAATGTATGATCTTGGCTCCTATCTAATGAGCCATACTAGTTTTCATATTTAACAATACATGAGGGTATTCTTATCTACAAATTTTAAAAAGTGATGTTCACATTCTAGAAATTATATTAAAATGGTGTCAACTATGCTTCTATAAGTTAATGTACCAAAGTTTTTCGTTTTACAAGACGATGTTTGCTAAATACAGGCTGATTGGCAGAGCTACGTCCAAATTGCTTTGGCTTGCTCGCAGTAGAAAAAAAGATGACCTGAGGAGTCTTTTGAAATGATTTTGTAGGAGAAATTGAGCAGGCTAATTGGTCTAAAATCTGCAAAAGTTGTTGGGGATTTAGATTTAGGAATAAGAGCTAGAAAATAAGCATTAGAAGCTTTGAGGATTCTTTTTGAGTGGAAGAAATGTTGAACTACTTGAATAACAGAGCTACCTATTGTGCTCCATGTTGAAGTGTAGAACACTCCATTGAAGCCATCAGGCCCATGGGAGCTATTGTGCTTCAAGTTGAAAACTGCTTGTTTGATTTCTTCTGCTGAAGGCATACAAGAAAGGGATTCATTATCTGAGAATGAGACCTTGGGGCAGATATTGTTGGTTAAACTCTCCTTCTTACTTGATTATATTATTGATACATAGTCAAATTGTTATTATTTTGTAGGTGAATGAAGAACTTAATTAAACGGAGATGTAATGCCTTTTGCTAAGTGGATCTTCTAATTAGGTTAAGTTAATTTTGGTTAGTTAGGGATTTCCGGAAATTGTTTACAATGTAGCTTGCCTTTTTTTGGATGCTTTTGTGAAGGTTTTGGATTATGTCGTGACGCTTTGGTTACGAATTCGAAGGTTAATGTAAATAATTTGGATTATGGATGGATTCAAATTGGCTATGTTTTGAATAGTTTGTTTGATTTAGTGCGTGGACGAGCAAGTACGTTCCTTAATGTGAATGGTGATTAATTTCCAATTAATGAAATGGTTCTTATTGAATGTTGCTATCTATATCTTTTTGCATCTTTTGTAAGGCAGGTTTAGTGATTTGAAAGTGTATCCATACTATAGCATGTTATTAGTAATGTATATATTGCATTTTTATTTTAAAAGAAAATGGATGGTATCTCGCTTCTATGGAAACTGTCACAACTGATGACTACTTGTGTCACTTTTGGTCCGAAAACAACATATTGATCACTGCTTTTGAAAAGCGAGACAACAAAGTTATCTTTCTTATGACGCTTTTAAGTTATTTCAGTGTCACTTTTGGGTTTAAAGTGATACAAGTAACCATTTTTTTGTGTCACTTTGATAACAGAAACTGACACAACAAATGTATTTCTTGAGACGCTTTTACGAACTTTTAGTGACGTCGGCAGATAAGACGCTTGCATAGTAATCAGAAAAGCGACACAAACCACTTTTTAAGACACTTTAAAAGTGACTCATTAAGACAATTTTTTTGTAGTGTCGATTAATTTAAATCACAATTAAATCTCAACCCATTAAATTATGTTAAAATACTTTAAATCACTATTAAATCTCAACCCATATAATTTTACTCAATGTCACAATTATATCTTAACCTATCAAATTAAATCATAACACTATATTATGTCTGTAGTATATAGATGTGTGTATATTTTAACATTTTATAAGTTAATTTCAACCCTAATAGAGTCATACATCCATATTGTCTATTCTTGATAGGCACATTGTTAAATCAAGAATGGAAAGACTATTCAAAAGAAAGTCAAAGGATGACAATCTGCTCCCTCCCTACCTTATAATATGATAAAGACAATCATGTGCAATCCAACTCAAAGATAAGTCATGTAGAGATTAACTTCATAGGTCTTCCAGCAGATCCAGGATTACGTATTCGAATTTTAGACTACCATCCTAATGATTAGGATCTTGTCCGAAGTGCATATCTACAAAAGGGTCCTCGTAAATCTCGTAACCATAACATTCTGAAAAAGAGATTTAGAAAAGTGTTGGAGAGATTTAATCCTACTTGGTTTAATGAATATGGTAGTTGGTTGGAGTATAATATAGCAAATGATGCTACATATTATTCACATTGTTATCTTTTTATATAAGAAAATGGAGAGCAAGGGGGTGGTGATTCTTTTGTAATTGAAGGGTTTACAAATTTTAAAAGGAAAGAAAGACATCAAATTAATTTTGGAGGGCCTAACAATGGTCACAACCAAGCCAACGGGAAGTGTCAAGATTCATTAAATCAAAAGAAACAGATTTAGACAATTTTTTTAAGCAATTAGACCAAACTCAATTAGAATACAAAGCTCATCTAAATGTATACATTGATTGTATTCAGCTTCTTTTATGTCAAGGATTAGCTTTTAGTGGTCATGATGAATTTAGAGACACGAAGAATTTTTGATATACTTCACAGCTTAATTGTCATTAGAGCAAAAAAATAAAAATAGTGCAGGTGAAGAAGAAGAAGAAGAAAAAATGTGTGTGCGTATGGAAATTCTATTTCAACAACCAGAGACCCCGGGCTTTACACTAAGCTTCTTGTCTGTCCGTTTCTCGGACTGCCAGTACCCCTGTTATAAAGATATTACAGACGATGATAGTTCTCCTAAGAGAGGGAAGAGAAGCCAACCGAGGTATTACTCGTTTCTTATCTCCCTTCTCTCGATGAGATTTTCTATGTGATTCTCCGTCTCTCCCTTGTTGTCCCTTCCTTGGGATCAATGTTCCCTTTTTTATAGGCCTTCTTACACGTGTGAACTTGGGCTTGCTTTCGTCTCTCTTAACTCTGTCCATCTACTTTCTTCAATTCGTGGCGGAGGCTAGCACCTTTTGGGGGTTGGGTTCGTAGAGGCTTGGAGACCTACTAAATCCCTTCGTTCCTCCTTTGGGCTTTAGCAAGGTTCCCCATGGTCCGGGTCCAGTGATGGGCCTATGTCTATTTGATGTGTCTACATATTGCCTCCCCTAAAGTCACCGCGAAGGATAAAACTCTCTGCAAAGGCTTTGTGATTACTTAAGGTTTTGTGATCATGTCACTAATTTGACATTTGATTTTGACTTTCCCCAATTCTCTGCTTTGATGATCATCGTACCCATGGATGCTGACGTCGATTTCTTTTAATAATTTCGGGGTCAGGCCTATGTGGTTCATTGTTTGGATTGGAAGTATATTCATAGCCGACCCTGGGTCAATCTGTATCCCGAATACCCTAACGTCTTGTATATAGCCTGTATAATAGAGGGGCATGCAGTGTTTGCTCTCCCCCAATATCTTATTGTCTTGGTCGAAAGTAATGGGGATGCTTCTTGTTCGGACAGTGTCTCCAACAGGGCCTTCTTGATGTTCCCATCCATCCTAATAAGGTCCAGCAGCAACACCTTCATCGGGACCCATGACAAATTATCAACAATGTTGTAGCGGAAGCTTTCCTCTTGCAAAGTGGCCGTTTCATCATTGATTGGAGGCCGACCCGCCTATTCGACGGGATTCTTGGAGTAGTCCTCAGCAAAATCTTTTCCCGAACGAGGATGGAGGACTTCCACATGTGGGATGACATCTGGTTCTGTCGCCCTGGTGTTAGTGGTGTGGCAATGATTATGTGCATCGAGCTGGCTATGTTCGCATCCACTTCGAATATTTGTGCGAACGAGATGGGTTTCACAATTACGAAGTATTTTTGAAACTCAGTTCTCAAGTTTCACATGCAAATATCAAAGATTGTCTTCTGGTTCATTTCCTGGCATTACATAGAGAGGTTTCTCTATCGGTTAAGATATGCTCCCACTAACTCATCTTTTCCTCGATGGGTTTCCAATAGTACTTTGGAGGTTACGGGTAGTGCTTTTGCCTAAAATTGTATCGTGAATATCTCTTGGACGTCTTGGAAGGTCCGGATGGATCGCTCGGGTAACCCTTCAAACCATTTGAATGTGTTTCCTACCAATGTGTTGGCGAATAACATTATCCGTTGTCTGTCATTTTCGAGTAGCCCTCAGTCCTCATAGAGAAGTGCCATAAATGTTGTAAAGCTGGACTAGTCCCATCAAAACTAGGTATGTATTGTAAGACCCCGACCCCTAACTCTCGTGTTAAGTGTTGTTTTAGTTGTGGGTTAGTTTTTTAAGTGAGATTAGAGGTGGTTTGGCTTCGTTTGTGAGTTTGATTAAATTTTTCATAACTTTGGGCAATTTTGAGAGTAGTTGGGCTTATCTTGACCCAGCGGGTGGCCCGTGTGACGAGTGTCTTATCTTTTATTTCGAAAAATTCCAATTTTACTCCTCTCGATTTGTTTTATTAACCACAACAATTTTTATGCTCCTTCTGTCTGAATTTGAAACCCAGAAATCACGGTTTTCGAGAAAAATGGTAAAATCAAATTTTTACACCAAATCTGTGCATGAATTTTGATATTCGCAAATCATGAGGAAAATATACTTTTTGAAACCTAGATTTTTCGACGATCAACTTTCTCTTCTTCGTCGATCTCGTCCAGGACCTGCAAGGTGGTGTTTTAGCCACTTGCAGTTTTGGGGCTAGTGGGGCCCACAGCCCACTTAAACTCAACTTAAAAGCCCACGTTAGGTTCTCTTTCAATTCATTTCGGTTCCTGATTTTGAACTAAAGAAGTGCTTTCTCTTCTTCTTCCTCTTCCAGCTCTTTCTTGCTCTTACATGTTCCCCCCAAGCTAACTAAAATTCGAAGCTGATCTCACCACTCTCTTCCTCATCACCAAAGCTTCCATTAGATATTTTTTGTAAAGATTTCAACCAGAATCTCTTCTCTTTTGAAGCATTTTTTCTTGGATAAAGCTTTTCCAGGTAAGGATTTAACCCCATCTCTTAGATTTGGGTTTTTTGGACCCTTAGGTGCTTCTTTTTGTTGCATGCAAACACTTTTGAAAAGATTTATTCTCTCCCTTGTTTTGGGGGCATTTTGTATAGGATTTTCTTAGGGCCTTTGTGGAAAGATGTTTCCAGCAGTTTGGTGGTGCTTAGGAGAGAGTTTTGAGACCAATTGGAAATCAGGCAAGTGAATAAACTGATATTAGAATGCATGTAATTAAACTTGTGTTTCTCTTTCGAAGTTTGATGTGGAATTTCTATTTCATTGATTCATTTCCTTTGGTTATGCAAGGCGGATTTCCTAAGGATTTTTATGTTCAGATTATGTATTTAGATTCTTGTAATGTTTTAAATGTTCAGTTGGGTTCAAATTTCTGCAATGTTTTAAAGATTCAGATTATGTTCGGATTTCTGCAATTTTAGCGTTAAGCTGCGTTCAAAATTTCTGCAAAGTTTTTTGATAGATCCCAGTCAAAGCTTCAGAAATAGGGGTAAATTGCTCTCTTCGGGTGAGAACAAACCACAAGGTTTGGGGTAATTTTTTCTTTGTTCTTTTTTATTCATTGAAAGAGTTTAAATACATATATATTCTAACAACTCTTCCTAAATTTAGGACCACAACCAACGTGCATAACAGAAACTACATCATGTAAGCAGAAATAACAAACTTGCAGAAGAATAGGACTCTAACTGAAAACAAGACTCTAACAACAAATGGTCTTTTTCTCTAAACGTTGCAGCCCAGGACTCAGTCCAAGTACTTCTGATTTGGCCGAGAAACATGCTGAGATCTTCGTGGTCTATCAATACCCCCCACTTCCACCGGAACCTTGTCCCCAAGGTTCAAATCAGGGAACTTATCTTGCAACTCTGCCGCATTCTCCCAAGTGGCATCTTCAATGGGAAAGCGTTTCCATTTGACCAAACGTTCTTCAAAAAATTTCCCCCCCTTTTTAATCCAGCGAGTATCTATGATTCCCTCAGGTTCTAGGATGATGGCACCATCCTTGTGGAGAGGTGGCAAATTTGGACAAGTTGCACTTGAATCACCAACCTTCTTTTTCAACAAAGAAACATGGAAAACCGGATGGATGCAAGAACCTGCAGGAAGTTGGAGTTGGTACGCTACTTTGCCAATGCATTTCTCAATTGCAATAGGCCCATAAAACCTGTTAGCCAGTTTCTGAGATGCTCGTTTGAACACTGTTTGCTGGTGATAAGGTTCCAGTTTAAGGAAAACAAGCTCGCCTTCAGTGAATTCGATGTCACGCCTTTTGGAATCTGCGATTTGCTTCATCCGGTTGGAAGCTGCATGTAAGTTAAGCTTGAGTTGATTGAGAAGATCATTGCGTAAGGCCAAGTTCTGGTCGACCTCATTAACAGGAGAAAAGCCCAACTGATAGTGAGGAATCATGGGTGGAAGGCGACCATACAGAGCCTGAAAAGGTGACATTCCGGTCAAAGCATGGTAGGTTGTATTATACCAAATTTCTGCCCAAGGAAGAAGTGAACACCATTTCCGTGGTTGCTGGTGAACAAAACAGCGCAGATATTGCTCGACACATCGATTGACCACCTCGGACTGACCATCAGTTTGTGGATGGTATGCTGAGCTTATCTTCAATTTTGTGCCGGATAATTTAAAGAATTCACGCCAAAAGTTGCTTATGAAAATTGGATCACAGTCACTGATGATTGATCTGGGCATGCCGTGTAACTTTGCGACACCATTGACAAATTTTTCGGCTACCACCTTGGCAGAAAAAGGGTGAGTTAAGGCTAAGAAGTGAGCTGATTTGCTAAGGCGATCGACGACCACAAAGATTTTGTTCTTGCCTATGGATGGAGGCAGTCCTTTGATGAAATCCATGGTGATGTCGTCCCATACTTGACTAGGAACGGGCAACGGCTGTAGAAGACCAGCAGGGGACAATGTTGACGCCTTAGCTCGTTGACAAACATCATAAGAGGAGACGTATTCAGTCACCAATCGATACATTGATGGCCAATAAAACTGTCGGGCGATACGTTTATATGTGCGCAGCACTCCGAAGTGGCCACCAAGAGGAGAGTCCTGGAACTCATGGAGCAATTGTCCAGGAATTTGGGACTTGGGAGGCACCACCACCCGATTCTTGTATAAGATCTGCCCATTACGCTTTGTGTAGGGTAGGCCTGGTGTTGTAGCAACCATCTTGCCAATTCGTTCCATGTAAGCATCTCCTTCAGCTGCTTGTTTAATTTCCTCCCAGATTTGGGTCTGCGAAACAAATAAAGCGTTAAGAGTTAGGGAACCTGTCATGCGGGAAAGGGCATCAGCTGCTGAATTTTCTCTTCTAGGCTTATAAAGTATCTCATAATCATATCCAAGAAGCTTCGCAACCCATTTTTGTTGCTCCGGTGTGACCACACGCTGCTCGAGTAAGTACTTGAGGCTCCGTTGGTCAGTTTGGATGTAGAATTTCCGCCCAAGGAGATAAGGTCGCCAAGTTCGTATTGCGTGAATGATTGCAAGCATCTCCTTGGTGTATGTGGACCATGATAATTTGGATACTCCTAAGGCTTGACTCATAAAGGCAATGGGCTTTTCTTGCTGGGTGAGCACAACTCCAATCCCTTCCCCAGAAGCATCCGATTCGATAGTGAATGGCTGCTGAAAATTTGGCATGGCAAGGGTGGGTGTGGTAGTCATAGCTTGCTTAAGGAGCTTGAAGGAGGTCTCAACTTCTTCCGACCACCCAAATTGTCCTTTCTTCAAGAGATTAGTGAGCGGTCGAGCCAAGATTCCATAGTTGCATACAAACTTCCGATAATAACCTGTAAGACCTAAGAACCCACGTAATTCTGAAACATTAGTAGGCTGAGGCCAATCAAGCATGGCTTTTATTTTATGTTGGTCCACTTTGACCCCTTGAGCAGTGACAATGTGTCCCAAGTATTCCAATTCTTGCTGTCCAAATGCACATTTTTTGAGTTTTAAAAAGAATATGTGATGCCTCAAAATTTCAAAAGCTTGCTTAACATGTTCAAGATGTATGTTCCAATTGGGGCTATAAATTAAAATATCATCAAAGAATACTAGAATGAAGTTACGGAGGTGAGGACGAAATATGGAATTCATGATGGCCTGAAAAGTGGATGGGGCATTACAAAGACCAAATGGCATAACAAGGTATTCATAATGACATTTTGTGAGTACGAAAGGCAGTTTTATGAATATCAGTTGGGTTCACTCGTACCTGATGATAGCCAGCCCGTAGATAGAGTTTGGTAAAATAAGATGCCCCATGAAGTTCATCGAGCATATCATCGACAATGGGAATGGGAAATCGATCTTTAATGGTAACGGCATTAAGGGCTCGATAGTCGGTACAAAAACTCCATGTATCATCTTTTTTCTTAACAAGCAAAACTGGAGATGAAAAAGGACTGGTACTTGGTCAAATGAGCCCCAATTTTAACATGTCAATAACTTCTTTTTCAATTTCAGCTTTTTGAAAATAGGCATACCTATAAGGTCGTAGGTTGATTGGCTCTGTTATGTTTTTTAGGGGAATACAATGGTCAATCTCGCGGGCTGGTGGTAATTGTTGAGGTTCCTCAAAGATGTAAGCAAAGGCCTAAATTAATACTTGCATGTCTAGCTGAATGGTCTGCTGTGGCTCCTCTAGTAGTTGCAGGTAAATTGCAAAAATGTGGCTGTTGTGCCTCATATCCTTCGAGATTGCTTCCAGGGATGCTTGTTGTAGGATTTGAGTGCTGGTTCCTCATAATAATCAAGGTATGTTGGCCCATTGGAACTCCATTGTCATCTTCTTCTAATCGCAAACAACCGATCCTAGTTGCTCCAACCATTGAACACCCAATACCAAGTCTAAACCAATAAGTGGTAAAGAGTAAAAATTAATGGAAAAAGGAATACCCTGTAGAATTATGTGGATGCTGTCGAATCGCCCTTGGCATTTTAATGGTTGTCTGTCTGCAACTCATACAGTGAAAGGTTCAGTGGGCACCAGGGGTAGACGCAGCAAAGCGGCCACCTTGTCACTGATGAAATTATGCGTAGAGCCGCTGTCAATGAGTACCACAACTTCATAATTCCCAATCTCGGTTGTAACACGCATGGTCTTCGCAACTGTCCACCCAGTTAAAGCGTGCAATGAAATTTCGGGATCAGAAGGAAGGTCGGTGTTGGTCTCATTATTGTCTCCTTCAGATTCACCGTCAATGTTACCTTCCAATAGAAGAAGTTGAGGGCTTTAGCATTTATGACCAAAAGAGAATTTGTCATCACAGTTGAAACAAAGTCCCTGTGCACGTCGTCTTTGCATCTCATCCCAAGATAGTCTCTTGACAGGTGAAGCTTTTGTTGTTGTTGGTAGAGCCAGAGGGGTGCGAGTAGGTAGTAGTGGGCGTGAGACCTTCCTTTGTCGTTGTAGTTGTCCGTCCTTCATGCGAGCCAAGCTTATCGCATCTTTCAAAGTTTTACGTTTGAACATACGAATCGCTTAAGAAATTTCTTACCGCAACCCACCCATGAAAGATCCTACGAGCGCCTTCTGTGACCAACCATGAACTCGATTACCCAGCCTCTCGAACTCTTTTTGGTAATCATGAAGGTATCCGACCTGTCGAACTTTGGATAGAGCTTCATCAAAATCTTCACACTCTATTGGCCCAAAACGAGCCCACAGTTCCTCCTCAAATAATTCCCAAGTCACCAAGCGGCCTTCCTCCTAGTAAGCATGACGCAACCATTGCCACCATTGATTAGCTTCTCCTTTAAGAGGAAAGATGCTAGAGAGGCCTTTTGGTTGTTTGTCGTGCCTTGAAATTCGAAGAATTGAGCTACTCGATTGAACCATTCTGTCGGATCCTCTCCGGAGTATTTTGGAAATTCCAACTTTGCCATTTTTGAAGAAAGAATTTGTTTGCGACCATCGTTCTCCTTTTGATGTGGCCGGAAGAATACTTCTCGCCCATTGTTGTTGTTGTTGGAGCTTTCCTTAATTGAAAGCATAACTTGATGGTTTCCTCAAGTCGTTGCATTCCAACTTGAACTCCACCGAGTCCAGCCTCCAAGGCCTCGATCCTCTCTTTGTTGGTCGCCATTGTAACAAAGCTCTGATACCAATGATAGGTCTGTAAGACCCCGACTCGAGTGAAACTGATTAGTATTAATTAAGTTGTGCGTTAGCCTTAAGCATGATTAGTAGTCTTTGACTAAGTTGGGTTTGGAATAGCTTTTGATATAGTTTTGGGAAATTTTGATTGCTTTGTGATTAGTGGAGCCCTTTGGGGGTTCCTTCTTTATGACATTACATGTGCTTGAGGATTTATTGGAGATTTTGCATTCATTGTTTTAATCCCGTTTTATTTGTATTGTTACTCTCTACAACTTTCATGTTGATCCCGTCCCCGTTCGAGACCCCGAAAACCGATTTCATAGCATTAAGGGCAAAACAATCATTGTGCACTAAATCTGTACCCAAAACTTGATATTCCCGAAACCCGCGAAACATATACTTTTTGGAAACTAGATATTTCGGCGATCATTTCTTCCTACTTCGTCGAATTCATCCGAGATCCCGAAAGACATGATTTCAGCCCAAAGAATGTCTTAAGTAGTGGGACCCATTCCCTTATGCTTATATAAGGAGAACCCATCTTCTTTATTTCCCTTTTTCCAGCACAAAAGGCAGCCTAGGGTTTCTTGCAACCTTTCTCTTCTTCTTCTTGCCCTCTCCATCTCAATCTCCTACTAATCTTGCACCAACATCAAAATGGAGGTCATCATTCTCTTCCTCATCACCATAGCTCTCTTTTGATACCATTTGTGAAGAAAACCTCCCATTCCAAGACCTTCTTTGAGCTCACCTTGCCCATTTGGAGAACCTACAAGTAAGCAACCTTCCCCATCTCTTAGATTTGTGCTTCTTTGATCTTGAAGAGATCCCATTTTCATTATTGTAAGGTTTCCCTTTCTATTTCATTGTTTGACCATTTTAGGGTTTGTTTTTGGGGATTTTGTTCATAGCTTGGATCTTTGGCTTGGAAGAGTATTAGAGCTTGATTTCCTTGATTAGAAGACCCAAGGCAAGTGGACGATTCGACTTTTATAAGCTTTCAATGATTTTGGTATTTCCACTCATGCCTATTTATTGAATTGGTTTGAAATAAATGTCCATGATAGAGCTTTGGTAATGCATTTATGTCTTATAAGTGTATTGGTGAATGACATTTAATTTCTTCTTGTTTGTACCAAATGTACTCTATTGTGAAATGATTTCTTTCTTTCTTGGTATTGAATGGGATGTTGATGGAGGAGGTGATGGTATGAACACATATTAGGGTTTTGGAGAAGTGTAGATAGATGCATTGGAGGAGCTCTTAGCTCAGTTTTATTGCAGGGATTTAATGGAAGTGAGGAGAGTGGTGTTGAGGAGGAAAAAGGGCTCAAATCTGAATACAGTGGGTGTTTCCCCGCACCTGGCGGTCAGCCAGCGGTCACCTGTCGGCTAGCTGTCTGGTGCTTGGCGGCTAACCGCCATCTAGCCGAACAATCGCGGTTACTTTTCCAGAGAGCAACATTTTCCCCCTGAAAGCACGGTCAGCCTCACGGTTAGCCAGTGGCTAACCGCCTATCCCATCGACGGCTAACCGCCAGCCAACCGATCCATTTCGGTTACTTCTCCAGAGAGCAACATTTTCCCACCTAAGAAGCACGATCAGCCTCACGGTTAGCAAGTGGCTAACCGCCGAACCCATCGGTGGCTAACCGCCAGCCAACCGAACCACTTCGATTACATTTCCAGTAACCTGTCGTTCTGTCAGGCCAACCGCAGTCAGCCGCGCGGTCAACCAGCGGCTAACCGCCTAACTGAATGGCGGCTCACCGTCATCTGACCGCTAGGTAACCGAAATTACCCGGACAATCATTCCAGAGAGCTCCTTGCTTGAGCGAACTCTCCGGTTCGCTCGACCGATGAGCTTTGTTGGTCAAAGGAGATTCACTAGGCAATGTATGAGGTCATTCGAGAAAGAAACCATATCACGAAGATGTCAATCGAAGTTTTGAAAATTCAAAGTATATAAGGAGTCCGGAATGTCCCCAAACTCAAAGAGTACCAAATAATTATTAGATCGACATACGGGATCCCTATTCACTTCAAATAAACCTTGAACCCGATACTTTACCCGAGATTTCAATTGTTTATTGTACTTTATCGATCCCGAGATGTATACTACATGCCTTATTTTCTCGAAAGCATTGAAGTACACTTACAATGGTTACTTGTCTTGAAGTGCATTGCACCACATGAAACGACAATGTGCCCTTGAGCACCCCCGTCCTGCCCGTTTATTTATTTGTACTTGATTTACTTGCACATGTCTTGATTTGTTATTTGACCTATTAGTCGGCCCCAGTGGATGAGGGCTCCTCCAATCCACAACCCCGTAAATGGAGTGCATCCACTCCTTCCCGCGAACAACCCAATGCGGAGTGGGCCACTCGACCCATAGAAAGACAAACTGCATTTGACTTGCAATTTTTCGAAGTCGACCAAACCACACATTGGGCAGTTGAACAATTATGTCTACGTCAATTGACAACTTTGTGTGGACCTTTTCCCCCGGCGTACCCGCATTTGGTACACCTTTTTTTATCAAAACTTGGAGCTAACGGGGAGATATGGTGATGTCTTGTGCTCCACTATTGCTGGGCATGACGTTTCTTTGACTAAGGAGGATATTGCCCATGCCCTTGGCTGTCACCCAAATGCAGGTCCGTTCCCAAATTTTCCAAACACCCCCACTGTGACTAGTATTACCAATGAGATGTGTGGGGGTCGGTTTAGGAAAGATAACTACATGAGCACTCGTTGTAGTTACCTGCCTCAAAGGATGTGGCTAATAGATCAAGTGCTGTGTGTAAATGTATTTCCCACGCATCACAAAGATGAATGGAGAGGGGACTACCTTGTGGCTTTGTAGGCTATCCATGCCGGCTACGCGGTATCTCTTCCGCGGATGATTTTTCAGGAAATGTGCAAAGTCTATCGGCTCTTTAAAGAGTCTAAAAAGGATCCGGACAGGAAGATACCTTTGCCTTTTCCTCATTTGCTCTCATTGTTATTTCTCCATCGTTTGGGTCCAACGGATGTCCCTTATCCCATTCCAACTGATGAGGAATCTATCCCGTGCTCAGACATCTACGGTGAAGTGCGTTGGACATAGAGTGTCCAAGCCATTCTTCGTAATTTACAGCATGCTAATCCTGTTATGATGCCGGGAGTAGATGCACCTGTGGTTGAGCCACCGGTGCCCCCTCGAGCCCCTCCAGTCGTTAACCCTCCTGCGGAGCATGTTGAGCCATTTTCAATGTCCTATGCCCAATGCAAGGCTATCATACAAGGTCAGCAGAGCCTACAGTCCCGTCAGGTGGCTTTTGAGTCCCGCATTGAGGACTTTGCCACTCGTACTACAAACTCTCTCTTTGAAATGAGATCCCTACTGAGAGGTCTGCATGGCCTTTCCCCTCCACATAGAGATGAGCACATGCATGATGATAATTTACCCTCTTAAATTTTGTTTCTTTCTCTATTTGTGCCTCCAGATTGTCACTCACCTTTTACAGGTTCTTTAGTGTAAGTTGGGGGGTCTACCCCACTTTTCTTTTCTCTGCATTTTCTGTTTCGCAGTGCTTAGGTGATATCCCTCCTTTTCCTTTCCTTGTCCTTTATCTTTTATTTTGCAGTTTAACATTGTGGACACTGTTAAATTAAGTTGGGGGGTGGGGTAGTAACCTTTGGAGTAGTCTAGGGGTAGTCTTTAGCAGTTTTTATTTCTTTTTGCTTGGAGTCTTTTCCTTTAGTTTTAATTTAATTTAAATTTTTTTTTTGCTATTTTTATTTGTCTTTCGGGAGATTTCTAACCTGGTTTTTATGAAACGAAGATACCCTAATTTTTGGAACTCTTTGTGGTTCACTATCTTGTTTTAGGAAAGAGTTTTTGAGAAACTGTTGAATTATTGATCTCTCACTTAACATGTATTATATAGAAAATTTGAAACGTGGAACTATGATTTCCATACTAGTGAAAACTTCAGAACAATTATGATGGAAAGCTGACCCTCAGTCATACTTAAGTCCGGCATATGGAAAGGGCTACCTATTGTTAGGGACCGTAAAAAAAAAAAAAAAGTTCTGTAACTAGTTTGGGTTTGTAGCATTTTTAAGCCGAGCCAGTAAGCCCATAGGGGTATTGCCATACCTAGTGCCCTAAAGAAATCTATTTTGGGTGTTATTGGCTGAATGCTCGTTACATGGGTTAATTAGAAAGCTTAAGGGACCTGGGCATTGTACAGTCATTTCTTTTTGGTAAAAAATAAAAAAATAAAAAAAATCATGAAAATAGTGTTGTTACGTCCTTTGAAAAACAATAGTGTGCAAGCCACCACAAATGCCTTGAGTGGAATCATGTTAACTTTATTGAGGTTCAGTGGCCCAGCATTTTGAAAGAAAAAGATGTGTTTTCACGGAAATTTTAGTGGTTCGTTTTATGCTCTACTGTGTCTATATATATACGCAATTTCCACCGTGCACGATCAATTTTTCCAGTATGATTTTGAGGATTTCTGACCAAAAGATAGGATTTGTGAGCCACATTTGAGATGTGTATTGAAAACCCAGTAATTCGGAATATCCGGTGTTCATAGATACCTTTGTGGAAAATACTCCCTGTTTTTCATTTATATTTTAGGAAATTTATGGGTAGATTCACTGCAAAGCCTCACGAGACTATAACTCGTCCTTTAGGGGGAACCTAGAGGTTTAAAGGCTTGTTGCACATGCTAAGTGCAACTGTGCTCCCTACGAAAGTGGCCATAGTGAGTCTTTTTTTTTTTTTTTAGCTTTGCTTGAGGTCTAGCAAAGTGTAAGTTGGGGGGTGTGATGAGAGCCTAAAATGTACCATTTAGGCCCCTCAGTTTAGACTTTGTTATACACTCCGATGAGTTTACTTAGTCTAATTATGTTATTTTTTTATGTTTACAGATTCCTAGGAGCATTGAGAAGAAATTGGTGCAAAACAGAGCAAATCGGAAAAAAATGCCAAAATTCCAATCTACTTGAGCCTACTAGCTCACGGCGTCCGGACGCTAGACAACGGGCATCCGGACTCCTGGTCACAGAGGCATCCAAGAAACAACTTGTCCTGGCGCCTGGACACCCGGACCGGCTAGAGATACCGCCCCAACACATTTTGAAGAGGTTTTTAGGCCAAAAATCGATAAATAAAAGCCCTAATCTCATTTTAGAGACATTGAACATCAAGAGCGAAGTTCTAGAGGCTTTCTTGGAGCTTGGGAAGAGCATCAATGAGGATTTCGTCGAGGATTATTCACCAATCGTCTTCCATGAGTAACTAAATCTCCATCTTAGGGTTGTGATGAAGCCTTAGTTTTGTGTTTATGGTGATGTATATGTTCTAGGGTTTTATTTTAAATGCTTTGATTATATGACATTGATGTTATCCATTGTTGGATTCTTTTATTAATGCAAGATCTCTTTTCGGTATTTTATTCTTGTAGTTTGGAATACCTAGTCATATAATATGGTGCTTGGATGTGTGTGGAGTTAAAACTAGGATAATCTATGCCTTAGAGATAGGTTATGCCCATATCTAAACCCGCACCCCTTATTTGTTGACTCTGTGAAGGTTTGTAACCAGAACGAGTCTTAAAAGCATTAATAGTGAAACCCTAGATCTATATTCGCCATTGCATGAGGCTACGATGGATTTGTACCCTAAGACTTTTCTCTGATTAGATCAAAACCTTGTCTTTCAGTTTGTTAATTTAGGAATTACAACCAATCAATCTAACACTTCATTTTCTAGTAGGATTAGTCTTAGAATCTTCACTTTGTTCTCTATTAGGACTAGTTTAAGAATTTAGGAAACAACACAACTTAGCCTTTCTGTCCCAGTGGATACGATGCTCGGTTAACATCTTTACTTCTTTCAAGCAGAGATAGTAGCGGAGAATAATTTATATTTGCAGCCCTGTTTTAGGACGGTCATGCACTCAAAGACCTCAAAAGCCAGGTAACTTCAGAGGCATCAAATCATTCTTATAAAATGAAATTTGGACATTGAGTGCCCATTGAGATGGTCCTAGGTAAACCATTCCAACCCAATTAATTACCTCATTCTAGATTTGAGAATCGTAAATATATTTTTGTATAAATTAACTTCAGGATAGCTTCGTGTGGTTCATTTTGTTATAAATCTTTGATAAGGTTACTCGTCCGTTTCGATTTCGTGTGTTCGTCTATGTGTGTGCAGAGTAGTCCTTTTTTCGATCTGAATTATGTTGATATGATTCGATTTTTGTTTCGTTGAGATTTTTGTTTTGTCGGCACCACTCAGCTTGGGTCACCTTGTCGGGTTGATCACTCGGCTTGGGATCTTCAAATATTTCAACAACTGCAGCTTGGATACTTTCTTCGTGTGTTATGCATTCTGCGGCGGACTTTGTGTGTGATACCCATCTATATTGGGTTATTTATGTATTATTCGTTTGTTTCGGCCACATGGCAACGGTTATTGTGAGTGCTCTTGTTACTTTGGTAATAGTAGAATATAGCTTAATGTGGTTGCCTTCTGTTTTATCTGATTTGTCTATTTTGTCAGTTTGGATCGGCATGGTTTATATTTCATACAAATGATTTCGGTATTTACCTTTTTCCGTTTCATCATTACTTTCGGTATTGGAAAAAATGGATTTTTATACACTTACCATTATGTTATTATCTGTTTTATTCACCTGCTGGACCATTATGTCCGATACGTCACTTTTGATGCCATAGGTAGCAGGTCCTTCGTTCTGAGTTGGAGTGTCTGCAATGGATTCGGAGCCATGTGTTTTGATAGATTTGTTGTGCTGACGATGTCATTTAGAAGTCGAGTTTGGCACCGGAGTTCGTCACATAATTTGGGGTAACATTTTGTCTAGTTAGTTATCTTGGATGGCTTTTGTTAGCCTTTTTCTTTGGGACTTTCATGAATATACTTTTATAAATTGTAACTTGAACATATGTGGGAAATGAATTGTCCTGTTACTGTCTGTCACGCCCCCAAAACAAGAACATCGGGGGCGCGAAATGGGATTAAGGATAAATGTATTTTACTTCTCCCAAGATCCGCGTGTGTGAAGACAACACATTCTGAATATTTTGCGGAAGCATTTGTGGCGTTGCGACCCGAAGTCCGTGGCCATCGGATTCCGCGTCGCACTCAACCTTTAGCCCATAGCTAGTATATCAAGTATCATCTCAGACTGGAGTAAACATCACAATAAATCACAGAGCTGACAGTAACAGGATATTACATTCCCGAACATGTTCAAGTTACAATTATCAATGTACATTAATTAAGAATCCGAAGAAAAAGGCTAATAAAAGCCATACAACAATAAGCTATAAACTACTACCCAAATGTGACGTAGCTCCGATGTCAGACTCAATGTCTACATGACATAGCCGACAAAACAACCTGCAAGGCATGGCTCCAAAGCCAACAAAACACTCAACTCGGGGCGAATAAATCTGAACCTGAGTACCAAAAGTAGTGGGTCAGACACGACGGTCTGGCAGGTGGATGAAAAGAACACAATATAGCGAATAATAATACAAATGATAAATCATGCTAATTGCTCAAAATGCTGCATATAATTAAACGGGTGCAAAGTCGGGAATCTCGGGGAAAACTTGTATTCATTTCAAGCACGGGTAAAACATGAACATCTAATAAAACATGTATTCATTTACATCATCTCTAATCATAGATATTTGACAATCGGGTATTCGTCTAAAACATGTATAAATATAGTGGTTTGACAAAACAAACGTTCATTTGAAACTGAAGTAAAACACAAGTATACAACAAATCAGGTATCCATGGCAGTCTGGCAAAACTACTGTCCATTTGAAACATATGTGAAAAATACGGATATTTAACAAATCGGGTGTTCGTTTAAAACAGGTGTAACCAAGGAAATCTGACAAGACTAATGTTCATTTAAAACATATCTCAAAGCAGGGATATTTAATAAATCGGATATTCATTTGAAACCGGTATAAACATAGATATCTGACAAACCAAATGTCCTTTAAAACAAGGCACGGGTATTTAACAATTCGGGTATTCCTTTAAAACACGTGTAATCATATAAATCTAGCAAAATCATTGATCGTATGGAACATATGTAAAAGCATGGTTATTCACCCAACCGGCATTCATTTAAAACATGTGCGGGTACAAAGAACAGAAAACAATATAATAATAACTGAATTTACATTGGAGAATATTAGCACTTGTTTAAATAACCACTTTCATAAAGGAAACGAATCATTTATCGGAAAGCAAGTAAACAATATAAAACATGTCGGGTGTCCAAGGAATCGGGAACTGGCAAGATGGCAACCACACGAAGCTAAGTCCTCTATCACTAAAGCGATAGAGCAATAACTAGGCCCTGATCTCAGTCACTCGAGGTGAGGAGAAACAGGGGATCTCATATCAATACATATACATATACTAGGCCCTGATCTCAGTCACTCGAGGTGAGGAGAAACAGGGGATCTCATGAATGCATATACATATACTATACGGGACCACGGTAGCGAGCCGGGCATCGGGGACCACAGTAGCAATCTGCGGTATCGGGACAAGGCCACGGTAATAACCGGGTATCGGGACGGGACCACGGTAATAACCGGGTATCGGGATCCAAGCTGCAGCTGGCGGGACAAGATGGGGATCTCCAAGTCGGTTGATCAGACCAACATGGTTATCCAAGCTTAGTGGTGCCGACTCATAGGTTAAAACCAATCGAGACATATGCAAGCAAGTCAAGTACAATAAATAACGGGCAAGACGGGGGTGCTCAAGGGCACACTATCATATCATGTCGGGCAATATATCTCGGGGCAAATAACTGTTACTAGAGTAACTCCAATGCTTTCGGGGAAACAAGTAAATCAAGTACAATAAATAAACGGGTAAAACGGGGTGTTCAAGGGCACACTTTCATTTCATATCATGTGATGCAAATCTCGGGAAATGAGGAAATATAATGCACTATACCATTTCGGGAAAAATATTGATTGCAAGATCTACTTAAGTGAATAGGGGTCCCGTATGTCGATTATGATAATTACTTGGTACTCCTTGAGTTTGAAGACATTCCGGGCTCCTTATGCACTTTTACTATTTTCACAACTTAAAATGAGCTTATGGGTAGTACTAGATTTCATACTAGGAAAAATCAAGGTTATAGACGGTCCATCCTAGGCATGACGTTAATTCGGAAACATCGACCAACCTATTCAGTCATCGAAAGGAATGGAATTCGCGATAACCAAGGCAAAAGACTTATATTTGGATATAAAGGAGTTATCGCGTCATTCCATCCCGTTCAAGATTGAAACGGATTGAACTTCGATGCCACTAAACTAACCGTGAGAAGCGTCGGCACAAGACATCTCACCCATAGTCCAATTAGTCCAAAAAGGGTAGCCAAGGTCCCACCTAGCACTAAGGAAAAAATAAAATTCTCAAAATCCACCGGACTCAAACTGAGTCCACCGATCGATCGGCCAAAATTTTCTGAACAGGGACCGATCGATCGGTCGAAATTTCTACACAGGGCCCGATCGATCGGTCCAAAAACCCTTACAGTTACTGACAGACCGATCGATCGGTCTGCACGTCCGATCGATCGGTCCTGGGCGCAGTGCAGGTCCGGGACTTGGATTTTCTTCATTTTTCTTTCCTTTCCTTCCAACATATAATCAATCACATAAAACTATAAACAAGGGGACTTAATCACATGTTTCCAAGACATTAAAATGAGCTAAAGAGCTCCTCATTCCAAGTTCCTCCATTTCCATCCTTTCCATCCATTCCATCCACAATAAAACTCAAAGTGGAGAAAACTCATTCATGTGAAACCATTTGAAATTTTGACAATAGGATGCATGCACTTTCAAGAACTTAACAAGAAAGAATAACTCATCAATAAGCACATCTCATAATCAATATTTATCATATCAAAAACAACTATTAAAATTACCAAAACCATCAATGAAATCAAGATTTTCACCAAAACATGTTAATAATCGAAACGATCCAATCAACCACTTGCCTTTGACTCTAATCAAGCAAATCAAGCTCCTAATCACCTCTCAAGCTCAAGATCCACAATCTCTACAAAAACCCCCAAAACAACCCTAAAATGGGTTAAACAATGAAATGACAATGAAACCTTTCAATACTCAAGGTGGAGCTTCTCTAAGGCTAGAAGAACACATATCTAGAAGATGAAGAAGAACACTTACTTGCAAGGTCCTCTAATGGAAATGGTAAGCTCAAGGAAAGTCTTGTAATGGTTGGTGAGCTCCACAAAAGCTATGGAAAGAAAGTCCTCAAGGAGATGAAGAAGATGGTGGCCTCCAATCTCTTCTTGGTGCAAGCTTGGAAGTGGATTGAGTGATGAGAAGCAAGAAGAAGAAGAGGGAGCAAGGAAAACCCTAGACTCCATGGTTGTGCTGGAACAATGGTGAAGAATGAGCAATGAAGGAGATGGGTTCCTTTTATAAACAAGTGAGAATGGGTCCCACAACTTAAAGAACTTGGGTGGCTGAAATCATCTAATTCGGGACCTCGGATGGATTCGACGAAGAAGGAAGAAATGATCGTCGAAATATTTAGTTTCCAAAAAGTGTATGTTTCACGGATTTCGAGAATATCGAGTTTTGGGTACAGATTTGGTGTGAAAAGACTGTTTTGCCCTCAAGGCCAAGAAATCGGTTTTCGGGTTCTCAAATGGATACGAGATCAACATGAAAGTTGTAGGATTCCTCAAGATGAATGCAACGGGCCAAAAACACGATACGAAACCAATCGGGAAAATCTCACAAGAAAATGCAAAGCCGAAAAGGGAACCCCCAAAGGGCCCCACAAGCTACCAAAGCACTCAAAAGCCCAAAACTAGAAGAAAACTCATTCTAGCTCACAAACTCAACCCAACAACTACTAATCCCACTAAAAGAACTAATCCACAAATAAAACAACACTAATCCAAGAGATTAGGGGTCGGGTTCTCACACTGTCAGCTAAGCATTTTATGGCTTTTGATTTGTTCTAGTCTGAATATAAGCTTTGATTAGATGGCTTTAGGCCACGGGCTCCGAGTCGCAACGCTACGTAAGCTTCCGCGAAATATTTAGGTTGTGTTAGAATTTTGATATCCTCACACAAGTGGATCCTGTGGAAAGCAAAAATTTTAATTAACCCAAATCACGCTCTCCGAGATTAGATCGCTGCGGGATCCCGGTTTTGGGCGTGACAAATTGGTATCAGAGCGGGCAAGTTTCTAGGATATAAAACACTCTAGAGACATTAAGACATGTGGTGAGGACTCGTTAGGCCTTTTATTAGACATTGTGTTTGGTTTGACTAGATGTCGTTTCTTTGAATTCGGGTTGCTTTTCTTTTAGTGGGGGATGCTCTCCTTATCTCTTCTTCTCGTCCTTGTTGTTATGAAATTTGGAGGACCAAATTCCACTTTAGTGGGGGAGAATTTAAAGTCTCGATACCTACGTTTAGTGTCTTTCGCTTGTGTTTACGCCAGAGATTGAGAAGTTTGTGGGCTTAGCATGTTCTTTTCGAAGGACTTCGACAAATTTTCTGCCTTTCAGCATCACCAATGTGGTTAGTGAAAGAAGATGTGTGCATTTGCTTGCTAGAGAAGAGCGTGAGTAGTACTTGAAGGCCCCTTTTCAGCTAATCGAGGATCGTCACGCAACATACCAAGGTAAGTAAGTGTGGATTTTGAGGTTGAACTTGGACCATTTTTCTGAGACAAAGGATTGCAGAACCCATATTGGTTGTTGATTCTATAAGGCTGAGGTGATTTTCAGTTAGTAAGGCTAGGAGTGGGTGCCAACAATTTAGGAATTTCCCGGATTCAAGGAGCTTTTGTCATAGATTTGGTCGAGAACTTTTGTAACTTGCAGCTATGCTGGTACAGTCACCTCAACAGAAGGTGTCAAGTGGGTGGTGTAAGACCCCGACCCGAGTGAACCCGATTAGTGCTAATCAAGTGGCGTGTTAGTGCTAAGCTTGATTAGTGATTTTTTTGGCTTAGTTGGTTTGGAATAGCCTTGATTCTAGTTTTGGGCTTCTTTGAATGCTTTGGTAACTAGTGGGGCCCTTTGGGGGTTCCCTTTTCGGCTTTGCTTTTACTTAGAGGATTTTCCGGAATTGTTTTGATTTGCATTCTTAGCCCGTTTCATCTATCTTAATGATCCCTACAACTTTCATATTGATCCCGTTTTTATTTGAGACCCCGAAACCCGATTTCATGGCCTTGAGGGCAAACCAATCATTGCACACCAAATCTGTACCCAAAACTTGTTTTCCCGAAACCCGTGAAACATATACTTTTTAGAAACTAGATATTTCGACGATCATTCCTTCCTTCTTCGTCGAATTCATCCGAGGTCCCGAAGGAGATGATTTCAGCCAAACTAGCTTCTTTAGTTGTGGGACCCAACCCCATTTGTTAACAAAGGGAACCCTTCTTCCTCATTTTCCCCTTGCATTTCCTTGTTCCAGCACAAGCCTTAGCTAGGGTTTCCCTTTTTGCTCCCTTTTTTCTCCTCCTTGCTCTCATTTCTCCATCCTCAATACACTTCCAAACTTGCACCAATAGGGGATTTGAGGCCATCATCTTCTTCATCTTTTAGAGAGCTTCCTCTTAATAGCTTTGGTGGAGAAAACCCTCCGTTACAAGACTTCCTTGAGCTCACCTTGTTCATTTGAGGACCTTGCAAGTAAGTAACCCTTCTCTTCTTCTAGGTTTGTGTTCTCCTAGCTTAAGGGAATCTCCATCCTTGTTATTGAAGCTTCTTTCTTCCCATTCTATGTTTTGACTCTTTAGGGTTTTATTTTGGGATTTTCCTTGTAGCTTGGACCATTGACTTGCAAGAATTGTTAGAGCTTGATTTGCTTGAATAGAGACCTAAGGCAAGTGGATGAATTGAATTTTTATAAGTTTTCAATGGTCTTGGTATTTTCCCACTTATGCTCATTTATTGCTTTGCTTTGAAATAAATGTTCTTTAATGGAGTATTAAAGGATGCAATTATGGTCATAAAGAAGTGTTGGTTCATAGTATTTAGTGTCTTCTTCTTTTGTTCCAAATGCATCTTATGAGAAATGGTTTCCTCTTCTTTTCCTTGTATTGAATGTGTTGTTGATGGAGGAGAATGGGATAGATGTGGTTAAAGATTTGAGGTTGTTTGGATGGAGTTTTAGACTCCTCATTAGTTGTATAAAAGTGGCTAAAAGGAGGTTGTAGAAGGAAGAGGTAGAGGGGAGTTGTGTTGGTCCGGAATCAGTTTCTGGACAGTTCGCTCGAGCGACCATGACACTTCGCTCGAGCGACCTGTCCAGAAAAGGGTTCGGAGCATTCCAGTAGCTTGGTCGCTCGAGCGCATCCTTAGTCGCTCGAGCGGACATCCCAGAACCTGTTCCAGAGAGTTGTCCGTTTGAACGCATTATAAACTTCGCTCTACCCAATGAATTCGTTCGAGTGACCTCAACTTCGCTCGAGCGAACCCACCCAGACAACCATCCCAAAAAGCTCCTCGCTCGAGTGAACTCTCCGGTTCGCTCGAGCGATGAGGCTTGTCTATCATAGGCCATGGTTGGGATAAAGATGAGTTATTTAAATGTTTTGGGATTATCCATTGAAACCCCTCTATGTCAGGAGGATTTATTCAGCATTGTATGAGGCTATTTGAGGAAGAAACCATATCACGAAGATGTCATTCGAAGTTTTAGAAATTCAAAGTGTATAAGGAGCCCGGAATGTCCCCAAACTCAAGGAGTACCAAGTCTCTATTACAATCGACATACGAGACCCCTATTCACTTAAATAGATCTTGAAATCAATAGTTTTCCCGAAATGGTATAGTTCATTATATTTCTTCATTTCCAAGATTTACATTACATGATTTGTTTTCCCGAAAGCATGATGGTTACACTAGTAACATTGACTTGTCCCGAAGAGTATTGCCCGACATGAAAGGAAAGTTATGCATTCGAGTATTCTTGCCCCGTTCATTTAGTTATTGAACTTGATGTGTTTTGCATATGTCTCGATTTGATATTTAACCTATGAGTCGGCATCACTAAGCTTGGATAACCTTGTCGGTTTGATCCACCGACTTGGAGATCCCTCTCCCGTCCCGCCAGCTGCAGTTTGGATCCCGATACCCGGTCTATTACGGCGGTCCCGTCTCGATACCCGGTTCGCTACCATGGTCCCGTCCCGTATATTTATATTGTATATATGATTTGCGTTGAATCTCCTCACCTTGTGTGACTGAGACCAACTACCTTGAGGAGGAGGCGGTAGGTGAGCCGCAACCTCTAGTCGAGTGGTGTGCCGACGATGTCATGTAGACATCGGGTTTCTAAGAGAGGCGTAACATTTTGAGGAGAACTATTTAGCCATTCTTTGGGTTATTGCTTTGTTTATATTGGCCTTCGTTAGCCTCTATTTTTAGAAATGTAATTAAGTGATCTTTTGTTAAACTTTAACTTACTTTTGGGAAACATGCTATAAATCATTGCTCATTCTGATATAGTATTTGATACTTGATGTTAATGCTTCCATGACTAGAGATAGTCTGACTATTTGATTTGCTACATGCTTCCGCACTTAATAGAAATGTTCATTTATGGTTGTGATATCCTCACCGCGGACACCTGTGGGAAATTAAATAAATGTATGTTGTTATCATTTAAACAGATGTTGTGATTATCTATTCACCATCACCTTCAATAATAGTGTCCCGACTCCGGATCAGTCCTTCGGGGACCCGGTCCGGGGTCACGACAGGTGGTTAGGAGTATTCAAGGTTAACTTTCGGCAGTAGAAGAAGAAGTATTATGCAAAAAAGAGCCTCACTTGATAACATGATAGAGGAGATTTTTTACCGACTTAAGGGTTATTGGATTGGACAGTGTATACAAGATGCAAGCTGAAGAAGCGTCACGAGTTGGTTGAAGTTTTGTCTAACACTATAGATGGAGGTGCATTAGCTATGTGGAAGAAAGTGGAGAACAAATTCGGGTTTATGAGGTAGTGAACAGAACTCGAGAAAGGGCACTCAGATGTGGATGAGATAATCGCTCTTGTAGGAAAGGTAGAGCATGAGACAGAGGCAGAAGATTGAGCAAAGCCTGGATTGTGAAATTCTAGTCAAGCACCATTCAAGAAAAATGACCTTACACACACATCAAGCAAGGATTCGGTTATTTCGGTGAACCTTGGAGGACAAACAAGAAGTGGCGGAGTTGTCTCGAGATTTGGATTAAAAGTTTCAGCTTTTCACGGAATTAATGACACCAGGTTGGCACGTATGGTTGTGTCGATAAAATATTATCATGCAAAAGATCAAGAGCAATAAGCAGATTGAATCAAGGTGAGCATGAACTTCTGAGTACAGTGAAGAAAGACTTGACTTTTGGATTGTAAACATAGATTGGATTTCCAAGATCGGTTATACATGTCAAGGACAGAAGACCTGAAGAGTGAAATATGAAGGAGGCAAGCCATACAAAGTTTCGACACAGAACGGTGTAACATCTGTTTTGTAGTAGACCAAGTCAGAGGCCAGAGACCTATGGAATTTTTGAGTTTGTGATTTCAGAACAGGGAAGGATTGATGATGTGTCGGGAGGACAACCCAACCATTTCACTCGATCAGTCTATTGCTCATGAGGAAGACAGAGATGCATGTGAGGAACCAACGGATTGCTAAGTCGCTCACTTCGAAGATAATGTGTTGACATGGGACTCTTGTTTTAATAAGAGCTTTAATAGAGGTGGTAGCATTATTTCGAGATTTTGAATGACATTGATGGAAGAGACTGGCATTTGGTAGAACATCAGTTTCACCGATTCTTTGAAGACAAGACCAGATAGAAGGGTTGGACCAGAATCTGAATGGTACGGTAGGAGTAGGTATATATAATTTCAAGGAGATTACTTCGATGCGAGCTTGTCTGCAACCACAACTTTATGTAAGCGTCAGTGTCATCGCGTGCAGCTTTATATGACATAAGGCACAGAATCCCAAAGTAATAGGAGGCAGAACTTATAGTTTCTTGGACTAACAGTGATTGACAAGGCACGTAAAAGAAGTGATCCAGTGCAAGGATGTCTGATAACCACCAAGGGATGACTAGAGGAAATCTTCGAGCATCGGTTTTATCAGAGGAACACGTTGTTGGGTAAATGTGTGGGACCGTATGAGGCCTTCAACCAAATCAGAGAGGTTACAAGTAGACTTATCTCACCGCCATGTTTGTTCAGTGGGTATCACAATTGTAGAGGAACAGCGCAAGGAGACGATATTAGAGTGAAGGCTGCGGAAGGAGATGACTAATGTTTCAGGTGATTCTGGAGGACTGAATTTGAACGGTCTTTTGAGTTTTCTCGGATCAAGAGTAGGAGTAATATCCCCATTCAATTTTGATTTGGTTTAGTTCATTTGGATGACCAAATGTTCTAGGAGGAGGGGGGATGTAAGACCCCAACCCCTAATTCTTGTGTTTAGTGTTGTTTTAGTTATGGATTAGTTTTTAAGTGAGATTATAGGTGGTTTGGCTTCGTTTGTGAGTTTGATTAGATTTTTCATAGCTTTGGGGAATTTTGAGAGCCGTTGGGCTTGTCTTGACCCAGCCCGGGGTGGCCCGTGTGACGAGTGTCTTATCGTTTATCTCGAAAAATTCCAATTACTCCTCTCGATTTGTTTTATTGACCTCAACAACTTTTATGCTCCTTCTATCTGAATTTGAAACCCAAAAATCATATTTTTCAAGAAAAAGGCAAAACCGATTTTTCACACCAAATCTGTGCATGAATTTCTATATTTGCAAATCATGAGAAAATATATTTTTTGAAAACTAGATTTTTCCACGATCAACTTTCTCTTCTTCGTCGATCTCGTCCAGGACCCGCAAGGATGTGTTTTAGCCACTTGAAGTTTTGGGGCCAGTGGGGCTCACAACCCACTCAAACTCAACTTAAAAGCCCACGTTGGGTTCTCTTTCAATTCTTTTCGGTTCCTGATTTTGAACCAGAGAAGAGCTTTCTCTTCATCTTCCTCTTCCAACTCTTTCTTGCTCTTGCATGTCCCCCCCATGCTAACCCAAATTGGAAACTGATCTCACCACTCTCTTCCTCATCACCTAGGCTTCCATTAGATATCTTTTGTAGAGATTTCAACCAAAATCTCTTCTCTATTGAATGAAGCCTTTCTTCTTGGATGAAGCTTTTCCAAGTAAGGATTTGACCCCATCTCTTAGATTTGGGTTTTCTAGACCCTTAGGTACTTCTTTTTGTTGCATGCAAACACTTTTGAAAAGATTTATTTTCTGTCTTGTTTAGGGGGCATTTTGAGTAGGATTTTCTTGGGGCATTTGTGGAAAGGTGTTTCTAGCAATTTGGTGGTGCTTATGAGAGAGTTTTGGGACCAAATGGAAATCAGACAAATGAATAAATTGATATTGGAATGCATGCAATTAAACTTGTGTTTCTCTTTCAAAGTTTGATGTGGGATTTCTATTTCATTGATGCATTTCCTTTGGTTATGCAAGGTGGATTTCCTAAGGGTTTTTGTGTTCAGATTGTGTTTTCAGATTCCTGCAATAATTTAAACGTTCAGTTGGGTTCAGATTCCTGCAATGTTTTAAAGATTCAGATTTTGTTCGGATTTATGCAATTTTAGTGTTAAGCTGTGTTCAAAATTTCTGCAGAGTTTTTGTGTTCAGCCATGTTCAAATTTAAATTTCTGCAGGTTTTAGTGTTCTGTTCGTGTGCAGATTTCTGTAGGTTTTAGAGTCCAATTATGTTCAGATCTCTGCAGGTTTTTGTGTTCAGTTTATGTCCAGATTTCTGCAGGGTTGTGTCCATGATAACATGGAAAATTCTGGTCATGGGTTGGTTTTACAAGGCTGGAAATCTGATTTCTAAAACTCTGCGTTTACTCATGGTAATATATGACTCTTTTCATTCAATTTGTTCATGAAATGAGGTACTTTATCGAGTGTTGGACAGAGTTAGTTGAGGTTAATGGAAACTCAGTTGTAGTGCTTGAGAGTGTTTGATTGAGAATGAAGATTGAAAAATTCAGAAAAATTAGAAGAAGGGAGAATTTCAGCGCCTGACTAGGGGCTAGACAGGCGAAAATCCAGGTAGAAAGCTAGCTCACTATAGTAGGTCACTATCATTATGTTATTATATGCTTTATTCACCTGCCAAACTGTCGTGTTTCATACATCATTTTTGATGCCATAGGTAGCAGGTCCTTCGTTCCAAGCTAGAGTGTGTAGTGGATTCGGAGCCTTGTGTTTTGATAAATTTGTTGTGTTGACGATGTCATTTAGAAGTCGAGTATGGCACCAGAGTTCGCCACATAATTTGGGGTAGCATTTTGTTTAGTTAGTTATCTTGGATGGCTTTTGTTAGCCTTTTTCTTTGGGACTTTCATGAATATACTTTCATAAATTGTCTTGTTACTGTCTGTGGGAAATGAATTGTCCTGTTACTGTCAACTCAACATTTTATGGCTTTTGATTTGTTCCAGTCTTAATATAAGCTTTGATTTGATGGCTTTAGGCCATGGGCTCCGAGTCGAAACGCCACGTAAGCTTCCGCGAAATATTTAGGTTGTGCTGGAATTCTGATATCCTCACACAAGTGGATCCTAGGCAAAGCAAAAATTTTAATTAACCCCGAATCACGCTCTCCAAGATTGGATTGCTACAGGATCCCGGTTTCGGGGCGTGACATGTATGGTCTTCTATACTTTTTTGGGAATGGCACATTGTCCATCCATTTTGGGTTAGGCTTTCCTTTAGTGGGATGGTACCCACCAACTTCCTTCTGGATCCTATTAACCTCCGCCTGGACTTTTGCTTTTGACGCTATCGCCCTTCCTTTCTGGTTCTGTGACCGTTCGCTGTGCCTATCAGGCTGTTTGGTGTGGAAGGGTCCCCTCCTTTTGCTCTTGGACCACTTCTTTTGCAAGGCCCTCATTCGAACCTGCCAATTATTTTTCTAAATTCCTTTTCTCAGCAGTATTTTCCAATTTCTCCTTTAGTTCCGTCAGCACATCCATTAAATTCCCGATTTGATTGTCCTATCTTTGCAGGCAATACTGGAGAGGTTACTCCGGCTGGTACCTCCCCGGGCTACTTTCGGGACTCTCTTCTCCATTTACCTTCGCCATGCAAACGTTAAAGGACCGTGCCTCTTTTGAGATAGCAATATCTTCGTCTTGGCTCTTTGGAAAGGCATGGAGTCCCATTTTAATGGATTTTCCACCTAATGCGGCCGTGACCACTATTTAATTTGCTTTGGGGAATGGCCCCCCTATGATGCCATCTTTTTAAATGACAGTTTGGTCCCACCATCAACTTCTTTGGCGGCGATGGTTCCAGTTCTAGGTTAGTGTCAACCTTGACAACCTGGTCCTTTGTATGAATTGGTCTTCCTCAGTGTGACACCTTCCTTCCTTTTCTTCCTTGAACACTTTTTTAGACCCTCTTGTCGTAAGGGGTCTTTTCGAATCAAGCATCTCGCGCCGGTATAGGTTGAACCATTCGTACATCGTAAGGCCTCTGCAAGAACCTGCCAAGGCCTGCACACCTGCGAGTCGACCCTTCCTCTCAACAGGAGCCGAACTCGCCAAATTCAAAGCTTCGCTGCGACAGGCAAAGGACCGCGTCCAGATCCTGTCACTGCCAGTCTTCAAAGAAGACAAGCTCGGCTGCTGCGCACGAGGGACTACGTCCTTCATTGCCAGAGCACAGCCGGAGCTAACCGAAGCTCAAATCGCTCGTCGTATGCGCCGCCGTGCGGCATATCAACAAAAGAGACTAGAGAAGCAAAGAACCCAGGATTCTGCACTTCAGGTCTCCCAAAAATGGGTCGAAAAAGAAAGACCCGACCAAGTTGCTGCTATCCATATGGTTGGCAAGACCAGAAGACGTCAGAAGTCAGCAACAAAAATCCATGTCAGGCGTCCGGTGACTCGCAGCGTCTCCCGGACACGAAGACATAAAGAACACTCTCCCGCTCCTTCAAGCCAAGGACATCGGAGTGACCACTCTTCGAGCTCTTCATCTAAAAGAATGAGCTCTAGCTCAGTCACCAAGACAATATCTTCATTCAACTCTCGAGGAATGAACGTCCTGGTCACAAATGCTGAGCAACCTCCGCCACATGATGACGTAACTGCACGCATCCAGCAGCTGGAACAAGGACAGCAGAGAATAGAGGCCCTAATGGAAAACCTCCTTCTCACTATCCAACGTCCGCCAAACAATGAAGCTCCTCCGAGCCATCAAGGTGACGAGGAAAATGCGGAAAACAGTGAGTCACGCGCCCTTACCAAAAAGGACGTTGACGATATCCTCGCCAAAGCAAAAGAAGAAGATACACTAAAGGAGCATGGGATCAAGCCACCATATCCCTTGTGGATGGACTCGGTCCCGTTCCCTACAAATTTCAAGCAACCTACTCTCCAAACATATACGGGGAAAGGTTCAGCCAGACAGCACGTCATCCATTTCAAGATCCTGACGGGAGCTATTGCGGATCAAGATGCCCTCAAAATCTGCCTCTTTACAAGTACCCTAAAAGGTACGGCCTTTGATTGGTACTCCACTCTGCCGGAGGACCCCATTCAAAATTGGGCCATGCTGGAGACACGCTTCCTAACCCACTTCAAAGGTGAGGATCATCCTGTTACTATGGCTCAGTTCTGCAGCCTAAAACAGGGAGAGAATGAGTTAACATATGACTTCATTCACAAGTTGAAGGCAATGGCATACAAATGCTCCGATGTATTACCACAAGAGTCACTAGTCGACATCTGCCGAAACAACATGAGAGCAAGAATCCGCTCCATGATCATCGGCAACAAATCAAAGAACCTGGGAGAACTCCTGGAAGCAGCTATGGAAGCTGAAACGGTGATCAAAGACCTCAACAGTCAGAAATCATCAAAGAAAGAGCCGACTGCCATTGCAACCTCAAAATCAAAGAAAAAGGAGGTTCTCAATGTGAAAACCAAGTCAGCTCCTCAGCAGCCAAAGAAAGCTGAAAATAAAGCTGCAGGTAAAAAGCCTGAACTCTCTGATGCCTTCAAAGAACGAGTAGAGAAGAAATACCCGTTCGATGAAGATGTTGAAGAAATCTTTGGGGCACTTCTCGCAAACGGCAAACTTACACTACCTGACCCCAAAAGAACAGGAGATGTTGGCAAAACCAACGATCCTCGGTACTGTCCATACCATCAGATGGTCTCGCATCCTCTCAGTCAATGCTTTGTTGTGAGAGAAAAGTTAAATGAGATGTGGAAAAACGGAGTCATTACCTTCGACAAAAACTATGGGTCTGCCTCTGTCAACATGGTGTCGTGTGGACAAAAACAAAAATCACCAAAAGAGAAGATCACTACTTCCTTCAAGGTGATAAAGATGACCCAAACGTCCCAAGAGTTGGTTCCATATCCAACATCAGACGGACAACCCATATGGGTACACCCCGATATCCTAGAAGATGAAAATTGGGAGGTCGTCAAAACAAAGCCAACCGCTCAACAGCGAAGGCAAGCCAGGAGACAACTCCGCAAACTCAAACAGCAGGAGAAAGCTCCGAAAAAGCAAGAAGTCGCTGAAAAGGCAGAAACCTCCTCTACCGCTTCACTGGGGACAACAGAAGAGTCCTCTCCTAAGACTTCAAAGGCGGCAAGAAAATTCACTCTTGGTGATTTCATGCCACCACACCTCAAAGAAGAAACTATGCAAGGGGCATCATACTCTTGCAACTCGGTGGTCGGATTCCCCATGGATGGATACGAGTCCAGTGACACCGCTAGCGACATCGATGAGTGGGAGGAATCCCTCGAAACAGGAGAATATCTCTCCGACGAGGAATGGATCCCTGAATCTCATCTTATGCCAGTAATCTGGTATAACCCATTACTGCCGTAGCGATCCTGGTCTGATGATGATGAAGACCAAGAGGCTATTCAAGAAAACACTCCAGTGGAACCCAGCCATGTTGAACCACAAGGAGCAGACGAAGAAGAAGATTTGGCTCCCGTGCCTGATCTCGATGAATACGTAAGGATCTTGCAGCACCTTGCTATAGAGCAAGAACAAGGTCGCATCAATCAGCTTCGTCACAACCCAGCACCGGAAGTTCCTGAAAATCTACAGGAATCTCCTCCGGTAACCCCGGAAAACGAAGAAAGTTGTTGGATCGATGATCCTCCTACATCTGAGGACGAATCTGATTCCCAACAGTTCATCTTAAAGGCATCTTCCGTCAAAGTTACTTGCAATGTAATAGCTCAGGATGATAATTCCTCACCTTCTCAGGCTTCGTCACCTGGAACAGTGACATCGGAACTCAAACCTCTTCCGACTGATCACCTTGAAGAAATTCCAGCAGGTGAAATCTTCTTCAGAGAAAATCCGGTCAATTGGTCCCAAATGCCCGATCTCATTGGTGATGTCTGGACCGACAAAATATTTGATAAAGAAGGAAAGTTGCTGGAAGCTGTTCAGGACTTGCTCCCGGAAAATGCTCCATGCAACGCAATTACTGAAGATGGCAATGCTGACACAAAGACATCTTCAGCAAATGAGGAGGAACAACCCCTTCGATCTCGAGGATGATCTTCCAAACAAAGACCCTTCTCCAGAAGCTCTTAAAGTTGGTAGAGGTACCCGTTCTGGCCGGGATTACCACAAAAACTACAACCAACCTTCTGCTTCTTATGTAAATCCTTCGGGAAAACAAGCTGTAAACGCCCCTAGTGGCAAGAATAATGAAAATGCAGGTCCCAAGGAGGCTTTCAAGTACGACTTGATTCAGCACTTCAAACACATACCTGCACGTCTGCACATCCTATTCTTATTACGAATGTCACCACAGACTCGTGATAGTCTCATTTCAGAACTACAAATGCCGGATACGGACGTCGACAAACATGCCCCACAAGTCCTACAAATTGAAATGGACTATAGGGTCAAAAAATCAAAAACTCCCTCAAAAGGAGAAAAGAAGAAACCTGAGGGATCTTGCATCGAATGCCTCTCGGTTCAAAAAGCAGCAAGTGCAACCATCGCATTCACCAGGGAAGACCTCCTGCTAGGCGAGACAAAGCACAACCGACCCCTGTACTTCACCGGGTACATCAAAGAGGTGCCAGTACGCAGAATCCAGATCGATCCAGGTTCTGCACTCAACCTCATCTCCACTTCGGCACTCGAAGAACTGGGCATTCCGCCTAGCAAGCTGAGCCACACGTCTGTGTCCATCTTTGGATATGATGGCAGCGCTCAAAGGCCGATCGGCAAAATCAGGTTCAAGTTGCAAATCGGTGATCTTATCTCCGAGGTCACTATATATGCAATAAAGACCCCTTCATGCTACAACATCCTTCTCGGACGCCCCTGGATACACGAGAATTGTGTTGTCCCTTCGACTTTACATCAGTGCATCAAGTTCGTTGGCAATGACGGCTTGATACATCGAGTGTTTGCAGACAAAAAACCCTTCAAAGGCAAAGAAGTCTATTTCACAGATGCTCAGATGTACAAAGATGAAAAAGAAGAAAGGGAGGAAGAAACAGCACCCTTTGCCGAAAATCTCCAGAAAGACAAAGGCAAGGCTCCTCAGCAATCACCAAAAGAAAACAAACCCTCTATCAAAACCGAAGAGAATAATCAATCTCCCTTCATGGTCTCCCTCAAGTCTTCAAAGCCTCTGGTGATCACCACCAAAGCAAAGAAGACAAAACAAAAGGCTGGGGGCAAGTTTGTTGTCTCCTTCGTGTCTATCTTGCAAGACACAGATTCGGACTCAGAGCCAGAAGACGACACATCGTCAAGCCAAGCTGATGATCAACAAGTTCAGCCCGCTCTCACTCCGTTGGAGACAACCGTTGACATAGAAGATCCGACATCTGCTTCCTTCGTTGTTCCAGCAACATCAGCAGAAGAAAAGCCAATCTTCTTCCATAAATCGGGAGTTTCTTCATCAAATTATTCGCTTGAACCTTTCCAAAATGAAGGTATGCCTCAACTATCCTTGTATAGTCCAATGGCACAAGCTATCATGAAGAAAATGGGCTACGACGCTCAGAACCCAATCGGTTTGGGAGATGGCCGTGGTATTATCACGCCATTGGAACCAACCCTGACCAAAAGTCAACTAGAAGGTTGGAAACCCCACCGCCACATAGAAAAGTCTTCACATGGGCTGGGGTATGATCCTGACGCTCCCTTGAGACAGTTGACACAAAGGCTGCAAAGTCGTCTTGCCGACCAAGCCTCAACATCTCATATTAATGAAGATATCGATCTCCCTGGATATCTCTTTGAAGAGTTGACCGTCAAGGATCCAGGAAGTTCATCCAATTGGTACGATTTCTCTGATGATGAAGAGGAATTGTCCGATGATACAGACACACGATTCTCTGACCCAGAAGAACCACTGTCTCCAAAAGAAGTGCCCTACTTCGACCTAGTTTCAACAGGTGATTGGGACCATCTCATAGCAAATCTTGAGAAAAGTACCAATGAAGAGGACCCATGGACAAAAGCAGAGTCGTGGTCTGTAGATACCTTTGGAACTCCAGAAGGCTTTGTTGGGCTGGAAGCCTCCGAAAATATTGTGGGGGAACCACCTTCAAACCTTCCAACTGAAGATTCTGTTCAAGAGATAGACTTGGGAACACCTGATAACCAACGTCCTGTATTCATAAGCAAGAATATAAAGGATGATGAGTTACCCGAGTATATCGCGTTTCTTCATGAGTTCGTTGATTGTTTTGCATGGTCTTACGCTGAGATGCCTGGCTTAGACCCCAAAATAGCAGTCCACAAACTCAATCTTCAAAAAGATATCAAGCCTGTCAAACAAGGCCAAAGAAGGTTCCGTCCTGACGTGATGGACAAAATTGAACAAGAAGTTCAAAAACTCAAAAGCGTTGGCTTCATCCGTGAGGAACAGCATCCTGAATGGTTGGCCAACATCGTCCCCGTGACAAAGAAAACTGGGCAAATCAGGGTCTGCATTGATTACAGAGACCTGAACAATGCATGCCCAAAAGATGAATTTCCGCTCCCCATACCTGAGGTGATGATTGACAACACCTGCGGATTCGAGCGAATGACATTCATGGATGGCTTCTCTGGCTACAATCAGATAAAGATGCATCCTGAAGATGAAAAGCACACATCATTTCGGACTCCATTTGGCGTGTATTGCTACACGGTCATGCCATTTGGTCTGAAAAACGCCGGTGCGACATATCAGAGGGCTATGATGAAGATATTCCAAGATATGCAGCACAAGACGGTCGAATGTTATGTCGATGACCTCGCCGTCAAAAGCAAAAGAAAAGAAAACCATCTCAAAGATCTTCGAGAAATCTTCCTCCGACTTCGCAAACACAAGCTGCGGATGAATCCCCTGAAATGCTTCTTCGGTATCTCATCGGGTAAGTTCCTCGGATTCATAGTTCGGAAAACCGGAATAGAACTTGACCCCATCAAAGTCAAGGCTATCCTAGAAATGCCATCTCCAAGAACCTTAAGACAATTAAAAGGGCTCCAAGGAAGATTGGCATACATTCGACGGTTCATCTCCAACCTATCAGGGAAGTGCCGTCCATTCTCTCGGTTAATGAAGAAAGGTGTCAATTTTGTATGGGATGTTGAATGTGAAGCTGCGTTCCAGGACATCAAGTCATACCTGACTAAACCTCCAGTGTTGGCTGCCCCCACAACTGGAAAACCATTCCTCTTGTACACAAGAGCCCTTGACTGTTCTTTAGGCGCTCTACTTGCACAAAAGAATGACGAGGGAAAAGAAGCTGCTCTATATTACCTTAGCCGCATGTTGGTAGGTGCAGAGCATTGCTACTCTCCAGTCGAAAAAGAATGCTTGGCAGTGACGTTCGCCGTACAAAAACTGCGTCACTACCTGCTATCCAACACAGTGTACCTGATTTCGAGGATCAACCTCCTAAAGGTCCTTGTCACAAAAGCAGGTTCTCTCAATGCCCGACTGGCAAAATGGTCCATCCTCTTGTCACAATTTGACATTAGGTATGTACCACAAAAATCAATCAAAGGCCAAGCTCTAGCAGACTTCCTCGCGGAGCATCCATTGCCTAAAGATTCTCCACTCAGGGATGACCTCCCAGACGAATCGGTCTACAGTGTGGAGACTTCCTTATCAAATGCTTCCTGGCACATGTACTTCGATGGCGCAACCAGGACAAATGAAAAGGGAAATCAAATATCGGGAATTGGCATTCTCTTTGTTAGTCCCGAAAAATACATGATTCCACACGCATTCTCGCTACTGGAACCATGTTCAAATAATGCAGCTGAGTACCAAGCCCTCATCGTAGGATTGGAGCTCGCCCTTGAATCCGGCATCACTACGCTGGAAGCTTTTGGAGACTCTCAACTGATCGTCAACCAGATGAATCAGAAATTTGAAGTCAGAAAGCCCGATCTGTTGCCTTACTACAACAAGGCACAATCGCTTCGACAAAAGTTCGACATCTGTCACATCACCCACATCCTCAAAGGTGAAAACATTCGTGCAGATGCCCTGGCTGGACTTGCTGCGTCTATGGCAATCCAAGAAGGGGAAAACATGCAAGTTACAGTGTGTCAAAAGAGGATTCTCCCTCCTCTCAACACACATCAAGCAGTTGCTGAATGCCACCAAGTGGGTGGAAGTCGGATCTCCGTCCTTAAACCTCTGATCAGCGACTGGAGAGATCCGTTCATTGATTACATAATGTTCGGAATCCTACCTGAAGATCCAAAAGAACGGGTAAGCATCCAAAGACGAGCCCCGAACTTTCATTTGGATATTCCTTCAAAAATGCTTTATAGGAAATCCTACAATGGAGTACTTCTACGCTGCTTGTCACAACAAGAGGCTGAGGAAACACTCAAAGAAGTACATGCTGGTCTTTGTGGAGCCCATCAGGCTGGGCCTAAGCTCTACGATCAGATAAAAAGGTTAGGTTATTATTGGCCTACCATGGTGGCTGGTGCAATGCAATTTGCTAAGCGCTGCCAACAATGCCAAGTTCATGGAGATTATGTCCACATGCCTCCGGAATGGCTACATCCTACAACAATCTCATGGCCTTTTGATGCCTGGGGTATGGACATCATAGGTCCTATCTCCCCTCCATCAAGCAAAGGTCATCGCTTCATCTTCGCCGCTACGGATTATTTCTCCAAGTGGTCAGAAGCATTCGCGCTTAGTGAAATGAAGACCTCATCAGTCCTTCAGTTCTTGCGCACCAACATCATTTGTCGCTTCGGCATACCTAAAAGATTCGTCCATGATAACGGACCACAGTTCCGCGATCACCGATTCTATAGGTTCTGCGACAAATACAAAATCCAAAGTTGTCCTTCAACTCCGTACAATCCGGCAGCGAATGGACTAGCAGAGGCTTTAAACAAAACGCTCTGCAAAATCCTCAAGAAAATGGTCTCTAGTCACAAAAGAGATTGGAGCGACAAACTGCCTGAAGCTTTGTGGGCCTATCGAACCACCGTTCGAGGACCAACCCATAGCACACCATTCTCCTTGGTCTATGGATGCGAAGCTGTTGTCCCTTTGGAAGTTCAAATTCCTTCCTTAAGGGTATCTCTGCAAAATGACATGACGCAAGAAAGTAATGTCAAATTGAGACTCCAAGAGCTGGATAACCTCGATGAGAGATGGCTCGAAGCTCTACAAAGCATTGAACTCTACCAAGCACGCATGGCAGGATCTTTTGACAAGAAGGCCAGGCAACGCGCCTACAAAAAGGGAGACTTGGTTCTTACAGTAAAAAGACCAATGGTTTTTGCCAACAAATCCAAAGGTAAATTTGAACCAAAATGGGAGGGACCTTTCGTCATCGACAAAGTCTTCTCCAACGGCGCATATGCTCTTCTAAACATGGAGGGTGACAGATGTATGCTGCCCATCAACGGAAAGTTCTTGAAGCGGTATTACCCTTGAAGGCTTCTTCCATCGGGTCAGAGCGACGCTTGCACAGCCAAAGCCTATTCCTAGGTATCTGCTCGTCAAACCCACTCCTTTTGGAATTTTCATCCTCTTGTTGAAATTTCTAAAAAAAAAACCCTCAAAACAATGTTTCTTCCATCGTTTCATTGTTAAAAAAAAAAAAAAAAAAAACAAATCCAAAAATCCAAGTTTAGGAGCCTCTTCCCAAACTTGACCAAAATTTTCGATCCTTGAACCCAAAATTCATGGTTTGAAACAAAATCAGGACCTAGGGATTTCAGCCCTAGTCCACCCCGACTTTTACCACCAAAATGGTTTTAAGTCAAAATTTACGACCCTCGTGTCTTTAAACAAAAAAATGGTTTTTCAAAAACCGCAGGGAAGCGACGTTCAGTCGATACTTGCAAAACCCAAAATCGGAAGGATGCGAACCCCATTCGATACTTCCAAAACCCCAAAATTTCAAAAATCGTGGGGACGCAACGTTCCAGTTGATATCCACAACCCAAATTTCAAAACAAACAAAAAACAAAACAAAGGTTCGAAAAAACCTCAAAATTCAAAAATCGTGGGGAAGCGACATTCCATCGATACCCACAAAACAAAATTTTTTGAAGACAAAAGCAAGGAAGCGACATCCCATCGATACTTGCACCAAACTCCGCGAAGAAGCGACATTCCATCGATACTCGCAACCGAATGAGCAAGGAAGCGACATTCCATCGATACTTGCAATACCATTCAGCAGGGAGGTGACTTTTAGTCGATACTTGCATTTTTGAAAACCAAAAACCTGGCTTTCACGCCAAAAAACCCGGCTTCCATGCCAAAAATCCGGCTTTTACGCCAAAAAACCAAAAACCTGGCTTTCACGCCAAAAACTCGGCTTTTATGCCAGAAATCAAAATTCGGCTTCCATGCTAACAAAACAAAACTCGGTTTTCAAAAAAAAATTTTTTGGCTTTCATGCCAAAAACAAAAAATCTGGCTTTCATGCCAAAAAAAGAAATTTCGGCTTTCATGCCAAAAACAAAATTTGGTTCTTACACCAAAAACAAAACCGGCTCTCATGCCACAAACCAAATCTTGGCTCTCATGCCACAAAAAATCTTTGGCTCCCATGCCATCTCAAACTCGGCTTTCATGCCATTTAAAAAAAAAATCGGCTTTTACGCCACAAAAACCGGCTTTCATGCCACTCCAAAAAATCGGCTTTCATGCCATCTCAAAAAAATTGGCTCTCATGCCATCCCAAAATTTGGCTTTCACGCCACCAAAATCGGCTTTCATGCCACCTCAAAATTTCGGCTTCCATGCCATCCAAAATTTTGGCTCTCATGCCATAAACCCAAATTCGGCTTTTATGCCCTCTCAAAATTCGGCTTTCATGCCATCTCAAAACTGCCTTCCATGCCACCAAAAAACTTGGCTCTCATGCCAAAAAGAAAATTTTGGCTTTCATGCCATAAACTCGGCTTTCATGCCATCTCAAAATTCGGCTTTTCAAGCCATCAAAAAACCTGGCTTTTGCCGCAAAATCTGGCTTTCATGCCAAAACAACCCTTTTGACAAAAGATTTTCACAAAATGATAACCTTTTGATCAAAATTTTCAAACAAACATTCTCATCCAACCTTTGCTTATTTTCATCAAAAAAGAATTTAAGTAAAAGGTACACAGAATACCAAAAATGTTTTACATAGAGGTATCAAAAAAAAAAAGAGAAAAAGAGAAAAAAAAAGTAAAAAAAAAAAAGAGAAAAAAAAGGAGAAAAAAAAAAAAAACGTGTGAAAAAAAGAGAAGGGAAACACGTAAAAAAAAAGTAGAAGAAAAAAAAAGAAAAAAAAAAAAAGAAACTTTTTTCTACTTTTACATGCAATTTCTTGTTGAGAAAGAAAAACTCACTTGAAGCCATGGAGAAGAAAAAGAAGAACTTGAAGGTCTTTGAAGAAGAAGAGATCTTGGAGCTCTCTTGAAGATTTTTGCAAAAAGAAAAGCAATAGGAGCAAGAGATCCCACCCCTTTGCTTTTATAGAAGAAAGCAAACCAAAAGAGGAAAAAGGAGAAAAGTAAGGAGGTAAGTGCTAAAAATTAGCAACCTTCCCAAAAGAAAAGGAAACTTGGGATATTCTCTCCCAAAACAAAGATTCTTTGAGAAATTCTCTCCCAAAGAAAGATATTTTGAGAGAATCTCTCCCAAAATCAAGAAAACTTGAGAAAATCTCTCAAAGTAAAGATATTTTTAGATATTCTCCACCCAAAGGAGATATCTTTAGATATTCTTTACGAAAATGACACCATATGAGATCTAAGCCATCCTTCAAAGCTTAAGGTCCCATGGGTTAGCCCATATGAGCCAGGTTTGACCACCTAGGCACTAAAAGTGGCTTTTAGTCAAAATTTCTCTTACCAAGAGCATACAAAAATGGTTCCATGCCTCTTTTGAGTTGATTGGACCATACCATACAAAAATCCAAGCTTCAAGAGTTTCCAAAAATCCAAACCATCCCACCTCATGAACCAAATTAAGCCAAAATCTTGAAATTGACATTCCACAAAAGCCCAAACCACTCCAATGGACCCAAAATTGTCCCAAAGAGTGAACCAAAAAACCAAACCATGGTCCCCTAACTCGCCACATACAGCTTGTTAGGTCACAAGACCAAAACCAAAAATCAAAACCCGACCCCCTAACTTGCCACATACAGCCTGTTAGGTCACAAGGTCAAAACCAAAACCAAAAACCTGACCCCCTAAACTGCCACATACAGCTTGTTAGGTCACAAGGTCAAAATCAAAACCAAAAAACCAAAACCAAATCCAAATCCAAATGTCATTCTCAAAATCTTGCCTTGAGATGGTACGTGATCCCTCTCACTACCATAAAATCCCCTGGAAGCTCAAAAGGCTACTCCATCAAAGAAAAAAAGAAAAAAATGCTCAAAGACTCTTGGTCAAGTCAGAAGCTCTTCTTCAAGATTCTCTTCGAGGCACATCGACTGCAAAAGCTATATCATCGCTGTACCTCGAGGGGGCATTTGTTGACACCAAAAATGTCACTTTGCCTCTTCATACCAAAAGCTACATTGAGCCGCATCCTACCAAAAATAGGCATGCGCCACTTCAAGCATCAGATCTTGTCAGAATCAAACAAAAACTGCAAGGTCATTCAAAACAACCAAAAGAGAGGTACACATGAAGTTTCGGGCCATTCCGACATCATTTGGCCTAGCTTCACTTCTCCAACAGCTGAGCAGCAGCTCCCGGCGGCAACAGTGTCGAAGACCCCAAATCTTCGATCAGAGCCTACGGATGGTCTCAAAATACCTCCGAAAGGCTACATGTCAAGTTTCAAGTCAAACCGACACCGTTTGACCCTCCATCAACTCTCGAGCAGCAAAATCAAGCCCTTAGGTAGCGAGAACTACCGAGGTCGTCACTCATCAAACAGAGCACATAGGCGGCTTCTGCATACCTCAAAAGGGCTGCACATCAAATTTTAGGTCATTCTGACAACGTTTGACCCACTTTCGATGATCGGGAACAAAATCAAAGCCTACCGGCAGCGGAGCACCCCGGGACCATGGCACCCAATTCGGAGCTTGTGGATCATCTCAAAATGACTCCAGTAGGCTCCCCATCAAATTTCAGGTCAATCGGACATCGTTTGACCGAAAGTCAAAGCTTGGCATTTCCCTCGCGGTGAAATAAAGGCAAGCGTTTGCATGACTCCAAATGGCTTCAAAACTCAAATGAAAGCCTATGGTTGGTCTTATCTACTGATGGGGGAGTCACACGTCGAATTTCAGGTCAATCGGACATCGTTTGACCAGAAGTCAAAGCTCGACATTTCCCTCGTGGTGAAATAAAGGCAAGTATTTGCATGACTCCAAATGGCTTCAAAACTCAAACGAAAGCCTTTGGTTGACCTTATCTACTGATGGGGGAGTCACACGTCGAATTTCAGGTCAATCGGACATCGTTTGACCAGAAGTCAAAGCTCGGCATTTCCCTCGCGGTGAAATAAAGGCAAGCGTTTGCATGACTCCAAATGGCTTCAAAACTCAAACGAAAGCCTATGGTTGGTCCTATCTACTGATGAGGAAGCTACCCATCAAATTTCAGGTCAATCGGACATCGTTTGACCGAAAGTCAAAGCTCGGCATTTCCCTTGCAGTGAAATCAAAGTCAAGCGTTTGCGGGACCCAAAACGGCTTCAAAACCTGAACAAAAGCCTATGGTTGGTCTCGTCTACTGCTCAAGAAGCTACACGTCGAATTCCAGGTCATTCCGACATCGTTTGACCTAGTTTCGACGCTTGACAAAAAAATCGGCAGTTCTCCACAGCAAAGTCTTCGGCTTTTCAGAAAATGGGAAACTTTGCGATCCAATTTGCATGGCTTCTCGTCAGGTTTTCTTGAGGGAAATCCAGCCAATAAATGAGAGGAAATTCCAAGAAAAATGCAGGAGAAAACAGAAGCGAAAACGGACGAAAAACGGCAAAGAAAAGGCGACCGGAAGACGGCCGACCATGGGGCACAAACCCCATGGTCGCCGGCGACCATGGTGCATGGTTGCCGGCGACCATGGAGGTCCGGGCCGCCAGACCTCGCCCAAAAACCCCGTTTTTCGGGTACTTTTCGCGTTTCGAATTGATTGGCCCCTGTGATTTTTCCAAAATCTGATTTTTTGTGCATGATATTCGTCGATCTTCATCAACATCACGGATCCATCACTGGAATCATTAGATCATCATCGGACGCCTCAAGATCGTCAAACGGCTAACCAAGAAAGCACACTTTCTGCCCGCCCGATCGCGAAATCGACTGGACAGATGTTGCTGGCCCGCTGACCTCAACCAATGTCTGAAATTGATCACCATCCGACATCAAATGGTATGTGGGTCCATTGGTGATCATCGCAAGAAGAATCCCAAAGGATGCGGCATGGCCCGCGACTCTTCAAGCGCCCAGGCAATCAATTAATGAAGTTAAATGACCCGTTTATGGCAAGTTAGTGCGGTCATTAACTCATTATTTTGAACGGCCCAATCAGAAGCAAGCAAATGGGAGTTACAAGTCCAAGTAATCATGACATTAAAATCATGAAACTCCCATCATCATGGAGATTAAAGGCGATTAAATGCCCATCACTCTCCATCGGCCAATCAAATTCAAGGAAAAAGGAGTTACAAAACAAGTAAATAAAAACTTGTAACTCTCCTAAATAGGATATCAAAATGCTCATAAACGCTCTTTATGGCAAGTTAATACCATAAATGCTCATAAACTCTCCTAAATGGCTACCAAAGGCCTATAAATAGGAGGGTCATTCCAATGGAAAGAGAGACAGAGAAAAAATCGCCAGAAAATCATTCAAAAATCCTCGGAGAAATCTCTACAACTCTGCTCCTTCAAGAAAACTCTGCAGCAACCAACACTACAAGGTGATCAAAGCCCCTTGGGGGGCCACCCCCCCCAAGGCCACCTCTCCTTCTATCCAACATGGCTAGATGCTGCTTTTCAGCCCGTCTACTCAGCTTTTTACCGGATATAGGACCTTATCTTGGTCCTTATCCTCTAAAAATCTGAGGTTGGAGCCAAGCCAAGAAATCAAGCATCAAAGTTCTCATCTGAAGGACGATGGCGGAGTCCATACATGACTCGCGACCGTCGATCTGAACGGGTCCCCCATAATCGCATGAGAAGTTAGATTCCATTTCTTTCTTTTCTATTGTATTGTATTTTTTCTTAAAGAGACACAAAATTCACATTTCTTGTCTTTTCATTATTGATGAGATTTGTAAACCGCCTTTCACGGCAAAATCGCCTTTCACGGCACAAAAATCGCCTTTCACGGCAAACAAAGAAAATCACCTCTCACGGCATTCAAAACAAACTTGTCTCTTTTCTTTAAAATATGTGTGCAATGGAAAGTTAGGAAAAAGTTTGATTTCCTTTCTACTTGTGAAGGTGAATCTCCGGATCACTACTCTAAATTCCAAGTAGAAAAGAAAATCTGGCATACCCACAAAAATGTTGATACCCGCCTTTCTTTCTTCCCTCACCCTCCTTCCGGACCCCGACAGACCCGGGGCGGATGGCAGCGGAGGAGGAACGGAGGGGCGCGGTCCATCAGCTCGAGCGACCTCAACTGTACTCAAGCGAACCCACCCAGACAACCCTTCCAGAGAGCTCCTCGCTCGAGCGAACTCTCCGGTTCGCTCGAGTGATGAGCTTTGTCGGTCAAAGGCTATGTTGGGACAATGATGAGCTATTTAAACGTTTTGGGACTATCCATTGAGAACCCCTCTATGTCAAGGAGCTTTACTAAGCAATGTATGAGGCCATTTGAGAAAGAAACCATATTACGAAGATTTCATTTGAAGTTTTTAAAATTCAAAGTATATAAGGAGCCCGAAATGTCCCCAAACTCAAAGAGTACCAAATTATTATTAGATTGACATACGATATCCCTATTCACTTCAAATAAATCTTGAACCCGATACTTTACCCGAGATTTCAATTGTTTATTGTACTTTATCGATCCCGAGATTTATACTACATGCCTTGTTTTCCCGAAAGCATTGAATTACACTTGAAATAGTTACTTGTCTTGAAGTGCATTGCACCACATGAAACGACAGCGTGCCCTTGAGCACCCCCGTCCTGCCCGTTTATTTATTGGTACTTGATTTACTTGCACATGTCTCGATTTGTTATTTGACCTATTAGTCGGCACCACTAAGCTTGGATAGCCCTGTTGGTCTGATCCACCGACTTGGAGATCCCCCTCTTGTCCCGCTAGCTGCAGTTTGGATCCCGCTACCCAGTTATTACTGTGGTCTTGTCCCGATGCCGCAGATTTCTACTGTGGTTCCCGATGCCCGGCTCGTTACCGTGGTCATGTATAGTATATGTATTTATAAGATCCACTGTTTCTCCTCACCTCGAGTGACTGAGATCAGTGCCTAGCATATGTAAATGTATTTATGAGATCCATTGTTTCTCCTCACCTCGAGTGACTGAGATCAGTGCCTAGTTATTGCTCTGTCACTTTAGTGATAGAGGACTTAGCTTCGTGTGGTTTCCATCTTGCTAGTTCCCAATTCCTTGGATACCTTACATGTTTTATATTGCTTATCTTTTTCCGGTAAATGATTCATTTCTCTTATGAAAGTTATTATTTAAACAGGTGTTAATATTTTCCAAGGTAAATTCAATTATTGTTATATTGTTTTCCGTTCCTTGTACACACATATCTTTTAAATGAATACCCGACTTGTTAAATATCCGTGCTTTTAAATATGTTTTAAATGACACTTGTTTTGCCAGATCCCTATGTTTACACATGTTTTAAATGAATACCCGATTTGTTAAATATCCGTGCTTTTAAATATGTTTTAAATGACACTTGTTTTGCCAGATCTCTATATTTACACATGTTTTAAACGAACACCCGACTTTCAAATATCTATGCTTTTATAGATGATGTAACTGAACATATGTTTTGTTAGATCTCCATGTTTAACTCATCCTTTAAACGAATACATGTTTTGTCAGGGATCCACGATTTTCCACCCATTTGATTATATGCAGCCTTTGAATAAATGACATGAAGTATCATATGTTTTAATTCTCGGCATACTTATTATCTTTTCATCCACCTGCTAGACCGTCGTGTCTGACCCACTACTTTTGGTACTCAGGTCCAGACTTCTTCGTTCCGAGATGGGTGCTTTTGTTGGCTGTGGAGCCATGTTTTACAGGTTGTTTTGTCGGCTATGTCATGTAGACATTGAGCTTGACATCGGAGTTGCGTCACATTTGGGTAGTGGTTATTAACTTGTTATTTTATGGCTTTTATTAGCCTTTTCTTGGGATTCTTAATTAATATATATTGATAATTTGTAACTTGAACATATGTGGGAATGCTTATCCTGTTACTGCCAGCTCTGTACTTTGTTGTGATGGTTTACTCCAGTCTGATATGATTCTTGATATAATAGCTATATGCTAGAGGTTGAGTACGACGCGGAATCCGATGACCACGGACTCCGGGTCACAACGCCCAAAAGCTTGCGCAAAAAAAAAAAAATTCAAAGTGTATTGAAATGTGTTGTCTTCACACACACGGATCTTGGGAGGGAGAAAAATATAATTATCCTTAATCCCATTCACGTCCCCGAGGTTTCGGTTTAGGGGCGTGACAGTTGTAGCCGCTGCACCTTGCTGCACAGTAGTTCTGCCCTTGGAAAAAGGCCCAAAAGGATGGAGGTCCATACATTGGCCGCCCAACCCATGGGTTGACCGACGTCTCTCTCTCTTTCTCACACACACACACACATTTAACTCAAGCCAAGTCCAACGCAACCCACATCTCCTACCTATAAATTGTACCCCATCATTTCCCTCATTTTTTATAAATTCAAATCCAATGTCCAAGATCCAAGCTCTCTCCGTAGCCTAGGCCTGCCAAACTGGCCCTAAGCCAGGAGGGCTTTGCCTGGCCCGACGCTTTATAAGGCCCTTAAAATGTGGGCTTTTATTTCTAAGGAAAAGCCTCATGGCCAGCCAGGCTTGAATAATTTTTTGTAGGCCCTGAAATTTAAGGGCTGGGCTTGTACAGTACTAGCCCTGCCCTAGCCTTGGCCCTTCTACTTTTCTTATATATGTGTGTGTGTGTGTGTGTGTGTATTTATACACTAAAGGACCATTATAACAGTCACTTAGCATTAATAAAATGGGAATATGAAGGTAATTTCATACCCTCCTACCCATTATAAATAAATTCTCTAAAAACCCATGCACACACATATTTGGTTCATTAGTTTTCTATTTAATTATTTAAATTATATATTATACATAATGCATAAGCAATAATTATTGCACGGTTGCTTTTTATACCTTTCTTCTAGTTTTATTGCCTATTATTTAGGTTTTTCCTATATTGTTTCATATATTCTTGCTACTGCAAAAGGGGGTGTACTTCTGTTAATATGGATATTTCTTTTTCTCCATAGAGTGACTTGAGATGCCAACTAATTCATAAAAGTAGTTTTTATGTGCATAGAACTTCAAGGACATGGAGTGATCCAAATGTCCTTTTAATTAGATAATTATAGGTCCTAATTTTTTAAGTAAAAAATAGTAGTGATTTTTTTAGAGTAATTATTTTCGTGACCGAAATGTAACACACTTAATAGTCAAATTGTTGTTAAACTGAAAATTGAAAGTCCGGGATCCTAATCCCAGAGAGGGGGGGGGGGGGGGGGGTCGAATAGAGTGAGCGACAATATGTGACCAATTATGCCCAATTTTAACTTCTTTAAAATAAACTAGTCACAAGTGATGATAAATAAACAAAATGCGGAAGTTAACAAAAAACATCACCACAACACATGCACCATCACATAAGGATTTATAGTAGTTCGGCCTCAATGCCTATATCCACTACCGGCTTGTGCTCCTACACCCCACTGGATTTCCACTATCGATGCTTTTCAAAAGGCTAAGTTATAACCTTTACAATGTTGTTTTTCTAGGCTAAACAACAACCTATCAATGTGCTTTTCTAGGCTAAGCAATAACCTTTACAAGATGCTTTTCCAAGGCTAAGCAATAACCTTTACAATGTGTTTTTCTTAGGCTAAGCAATAACCTTTACAAAATAAAAGATTTCTCTCAATGTAGTGTCTACACAAACACTTTAAGAGATACAATTAAAACTCAATTACAGTGCCTCTAAAATAGGCGGATATGAAATTAAAAGTCTAACTCACACAAACACTAAATGAATGCAAAGGTGAATGCTCATGATGTGTGTGTGTGTGTGTGATAACTTTAATCAAGTTTAAAAAGTAAGCTCACTCAATATATGCTCAAAGCATTTAAAAGTTTAAGGCACATAAAGCGTTTTGATTGAAGTGAAATGCAAATCACATGTATGAATACAAACTTGTAGATGGAGTGAAAATCAAAAGCTCACAAGTTGTATGAAATTAATTAGCTCTATACATGTGATGGATGTGCAATGTTGTTTTCAAAACTAAACAAATTTATCTAAGTTCAAATGAATGAAAACAATAAATAAAGATTCAACCAAGTAAATGAATCATGCTAAAAAAGAAATCAAAGATTTTTGCTAAGCATGATTAAAGAAGATTTTAAAACAAACTTGGTTTGAAATCAAGGTGAAGAATCCAATCCAACTTATATCAAAGATTAAATGAAGAATGGATTCAACACATCATAGTTATCATGCTAAAATTCATTTACCAATAATTTAAACAAAGCATATAACATATGATTAATAAAAGTAAAGCTTACTTAGAGATTTAACTTCTTTGATCCAAGCTTTAGCTTCACTAATGACCCCTTGGTCTCTCTTATTTTATCCCCTTTCTCTTGTCTCTAAACACCTCAAGGATGACATCAAAATCTCTAACTTTGGTAAAGGAATAAACTTCATTTTATAGCAAAAAAGTGCCAACGGCTAGTCCCCGTCGACTTGGAATAGGGCCTGGTCGACCTGGCTTTCAATGGTCATAAAACTGACCGTTTGAAAATAGCCCCAACGGCTCTATACCTGGTCGACCTGCAGTGTGCTCGGTTGGCTCGGTCGACTGAGAACACTGCGGGTCGACCCGGGCCCAGGGACCAAAATCCACAAAAATGCATATTTTAAAGAGATTTCTTGTGGAAACTTTTGGGCCACTGAATCAAGCTTGAAATCATGATTTAAATCAAACTAAGGGGTTTAAAAACATGAAACATAAAAAGCCTAAAATGATTTGAAAGATTTAAAACTCATAGGCTTGCTTGATTCGAAAAAATTCTTTTCAAAACTAATTGCATCCAAGATTAAAATCAAAACATGTATAAATCAATATTTTTACAAGTCTAAAAACCAATGCATGTGTAAATCAAGATTTCAAGATTTTCTAAATCAATGCATGTGTGAAAATTCAAATGATGCTAAAATGATAATGCATCCATCAAATTGCAATAACACAAAATCCCTAACAATCTCCCCCTTTGCAATTTGATGGCAACTTACTCATCACTGAAAATACACACTAAGTCTTCAGCTCCCCCTAAGCTGGACAGGTCTTGAAATCTCTTGGATGCTCCTTCTCTTAGCTTGGGCTCTTGGTCTTTTTCTTTAATCTTCCTGATGCTTGGAGCTTGATCATTCTTCAAGCTTTCTTTTCATATTTCTTTCGTTAGCCAAGCATCTTCTTTAACTCCCAAGCTTTCTTCTTTCAACTCTCCCCCTTTGACCATGCACTCTCCCCCTTTGGCAAGATATGCATTTTCTCCTCCTATAGAAGATCATATACTATCTCCCCTTAGGAAGCTTGGACATTCTCTTCCCCTTTAGACAACTTGAATGTTCTCTCCCCCTTTGACATTAAATTGCAAAGGTACCTACACACATGAAATAAGGAAAATACCTTTTAGTAGCACCTGTTAGCAAAAGAAATCGAAAATGAAATACATAACAGGTTATCATGTATGGTTAGTAGTCTCTAAGGGTTCAAAGCCAATACAAAGGACAATTTGATCAAAACTAATACTTCCTATGAAGGTTTACACTCTCCCTCAATCCATTCTCTCCTTTTGTCAAACTTTTGACAAAGATTTAACTATTTGGAGCAAGAAGAAGATGGTTTTACCAATTGAGGGTCAACTTCAAGGAAAGGATTAGACACGTTTAACCAGAGAGCTCAATATAATCAAATTACCAATATAAAGAGCAAGGACAAGGAGAAAATCGATCATGGATACCAATTGGAATAGAGAATACCAATTGAGATTCAAGGATAATACTATAAAATCAAACACTCTAAAATGGAGTTAAAAAGAATATAACTATTAGGATAAAACCAAATTAGAGCTATCCATGATGATATGGGGTTTACTAAACATAGCATCAATTAATTTAATTATGAAAACATATGCTATGAAAGTTTTGAAAGCATTTCATTCAATCATTAAATATGACTATCATGTGCAAGATGAGTGAAATGAAATTCAAACATGAAGCCTACCTCAACCATTAGCCAACCAAGATTATGAATACATAAACATGGTGGTCATGAGATTTACCTAAATGAGCAAGAGAGGTGGCAAACATGAAAATCATGATGCTAATGGAATGTGACATGGAACAAAAATATATTACTATCAAGTTCAATCCAATGTACACAAGGTCTATCACATTCTTAATAAATGACATCAATTGGATATGACAACAATCGAAAATGATACTAATTGAAACCAATTGAATATGACAACATGATTAATAGCAAGGATGTGACAAACACAAAATTTCATCAAGCATCATAAATGAATATTCATCACCTTTAATGATTTAACTAATGAGCATAGTGATGAACAAGGAAAATTGCATTTTGAAATTATATGACTTGGTAGAGCAGGCAATTTTAAAAGTGTCAAATCATATGAATTCAACATCTAAGATATCCATCAAACATATAGATATAACTATGAAATACAAGGAATGGATTTCAAGGAGATTCATATGATCAAGATCACTACTATAAATTTGAAATATGTATAAGGATGACAACACTTAGAGAATACACATGAATCAACATCATAGCCATAAAAAAAATGACTAGAAAGCATGAAGGATGGATTTTTGAGTTCTAGTATGGTATCTTCAAATATAACTAAGATCACATCCATACATGGACCCAAATGACATTTGCATATAAAGAATGTAATCAAACGAGCAAATATGCAAATAACTTAAAACAACATTCATTTCCATTTCTAAGATGATGTAATCAAATGTAAAAGGAAATGAGAATCATGGAACATGCTTTGATGATTATAACTAATGATGTTTTAGAGCATTTCCATTGAAATAATCTTCAAATCATTTCAATAAACAAAAGCCAACAATGAGCATAAAAAGAATGATTTTGAAGATAATATATCATCAATTTTCAACTTTGCATTTTAAAAGATATAACTTATTTGAAACGCATACAAGTTGATTTTTCAAAAACAATGATTTTCCATATTAAAGTATAACTTAGGAATGTATGAAAAATCCAAATTGATTCAAATAATTTGTTCAAAAAATTTAAATATGACATCTACACAAATGATTTTGCAACAACAATCGATCATGAATAATCTAGCAATGAAGGCTTTTGAAATCACAATCAATTGATCAAATATAGAAATGTAATGCAAGAGATATGAATAAAAGTGAGCAAAAATGCAAATCTAACATGAGGAAATTATAATCAAATGATTTTGAAAACCATGATATGTGACTAGAGATGTACAAGAAAACAAAATCAATTGATCATAAAGAAACAATGCATTTTAATAAATGTAACTATCAAGGAACAAAATGCAAATGTATCATGACCAGCAATATAATTTAACTATATATAAAGGATAGGTTGGTCAATGAGGTTCAAGGCCTTAAGGTTTGTCTAAGTGTATAACTTTAGGAATCCACCGAAGGTCTTGAGAGGGTTGATCTTTGAGGTCTAGTTTAGAAGTCCCACCAACTTTAGGAGATTTGACTTGATAAATTTTTAATTTGGACTTATCACCATGATATTTAGATTTGACTAAATCTAGCTTAGATTGGTGATTAGTCTTTTGAGGTTGGTGAGTTTGTTTCTTAGGGGATTGATTCATTTTTCTTAACTTCTTATTTCCTCCCTTTATTTGACTTTTGAATTTTAAATTTAACTTAGTTACTTTCTTCAAAAGTTCTTTCATGTGTTGATTTAAGGGAGATAGGTTGAGAAGCTTTTTTGTTTATAGATTCTTTTATACTTGGTTTAACTTGTTTAACCTTTCTAGAATCTATCTTAAGAGACTCCATTTTAATTGATTTAACTTGTTTAATCTTTTTGGAGTCTTCTTTGATTTTTAGTGTCTTACCCTTCATAGATTTTGATTCTACCTTTTTGGGTTCATAGATGGGTTTAGACACATGGCTTCTTCTTAGTTTGCACTCAAACCTAAAATGCCCTTTTATGCCACAATAATTATATTCAGTCTTGGGCAAGGAAGAATGAGTAGTAGAGAATGAGGACTCACCTTTCACAAAAGTGTTGGTGAAGTTAGGGTCATGTGAAATATTCCTATCAAATCCAAGACTCGTCCTATCTTTTTGAGATTGACCCAATTTAAATAACTTTTCAAATCTCTCTTCACCTTGGTTAAATTTGCACTCATACTTTCGTTTGTAGCTTTCAAATTGAGTGACTTGATTTATAAGGATTGAATTTTCATTTTTAACCTTTGATAATTCATTTTCAATTTCCTTATTATTGTTTAATTAGTTCTTCATGGGCAAGTTTTAAATCCAATTTAAGTTCATTAATAACATTAGATCCAAGTTCTACAGTTTTTATCTTATTTTGAGAATTAGATAAATTTTCCTTAGAAATGGTTAACTTGGATTCTAGGTTGTTAATATTTTTGTCTTGCCTTTGTAATTGATCTCTTAGTTTAGAGTTTTCCTTATTAAGCTCATCACAACTTATCTTAAATCCATTTAGTTCTTCTTTAATATTAGATAGGTTATGCAAAGAGATCATAAACTTAGAATCTAAACAATGTATGACTTCTTCTTTCTCTCTAAGTTCATCTTTTGAAGAAACTAATTCTTTTTTTTAGATTTTTAGATTCTTCTCTTAATTTTTTTATTTTCTTCTCAAGCTCTAAGGACAATGTATATAATTTATCATAGGCTTGTTGAAGGTCATCTTCATTTTTATCATTTTCTTCTTCTTTTAAATCAAATTGAGATTCATTAATTTGAAGGTTTGAATCTCCAATAGAAGGAAGAAGGAGGGGTCTAGAAGAATCTACACAATCTAACATAGTGGAATCCATTCTAATGATTTTCATGAAAACACAACACTAGGGCTTTGACTTTAGGTTTTTACACCTAATCAAGAGTTCCAAAAACACTTGATCCTAAAGTAGAGCACGAGGCTCTGATACCAATTGAAAGTCCGAGATCCTAACTCGAGAGAGAGGGGGGGAGGGGGGTGAATAGGGTGAGCAACAATATGTGACCAATTATGCCCAATTTTAACTTCTTTAAAATAAACTAGTCATAAGTAATGATAAACAAACAAAATGCGGAAGTTAACAAAAAACATCGCCACAACGCATGCACCATCACACAAGGATTTATAGTGGTTTGGCCTCAATACCAATATCCAGTACCGGCTTTTGCTCCTACACCCCACCGGATTTCCACTATCTATGCTTTTCAAAAGGCTAAGTTACAACATTTACAATGTTGTTTTCCTAGGTTAAACAACAACCTATCAATGTACTTTTCTAGGCTAAGCAATAACCTTTACAAGATGCTTTTCCAAGGCTAAGCAATAACCTTTATAATGTGCTTTTCTTAGGCTAAGCAAAAACCTTTACAAAATAAAAGATTTCTCTCAATGTAGTGTCTACACAAACACTTTAAGAGATACAATTAAAGCTCAATTACAATGCCTCTAAAATAGGCGGTTATGAAATTGAAAATCTAATTCACACAAACACTAAATGAATGCAAAGGTGTATGCTCATGATGTGTGTGTGTGTGTGATAACTTCAATCAAGTTTAAAAAGTAAGCTCAATCAATATATGCTCAAAGCATTTAAAAGTTTAAGGCACATAAAGAGTTTTGATTGAAGTGAAATGCAAATCACATGTATGAATACAAACTTGTAGATGGAGTGAAAATCAAAGGCTCACAAGTTGTATGAAATTAATTAGCTCTAAACATGTGATGCATGTGCAATGTTGTTTTCAAAACTAAACAAATTTAACTAAAGTTCTAATGAATGAAAAGAGCAAATAAAGATTCAACCAAGTAAATGAATCATGCTATAAAAGAAATCAAAGATTTTGGCTAAGCATGATTAAAGAAGATTTTAAAACAAACTTTGTTTGAAATCAAGGTGAAGAATCCAATCCAACTTAGATCAAATATTAAATGAAGAATGGATTCAACATATCATAGTTATCATGCTAAAATTCATTTACCGATAATTTAAACAAAGCATATAACATATGATTAATAAAAGTAAAGCTTACTTAGAAATTTAACTTCAGGGATCCAAGCTTTGATGACCCCTTGGTCTCTCTTAGTTCATCCCCTTTGTCTTGTCTCCAAACACCACAAGGATGGCTTAAAAATCTCTAACTTTGGTAAAGGAATGAACTTCATTTTATAGCAAAAAAGTGCCCAACGGCTAGTCCCTGGTTGACTTGGAATAGGGCCTGGTCGACCTGGCCTTCAACGATCATAAAACTGGTCGTTTGAAAATAGCCTCAACGGGTCTATACCTGGTCGACCTGCAGTGGGCTCAGTTGACCAAGTCCATAGGCCCGTTCGACCGAGCACACTGCAGGTCGACCTGGGCCTGGGGACCAAAATCCACAAAAATGCATATTTTAAAGAGATTTCTTATGGAAACTTTTGGGCCACTGAATCAAGCTTGGAATCATTATTTAAATCAAACTAAGGGGTTTAAAAACATGAAACATAAAAAGCCTAAAATGATTTGAAAGATTTAAAACTCATAGGCTTGCTTGAATCGAAAAACTTCTTTTCAAAACTAATTGCATCCAAGATTAAAATCAAAACATGGATAAATCAATATTTCTACAAGTCTAAAAACCAATGCATGTGTAAATCAAGATTTCATGATTTTCTAAATCAATGCATATGCGAAAATTCAAATGATGCTAGAATGTAATGCATCCATCAAATTGCAATAACAAAAAATCCCTAACAAAAATAATGTCCAACTCATAAAATGTAGGCGAATATAAAAGGTTTAAAATCTTCAAAGATAAGATGATAAGTCCACAAAATTAGAACATAAAGTCATCACTTCATGCACATTAGTGGACTTAATTAGGTCAATTCACATTCAATTCAATAAAATTCCACGATTTCATGCATTTGTACATTAAATTGGAAATTTTGTTAAAATGAGTGAAAATTGGTTCAATTGAATGTTTTTTTTTTTCTTTATGAAATTAAGGTTTTAGGCCACATGATCATCCCACCAATTAGACTTTTTAATTTTTAAAAGTGTATTGATCACTTGCACTATGATTAAATTGGGCACATTGAAATATTAGTTGGGTCCCATGCATGATATACATTAGTCTCTCACAATTAATTAATTTCATTGTTTTCATTGTTTTGTAGGAGACTATCACCCAAGAGGGCCCACCCCTACCGTAGCACTCCCTTGGGCGTGATTCCCTATGCACACCCAAGAGAGGGGTCCCCACTCTCCAATTGTTGCAAGCTTCCCAAATTTGAAGAATTCTTCTCCTACTTGATGTGCAAGATTTGATGCACTCCTTCTATTATTTAAATTCAAATTTTCTAGCAAAAAGATTTTTTCCGTTAGGAGTGGCAATCCAAGGAAGAATTTGAAGTGGTTTGAATTATGGGAGGAGGAGACCTAAACCAACTAGGAGATGAATACTAAGAGAGAAGTTATTTCTAGATTTCCATAGGGGCAGTGAGTTATAATGGCTATAACTCTCAATGTAAGACCCTGACCCGAGTGAAACCAAATAGTGTTAATTAAGTCGTGTGTTAGTCTTAAGCGTGATTAGTAGTCTTTGACTAAGTTGAGTTTGGAATAGCTTTTGATATAGCTTTGGGGAATTTTGATTGCTTAGTAATTAGTGGGGCCCTTTTGGGGTTCCTTTTTATGACCTTGCATGTGCTTGGGGATTTATCGGAGATTCTTGCATTCATTGTTTTAATCCCTTTTTATTTGTATTGTTAATCCCTACGACTTTTATGTTGATCCCGTGCCCGTTCGAGACCCCGAAACCCGACTTTCCTAGCATTGAGGGCAAAACAATCATTGTGCACTAAATCTGTACCCAAAATTTGATATTCCCAAAACCCGCGAAACATATACTTTTTGGAAACTAGATATCTCGACGATCATTTTCTCTTCTTCATCGAATTCGTTCGAAGTCCCGAAAGTCGTGATTTGAGCCCAATTAGATTATCACTAGTGGAGCCCACTCCCCACTTGCTTTATAAGGAAAACCTTCTTCCTCATTTTCCTTTTTCCAGCCCAAATTAAACACCAAGTTAGGTTTTCCCTTCCTTCTTCTTCGTATTGCTTCTCCATCCTCAATCCCCTCCCAAACTTGGACCAATAGAAGATTTGTGGCCATTATCTTCTTCATCTCTTTGAGAACTCTCTTTTAATAGCATTTGTAGAGAAAACCACCTACTCCAAGTGCTCCTTTTGAACTAACCTAGCATTTTGAAGAACCCTCATGCAAGTAATCTTTCCCCTCTTTTGATATTGTGTTCTCCTAGCCTAAGGGAATCTCCATTTCCATTATTGAAGCCTCTTCCTCCCCATTCCATGTTTTGACTCTTTTAGGGTTTTGTTTTGGGGGTTTTCTCTTGTAGCTTGGATTCTTGGCTTGGAGGAGTGTTAGAGCTTATTATTGTTTAGCTTGGACTCAAGGAAAGTGGATGATTTGATCTTTTATGAGCTTTCAATGGTTTTATAAGAAATGTGATTGGTTTTGTTATTTTCCACCCATGCTTATTTATTGCATTGACTTGAAATAAATGTTCATGAAAGAGCCTTGATAGTGCATTTATTGTCATAGAAATGTTTTGGTCCATGGCATTCAATATTCTCTTGTTTCATATTAAATGTCCTCTTGTGTGTAGTGGTTTCCTTCCCTCTTTTCCTTGTTTATGGATGTGATATTGTTGGAGGAGGTTAGAATGGATTTTGTTAGAAATTTAGTATTGATTTGGATGAAGTTTTGAACTCCTCATTTGATGTATTTAAATGGGCTAAAAAGAGGTTGCAGAAGGAGGAGAAAGAGAGAAGAGGAACTGTCCCGAAATCAGTTTCTAGACAGTTCGCTCGAGCGAACATGACACTTCACTGGAGCAAAGTGTCCAGAAAACGGTTCGAGTCTTTCCAGAGGACAGTTCCCTCGAGTGGACCCTTTGTCGCTCGAGCAAACCCTCCCAGAACTCGTTCCAGAGAGTGGTTAGTTCGAACGAACGTTAGTTCGAACGAACTGAACTTTTGCTCGAGCCACCTTGATCTGGATGTGTTCGCTCGAACGACCTAAACTTCGCTCGAGCGAACCCACCCAGACAACCATTCCAGAGAGCTCCTCTTTCGAGTGAACTCTTCGATTCGCTTGAGCGATGAGTTTTGTCCATCAAAGGCTATGTTTGGGACAGTGATGAGTTGTTTAAATGTTTTGGGATTATTCATTGAGAACCCCTCTATGTCAAGGGGATTTACTAAGCAATGTATGAGGCCATTTGAGAAAGAAACCACATCACGAAGATTTCATTTGAAGTTTTGAAAATTCAAAGTGTATAAGGAGCCCTGAATGTCCCCAAACTCAAAGAGTACCAAATTGTTATTAGATCGACATACGGGATCCCTATTCACTTCAAATAAATCTTGAACCCGATACTTTACCTGAAATTTTAATTGTTTATTGTATTTCACTGTTCCCGAGATTTATACTACATGATTTGTTATTCCTGAAAGCATTGAAATTGTACTTGTATTAATTGCTAGCCTCGAAATGCATTGCCCGACATGAAGTGACAGTTATGCCTTTGAGCACCCCGTCCTGTTTATTTATGTACTTTCAATTGATGTATTTCATAAATGTTTTAATCTTGTCATTTGACCTATGAGTCGGGACCACTATGCTTCGATAACCTTGTTGGTCTGATCCACCGACTTGGAGATCCCCCTCTTGTCCCGCCAGCTGCAGTTTGGATCCCGCTACCCGATTATTACCATGGTCTTGTCCCGATGCCGCAGATTGCTACTGTGGTTCCCGATGCCCGGCTCGCTACCGTGGTCATGTATAGTATATGTATATGTATTTATAAGATCCACTGTTTCTCCTCACGTCGAGTGACTGAGATCAGTGCCTAGTTATTGCTCTGTCACTTTAGTGATAGAGGACTTAGCTTCGTGCGGTTGCCATCTTGCTTGTTTCCTGATTCTTTGGTTACCTTTACATGTTTTACAATGACTACTTGTATTTGAATAAATGTTTTATCTTGTTTATAGAAATTGTTATTTAAACATGTTTAAATGCTTTTGAAGGTAAATTCATTTATTATTATATTATCATTGTATTTTACCCATTTGCCAAACCATCGTGTTTGACCCACTCGTTGGTACTCAGGTTCGGACATTGTCTATCCCGAGACGGAACTTGAGGATGCGGTCGGTGAACCGAAACGCCTAGTCGAGTGGCATGCTGATGATGTCATTTAGACATTGGATTGCTAGAGAGAGATAACATTTTGGGAAAACTTTTAACCATTCTTTTGGGGATTGGTATTTTGTTTATATTGGCCTTTGTTGGCCTCTATTTTTTGGAATGTAATTAAATGATCTTTTGTATAAACTTTAACTTCATTTTGGGAACATGCTAACGATCATTGCTCATTCTGATACAGTATTATACTTATATTATTGTCTTTATGACTAGAGATGGTTTGAATATTTGATTTGCTACACGCTTCCGCACTTAAAAGAAATGTTCATATATGGTTGTGATATTCTCACCGTGGACACCTGTGGGAAATTAAATAAGTGTGTACACTTAATGACACACTCCACATGTTAACCATTCATCATACCACACCACATTAGTCCCGATCCCGGATTGGGTCGATAGGCCCGGTCCAGGGTCGCGGCACTCAATCTAACTGTTAGACCGGCATAATCTACCCACCGATGGATAGCTTATTTAGAGTAGATGTTTCTGGAGCCCAAGATCGCATAAATCGGAAGTGACATGAGAGAGATATGACCGAAAGTTACTGCTGACATTTCTACTCGGGAATACAATTGTCGAGATGGAAAGGGACCCACACTCTTCTATACACAAAGAGAGTTCTCTCTCTTTCCGTGTGAAGCTTCTAGAAGGCCTATCCTTTGATATGAGAAGATGAGATGAGGTGTTCAAATCTCTTTGAAAATTAAACTTGTTGCTTAGGGATCAAGCAAAGGAAAGAGAGTCCAAGTAGAAAAGTCTCTCATCAAAAGTGAGCCCAAAAACTATTTTAGGAGGAGGAATAACCCACCCCCCCTTTGGACCTCCAAGCCATTCCACACCACCATCCCACACGTCCTCTCTCTCTCTCTCTCTGCACTCCACACGTCTAGCCACACACATCTCTCTTCCCCCTCATCTTCTTCTAGTTAGCGTTGGTCAAGCGATGATGTATTCCATGTCGGATGCTCCCATGACTTGGTGTTTCGCGTAGTTAAGGTAGTAGGCGAGTCTGTTAGATTTTCTAATTTCCAAACTTTTGTTCATGTAATCTTAGAGATACTCATGGAATAAAAAAGGATTTGTGACTCGCAGTAATCATTATTAATGGATTAAAACAACGTATTTGCATAAGGTGACATATTATGCTTGGTATTGTGTTTCTAATTTATTATCATGGCCCTAAGGATGGAGTTAAAGTGTTGGAATTTGGAAATCTAAACTCATATAATCTTTTATTTTATTTTATTAATTCTGATCTTTTTTTCTAATATTAATGATATTGATGGTCGGATGGATCTACTCTTTTGTAGTCTTTAGTACTAGCATAGTCTAGGTTATTTTTAGATTAGGATTTTTATCAAAGTTGTAATGGGATGTAATTAATTTTTAGACTTTGAAAAGTAGTTTAATTGATGTATAGTTTTTTTAGGCAAGTTCTAGTTTTTATTAGGACAGTTGCAAGTAAACAACTTCCTGTGGATACAATCCGGACTCATTAGGTAAAACTACAGTATTGATGGCCTTGCCCTTGGAGACCAGCGATTAGATCATAAGACTTTGGCGGAATGATTCGGTACCAATAAATTCATGTAGTGTGAGATAGAATATACTCTTTAACCAACGTGATACAATATACTCTTTAACCATTGTCCTTCTTTGACATACAAGAAAATAAAAAAATAAAAACCCATACATGTAGAACCAAGTCACCAAAGTATGTCTGACTTTGTCTGATAAAACAAAGTTTTTAGATATAACTTCTATTAATTCTCCAAATTAACATTTTCTTACTGATCCCTTCATAATCGAGGTTAGACAACGTTCGTGTTGACACCAAAAATATCACTTTGCCTCTACAACATCAAGAAGCTACATGAAGCCACATCCTACTACAAAAGGGCATTGCTGCTTCAAGCATCAGATCTTATCAGAATCACTTGAAAACTGATAGATCCTTCAAGACAACCAAAAGAGGAGTCCACATGAAGTTTCGGGCCATTCCGACATCATTTGGCCTAACTTCACTCCTCCGGCAACCAAACAACGCTCCTGGCGACGGCAGCGTCGAAGACATCAAAACTTCGATTGGAGCCTATAGATGGTTTCAAAATACCCCCAAAAGGCTCCACGTCGAATTTTAGATCATTCTGACAACGTTTGACTTGGCTTTGATGCTCCGAAAGAAAATCAAGCCCCTCAGCGGCGAGAACCACCGGGACCACTACTCATCAAACGGAGCACATGGACGGCTTCAACATGCTTCAACAAGGTTGCACGTCAAGTTTCAGGTCATTCCGACAATGTTTGACCTGACTTTGATGCTCCAAAAGAAAATTAAGGCTACTGGCGGCGGGGCACCCCGGGACCATGACATCCAAATCTTAGCTAATGGATCATGTCAAAATGACTCCAATAGGCTCCATGTCAAATTTCAGGCTAATCGGACATCGGTTGACCGCACATCAAAGCCTAGCAGCGATAGGAACCCAAATTGCTTCAAAACTCAAACAAAAGCCCATTTTTGGTCCTATCTACTGCTCAGGAAGTTCCACGTCAAATCTCAGGTCATTCCGACATTGTTTGACCTAGTTTCAACTCTTGACAAAAATCGACAACTCTGCGCGGCAATGTCTTCGACTTTTCCAGAAAATAGGAAACTTTGTGCTCGGTTTTGCATGACTTCTCGTTGGGTTTTTTCTAGGAGAACGAAGCCAAAAAATGAGGAAAAATGTCAAGGACAATACAGGAGAAAAAAGAAACAAAAAACCCGAAAAACAGCCGACGAAATGGTGACCAAAGGGGAAACCACCCCCATGGTCGCTGGCGACCATGGCCCACGGTCGCCGGCGACCTTGCCCCATGGTCACGGGCGACCATGGAAGTCCGGGTCGCCGGATTTCCATCGGAGGGCCCTTTTTCCAGTTCTTTTCGCGTTTCGAGAGTTCTAACCACTGTGGTTTCCTGAAAATCCAATTTTCGATGCTCGGAAACAACTGATCTTTGTCGACATCTCAGATCCTCCGTCATGAGCATGAAATCGTCATCGATCACTCCAAGATCGCCTAACGGATGACCAAGAAAGTGCACTTTCTGTCCGACCGATCGAGAAATTGACAAGACAGATGTCACAGGCCCGCTGGTATCAACCAATGCCTGAAGTTGCGTGATCATCCAACATTGATTAGCATGAAGATCCATCGTTGATCATTGCAAGAAGAATTCCAAAAGACGTAACACGGCCCGCGGCTCTTCAAATTCCCGGCTACCACTGAATGTTGTTAATTGACCCAACTAAATGCAGTCATTAACTCATTATTTTGGACGGACCAATCAGATTCAAGGAAATGGGAGTTATAAGTCCAAGTCATCATGACATTTAAGTTATGAAACTCCTCTCATCGTGGAGATTAAAGGTGATTAAATGCCCATTATCTCCACTGGCCAATCAGAAGCCAAGAAAAAGGAGTTACAAAACAAAGAAATTAAAACATGTAACTCCTCCCATTATGTGATTTTAATACATTAAAGTCCATAAAGTCACCTAAAGGCTACCAAATGCCTATAAAAGTAGGTGATTCCAAGAAGAAAGGATCCCCAAACACAGACGCCCAGAAAAACACACGGAGAATCCCAGAATTCCTAACTCAAGATCCAGAAGTCCTGCTACTCTGCTGCAACAAACACCTAAAAGGTGATCAAAGTCCCTTGAGGGGGCGGACACCCCCCCTCCTCTAAGAGAAAGTCTCATTTTTTCCTACTCAACATGGCCAAGACGTGGCTCTTCCGCCCGTCTCTTCATTTTTCATTGGGTATAGGACCTTCCCTTGGTCCTTATCCTCTAAAAAACTGAAGTTCAAGCCAAGCCAAATAATAAAAGCATCAAGCGTTCTCTTCTGAAGGACGATGGCGAAGTCCATACATAACTTGCGACCGTCGATCTGAACTGGTCCTCGCAATCTCCTGAGAAGTCAAATTCCTTTTCTAACTTTTCTATTATACTTTGTATTTTCTTTAAGAGACAAAAAAAATCACAATTCTTGTCTTTCATTTTGATGAGATTTGTAAATCGCCTTTCACGGCAAACAAAAATGAAATCACTTCTAACGGCATTAAAAAATTATCTCTTTTCTTAAATATATGTGCAATTTGGAAAGTTAGAAGAAAGGATTGATTTCCTTTTTACTTGCGAATGTGGATCTCTAGATCACCATTTCTAAATTCCAAGTATAATAGAAAATCTGGCATACCCGTATAAAATATAAGATGCCCTTTTTTTCTCCCACTTTCCTCCCTCCATTTCGATTTTCCTCTCGGCGACCCCGGGGACGGATGGTAGAGGAGAGGAGAGAAAGAAATCGGGTCCATCAAGCTGGCATACTCGGTGGGACCAATTCATTAGAGAACACGATGCTTGAATTCTTAGGCTCATTTCTAGTTGGTGGCCTATGTTGGATCTTGCATCCAAAAAATGAGATGGGATTTTTTTGGAAGGTTTCTACCTTCGAACCTATTTCTATTCATTCTCATTTCAAAAAAAAATATTTTCAAAAAAAAAGAAATCTGATTTTTCTTTCTTGGATTCAATTTTGAGAAGCTTTGATCCTCTCCTCTTTGAACTTGATAGCTCACAAAAATGTTCGCAGCTATTATTCTTATCGGGGAATGGGCCATCGTTTCTCTTTGATGAGTCCAATAAGGATTTAAAAAAAAATCTTAAAAAAAAACCTTCAAATTTTTTTTTCTTTTGGAATCAAATTTGAGAAAGTTTGGTCCCCTCCTTTTCGAATTTTGCGCTCGCAGAAATATTTGAGCCCTTATTCAGATTGGAACACCGTTCGTTCTCTTTGATGAATCCATAAAAAAAAACAAAAAATTTTAAAACCCACTAGGTTGCACCAATTGCGTTCTTTGACCAAAGTGGATCTAAGAAAAGCCTTGTCCAGAGTGTGGAGACAGCTAGACTGTTCGAGGCAAGGGTCCTCCAAACGGGTTCATTAAGTAATCCTACCCTTACCTGGGGGCTGATCTATCTACTAAGGTTTCATAAGACCGAATTGAAAACCTTTGTGGTCCTTTCAAAAAAAAAACAACAAAAATTTTCAAAAAAAAAAGGTTTAGAATTTTTTATCATTTTTGGGTTTAGATCTGAGAAATCTTGGTTCATTCCCTTCCAGATTTGGCGCTCGCAGAAATGTTTTAGCCCTTATTCGGATTGGAACACCATTTCCTCTCTTTTATGAACCCGATTTGACCTTTCAAAAATCCCATCTCGTGTCCATTCCAAGGATGCAATTTGCAACATTTGTGCCTATCGGTGCTAGTACGCCCTTCCGGGTCTATTGTATTCGCGACCGACACATCTGTATCTCTAACCTTATATCATCTTACCTCGAGTGAGCCTGGCTTCTCGGTAATTTGAATTAAGGTCCACAATTGCTTCTAGCAGTCACTGGAATGCTCACTCTGAGCCTCCTGTACTTGCGTTCAGAACAATTGTATCCTCTATGGCTTTTTGCCTTCTTCACCTCGCTGAGACTGGGCCATGTTCCCTTGAGCGATTTGAAAAGACAAAACCATAGTTCTTTCCCATTTATGATCACTATATTCTTGTGATTACTAACGGACGTGGTATTGTTTCAGAAGTTTTCCAAAACTAACAATGGCAGCTTCATTAACCATCACTTTCGATGAGAACAAGTACTAGCTCATGCTCCAGGAGAAGCAGAACAAGCGCACTCATAAGCGCCCTGCTAGCTGCCGAAGCGTCATCTCCCTCGGCAAATCTTAGAACACCGGGTCGACCTCTACTCCCCGGAATATCGTCTTCGGGTCGCTGGGACCATTCCCACTATCGCACCTGCCAAGAAGTAGAAGATCGCTCCGCAACGTGTCACTGCCATGACATCAAGGGCGAACGTGAAGAAACCTGAAGCCCATGGCAACCCCACGAAGCCTCAACCTGCAGAGAACCAGGTTTGTCCTAAGACTTGGTCCCTAAGACCTTCACTAAAACAAAGGAGGGCTCGAGCATCTGCAAGGTCAGCATACTTGGCCCCTCTCAAAGAAAACCGGTTCTATCCTCTTGCATACATGAAGGAGGAGAAACCAGCCTCTTGCCCGATAAAGAAGGCAAACCATCATGAGTCGGCTTGCTACTACAAGCCAAAAATCAAATCATACATCACCAGGCCTCTACAAGAACCTGCCAAGGCCTGCAATCCTCAGTTCAACCCTTTATCTCAACAGGGGCCGAGCTCGTAAAATTCAAAGCTTCGCTACGACAGTAGAAGGACCGAGTCCAAATCCTGTCCATGCCCAGCTTTAAAAAAGATAGGCTTGGTTGCTGTGCTCGAGGGAGTACATCCTTCATTGCTAAAGCCCAGCTAGAGCTGACAGAAGCTCAAATTGCCCGTCACATACGTCGTTGTATGTCGTATCGATAAAAGAGACTAGAGAAGCAAAGGACCCAGCATCCTACCCTCCAAGTCTCCCAAAAATGGGTCGAAAAAGAAAGACTCGATCAAGTTGCTGCTATCCATATAGTTGGCAAAACCAGAAGACGTCAGAAGTCGGCAACTAAAATTCATGTCCGACGACCGGTAACTCGCAGCGTCTCCCGGACACGAAGACGCCTGGAAGAATCTTCTACTCCTTCAAGCCAAGGACAACGGAGTAATCCTTCCTCAAGCTCTTCAAGAATGAGCCCCAGCTCAGTCACCAGGACAATCTCCTCATTCGAATCACGAAGGATGAACGTCTTGGCTACGAACTTTGAGCAACCTCGCAATCCACCTCCTGATGAAACAACCATACGCATCCGGCAATTGGAGCAAGGTCAGCAGAGGATTGAGGCTCTCATGGAGAATCTTCTCCTCACTTTGAAGCGTTAAGAAAACAACCAATCTCCTCTAGATAACGAGGAAAATGCAGAAAACAGTGAGTCACGTGCCCTTACCGAAAAGGATATTGACGACATTCTCGCCAAAGCAAAAGAAAAGGATACACTGAAGGTGCATGGGATCAAGCCACCATATCCCTTATGGATGGACTCGGTCCCGTTCCTTACAAAATTCAAGCAACCTACTCTCCAAACAAATACAGGGAAAGGTTCAGCCAGACAACACGTCATCCACTTCAAAATATTGACAGGAGCTATCGCAGATCAAGATGCCCTCAAGATCCGTCTCTTTGCAAGTACCCTAAAAGGTACGACCTTCGATTGGTATTCCACTTTATCAGAGGACTCCATCCAAAATTGGGCCGTGCTAGAGACACGCTTCCTAACCCACTTCAAAGGTGAGGATTATCCTATTACTATGGCACAACTCTGCAGCCTAAAACAGGGAGAGAATGAGTCAACTTACGACTTATTCACAAGTGGAAGGCGGTGTCATACAAATGCTCAGTGAAAGTCCTGGGAATCCTAACCCTAGAGGGGGGGGGTGAATAGGGTGTGCTACAACAATGCCCAATTTAGACCAATTTTAAATTCTTAACAAAAACTAGTCACATGTGATGATTAACCATACAATATGCGGAAGCTAAAATAAACAATCATCACAAAAGCAAGCACCACAACACCAAGGTTTATAGTGGTTCGGCCTCAATGCCTACGTCCACTACCGACTTGTGATCCAATCACCCCACCGGATTTCCACTATTTATGCTTTTTACTAGGCTAAGCAATAACCCTTACAATGTTGTTTTTCTAGGCTAAACAACAACCTCTCAATGTGCTTTTCTAGGCTAAGCAATAACCTTTACAAAATGCTTTTCTTAGGCTAAGCAATAACCTTTACAAGATGCTTTTCTTAGGTTAAGCAATAACCTTTACACAATAAATATTTCTCTAAGAAAGTGTCTTCACAAAAGATCACTCTAAGAGATACAATTTAAGCACAATTGAATTGCCTCTACATAGGCTAATATGAAAGTGTAATTCAAATTACAAACATACACTAAATGAGGTAAAGTGTGTGCACAAGTGTATGAATGCTTTTCTTCAATCAATTTCAACAATGAAGCTCTTAAATGAATGCATGATGCATTTTAAAATCAAAGCTTATAAAATGATGATTGAAGAGAAAACTAATTGTTAGGGATTTTGTAATTTGCAATTTGGTGGATGCATTTGCACATTAGCATCATTTGAATTCTCACACTTGCATTGTTTTAGAAAACCTTGAAATCTAGTTTTATACATGCATAGCTTTTAAGATTTGGAAAAGCTTTTGTTTTATGCATGTTTTGGTTTTAAACTTGGATGCATTAGTTTTGAAACCCAAACTCTTTTGAAAACCTATTTCCTTGTGCATTATATTTGGAAAATCATCTTGACAATTTAGGTTTGAACTTTGCATACATTCATCCCTTCATAATCATATATGTATGCATTGTTTTTGAAAAAGGAGTTTTTAGAAATCAAGCTAGCCTATGGTTTAAAGTTTTGAATCATTTTAGGCTTTGTGTGTTTCATGTTTTTATACATCTTTGAATGTTTTAAAACATGTGAAAAAGCTTGATTTTAATGGCCCAAAAGATCCCCAAAGAAAATCTTCAAAAACCCAAAAAATGGGAATTTCTGGGCAGGCCCGGTCAACCGGCCAAGAGGCCCGGTCAACCGGCCAGACTGCCGGTTAACCGGGTTTCTGAAGCTCAAACGGGCATTTTTATGACCGTTGTGCTTGGCCGGTCAACCGGCCTGTCATGGCCGGTCAACCGGGGATATAGCCGTTGGGCTGTTTTGGGGATATAAATGAGTTCTTTCCTTTGTCTTTGGTTGGAGATTTTGAAACCTTCTTTGAGGAGCTTTGAGAGAAGACAAAGGGGATGATCTAAGAGACATCCAGGGGTCATTAAGTAAAGCTTAAGCTTGGATCAACTAAGTTAAATCTCCAAGTAAGTTTTACTTTTAATTAATCATTTGTTATGTGCTTTATTTGAAACTTTGGAAAATGATTTCAAGCATGATAACAATGATGTGTTGAATCCTTTCTTCCCTCCATCTTTGTTATTCAAGATTGGATTCATCACTTTGATTTCAACCCAAGTTTTGTTTTAAACTTTCTTAATCATGCTTAGCCTAAAAACTTTGATTTCCTTTAATGCATGATTCTTTGTCTTGGTTGAAAGTTACCTTGTTGTTTTCATTCATTTAAACTTTAGTTAAACTAATTAGTTTTGAAAACAACATTGCACATGCATCACTTGATTAGGCTTAAACACTTTCATACAACTTGTGATCTTTAGATTCTCAAATCATTCACAAGTGTGTAATTGTTCAAGTGATTTGCATAGAACTTCGATCATATCTTTTTATGCCTTAAACTTTCAAATTGCATTAAGCATAAATTGATTGAGCTTACTTTTAAACTTGATTGGAGTTTTCACACACACACTTCATAAGCATACATCTTTGCATTCATTGAGTGTTTGTGTGAGTTAGGATTTTCATTTTCATATCCGCCTATTTAGAGGCAATTTATTTGAGCTTAAATTGTAATCTCTTAGAGTGTTGAGTAAACACTTTCTTAGAGAAATATTGATTTGTAAAGGTTATTGCTTAGCCTAAGAAAAGCATATTGTAAGGTTATTGCTTAGCCTAAGAAAAGCATATTGTAAGGTTATTGCTAAGCCTAGAAAAGCACATTGAGAGGTTGTTGTTTAGCCTAGAAAAACAACATTGTAAGGGTTATTGCTTAGCCTAGTTAAAAGCATAAATAGTGGAAATCCGGTGGGGTGTTGGATTCACAAGCCGGTAGCGGATGTAGGCATTGAGGCCGAACCACTATAAATATTGTGTTGTGGTGATTGCTTTTGTGGTGATTGTTTTTGTTTAAGCTTCCGCATATTGTATGTTTAATCATCACATGTGACTAGTTTTTGTTAAGAAGTTAAAATTGTTAAAATTGGTCATAGTTGTAGCTCACCCTATTCACCCCCCCCTCTAGGGTTAGGATCCTCAAGGACTTTCAATTGGTATCAGAGCCTCGTGCTCTATATTAGGATCAAGTGTATCTTGATTAGGTGTAAAAACCTAGAGTTTAAACCCTAGTGTTGTGCTTCCTTGAAAATCATTAGAATGGACTCCACTATACTAGATCTTGTAGATTCTTCTAGACCCCTCATTCCTCCTTCTATTGGAGATTCAAACTTTCAATCTAATGAATCTCAATGTGACATAAAAGAGGAAGAAAATGATTATGATGAAGATGATCTTCAAAAAGCCTATAATGAATTATATACATTATCTTCAAAGCTTGATAAGAGAAATAAAAGTTTAAGAGAAGAATCTATAAAACTAAACAAAGAGCTAGTCTCTTCTAAAGATGAACTTAGAGAGAAGGAAGAAGTCATTAATTGTTTAGAATCTAAGTTCATGATCTCTTTAAATAACCAATCTAACATTCAAGATGAACTAAGAGAATTAAAGATGGGTTATGATGATGTCAATAAGGAAAATCTAAAACTAAGAGATCAATTACAAAGGCAAGATACAGACTTTAACAATCTTGAATCTAAATTGACTATCTCTAAGGAAAATTTATCTAATGCTCAAGATGAATTAAATGAGATTAAGATAAAGTGTGATGAGCTTAAAAATGAAAATTTGAACCTAAGAGATACAATTAAAAGACAAGATGAGAACATTAACTATTTAAAATCCAAGTTGACAATTTCCAATGAAAATTTGTCTAATGCTCAAAGTAATTTAAAAACAAAAGAACTTGGATCTAATATGGTTGATGAACTTAAAGTTGAATTAAAACTTGCCAATGAAGAGCTAAGCAAATATAAGGAAATTGAAAATGAACTTTCAAAAGTTAAAAATGAAAATTCAATCCTTATAACCAAAGTCACTCAACTTGAAAGTTATAAACAAAAGTATGAGTGCAAGTTTACCCAAAGTGAAGATAGACTTGAAAAATTATTTAAATTGGGTAAACCTCATGGAGATAGGACGGGTCTTGGATTTAATAGGAATATGTCTCATGACCCTAAATTCACCAACACATTTGTGAAAGGTGAGTCCTCTTTCTCTAGCACTCTTTGTCACTTGCCTAAAACAAAATGTGATTATTGTGGCAATGAAGGACACTTTAGGTTTGAGTGCAAACTAAGAAGAAGAAGCCATGTGTCTACACCCATCTTTGAACTCAAGAAGGGAGAAACTAAATCTATGAAGGGTAAGACACTTAAAAACAAAGAAGACTCCAAAAAGACTAAACAAGTTAAATCCTTTAAAATGGAGTCTCCTAAGATAGATTCTAAAAAGCTTAAACAAGTTAAAACAAGCTTGAAAGAATCTAAGAACAAAAAGCTTCTCAACATATCTCCCTTATATCAACCCATGAAAGAACTTTTGAATAAAGTTGCTAAGTTAAATTTAAAATTCAAAAGTCAAGTAAAGGGAGAAAATAAGAAGAAAAGAAAAGTGAAGCAATCCCCAAAGAAACAAACTCACCATCATCAAAAGACTAATCACCATTCTAAGCTAAATTTAGTCAAAACTAAATATCATGGTGATAAGTTTAAATTGAAAATTTATCAAGTCAAATCTCCTATAGTTGGTGAGGATTCCAAATTAGACCTCAAAGTTCAACCCTCCCAAGACCTTAGGTGGATTCCTAAAGTCATCTACTTAGACAAACCTTAGGGTCTTGGACCTCATTGACCAACCTATACTTTATAAGTTAAATCATTTTGTTGGTCATGTTGCTTTGCATTTTGTTTTCTCTTAGTTACATTTCATAAAATGCATTGTTTCTTTATGATCAATTGATTTTGTCTTCATGCACTATTCTAGTTACATGTCATGGTTTTCAAAATCTCTTGATTATAATTTCATCATGTTTGATTTGCTTTTTGCACTCATATGCCTTGCATTGCATTTCTTTACATGATTAATTGATTGTGATGTTAAAAGCTTTCATAGCTAGATTTATTCATGATCAATTGTTGTTGAATCATTTGTAAGACTATTGGAACAAATGATTTGACTCAATTCAAGTTTTTCCATGGATTTCTAAGTTATATTTTTATATGGAAAATCATTGTTTTGAAAATTCAACTTGTATGTGTTTCAATTAAGTTATATCTTTTAATATACATGTTGAAAATTGATCTTCAAAATCATTCTTTTATGCTCATTGTTGGATTTTGTTTATCAAAATGATTTGAAGATTGGTTGAATGGAAATGCTTTTTAACATCATTAGTTATAATCTTCTAAGCATGTTCCATGTTATCATTTCCTTTTCTTTTGGTTTCATTATCTTAGAAATGGAAATGAATGTTGTTTGCATCAATGCTTACTTAGTTATTCTTTTTATATGCAAATGACAATTGGTTCCATGTATGGTTGTGATCTTAGTTACATTTGTAGAATCCATACTAGAACCCAAATCCATCCTCTATGCCTAATAGTCATTTCTTTTTGGATGGTTATGATGTTGATTCATGTATACCTTCTTAATGTTGTCATCTTTATACATGTTTCAACTTCATAATAGTGTTCTTGATCATATGAACCCCTTTGAAATCCATTTCTTGTATTTCATAGTTATATCTCTTGTTTGATGGATATCTTAGTGTTGAATTCATATGATCTAGACACTTTGGAAATTGCATGCATTTCAAAGTCATATTCTTTTGCATTGCAATTTACCATGTTCATCACTATGCTCTATAGTTATATCTATATAAGTGATGAATATGCATTTATGATGCTTGATGGAGTTTGTCACATTCTTGCTCTTTATCATGTTATCAAATTCAATTGGTTTCTATTGGTATAATTTTTGATTGATTTGATTTCTTTAGAATGTGATAAACCTTGTGTGCATTGGATTGAACTTGATAAGTAATATGAGTGTTCCATATCACACACCATTAGCATCATAATGTTCATGTTGCCACCTCTTTTGCTCATATAGGTATATCTCATGACCACCATGTTTATGTGTTCACAATATTGGTTGGTTATTAGTTGAGGTTGGCTTCATGCTTGAATTTCATTTCACTCATTCATGCACTTTAATAGTCATATTTATTGATTGAATGAAATGAGTTCAAAACTTACATAGCATATGATTTTCATAGTTAAATTGACTAATGCTATGTTTAGTAAAACCCTTCTCATCATGGATAGCTCTAAATTTGGATTAATACTAATAGTTATACTTTTAAATCCATTTTAGAGTGATTGAGTTTATAGTCACATCCTTTAATCTCAATTGATATGTTTATTTCAATTGGTATCCATGATTGTTTCTCCCATTAGACCTTGCTCTCTTTTGGTAATTTGATCATATGAGCCCTATAGTTATATGAATCTAATCCTTTCCTTGAAGTTGACCCTCACTTGGTTAAACCATCTACTTCTTGAATCTAATAGTTATATCTTGTCAAAAGCTTGACAAAAGAAGAGAATGGATTGAGGGGGAGTGTAAACCTTCATAGGAAGTATTAGTTTTGATCAAATTCACCCTTGGATTGCTTTTGAGCCCTTAGAGTTAACTTACATACATGATAGCCTGTTATGTATTTCATTTTCGATTTCATTTGTTAACAGGTGCTACTAAAGGTATTTTCCTTGTTTCATGTGTGTAGGTACCTTTGCAATTTAATGTCAAAGGGGGAGAGAGAGTTCAAGTGTGACTCAAAGATCTCCTACTCTTCAAAGGGGGAGAGAGTTCGAGAGTTCAAGTACTCGAAGATCTCCTATCCATCAAAGGGGGAGAAAGCTTTCAAGTTCTCAAGAGGAGAAAGAAGCATGGTCAAAGGGGGAGAGCAAATAGAAGAAAGAAAGCTTGGAACTAAAGAAGATGCTTGGCTAAAGAGAGGAAGATGGAAAGAAAGCTTGAAGAATGATCAAGCTCCAAGCATCAAGAAGATTGAAGAAAAGAGCCCAAGAGCCCAAGCTAAGAGAAGAAGCATCCAAGAAGATTTCAAGACTTGTCCAGCTTAGGGGGAGCTGAAGACTAAGTGTGAAATGTCAATGATGAGTAAGTTGCCATCAAATTGCAAAGGGGGAGATTGTTAGGGATTTTGTAATTTGTAATTTGGTGGATGCATTTGCACATTAGCATCATTTGAATTCTCACACTTGCATTGTTTTAGAAAACCTTGAAATCTAGTTTTATACATGCATAGCTTTTAAGATTTGGAAAAGCTTTTGTTTTATGCATGTTTTGGTTTTAAACTTGGATGCATTAGTTTTGAAACCCAAACTCTTTTGAAAACCTATTTCCTTGTGCATTATATTTGGAAAATCATCTTGACAATTTAGGTTTGAACTTTGCATACATTCATCCCTTCATAATCATATATGTATGCATTGTTTTTGAAAAAGGAGTTTTTAGAAATCAAGCTAGCCTATGGTTTAAAGTTTTGAATCATTTTAGGCTTTGTGTGTTTCATGTTTTTATACATCTTTGAATGTTTTAAAACATGTGAAAAAGCTTGATTTTAATGGCCCAAAAGATCCCCAAAGAAAATCTTCAAAAACCCAAAAAATGGGAATTTCTGGGCAGGCCCGGTCAACCGGCCATGTGTGGCCGGTCAACCGGCCAGACTGCCGGTTAACCGGGTTTCTGAAGCTCAAACGGGCATTTTTATGACCGTTGTGCTTGGCCGGTCAACCGGCCTGTCATGGCCGGTCAACCGGGGATATAGCCGTTGGGCTGTTTTGGGGATATAAATGAGTTCTTTCCTTTGTCTTTGGTTGGAGATTTTGAAACCTTCTTTGAGGAGCTTTGAGAGAAGACAAAGGGGATGATCTAAGAGACATCAAGGGGTCATTAAGTAAAGCTTAAGCTTGGATCAACTAAGTTAAATCTGCAAGTAAGTTTTACTTTTAATTAATCATTTGTTATGTGCTTTATTTGAAACTTTGGAAAATGATTTCAAGCATGATAACAATGATGTGTTGAATCCTTTCTTCCCTCCATCTTTGTTATTCAAGATTGGATTCATCACTTTGATTTCAACCCAAGTTTTGTTTTAAACTTTCTTAATCATGCTTAGCCTAAAAACTTTGATTTCCTTTAATGCATGATTCTTTGTCTTGGTTGAAAGTTACCTTGTTGTTTTCATTCATTTAAACTTTAGTTAAACTAATTAGTTTTGAAAACAACATTGCACATGCATCACTTGATTAGGCTTAAACACTTTCATACAACTTGTGATCTTTAGATTCTCAAATCATTCACAAGTGTGTAATTGTTCAAGTGATTTGCATAGAACTTCGATCATATCTTTTTATGCCTTAAACTTTCAAATTGCATTAAGCATAAATTGATTGAGCTTACTTTTAAACTTGATTGGAGTTTTCACACACACACTTCATAAGCATACATCTTTGCATTCATTGAGTGTTTGTGTGAGTTAGGATTTTCATTTTCATATCCGCCTATTTAGAGGCAATTTATTTGAGCTTAAATTGTAATCTCTTAGAGTGTTGAGTAAACACTTTCTTAGAGAAATATTGATTTGTAAAGGTTATTGCTTAGCCTAAGAAAAGCATATTGTAAGGTTATTGCTTAGCCTAAGAAAAGCATATTGTAAGGTTATTGCTAAGCCTAGAAAAGCACATTGAGAGGTTGTTGTTTAGCCTAGAAAAACAACATTGTAAGGGTTATTGCTTAGCCTAGTTAAAAGCATAAATAGTGGAAATCCGGTGGGGTGTTGGATTCACAAGCCGGTAGCGGATGTAGGCATTGAGGCCGAACCACTATAAATATTGTGTTGTGGTGATTGCTTTTGTGGTGATTGTTTTTGTTTAAGCTTCCGCATATTGTATGTTTAATCATCACATGTGACTAGTTTTTGTTAAGAAGTTAAAATTGTTAAAATTGGTCATAGTTGTAGCTCACCCTATTCACCCCCCCCTCTAGGGTTAGGATCCTCAAGGACTTTCAATTGGTATCAGAGCCTCGTGCTCTATATTAGGATCAAGTGTATCTTGATTAGGTGTAAAAACCTAGAGTTTAAACCCTAGTGTTGTGCTTCCTTGAAAATCATTAGAATGGACTCCACTATACTAGATCTTGTAGATTCTTCTAGACCCCTCATTCCTCCTTCTATTGGAGATTCAAACTTTCAATCTAATGAATCTCAATGTGACATAAAAGAGGAAGAAAATGATTATGATGAAGATGATCTTCAAAAAGCCTATAATGAATTATATACATTATCTTCAAAGCTTGATAAGAGAAATAAAAGTTTAAGAGAAGAATCTATAAAACTAAACAAAGAGCTAGTCTCTTCTAAAGATGAACTTAGAGAGAAGGAAGAAGTCATTAATTGTTTAGAATCTAAGTTCATGATCTCTTTAAATAACCAATCTAACATTCAAGATGAACTAAGAGAATTAAAGATGGGTTATGATGATGTCAATAAGGAAAATCTAAAACTAAGAGATCAATTACAAAGGCAAGATACAGACTTTAACAATCTTGAATCTAAATTGACTATCTCTAAGGAAAATTTATCTAATGCTCAAGATGAATTAAATGAGATTAAGATAAAGTGTGATGAGCTTAAAAATGAAAATTTGAACCTAAGAGATACAATTAAAAGACAAGATGAGAACATTAACTATTTAAAATCCAAGTTGACAATTTCCAATGAAAATTTGTCTAATGCTCAAAGTAATTTAAAAACAAAAGAACTTGGATCTAATATGGTTGATGAACTTAAAGTTGAATTAAAACTTGCCAATGAAGAGCTAAGCAAATATAAGGAAATTGAAAATGAACTTTCAAAAGTTAAAAATGAAAATTCAATCCTTATAACCAAAGTCACTCAACTTGAAAGTTATAAACAAAAGTATGAGTGCAAGTTTACCCAAAGTGAAGATAGACTTGAAAAATTATTTAAATTGGGTAAACCTCATGGAGATAGGACGGGTCTTGGATTTAATAGGAATATGTCTCATGACCCTAAATTCACCAACACATTTGTGAAAGGTGAGTCCTCTTTCTCTAGCACTCTTTGTCACTTGCCTAAAACAAAATGTGATTATTGTGGCAATGAAGGACACTTTAGGTTTGAGTGCAAACTAAGAAGAAGAAGCCATGTGTCTACACCCATCTTTGAACTCAAGAAGGGAGAAACTAAATCTATGAAGGGTAAGACACTTAAAAACAAAGAAGACTCCAAAAAGACTAAACAAGTTAAATCCTTTAAAATGGAGTCTCCTAAGATAGATTCTAAAAAGCTTAAACAAGTTAAAACAAGCTTGAAAGAATCTAAGAACAAAAAGCTTCTCAACATATCTCCCTTATATCAACCCATGAAAGAACTTTTGAATAAAGTTGCTAAGTTAAATTTAAAATTCAAAAGTCAAGTAAAGGGAGAAAATAAGAAGAAAAGAAAAGTGAAGCAATCCCCAAAGAAACAAACTCACCATCATCAAAAGACTAATCACCATTCTAAGCTAAATTTAGTCAAAACTAAATATCATGGTGATAAGTTTAAATTGAAAATTTATCAAGTCAAATCTCCTATAGTTGGTGAGGATTCCAAATTAGACCTCAAAGTTCAACCCTCCCAAGACCTTAGGTGGATTCCTAAAGTCATCTACTTAGACAAACCTTAGGGTCTTGGACCTCATTGACCAACCTATACTTTATAAGTTAAATCATTTTGTTGGTCATGTTGCTTTGCATTTTGTTTTCTCTTAGTTACATTTCATAAAATGCATTGTTTCTTTATGATCAATTGATTTTGTCTTCATGCACTATTCTAGTTACATGTCATGGTTTTCAAAATCTCTTGATTATAATTTCATCATGTTTGATTTGCTTTTTGCACTCATATGCCTTGCATTGCATTTCTTTACATGATTAATTGATTGTGATGTTAAAAGCTTTCATAGCTAGATTTATTCATGATCAATTGTTGTTGAATCATTTGTAAGACTATTGGAACAAATGATTTGACTCAATTCAAGTTTTTCCATGGATTTCTAAGTTATATTTTTATATGGAAAATCATTGTTTTGAAAATTCAACTTGTATGTGTTTCAATTAAGTTATATCTTTTAATATACATGTTGAAAATTGATCTTCAAAATCATTCTTTTATGCTCATTGTTGGATTTTGTTTATCAAAATGATTTGAAGATTGGTTGAATGGAAATGCTTTTTAACATCATTAGTTATAATCTTCTAAGCATGTTCCATGTTATCATTTCCTTTTCTTTTGGTTTCATTATCTTAGAAATGGAAATGAATGTTGTTTGCATCAATGCTTACTTAGTTATTCTTTTTATATGCAAATGACAATTGGTTCCATGTATGGTTGTGATCTTAGTTACATTTGTAGAATCCATACTAGAACCCAAATCCATCCTCTATGCCTAATAGTCATTTCTTTTTGGATGGTTATGATGTTGATTCATGTATACCTTCTTAATGTTGTCATCTTTATACATGTTTCAACTTCATAATAGTGTTCTTGATCATATGAACCCCTTTGAAATCCATTTCTTGTATTTCATAGTTATATCTCTTGTTTGATGGATATCTTAGTGTTGAATTCATATGATCTAGACACTTTGGAAATTGCATGCATTTCAAAGTCATATTCTTTTGCATTGCAATTTACCATGTTCATCACTATGCTCTATAGTTATATCTATATAAGTGATGAATATGCATTTATGATGCTTGATGGAGTTTGTCACATTCTTGCTCTTTATCATGTTATCAAATTCAATTGGTTTCTATTGGTATAATTTTTGATTGATTTGATTTCTTTAGAATGTGATAAACCTTGTGTGCATTGGATTGAACTTGATAAGTAATATGAGTGTTCCATATCACACACCATTAGCATCATAATGTTCATGTTGCCACCTCTTTTGCTCATATAGGTATATCTCATGACCACCATGTTTATGTGTTCACAATATTGGTTGGTTATTAGTTGAGGTTGGCTTCATGCTTGAATTTCATTTCACTCATTCATGCACTTTAATAGTCATATTTATTGATTGAATGAAATGAGTTCAAAACTTACATAGCATATGATTTTCATAGTTAAATTGACTAATGCTATGTTTAGTAAAACCCTTCTCATCATGGATAGCTCTAAATTTGGATTAATACTAATAGTTATACTTTTAAATCCATTTTAGAGTGATTGAGTTTATAGTCACATCCTTTAATCTCAATTGATATGTTTATTTCAATTGGTATCCATGATTGTTTCTCCCATTAGACCTTGCTCTCTTTTGGTAATTTGATCATATGAGCCCTATAGTTATATGAATCTAATCCTTTCCTTGAAGTTGACCCTCACTTGGTTAAACCATCTACTTCTTGAATCTAATAGTTATATCTTGTCAAAAGCTTGACAAAAGAAGAGAATGGATTGAGGGGGAGTGTAAACCTTCATAGGAAGTATTAGTTTTGATCAAATTCACCCTTGGATTGCTTTTGAGCCCTTAGAGTTAACTTACATACATGATAGCCTGTTATGTATTTCATTTTCGATTTCATTTGTTAACAGGTGCTACTAAAGGTATTTTCCTTGTTTCATGTGTGTAGGTACCTTTGCAATTTAATGTCAAAGGGGGAGAGAGAGTTCAAGTGTGACTCAAAGATCTCCTACTCTTCAAAGGGGGAGAGAGTTCGAGAGTTCAAGTACTCGAAGATCTCCTATCCATCAAAGGGGGAGAAAGCTTTCAAGTTCTCAAGAGGAGAAAGAAGCATGGTCAAAGGGGGAGAGCAAATAGAAGAAAGAAAGCTTGGAACTAAAGAAGATGCTTGGCTAAAGAGAGGAAGATGGAAAGAAAGCTTGAAGAATGATCAAGCTCCAAGCATCAAGAAGATTGAAGAAAAGAGCCCAAGAGCCCAAGCTAAGAGAAGAAGCATCCAAGAAGATTTCAAGACTTGTCCAGCTTAGGGGGAGCTGAAGACTAAGTGTGAAATGTCAATGATGAGTAAGTTGCCATCAAATTGCAAAGGGGGAGATTGTTAGGGATTTTGTAATTTGTAATTTGGTGGATGCATTTGCACATTAGCATCATTTGAATTCTCACACTTGCATTGTTTTAGAAAACCTTGAAATCTAGTTTTATACATGCATAGCTTTTAAGATTTGGAAAAGCTTTTGTTTTATGCATGTTTTGGTTTTAAACTTGGATGCATTAGTTTTGAAACCCAAACTCTTTTGAAAACCTATTTCCTTGTGCATTATATTTGGAAAATCATCTTGACAATTTAGGTTTGAACTTTGCATACATTCATCCCTTCATAATCATATATGTATGCATTGTTTTTGAAAAAGGAGTTTTTAGAAATCAAGCTAGCCTATGGTTTAAAGTTTTGAATCATTTTAGGCTTTGTGTGTTTCATGTTTTTATACATCTTTGAATGTTTTAAAACATGTGAAAAAGCTTGATTTTAATGGCCCAAAAGATCCCCAAAGAAAATCTTCAAAAACCCAAAAAATGGGAATTTCTGGGCAGGCCCGGTCAACCGGCCATGTGTGGCCGGTCAACCGGCCAGACTGCCGGTTAACCGGGTTTCTGAAGCTCAAACGGGCATTTTTATGACCGTTGTGCTTGGCCGGTCAACCGGCCTGTCATGGCCGGTCAACCGGGGATATAGCCGTTGGGCTGTTTTGGGGATATAAATGAGTTCTTTCCTTTGTCTTTGGTTGGAGATTTTGAAACCTTCTTTGAGGAGCTTTGAGAGAAGACAAAGGGGATGATCTAAGAGACATCAAGGGGTCATTAAGTAAAGCTTAAGCTTGGATCAACTAAGTTAAATCTGCAAGTAAGTTTTACTTTTAATTAATCATTTGTTATGTGCTTTATTTGAAACTTTGGAAAATGATTTCAAGCATGATAACAATGATGTGTTGAATCCTTTCTTCCCTCCATCTTTGTTATTCAAGATTGGATTCATCACTTTGATTTCAACCCAAGTTTTGTTTTAAACTTTCTTAATCATGCTTAGCCTAAAAACTTTGATTTCCTTTAATGCATGATTCTTTGTCTTGGTTGAAAGTTACCTTGTTGTTTTCATTCATTTAAACTTTAGTTAAACTAATTAGTTTTGAAAACAACATTGCACATGCATCACTTGATTAGGCTTAAACACTTTCATACAACTTGTGATCTTTAGATTCTCAAATCATTCACAAGTGTGTAATTGTTCAAGTGATTTGCATAGAACTTCGATCATATCTTTTTATGCCTTAAACTTTCAAATTGCATTAAGCATAAATTGATTGAGCTTACTTTTAAACTTGATTGGAGTTTTCACACACACACTTCATAAGCATACATCTTTGCATTCATTGAGTGTTTGTGTGAGTTAGGATTTTCATTTTCATATCCGCCTATTTAGAGGCAATTTATTTGAGCTTAAATTGTAATCTCTTAGAGTGTTGAGTAAACACTTTCTTAGAGAAATATTGATTTGTAAAGGTTATTGCTTAGCCTAAGAAAAGCATATTGTAAGGTTATTGCTTAGCCTAAGAAAAGCATATTGTAAGGTTATTGCTAAGCCTAGAAAAGCACATTGAGAGGTTGTTGTTTAGCCTAGAAAAACAACATTGTAAGGGTTATTGCTTAGCCTAGTTAAAAGCATAAATAGTGGAAATCCGGTGGGGTGTTGGATTCACAAGCCGGTAGTGGATGTAGGCATTGAGGCCGAACCACTATAAATATTGTGTTGTGGTGATTGCTTTTGTGGTGATTGTTTTTGTTTAAGCTTCCGCATATTGTATGTTTAATCATCACATGTGACTAGTTTTTGTTAAGAAGTTAAAATTGTTAAAATTGGTCATAGTTGTAGCTCACCCTATTCACCCCCCCCCCCTCTAGGGTTAGGATCCTCAAGGACTTTCACTAATCACATAAAAGATTCAAACAACTTTGAAGAAATGAAACAAACAAGTTGTATGAATGTTAAAGCCTAAGAACACATGTGATTAGGATAAGAGAGGTTGCAAATCAAACTAATTTACCAAAGATGATATTGAGTTTGCAACACAGCTCTCGAAATCATGCATAAGTGAAAATACAAAGATTTAAGCATGCATGGATTTCATTTTAATGGAAATCAAAATACAAGTAAGATGTACCTTTTGAAAACTCAAGCATTTGATTTCCAAATAGCCCTCTAGCCTTTCCAACTTCTTCCCCTTTCTTTGGCTCCAATATAGTCTCAAAGGTTCATGGTTCAAGCCTCTAAGAAGGTTGGAAATGAATGGACTTTATAATGAAAAACAGTCCAACGGCTAGTCCTCGGTTGACCTGCAAACAGGTCTCGGTCGACCGGGAAAGCACAACGGTCATAATTCTGACCGTTGGAGCTTCAGGGACCCTGACGACCTAAAGTGTTGCCGGTCGACCGGGATCCCTGGGCCGGTCGACCGGCAACACTGCTGGTCGACCAAAATTCCCAAAAATTCATGTTTTCAAAGTATTTCTTGGGGGAACTTTTGGCCACTCAATCAAGCTTGAAAAACATGTTTTAAAAACAACCTAAGATGTTTAAAAACATGAAACACGAAAAGACTAAAAAGATTCGAAACTTTAAATCCAAAGGCTAGCTTGATTTCTAAAAACTCTTTTCACAAATAAATGCATACAAAAGTGATTCTGAAAATGATGAATGTATGCAAGGCACAAACCTAAATTCTCAATATGATTTCTCAAAAGTAATGCACAAAGAATTAGGTTTTCAAAAGAGTTTTGATTCTAAAAGCAATGCATCCAAGTTTAGAAACAAAACATGCATAAAACAAGATTTCTTCAAGTTTAAAACCAATGCATGTAAAAATCAAGATTTCAAGATATTTTAAAACAATGCAAGTGTGTGTAAATCAAATGATGCTAAAGTGAAAATGCATCCATCAAATTGGAAATACAAAATCCCTAACACTCAGATGTGCTGCCACAAGCGTCGCTCATCGACATCTGTCGTAACAACATGAGAGCGAGAATCCGCTCCATGATTATCGGCAACAAATCAAAGAACTTAGGAGAACTCCTAGAAGCAGCTATGGAGGCTGAAACGGTGATCAAAGACCTCAACAGTCAGCAGTCATCAAAGAAAGAGTCGGCTACCATTACGACCTCAAAACCAAAGAAAAAAGAGGTTCTTAATGTGTCGCGAGCCCGGAACGGAGCCCCGGGCCTGCGACGTGTCGATTGTGTAGTTGTTTGCATTGTACATTGGAGATATACCTTCCCACAGGTTCCCGCGGTGAGGATTCCCAAAGACACGCGGAATCTGACTCACACAATCAAGTTTGCGGAAGCGTGTAGCAAAACATATCCAAATGAGCACCAATAAAATATTTAAGTGCCATGACAAAAAGTAACAAGACATAGTATCAAAGAAAGAAGCTAACATGGCATTCCCAACATAGTTCAAGTTATAAGACTAACACGAAAGTAAGTTAAGTTTTGTTACAACCCATAAGAGGCCAACAGAGGCCAATACACTTCTCCAAAATAAATCAAAGAAACCCCAAAACAAAAGTGATGACGAGACTCAAGAACCCGCCCGACGTCTAAATGACATCATCGGGCTGCCACTCTCTCACAGGGGTTGGCTCACAAGCCTCCTCCTGACGCTCCTCCTCAAAGGCAACGTCTCCTGCGCCTGGGCACCAACAAACAAGGGTCAAACACAACGGTTTGGCAGGTAATCAATATAGGTGCAAGCGTGAAACAATAAACGTTTTAGAAAACATATAAGCAAAACCCTGATTTGAAATACTACAATGACTGAGATACATTTTCAAGAATACATATATAAAGTTGGAATACTAAACAAATTAGCATGAGTACATAAATATATCATGAATAGTCATCATCCACAAAGAGCCCATCCTTTCTCTATCATTTATATAATGAAAAGAGCAAGCACGCACGACAAGCATGATATACATAATATAATCACGACACGATTTCCCACAAAGACGGGAATTCCGGCCGTGGAACTGGACACGCACGATGTGTAATAAATACACGACCAGTCTGCAGACAGTCCACATGTTTAAGGACCCCCGGACAGTGGATCAAACTGAAAGGGCAGTCCAAGCTCAGTGGTGTTCACTTAATTCATGAATGCACAAAACACGCGAAACACGGTCAAAACACATCGAGATAAAAGGGGGAAGTCACTTATCAAAACACGACGAACACCACTAGCAAAAGACATAATAAATATGCATCACACACTTAGGAAGTGACCCCTTTTTCTTGAAACAAATTTGCAAAACAAGCTTGTACTTAAACTTCAAAACGAGTACACAAAGATATTCATTGTATCAAAACCAAAGTACGAACACAAAGCCTATCAAGCACATGTAAAGACCCTTGATTGATCTTTGTGTATTCGAAGCCCAAATGTTGGAATTAAAGGTAGAATTGGTTCCTGGAAGTTCAAAGACATCTCGGGTTTCGAGTACACAATATCGGGATAAAGGTCACTTAACATGTGGTCGGAAGCATTTGCGCTCAGTGAAATGAAGACCTCATCAGTTCTTCAATTCTTGCACGTCAACATTATTTGTCGCTTCGGCATACCTAAAGGATTCATCCATGATAACTGCCGCAATTCCGGGATCACCGATTCTACAGGTTTTGCGACAAATATAAAATCCAAAGTTGTCCTTCAGCTCCGTACAATCCGGCAGCAAACGGACTAGCAGAAGCCTTCAACAAGACACTCTGCAAAATCCTCAAGAAAATGGTCTCTAGTCACAAAAGAGATTGGGGAGCGAACTACCTGAAGCTTTGTGGGCTTATCGAACCACCGTTCAAGGGCCAACCCATAGCACACCATTCTCTTTGGTCTATGGATGTGAAGCTGTTGTCCATTTGGAAGTACAAATTCCTTCCTTAAGCGTATCTTTGCAAAATGACATGACGCAAGAAAGCAATGTCACATTGAGACTCCAAGAACTGGACAATCTCGATGAAAGATGGCTCGAAGCCTTACAAAGCATTGAGCTATAGCAAGGATGCGTGGCAAGATCTTTCGACAAAAGGGTCTGGCAATGAGCCTACAAAAAGGGTGACTTGGTTCTCGCAGTGAAAATGCCAATGGTTTTTGCTCACAAATCCAAAGGGAAACTCGAACCAAAATGGGAGGGGCCCTTCGTCATCGAGAAAGTCTTCTCCAACGGCGCATACACACTTCTAAACATGGAAGGCGACAGATGTATGCTGCCCATCAACGACAAGTTCTTGAAGCGGTACTACCCTTGAAGACTTACGCCATTGGGTCAGAGCAGTGTCTGCACGGCCAAAGCCTATTCTCAGGTACTCGCTCGTCAAACCCGCTTCTTTTAGATTTTTCATCCTTATGTTGAGATTTCTAAAATTCAAAACAATGCTTACTTTCATAGTTTCATTGTTCCAAAAAAAAAAATCCAAAAATCCAACTTTAGGAACCACTTCCTATACTTGACCAAATTTTCAACCCTTGAACCAAAAATTCATGGTTTGAAACAAAATTAGGACTTAGGAATTTCCACACCAGTCCACCCTGACTTTTACAACCAAAAACAGTTTTAAGTCAAAATTTACGACCCTCGTGTCTTTAAACAAAAAAAGGTTTTTTAGAAAACCGCGAGGAAGCGACGCTCAGTCGATACTCGCAAAACCCAAAATCAGAAGGATGCGAACCCCATTCGATACTTCCAAAATTTCAAAATCACAAGGAAACGACACTTTGTCGATACTTGCAAAATTTCAAAAAAATTGTGGAGACGCAACATTCCAGTTGATATCCACAAACCCAAAATTCAAGCAAAAACCGAGGTCCAAAAAAAGAGAGACCTCAAATTTCAAAAATCGTGGGGAAGTGACATTCCATCAATACCCACAAAACCAAATTTTTTGAGAAAAAAGCAAGGAAGCGACGCTTAGTCGATACTTGCGCCCAAATCCACGAGGAGGCGACATTCCATCGATACTCGCAACCAAATGAGCAAGGAGGCGACATTCCATCGATACTTGCAAGACCATTCAGCAGGGAGGTAACTTTTAGTCGATACATCCATTTTTGAAAACCAAAAACTCGGCTATAAATGCCAAAAACCCGGCTCTCATGCCAAAATCGGCTATAAATGCCAAAAACCTGGCTCTCATGCCAAAAAATCGGCTATAAATGCAAAAACCTGGCTCTCATGCCAAAATTGGCCATAAATGCCAAAAACCCGCCTCTCATGCCAAAATCGGTTATAAATGCCAAAAACCTGGCTGTCACGCCAAAATCGGCTATAAATACCAAAAACCCGGCTCTCATGCCAAAAATCGGCTATAAACGCCACAAAATTCGGCTTCCATGCCAAAAACAAAACTTTGGCTCCCATGCCACAAACAAAACCCATTTCAAAATTGTCTTTCATGCCATCCCAAATTTTTGGCTTCCATGCCAAAAGCAAAACCAGCTTCCATGCCATCCCAAACTTCAGCTCGTACGCCACAAAATTTGGCTCTCATGCCATTTCAAAAATCGGCTTTCATGCCATCTCAAAATTTTGGCTCCCATGCCACAAACAAAACCTAGCTCTCATGCCATTTCAAAAATAGGCTTTCATGCCATTTCAAAATTTGGCTCCCATGCCACAAACAAAACCGGCTTCCATGCCAACCCAAATTTTGGCTTTCTATGCCATCTCTAAATTCGGCTTTCACGCCGAAACAACCATTTGACAAGAAGGTTTTTCACAAAATGATAAACTTTTGATCAAATTTCCAAACAAACATTCCCATTGCTTGAATTTATTACAAAAGAATTTGAGTGAAAGGAGGGAATACAAAAAAAGAGAAGTGCTAAAAAAAATGTCCACAAGCACTCCAAAAGAAAGAGTACCAGAAAATATGTGTGTATACACGGGTACAAAAAAAAGAGGAAAAAAAAAGAGTTTGTTACAAAAATAAGGAGCTCAGTCTCACATGGTCTTCAACCAAAGGCTCAACTCCTCAAGCAGACTCTTGGCCTTAGCCTCTAAAGCTTCCAGGCCAAGCTTCTTCAAGATCTTCCCATAGAATGTGGCAAAACGCCGCGATCCGTCTGCAGCACGGGGAAACTCTTTCCAAAGAATCTGCCATTGCTCGTATTCTTTGTTAGGAATTTTGTGTAATGCAATTTGATGGATGCATTATCATTCCAGCATCATTCGAATTTTCACACTTGCATTGATTTAGAAAATCTTGAAATCTTGATTGTAAACATGCATTGTTTTTAAGACTTGTAGAAATATTGTTTTGTGCATGTTTTGTTTTTTAACTTGGATGCAATTAGTTTTGAAAAGAAATTTTATCAAATCAAGCTAGCCTTTGTTTTATATCCTTCAAATCATTTTAGGCTTTTTATGTTTCATTTTTTTAAACCTCGTAGTTTGAATTAAAACATGATTCCAAGCTTGATTCAGTGGCCCAAAAGGTCCCACAAGAAATCACTTTGAAAATACTATTTTAGGGAATTTTGGTCCCAGGCCCGGGTCGACCCGCAATATGGCCGGTCGATCAGCCCCGGTCGACCGGGGGAAGAGTCATTGGCTCTTCCAACGGTCATTTTTCTGACTGTTTGAAGACGGGCCGACCGAGCTCTGTACCAGGTCGACCGGGCACTCGCAGAGACCTATTTTTTGGGTATAAATAGTGGTTCATTCCTTTGAAAATTTTAGAGAATTAAGAGGCTCTCCTTGAGATGTTTTGAGGCCAATCAAAGGGGAATGAGCCAAGGGATGAAAGGGGTCATTTGGAAAGGTAAAGCTTGGTTCCATTGAGTTAAATCACTAAGTAAGCTTTACTTTCCTTAACCATATGTTGTCATGCTTTGCTTTATTATTGGTAAATCTTTTCTAGCATGATAAACTATGTGTTGTTGTGTCCTTAACATGTATATGTTTTGAATTGATTTATTGTTTTGGATGCATCACCTTGATTCAATCCAAGTAGTACTTAAATTGGTATATCTAAGTAAATCATGTTAATGAAAACATCTTTGAAATTATATGTAACATGATTCCTATACTTGGTTGAATCTATGGTTGTTGTTTTTCATCATAAGAAAATCTCTTTCAAATCTATCTTATGTTTTGGATTCAACAACTTCACAAATCATATGTACTTTTGTTTTAAAGTTTCACAACTTGCCTTGCTTTGATAGGTATATCATTTTCAAGTTGAATTTATAATTACATATGATTTTTCCCCTAACTTTAGTCAAATCTATTTTTATGTTTTATGCCTATAGCATACACATATTGAGCTACATTGTTAATTTGATTGACATCCCTATACATCACATGTTTTGTTCTTAGAATTTCACAACTTGTTTAGAACACAGATGTATATCTTTTACAAGTTATTTTTAACATGCGATTAGCATTCTTTCCTCAATCATAAATGTTTTTATGAGCTAAAACTTTTCAAAGCCTTTGGCATACATTTATGAGCTTTCATTTTCAAATTGATTGAGGACATCATACATACACATTGTGCATTCATCTTTGCATTCATGGTGTGTGTGTGTGTGTGTGAAATAGATTTTCACTTTCATATCTGCCTAATTAAAATGCATTGTAATGAGCTATAAATTGTATCTCCATCAAGTGTACGTTAGACACTACTTAGAGAGATAACCAACCTTTAGGTTGTAGAGGTTATTCCTTAGCCTAAGAAGAGCATAGTGTAGAGGTTATTGCTTAGCCTTGAAAAGCATAAATAGTGGAAATCCGGTGAGGTGTTGGATCACAAGCCGGTAGTGGATGTAGGCATTGAGGCCGAACCACTGTAAATCCTTGTGTGATGGTGCATGCTTTGTGGTGATTGTTTTTGTAAGCTTCCGCATTTATTTACTTAAATCACCACTTGTGACTGTTTAATTTAAAGAAGTTAAAATTGGTTAAAATTGGTCATAATTGAAGCTCACCCTATTCACCCCCCCTCTAGGGTTCCGATCCAGGACTTTCATTCTTGAGTCTTCCTTCGGAGATTGCTTTCAGTTTCCTCGACTTGGCAAATCACAGTCCATTCTCTGGCACGAGCTTCCACAATAGCATCCCATTTCGCGGCAGCTTGTTCCTCCTATAGCTCAAGATGTTGCCTGGTCTCAACGACCTCTCTATTAATACGGCGCAGATCCTCTGTCAGCCGATGATAGCCAACTCGGTAACATTCCTCTCTCGAACGAATTGCTTCCGAATCCGAGAGATTTCGTCCAGCTCAGACTTGACCTCGCCAGAAGGCTTCAAAAACATCTTATTGAAAAAGTCACCTCTTAGGAAGCTCTTGGTTTCATTCCACTTGCTTCCTAAAGCTATGACTTCATCAACGAAAGCCTTCGCATCTGCAATGTCTAGGTCGACTTCTTCGTTATCATCAAGGATGTCCTGTACATGCTTAACCATGCCAAAGCCAGCTTCTAAATGGCCAGAAGAAAGAGTTTCGATCCATGAGCTCAAAACGCTCTTCACCACTTTTTTCGCATACTCAAGAGATGGCCCGGATGAAGGCTCGCCTCTCTCGATTGATCGACTGCCCGTGTCATGTCCTGCTAGAGGAGTGATTGTTAAGCTCTTTCTAACCGGAGACACTAGCGAAGGAATCTGCTCAAAAGATTTCATCTCTGCCGCATTAAAACTAGAAGAAGAAGTCCCTGCTTCTAGTTCAACTGCAGGCATCCCCTGCTCTGGAACTGAGATGGACGGAGGAACTTCTTCTATCGCCTCATAATCTGCCAGCAAAAAAAAAAAAAAAAAAGAGAGAGAAGATTCAAAATTTTTTTTATGGGCAACAGGCCATGGCCCACTGCCACGTGGCAGTACGGCCAGGTCCGTACGGACTTGTCTGTACAACCAATAAAAAAACAACTTGCAAAAAAAAAAAAAAGAAAGAAAAAAGAAACAAAGAAAACACGTTAAAAAAAAGAAGAAAAAAAGAAAAGAAAAGAAAAGAAAGAGCATTCTACTTCTAGAATGGGAAATTTCTTGTGGAGGAAGAAAACTTACTTGAAATCATTGATGGAGAAGAAGAAGAAAAACTTGAAGCTCTTTGAAGAAGAAAAAGAATTCTTGATCTTGGAGCACTCTTGGAGATTCTTACAAAGAAAGAAAGCAAAGAAGCAAAGATCCAATCTCCTCTTGCCTTTATAGAAGAGAGCAAACCAAAAGAGGAAACAAGGAGAAAAGAAAGGAGGTAAGTGCTAAAAATTAGCATCCTTCCCAAAAAGAAAGGAGATTTGAGATATTCTCTCCCAAAAAGAAGAATCTTTCGGAAATTTTCTCCAAAAAGAAAGGGAATGAGAGAAATATTCTCTCCTAAAGAGAAGAATCTTTGAGAAATTTTCTCCAAAAAGAGAGAGAATGAGAAATATTCTCTCCCAAAGATAGATAGTTTGAGAAAATCTCTCACAAAAGAAAGGAAATTTGAGAGATTCTCTCCAAGTAAGAATAGTTTTAGATATTCTCTATCCAAGAGAGATATTTTTAGATATTCTTTACAAAATGACACCATGTGAGATCTAAGCCACCTTCAAAAGCTTAAGGTCCCATGGGCTAGCCCACATGAGTCAGGTTTGACCACCAAGGCACTAAAGGGGCTTCCTTTCAAAAAATTCCTCTTACCAAGAGCATACAAAATGGTTCCATGCCTCTTTTGAGTTGATTGAACCATTCAAAAAAAAAAAAAAAGAGAGAAAGTTTCATGAGTTTCCAAAAAACCAAACCATCCAACCTCATGAACCAAATTAAGCCAAAATCTTGAAAATGACAACCCACAAAAACCACACCCTGATCCCCTAACTTGCCACATAAAGCTTGTTAGGTCACAATGCCAAAACCAAAAAATCCCCGACCCCCTGGCTCACCACATACAGCTTGTTAGGTCCCAAGGTCAAAACCAAAACCTGACCCCCCAACTTGCCACATACAGCTTGTTGGGTCACAAGGTCAAATTCCAAAAATAAAACCCCAACCTCCTAACTTGCAACATACAGCTTGTTAGGTCACAAGGTCAAAAACCAAAAATCCTTCTTGATCGCCTAATGCACCACCTAAAGCCCTTGGGTTCACAAGATCAAAAGGAAAACCCGAAATCCAAAACCCAAATCTCCATCATGTTATTTTCAAAACTTTGCCTTGAGATGATACGTGATCCGTCTCACTACCATAAAATCCCCTTGGAAACTCAAGAGACTATTCAAAAAAAAAAAAAGCTCAAAAACTCTTGGTCAAGTCGAAAGCTATCCTTCAAATTTCTGCTCGAGGCACATCGACTCCAAAAGGCACTCGTCGCTGTACCTCGAGGGGGCATTTGTTGACACCAAAAATGTCACTCTGCCTCTACAACATCAAGAAGCTACATGAAGCCACATCCTACTACAAAAGGGCGTTGCTGTTTCAAGCATCAGATCTTATCAGAATCACATGAAAACTGATAGATCCTTCAAGACAACCAAAAGAGGAGTCCACATGAAGTTTCGGGCCATTCCGACATCATTTGGCTTAACTTCACTCCTCCGGCAACCAAACAGCCACCGCGTCGAAGACATCAAAACTTCGATCGGAGCCTACGGATTGTTTCAAAATACCCCCAAAAGGCTCCACGTTGAATTTCAGGTCATTCTGACAACATTTGACCCGACTTTGATGCTCCGAAAGAAAATCAAGCCCTTCGGCGGCGAGAACCACCGGGACCATTACTCATCAAACGGAGCACATGGACGGCTTCAACATGCTTCAAAAAGGCTGTACGTCAAATTTCAGGTCATTCCAACAATGTTTGACCCGACTTTGATGCTCCGAAAGAAAGTCAAGGCTACCAGCGGCAGGGTACCCCGGGACCATGATATCCAAATCGGACCTAATGGATCATGTCAAAATGACTCTAATAGGCTCCATGTCAAATTTCTGGCCAATCGGACATCGGTTGACGGCACATCAAAACGCGATATCTTCATCGCGGCAAGATCAAGCCTAGCAGCAACGGGAACCCAAATGGCTTCAAAACTCAAACAAAAGCCCATGGTTGGTCCTATCTACTGCTCAGGAAGATCCACGTCAAATTTCAGATCATTCCGACATCGTTTGACCTAGTTTCAACTCTTGACAAAAATCGGCAGCTCTGCGCGGCAAAGTCTTCAGCTTTTCCAGAAAATAGGAAACTTTGTGCCCGGTTTTGCACGACTTCTCGTTGGATTTTTTCCAGGAGAACCAAGCCAAAAAATGAGGGAAAATGTCAAGAAAAATACATGAGAAAAAAGAAACAAAAAAACCCGAAAAACGGCCGACGAAACGGCGACCAAAGGTGAAGCCCCCCCCCCCGCATGGTCGCCGGCGACCTTGCCCCATGGTCACTAGCGACCATGGGTGCATGGTCTCCGGCGACCTTGGAAGTCCTTGTCGTCGGAGGGCCCTTTTTCTGATTCTTTTCGCGTTTCTGGAGTTCTAGCCCCTGTGATTTCCTGAAATTCCGATTTTCGACCCTCGGAAACGACTGATCTTCGTCGACATCTCTGATCTGTCGTCAAGAGCATGAAATCGTCATCGATCACTCCAAGGTCGCCTAACGGCTGACCAAGAAAGTGCACTTTCTGTCTGACCGATAAAGAAATCGACATGACAGATGTCAACGGCCTGTTGGTATCAACCAATGCCTGAAGTTGCATGATCATCCGACATCGATCAGCATGAAGATCCATTGCTGATAATCGCAAGAAGAATTCCAAAAGACACGGCATGGCCCGTGACTCTTCAAATTCCCGGCGATCACTTAATGTTGTTAATTGACCCAACTAAATGCAGTCATTAACTCATTATTTTGGACGGCCCAATCAGATTCAAGGAAATGGGAGTTACAAGTCCAAGTCATCATGACATTTAAGTTATGAAACTCCTCTCATCATGGAAGTTAAGGCTATTAAATGTCCATTATCTCCATCGGCCAATCAGAAGCCAAGAAAAAGGAGTTACAAAACAAAGAACTTAAAACATGTAACTCCTCCCATTATGTGTTTTTAATACATTAAAGTCCATAAAGTCACCTAAAGGCTACCAAATGCCTATAAAAGGAGGTGATTCCAAGAAGAAAGGATCCCCGAACACAGATGCCCAGAAAAACACTGGGAGAATCTAGGAATTCCGAACTCAAGATCTAGAAGTCCTACTACTCTGCTGTAAGAAGAAACTCTGCTGTAACAAACACCTAAAAGGTGATCAAAGTCCCTTGAGGGGGGGACGGGTAAGAAAAAACCTCCCTTTCTCCTACTCAACATGACCAAGATGAGTCTGGTCGGTCCCCTGCAATTCTTTCTAGGATTACAAGTTAGTCAGACTGATCATGGTATCTTCCTTAGTCAATCCAAGTTCGCTCTAGAAATAGTGAAAAAATTTGGCTTAGGAGAATCTAAGACTAGTTGCAATCCCATGGGCTCCACTACGAAAATACCTAGTGACCTTATGAGTAAGAAAGCTGACCAGAAACTTTATAGGAGCATGATAGGAAGCCTTCTCTATCTCACTGCTAGCCGCCCTGATATCTCGTTTAGCGTTGGAATATGTGCTAGGTATCAATCTGACCCCCGAGAGTCTCACAATAAGGCTGTTAAACGTATCATAAAATATATTAATGGGACTTCTCACTATGGTATCTGGTATCCTCATGACTCAACTCTGCAATTAATTGGATATAGTGATGCAGATTGGGCAGGTTCAATAGATGATAGGAAAAGCACTAGTGGCTACTGCTATTTCTTAGGGAACTGTTTAGTAGCCTGGCATAGCAAAAAACAAAATTATGTATCCTTGTCTACTGCAGAAGCTGAATATATTGCTGCAGGTAGCTGTTGTGCTCAATTGTTGTGGATGAAACAAACTTTGTTAGATTATAATGTTCCACAACAATGCATGCCTATCATGTGTGACAACTCTAGTGCCATCAGTATCTCAAAAAATCCTTTTCAGCACTCTCGCACTAAACACATTGACATTCGCTATCATTTCTTGCGTGATCATGCTGACCAAGGCACAATTGAGTTAATGTTTGTCCCTACAGATACCCAATTGGCTGACTTATTCACTAAACCCCTTGGAAATGATCGTTTCATAAAATTGAGACATCAATTGGGCATTGGCCCTTGCCCTGATTTTTAAATCCTTGTTGGCTAATCACCTGTTCCACATTTTATTTTTATATCTCTTATAAACAGGTGCTACTAACAAGGTTGTGTGTTTTATCTTTGGTGGGCAGGCTCCTTTGCAATTAGATGTCAAAGGGGGAGAGAGTTCTCCAATTGAGGGGGAGAAGATTCAAGGGTTGCTATTTTTGAGGGGGAGTAGCTTTGCCTAGAGTGCATATTTTGTATAGCTTCTAGGTTGGTCGTCTTTTGTCGTCGCTCCGGCAAGGAAAATCCAAAGCTCCAAAATATCCAAATGCTCCCGAATATCCAAAGCTCCTTAAATATCCAAAGCTCCTTAATTATCCAAAGTTGTTGCTGTTCAAGATTTAAAGGAGATTGAGAGAGAGTTCAAGCTTCAAGAGTTGCCATCAAATTGGAAAGGGGGAGATTGTTAGAGTTTTTGTTTTGTTGCAATTTGATAGGATGCATTCACTTTCATAAAGCTTGTCCTCTCATTCATTCATGGTTTTATTCTTAGGATCATCATGCATGTTTCTCCTTCTTAATCTTTGTTTTTATCATTTGATATGCATGGTTTTCAAATTCAATTCACCTCCTAAGATCATGGAGTTGTTGTTTTCAAAAATCATCCAAGCTTTCCACAGTTTCTTTCTTTAAAATCATTATTTTGATTTGGAGTTTTCATGGCTTTATATATTCAGTTTTCATCTTCTTTCAGTCATGAATTCTTGCTTGGATATGTTCCTCAAAGTCCCCTGGAGAGGTGCCCTTCATAACTGCATTTCTCAAAATTTTCAGATTTCTGGGTTGTTCTGCCAGTGTCGCCGGTCGACCGGGCCAGGGTAGCCGGTCGACCGGGAACACTGCAGCTCTAAAATGTATTTTTGAACAGTAGCCTTCCAACGGTCAGAAATATGACCGTTGTGGTTTCACGGTCGACCGAGACCTGTTTCCAGGTCGACTGGGGACTAGCCGTTGGCAATTTTTCTTTATAAAAAGTGGTTTTTTGGTTGAAGAAAGTGGCTGACATTGGAGGGACTTTTGAGGCCAAGGTTTAGCATCTTCTCAAGAGCATTTTTAAAGGGATTATGAAGCCATTCCATTAAGTCAACCTTTGATCTTCAAATGGGTGTGCTTTCTTTAATCCTAGTCTTTTTAAAATCATGTTTTGTTTCAAATCTTTGATCTCTTTCAATACATGATTAACAAGATGCTTTCCTATTAAAGAGTTGTCCTTCATAACATGCTTAATACTTTAGTAATCTCATATGCTATGAATACAACATATTGTCTATGTTACACATGATTTTGTGTTCTTGTTTTCAAAATCAACTTGTTAGACTTTAGAACATCCTTTTTGAAAACAAGTTAATTTTCATTGTTAATTACATGTGTTAGACATACAACTCCTTCTCAAATATTTGATTAACATCTTTGCATCATTCAAGGTTTTATCTTTTCAAAGAGAAAGAGTTATTTCTAGAAAATGCATCATTCATAGACTTGGTCATTGTTATGCATATTTCTAGGAGTTGAGTTTTCACTTTCTAATTAGCCTATTTAGAGGCACTCCATTGCACTTCATTGCTCTCTTAATCCATGCATTCTCATATTTCTTAAGAGAAAAATTGTATGTTGTAAAGGTTTATGCTTAGCGTTGAAAAGCATATGGTGTAAAGGTTTATGCTTAGCCTTGAAAAGCATAGTGTTGATTGTAAGGTTTGAGTTGATCCTAAACCTTAATTGAAGCCAGTGAATACCGGTAGGAGTACTGGGAGTGGATGTAGGCAATTTGGCCGAACCACTATATGTGCTTGTGTTATGGTGATTGTCTTTATGCTTTCATTTTATGGATTATGCTCTCTTAGTTGATTTCATTATTCTTCTTCAAAGCATAAGAGACTTAAAAACTAAAAGAATTAAAATTGGTCTAGGACATTGAGCTCACCCTATTCACCCCCCCCCCCTCCCCTGTAGGATTCATTCTTGGACTTTCAATTGGTATCAGAGCAAGGTTGCTCTTGTTTTGGTTTAACCACCTAGAGTTTGAATCCTAGTCAGGATTTTTCTTTTGTTGCCACCATGCAATCTCAATTGGGTGAAGGTAATGCCACCAATAGACCTCCTCTGTTTAATGGAGCACACTATCGCTATTGGAAAATTAGAATGCAAGTGTTCTTAGAATCTCAAAACTTAGATGTGTGGAACATCATTGAAGATGGCTATAATCCTCCCACTACCATAGTAAAAGACTCTGAGGGGAATGTTATATCCATAAAAATCAAACCCAAAAATGCTTGGACCCCAGGAGAAAAAGATAAAGCTAACTTAAATGCTAAGGCAAAAAATTCTCTATATTGTGCTCTATCTCAAGAAGAATTTAATAGAGTAGTTAATTGCAACACTGCTAAAGAAATTTGGGAGACCCTAGAGACCACCCATGAAGGCACGGATCAGGTCAAGATAGCCAAAATTCAAATGTTGACCTCTAAATTAGAAGACATTAAGATGCTTGAGGAAGAAACATTTGATGAATTCTACTCTAAATTCATGGAAATTGTCAACTCTCTTATAGGTCTAGGAGAAAAGATGGATGAGTCTAAAGCAGTTAGAAAAATTTTAAGATCTCTTCCAAAAAGATTCAAACCTAAAATTGTTGCCATAACAGAAAGCAAAGATGTTGACAAAATCAAAATTGAAGAACTAAGAGGAAATCTCCTTACATATGAATTAGACTTTGAAGTTCAAGATAAAAAGAAAGGAGTAGCTTTTTCCTCTCATTCCAAAGAAAATGAAAGTGATGTTGATAGTGATGAGGACAATGCTTTATTTGTTAAGAAATTTAAAAAGTTCTTTAGTAACAACAAGAACATTAGAAATTTTAATGAAAGCAAAAGTCCTAGATTCCAAAGAAATCCCAAAGGATCTCTAATTAAAAAGGATGTGCAATGTTACAATTGCAAAGGGTTTGGACACATTGCTCAAAATTGCTCCACCCCTAAAGAATTTGAAAAAGGAGATAAGAAAGGAAAAAGGGCTTTAAACATAACTTGGGATGAGGAAGATGAAGAGTGTGACAAAAATGAATCCTCCAATGATGAAGATGAAAATTACCCTAATTGGCTTCTTCTCTCTTCTATTGAAGATCCTAATGAGCATAATACATTAATAGATAACACATTAGGGCAAGAAGAAACTAATGAAGAAGATGAGGATAATGGTATCCAACAAGCTTATAATGAACTATATGAGAATTGGGAAATCTTACTTAAGAAAAATAAAATTTTAAAAGAAGATTCCAAAAAGCTTGTAAATGAAGTGAGTATCATAAAAGATGAATTGAAATTAACAATCAAAGAGAAAAACAACTTGGAACATCAAGTCACCACTCTCAATGAAGATTTGACTCATGCTCAAAAAAAAATTCATAATTTACAATCCAAGCTTGAATCTAGTCAACTTGAAACAAACTCTCTCCAAGTAAAACTTAATAAGGAAAATTCATTGTTGACAAATTCACCTTGGGAAATGAAAAATTTTATCAAATGTTGGGCATGCATAAAATTTATGGTGACAAGAAAGGAATAGGTTTTGAAGGTTCCCCTAGTGTCATGAAGAATAGTTTTCAAGCTTCTACTAAGAGTCCCCACAAACCTATAGTTGAGAGAAACTATATTCCTAGATGGACTTGTCACTTTTGCAATCGTAGTGGACATTTGGTCCCTAATTGCCCTTACAAAATTAGGTTGTCTCTCAAAAATCCTTCTAGAATACCTTTCAAATTTGTACCCAAAACCATGCCCTATAAATCTCCTTTATCCACTTGGATGGTAAAAGGAACAAACTTTGAGAGTCTCCTAGTTCAAACCGCTTTAAAAGCAAAGGAAAACCCTACTTGGTTCTTAGATAGTGGTTGTTCTAAACACATGACGGGAGACCGATCTAGATTCAGCTCTATAGTGGAATATGATGGAGGAAATGTTTCGTTTGGAGACAATAGTAAAGCTCAAATCATTGGCAATGGAAGTGTGAAAGGAGATCAAATACCAACTTTAAATGATGTATTCCTTGTGGAAGGATTGAAACATAATCTTCTTAGCATTAGCCAATTATGTGACAAAGGAAACAAGGTTGTATTTGATAGTCAATCTTGCAAAGTGGTAAATGATAAAACCCATCAAGTTATTCTTACTGGATCAAGAACTAAAGGAAACATTTACATTATAGAAGAATGTGATGAGAATGAATCTAGGTGCTTGATAACTAAAGATCAAGAGAATTACTTATGGCACCAAAGGATGGGTCACATAAATTTCAAATTGATGAAAACCTTGTCTAAGAATGAAATTGTGAAAGGGATTCCCAAGTTAAGTGATGAAAAATCTGAACTCTGTAAGGCTTGTCAACTGGGAAAACAAATCAAGAAGAGCTTTAAAGGTTTAAAGGATATATCGTCTTCTCGTCCTCTTGAATTAATCCACATGGACTTAATTGGACCTGCACCAGTGCAAAGTATTGGAGGAAAGAAATTTATCCTAGTTATGGTCGATGATTATTCTCATTTTGGATGGGTTGCCTTTCTTCATGCCAAATCGGATGCTGTGGACAATATCATAAGAATTTGCAATAAGATTCAAGTAGAAAGGGACTGCAAAATTCAGAAGATCAGAAGTGATCATGGGGGAGAATTTGAAAATGAAAAGTTTGCTAGATTTTGTGAGAAACATGGAATTAATCATCAATACTCAGCTCCTAAAACTCCTCAACAGAATGGAGTAGCTGAAAGGAGAAATAGAGTTATTCAAGAAATGGCTAGGACCATGCTTAATGAAAAGAATCTTTCTCGTAATCTATGGGCTGAAGCTGTGAATACTGCTTGTTATCTCATCAACAGAGTCTATCTCACTAAGAATACCAACAAAACCCCTTATGAACTTTATTTTGAAAGAAAACCTAATTTGGGGTATTTGAAAGTGTTTGGAAGCAAATGTTACATTCTAAGAGATAGGGAGCAGTTAGAAAAATTTGAGCCTAAATCTGATGAAGGAATTTTTCTAGGCTATTCTGAAAGGAGCAAAGCTTACAGAGTTTTTAATCATAGAACCATGACTATAATGGAGTCAGCTCATGTTGTCATTGATGACACAAATCAAGTTGGAAGAATTCTTCAATATGATGATGAAATTGAAATGAATATTGATCAATCTAATCCAAAAGATAGAAATGAGATCATTCCTTCCAAAGCCATTGTTCCTATTAAATTGATGAAAAATCACACAATGGAAAATGTTATTGGAGATATTAGCAGTGGGGTTATGACTCGGAGACAAGCCCAAAATCTATGTGCTCATTACTCTTTTGTCTCTCAAATCGAGCCTAAGAACTTTTCTGAAGCTGAATCAAAATCTGAATGGATGGAAGCTATGCAAGAAGAATTGAATCAATTTAAGAAAAATGATGTTTGGGATCTTGTCCCATTGCCTGCAGAGAAAAATCCCATAGGCACTAAATGGATTTTCAAGAACAAGTCAGATGAATCTAGAAATGTTGTGAGAAACAAAGCTAGACTTGTAGCAAAAGGATATGCTCAAATAGAAGGAATTGATTTTGAATAAACTTTTGCTCCTGTAGCCCGTTTGGAGTCCATAAGAATTCTATTGAGTTATGCTAGTAGCATGAGGATCAAACTTTTTCAGATGGATGTCAAAAGTGCCTTCTTAAATGGAGAAATTGAAGAAGATGTTTATGTTACTCAACCTGAAGGCTTTGAAGACCCTCATCATCCCGAGTATGTTTATAAGCTCAAGAAAGCTCTTTATGGATTAAAACAAGCACCTCGGGCATGGTATGAAAAGCTTACGAATCATCTGATTGAAAATGATTTTGAATGTGGGAAAGTTGATAAGACCTTGTTTATCAAGAAGATTGATCAAAACATTCTTGTAGCTCAAATCTATGTTGATGATATAGTATTTGGATCTACTTCAAAGAAACTGGCTCAAGGATTTTCAGAACTAATCAGCTCCACTTTTGAGATGAGTCTGGTCGGTCCCCTGCAATTCTTTCTAGGATTACAAGTTAGTCAAACTGATCATGGTATCTTCCTTAGTCAATCCAAGTTTGCTCTAGAAATAGTGAAAAAGTTTGGCTTAGGAGAATCTAAGACTAGTTGCAATCCCATGGGCTCCACTACGAAAATATCTAGTGACCTTAAGGGTAAGAAAGCTGACCAGAAACTTTATAGGAGCATGATAGGAAGCCTTCCCTATCTCACTGCTAGCCGCCCTGATATCTCATTTAGCGTTGGAATATGTGCTAGGTATCAATCTGACCCCCGAGAGTCTCACATTAAGGCTGTTAAACGTATCATAAAATATATTAATGGGACTTCTCACTATGGTATCTGGTATCCTCATGACTCAACTCTGCAATTAATTGGATATAGTGATGCAGATTGGGCAGGTTCAATAGATGATAGGAAAAGCACTAGTGGCTACTGCTATTTCTTAGGGAACTGTTTAGTAGCCTGGCATAGCAAAAGGCAAAATTATGTATCCTTGTCTACTGCAGAAGCTGAATATATTGCTGCATGTAGCTGTTGTGCTCAATTGTTGTGGATGAAACAAACTTTGTTAGATTATAATGTTCCACAACAATGCATGCCTATCATGTGTGACAACTCTAGTGCCATCAGTATCTCAAAAAATCCTGTTCAGCACTCTCGCACTAAACACATTGACATTCGCTATCATTTCTTGCGTGATCATGCTGACCAAGGCACAATTGAGTTAATGTTTGTCCCTACAGATACCCAATTGGCTGACTTATTCACTAAACCCCTTGGAAATGATCGTTTCATAAAATTGAGACATCAATTGGGCATTGGCCCTTGCCCTGATTTTTAAATCCTTGTTGGCTAATCACCTGTTCCACATTTTATTTTTATATCTCTTATAAACAGGTGCTAGTAACAAGGTTGTGTGTTTTATCTTTGGTGGGCAGGCTCCTTTGCAATTAGATGTCAAAGGGGGAGAGAGTTCTCCAATTGAGGGGGAGAAGATTCAAGGGTTGCTATTGTTGAGGGGGAGTAGCTTTGCCTAGAGTGCATATTTTATATAGCTTCTAGGTTGGTCGTCTTTTGTCGTCGCTCCGGCAAGGAAAATCCAAAGCTCCAAAATATCCAAATGCTCCCGAATATCCAAAGCTCCTTAAATATCCAAAGCTCCTTAATTATCCAAAGTTGTTGCTGTTCAAGATTTAAAGGAGATTGAGAGAGAGTTCAAGCTTCAAGAGTTTCCATCAAATTGCAAAGGGGGAGATTGTTAGAGTTTTTGTTTTGTTGCAATTTGATAGGATGCATTCACTTTCATAAAGCTTGTCCTCTCATTCATTCATGGTTTTATTCTTAGGATCATCATGCATGTTTCTCCTTCTTAATCTTTGTTTTTATCATTTGATATGCATGGTTTTCAAATTCAATTCACCTCCTAAGATCATGGAGTTGTTGTTTTCAAAAATCATCCAAGCTTTCCAAAGTTTCTTTCTTTAAATTCATTATTTTGATTTGGAGTTTTCATGGCTTTATATATTCAGTTTTCATCTTCTTTCAGTCATGAATTCTTGCTTGGATATGTTCCTCAAAGTCCCCTGGAGAGGTGCCCTTCATAACTGCATTTCTCAAAATTTTCAGATTTCTGGGTTGTTCTGCCAGTGTCGCCGGTCGACCGGGAACACTGCAGCTCTAAAATGCAGTTTTGAACAGTAGCCTTCCAACGGTCAGAAATATGACCGTTGTGCTTTCACGGTCGACCGGGGACTAGCCGTTGGCAACTTTTTCTTTATAGAAAGTGGCTTTTTGGTTGAAGAAAGTTGTTGACATTGGAGGGACTTTTGAGGCCAAGGTTTAGCATCTTCTCAAGAGCATTTTTAAAGGGATTATGAAGCCATTCCATTAAGTCAACCTTTGATCTTCAAATGGGTGTGCTTTCTTTAATCCTAGTCTTTTTAAAATCATGTTTTGTTTCAAATCTTTGATCTCTTTCAATACATGATTAACAAGATGCTTTCCTATTAAAGAATTGTCCTTCATAACATGCTTAATACTTTAGTAATCTCATATGCTATGAATACAACATATTGTCTATGTTACACATGATTTTGTGTTCTTGTTTTCAAAATCAACTTGTTAGACTTTAGAACATCCTTTTTGAAAACAAGTTAATTTTCATTGTTAATTACATGTGTTAGACATACAACTCTTTCTCAAATATTTGATTAACATCTTTGCATCATTCAAGGTTTTATCTTTTCAAAGAGAAAGAGTTATTTCTAGAAAATGCATCATTCATAGACTTGGTCATTGTTATGCATATTTCTAGGAGTTGAGTTTTCACTTTCTAATTAGCCTATTTAGAGGCACTCCATTGCACTTCATTGCTCTCTTAATCCATGCATTCTTAGGCATATTTCTTAAGAGAAAAATTGTATGTTGTAAAGGTTTATGCTTAGCGTTGAAAAGCATATGGTGTAAAGGTTTATGCTTAGCCTTGAAAAGCATAGTGTTGATTGTAAGGTTTGAGTTGATCCTAAACCTTAATTGAAGCCAGTGAATACCGGTAGGAGTACTGGGAGTGGATGTAGGCAATTTGGCCGAACCACTATATGTGCTTGTGTTATGGTGATTGTCTTTATGCTTTCATTTTATGGATTATGCTCTCTTAGTTGATTTCATTATTCTTCTTCAAAGCATAAGAGACTTAAAAGCTAAAAGAATTAAAATTGGTCTAGGACATTGAGCTCACCCTATTCACCCCCCCTCTAGGATTCGTTCTTGGACTTTCAGCTTCTTCCACACAACATTAAGTAGAACAAGTTTAAATTTTTCAAAAGAGACTCGAAGGGTACTGTGTTGAATACGGCTTATGATCAACTAGGAAAACAGGGGTCTCCAAGAATTTGTATTTGTGTTGTGTCTTTCTGTTAGATTTAGACATTCCCCACTTTTAAACCCCTCCTGATTACTTGTTATTTTCAGCTAATTGTTGTTCTCCAAAAGGTATCCTCCTCCTCTCCAAATCCCCACCCCACTTACTTAACTAATGCCAATTTATGCGCCTATTCCTTGCTATTCCCACTCCTCCCCCCTTTGGCTTCAATTCTCTAGCTTGTTAATAACATACATGCCTTTTCTTCTCCCTTCCTGTAAATATCCCTTTGAAATTTATCCAGTTTCTTCAATGCCAAAGCGAGGAATATCCAGGAATATCTAGGCATCAGGGTTTCTTTCCTACAAGAGCTCCATTAGAAGGGAGAAATCCAATCTTTATGAGGAAGAAATGAAGTTACATGAACATGACGATTGGAGGAAAAAAAAAAAAGGAAATATTATAAGAAGATGCATCTTTTATACAAATGAACACAAATAACAAAATGCCACTACAATATACACCAAATAGAACTCCATAATCTATAGATTATGACGTTCTTCCTAAACAGATCAAAAGAGACAGAAACAAACAGATAGTGCTAATTCCCTGTTATTTTGTGGATAATGATGGCTTCCATACCCATATCACAAACTCATCCTTACACAGTTTCAGAAATTGAACACATAGCCAGTACAAATGAAATAATTCCAGAATTTCAAAAAGTGACCTAAGGTAAGCAGATCGTCGAAGATAAAAAAAATGCAGGGAAGTAGGTCTTACCTCCTTCTTCTTCTCCGATATAAACCAGATCTGAAACCTCAAAGCTACTGGAAGCTCCAAAAAAAGATTAGGGTTTTGGGGAAGAGAGATCTCAAAGATCAAAGATCGAAGAGTGGAAAATGCAGAGAAGTATGTCTTACCGCTGCTCGTTGCTCTGGCTTCTGCTTCTTCTCCGATGTCAACCGAAAAACACACCACCTGAACTCAGATCTTCTAATAAAATCAAGTCCCCAATACACAAAAACTCAAACTCCTATTCCTCAAAACCCCACAAATAGTAGAACTACCCACGGAAACATCCCCCCAAATCCAATCTCTCATCCAAAAAAAAAAACCAATTCCAAAACCCCACAAAAACCGCAAAAAGAAAAACCCAGAATGGAAAAAAAATATATCTTACTTGGAGATCTGGAGATTTCTATGAGAGGAGAGGGTGCACTGGCGTGCAGGGGAAGTGCTGAGGCATGTGATGGTGATGCAGTGAAGAGGGAGAGAGGCTCTTACCTGTGAATGGGATGAGTTCTGTGCGTTGAGGTAGAAGTGGGAGAGATGATGGGGCTCTGCGCTGCTGGTGGTGGTAGTGCGGTCTACACGTGGCGGAAGAAGGGGCGACGGTCTGCGGGCGTGAGAGAGATGAGAGCAGAGAGACTGGAGAGGGGGGCTGCCTCTATGATGGGTCTGCGCAAGGGGTTGCGAGATGGAGAGAGAGAGGGCCGAGATCGAGAGGGAGAGGAGGTGATGTTGCGCGCCTAGGTTCCGGTGTGAGAAAAATGGACGGGGTCAGCGTGCAAGGGTGTTATGTCATTTCATTTCGTCGCCCAATAGTTCTAAAAAATGAACCGCCAAGCTAAATCGCACGCCCCAAATTTTATGCATTTCGTGACAAAATAATTTCGTTGTAGATTGTTTTTAAGGAATTCTGCTACAACATATTTTAGTCGCAAAAATTCTTTCATAAAATATGGTGTAAATGATTTACCAACGAAAAAAATTCGTCGCCAAATAAATGATTTCGTCGGAAAAATTTTACCTCTTCATGGCGCCAACTCCATTTTTTGGCGCCAAACTTTTCGCGACAATATTTAGCGTCAATTGAAAATCATCGTCGTTAAATAATTTGTGTTTTCGTTTTAGGCGATGAAATGAATTTTTCGTCGTGAAAAACAATATTTAGTGACAAAATCTCAAAACATCGAAGAATATTTGCCGCGAAAATGATTTTTGTTGTAGTGTCGGTCGACAATCAATAGTTATTAATAGTGTGAAAAAAATCAAATATTGATTTTCTTATTTTGAGGCCCTAAGCCCTAACTTGGCGCTATGAAAAAGTCAAGACAAGCCCATCCTGCATATACCCTATCGGGCCCGACCCTTTGACACCCCTACCGTAGCCTCTCTCCAAGCAAAGAATAAGACTAATCTTCACCCAGTCTCCTGTGACTCCATTTTTTTCTGGCGAAAGGAAGGTGAAGAGAAGTCTACCATGACCACATGGCCACATACTTTTTTTAATGTAATTATTTTCCCCCCTTAAATTCATGTTAGCCTACATGTAATTAGATCATTGAAGGAACTTTGGAATAATTGTGGCAATATGCAGCCCGATTTAATGCCCTGACTACCCCTATCCGAACTATGTTGCTGCGATATGATCTGCAATTAAACAATTTTAGAACAGGCATGACACATATGACACAAACAAACAACAAACTACTATCATGTTACCAGTTTAAGTCTATGAAATTGTGTGGATTGTAGTGCATGAACAATAATCGAGATAGGAATATAACAGATGTTTGATACAACATATCAGGTAGATAAGAGAAGCCATCATCATTAAGATATCATATAGATCATACAAGCACATCAGTGTCACCAGTAACGAAAGTAACCTGAGGAAGTAACCTTACCATATATGTAACCATCATATCTAGATCTAATCGTACCAACGTTGGCAGTTAAAGACACTAAGCAACGACATCCATAATGCATAATAATCATACGTTCATAGGAGCACATAAAGGTACGTTCACAGTTGAAGTACAAGGGACGTAGGGGGTCAGAGGCAGCCTGTCGTCGTTGTCTCAAGAACTATCGATAGACATCAACCATGGGGGATCATGGCCACCCATTGTTGCCATCTCATCGAATATGATCGTATAAGAGTCCATCTCATCCATAGCCACAGCCAAGTTCCAACCATTGGTCTTTCATGCTAACTCAACCAATAATATCCATAGCCTCGGTCAAGTTCCAGCCATTGGTCTTACATGCTAGATCAACATAATTATCCATCCACATGTACCTGGTCCTAGTGCTGGCGGTCTCAGTAGCCTGAAGGTACCTACTGTACTAAACCATGTCTTAAAATCAATATACATGCCGACATCAAATCCCTCGGCAGTCTAACCGTACATCCTCAGTCCTACAGTGTGGGTACTCCGAACCGGATCGCCTTATCGTCATTAATATAAGACTATGTTAGTCAAGGGTATGAGTCACAAAGTTTAGGTATAACTAATCCACCCTCATGATTCCCAACTGTTAATAATGCATACCCTTATCTACTCTGCTTCTCCATACACTTAATTAACATATTCTCATTATACAGTTAGTCCATCAATATCTTCTGTGAAGTTCCTAATATTACAGGTCAGGACTTCAAGTGCAATGTCCCGACATCTCATCCAATACGGACTGTGATCATGGATCAGAGCCTAAGTGTGATGCCCTGATTTATAGTACCTCCCAAGGCCTACATCCAAGGTTCAAACCTACCAGCTAGCCTCAATGTCCGTTCTCAACAACATAAGTACCACATGTCTCAATGCATCGATAATCGCTGCCCCTCTCTTCAGGTCCAGGGTCCTACTTCACCTAAGACAATGAACATGGAGTCCTAAATGCTTAATAAGTATCCTTGGTGCTCCTGTAGGTGTTTATCATCATAAGACATCCATAACCATTGAATCAGGTTCCATTTTACAACCCAAGACTCTACTTAGGTGGCTATAAGGGTCAAGGTTTAGCCCGGCCCTTGACTCATGTCTAGCGTATTCCAAATAATCCAATTGGAACGTCAATGGGGTCCACACATGATCAAATCATAAAAGGAAACCAAATATGGAAAATTGTTGTCTACATTGTGCCGAGTCGACATGATGAGTCCACGGGTCAACCTGGTACTTTGTGATAACAAGGAGAAAGAAAACAGGAAGACAGTGTTCCCAGTCGACCTAGGACACTAGGGCATTTTCCCATAATTTTGGCAATTGGGGGGTTCCACAGTGTGGCCGGTCAATCGGGTACACTGGGTTCTGTACCATGAGACCATTTTCTACTCCTTAGTTATGGAGAGTCTGTAGTATGCCCGGTCGACATCCTGAGTGACTAGGTCAACCGGGTACACACGATCCCTGAATTTTAGTATCCTACCCTCTTTCATTTTCCACCAAAACTCTATCAAATCCATCATAGATCTACACCAATCATCTCCAAACATCAACACACCTCCCACATCATGATTCCATCACAAATGGGCCACTGATCTTCCAAATGGGGGATTTCCATCCATCAATGGCCAAAAACACATAAAGAGAGCTTAGAATAACAATCCAACGCATCATATCATCCATTCAATCATCCAATTACAGAAATCACACCAAACAACCTTAAAAGACAATAATTAACCATATAAGCATATCAATCCAATTTAATTAAGGAATCTAAGCATGTCTATTGATGGGGACCCGATCTTTTGTCCTCTCCTTCTGCCCCGGGGGCTATCGGGGTCCGGCGGAGGAGGAAAAGCGAGCCATCAACATTTTTTGTACGGGTATGCCAGATTTTCTATTCTACTTGGAATTTGAAGTGGTGATCCGGAGATTCACCTTCACAAGTAGAAAGGAAATCAATTGTTCTTTCTAACTTTCCAATGCACATATATTTTAAGAAAGAGACACAATTTTTTTAATGCCGTGATAGGCGATTTCATTTTGTTTGCCGTGAAAGGCGATTTTGTGCTGTGAAAGGCGATTTACAGATCTCATCAATAATGAAAAACAAGAAATGTGATTATTTTTCTCTTTACAAAGAATACAAAATACAATAGAAAAGTGAGGAAAAGAATATGACTTCTCAGGAGATTGCGAGGACTTATTCAGATCGATGGTCATAAGTCATGTATGGACTTCGCCATCATCCTTCAGATGAGAACGCTTGATGCTTTGATTCTTTGGGTTGGCTTGGACCTCATCTTTTTAGAGGATAAAGACCAAGGGGAGGTCCTATATCCAATAAAAATGAGTAAATGGGCTGAAGAGCCGCGTTTAGGCCATATTGGATAGAAGGAGAGAGGACCTTGACGGGGTGGTCCCCCAAGGGACTTCAATCACCTTGTGGTGTTTCTTTTGCAGTAGAGCTTCTTCAAAGAAGGAGAGCTTGTTTATGCAGAGATTTCTTTGAGAACTCTTCAGGATTTTTCCTGGATTTTTTCGGGATTTTTTCTGGACCCTTATGGGATTTTTGTGGGATTTTTTTTGAACCCTTTCTTCTTGGAATGACCCCCTTTTTATAGGCTTTTAGTGGCCATAAGGTGGGTTTATGAGCATTGATGGCATTGATGCTCCATGATGAGATGAGTTACAAATTTTAATTCTTTGATTTTGTAACTCCTTTTTCCCTGAATATGATCGGCCGATGAAGAATGATGGGCATTTAATCGCCCTTAATCTCCATGTTGAGGGGAGTTTCATGGTTTTAATACCATGATTGTTTGGATTTGTAACTCTCATTTTCTTGATTTTGATTGGGCCATCCAAAATAATGGGTTAATAACCGCATTAAGTTGTCAAAGAACGGGTCAATTAACTGCATTAAGTGGTCGCCAGGGCATTTGAAGAGTTGCGGGCCGCGACGCGTCTTTTGGAATTCTTCTTGTGATGATCGCCGATGGATCCACATGTTGTTTGATGTCGGATGGCGATGCAACTTCAGACATTGATTGGTGCCAGTGGGCCGGTGACATCTATCTTGTCAATTTCTCGATTGGTAGGACATAAAGTGTACTTTCTTGGTCAGCCGGTTGGCGATCTTGGAGCGATCAATGATGCTTTCATGCTCTTGATGGTGGATCTGAGATGATGAAAATCAGTCGATTTCAAGCATAAAAAATTAGATTTCTGGAAAACCACAGAGGCTGGAATTCCCGAAACGTGAAAAGGGTCAGAAAATGGGCCATCTTGTGAAAAATCCGGCGACCCGGATTTCCAGGGTCGCCGACTTTTTTCCCCTTCCGGTTGCCATTTTTCAATTTTTTTGATTCTTTCTTTCTTTCTCCTGTATCTGAGATGTTGACACCAGAGGCTTGATTTTATTGCTCGAGTGTTGATGGAGGGTTAAACGTTGTCGGTTTGACTTGAAATTTGGCATGGAGCCTTTTGTAGGTATTTTAAGACCATCCATAGGCTCTGATCGAAGTTTTGATGTCTTTGACACCGTCACAACCAAGACCGCATGTTTTGCTGCTGGAGGAGTGAAGTCAGGACAAATGATGTTGGAATGGCCTCAAACTTGATGCAGATCCTCTTAGTGGCATCTTCGGGCTAGCTGTGCGCTCCATCTTGTGTGTCAGGGTCTCTGGCTTTACCGCCGCCGGGAGAGCTTGCTCAACTGTTGGAGTGAAGTTGGGTCAGATAATGTTGGAATGGCCCGAAACTTCAGTTGTACCCCTCTTTTGGCTGTCTTGAAGGATCTTGCAGTTTTTGTTTGATTCCGACAAGATCTGATGCCTGAAGTAGCATTGCCTGTTTGTAGTATTATGCAACTTGATGTTGAAGAGGCAAGGTGACTTTTTTGGTGTCAACATCTATTTGCCTAATTAGGAAGAAGCTCCTCAAATAGCTTGGCTCCACTCCAAAAGCTTTAAGATCACCTCAATAGCTGAATCTACAGTCTCTACACCCATTCCCAAAGAGAGAAATGCATAAGAAAGGGAATTCTAACATAAATGACTATTCTGCAAGGAAATTGAAATAGGGAAATGGACATTACCTTCACTTGGAGAGGGGAGAGAGATCTAGGAGATGATATGAACTCTTTAGCTTGTAGATGACTAGATGTAGATGGAGTTATTGCTTCTTTCAATTGGAGGCCTAAGATCTAGAGAGAGAAACCCTAATCTCTAGCTTAGAGAGAGATGGGAGGATGAGAGGGGTTTTTTGAGTTTTAATGGGGGGTATTTAGGGAAGGTTTAAGTGGAATGATCAAAGGGTCATTGGTTGCTAATAGAAATAAAGATTAAGGACTATGGTAGTTTAGGCATCCATATTTAATTACTAAAGCATCCTCAAATGAGTGGTTGTGAATGAAGGAGCCTAAAGGCAATAAAGGTAGGCTATGTATAATGACTAAAGTGCCCATGCTTACTTGGTTGATAATGAAGGAGGCCAAGGTCATTTAAGGTATTTGGATTACCAATTTGGAGGGAAAATATTTGGTTGGAAGGACTAGAGTACCCTCATATAATTAATGGGCTAATGGATTAGGCCATGGGTAATTGGGACATTTTAAGGTTAATTGCACAACTCTCTACGGAAAACCAATCTATAATTAGGATTACAACTAAGGCTTATAATTAGCTAATTAATTCTAAGAAAACCACTATTAATCTCACAAGGGTCCTAATCTTATAAACTAGGTTAAATTAATGGGAATTAACTACTCATGCTAATCACTTATTAAATAGGCTAACCTAGGGTTGACTTGGTCAAACTGGGTCCCACTAGGTATTTCTAGGGACGGGTCCTTACAAAAGGCTCGCTCTCATATGAATGATGGTTGGAGGATCTGACCGCTTTAGAAAGGAAATGAAGTAGGTGGAATCAAATTGGTGAAGAAAGTGAAGGAAATGGGATAAGGCGGAAGGGCTGACCTCAAATGAAGGAAAAAGGGTAAGGTGGAGTTTATAATGGTGGACTCAGGGTTTTTTATTTGGGTTGTGCAAGCAAGGCCAAGTTAAGAAGTTAAACAAGAAAAAAAAATTAAAGTATTATTTAAGAAATTTTCCGAATCTCGTGGGTATGGTCGCAGCCACATCGGAACACGTTAGTGCGCCCCTGGGTGGAAAAGCTTATTGCCAGAGTGCCAGAGAAGGAAATGGAAGTGGGCCCGAAGGGCTTGCTTGCTTATTCAAGGAGTTGGGTCAAAAAGGACGTATTCACAGTCACGAGTAGGGATCCAAACGGGTCAGATGTGAGGCAGAACCAATGTGGATCTGTATCTGGATCCATCTTAATAGATTTTGTTTTGGATATGGATCCGGATCTGATATGAACCTTTGTGTTGTATCCGGATCCAATATCAACCAAAAAAAGATGGACTCAGATCCAAAATAAGATGTCGAGTGCATTATTATAAGTGAATAAAAGAAATTCATGAAATTAAAATATTTAAGTGGGACACTTAAATGGTGCATGATTGAAGCTAGGTAGAATATCAAAAATATATATAATTCAAGCTATCTCAAGCTCTTAAAATGTATAAGTACTTTTAATATATGAATGTAATCATCCTGTATTTGGATCTTTGTGTTTGAGCATACTAGCATTGGATTCAAAAGTTACAGATCCTATCTAGCTACATAGATCTAGATTTGGATCTAATTTCTCCTGGATTTAGAAATAGGTTCCATACTAGCATTATTCGGAATTGGAGATTTTGGATGCTCAAACAATTAGATACCCATTTTCAACCATAACTGAGCTCGTGGACTCTGCACTTAACGGTGGCAAATGGGTTGGGTCATGTTTACAATGTCTACAAGTTGAAGTCTAACCCATATCTAACATATTTCTAAAATGGATCAAGAAACTCAACCCTCATCAGATGGAAGTCAATATAACCTGATCCACATAACCAAATTCATTGCAAGGTGAATCCATTAACCCACCTCAATCTGTAGAATATAACACAAATGATTTCAAATATTAAGGCTCCATTTGAGTTTAAGTTACATGTTATTAAAACCCAACCTATATAAAATAGTCTATTCCTAAAGTATTAAAATGATCTACCCAAAACTTTTTAAATGCATGTGTATAGATATATGAATTGACCCTAACCTAACCCATTTAAATAAGTTATGCGAGTTGAATCCAACATGTGTTTAAGGGTAGCTAGGTTAGATTTTCCTAACCCTTTGATTGACCCACATATAATATGGGTCGAGCTACGGTGACCTAATGCAGCTTGCATTCGGATTGAATTTGTGGGTTAGGTTGGATATTTACAACCCGAGGGCTCAACAATCATTGCATGTGTCAAGTTCTAACCAAGTATATATCCTTGGAGCCTATGAATTTAGGGAGTGGAACTGGGCTATGGGGTTCACATATATAAAATCAGAATTGTTCAAAATAAATGCCATTACAGTGCTTGAAGTAACCTCAAGTTTTACCTTAATAGGAGTTGGTCACACCGTAAGATTGGCCTTTGATTGAAAACACGAGTAACAAAATTTTAAGAATATTCATTAATATTCTTTTATAAAAACATCGATCTTCTAGTGGGACCAACTCCTATTTGGGAAGAATTTGAAAATACCCTTTACTAAGGAGCTAGGTTTATCCTTAGCAGTTTGGACTTTTATTATGTGGGCCCCACAATAAAATTTCACTGCTCCAACCGATGATATCTCGGCAAAGCTTTGCAGAATTCGGCTTCACTTCTAAACAAATGATTGTAGTAAGAAAAATGTGAGCGGCAAAAAACCTTGAATATATCCTCACATTTGATGTAGCAAAATTTTTCGCACGTATATATAGTTCACTCATAAAAGAAGTGTCACTGTCTTGGGTACAAACCAATGTAGTTTTAACTACGATTAACTTTTCAGAAAATTTCCAAACAAATATTTTGACAAGAATTTTAGTTTCTTATCCTAGGTTAAACAACCAATTACAATAGACATTCTTTGTTTTCTTTAAGGTGTGAAAGTTTTAGTAATCATAATTAAAGTTTCAAATGCAAATCAGGCCAACGATTGAGTTCACTCTGGCTATAGGTTGACAACAATGGCGTCCATCTTGACAATGGTCACGACATATAAGTGAAAGTCCTGGGATCCTAACCCTAGAGGGGGGGGGGGTGAATAGGGTGTGCTACAAATATGACCAATTTAGACCAATTTTAAATTCTTAAACTAAACTAGTCACAAGTGATGATAAACAACCAAAATGCGAAAGCTAATAAAACAATCATCACAAAAGCAAACACCACTATACAAAGATTTATAGTGGTTCGGCCTCAATGCCTACGTCCGGCTTGTGATCCAATCACCCCACCGGATTTCCACTAATTATGCTTTTTACTAGGCTAAGCAATAACCTTTACAATGTTGTTTTTCTTAGGCTCAACAACAACCTTTACAAGATGCTTTTCAAGGCTAAGCAATAACCTTTACAAAAGAAGATTTTCTCTAAGAAGGTGTCTCTTCAAGAACACTCTAAGAGATACAATTTAAGCACAAATGAATTGCCTCTATATAGGCTGATATGAAAGTGAAATTCAAACTACAAACATACACTAAAATAAGCTAAAGTGTGCGCACAAGTGTATGAATGCTTTACTTCAATCAATTTCTACAATGAAGCTCTTAAATGAATGCTTGTTGCATTTTAAAATCAAAGCTTAGAAAAAGATGATTGAAGAGAAATGCTAATCACATGAAAGATTCAAACAACTTAAAGACATATACTAAAACAAGTTGTATGAATATTAAAGTCTAAGAACACATGTGAATTAGGCAAGAGAGTTTGCAAACCAATCTAATTTACCAAAGATGATATTGAGTTTGCTAAACAACTCTTAAGAAGCTAGAAATCACGCATTTATGAAAATACAAAGATTTGAACATGCATAGATTTCAATTTGAATGGAAATCAAAATAACTAGTAAGATGTACCTTTTTAAAACTCAAGCATTTGATTTCCAAAAAGCCCTCTAGCCTTTACAACTTCATCCCCTTTCTTTGGCTCCAAAAAGGTTTCAAAAGTTCATGAATCAAGCCTCTAAAAAGGATGGAATAGAATGGACTTTATAGGAAAAAACAGTCCAACGGCTAGTTTCCCCGGTCGACCCCATGACCCCCGGGTCGACCTGGTACACACAACGGTCATAAAAAGATCCGTTAGACAGGAGCCTACTGCACAGTCCCGGTCGACCTGGCCTTCTACAGGTCAGGCCTGGGACCAAAATTCCCAAAATTTTCATATTTCAAAGTTTTTCATTGAGGGAACTTTTGGGCCATTGAACCAAGCTTGGAAACATTTTTTAAATCAAACTAAGTGGTTTAAAAACATGAAACACGAAAGCCTAAAATGATTTGAAACTTTAAAACCAATGGCTTGCTTGATTTGATAAAACTCTTTTCACATTTAAATGCATCCAATATCTAAAACCAAAACATGCATAAATCAAGATTTCTGCAAGTCTAAAAACCAATGCATGTGAAAATCAAGATTTCTAGATTTTCTAAAACAATGCATGTGTGAAAATTCAAATGATGCTAAAGTGAAAATGCATCCATCAAATTGAAAATACAAAATCCCTAACAATAAGATCTTTTTTAGGACTATACTAATCTCAAAGATCAATCTCTTTCACAGACACGTTGTAAGACCCCGACCATTCTTAATCATGATTGGTATCGAATTAATGTGTGTTTATATTATGTTTAGATAGATTAGATGGGTTTTGAACCAAACTAGGTATTTAATAAGAAGGACCTTTTTGTAATTTTTGAAGCAAGGGGTTGTTCTTAATTTTGAAAATAGGATGATTTTGCGATCGTTGGGTAGAGAATCCCATGAAGAACGACTATTGTATTTTACTTGAGTCCATTCGAACCTATTAAAACCCATTTCCAACCCATTTACTAAAGTGAGATATCAAGAACTGCTCTTTACCCGAGTGTCAGTTCTTACCTGGGTATCCGGGATTCGTACCATAGGTAGGTCACATCTTCCCGCTTTTGCGGGCTTCCTTCCCACTTGAGTGGGTTGCTTTTCCGTGTGTATGTGGGCTCTCTCTTGGGTCCTAGTCCCCTTGGCTGGGATACCAAAAGAAAAATGATATTTCCTCCTTCAAATTTGGTCTTGCTTATAATTTTAGAAACTTCATACTAAAGGACCTTAAAGGTTGTAGATGATGCGAAAGTACGACTCTTAATAAGCTGGCTGCTACAAACGCGATAAGGACTACGTCGGCTTGAATCATGTAGTAGTTGTGGAGATCTGTGACTGTTTATGTAAGATTAGTTACTTATGATTCACTCTTCAAGATCCAAGGGCAATGATGGACACCCTAGATGTAGAAGATGATGACAGACAATTATAAATCCAGTGGAAGGAAGGAAGAGGTGATCGTGTGTTATGGGATGATCTGTTGAGGGTTGTTTTAACTGATATCTCTCATGTCTACATACAACCCTTTGGCTAATGGGTGATAAGATCTCTATTGAGATTCGAATGGAGAGATGATAGGGATAATAGTTAGGATCAGACTCCCAATTTGAATTTGAATGGAGATATGATAAGGATAGAGAGTTGGATAAAACTCAGACTATTTTTATCCATATCACCGTGAGATTTCTTGTGAGGGGTGTCTCTTAGTGAGTGGGGTCCACTCACATGTAAACACAAGTGGGCCCATCACAAATGCCAACATCTCTCACTCGCATTGAACAAGTTTCATCCCATTAAATCACTAATTTCCATCATCAAATTCCACAAAGCAAAAATGGACTAAAGAGTGGGACCTCCATGATGCATATCTACGGAGAAAGTGTAAATAAGTCGCCATTTAACTTGAATAGACCAACTCACCGACACATTAGTCTGCCTTAGACACTCGCATGACCACACCAAATTAGATATTGACTCATACCCTTGAGTCGTGTTCAACCTGTTAGGGTTTTCATTTTTTTGCAATTTGAGTGGATGCATTCATTTTAAATAGCTTGATCTGTCATGCATTTATGCTTTTTAATATTGGAATCTTCATGCATTGTTATTTAAGCTTTCATGTTTGGCATCATGTAAGTTAAGACTTGATCATTATGCATAATTTAATATTTTCACTTTGCTTTCAAAAGTTTTAAAAAATGAAATTTTGAAAATCATGCATAAACATGTTTTGTATCACATTTTGAAACTCATTTTTTAAAACATGTTAGTCTATATTCAAGTCAAGTTTTTTGTGGCAAATTCCTTCTCAGAAAAATCATCCCCATATAGAAAATTTTGCCCAGAAGTCTGCCAGCCGAAGGTCATTTGGCCACCACCCAGCCACCTGTTTAGTAGGTCATATTCTGTATAGGGCTGTGTTCGGCTACCTGTTCGGCCAATCGAACAACCTATTCAACTACCTGAATGTACAGAAATTTCAAATTATAATACTGTTGAACTAGTTGTTGGAAAAAGTAGGTAGCCGAACCGAATGGTAGCCGAACATAGAGCAAGGGAGCCTCCTTTTTAATATAAATTGAGCACTTGCTTGGGATTTGTGCCAACACTTTCAAGACTTTTGAGGGCCAAGGAAGGTGGGACATCCATGTTAGGCTAGAGGAAGGCTAGGAGGGCAAAAATGAATGATTTCAACCTTTGATTCTTCAAATGGGTTTGCTCCCACCAACTCAAATTAATTCATGCTTGTCTTTAAAAAAATTTTTTTCATTAAATGACATGATTTAGTGTTCAAAGTGTTCAAATGTTGTTTGTTTAACATGCTTTGATTTTAAAAATGATTATTAATTTGACTTCAACATTTGAAAAGTCTACACATGTTATTAAATTAATGTTTTGAACAAACTTGCTAGATTTAAGTTGTATTTTCTAAAAATAGTTTGTTCATCATTTCAAAACATGTGTGCATCATTTAATGACTCTATCTCTCATTTATGACTTTTACCTTTGTATCATTTATGAACATTCAATTTAAAAAAGAGATAGAGGGTTTCAAGCATATGCATCTTTTATAGATCTTTGCATTTATCATGCATATGTCTTAAATTGATTTTTCACTTTTATTATCAGCCTATGTTGAGAGGCATCAATATGTACTTAATTGCATCTCATCTTGTGCATACTTAGGCATAAAAATTGAGATAAACACATCTTATTGTAATGGTTATTGATAAGCCTTAGAAAAACATAAGTGGTTGAGGGTTAATGATAAGCGTTTGAAAATCAGATGTGGTTGTAAGGTTCAAGGTGAGTCTAAATCTCAAGTTCAAAAAGTGAAAAATTCGGTAGGGAAATCGGGAGTGAATGTCGGCATGATTGGTCGAACCACTATAAATTTGGTTGTTATGGTGGTTGATCCTTTAATATGTGGATGATACTCATATGCTTAATGTTTCTTTATTAATGCCAAATTTGAATAATTACATAGTTTCTTTACTTGTTCTTGAATGACTTAGAAACTTCTCTTGTAGTCAAGTTAATTTATTTCCAAAGCATAATTGGCATTAGAAATTTAAAATTGGTCTAGGTTTATGAGCTCACCCTATCCGCCCTCCCCCCATCTAGGGTTTAGATCTTGGACTTTCACAACCCACATACGTGCTTATTCAACTTATCCAGTAAAAATTTATTTACAAACATTTCCTTCTATAAAATAACATATTTATACATATATATAATTAAATTTTTTTTTTTTGCCTTAAACTTTCTAAAATACTCGATATAGCCCGGGCTGATAAGCATTGTAAGCATGTATAACTAGAGTGTGATGTCAAGGGTGTTAGGGATTTTGTGTATTGCAATTTGATGGATACATTATCATATTAGCACCATTTGAATTTTCACACATGCATTGTTTTAGAAAAACTTGAAATCTTGATTTACACATGCATTGTTAGAAATATTGATTTATGCATATTTTGATTTTAAACTTTGATGCATTTTTATTTGAAAAGAAGTTTTATGAATCAAGCAAGCCTATGGGTTTTAAATCTTTCAAATCATTTTAGGCTTTTTATGTTTCATGTTTTTAAACCTCTTAGTTTGATTTAAAACATGATTCCAAGCTTGATTCAGTGGCCCAAAAGTCCCCATATGAAAATACTTTGAAATATGCTAATTTAGGGGAATTTGGTCCCTGGACCTAGGTCGACCCGCAGTGTGCTCGGTCGACCGAGCCCATGGACCCGGTCGACCGAGTACACATGGGGTCGACCGGGGCAAAGAGTCGTTGGCTCTTCCAACGGTCATTTTTCTGACCGTTTGAAGCCAGGTCGACCGGGCACTTGCAGAAACCCATTTTTTGGGTATAAATAGTGGTTCATTCATTTGAAAAATTTTGAGGAACAAAGAGGCCCTCCTTGAGGTGTTTTGAGGATAATCAAGGGGAAATGAGCTAAGGGATGAAAGGGGTGATTTGGAAAGTTAAAGCTTGGTTTCATTGAGTTAAATCACTAAGTAAGCTTTACTTTTCTTAATCATATGTTTTCATGCTTTGCTTTAATTATTGGTAAATCTTTTCTAGCATGATAAACTATGTTTTGTTGTGTCCTTAACATGTATATGTTTTGAATTGATTTATTGTTTTGGATGCATCACCTTGATTCAATCCAAGTAGTACTTAAATTGGTATATCTAAGTAAATCATGTTAATGAAAACATCTTTGAAATTATATGTAACATGATTCCTATACTTGGTTGAATCTATGGTTGTTGTTTTTCATCATAAGAAAATCTCTTTCAAATCTATCTTATGTTTTGGATTCAACAACTTCACAAATCATATGTACTTTTGTTTTAAAGTTTCATAACTTGCCTTACTTTGATAGGTATATCATTTTCAAGTTGAATTTATAATTACATATGATCTGTCCCCTAATTTCAATCAAATCTATTTTTATGTTTTATGCTTATAGCATACACATATTGAGATACATTGTTACTTTGATTGACATCCCTATGCATCACATGTTTTGTTCTTAGAATTTCACAACTTGTTTAGAATACATATGTGTATCTTTTACAAGTTATTTTTAACATGTGATTAGCATTCTTTCTTCAATCATAAATGTTTTTATGAGCTAAAAAACTTTTAAAAGCCTTTCGCATACATTTATGAGCTTTCATTTTCAAATTGATTGAGGACATCATACATACACATTGTGCATTCATCTTTGCATTCACAGTGTGTGTGTGTGTGTGTGTGTGTGTGTGTGTGTGTGTGAATTAGATTTTTCACTTTCACATCAACCTAATTAAGAGGCATTGTAATGAGCTATTAATTGTATCTCCATCAAGTGTATTATAGACACTACTTAGAGAGATAACCAACCTTTTGGTTGTAGAGGTTATTGCTTAGCCTAAGAAAAGCATAGTGTAGAGGTTATTGCTTAGCCTTGAAAAGTATATTATAAAGGTTATTGCTTAGCCTATTGAAAAGCATAAATAGTGGAAATCCGGTGGGGTGTTGGATCACAAGCCGGTAGTGGATGTAGGCATTGAGGCTGAACCACTATAAGTCTTTGTGTAATGGTGTATGCTTGTGGTGATTTCTTTTGTTAGCTTCCGCGTCTTGCTTGGTTAATCATCACTTGTGACTAGTTTATTTTAAAGAAATTAAAACTGGTCTAAATTGGTCACATATTGTAGCTCACCCCCCCCCCCCCCCCTCCCCCCCCCCCCCCCCCCTCGGGTTAGGTTCCCAGGACTTTCAAAGGGGTCTTCCCATGGACTTACAAGGGTCGAAATCAACCAAGTAGCTTTCTTAACACAGCGACTCCTAGGATCCTATGTCGCCATGGCACATCTGTAGCTAAAGTAGCATCACAGAGCTCATCTTTCCAATGTAGAGGTTGGTATAAGGGCACAAGAGCTTTAAGAATTGATTCACACAATTACCAACTCCAAGTTTAAGAGTCACCTATGAGACTAACTCTCGCACAGCAAACCGGATTCTAAAGTATTATCCCGTTGCTCGTAGGTAGGTCCTTAAACAAACATGTCTACGAAGTGAAAATGCATTAGCTCCACAACTGAGCCCATGTTAACATTGCACCAATTAACTACTACGCAAGCAGATCGTCACAAATACAACCACGCTTGGTTTTTAAAAATAGGCTATTGGACTTATTAGGGTGTGATTTGTCCTACGACCAATGCTAAGTCTCATTTAGTCTTGTGATCCACATCACCCTCAATGCAAACAAGACTGAGTCAGCGTTCCATATATTGGCCTAATCAGGATATCATACAAATGCATGCATCTCATCCTATCAATCATTAAGACATCAAGGGTGGTCTTTATCCGTCCAAGTGGATGACCTCACCTATTTGGTGCCACGTGTGCATCTAATACACACGCTTATTCTGTATGTTTCCAATGTAAAGTATATGCATATGCATGAGTGAAATAAATATAACTCATATATAACCACAAACAATGAGAATTTTTTTTATTAAAATAAGTCCAATACACTCCCACTGAATAAAAGGATTACATATATTTCATTCCCATTCTCCTTACATGAATAATGAATAGTTCTTGCACCAAGGGTTTGGTCATCAGGTCAGCTATCATTTCCAAAGATGGCATGTGAGATATTGCTATCTCTTTTGCTTCTACTTGTTCACGGATAAAATGCCACTTTAGTTTGATGTGTTTTGCCCTCTAATGAACCTGAGGGTCCTTTGCTAAGGAGATAGAAGTCGTACTATCAATTCTCAATGGAATGGGATCACAAATAATGGATACTAACTAGTCCCAAATCCAACAGAAAATGACAAATCCATACGCTCTCCATGGCCGCCAGTTCACAAGCAACATATTCTGTTTTTATGGTCGACATGATCATACACTCCTGTTTCTTACTGGACCATGAAATGGCTCCCCCACCCAGTAAGAATACATATCACGATGTGGATTTGTTGTTGTCGGGATCATCCAAAATTGACGAGTCGCTGTATGCTAATAAACTCAAGCCACCACCATGATAGCAAAGCATCATATCTTTTGTGCCTTTTAAATATTGGAAGATTCGTTTGACAACATTACAATGAGCAATGCTCGGGTTACTTTGAAATCGACTAACCAATCCAACCGCATAGCAAATATCGGGGTGTGTGCACAACATAGCATACATTAAATTTCCTACAGTGCTGGCATAGGGTATGGAAGCCATTCTTTTGGTTTCAGTATTGGTTTGAAGACATTGCATTACACTTAATTTGCAGCCCTTATCAATCGGGGTCTCAACAGGACCGGCATTAGCCATTTTAAGTTTCTCTAAAATTTTCTCACTGTGAGTTGTTTGGTACACAGCCCAAGAATGAGTTTTGTATGATTCCGTGTAATTTTAATCCCCAAAATGAACTAAGCCTCACCCAAATCTTTCATTTCAAAAACATTTGACAACCAAGATTTGGTCTCAATTAGAAATCCAATATCATTACAAGCCAAAAGAATATCATCAACATAAAGGGATAACAACACAAATTTATGTGTAGATCGCTTAATGTAAACACAATGATCTTCGTAACACATGAAGAAACCATTTGACATGATTGTATTATGAAACTTTTTGTACCATTGTCTCGAGGATTGTTTTAAGTCATAGATAGATTTATTGAGTTTACAAACTTTATCTTCATGGCCCTTTTCCGCATATCCAATTGGTTGTTTGATGTATTTTTCCTCCTTAAGAACACCGTTTAAAAAAGCAGTCTTAACATCCATCTGGTATAGTTCTAAATCCATGTGGGTCACAATAGATAAGATCATACGGACAAAAGAAAATCTCATCACAGGGAAGAAAGTTTCCTCATAATTCACACCTTCTTTTCTGCATAAACCCCTTAGCCACAAGCCTAGCATTAAAATTTTCAATGTACTGTTGGCTTTTCGCTTAATTTCCAAAACCCATTTATTTGAAATGACTTTCGTATCCTTGGGAAGATCCACATGGTCCCATACATGGTTCTTACACAAAGAGCTGATCTCATCATTCATTACGAGCATCTATTCCTTCAAGTTTATCGATTCCATTGCTTCTTGATAAGAACGTGGTTCATCCATGTTAGTTGCAATGTATGCATAAGAAGTTCCCTCAATTTCAAAATATTTTTTTGGAATTAATCCACTAGAAGAACGACAAAGGGCATCATGATCACTCCCACTTGCATATGACTCCATAGGATCTTTCCCACTAAGTCCAGGAAGTGGTGTCGGCACCCCTTGATAAGAGAAGTCATCCATTTCAAATAGTTCAATGGACTCCCTTACCTTTGTCTTCTTCTTTTTAGGATATTGAAACTCACAAAATGCGGAAGCTTACAAAAACAATCACCACAAAGCATGCACCATCACACAAGGATTTATAGTGGTTCGACCTCAATGCCTACATCCACTGCCGGCTTGTGATCCAACACCCCACCAGATTTCCACTATTTATGCTTTTCAATAGGCTAAGCAATAACCTTTACAATATGCTTTTCAAGGCTAAGCAATAACTTCTACACTATGCTTTTCTTAGACTAAGCGATAACCTCTTCAACCAAAAGGTTGGTTAACCCTCTAAGTAGTGTCTATAATACACTTGATGGAGATACAATTAATAGCTCATTACAATGCCTCTTAATTAGGCGGATATGAAAGTGAAAATCTAATTCACACACACACATTATGAATGCACAATGTGTATGTATGATGTCCTCAATCAATTTGAAAATGAAAGCTCAAAAATGTATGCCAAAGGCTTATGAAAGTTTTAGCTCATAAAAACATTTATGATTGAGGAAAGAATGCTAATCACATGTTAAAAATAACTTGTAAAAGATATACATATGTATTCTAAACAAGTTGTGAAATTCTAAGAACAAAACAGGTGATGCATAGGGATGTCAATCAAATTAACAATGTAGCTCAATATGTGTATGCTATAAGCATAAAACATAAAAATAGATATGATCGAAGTTAGGGGACAAATCATATGTAATTGTAAATTCAACTTGAAAATGATATACCTATCAATGCTAAACAAGTTGTGAAACTTTAAAACAAAAGTACATATGATTTGTGAAGTTGTTGAATCCAAAACATAAGATAGATTTGAAAGTGATTTTCTTATGATGAAAAACAACAACCATAGATTCAACCAAGTATATGAATCATGTTACATATAATTTGAAAGATGTTTTCACTAACATGATTTACTTAGATATACCAATTTAAGTACTACTTTGATTGAATCAAGGTGATGCATCCAAAACAATAAATCAATTCAAAACATATACATGTTAATGACACAACAAAACATAGTTTATCATGCTAGAAAAGATTTACCAATAATAAAGCAAAGCATGACAACATATGATTAAGGAAAGTAAAGCTTACTTAGTGATTTAACTCAATGGAACCAAGGTTTAGCTTTCCAAATGACCCCTTTCATCCCTTAGCTCATTCCCCTTTGATTGGCTTCAAACCATCTCATGGAAGGCCTAAAAATTGCTAACTTTGGCAAAGGAATGGACTTCATTTTATAGCCAAAAAGTGCCCAACGGCTACTCCCCGGTCTACCTGCAACAGGGCCCGGTCGACCTGGCCTTGAACGGTTATAAAGCTTACCGTTTGAAAAGAGCACAACGGCTCTTTACCTGGTCGACCTGTAGTGGGCTCGGTCGACCGGGTCCCCTGGGCCGGTCGACCAGCCACACTGCAGGTCAACCCGGTCCTGGGACCAAAATTCCCTAAAAATGCATATTTCAAAGTGATTTCTTGTGGGAACTTTTGGGCCACTGAATCAAGCTTGGAATCATGTTTTACATCAAACTAAGAGGTTTAAAAACATGAAACGTAAAAAGCCTAAAATGATTTGAAAGATTTAAAACATAGGCTTGCTTGATTTCTAAAACTTCTTTGCAAATAAGAATGCATCCAAGTTTAAAATCAAACTATGCATAAATCAATATTTTTACAAGTCTTAAAAACAATGCATGTGTAAATCAAGATTTTAAGATTTTCTAAAATAATGCATGTGTGAAAATTCAAATGATGCTTATATGATAATGCATCCATCAAATTGCAATACACAAAATCCCTAAAAATCTCCCCCCCCCCCCCCCCCCCCCCCCCCCCCCACTGCAATTTGATGGCAACTTACTCAATGCTGAATATACACACTTAGTCTTGAGCTCCCCCTAAGCTGGACAGGCCTTTAAATCTCTTGGATGCTCCTTCTCTTAGCTTAGGCTATAGGTTTTTTTCTTCAATCTTCTTGATGCTTGGAACTTGATCATTCTTCAAGCTTTCTCTTCTTCTTTCTTTCTTTAGCCAAGCATCTTCTTTAGCTCCCAAGCTTTCTTTCTTCTTTCAGCTCTCCTCCTTTGTCCATGCACTCTCTCTCCCTTTGGCAAGATATGCATTCTCTCCCCTTGTAGAAGATCATACAATATCTCCCCTTAGGAAGTTTGGACATTCTCTCCCCTATAGAGAACTTGAATGCTCTCTCCCCCTTTGACATTAAATTGCAAAGGTACCTACACACATGAAATAAGGAAAATACCTTTTAGTAGCACCTTTTAACAAAAGAAATTGAAAATGAAATACATAACAGGTTATCATGTATGGTTAGTAGGCTAAAAGGGTTCAAAGCCAATATAAAGGTCAATTTGATCAAAACTAATACTTCCTACGAAGGTTTACACTCCCTCTCAATCCATTCTCTCTTTTTGTCAAACTTTTGACAAAGATATAACTATTTGGTGCAAGAAGAAGATGATTTTACCAATTGAGGGTCAACTTCAAGGAAAGGATTAGACATGTTTAACTATAAAGCTCAATATGATCAAATTACTAATATAAAGAGCAAGGCCAATGAGAAAAGCAATCATGGATACCAATTGGAAAAAAAAGAATACCAATTGAGATTCAAGGATAATTCTATTAAAACAATCACTCTAAAATGGAGTAAAAAATATAACTATAACGAAAAATCCAAATTAGAGCTATCCATGATGAAATGGGGTTTACTAAACATAGCATCAATCAATTTAAATATGAAAAACATATGTTATGACTGTTTTGAAATCATTTCATTCAATCAATAAATATGACTATTAAGTGCAAGATGAGTGAAATGAAATTCAAACATGAAGCCTACCTCAACAATTAACCAACCGAGATTATGATCACATAAACATGGTGGTCATGAGATTTACCTATATAAGCAAGAGAAGTGGCAAACATGAAAACTATGATGCTAATGAAATGTGACATGGAACTAAAATATATGACTATGAAGTTCAATCCAATGCACACAAGGTCTATCACATTCTCAAGATAAGACATCAATTGGATATGAAATCAATTGAAAATTATACCAAATGAAACCAATTGAATTTGAAAACATGATTAAGAGCAAGGATGTGATAAACACAAAAATTCATCAAGCATCATAAATGATTATTCATCACTTTTAATGAAATAACTAATGAGCATAGTGATGAACAAGATAAATTGCAATGCAAAAGGATATAAGTTGGTAATGCATGCAATTTTGCAAAGTGACAAAATCATATGAATTCAACAACTAAGATATCCATCAAACATACAGATATACGAGGAATGGATTTCAAAGAGTGTCATATGATCAAGATTACTACTATGAAGTTGAAACATGTAGAAGGATGACATCACTTAGAGAATATACATGAATCAACATCATAACCATCCAAAAAAATTGACTAGAAAGCATAGAGGAGGGATTTGAGTTCTAGTATGGTTTCTACAAATATAACTAATATCACAACCATACATGGAACGATTTGACATTTGCATAGAGAGGATCAATCAACACTCAAGATCTAACTCATACCATATCATCAATAAAGAATATAACTATGCATGCATAAGAAGGTATGGAGTTAGAAGGATATCATGGATCGCATATAGATGAAAAATGGATCTCATAAATGGGTATACCTATTAAGAACAATGGTTTAATTCCAATTCAACTAAAATGATACATTAATCTATCACGCAACATTTCCACTCTTAGCAAATGTACTAAGCTTACAATGCAATGGAAAAAGGATATGAGGTTTATACCAAATGAGCTTAGCACACTAAATCACATATGTACTTATTAAGCTCAAATACAAGATTTTACAATAAAGCACATAAACAATCATCAATTTGCATTAATGAAAATATATATGCCAAAATAGGCACAAACATGCAAATCAATATATCCAACCACGCAATGTAAGACAACAAAATCAATTTGCATAAAAAGAACGTAACTAAATGAGCAAATATGAAAATTGTTTGTAAAAATTATTTCCTTCCAAATAATATAATCATAATTAAGCACAAGGAAATAAATTCAAGGAAAATGCTTCTATAAATACAACCAATAAAGCTTATAGAACATTTTCCAAAGTTTTTCAAATCACTTCAATATTTAAAATTCCAACAATGAATCATTTATAAAATTATGAACAAGCGATTTTGAAAAACATGAAGTGTACTACTATAAATTTTCAATTTGTATTCTAAATATGACAATAGACACTCATACAAATTGAACATATATTTTCCATACCAAGAGATATAATCTTGAAAAAATCAATGGAAAACTTAAATTGCTTCAAATCATTTGATTTACAATAAAAATATAATTATGACATTCATCAAATGATTTTCCAACATCAATTGATCATGAAAAATCTAGCTATGAAAGCTTTTGTAATCACAATCAATTGATCATCAATAGATATGCACTACAAGAGATATAACTATATGAACAAAATGCAAATCCATCATGAAAATATTTTAATCAATGGGTTTTGAAAACCACACTACACCAAAAATCGGAAATTGGAACGGAAAAGCGTTCCTAATCCTTCCGTTCCTAATCCGTTAAAGTGTTCCAATTTCCGTTCCAATTTGGATTAGGAACGGTTGGTACCAAATTGGAACGGAAATTGGAACACTTTAACGGATTAGGAACGGAAGGATTAGGAACGCTTTTCCGTTCCAATTTCCGATTTTTGGTGTAGTGCCATGAGAGATAACTTAAAAGTTCATGAAGACAAAATCAATTGATCACAAAGAAACATTGCATTTTAAGAGATGTGACTATAAAGAAACAAAATGCAAATGTAACATGACCAACAATTAGATATAACTAAAAAGAATAGGTTGGTCTAGAGAGGTTCAAGGCCTTAAGGTTAGTCTAATAGTCTTCCTTTGAAGATTCACCTAAGGTCTTGATAAGGATGTCTAATAGTCTTCCTTTGAAGATTCACCTAAGCAATAACCTCTTCAACTAAAAGGTTGGTTCTCTCTCTAAGTAGTGTCTATAATACACTTGATGGAGATACAATTAATAGCTCATTACAATGCCTCTTAATTAGGCGGATATGAAAGTAAAAATCTAATTCACTTACACACACACACACACACACACACACACACACTATGAATGCAAAGATGAATGCACAATGTGTATGTATGATGTCTTCAATCAATTTGAAAATGAAAGCTCATAAATGTATCCCAAAGGCTTTTGAAAGTTTAGCTTATAAAAACATTTATGATTGAGGAAAGAATGCTAATCACATGTTAAAAATAACTTGTAAAAGATATACATATGTATTCTAAACAACTTATGAAATTCTAAGAACAAAACATGTGATGCATAGGGATGTCAATCAAATTAACAATGTAGCTCAATATGTGTATGCTATAAGCATAAAACATAAAAATAGATTTGATCGAAGTTAGGGGACAAATCATATGTAATTATAAATTCAACTTGAAAATGATATACCTATCAATGCTAAACAAGTTGTGAAACTTTAAAACAAAAGTACATATGATTTGTGAAGTTGTTGGATCCAAAACATAAGATAGATTTGAAAGTGATTTTCTTATGATGAAAAATAGCAACCATAGATTCAACCAAGTATAGGAATCATGTTACATATAATTTGAAAGATGTTTTCATTAACATGATTTACTTAGATATTCCAATTTAAGTACTACTTGGATTGAATCAAGGTGATGCATCCAAAACAATAAATCAATTCAAAACATATACATGTTAAGGACACAACAAAACATAGTTTATCATGCTAGAAAAGATTTACCAATAATAAAGCAAAGCATGACAACATATGGTTGAGGAAAGTAAAGCTTACTTAGTGATTTAACTCAATGGAACCAAGCTTTAGCTTTCCAAATGACCCATTTCATCCCTTAGCTCATTCCCCTTTGATTGGCTTCAAACCATCTCATGGAAGGCCTAAAAATTGCTAACTTTGGCAAAGGAATGGACTTCATTTTATAGCCAAAAAGTGCCCAACGGCTAGTCCCCGGTCTACCTGCAACAGGGCCCGGTCGACCTGGCCTTCAATGGTTATAAAACTGATCGTTTGAAAAGAGCACAACGGCTCTTTACCCGGTCGACCCGTAGTGGGCTCGGTCGACCGGGTCCCTTGGGCCGGTTGACCGGCGACACTGCAGGTCGACCCGGGCCTGGGACCAAAATTCCCTACAAATGCATATTTCAAAGTGATTTCTTGTGGGAACTTTTGGGCCACTGAATCAAGCTTGGACTCATGTTTTAAATCAAACTAAGAGGTTTAAAAACATGAAACGTAAAAAGCCTAAAATGATTTGAAAGATTTAAAACATAGGCTTGCTTGATTTCTAAAACTTCTTTTCAAATAAGAATGCATCCATGTTTAAAATAACGGAGTCTTTGGAACAGACTTTGGAACGTACTTTAAAGGGACTCTATTTAATATGTATGCTGCAATTAAGAAAGCATCCACTACACCAAAAATCGGAAATTGGAACGGAAAAGCGTTCCTAATCCTTCCGTTCCTAATCCGTTAAAGTGTTCCAATTTCCGTTCCAATTTGGTACCAACCGTTCCTAATCCAAATTGGAACGGAAATTGGAACACTTTAACGGATTAGGAACGGAAGGATTAGGAACGCTTTTCCGTTCCAATTTCCGATTTTTGGTGTAGTGATCTCCCCAAAAGGAGACAGGTAAATTTGCATGAGCCATCATTGATCTAACCATGTCTAACAGGGTCCTATTTCATCTTTCCGCAACTCTGTTTTGTTGTGGGATGTAGGCCATAGTCAGTTGATGAGAAATTTCATTTTCCATTCGAAAACTTTTAAAAATCTCTAAAGTGTATTCTCCACCTCGATCGGTCCTAAGGGTCTTGATGTTTTTATCAAACTTGTTTTGAACTTCTTTTGTAAAATTTTTGAAAAAAATCAATTGCCTCATTTTTGTGGGAAATAAAAAAAAACATAACCATAACGAGAGTAATCATCAATGAAAGTAATAAAATATCGAGTTTCTTGTCTATTAGCCACCTTCATTGGTCCACAAATGTCAGAGTAGATGATTTCAAGGGTCGCCTTGGATCTTTCTCCCTTTGAGAAAGGCTTTCTTGTTGCTTTGCCTGTCACACAAGATTCACATGTAGGCAACTGTACTTATATGGGAGATCCAAGCAATCCTTCCCCAGATAATCAGATCATTTGATCTTTTCCTATGTGGCCAATCGAGCATGCCACTTAATAGATTCGGAACTTGTATCATTCACCATTAATTAATCAGAAAATCCAACCATAGAATTATTGAAATCCAAAATATATAAGTCTCCTATAATAAAACCCCATGTAAGACCCCGACCCGAGTGACCTCGATTAGTACTGATTAAGTCGTGTTTTAGTTTTAAACGTGGTTAGTGAATTTGGTTAAGTTGGGAATAGCATAGCTTTTGATATAACTTTTGGGAATTTTGAGTGCCTTTATGCTTAGTGGGACCCTTTGGGGGTTCCTTTTTGTAACTTTACGTTTGCATAGGAGATTTTCTGAGATTCCTGCGACATGTATCTTCATCCCGTTTTACTTATCTCATTAATCTCTACAACTTTCATGTTGATCTCATTCCAGTTCGAGACCCCGAAACCCGACTTTCCTAGCTTTAAGGGCAAAACAGTCATTTTACACTAAACTTGTACCCGAAATTTGATATTCCTGAAATGCTTGAAATATATACTTTTTAGGAACTAGAAATTTCGACGATCGTTTTTCCCTTCTTCGTCGAACTCATCCGAGATCTTGAAAACCATGATTTAAGCCCCACAAGAATTTATAGTGCTGGAGCCCACTCTTGACTTGTATAAAAGGAGAACTCTCCTTCTCTTTTCCCTTTTCTAGCTCAAGCTCCAACCACCAACTAGGGTTTTCTCTCTTCTCTTCTCCTTCTAACTTTTCCATCTCGATCTCTACCAACCTTGCATCAATGGCAAAAATGGAGGTCATTTTCTTCCTCCTCTTTATTAGAGCTCTCTCTAGATATCCTTTGTGGAGGAAACCACTCATCCCAAGATCTGCATTGAGGTAGTCTTGCCCATTTGGAGAACCTACAAGTAAGCAACCCTCCCCATCTCTTAGATTTGTGCTCATCTAGCCTTGAAGAGGTTCCATCTCCAATTATTGTAATCTTCCTCTTTTGACCCATTTAGGGTTTATTTTGGGGTTTTTGTGTAGCTTTAGTTCTTGGCATGGAAGAGTGTGGCTAGGAGCTTGATTTCTTGATTAGAAAGCGAAGGCAAGTGGATGAATTGATACTATTATTATTAAATGACTTTTATGAGAAATGCATATGATTTCACTATTTATTCTTAACTTGCATTGATTTCGAAATAAACGTTCATGTACCTTGTTAGCTTGTTTAACTCTTGAAAATGTTGACATTTATGACACTTCATTTATTGCTTGTTTATGACTTAAATGAATCCTTGTAAATGTGGATTTTCTCTCCTCTATTGTGGTTGAATGTGATTGAGAAGAGGGTGGTTGATTTAATGTTGAAATGGTTGTTATAGGAGATTTGAAGAAGGTTTTGAGCTCCTTATTTGGTGTATAAATGGGGCTCAAATGAGGTTGTAAAAAGATGAGAAAGTGGAGAAGCAGAACTGTTCCGGAAACAGTTTCTCGATAGCTTGTTTGAGCGAACTTGTCAGGTCGCTCGAGCAAAGTGTCTAGAAAAGGGTTCGAACCATTCCAGTGGATAGTTCGCTCGAACGAACCCTCCCAAAACCCATTCCAGAGAATGGTTAGCTCAAGCGAAGTGAAATTTCGCACGAGCCAACTTGAATTCGGTGCGTTCGCTCGAGCGAACTCAACTTCGCTCGAGCGAACCCACATAAAAAATCATTCCAGAGAGCTCACTGCTCGAGCGAACTCCAGGTCCGCTCGAGCGATGGGTACTATTCATCTGGAGCTATTTTGGGAGCACAAATAAATATTTAAATGATTGAGAGAGGTTTGTTGGGAGCCCTATTGTGATGGGAAGACTTATTCTCATTATTTGAAAATTGTTTGAGAAAGAAACCACGTCACAAAGATTCATTTGAAGTTTTGAAAATCCTAAGGTGTATAAAGAGCCCAACAAACTCAAGTAGTACCAAGTTATTATTAAATCAACATACAGGACCCCTATTCACCTTAAACAAATCATGAACCCTATATTTTGGCCGAAACTTCAATAGTTCTTTTGTATTTCCTTGTTCCCGAGATTTAAACTATATGACTTGTTATTCCCGAAAGTATTAAAATTGTATTTTAGCATTTTATTAGCCCAATTATACATTGCTCGAATTGAAAGGATACTTGTGCCTTGTGCACCCCTGTCCCGCTTGTTTACATACTTGCACTTGATGTATTTTACACATGTCTTGATTTCTGTTATTTGACCTATAAGTCAGCACCACTAAGCTTGGTTGACCTTGTCGGTTTGATCCACCGACTTGGAGATCCCCCTCTTATCCCACCAGCTGCAGTTTGGATCCCGCTACCCGGTTATTACCGTGGTCTTGTCCCGATACCCTGGATTGCTACCGTGGTTCCCGATGCCCGGCTCGCTATTGTGGTCATGTCTCGTATATTATATGTATATGTATATTTTGTTGAATCTCCTCACCTCGCGTGATAGAGATCAACGCCTTGATATGCTCTTGTCACTTCGGTGATAGAGGACCTTGCTTCGTGTGGTTGCCATCTTGCTTGTTTCCCGTCTCCTCGGTTACCTTTGCATGTTTTACAATGCATACATGCTTTTGAATAAATGATTTATCTCTTTTATGGAAATTGTTGCTTAAACAGGTTTAAATGTATTTATTATTGAATTGTCATATATTTTCACCCACTTGCCAAACCGCCGTGTTTGACCCATTTTTGGTACTCAGGTCCTGATGTCCGTTACCCCGAGGAGGAGCTTGATGAGGCGATCGGAGAACAACAACGTCTAGTCGAGTGGCATGCCAATGATGTCATCTAGACATTCGGTTGTCCGAGATGCGTAACATTTTGGGTTGTGGATAACCATTCTTTTGGGGTCTTATATTTTGTTTATATTGGCCTTTGTTGGCCTCTATTTTGGTAATGTAATTAAATGATCTTTTGTTTAAACACTTAACATTACTTTTGGAAAGTGCTAATGATCATTGCTCATTCTGATTCCTTATGTCTATAAATGTGTTATTATTCTTGTTGATAGAGATGAACTATATTCATGATTTGCTACACTCTTCCGCATTTAAAAGAAATATTTATGTTGTTGTGATATCCCCACATGTGGGAAATCACGTGCACGGGTAGCACCTCATCTTTTATTACCCGTGGACGTATTTACAAATTTGTCATATGCCTTATGGTGTCAACCAATCATTCATTTATATCATCTCTCACAATTCTTAACTTAGTCCAGATCCCGGATTAGTTCGGTGGACCTGGTCCGGGGTCGCAATAAAACTGGTATCAGAGCGAGACATGTTTCAAGTAATTAAAAGAAACTAGAAATCCTAAGGACGTGGCGACGATTTGTTAGATTTTCCGTAGCTAGAATCGTGTGAGCAATGTGTGACCCTTATTTGATTTTTATGTGCTAACGACTTGTTTTGCAGCATCATGCCACCTCGTAAGCGACCGATAAACGGCAATCCCACCGCAAGTAACAATGATCATACAGGGCTGATTGAGGAAGATACTATTTACAACACTATGCAGAATCAGTTCCAACAGATGATGCAAGCAATGATTGATCAACAACATCAGGCTAATGAGAATCAAGCGAGGAAGAGAGTTGACAGAAATGCAGAGACAATTGCTAGAAGTCTTACAAAGGAGACCCGAACCAGTTCAAGCCAACCCGCAATTGTCATCAATCAAAGGCAGCATGACCCGAACGCGTTGTTTGAATGGTTTAGAAAAAGAGCTCCAAAAGAGTTTCTTGGAACAGAAGATCCATTAGCTGCAGATGATTGATTAGAGCATACAAAGAACATCTTCGAATACTTCTAATCCACCAGAGGAGAACGAGTGAAACTTGTAACATCTCTCTTTACCAGTTCAGCAGACATATGGTGGAAAACAGTTAGAGATGAGTACTGAACCATGGCAGATGCAATGGCTTGGGCTACTTTCAAGAGATAGTTTTATGACAAATATGTACCCACACACGTCAAGAGAAAAAAGGTAGTGAAATTCCAGCAACTTGTACAAGGGAACATGACAGTCCTCGAATACCTCACTAAGTTCGAGAGATTGTCTAGATATGCTCTAGAGTTAGTGGACACGGTGGAGAAGAAAATTGCCAAGTTCCTAGAGGGACTTAACTCCATCATTGAGAGAGATGCCACGGGCGTAGTGCCACCTACCACTTTCGAGGAAGCTGTCAAGATAGCCTACAAGTTTGAGAACTTTCACCACAAGATCCTCAGAGTTCAGGGAAAGGGGCAACCCCAATAGCACAACTAGCAACAGAAGAATCAGCAGCACAGAGCCATAGGCTAGATCAGAATGTTCAGAATCGGACAATTTGTATCCACTGTGGGAAGAATCATGAGAGTACCCAATGTCGTACGAACTCAGGAGCATGCTTCAGAAGTGGTTCGATGAACCATCAGATGAGGGACTGTCCAATACATAACAGGTAGAATTAGCACCAACAGAGAGCACAGCGTCCAGCACCACCACAAAATACAATGATTGTCCAAAATCAAGCAAGGCCACTTCAACAACAGGCACCACAGCAACAGTATAGAATGAAACAGCAGCAGCAGACCCGTCAACAAGGATAAAATTAGAATCAACGTCCCCCACAATAGAACAGGAATGTCCCATAAGGCAGGCCACAACAGGTTCAGAACAAGCCATAGCAACGAGGACAAATCTATGCAGTCGATAGGGCTAACACAGAGGCGGCTGGAAATGTAGTGGAAGGTACACTCCTTGTTTGTGGGATTAAACTTAAGATTTTATTTGACCCTGGCTCTACACATTCATTCTTATCCCATGAATTTTCTAAAATAATTGATGTGCATGTTAGAGAACTTGAGTTCATTTTGACTGTGGCCACCCTAGTAGGTAGACAAGTGGTGTGTACTACTTATCATCTAGTTGTACAGTTCAGATAGGAGAAGTGGTTTTAACCTTAGATCTCATTTGATTAGAGATGCATGATTTCGATGTCATCCTAGGGATGGATCGGTTGACAGGGTACCATGCCACAATGGATTATTTCCATAAGACCCTCACCTTCAAATTAGATGAGACACCAGCAAGAGTGTTGTTTCAGGGAGAGAGGAGGAATCTTCGTGCAGTGTTTGTCTCAGCATTGAAGGCTAATAGACTATTGAAAAGTGGATGTGAAGCCTATTTGGCGTTTATCACGGAGGATAAACGGTCTCAAGGGGTGGAGGAGATCCCTATTGTTTGGGAATTCCCGAATGTTTTTCCGGAGGAGATTCCAGGTTTGCCACCCATTAGAGAGATTGACTTCACTATTGAGTTGTTACCGGGGACTGCTCCGATTTCTATTGCAACATATCGAATGGCTCCGGCGGAATTGGGAGAACTAAAGATACAATTACAAGAATTGTTGGACGAAGGTTTGTGAGACCGAGCATTTCACCATGGGGATCTCTAGTTTTGTTTGTCAAGAAAAAAGATGGTTTGATGAGAATGTGCATTGACTACCGGAGATTGAATCAAGTGACCATAAAAAACAAATACCCATTGCCAAGGATAGATGAATTATTTAACCAATTGCAAGGTGCTTCGTATTGTTTGAAGATTGATTTGAGATCCAGTTACCATCAGCTGAGAGTCAGAGAATCAGATGTACTGCAGACAGCTTTCCGGACAAGATATGGCGACTATGAGTTCCTTGTGATGCCATTTGGGTTGACTAATGCACCAGCAGTATTCATGGCGTTGATGAACAAGATATTTGCACAGTATCTGGATAAGTTTGTGGTAGTGTTCATTGACAAAATTTTGGTATACTCTAAGACCAAAGAAGAGCATGAAGAGCACCTGAGGATAGCACTGCAACTTTTGAAAGACAACCAGTTGTATCCAAAGCTCAACAAGTGTGAATTTTGGCTCGAACAAGTAGCATTTTTGGGACACATCATTTCCAAAAAAGGATTGTCAGTAGATTCGTCCAAGATTGAGGCAGTAGTGAAGTGGGAAAGATCGAAGAATGTGACAGAAATCAGAAGTTTTCTGGGATTGGCAGGCTATTACCGGAGGTTTGTCCAAGGATTTTCGTCGATTGCGTCACTATTGACGAAGTTGACTAGGAAAAATGTGTCGTATGTGTGGACAGATCAGTGTGAAGCTAGTTTCCAAGAGCTGAAGAAGAGATTGACTACAACTCCAATCCTTACTTTACTATCCGAAAGTGACAGTTTTACCATTTTTACCTTTGCTTCGAATGTTGGACTTGGTTGTGTGTTGATGTAAGATGGAAAAGTTGTTGCATATGGATCCCGACAGTTGAAAGATCACGAGAAGAACTATGCCACCCATGACCTTGAGTTGGCAGCAGTCGTCGTCGAGTTGAAAATCTGGAGATATTACCTCTATGGAGAAAACTTCGAAGTCCACTCCGACCACCGCAGCCTCCAGTACTTATTTTCGCAGAAGGAACTGAACAGAAGACAGAAGATGGATGGAATATATCAAGGATTATGATTTTCTAATCAAGTACCACCTGAGGAAAGCAAATGTAGTGGCTGATGCTTTGAGTAGAAAATCAGCAGGCTTGGCAAACTTAAGTGGCACTTGTATTTTTGAGCAATTTGAAGAGTTGATTATAGACCTACAACCACTAAGGAAGGGTGTATTGTTAGCTAACGTTTCAGTGTCAGAGCCTTCCTTCATTCAGAAGATCAAAGATAGTCAATTGCAAGATCCAGAGTTGACCAAGATTACAGAACATATAGTAGATCGTCCTGACTCTCGCATTGTTGATGGAGTTTTGTACTACCATGACCGTCTGTGTGTGCCTAATATTGAAGATTTAAGGAACGACATCATGACCGAAGCTCACAGTACAAAGTATTCAATGCATCCAGGCAGTACGAAGATGTATCAGAATTTGAAGGGTATATTTTGGTGGAACAACATGAAGAGAGGGATTGCAGCATTTGTCTCTCACTGCATGACTTGTCAGTTGATAAAGGCAGAACATGAGAAGCGTCCAGGGTTGTTACAACCGTTAGAAATCCCGGAATGGAAATGGGAGCACATTACTATAGATTTTATTTCAGGATTACCAAGGATCAGCAGGGGTAACGATGCGATATGGGTCATTGTGGACCGACTCACCAAGTCAGCTCACTTCATTCGTATGAGGACAGGGAAGAAGATGCACATGTTACCTTTGGCCGAATTGTTTGTTAATGAGATTGTCATTAGACATGGACATCCAATTTCCATCACATCCGACAGAGACAACAGATTCGTCTCAAGATTTTGGAAGACATTGCATGAGTCCATGGGTACGAAGCTACAGTTTAGTATGGCTTATCACCCTCAGACAGATGGCCAGTCAGAGAGGACAATTTAGACTCTTGAGGATATGCTCCTTGGTTGTGTGTCAGATTTCAAAACTCAGTGGGATGAGACTTTGCCGTTGTGTGAGTTTGCTTACAACAACAGCTACCATTCAAGCATTGGAATGGCGCCTTTCGAGGCTTTGTATCGCAGAAGGTGTAGAACATCGGTATGTTGGGAAGAAGTTGGCATTCGCAGTTTCCATGGACCAGCCATAGTAAGTGAAACCAGTTACAAGGTCAAGTTAAACCAAGAACGTCTGAAAGTAACCCGGAGTAGACAGAAAAACTATGCAAATTCTCACAGAAGGGACTTACAATTCAAAGAAGGAGATAAGGTTTTCTTGAAAGTGTCACCCACTAGGGGAACTTTGAGATTTGGGCAGAAGGGCAAGCTATCACGGAGATACATTGGACCATACAACATTGTGAGCAAGATCGATGATGTGGCTTAGATATTAGCCTTACCACCCGAGCTATCTGGCGTACACAACGTTTTCCATGTGTCTATGTTAAAGAAGTATGTCCCCGATTCATCACACGTGCTCCGACATTAGCCTCTAAAAATTCGAGAGGATGCAACATATGTTGAGAAGCCTGTTCAGATCATTGATACAAAGGAACAAGAATTGAGGACACGGACTATTCAGTGGGTGAAAGTTCTTTGGGAGAATCATGGACCGGAAGAGGCAACGTAGGAACTACGAGATCAAGTGCAGAATAAGTATCCACATCTACTTCCTAAGGTGAGTTATGTTTCATTTGGAGGACCAAATGCCCTAAGGGGTGGAGGATGTAAGAACCTGACCCGAGTGACTTCAATTAGTACTGATTGAGTTGTGTTTTAATTTTAAGCGTGATTAGTGAATTTTGGTTAAGTTGGGAAAATAATAGCTTTCGATATAACTTTGGGGAATTTTGTGTGCCTTTATGCTTAGTGGGACCCTTTGGGGGTTCCTTTCTGTAACTTTGCGTTTGCTTGGGAGATTTTCTAAGATTTCAGCGACTTGTATCTTAATCCCATTTTACTTATCTATTTAATCTTTACAACTTTCATGTTGATCCCGTCCCCGTTCGTGACCTCGAAACCCGACTTTCCTAGATTTAAGGGAAAAAATTAATTTTAAACTAAATCTGTACTAGAAATTTGATATTCCCAAAATGAAATATATACTTTTAGGAACTAGAAAATTCAACGATAGTTTTTCCCTTCTTCGTCGAACTCATCCGAGATCCCAAAAACCATGATTTTAGCCCCACAAGAATTTCTAGTCGTGGAGCCCACTCTTGACTTGTATAAAAGGAGAACTCTCCTTCTCTTTTCCCTTCTCTAGCTCAAGCTCCAACCACCAACTAGGGTTCTCTCTCTTCTCTTCTCCTTCTAGCTTTTCCATCTCAATCTCTACCAACCTTGCATCAATGGCAAAAATGGAGGTCATTTTCTTCTGACTCTCTACTAGAGCTCTCTCTTGATATCCTCTGTGGAGGAAACCACTCATTGCAAGATATCCGCATTGAACTAGCCTTGCCCATTTGGAGAACCTACAAGTAAGCAACCCTCCCTATCTCTTAGATTTGTGTTCCTCTAGCCTTGAAGAGGTTCCATCTCCAATTATTGTAAGCTTCCTCTTTTGTTCCTTGTTTTGACCCATTTAGGGTTTGTTTTGGGGTTTTTGTGTAGCTTTAGTTCTTGGCATGGTAGAGTGTGGCTAGGAGCTTGATTTCTTGATTAGAAACCAAAGGCAAGTGGATGAATTGATACTACTAGTATTTAATGACTTTTATGAGAAATGCATTTGATTACAATATTTATTCTTAACTTGCATTGATTTCGAAATAAATGTTCATGTACCTTGTTAGCATGTTTAACTCTTGAAAATGTTGACTTTATGACACTTCATTTATTGCTTGTTTATGACTTAAATGAATCCCTGTGAATGTGGATTTTCTCTCCTCTATAGTGGTTGAGTGTGATTGAGAAGAGGGTGGTTGATTTAATGTTGAAATGGTTGTTGTAGGAGATTTGAAGAAGGTTTTGAGCTCCTTATTTGGTGTATCAATGGGGCTCAAAGGAGGTTGTAAAAAGTTGAGAAAGAGGAGAAGCAGAACTGTCCCGGAACCAGTTTCTAGATAGCTTGTTCGAGCGAACTTGTCAGGAAGCTCGAGCAAAGTGTCTAGAAAAGGGTTCGAACCATTCCAGTGGATAGTTCGCTCGAGTGAACCCTCCCAAAACCCATTCCAGAGAATGACTACCTCAAGCGACGTGAAATTTCGCTTAAGACAACCTGAACTGGATGAGTTAACTCGAGCGAACTCAACTTCGCTCGAGCGAATCCACCTAGAAAATCAATCCAGAGAGATCACCGCTCAAGAGAACTCCAGGTCCGCTCAAGCAATGGGTACTGTTCAACTGGGGCTATTTTGGGAGCACAAATGAAATGTTTAAATGATTGAGAGAGGTTTGTTGGGAGCCCTATTGTGATGGGAAGACTTATTCTCATTATTTGAAAACAGTTTGAGAAAGAAACCACATCACGAAGATTCATTTCAAGTTTTGAAAATCCTAAGGTGTATAAGGAGCCTAGAATGTCCCCAAAATCAAGGAGTACTAAGTTATTATTAAATCAACATACGGGACCCCTATTCACCTTAAACAAATCTTGAACCTTATATTTTGCCCCGAAATTTCAATAGTTCATTTGTATTTCCTTGTTCCCTAGATTTATACTACATGACTTATTTTTCCCGAAAGTATTGAAATTGTATTTTAGCATTTTGCTAGCCCGGTTATACATTGCTCGAACTGAAAGGACACTTGTGCCTTGTGCACCCCCGTCTCGCTTGTTTACATACTTGCACTTGATGTATTTTACACATGTCTTGATTTATGTTATTTGACCTATGAGCTGGCACCACTAAGCTTGGATGACCTTGTCGATTTGATCCACCGACTTGGAGATCCCCCTTTTGTCCCGCCAGCTACAATTTGGATCCCCTTACCCAGTTATTACCGTGATCTTGTCTCAATAGCCCGAATTGCTGTCATGGTTCCCGATGCCCGGCTCGCTACCGTGGTCATGTCCCGTATATTATATGTATATGTATATTTCGTTGAATCTCCTCACCTCACGTGATAGAGATCAACGCCTTGATATGAACTTGTCACTTTGGCGAGAGAGGACTTCGCTTGTTTCCCGTCTTGCTTCGTGTGGTTGCCATCTTGTTTGTTTCCCGTCTCCTCGATTACCTTTACATGTTTTACAATGCATATGTGCTTTTGAATAAATGATTTATCTCTTTTATGGAAATTTTTGCTTAAACAGGTTTAAATGTATTTACTATTGAATTGTCATATCTTTTCACCCACCTGCCAAACCGTCGTGTTTGACCCATTTTTGGTACTCAGGTCCCGATGTCCGTTACCCTGAGGAGGAGCTTAAAGAGGTGGTCGGAGAACCGCAACGTCTAGTCGAGTGGCATGCGGATGATGTCATCTAGACATTCGGTTGTCCGAGATGCGTAACATTTTGGGTTGTGGATAACCATTCTTTTGGGGTTTTATATTTTGTTTATATTGGTCTTTGTTGGCCTCTATTTTGGTAATGTAATTAAATGATCTTTTGTTTAAACACTTAACATTACTTTTGGAAAGTGCTAATGATCATTGCTCATTCTGATTCCTTATGTCTATAAATGTGTTATTAGTCTTGTTGATGGAGATTAACTATATTCATAATTTGAAACACGCTTCTGTATTTAAAAGAAATATTTATGTTGTTGTGATATCCTCACCGAGGACACCTGTGGGAAATCACATGCACGGGTAGCACCTCATCTTTTATTTCTCATGGACGTATTTACAAATTTTTCATATGCCTTATGGCGTCAACCAATCATTCATTTATATCATCTCTCACAATTCTTAACTTAGTCCCGATCCTGGATTAGTTCGGTGGACCTGCTCCCCCATGCAAAAATAGAACTTTTTTTTAATGGAAACTCTTTCCCTAGTAAAACGAAAATCAAAATCGTCCCTCGCGAGCCGGTAAGCTGAGAGGAGATTCCACCTCATTCCAGGAATAAAAAGCGTCTCATGGAGCACCATAGTTTTTCTTGTAGATGTTGGAAGAAAATAATCACAAATTCCCAATACATCTTCTGAAGAATTATTTCCCATGTAGAGCTTGTTGCAACCAATATCTATTGACGAGAACTCCCGAAAATCACTCATATCCTTCGTCACGTGCTTGGTTGCCCCTAAATCAATTATCCATCCATTAGAACTTTAATCCACATGAAGTGCTTCGGAGCAAACCAAAGAGAATGATAAAGTTAGGGCCAGATTTTGGAAATTTAACTTCTTTTTTTTTTTTTTTAAGATAAACCTGATTTTGATTCAGGCCTAAACTCAGGCCTGTTTTTTTGGGCTTGTGTTGATGAAAGAAATGAGTCCATGAACTGACTCAAAGCCTATTTATGTCTAGTTTTAAGACATATTTAGGTTCAATTTTATGGACTGCTTATGCCTGTTCACAGATCCATTTTGGAACCAACTTATTACAACTTTTAGGCAAACTCTTAAGGACTGGGTATGCAGTGGTGCACAAGTCCCACATCGAAAACACACCAGTCCAAATCTTGGGTATATATGTGTGAACTGATCCTTAACTCCACATGAGGCCTTTAGCCCACCAAAAATAAAACCGTCTGGCATGTGGGCCAATGCGAACAATACCATGTGGAGAGCGGGCCCAGGTCATTATAAGCCCACCTTCCCTTCATCTTTTCACTTCTTATTTCCAAATCAACAAGAGAAGTCATTACAAGTTGTCTTCTTCAAGTTTAAGCCTAAGCCCAAGCCCAAGCCCAAGCCCATCATCTTCAACAACTACATCTTCCTCAAGCATTTCTCATCCCTATTCGAAGTCTCATTCACTCTATTGGTAAGTAATTCTACTCAAATCCTTTTCTCTTGTTTGGAATCAGCCATGGGAAGTTAGAATCGTTCCATGCGCTAATCTCTTTTGATTTCGACCATTCACCATGATAAGGTTCTTTATTGAGCTAGAGATTTGGGGGGTTTTCTTTTGAACTTGGATACAGTGCGAAAGGCTTGGATTTCATGGTATTTGGGTCAAGCACCCTTTCAAGTAAAGTAGACAACTATAATATCGTGCATGCAAGTTCTCTTTCTGATTCTTCATATGATTTCCATGCTATATTACCCATTGTACCTCAATGTATGTTTTACTTGTTTTATTGCCTTTAATTTGGCTGGTTTTGTCACGCCCCACAAACCAGAACCTCGGGGCGCGAATGGGATTAAGGGTAATTATATTTTTCTTTCTCCCAAGATCCGCGTGAGTGAAGACGACACGTTCCAACACACTCCGAATATTTTGCGGAAGCCTTCGTGGCGTTACAACCCGGAGTCCGTGGCCATCGGATTCCGCGTCGCACTTAACCTCTAGCATATAGCTATTATGTCAAGAACCATATCAGACTGGAGTAACCATCACAATAAAGTACAGAGCTGACAGTTTCAGGAATTAAATTCCCATATGTGCTCAAGTTACAATTATCAATGTACATTAATTAAGAATCCCAAGAAAAGGCTAATAAAAGTCATACAACAACAAGCTAATAACCACTACCCATGTGTCACGCAACTCCAATGTCAAGCTCAATGTCTACACGACATAGCCGACAAAACAACCTGCAAATCATGGCTCCACAACCAAAGAAAGCACTCATCTCGGGACGAAGAAGTATGGACCTAAGTACCAGAAGTAGTAGGTCAGACAAGACGGTCTGGCAAGTGGATGAAAAGATACTAAATATGCTGAGAATTAAAACATATGATAATTCATGTCATTTAATCAAAGGCTGCATATAATCAAGCGGGTGGAAAATTGTGGATCTCTAACAAAACATGTATTCGTTTAAAGCATGAGTTAAACATGGGGATCTAACAAAACATATGTTCATTTACATCATCTATCAAAGCATAGATATTTGACAATCGGGTGTTCGTTTAAAACATGTGTAAATATAGAGGTCTGACAAAACAAACGTTCATTTGAAACATATGTAAAAGCATGAGTATTCGACAAACCGGGTATTCATTTAAAGCGTGTGTAACCATAGAAATCTGACAAAACAAATGTTCATTTGAAACATATATAAGAGCATGAGTATTGAACAAATCGGGCATTCATTTAAAACACGGGTAAACATAGGGATCTGGCAAAACAAGTGTTCATTTAAAACATATTTAAAAGCATGGATATTTAACAAATCGGGTATTCATTTAAAACACGTGTAAACATAGGGATCTGGCAAAACAAGTGTTCGTTTGAGACATATTTAAAAGCATGGATATTTAACAAATCGGGTATTCATTTAAAACACGTGTAAACATAGGGATCTGGCAAAACAAGTGTTCATTTGAGACATATTTAAAAGCATGGATATTTAACAAATCGGGTATTCATTTAAAACACGTGTGTGTACAAGGAACGAGAAACAACATAACAATAACTAAATTTACCATGGAAAATATTAACACCTATTTAAATAATAACTTTCATAAAAGAAATGAATCATTTACGGAAAACAAATAAGCAATATAAAACATGTAGGGTATCCAAGGAATCGGGAACTAGCAAGATGGCAACCACACGAAGCTAAGTCCTTTATCCCTAAAGTGACAGAGCAATAACTAGGCACTGATCTCAGTCACTCAAGGTGAGGAGAAACAGTGGATCTCATAAATACATATACTATACATGACCACGGTAACGAGCCGGGCATCGGGAACCACAGTAGCAATCTACGGCATCGGGACAAGACCACGATAATAACCGGGTAGCGGGATCCAAACTGCAGCTGACGGGACAAGAGGGGGATCTCCAAGTCGGTGGATCAGACCAACAGGGTTATCCAAGCTTAGTGATGCCGACTAATAGGTCAAATAACAATTCGAGACATGTGCAAGTAAATCAAGTAGAAATAAGTAAACGGGCAGTACGGGGGTGCTCAAGGGCACACTGTCATTTCATGTCGAGCAATACATTTCGGGACAAGTAACTGTTACCAGTGTAACTTCGATGCTTTCGGGAAAACAAGTCATGTAATATAAATCTCGAGAACAGTGAAATACAATAAACAATTAAGATTTCGGGAAAGTGTCGGTTCAAGATTTATTTGAAGTGAATAGGGATCCCGTATGTCAATCTAATAACAATTTGGTACTCTTTGAGTTTGGGGACATTCCGGGCTCCTTATACACTTTGAATTTTCAAAACTTCAAATGACATCTTCGTTATATGGTTTCTTTCTCCAATGGCCTCATACATTTCTTAGTAAATCTCCTTGACATAGAGGGGTTCTCAATGAATAGTCCCAGAACGTTTAAATAGTTCATCATTGTCCTAACATAGCCTTTGACCGACAAAGATCATCGCTCGAGCGAACTCTCCGGTTCGCTCGAGCGAGGAGCTCTCTGGAATGGTTGTCTGGGTGGGTTCGCTCGAGCGAAGTTAAGGTAGCTCGAGCGAACTCATTGGCTCGAGCGAATTATTAAGTGCGCTCGAACTAACGACTCTCTGGAACAAGTTCTGGGATGTCCGCTCGAGTGACCAAGCTACTGGAATGCTCCGAACCCTTTTCTGGACACTTCGCTCGAGCGAAGTGTCATGGTCGCTCGAGCGAACTGTCCAGAAACTGATTCCGGACTAGTTCTGCTCCTCTCTATCTCTTCCTTCTACAACCTCTTTTTAACCCCTTTATATACACCACAAGAGGGGCTCAAAACTTCATCCAAATCAACATAATTTTTCCAACAACATCCATTCTAACCTCCTTTAACAATATCATATTCAAATACAATGAATAGAGGGAAGGAAACCACTACACACAAGAGTACATTTGAGATAAAACAAGGGAAAGTTAAATGCTATGAACCAATACATCTCTATGACAATAAATGCATTATCTAGGCTCTTCATGTGCATTCATTTCAAGTCAAAGTAATAAATAAGCATGTATGGAAAAACAATAAAATCAACCACATTTCTATAAAACCATATGAACAAACTTTGACCAAATAAAATGCATACCTTTCCAAGAGATTTAACAAGAGGGAAAGACCCATTGATATGCATTTTCGAAATCAATAAAATGTGGTAAGAAGCATATGTGAAAACATGTATCAAATTATCAAGAACAAGTAACAAAATTTAGGATTTTCTCATAAAACTTGATGACATTCAAACCATCCATTCATCCACTTGCCTTGGGTTCCAATTAGCTAATCAAGCTCTCCAAACATTCTCAAGCAACCCTACAAGCATAGCCAAAAACCCCCAAAAACAAACCCATTTAGAACCCTAAAATGGCAATTCAAGAAAGACAAGGAATGGGCTCAAACGAAACTAGGAAATAGAACTTAAGGGAAAGCCATAGCTCAACAATAGAAGATGGAAAGAAGTCCTTGCCTCTAGGGCCATTAATCAACAAGAAGAAACTTGAAATAGGGGCTGCTCACCTTGGTTTTGCACAAAAATAGCATCCATGGGAAGCTAGAGAGATGGGGAAGAAGATGGCATGGTTGGGTTTCCAAATGGCAAGGGTTTCCTCCATGAATGGGGAGGAGAAAACAAGAAGAAAAGGGAGGGGAGGCTCAGTTGCAGAGCTCCCCCTTTGGGCTGTAACAAATGAGGGAGAAGAGGGGAGAGTTATCTTTTTATAATGAGTGGGTGTGGGCCCCACCACACTTAAAACTTGCCAAGGGTAAAACATCAATTCTTGGGCCTCGGATACAATCGACGAAGAAGAGGAAAATGTTTCTCATAAAATCTAGTTTTCAAAAAGTATAATTTTGGCATGGTTCTGGGATCTCGAAATTTGGGTCAAGATTTGGTGTGAAAAGACTGTTTTGCCCCTAACATTAGGAAAGTAGGGTTTCGGGGTCTCGAACGGGAACGAAGTCAACACGAAAGTTGTCGAGATTAATAAAATAAGTCAAACGAGACCAAAACAAGAATTATCGGTAATTTTGAATAATCTCCCAATCATGCGCAAAGTCACTAAAAGAACCCCCAAAGGGTCCCACTAATCACAAAGGCACTCAAAACTCCCCAAAACTAGTGAAAAATCATTCTAGCTCACAAGATCAACCCAACAAACACTAATCCCACTAAAAGAAACTAATCCACAAATAAAACAACACTAATCCAGGAAATTAGGGGTCGGGTTGTCACAGGTTTATAATGCACTTTTTTTAGACGTTGTGATTGAGCTTGGAAGCTCTTATTAAGCACATACAATGTACAATTGAGCTTGTAGTATGTTCTAGATATTCGCATGATTTGTCTCATACATCTTATGTCCCTTATGTTTTTTCTTTACACATCCTTATTATGCTTCATGTATTCATGTCTTGTACATTGCTTATTTGAGTCTATCCTATTTACGTATATTTATCTAGACTTTGGGATGCTTTTTATGTTTATGATTTGTCATGCCTTGTTGGAGTATTCCCTTATGTTTACGCTTTATGTTTATGTTATCCAAGCCAGTTATATTATTGTTTGAGTCAGTACCACCCATATTTGATCCTATCATAGTCCGACATGGCTAAGTGTGAGTTTATATTTATCTATTTAAACTACATCTGTTATAGGAGAGTATCCATGCTCCAGTGCCACATTGGATATCTATTCTATTGGCTAAGTGTGGTACCATCCAGATTATCTGTTATCTGTTTCACGCTCTCACTATAGTCACCCAGTATGCAACCAATGTTATGTGAAATGCCATTTTGTTAGGATACACCTGTTAGATGCGCCACACAAGGTTCCTCATGTTATAGGCTTATTCATGCACGATTATGCCTGGCATACACTTCATTGACATCTTTATGATCAATTATTATTTTATTCATTTGATGCTACATGTATATGCTTATTATATCTGTTTTACTTGCTAGATTATATGATCTAACGGTGCTACATTAGACGTTATAGGTGATGATGTCGATGTCTTTGCCGCAAAGACTAAGGAGGTCATGGAGACACCTCAGTCGGTAGTTGAGTGAATCCCTGATGATATCCTCTTGCTATCATGTTGCGCAAGACCAAGTCACATTGATCATCTTTTTTTATTTTCAACCTTTATGGTTGGCAAAGGTTGGCCATTTGGATGTTTCAAACTTTAGTCTATGTTTTGTAATCCTTAACCTGATACTTCTGCTACTCATTTTACTATAACGAACTTTAATATCATCTATGAACATGTTTATGCACCATATCCCTTAATTTAAATATGCTATGGATTGTTGATGCATACCATGCCTTAATGTTGTTATTGTGGAATGTATGAGTTACACAAGCTTTCTCGAGAAAGTTTTAACTTGTGACGGGTTTGTACAGGGCCTCAAACATGCAATCCTGTGGGCACTCATGCATGGGGGTAACCTACGCGTATGAGCTAGCTCTGTTTCGCCCATAAAGGGGGGATGAAAGAGGGAAATTGTAAAATGAAGGCCCTGGTGTAGAAACTTCTTTTAAACGTTACAGAAAGATGTGAAGGCGACTCGCGCGAGTGTTTGCACGCATAAGAGGAGTCGTCCCCACTTTTGTTTACATGGGTTCTTCGTTGCTTCACCTTCTGAGTGCAGGTTGTTTACCAATTTTCATACAACCCCCTCATCAGGCTTAGGAGATCAAACAATGAAAATAAACATTGAAGGGAAAGGAGAGGAGTTTGTTGTCTTCAAGAGTTCACTGGAGATGGAATTTGAGAAGTCTACAATTGGCTTCTTCGGTCAGCCTTTGTGGTCCATCACCTCAGGAAGAAGGATTGATCAGAGAAGTCTACTTCAAAACAGCATAGACAATCTCTGCATTTCCTCCACGGTGAGAGGAAGAAAGGCTATTTTTCAGAAGCTGCTGCCTAGGTCCAAAGAGAAACGTTCACTACTGCCTGATTCTCAGCTTGCTTGTGAAGGAGGAGAGAGTTTAAAAAAGGCAGAGTTTCTGGGCTTTTTTTAGCTAGATTTGTGGGGGGGGGGGTTCACGCTATCCCAAGTCTTCCTTTTATATCCTTTGAGGAGCCACAACTGTTGGAGATCATGGAGGAGTGGAGGTGGTTTCAAATCCGTCTTCAATGGGAGACGTTGCAGGTCCCTATTTACAGGTTCAGTGGCCACGAGAGGAAGAAACTGGCAAGTTCGTGGGAGATCATGGGCGTCAGGTAGCTAAGAGAAAGGAAGTGCAGTGGCTAGTGTGCATGACGTCCAGCGGTCACTTCTTTACTAGAGACCATCGACTGCTTCATTGCTTTGAGCGGCTGGTGTGATAAGGATTGCAATGGCCAATGGGCATTGTAGACAGTAGCCACTGGGGAATTCCCTTGGCGTGGCTGGCCAGACTTGAATATCATCATTTTCTTATGGAAAAATGAGTATTTTGCCTTGGGGAAGGTTACGTACGGCAGATGGTTTTTTTGTATGTCAACAAAGCCCCCCCCCCCCCAACTCCCGAGGTACAATGATTGAAATGTGTTATGGTAATCATTGTGCCTTGAGAATTTCACAAATCTATACTTTTGATGGAAAGGTATAGAGAATTTGTCTTAAAAGTTGTTCATGCCCTGCTTTTTCCCATATATCATTTATTTGCAACTCTACGGGGATTATGGGGAAAAACCCAAGGAAGGATCCCATGAGGTATAAAATAACTTTTTCTGAAGGACTTTTCTCTTTTTGGAGATGAGAAGTAAACTGATTTTGTCAAGAATGAATGAAAAAGCTTAGGATTTGTGGCATTGATTGCATTTTGATGGGAGTTGGGTTGCGTTGGCAAATTAACTCCAAATTGAACATATAACCAGTCTATTCGTAGATATTTCCAAATGGACTGTTATGATGACATCACTTTTGAATTTTGGCGGCTCCGCGAATTTTGGAAAGCAGTTGGAAATCCAAACGGCATCTCCTCGAACTGCGCCCTAACCGGCCAGTCTTTAGTTTCTGCTTGCTTTAGACCGTGGCCGCTGAAGTGACTTTGGGATGGCCATTGGGCGTCGTTCTGTTTCCAAAATAGTCATTTGGCATCGTTCTATTTCCAGATTAGTTGCTAGGCTCCTAACTCCACAGTCGGCGCCTTTTACGAAAATCGAGGCATTAGATATTATAAAGGAGGGATCTTTGCCTCTTTTTTCGGTTCCCCATTTTAAATATCTAGAATTTTCAGACTTCTCAGAGTTTTCTGCACATTAGAAACTTCTTCCAGTATCTTCTTCTTTCTCAAGTTTTTTCCTGTGATTTCCTTCCCTCGTTTCGAAGACAATGGCTGGTAAGCTTATTTTCAGAGGTGTAACTTCTCTTTCTCTTTGTTTTTTTTCTATAATGTGTTTGCATATTCCTTTTTCGGCGCCTGTTGGGAGAAAACCCCCTTTCTGTTGAAGATTTTGGTCTCTCTCCTCTTCTTTTGCTTGATTTGTGACACCTTGATGCATGGTTTGGCTTTGGCATGGATTCCAATTTTTTTCGCTTTGGATTGAACACAAAACCCATTTGGGGTTTCGATTTTCTATTGCAGCGGTCTAAGTTAGTGATTTCAGGCCAAATGTCTTAGTAGAATGGCCATTTAGTTTCAGTGAAGGACTCTGTTTTCTGCCGTTTGTGAGAATTTTTTTTTGTTCTTTTTTCTTTGGGCAGGAGATGGCGAGTTCCAGGGTTTTACCCCTTTTCGGATTGTGGACCCTAGCGGCTGGATGTTGGGGATGAACGACTATTAACTGTGGGAAGTTTTGGTTAGCCTCTAGACCTCAAAGCAGTGAGATAGAGGTCGTGGTGATTGACCACTGAGTCCTGGATGTTGACCGCTGACGAAGCAGCTGTGCCTTAGCCGCTAAGAGCTGAAATGGTGCAACTTTAGCCGCTGAGCACTAGAATGTAAAAAACCTTAGCCACCAAGTCTTGTTTCTGACTTAGCTGCTAGGTATTTGAATTGACGGAATTATGGCCGCTGGTTATCTGTCTCTGCTTTTCTTTTCTTTTCTGCATTCATCCATCTTCATGCATGTCTCCAAATGGTTTTTAGCGCGCACTTGCTGCCCTGCTTGACCGGAGACCTTGGTTCGAAAATCTCCGGGCACGCACTTGTTGCCCTACCGAGGATAGAATCAAGCACATCTCTTTCCTCTAGGTTTTCTGCCCACCTTCACAATGAGGGGAGGTGCTGCCAAATATTTGCTAGATTTTTTAATCTAACACTTTTTTTTTTCTTTCCAACAGATAAGAATGTTGCTTCCTCCTCCTTTACTGTTGATGCATTGGCAAGCAGCCTGCAGTTGAGGCTCCACAGGTTCCGGCTGCTGAAGCTGCACAAGCCCTCCTTCCCTCACAGCATAATGCAAGAAGGTCGTGCTAGGATGGAGGACATCTCCCGGAATGTGGATAACATCGCCCAAAATGAGATGGAGAAATTCAGGGCCAAGTTACTGACTTCCCCTATATACTGAACAACTGTACTGCAACATCTTGGTTAGTGGTGTTTGGACTAATTGGCATTGGGGATCTTTGAAGAAGCCAGATTACATCTTTGGCGATAGCAGCAACTGCAAGGAACGTCACTCCACTGAGCACATCACTTTTTCATTCATTGATACTACCAGGAAAATCATCACGGCATCAATTGAACATACTTATAGAAGAGGTTATTCCGCTCTGGTCCTCAAGCCGACCGCAACAGCCAGGGATGATAGCCAAATTGCTTGGGGAACCAGAGAACGTACTTTCAAGACTGGTATCTTCTAGTATGATGCCCCGGGTTTTCAGGAATCTGTCATAGCAAAGTTTGATATGTTGGCTTCATGTAAACTAGTTCTCTTTGTCAGCTATAATGTGCCACAACTCCGAACTATTGGCTTGGGAGTTTTGTCAGGTGATGGCAGCGCTTGGGTTGGTAAAAAGCACAACCCAAGAGGATGGTTCACCCCTTCCAGATATTGGGAATTATGGACAAGGGAAGTCGTATGCCAATGTAGCGACATCCTCACAGACGTTGGGTTGCTCAAAGCAGTGAGAGTGTTGTCTCGGTGGATCCTTTCAAAATCAAAGGGGTCATGTCGAGCAATAATGGAGTTGTTTTGCCCTTCTACCAACACCTTTATCACCCCTAACTTAGAGTTAGGGTTTTCTTTGATTGAAGTGCGTGATGTCTTCAGTCTTCCGATCCTAGGGGAATTTTATGAAGAGTTCATCCCCCTTAATTCTATCTTAGAGGGAGAGACTGAAGAATTTTGCGCCATCTTCCAATAAGTTTTTCATTGGTAGCGATGTCCAGTGATAGTCGCCACAAGTTCAAGGTCAGGACTTCAATAAAGACTATGCTACCTAAAGGACGAACTAAGAACATAACGTTCTTAGAAGATCCGAAGGTCTTCAAGAAGAAGGTCATGATTGTGGTCTTTTCCTCGTTGAGTCCCTAGTGAAAGGTGCGTAAGTGAACCACATCTTATGCCAATTGCCCAGAGTTTCTCCCATATTTGGAGAGAAATTATTTTGATGTTATGCCAAAGAGACAACTCGTTGCTGCCTATCTGGCCTTTTTGCTTATCCAAGGTTATCTTCCCCATAGCAGGCAAAGAAATTCGAGGATGGTGTATCTATCCCACCTGTAAGATGGCTTTTGGAACGAGGTTCGCCCTAGCTCCAGCTTTGGTTGGTTATTTGTGCACAAGGCTGAAGATGATCGAATTTCTTATGTGTTACGCCAAGCCATACAATAGATACTTTGGTGAACACCTTCTATATGCGTGGTTTGTATACCACTGCCATGGTCTGCACCATCTTGGAGTGCAAGAGGGTTTGCCGTTCTACAGGGCTATCACCAATAGGTCGGACATGACCTTTCTCTTGATTATGCCCGACAAGCTGTAAATAACTTCAGAAGTTATGATTTCTGTATTAAACCAGTTGTGATTCGAGATCTGCATTGCACAGGTCTTGTCACGCCCCCAAAGTGCTACCAGGGTTATGCGTGAGATTAGGGCCAATTTAAAACTTTTCCCAACATTAATCAAATGTAACCTGGCCCCAATCGTGTCCCATCTGGATCGAAGACCGCAGTGAGGTGTAAACATTTTCTCAATCATATAAAATAAATAGCGGAAGCTTCAAACACAAGAGGTATCTCATAGATGTATAGTTAAAGAGAAATACTGAATATCATACTTAAGGTTCAAGTTTTAAGACTAGATTAATTACAACATTAGGCCACACCAAAGTCGGGCCTAAACAAAATATAAAAGAACCAACGGATCATCTAGTCCAAAAGTGAAGGCCCTCTCGTACGGGGTCAGTACGGCTATACTATGCCGTCCGTACTGTACTCGAGGAAGTCATCAGGCTGATCTGCCTGAACTTCTTCCGTCGCTTCTTCCTCCCCATAGAATGGCTCGGTACCTATGCACCAAGAGTAGCATCATCAGACACAAAGGTCGGCAAGAGAATAGATATATCATCATTAAAGATACACAGACTAAGGAATAAGCGAAAGGGGACATATCATAAGAGATGCATAACGTTCTGACTGTAATAAACGTGTAGCATAGGAATCATAAAATCAACTATCACACTGCTAACAAATAGGCAAATCACATAGCTAATCACCACGGGATAGTTCCACTTGACCCTCCTGGCTCAACATGAGAGCTGTGGTAGAGTAAAGCAATAGGCTCGGGATAAAAACCCGGCAAACACACATATATACCCTTAAAACAAAATAAACAAAACGAACATTCATACTTCTTACAGAGCGGGTATTTGATGGTGTACATCCATCTAAAATATAAAAAGTCGTACTGCGCAGACGTTCATTCCAAAGTCCTCACACAATTGGTGCCCCAAAAGTGCTGGGCGTTAACAGCTGAGTGATGCCTGACACAAGAGTCCTATACATACAATAGTGAAGGGCTAGACTTTCCTGCGCGAACAAGATTCGTTAACCAAAGAGGAACTACCTTGTCATTATCAGATTATACAAACATAATCGAACTTCTTCATACTTCACACTTATCTTCATAGGTAGTCCTCGACATGCTTTCTTAATCAAAGCTGTCTAGCCACAACACTCCCATCTTATTTCGAACAAACGGAACATCAAAAGGGATCCTAAGTTCATCTTCTAAGTTCATAATGTAATCCCAACCAAGACACAATAACCGAAGCTAAAGAACATGGACATTTCATGTAGAGAGTACCAAACGGTACAATTCAGAATCATAAACGATAGACAATCCATTCCTAAGTCATTGTTATTTCCGGAATCTCGTACAATCCTAAACAGTCAACGAAAGGATCTAGGGTTCAAGATACCCAAAACGGAACCTCTTCGTGCATAGATATAAGAGGGTATCCCTTTTGCCCTATTCCGTTCAAGATTGAAATGAATTGAAACCCAAGAAACGGAAATAACTACGAGAAATCATCTGCTCAAAACGTTCCTCGTATATAGTCAAATGAGTCCAAAAAGGGGTAACCAAGGTTTCATCAAAGTCCCTCTAAAAAGGGGTGAAAATTGCTCCACAGGAGAAATTCTGCAGGAAAACTGCACAGGGGCCGGTTGACCGGTCCCTTTGGGCCGGTTAACCTGCCCTCTTGGCCGGTTGACTGGCCTGTTACAGGCTGAAATCGCCCTCCCAGTTAAGGTTGGCCGGTTGACCGGCCTGTCTTTGGCCGGTTGACCGGCCAGCCTGCAGAAACAGGGCACAGCCCCTGTTTCTGGGCTGGAATGGGACTTTTCCCATTTCCATCTTCTGGGACCTGATTAACCACAAGTGTAGTGATAAAAACACACTACTATTAAAGCATAAAACTAACAAATCAAATCATTAATCTCTACATCCATTCTTTCCAAATCTAAGAGCCATTTATCATGTTTTCAAACATTAAAAGGATCAAATGAGCAAAGATCATCTAACATATGATTTTAGCATACCAATCAAGGAAACAAGCATATCAAACAATAACATAGCTATTCACTTGCCTTAGATGAAGAGCTTGACTCAAAACTCAAAAGAAAATGAAGAGGGAAGTCCTCCTTAAGCTCAAACTTGCACAATTGGGTTCCACACTCAAAACCTCTCTACAAATGAAATGCAAGGGGGAAGGTAAGCTTATCTATATCATTTCTAATCCAAAGGAAGAAATCTACCTAAGTCTAAAAGCTTGAAGAGCCTACCTTAGAATGGGTTGTGAAGGAAGCTCTTAGAAAAGTGTATCTTTGTGTTCTTGGAGGCTTGAGGAAGGTGATGAGTAGCTTGGATACTCCGCCGGAGCTCCGGTGTGCGTCGACGGAGAAGAAGAAATGAAGAGAAAGGAAGAGGAAGAGTCGGCTGCTGTGTTGCTGTGTGTTGTTGGAGTGAGATGAGTGAAATGAATGAAGGAGGGAATACAGGTGGGTTGGTGACCTAATTGAAGTCATGGGCTTTGGGCTTGAGTTGTGGGCTTGGGCTTGGGTCAAGTTCCGGGTCGGCCTAAATTGACATTTAACGAGTTTTGGACCCCTTCGACGCGTCGAATCGAAACGCGACCAAAGACTAAAGTTCATGAAACAATGAGACCTACCCAATGCACCCAAACTCACCAAAAACTCATACTCTCATAAATACCCCTGAAACCTTTCCCAATTAATAAAACGATCTCTAATCCACCCGAACGCACTCCGAACCGTGCGAAACTTCGCACACACGATTCGTCGTTAACCCTGACTTTCTAGACTCTAATCCAACTTACTAACTAAACACACAATTAATTATAATTAATAGGCCATTAGGGGGCGGGATGTTACATCCTCCCCCACTTAGGCTATTTGGTCCTCCAAATCCCTAACACACCTCTGGCAAAACCTCTGAATCCGGCAACAACTCTGGATACTTCTCCTGAACCTGATCCCTGAGCTCCCAAGTCGCTTCCCTCGGACTATGATGCTCCCACTACACTTTGACCCAATGGATGGTCCTTGTCCTCAACACTTGCTCTTTGGTGTCTATGATCTTCTTCGGTCTCTCAACGAAGGTAACATCTGGCTGAACATCCAACGGCTCATGATGTAGCACATGCGAAGGGTCTGGAATGTACTTCCTCAGCATGGAAATATGGAAAACTCTGTGAACACCCGCTAACTCTGCTGGTAGTATCAATCTGTAGGCCACTTCACCAACTCGTCTATCGATCTCAAACGGTCCAATGTACCTCCGAGCCAACTTCCCTTTTTGACCGAATCTCATGGTTCCTCTAGTCGGTGAGACTTTGAGAAACACCTTTTCTCCAACCTGAAACTCCAAATCTCTCCTCTTCGGGTCTGCATAGCTCTTCTGACGGTCTCTTGCAATCTTCAGCCTATCTATAATCTGCTTCACCTTCTCGCTGGTATCACTGATGATCGACGGTCCATGAAAGCTCCGAACACCAATCTCTTCCCAACAAATCGGGGTCTTGCACTTCCGTCCGTACAATGCCTCGAACGGTGCCATCCCGATACTGGAGTGATAGCTGTTGTTGTAGGCAAATTCACACAAAGGAAGACTCTTCTCCCAGTCCTTCCCGAAATCGATAACACATGCCCTCAACATATCCTCCATGGTCTGATTGGTCCTCTCTGTCTGCCCATCGGTCTGAGGGTGATATGCAGTGCTGAAGTTCAATGTAGTACCCAAGGCTGCTTGCAAACTGACCCAAAATCTGCCCACAAACCTCATATCTCTGTCTGAAACAATAGAATCTGGAATTCCATGCAGTTTGACTACAGTGTCAATGTACTTGTGTGCCAAGATATCCATGGATCCTCTCATCTTCATCGGAATGAAGTGTGCTGACTTCGTAAGTCTGTCAACAATCACCCAAATGCTGTCATTATCCCTCGTGGGTGGCAAACCTGCAACGAAGTCCATGGTGATGTGTTCCCACTTCCATTCCGGTACTCTCAAGGGTTGGAGTAACCCAGGAGGTTTCTGATGCTCAACCTTCACTTGTTGACACACTAAACATCTCGAGACAAAGCCTGCAATGTCTTTCTTGATGTTGTTCCACCAATAAAAACTCTTCAGATTCTGATACATTTTGGTGCTCCCCGGGTGAATAGCATAACGAGAATGGTGAGCCTCAACCATGATCTCGTTCCTCAAATCATGCACACCCGGTACACACAGTCTATCCTGGCAGTACAACACTCCATCAATGAGTCTAAACTCTGGCCTGTCTGCTATGCTGTCTATCAGTCTGACTAACTCTGGATCCTCTGACTGACTGCCCTTGATTCTACTCAGAATCTCTGGTTCCCATGTGTGCAAACTGGCAGTCATAACTTTCTCGCTCCGAGGCTGGAACTCTATGGCTAAGTCCCTGAATAACTCTGTCAAAGACCACTCTGTCTGTAAACATCCGGTACTTGCTGTCTTTCTGCTCAAAGCATCAGCCACCACATTTGCTTTTCCAGGATGATACTTTATAGGAAAATCGTAGTCTTTGATATACTCCATCCATCTGGTTTGCCTCATATTCAGGTCCTTCTGCCCAAATAGATACTGGAGACTCCTGTGATCCAAGTGAACCTCGAATTTCTCCCCATACAAGTAATGTCTCCATAACTTCAATGCCATAACCACTGCTGCAAGCTCCAAATCATGGGTAGCGTACCTCTTCTCATGTTCTTTCAACTGCCTGGACCCGTAGGCCACTACTTTCCCTTCCTGCATAAGTACGCATCCCAATCCAATGCCTGAGGCATCTGTGAAAACCACAAACCCTCCATTCCCTTTAGGTAAAGTAAGGATAGGAGCTGTGGTCAATCTGGTCTTCAACTCCTGAAAGTTTGCTTCACATTGCTCTGTCCAAACAAAAGGAATATCTTTCCTCGTCAATTTGGTCAACGGAGCTGCAATACTGGAGAATCCCTCCACAAATCTTCTATAATACCCTGCTAAACCAAGGAAACTCCTGACCTCTGACACTGACTTCGGGCTCTGCCAATCGACTACTGCCTCGATCTTAGCTGGATCCACTGACAAACCATCCTTGGAGATAATATGTCCAAGAAAAGACACCTGCTCAAGCCAAAAATCACACTTATTTAACTTGGCATAGAGCTGGTTCCCCCTCAAAATCTGCAATGAAGTCCTCAAATGCTCTGCGTGCTCCTCTGTAGACTTCGAATAGACTAGGACATCGTCTATAAACACCACTGTGAACTGATCTAAGCATGGTGCGAAGACTTTGTTCATCAAGGCCATGAAGACACTCGGTGCATTCGTCAATCCGAATGGCATCACCAAAAATTCATAATGGCCATAGCGTGTCCTGAAAGCTGTTTTCTGCACATCCTGATCTCTCACTCGCAACTGATGGTAGCCTGATCTCAGATCAATCTTCGAGAAGTGCCGTGCTCCCTGCAGCTGATCGAACAACTCATCTATCCTAGGTAAAGGATACTTGTTCTTGATAGTAACTTGATTTAGCTGCCTATAGTCTATGCACATACGCATGGAGCCATCCTTCTTCTTCACAAATAGAACCGGTGCACCCCAAGGTGACACACTCGGTCTGACAAATCCTTTGTCCAGAAGATCTTGCAACTGCACTTTCAATTCTCTTAACTCTGCCGGGGCCATACGGTAGGGTGCCTTTGATATCGGTGCAGTTCCTGGCGCAAGCTCAATCGTAAAATCGATCTCTCGGACTGGTGGTAATCCAGGTATCTCCTCCGGAAAGACATCCGGGAATTCACAAACCACTGGAATATCCTCCACCGCTTTGGACAATTTATCCTCCGCGATAAATGCCAAATAACCTTCACATCCACCCTTAATCAATCTATCTGCCCTCAAGGCTGAAATGACTCTAGTGGACATGGGTCTCCTCTCTCCAACAATCTCCACACTGTCTGCTAACACTTGTAATCTGACGGTCTTGTTGAAGCAGTCCATAACAGCTCTGTACGTGGATAACCAATCCATCCCCAAAATCACATCAAAATCTTTCATCCCGAGGATGATCAAATCTGCAGATAAGATAAAACTGCCCACCTGCACTTTACACGCTGGATAATAGGATTCACACTGCACTGTCTTCCCTAACGGGGTACTAACAAGCAAAATACAATGCAATGGAGCTACATCTCCCACCAAGCATGCAGCAAATATAGGTGACACGAATGAGTGTGTGGAACCGGAATCAAATAAGACTCTAGCAGGTACATCTGAAATAGAGAGTGTACCTTCCACCACTCCTCCAGCTTCTTCACCTTCCTGTAGGTCCAAAGCCTGAAGTCTGCCATGCTGCTGAGGCCTCTGTTGTGGTCGCTGCTGTCCTGGGGGCCTCTGCTGTCCTCTGTAAACTGGTGGTCCTGGGAGTCTAAGTGGTTGCTGCTGCTGCTGATAAGGCCGTTGTGGCCTGACGGGTGGTGCCTGCCTCAAAGGTGCTGCAACCATCGGTGGTCGAAGAGGTGCTGCACTCCTAACTCCTTGCCCGTCCTTCCGTGGGCAATCTTTGATTTGGTGGCCCGACTGGCCACAACCAAAGCAACCTCCCGTGACCCATCTACACTCCGCTGCTGAGTGGTTCTTACCACAATGAGTACAACGAACTCCCTGAACTGAATCTGACCTAGGCTTCTTAGCCTGCTGCTGATAATGCTGCTGGAAACGCTGCTGAGGTGGGTACTGTGGCTGTGGACGCTGTGGAGGCTGGAACTGTCCTGAACTCTGACTCCTAGCCGGAGTCTGCACAAACTGAAGTTGCTGGGCATACTGGGCGTTCTTCCTAAGGGACTCCTCGGCCCAATAAGCCCGCTTGAGGTTCTCCTCATATGTAAGCAAAGTGACAGAAGTCACCTGCATCTGTATCTCGGGTCTCAGTCCCCGAACGAACCTCATAACCTGATCAGCTTCGGTTGCCACCAGAGCTGGTGCAAACCTAGACAGGTTAGTAAACTTCAACTCATACTCCTGAACTGTATCCTCTCCCTGAAGTAATGATTCAAACTCTATAATCTTCTGTGCTTGGATATGAGGTGGAATGTATTTTGTACGGAACAAGGTCTGAAAGGTAGCCCAAGCAACATCCTCCTCTATGGTGTCATATGGTGTTTTGACCGATTTCCACCACCTTTCTGCCGCTCCCCTAAACATGTACGCTGCCAACTGGACCTGATCCTTCCCCGAACACTCAAAAACATGGAAGATCTTCTCTATCTGCACAACCCACTCATCTGCATCAAGTGGAGTCTCATTCCCATAGAAAGCCGGTGGGTTCCTCTTCTTAAACTTGTCATACATGTCATTCCGATCCACCACCCTAGCGGGCATGACGACCTGAGTAGCGGGAACCGGCCTCTCTAGCACCTGCATCATCTGTGCCTGAAAGGCTGCCTGATCTGCTCGCTGCTGATTCTGATTCGCTGCTTGTGCCTCTTGAGAATTTACAAACGCTTGCATGAGCTTGTTGAATCTGTTCTCAACGGAATCACTGTCATTGGCATTGGCATTAGCATTACTGCTCTCTGGATTGCCACTACGCATATTTCGACCAGCCATTCTGAAACATAAGAAACGTTAGTCCTATGGGACTCAATCTAACAAACAACTATACAATCTAAAACACCTAAGATACCCAAAGAAAGCCAATCCTCACTCGTCTTAAGTTTCTACGTGTTTTTAATGTAGAAATCAGTACTGAGCTCTGATACCAACTTGTCACGCCCCCAAAGTGCTACCAGGGTTATGCGTGAGATTAGGGCCAATTTAAAACTTTTCCCAACATTAATCAAATGTAACCTGGCCCCAATCGTGTCCCATCTGGATCGAAGACCGCAGTGAGGTGTAAACATTTTCTCAATCATATAAAATAAATAGCGGAAGCTTCAAACACAAGAGGTATCTCATAGATGTATAGTTAAAGAGAAATACTGAATATCATACTTAAGGTTCAAGTTTTAAGACTAGATTAATTACAACATTAGGCCACACCAAAGTCGGGCCTAAACAAAATATAAAAGAACCAACGGATCATCTAGTCCAAAAGTGAAGGCCCTCTCGTACGGGGTCAGTACGGCTATACTATGCCGTCCGTACTGTACTCGAGGAAGTCATCAGGCTGATCTGCCTGAACTTCTTCCGTCGCTTCTTCCTCCCCATAGAATGGCTCGGTACCTATGCACCAAGAGTAGCATCATCAGACACAAAGGTCGGCAAGAGAATAGATATATCATCATTAAAGATACACAGACTAAGGAATAAGCGAAAGGGGACATATCATAAGAGATGCATAACGTTCTGACTGTAATAAACGTGTAGCATAGGAATCATAAAATCAACTATCACACTGCTAACAAATAGGCAAATCACATAGCTAATCACCACGGGATAGTTCCACTTGACCCTCCTGGCTCAACATGAGAGCTGTGGTAGAGTAAAGCAATAGGCTCGGGATAAAAACCCGGCAAACACACATATATACCCTTAAAACAAAATAAACAAAACGAACATTCATACTTCTTACAGAGCGGGTATTTGATGGTGTACATCCATCTAAAATATAAAAAGTCGTACTGCGCAGACGTTCATTCCAAAGTCCTCACACAATTGGTGCCCCAAAAGTGCTGGGCGTTAACAGCTGAGTGATGCCTGACACAAGAGTCCTATACATACAATAGTGAAGGGCTAGACTTTCCTGCGCGAACAAGATTCGTTAACCAAAGAGGAACTACCTTGTCATTATCAGATTATACAAACATAATCGAACTTCTTCATACTTCACACTTATCTTCATAGGTAGTCCTCGACATGCTTTCTTAATCAAAGCTGTCTAGCCACAACACTCCCATCTTATTTCGAACAAACGGAACATCAAAAGGGATCCTAAGTTCATCTTCTAAGTTCATAATGTAATCCCAACCAAGACACAATAACCGAAGCTAAAGAACATGGACATTTCATGTAGAGAGTACCAAACGGTACAATTCGGAATCATAAACGATAGACAATCCATTCCTAAGTCATTGTTATTTCCGGAATCTCGTACAATCCTAAACAGTCAACGAAAGGATCTAGGGTTCAAGATACCCAAAACGGAACCTCTTCGTGCATAGATATAAGAGGGTATCCCTTTTGCCCTATTCCGTTCAAGATTGAAATGAATTGAAACCCAAGAAACGGAAATAACTACGAGAAATCATCTGCTCAAAACGTTCCTCGTATATAGTCAAATGAGTCCAAAAAGGGGTAACCAAGGTTTCATCAAAGTCCCTCTAAAAAGGGGTGAAAATTGCTCCACAGGAGAAATTCTGCAGGAAAACTGCACAGGGGCCGGTTGACCGGTCCCTTTGGGCCGGTTAACCTGCCCTCTTGGCCGGTTGACTGGCCTGTTACAGGCTGAAATCGCCCTCCCAGTTAAGGTTGGCCGGTTGACCGGCCTGTCTTTGGCCGGTTGACCGGCCAGCCTGCAGAAACAGGGCACAGCCCCTGTTTCTGGGCTGGAATGGGACTTTTCCCATTTCCATCTTCTGGGACCTGATTAACCACAAGTGTAGTGATAAAAACACACTACTATTAAAGCATAAAACTAACAAATCAAATCATTAATCTCTACATCCATTCTTTCCAAATCTAAGAGCCATTTATCATGTTTTCAAACATTAAAAGGATCAAATGAGCAAAGATCATCTAACATATGATTTTAGCATACCAATCAAGGAAACAAGCATATCAAACAATAACATAGCTATTCACTTGCCTTAGATGAAGAGCTTGACTCAAAACTCAAAAGAAAATGAAGAGGGAAGTCCTCCTTAAGCTCAAACTTGCACAATTGGGTTCCACACTCAAAACCTCTCTACAAATGAAATGCAAGGGGGAAGGTAAGCTTATCTATATCATTTCTAATCCAAAGGAAGAAATCTACCTAAGTCTAAAAGCTTGAAGAGCCTACCTTAGAATGGGTTGTGAAGGAAGCTCTTAGAAAAGTGTATCTTTGTGTTCTTGGAGGCTTGAGGAAGGTGATGAGTAGCTTGGATCATCCGCCGGAGCTCCGGTGTGCGTCGACGGAGAAGAAGAAATGAAGAGAAAGGAAGAGGAAGAGCCGGCTGCTGTGTTGCTGTGTGTTGTTGGAGTGAGATGAGTGAAATGAATGAAGGAGGGAATACAGGTGGGTTGGTGACCTAATTGAAGTCATGGGCTTTGGGCTTGAGTTGTGGGCTTGGGCTTGGGTCAAGTTCCGGGTCGGCCTAAATTGACATTTAACGAGTTTTGGACCCCTTCGACGCGTCGAATCGAAACGCGACCGAAGACTAAAGTTCATGAAACAATGAGACCTACCCAATGCACCCAAACTCACCAAAAACTCATACTCTCATAAATACCCCTGAAACCTTTCCCAATTAATAAAACGATCTCTAATCCACCGGAACGCACTCCGAACCGTGCGAAACTTCGCACACACGATTCGTCGTTAACCCTGACTTTCTAGACTCTAATCCAACTTACTAACTAAACACACAATTAATTATAATTAATAGGCCATTAGGGGGCGGGATGTTACAGGTCTGGTGAGCAGTTAGCATCCGGTTGATAAGGAAAACTATCACTCTTAGATCTTGCCATTGACCACTTGGGACAAAGAATGGCTTGTTTCCATCAAGCCTTCGGATTTAGTTTTCTGTAGAGAAGGGTTGATTGATATTCAACCATATATCCCCGCGTGATTCACCAAGTAGTTCGGCTACTCGCAGGGAGTATTAGGGCACCCCAATCAAATTAGAGGGAGAATTGAGGATGCCACTCTTCAAGGTGCATTACATTATTGGCTTTTCTTCTCTGCCTTTAAAACCGATGCTCCCTTTAGACTGCCGCAGTACAATGACTGGGTCTACACTTCTAGTTTTCTCGAGTGGTATGCCACCGGCTGCACTTCTATTCAATATGCCCTTCACGATGACTATAGCGGTGTGGGGGTGATTGCTGAGTTGGAGGCAGACGGGGCTCTTGACTGTGATCATTTGGACGCATATGTCCACAACACCTTCAAATGGAGGATCAGTCTTGGTGATGTGGATATAGACTGGTGTATGCCTTATAATGGCTATAAATATGAAGTCGAGAACCAGCCAACCATGGCCAGAAGAAAGAGACCAAATTGACCCCATCCTCCTATCTCAAGTATTGCCAAGCCTTCTCAAGCTGACACTTCGAGTGCCGGTGAAGGTCAGTCAAGGAAATGGAAGGTGAAGGCTCAAGAGTAGTTGAGGTTGTGAGTCTGGTAAGGAAGAGTAGAAGGGGCACTACACATAGAGGGGTTAATAAGAGTGTGCCTTCGGGTTCCCAAGTTTACCCTCCTTCACCCATTGCGATTTCTCCTTCTATTGTTGAAGAGGTTGTCACAATAATAGAAGATTATGCCTCTTGGGATGAAGGTAGGATAGTTGTGGTATCGCCTTCGGTTTGTAGGAGACAAATAGATTTTGATGACGAGCCTTATGTCGCAGAGGCCCCATGTGTTATTGAGCCTTATGTGCCAGAGACCCCACAACTCCCTGTGTAAGAGGGGTTGCAGCAGATTGAGGCTGCAATTGAAATTCTTCCTTTTTCCCTCCTGTAGATTCTTCTTTTGTTCTCTCTTTTGACTCAGCTACTGTACAGAGTGTGTCTGAGCCAGCTGAGTCTTCTATCCCGGCTATTGTACAGCTGGAACTGGAAGTCTTCATAGACAACATCTTTCCTCCCTCACCTCCTCACGCTGTATAGATAGGCGAAGAGGAGGTAGATAGTTTAGTAGTGTCTTCCCTGACTCCAATTATTTCGGAGCATATTACCATTTCGGAGGATTTCACACCATTCCCCTTGTACATAGAGAAACAATGGGGAATATAGAAGATGTAGAAATGGTAGAACATCCACCCATTATATAGGAGAGGTTGGATGTTGATGCAATAAATGCTCTGGTGAATGCACCATTACAGCTAGAGGAAACTTTCGGAGCACACTTTACAATGCACGAGGGAGATGAAACGGTCCAACTCCAGTGTGTCGAATCTGGTGATATGCCGGTGCAAATGGAAACCGTAGATACCTTTATACATTAAGAGGTAGCATTGGCAGAAGAATTCCCCAATGCCATTGTTAGTGAATAGACAGTTTCAAAACCTCCTGTTCAACCCAGTGAGGTTCAAGGTAATGGAGCATCTTCAAGAGTCTTCCTCTTCATCCCGAATCTTTTTTAGTGGCCTATTTGCTTTCCTTGTTGTAATTTTCTTTTCCATTGCCTATAATTTAGCAACTCTTGTTTACTTATGCAGATCAATCGCTCTCGAGATCACAAGCTGAAGCTGAGGGCAATTCCGTAGCCGTTTTTTAGATGCCAGTGGTCTCTGAGCCTTCCACTGTGGTTCACAGAGTGGGAACTGTAACTGACGATACAACGCTAGCTCTTGTTCTCCAAGCTCGAGCTATGTGTACCAGGGCCGCCAATTACTTGGAAGAGTAGGATGATTTTGAAGAAGATTGGTATGGTTACATCCACTACACCATGTGATTTCCTTCCTCTTTTATTTCTTTAGTTCATTCTTTCTTCAATCATTCTTATATCAAAGCTCTCCTCCTCTTCTCTTCTTTTTTTTTACTTGTGGTTGGTGAAGGTTCCTCTTCTACAATCCCCATAGCGATAGAAGAAAATGCACATACTGTCGATCCCCCTCCTGTCCCTCAGAACTCGTTGATGCATCTTTCGAGCTCGTTCCGCCGCCGGCTTTATTAAAGGAACAGAAGGAAATTGTGAAGATGTTGCTACATGGGATAACTCATACCCTCACCAGTGGCAATCTGTTACAATTAACCTACTATTGGCACACTGTGAATTACGTTTTCAGCAGGGATTGGGCACCACTGGACATAACACCTTTGAGGGCAATATTCAATGAGCTTTTTGCTTATCTGGAAAGCCTGAAGGCCCTTCACAACTTGAGCCCCGCTACACTGTTCCGGCAGGAGGTGGGACAGCAACTGATTAATCTTCAAGCGCAAGTTAAGACTAGACATCAAGAACTGGACATACCCATAATTGCTCAGGGTAAGACTCTCGATGTTTTGTCAACATTGAGAAGGAGCATTGAAAGAACCTACTTGATCATGCTTGCCGACTTGGAGCAGTGGTACGCGGTTCAACAACAGATGTTCGAAGAGAAGTCCTCGAGGATACAGGCTTGTCAGTACGGCCTAACAATTACCCAGAATGAGCTAAAAGATTTTAAGGCCATGCTGAATTAGTGTATGGGGGCAAATAGGCAGCAGCAGGAAGAGGCGCTTCAAGTACAGAGATATATTGTAGCCAAGAAGTAGATGTTGAAGAGACATATTGAAGACTTTAACACTAAGTATCGGGCCATCCATAATGCTTAAGTTTATCTCTCTTCTTTCCTTTTGCTCACAAATGTAGTGGATTATAATAAACTATTAATGATGATGTATTTTGTACGTTCATCTTCAACAATTCTTTCTTTTCTTTTATTCCTTCTCTTTTATTTATTTATTTATTTATTTTTTTGCACTTCTTGAGAAGATTATTTTTGTTTTTTCGGATTCAGTGATTTCACTAATCTTTGTTCAAAAGGGTAGTAAAATGAAAGGAGGTCATGAAAATAGACATTAGCGGGGGTCGTTAAAAGACATTAGCCGGGGTCTTGACTTGGTTCCTTTAATAATTACAAAACTAGCCAAGTAGAATAAACATTAGCTGGGGTTTGACTTTGGTTGTTCTAAATCGATAAATTTGATGTTTATAAGGGTCAAATGGGGTCTCTCTCATTTTTTTAAAACTTTGGCCAGATGACAAGAGTAAAGTCAATTAGATTCCATAGAATGGGACATTAGCTAAATGACTTGTGTTTTAACCAGGAGGGCGAAAAGTCTATCCTGACAGAAACAACTAGACTGAATCAAAATTTGGATTGAAGATTGTAGGGTTTGAAGTTTGGTTTGCCTTCACTGACGAAATCCTCAGGTGCAGATGAAGTAGAGGCATCTTTTGTTCGATGAAATATCCTACCATCGTCCCAATGTTTGTTGGCGGGTTCTTCAAAGGCCAACCCCTCAACTTTGAATATTGGATATGGGCTTGTTCATAGATGGAGAGGAGGCTCATATCCTCCCATCAGCGGTGGATCTATGAACACGCCACCGTTTTCTTTTGAGTCAGATTCAGAATCAGAATCTTGTACTAGTGATATTACATTTGTAGAGTGTGATCTTCTTCATATGTTTCTCAAAGGGGGAGAGAATGTGGTCTTCGACAGTTCTCATGAAACTAGCGAATTCCTTAAAATTTTAGAAATCTTTCGGTATGGATAGTATTCGAAAATCATGATATAGGCTATGTCGGCATAATGAGATCCATACGCGTCGAGGAGGAGATTCATCACACCTGTAAGCCAATTCCATCCAATGATCTATATAATTGATAACAGACTCACCAGGCCCTTAATGCGTGAGAACTAACCGCCGTAAGTTTTCGTTTCCCTTGATTGGCATGCCTCCAATATGCATATCACATCCAATGAATGCCTTAGAACGTCTCATCGGGCTGGCTGCGAGTTTCGCTTCCGAGCTTCTTGGATTCTGTCTCCTGCCGACTTCCCCTATTGTGAGACAAGGACATTAAAGTAGGGTAAATTCAACGACGACTTCCCATCTCGCTCATCATGAGTTTAAACATCCTTTGAGATGCTGAACTATACATCGCAGTTTCATGATGTCCAACTCCATTGCAATCTTGGGGTGATTGACTAGTTACATTGAGGGCCCATAACAAGTCAGACCAGCGGATTTCTTGATCTGGCTGATTAACCGGAGAAGCCACATTGACTGACTTAGAAGATTTAGCGGTGATGACCAAGGGTTTGCCCTTCTTTATGTCAGGTTTCACCTTAATTGTGAAAGGTTCGGGTACCATAAGCTTCTTCTTTTGTTGAGGACCCGAGGCTTTGGCTAACTCAGCTGTACTTGTTCGCACCACAGGCTTCTTTACATTGGGTTTCGTTTCTTCATACATGGCCGCATCAGTGAAGTAGACCTCCTTTCCTTTGAAAGGTTTATCATCAGCAAAAACACGATGTACCTTTCCACCATCATCAATATATTTGAAACATTGGTGAAGGGTAGACGGTACAATGGAGTAGTCATGCAGCCATCTCCTTCCGAGCAAGACGTTATAGCAAGCTTGGGTTTTGACGACGTGCAATGTAGCTTCAAAAGCCAAACTCCCAAGCTGGAATTTGATCTGAATCTTCCAAATGGGGTTTTGAATTTCGCCATCATAGCCTTGAATCACAGTATTGGTGCTTGTGAACTTTTTTGGGGGAACTCACAATTCTTGCAACGCAATGATGGCAATAAGATTAAGAGTTGACCCTGGATCCACTTGCACCCTAGGAATTGGCACTTCTTTGATGTATGCTGTGAAATATAAAGGCCGTGTATGATTGGCGTTGCCTAGCAACATATCTTCCTTAGAAAACGAGATAGTAGCTTTAGAAGCGTTCTGGATGGAGTAACACTCTTCACATTGCTTTTGAGGCCTTTTGGATTTGGCTACTTAATGCCTTTTCTCCATTTGATGCACTTGGGCCACATGCACTTGATTATTAGGAACCAGTGCTTGCAATTCTTTGATGAAAACGTCTCAGGTTTCTCTCGAAATCTGTAGTAGATTGAGAATCTGTAATCGTGCAAGTATGTGCTTCAGATGTTCAACAAGGTCATACTTAAATGGCTCTATCCGCCTTTCATTAACATCGGCACTTACATTCTCAGCATTTACATTTTGTCCTACGGGGACCACAAGTGAAGGAGAAGCATGTGGAAGAATAGAAGGAGTCGGTGCGGAAGGTTTATCATAGTTAACTTTATAATTCCTTCCGGACCTGAGGTCGTTCCTAGTGCTTCTTTGGATAGCCAGAACTTCTTCTTGCTGGGAGAAGAGATTTGTCATTCCTTCAGCTATTCTTCCACATCGACATATGCATATGATGTAGTGGTTTCTTCTTTCATACCAACAGCCACATGGCAAGATGTCACCTCGGGTTTGCTTTCAAAGTCTGTCGGTTCATTATCCAAGGTGATAACCTCGTGTGTTCTTGTGGTGAATGAATCCGATGAACTGATTGGCACAACATTAGGAGCTTCTTCAAACTCTGCACCATGATCTTCAATGGATCCTGAAGACGTGTCGCTGATCATGACAACAGGTACATACTCTGGTAGGGAGTTCAGGCGATCATCCTTGGTTGTTGATGTGGGGATTGCCAGGCTAGAGGTGTCCTTCATTGTAGGTGCCTAACATCGAGATTCATAATCACCTACAATTGGTAAAGGATCTGGATGGATTTCTAGAGATGTCGGGAATGAAAGAGGGTCCACCAGCCAGTCACCAAGTTCAAGGAGTCTTGGATTGTAGATTTGAACTTCTATTTCTAGAATGTTCTCTTGATAGAAGAAGGGATCAAAGATGAAGTCATTTTCATTCATTACCTCATTTGAAAGGTAATCTTCTTCATCAGGATCAAACTTCGGATCAATGTCCTAGTGGTCATCATCCACGGGTGGCAACATTGTAGGGGAGACCCATTCGTCATTTGAGTCCTCTGAATGTGAAGCTGGAGAGCGCTTCAATTTGGAGATTCGATTATAATTTGAAATCTGCAACTCATTTTCTTCTTTGGTGAGAGGGAGAAGGAAATCTGCTAAAGTAATGGGTCTCCTCATTATCTTAGAAGATTCAGCTGGTGCCCTTTTCCTTGGTGCAGGTTTAGTTTTCTCATTTGCTTCTTTTTTAGATTGTGCCTTAACTGTCTAGCGGGAGTTGCGAAGTGATCTTTTCACTTTCTTCTCTTTTTCAGAAGTACACTTCTACTCCGCTGTCTTCCAGCCATCATCACTTATAAGATTAGGGTGCACCCGAATCACCTCTCCAGATGCTGTGCTGATCAAGACGAGTTCATCATTATGTTCGACTTTATTAATTAGTCAAAACGCCACCATTTTTTATATGATAGGCCCGATGTTGGTAGGTTCAAATGACCGGAACGCCACCATGTTGACCGATGCAGTATCACATTGCTGATCGAGATGTATAACTCCTTTAGCCAACCTATCTTGTATTATCTCCTTCAAGATGAAACATTATTTCAAAGATGGTGAAATCATTCGGTGATACGGGTAGTAATTTGGATCATTTGCTCCTCCTTCCTGACTGGGACTTTTGGAAGAAGGGGGTTCTAACTTTCCATGCTCCGATAGATTTTTGAAAATATCTTCAATATTTTCATCAAAATAGTATTTGGCATTTTTCCTTCTTTCCTAATCCTCCTTCCTAACAGCTTCGTCCTTAGGATCTTGCACCTTTCTAGGAGTCTTCAAGTTTGATTATTAAAAACTTCTTCCTTCTTCTTTCCTTTGGGTGCAGAAGGCGTGGAAGCTTGAATTCTTTGGGACTTATGTTTCTGATCAAATTCCTTACGGCAGTCTTCTGTATCGATGGCCGATTCTAGTAGTTTAGACATAGATTTAGTCTTGACACTTATTACCATCTGCTTAATCTCGGGTTTGAGATTAGCCTTGCATACATCTCTTGCCGACTTCTGAGAGATGGACTCCTTGCATCTGTAAGCTAGTGCTCTCCACTTGTTTATGAAGCCCTAAACAGATTCATTTTCTCCTTATTTGGATTAAGTGAGTGTGTTTAGGTTGACTAGTAGGTCTTCTTTCTAGAAGTGCAGTAAGAACTTTTCCTCGAGAACCACCCATGAAGTGAGGGAATTCTCAGGCAGTTGTTTGTACCAATCAAAAGTAGTTCCACTCAGAGTGCCTATGAATTATCTGATTTTCAAGGCATCTACATCAAGCATGCCCCCAAGTTGAGACTAGAAGTGGACTATATGCTAATAAGCAGAGCCTTTGCCCATGTAAGACTAGAAGGTTGGGGGTTTATACTTAGGAAGATAGGGGAAATCCATTTCGGGTGGATATTTTGGCATGACCCCTTTCTTCATGAGTCTCCGCTCATCTTTGGTTTTAGTCAGCATCTCTGTCACGTCCTTGAAAGTTATGGGTTTCTCCAGATCTGTTTGGTGGCCACTATCTAAGAGTTTACCACTTTATTTGGATAGCCTTTGTGAAAGCTGCTACATTTTCGCTGCAATTTGTTCAATTTTTCCTCCAGATGTATGCAGATCCTTTCTATTTGGAGAAGGTGGAGTTGCCGGTGGATGTTGCTTGGACTAGTCACCTGATCCATGAGAAATTGCAGCTGAGTAGCGATTTGGTTAATCCTGTCATTTTGCTGTTTAACCAAATCCTATATATTTTCAATCGGATTTTCGCCTTCAGCTTGTCCTTCAGCATCTACTGGAGCACTAGTTTCTCCAGCCATGAAGACAGGATATTTACCTCAATGAGGGGTGAAAAGCTACCCTCGGGATCTCGAGTGGTTAATGGAACATCATCTTCAATGAATCGGAGTACTAGGGAATCCGTGCCCCCTGTGTTTTTATTGATCGGAGGTGTTTCCTCATCCGTAACGGGAGTTTCATGACCTTCGGAGGTATTATCTGATTCTTCACCTTCAACGGGGTTTGAACTACGAGCAGAGATTCTAGCAGAATGCCTACCGCGTCTAGTCCCAGTCATGAAAGCCACACATCAGGGTCGTCCTCTTTCATTATCCATTGCAGAGTAATTCTTCTTTGGCCACAACTCTTCTTTTTATCATTCCTCCATACTATCATGGGGACAGAACGATTGAGGATGGGGTTCGACCCTTCTGGATGATGAACCGGCAGTGTGAGAATATTTACCTCATTTTTCTCCTTCTTTTTTAGAAGGTCTTTAAATTGTGCAAGTTCTGAAGCATCATTGATAGAGAAATGTTGTTGTTTCTTCTTCGAGTGCTTTGTATGCACCTTTGGAGGGCAAAGTGAAGGCCCTACTATGACTAAAGCAAGACGTCGCCTTCCATACCTCCTCCCCTCTTTCTGCTTAAGAGGATAGAAGGTCTTTTCTTCAAGTGATGCCAAGGCTGGATCCTGGCAAGCTATTTCTTTAGTTTTTGTGGTCTAGGAGACCACATTGTGCAGCCTGGGATCGTCTCTTTTTGCTGTAGTTTCTTCTTTCCAAGTATTTGGCACAAGTCTTTGCCTTTGTAGGTTTTGGCTTTGCTATTTGCTGGGTTTTTCTTTATCTCTTGCACCTTCCTTACTCCTTTTGTTTCTTTAGTGATGCGAAGGCGAGTTAGAGTAGCCTTTTTCAAATTCTGATGTTCTTTGAGATGAACAGCAAAAGGATTCTAGGCGTATTTTGACACCCATGGCCTGCATGGCATGACCTTTTTAGAGGGCTTCGCCACTATAGGAGAGGCTTTGACGGTCAGAGCAGTCGGAGTCATTCGTTGGAAGACATATACTTGGACTAGGAGTTCATTTTCAGCATGGGCTCTTTTCTGGCCGCTGGAAGTCTTGCTTTCTTGGATGGAAACATTATACAAGTGTTCCTTGGTCTCATCAAAAGTGATGACATGAGAATTCATGATTGATCCGAAACATAAGCAAAAAAGACCAATAATGAATAAATGATAGGAGAACGTATTTATTTGCTCAATGCTATATCAATCTATTTCATCGTCTATGTTTTCATGCACGTGCTACCGATAAATGGGCAGCACTTTAGTACAGTAAACATAGCCCCAAAAAAGGGTGAGAAAATGATTTGTGATCCAATCATACTCATGGTGATGTATTTGGCTTTTGACCCACATACACCAATGAACTGATTAATTACGATCTCGTCAATTTTTATAGGCCATAAGCAGGGTAGTAAGTGCTCGCTATTGACCAAAGGAAACTGACTTTAGATTGAACATTATGGACTTATGAATAGAGACAACTTCACAACGAAGAGTCGATCTTATTGGCCATATTACTTGTGACATATTTAATTCATATCACCATTTTTCAAATCTCTGTTTGGACTTGTTTAAAAGAGTCTTGAGTTCTGTACAATGCGCATTCAATCAGCATAAAGGCTTAGAATGTCACGACAGGATGTCCAAGAGAAGAAAAATGTATAGAAAATCCAGCAGCCACTTTTCCTGTTGACTGGTCGGTGAAGGCTGCTGGTGCTGGCCGACGACGGTTACTTGCGTTAGCCACTGAGTGCTAAGCACTCTAAGCTGACCGCGCTGGCTTTGCAACTCATAGTCGTATAGCACTTGAAGTCTTAAGTATACGATCCACCAGCCGCGAGACTTAGTCAATCGTTGTGGCCTCTTTGGGATGTAATAACTTTACAGACATTGGCCGGCCATAACAAGCTGTTCAAAATAACAACCGCTAGATGCACAGGAAGGCGTGAATGATCAGCTGACTCCATGGCCTATGGTCATCACATCTCGTCTGCATAGGCACTGCAACAAATGTGCGCAGTAAAACAAGAGTGACTGGATGACACCAACTTCTATGGCTGCCATGTTCTTTTTGCATTGGCCGATGGGCGCTATGCATCTTCTCCGCTCTGTCTCTGTCAGTTTTTCCTCTAATCTGTTCTGCTCTCTCTATTCTTTTTTAGAACAACAGCAACTGAGGAACTCTTTCTTTGTTTTCTTTCTTTTAATTTAGAACAGCAACAACTGAGTGACTTTCTTCAAGCTCTTTTGAAGTGGTTCGATAAAAAATGAAGCATTAATGATAGCATGTAATGTTTTCCCACAGACGGTGCCAAACTTTTGTTTCACCCAAAAAGGGGGGATGAAAGGGGGAAATTGTAAAATGAAGGCTATGGTGTAGAGATGTCTTTTATCTCATCCTTTGAATGTTACAGAAAGATGTGAAGGTGACTCGTGCTAGTGTTTGCTTACATAAAAGGAGTGGTCCCCACTTTTGTTTACATGGGTTCATCGTTGCTTCACCTTCTGAGTGTAGGTTCTTTATAATTTTTCATACAACCCCCTCGTTGGGCTTAGGAGATCAAAACAATGAAAATATACATTGAAGGGAGAGGAGAGGAGTCTGCTATCTTCAAGAGTTCGCTGGAGATGGAATTGGAGAAGTCTTCAATTTGGCTTCTTCGGTCAGTCTTTGTAGTTCATCACCTAAGGAAGAAGGATTGATCACAGAATTCTGCTTCAAAACAGCATAGACAATCTCCGCCCTTCCTCCATGGTGAAAGGAACAAAAGCTATTTTTCAGAAGATGCTACTCAGGTCCAAAGAGAAATGTCCACTACTATCTGATTCTCAGCTTGTTGATGAACGAGGAGAGAGTTTAAAAAATGGCAGAGTTTTCTAGGCTTATTTTTGCTAGATTCGAGGGGGGGTTCACGCTCTCCCAAGTCTTCCTTTTATATCCTTTGAGTTGCCATAATTGCTGGAGATCATAGAGGAGTGGAGGTGGTTTCAAAACTGTCTTCAATGGGAGACGTTGCAAGTCCCATTTTACAGGTTCAGCGACCACAAGAAAAAAAAGCTGGTCAGTTCATGGGAGATCATGGGTGTCAGGTAACATGGCGAAAAGAAGTAGCAGTTGTGGAATTCCCATGCTGTGGCCGGCCAAACTTCAATGTCATCATTTTCTTATGGAAAATGAGTATTTTTTCTTAGGGAAGGTTATGTATGGGTAGATGGATTTTTTGTATGTCAATAGGGTCTACTCGAGAATCCCTATCGCAGGTTGCACCTTGGGGCTCATGCCCGAATTATACAAGGGAACTAGGTCGGGGGCTTGACACCCCTTAGATTCCCATTCCACCATCGAATTTTCCCTGATTTTATGAGGAACGGATTTCCTAATTCAAAAACCGCATGAAAAATTACTAATAAGAATCTTTTTCATGAATTTCAATTCTTTCTACAAGAAAAGAATCTTTCAAAATGACAATTACAATGTGGTAGAGTAAAGTAAGGACTTTAGTTCACCAAATCCATCATAATGTGTTTATTTACATATATGGTAAAGTAAAGTAAAAGTAAATGTCACAGCACGGTAAAGGTGGGGTAAAATAAAGGTGGGATAAAGTATATGGTGAAGTAAAGTGAGAAGGAAAGGTAAAGTAGTTTCTTCTTTTTTTTACTTTACTTTGTCATATTTTATCGTAGTTTTATATGATAAATAAAAAGTGATTTATTTACAAGTGTGGTAAAGTAAAATAAATATTGATGTCAGATTATGGTAAAAGGTGTGGTAAAATAAGGTGAAATGAAGTATGTGGTAAAGCAAAGTGGGAGAAAGAGTTGTAAAGTAGTTTTTTTTGTATTGGCTTTACTTTACTATACTTTACCATGGTTTTATGTGATAAAAGGTAAGTAAACTTATGGAAAAAAATACAGCGGTTGAACTTTACTTTACCACAGTACTTTTTTATGCAGACGTGGTAAATTACATATAGATTAAAATATTTAATAAAAATTATTTTAATAAATTAATTTACTTTATCATTACACCTTCCAAACAACTCAATTTAAAATCTCTAATATTCTTCAAAAGTTGCCAAACTACAAAAATATTATAATATTACATTATTCTATTATATCTATTTTATTCTGTAAACATTCAAACGGCCCTTAGAAATAAATCCACATTTGAGAAGATCATATTCCAAATAATTAAGAAGTCTTATGTTGTTGGAACTTGGGAACTTTTCATTATGATATCTCCATCTAAAATACATGATAGATGTATAGTCTAATAAGTCTCCTACAAAACATCTACTAATTGTGTGGGGCAAATTTCTTTTGAGCATATCTTTCGCTCCCGGGAAGGTTGGCATAATGCCCACTTTTTCAATACCTTTTCTTGTCTCATGATATTGGTTGTCTACACTAAATCATTGACTCATTTATCTTTTGATCTAATTAGAGAAGAGAAAACAAAAAAGAAAATAACTAAAAGTGGTCTTAGAATTATAAAAGCGGACATTAAGTAGCTAATCTTAGGATATTTCATTCGTGCCTAAGTAAATCAATAAATTCGATCAACTCCTAATCCAAAATACTTAATTAACTCAAAACACCTAATTAAAATATCCAATTAAAATCCATAGAATTAATTAACTAAATCCCTAAAATTGATTAACAACTCTTAATGAAATCCTAATTAACCAACCTTACTTAAAATCCTAATTAATATGCCTAACTAAATTAAAACCCTAATTAACAAACCTTAATTAAAATTCTGATTAATAAGCCTATATAAACCAAAACCCCTAATTAATCAAACCCAAACAAGCAAAATCCTAGCCACCAATCCCTAATTAAGACCCCAATCGAAACCTAATTAAAGACGATAAGACTCAGCCACACCCAGAGAATAGAGGCATTCCCTAACCAAGGTACAAATCCAACTTAGAAACACCATAGAATTGAACGAACCAGTAGCTCCATAACAGGCAGACACTTGGGCGCCCCTGCAAGTTAACCCAAAAACCTGAGCGCACATATAAGTGTGCCCAACTTCTTGTTCCAATCCCGAAGCACATTGGTCGCGTTTCATCTCCCGAACTTAAACCACCTATATATTTATTGACATAGATCACCTGAAACTCCAAGCCTAAGTGAACAGAACCTCGTAAAGAACCAAAACACGCGAACCAGACACTTAGGAGCAACCATAGGTGCACCCAAGTTATTCAGGAAACATAGGAGCAACCACAGGTGCGCCCAAGTTCATCTCCATCACCCGGGACCTCCAAATCCATATTCACAAAACCTGACACTTGGGCGCCACTATCTGTGCGCCCAAGTTGCCAGAGTAACCTAGACACAACCATAAGTGCATGAAAGTGCACCTAACGGCCAATGTATAAGTCCTAGAGGGGGGGGGGAGAATAGGACTACGAAATTTCATACCCACTTTTTGATTATTAAACAAGATGACAAAGAAACTAAGTGAAGAGAAGACAAGGTGTGTGTATAAAATAAAGCTCAAAACTATATCAAGACATTGAGGCAAGCCACAAGAGAAGATGCACACAAATTTATAGTGGTTCGGACCATATGTCCTACATCCACTCACAAGGGTCACACAGTCCCTTGGTTCCACTATGTTGAATCAAAACTACACAAGTAATGACATCAATCACATACACAGGGTAATTTTGGTAACGAGGTTCGATCACACAGATCTAATCCCCCACATACAATTTAGAGTGGATGAATCACACATATTCACTCCACTATCATAAAAGAGCACAAGTTGTAGATGTTGATGAGAAGTAGAACACTTGCCTTTGATGAAGACTGAAAGTGTTCAATGAAGCTCCACCTGTAGTTGAAGCTTTAACCTCTTGAAGCAAGCTTGGTGTTGATGTAGATCCTCCATTGTGTTGCACAACTAAGGTTTAAGAGGTCTGGGTTCTAGGGTAAGATGAATCTAATCTATTTGAGAATCAACCTAGAATCCTTTCTTCCATTCACACTTATATTGAGGCTAAAGATAGCTCATACATATTCTAGATAAGGTTCAAGTGTGTTAGGAAGAGGGTTTAAGAGCTTGGAAATGATAGGAAGAGATAGGCCATGGAAGCTCTCAAAACTGTGTCACTCACAGTGCAAAACGATCTTTAGAAATATATAGAAAAGTTCCCAACGGCTAGTTATGGCGGTTAGCCGCTTGGAAGTTCGGCTAGCCTCATTTCAATTGCACTGAGGTAACGGCTAGATTTTCTAATTCGGTCAGCTCGCGGTTAGCCGTCGAGGACCTTGGCGGCTAGCCGTTAGGTGACCACTGGGTGACCGAATTCACAGCCCAGAAATATGATGTATACTGGAAAAGAAACCGTGACATTCGGTTGCCTGACGGTTAGCCGCCAGCCCATAAGGCGATTAGCCGCAAGGTGACCGTAGGGAGGCCGAACTCCCTTAACAGCAGATGGTATGCATTCTGGAAATGTAACCGTGGGATTTTCGGTTACCTGGCGGTTAACCGCCAAACCATTCTGCGGTTAACCGAAAGGTAACCGCTGGGTGACCAGTCAAATTTTCCCAAAAAGTTGCTTACTGGAAATGTAACCGTGGAATTTCGGTTACCTGGCGGTTAGCCGCTTCTTGCAGAGAGGCTAGCCGCCAGGTGACCGAAAGGTCACCGAACCTCCTTTATCTGGACAAAACAAAATGTCAAGAAGAGATTTTGAAAACCAGTTTAAACCAAGGCTCCCAAGGGTCCTAGGGTCCAAAAAGGAAAAGGTTATGGGTTCGAAATACCTGAGATGGTTGGCACACACAATGAGGCAATCTTGACGAATCCGGAGCCATCCACAAGCTAGAAGAAACCCTTGAAATAGAACTTCCTTAACACACTTCGAGAGAAAGGTCCTCTGGAACACATTGGCACGGAATTGACAATACAAAAACAGTGATCACACAACTGTGACACTTACAATCTCCCCCTTTGTCAATTTCGTGACAAAACCATCTAACTTAAATAAGGTTACAATAGATATTCATTAAAGCCCAAAACATAATCAAACACAGGGTACAAGACCTTTACAACAGAATTACAAATAGATTACAAGCATAGAAAAAGGAGATAAAATTTCTACCCCTAAATCTAAGGCACTTCTCCCCCTGAAATTGTACCTACAATCCTGCAAAATAGGAAACAAACTAGGGAAACCTCTCTCCCCCTTTTTGTCATAAATTGATAAAGAGAAAAGCATGGATGTATAGGATGCAAAGGAAACATTAATCATTGATAATAAAGGATGCAAAGGAAACATTAAACAATATAGAAACATCCATACAAAAGATTGATCCAAAGCAATAAAATGTAACATCCATAGACACCAAGGAGAAGTAGTATATCAACAACAAAATAGGGGCAGCCACAAGCCAAAAGTAACACCACCAAAAGAAAAGAACCAATAGAAACAAGTGGCTAAAATGACTAAGACAGACTAGTCCGAAGGAGGAGATGGAGACAGAGGCATGTCATTATAATTCTGTTGGCGACATCCCTTGGACAAAGCACTTAAATACTTCAGAGTCTTTTTCAACAGCTTCTCTGTCTTGGACTGCGGTCTTTCGAAAGCGTCCATACGTTCTCCAATACTCTGAGTTGCAGCAGAGGGAGTAGCCTGACGATGAGAAGAAGAGGGGGCTTTTGCAAGAGGGACTGAAGGCTGCTGGGGAGCGTCCACATCTACGGGAGGAGGAAAGAGACCAGCGTCCACATTCGGTTGAAGATTCATTTGAATCTGATTAGCTCTACCAAACGGTGCGTGAACAATCGGGGTTTCAGTAGGACGAGGAACACCGTAGTAACGGGCTAGCTGAGACATAAGGTAACCGAAAGGAGCAGCAGTCTTTGAAGCATTCGACAGATGAAAACGTACAATAGCCCGACAGATGAGAGAAGGAAGGCACATGGGAGTACCAGTAATGACCTTGTGAAGGATATTGACCATATACATAGTGAGTTCGGTCCTATTGCCCTTATGAGGATAGACATTGAACGTAAAGAGATTGTGAAGGAGTCTGTATTTCGGAATTAAGGCATTTATAGCCAAGAAATTTTTCTTAGGATCCCAATCAGCGTCAAGGCCGCAGATAATGCGGGTGGCTTCAGCCTTCTCAGCTGGAGTGAGAGAATCAGCGACCATAGAGAGGCCAGTTGGATTAACAGGGATGTTCATAACAGAAGAGATGCGATCAGGGTCAATACAGACAACCTGATGACGGAATGCAACACTAAAAGAGCAAGACTCAACAGTGGATACAACCTCAGTGATGGAAGCATACATATTGTAGACAAGTGAGGGATAAGCCTTGTCCCCCCAATCAAGGATATTTTCCCAACCAATGGGGGTAAGAATGGCTAGAGTATCATAAGGGTTCAGAACGTTACGCAAAGTGCGACGCTCAACCATAATCTGTCTCTTTTTTAAGTCAGATAACTTTTGAGCATTCGGATAGAGACGATTTGGCTCAGATGGAGGAGGTGAGGGAGAGGCGGATGGAGATTGAGAGGAGAATGAAGATGGAGACTGTGGTGGAGATGGAGAGGATCTCGCTCGACGAGACGAGGAACCAACATTAGATCGTCCTCTTTTAGAGGGACGATTTACAGCAGATTTCATACGAGGAGGCATTTTCACAAACAAATGGAGGACAAAATAGCTGTTAGACCCCGACCCAGACCAAGTCGATTAGTGTGCGATTAATATGTGTTTAGACCTAAGTGGGTTTAGTTGTTGTTGGGTTAGAAGTAATTAGTTTTAGTCCTAGACATAGCTTTGGGAATTTTGAGAACGTTTAGTATTGGTCAGACACACTCAGGAAGGCCTAACTGCGCGTATAAGCTTTGGGAGATCGTATCGGTTTCCGTGTGATTGTGATTTTAATTTCATTTGAATAATTTTTCTATGTGTTACAACTTTCGTTTTAAGCCCATTCATGTTTGAAGCCCAAAAACCCATGTTTTGGCCCAAAGAGGGTAAAATTGTCTTTCTTGCACAAATCTGGACACAATTTTCGAGATCCCTAAATCATGTCAAAAATATACTTTTTGGAAACTAGATTTTTCGATGATCATTTTATCCTTCTTCGTCGAAGTCATCCGAGGCTCCCAAGATCGTGTTTTGATCACTTCAAGTTCAGCTAGTTGGGGCCCATTCTCCTCACTTAAGCCCCATCTCCCTCTCTTTTCATTCACTTTACCAATCTCTGCAACTCTCTTGACCTAGGGTTGAAAAACCCCTTTTCCCTTCCCACTTCCTCACCTTGCATGAGCTAGCTAGAAGACTCCAAAGAAGATTCCAAGGCTACCATTTTCTTCCCCTCATCTCAAGCTTCCTATTGATATCTTCTTCTTGAAAGCTAAGGTTGAGAAAGCCCTCCATTCGTCTTCATTTCTCTTGTTTGACCTTCTCTAGGTAAAAGCTTCCACTCATATCTTTCATTGAGTTATTTTGGTTCCTCAAGATCATGTTTTTCATGTTTGCAAACCCTTTTGTTAAAATGGGTTCCTTGGTTCCATTTTTGAGTAAGTTGTGTGGTGTTCTCTTGGGTTTTCTTGTAGTGTTGGATTAGCTTGAGAGAAGTGCTTGAGAAGGATTGTTTAGCATTTGGGCAAGGCAAGTAATCTCTATAGGACCATTGTGCATGTGTATTTTAAGCTACATTGTTGTTTTGGAAATTTTGCATATGAATATGTTTACAAGCTTCATGATCATGTTCTCTTCGGATTGAATGTTTAAGATTTTGGAAAAATATGTGTTTTGTCCCTTGGAGAGCATGTAGGCTCAGGGAGTGCAAGAGGAATGAGAAACAAGAAGAAGGTAAGAAGAAATGTGCAAAAATCTGCACTGGACTGCAATGCTCGTGTTGTTCGGTCAGCCGTCGGTCGGCTGGCGGCTAACCGAAATCCCCATTTCGGTTAACCGCGAGCTGACCGAGCTCGGCGGTTCCCTTTCCAGAAGCTGACATTTCGCCAAGGAGTTGCGGTTAGCTTGACGGTCAGCGAGCGGCTAGCCGCCATACCCCATCTCGGCTAACCGCTGGCCAACCGTGCATTGTCGGTTCCTTTTCCCGAGAGCTACATTTCAACTGGGTTCCCACGGTCAGCCCTACGGTCAGCTTACGGTTAACTGCCAAGTCTCATTTCGGCTAACCGCAGTCAGTTCGGTTCCTTCTCCAGAGGGCTGTTTTGGACCTGGATTTCCAACGGTCAGCTCGTCGGTCAGCTGGCGGCTAGCCGCTAGACCTTAGTTCGGCTAGCCGACACCTGACCGCGAGGTGACCGAAATTGACAGATTTCCTGTTTTGAAGAGTAATTTGCAAGAATGAAAACTAGAACATGTTTAGGGGCCTTTAGCCTGATATTATGCACTCGAAACCCTAGATGTCCCTGAACTTCTGGGGCACCAATTCTGTTTTAACTCCAACATCTGGGCTTCGATTGCACAACGACCATCCAAAGGTCCTTGCATGTGCTTGATAGGCTTTGTGTTCGGACTTTGGTTTTGATATAATGAATATCATCGTGTGTTTGTTTTGAAGTTTAAGTACAAGCTCGTTTTGAAGATGTGTTGCAAGAAAAAGGGGATCACTTCCTAAGCGTGTTATGCATATTAATTATGCCCTTGCTAGTCGTGTTCATCGTATTTTGATAAGTGATTTCCCCTTTTATCTCGACGTGTTTAGACCGTGTTTCGCGTGTTTTGTGCATTCATGAATTAAGTAAACACCACTGAGCTTAGACTGCCCTTTCAGTTTGATCCACTGTCTGGGGGTCTTTAAACATGTGGACTGTCTGCAGACTGGTCGTGTATTTATTACACATCGTGCGTGTCCGGTTCCGCGACCGGAATTCCCGTCCTTGTGGGAAATTGTGTCGTGCTTATATTATGTATATCGTGCTTGTCGTGCGTGCTTACTCTTTTCATTATATAAATGATAGAGAAAGGATGGGCTCTTTGTGGTTGATAACTATTCATGATATATTATGTACTCATGTTAGTTTGCTTCAATACCTCAGTCAATATAGTGTTTCAAATCAAGGATTTGTTTACATGTTTTCTAAAACGTTATTGTTCATGCTTATGCCTAAATTGATTACCTGCCAAACCGTTGTGTTTGACCCTTGTTTGTTGGTGCCCAGGTGCAGGAGACGTTACCTTTGAGGAGGAGCGTCAGGAGGAGGCTTATGAGCCAACCCCTGTGAGAGAGTGGCAGCCCGACGATGTCATCTAGACGTCGGGCGGGTTCTTGAGTCTCGTCACCTTTGTGTCATGGGGTTTCTTTTGGTTATATTTTGGAAGGGTATTGGCCTCTGTTGGCCTCTTAGGGAATTGTAACAAAACTTAACTTACTTTCTTGTTAGCCTATAACTTGAACTATGTTGGGAATGCCATGTTAGCTTCTTTCTTTGATACTATGCCTTGTGAGTATTTGTTATGGCACCTAAATATTGTGTTGGTGCTCATCTTGATGTGTTTTACTACACGCTTCCGCATACTTGATCATGTGAGCCAGATTCCGCGTGTCTTTGGGAATCCTCACCGCGGGAACCTGTGGGAAAACGAATAAACATAAACTATCTTAACAATCCCAACGTCGCGGGCCCGAGGTCCCGTTCCGGGGTCGCGACAGGACTGGTATCAGAGCGAGACATGTTTTAGGCACTTAAAAGAAACTAGAAAGGTCTTAGGAACGTGGCGAGGATTCGTGAGTTCGATAGATTCGTTGGTATAGGACCTTGGAAACCCTTGTACCATGATTATTGTGTTCTAACTCCTTGTTTTACAGCAATATGCCTCCAAGAAAAGCTCTAAACCATCATGCTTCAGGTAGTAACCAAAATGAGTCAGATGCATCTGATACACCAACAGCCACACAGTTTCAGGAACTTATGCAAGCAATGATAGCACAGCAAAGACAGGCTAATGAAAACCAAGCCAGATTTCAAGAGCAGTTAGCTAAGAAGGATGATGAAATGGCATAAGTTCAAAGACAATTGTTGGAAGTTCTCCAGAACAGGAATGTAGCACCACCCGTGGGTCCACAGGTTGTTATTCATAATAGGGACCCTGACCCTAATGCACTGTTTGAGAAGTTCATGAAGAGGGCACCTAAGGAATTTTCGGGCAATGAGGACCCGTTGTTGGCAGATGACTGGCTAGTCAATACAGAGAAGATCTTTGATGTCTTCATGTGCACGGGTATACAGAAGGTCAACCTCACAGCTTCATTATTCTATGGGCTTGCAGATAGGTGGTGGCAAACAGTCAAGGATCCATACGCAGTGATGGCTAACGATGAGGCATGGGCAGCATTCAAGATACAGTTTCAGGACAAATATATTCCCTCTCATGTCAAGAGGCAGAAGGCTATTGAGTTTCAGCAACTCAAGCAAGGTAGCATGACAGTGTTGGATTATGTCACCAAATTTGAAAGATTGGCTAGATATGCTACCGAGTTGATTGATACAGAACGGAAAAAGATAACTAAGTTTTTGGAAGGGCTGAACCCGATCATCATGAGGGATGTCATAGGAGTAGTTCCTCCAGACACATATGATGAGGCAGTCAAGCGGGTATACACATTCGAAGATATTAACAACATGATTGTTCAGGACAGGAAACAGCAGTATCAGCAGCAGAATCAGAGGCAACAGCAGGGCAAGAAGCCAAGGCAAGAACAAGGCCATGTGAGGCAAGGTTGTGGCCATTGTGGAAAGAATCATGAGACACATGAATGTCGTAAGGCCATGGGTGCCTGTTTCAAGTGTGGGGCCATGAACCATGCAATCAAGGATTGCCAACTACTTCAAAACCCAGGGAACAGAAACCAGCAGCAGAGACAAGTGGCTCCTCAGAATCAAGCACCAGCTCAGAATCAGATTAGACCACCTCAGCAGCAGCAGCAGGCTAGGCAACCAGCACAGAACCAGAATGCTCGTCCTCCACAGCAGAATAGGCATGGTCAAGGGAGGCAGAACCAAGTACCGAACAGACTACAGATGCATGGACGTTTGTATTATCTCAACCGTGCAGATGCTGAAGCTGCAGGAGACGTGGTAGAAGGTAAACTCATTGTCTGTGGGATCGAAGCCCAGATTTTATTTGATCCTGGATCCACACATTCCTTTGCATCTCCTAGTTTTGCTAAGTTGATTGATGCACCATGTAGTGAGTTGGATTACATTTTGGTAGTGACCATTCCAGTAAGGAAGCAAGTTATGTGTAGAAACCATTACCCTAGTTGTACAGTGTTGTTAGGAGATGTTAATTTACCAGCCAACCTTATAGTTTTGGACATGCATGATTTTGATGTCATTTTAGGCATGGATTGGTTAGAAGCATATCATGCCACCATGGATTGTTTTAGTAAGACCATCACATTCAGATTCCAAGGACCACAGGCAGAATTGATATTTCAGGGGAACAGGAGAAAATCTCAGGCAGGGTTTATTTCAGTTTTGAAGGCAAGCAGATTAGTTCAGAGTGGATGTCAGGCGTTTATTGCGTTTATCACGGAGGATAAACAGTCCCAAGGGGTGGAGGATATCCCCATTGTGTGTGAATTTCCGGATGTTTTTCCAGAAAAAATCCCGGGTTTACCACCAATTAGAGAAGTTGAGTTTACAATTGAGCTCCTTCCAGGGACAGCTCCGATCTCTATTGCACCATATAGGATGGCTCCAGTAGAAATGGGTGAGCTAAAGCTCCAATTGCAGGATTTGTTGAGCAAAGGTTTTATTAGGCCAAGTGTTTCACCGTGGGGAGCACTGGTGTTGTTTGTGAAAAAGAAGGATGGAAGTTTGAGAATGTGCATTGATTACAGGAAGTTGAATCATGTGACCATGAAGAACAAGTATCCACTACCAAGGATAGATGAGTTGTTTGACCAATTGCAAGGAGCAGCCTATTTTTCCAAGATAGACTTGAGGTCAGGGTACCATCAGTTGAGAGTTAGAGATTCAGATGTTCAGAAGACAGCCTTTAGGAAAAGATATGGGCACTATGAGTTCTTAGTGATGCCCTTTGGTTTGACAAATGCACCCGTAGTCTTTATGGCTTTGATGAACAAGGTCTTTGCGCCTCATTTGGATCACTCCACAGTAGTATTTATCGATGATGTCCTCGTGTATTCTAAGAGTAAGAAGGAGCATGAAGAACATTTGAGGACAGCATTGCAGCTTTTGAGGGACAACCAGTTATATGCAAAACTCAGTAAGTGCGAATTCTGGTTAGAGCAAGTTGCTTTTCTAGGCCACATCATCTCCAGAGAAGGTTTAGCAGTTGATCCAGCTAAGATAGAGGCAGTTGTTAGTTGGGTGAGGCCAAGCAGTGTGACAGAAATTAGAAGCTTTTTGGGGTTAGCAGGCTACTACAGAAGATTTGTCCAAGGTTTTTCGTCCATTGCAGCCCCGTTGACAAAATTGACTAGGAAGAATGTCCCATTTGTGTAGACTGAACAGTGTAACACTAGTTTTCAAGAGTTGAAAGGAAGGTTAACCACAGCCCCAATCCTTACATTACCATCGGGCAACGGCGGATTTATTGTTTATACAGATGCTTCGAATGTGGGACTGGGTTGTGTATTGATGCAAGATAACAAGGTGATTGCTTATGGCTCGAGACAGCTGAAGGACCATGAGAAGAATTATGCGACTCACGACTTGGAGTTGGCAGCAGTTGTTTTCGCATTGAAGATGTGGAGACATTGCCTCTGCGGAGAGAAATTTGAGGTCCATTCAGATCACAGAAGTTTGCAATATTTGTTTTCACAGAAGGATTTAAATATGAGGCAGAGAAGGTGGATGGAGTATATCAAGGATTATGACTTTCCAATCAAGTATCATCCAGGCAAAGTGAATGTGGTAGCAGATGCATTGAGTAGAAAATCAGTGGCTATGGCCAATTTGAGAGGAATGTGTGTCTTACAGCAGTTTGAAGAGTTGGGTGTAGAGGTACAAACCCTAAGCTTGGGTGCGATGTTAGCAAACATGACAGTTTTAGAACCTACCTTCATCCAGAAGATTAAGGAAAATCAGTTGCAAGACCCAGACTTGGCCAAGATAGTAGAATTTATCGCAGAACGTCCCGATTTCAAGATGGTGAATGGGATATTGTATTTTCGTGACTGGTTGTGTGTACCAAATGTGGATGATTTGAAGAATGAGATAAAGAATGAAGCTCACAGCATGAGATATTCTATGCATCCGGGTAGCACGAAGATGTACCACAATTTGAAGAATAGATTTTGGTGGAACAACATGAAGAGAGAGATAGCAGCTTTTGTGTCTCGTTGTCTAACTTGTCAGTTGATTAAGGTAGAGCATCAGAAGCCTCCAGGCTTGTTACAGCCTTTGGAAATCCCGGAGTGGAAGTGGGAGCACATCACTATGGATTTCGTCTCCGGTTTGCCTAATACTAAGAAGGGAAATAATGCAATTTGGATCATTGTGGATCGTCTGACAAAGTCTGCTCATTTCATTCCGATGAAGACAGGGAATATGATGCATATGGCACCACTTGCGAAGTTATTTGTTGATGAAATTGTTAGTAAACATGGCCAGCCCGTCTCCATTACTTCAGACAGAGACAGTAGGTTTGTTTCAAAGTTCTGGAAGACTCTTCATGAGTCGATGGGTACCAAACTTCAGTTCAGCACAGCTTACCATCCTCAGACAGATGGTCAGTCAGAAAGGACGATACAGACTCTCGATGACATGTTGCGTGCTTGTGTGTTGGATTTCAAGATTCAGTGGGATGAGTGCTTACCTCTTTGTGAATTTGCTTATAACAACAGTTACCACTCAAGCATTGGTATGGCACCTTTCGAGGCACTTTATGGTAGAAGATGCAGAACTCCGGTTTGCTGGGAAGAAGTCGGTGAGCGTAGTTTCCACAGACCGACGGTAGTTGGAGAGACAAGTGACAAGGTCAAGTTGATTCAAGAACGGTTGAAGATCGCCCGAAGTAGGCAGAAGAATTATGCAGACACTCGCAGAAGAGAATTGCAGTTTCAAGTGGGTGACAAGGTGTTTTTGAAAGTCTCACCAACTAGAGAGACTTTGAGGTTCGGACAGAAGGGCAAATTGTCTAGAAGATTTATTGGTCCGTATGAGATTTTGAGCAAGATTGGAGATGTTGCTTATAGGCTTGCGTTCCGCCGGAACTCTCCGGGGTACACAATGTTTTCCATGTTTCTATGCTGAAGAAATACGACTCTAGTCCAGCACACATTCTACAGCATGAGCCTTTAGAGATTCGGGAAGATGCCTCGTCTGTGGAAAGACCAATCAAGATCATAGATACCAAGGAGCAGGAATTGAGAAACCGGACTATTCATTAAGTCAAGGTACTTTGGGAAAATCACGAGCAAGAGGAAGCCACCTGGGAATTGAGAGAGCAAGTGCAAAGGAAGTATCCACAGCTTTTACCAGAGGTAATTGTTTGATTTATTTGGTGGACCAAATATCCTAAGGGGTGGAGGATGTTAGACCCCTACCCAACCAAGTCGATTAGTGTGCGATTAGTATGTGTTTAGTCCTAAGTGGGTTTAGTTGTTGTTGGGTTAGAAGTAATTAGTTTTAGTCCTAGACATAGCTTTGGGAATTTTGAGAACGTTTAGTATTAGTCAGACACACTCAGGAAGGCCTAAGTGCGCGTGTAAGCTTTGGGAGATCGTATTGGTTTCCGTGTGATTGTGATTTTAATTTCATTTGAATAATTTTTCTATGTGTTACAACTTTCGTTTTAAGCCCATTCATGTTTGAAGCCCAAAAACCCATGTTTTGGCCCAAAGAGGGTAAAATTATCTTTCTTGCAAAATCTGGACACAATTTTCGAGATCCCTAAATCATGTCAAACATATACTTTTTGAAAACTAGATTTTTCGACGATCGTTTTATCCTTCTTCGTCGAAGTCATCCGAGGCTCCCAAGATCGTGTTTTGATCACTTCAAGTTCAGCTAGTTGGGGCCCATTCTCCTCACTTAAGCCCCATCTCCCTCTCTTTTCATTCACTTTACCAATCTCTGCAACTCTCTTGACCTAGGGTTGAAAAACCCTTTTTCCCTTCCCACTTCCTCACCTTGCATGAGCTAGCTAGAAGACTCCAAAGAAGATTCCAAGGCTACCATTTTCTTCCCCTCATCTCAAGCTTCCTATTGATATCTTCTTCTTGAAAGCTAAGGTTGAGAAAGCCCTCCATTCGTCTTCATTTCTCTTGTTTGACCTTCTCTAGGTAAAAGCTTCCACTCATATCTTTCATTGAGTTATTTTGGTTCCTCAAGATCATGTTTTTCATGTTTGCAAACCCTTTTGTTAAAATGGGTTCCTTGTTTCCATTTTTGAGTAAGTTGTGTGGTTTTCTCTTGGGTTTTCTTGTAGTGTTGGATTAGCATGAGAGAAGTGCTTGAGAAGGATTGTTTAGCATTTGGGCAAGGCAAGTAATCTCTATAGGACCATTGTGCATGTGTATTTTAAACTACATTGTTGTTTTGGAAATTTTGCATATGAATATGTTTACAAGCTTCATGATCATGTTCTCTTCGGATTGAATGTTTAAGATTTTGGAAAAATATGTGTTTTGTCCCTTGGAGAGCATGTAGGCTCAGGGAGTGCAAGAGGAATGAGAAACAAGAAGAAGGGAAGAAGAAATGTGCAAAAATCTGCACTGGACTGCAATGCCCGTGTTGTTCGGTCAGCCGTCGGTCGGCTGGCTGCTAACCGAAATCCCCATTTCGGTTAACCGCGAGCTGACCGAGCTCGGCGGTTCCCTTTCCAGAAGCTGACATTTCGCCAAGGAGTTGCGGTCAGCTTGACGGTCAGCGAGCGGCTAGCCGCCATACCCCATCTCGGCTAACCGCTGACCAACCGTGCATTGTTGGTTCCTTTTCCCGAGAGCTACATTTCAACTGGGTTCCCACGGTCAGCCCTACGGTCAGCTTACGGTTAACCGCCAAGTCTCATTTCGGCTAACCGCAAGCTAACCGCAGTCAGTTCGGTTCCTTCTCCAGAGGGCTGTTTTGGACTTGGATTTCCAACGATCAGCTCGTCGGTCAGCTGGCGGCTAGCCGCTAGACCTTAGTTCGGCTAGCCGACACCTGACCGCGAGGTGACCGAAATTGACAGATTTCCTGTTTTGAAGAGTAATTTGCAAGAATGAAAACTAGAACATGTTTAGGGGCCTTTAGCCTGATATTATGCACTCGAAACCCTAGATGTCCCTGAATTTCTGGGGCACCAATTCTGTTTTAATTCCAACATCTGGGCTTCGGTTGCACAACGACCATCCAAAGGTCCTTGCATGTGCTTGATAGGCTTTGTGTTCGGACTTTGGTTTTGATATAATGAATATCATCATGTGTTTGTTTTGAAGTTTAAGTACAAGCTCGTTTTGAAGATGTGTTGTAAGAAAAAGGGGATCACTTCCTAAGCGTGTTATGCATATTAATTATGCCCTTGCTAGTCGTGTTCATCGTATTTTGATAAGTGATTTCCCCCTTTTATCTCGACGTGTTTAGACCGTGTTTCGTGTGTTTTGTGCATTCATGAATTAAGTAAACACCACTGAGCTTAGACTGCCCTTTCAGTTTGATCCACTGTCTGGGGGTCTTTAAACATGTGGACTATCTGCAGACTGGTCGTGTATTTATTACACATCGTGCGTGTCCGGTTCCACGGCCGGAATTCCCGTCCTTATGGAAAATCGTGTTGTGCATATATTATGTATATCGTGCTTGTCGTGCGTGCTTACTCTTTTCATTATATAAATGATAGAGAAAGGATGGGCTCTTTGTGGTTGATAACTATTCATGATATATTATGTACTCATGCTAGTTTGCTTCAATACCTCAGTCAATATAGTGTTTCAAATCAAGGATTTGTTTACATGTTTTCTAAAACGTTATTGTTCATGCTTATGCCTAAATTGATTACCTGCCAAACCGTTGTGTTTGACCCTTGTTTGTTGGTGCCCAGGTGCATGAGACGTTATCTTTGAGGAGGAGCGTCAGGAGGAGGCTTGTGTGCCAACCCCTGTGAGAGAGTGGCAGTGTCACGCCCCCGAACCGAAACCTCAGGGGCGGGAATGGGATTAAGCATAAATTATATTTTACTTCTCCCAGGATCCGCGTGTGTGAAGACAACACATCCCAACACATTCTGAATATTTTGCGGAAGCATTTGTGGCATTGCAACCCGGAGTTCGTGGCCATCGGATTCCGCGTCGCACTCAACCTTTAGCATATAGCTAATACATCAAGAATCATATCAGACTGGAGTAACCATCACAATAAATTACAGAGCTGACAGTAACAGGATATTACATTCCCATATATGTTCCAGTTACAATTATCAATGTACATTAATTAAGAATCCCAAGAAAAAGGCTAATAAAAGCCATACAACAATAAGCTATAATCACTACCCCAAATATGACGTAGCTCCGATGTCAAGCTCAATGTCTACCTGACATAGCCGACAAAACAACCTGCAAAACATGGCTCCACAGCCAACAAAAGCACTCATCTCGGGACGAAGAAATCTGAACCTGAGTACCAAAAGTAGTGGGTTAGACACGACGGTCTGGCAGGTGGATGAAAAGATCACAAATATACTAAAGAATAAAACATATGATAAATCATGCTAATCGATCAAATGCTGCATATAATTAAACAGGTGCAAAATCATGGATCTTGGGCAAATCATGTATTCGTTTCAAGCATGGGTAAAACATGAATATCTAATAAAACATGTGTTCATTTACATCATCTATAATCATAGATATTTGACAATCGGGTGTTCGTCTAAAACATGTATAAATATAATGGTTTGACAAAACAAACGTTCATTTGAGACTTAGGTAAAAACATAAGTATACAACGAACCAAGTATTCATAGCAGTCTGGCAAAACCGATGTCCATTTGAAACCTATGTAGAAATGCGGATATTTAACAAATCGGATATCGTTTAAAACAGGTATAAACGTAGGGATCTGGCAAACAAGTGTCATTTGAAACATATTTCAAAGCATGGATATTTAACAAATCGGGTATCATTTAAAAACAGGTATAAACATAGGTATCTGACAAACCAAATGTCCTTTAAAGCAAGCTCGGATATTTAACAATTCGGGTATTCCTTTAAAACATGTGTAATCATATAAATCTAGCAAAATCATTGATCGTTTGAAACATATGTAAAAGCATGGGTATTTAACGAATCGAGTAATCATTTAAAACATGTGCGGGTACAAAGAACGGAAGACCATATAATAATAACTGAATTTACATTGGAGAATATTAGCACTTGTTTAAATAACAACTTTCATAAAGGAAACGAATCATTTATCGGAAAGCAAGTAAGCAATATAAAACATGTCGGGTATCCAAGGAATCGGGAACTGGCAAGATGGCAACCACACGAAGCTAAGTCCTCTATCACTAAAGCGATAGAGCAATAACTAGGCCCTGATCTCAGTCACTCGAGGTGAGGAGAAACAGGGGATCTCATATAAATACATATACATATACTTATACTAGGCACTGATCTCAGTCACTCGAGGTGAGGAGAAACAGTGGATCTCATGAATGCATATACATATACTATACATGACCACGGTAGCGAGCCGGGCATCGGGGACCACAGTAGCAATCTGCGGTATCGGGACAAGACCACGGTAATAACCGGGTATCGGGATCCAAACTGCAGCTGGCGGGACAAGAGGGGGATCTCCAAGTCGGTGGATCAGACCAACAGGGTTATCCAAGCTTAGTGGTGCCGACTAATAGGTCAAATACAATCGAGACATATGCAATTAAATCAAGTACAAGAGATATACGGGCAAGATAGGGGTGCTCAAGGGCACACTAACATTTCATGTCGGGCAATACATCTCGGGACAATTCACTGTTACTAGTGTAACTTCAATGCTTTCGGGAAAACAAGTAAATCAAGTACAATAAATAAACGGGTAAAACGGGGGTGCTCAAGGGCACACTGTCACTTCATATCGGGCAATACATTTCGGGACAATAACTGTTACTAGTGTAACTTCAATGCTTTCGGGAAAACAAGTCATTTGATGCAAATCTCGGGAAATGAGGTGAAACAATGAACTATAACAATTTCGGGTAAAAATATCGGTTTCAAGATTTATTTAAGTGAATAGGGGTCCCGTATGTCGATTATAATAATTACTTGGTACTCCTTGAGTTTGAAGACATTCCGGGCTCCTTATGCACTTTTACTATTTTCAAAATTTAAAATGAGCTTATGGGCAGTACTAGATGTTACAATAGAAAAGAATCAAGATTATAAACGGTCCATCCTAGGCATGACATTAATCCGGAAACATCGAGCAACCTATTCAGTCACCGAAATGAATAGAATTCGCGATAACCAAGGGAAAGACTTGTGTTTAGATATAAAGAAGAGATCGCGTCGTTCCATCCCGTTCAAGATTGAAATGGATTGAACTTCGATGCCACCGAACCAACCGTGAGGCGTGTCGGCTCAAGACATTCTCACACATGGTCCAAACAGTCCAAAAAGGGTAGCCAGGGTCCCACCTAGAACCACGAATTAGTGTCTAAATCAACACCATTCTTTTCTTTTAGTTCCCTAGTCTTAGAGACCTTAGATTAGGGTATAATTGATCTTAACACTAAGGTATATACCCTAGGACTCATAGAAAGCCCAAAGGTTTCAAAAAAAAAACAATATCAAATTTCACTGTTAAAGACAGTCCGATCGATCGGACCTGGGCGTGCAGGTCCGGGAAACACTTGATTTTTTTCCTTCCTTTTTCCTTTCCTTTCCAACACTTAAACAATCACATAGAACTATAATCAAGAAGACTCAAATACATGTTTCCAATACAATAATATGAGCTAAAGAGCTCCTCATTTCAAGTTCCTCCCTTTCCATTCTTTCCATTCACAACAAATCTCAAGGTGGAGAAAACTCATTCATGTGAAACCATTTGAAACCTTGACAATATGATGCATACATTTTCCAAGCATGAACAAGAGGGAAATAAACTCATCAATAAGCACATTTCGAAATCAATATTAATCATAGTAAAGACAACTACTAAAATCACCAAAACCCTTAATGAAACAAGATTTTTCTCACAAAACATGTTAATAATCAAAACGATCCAATCATCCACTTTCCTTTGACCCCAATCAAGCAAATCAAGCTCCTAATCACCTCTCAAGTTCAAGATCCACAATCTCTACAAAAACCCCCAAAACAAACCCTAAAATGGGTTATACAATGAAATGACAAGGAAACATTTCAATAATAAAGGTTGAGCTTCTCTAAGGCTAGAAGATTACAAATCTAGAAGATGAAGAAGAACACTTACTTGGATGACCTTCAAATGAGAAGAACAAGCTCAAGGAAGGTCTCAATATAGGAAGATTTCTCCAATAATGGTATCAATAGGGAGCCATGGTGAAGAGGAAGAAGAAGGTGGTCTCCATTTCTTGATTGATGAACTATTGGTGTGGCTTGGAGATGAAGAAGCAAGAAGAAGAAGAGAAGCACAAGGAACCCTAGGTTCAGCTGGCTGTGCTGGAAAAATGGAGAATGGGATGCAATGAAGGGGGTGGGTTCTCTTATGTTAACAAAGGAGGTTGGGTCCCACAACTTAAGGGACTAGTTTGGCTGAAATCATCTAATTCGGGACCTCGGATGGATTCGACGAAGAAGGAAGAAATGATCGTCGAAATATCTAGTTTCCAAAAAGTATATGTTTCGTGGGTTTCGGGAATATCAAGTTTTGGGTACAGATTTGGTGTGCAATGACTGTTTTGCCCTCAAGGCCAAGAAATCGAGTTTCGGGTTCTCAAATGGATACGGGATCAACATGAAAGTTGTAGGATTCCTCAAGATGAATGCAACGGGCCAAAAACACAATACGAAACAAATCGGGAAAATCTCACAACTAAATGCAAAGCCGAAAGGGGAACCCCCAAAGGGCCCCACAAGCTACCAAAGCACTCAAAAGCCCAAAACTAGAAGAAAAACCATTCTAGCTCACAAACTCAACCCAACAAATACTAATCCCACTAAAAGAACTAATCCACAAATAAAACAACACTAATCCAAGAGATTAGGGGTCGGGTTCTCACAGGCAGCCCAACGATGTCATCTAGACGTCGGGCGGGTTCTTGAGTCTCGTCACCTTTTTGTCATGGGGTTTCTTTTGGTTATATTTTGGAGAAGGGTATTGGCCTCTGTTGGCCTCTTAGGGAATTGTAACAAAACTTAACTTATTTTCTTGTTAGCCTGTAACTTGAACTATGTTGGGAATGCCATGTTAGCTTCTTTCTTTGATACTATGCCTTGTGAGTATTTGTTATGGCACCTAAATATTGTGTTGGTGCTCATCTTGATGTGTTTTGCTACATGCTTCCGCATACTTGATCATGTGAGCCAGATTCCGCGTGTCTTTGGGAATCCTCACCGCGGGAACCTGTGGGAAAACGAATAAACATAAACTATCTTAACAATCCCAACGTCGCGGGCCCGGGGTCCCGTTCCGGGGTCGCAACAATAGCAAACACAAACTAGCAATAATAAAAACGAGAAAGCAAAGAAGAGCAATGACAAGAACAGAGACAAAAAAATGGATATAGGTAGAAGGAGAGGGAGAACACACAATGAAATAGAGATTGAGAAACCTACACAGAGAACGACAACACAGAGGAGAAATGAGCAAAACAAAAACGTTGACAAAGAACAAAAAAAAAAAAAAAAAACAATAACCAACAAGGAAAAATTAAAGAAAAGACTAGGAGAGAATACCTATCAAGAGGAGGGAGACAAAGGATGCGAAGTTCGATGGAGACGAAACAGGGAAGAAGGAATAGACGCAATGGAAAGAAGGAAAGAATAAAACAGAAGAGGTTTAAAAACAAATGGCCCGACAAGGCGGTTAACCGACACGATGGTCCACGGCTAGCCGAAAAACCCTTTTTTTTTTTAATAAAAACTGAACAACTAAACAGATAACAACCAAGAAAACAAGGGTCATCTAATATCACAGACACCAAGGGATTTCCGCATATTTTCAAATTTTGAAACATTCAAAGGTTTTGTTAAAATGTCTGCAAGTTGTTTTTCTGTAGGAATATGCTCCAAAACTATGACTCCTTCTTCAACCAATTCTCTAATGAAGTGATGTCTAATATCAATATGTTTGGTCCTAGAGTGTTGGACAAGATTTTTGGAGATATTGATAGCACTAGTGTTATCGCAATACAAGTTCATGCTACTTTGTTCAATGCCATAGTCTTTGAGCATTTGTCTCATCCACAGCATTTGAGTACAACCACTACCAGCTGCTATATATTCAGCTTCAGCGGTAGATTTGGCGATGGATGATTGTTTCTTGCTGTGCCAAGCAACTAGACAATTTCCTAGGTAAAAGCACCCACCACTAGTAGATTTTCTATCATCCACATTCCCAGCCCAATCAGTGTCTGAGTATCCAGCAATACAAGTAGATGAGTCATATGGATACCATAAGCCATATCCTGGAGTCCCTGAGACATATCTAATAATTCTTTTAACCGCTTTCAAATGAATTTCTTTGGGCTCAGATTGATATCTGGCGCAAGCTCCTACACTGAAAGCAATGTCAGGTCTACTAGCTGTAAGATAAAGTAAGCTGCCTATCATGCTCCTATACATACTAGAGTCAACACTCTTGCCACTAGATTCCTTAGACAATTTGAGAGTAGTGCTCATGGGAGTGTTCATGTGCTTGGCTGAATCTAATCCAAACCTTTTGATCAATTCTTTAGCATATTTGGTTTGAGAAATAAACATTCCATCATAAAATTGTTTAACTTGTAAGCCTAAAAAGAAATTAAGTTCACCAACCATGCTCATTTCAAATTCAGATTTCATAAGATTAGCAAACTTTTCTGTGAGATTATTACAAGTAGATCCAAACACAATATCATCAACATAAATTTGAGCAATCAAAATATTATCATTGTTTGTTTGAATAAAGAGAGTTTTATCCACACTACCCCTTTCAAAGCTTTGATCAATTAAGAATTGAGTAAGCCTCTCATACCAAGCTCTAGGGGCTTGTTTTAGACCATAAAGAGCCTTTCTAAGATGATACACATGATTAGGCTTCTTAGGGTCTTCAAACCCTTTGGGTTGCTCAACATAAACTTCTTCTTCCAAAATACCATTTAGAAAAGCACTTTTGACATCCATCTGGTATAGTTTAAATTTCAAAGAACAAGCAATGGCAAGAAGGATTCTAATGGATTCAAGTCTAGCAACGGGAGCAAAAGTTTTTTCAAAATCAATTCCTTCAATTTGAGAGTACCCTTGAGCAACCAGCCTAGCCTTGTTTCTAACAATGGTACCATTTTCATCAAGTTTATTTTTGTAAATCCACTTGGTACCTACCACATTTTTGTCATCTAGTCTAGGCACAAGATCCCAAACTTCATTTCTAACAAATTGATTTAGCTCTTCTTGCATTGCATTTATCCAATTATCATCAGAAAAAGCTTCATCAACATTTTTAGGTTCAAAAGTAGAAGTAAAGCAAAGATAGCTAACAATGTTTTCTAATTGTCTTCTAGTTTTGACACCAGCCAAAGGATCTCCTAGAATTTGGTCCATAGAATGATGTTTCACATTTACCAAATCCTTAGAGATTGGAGACACATCCAGTTTTTCAGTTGGGACATCTATCTCATCATTATCAGGGTTTTCTTGATGACTGAAATCATTCAGTTTGTCATCAATGACTACATTTATGGATTCTTGTATGGCTCCAGTGTTTATATTCAACACTCTGTAGGTACGACTGTTTTGAGAGTAGCCAATGAAGATGCATTCATCACTTTTAGAATAAGATTTGCTCAAGTGTTCTCTGTCCTTGAGTATATAGCACTTGCTACCGAAAATTTTAAAGTAGCTAATGTTGGGCCTTCTCTCATGCCATAATTCATAAGCAGTTTTATCTAGACCAGTCCTCAAGTAAACCCTGTTTATGATGTGACATGCTGTGCTAGCTGCTTCAGCCCATAGATCTCTAGAAACATTCTTTCCATGCAGCATAACTGTGGCCATTTCTTGTAAGACCCGATTCTTTCTTTCAGCAATACCATTTTGTTGACGAGTTTTAGGGGCAGAAAAGTCATGGTGAATTCCATACTTATCACAATATTTTTCAAACTTTGTATTTTCAAATTCACCACCATGATCACTTCTTATTCGAGCAACTGCTCTTCCTTTTTCAACTTGGATCATTTTCACAATCTTTTTAAATTCAACATAAGCATCAGATTTCTCTCTTAGAAATGCAACCCAAGTGAATCTTGAATAATCATCAACAATAACAAGAAAGTGTCTTTTGCCCCCTTTACTCTCTTTCTTAGTAGGACCAACCAGGTCCATATGGAGAAGCTCTAGAGATCTAGAGGTCTTTAGAGACTTGGTCTTTTTGTGAGAGCTTCTGATTTGTTTACCTTTTTTACATTCTCCACAAACAGTTTTTGACTCTTTGCTGATTTTAGGAAGACCCTTAACATACTTGTTCAATTTGGACAGGTCTCTAAAGTTCACATGTCCAAGTCTTTTATGCCATAATTGAGCTTCATCAAGATGAGCAATGTGACAGGCTGAACTGGATGGTTCTTTGGGGTTACTAATAACATAACAGTTGTCATTGGTTCTAAGACCTCTTAGAATAACCTTTCCATTTTTGGAAATCTCACAACCATGACTACTAAAGTTAACAACATGATCTTTATCACATATTTGAGAAATACTTAACAAGTTATGTTTCAGACCAACGACATACAAAACATTTTCAATAATAGGCATGTTTGGAACATTCAAAGTACCCTTACCAACAACTTTAGCAACATTTCCATCACCAAAGGTGACAGTTCCACCCTCATATTCATTTAAGGAAGAGAAGTGTGCTCTATTCCCAGTCATGTGTCTAGAGCATCCACTATCTAGGTACCATAAGGATTGATCAATAGCTTTAAGAGCTGTGTGAGCAACTAGGCTTTTGTTCTTGGGAACCCATATGAATCTTTGGGTGACAGGGATAGCACTAGGACCTTGAGATTTAGTTTTGTTAGGATTTTGTGGGTGAAAAGATTTCTTAGAGTAGTTTTTAGTAGATTTAACAGTTCTAGTATGATTGTAGAATTGCAACTTTAGAAGACCAATTTGTTTCATCAACATATTTAATTGTTGAGAGAATGAGTGATTGATAGAATTGTTATGAAAAGATGTCTTATTCTGTTTATCTTTATGAGGGTTGACATAAGTTTTGGTGGACTGTCTTTTCATTTGTTTCATTTTGCACTCATACTTGTCATGTCCTTTCCTCCCACATGTATACCATGTAATTTCAGAATTGTCTTGACTACTAGAGGAAGCTTCTCCTTTCACAAACACAGTAGAAGCATTAGGATGAGATTTGTCCTCTTTGTTGAATCCTAGCCCAGTTTTGTCTCTATGATATTTACCCATTTTAAAAAGTCTTTCAAATTTTTCTTCTCCATGGGTAAACGAATATTCATACTTCTCTTTGAACCATTTCAGACGAGTGACTTCATCCCTTAATTGAGTGTTTAATTCTTTTAGAGTTTCAGCTTCTTTTTCATCTCTTTTGAATTTGATTAAATTTTCATTAGCAATTTGAAATTTAGAATTAACTTCTTTTAGTTCAGTTGCTAAGATATTCTTTTCATCAGTTAAGCTTTCAATTTTGTCTTTTAAGACTTTGTTCTTGGATTTTTGTTTGCTCATGGCATCAATCAATTTGCAGCTTTCCTCATAAAGTCTATCATATGTAACTTGAGGATCTTCTTTTTCATTCTCTGAGCTGTCATAATCAAACTCAGACTCAGACTCATTCCCAGATTACTCAATATCAGTTGTTCCAGAATTTTCTGATATCTCAAGTGATGGATCACACACTGTTCTGGGCATTATTATAGTGTAATTTTCTGTCTCATCTTTGTGTGATTCATCTGAGTCTGATTCAGCTTCTGAAGAGTCATCCCATGTTGCCACAAGAGTCTTTTTCTTATCTTTCCTTTCAATTGGACACTCAGTAGATATGTGGCCAAACTTTTGACAGTTATAACATTTTACTTTTCTGGATTGATACTTAGAGGAGGAGCTGGCTTTGTTTTTACTTTTATCAAATGGTTTCTCCTTTCTATTAAACTTTGAAGTCTTTTTCTTAAATTGCCTTAAGAATCTTTTAGTAAGTAGAGCAACATCTTCATCATCACTATCATTTTCATTTCCTGATTCTTCTTTAGATGGAGATGGTTGGGAGACCTTCAAAGTTATAGATTTCTTCTCTTTGGATTTATTAGAAGCATTGTTCATTTTCATCTCAAAGGTTCTAATGTTTCCCGACAGTTCCTCTACTTTCATAGTTTCAGGGTTATTGTACTCTTCTATAGAGGTCACTTTTGAGTGAAACCTTTCAGGTAAAGACCTAAGGATTTTGCTACAAACTTTGCCATCGGGAATTTGCTCACTGAGTGACCACATCTCATTAACGATTACCATAAGCTTTGTTCGAAAATCATCAAACATTTCATCTTCTCTCATTCTTAGAGATTCGAATTGGGAGGTTAGCATTTGGAGCTTGGCTCTTTTAACAATGGTGGTTCCTTCATAATTAGTTTCCAACAACTCCCAAGCTTGTTTAGATGTGGTACATGTCATAATCTTTTTGAATTGTTCAGCATTCATGGCACAGGTTATGGAATTCAAAGCCTTAGCATCATAGTCTCTCAATGTTTTTTTACTAGCTGACCATCTGGCCTTTGGAAGAGGCTTGTCAGTGCCATCTTCAGCTGTGAAGGTAGGAGGAGTCCATCCATCCTCCACAGCATCCCACACCTCACCACAAATGGATTTGAGAAACACGGTCATTCGGGCTTTCCAAAAGGCATAGTTAGTACCATCAAACAATGGAGGTCTGTTTACAGCACTACCTTCTGGATTAGACATTGGCACAACAGAAAAGGTGAAGAATCAACTCCGGGTTGTAAGACCCCAAGGGAGTAACCCGTTCTGATACCAAATGAAAGTGCACCTAAGGGCCAATGTATAAGTCCTAGAGGGGGGGGGGGGAGAATAGGACTACGAAATTTCATACCCACTTTTTTATTATTAAACAAGATGACAAAGAAACTAAGTGAAGAGAAGACAAGGTGTGTGTATAAAATAAAGCTCAAAACTATATCAAGACATTGAGGCAAGCCACAAGAGAAGATGCACACAAATTTATAGTGGTTCGGACCATATGTCCTACATCCACTCACAAGGGTCACACAGTCCCTTGGTTCCACTATGTTGAATCAAAACTACACAAGTAATGACATCAATCACATACACAGGGTAATTTTGGTAACGAGGTTCGATCACACAGATCTAATCCCCCACATACAATTTAGAGTGGATGAATCACACATATTCACTCCACTATCATAAAAGAGCACAAGTTGTAGATGTTGATGAGAAGTAGAACACTTGCCTTTGATGAAGACTGAAAGTGTTCAATGAAGCTCCACCTATAGTTGAAGCTTTAACCTCTTGAAGCAAGCTTGGTGTTGATGTAGATCCTCCATTGTGTTGCACAGCCAAGGTTTAAGAGGTATGGGTTCTAGGGTAAGATGAATCTAATCTATTTGAGAATCAACCTAGAATCCTTTCTTCCATGCACACTTATATTGAGGCTAAAGATAGCTCATACATATTCTAGATAAGGTTCAAGTGTGTTAGGAAGAGGGTTTAAGAGCTTGGAAATGATAGGAAGAAATAGGCCATGGAAGCTCTCAAAACTGTGTCACTCACAGTGCAAAACGATCTTTAGAAATATATAGAAAAGTTCCCAACGGCTAGTTATGGCGGTTAGCCTCTTGGAAGTTCGGCTAGCCTCATTTCAATTGCACTGAGGTAACGGCTAGATTTTCTAATTCGGTCAACTCGCGGTTAGCCGTCAAGGACCTTGGCGGCTAGCCGTTAGGTGACCGCTGAGTGACCGAATTCATAGCCCAGAAATATGATGTATACTGGAAAAGAAACTGTGACATTCAGTTGCCTGACGGTTAGCCGCCAGCCCATAAGGCGGTTAGCCGCAAGGTGACCGTAGGGAGGCCGAACTCCCTTAACAGCAGATGGTATGCATTCTGGAAATGTAACCGTGGGATTTTCGATTACCTGGCGGTTAACCGCCAGACCATTCTGCGGTTAACCGAAAGGTAACCGCTGGGTGACCGGTCAAATTTTCCCTAAAAGTTGCTTACTGGAAATGTAACCGTGGAATTTCGGTTACCTGGCGGTTAGCCGCTTTTTGCAGAGAGGCTAGCCGCCAGGTGACCAAAAGGTCACCGAACCTCCTTTATCTGGACAAAACAGAATGTGAAGAAGAGATTTTGAAAACCAGATTTAAACCAAGGCTCCCAGGGGTCCTAGGGTCCAAAAAGGAAAAGGTTCTGGGTCCGAATTACCTGAGATGGTTGGCACACACAATGAGGCAATCTTGACAAATCCGGAGCCATCCACAAGCTAGAAAAAACCCTTGAAATAGAACTTCCTTAACACACTTCGAGAGAAAGGTCCTCCGGATCACATTGGCACGGAATTGACAATACAAAAATAGTGATCACACAACTGTGACACTTACAGTGCGCCCAAGTTCTCCGTCAGTCCTATTTCACCGATTCTGACATCTTTCCATCATTTGGGACAAAACCTGAAACTCCATAACCTTCAACAACTAAAACAGAACCTCAACATATTTAAAAACACATTAATCATAACCTTAAAGCATCCCTAAATCACTCTTAATCAACTTTTAATTCATAACAAACTGAATTAATTAAGATCATAACCAAATTCCTTAGGCAGAATATCAAACTTAGGCTATTTGCACCCTAGGATTATATCAGATTCCTCATTAGATAGATTAGAGCATTAAGCTTCGTCCCATCACTTTTCTTGTTCCGTTAGGGGACCGGGAAAGCCGATGTGGGCGGTCTAGGACCTTAGGTTAGGGTTAATCCGATGATCAGTAAAAAAAAACACTAATTACGTAAATCAAAGTAAAATCCCCTAGTTAGGCCCTTCTAGCCCAATATAAAAAAATCCATAAAAACTATAAAACCAACAAAATAAACCCAAAAAGATTTTTTCCTTTATTTCTTCCTCCACCTCAGGTGTCAGATATTAAATCGAACTTAATGATAAAAGGGAATAAAGAACTGACTTCTAAAATTGAATAAATGAGAATAATTAGATGAGATGAGTGATTTCACACACTTTGCATATTTTTATCACGGCCCATCGGCCCTCTAAAACAAACACCGGCCCATCGGCCACCTTCTATCAATTATAGCCCATCGGCTTTTTACTTTATCACTCGTGTATCGCACACGAAAAACACAGAAATCACAAGTCAAAGTCTCATTTGCATCATCATCTTGATTTGAAAAGTCAGCCTTTAAACCCTACTTTGCCAAGGGATTAGAATGGGGTACCCGGGAACGAGGCCGATCCTCTTCTTAAATATTTGGCACCTCCCCCCTTTTATTTTCTTTATTTTAATTATTTTATTATACTTGGATACACCATGATTTTGCTGTGTGAGGATTAACCTTATTTGGATTATGACTCATGACCCTGAATTGACCCAATATTAAAGAGACCCAAAGAGACCCAAATTAATGTGACAGGAAAACCGTCGTGTGTTACCGGCAGCACATTAGACGAGAGAAGAACCCACCCATTTATTTTCTCCCATTTTTCTTCGGCTTTTGTCGAAGAACGGTGTTACGGCCGTTACCGTAGCTGGCGATCGTGATCCGTCGATTTTGAGGGTAGTCGGAATCCTCATTTCGATGTAAAATTTAAACAGCACATATAGATGAATGGCGATTTCCCTCCCCTGGGGGATCAAAATTCACATCCGACAATGATCTGACATCTCGTACGGTCTTGGGCGTGGGCAAGTCGGTGATCAAATCTATTTTGGACTTGTCAACTCCCAATCCTCTTTCCGACACAATGTGACCAGGGACAATCCCATGGTGTACCATGAAATGGCACTTTTCCCAATTTAGCACAAGGTTCTTTTCTCCGCATCTAGTGTGGACCTTTTCTAGGTTGCCCAAATAGTCCTCAAATGAATCACCAAACACAGAGAAATTGTCCATGAAGACCTCCATAATCCGCTCCACCATATTGCTGAAAATACTCAGCATACATCTATGAAATGTTGCAGGAGCATTACATAACCCGAAAGGCATTCGCCGGTAATCGAAAGTACCAAAAAGACATGTAAATGTGGTCTTCTCATGGTCTTTCAGGCGATTTCGATCTGGTTATACCCGGAATACCTGTCTAGAAAACAATAATAATGATGGCCTACCCTTTCCAAAATCTGATCCATGAAGGGTAGAGGGAAGTGATCATTACGTGTGACTGCATTTAATTTTCTATAGTCTATGCAAACCCTCCACCCTATGGGTACTCAGGTTGGGACAAGTTCATTTTGAGCGTTCTTGACTACAATAACGCCGGCTTTTTCCGGGACGACTTGGGTAGAGCTGACCCATTGACTATCCGAGATTGGATAGATGATAACCACGTCCAGGAGTTTAAGCACCTCAGCCCTTACCACTTCCTGCATGGTAGGATTGAGCAAGCATTGCTTTTGTCTACATGGTTTAGCATCTTCTTAAAGGTAAATACAATGCGTACACACTAAAGGGTCAATTCCCTTAATATCTGCCACATTCCAGGCAATTGCACTTTTATGCTGTTTGAGTATTTCAACAATTGGACCTCTTGGTCCTCAGTAAGAAGTGAAGAAATAACTATAGGATATGTTTCTTAATCCCGAAGGTAAGCATATTGCAGATCCAATGGGAGGGGCTTCAACTCAGGCTTGGTTAGATTCACTTGGGATGGAAGAGTTGGCTTACGAGATGGTACAAGCTCCTCAAAATGGGGTTTCCATACTGCATGGGCATCCTCAACTGTGTCATCTTGAAAGTCCTCAAGATAGCCCATGTCCTCTCTAGTCAAAAGTAGTGCAACATGGGAGTTAATGCACTCCTCAAGATCATCCTCAACCAATGTATGAATAAAATCCACATCATGGTAATCAGTTTCGCAATCCCTTAGCTGTTTGCACATTTGAAAGATATTAAGTGATGAGTCCTTAAAAGCGCACATTTTCATACACATTTTGGACCATTTGAAGGGCTTATTGATATTAAAGAGCTTTATTTAGTGTCAAATCATGTTTTTATGCATTTAGGGTCCATTGTAGTGCTTTCATGCATAATTTGCTCAAAAATCACACTTTTTGCATAAATTCATGAAACCTGCCATTTTTGGAAATTTATTTTTGGAAAGTCGATTATTTTGGGTGCATCAAGTAGGGTCCCATGCATCGTCCATTTAAGTTCCTTATTTAGAATTATTTTTGAATCAATTTATTTTAATTTGTGTAGGAGAAATCAAGAATGGGACCCACATTGGTGAAATTTGAGAGAGATCAAGGGTATGACATCTTTCATGGTGGACCCACATATTTTGGTATTTTTGGAGAGTTTGAAAAGTCAACAATGGAAAGCTAGATTTCTAATTTCAAGATCAAGAAAGGAAACTTCAAATTTGGTAAAATCTAATTCTTACTAAGTTTGAAAACTCAAAAATCAAGAAAGAAATTCAAGAAAGGAAAATGTGCTAAAAGAGTTGACTAGTCAATCGAAGAAGCTTGGAAGCAAACCAAAGATGGAAGAGGAGTAAAAAAACAAGGAGAGAAATATCCCAAGATCCCTTTGAACGTCCACATGGGTCCCACACACTCCATTGCACAACTATCATTCTATATATGCACAATTATTTTCTAATTTTTCAGATGCAGTAATATTAAATTGGCCATAACTCTTAATCCAGTGGTCGGATTGGTGCAATCCATATACTGTTGGAAAGCTCTTTTCGAGTAGATATCTTTAGAACTCAAGATTGTATCAATCGGAGCTAAAATGAGGAAGATATGGCCTCTGGAAGTTGGTGTTATAATTTCTACTCGGAATTGTAATTTTTGCACATGGAAAGCACCAAAATCTCTCACTGACCTTGCTATTTCTTTGTAGAATTGTTCGCCAAGGAATGGACTTTCCATATAAAGAAGATTGCATGCTACAAACTTGGAGCAAAGAAGGAAAGAAAGAGAACAAAAATATATAAATTGAAGGAACCTAGACATTGCACAGTCACATGTGTGTGTTTGCAAAAAAATCGCAGCCTTTGAAAAAACAGTAGTACGAAAGCCGTCATTATTGCCTTAAGAGGAAGACTGTTTTTCTTTACTAAGATTAGGCAGCCCAAAATTTAAAATAAAATTTAAAAAAATTCATGAAAATTATTGGTGGATCATTTGATGCTTATTAAGGATACATCTTTTCACCGTGCACGATCAATAAGCATGATTTCGAGAATTTCTAATCAAAAGATAGGATTGGTGAACCAAATTTACGATTTGTCTTTGAAAATTTCGAGAATCGAGAATAGTCAGTATCTATAGATTTTCTCATGGAAGAAGTTTCCCTGGATTTTGATAGGTTTCAAACATCTTTTGCAAAAAATAAAAAAATAAAAAAATTTGTAGGTATATTCACTGCAAACCCTCACGAGGCACAACTCGTCCACTAGGGGGAACCTAGGGGTTTAAGGGCTTGTTGTATACGCTAAATGCAACCGAGAACACCAGCGAAAGTGGTTTTGTTTTCATATTTACTTTCTTAAATTAGGTCAAAGAACTTCAAACCTTTTGCTCGCAACTTTTGCTAATGGACTATCAAAATGCTAGTTGGGGGGGTGTGTTGAGTTCATGAATTTGCACATTTACGCATCATTTTAGGATGAATTAGGGATTTAATTGGGTGAATTGCATCATTATTCCTCTAATTTCGTCATTTCATCCATTTTCACCTAGGAACCTGAATTTTCATGCTTTTCATATATTTTCTACATTAACTTAGAATGTTTTGCAAATTTTCTCTGAAGAGTCCCAGTTGGAGTAGAACTCTGTCACGGAGCCCATTTTCAAGCACACATAGTCATCCTAGGCCCTGTATTGTTGAATTGAAGCTTGAAAAAAAGTAAATTGAAGAATTAACCACGTGGACCCCATACACAAGCCATATTGAAATCAATCAAAGGAGAGGTCCACTCATCATGTCAGTTGAAGAATCCTAACTACAATAGAAGACTTCTCATTGGGCCTACTGTTCAAACAGATGAAATGTCCCACATGGCAGGGTCCACAGTGGTTACAAATTTGAAATTATCAATGGATAATTCAAAGAATACAATTTTGATTGGAACAAAAGTAGAAGAGTTTGAATCATCCACATCTGATGTCCTTTTGAAAATGAAAGTTGTGCATAGATAGAATCCATTACAAATCAAATTTTAAAAGTTAATCCCGTTTTTCTCAGGACAACTCATATTCGAATGGCAATAACTTTCAATCCGACCGTTGGATCGATGAGATTTACCTACTGTTGGAAAACTTATTCAGAGTAGATACTCGTAGAGCCCAAGAATGTGCAAATTAGAGCTATATTGACAAAGTTATGGGTCCAGAGATTTTCATGTTCATTTTTATACGGGATTGCAAATTAAATCTACACCGTTGATAATCAATTGCTACACATCCCTTGTGGGACCCTATTTGAAGATTAGCCAAGCCACCCATAGGTTTCTAGAAGCTTCCACCTCATTCAAATTCAAAAAGGATAAGAGATATATCTTATCAATGAAGATAAATCAAATCTGCAAAGAAGGTGTCCAGATTCAATATATCTGTAAGATAACTAGGGATATAAAAGGAACCAAAAGGTAGCATACAAGAGACACATTCCTCCCTTGGACGTCCCTAATTATTTTTTCTTCTTTTTCTCTTCTTTCCCTAATTAATAGAATTTAAGAGTTATTTTTTGGTATTCTGGGGCCCTATTCTATAACTAGGTTAGAAGAGTGTGAGAGAAAATTGTAATTGCCATGAAGTTCTTAATGAAAATCACATCTTTTGCAATGGAGGAGTAGATTCTTTAGATCATAGCACAAAGTGAAGTTAAGCGATTTTATTTTTGTTCTATGTCTTTAATTTAATTTTTATGTCCCTTTGATGCATGTTTAGTAGAATAATAGATCTGCCTTCGTGCCGCAGGCAAACTTTGCTTTTATATTTTAAATAAATTTCTTTTTAATTAGTTAATCTTCTTTTAATAGGATATACTTATGTTTTTATACCTTTGATATTTTATGCTTAATCTGTTAGCTGATGCTCAAAGTGATTTTTATGAGGTGTTGGAGATCTTAGGTTCTTCTGTTTAAGAATTGGATTTTAAAAGAAAAATATCTTCCGGATCAAAAACATTGAGTTGTTTCTAATCTGAGTTATTTGCAAGACAAAAGACTAAATTAAAGTATGTGGATTGAGAATTGAAATTAATTAATGAACTCTTTGTTGCTCTGATCTACCTTTATCATCATTGTTATCCGTTCATCTTGCATGGTAGCTTTATCTCTCATTCAAATCTTGATTCATTTTTATTTTCATTATAAAAAAATTCAGATTTAATAAAAATATATATATTTCAGTAGTGCTCCTTGTGGAATTCGACCTGTACTTGTCACTGTCTCAAAAGGACAGTTGTACACTTGCAGTATTAAAAGATTGAATTTAAATTCACATCACTCATTGTTCTGAAAAATGTACATTTATTGCAGACATCTACGTCACGGCCAGAATCCTGGACGTGACACCTTTCTTCTTTATTCATACCTCAAAATTTATGTTGCAAACTGTATCTCCTTTCAAAACCTCTAACAAGAAGATGTATTTTCTCCTTTTTCTTCTCTTGGATCATTTTGGGGCAAGTGTAGATATGTTAGTATGAAAAATGAAATTTTTTTTCTACAATCTCCATCAAGCCATCCTTATTTGTTCTCATTTCCTTTCTTTTACTTTCATTTTTTCTTTTTGAGTTATCCCCAAAATCAACACTATTTTTATTTCCGTTTTTGTAAAATTTTTAAAAAAATCAATAAACTATGGAGCGACCCCACCCCAATCTTGTGGGAATATGGGAACCGACAAGATGCCAAATGCAAAATGCACCCTATTTGTCCTAGGAGAATTCTTACGATGTTGCAAGGGACAAACTGTATATTGATCCTCAACTGATACAATACAATGCCTAAGCCACATTTATGGCTAGGTTAACACGGCGTTTCCCACACAACCAAATGAATGCTTCTAGTATTTCCCCAAGAATTCCATACGTTTTTCTTATGTAAACTATGAATATCCTCAATGCAATCCTTTGGCAGAAAATAGCAATTACACTAGTAAATATGAAGAAAGTGAAGAACTGAATTGATCAACTGAATTTTGGCTGGAAAGCTACGAACCCTGGCACTCAAACCTGCAAGCGTGAGATTAGTTGTCAATAACTACAGTCTGCCAAGGAAATCTTTTTGGAATGCAAGGGAAGCCCCAAATATTAAATGGGACGAGTGCCAATAGGTATTCCAATGGTATCTGAAATAATTTTCTGAAGGTCATTTTCGCAATTTGCATGGAAGTAAACACTTTTGAGGAGGTTGAGGTGCCCCGCATAAATGGGGGGTAGCCTCACAGAAAAACATAACATAATCTGCAAAATAGAGAAGATTAGAGATGGCAATGTGCTGTTCTTGAAAGCGGAAGCAATGGTTCCCATTTTGTTCCATGTCACCAAGAGCTCTAGTTAAGAATTTCAATTTCCATGACAATATTAAAGATCAAAGAAGAAAGGGGAACCCTTGTTTGAGAAATCATTTAGATACACCATTAACAGGAACATAAAGATTAGTGATGCAGGGCCATAATGGTAACATAATTGGAAATACTCCTCTGAACCTATTTTACCTTGAATCTCTACGAATTCAATTCCATGCTAACAATCAATTATGAATTTTCTCATGTGTAAGAAAACAAAAGGTAACATCACTACCCTTACATTTATAGGTAAGTTTACAAAAAAAATTAACAGATAGCCAACAAATAAGACTAATAATTGAGCAGAAAATGGCGGAGAAAAAACAAAGGAAAATTTTCAAAATAGCAAAAAACTTTTAGCTTATTTTAAAAAAATTACTTGAAGATGTAAATATTTCAAAAGAGTATAATAGTTTTCTCTATGTCTTTCAATCAAGTCCATAATAGTTTTCTATATTTCTTTCAATCAAGTCCACCCCATAAATCTTTCTTGAAAATGGATAAAAACACCTCTATGCCATTTTTCAAAGTGTTTTTTTATTAAATCATTTAAGAGAATCGATCAAGTCCAACCTAAATGAACTAATGGGGCCCATTGCAACTACAATTTGCATAGATGGCTAAAAAAGAAAGATTTACTTGGATTCCAAATGATTGAAAAACTGGCTTCATTAAATGATTATGATAATAAAAATCAAGTTAATACTTGGGCAATATGAGAATCCAGAGAAAGGAACCCTAAGATAGGGGCAACAAAACTTGACTAACCTGCTTCCTGACTCTAACTTGGCTTGCATTTGATTCACCTAACCTGACCCGCATGAAATATGGGTCAGTCATGGGTTAGGTTTTCCTGACCCACACAAAAACAGGTCGGGTTAGGGTTAACACACATGACCCTCATATTCTTCCTTAAGATTTATATTTATTTTCAAAACATATATACTAGTGACAATTCCATATATGAGTTTTTCAAAATCTTCAATTCCATGATTTGAACCATGAAATGTGACTCAAGTGTGAAAGGAATCTGCACACGTGAGAAGAAAGCCCACACAAGTGGGAAGGAGAGACCGCACATGTGGGAAGAGGTTGCAAACCCAGGGTTCAAACCGTGGGTAGCCAGGTGAGATAAAAACTTGTCATAAGAGTATTTTTGTCATTTCTCAAAATCTTTTTATGAAGAGGACTTAATTGAAAGAAATACAAAATTATCTGTTTTTTTGTAATATTTAAATCTGAATGTATTTATTTTTTAAAAATAAAAAGGGAGCTAAAAGTCTTATACTTTTTTAAATTTTCCCAAAAAGAAACAACAATTCCTTTAAAATGAAACTTATTGAAAAGGTATATGCTGAAGGAATATCTTGATATTTGTATAAGTTTTGACTAGTGTTTGATAAATTTGTCATCCTTTTTAGCGTTTTTCTTCTTTGGCATCTTACTAAGAAAGGGCCATCTACAGAAGAACGGACAAGTATGATATTTGATTTTTAAGCTAAGAGTTGCCCATAGCCCAAGTGGATGTCTGCGTCTTGGACGCTTTTCAAAAGAATATCTCTAAAGAATTATCCCACCACAGAAGACAAAAATGGAAGAATCCATAACTAGAAGCAGGCCAACGAACTGGAAACATTTTGTGATCCGACAAAGAACTTGAAATGATTACGAGGTGATAATATAATCTCTCCCATCAGTCATCACATTATCTTTCATCTTTCATTTCTATCCCATAATATATATCCCATAATATAAAAGCAGCAGTTTGGTCGACTCCATACCCCATTACACGTGCCAAATGGAGATCATTATGCAGGCAGCAAATGGTGATCCTTATCCCCTTTCCCATTTCTTCTCTTCCATCTCTACCCATGATAAAAAAGAACGGCAATTTTCCCTCCTGCTTCCTCCTACTTCCTCCTACCTGCTTGATCCCCTGCTTCCACTTCCAGAACATAGTCTCTTGATGTTTCCCTCTCTTTGATCGATTCCCTCCCGCACCCCACCAAGACGGCCAAGCCAACCCCCACGCTCTCTGCCCTCCACCGCCCAGGAGGACCCAATCACCTCTCCCTCTTTCTCAATTTCCATCTTTCACTCATTTGCCCTCACTTTAGCACCGGCTTAAATCGCAGCTGAAAACAGACGCTCCTAGAAGCACCGGAATTTTTCAGAGCTCTCTCGCAATGTTCTACTGTAAGCCGAGCCGTATCGCCGAGGAGATCCAAGGCCTGGTGTGCCTCTCTCATCTCGTTCTCCTTTTTTTTTTTCCCTTTCTTAGCCATTTGATTGTGAAGAACTACTTGTGTTTGAAATTTGAATGATTTTGTGTCCATTATTGGCATTTAGATGGAGTTACAGATTCAAGTAAATCAATTTAGGTGGTGATAAAAAGATTCTTTTTTTCTTATTTTCCTGATGTCCTATCCTCACCTGCTCTACTACTGCATTCAACTTATTTGAATGAATGCCCCAAAGAACTGTCCAAAACTCATTATCAATAATTTTAAACAATCTCTAGCTGAACAAACCATGAGAAAGCATCGAACAATATATATATATATATATATATATATATATATTTAGAAAGGATAAATTTCATTAAAACCAGATCAAATAGTTCAAACAAAAAAAGCTTACATTTGCTTGGACAGTTTCACCAACCAGTCCGGGAAGACCCAAGAGAGAACATCAAAATATATATTCTCATGTTATATGTCTATATCTTCTCCTAAATTTTCAAATTATCAACCTTTGACATTAACTTGAGGATACACACCAAACCTTATCTTTGATTTTATCATCAACTGAATTAGGGTGACAAGGACAATCATGTCCACCTACACGGTAGCATTCTTCTAGGAAAGAGAATGAAAGATTTCATTTGCTGTAGGTTGGGGTTTTATAGCATGAGCATCATTCATATATTGTAAATAGTCAAGCACTCATTGAACATGCTATTGACCACACAATATCCAATAAATTCTTGGGGTATGCACGGTTCTCATTCATGTCATATAAAACCCAAGTGATGAGTTACAAAATCATTGTGGCATGTTTTATAATTTCAAGTAATTTTTGTAATCCGTTGCTAAGAAAGGGTATATTATAGGAAGTGAACCCTCCTCCAAAGATTCGTCAAAAAAATATGATGGTATAGAATGCCTTTTTATTTTTTAAGGAATTTCGGGTTTTTCATTGTTTCATGCTAAGAAAGGGTATATTGCAGGAAGGGGATCCTGCTACAAATATTACTCAAAATATGATGGTATAGAAAGCATTTTTATAAGGAATTTCAGGTTTTCATCATACAAATACAAATATATATATATATATATATTCTATTCTAAAATTTACATCAATTATCTCAAAGTCTGTTTATCCTGTCTCGCCATAAAAAAAAACCCAAATCAGTCCATTGAACGGCAGAGTGACATGGTGTAAGCCTTGTTTTATCCTGCTAGAAACTATTGCAAAGACTCATTAGTTTGTTTAACATTTTAGAAGAATGTTTTCTAATCCTTTTTTGCTCTATAGTGTGGTGGTGTTCTTGCTCAACTTCTCTATGTATTAGTTTTCTTTACATTTGGTATTGTAATTTATTTTCAGTGGCTAGGATTAGGAGATTATAGCACATCCATACTACAAAGAAAAGCACTCAAGTTTGTCAAACCATTGATAGCTAAGCAGCAATGCACCTCAGTTTCACCAATATTGATTAGAGACCAATCCTTGGTCTTCATCTAGGTAATACCACTCCTTAACCAGTGATCCAGTCTAGCAAAAAAAAAAAAAACAAACAAACAAACAAACACTTGTGTTTTGCTACAGCAGCAATAAGAGGTTGGGTGAGGAAAGATGCAATAAAGAATATAGGCTTGTTTGCACAAAGGCTTCCCAATGTCGCTAATACTTGCTTGGAAGGGCTTCTTGCTTTGACCATAAAAGGTGTGTGCTTGATCTCCTTGTTCAAACAAATTCTAAATTAGTTTTGGAACTTTTGCTATTGAATTAACATCTCAAATGGAAAAATCTTCTATAGGTAGTTTGCGCTCTACCATTCGGGAAGAAGGTGTTTTGACGCAAGTAGTCATGTCCATCAAAGCAATTATAAAGCAAAACACAGCGAGTCATGAAAAGGTGATAACCACTTTGCTCTAGAATCTATCTTTTTTAGGTTCTTTTTCTTTATATCACTTTCATTTTCTAACATTCATGAGTTCCAGATCTTTAGTCTCCACTTTCTAGACATGCATCTAAAAGTTGATTGAAACCTGTTTCATTAGTTCAACAGTGAGCAGTGTCGATTAATTTATGTCAACTCCTTTTTTTTTTCTTTTCTTACTTTAAGAACAGAAACATGTTATGTTATATAAAAAAAATGAACAGACTCATGTTATGCTATGGCTGTTGTTTCACTATTGGATACAATCATGATGCCTGCAGCTTATGCTGCCTCGATTTAATTTAAGTCAACTCCTTGTTTTTTTTTTTTTTTTCTTTTCTTACTTTAAAAACAGAAACATGTTACGCCGTGGTTGTTGTTTCACCAATACTTCAATGGAAACTGTTTTATTTTTTTGTTGTAGTAGTAAGTTTAAATTTTATTAACTGATTTTCTATTCTTTTTTTTTTTTTTTTTTTCGAAATGGTTGTTCAACTAACTCGTACATTGGATACAAGCATGGTGCCTGCAGCTCGTGCAGCAATTATTTGAATACGAGGAGAGTATAGTTCCTTGGGGTAGACTATTCCCAGGATGGTACCCATGGCACTTCAGTTCCTTGCTAGGTGCTTTATTTCTGAAGAGCTGGATACGAAGCATTAGATTCTTAATTCTACTACTAAGGTATTTTCTTGGTTGATGAGTGATAATTATAAACATTACTTTTCTTGTTTAGGAAGCAAATTCTGTTGTTCTCTACCATTAAAAAAAAATTCTGTTGTGCTTCGGTATCATGTATTTTTAAATCACTTCTGTTCTAATGGTATTAGGTTGGGTCAATCATAGTCAAAACATTCTAAAAACTGGATTTCTATTATTCTGTTGGATATAAGTGATATAACTATGCATTTTTAGTTTTTCACTATTTTTTCAATTTTAACCTTTCTTTTATATATATATTTTTATTTTTAAATCGTGTCTTTTCTACAACGGAACACCGAAATTGAGTGGAATCCAGAAATGTTTCACAATTGGGTCAAAACGAAATGGGATAAACAACTATGGGTAAGACACTATGAAACCCCTAAGCTCTAAAATCATATCAAATTGAGAAAATCTGCAATTCCCAGAAAATTCAAATCATGACCATGGTGATCAACCCTCCTCTTTTATCCTCTGTTCTTTCTCATTATAGACTTACAGGTGTATAACCTGTTGATTTAAGGGATTATCTTTAAGAATAAGTTAATACCGGATTACAATGGATATACTTGCGTGGTATCTATTATTTTGTGAGTCCCATATTACAAATGTTTGATAGGACTGTAGGTTTTGTTGACATGTAATTCTTTACAGTGCCATGGATAACAAAAACTATCAGGGTTCAAAGTTACCACTCGTGTAAGAGAACTATAATAAACAGACTGTTTTTCCTTCTTTGTAAGGGTTTTTTGTCATTTCCTACAGTTTACATAGGAATTGGAATTTACCTAAGGGGATAAGAGTGAAGGGTAGTACTGGTGAAAAAATGAGAGTGAAGGATAGAAAAATATTTGTAACAATTTTTCCATCTTTGATGGTACATAGTTTCTTTTCCTCTCCATTCTGAATATAATTTCCATATATCTGAGAAAATTGATGGTTTCACTTTGCCTGTACTCCTCTGTCCATTTTCTTTTACTTTTCACCCCTTTCCAACCTCTTCATTTCCCTATGTAAATGATATGAAACTGTCAACTGTCCCCTTAAGACCTCAAATTTCTTTTGATTGGTGCTCTTTTATCATATCGATGATTATCCATTGAAAATTTTTCTCACACACACACACACACAGAGTTACACCTGCTCATTGTTTTAATCCGTGTTAATTTTCAATTCATTACATTTTTTTTTTCATAATCTTCCACAATTCTCTATCTGGTTTCATTGCAAGACCTCACAAACTGCCCATTTCAAGTGGTTGATGAGATAAATCAAAGTAGATTGCCATAAGACTACTAATTGAAAGCATGTTATTTTGAATTGCATGTTGACACTTGGTATGGGGAAGTTTCTGATCAACCTTTCTAAATCAGGAATGAACCCTATAAATGAAACAAAGATATTCCAACAACTTGTCAGAGCAGCCAGCCAACCTAACATACCACAGTAAGAGGATCTCTTTTTTGAAAGGTTACTGTAAGAGGAAACTCATATTGGATTCATGGACTGCTTGCGTGACCTTACTGAGTTTGCCAGCCACTTGATTGACATTAGTTTGACTCCAATTGGCGAGTTCCACTGATTGATTGGCTGAGTAAACACCATTTTTCTTGTTGGAGAAGATAAAACTTATAGTGGCTTATTGGGTCGATCAAGCCTGCCTTTCATGGAATTTCGATGGACCAAATTATGTTGAGTTGGATGGAGGTTGCCTACTCATGAATCATGATGGATTTGTGGTTTTCTTCTGTTCTTGGGTGGCTTGTTGGCTTTCTTACTCTTTGGTGTTTGAGGCTTTCTTTGCTCTGTTCAACACCATTTTTCTCACTTTCTTGTTGGTTTTCTTGTAATAATTTAATTTTAAGTTACAGTCGTATGGAAGTTGACAACAGATATATCTAATAGTTGACAATAGATATATATCTAATGCTACACAGGTGTTTCCTGCTAACGCCAAAGCTGTTGCCTGATTTGGAATATAGCAACGCCTGTAGCATACTGAACATTATGAGTGGGCCGTGGATTGAGAAACCCGCCAAAGGTACCAACTTCCTTATTCTTTTTGCAGCTGTTTATGTCCTTTTGTGTGTGGAATGGTTTTCTACCCCAGTTTATTGTGATATTATTTTGAATTAGATCTTAAAAATGTAAGTGTATTTGGGTAAGAGAATGATGAGACAAGCTGTGGTGTGCAGTTTACATATTTGGACAGTAAATGTAGTGAGAAAAAAAGTTATGTTGCAAAGAATAGTGTTAAATTTACTGGCATCATTTTTTCGGAAATTCAGAACTGCACTCATAATAGAGAATAATTACATTATGAAGGTAGGATATCTGTTGATGACGATGAGTTTGTTATAGATTGGGATTAGGAGTTTGCGTTAGATTAGAATTATATTAGATTAGATTTACGATGTGATTAAGATTAAATTAGAGTTAGAATGTGATTAGGTTATCTTCATTATACTCTTTATATGAAGCAATTAGATTAGATTTATGATGTGATTAAGATTTACTCTATGGACCCCTTTCTTGGCTAATGAGTCTGCTAATTAATTAGCCAACTTGGTAACATATTAGAAAGTGACTTGTATGTTAACATTTTGTGGCAATGCCTTGTTATGGAAGGGAGTAAAACTAATGATTGAATGTATCTACAAGGAGCTACCAAACACATCGTCAACAACCCATCACCCAGCGGATTAAATCTCACATATTCATTGTCCTATCTACATCATGATGTTAGACACGTAACTTTTCTCCTATTTCAAAAGCATTTCATAAAACCCAATTTATTATGAGTTCTTAGGAATTCAATTACCAAGAAGGCGCATGGGTCAAATATGGAAGAATATTATCATGGAATGACTTTGTTTCCCAATAAAAATAAAACCATCCACATCTATACAAAATGGTTGTTCTGTCAAATATAAGATGGCTCAGGCCCACTTGGGCCCAATATGGTGGCATCCAATCTCGGTGGATTTGGTCAAATATTTGCACAGTTTTCTTCCTTCCTTAATGTGATTGTAATTAGATTGATACTCTTTCTTTAATTAGATTGTAATTAGATTCGCTGATTTGTAGAGCTGATTTGTAGCCTACTAATTTGTAGCCTGTGATGAGGCATATGTATTCTATATAATGGGAGAGAATCTCCAATGAATGATACACAATTATAACTCAAAATCTCTTCTACATGCTACGTTTGTTATGGTATCAGAGCTAGAATTTGCAATCTTCCAAGTGATCTGAGAGGAATCAACCTCTCCCGGAGTAAAGAACAGATCTAGGATCTGTTTCAGACATCTCAGAGTCTTTTCATCCACTGCTGATCATAGCCGTTCAACAGTGGCCCACTTGTGATTATCCAAACACAACTGGAAACTTCAACAGTATTGGTCGCCCATTGCAGGAGGGAATTTTGGTGATTTTTTCACAATTTTTTGCCAATCAGAGGTAGGCCATTTGCTCAATTTCGTGATTTTCCCATCTCTGGCAGTAGTTTTCATCTCCACCGTCCAAAAGTTTGGATCCTTGGAATCTGCACACCAGATTTCATCTCAAGGAAGACAATTAAGTCTGGCAATCAGACCTTGCACCTGATCTGCATTCCAATCTCTCTGTGGGCCCCACGTGCTCATCTAGACACAATCCTGAAGGTCGTCTGGGTTGTTTTTGTCTCTGTGAACATCTGATTCATATCAGATTGCTACTGCTGCTTCTCTACAATACTGCTGCTGGTGGTGATTTATTCTACTGCTCTTGGGAGACACAATCTTGTGTTTCAGACACACACAGATCAAGGATCTGTAATCTTGGCATCATCCAGATCAGGGATCTGAGGTTATTGGAAACAGAAAGTTGTCTGTCACGATATGATCAACAGTGGCCCACCTGCGATCATCATGACATCTTCAAGAAATACTACAGCCATGGTCGACCATCTCTGCTGATATTTTTGGTGATTTTTTCACCATTTTTTCGGGATCAGAGGTAGGCTTTTGGACCCCACTTGTGATTTTCCATCTTTATCATATCATTTTAATCACAGCCGTACAAAATCTTGGATTGTGGATGGATTTTAGTAAAACTTGTATTGCTGGAAACACATTTTGATACTGCTTGCATCTAGTTGATCTGATTCTCCATTTGATCAAATCGTGGGCCCCACGCCAAGAATCTTCAGTCAATTTTAGGGTCGCCTGAACCATTTTTTTGTGCTTTTTTGCTGTCTGCTGTTGTGCACTGTTGGATTAACCTCTTATTGTCTACTTCTCTTTATTTGGCTCTCAAATGGAGAAGTCTGAGGTTAAATTGATTCAATTTAATGGTAAAAACTACCCAGCATGGGCTTTTCAATTTCAATTATATCTTGAGGCCAAGGAATTATGGGGATTTGTTTCTGGTGCTGATCCAAAGCCTACAGAGGATGATAAAAAGATTTCTACTTGGAATACAAAGGATGCAAAAATAAAAACATGGATTCTTGGGGCTGTGGAACCTCATCTGATTCTGAACCTCAAACCCTATACGACCTCCAAGGAGATGTGGGGTTACTTGCAGACAGTTTATCATCAAGACAATTCTGCACGTCAATTTCAACTTGAATGTGAAATTGCAGAATACAGTCAAGGCACCTTGTCCATTCAGGACTACTATTCTGGTTTCCGCAATTTGTGGAGTGAATATGATGGGATTAAATATGCATCTATTCCGAACAATGTTCTTAAAACTATTCAAGACCTTCAAGCCTCAAGTCACAGGGACCAGTTTTTGATGAAATTGCGTCCTGAATATGAGACTGTTACATCGTCTCTGCTGAGTCGGAGTCCATTACCATCTTTGGATGTTTGTTTGAATGAGCTCCTACGAGAAGAACAACGTCTTCGCACAAAAGCCCATCTGGAACAACAACACACTGCAACTTATCCTGTTGCATACTCTGCCAAAGGGAACACTCAGTCTCTTCCTGTCTCTCAGTCTTCTACGACTCCTCAGATTCGGGATATGAGTAAAGTCCAATGCTACTCTTGCAAAAGATATGGCCACCTTGCGACCCAATGCAACCAAAAATTCTGTAATTACTGCAAGAAGAAGGGACACATCATTAGTGAATGTCGCCGCCGTCCACAGAATCGGACTCCAAATGCCTATGCTGCCACGACAGCCTATTCTCCTGCTGATGCTGCGTCCACATCTGTGCCTTCACAACCTGGTTCTTCTTCCCCTGCTCTCACTCCCGAATTGGTTCAACAAATGATTGTCAATGCTTTTTCTGCACTTGGCATCACAGGTAAATCTAAAACCCCTTCTTCCATTTGGTATCTTGATTCCGGAGCATCAAATCACCTGACTCACTCCAGTGCACAACTCTCTAGCTTGACAAAATATACTGGTAATGCTCATGTTCAAACAGCCGATGGCGGACATCTTCCTATCACTGCCATTGGAAATATTTCCAGTATCTTGCCCTTAAAGAATGTTTATCACTGTCCCAATTTAATTTCAAACCTTCTATCCGTTGGACAACTTGTTGAAAACAACTATAATGTTTCCTTTTCTTCCTCTGGTTGTGTTGTGCAGGACCAGATGTCAGGGAGGGAGATCGCGAGGGGGCCTAAAAATGGACGCTTATTTTCTCTTGATCTATCTACTCCGATTGGGAATAATTCAGCAAATGGTTTTTGTTTTTCAGCTCAAAATAATTGTCAATTATGGCATAGTAGGCTTGGACATCCTAATTTTAAAACCATGTCTCACATGGTTAATTCTGGATTGTTAAACTCAATAGGATTCTCTAAGTTTGTTTCCTTTGATTGTGCTACATGTAAGATGGGAAAAAGTAAAACTCTTCCTTTTCCTGTCTCCACTTCTACTAGCGTTCAGTGTTTTGATTTAATTCATAGTGATGTTTGGGGCATTGCTCCTCATTTGTCTCATGCTCATTATAAGTATTTTGTGACATTTATTGATGATTATAGTAGATTTACATGGGTTTATTTTCTGCATTCTAAAGCTGATGTCTTTAAAGTTTTCAAAATGTTTTTAGCATATGTTGAGAATCACTTTTCCACTTGCATTAAAATTTTACGTTCTGATTCGGGAGGTGAATATGTGTCTACAGAGTTTCAAACCTTTTTACAACAAAAAGGAATTCTTTCTCAAAAATCTTGTCCTTACACCCCTCAGCAAAATGGGGTCGCTGAAAGGAAAAATAGACATCTCCTTGATGTTACTCGCTCTCTTCTTATTGCATCCTCTGTTCCTACACGGTTTTGGACAGAAGCTCTTAGCACTGCTGTCCACCTTATAAATCGATTACCTTCTTTTTCTCTAGAAAATGAGAGTCCTTTTTCTCGATTATACAAAACTACACCGTCTAATGATGATTTGCATGTTTTTGGATCGGTGTGTTTTGTACATTTACCTCCTTCTGAGCGTAACAAACTTACTGCCCAATCTGCTAAATGCGCATTTCTAGGATATGCTAGTCATCAAAAGGGATTTCTTTGTTATGATCCTCAAATACGGCGCATTCGTACCTCCCGTAATGTTGTTTTTTTTGAAAATCAATATTTTTTCCAGCAATATCTTGAGTCTGTCGAGTCCCCATCTGTTGTTTCCTTGCCTGGTTTTTCGGACAAAACTCCATTTGTTAAATTTGATCCTAAATTCGTGTATCATAGGCGGAGTAATGCGGCAAACACAGATAGTCCCCCTAACGATCGCCCAACTACATCTGGTCCAACTGGAGACCCTCCCTTGTGTCGATCATCTCGGATTTCAGTACCTCCCACTCGTTATGGTTTTACCCACACTTCCTTGATGGCCACCATGTCTTCTACATCTATTCCGCCCTCATACTCTCACGCTGTGCAGCATGATTGTTGGAACAAAGCTATGCAGGATGAATTGGATGCTCTTGCGCAAAATAATACATGGGATGTGGTTCCGTGTCCTCCTTCAGTTAAGCCAATTGGTTGCAAATGGATCTATTCTATCAAGCTTAAACCTGATGGAACTCTGGATAGGTATAAGGCCCGTCTTGTTGCTCTGGGAAATCGGCAGGAATATGGTATTGATTATGAGGAGACTTTTGCTCCTGTAGCAAAGATGACAACTGTTCGGACTATTCTTGCCATCGCAGCATCCCAATCCTGGCCTCTTTACCAGATGGATGTAAAGAACGCATTTCTTCATGGCGATCTCAAAGAAGATGTCTATATGCGCCTTCCTCAGGGGGTTTCATCTATCATCACCGGTGCCGTTGCCAAACTACGGCGTTCTCTTTATGGCCTCAAACAAGCCCCCAGGGCATGGTTTGAAAAGTTCCATAATGCTCTTAGCCACTTGGGGTTTCATCCTAGTCCATATGATCCATCCATGTTTCTTCATCATACTTCTACAGGGATTACTATTCTTCTTGTTTATGTCGATGACATCATCATTACAGGTACCGATGCCGACATGATTCACCAACTTCAGGCCTCTCTTCATGAATCTTTCCACATGAAAGCTCTTGGACCTCTGCACTATTTTCTAGGTCTTGAAGTTCATCAATCTGCAAAAGGCATTGTACTTCATCAACATAAATATGCTCTTGAATTAATTGAAATGGCTGGACTCCTAGGATCTGCTCTTGTCGATACTCCCGTCGAAGTCAATGTTAAACTTCAGCAAGACAGTGGGGATCCTCTCTCTGATCCTACACTTTATCGTCGCCTCGTCGGCAGCTTGATCTACTTGACGATAACTCGTCCTGATATTTCTTATGCAGTCAATTTAGTTAGTCAATTCATGACGGATCCTCGACATCTTCATTTGGCTGCAGTCCGACGTATTATTAAATATCTAATTCGGACGCCAACCCGTGGCTTATTCTATTCGGCCAACAATTCCCTGACACTCAAAGCATACTCTGATGCTGATTGGGCTGGTTGTCCGGATACTCGTCGCTCTACCACAGGATGGTGCATGTATCTGGGAGATAGCTTGATTTCATGGAAATGTAAGAAACAAGATAAAGTCTCAAAATCTTCCACCGAAGCTGAGTATCGTGCCATGTCTGCTGCTTGTTCAGAAATTCTCTGGCTTCGCGGGTTGCTTTCCGATCTCAGATTTCCTGCTGATAGTGCCACTCCTCTCTATGCAGACAATACTAGTGCAATTCGTATTACTGCCAATCCAGTTTTCCACGAACGCACTAAACACATCGAGATTGATTGCCATTTTATACGCGACGAATACAAGCGTGATGTCATTAGCCTTCCTCACATCTCTTCTGATCTTCAAATTGCCGATATCCTCACAAAGGGACTTCCGCGACCTCGCCATCAGTTCTTGGTTAGCAAATTGATGCTTGTGGATTCCCCAGCATCAATTTGAGGGGGGGTGTCAAATATAAGATGGCTCAGGCCCACTTGGGCCCAATATGGTGGCATCCAATCTCGGTGGATTTGGTCAAATATTTGCACAGTTTTCTTCCTTCCTTAATGTGATTGTAATTAGATTGATACTCTTTCTTTAATTAGATTGTAATTAGATTCGCTGATTTGTAGAGCTGATTTGTAGCCTACTAATTTGTAGCCTGTGATGAGGCATATGTATTCTATATAATGGGAGAGAATCTCCAATGAATGATACACAATTATAACTCAAAATCTCTTCTACATGCTACGTTTGTTATGTTCAACATATGATGCATGGACAATGTCGGAATTTACATCCGAATAATGTTTGTATGAGAAATGGACAGTGCAAAAATCACTATCCTTGTAAATTTTGTTCTGTTACAACACAAACAAATAATTCTTATCTGTTATATAAGAGAGAAAAAAATGGAGAAGAGGTCAAAGTTCTTGGTTGTTTCTTGGATAACCAATGGGTAGTCCCATCTAACCCATATCTACTAGCAAAATTCAATTGCCACATGAATGCTTAGTTTTGTCAACAGTAAAAGTAGTTAAATAACTGTACAAGTACATTTATAAAGGACATGATAGAGTCATGTGCAAACAAATCTGTTGATGTACTCTGATGTTCATTAATATACCAAGCTTATTTGTCTCAATACGATGGTCATTGTGTTTGGATTAATCATTAGGCCTATTTTTAGATTGGGTAAAATGAATTGCCCCTTATTTTTAGTTTTTGAAACCAGCCATATTTGAAGAGGTTTAATTACTCTCTAATTTGAATATTGGATTGTTCATTATGTTATAATTGTAGTTATTGAATATGTTTGGAATGAATTTTTTTTTCAATCATTTACATGTATCACAAGGAGCTGTAGATTAGAGATGATTCAACCCACGTGGGATGCTTGTATTGAGAGCCACAATTGGGTTGTATGTAGTTTTTAAGTTAAAGGGATGGTCCAAGCCAATTAGATGTGGGTGAATGGTTATGAAATTCTGAAATTGGTAGAATGATCAGTGTATCAGCTGGAGGGGAGTCTTGAAAATGGTTGGCGAGAAATGGTCACCGAGAATTTCTACTGTTGATCATGTTCTTCATTTTATTGTTAGGTAGGTGCAATGATGGTTCTTTGATGAAGAATTCATTACTGCGATGTATTATTTCATCTTCAATCAAATGTAGTAATTTATTTCAATCAAATGCAACTTCATCAATGTCCATGTTGGTTTTGCATTCCAATTCTCTTCAATAAAATACCAAAACACAACTTCGAACAAAATTCCTTCATTGTGAAGCTGAAAGACCCAATCACTATGTACTATGTGTCACTTTAGTAACAACCACGTGCAACGCACGTGCCCTCCACTAGTATTAACAAAAAAGCTCTCTTTAAGACTCACTTTTTTTTAATTCTCCGCTCATAAATATATATTTGAATTTTAGAAGACCCACCTGGAAGAAGACCACCCACTCTGATGTTTGATGTTTCTCATGCATCCACATCCTTACACTGTTATATTGATGAAATACAGAGAAAAAAAAATATTGCACCAGAAAAATTATTCAACCTTTGTTAGTCAGTTATAGGGAGGGGTACATTGGGGTTGATCTTAGAAGGTTTCTGCCTGTTAATTTGTATGACTCAATAGAAGTTAATTAATCTTGGTTAACCGGACCCCTGAATTTCCCAACTTGTACTGTGATTAAAAGTAGGCATCTTATAGTCTACTGCGATTAAGAAGTAGTGTTTGGTTGTCACAGGGTTTTGGGGTTAATATTATAAATAGAGACTCAGAGTCTGTAGGATGTACACATCTTTTGATTGCATATTGAATTCTCCCGTCTTCCCGTGGACGTAGGCTAAAAGCCGAACCACGTAAATCTCTATGTTCTCTTCTGAGTGATTGATCTTTTCTTGTAGGTCTTAGATCACAATAAACTGGTATCAGAGAAATCACAGAATATCGGAGAAGGAGACCGGAAAAGGGTGAGATCGTTGCTGCTGCTGTTTCCCGGAGAAGGAGAAGCAGCAATGCCGAACCTCGCCGGAGTCGAAGAAGAATTCGCAAAGAAGAGAAAACCGGGCTCTGGTTATCGGTTTTCTACGATCATCGTTGGGGAAGTAGAGGCCGCAAAGACCCTTGCAGAGAAATCAGATTGCAACAAATACAGGCAGCGATTTCGGTTTGGGTTTTTTTTATTCCTGTTCTTAGTTGTGGTTGGTTTGGATTTGGTTGGGCCCCACATCGCCATGAAAATACTACCGGAGTTACCACCACCACCGCGTGCCGCTGGAGAAGGAAGGTCGCCGCCCCTACCGTTGTCCCGTTGTCGTGGAAGAAGAAGACGAACAGAAGAGGTTGCAGGTTACAGAAGTTTTGGTTGCAGAACGAAGAAGAAGAAGGTGGACCTGCAAGAGTTCTGGGTTGAGTCCAGGTCAGGTCAAGCATGACCTGTTTTAGAAGCCCATCAGCCAGGCCAGTCCTGATTGGGTCCAGTCCAGTTTGACTTGACCGTGCAGTAGAAGCCTAGTAGCAAAGCCCGTAGAGAAAGGCGCTGACGTCAACGACACGTCAGCACTTGTACGGTCAAAGGCAGATTTGACTGATTGACGCCTAAAGTTTGTTTTCACGATATTTTGGCGATTTGAAGTCTGATCGAAGATCCGTTTGAACCTACGGACTCGTTGCGAGCAGATCTACATGGTTGTGGAAGAAGATTGGCTGTTCAACGGTCAACGATGGAGAATGATTGATTGGAGAGAAGAAATTTATTTCTGTAATATTTTAGCCGTCAGAGTCGGATTTCAAATCCGTTTCTTCTAGCGTGCTCGTGGTGACCAGATCTACACAAGTATCATGAAAGATTCGCGAAATGGCTGCGAAGTTTGAAATTGAGAAATTCAATGGAAACAACGATTTCAGTCTGTGGCGTTTGAAGATGCATACTTTGCTGGTTCAGAATGGAGTTGCAAAGAGGACGAACGGAATGATCTTGGAAAGAGCTCGTTGTATGTTGTTTACTGCAGGATTGTCCAAGGACTTTTGGGCTGAAGCAGTAAATGCTGCAGGCTACTTGATAAATAGGTCTCCACACACAAAGATTGGTTGTAAAACACCGAAAGAAATGCGGTCAGGTAATCCAGCTGATTATTCTAACTTGAGGATCTTCAGTTGTGCTCGCGTGAAAACTGATAAGTTATAACCAAGGGCCGTGAAGTGCATCTTGGTGGGATATGCTTCTGGGGTGACAGGATACAGTTGTGGTGTACCGATCAGGATTCACCCAGATTTATCATTAGCGGGGATGTTACATTTCATGAAGATGCTTTACTCGAAGCGAGAAAGCAGGTGGGGGACACAAAAGCAGGTAGCAGTAGTGATACCATTCAGGTGGAGTCCAACATCTTAGTGAGGAAGGAGAGTGCATCTGGCTCCTCCCGGGATACAGGAGATAGTCAGACTGTGCAGCGGATAGAGCCGCAAACGAGTAGACCGCAGAGAGAAAGGAAACCGCCGGTTAGATACGGTTTTGAGGATATGATGACGTACATGTCGACATCATATTGTAGCCGTGATGATATGGTTGCATACACATTGACGACTGAGTCTCTTGAATTAATAGAAGGGTTGGAAAGTAGTCAACAGGAAGCAACTATAATTGAAGAGATGGAGTCTCCTGATGAGGAAGATCAGGCCATCGGATGCAAGCGGTTTTATGAGAAGAAGGTGCTTCCAATGTAGGTAGAGTGCAGTTTAAGATTCCTGGTCATTTATGCAGTTTGGCGAAATCATTGTACGGGTCGAAGCAAGCTTCTGGACAATGGTACAAGTGATTTGGTGCATTCATAAAGGAATTGGTTAAATTCAAGTTCAAGCATTGCTTGGACTTGATCGGTGTGCTTAGTACTTGAGTGCCCTAAGGGACAGGTGGAGACGGTGAGACATGTTATGTGCATAAGGATCAACTTTAATGTTCACCAAGGTGGAGATTTGTTAATTTGTATGGCTCAATAGAAGTTAATTAATCTTGGTTAACTGGGCCCCTGGATTGCCCAACTTGTATTGTGATTAGAAGTAGGCTTATTATAGTCTACTGTGATTAAGAAGTAGTGTTTGGGTGTAGCAGGGTTTTGGGGCTGATATTATAAATAGAGACTCAGAGTTTCTAGGATGTACAACTCTTTTGATTGCATATTGAGTTCTCTTGTCTTCCCGTGGACGTTGGCCAAAAGCTGAACCACGTAAATCTCTGTGTTCTCTTCTGAGTGGTTGATCTCTTCTTGTAGGCCTTAGATCACAACACTGACATCAGCGCTTGTAAGTTGTAAGAATTGCCTTTCCTAAATTATCTTCCTTCAACATTTGTAATTACAAATTTGGAGCCCGAAAATGTAATCAACTCTCTCTCTCTCTCTCTCAGAGTTTATAATTGACAAACTAGCTCGACCAAAGCCCCTCTGCTGAGGGTCGTGGTTCACCTTATGTTGGGCGCCGACAATCATAAATATCAGGTGGGGCACATGTTATGATTTATTTGAGTGGACCATAAAACAAAGAGCCCCTTGATAATCATGGGTCCAGTAGCGGACCGAAGACCTTGATTTGAGTGTGGCAGCCGATGGTTATATTTGGAATTGATCTTTTTTTTTTGTAATAATTTTTCATATTTGATTCTAAGATAAAATTATTTATCGAAATCAAAGTCAACTGCCAATAATCTCTACTATGAAATGGTTTAAAGACATGGTTTCAACCCTTTTTTTTTAATATTTTCAAAAAGAATTTCAAAAGTGTTTAAAACAAGCATGAAAACTCTTACAACTCAAACTAATGTCTGCCTAAAAAAGAACCATGATTTCCCTCTAAATTAGCCATCCAAACAATGATTTCAAAATAATGATAGAAATGTAACAAAGCACCTCATGTTTATTTATTTTTATGTGTGCGGGAAATGGGTTTTCTTAGAATTACCAAATCTAAGAAGCCGGTAAACAACTTATTTTCCCCTTTTTGACTTTTTTTTATTAGATTTTGATATGAGTTCTATGGGATGAACTCTGGATCCATAAATGAAAATAAAAAGATGTTCAAATCAAGTACATGAGTTTTATAGAAACAAAAAAGGAAAAAAAAAACAGCTTATTTCCATTTTTTGGCCTCTTTTTCCCCTTATGGATCGGATTTCGATATGGCTTCTATGGGATTAACTCATTACCATTGGTATGTGCAAAGAAGAACAAGATGTTCAAATCAAGTAAATGAGTTTTATAGGAATAAAAAAATACAACAGCTTCTTTCCTTTTTTTTTTGTTTTTTTTTGTTTTTTCCTTTTTCTCTCTTCTTGTTCAAAATTTTAAATGGGTTATGTGGGATGAACTTTGAACCATCAATATATGCAAACAAGGAGCAGATATTTGGTATTGAGGTTTAGCTAAGAAGCCAAGATAGAAAGAGAATGAGGGAGGGAGAATGAGAGGGGATGAGGGAGAGGAAGGACGACAAAAGAAAGAAAGCTAGTGTAATTTAAAATGTGCAGATTTGCACTAAAACTAAGAAGATGAGATGACCTAGGATGATGATGATAATGCAGAGGAGGGAGGTGGAGAGAGTAAGTCTTTTAGGGCATGTTTGGTAACAAAATCACCACGGACGTTATTTCAAATTTCAACAATAAACATATAAATCTAGGTTTTGTGTTGTCATATTGTTACTGATTTGGGGCACCACAAATCATGGCAAGCGAGGCTTTTAGGATTCGATGTCATGACCCGGACCCGAGATTCAATCGATCCAGATCAACCACGGGTCGCGATGCAGTAAATTTCGAATTAACCGAAGTTAAAACGAAATCCATAAGGAATCTATCATACTTACATTTCAAATGTATATTTTTGCGAAATATTTATATATACATTGATAGAATAGTAACTAAACAATTACTTTACATAAAAAGTAAAGCCAAATACACATAATTCATTTCCTACCAAAGTCAACCACTGCATATTCAAATACAATACATGTGGCATCACTACAACAATTTGCACTTTTGCCGGCGTTTTTTCCCGGCGCAATTAATAAACGTCGGAAAAAGTATAACTTTTACCGACGAAAATGTATTTTTCGCCTGTAAAAGAGTAAATTTTCCCGGTGATAAATTTTGGCCGGCAACTATGCTAATTTTTCTGTTTTCGCGGGTAAAGATTAATGTTTTACGGAAAAAGTATTTTATTGCCGGCAATTATTATATTTTTTCGGTAAATTTCTCCCTGCCATCTCGGTAATTTTCTCCCGCCATCTCCCGCCGCCATGTGGTTTAATGGTTAAGACTTTTGCCGGCGCGATAATTGCGCCCGGAAATGTTTTTTCCTAAAATAATTTTTGTTTTTTTTTTTGGCGGCACACCATTTTCGTCGGGAACCGCACATCCCTTCATAAAAAAAAAAAAAAACCCTGCAAATCCCCTTTATAAAAGAAAAACCTGTAGAACCCATCTCTAAAACAGCACATCCCCTTTATATTAAAAAAAAAAAACCTGCAGATCCCCATCTCTTTATGACAGAACCAGAGAATTGAAAAGGAGAGAATTATTTTGGAATATTGGATGATCTCAACGATCAGTCCTTTGCTTTACTTATAGATTTAATGGCCTTAATCAAGGCAAATTACAATCTCTATGAGAGGAAAGAATATAAAGAATATTGATACAGGTTGTATACATGGAAAGAGAATTAAATAGATTGATGAGTCACAGTCAACTAATCCACGTGATGTATGAGAATGGGCCAGTGGGCCTATTGTACATGGGTCTTGGATCAGCTATTGTTAACATCCCCCCTCAAATTGATGCTGGTCAAACAGGAGCAATTTGCGAATCAGGAACTCATGACGTGGCCGAGGCAGTCCTTTGGTGAAGATGTCTGCGAGTTGAAGTTCACTTGAAACATGTGGAAGACTAATGACCTTGCGATCATATGCATCGCGAATGAAGTGACAATCTACCTCAATATGTTTTGTCCGTTCATGAAAAACTGGATTCTCAGTGATACGGATGGAACTAGTATTGTCTGCATGAAGTGGGGTAGCTGATGTCTGAGAAAAACCAAGATCTGTAAGTAAGCCACGAAGCCAAAGGATTTCAGAACAGGCAGCGGACATAGCACGATATTCAGATTCAGTGGAAGATCTAGAGACCCTTTCCTGCTTTTTGCATTTCCATGAAATGAGTGATTCACCCAAATACATACACCAGCCCGTGGTGGATCTGCGAGTATCCGGGCATCCTGCCCAGTCGGCATCAGAATATGCAGTAAGTGTCAGAGGTGTGCCAACCGGAAAAAACAATCCTCGAGCCGGAGAACCAAGAATGTACCGAATGATCCGTTTGACTGCCGCCATATGGTGATGCCTTGGAGCTGTCATGAATTGACTAACAACATTTACCGCATAGGAGATGTCTGGTCTAGTGATGGTTAAGTAGATCAGACTGCCGACCAATCGTCTGTAGAATGTGGGATCGGAGAGGAGATCCCCATCATCTTTCTTGAGTTTCACATTGACTTCTAATGGAGTGTCCACAGGAGTGGCATCGGTTAAGCCAGCAAGGTCATGAAGGTCAGTAGCATACTTATGTTGATGTACAAACAGTCCATTCCGAGACTGTTGGACCTCAAGTCCCAAGAAGTATGTTAATGGACCCAGATCTTTCATATGGAATGCAGCTTGAAGTGAGGATTGAAGATTTTGAATCATGTTACTGTGAGTGCCTGTGATGATGATATCATCCACATATACAAGAAGTATAGTGGTAGCTTGAGCAGTTTGAAGCAGGCATCATCGTAGGGGCAGCAGGACTTAATGCAGGAGTAGACACATCCAGAGTTGCCAGATTTGCTTTCTGAGAAGAGCTCTGAGCGCGGCGCCGACATTCAGGAAGAACATGGCCCTTGCGTTTGCAGTATGAGCAGTATTTTTGGTTGCATTGGGTGGCAACATGTCCATATTTCTGACACGAGTAACACTGTACTTTAGTCATGTCTCTATTTTGCTGGTGGGAACGGGCAACATAAGCAGTAGTTAATGGACCGGTGGAAACTGCATTTTGAAGAGTAGCCTGGGTTGTTAAACGCTGTTCCTCACGAAGAAGCTCTCCGAAGCAAGAATCAATAGATGGGGAGGGCACCCTGCTCATCAGATTTGAACGAAGTTGTTCAAATTCAGGCCTAAGTTTCATTAGGAACTGATCTCTCTGACTAGTCGAATGGATATTTTGAACCACAGCAATCGAGGCTTTAGGGAGATTGGAGTAAATGATCTCAGTATAGTCCGTCCATAAACGAATAAAATTAGAGTAATATTCTTGAATGGACATAGTGCCCTGCATAAACTGAGAAAGCTCATGTTCCAGGTGGAACCGCCGGGCAGAGTTATCCTGTTGATATACCTGTTTGAGGTATTCCCACATGCCTTTGGCTGTTTTGTAAGGTCTGAGATTCATGATGTATTGGGGATCCACTGATCCCAGAAGCCAAGTCATGATTTGGGCATCTTTAGTTTCCCATTTTGAGCCTGCCTTTACATCTTCTAAAGGCTTTGGATCAGTCCCATCTATATGACCCCATAGTTCTTTTCCTTTAAGGTAGATCTGAAACTGGAAAGCCCAGGATGTGTAATTTGTCCCATTGAACTTAATCAGTGAAAGTTCACTTTTGTCCATGATTTATTACTCTAAATATGGCTCTAGATTAACCAGCAGAGTATAATAGAGGAACCAGATCAACTCAGGATACTGGAAAAGAGTGCAGGAATTACAAAAAAAATTGTCTGTGAGCTATTTCAAAACAAAAAGACCCCAGGCGACCTTGATTTTCTCAGTTGGTTCCCTGTGTGTGGCCCACTGTTTGATCTGAGTGAGGATCAGATCCACTAGATGCAAGGAGGATCAAATTATCTTTCCAGTGGTACAAGATTTATTGAAATCCATCCATAATCCAAGAGTTTGTACGGCTGAGATCAAAACTATCTTAGAAAACTTGGAAATCACAAGATGGAGCAAATGGCCTACCTCTGATCTTGGAAAAATGCTGAAAAAATCTCCAAAATTACCAGTATTGTTGGTCGACCACTGCTGTAGGGGTTGCTGAAGATGCTATGATGATCGCAGGTGGGCCACTGTTGATCAGATCACTGTAGAAGACTGATCAGCTGTCGATGAACACAGATCCCTGATCTGGTTGTTGCTATAGTTACAGATCCTTGATCTGTTTCCCTCTGAGATACAAGATTGTATTTCCCTTTGAGCAGCAGGACTGATCACAAGTGGTCCCAGTGATCAGATTTCAAGAACTATGTCAAAAGTACACGAACAATCACAAGGAATGACTGTTTTCACCAAGATTCAAAAGGAATTGAAGAGTGAAAGCTCTGATACCATGACAGAACCAGAGAATTGAAAAGGAGAGAATTATTTTGGAATATTGGATGATCTCAACGATCAGTCCTTTGCTTTACTTATAGATTTAATGGCCTTAATCAAGGCAAATTACAATCTCTATGAGAGGAAAGAATATAAAGAATATTGATACAGGTTGTATACATGGAAAGAGAATTAAATAGATTGATGAGTCACAGTCAACTAATCCACGTGATGTATGAGAATGGGCCAGTGGGCCTATTGTACATGGGTCTTGGATCAGCTATTGTTAACACTTTATACTAAAAGAGACTGCTTCTTCGAAACCCTATCAAAACACAGAACGAGAAGACGGGCGCAAACAGATGACGAGGCAAAGGTCGAGAAGAAGATGGGAACAAGGTATTGTTCTCTTTCTTACTCCTCAAATGCCATGAATGGTTAGTGTGCAAGTTTTGTGTAGTTACTGTTCCTGAAGAATGCAATAAGGGGAGTGTGCAGGTTTGCTTTGAGAGAGAGAGAGAGGAAGGGAGGGAGAGGAAGGCAGTGGGAAAGTGAGCATTCTGATATCTGATACTGAGAAGCACACAGCTCACTCGCTCTAATTTTTAGTTGAGCATAATGGCAAAGGGACAGTGCACAGGGCTCAAGTCTTGTAACCATATTAGGGCAGTTCTGTGCAAAAATCATCCCTTGCTCTCATGTGAAATTGATTCAGGTCATTTTGCCCTTTTTAGGAGTTGCTGTGTTGTGAAACGTCAGACGGTGATCAGGATTTCTTGACTGGGACCTTTTCTCTCTTGATCTGGAACCACCTTATTCTACCGATACCAAAACTATCTTGTGGCCCAAACAAAATTTGATCTGTCTGATCAAATCTGATCCTAGGGTACCATACAAGCATGTGCAGGTCAACTGGTCTAGAGAATAGACTCTCTCTCTCATGGTAATGGGTTGGAGTTAAAAGGGGGTCTGTCTCTCTGTCTCATGGTTAAATGGGTTGGAGTTGAGGGGGGTCTCTCTCTCTCATCGTTAAATGGGTTGGAGTTGAGTTGTTTGGAAAGGGGGGTCCTCTGATTTTTTAGAATTTTGCAAGAGGTTGTGAATTGTGATGGTTTCTGAGTCTACCCATTTATTTGGCTCAAACAATTTGGTGTTTTGGGTTACGATTTTTGGCGGGTTGGAGTGGTGGGACCCATTATTTTGGCTGATAATGATTGCGAAAGGGGACAAGAAGAAGATAAAAATTCTAGGAAACCTGGTTTCTGCTTCAGAAAGTGTTCATGGAAGTAACAGTAAAGGGTTTTTAATCTAAAGGGGTTTTAAAAGATGTGATTAGTGAAGAAGGGTTTATGGTGGAGATGTATATGGGAACATCATTTTTATAGTTAATTGGACAATCTCATCCCCAAAACCCCAAAAAACCCTCCCCTTTTGATGTTTTTTTTGCTTTCTTTTTCTTTCTTTACAAGTTTGTAATTTGATTTGAACCCCTTTCATAGAGATTTAGGTCACACTTGGCAAGTAATCTTCATCTTCAGGTCTGACATCCTATTGAATGTGGAAATCTTCGGTTGAAAGTGGAAGGCATTAAATCTTCAAATCATACCAACTGTGAATATTAAACAAAATAAAATGCAACTCCTTGTGCAAATGATAAATATAAAGTATTCTCTGGTTTCTGATTTTATACTTAAGGCCAAGATTACATAATTGATTAAAAGCAAGAGCCAACTTTGAAACAAATGTATTGTATCCCCACACATTGAAACTAGATCTCATCACTTTATTAGGTTGAAATGTTCAAAAAGAGATAGGAGGGAATATGGTTGCTGTTTGTGATTGTTGATTAGGTTCTGACCTCACTAACCTATCTATACTTGTTATGAGCTAGCCCTTGGCAAAGGATAAAATATGAGAGATGCACTTTTTTCTTTGTTATTGATAATGTGAGTTGGAAGTAGAACTGGGAAATTTGTCTTTGGCGGGCATGAAATGGGTTATTCCGTTTGGGATTGGTACATGGATGCATGAATTATGAAATGGGTTAGTATGTTCGGGATTTGGTAAATGGCTGTATGAAATGGGTTGAATTGTTTTTCTTTATCTATACCTTGTTACTCTGTGACGAAGATGAATAGAATTTTCATCCTTCAAATCAGATTTAGTTGATTGTGAAAATATTTGGGATTTATATATATATTGCTTTTGTGGTTACATTAGTTTTGTTTTTCTTGTTAGGTTCTGTTAGGGAGGTCTTATGCAATGCCATAGTGCTAGCTCATGTGTAGCTAATGTTCTCTGTTACTTTATCTTGCTCATGGTCTTATTTTCTTTTGCATTGACAGATGGAATGATGGATATATATCAATTATTTGGTTAAGATACACCAGACAGAGAGCACTGTTTGAATGTGTTGAGCCTTCAACTTGGGGTTGTATTTTGTTTGGTCAATCTGTTCCTCCCCTTGGGACCAAAGTGATGATTGGGTTTGTCTACTTTATCTGTACTAAAATGTATTCTAAATTTGAGTAATGTGTTTTTAGCAAGATTGATGTATATGTAAGTTGATTTCTAATTTATTTTTATATACGTGGAAGAGTAGTGCTGATGACTTATCATCCGCATTTTAGTTTTTTCCTATTTGGAGTCATGAGGAGTGGTAGTTATGGGGTTCGTGGAGATGGGTTTGATGCACCATCCCATTTGAAAGAACTTGCGCTGTAGGTAAGTCTATATGGATAGGAGAGTGAGTGGATGTGGATATTGAATTTGTATGTGCATCACATATATAGATTAATGGGCATTTGAGTAGATCAGAGGATGAATGCTTCAAAGTTCATCAAATGTGTGACTGTTGGAGATGGAGCAGTTAGGAAGACATGCATGCTCATTTGTTACACCAGCAACAAGTTTCCTACTGTAACTTTCTTCAACATCCATGTCACAGAATCTGTCCTTTTGGTTTTATTTTTCCTTTTTCCTGTTTGGGTAATCTTTTGCTTGGTTTAGATCCTGGAATCTCTTATTGGGGGTATCTATTTTATCTTCTGGAAATTAAATGTATTTTATCTTGACATTGTCTGCTTATTTGGTTCATTCATCTGTATATTAAATAGTTAGGGGGCTGTTTGGCATCACTTTTAACCCATTTTTGTCTAAAGATTCAAACTTTTTTCAGAAACCCTTTTGTTTTAGGTCTAAACAAGGAGTCATGGATTTTTTTTCTAACTTTCTCTTATGCTTTTGGGTTTTACTGATAGGATTATGTACCCACAATTTTTGACAACTTCAGTGCTAATGTTGCTGGGGATGGGAACTTTGTCAACTTAGTCCTCTGGGATACTGCAGGTATTGGATTATGATGCTATGTCCTTAACAGGCATTTTGATTATAATGTTATGTGTTTTTAGTGGACATGTTTATTGTTTTCCACGACAAAATCATGATGCTGGCCATTGATAATTTTTCTTTGTGAATGCTACTGTTATTGTTTTTGTATTTATCTAAGTTGTGAGGATTGGTAGATCATGAAGATGTTGGTAGGTAATTCCACATTGTTCACAGTAATTGAAAGGAACCTTTCCTATTCACAGATGTTTCTAGGTGTGTACATTTATTTATTCTTTTATGGAGAAAAATAACCTTTCATCACTTGTATATTGGTCATTGATTTAATGTGGGCAACTTTTATGACCTAACTAAGGTATTTCTGGATTTTTGAGTTTTTATTGAGAAACAAAACAGATGAATTGTATTCATTTCATGTACAATGCCACTTACGTATCAACAGAGACTTGTAATTCGGCATTCTAAAACTAATAAAAATGCTTATCTAGACGACTTGTAATTCGGCATTCTAAAACTAATAAAAATGCTTATCTAGACCATAAACCACATAAAAACATAAATGACTTCTCCTGATGGCTGAATAACATGTGAACTACAATCCAATTACACATGAAAATTTGAAACTTACTAAAAGTAGCATTGACAGAAAAAAGAAAGAAAGAAAAACATGAGTTTTGATCAATGAAACAATGAGATTTGGGGTTTTAACATCTGCCAAAGTACTTGTTGGTAGCTTTCCAACAATATCTCTTAGTCGCATTTCTGATGGCCAGTTTGGAAGTTAAACCCACTGGTTTGACTTATTCTGGTTATGAGGCTTCATAAAGTCATCTGCAATCCTAAGTCACTATCTAATTAGGTCGTTCTTACTAGATCTTTTTTCTAATACCGAAGTTGCTTATGGGACGAATAAATTTTTAAGATGATATCTAGGAATTGACGTTGTCAATGATTTTCGGAATTTCTTTGATCCACTAGAAAGCATGGTATTCCCTTATTACAATGTTGAATAAGAAACTTCAACTGTATGATTGTTGTAGCCAAAGCGCCATTGTGGTGTAGCCAAAGCACCAACTGTACAATTGGCATTGGTTGCTTGTGGGTGTTTTAATGAAGAAAATAGAGTACTCTCTCTCTCCCTCCCTGAAGTAACGAACCTTCACATTATCATAGGATGATATGAGAAAATCTCAGGACTTGAGATACAGAAAAAGGAAATCCTATTGAAAATCTCAGGATGGCTGATTTTACACCGACTACTCGTTTGGTTTTCTTGTTGACATGGGTGCATCATGGTACACTTATTTGTTGACAATGCCCGTCGTTTCTAAAAAACGACTTGGAAATTTTCGATGGCCGTTGGTTTTCAAATAAAACGACGGCCTAAGGCTGTCGGTTTCACTGATTTTTGACGTAGTGTCTCTTGTCATTTCAAGAAGCAAATGTACATATTTGCTGCTAGTTAGTCAAGAATCCTGCTCCAGATTGTGATCCCTTGAATGAAACACAGCAAGGAAAAGAAAAAACCCGTGAGACGCCATATTCATCATTATGAGAGTAAAAAATTAACCCCTATGATTTCTGATCTCCTTAGAGCTCCACAGAACCTAGAGGAAAAAAAATTGCCTTCGGATCAGTAATAGAACAAAAGGGAAAGGAACCCACTTCAAATCAATGACTAACTATACTCAAATCTATCAAGACCCTTTGATATACAATGTTCTGTCGTTCACTAACAGCTCGAGGTTTTGGTGATTCTGGTTATTAACAAAATCAATGACAAATCACACACCAATCTCATTTTAGTCCAGACAATCTATAGCTTGCATCGAATCCTGTCCACAACTATACCAGCCCTTATAAGTACAAAAAGGATCAAAGAAAAGCTTCAAAGCAACCTGATTCCTGATGTTCAGTGGCCCTCAATACTAGATTCATGTCCAAACAATGTAATCCTAATTCCTGAAAGAACCATCGAATCAGCTTTCTCCATAAATCATGTTAACTTGGGCACAGAAGCAATGAATGAATTGATGATAGTCAAATTACAAACCAACTTCTGACCAAGAATTTCTTGAATCGCCCTGTAAAAATGCCGCCAATATAAGAGACCAAGTGAATAAGTTATGGTTCATCAATCAGGTGGTACTGTAGGGTCCTGTTCCTTCCCTGTTGTTGACAGGTTGCACCAAGTTCAGCCCGGATTGGCTGTACATGAGTAGTTTGCACCTGGAAGCAGTTGGTGGCTTCCTTGACCATCCAGTCCACTTCCATACCAATATTGATAGCTTCAGCATTTGAGTTTTGAATAGCCTCCTGGTGATTATGAATGAGTTCAACAGTCAACTTTGAAACCTTTAATTGACTTTGAAGACCACAGAAGAAGTGATTGAGAGGATTGATACTGCTGGTTTTTAGAAACACATCATCCTCAATGCTGAATGAGGCACATGATGGAATTTTCTAGTTTGTGTGCATGTATCCTCATGTACAGCCTGCAACTAGCCAAACACCAAAGCAATGAGTGTGTTACAACAACACTCCTTTTCAAAGAGCCCTACAGTTCTCCAAAAGATAACTAGTTTCAGCAAACCACTCTTTACAGATGAAATAATAAATTACTAAACAAGAACACTAGTTTCTACAGTCAGTCTCAGTTATCTCTACATTGGTAAAATGATTCAGGCGACATTGCTCTTGTTCTCTTATTATATAATATCTAACAATTGGTAGAATTGAAAGGCATTCCAGTCTCCTTAAGTAAGCTTTTTCTGCCTCGGCCATTCGACCTTGAAACATTGTCCACTCCCTCCTACGTCTCTCTCTCACCTGCAGCTTATGCCAACAACATTTCATTAGAAAATTAATGAAAGAAAATGATAGTTTATGGGACAAGAGTCACCAATGACATTGGTGGAAAGTGATAGGACCACCTGACACAATGAGCCTTCCCATGAATTGTCAATCACAACTCCAAGTGCTCTTACTAAAATGAAAGAGAGAGAGAGATCAGAGAGCACTACAACCTGATGAGAACTTCAAATGGAACATGTGAAATGTTGCTACAGGTCCACTTGCCCAATCAAGTATGATGGGGTTTTGTAGATTGGGCATATACTAAAGAATCAGTTCCATTGGTCAAAGCTAACGGTTAAATGAATGACGGTGATATAAGCTGTTTTGTTCTTGTTATATTTACTGTTCAATTCATGGCCACATTTTGGATGGTGTAAGTGACCAACGAGCTAATCTTTGGTAGATGACTATCCAAAAAACTCCTATTAGATGCCAGGCCAGTTGGCTCCACAAAAATGTAACATGTCTCATTTTAAAATGGTTACAAGTAGCATATTACATCAAACTTCCAATAGAGTTACAGAAATACCACAGCCCATAGGATTCGTATGTGATAAGAGGCAAGAGACGTTTTTCAGCAACTGTGATTTTATAGTTTATTAAAGAAGAAGAAGAAGAGAGAGGTTCTTGTACTTATTAGTCACATACCCCTTCCCATGGTGCTTTCCCATTCTCTGTGTTCCCCTGTCAACCAAAAAAAAAAAAAAGGGTGACTAAAAGAACATGGCTGTACACGTCATTCCTATGTGCAAGTGATATTACTTTGCATACCTGATTCCCGAGAGGGAACCACTTGATGAACAATCCACTGTCTCATGGGCTGGCTGTTTAAACAGGCCAATTTAGTGAAAAAGCAACAATAGATACATGAGCATCTCAAGACACATGCAAAGATGGTTTGCATAGGTAATCTTTACAAAATGCAATCAGTTTGAAATATATGCATAGTATTGATTTCTACAGAAATGTAACAATGGATTGCACATCACCTACCTCCATACATCTTCTAAGAGCAAAATCAAGGCCCCAACCATGAACCAAATCATTCTGCAGTGAGAACAAATTGTAAGGCATGTAATAATTTACAAGAAAACAAATTACTGTTTCCTCTCCACATGAAAGCCCCTTGTAAGGCGTGTAATAATTTACAAGAAAACAAATTACTCTTTTCACACACACACACACACACACTTACACTTGTATATAAAATAAACTGATGTTATATATTTCTCTTATAAAAAAAATCACCCTATCCTTTTCTTATCTTTCTTTTTTGTAAAGTTCGTCATGAGGATCTCCCTCATTCATATCTTTTTAGAACCCTGTGCCACCAAGATAATCAGAGGCTAAAATCAATATCTTTTTTTTTTTTTTTTTTCAAGTTATTGTTTTGTTTGGGGTTCTTCTCATGTTTCCCTTCCATGTTACACTATGCTGCAAGTAGGATAGCATGACTATGGGACAGATTCGATGTGAGCAATAGTCGTTACTAAAATTAGGCTGTGCCCTTGATCATTGATCTAACTTCTTTGGTGCACATTGAATTTTTGACATCATCATGTTATTAAGCTTTGATGACCTAAAACCTAGGATTATTTGATTAACCCTAATACCATGTTCAAGCCTATCCACGGACAAGTGTCTTCTTGATCTTAAAGTATCTCAGTGGGCGCCCCACAACTGCTATAACAAGGCATTTCTATTAAAAGTTGATTACAACAAACTGGTTATGACTTGGAGCAGGTTAAATCAGTTTGTGAGGACAAGATTATTCAAATCAGCATTTCCATACTTAGTGAAGTGGGTTGAAGTGTATTTCATCTCTATTCTTAGTGAAGTGGGTTGAAGTGTATTTCATCTCTATTCTTAGTGAAGTGGGTTGAAGTGTATACGTATTTTTGAAAAGGAAGTTGGAGTTGTAGTTATAAAAGGAAACTAGGTTTTATGTACATGAATGGAAATCGAAGTTCGATGTGTAATCGTTTTGTAAATTTACATGAGTTTTTAGTTGGTAATTTTGTCTTAATTTTGAATTTTGTACACGTTGCTAAATTTAGTTCAATTGAATCATGGAATGGATATGGATTTTTTGGTCTATACTTCAATTGTTGTGACCTTCAGGTTTGGAATGGTGGTATAAGTTGAAAATGCATGTACAAGTTTTGGAATGTGTGTACAAGATGCTAAAGTGCATGTTCAGGTTATTTGATTATATGAACAGAGGTTGAAAGTTGTGGAGTGGAATTAGATGTTACAGTTTATTCATATGACTGAGGTTGAAAGTTGTAATGAATTGATGGAATGTTGGATTTGAATTGAAGTTGCAGTCATTTTCTACAAGTTGTTAAGGGTGGAGTTTGCTGCAGGTGGGGGTAGTAGCATTTGGAGGGAGTAAAAGGCATAGTTGGATTGGGGAGAGAGAGAGAGATTGGTTAAGTTTGAATGTTCAATGTCTGTTTGTGTACAGCTTGAACATCAATTTCTCTGAGTTTTTTATTTTTTGTTTTTTTTTATTTTTTATGAAAATGTTAACATGCAATGAGTTTGTATTGTTGATGTTTTCTCTAAATGTTAACATGCAATCTGTTTGAATGTTTTTTTTTTTACGAGGTTGATTTATTCTATAGTTTCACTAAAAGTTGTGCATATGACATTCTTAATCATATGTTAATCTTGCGTTTTTCTCTTTTTATGCTGATTGAAGAAAAATTGAAAAACAACTTCTGTTGAAAGAGTCCTTGCTGCTAGGATGCAGCCAACATGAAGGCCAAGTATGCAGAGTAGAATGTTTGGCATTTGAATGTTGGTATAGAGTAGAATCCTTTTGTGGTGAATGACCACTTCTCTTACCCGGTGATTCTCCACTGTGTACTAGAAGATAAATCTGATTGGGTTGACAAACCATTGTGTACTAGCTATATGCTTTCTGCTTGTGTATGTTGGCTGCCCACCACTTTATAAATCCTACTGTGACTTTTATCATGCAACAATATTGTTGAGTTGTAAACTGCATCATGGTTCTGGCCTAATTTTCAGTTTGTTGACCGGTTGTTTGACGGCTTTCTTCAGGATTCCTCTTTGTACCTTTTCTTTTAATCTAATGTTATAATTAATTTCCAATTTTCTTGAACTGAAATCAGGTTCACTGTTACTAGAAAACATGTGCATTGTGCACCCTAAAATATCTATGTTTTCATTTGCTTTTTTGTTCTTTTGTTTACAGTTCTACATCAATACAATAAGGATATTTTTGCAAAGTGTGGTGTTGAACGTGGCTTTTTTTCTGGTTCCATTGTCAATTTCTCATTCTGGCAACTATGTTCTTTTACCTACATGACTGATTTCATGACCCATAAAGAACGATCATGCTCACAATTCCTCGCAATTTGAACTAAACCTTGGTGGCCTAACAAGAAAATGCTTATATGAATAATATTACAACCTTGAGGTTGTGGGTCGAATAAGAAATAAAAATATTGATTGCCAACAACGCGAGATGCAGGCAAAATGCCTTTAAAATAATTAATTAAAAAAAAAATTAAATGTATACCCAGCGAGTATAAACACCGGCAGGAAGTTACGAAAATATAATTGTGTAAAATGCAAATGTTTTGCAAAAAAAATTGAAAAAATGTAACGCCGGCAAAAAAATTGAAAAAATAATTTTTTAAAATGTAAATGTTTTGCCTGCGCAAAAACGCCAGCAAAAAAATTGAAAAAAATATATTTTTTTAAATGTAAAAGTTTTGCCAGCTCAAGAAAACGCCGGGAAAAAAATTTTAAAAAATAATTTCAATAAAAATAAAACATTTTGCTGGCGGAAAAAAAAGAAAACGCCGGCAAAAAATTTGAAAAAAATAATTTCTTAAAATGTAAAAGTTTTGCCGGCGCAAAACCACGTCGGGAAAATTTTTAAAAAAAAATAATTTATGTAAAATAAAACGTTTTACTGGCGTAAAAGAACGCCGACAAAAGTATTTTTAATTTATTTTTTGGAAAATAAACCTCTTTTCGTGGCGTTATATACCCTTTTTCTGGCGAAATATAACGCCGGCAATGTTCTATCTTTTCCAGCGATATTTGTTTTTCGCCGGCAAATGATATTACTGGCATATCTTTGCCGGCGCAAGAAAAATCGCCGGAAATGATTTTTGCCGGCGTTTTAAGCAGCTTTACCGGCGCTTATTTAGCGCCAGCAAAAGTGCAAATTCTTGTAGTGCATCTAATTAATATTCAAAATGAATATACAAAAGTTCTCTAAAAACATTTCCAATTATCCTATTTCTTGGCACTCTGATTTAAAAGTCCATTCGATTAGACCTCCCGGTGGTATCGGATGGGCCTCCTTCGCTGGCGGTGCGGTCTCGACATGACCGGCACGGACAACTGGGCCTGTAATGTTCATCAATGACACCGTGAATACAACGGTTTAATAATGTATATATAAGTCTATGATAGTTCATGCTACCATATACAATAACCTATCAATTTATCAACTTCACAGTTCTAGACAATTCAATTTAGTATTGTAACTATTCATATGAGTCAAGTAATATCAATTACTAAGTTGGCAACTACAATAGCATTTATTTCAACTCAGTTCAGTTCTTCCTAAAGGAAGCAGTCATTCAGTTCAGTCCATAATATGTGGCTCTTCATTTAATAAAGTAATCTCATTAAATGGCTTATCAATTCAGTGACTGACTGTTATGTGGCTTTTCAATTCGATGACTTTTCAGTCTATTATGACTTTTCAATCCATGACTCTTCAGTACATGTGTGGGATCTACCAGTGTTTTGATCAGAGATCACTGGCATCACCACGGAGCTCCGGAACACCCTAGTCCATCTGCTGTAGTAGGATTATTCATTGTTACTTTTAGTAACTTGTTCATTATTCATTCATTCATTACATCATGCAGTTTAGCTTAATAACGAGCTTAAGAAACCATTACGTAGTGCTGGACTCAAGAAATCAAATTAATCTATTATTTAATTCAGATTTCTAAACTAAGCAAATGGGTGAAGCGCTCGTTATCCAACGTACGTATTATTCTCGATGAACATCACTTTAATTAGTCATTTGTATGTTCAGATAACCTTAACTAACACTTATGCAGGTTTAGATACAATTCTTATTCAATTCATCAGTCATGTCGGCCAATTCGAGACTTACATTTATCTCGAATCAAAACCAATTATGACCTTTGAGTTCAATAAATTAGTCTCAAAATTATCTATTTTATAGCCATAAAGAATCCTCAATTCAATAGGCTCAATGACTGAAAATTTAGATTTTTCAGCATAAAATTTTCTGTGAGCTCGTTTACCTATTCGGTTAGCAGTTCGGCTGGCCAAACTGGCTCTTTCTGCTGACCGAACTCAGTTTGGGAGTTTGGTCAGCACTCGGTCAACTTTCCAGAACCTCACACTTTCTGAAAATCACCTGACAGCATCTTCGGTCACCCTTTGGTCACCTGGTCGGTTGGCCGAACTGTGAAGTTCGGCTAGCCGAATAAATTCAGTCAGCTCTGTTTTCCTGTGAAAATCTGACTAACGCAGGGGCACTTGACCACCACTTCAGTCAGCAGTTTGGTCACCCCTCGGCTAATCGAATTCTCAAATTTGGATAGCCGAATTTACTTCGGCTACCTTGCTGTTAGCTTCCTAGAAGCTGGTCTTCTGACTCAATCTCGGTCAGCTTACGATTACCACTCGGCTAGCTGAATTCTTAAATTCGGCTAATCGAGGTATGTCGGTCAGCTGACGGTCAGCTTTCTAGAGACTGGCCCGTTTTATGGATTCAGGTTGTTTGCCTAGCCGAACTGCACCGAGAACTGAATTCTGGAGCTTCAGAATTCTGAAGCAAAATCCAGAATTTGAGTTCCTTGAACTCCAAACACTTCAATAACATCATAAATGAATAAGAGGTGTATATACTTGCCTCTAATGAAGATTGATTGACAAAAACCTCTTGCTGATCTTGGACTTGAGATGGAAACTTCTCAACTTGAAGCTTTTCTTCAAGAGAACTCAAGAAGATGATGAAGAGGATGAAGAAGATGTAGTTCTCTTCACTTGAATCACACTAAACTTACAACCTTGTGCTTAATGGAGATGAAATGGGAGAAAGAATAAGCAAAAGGAAAAGAAGGTGCTTAGGGTTCGTTCCTCATCGAACAACTTCGAGTCTTTTATGAAAGTTAACGTACTCGTCAAGATACATGCGTTGGTATCAAGAGTTTTCGTATTAGACAAAATACGCAAATATTCGTATTCATGAAAGGTCCTTGCTTCCTTTGGTTCGAGTCAAAATTCCATTCAATTCACTTAATAACTTTGATTATCATTTCATTAAGCCTAATTCATTCATTTTAGGCTAATTCAATTCCATTTGGCCATAAATCATCATTAGCTTAATTAAGCATAGTTAGCCCCTGTTTGGCATATCTATTTTTTGCCTCTAAACATCTATTTCTCTAAAGTGGACAGAGATTTTGAAATTTAGAGGTGTTTGGCAATGATTTAGAGCCTCTGCACACTTTAGAGGAAAAGAGGCAAAGCCTCTAAAAAAGAAATGCCCCAAAAATAGCATGTAGAAATTAGAGGCAATGCCTCCCGAAAAAGTAGAGGCGGAACCCTTTTTTTCGGACAAAAATGCCCCTGACGCAAATTTATTTCCAATGAAAATCCTTTGGCATAAACCCTTTGGCATAAACCCTCGAAACCACAACTGTAGCTCTCTGCAACTTGAAACGTTGGGTTCTCTTCGTTCTGCAACGTGAAAGAGGCTGGAAGGGAGAACGCTCAGGGGAAGAGGTGCGTTGTTTCTATTTCTTCTTGCTTTCTACTCTCTTTCTCTCTCTATGTTCAATCGATGCGTGTTTTTTTTTTTTTTGAATGATGATGGAAAGGGTTAGAGATGGGTTGTTTGGGATGGTATTATATGAGGTTGGAAAGGGTTGGAGATGGGTTTTTGGGATGGTATTGGACCATGGATTTCTGGTCCATGGATTGGGTGGTTTTGAGGTTTTGGGAGGAGATTTCAATGGCTGAGAGGATTATATCGATGGGTTTTGGTGGATTTGGGAGATGGGTCTTGGAGAGGTTTGTTTGTCGATGCTGATGGGATTTATTGATGAAATGGGAATTGGGTTTTTTTGGATGCTTTGTGAGGATTTGGAAATTTGTAATGATGATAGAAAGGGGCTGGTTTTAGGTTATGGTTTGATGCACTTTGATGTGTTCGAAATTTAGGTGGTGTCTGAGGGAAGTTTTGAGCATTCAGGATGATGGTGTCTTGCTTTCTCTTGGTTTACATGACGGGCCATGCAAGCTATAACTCTGGGTTTAGATGGTCCGCATGGAATCATTTGTCAGTATCATTGTTCTTTTAACATTATGTATGCATGTGATAATGAGTTTTATTGTTCTCTTGAATTGTGCATGGAAAACATACCAATTACCATACGGACAAACATGGTATGAGAGTGAATGTGAATGAGATTGAGACAGGTCTGAGAGAATCTCAATCTTTCTGAATGAAAGAAGAGCAAGCAATGGAATACTGCATATGCTTGCTTGCACGACTATCCCTCTGAAGTGGCACATTTCTGATTGCTGCATATGACCCATCACACCCTTCCAGATTCCAAGATCCAATGGAGAGTTCATCCATGGCGGCAATTGCCTGTGGTTTTATGACCCATCACAATCATCCAAATTGTAAATCCAAATCCAAGATATAATTCCCAGATAAACTGACATCTCACAAATAATATATCAACTCTAGTATGGTACCTTACCATAAAAAAATAAAAACCTCTAGTATGGTACCATTGGGATCACCATCCACTTGGCAGCATTCTATGCATCAAGCTAGTGGGTCCGATCATGATAAGCCATTGGTGGTCCACAGGAACAATCACCATTGGCTAGATGATCTTTGTTCCATGTATCCGGATCCTCCTCAAGTTATACATTCTGTATTGGGTGTGGGTTTTTTTTTTTTTTCCTTTCTGAGTTTGTATTGGGTTGTTCTCCTAGTGAGGATATGTAGTAATTAGAGGGCTACCAGTTCTCATGTTTCCCTGGATGTGGATGCTCCTACAATCAGCCACTTGCAGCTTGCAGATCCACAAGTTCTGGATGTGACTTCAATGAATGTTTTCTTACCAAATTCACATTTATCAGTTGCTTCATGTGTTGTAGTGTTAGAACTTGTGCAGATATTGGTTACACCAGATTTCGAACAATTTACCCTTGGCAAATCATATTCAAGAATACATTCCGTTTAGTTGTGTTGAACAGACCTTCTTTACTTGTCTCTGCTTCTTGAATTACAAAAGAGGCTGGTTTGGTTAGAAATTGTTAGAGTTGCTGGGAGGAATTGTTCAAACTGAAGATATATTTTATAATGTTTTAGGTGTTGCTGCACCCACAAGAAAGAAGTTAGTGTATTTGAGGTAAGGAAGAGGGGGATTCTTGAGGATATCAATTATTGCTTGTGGGCAAATTCGACAAAGAAAGTGCATTGTCCTCCTCCTGCTCTACCAAGTTTCTAGGCATTTCTCTGGCTACCCCACTAGTTGAAACCCTTTCATTAGTGGGAGAACCCAACACATCTGAGGTTGGTGGATCTAAAAATGTCTCATCCTCCACATTTGAAGAAGTCTGTTTTTGGATTTTCTACGCACCCATCTGAAAGTGGAGTTCTTATCAATGCTGTCCACTCTGCCCAGTTTCACCCTCTTCTGATCAAGGGTTTTAGCCAGAGAAGAAGGGCATGTTGACTTGTTATTATCCGAGCTTTCTAGAGAGGATCTTGGTAATCTCCTACTCTCCTTTAACATTCTTCCAATACTTGGCTAAATACCCAGCACCAGCAGCTGCTGCTGCAACCCATATATCCATTTCAAAAACCAAATACCAATGCTTAAGGAATCCTCATACAGCTGGCGAAAGCTCCCAAATCAGCCTCATCTTTGGAGAAACCAATCAACCCAAAACACCAAAACTATAAAATAAAACAGAAACACAAAGCACCAAAACCCCTAAAGGGGAAGAACGCAGAACTACAGATGAGACAAGGCATCCAATGGTGATGAAACCAAGAACCCACAAAATGAAGAGATCAAGAAATTGAAGTAAGAAAACGAAAAATGAAAACCACACCCCAGAAAAGGAAGCTCTCTATAGGGCAGAAATCAAACAGCCAATCAGCCGCAATACAAAGCATAAAAAAATTTCTCAGAAGATTGGAAAAAAAAAACCAAAATGAGGAAACCTTGCTAGCTGCTGCTGCTGCTCTAAAACCCATCCATGGAAACAAATAAAGCATCCCATTTCAAGGAGGGAAAAAAGAAGAAGGAAACTTTCATCAAATTTCAGACTAGAAAGAGAAAGAAATCTGCTTACTTCTCTCATTCAAACATGAAAGTTGGCTTTTTTCTTTGCTGTAATGGAGTTTAAGGTGATTTGTGTTAGAATTGCTCATATACATTCAAGGCCGTATCTATTGATTTGAATTGATATGTGAGAGCATCATATGTTGTATAATGCATTTGTTTAGTTTTGATATCAGTGTTTTTGAAGTAACTTATAGGGCTCGATTGACCTGGGCTGATTGAAAAAATGCTTGTGTCATATTGTCTTTTGCTGCAACCTTTTGTGTTTCCTTGTATGTGGCATGTCTGTGTCCATATTTGTATTTGGAAATCCTAATTTGCCTCTTTATTTGATGTGAATAAAACTGAAAAAGAACTTAAAAAAAAAAATGCTCATTCTTTGTTAGGTGTAATTACCATGTCGGAGAAAGGAAAGTCAAAAGAGATAGATGACATAGATCATGCTTCTTGGTCGGATGGTATGAGAAAGTGTCTTATTGATATTTGTTTGGAGCAAGTGAGAGCTGGTGGGCGCCCAGGGGTGCAATTTAGCTCAAAAGCTTGGAAGATAATAGAAAAATTTAATCAAAAGACAGGGCACAGTTTCAATCAAAAGCAATTGAAGAACCAAGTAGATCATCTGAATAAATTATACAATGCCTAGTTGCACTTGACATCACAAACTGGTATAGGCTTTAACCCACACACAGGCTGTGTGGAGATGGCCCAAGACCGATGGACAGAATACCTGAAGGTATATAAATTTATTATTTGTTTTGGTATTTACAGGAGAGGTGAATATAGCATTTGACATTTATGGTTAAACTTTATTGCAGACTCATAAGGATGCCAAAGTATTTAGGTCAAAGCCCCTTCCTTTTCCCCAAGAGATGGCTGCTTTATTTGATGGTACTTCAGCGACTGGTGATGATAAATGGGCTCCAACAATGGATGGTGTGCCTGATGATATTATAACGGATATGGATTCAAGTTTATTTAGCTTGAATGGTTATGATCATATTCCATCCCCGAACCAAACAAATTCTCAGTCTACCATGCGTGAAGATGCAACTACTAGTGCTATTGGTCCAAATGTTATGATGGCCGATATTAGGCGAAAGAGACCGAGGCCTTCTACAAAAGGGAGTAACAACGCAGTAGATGATTGCATAATTTAGCTCGCAACCTCAGTGAAGGCATCAAATCAGTTAGCTGCTGCTAATGCTCAATCTGAAGGACCTACCATTGAGGCATGCATTGACTTACTACATGCCATGCCCCAACTTCCAGAGACTAGCCCACTGCATATGGTCGCTCTTAGGTCTTTTATGGTTAAGGAGAAAAGAATTATCTGGACTAAATTCAAGACAGATGAGGGAAAGATAGCTTGGCTCAAATCTTTAATGGAAATAGAGAAGGGAAATGCTTTTGGAGTTGCAAGTGATCTCTAGTTGTTTGGATTCCTTTTTGTTTGTTTTGAAACATGAATGTTATGTCTCTCTTAAACTATTGTTCTTATATTTGGATTTTGAAACATGACTGTTATGCTTAAAACATGAATGTTATGTTTTAAACATGGTATGTTGTTTTATTTAAAGAATGTTTAAATTGTTAAATGTCTCCAAATATGAATGAATGATTAGTTATGTTTTGTTTGCAATATATACAGAGCATATGGACCCGATTTTACGACGAAATATCTTACTTATCATATTGTTGTACAAGAAGCGACAACAACGCTTGATTAAGGAACCATGTAGGAACTCAATCCTAATGGGACATGGTCATGTTCAAATTATTTTGAATGAGAATTCTATTATTTGTCATCAACTATTACGTATGGAACAACATGTGTTTCGGCGTTTATGCATGTATTTTAGATCAAAGAATTTACTAAAAGACAGCATATATGTACTTGTGGAGGAACAGTTGGCTATATTCATGATGGTCATTGCACACGCCCATACGAATAGAGTGATACAAGACAGATTCCAACACTCAGGTGAAACTATTCATAGACACTTCCGTCAAGTACTGATAGCAATGATGATATTTGCGAAAGATATGATAAAGCCACATCCACTAGATACAGTGCCTAAAGAAATTCTTTTGAATCCACGTTTTGAGCCATATTTTAAGGTATTCTTTTCTTTCCTTAACACCACTTTTTTTTATTTAAGCTAAATTCTTTTGAACATTTTCTCAATGTTGATTTCTTCTTTTTTAATAGGATTGTATTGGTGCTATAGATGACACCCTTGTGCATGCCATTATCCAACCAGAGAAACAAATTCCTTACAAGGGTAGAAAGGGGGAATGTATGCAACAAGTTATGGCAGTATGTTCATTTGACATGCTCTTTACCTATGTGGTATGTAGATGAGAAGGTACAGCTCATGATCAACGGATTCTCTTGGATACCATTTCTGATGAAAGGCTAAAGTTTCCACATGCTCCCCCTGGTAACAATGTATTTGTAGTGCTTTAAATATCAACAAATGATTGCTACTACATAGTTTGACATGCCCTTTAACATTTGTCTCGAATGGTCTTTAGGCAAATACTACTTGGTTGATGCTGGTTACACAAACATGAGGGGGTTTCTTTCTCCATTTCGAAATGTCCGATACTGGCTTCCAGATTTTCAAGGTGTTGCCGTTCCTCGTACTAGAGAGGAGCATTTTAATAGATTGCATTAATCATTAAGGAATGTGATCGAGCGAAGCTTTGGAGAAAGAAATCTGCTTATTTCTCTCATTCAAACATGAAAGTTGGCTTTTTTCTTTGCTGTAATGGAGTTTAAGGTGATTTGTGTTAGAATTGCTCATATACATTCAAGGCTGTATCTATTGATTTGAATTGATATGTGAGAGCATCATATGTTGTATAATGCATTTGTTTAGTTTTGATATCAGTGTTTTTGAAGTAACTTATAGGGCTCGAGTATTGAAAGCTCGATTCCCTATCCTCAAGCGGATGGCTCCTTACCCATTTCCTGTACAACGGAGCATCGTAGTTGCTGCAATGGCAATGCATAATTTCATTAGGAAAGAGGATATGGAGGATCAATTATTTTCACAATTTTCAAATGATGATGCCCAAGTAGAGCATGTCACTGACGTTGAGGAATCACATGGAGAAAACACTTATACATTTGATATCACAGATAGGACAGAGATGGATGCTAAGAGGAATTCAATTGCAGATGCCATTTGGCGAGATGCTTCTGCTCGTGTTTGATTTTTATCATCTTATTTCATGGTTCTTCTTTTTTTTTTTCTTTTTTTTTCATCTTATGTAATGGTTTATCTTATGTCATGCAACATGGAGTGATGGTGTGTGATGATGAAATGATGGAGACAATATATAATTGTGTTTGATGTTGTAATTTGTTGCTATGGATGAATGATCAACTCACATTGATTGGACAATTCTAAATTCTAACCCTTTTGAAGATTTTTTGGAAAAAAGGAAAGACTCTCAAACGAGCTTTGGTTGACTTATTCACTTACTGCCCATTAACCTCCCTCAAAGTTGTCAAATTGAATGGGTAGGATTATCCCCTTGGTTTGATTTTCAGGCACATTTCATACATACATGCCACTGAACAAAATCCTGTCACTCGTCTAACAACTTGGATAGCTGCAGGTTACAGTGTAATCCAAGTCTTTCTATCATTCTTCAATTTTATTTTATTTTATTTTGCATATTTCTTTCTTTGTTTGTTAAAAAGGATATGTGCGTTTGGTGCAATATATCTTTTTTGAAAGCTGCCCTACCTTTATGTTCTTGAAGTCATTCCTTTTAATTTGAAGGCCATTGAAGGAGAGTTGATGGGAATGGTTTAGGGGAACTACTTATTTACATAGGAGGCTGTAGCAAACAAACGTCCATTCCAAAACCTACACCCTGTAAGTTATCTTTGTTGGATACTTGCAAGTTCTGGTTGCTGTCATGAGGATTGAGATGAGATGGGCAACATATGTATTACGGATTAACTCAACCCATCTTGGCATGTTGGTAGATTCCTATTTCACATGATGTTCATGGTGGCACTGTATATTAACTTTTGTTGGGTAAATACTGTATGTTACTTGAATTTGCTGTTTTGAGTCCTTTCTTATATCCCAGAGTCCTTAGTTTTTCATTGACCAGAAACTCTGGCTTCAAGATTTGATATGTGGGTGTGATGCCCATAAGAACACAAGACTTCAGTACCTTCAGAAGGAGGAATTATATGATCCTTGGCCCAGGGATATGAATATTATCCTTCTGGTTTTGAATTTGTCCATTTGAAGCCCATGATTCAAGATCTAGATTGCTGATCTGATGGAAATCACACATGGAATGTATCATGCACCATGAAGAAAGAAGATTGGAAGATCCTAGAAACCCATTATTTGGCTTGGTTTACATCATTTTTTTACTGCCTATCTGCAGGACAATGATTCAAGGATTAATATTTGCCCCATTAGGGAGATTTTTCAAGTCATAATCCATGGATGGCTGCACCCATGCCTCTTTTAGTTTTGTTTGTTCACAAGAACTAACATAAATCCTCCAAAGCTAAAGAATTTTCGTGTATAGCTTCAGTTTGTGAGTACTGCCAGCGTCTGCCAAGATTCCCTTTCTTGGGACAAGGTAATGAGTTATATAGTGAAAATGAAACTGTTTGTGCGATAGCAAGTTTTCTCTTTTTTGCATCAGTTTTGTAATTATGATGTTATGGTATGTGTGTAGAGGGCATATTTTGATGAAAATGTGCATAAGTTCATTTTTTACATAATGACAGAAGTTACCCCTCTAAAAAGAGGCAAACCCCTCTAAAAAGAGGTAAATAGAGGGCATACCAAACGGTCTATTTGAAGTAGATTCGTTCATAACCAAACACGTTTTTTTGTTCTAGCCTCTTTTTTTTATAGCTCTTTTTTTAATGGCTCTATTTTGAATGGTCTGTCAAAAAAAGAGTAGAGATGCCAAACAAGGCCTTAATTAGCTTAATTTTCAATCAATTGAGTTAATCTTGATTAACTTGGGACGGGGCCTAACATTCCCCTAAACTTTTAGAACCATGCGATCCTCTGAATGCAATACAATTAACATAACTCAATTTAACAATTCGAAATGCAATTTACCTGAACGAATAGCTCGGGATATTTCTGAGCCATTTGCTCTTCAAGCTCCCATGTAGCTTCACTAGATTCATGATGATCCCAAAGGACCTTGACCCATTCAATCGTTCTTGTAAGCAGGACTGCCTCTTTGGTATTTATAATTTGGATCGGCTTCTCAACATTTGTGGTGTTCGGTAACACTTGGATTTCTTCGTGATGAATAACATGTGAAGGATCAGTCACATACTTTCGAAGCATCGAAACATGGAAAACATTATGGATACTCGGTATATTTGACCTTGAAAGGTCTAGGTGATAAGCCATATTTCCAATTATACTCTTGACCTTGAAAGGTCTAATGAATCTCAGGGAAATCTTCTTTTTTTGCCCGAATCGGATAGTACCCTTCATCGGGGAAATCTTTAAAAAGACTAAATCATCAGCTGCAAACTCTAGATCACGCCGACGATTATTAGCATAGCTTTTCTACCTTAATCTAGCAATTTTCAGCCTATCTTGAATTCGGTGAACCTTCTCTGACTTTTCAGCAATGATCGTAGTACCGTGGAAACTTCGAGTTCCAACCTCTTTCTAGCTTATTGGAGTCCTACATCTTCGACCGTACAGTGCTTCAAATGGTGTCATCTCAATACTGGAGTGATAGCTATTGTTGTATGCAAATTCTCACAATGCTAAATGGTCATCCCAATCACTCCCGAAATCAACAACACTGGCACGAAGCAAGTCTTCCAAAGTCTGTATAGTCTGTTCTGATTGTCCGTCCGTTTGTAGATGATAAGCAGTACTAAACCGAAGTTTAATGCCCACAGAATTCTGAAATGACTGCTAGAATGCGGACACAAACCGAATTCCCGATCAGAAACAATTGAGACTGGTGTCCCATGCAATTGAGTCACTTCCTTGACAAACAATTTGGACAAATCACTGAATCCCATATCCTTTTCGAAATGGAAGGAAGTGCATGGACTTCGTAAGACGGTCAACGATTACCCATACGGCATCGTGTTGCTTCTTCGTCCTCGGTAAACCAGATACAAAGTCCATTATGATGTGTTCCCACTTCCATCTAGGAATATTTAGTGGACGAAGCAATCTAGGTGGTTTCCGGTGCTCAAATTTGACACGCTGGCAAGTCAAGCAGGAAGACACATTACCTGCTATCTCCCGCTTCATGTTATTCCACTAGAATCTGTCCTTGAGATTTCTATACATTTTCGTGTTGCATGGATGCATAGAATATCTGGTGTGATGAGCTTCAAACATCACTGCTTGCTTCAAATCTTCATGTGCTGCTATGCACAATCTGTCTCTGAAGTAGAGAATTCCTTCTACCAACACAAAGTCAGGTCTTGCTGCAATGTTGTCCTTGATTTTCACTAACTCAGGGTCTTCGAACTGTTTATTTTTGATTTGTTTGATAAGGATTGGTTCGAATACAGACATTGTTGCAACCAGATCACTCATTGTTTCAATGGACACATCCAAATCCCTGAATTCTTCAATCAGGTTCCATTCTCAAACCAACGATGCCAAGTTAGCAGATTTCTGACTCAAAGCATCAGCTACGACGTTACCTTTTTTAGGTACATACTTGAATGAAAAATCGTAGTCTTTGATCAGCTTTAACCAACGGCGTTGCTTCAGATTGATATCCTTCTGAGTGAACAAGTACTGAAGACTTCTGTGATCGTAGTGGACTTCAAAAGTCTCTCCGTACAGATAATGTCTACATTGCTTTAATACAAATACAACAGCTGCGAGCTCTAGATCATGAGTAGCATAATTCTTCTCATGCTCCTTCAACTGATGCGAACCATAGGCAATCACCTTGCCATTCTGCATCAACACATATCCCAACCCTATACTTGAGGCATTCGAGTAAATCTCAAACCCTCCTCTTCCATCGGGTAAGGATAAGATTGGGGCTGTATCAACTTCTGCTTCAAAGTCTGGAAACTAGACTTACAGGTATCATTCTATTGGAATGGAACGTTCTTCTGAGTCAGTTTCGTAAATGGAGCTGCTATCTTAGAGAAGTCCTTTACGAATCTTTATATTATTCTGCCAATCCTAAGAAACTCCGTACTTTCGGCATACTCTTTAGACTCTGCCAATTAGTAATTATTTCAATCTTAGCTGGGTCAACCGCTAATCCATTTTTGAAAATGATATGACCTAGAAATGCAACCTGCTACAACCAAAAGTCGCACTTATCAAGTTTTGCATACAACTGATTCTCTCTCAGTATCCGCAAGGCTGTCCTCAAATGATGTGAATGCTCCAATTCTGACTTTGAATAGATCAGGATGTCATCGATGAAAATAACAACAAATTGGTCTAGATAGGAAGCAAACACCATGTTCATTAAAGCCATAAACATTGCAGGTGCATTGGTTAGACCAAAAGGCATCACTAGAAATTCATAGTGATCATAACGAGTCCTGATTGCGGTCTTCTGTACATCTTGATCTTTAACCCGAATCTAATCATATTCAGATCGGAAATCAATCTTGGAAAAATACGATGCACCCTCGAGTTGATCAAACAACTCATCAATCTTAGGCAGTGGATACTTATTCTTGATCGTCACTTGATTTATCTGCCTATAATTGATACACATTCGAAGGGGGCCATCTTTCTTCTTTACGAACAGTACAGGTGCTCCTCATGGTGAGATACTAGGTTTGATAAAACCCTTGTCAAGCAAATTCTGTATCTGTTTCTTCAATTCATACAATTCTGATGGTGCCATTCGATACGGTGTCCTGGATATCGGTGCAGTACCGGGCACAAGCTCAATCGTAAAGTCCACTTCCCTGGCTGGAGGTAGACCTGGTACTTCATCTGGAACCACGTTTGGAAATTCATAGACTACGGGAATATCTCGTAACTCCCATACATGCTTCTTCTCTGAAACGAATGCGATGTTGCCTTCACAACCACTACACATCATTCGTTCAGCCTTAAGTGCTAAAACCGGCCTGTTGTCATACTTCTTTTGGACTTCTTCAAGTAGTACGCTGGCATTGGACTCATCTACTCTAAAGGAGATGATTTTGCGAAAACAATCTAAACAAGTCCTGTACTTCTCAAGCCAATGCATGCCAAAGATCACATCAAAGTCATTCATTGCTAATATTACCAGATCAGCTGGCATTGACACTTCTCCAATTCTAACAGTGCATTGTGGAATATACTGTTCACATACTACCTTTCTCCCTAAAGGAGTAGATATAGTAAAATCATATGCTAATTGTATTATTCGGTTTTGCATATTACAAACAAGTGCAGGTGCTACAAATGAATGCGTGGAATCGGGATCAAATAATGCAATTACAGGTCTGTTATCTACAAGGATTGTACCTTCAACCACATTTGCTGCAACATAAGCTTGCTCCCTATTGACGGCATAGGCCATCCCAGCCATATGTGGCCTGTTGGGCTGCTGCTGCTGTCTCTGCCATTGACGTTGCTGGCCTTAACGTTGAGGTTGCTGATGCTGTTGCCTAAGAGGAGTTGGCAAGGCTAATCTCTACTGAGGAGACAAGTAGCTGGTAAGGAGCCCTGTCATCTCTCCTAGCTTTCGGACACCGAGTCATTTTATGTTCCAAAGAACCACAAGACTAAGCATGCTCCAGTAGTTCTCCAGCATAATTCAGTCTTGTGAGCTTTATCACAAGTCTCACAGACTAGTGTATTCTCTCTCCTCTCATTCCTCTCATTCCTAAGAATGAATGTCTGTTTCTGTCTTTTGTTCCTAGACTGTCCTCCTTTCTTAAACCATGAATCACCACTTCTCTTGGTGTTCACAGCCTCTGCTTCCTTCTCTCTCTGGACTTCCTCAGCTATATATGCCCTATCAACGGCATCATCAAAAGTCGTAGGCTTTTGTCCAGCCAATATGATCATTTTGTACTCTGATTTCAGTCCAAGGAGAAATCTCTTGACTTTCTTAGCTTTAGTATCTACCAATTCGGTAGCATACTTGGATAGCAGTAAAAATGTATGAACATAGGCAGACACGGTCAGTTGTCCCTGCTTCAATTCAAAAACTCTGATTCTTTTCGCTGCCGTACATGCTCCGGGACAAACTTTTTTTGAAATTGCGTCTTGAAAGTCTCCCATATACCGTTTTCTAGCATTGCCTTGAAGGCATCCCTAACACTCTTCCACCAGATCTTGGCTGCCCCTCTAAACATAGTAGAGGTAAGTAACACTCTTTGTTTGTGAGTGCAGACAACTGTTTCAAACACATCTTCAATGTGTTCTAGTAATTCGTCAACTTGCATCACATCTTCATTTCCATGGAACTCGGTGGCTCCTCTCTTACGGAACCGCTCATAAATAGCATGAGGGTCCTTATCCTTATACTGTAACACCACTTGTGTCTCAACATAGTGCTGTTATTGGACTGGTGGCACAGGTGGAATTTGCGTTTGAGCCTGGCTCTGAACTTCTAACATGGCAGCAATCTGGGTTTGCATACCCATTTGAGCTTCTTGCCTCCTGGCTAATTGGGCTTGCATGCCCATCTGTGCCTCATCGCTCCTAGCCATCTGCTCATTACTTCTGGCTAACTGCTCTAGTATAGCAGTATACCTAGCATCAACGTCAGATATAGGAGGGGAACGTGTGACTACTACGAAGTCATCATTCCTAAATCCTGATCCAAAAGCCATACTGTAAACAATACGGAAGGTAAGATATACGTCTATATACTTCTATCACATATATATCACATATAGCGAAAGCAGTAAATACAAATCCAGTAACGTTCCTCACTTCGTTCTTAGTTTTACTTAGTCTTTTAAAGTTTTCTTCACCTAGCTCTTTAACTAGGCTCTGATACAATACAATAAGTATGTCACGGCCGAGGCCGGAGATCTGATTGATCCGGATCAACCACGGGTCGCGATACCATCATACTTACTCTCGTAAATTCCGAATTAACCGAAGTTAAGACGAAATTTATAAGGGATCTATCATACTTACCTTCAAATGTACATTTTTGTGAAATATTTATATATATACATTGACGGAATAGTAACTACACAGTTACTTTACATCAAAAGTAAAGCCAAATATACATAATTCATTTCCTACCAAAGTCAACCACTACATATTCGAATATAACGCATGTGACATCTAATTACTATTCAAAATGAATATATAAAAGTTCTCTCAAAACATTTCCAATTATCCTATTTCTTAGCACTCGATTTAAATCCATTCGATTAGACCTCGCGGAGGTATCAGATGGGCCTCCTCCGCTGGTGGTGCGGCCTCGACATGACCGGCACAGGCAACTGGGCCTGTAATATTCATCAATAACACCATGAACACGACGGTTCAACAATGTATATACAAGTCTATGATAGTTCATGCTACCTGTGAGAACCCGACCCCTAATCTCTTGGATTAGTGTTGTTTTATTTGTGGATTAGTTTCTTTTAGTGGGATTAGTATTTGTTGGGTTGAGTTTGAGAGCTAGAATGGTTTTTCTCTAGTTTTGGGGAAGTTTGAGGGCCTTTGTGATTAGTGGGACCCTTTGGGGGTTCTTGTAGTAACTTTGCGCGTGATTGGGAGGTTATTCGAGATTCCCGATAATTCTTGTTTTAGCCTCATTTGACTTATTTTGTTAACATCTACAACTTTCGTGTTCACTCCGTACCAGTTCGAAGCTCCGAAAATCAGTTTTTCCAGCCCGGAGGGCAAAACAGTCTTTTCACACCAAATCTGGACCCAAATTTCGAGATTCCAGAACCATGCCAAAGTTATACTTTTTGAAAACTAGATTTTATGAGAAACATTTTCCTCTTCTTCGTCGATTGCATCCGAGGCCCACAAATAGATGTTTTACCCTTGGCAAGCTTTGAGTGTAGTGGGGCCCACACCCACCCATTATAAAATGACTCCACTCACTCTTTCTCCCTCATTTTCCACTCCCCATCGGCTGCAACTCCCAGCTACAGTGCCAGCAGCCCCTCTTCTTCATTTCTTCCATTTCTTCTTGCTTTCTCCTCTCATTCTTGGAAGAAACTCTTGCCATTTGGAAACCTAACTATGCCATCTTCTTCTCCATCTCTTTAGCTTCCCATGGATGTGATTCTTGTGCAAAACCAAGGTGGGCAGCCCCTATTGCAAGCTTCTTCTTGTTTATTCATGGCCTTAGAGGTAAAGACTCCTTCCCATTTTCCTTGTGTGTGCTATGGCCCTCCCTTAGGTTCTATTTTCTAGTTGGGTTTGAGCCCATTCCTTGTCTTTCATTGTTTAACTCATTTTAGGGTTTGTTTTGGGGGTTTTTGTAGAGATTGTTGATCTTGAGCTTGAGAGGTGATTAAAGGCTTGGTTTGCTAGCTTGGAACCCAAGGCAAGTGGATGAATGGATGGTTTGAATGTTATCAAAGTTTTATGAGAAAATCCTAAGTTTATTACTTGTTCTTGATCATTGAATACATGTTTGCACATATGCTTCTTGCCACATATATATTGATTTCGAAATTGCATATTAATGGTTGTTTCTCTCTTGTTAACCTCTTGGAAATGTATGCATTTCATTTGGTCAAGGTTTGCTCATATGGTTTTATAATGAATGGGTTGGTTTTCCATTCATGTCTATGTTTACTAGCTTGCATTGATTTGAAATTGATGCTCATTTGAAGAGTTTTGCTAAATCATCTTTGGTTAAGGAAATGTAAATCAATAGTCTTGATTTATCTCTAGATTTTTGGCTCAAATGGACCCTTGTGTATATTGGGGATTCTTCCCTTTGTTTAGTGTGAAATGAGAAGAAAGAGGTGTTTGGATTTAATGTTCATTGAAGTTTGATGGGAGTTTTTATTTTAGTTTGGATGTTTGTTGAAGCAAGGAAAAACTCAATTTGTATAAGAGTTCAAGTGGAAGAGAAAGGAGGGAAAGGATGTCAAAAAACAGCAAAATTTTGGATGCCTGGGAGGTTTCTGGACGCCAGGATTCGGGCGTCCAAACGCCAGGAGACAGAAACCTGGGCGCCCTTTTCTGCTTCCGGGCGTCCAGACGCCTGGTTTCTGGCGTCCGGACGCCGGGAACCTGCACGGGGGGGGGGGGGGGGTAAAAATTGCCACTTTGAAACGCCTATAACTTTTGATTCCCATATCGGATTTGGAAGTTCTATATACCGTTGGAAAGCTCTTGAAGCAAGGAACCCAATGGTATACTTATCTTAGTGATAAAAGATTGAAAAGTGAAGTGGATATTTGAACCAATGAAAACTAGTATGTGATTAAGAGTTTTCAACTTGATGTTGTGCATTTGAAAATAGTAAAAGTGCATAAGGAGCCCGGAATGTCTTCAAACTCAAGGAGTACCAAGTAATTATTATAACTGACATACGGGACCCCTATTCACTTAAATAAATCTTGAAACCGATATTTTTACCCGAAATTGTTATAGTTCATTGTTTCACCTCATTTCCAATATTTGCATTACATGACTTGTTTTCCCGAAAGCATTGAAGTTACTCTAGTAACAGTTATTGTCCCGAAGTGCATTGCACCACATGATATGTCAGTGTGCCCTTGAGCACCCCCGTCTTGCCCGTTTGATTATGTATTTGTACTTGGTTTACTTGCATATGTCTCGATTGTATTTGACCTATGAGTCGGCACCACTAAGCTTGGATAACCCTGTTGGTCTGATCCACCGACTTGGAGATCCCCCTCTTGTCCCGCCAGCTGCAGTTTGGATCCCGCTACCCGGTTATTACCATGGTCTTGTCCCGATACCGCAGATTGCTACTGTGGTCCCCGATGCCCGGCTCGCTACCGTGGTCATGTATAGTATATGGATATGCATTCATGAGATCCACTGTTTCTCCTCACATCGAGTGACTGAGATCAGTGCCTAGTATATGTATATGTATTTATATGAGATCCCCTGTTTCTCCTCACCTCGAGTGACTGAGATCAGGGCCTAGTTATTGCTCTATCGCTTTAGTGAAAGAGGACTTAGCTTCGTGTGGTTGTCATCTTGCCAGTTTCCGATTCCTTGGATACCCGACATGTTTTATATTGCTTACTTGCTTTCCGATAAATGATTCGTTTCCTTTATGAAAGTTGTTATTTAAACAAGTGCTAATATTCTCCAATGTAAATTCAGTTATTATTATATGGTCTTCTGTTCTTTGTACCCGCACATGTTTTAAATGATTACCCGATTCGTTAAATACCCATGCTTTTACATATGTTTCAAACGATCAATGATTTTGCTAGATTTATATGATTACACATGTTTTAAAGGAATACCCGAATTGTTAAATATCCGAGCTTGCTTTAAAGGACATTTGGTTTGTCAGATACCTATGTTTATACCTGTTTTTAAATGATACCCGATTTTTTAAATATCCATGCTTTGAAATATGTTTCAAATGACACTTGTTTGCCAGATCCTTACGTTTATACCTGTTTTAAACGATATCCGGTTTGTTAAATATCCGCATTTCTACATAGGTTTCAAATGGACATTGGTTTTGCTAGACTGCTATGAATACCTGGTTTGTTGTATAATTATGTTTTTACTTAAGTTTCAAATGAACGTTGTTTTGCCATACCACTATATTTATACATGTTTTAGACGAACACCCGATTGTCAAATATCTATGTTTATAGATGACGTAAATGAACACATGTTTGATTGACATTCATGTTTTACCCATGCTTGAAATGAATACATGTTTTGCCCGAGACCCATGATTTTGCACCCGTTTAATTATATGCAGCATTGATCGATTAGCATGATTTATCATATGTTTTATTCTTTATTATATTTGTGATCTTTTCATCCACCTGCCAGACCGTCGTGTCTGACCCACTACTTTTGGTACTCAGGTTTAGATTTCTTCGTCCCGAGTTGAGTGCTTGGGTTGGCTGTGGAGCCATGTTTTGCAGGTTGTTTTGTCGGCTATGTCATGTAGACATTGGGCTTGACATCGGAGCTACGCCATATATGGGGTAGTGATTATAGCTTATTGTTGTATGGCTTCTATTAGCCTTTTTCTTGGGGATTCTTAATTAATGTACATTGATAATTGTAACTTGAATATATTTGGGAATGTAATATCCTGTTACTGTCAGCTCTGTAATTTATTGTGATGGTTACTCCAGTCTGATATGATTCTTGATATAATAGCTATATGCTACCTGTTACTGTCAGCTCTGTAATTTATTGTGATGGTTACTCCAGTCTGATATGATTCTTGATATAATAGCTATATGCTAAAGGTTGAGTGCGACGCGGAATCCGATGGCCACGGACTTCGGGTCGCAACGCCACAAAAGCTTCCGCAAAATATTCAGAATGTGTTGTCTTCACACACGCGGATCTTGGGAGAAAAATATAATATTTATGCTTTAATCCCATTCCCGCCCCCGAGGTTCCGGTTCAGGGGCGTGACACTACCATATACAATAACCTGTCAATTTATCAACTTAACAGTTGTAGACAATTCAATTCAGTATGGTAACTATTCATATGAGTCAAGTAATATCAATTTCTAAGTTAGCAACTACAATAGCATTTATTTCAACTCAGTTCAGTTCTTCCTAAAGGAAGCAATCATTCAGTTTAGTCCATAATATGTGGCTTTTCATTCAAAAAAGTAATCTCATTACATGGTTTCTTTTCATTCAATAAAGTAATCTCATTACATGGCTTATCAATAAAGTGACTTCTCAGTCTACATTGTTAGGTGGCTTATCAATTCGATGACTTTTCAGTCTATATGTGTGGGATCTACCAGTATCTTGATCAGAGATCACTGGCATCACCATGGAGCTCCAGAATACCCCAGTCCATCTGCTGCAGCAGGATTATTCATTATTCATTGTTACTTTTAGTAACTTGTTCATTATTCATTCATTCATTACATAATGAGCTTAAGAAACCATTACGTAGTGCCAGACTCAAAAAATCAAATTAATCTATCATTTAATTCAGATTTCTAAACCAAGCAAATGGGTGAAGCGCTCGTTATCCAACGTATGTGTTATTCTCGATGAACATCACTTTAATTAGTAATTTGTACGTTCATATATCCTTAGCTAACACCTATGCGGATTTAGATACAATTCTTATTCAATTCATCATTCATGTCGGCCAATTCGAGACTTACATTTATCTTGAATCAAAACCAATTATGACCTTTGAGTTCAATCAATTAGTCTCAAAACTATCTATTTAATAGCCATAAAGAATCCCCAATTCAATAGGCTCAATTACTGAAAATTCAGATTTTTCAGCATAAAATTTTCTGTGAGCTCAGTCACATATTCGGTCAGCAGTTCGGCTAACCGAACTAGCTCTTTCAGCTGACCAAACTCAGTTCGGGAGTTCGGTCGGCACTCGGTCAACTTTCCAAAACCTTACACTTTCTGAAAATCCCTTGATAGCATGTTCGGTCACCCTTCGGTCACCTGGTCGGTTGGGCGAACTGTGAAGTTCAGTTAGCCGAATAAATTTGGTCAACTCGGTTTTCCTGTGAAAATCTGACTAGCACAGGGGCACTCGGCCACCAGTTCGGTCACCCCTCGGCTAATTGAATTCTCAAATTCGGCTAGCCGAATTCACTTAGGCTATCTTGCGGTTAGCTTCCCAGAAGCTAGTCTTCTGATAGGAATTTCTGACTCAATCTTGGTCAGCTTACGGTTACCACTCGGTTAGTCGAATTCTTAAATTCTGCTAACCGAGGTATGTCGGTCAGCTAGCGGCCAGCTTTCCAAAGACTGACCCATTTTATGGATTCTTGCGGTTAGCCTAGCCGAACTGCACCCATAACTAAATTCTGGAGCTTCAGAATTCTGAAGCAAAATCCAGAATTTGAGTTCCTTGAACTCCAAACACTTTAATAACATCATAAATCAGTAGGAGGTGTATATACTTGCCTCTAATGAAGATCGATTGACAAAAACCTCTTGCTTATCTTGAATTTGAGACAGAAACTTCTCAACTTAAAGATTTTCTTTAAGAGAACTGAAGAAGATGATGAAGAAGATGAAGTTCTCTTCACTTGAATCACTCCAAACTTACAACCTTGTGCTTGATGGAGATGAAATGGGAGAAAGAAGAAAAATGAAAAGAAGAAGATGCCTAGGGTTGCAAATGAGATGAACGAACTCATTAAAGCTCATTCTAGGTTATATAAGCTTCCTAATTGCATTTAGGTCCACTATTTCCTCTTATTCGCAATTCGAGTCAAATGAAGGGTTATTTGATTCGTTCCTCGTCGAACAACTTCGAGTTTTTTATGAAAGTTAACGTACTCGTCGAGATATATGCGTCGGTATCAAGAGTTTTCGTATTCGACAAAATGCACAAAGATTCGTATTTATGAAAAGTCCTTGCTTCCTTTGGTTCGAGTAAAAAATCCATTCAATTCACTTAATAACTTTGATTATCATTTCATTAAGTCTAATTCATTCATTTTAGGCTAATTCAATTCCATTTGGTCATAAACCATCATTAGCTTAATTAAACATAGTTAATTAGCTTAATTTACAATCAATTAGAGTTAATCTTGATTAACTCAGGACGGGGCCTAACATTCGACATCCCCCTTTCGGATTTTCTAATCAACGGATGAAAGAGTGGGGGTATAAAAAAAAATCCTCAACCCTCCTTCGTAGCGTCTTTCTCGATTCGACTCCTGCGAAGCAAGCCCTCTCTCCCATTCCGATCAAATCGACTTATTTGCGCAAGCCCTCGCAGGTATCCGTCTCACCATCTCTTTCTCTTATACAATCCTCTGTCGAGCCCTCTCTTTCCCACTGCCTTCGCAACCTTGTCAAGAAAGATTCATTTACTGTTTTTGGTTTTATGGTATTTGATTGATAGAGATGCTGCAGATATATGTTTATTGACATGAATGGATTTTGAGAAGGAATCACGTTGATTGCAACAAAAGGGTTTTTACTTTTACTCATGAGAGAGAGAGTGAAGTCAATTGATTCATAGGTGCAAAATGATTTTTGTCTTATTTTTGCCATCCTAACAAAGTTTACCGTATGTATCACTGATTTTTCTCCCCTAGTTGAGCCTTCTATTCATTGTTGAGTTTTCTTCCTATATCATTAGTGAAATGGGTATATGTTTCCAAAAAACAATAAAAAATAAAAAATGGGTATTTTTGATTAGGTCCAAACATGTTTGCACGGGGTGGTTTGTTAATGTTTAATACACTGTATTCTTTTACCCATTTACATTTGAGTGAGGAATATGGTGAAGTGCTTTATGGTAACTTAATCTCATCTTAGAGCAAAGTGTGGATGTGTTTGTAGTAGGTTTTTAATAGGTATTCTAGCAGTCGACATGATTTGAATGGGTTCCATGAGAGCATATATATTGATCAGTTGAATGGGTGCTCTGCATTCTCAGTGTAAATGTTATAATTTTTGTATTTATTTGTTTCAGGTTATGATAAGAAATGTGAAGAAATCAAACTCCAATTTTGAGCCTGTGATGGGTATGCATTATTCAAGTTGGGACTTTTGCGAGGAAGGGATGAGATGAGAAGCAAGCAGAGGCATTGAGAATGTTCTAAAGGGCTCATTCTCCTATTTGCTTCTTATAATGAAGTTTAGAAATTGCATGTCAATGCTAATTCTATTTTTTTATCAACCTTGTAATTTGTGATTGGAATACATATCAATCTAATAATTGATTATTCAATTTATGTTTCATCTCTAAATGGAGTAAGTTACATGAACGAGTTTGTAATGTAAATGGAGTAAGTTGAACGAATGCGTTAGTGTAAATTGAGTCACAATTTGGCCTTTTTAATCTCATCATTGGAATGGATGTTTGAATAGTGTAAAAAAAGTAGGTCCCATCATATCAATCCTATGTGTCATAGGGGTTCTTAGTTTGTTAAATATTATGAAGTGGCCCCCACTTGTCAGCTAACAAGCCTTGGTCATGGCCAATTGCCAAAAGCCTATGTTTAATTTCCGTGGATTTTGCTGTTGGTGTGCAACACCAAACGTAGATTAAGGAAATCTCATGTCATTCCACGGTTCTAACCAAACGTGGAGCATGAGGAATCCTTTGTTCTAAGATCCTTGGTGATGACTTTTTTTTTCCGAAGGCACTGAGGAATTCATAGATCTACGGATTTTTCGCCTTTTACCAAATGTGCCCTTATTTTTTCTGCTACTTCTACGGTAGTTAGTGGTTGGGACTTCATTCCACCTCGGAAAGGCAAACACCATAATAGTAATTTATTAGAGAGTCAAATGTCCTTTTAACTCTCTCTTTTAAAATTCTTCAAGCAAACTAACAGGCCTAAAACTGCGATTTTTGGGTATTGGGTATAAAAGGTTGGGAGCGAAATCAAGTTTTAAAGAGGGCACATGCTTAGAGATGTCAAATGGACCGGGTCAACCAGTTTTAGCCCGGCTTGCCAGTCAACGGCCCATCAGGCACGGCTCGTGCCATGGCCGTGCTGGGTCGAGGGAATGGGCAATGAGCACTAATTGGCTGTTAATAAAGTGTGGTTGAGATGATGATTTGAGCCTCCATCACCATACACTCCCAGGCTCCATCCTTGGCTTGGGCTCAACCCGAGCTCCATAAGCATCGACGCTCAGCATTATAAAGGTTAAAATTATAAGATATATTAGAAAAAAACTTTAAAATTTTATGTGAGGTAATAAATGAATAACAATTTATGGTGAAAGTTCTAAAAACTAAAGAAAAGGCATTGCTTATAAAATAAGAAATAAGTGCCGAAACTTAGATTTTTTTCTTTTTTTTTTTTTTTTTGCAACTTGCAATAGTAATATTCTCAAAATATAAAAGTAAAAAAAAAAAGAATAAGATATATTAGAAAAAAAATTTAAAATTTTATGTGAGGTAATAAATGAATAACAATTTATGGTGAAAGTTCTAAAAACTAAAGAAAAGGCATTGCTTATAAAATAAGAAATAAGTGCCGAAACTTAGATTTTTTTCTTTTGTTTTGTTTTTTTGCAACTTGCAATAGTAATATTCTCAAAACATAAAAGTAAAAAAAAAAAAGAACGAAAAAGGAAAAGATGTTAGTAAAGAGAGAGACTAAGAGAAAGATGATTATTAAAGGGAGAAGAGAGAGCTTTTCTGTTATCTCATTATCTATGTATACAAATATAAGGGGAGAAGCCTATTTATGGGCAAAGTAACCTCATAAGAGAGGAACTTTGATTCTAACCCTAACTCATCTTAAGTGGGCATCCTCCAAAGATCCATATCTCATAACACTCCCCCTTGAATGACCACCATTCAAAGACAATTCCCTCATTAAAAACCTTGCTAAGGAAAACCCAGTGGGAAAAAACCAAAGCGAAGGAAAAAAGAGTACAACATTATTTAAGGTCATTGAACTGGTGTTGGACGTGCATAATGTTGCCTTGTTAAAACCTAAACTAGGAAAACCCAGTGGGATAAAACCTAGAGAAGGAAAAAGAGTACAGCGCACAAATGGCCATGGGTAACATACTTCAGGATGCTCCCTGATAAACCACTCCCCCTGATGATAACAACCATTCACATAGTTTGATGATGAACTGTACGCATGCCAATCTCATATCAAACTTCTGGAATACTGATTTTGGCAAAGATTTGGTAAACAAGTTAGCCAGGTTGTTATTCGAACAAACTTGCTTGACTTCGATTTCATTATTCTTCTAAAGTACATGAGTGAAGAAGAACTTCAGTGCTATATGTTTAATCTTGTCTCCTTTAATGAAACCTTATCGAATCTGTTTTATGCATGCTTCATTATCTTCATAGATAATATTTGGGATACTTGCAATAAAAGGTAATTGATAAGAATTACGAAAAAGCTGAATCAAAGATCTTAGCCATACGCATTCCCTACTGCCTTCATAAAGAGCCAAAATCTCAGCATGGTTGGAGGAAGTAGCTATCAAAGTCTGTTTAGTAGAATGCCAAGAAATTACGGCATTACCATTTAGAAATACATAACCTGTCTGTGATCGATCCTAATAAGGATCGGAGAGATAACTTGTTTCACGCCCTAAAACCCAAACCCTGCAGTGGCCCGACCTCGGGGAGCGCGAACGGGGTTAAGGATAATTATATTTTCTCCCAAGATCTGCGTGTGGGAGGATGACACATTCCAACACACTCTAAATATTTTGCGGAAGCATTCATGGCGTTGCGACCCGGAGTCCGTGGCCATCTGATTCCATGTCACATTCAACCGCTAGCATATAGTTATTATATCCAGAACCATATCAGACTGGAATAAACCATCACAACCAAGTACAGAGTTGACAGTAATCAGGATATTACATCCCCATATATGTTCAAGTTACAAATGATCAATGTGAATTAATCAAGAATCACAAGAAAAGGCTAATAAAAGCCACACAATAACAAATTAATAACCACTACCCCACATGTGACGTAGCTCCAATGTCAAGCCCAATGTCTACATGACATAGCCGACAGCACAACCTGCAAACTCATGGCTCCACAGCCAACAAAAACACTCAGCCCAGGGCAGAGAAGTCTGAACTTGAGTACCAAAAATAGTGGGTCAGACACGACGGTCTGGCAAGTGGGTGAAAAGTTAAAACATCATAATAATAATAAATTTTACCTTGGAAAACATTAAAACCTGTTAAAAAAATAATTTCCATGAAAGAGAATGCATTATCTATTAGAAAAATACATGTGCAGTATAAAACATGAAAGGTACCAAGGAAACAGGGAACTGGCAAGATGGCAACCACACTGAGCTAAATCCTCCATCACTAATATGATAAAAGCACGCTAGAAGCTTTGGTCTCGGACACTCAAGGTGACGAGAACCAACTAAACACATAAATACATGTAGCTAGACAAGACCATGGCCGCGGAACCGTGTAACGGGACAGGCAGGATCTAGACGGCAGCTAGCAGGAACAAGATGGGGACGCCAAGTCGGTGGATCAAGCCGACAAAGTTATCCAAGCTTAGTGGTGCTGACTTATAGGTTACAAGCAAGAAATCATGACATGTACACACACACATATATATATATATATATATATATATATATATATAGGTAGGTGTGTAACACCTTAATAGGCGGGACAAGGTGCATATAGGCACATAAGTCACATTCATGTTAGGTCATGCATATATAGGCTAGTAGGACACTTAAAGTGCATAGTTCAGGCTTTCTGGAACTGGCTAGTAAAATCATGTGAAAACAGGCGAGTGTATATGAAATCCAAGTACACGAAAACACAAAAAAGATTTCCACAAGATACAGGACTATGCATTGAGGATTTAAGATTTAAATCAAGGTGTATAAGGGTCTCGTATGTCAGTTTTGTCACTGGCTTGGTACTTAATAAAATTAAGTACATTCCAAGCATCCTAGACACATTGATAATTCAAGAGTCCTCAACGTACTTCCAGGACAATATTTTTTTCCTAAATTCCCAAACAGTCCTTCCTAACCATTTCATGAACGTATGGTTCGAAACAGTCCTTTCTTTATTCTCAATTCCTAAGAAAATACTGGGGGTTCAGTAACCTGTTGGTCAGCAGGCGGCGTCGGTTGGTTAGCCAACTAGTCATCGCCTGGTGACCGCCTATTCAGAAAGTGAAATTTTCCTTACTGATATGGTGACCGACCCTGTGTGGTCACCATGTCGGTGACCAGTTGGCTAACCGCCTGCTGACCGCCCAGTCAACGGGCAGTGCAGATTTGAACAGATTTTTATACCCTTTTTCCTCCAAAACATTTCTCTTACAACTCACTTCATTCCCTGCAATAAAATGAGCTCAAAAGCTCCTATTTCATCATTCAACACTTTCATTTCATCATAGGAAACCCAATCACACGAAAGATCCATTAACAAGATTGAACCAAAATCAAGTACATACATTTTTCTTTTCAAGAAGCTAAACAAGAGTGAAGAAACTTATCAATATACATGTATTTCGAAATCAATGGGAAAATCATGGAAAAGAGCATATATTAAATCACTAAAGCAAGTAATAGAAAACTATATCTATCATAAAACATGAAAAACACTAAAACATCCATTCATCCACTTGCCTTGGCCTTCAAGATAGCTAAACAAGCTCCTAAGCTCACTCCCAAGCCAAAGATCTCCAAGCTATGCAAAGACCACAAAAAAAGCAACCCATTACAAACCCTAAATAGCCAAAACAATGAAATAGAAAGAGACAGTTTCCAATAATGGAGATGGAGACTCCCTAGGGTTACAAGAATACAAATCTAGATGATAGGAGAAAAAGCCTACTTGGAAGGTCTTTAAATGGACAAGTGAGCTCAAAGGAGACCTCAATGTTGCTGGATTCCTTCACCAATGGTATCAATGAGGAGCTTTCATGGTGAGGAAGAAAATGATGAGGCTCATTTCTTGATCGGTACAAGATTTGTGTGGAAGGAAGATGAAGAAGCAAGAAGAAACCCTAGGAAGCTCCAGCCACTCCTCTCCCACGTTTTTGAGTCAAGAAAGAAGGGAAAGTGGAATGGGTCTTCTTTTATAGCAAATGAAGGTGGGCTTCACAAATAACAATTCTTGTCGGGCTAAAATCATGACTTTCGGGACCTCGGATGAGTTCGACGAAGAAAAATCTAGTTTCCAAAAAGTATATATTTCAAGGGTTTTGGAGACAATGAGAATAGTGTCCAGATTTGGTGTAAAAAGATTGTTTTGCCCTCGAAGTCGGAAAAGTCAGGTTTTGGGGTCTCGAATGGAGACGAGATCAGCACGAAAGTTGTAGAGATTAATGAGATAAGTCAAACAGAGCCAAAATGGGAATTTTTGGGAATCACGAAGGACCTCCCCAAGCTCATCAAGCAAAACAAGTAGGACCCTACGGTCACTGTCTAGGTTCACTGGCTCTCAAAACGTCTCAAAACTAATGAAAACCCATTCTAGCTTACAAACTCAACCACAAAAACACTAATCCCACTTAAAGAAACTAATCCAAAATTAAAACATCACTAATCCCTGAAATTAGGGGTCAGGGTCTCACAACTTGAATCTGCATATCTTACAAAACTGGAATCTTTATGATAAAATATTCCTAAATCAGTTGTTCAACGCAAATATCATAGGATGTGTTTAATACCAATTGATAAGACCACAAAATTGTAGTTTTCATTCAACATTTTATATGCATTTGTGGACTTAATTAGGTTAATTGCATAGAATTACACTTAATTTCATGATTTAATGCATTTGAGCTTCATATTTGGAATCTTGGTCAAAATCCATTACATTGAATGAATTTTGTAAAGTTAGGGTTCTCATCTCATTCATCAACCCAAAATTAGTCTTCTTTTTAGCTTTAGGAATGCATACCTGTTAATTTTGACATCATGTGCTATTTTTGAAAAGTCAGGTATTTTTGGTGCATTGAGTAGGCATGTTGGGTCCCATGCATAGTCCATTCAGATTCCTTACACTTGATCATTATTGAGATTATTTAATGTTATTTGTGTAGGAGAAATCAAGAGTGGGACCCGCATTGGTGAAATTCTAGAGAGATGAAAGGCGGGACACCCTTCATGGTGGGCTTCTTGGCATCTTGGTGGATTTGGAAAGCTTGAAAACTCTCAAATAGAAAAGAAGAAACTCAGATTTGGAAAGATGGTGTTGATTTGCTAAATTTGGAAACCAAAATCAAGAAAGCGAAAATTAGAAACTTTGCAAGGGGAGTTGATTAGTCAAAGTTGCAAGTAAAGAAGCATGACAAATATGGAAAGAGAATCAAATATGCAAGAAAAAAAAAGAGTCCAAGCATGCCTTGGACGTCCAACATGGGTCCCACATACCCCATAGCATGCCAACACGAAAGTTCCTTTAATTGCACCATTATTTTCAGAATTTTCAGGTGCAGCAAGTTAAAATGACTATAACTCTCAAACCGAGTATCGGATTGGCGCAATCTAACAACCATTGGAAAGTTCTTTTCGAGTAGATATCTGTGGAGACCAAGATTTCATAAATCGGATCTATATTAAGTGAGATATGATCTTGGGAAATTGGTTATTATAATCATTTGTGGGAATTGCAAAAAAGTATCAAAATTGGCAACATTAGAGATCTTTGAGGAGTTCAATTTGGAAAGACTTGGATCTCAAGAGACCACACTTAGTAACAAATCCTCTCTAATTCAAATTGTTCCCTAAGTGAGAAGCTTTACTAGAAAGCTAAGCCGAGAATCATCTCAAGAAGGAAACGACTCTTAACAAAAAGAGGTGTGCAAAACTATAAAAGGAGGCTACTAGTGTAGGACAAAAAAAAAAAAAAAAAAAATCCTATTCTCCTTCAAAACGTGGCCAAGCCATTCTCTCTCCCTTTCCTCCCTTTTCTTCTTTTCCCTCTTCTAGTTCTAGTTCTCCATATTTTTTTTATTTTGGGTAGCTTTGGACCTTGTCTAAGCAAGTACTTAAACGAGAAGTTGTAAAGATACAATCTTTAATAATTTTGATTAGAGCGATGGATAAAGATAAGTTATTACCTTTTATTTATTTAGTAATTCTAATTTAGTTCCATGTTTATGTGCTTAATGATTAGTAGACTTGTCTTTGTGCCCTAGGAAAATCTCCATTTTTTATTTCTAAAAATAAAAATTGATTTTTGACTATTCATGCTTAGGTTTGATAGGCCATGCTTAGGATTTAGATCTTTTGATGGTTTATGCTTACTTTTGATGAGTAGTACTTAAATTTCTTTTATCCTTTTATGAGATGAAGGAAGTCTTGAGTTTTGAATTCTTATGATTAAAATGGGAATTTAAAAGTTAGATTTTCCAAATTAAAAACATTGATTTGTCTTTGATTTGAAGTAAAAATTGAAAAAAGTTTGGGTTACTTGATAAATAATTGGTGGATGCTTATTGGATTCCTATGCTCTAATCACTTTCATTAATTGGTAGTTTTCATATTTCTAAATTAGTTTTTTTCTTTTATTTCTAAATACTCAAAACTTTCCTTAATTGTTAGTTAATTAGTTTTATTAGTATAAAAGTTTCTTTAATTAGCTCCCTGTGGGATCAGCCCGTTCTTGCCATTGTCTCATCTAGACACTTGTGCATTTGCAGTATTTTACGATTGATATTGATCACATCAAGTTTTTGGCGCTGTTGCCGATGAGCCAATTCGAAAAGAATCTTTTAGTTAGGATTTCTAGCATTATTTGTTCATATCATAGCATACTTTTTAGTTAGTTGCATTCATAACTTGCATTAGGTTTATTTTTTTTGTGTTTCTTAATGATTTTGGTTTCTGTTTTTTCAAGTTTTTGTTGCTGATCTTTAACTAATTTTTGGACTGATTTCAAATGGTTACATAGAAGACAAATTTCAGCACTAATTTTTTGACCGATTTGGCTTGGTTTAGCCCCAAAAGTTCGCACTTTTAAAATCAGGCAAACGGATTCCTTTTGGCTTGAAAATTTTCTAGATTGGACTTTGGTATATTGACTTTGAACCATTAAAATTTCATCAAGAAATACATTTTGGAAGTCTAACTTTTAGTGCCATGAACAGGGCCAGTCAGTCAGGCAGATTCTGCAATCAGCAGAAAAACTGATTCAAGTAGCCAACTTCATTATAGCATAACTTCTTTGTCTTTTATCCTTTTTAGTCTTTGTTTTTTCTTTTTGATTCTTTCATAATAGGAGATTACATCCCAGTCATTGTTTTTAGGTTGTGATTAATAAAAGTGGGTCATACAGATCTGTAAACTTGGGCCTATGCAACAGGATTCAACACTCGGAATTTTTTTAGCACTTGACGGCAAGGTGTTCATTTAACTTAGGACTGCATTAGGAGTTTTAGAATTGCATCTTTCATTCAAATTGCAGTAGTTTAGGGTTGTGAAATTTAGATTAGGTTTATTTTTCAATTTAGGAATTTTATTGACAATTGTTAGCTATTTTTAGTAGATTATTTAGATCTAACATTTTAGTTGTTTTCTTTGAGGCTACAATCGGATTTTTGAAGGACTCTTTAAAGGAAGGAAATCGCGGGGATGGCTTTTAAGCAAACAATTTGCTCTCAGAATTGCTAAAATTGCTCTCATAATTGCAAAATTGCTATAAAATAAAATAGGTTAAGCTTGCATAGTTTAAAGATTTGTGTGGACCGCTGTAAGAGTTTCTAGACTTTGCCCACGAATCTTTTACTTGTAAGTGGGGCTTTGTGAATTTAAATTTTGCAAATTGTAATTGCTTGCATGGCACACCAAGTAAATTGGACTCACACACTTAGTTATGGGAAATCCACCCCAAAAAGATAATGTCTGGATTTCATCACCAGATCCTTGCCCATTTAGGTTAACCATCTCTCACATCAGGATCCTAACTTTAATTAAAATCAAGTTGCAACGAGACTTTAGGATTTAAGCTCAATAGGACGAAGACCACTGACGGTTGCACCAATTGCGCTCTTTAACTGAAGTTGATGCCCAAGAAAGCCTTTGCTCCTAACGGTGCAGCAATTTAACTATTCTGGGTATTGGTCCTTAACAGGTTCATCCCCACCACTCCTTGGTGGCTGCCTGGTCAACTAAGGTTTCATAGGACCGAATTGGAGGCTCACATGTTCTCTCCACCAATTAGGAGCTTTCTAGTGTCTAGGCCAATCCTAGGACCTTTCTTGTGCTCAATCCTTGTGCGTGACTGTTTGATTTGTTTGTGCATCATATTAGAACTAGTAGGACCCTACATATAGATTAGGTTAACATTTTTAGGATAGACCTAGTGCATGGAATCCAAACCTGAGAGGGAAAAAATGTGGGAATGCGAAAATCGAAGGTTGATTCGAATAGAGCCTGAGTTAGCATTGACCATCATAGGTAGTTCATTAATTTTCGAAGAAAAAATGGTTGATCAAGCGGACCCATCCATGACCTTGAAGGGCTACATGTATGCCTCCAGGACAACTCAACCGTCTTGCATCACCCAACCTCATACCAATACCACATTTGAGCTGAAATCTGGCATGATCCAGATGCTCCCAGTATTCCGTGAGCTAGACTAGGAAAACTCATATCTGCATGTTAAGGAATTCAAGGATATTTGTGGGACCTTGCAGATAAATCATATGACTAAAGATGCCCTCAAATTTAGATTATTCCCATTTTCTCTGAAAGAAAAGGCTAAAGCCTGGCTTTATGCCTTGTAGGCCGGGTCCGTTATCACAAGGGCCAGACTAGTCGAAGAGTTTTCCAAGAAATTCTTCTCTAAACAGAAAACTGCTTCGATTAGGCAAGCCATCAATGGGTTTTATCATATGGATGGAGAGACACTTTACAACTATCTTGAACGATTCAAGGACCTCTTGATCTAGTGTCCCCACCACAGATTTGAGAAGATCCGATTGGTCCAGATTGTGTATGAGGTTATGGATTACCCTACTAAGCAGACGGTGGAGTCTTTCTATAGTGGGAAGTTTACATGAAAAATAGCGGATGAAGCAGGGACGTTTTTGGAAGAAACTGCTGAAAACACATTATAGTGGGCCCCTGTCAAGAGGGAGCCCACCAAACCCACAATTCCTGAAAATGGGGAGATGTTCAAGGTTGAACCCAAAATTGAGGCAGAGGCCAAATTAGCCACACTAGTGAGGAGAATAGAGGCCTTAGAGCTGAACCAAAAGCCCACTCCAAACACTTTGGAATCATTGAAATATAATCCGGCCATGAATGGAGGGATTGACCCAACAATATTAGGTCAGGCCGAGTTTGTTGAGAAGGTGAATACACTTCAAAACAATTGTTTTGATAATCATCAGAGGTATGATCCATACTCCAACACATACAATCTAGGTTGGAGGAATAATCCGAATTTTTCTTGGACCAATGGTCTAACTCAGGGTGGCCCATCATAGGCCCATCAACTGTCCAATGCCCCGCCCAGTTTCCAAAAACCCAACTTCAACCCTTGTCCACTGACTCAGAGGGTAGATTCCTTGGAAGAGGCGATGAAACTCATGTCTTAGAGTACTGCTCAATTCCAGCAGACCACTACTCAAATTTTGAATCGTCACACCTAGACCCTTGCAAAACTGGAATATCAGATGGGCCAATTGGCCAACTCCATCAGTGCCAGAGACAAGGTAGCCTTCCCTAGTCAACTCAAACCTAATCCCAAGGGCCAAGTTGTTCATGATCTAAAGGAAAAGGGCTGGAAAAAGTCCAATCCATTATCACTCTTAGGTCAGTTACACAGGTTGATAACAAGGTGGAACTACTCAAGGAACCTGAGGAAGAATCAAGTGAGAGAGTGGAAACTGAGGAACCAAGTGTTAATGCTAAACCCATATTAGAACAAGAGAACCCAATCAATGTTTAATCATCATCTAATGAGCCCACTCCTAGGGCCTATGTTCCTAAGGCACCATACCCACAATGGCTAGGCTCAACAAAATCAGTTGTTCAGTTGGATAAAATGCTAGCAGTATTCAAACAAGTGAGGATCAATATCCCAATACTTGAGGCTATCCAACAGATCCCGGCCTATACAAAATTTCTAAAGGACCTTTTTAACCTTCAAAAGGACTACTAATGTGCCCAAAAAGGCTTTTCTAGCCCAACAAGCTAGCTCGATCATTTCCTATCCAACCCCATTCAAATACAAGGACCCAGGGTGTCCTACCATTTCATGCATGATAGAGGACCATCATATTGAGCACACATTACTAGACTTGGGTGTGAGTGTTAACCTACTTCTGTATTCCATATACGAAGAACTAGGTTTGGGGGAGTTGAGGAAAGCTCATGTGACCCTCCAGTTGGCTGATGCTTTAATTCAATACCCGAAGTGGGTAGTGGAGGATGTCTTGATCAAAGTAGGAGATTTTGTGTTCCCTGTTGACTTTGTTGTCTTGGACATGAATCAACCAACAAGATCTGTGGCCAAAATACCAATCATTTTAGGACAACCATTCCTAGCAACATCTAATGCTTTGATTAATTGTAGGAATGGAGTGATGCAAATTTCCTTTGGCACCATTACAATTCAACTGAACATCTTTAATGTGAGTAAGCAACCTCAAGATGTGGATGATGAGATTGGTGAGGTCAGCTACTTACAAGAATTGGTTGGAAATGTTGATCCCCAATTAGGCTGTGAGGATCCATTGGAGGTTAGTCTAGCACATTTTGTAGATGGCCATATTGAAAAGGTGAAATGCACTGCTAGATTTAACCTTATTCATGGAAAAGAATAGGTGGCAACCTAAGCGAGAGATCTTGACCTCGATTTTGGAAGGTAAGTTTGTTTGGGATCTAGGTGGATTCCATGTTAGGTGTCAAATAGGGCAGTTTCTTTTTCTTTTTTTTATATATATTATTATTAGTTTAGGTTATCTTTTGTCATTGTTTTTACTAACCTTGGACAGGGAGCGCCATGCAAAATCATTAAGTAACTTCTTCCCTTTACTTACTACAATTTGTTTTTCCTCATGTTACATTATCATTTTCTACATTACATGCATGACATCGAGGACGCTTTTTAGTTTAGGTTTGGGGGTGGGAACAAGTTCATTTGTCCAATTTTAGGTGATTTTTCCAATTTTAGGCAAACTTTTAATTTTATAAATCTTAGGAAAAACTTTCATTTGTGCAATTTTATTTTATTTTATTTAAAAAAAGTTAGTTTTCAAAAGAATTGATAAAATTCAATGATGCTCAGAAACCCGGAATTTTGAAAATTTTGGAAGGAAGTAAAATGAAGGTTTATTTTTTCTAGAATAAGTCAAAATAGTACTAAACTCTGTGTTTCACTAAAACACGTATACATCTATCAAGAGTTTGGATAGGAAGCCTTGGTGTTGAATTTAGAGTTTTCCAAGAAAGATAGGATGACTTTATGAAGTTTAGCCTGAAAGTCCTGGATCCGAACCCTAGGGGGGGTGAATAGGGTGAGCTTCAATTATGACCAATTTTAACTTCTTTAAAATAAACTAGTCACAAGTGGTGATTAAGTAAATAAATGCGGAAGCTTAAAAAAAAATCACCACAAAGCATGCACCATCACACAAGGATTTATAGTGGTTCGGCCTCAATGCCTACATCTACTAGCGGCTTGTGATCTAACACCCCACCAGATTTCCACTATTTATGCTTTTCAATAGGCTAAGCAATAACCTTTACACTATGCTTTCAAGGCTAAGCAATAACCTCTTCATTATGCTTTTCTTAGGCTAAGCAAGAACCTCTACAACCAAAGGTTGGTTATCTCTCTAAGTAGTGTCCAGAATACACTTGATGGAGATACAATTTATAGCTCATTACAATGCCTCTTAATTAGGTGGATATGAAAGTGAAAATCTAATTCACACACACACACACACTATGAATGCAAAGATGAATGCACAATGTGTATGTATGATGTCCTCAATCAATTTGAAAATGAAAGCTCATAAATGTATGCCAAAGGCTTTTAAAAGTTTTAGCTCATAAAAACATTTATGATTGAGGAAAGAATGCTTAATCACATGTTAAAAATAACTTGTAAAAGATATACATATGTATTCTAAACAAGTTGTGAAATTCTAAGAACAAAACATGTGATGCATAGGGATGTCAATCATTTTAACAATGTAGCTCAATATGTGTATGCTATAAGCATAAAACATAAAAATAGATTTGATTGAAGTTAGGGGACAAATCATATTTAATTATAAATTCAACTTGAAAATGATATACCTATCAATGCTAAACAAGTTGTGAAACTTTAAAACAAAATTACATATGATTTGTGAAGTTGTTGAATCCAAAACATAAGATAGATTTGAAAGTGATTTTCTTATGATGAAAAACAACAACCAAAGATTCAACCAAGTATAGGAATCATGTTACACAAAATTTCAAAGATGTTTTCATTAACATGATTTACTTAGATATACCAATTTAAGTACTACTTGGATTGAATCAAGGTGATGCACCCAAAACAATAAATGAATTCAAAACATATACATGTTAAGGACACAACAAATCATAGTTTATCATGCTAGAAAAGATTTATCAATAATTAAGCAAAGCATGAAAATGAATGATTAAGAAAAGTAAAGCTTACTTAGTGATTTAACTCAATGAAACCAAGCTTTAGCTTTTCAAATGATTTCTTTCATCCCTTAGCTCATTCCCTTTTGATTGGCCTCAAAACACCTCAAGGAGTATCCCTTGGATCCTCAATTTTTTTCAAAGGAATGAACTTGTATTTATAGCCAAAAAGTAAGTTTCTGCAAGTGCCCGGTCGACCTAGTACATAGCCTGGTCGACCTGGCCTCAAACGGTCAGAAAAATGACCGTTGAAAGAGCCAACGGCTCTTTGCCCCGATCTACCCCATGTGTGCTCGGTCAACCGGGTCCATGGGCTCAGTCGACCGAGCACACTGCGGGTCGACCTGGGCCCAGGGACCAAATTCCCCTAAATTAGCATATTTCAAAGTATTTTCATATCAGGACTTTTGGGCCACTGAATCAAGCTTGGAATCATGTTTTAAATCAAACTAAGAGGTCTAAAAACATGAAACATAAAAAGCCTAAAATTATTTGAAAGATTTAAAACTCATAGGCTTGCTTGATTCATAAAACTTCTTTTCAAATAAAAATGCATCCAAGTTAAAAATCAATATTTCTAACAATGCATGTGTAAATCAAGATTTCAAGTATTTCTAAAAAAATGGATGTGTGAAAATTCAAATGATGCTAATATGTATGATAATGCATCCATCAAATTGCAATACATAAAATCCCTAACAATCTCCCCCTTTGCAATTTGATGGCAACTTACTCAACACCGAATTTTACACACTAAGTCTTCAGCTCCCCCTAAGCTGGACAAGTCTTGAAATCTCTTGGATGCTCCTTCTCTTAGCTCGGGCTCTTGGACTTTTGCTCCAATCTTCTTGATGCTTGGACTCTGGGTCTTTTTCTTCATTCTTCTTTCTCTCTATGGCCAAGCATCTTCTTTAGCTCCCAATCTTTCTTTCTTCTTTCAACTCTCCCCCTTTGACCATGCACTCTCTCTCCCTTTGGCAAGATATGCATTCTCTCCCCCTGTAGAAGATCATACAAAATATCCCCTTAGGAAGCTTGGACATTCTCTTCCCCTTTAGAGAACTTGAATGCTCTCTCCCCCTTTGACATTAAATTGCAAAGGTACCTACACACGTGAAATAAGGAAAATAACTTTTAGAAGCACCTGTTAACAAAAGAAATCAAAAATGAAATACATAACAGGTTATCATGTATGGAAGTAATCTCTAAGGGTTCAAAGTCAATGCAAGGGTGAATTTGATCAAAACTAATACTTCCTATGAAGGTTTACACTCCCCCTCAATCCATTCTCTCCTTTTGTCAAACTTTTGACAAAGATTTAACTATATGGTGCAAGAAGAAATGGTATAACCAATTGAGGGTCAACTTCAAGGAAAGGATTAGACACGATTAACTATAGAGCACAATATGATCAAATTACCAAAAGAGCAAGGTCAAGGAGAAAAGCGATCATGGATACCAATTGGAAAAACAAAGAATACCAATTGAGATTCAAGGATAAGACTATTAAATCAATCACTCTAAAATGGAGTAAAAAAATATAACTATTAGGAAAAATCCAAATTAGACCTATCCAGGAAGAAATGGGGTTTACTAAACATAGCATCAATCAATTTAACTTATGAAAATCATATGCTATGAAAGTTTTGAAATCATTCCATTCAATCATTAAATATGACTATCAAGTGCAAGATGAATGAAATGAAATTCAAACATGAAGCCTACCTCAACAATTAACCAACCAAGATTATGCTCACATAAATATAGTGGTCATGAGATTTACCTATATGAGCAAGAGAGGTGGTAAACATGAAAATTATGATGCTAATAGAGCGTGACATGGAACAAATATATTACTATCAAGTTCAATCCAATGTACACAAGGTCATCACATACTCAAAGATAAGACATCAAATCAATCGATATTAATTGAAACCAATTGAATTTGAAAACATGATTAAGAGCAAGACTGTGACAAACACAAAATTCCATCAAGCATCATAAATGGTTATTCATCACTTTTAATGATATAACTAATGCGCAAAGTGATGAACAAGAGAAACTGCAATGCAAAAGGATATAACTTGGTAATGCTTGCAATTTTCAAAGTGTCAAAATCATATGAATCAACATTTAAAAGAAATCCAACAAACAATAGATATAACTATGAAATACAATGAATGGACTTAAAGAGGTTTATATGATCAAGATCACTACTATGAAGTTGAAACATGTATAAGGATGACATCAATTAGAGAATATACATGAATCAACATCATAACCATAAAAAAAAAAAAGACTAGAAAGCATAAGGATGGATTTGAGTTCTAGTATGGTATCTACAAATAAAAATAAGATCACAACCATACATGGAACCAATTGACATTTGCATAGAGAGGATCAATCAACACTCAAGATCTAACTCATATCATATCATCAAAAGAGAATATAACTAAGCATGCAAAAAAAGATATGGAGTTAGAAGGATATCATGGATCACATATAGATGAAAAATGGATCTCATATATTGGTATACCTATTAAGAACAATGGTTTGATTCCAATTCATCTAAAATGATCTATTAAACTATCACGCAACATCTCCACTCTTAGCAAATGTACTAAGCCTACAATGCAATGGAAAATGGATATGAAGTTTATACCAAATGAGCTTAGCACACTAAATCACATATGTACTTATTAAGCTCAAATATAAGATTTTACTATAAAGCACATAAACAATCGTCAATTTGCATTAATGAAAGTATATACCAAGTTAGGCACAAACATGCAAATCAATGACACCATATCCAACCATGCAATGTAAGACATCGAAATCAATTTGCATAAAAAGAATGTAACTAAATGAGCAAAGATGCAAATTGTTTGTAAAAATTATTTCCTTCCAAATGATATAATCATAATTAAGCACAAGGAAATAAATTCAAGGAAAATGCTTCTATAAATACAACCAATAAAGCTTAGAACATTTTCCAAAGTTTTTCAAATCACTTCAATATTTAAAATTCCAACAATGAATCATTGATAAAATTATAAACAAGCGATTTTGAAAAACATGAAGTGTACTACTATAAAATTTCAATTTGTATTCTAAAAATGACAATAGACACTCATACAAATTGAACACATATTTTCCATACCAAGAGATATAACTTGAAAAATCAATGGAAAACTTAAATTGCTTCAAATCATTTGATTTACAAAAAAGATATAATTATGACATTCATCAAATGATTTTACAACATCAATTGATCATGAAAAATCTAGCTATGAAAGCAAAATTGTAATCAAAATCAATTGATCATCAATAGATATGCACTACAAGAGATATAACTATATGAACAAAATGCAAATCCATCATGAAAATATTGCAATCAAAGGATTTTGAAAACCATGAGATATAACTTAAAAGTTCATGAAGACAAAATCAAATGATCACAAAGAAACATTGCATTTTAAGAGATGTGACTATAAAGAAACAAAATGCAAATGTAACATGACCAACAATTCGATATAACTAAAAATAATAGGTTGGTCTAGAGAGGTTCAGGGCCTTACGGTTAGTCTAAAAGTGTGCCTTTGAAGATTCACCTAAGGTTTTGATAAGGATGTCCTTGAGAGTTCACTTTGAGGACTCACCAACTCTTGGAGATATAACTCAAAAAAGTCTTAGAGTGGTGAAATGATACTACGGGGAAATTTCATTTTCGATCATAGTGGAAATCATTAAAAAGATATGCAATAAAACACAACACTAGGTTCTAATCTAGAAAGGATCAACTCCGGGTTGTTAAGCCCTAAAATGGAGTAACCTTGCTCTAATACCAATTGAAAGTCCTGGATCCGAACCCTGGGGGGGGGGGGGGGGGGGGGGGGGGAATAGGGTGAGCTTCAATTATGACCAATTTTAACCAATTTTAACTTCTTTAAAATAAACTAGTCACAAGTGGTGATTAAGTAAATAAATGCGGAAGCTTACAAAAACAATCACCACAAAGCATGCACCATCACATAAGGATTTATAGTGGTTCGGCCTCAATGCCTACATCCACTACCGGCTTGTGATCCAACACCCCACCGGATTTCCACTATTTATGCTTTTCAATAGGCTAAGCAATAACCTTTACACTATGCTTTCAAGGCTAAGCAATAACCTTTACATTATGCTTTCAAGGCTAAGCAATATCCTCTTTATTATGCTTTTCTTAGGCTAAGCAATAACCTCTACAACCAAAGGTTGGTTATCTCTCTAAGTAGTATCTAGAATACACTTGATGGAGATACAATTTATAGCTCATTACAATGCCTCTTAATTAGGCGGATATGAAAGTGAAAATCTAATTCACACACACACACACACACTATGAATGCAAAGATGAATGCACAATGTGTATGTATGATGTCCTCAATCAATTTGAAAATGAAAGCTCATAAATGTATGCCAAAGGCTTTTAAAAGTTTTAGCTCATAAAAACATTTATGATTGAGGAAAGAATGCTTAATCACATGTTAAAAATAACTTGTAAAAGATATACATATGTATTCTAAACAAGTTGTGAAATTCTAAGAACAAAACATGTGATGCATAGGGATGTCAATCAAATTAACAATGTAGCTCAATATGTGTATGCTATAAGCATAAAATATAAAAATAGATTTGATTGAAGTTAGGGGACAAATCATATGTAATTTTAAATTCAACTTGAAAATGATATACCTATCAATGCTAAACAAGTTGTGAAACTTTAAAACAAAAGTACATATGATTTGTGAAGTTGTTGAATAAAAAACATAAGATAGATTTGAAAGTAATTTTCTTATGATGAAAAACAACAACCAAAGATTCAACTAAGTATAGGAATCATGTTACATAAAATTTCAAAGATGTTTTCATTAACTTGATTTACTTAGAGATACCAATTTAAGTACTACTTGGATTGAATCAAGGTGATGCATCCAAAACAATAAATGAATTCAAAACATATACATGTTAAGGACACAACAAATCATAGTTTATCATGCTAGAAAAGATTTACCAATAATTAAGCAAAGCATGAAAACATATGATTAAGAAAAGTAAAGCTTACTTAGTGATTTAACTCAATGAAGCCAAGCTTTAGCTTTCCAAATGATCCCTTTCATCCCTTAGCTCATTCCCTTTTGATTGGCATCAAAACACCTCAAGGAGTATCCCTTAGATTCTCAAATTTTTTCAAAGGAATGAACTTGTATTTATAGCCAAAAAGTGAGTTTCTGCGAGTCCCCGGTAGACCTGGCTTCAAACGGTCAGAAAAATGACCGTTGGAAGAGTCAACGGCTCTTTGCCCCGGTCGACCCCATGTGTGCTCGGTCGACCGGGCACACTGCGGGTCGACCTGGGCCCAGGGACCAAATTCCCCTAAATTAGCATATTTCAAAGTATTTTAATATGGGGACTTTTGGGCCACTGAATCAAGCTTGAAATCATGTTTTAAATCAAACTAAGAGGTTTAAAAACATGAAACATAAAAAGCCTGAAATGATCTGAAAGATTTAAAACTCATAGGCTTGCTTGATTCATAAAACTTCTTTTCAAATAAAAATGCATCTAGGTTAAAAATCAAAACATGCATAAATTAATATTTCTAACAATGCATGTGTAAATCAAGATTTCATGTTTTTCTAAAACAATGCATGTGTGAAAATTTAAATGATACTAATATGTATGATAATGCATCCATCAAATTGCAATACACAAAATCCCTAACATAGCCTTGTAAGTCTACTTGGTTCATCGGGATGGTTAGGCCAACCAACACCATTGGATTAATTCGGGCGAATTGAAAATGGCTGCTTATTGTTGGAGACAGCAAAAAAAAGTGTTTAGTTAGAAGTATTGAAAGAATAAAAAGTTTTGTGACTAATTTGGGTTCGTAGCCTTTTTGACCCAAGCTAGAAAGCCCGTAGGGGTATTGACATACCTAGTGCCCTAATGACATCTGGTTTGGGAGTCATTGGCCTAATCCTCGTTACATGGGTTAATTAGAAAACTTAAGGGACCTAAACATTGCATAGTTACATTTCCGTGTTCAAAAAAAAGAAAAAGAAAATAGAGATGCATCTCATGGACTTTGAAAAAATAATAGTGCGAAAGCTGTCATAGTAGCCTTGAGAGAGAAACTTATGAGCTACTAAATCTAGGAAAGATCAGAGCATTTGAGGGAGAATTCTATTTTCATGACATCATAGCGGAACATTTGAAAGATTGATTGGATGTATACACTTGCACAAAGCACACAAAAGTTTGGTATTTGAAGAAGTAAAAAAAAAAAAGAAATATTTGAAAGTAGAAGGGTGAACCGAATTTTGAAAAGTCAGATATTTTTTGACTATTCTGGGTTACACAAAGAATATCCATGATTTCTTGATTTCTTTTTGAAAAAGAAAAAAAAAGTTTCTTTGTTTTTATTTCTATGCGTGTTTTTAGGATAAATGAATTTTGTGGGTATATTCACTGCAAACCCTAATGAGGCACAACTCGTCTACTAGGAGGAACTACTGGATTTAAGGGCTTGCTGTAAATGCTAAATGCAGTCAAGAGGGCCAACAAAAGTGGCATTTTTATTTTTCTACATTTGTCTTTTTCTTAAGTTAGGTAATAAATGTAAGACCCCGACCCGAGAGAACCCGATTAGTACTAATTAAGTGGCGTATTAGTTTTAAGCTTGATTAGTGATTCTGGCTAAGTTGGGTTTGGAATAGCTTTTGATATAGTTTTGGGGAATTTTGATTGCTTTGGGTTAGTAGGGTCCTTTGGGGGTTCCTTTTCATGACATTGCATATGTTTGAGGATTTATTAGAGATTTTTGTATTCATTGTTTTAATCTCGTTTTATTCGTATTGATAAGCTCTACAACTTTCATGTTGATCCCGTCCCCGTTTGAGATCCCGAAACCCGATTTCATAGCCTTGAGGGCAAAACAGTCATTGCACACAAAATCTGTACCCAAAACTTGATATTTCCGAAACCCGTGAAACATATACTTTTTGGAAACTAGATATTTCGGCGATCATTTCTTTCTTCTTCGTCGGATACATTAGAAGCCCCGAAAGACAAGATTTCAGCCCTTGAATGTCTTTAGTAGTGGGACCCATTCCCATTTGCCATATAAGGAGAACCCATCTTCCCATTCCCTTTTTCCAGCACAAAAAGAACCTAGGGTTTGCTTTTGGCAACTTTTCTTCTTCCTCTTGCTCTCTCCACCTCCAATCCACACCAAACTTGCATCAATCAAGAAATGGAGATCATCTTCTTCTTCCTCTTCACCATGGCTCTCTATTGATACCATTTGTGAAGAAAACCTTCCATTCCAAGACCTTCATTGAGCTTACTCTTGCCATTAGAGGACCTTAAAAGTAAGTAATCCTTCCCTTCTTCTAGATTTGCATTCTTCTAGCCTTAGAGAAGCTTCATTTCCATTATTGTAAGGTTTCCATTCCTATTTCTTGTTTTGACCCATTTTAGGGTTTGTTTTGGGGGATTTTTGTTATAGCTTGGATCTTTGGCTTGGAAGAGTATAGGAGTTTGATTTCTTGATTTGAAGACAAAAGGCAAGTGGATTACTTGATTTTTATGAGCTTTCAATGGTTTCCATGATGAATGTGGTTGACTTGTCATTTCACTCATATTTATTGGCTTGCATTTATTTTTGAAATGAATGCTTGAATGCATATTGGCTAAGTCATTTAATGTTTTGTAAACATGTTGGTTTAGCATTTATTGTCTTTTGATTATATCCTAAATGAATGTTGTGAAATGGTTTCCTTCCTCCTTCCTTTGTATTGGACTTGATGTGGAAGAATGAGGTGATGAATGATCACAAGTTTGAGTTTTGGAGAAGTATAGATAGATGTATTGGAGGAGTTCTTAGCTCAATTTTATTGCAGGGACTAAGTGGAAGTGGGGAGAATGGTTTTGAGGAGGAGAAATGGCTCAAATCTGAACACAGTGGGTGTTTCCCGCACCTGGCGGTCAGCCAGCGGTCACCTGGCGGCTAATCGCCAGCTAGCAAAAATGTCACGGTTGCTTTTCCAGAGAGCACACTTCTCCACCTGAAAACTCAGTCAGCTCCACGGTTAGCCAGCGGCTAACCGCCGAACCCATCGTCGGCTAACCGCCAGCTAACCGCACCTTGGCGGTTAGTTTTCCAGTAAGCTGCATTTTTGCAGCCTAGCCGCGGTCAGCTGCGCGGTCAGCCAGCGGCTAGCCACCCATCCCAGCGGCGGCTAACCACCAGCTGACCGCTAGGTGACCGAAATTTCTCAGGTTTCGGAGAGCTCGCTCGAGCGCTGAGCTTTGTCGATCAAAGGTGATTCACTAGGCATTGTATGAGGCCATTCGAGAAAGAAACTATATCACGAAGTTGTCATTCGAAGTTTTAAAAATTCAAAGTGTATAAGGAGCCCGGAATGTCCCCAAACTCAAAGAGTACCAAATTTTTATCAGATCGACATACGAGGTCCCTATTCACCTTGAACTAGTTTTGAACCCCGATACTTGGCTTGAGATTTCAAAAGCTCTATAGTATTTCATTGTTCCCTGGATTTATACTATATGCCTTGTTTTCCCGAAAGTATTGAATTACACTTGAAATAGTTACTTGTCTTGAAGTGCATTGCACCACATGATATGACAGTATGCCCTTGAGCACCCCCGTCTTGCCCGTTTGTTTATGTATTTGTACTCGATTTACTTGCATATGTTTCGATTGTATTTGACCTATGAGTCGGCACCACTAAGCTTGGATAACCATGTTGGTCTGATCCACCGACTTGGAGATCCCCCTCTTGTCCCGCTAGCTGCAGTTTGGATCCCGCTACCCGGTCATTACCGTGGTCTTGTCCCGATGCCGCAGATTGCTACTGTGGTCCCCGATGCCCGGCTCGTTACCGTGGTCATGTGTAGTATATGTATATGTATATGTATTTATATGAGATCCACTGTTTCTCCTCACGTCGAGTGACTGAGATCAGTGCCTAGTTATTGCTCTATCACCTTAGTGATAAAGAACTTAGCTTCGTGTGGTTGCCATCTTGATTGTTTCCCGTTTCCTTGGTCACCTTACATGTTTTACATTGCATACGTGTATTTGGAATAAATGTTTTATCTTGTTTAGAGAAATTGTTATTTAAACAGGTTTACATGTTTTAAAGGTAAATTCATTTATTTTCATATTGTTATTGTGTTTTCCTCCATTTGTCAAATCGTCGTGTTTGATCTACTCTTTGGTACTCAGGTCCCGTTGTCGGTTATCCCGAGGAGGAGCTTGAGGAGGCGGTCGTAGAACCGCAACGATTAGTTGAGTGGCATGCTGATGAAATCATGTAGACATTCTGTTGCTATCAGAGACTTATCATTTTGGGGGAAACTTTTTAACCATTCTTTGGATTGGCATTTTTGTTATATTGGCCTTGTGGGCCTCTATTTTTGGGGAAATGTAATCAAATGGTAGTTGTGTAAACTTTGACTTACTTTGGGTAACATGCTAATGGTCATTGCTCATTCTGATACAGTATTTTAGACTTGTGTTATTGTCTTGATGACCAAGGATGGTTTGACTATTTGATTTGCTACACGCTTCCGCATTCAAAAGAAATATTCGTTTATGGTTGTGATATCCTCATCGCGGACACCTGTGGGAAATTAAATAAACGTATGTTATTATTAAACAGATGTTGTGGTTATCTATTGACCATCATTTCAGATGTATAATGTCCCGATCCCGGATCCATCCTTCGGATCCCCGGTCCGGGGTCGCGACAATAAACTTCTCCTTTTTTCCCTTATTTCACTCAAGGACTAGCAAAAAGCTGGTTCGGGGGTGTGATAAAACCACAAAACTGTAGCTTTCATTCATCATTTTATATGCATTTGTGGACTTAATTAGGTTAATTGCATAGAATTACACTTAATTTCATGATTTCATGCATATGAGTATCATAATTGGAATCTAGGATAAAATCCATTACATTGCATGCCTTTTGTGAAATTAGGGTTCTCATCTCATTCATCACCCCAAAATTAGTTTTGTTTTTTAGCTTCACTAATGCATACTTACTAATTTTGACATCATGTGCTATTTTTGAAAAGTTAGGTATTTTTGGTGCATTAAGTAGGCATGTAGGGTCCCATGCATAGTCCATCCAGATTCCTAACACTTGATCATTATTGAGATTATTTAATTTTATTTGTGTAGGAGAAATCAATAGTGGGACCCGCATTGGTGAAATTCTAGAGAGATCAAAGGCAGGACACCCTTCATGGTGGGCCCACATATCATGGCATCTTGGTAGAGTTGAAAAGCTTATAAATTCTCAAAGAAACTCAGATTTGGAAAGATGGTGTTGACTTGCTAAATTTGGAAACCAAAATCAAGAAAGAGAGAGAAAATTAGAAACTTTGCAAGGGGAGTTGATTAGTCAAAGTTGCAAGTAAAAAGCATGCCAAATATGGAAAGAGAATCAAATAACCAAGAAAAGAAAGAGTCCAAGCATACCTTGGACGTCCAACATGGGTCCCACACACCGCATAGCATGCCAACATGGAAGTTCGTTTAATTGCACCATTATTCTCGAGATTTTCAGGTGCAATAAATTAAAATGACTATAACTCTCAAATCGAGTATTGGATTTGCATAATCTACCCACCGTTGGAAAGAGCTTTTCGAGTAGATATCCTTGGAGTCCAAGATTTCATAAATCGGATCTATATTGAGTGAGATATGATATAGGGAAGTTGGCTATTATAATTCTATGCAGGAATTGCAAAAGGTTATCAAAATAAGCAACATTAGAGATCTTTGAGGAGTTCAATTTGGAAAGACTTGGAGCTCAAGAGACCACACTTAGTAACAAATCCTCTCCAATTCAAATTGTTTCCTAAGTGAGAAGCTTTGCTTAAAAGCTAAGCCAAGAATCATCTCAAGAAGGAAACTACTCTTAACAAAAGGAGGCGTACAAAACTATAAAAGGATGCTACTAGTGTAGGACAAATAAAAAAAAAAGCCCATTCTCCTTCAAAAAGTGGCCAAGCCAGTCTTTTTCCCTCTCCCTCCCTTTTCTTCTTTTCTCCTTTCTAGTTCTAGTTCTAGTTCTCCATATTTTTTTATTTTAGGTAACTTTGGGCATTGTCCAAGCAATTGTAAAGATACAATCTTTAATGACATATCAAGAAGTCTTCTTTGCAATGGACGGCTAATTTTGATTAGAGTGATGGATGAAGATAAGTGATTGCCTTTTATTTATTTAGTATTTCTAATTTAGTTCCATGTTTATGTGCTTAATGATTAGTAGACTTGTCTTTGTGCCTTAGGAAAATCTCCATTTTTTATTTCTAAAAATAAAAATTGATTTTTGACTAATCATGCTTAGATTTGATAGGTCATGCTTAGGATTTAGATCTTTTGATGGTTTATGCTTACTTTTGATGGGTAGTACTTAAATTGTTTTTATTCCTTTACGAAATGAAGGAAGTCTTGAGTTTTGAATTCTTATGATTAAAAGGGGATTTTAAAACTTATATTTTCCAAATTAAAAAAATTGATTTGTCTTTGGTTTGAAGTAAAAATTGGAACAAGTTAGGGTTACTTGATAAATAATTGGTGGATGCTCATTGGATTCCTATGCTTTAATCACTTTCATTAATGGGTAGTTTTCTTATTTCTAAATTAGTTTCTTGCTTTTATTTCTAAAAACTGAAAACTTTCCTTAATTGTTAGTTAATTAGTTTTCTTAATATAACAGTTTCTATAATTAGCTCCCTGTGGGATCGACCCGTTCTTGCCATTGTCTCATCTAGACACCTGTGCACTTGCGGTATTTTATGATTGATATTGATCACATCACCAATCCAGTGCCTTAATTGGATTGAATACGTACTCCTTGGGTTTGCTTTAGGCAAAGGAAATCCTTCCGGAATTTATAGAACATGGTTGTGTCCCAATCATCATCGTTATTTCTATTCCATCTCTCTCTTGAATAATTGTAAAGTGTAGAGATCTCTTCATTATTCCAGTACCGATGCCTCTTTAGGGGCTTCTAAAGTCTCATTAACGACTTCTACTATTCTAGAGAGAATGGATTTTACCATAACCTCTTCAGGAGCGTTACGTGCCTCTTCGGGAGGAACCTCTTCAAGAGTGTTACATGCCTCTTCTGGAGGAACCTCTTCAGGAGCGTTACTTGCCTCTTCGGGAGGAACCTTTTCAGGAGCGTTACTTGCATCTTTGGGAGAAACCTCTTCAGGAGGGTTACATACCTCTTGAAGAGGATTACGTGTTGATAACGTGTTAGTAAAGAAAGAGACTAAGAGAAAGAGAATTAGAGGGAGAAGATAGAGCTTTTCTGTTATCTCATTATCTATGCAAAGTAACCTCATAAGAAAGGAACCCTAATTCTAACCCTAAATCATCTTAAGTGGGCATCCACCCAAGATCCATATCTCATAATAGAAGATATAAAATTAAAAATTGTTACCAACAAATGCGTGAAACTTATAGACTTGGGACATCCGTGTGATATCCGCAGTAGATTCCTTGGAAAGAAAAAAACTTATTTTCAGTTCGTGTTGGCCCCCATTAGATAACCGTGGGTAGAAACTAAAAACTCCTCAAATAGACTCAGATCTCATATGTGTTGTTGTCTTCTTCTTTGTTCTTTATGCATTATGGCTAACGAGAAACGATGCAATCTTTAATGGAGTTGTTCCTTTTTCATTAAGAGCCAAGAGTCCAATTATAAGATTGGATTCATATCTCTACATGAAATATATAGACTCCATATACTTTTGAATTCCTTGCATTCACATTTTTTTTCTTTTGGAGTCGTCATTCCTTTGTGATTATCTTTTTGTGGACCTTCTTGTTTTCCCCTTGGTTTCTGTTTGGGCCCTTGCCTTGTTTACTTTGTGATTCACTTTTAAAATCAGAGACCTTTTTAAAGTTTTTTAACCATAAGAGATATATTAAAATTTTAAATTCACCTAAAGAAGACTCATTTTAACTTGGTTGGATGGAGTTATTGAGGAAGGTAGAGTTCTTACATCATCTAGACTCTTTAATCTCCTAAGCATAATATATATATATATATATATATTAAAATTTTAAATTCACCGAAAGAAGGTTAGCAAAAGTGGACTCTCGATGTAAATTCCAAGCAAATTTAAAATTTCTTTTCAATCAAGATTCAAATTAAAATTGGAGTTCCAATTTCGCAATTGAAATTAAAATTGAGCTCCAATTTCTCAATCAATTACGAAATCAGAGCTCAATTTCAAAATTGAATCATACCCCTATAGTATATAATACTATCATAAGATCCCGTGCTTAGCACGGTATCTTCATTAAAATAAATAATCATATATAAAAAATTACCTCTTTTCATAGAGAAAATTGCATAAAATAAAAATAGAAAAATTGGAGTAGAAAGGAATAGTTACAGAAAGGAAGAATTGGAACGTGAGTGGTTTGATAAAAAAAAAAACAATGAGTAGGTAGTTGCATGAGTAGTGGAGAGAGAGAATGTGGCTCATTTGAAAAGAAAGCATAATTGTTAGACCCCGACCCAGACCAATTCGATTAGTATACGATTAGTGTGTGTTTAGTCCTAAGTGGGTTTAGTAGTCGTTGGGTTAGAAATAATTGGTTTTAGTCTCGGACATAGCTTTGAGAATTTTTAGAATGTGTAGTATTGTTAGGGATTTTGTATTTGCAATTTGATGGATGCATTAACATTTGAGCATCATTTGATTCACACACTTGCATTGTTTTAGAATATCTTGAAATCTTGATTTTCACATGCATTGGTTTTTAGACTTGGAGAATCTTTGAGTTATGCATGTTTTGGTTTTAAACTTGGATGCTTTTGTTTTTGAAAAAAGGAGTTTTAGAAAATCAAGCAAGCCATTGGTTTTATAATTTCGAATCTTTTTTGGCTTTTTATGTTTCATGTTTTTAAAACCCTTAGAATGATTTAAAACATGTTTTTAAGCTTGATTTAATGGCCCAAAAAATTCCCAACAAAAAATACTTTGAAAAATGGATTTTAGGGAATTTTGGTCCTAGGCCAGAAACACAGTGTACCAGGTCACCGAGCCAGGCCGGGTCGACCGGGTACACTACCGTTGGCCATTTTTCAAACGGTCAGAAATATAGCCGTTGTGAAGGCCAGGTCGACCGAGCCCTGCTTCCAGGTCGACTGGGGACTAGCCGTAGGGCTGTTTTGGCTATAAATATGAGTTCTTTCCTTTGCCAAAAGTTGGGAATTTTAAGGCTCTCCTTGAGGGGTTTTGAGGCAAATCAAAGGGAAATGAACTAAGGGATGAAGGGGATCATTAGGAAAGCTAAAGCTTGGATTAATGAGTTAAACCACCAAGTAAGCTCTACTTTCCTTAACCATATGTTGTCATGCTTTTTTTTTTTTTTTTTGGTAAATCTTTTCTAGCATGATAAACTATGTTTTGTTGTATCCTTAACATGTTTATGTTTTGAATTGATTCATTGTTTTGGATGCATCACCATTGATTCAATCCAAGTAGTACTTGAATTGGTAAATCTAAGTAGATCATGTTAATGGAAACATCTTTGAAATTATATGTAACATGATCCATATACTTGGTTGAATCTTTGGTTGTTGTTTTTCAACATAAGAAAATCACTTTCAAATATATCTTATGTTTTGGATTCAACATTGTTACAAATCATATGTTTTCATGTTTTGCTCTAATTATTGGTAAATCCTTTCTAGCATGATAAACTATGATTTGTTGTGTCCTTAACATGCTTTATGTTTTGAATTGATCTATTGTTTTGGATGCATCACCATTTGATTCAATCCAAGTAGTACTTTATTTGGTAAATCTAAGTAGATCATGTTAATGAAAGAATCTTTGAAATCATATGTAACATGATTCATATACTTGGTTGAATCTTTGGTTGTTGTTTTTCATCATAAGAAAATCTCTTTCAAAATATATCTTATGTTTTGGATTCAACATTTTTACAAATCATATGTAACTTTGTTTTAAAGTTTCACAACTTGCTTTGCATTGATTGGTATATCATATTCAAGTTGTATTTATAATTACATATGATTTGTCCCCTAATTTCAATCAAATCTATTTTTATGTTTTATGAGCTACATTGTTGATTTGATTGACATCCCTATGCATCACATGTTTAGAGCTAATTAATTTCATACAACTTGTGAATCTTTGTCATCATTAACAAGTTGTTACTTTTAACATGTGACTTGCATTCTTTCCTCAATCATAAATGTTTTTATGAGCTAAAACTTTCAAAAGCCTTAGGCATACATTTATGAGCTTTCATTTTCAAAATGATTGAGGACATCACACACACACACATCATGTACTTTCATCTTTGCATTCATAGTGTGTGTATATTAGATTTTCATTTTCATATCCGCCTATTTTAGAGGCAAATGTAATGAGCTTAATTGAATCTCCATCAAGTGTATTATAGACACTAACTTAGTGAGATAACCAACCTATGGTTGAAGAGGTTATTGCTTAGCCTTGAAAAGCATATTGTAAAGGTTATTGCTTAGCCTATTGAAAAGCATAAATAGTGAAAATCCGGTGGGGTGTTGGATCACAAGCCGGTAGTGGATGTAGGCATTGAGGCCGAACCACTATAAATCCTTGTGTGATGGTGCTTGCTTTGTGGTGATTGGTTTTATTAAGCTTCCACATTTTATTTGATAATCATCACTTATGACTAGTTTAATTTAAAGAAGTTAAAATTTGTCTTAATTGGTCATAATTGGAGCTCACCTATTCACCCCCCCTCTAGGGTTCGGATCCCCGGACTTTCAATTGGTATCAGAGCCAGGTTACTCCATTTTAGGGCTTAACAACCCGGAGTTGATCCTTGCTAGACTAGAACCCTAGTGTTGTGATTTATTGCATATCTTTGTGATGATTTCCACTATGATTGAAAATGAAATTTCCCCTAAGTATCATTGCACCACTCTAAGATCTTTTCAAGTTATATCTTCAAGAGTTGGTGAGTCCTCTATATGAACTCTCAAGGACAACCTTTTCAAGACCTTAGGTGATTTTTTTTGGTACACATTTAGACTATTCTTAAGGCCTTGATCCTCTCTAGACCAACCTATTCTTTTTAGTTATATCTATTTGTTGGTCATGTTGCATTTGCATTTTGTTTCTTTATAGTCACATCTTTTAAAATGCAATGTTTCTTTGTGATCATTTGATTTTGTCTTCATGAACTTTTAAGTTATATCTCATGGTTTTCAAAATCCTTTGATTGCAATACTTTCATGATGGATTTGCATTTTGTTCATATTATTATATCTCTTGTAGTGCTTATCTATTCATGATCAATTGATTATGATTACAAAAGCTTTCATAGCTTGTTTTTTCATGATCAATTGATGTTGGAAAATCATTTGATGATTGTCATAGTTAGATCCTTTTTGTAAATCAAATGATTTGAATCTATTTAAATTTTACATTGATTTTTCTAGTTATATCTCTTGATATGGAAAATATGTGTTCAATTTGTATGAGTGTCTATTGTCATATTTAGAATACAAATTGAAAATTTCTTGTTTTTCAAAATCACTTGCTCTTAATTCTATAAATGATTCTTTGTTGAATTTTCAAATATTGAAGTGATTTGAGAAACTTTGGAAAATGTTCTAAGCTTTATTGTTTGTATTTATAGAAGCATTTTCCTTGAATTTATTTCCTTGTGCTTATTTATGATTATATCTTTTGGAAGGATATAATTTTTACAAACAATTTGCATCTTTATTCATTTAGTTACATTCTTTATGCAAATTGATTTTAATGTCTTACATTGCTTGGTTGGATATGGTTTCATTGATTTGCATGGTTGTGCCTAACTTGGTATATATTTTCATTAATGCAAATTGATAATTGTTTATGTGCTTTATAGTAAAATCTTTTGTTTTATTATCATTTGAGCCTAATAAGTACATATGTGATTTAATGTGCTAAGTTCATTTGGTATAAACCTCATATCCTTTGCCATTGCATTGTAAGCTTAGTACATTTGCTAAGAGTGGAGATGTTACATGATATATTGATCCCTTTAACTTCATACCTTCTTGTGCTTGCTTAGTTATATTCTTTATCGATGATATGGTATGAGTTAGATCTTGAGTGTTGATTGATCCTCTCTATGCAAATGTCAAATCGTTCTATGTATGGTTGTGAACTTCATTATATTTGTAGAAACCATACTAGAACTAAAATCCATCCTCTATGCTTTCTAGTTATATTTTTTTTTTGGATGGTTATGATATTGATTCATGTATATTCTCTAAGTGATTTAATCCTTATACATGTTTCAACTTCATAGTACGTAGTGGTCTTGATCATATGAAACTCTTTGAAATCCATTCCTCGTATTTCTATATGTTTGATGGATATCTTGTTGAATTCATATGATTTTGACACTTTGGAAATTGCATGCATTACAAAGTTATAACCTTTTGCATTGCAATTTACCTTGTTCATCACTATGCTTATTAGTTATATCATTAAAAGTGATGAATATGCATTTATGATGCTTGATGGAATTTTGTGTTTGTCACATTCTTGCTCTTTATCATGTTGTCAAATTCAATTGGTATAATGTTCGATTGATTTGATTTCTTGTGAATGTGATATACCTTGTGTACATTGGATTGAACTTTATAGTTATATATTTGTTCCATGTCACATTCCATTAGCATCATAAATTTCATGTTTGCCACCTCCCTTGCTCATATAGGTATATCTCATGACCACCATGTTTATGTGTTCATAATATTGGTTGGTTATTAGTTGAGGTTGGCTTCATGCTTGAAATTCATTTCACTCATCTTCCACTTTAATAAGTCATATTTATTGATTGAATGAAATGATTTCAAAACTTACATAGCATATGATTTTCATAGTTAAATTGATTGATGCTATGTTTAGTAAACCCCATATATCATGGATAGCTCTAATTTGGATTTATCTTAATAGTTATATTCTTTATAACTCCATTTTAGAGTGATTGATTTAATAGTCATATCCTTAAATCTCAATTGGTATTCTTTGTTTTTCCAATTGATATCCATGATCGCTTTTCCCATTGACCTTGCTCTCTTTTGGTAATTTGATCATATTGTGCTTTCGAGTTAAACGAATCTAATCCTTTCCTTGAAGTTGACCCTCAATTGGTAAAACCATCTTCTTCTTGAACCTAAATAGTTATATCTTTGTCAAAAGTTTGACAAAAGGAGAGAATGGGTTGAGGGGGAGTGTAAATCTTCATAGGAAGTATTAGTTTTGATCAAATTGACAATTGGATTGACTTTGAACCCTTAGAGACTTCTTCCATACATGATAACCTGTTATGAATTTCATTTTTGATTTCTTTTGTTAACAGGTGCTTCTAAAGGTATTTTCCTTGTTTTATGTGTGTAGGTACCTTTGCAATTTAATGTCAAAGGGGGAGAGATCATTCATGTTCTCTAAAGGGGAAGAGACTGTCCAAGCTTCCTAAGGGGAGATATTGTATGATCTTCTATAGGGGGAGAGAATGCGTAACTTGCCAAAGGGAGAGAGAGGCATGGTCAAAGGGGGAGAGCTATTAGAAGAAAGAAAGCTTGGAGCTAAAGAAGATGCTTGGCCATAGTGAGGAAAATGAAGAGAAAGCTTGAAGATTGATCAAGCTTCAATCATCAAGAAGATTGAAGAAAAAGCCCAAAAGCCCAAGCTAAGACAAGAAGCATCCAAGAAGATTTCAAGTCGTGTCCAGCTTAGGGGGAACTGAAGACTTGGTGTGTAATTTCAGCGATGAGTAAGTTGCCATCAAATTGCAAAGGGGGAGATTGTTAGGGATTTTGTATTTGCAATTTGATGGATGCATTAACAATTGAGCATCATTTGATTCACACACTTGCACTGTTTTAGAATATCTTGAAATCTTGATTTTCACATGCATTGGTTTTTAGACTTGGAGAATCTTTGAGTTATGCATGTTTTGGTTTTAAACTTGGATGCTTTTGTTTTTGAAAAAGGAGTTTTAGAAAATCAAGCAAGCCATTGGTTTTATAATTTCGAATCTTTTTTGGCTTTTTATGCTTCAGGAGACGCTGCAGTTGCAGGAGACGCTGCCTTTGAGGAGGAGCGTTAGGAGGAGGCTCTTGAGCCACCCCCAGTGAGAGAGTGGCAGCCCGACGATGTCATTTAGACGTTGGGCGGGTTTCTTGAGTTTCAACATTATGTCTTGGGGTTTCCTTTATTATTTTGAGCTTTGTATTGGCATGTGTTGGCCTCTTATGGGATGTAACTAAAACTTAACTTACTTTCGTGTTAGTCTCATAACTTGAATTATAATGGGAATGCCATGTTAACTCCTTTCTTAGGATACTATGTCTTGTTATTATTTTGTCATAGCACTTAAAGATTTACTGGTGCTTATCTTGATATGATTTGCTATACGCTTCCGCAAACTTGATCGGGTGAGTCAGATTCCGCGTGTCTTTGGGAATCCTCACTGTCGCGACCCCGGAACGTAAGCCCGGGCCCGCGACGTTGTTGATGTATTACATTGGAGATTTTTGCTTTCCCACAGGTTCCCGCGGTGAGGATTCCCAAAGACACGCGGAATCTGACTCACATGATCAAGTATGCGGAAGCGTGTAGCAAATCACATCAAGATAGGCACCAAGAAATCTTTAAGTGCTATGACAAAATAATAACAAGACATAGTATCAAAGGAAGAAGTTAAAATGGCATTCCCATCAAGATTCAAGTTATGAGCCTAACTCAAAAGTAAGTTAAGTTTTAGTTACAACCCATGAGAGGCCAACAGCGGCCAATACAATTTTCAAAATAACAAAAGTAACCCCTGACATAATGACGAAACTCAAGAAACCCGGCCGACGTCTAAATGACATCGTCGGGCTGCCACTCTCTCACTTGGGGTGGCTCAAGAGCCTCCTCCTGACGCTCCTCCTCAAAGGCAACGTCTCCTGCACCTGGGCACCAACAAACAAGGGTCAAACACAACGGTTTGGCAGGTAATCAATTTAGGTGCAAGCATGAAACAATAAACGTTTTAGAAAACATATAAGCAAATCCCTGATTTGAAATACTACAATGACTGAGATACATTTTCGAGATTTCATATGAAACTGGGATACTAAAACAAACTAGCATGAATACATATAATATCATGAATAGTTACAATCCACAAAGAGCTCATCCTTTCTCTATCATATATATAATGAAAAGAGCAAGCACGCACGACAAGCACGATATACATAATATAATCACGACACGATTCCCACATATACGGGGATTTCCGGCCGCGGAACCGGACACGCACGATGTGTAATAAATACACGACCAGTCTGCAGACAGTCCACATGTTTAAGGACCCCCAGACAGTGGATCAAACTGAAAGGGCAGTCCAAGCTCAGTGGTGTTCACTTAATTCATGAATGCACACAACACGTGAAACACGGTCGAAACACGTCGAGATAAAAAGGGGGAAATCACTTATTAAAATACAACGAACACGACTAGCAAAAGGCATAATTAATATGCATAACATGCTTAGGAAGTGATCTCCTTTTTCTTGAGACAAATCTTCAAAACAAGCTTATACTTGAAATCCAAAACGAGTAGATTATGGTACTTATCGTACAAAAACGGAATTCAAACACGAAATCTGACAAGCATGTGTTAAGGCCACTATTTGACCTTTGTGTAATTGGGACCCCAAATGTCGGAATATAGAAGAATTGGTGTCCCCGAAGTTGGGTTGCATTTCGAAGTTCCATTTACACAATGTCAAGTCAAAACCCTTAACATAGTCTAGTTTTTTCAACCTTAAAAAAAATATGCAAATGAAATAATTCTTCTTCCTGAATCTGGCAGGTTCGCTCGAGCGAACTTTGTAAGTAATTGACACTTCGCTCGAGCGAGACAGTTCGCTCGAGCGGACAATAAAGTCGCTCGGGCGGACAACTCTCTGTCTGCGCTTGGAACAAACAGAGGCTTGGTCGCTCGAGCGGACCCAAGGGTCGCTGGAGCGGACAGGCTTCTGTCTGTGCACGCTGAGTGCAAAAAAAGCTTTTCTCTTGTACAACTTCCAACACATTTCACTCCTTCTTCTCCTCCTTAAGCCACATATAATCCCTCGAGCCTTCATGCTCACCAAGGGTTCATTTTTCATCATTTCAAAGATTCAATCCAAATGAAAACAAGATCATGAAGTTCATAAACAAGTTTATATGCACAATTTCTAAAAGAGCAATGAAATCTAAAATACACATGCAATAATGAGCCTATAAAGATTACTTGCCTTGCCCAAATGCTAAACAATCATTCTCAAGCACTTCACTCAAGCTATTCCAACACTACAAGAAACCCAAGGGAAATCCACTCAAACTTAACAAAGATGAAAACAAAGAACCCATTTTCACAAAAGTGTTTGTAAACATGAAAAACAAGATTTTTAAGAAGCTAAAAGACTTCATTAAAAATATGGGTTGAAGCTCTTACCTAGAAATGGCCAAACAAGAGGGAAGGAAGGAAATGGAGCTCTTGCCCAACTTGGAACTTCAAGAAATTTGCATCAATGGAAAGCTTAGGATGAGAGGAAGAAGATGATAGCCTTAGAATCTTATTTGGAGATCTCTAGCTAGATCATGCAAGGTGAGGAAGATGGAAAGGGAAGAGGGGTTTTTCAGCCCTAGGTCAAGTAAGTTGCAGAAATTGGGGGAAATAAATGAAAGAGATGAGGGTTAGGCTTAAGTGAAGTCAATGGGGCCCAATGAACTTGAACCTTGAAATGGCCAAAACATGATCTTGTGGGCCTCGAATGACTTCGACGAAGAAGGATAAAACGATCCTCGAAATATCTAGTTTCCAAAAAGTATATTTTTGACATGGTTTTGTGGTCTCAAAAATTGTGTCCGGATTTGTGCATAAAAGACAATTTTACCCTCTTTGGGCCAAAACTTGGGCTTTTGGTCTTCAAACATGAATGGGCTTAAGACGAAAGTTGTAACACATAGAAAAATCATTAAAATGAAATCAAAACCACAATTAAAACGGAAACCGATACGATCCTCCCAAGCTCACACGTGCACTCAGGCCTTCCTGAGTGTGTCTGACTAATACTAAACGTTCTCAAAATTTCCAAAGCTATGTCCAAGACTAAAACTAACTACTTCTAAGCCAACGACAACTAAACCCACTTAGGACTAAACACGTACTAATCGCACACTAATCGAATTGGTCTGGGTCGGGGTCTAACATCCTCCACCCCTTAGGATATTTGGTCCACCAAATAAAACAAACATTTACCTCTGGTAAAAGCTGTGGATACTTCCTCTGCACTTGCTCTCTCAATTCCCAAGTGGCTTCCTCTGGCTCGTGATTTTCCCAAAGTACCTTGACCCAATGAATCGTCCGATTTCTCAATTCTTGCTCTTTGGTATCAATGATCTTGATCGGCCTTTCAAAATACGAGGCATCTTCCCGAATCTCCAAAGGTTCGTGCTGTAGTATATGGAAGGACTAGAAACATATTTCTTGAGCATAGAAACATGAAATACGTTGTGCACCCCGGAGAGTTCCGGCGGTAACGCAAGCCTATAAGCAACATCTCCAATCTTGCTCAAAATCTCATACGGACCAATAAACCTTCTAGACAATTTGCCCTTCTGTCCGAATCTCAAAGTCCCTCTAACTGGTGAGATCTTCAAGAACACTTTGTCACCCACTTGAAACTGCAATTCTCTTCTGCGAGTATCTGCATAACTCTTCTGCCTACTTCGGGCGATCTTCAACCGTTCCTGAATCAACTTGAGCTTGTCACTTGTCTCTCCAACTATCGTCGGTCCATGAAAACTACGTTCACCGACTTCTTCCTAGCAAACCGGAGTTCTGCATCTTCTACCATAGAGTGCCTCGAAAGGTGCCATACCGATGCTAGAGTGGTAACTATTGTTATAAGCAAATTCACAAAGAGGTAAGCACTCATCCCACTGAACCTTGAGATCCAATACACAAGAACGCAACATGTCTTCGAGAGTCTGTATCGTCCTTTCTGACTGACCATCGGTCTGAGGATGATAGGCTGTGCTGAACTGAAGTTTGGTACCCATAGACTCATGAAGCGTTTTCCAAAACTTTGAAACAAACCTACTGTCTCTGTCTGAAGTAATGGAGATGGGCTGACCATGTTTACTAACAATCTCATCAACAAATAACTTCACCAGTGGTGCCATATGCATCATATTCACTGTCTTCATCGGAATGAAATGAGTAGACTTTGTCAGACGATCTACAATAATCCAAATTGCATTATTTCCCTTCTTGGTATTCGGCAAACCAGAAACGAAATCCATGGTGATGTGCTCCCATTTCCACTCCGGAATCTCCAAAGGCTGTAACAAACCTGGAGGCTTTTGATGCTCTGCCTTAATCAACTGACAAGTTAGACAACGAGACACAAAAGCTGCTATCTCTCTCTTCATATTGCTCCACCAAAATCTATTCTTCAAATTGTGGTACATCTTCGTGCTACCCGGATGCATAGAATATCTCGTGCTGTGAGCTTCATTCATTATTTCACTCTTCAAATCATCCACATTTGGCACACACAACCGGTCACGAAAATACAATATCTCATTCACCATCTTGAAATCTGGACGTTCTGTAATAACCTCTACTATCTTAGCCAAGTTTGGGTCTTGCAACTGATTTTCCTTGATCTTCTAAATGAAGGTAGGTTCTGATACTGTCATGTTTGCTAACATCGCACCCAATTTCAGGGTTTGCACTTCTACACCCAACTATTCAAACTGCTGTAAGACACCCATTCCTCTCAAACTGGCCATAACCACTGATTTTCTGCTCAATGCATCAGCTACAACATTCACTTTGCCCGGATGATATTTGATTGGAAAGTCATAATCTTTTATATACTTCATCCACCTTCACTGTCTCATGTTCAAATCCTTCTGCGAGAACAAATACTGCAAACTTCGGTGATCTGAATGGACCTCAAATTTCTCTCCATAGAGATAGTGTATCCACATCTTCAAAGCAAAAACAACTGCTGCCAACTCCAAGTCATGGGTTGCATAGTTCTTCTCATGGACCTTCAACTGTCTCGAACCATAAGCAATCACCTTGCCATCTTGCATCAATACACAACCCAGTCCCACATTCGAAGCATCTGTGTAAACAATAAATCCGCCGCTGCTCGAGGGTAACGTAAGAATTGGGGCTGTGGTTAACCTTCCTTTCAACTTCTGAAAACTTGTTTCACACTGTTCGGTCCACACAAATGGGACATTCTTCCTAGTCAATTTTGTCAACGGGGCTGCAATGGACGAAAAACCTTGGACAAATCTTCTGTAATAGCCTGCTAACCCCAAAAAGCTTCTGATTTCTGTCACACTGCTTGGCCTTACCCAATTAACAATTGCCTCTATCTTAGCTGGATCAACTGCCAAACCTTCTCTGGAGATGATGTGGCCTAGAAAAACAATTTGTTCTAACCAGAATTCGCACTTACTGAGTTTTGCATAAAGCTGGTTGTCCCTCAAGAGCTGCAACGCTGTCCTCAAATGTTCTTCATGCTCCTTCTTACTCTTGGAATACACAAGGACATCATCAATGAATACTACTGTAGAGTGATCCAAATAGGGTGCAAAGACTTTGTTCATAAGGGCCATAAAGACTGCGGGTGCATTTGTCAAACCAAAGGGCATCACTAAGAATTCATAGTGCCCATATCTTGTTCTAAAGGTTGTCTTCTGAACATCTGAGTCTCTAACTCTCAACTGATGGTAGCCTGACCTCAAGTCTATCTTGGAAAAATAGGCTGCTCCTTGCAATTGATCAAATTATTCATCTATCCTTGGCAATGGATACTTGTTCTTCACGGTCACATGGTTCAACTTCCTGTAGTCAATGCACATTCTCAAACTCCTATCCTTCTTTTTCACAAACAACACCGGTGCTCCCCACGGTGAAACACTTGGCCTAATAAAACCTTTGCTCAACAAATCCTGCAATTGGAGCTTTAGCTCACCCATTTCTGCTGGAGCCATCCTGTATGGTGCAATCGAGATCGGAGCTGTCCCTGGAAGGAGCTCAATTGTGAACTCAACTTCTCTGATTGGTGGTAAACCCGGGATTTCTTCTGGAAAAACATTCGGAAATTCACACACAATGGGGATATCCTCCACCCCTTAGGACTGCTTATCCTCCGTGATAAACGCAATAAATGCCTGACATCCACTCTGCACTAATCTGTTTGCCTTCAAAACTGAAATAAACCCTGCCTGAGTTTTTCTCCTGTTCCCCTGAAATATCAATTCTGCCTGTGGTCCTTGGAATCTGAATGTGATGGTCTTACTAAAACAATCCATGGTGGCATGATATGCTTCTAACCAATCCATGCCTAATATGACATCAAAATCATGCATGTCCAAAACAATGAGGTTGGCCGGTAAATTAATATCTCCTAACAAAACTGTACAGCTAGGGTAATGGGTTCTACACACAACTTGTTTTCCTACTGGAGTGGTTACTACTAGAATGTAATCCAATTCACTACATGGTGCATCAATCATCTTAGCAAAACTAGGAGATGAACATGAATGTGTGGATCCAGGATCAAACAAAATCTGGGCTTCTACCCCACAGACAAGGAGTTTACCTTCTACCACGTCTCCTGCAGCTTCAGCATCTGCACGACTGAGATAATATAAACGTCCATGCATCTGTAGTCTATTCGGTGCTTGATTCTGCCTTCCTTGGCCATGTCTATTCTGCTGTGGAGGACGAGCATTCTGATTCTGTGCCGGTGGCCTAGCCTGCTGCTGTTGCTGCTGAGGTGGTCTAACTTGATTCTGAACTGGTGCTTGATTCTGAGGAGCTACTTGTCTCTGCTGTTGGTTTCTGTTTCCTTGATTATGAAGTAGTGGGCAATCCTTGATTGCATGGTTCATAGCCCCACATTTAAAACAGGCACCCATGGCCTTACGACATTCATGTGTTTCATGATTCTTGCCACAATGTCCACAACCTTGCCTCACTTGACCTTGTTCTTGCCTTGGCTTCTTGTTCTGTTGTTGCCTCTGATTCTGCTGCTGATAGTGTTGCTTCCTGTCCTGAACAATCATGTTGTTAATATCTTCAAACGTATATGCCCGCTTGATTGCCTCATCATATGTAGCTGGTGGAACTACTCCTATGACATCTCTCATGATGATCGGATTCAACCCTTCCAAAAACTTCGTTATCTTTTTCCTTTCAGTGTCAATCAATTCGGTAGCATATTTAGCCAATCTTTCAAACTTGGTGACATAGTCTAGTACCGTCATGCTGCCTTGTTTGAGCTGCTGAAACTCAATAGCCTTCTGCCTCTTGACATGAGAGGGAATGTATTTATCTTGAAACTGTGTCTTGAATGCTGCCCATGCCTCTTCGTCATCCATCAGCGTGTATGGATCCTTAACTGTTTGCCACCAACGATCTGTAAGCCCGTAGAATAGCGAAGCTATGAGGTTGACCTTCTGTATTCCCGTGCACATAAAGACATCGAAGATTTTCTCAGTATTGACTAGCCAGTCATCTGCTACTAACGGGTCCTCATTGCCCGAAAATTCCTTCGGTGCTCTCTTCCTAAAATTCTCAAATAGTGCATTAGGGCCAGGATCCCTATTTTGAATAACAATCTGTGGACCCAAAGGAGGTTGAGCTACGTTCCTGTTCTGAAGGACTTCTAACAGTTGCCTCTGAACTTGAGCCATTTCATCATCTTTCTTTGCTAACTGTTCTTGAAATCTGGCTTGGTTTTCATTAGCCTGCCTTTGTTGTACTATCATAGCTTGCATTAATTCCTGAAACTGTGTGGCCGTTGGTGTACCAGACGCGTCTGACTCATTCTGATTACTGCCTGAAGCATGATGGTTTGGAGCGTTTCTTGGAGGCATAGTGCTGTAAAATAAGGAGTTAGTACACAACAATCATGGTATAAGGGTTCCTAAGGTCCTATACCAACAAATCTATCGAACTCACGAATCCTCGCCACGTTCCTAAGACCTTTCTAGTTTCTTTTAAGCGCCTGAAATATGTCCCGCTCTGATACCAGTCCTGTCGCGACCCCAGAACGAAGCCCCGGGCCCGCGACGTTGTTGATTTATTACATTGGAGATTTTTGCTTTCCCACAGGTTCCCGCGGTGAGGATTCCATAAGACACGCGGAATCTGACTCACATGATCAAGTATATGGAAGCGTGTAGCAAATCACATCAAGATAGGCACCAAGAAATCTTTAAGTGCTATGACAAAATAATAACAAGACATAGTATCAAAGGAAGAAGTTAAAATGGCATTCCCATCAAGATTCAAGTTATGAGCCTAACTCAAAAGTAAGTTAAGTTTTAGTTACAACCCATGAGAGGCCAACAGCGGCCAAAACAATTTTCAAAATAACAAAAGTAACCCCTGACATAATGACGAAACTCAAGAAACCCGGCCGACGTCTAAATGACATCGTCGGGCTGCCACTCTCTCACTTGGGGTGGCTCAAGAGCCTCCTCCTGACGCTCCTCCTCAAAGGCAACGTCTCCTGCACCTGGGCACCAACAAACAAGGGTCAAACACAACGGTTTGGCAGGTAATCAATTTAGGTGCAAGCATGAAACAATAAACGTTTTAGAAAACATATAAGCAAATCCATGATTTGAAATACTACAGTGACTGAGATACATTTTCGAGATTTCATATGAAACTGGGATACTAAAACAAACTAGCATGAATACATATAATATCATGAATAGTTACAATCCATAAAGAACTCATCCTTTCTCTATCATATATATAATGAAAAGAGCAAGCACGCACGACAAGCACGATATATATAATATAATCACGACACGATTCCCACATATACGGGGATTTCCGGCCGCGAAACCGGACACGCACGATGTGTAATAAATACACGACCAGTCTGCAGACAGTCCACATGTTTAAGGACCCCCAGACAGTGGATCAAACTGAAAGGGCAGTCCAAGCTCAGTGGTGCTCACTTAAATCATGAATGCACAAAACACGCGAAACACGGTCGAAACACGTCGAGATAAAAAGGGGGAAATCACTTATTAAAACACAACGAACACGACTAGCAAAAGGCATAATTAATATGCATAACACGCTTAGGAAGTGATCCCCTTTTTCTTGAGACAAATCTTCAAAACAAGCTTATATTTGAAATCGAAAATGAGTACATTATGGTACTTATCGTACCAAAACGGAATTCAAACACGAAATCTGACAAGCATGTGTTAAGGCCACTAATTGACCTTTGTGTAATTGGGACCCCAAATGTCAGAATATAGAAGAATTGGAGTCCCCGAAGTTGGGTTGCATTTCGAAGTTCCATTTACACAATGTCAAGTCAAAACCCTTAACATAGTCTAGTTTTTTCAACCTTAAAAAAAATACGCAAATGAAATAATTCTTCTTTCTGAATCTGGCAGGTTCGCTCGAGCGAACTTTGTAAGTAATTGACACTTCGCTCGAGCGAGACAGTTCGCTCGAGCGGACAATAAAGTCGCTCGGGCGGACAACTCTCTGTCTGCGCTTGGAACAAACAGAGGCTTGGTCGCTCGAGCGGACCCAAGGGTCGCTGGAGCGGACAGGCTTCTGTCTGTGCACGCTGAGTGCAAAAAAAGCTTTTCTCTTGTACAACTTCCAACACATTTCACTCCTTCTTCTCCTCCTTAAGCCACATATAATCCCTCGAGCCTTCATGCTCACCTAGGGTTCATTTTTCATCATTTCAAACATTCAATCCAAATGAAAACAAGATCATGAAGTTCATAAACAAGTTTATATGCACATTTCTAAAAAGAGCAATGAAATCTAAAATACACATGCAACAATGAGCCTATAAAGATTACTTGCCTTGCCCAAATGCTAAACAATCATTCTCAAGCACTTCACTCAGGCAATTCCAACACTACAAGAAACCCAAGGGAAATCCACTCAAACTTAACAAAGATGAAAACAAAGAACCCATTTTCACAAAAGGGTTTGTAAACATGAAAAACAAGATTTTTAAGAAGCTAAAAGACTTCATGAAAAACATGGGTTGAAGCTCTTACCTAGAAATGGTCAAACAAGAGGGAAGGAAGGAAATGGAGCTCTTGCCCAACTTGGAACTTCAAGAAATTTGCATCAATGGAAAGCTTAGGATGAGAGGGAGAAGATGATAGCCTTAGAATCTTATTTGGAGATCTCTTGCTAGATCATGCAAGGTGAGGAAGATGGAAAGGGAAGAGGGTTTTTTCAGCCCTAGGTCAAGGAAGTTGCAGAAATTGGGGGAAATGAATGAAAGAGATGAGGGTTAGGCTTAAGTGAAGACAATGGGGCCCAATGAACTTGAACCTTGAAATGGCCAAAACATGATCTTGTGGGCCTCGAATGACTTCGACGAAGAAGGATAAAACGATCCTCGAAATATCTAGTTTCCAATAAGTATATTTTTGACATGGTTTGGAGGTCTCGAAAATTGTGTCCAGATTTGTGCATAAAAGACAATTTTACCCTCTTTGGGCCAAAACTTGGGTTTTTGGGCTTCAAACATGAATGGGTTTAAGACGAAAGTTGTAACACATAGAAAAATCATTCAAATGAAATCAAAACCATAATTAAAATGGAAACCGATACAATCCTCCCAAGCTCACACGTGCACTCAGGCATTCCTGAGTGTGTTTGACTAATACTAAACGTTCTCAAAATTCCCAAAGCTATGTCCAAGACTAAAACTAACTACTTCTAACCCAACGATAACTAAACCCACTTAGGACTAAACACGTACTAATCGCACACTAATCGAATTGGTCTGGGTCGGGGTCTAACACTCACCGTGGGAACCTGTGGGAAAACATTGCAATCAACTTGTCGCGGGCCCGGGGTCCGTTCCGGGGTCGCGACATGACTGGTATAAGAGCGGGACATGTTTCAGGCACTTAAAAGAAACTAGAAAGGTCTTAGGAGCGTGGCGAGGATTCGTGAGTTCGATAGATTCGTTGGTATAGGACCTTAGGAACCCTTATACCATGATTGTTGTGTACTAACTCCTTGTTTTACAGCACTATGCCTCCAAGAAAAGCTCCAAACCATCATGCTTCAGGCAGTAATCAGAATGAGTCAGACGCGTCTGGTACACCAACAGCCACACAGTTTCAGGAATTAATGCAAGCTATGATAGCACAACAAAGGCAGGCTAATGAAAACCAAGCCAGATTTCAAGAACAGATAGCAAAGAAAGACGATGAAATGGCTGAGGTTCAGAGGCAACTCTTGGAAGTCCTTCAGAACAAGAATGTAGCTCCACCACCCGTGGGCCCGCGGATTGTCATTCAAAATAGGATCCTAACCCTAATGCACTATTTGAGAAATTTAGGAAGAGAGCACCGAAGGAATTTTCGGGCAATGAGGACCCGTTAGTGGCAGACGACTGGCTCATTAATACCGAGAAGATCTTCGATGTCTTTATGTGCACGAGAATATAGAAGGTCAACCTTACAGCTTCACTATTCTACGGGCTTGCAGATCGGTGGTGGCAAACATTTAAGGATCCATATGCAGTGATGGCTGACGAAGAGGCATGGGCAGCAATCAAGACACAATTTCAAGATAAATACATTCCCTCTCATGTCAAGAGGCAGAAGGCTATTGAGTTTCAGCAGCTCAAACAAGGCAGCATGACGGTGCTAGACTATGTCACCAAGTTTGAAAGATTGGCTAGATATGCTACCGAGTTGATTGACACGGAACGGAAAAAGATAACGAAGTTTTTAGAAGGATTGAATCCGATCATCATGAGAGATGTCATAGGAGTAGTTCCACCAACTACATATGATGAGGCAGTCAAGCGGGCATATACATTTGAAGATATTAACAACATGATTGTTCAGGACAGGAAGCAGCACTATCAGCAGCAGAATCAGAGGCAACAACAGAACAAGAAGCCAAGGCAAGAACAAGGTCAAGTGAGGCTGGGTTGTCGACATTGTGGAAAGAATCATGAAACACATGAATGTCGTAAGGCCATGGGTGCTTGTTTCAAATGTGGGGCTATGAACCATGCAATCAAGGATTGCCCACTACTTCAGAATCAAGGGAACAAAAATCAGCAGCAGAGACAAGCAACTCCTCAGAATCAAGCACCAGTTCAGAATCAGATTAGACCACCTCAGCAGCAGCAGCAGGCTAGGCCACCGGCACAGAATCAGAATGCTCGTCCTCCACCACAGAACAGACATGGCCAAGGAAGGCAGAACCAAGCACCGAATAGACTACAGATGCATGGACGTTTATATTATCTAAGCCGTGTAGATGCTGAAGCTGCAGGAGACGTGGTAGAAGGTAAACTTCTTGTTTGTAGGGTAGAAGCCCATATTTTATTTGACCCTGGATCCACGCATTCCTTTTCATCCCCTAGTTTTGCTAAGATGATTGATGCACCATGTAGTGAATTGGATTACATTTTAGTAGTGACCACTCCAGTAGGGAAACAAGTTGTGTGTAGAACCCATTACCCTAGTTGTACAGTTTTGTTAGGAGATGTTAATTTACTGGCCAACCTCATAGTTTTGGACATGCATGATTTTGATGTCATATTAGGCATGGATTGGTTAGAAGCATATCATGCCACCATGGATTGTTTTAGTAAGACCATCACATTCAGATTACAAGGACCACATGCAGAATTGATATTTCAAGGCAACAGGAGAAAAACTCAGGCAGGGTTTATTTCAGTTTTAAAGGCAAGCAGATTAGTTCAGAGTGGGTGTCAGACATTTATTGCGTTTATCATGGAGGATAAACAGTCCCAAGGGGTGGAGGATATCCCCATTGTGTGTGAATTTTCGGATGTTTTTCCAGAAGAAATCCCGGGTTTACCACCAATTAGAGAAGTTGAGTTCACAATTGAGCTCCTTCCAGGGACATCTCCGATCTCGATTGCACCATACAGAATGGCTCCAGCAGAAATTGGTGAGCTAAAGCTCCAATTGCAGGAATTGTTGAGCAAAGGTTTTTTTAGGCCAAGTGTTTCACCTTGGGGTGCACTGGTGTTGTTTGTGAAAAAGAAGGATGGGAGTTTGAGAATGTGCATTGACTACAGGAAGTTTAACCATTTGACCGTGAAGAACAAGTATCCATTGCCAAGGATAGACGAATTGTTTGACCAATTGCAAGGAGCAGCCTATTTTTCCAAGATAGACTTGAGGTTCGGGTACCATCAGTTGAGAGTTAGAGACTCAGATGTTCAGAAGACAGCCTTTAGAATAAGATATGGGCACTATGAGTTCTTAGTGATGCCCTTTGGTTTGACAAATGCGCCCGCAATCTTTATGGCTCTTATGAACAAGGTCTTTGCACCCTATTTGGATCACTCTACAGTAGTATTCATCGATGATGTCCTTGTGTATTCCAAGAGTAAGAAGGAGCACGAAGAACATTTGAGGACAACGTCGTAGCTCTTGAGGGACAACCAGCTTTTTGGAAAACTCAGTAAGTGCGAATTCTGGTTAGAGCAAGTTGCTTTTCTAGGCCACATCATCTCCAGAGAAGGTTTAGCAGTTGATCCAGCCAAGATAGAAGCAGTTGTTAGTTGGTTAAGGCCAAGCAATGTGACAGAAATCAGAAGCTTTTTGGGATTAGCAGGCTATTACAGAAGATTTGTCCAAGGTTTTTTGTCCATTGCAGCCTCGTTGACAAAATTGACTAGGAAGAATGTCCCATTTGTTTGGACCGAATAGTGTGAAACGAGTTTTCAGGAATTGAAAGGAAGGTTAACCACAACTCCAATCCTTACATTACCCTCAAGCAACGGCGGATTTATTGTTTATACAGATTCTTCGAATGTGGGACTGGGTTGTGTATTGATGCAGGATGGCAAGGTGATTGCTTATGGCTCGAGACAGTTGAAGGACCATGAGAAGAACTACGCAACTCACGATTTGGAATTGGCAGCAGTTGTTTTTGCTTTGAAGATGTGGAGACACTATCTCTACGGAGAGAAATTTGAGGTCCATTCAGATCACCGAAGTTTACAATATTTGTTATCGCAGAAAGATTTGAACATGAGACAGAGAAGGTGGATGGAGTATATCAAAGATTATGACTTTTCAATCAAATATCATCCAAGCAAAGTGAATGTTGTAGCTGATGCATTGAGCAGAAAATCAGTACCCATGGCCAGTTTGAGAGGAATGAGTGTCTTACAGCAGTTTGAAGAGTTGGGTGTAGAGGTGCAAACCCTGAAATTGGGTGCGATGTTAGCAAATATGACAGTATCAGAACCTACCTTCATCCAGAAGATCAAGGAAAGTCAGTTGCAAGACCCAGACTTGGCTAAGATAGTAGAGGTTATTACAGAACGTCCAGATTTCAAGATGGTGAATGGAATATTGTATTTTCGTGACCGGTTGTGTGTGCCAAATGTGGATGATTTGAAGAGTGAAATAGTGAATGAAGCTCATAGCACGAGATATTCTATGTATCCGGGTAGCACGAAGATGTACCACAATTTGAAGAATAGATTTTGGTGGAACAATATGAAGAGAGAGATAACAGCTTTTGTGTCTCGTTGTCTAACTTGTCAGTTGATTAAGGCAGAGCATCAAAAGCCTCCAGGTTTGTTACAGCCTTTGGAGATTCCGGAGTGGAAATGGGAGCACATCACCATGGATTTCGTTTCCGGTTTGCCGAATACCAAGAAGGGAAATAATGCAATTTGGATTATTGTAGATCGTCTGACAAAGTCTGCTCATTTCATTCCGATGAAGACAGGGAATATGATGCATATGGCACCACTTGCGAAGTTATTTGTTGATGAGATTGTTAGTAAACATGGCCAGCCCGTCTCCATTACATCAGACAGAGACAGTAGGTTTGTTTCAAAGTTTTGGAAAACGCTTCCTGAGTCTATGGGTACCAAACTCCAGTTCAGTACAACTTATCATCCCCAGACCGATGGTCAGTCAGAAAGGACGTTACAAACTCTCGAAGACATGTTGCGTGCTTGTGTATTGGATTTCAAGGTTCAGTGGGATGAGTGCTTACCGCTTTGTGAATTTGCTTATAACAATAGTTACCACTCTAGCATCGGTATGGCACCTTTCGAGGCACTTTATGGTAGAAGATGCAGAACTCCGGTTTGCTGGGAAGAAGTCGGTGAACGTAGTTTCCATGGACCGACAATAGTTGGAGAGACAAGTGACAAGGTCAAGTTGATTCAGGAACGGTTGAAGATCGCCCAAAGTAGGCAGAAGAGTTATGCAGACACTCGCCAAAGAGAATTGCAGTTTCAAGTGGGTGACAAAGTGTTCTTGAAGATCTCACCAGTTAGAGGGACTTTGAGATTCGGACAGAAGGGCAAATTGTCTAGAAGGTTTATTGGTCCGTATGAGATTTTGAGCAAGATTGGAGATGTCGCTTATAGGCTTGCGTTACCGCCGGAACTCTCCGGGGTACACAATGTTTTTCATGTCTCTATGCTAAAGAAATATGTTTCTAGTCCTTCGCATATACTACAACATGAGCCTTTAGAGATTCGGGAAGATGCTTCGTATGTGGAAAGACTGATCAAGATAATTGATACCAAAGAGCAAGAGTTAAGAAATCAGACTACTCATTGGGTCAAGATACTTTGGGAAAATCACGAGCCAGAGGAAGCCACCTAGGAATTGAGAGAGCAAGTGCAGAGGAAGTATCCACAGCTTTTACCAGAGGTAATTGTTTGATTTATTTGCTGGACTAAGGGGTGGAGGATGTTAGACCCCGACCCAGACTAATTCGATTAGTATACGATTAGTGTGTGTTTAGTTCTAAGTGGGTTTAGTAGTCGTTGGATTAGAAATAATTGGTTTTAGTCTCGGACATAGCTTTGGGAATTTTGAGAACGTTTAGTATTAGTCAAACACACTCAGGAAGGCCTGAGTGCACGTGTAAGCTTGGGAGGATCGTATCGGTTTCCGTGTGATTGTGATTTTGATTTCATTTGAATGATTTTTCTATATGTTACAACTCTTGTCTTAAGCCCATTCATGTTTGAAGCCCAAAAACCCAAGTTCTGGCCCAAAGAGGGTAAAATTGTCTTTTATGCACAAATCTGGACACAATTTTCGAGATCTCAAAACCTTGTCAAAAGTATACTTTTTGGAAACTAGATATTTCGAGGATCGTTTTATCCTTCTTTGTCGAGTTCATTCGACACCCACAAGATCATGTTTTAGCCATTTCAAGGTTCAAGTTAATTGGGCCCATTGTCATCACTTAAACCCCATGTCCCTCTCTTTTCATTCATTTCCCCCAATTTCTGCAACTTCCTTGACCTAGGGCTGAAAACCCCTCTTCCCTTTCCTTCTTCCTCACCTTGCATGATCTAGCTAGAGATCTCCAAATAAAATTCTAAGGCTATCATCTTCTTCTTCCTCTCATCCTAAGCTTTCCATTGATGCAAATTTCTTGAAGTTCCAAGTTGGGCAAGAGCTCCATTTCCTTCCTTCCCTCTTGTTTGACCATTTCTAGGTAAGAGCTTCAACCCATGTTTTTCATGAAGTCTTTTTAGGTCTTAAAAATCTTGTTTTCCATGTTACAAACCCCTTTGGTAAAATGGGTTTCTTGTTTTCAAGATTGAGTGAGTTTTGTGTGGTTTTCATGGGTTTTTGTAGTTCTTTGGATTAGTGAGTGAAGTGCTTGGAGAAGTGTGAGACATCTTGGACTAAGGCAAGTAATCTCTATAGGAAATGATGGATGTGTATTTGGATTACATTGTTATTTTAGAAATTGTGCATATGAATTTGTTTATAAACTTCATGATCCTGTTTTCATTTGGATTGAATGTTTGAAATTGTGAGAAATGAACCCTTGGTGAGCATGAAGGCTCAAGGGATTGTATGTGGCTTAATGAGGAGAAGGAGTGAAATGTGTTGGAAGTTGTACAAGAGAAAAGCATTTTCTGCACTCAGCGAGCACATGCAGAAGCTTGTCCGCTCGAGCGACCCTTGGGTCCACTCGAGCGACCAAGCCTCTGTTTGTTCCGAGCGCAGACAGAGAGCTGGCCGTTCGAGCGACCTTATTGTCCGCTAGAACGAACCGTCTCGCTCGAGCGAAGTGTCAATACCTTACAAGTTCCGCTCGAGGGAACTTGCCAGATTCAGGAAGAAGAATTATTTCGTTTGTGTATTTTCTTGAAAGTGAAAAAACTAGACTATGTTAAGGGTTTTGACTTGACATTGTGTAAATGGAACTTTGAAATGCAACCCAACTTCGGGGACACCAATTCTTGTATATTCCGACATTTGGGGTCCCAATTTCACAAAGGTCAATTAATAGCCTTAACACATGCTAGACAGATTTCGTATTTGAATTTTGTTTTGGTACGATAAGTACCATCGTGTACTCGTTTTGGATTTCAAGTATAAGCATGTTTTGAAGATTTGTTTCAAGAAAAAAAAGGGGTCACTTCCTAAGCGTGTTATGCATATTAATTATGCCTTTTGCTAGTTGTGTTCGTCGTGTTTTGATAAGTGACTTTCCCTTTTCATCTCGTCATGTTTTGATAGTGTTTCGCATGTTTTGTGCATTCATGAATTAAGTGAACACCACTGAGCTTGGACTGCCCTTTCAGTTTGATCCACTGTCTGGGGGTCCTTAAACATGTGGACTGTCTGCAGACTGGTCGTGTATTTATTACACATCGTGCGTGTCCGGTTCCGCGGCCGGAAATCCTCGTATATGTGGGAATCGTTTCGTGATTATATTATGTATATTGTGCTTGTCGTGCGCGCTTGCTCTTTTCATTATATATATGATAGAGAAATGATGAGCTCTTTGTGGATTGTAGCTATTCATGATATTATATGTACTCATGCTAGTTTGTTTTAGTATCCCAGTATTATATATATTCTCGAAAATGTATCTCAGTCACTGTAGTATTTCAAATCAGGGATTTGCTTATGTGTTTTCTTAAAACGTCTATTATTTCATGCTTGCACCTAAATTGATTACCTTCCAAACCGTTGTGTTTGACCCTTGTTTGTTGGTGCCCAGGTGCAGGAGACGCTGTCTTTGAGGAGGAGCGTCAGGAGGAGGCTCTTGAGCCACCCGCAGTGAGAGAGTGGCAGCCCGACGATGTCATTAAGACGTTGGGCGGGTTTCTTGAGTTTCATCATTATGTCTTGGGGTTTCCTTTATTATTTTGAGCTTTGTATTGGCCTGTGTTGGCCTCTTATGGGATGTAACTAAAACTTAACTTACTTTCGTGTTAGTCTCATAACTTGAATTATAATGGGAATGCCATGTTAACTCCTTTCTTAGGATACTATGTCTTGTTATTATTTTGTCATAGCACTTAAAGATTTACTGGTGCTTATCTTGATGTGATTTGCTACATGCTTCCGCAAACTTGATCGTGTGAGTCAGATCCCGCGTGTCTTTGGGAATCCTCACCGCGGGAACCTGTGGGAAAACAATGCAATCAACTCGTCGCGGGCCCGGGGTCCGTTACGGGGTCGCAACAATAACTTTCAGTAAAAATTAGAACTGCCAGTAAAACTTAAATCCAAAAATCTTGTCTTTATTTAATATGTTATAATATGATAAGATTAGTCAATTGAGAAAGGAAATGTGAGAGATCCAGATAAATAAAACATCGGTCAAAACTACTCAAAATGGTCAAATTGAAAAATTCAAACATTTTGAAATCAATTGTGAAACAGAGCAGTAAATTACAAAATTGAGTTTCGATTTTGCAATCAAAATCAACAGTTTTAATATATAAAAACTAGCTTGACCACCCGTACTTAAAGCACGGGCATGTATAATAATAAGGGGCATTCTGGCGACAGGTCCCTGAACATTTCATTTTATGGCCTTAGATCCACAATATTTTTTCATAGTGTGATATGTCATTTTTCCAAATTTGAAGACCTAAAATGTCTAATTTACCCTTTCTTTAAATCATATCCCATGATTAGTGGGATATGTTAGGGTTTTCATTAGTTTCCAATTTGATTGGATGATTTAGCTTGAACTCTCATGCACTCATACTTCTTAAAACATTGGAATCTTCATGCATTATTAGTTTTTAATTTTAGCATCAAAAGATTTTGTAAAGGCATGCTCAAACATGTTTTAATTTGCATTTTAAAAACTCATTTCTTCAAGTATGTTAACCTCTAGTCAAGCCTAGTTCTCCAAGACCAAGTTTTCCTTTTAAAATATTTTTTTCAAGTCTTAAAAAAAAAAAACAGGGAAAGTTCGGTCAACCAAACGTATGTTGGTCAGTTGGTTCCGAATCTAGAATGTAAAACTTGTGATATCAGGGAACTTCAGTCAGCTGTCGGTCAGCTGTTAGTTAACCGAACTTCAATTCGGTGAACCAACAATTGCATTTTGGTCCGTAAATTTCAAAATATATGATTGTTGGATTATGACCATTGAGTTTAGTTAACCGAACTCCAAATGTTGGTTAACCGACAATAGATCCGTTGGAGCCTTTTTTCTTATAAAAAGAACCTTTCCTTGGGATTTGTACGTATGCACAACACTTTTGAGACTTTTGAGGGCTAAGGAAGGTGGGACATCCATGCTAGGCTAGAGGGAAGCTAGGAGGGCAAATCATCATGTCAAACCTTTGATTCTTCAATGGGTTTGCTCCTCTTAACTTATTTTATTCATGCTTGTCTTTAAATCTTTGATTTCTTCAAATGGCATGATTAAAGTGTTCAAAGTGTTCAAATGTTGATTGTTAAAACATGCTTTGATTTTAAAATATGTTTATCATTTTAACTTCATCATTTGAATAGTATTTCACATGTTAGTCATTTAAATGTTTATTTCAAACTTGTTTTGGAAAGTCTAACATAAAATTAGCAAGTTTGAAAGATGCTCGTCTCCTTGACTTGCTTCGTCAAGTCGTACACATGATCGACTTGGAGCTATTGAGAGAGACATTGCATAATGAAGGGAGAACAAAAGAAGATTAAGAAGACTGTCAACAAGCTATTCAAGTATCTCTCCTTTATCTCAAAGAGCTGCAGATGAGATGACGTGGCTACTCCACCTTCTCCGTCTCCTCCACCTCTGAACTCGGACTAGGAAGATTTTATCTTCTCCACCATTAGTGTTCTCATTGGTAATAGTTTTGGTGGTGTTTTGATATTTTGGAAGGGGAGATAGTGTTTTGACTGTCTTGGTGGTTGATTTTCACTTTATTTGTCTATTGTCTAAATCGTATTCATTATGGATGTTTATGAGGTCAATTGCTTATTGTAAATCTTTTTAGATCTTTATATATGATGACCAACCTTTTGCTTATGAATGTCACCTAGTTGCTTGTCTTATTCAATTTGTTCATTATAATGTTTTTGAGCATATGACTTGCATCTATAGAACTTGTATTATCTCATTCATTATGTGTCTCAAAGCTTTGTTGAGGATATATCTTTTCATTCAAACAATCAATGGAATTTGAAAGGTATTAGTATTGTAGATGTTTTAGCATTTTGATGGCAAAGGGGGAGAAATAAGTCATATAAGGGAGTTGTAGTTGTCAAGTTTCAATTCAAAGTGCAAGAAAGAGTAGTTGCTCAAAGGGGAAGCAAAGACAGAAAAGAAAGTTCAATGGGGGAGCAAAGAGTTTTCGGTGTATGGATGATGAACACTGAGGGAGTTGCTAAACTAAGTGGGAGAGCAGCTCTGTCTTGGTTAATGTCGAATTTTTCAAGAAAAGAGTTTGTGGTTTTGGTTTTGCCATCAAATTGCCAGGGGGGAGATTGTTAGATCCATTGTGTTTGCAATTTGATGTCAGCCTTATGCATTCATTTTGTTCCTCATCTTGGAGATTCATTTTAGGCATCATGTTCTTGAAAATCAAGTTTTTACAAAATACTTCTAGTTGATTCAAACATGGTTTTATCAAAACAACTATTAGTGGATTTTATCTTGTTTTCAAACACATTTCATTTGACTCAAAATCCCTTGTTTTGATCACTTTTAAAGATTAGTTTTTAAGGGAGTTTAAGTCAGATTTTAAGGTCTTTGGAAAAACCCTATTTTACACCTGTCGGTTAGGGATCGGCTAATCGAGTGTGAACCGAGCTTATAAATACATATACATATAATATACATGACCATGGTAGCGAGCCGGGTATCAGGAATCACAGTAGCAATCTGCGGCATCGGGACAAGACCACGGTAATAACCGGGTAGCGGGATCCAAACTGCAGCTGGCGGGACAAGAGGGGGATCTCCAAGTCGGTGGATCAGACCAACAGGGTTATCCAAGCTTAGTGGTGCCGACTCATAGGTCAAATAGCAAGATTAAAACATGTATGAAATCGTCAAGTGCAAGTACATAAATAAACGGGACGGGGTGCTCAAAGGCACAACTGTCATATCAATTCGGGCATGCTTATCGTGCTAGCAAGATGCTACAATTGCAATTTCAACATTTTCGAGAATACATAAGAAGTTTGGGAAATAGTAAAATACAAATGAACTTTCAAAATATCAAGACAAGTACCGGGGTTCCGGATTTGTTTAAGGTGAATAGGGGTCCCGTATGTCGATTTAATGACCACTTGGTACTCTTTGAGTTTAGGGACACTCCGAGCTCCTTATACACCTTAGGATTTTTACGACTTCAAATGAAATCTTCATGACGTGGTATCTTTCTCAAACAGATGTCAAATCATATAAACGGTTATTCTCAATACAATGGAGTTCCCAATAAACCTCTCTCAAATATATAAACATTTTATTTATGCTCCCAAAACAGTCCCAGGTGAACAATACCCATCACTTGAGCGGATTGGAGGTTCGCTCGAGCGGTTAGCTCTCTGGAATAGTTGTCTGGGTGGGTTCGCTCAAGCGAAATTGAGGTCGCTTAAGCGAACTCATCCAGAGTCAGGCTGGCTCGAGCGAAGTATTGGTTCGCTTGAACTAACCACTCTCTGGAACGAGTTCTGGGAGGTTCGCTCGAGCGATTAAGGGGTCTGCTCGAGCGAACTGCCTATTGGAATGCTCTGAACCCTTTTCTGGACACTTCACTCGAGGGAAGTGTCATGTTCGCTTGAGCGAACTGTCCAGAAACTGATTCGGGGAAAGTTCAACTCCTCTCTATCTCTTCCTTCTACAACCTCTTTCTAGCCTCTTTTATACTTCCAATGAGGAGTCCAAAACTGCATTCAAAACAACATCAAATCTCTTACAATATCTATTCCATTCTCCTCCATCAACATCAGATCCAATACAAAGAAAGAAAGAAGGAAACCATTTCACATAAGAGTACATTTGGGATAAAAAAAGAGGAAATTAATGCCATGCACCAATACATTTCTATGACATAAATACACTATCAATGCTCAATCATGAACATTTATTTCAAATCAATGCAATAAATAGGCATGCGTGGAAATACCAAAACCATTGAAAGTTTATAAAAATCAAATCATCCACTTGCCTTGGGTCCAAGCTAATCAATAACAAGCTCTAACACTCCTCCAAGCCAAGAATCCAAGCTATGAACTAAAATCCCCAAAAACAAACCCTAAATGGGCCAAAACAAGAAATATAAAGGGAAACCTTACAATAATCAAAATGGAACCTCTTCAAGGCCATAGGAACACAAATCTAAGAGATGGGGAGAATTTCTTACTTGAAGGTTCTCCAAATGGGCAAGGAGATCTCAAAGAGAGTCTTGGAATGTTGAGTTTTCTCTAAAAAGGATATCAATGGAGAGCTATGGTGATGAGGAAGAATATGATGACAAAAATTATCCCAAAAGCAAAGGTTTGGTAGTGGATTAGGAGATGGAAAGCAAGAAAAGAGAGAAAAGGGAAAACCCTAGTTTGAGAGATTGAGGTTTGAGCTAGAAAAGGAAAATGAGGAAGAAGAGTTTCCTTATAAGCACATAGGGAGTGGGCTCCGCTACTAATAATCTAATTGGGCTGAAATCATGGCTTTCGGGTCTTCTAATGAATTCGACAAAGAAGAGAAAAGTGATCGTCGATATATCTAGTTTCCAAAAAGTAAATGTTTCGCGGGCTTCGGGGATATCAAATTTTGGGTACAGATTTAGTGCACAATGACTGTTTTGCCCTCAATGCTAGGAAAGTCGGGTTTCGGGATTTCGAGTGGGCAAGGGATCAACATAAAAGTTGTAGGGATTAACGATACAAATAAAACGGGATTAAAACAATGAATGGAAGAATCTCCGATAAATCCCCAAGCACATGCAAGGTCATAAAAAGGAACCCCGAAAGGGCCCTACTAATCACAAAGCAAATCAAAATTCCCCAAAGCTATATCAAAATTCTATTCTATTCCCACTTAGTCAAAGACTACTAATCACGCTTAAGACTAACACACGACTTTATTAACACTAATCGTGTTCTCTCGGGTCGGGGTCTTACATCCTCCACCCCTTAGGTCATTTGGTCCTCCAAATGAAATATAAAACTCACCTCTTGTAGTAGATGTGGATACTTCTTCTGCACTTGATCTCGTAGTTCCCACGTTGTCTCTTCCAACCCATGATTCTCCCATAGTACTTTTACCCAATGAATAGTCCATGTCCTCAACTCTTGTTCTTTCATATCAATGATCTGAACGGGCTTCTTAACATAGGTGGCATCCTCGTGAATTTCCAAAGGCTCATGTCGGAGTACATGTGATGGATCTGGGATGTACTTCTTCAACATAGACACATGAAAGACGTTGTGTACCCCGGATAGCTCAGGTGGTAAGGCTATTCTATAAGCCACATCACCAATCTTGCTCACAATGTCATATGGCCCAATGTATCTCCATGATAACTTGCCCTTCTGTCCAAATCTCAAAGTTCCTCTCGTAGGTGACACTTTCAAGAAAACCTTGTCTCCTTCTTTGAACTGTAAATCCCTTCTATGAGAATCTGCATAGCTTTTCTGTCTACTCCGGGACACTTTCAGACGTTCTTGAATCAACTTGATCTTGTCGCCGGTCTCACTTACAATAGTTGGTCCATGGAAATTGCGAATTCCGACCTCTTCCCAACATACAGGTGTCCTACACCTTCTGCCATACAAAGCCTCAAAAGGCGCCATCCCAATGCTCGAGTGGTAACTGTTGTTGTAAGTAAACTCACACAATGGTAGAGTCTCATCCCATTGAGTCTTGAAATCTAACACACAAGCATGGAACATATCTTCAAGTGTCTGAATTGTCCTCTTTGACTGGCCATCTGTTTGAGAGTGATAAGCTGTGCCGAACTGTAATTTCGTGCCCATAGACTCATCCTATGTCTTCCAAAATCTCGAGACGAATCTGTTGTCCATGTCAATTGACAATCTCGTTGACAAACAACTCTGCTAAAGGGAGCATGTGCATCTTCTTCCCTGTCCTCATAGGAATGAAATGAGCTGACTTGGTGAGACGATCCACAATGACCCATATCGCATAGTTGCCTCCTCTAGTCCTCGGTAGTCCCGAAATAAAATCCATGGTGATATGCTCCCATTTCCATTCCGGGATCTCTAACGGCTGTAACAGTCCTAGAGGTCTCTGATGTTCTGCTTTAATCAACTGACAAGTCATACAACGAGAGACAAACGCTACAATCTCTCTCTTCATGTTATTCCACCAAAATCTGCCCTTCAAGTTTTGGTACATCTTTGTGCTGCCTGGATGCATAGAGTACTTCGTACTGTGAGCCTCGGTCATGATGTCATTCCTCAAATCCTCAATGTTATGTACGCACAAACGGTCACGGTAGTACAAAACTCCATCAACAATACGAAAATTTGGACAGTCTACTACATGCTCTGAAATCTTGGCCAACTCTGGATCTTGCAATTGACTATCCTTGATCTTCTGAATAAAGGAAGGCTCCGACACTGACATGTTAGCTAACAAAACACTCTTTCTCAGTGGCTGTAGATCTATGCTCAACTCCTCAAATTGTTCAAAAATACAAGTGCCGCTTAGATTTTCCAAGCCTACTGATTTTCTGCTCAAGGGATCGGCAACTACATTTGCTTTCCCCGGGTGATATTTAATTGGAAAATCATAGTCCTTGATATATTCCACCATCTTCTCTGCCTCATGTTCAATATCCTTGTGAGAAAATAAATATTGCAAACTGCGGTGGTCGGAGTGGACTTTGAACTTCTTTCCATAGAGGTAATGTCTCCACATTTTCAATGCGAAAACAACCGCTGCTAACTCAAGATCATGGGTTGCATAGTTCTTCTCGTGATCTTTCAACTGACGGGATCCATAAGCAATACCTTTCCCATCTCGCATCAACACACAACCAAGTCCAACATTCGAAGCATCGGTAAAAATGGTAAAACCGTCGCTTCTAGATGGCAAAGTATGGACTGGTGCTGCAGTCAATCTTTCCTTCAGCTCTTAGAAACTATTTTCACACTGATTTGTCCACACATATGGCACATTCTTCCTTGTCAACTTTGTCAAAGGTGACGCAGTCGACGAAAATCCCTGTACAAACCTCCGATAATAACTTGCTAAACCCAGAAAACTTCTAATTTCTGACGCATTCTTCGGTCTTTCCCAACTCATAACTGCTTCAATCTTGGACGGATCTACTGACAATCCTTCTTTGGAGATGACGTGCCCCAAAAATGCTACTTGTTCCAGCCATAATTCACACTTGTTGAGCTTTGCATACAACTGATTCTCTTTTAGAAGTTGCAGTGCTATCCTCAAGTGCTCTTCATGCTCTTCCTTGGTCTTGGAGTATACCAAAATATCGTCAATGAATACTACCACAAATTGATCTAGATACTCTGCAAATATCTTGTTCATCAATGCCATGAACACTGCCGGTGCATTGGTCAAACCAAATGGCATCACTAGAAACTCATAGTGGCCATATCTTGTCCGGAAAGCTGTTTTCAACACATCTGATTCTCTGACTCTCAGCTGATGGTAACCGGATCTCAAATCAATCTTCGAAAAGTAAGAAGCACCTTGTAACTGATCAAACAATTCATCTATCCTTGGCAATGGGTATTTGTTCTTGATGATCACTTGATTCAATCTTCTGTAATCTATACACAATCTCATCGAGCCATCCTTCTTCTTGACAAACAAGATTGGAGCTCCCCATGGTGAAATGATCGGTCTCACAAAACCTTTGTCTAACAATTCTTGTAACTGAGTCTTCAATTCTCCCAACTCTGCCGGAGCCATTCTATATGGTGCAATAGATATCGGAGCGGTCCCTAGTAACGCTCGATAGTGAAATCAATCTCTCTAATGGGTGACAAACTTGAAATCTCCTCGGGAAAAACATCCGGGAATTCCCAAACAATTGGGATCTCCTCCACCCCTTGGGACTGTTTATCCTCTGTGATAAATGCCAAATAGGCTTCACATCCACTTTTCAAAAGTCTATCAACCTTCAACGCTGAGATAAACCCTGTACGAGGACTTCTCCTCTCTCCCTGGAACAACACCCCTGCTGGTGTCTCATCTAACTTGAAGGTCAGGGTCTTATGGAAACAATCCATTGTGGCATGGTACCCTGCCAGCGAATCCATCCCTTGGATGACATCATAATCAAACATCTCTAATAAAATGAGATATGCAGTTAAAACCACTTCTCTTATCTAGACTGTGTAACTAGGATAAAAGGTTATACAAATAACTTGTTTGCCTATTGGGGTCGCCACAGTCAAAATGAACTCAAGTTCCCTAGCATGATATCAATCAACTTAGAAAATTTTTGGGATAAGAATGAATGTGTAGAGCAGGGTCAAATAAAATCCTAGCTTTCATCCCACAAACAAGAAGTGTACCTTCCACGACTTTGCATGCTACCTCTGCATCAACCCTATTGACCGCATAGAATTGCCCTCGATGTTGTGGCCTATTCTGAGCCTGCTGTGGCCTGCCTTGTTGGACATTTCTATTCGGTTGTGGTGCACGCTGATTTTGGTTCTATCCCTGCTGACGAGCTTGTTGCTGCTGTTGTGGTCTATGTTGCTGCTGTTGTGGTGCTTGTTGCTGAAGTGGCCTTGCCTGATTCTGAACAACGATTGCATTTTGTGGTGGTGCTGGACGTTGTGCCCCTTGCTGCTGCTGATTCTGTCTGTTCTGTCTCGGACAATCTCTCATTTGATGGGTCATGGAACCACATTTGAATCATGCTCCTGTGAATGTATGACATTCAACACTGACATGATTCTTCCCATAATGGGCACAAACTAATGGATTCTGAGTATTTGATTATGTCCTCTGCTTCTTGTTCTGATGATTCTTCTGCTGGTAGTTCTGTTGATGAGCTTGTCCCTTGCCTTGAACTCTATGGATCTTGTTATGAAAGTTCTCAAACTTATAGGCCCTCTTGACAGCTTCATCGAAAGTTGTAGGTGGTACAACTCCTGTAGCATCTCTCTCAATAAAGGGATTGAATCCCTCTAGGAACTTAGCAATCTTCTTCTCCACTATGTCCACTAACTCTGGAGCATATCTAGACAATCTCTTGAACTTAGTGAGGTATTCGAGGACTGTCATGTTGCTTTGGACAAGCTGCTGGAACTTTATTGCCTTCTGTCTCTTGATGTGTGTGGGCACATATTTATCATGAAATTGCCTCTTGAAATTTGCCCAAGCCACTGCATCTGCCATAGTCCTGTATTCATCTCTGACTGTCTTCCACCATATGTCTGCTGCACCGATAAAGAGAGATGATGCAAGTTTAACTCTATCTCCTCCAGTACATTGGAAGATCTCGAAGATGTTGCCAATCATCTACAACTAATGGATCTTCTATTCCAAGAAACTCTTGCGGAGCTCTCTTCCGAAATCGCTCAAACAATGCATTTGGGTCATGTTGCCTTTGATTAATGACAATCGCGGGTTGGGGTTGAACTGGTTCGGGCCTTCTCTGTATTACCTCTAGCAATTACCTCTGCATCTCTGCCAATTCTCTAGCATGATCTTCCTCTCTCTTGAGCATTTGCTCTTGCAATCTAGCCTGGTTCTCATTGGCCTGACGCTGTTGGTCAAGCATTGCCTGCATCATTTGTTGGAATTGATTTGGCATATTGCTATCAACCCTATCCTCTTCAACTGGCCCTGTATGATCACTATTGCTTTCGTAGGGGTTGCCATTTACCAGTTTCTTACAAGGTGGCATGATGCGGCAAAACAAGTTGTTAGCACATAGTAATCAAACAAAGGGTCACACATTGCTCACACGATACTAGCTAACGAAGAGTCTAACGAATCCTCGCCACGTCCTTAGGATTTCTAGTTTCTTTTAATTGCTTGAAACACGTCTCGCTCCGATACCAGTCTATCGCGACCCCGGACCGGGAATCCGGGATCGAGACGGTGATTGGTGATTGTAAGTGAAGTGTCGCATCTATTTAATTTCCCACAAGTGTCTACGGTGAGAATATCACAACCATATATGAACACTTCTATTAAGTGTGGAAGCGTGTAGCAAATCAATTATTCAAACCATCTCTAGTCATAAAGACGATAACACAAGTATAATACTGTATCAGAATGAGCAATGATCATTAGCATGTTTCCCAAAAGTAAATTAAAGTTTATACAAAAGGTCATTTAATTACATTCCAAAAAATAGAGGCCAACAAAGGCCAATATAAACAAAATGCCAATCCCCAAAAGAATGGTTAAACAGTTTCCCAAAATGTTATCTCTCTCTAGCAATCGAATGTCTACAAGACATCATCAGCACACCACTCAACTAAGTGCTGCGGTTCACCGACTGCCTCCTCAGGGTAATCGGCAACGGGCCTGAGTACCAAAGAGTGGGTCAAACACGACGGTTTGGCAAATGAGTAAAATACGATGACCAAATAATGATAAATGAATTTACCTTCAAAAGCATTTAGACCTGTTTAAATACCAAGTTCAATAAACGAGATAAAACATTTATTCAAATACAAGTATACATTGTAAAATAGGTAAAGGTAGCCAAGGAGACGGGAAACAAGCAAGATGACAACCACACGAAGGTAAGTCCTCTATCACTAAAGTGACAGAACATTAACTATGCACTGGTCTCAGTCACTCGAGGTGAGGAGAAATAGTGGATCTTATAAATACATATACATATACTATACATGACCACGGTAGCGAGCCGGGCATCAGGAATCACAGTAGCAATCTGCAGCATCGGGACAAGACCACGGTAATAACCGGGTAGCGGGATCCAAATTGCAGCTGGTGGGACAAAAGGGGGATCTCCAAGTCGGTGGATCAGACCAATAGGGTTATCCAAGCTTAGTGGTGCCGACTCATAGGTCAAATAGCAAGATTAAAACATGTATGAAATACGTCAAGTGCAAGTACATAAATAAACGGGACGGGGTGCTCAAAGGCACAACTGTCATATCAATTCGGGCATGCTTATCGTGCTAGCAAGATGCTACAATTGCAATTTCAACATTTTCGAGAATACATAAGAAGTTTGGGAAATAGTAAAATACAAATGAACTTTCGAAATATCAAGACAAGTACCGGGGTTCTAGATTTGTTTAAGGTGAATAGGGGTCCCGTATGTCGATTTAATGACCACTTAGTACTCTTTGAGTTTAGGGACACTCCGAGCTCCTTATACACCTTAGGATTTTTATGACTTCAAATGAAATCTTCATGACGTGGTTTCTTTCTCAAACAGATGTAAAATCATATGAACAGTTCTTCTCAATACAATGGAGTTCCCAACAAACCTCTCTCAAATATATAAACATTTTATTTATGCTCCCAAAACAGTCCCAGGGAAAACAGTACCCATCACTCGAGCGGATTGGAAGTTCGCTCGAGCGGTTAGGTCTCTGGAATGGTTGTTTGGGTGGGTTCGCTCGAGAGAAGTTGAGGTCGCTCGAGCGAACTCATCCAGAGTCTGGTTGGCTCTAGCGAAGTATTGGTTCGCTCGAACTAACCACTCTCTGGTACGAGTTCTGGGAGGTTTGCTTGAGCGGTTAAGGGGTCCGCTCGAGCGAACTGCCTACTGGAATGCTCCGAACCCTTTTCTGGAAACTTCGCTCGAGCGAAGTATCATGTTCGCTCGAGCGAACTCTCTAGAAACTGATTCCGGGACAGTTCAGCTCTTCTTTATCTCTTCCTTCTACAACCTCTTTCTAGCCTCTTTTATACATCCAATAAGGAGTCCAAAACTTCATTCAAAACAACATCAAATCTCTTACAATATCCATTCCATTCTCCTCCATCAACATCACATCCAATACAAAGAAAGAAAGAAGGAAACCATTTCACATAAGAGTACATTTGGGATAAAACAAGAGGAAATCAATGCTATGCACCAATACATTTCTATGACATAAATACACTATCAATGCTCTATCATGAACATTTATTTCAAATCAATGCAATAAATAGGTATGAGCGGAAATACCAAACCATTGAAAGTTTATAAAAATCAAATCATCCACTTGCCTTGGGTCCAAGCTAATCAATAAAAATCTCTAACACTCCTCCAAGCCAAGAATCTAAGCTATGAACCAAAATCCCCAAAAACAAACCCTAAATGGGTCAAAACAAGAAATATAAAGGGAAACCTTACAATAATAAAAATGGAACCTCTTCAAGGCCATAGGAACACAAATCTAAGAGATGGGGAGAATTTCTTACTTGAAGGTTCTCCAAATGGGCAAGGAGATCTCAAAGAGAGTCTTGGAATGTTGAGTTTTCTCTAAAAAGGATATCAATGGAGAGCTATGGTGATGAGGAAGAATATGATGACAAGCATTATCCCAAAAGCAAAGGTTTGGTAGTGGATTAGGAGATGGAAAGAAAGAAAAGAGAGAAAAGGGAAAACCCTAGTTTGAGAGATTGAGGTTTGAGCTAGAAAAGGAAAATGAGGAAGAAGAGTTCCCTTATAAGCAAATAGGGAGTGGGCTCCACTACTAATAATCTAATTGGGCTGAAATCATGGCTTTCGGGGCTTCTAATGAATTCGACAGAGAAGAGAAAAGTGATCGTCGAAATATCTAGTTTTCAAAAAGTATATGTTTCGCGGTTTCGAGGATATCAAATTTTGGGTACAGATTTAGTGCACAATGACTGTTTTGCCCTCAATGCTAGGAAAGTCGGGTTTCAAGATTTCGAACGGGCACGGGATCGACATAAAGTTGTAGGGATTAACAATACAAATAAAATAGGATTAAAACAATGAATGCAAGAATCTCCGATAAATCCGCAAGCACATGCAAGGTCATAAAAAGGAACCCCCAAAGGGCCCCACTAATCACAAAGCAAATCAAAATTTCCCAAAGCTATATCAAAATTCTATTCTTTTCCCACTTAGTCAAAGACTACTAATCACGCCTAAGACTAGCACATGACTTAATTAACACTAATCGGGTTCTCTCGGGTCGGGGTCTTACACATCACCTTTGTCAAAAACTACGAGTCTGCCTCCGTCAACATGGTGTCATGTGGACAAACATCAAAATCACCAAAGAAGAAGATCACTACCTCCTTCAAGATGATAAAAAGAACTCAAGCATCCCAAGAGCTAGCTCCTTACCCAATACCAGACGGACAACCCATATGGGTGCATCTTGATCTCCTGGAAGATGAAAATTGGGTGGTTGTCAAAACAAAGTTGAGAACTCAACAACGAAGGTAGGCCAGGAGGCATCTCCTAAAGTTCAAACAGCAGGGGAAGGCTCTCCCAAAATAAGAAGTCCATGCTACCACTTCATTGGGGGCAACGGAAAAGTCCCTTTGAGAGACTTCAAAGGCAGTAAGAAAATTCAACCTTAGTGATTTCATGCCACCTCAATTCAGAAATGAAACCACGTAGGGGGCATCATACTCTTGCAATTCAGTAGTTGGATTCTCCATGAATGGATACTAGTCCAGTGACACCGACGAGTGGGAGGAATCCCTTGAAACAGGAGAATACCTCTTCGATGAAGAATGGGTTCCTGAAATTCACCTTATGCCAATAATCTGACATAATCCCCTACAACCATAAGGATCTTGGTATGATGACGAAGAAGACCAAGTGGTTGTTGAAGAAAATGCTGTTGACCCAGCACCCACCAATTTTCTAATGGAACCTAACCATGTTGAACCACAAGGGCAGACGAAGAACAAGATTTGGCTCCCATGCCTGAACTTGAAGAATATGCGAGGAATTTGCAGCACCTTGCCATAGAATAAGAGCAAGATCACATCAACAAGCTTCGTTGCAATCAAAATCCAAAACCGGAAGTCCCTGAACACCCATAGGTACCTCTTCCCTTAACTCCTGAAAATGGAGAAAACTACTCGATTGATGATCCTCTTACATCCGACAATGAGTCTGACTCCCCACAGTCCATTCGGGGGATGTCTCCTACCGAGGCAACCTACAATGTGATCGTTCAGGATGATAGTTTCTTCGAAGCCTCGTCTGCTGAGGCTACTTACTCTCAGACCACATCTGGTAGTATATCTTCTGGAGCTACTTCTTCTCAAGTGACTTCCATTGAGATGTCACCTTCTCAAACTTCTGCTCCTGAGACCGTGACATCAGAACTCACACCCTTCCCGATAATCATCGTGAAGAAGCCCCAGCCAGTCATGTTTGGGCCGATGAGTTGATTAACAAAGAAAAAAAGTTACTGGATGTTGTTCAGGACTTGTTCCCGAAAAATGCTCCATGTAACACAATCACTGAGGATGGCAACTCTACCGCAGACACATCCCCAGCAAATGAGAAGGATCAACCCCTTGAGCTCGAGGATGATCTTCCAAACGAAGACCCTTCTCAAGAAGCTCTCAAAGGAAGACCTTCACTTGACAAAACCAGGCACAACCGACCCCTGTACGTTACAGGGTACATCAAGGAAATGCCAATACACAAAGTCCAGATCGACCCAGATTCTGCACTCAACAACCTCATCTCCACTTCGGCTCTTGAAGAGCTGGGTGGGAGCTACACATCTGTATCTATCTTTGGATGCGATGGGAGCACTCAAAGGTCTATTGGCAAAATCAAGTTCAAGTTGCAAATCAGTGACCTTATCTCTAAAGTCATTGTGTATGCAATAAAAATCCCTTCATGCTACAACATCCTTCTCAGACGCCTCTAGATCCATGAGAATGGTGTCGTCCCTTCAACTCTACATCAATGTATCAAGTTCATTGGCGACGATGGCATGATACATCGGGTGTTTACGGACAGAAAACCCTTCAAAGGTAAAGAAGTCCATTATGTAGATTCCCAGATGTACAAGGATGAAAAAGAAGAGGAGAAATAAATAGTACCCTTTCCCAAAATCTCCAAAAAGATAAAGGTAAGGCTCCTTAGCATTCACCGGAAGAAAACAAACCCTCCGACAAATCCAAAGAGAGCAGTCAATCTCCCTTCATCATCTACCTCAAACCTTCGAAAGCTTTGGTCATCACAACCAGAGCGAAGAAGGCAAAGAAGAAGTCTGGGGGCAAGTTTGTTGTCTCTTTCGTATCTATTATGTAAGACACGGATTCAGATTCAGAGCCAAAAGATGACACAATGTCAAGCCAAGTTGATACTCAGCAAGTTCAGCCTACTCTTACTCCAATGGAGACACCTGCCGGCATAGAAGATCTTGCGTCTGCCTCCTTCATTGTTATGGCAACTTCATTAGAAGGAAAGCCAATCTTCTTCCACAGATCGGAAGCTTCTTCATCAAATTCCTCATTTGAACCTTTCCAAAACGAAGGTATGCCTCAACTATCTTTATATAGTCCTGTGGCACAAGCTATTATGAAGAAAATGGGCTATGACGCTCAAAATCCAATCAGTTTGGGAGAGGGTTGCGGTATTCTCATGCCATTGCGGCCGCCTTGACCAAAAGCCAACTGGAGGATTGGAGACTCTATGGTCGTATATAAAAGTCTTCACATGGGTTAGGGTATGATCCCGGCACTCCTTTGAGATAGTTGACACAAAGGCTGGAAAGTTGATTTATCAACCAAGCCTCAACATCTCTTGTCCATGAAGACATCGATCTCCTTGGATATCTCATTGAAGAGTCACCCTTCAAGGATCCAGGAAGCTCATCTAATTGGTACGATTTCTCTGACGATGAAGATGAATTGTCTGATGACACAGACATGTGGTATTCTGACCCAGAAGAACCCTCGTCTCCAAAAGAAGTACCCTACTTCGACCCGGTTTCAACATACGATTGGGACCATCTCATAGCTAGCCTTGAGAAGATTACCGATCAAGAAGACCCATGGACATAAACAAATCATTGGTCTGAAAATGCCCTTGAAACTCCAAAAGGTTTCGTTGAGTTGGAAGTCTCCAAAAATATTATGGAGGAACCACCTTCGAACCTTCCAACAGAAGATTCTGTTCAAAAGATAGATTTGGGAACATCAGATAGCCCACATCTTGTATTCGTAAACAAGAATATAAAGGATGATGAGTTACCCGAGTATATCATTTTTCTTCGTGAGTTTGTTGATTGTTTTGCATGGTCTTATGCCTGGTTTAGACCCCAAAATAATAATCCACAAGCTTGATCTGCAAAAAGACATTAAGTCTGTCAAACAAGGCCAAAGAAGATTTCATCGAGATGTGATGTATAAAATTGAACAAGAAGTTCAAAAGCTCAAAAGCATTGGCTTCGTGAGGAATAACATCCTGAATGGTTGGCCAACATTGTCACCGTGACAAAGAAAATGGGCAGATCAGGGTCTGTATTTACCAAAGAGACTTGAATGGCGCTTGCCCTAAAGATGAATTCCCGCTCCCCATACTGGGGTGATGACTGACAATACTTGCGGATTTAAGCGAATGACATTCATGGATGGCTTTTCTGGCTACAATCAGATAAAGAAACATCCTGAAGATGAAAAACACACATCATTTCAAACTCTATTTAGCGTGAATTGCTACACCGTCATTCCATTTGGTCTAAAAAATGCTGGTGCCACATATCAGAAGGCTTTAATGAAGATATTCCAAGATATACAGCACAAGACGGTTGAATGTTACGTTGATGACCTCGCCGTCAAAAGCAGAAAAAAGAAGACCATCTGAAAGAACTTCGAGAAGTCTTCCTTCGACTTCGTAAGCACAAACTGCGAATGAATCTCCCTGAAGTGCTTTTTCGGTGTCTCATCGGGTAATTTCCTTGGATTCCTAGTTCGGAAAGCTGGAGTAGAACTTGACCCCATCAATGTCAAGGCTATTCTAGAAATGCCCTCTCCAAGAACCTTAAGAGAACTAAAAGGACTCCAAGGAAGATTGGCGTACATCCGATGGTTCATTTCCAATCTTTTAAGGAAATGCCGTCCTTTCTCTCGGTTGATAAAGGAAGGTGTGAAGTTTGTTTGGATTGCTGAATGTGAAGCTGCATTTCAAGATATCAAGTCATACCTGACTAAACCTCCAGTGTTGGCTGCCCCTACTACTGGAAAACCATTCATCTTGTACACAAGAGCTCTCGACCATTCTTTGGCTCGCTACTCGCACAAGAAAATGATGAGGAAAAAGGAGCTGCTTTATACTACCTCACCCGTATGTTAGTAGGTGCAGAGCATCGCTACTTTCCGGTAAAAAAAGAATGCCTTGCAGTAATGTTCGTCGTACAAAAGCTACGTCACTACCTTCTTTCCAACACGATCTACCTGATTTCAAGGATCAACCTCTTAAGGGTCCTTGTCACAAAAGCAGGTTCTCTCGATGCCCGATTGCCAAAATGGTCCATCCATTTGTCACAATTTGATATCATGTATGTACTGCAAAAGGCAATCAAAGGCCAAGTTGTAGCAGATTTTCTCGCAGAGCACCCATTGCCTAAAGATTCTCCACTTGGAGATGATATCCTAGACGAACCTCTCTACAACGTGGAGACTTCCTAACCAAATGCTTCTTAGGACATGTACTTTGATGGTGCAACCAGGACAAATGAAAAAAAAAAGAAGGTGATCTCTGGAGTTGGCATGCTTTTTGTTAGCCGCAACAAATACATCATTCCACATGCTTTATCGCCACTAGAACCATGCTCAAACAATGTAGCTGAATACCAAGCTCTGATCGTAGGATTGGAACTCGCCCTTGAATCCGGCATCACCATACTGGAAGTCTTCAGGGACTCTCAATTGATTGTCAACCAAATAGATCAGAAATATGAAGTCAGGAAGCCTGATCTATTGCCTTATTACAGCAAGGCACAATCACTTCGGCAAAAGTTTGACATTTGTCACATCACCCACATCCTCAAAGGTGAAGACATTTGTGCAGATGCCCTAGCCGGACTTACTGCAACTATGGCAATCCAGGAAAGGAAAAACATGCAAATTACAATGTGTGAAAAAAGGATACTCCCTCCTCTTAACACACATCAAATAGTTGTTGAATGCCACCAAGTGGTTGAACGTCGGATCTCTATCCTTAGACCTCCAATCGACAACTTGAGGGATCCGTTCATTGATTTCACCATGTTCAGAATCCTATCTGAAGATCCAAAAGAACGGGTAAGCATTCAAAGATGAGCCCCAAACTTTCATTTGGATATTCCTTTAAAAATCCTTTATAGAAAATCCTTCAACGGAGTACTTCTATGCTTCTTGTCACAACAAGAGGCCGAAGAAACACTCGAAGAAGTTCGTGCTGGTCTTTGTGGAGCCCATCATGCTGGTCCTAAGTTCTATAATCAGATAAAAATGTTAGGTTATTATTGGCCTATCATGGTAGCTGACGCTATGCAATTTGCTAAGCACTGTCAACAATGCCAAATTCATGGAGATTATGTCCATATGCCTCCAGAATGACTACATTCTACAGCAATCTCATGGCTTTTCGAAGCTTGGGGTATGTACATCATAGGTCCTATCTCTCCTCCATCAAGCAAAGGTCATTGCTTTATCTTCGCTGCTATGGATTATTTCTCCAAGTGATCAAAAGCATTTGCACTCGGTGAAATGAAGACCTCATCAGTCCTTCAGTTCTTGTGCACCAACATCATTTGTCATTTCGACATACCTAAAAGATTTGTCCATGATAACGAACCACAATTCCAGGATCACCGATTCTATAGGTTCTGTAACAAATACAAAATCCAAAGTTGTCCTTCAACTCCATATAACCCGGCAGCAAACGGATTAGCAGAAGCCTTTAACAAGACACTCTGTAAAATCCTCAAGGAAATGGTCTCTAGCCACAAAAGAGACTGGAGTGACAAACTATCTGAAGCTCTATGGGCCTATCGGACCACAGTTCAAGGACCAACCATAGCACACCGTTCTCTTTGGTCTATGGATGCGGGGCTGTAGTGCCCTTGTGTTAGACCCCGACCCAGACTAATTCGATTAGTATGCGATTAGTGTGTGTCTAGTCCTAAATGGGTTTAGTTACCATTGGGTTAGAAATAATTAGTTTTAGTCCTGGACATAACTTTGGGAATTTTGAGAACGTTTAATGTTAGTTAAACATGCTTAGGAAGGCCTGAGTGTACGTGTAAGCTTGGGAGGATCGTTTTGATTTTTGTTTTAATTATGTTTTTTATTCCATTTGAATAGTTTTATTATTCATTACAATTTTCATTTTCGACCCGTTCGTGTTTGAAGCCCAGAAATCCTAGTTTTGGCCCAAAAGGGTAAAAATTGTCTTTTGTACCCAAATCTGGACACAAAATTTGAAATCTCAAAACAATGTCAAAATTATACTTTTTGGAAACTAGATTTTTTGAGGATCATTTTATCATTCTTCATCAAATTCATCCAGGGCTCGTAAGATCATGTTTTAGCAATCTCTAGTTACAGACATATGGGGCCCACAACCCAACCACTTAAGTCCTCGCCTTCTCCTTTCTCATTCACTTTCCCAAATCCTGCAAGTTTCAAGACCTAGGGCTGAGAAACTCTTTTTCCTCTTCACCTTCTTCCTCTTGAATGCTTAAGCTAGAGACCTCCAAATGAAATTCCAAGACCATCATCTTCTTCCTCTTCTTCCAAGCTTTCCATGGGTACAAATCTCTTGAAGTTTCCAGCTAGAAAACCTCTCCATTTTCTTCATCTCTTCTTGTTTGGGCATCTCTAGGTAAGAGCTCCAACCCATCTCTTCCATGGAGTCTTTTCTTCTCCTAAAGAGCTTGTTTTTCTAACATGCAACACATATTTCGAAATGGGTTCTTGTTTTCATATTTGAATGGGTTTTGAATGGTTTTTCATGGGGTTTTTGTAGTGTTTGGCTTAGCTCTTGGGTAGGAGTGCTTGAAGAAGTGTTTGCTTGGCATTTAGGCAAAAAGGCAAGTAATCTCTATAGGTTGAATGTTTATGTGTTTGAGGATTTCATTATTACTCTTGAGAAATTTTATATAACTTGTTGTGTTTTCTTTAGATTTCTTCTTATAAGATTTTTAATCAAGTATATGCATTAATGTCAAGTGTTTTTCCAAACTTCTAGATTTCTATTTGGCTTCAAGCCCTTGTTTCATTATGAGATTTGAATTTGTTTGATGGAGATTGAATGTTTAGATTTTTGGGATTGAATGATATGGAAATGTGAAAATGAACCCTTGGAGAGCATGAAGGCTCAGGGAAGTGCAGGTGCTTAGTTGTGAGAAGAAGGGGAGAAAAATTGTGAAAATCTGACTTGAAATGCACTACCCGAGCAGCGTCGGTTAATCGACATACCATTTCGGTTAACAGACAGCCAACCGAACTTTGTCGGTTCCTCTTCCAGAAGCCTGCATCACGTCAGGGATTTCTCGATCAGCTGTCGGTCAGCTATCAGCTAACCAACATGCCCATTTCGGTTAACCAACAGCCAACCGAACTCTATCGGTCCCTTTTCCAGAATGCTACATTTTTCCTGACATGGATTCAGGCGGTCAACCGTTGGTCAGCTGACGGCTAGCCGACACCCCCCATCTCGGCTAACCGACAGGTGACCGACATGCTGACCGAGTTAGCAAAATGACTTGTTTTGAAGGATTTTCTGTAAGAGTGAAAAGTAGAATATGTTTAGGGATCTTTAGCCTAATATTGTGTACTTGAAAACCTGAAATGTCTTTTAGCTTCGGGGGCACCAATTCTCTTTTAAACTCCAACATTTTGGTTTCAATTACACAAGGGTCAACCAAAGTTCCTCATATATCCTTGATAGACCTTACTTTCTAACTTTAGTTTTGATACAATAAGTATATCGTGTATTTGTTTTGAATTTCAAGTATAAGCTCGTTTGAAGATTGATTTCAAGTATTAAGAAGGGGATCACTTCTTAAGTCCGTATGCATATATTTATGCCTTTTGCAAGTCATGCCTTGTTTTGTTTTGATAAGTGATTTTCTCCCTTTTTATCTCGACGTGTTTAGACTGTATTTCGCGTGTTTTATACATTCATGAATTCAATTGAACACCACTGAGCTTGGACGGTCCCTTCAGTCTGATCCACTGTCCGGGGGTCCTTAAACATGTGGACTATCTACAGATTGGTCGTGTATTTATTACACATCGTGCGTGTTCGGTTCCGCGGCCGGAATCCCCTTATATGTGGGAATCGTGTCTTGTTTATATTATGTATATCGTGCGTGTCATGCGTGCTTACTCTTATCATCATGTATGGTGGAGAAAGGATGGGCTCAATGTGGATTCTACTATTCATGATATTATAAATATTCATGTTAGTTATTTTGGTATCTTAACTTGTTGCAATTAGTTTTGTTTATTATGATTTTCTTAAAACATTTATTGTTTCATGCTCATACCTAAAATGATTACCTGCCAAACAATTGTGTTTGACCCTTGTATTTTGGTGCCCAGGTACAGGAGACGTTGCCTTTGAGGAAGAGCGTCCGGAGGAGGCTTTTGAGCCACCCCCAATCAGAGAGTGGCATCCTGACAATGTCAACTAGACGTCGGGTGGATCTTGAGTTTCGCTTCATTTTGTCGTTGGCTTTAAATTTGTTAATTTTTTAACATTGTATTGGCTTTTGTTGGCCTCTTATGGGATGTCACGAAACTTAACTTACTTTTGTGTTAACCTTCAAAAACTTGAACTTATGATGGGAATGCTATGTTATATTTCCTACCTGTGATACCTTGTCTTGATACTATTATTATTCTTGCACTTGAAAATTTTATTCGTGCTTATTATGATGTGATTTGCTACACGCTTCCGCAAACTTGATCGTGCGACCTAGATTCCGCATGTCTCGTTAATCCTCACCACGGGAACCTATGGGAAAACACGTCACGGACTCGGGCCTCGGTCTGGGGTCGCGACACCTTGGAGGTACAAATCCGTTCCTTAAGGGTATTCTTGTAAAATGACATGACTCAAGAAAGCAATGTGAAGCTGAGACTCCAAGAGCTAAATAATCTCGACGAGAGATGGCCTGAAGCTCGATAAAGCATTGAGCTTTACCAAGCACGCATGGCAGGATCTTTCGACATGAAGGTCAGGCAACGTGCTTACAAAATGGGTGACTTGGTTCTTGCAGTAAAATGACCAATGATTTTCGCCCACAAGTCAAAAGGCAAATTTGAGCCAAAATGGGAGGGACCCTACGTCATTGACAAGGTCTTCTCCGACAGCGCATATGCTCTCCTGAACATAGAGGGTGACAGATGTATGTTGCCCATCAACGGTAAGTTCTTAAAGCGGTACTACTCTTGAAGACTTACCCCACTGGGTTAGAGTGATGTCTTCATGGCCAAAGCCTATTCCCAGGTACTTTCTTGTCAAACCCACTCATTTTAGATTTTTCATCCTTACTTTGAAATTTCTAAAAAAAAAAACTCAAAACAATACTTACTTTCAGCGTTTCATTTTAAAAAAAAATCCAAGTTTAGGAGCCTCTTTCCTAACTTGAGCAAAAATGTTGACCCTTCAACCCAAAATTCATGGTCTGAATAAAAAATAAGGATTTAGGGAATTCCACTTTAGTGTGCCCTGCCTTTCACCGCCAATATGGTTTTAGGACAAAATTTACGACCCCGCGGTCTTTAAACAAAAAAAAAAGGTTTTTTAAAAAACCGCGGGGAAGCGACGCTTAGTCGATACTTGAGAAATTAAAAAATTAGAAGAATGTGAACCACATTCGACAATTCCAAAATCGCAAGGAAGTGACATTTCGACAATACTTGTAAAATTTCAAAAATCATGGAGACGCAACATTTCAGTTGATAACCACAGCCCAAATTTCAAAAAAAACTAGAGGTCCAAAAAACTTCAAAATTTCAAAAATCGTGGGGAAACGACATTCAGTCAGTACCCGTAAAATAAATTTTTTGAAAATCTAGGAAGCGACATTCCATCGATACTCACAACCAAATGAACAAAAAAGCGACTTCCATCGATACTTGCAAGACCATTCAACAGGGAGGCGACTTTTAGTTGATACTTGCATTTTTTAAAACCAAGACCCAGCTTTTATGCCAACAAAGAAAAACAAAAATCGGCTCTCATGCCAAAAACTTGGCTTTCAAGCCGATAAAACAAAATCAGCTCTCATGCCAAAAACCTGGCTTTCACGCCAACAAACAAAAATTTGGCTTTCAGAAAAACCTTGGCTTTCATGCCAAAAAATAGGCTTTCATGCCACAAGACCTGGCTTTCAAGCCAAAATCGGCTTTCATGCCATAAAACTTGGCTTTCACAACAAAAATCGGCTCTCATGCCACAAAACCCAGCTTTCGCGCCAAAATCCGGCTCTTATGCCACCAAAAACAAACCTGGGTTTTATGCCAAAAACAAAATTTTGGCTCTCACGCCACCAAAAAAAACAAACCTGGCTTTCACAAAAAAACAAAATTTTGGCTCTCTTGCCACCAAAAACAAATCTTGGCTTTCACCCCCAAAAACAAAATTTTGGCTCTCACGCCATAAACCCAAATTTGGTTCTCATCCCGCAAATAAAATCTGGCTCCCATGCCAAAACAACCATTCGACAAAAGATTTTCACAAAATGAAAAATTTTTGATGAGATTTTTAAACAAACATTCTCATTTAACTATTGCTTCAATTTTTTTTCTTCACAGAAAGATTTAAGTGAAAGGAGGGAATACAAGAAAAAAAGTATAAAAAAAAATGTATGTATACATAGAGTACAAAAAAAATGTGTTTACACATGGGGTACCAAAAAAAAAAAAGTTCTATTACAAAAAGAAACCAGGAGCTTAGCCAAACATGGCCTCCAACCAAAGATTCAACTCTTCAAGCAAACTCCTGGCCATGGCTATCAAAGCCTCCAAGGACGCTTCTTCAGAAATTTACCATAAAATATGCTGGAACAATGTAACCAGTCTTCAACACCGGGAAGCTTCTCCTAAGCAGTTTGCTATCGCGCATGTTCTCAAGTCCTCTCCTTGAGAACACGATCGGCGTCTTCCACCTAGCGAATGAAGGTCCTCTCCCTAGCACGAGCCTCTGCTATTATGGTCCACTTGGCTAGAACTTGCGCCTTTAATTGCTCAAGATGTTGCCTGGCTTTGATGACCTCTCCCTCGAGGCTGTCAATGTCTTCGATCCTCCACCGCCTTGTCGGTCGGAACAACGGCAAGTCTTCATCCCCTGCTACCAGCATCAAAAAGGAAACTGGCATAATTTCAACATTAGAAGATGACTCTTGTCGTCCCCTGATGTGAGCTTTAACCTCCAAAGGCTGCAGCCTTTTTAGGTGTGTCATTCCATGCCATCCAATTCCTTTCCTTCAAAACTCATGCATTTACATAAAATCTTCATGCGTTAGGAATTAGGAAGCTTTTTCAAAGATTTGGTCAAAATCAAATTTTGTTCAAATCAAAATCTATGTTGATTGAACATTGAACCTTAGCCTCTTTTTCTTGACATCATTCACTCAAGAAATGCATGTGCATATTGTCTTCCATAAAAACATCATTCGCATGGTGGGGAAAGAAAATTCCAAAAAAAAAAAAAAATAGAGAGAGAGAAAGGCAGAAAAATGGTCGAGTGGTCATAACAAAGAAAAAGAAAAAAAAAGAGATAAAAAAAGAAAAGGAAAATAAAAGGAAAAGAAAAGGGAAGAGGAAAAAAGAAAAGAAAGAAAGGAAGAAAAAAAAGAAAAAAAAGAAGAAAAGAAGAAAATTTTCTTGATCCCAACTTCTACATGGAGCTTCTTGTTGGAAAAGAAAACTTACTTGAAGCCATTGATGGAGAAGAAGAAAAGCGTGAAGATCCTTGAAAAAGAAGAGCTCTTAGTCTTGAAGATTTTGCAAAAGAAATCAATAAAAGCAAGAGATTCATTCTCCCCTTGCTTTTATAGAAGAGAGCAAGCCAAAGAAGGAAACAAGGAGAAAAGCAAGGAGGTAAGTGATACAAAATAGCAACCTTCCCAAACGAGAGGGGATTTGAGATATTCTCTCACAAGGAAAGATACTTTGAGAAAATCTCTCCCAAAAGAAAGGAAACTTGATAGATTCTCTCCAAAAAAGGATATTTTTAGATATTTTGTATCCAAATGAGATATTTTTAGATATTCTTTACAAAATGACACCACATGAGATCTAAGCCATCTTTAAGGCACTAAAAGGGGCTTCATACCAAAAAACCCTCTTACCAAGAGCATACAAAATGATTCTATGCCTCTTTCTAGTTGATTGGACCCCACAAAAAAATAATCCAAGCCTCATGAGCTTCCAAAATTCAAACCATCGAACCTCATATACCAAATTGAGCCAAAATCTTGAAATTGACATTCCACAAAACTCTAACCCACTCCAATGGACCCAAAATAGTTCTAAAGAGTGACCAAAAATCAAAATTTGGCCACCCAATTTTCCACATATAGCTTGTTGAGTCACAACCTCAAAACCAAAAAATCAAATCCTGACCCCCTAGCTTGCCACATATAGATTGTGGGGTCACAATGTCAAAATAAAAAATCAAACCCCGACCCCCTAACCTGCCACATACAGCTTGTTAGGTCACAAGGTCAAAAAGAAAATCCAAAACCCAAAAACCCAAATCCAAATCTCTTATGTCATTTTCAAAATTTTGCCTTGAGCTGGTACATGATCCCTCTCACTGCCATGAAATTCCCTTGGAAACTCAAAAGGCTTTCTACCAAAAGAAAACTACTCAAAGACTCTTGGTCAAGACAAAATCTCTCCAAAAATTCTTTTCGAGGCACATTGACTACGAAAGTTATGTAACTCGTCGCTATACCTCGAGGAGGCATTTGTTGACACCAAAAATGTCACTTTGCCTCTTCAACATCAAGAAGGTACATGAAGCCGCATCCTACCGCAAACAGGCAATGCTACTTCAAGCATCAAATCTTGTTAGAATCAAACAAAAACTGCATGATCCATCAAAACAGCCAAAAGAAGAGTACACAAGAAGTTTCAGGCCATTTCAACATTATTTGGCTTAACTTCACTCTTCCAGCAGCTGAACATAATCTCCCAGCGGCAACAGCGGCGAAGACATCAGATCTTCGATTAGAGCCTATGGATGGTCTCAAAATACCTCCAAAAGGCCCCACGTCAAGTTTCAGGTCAAACCGACAACGTTCGACCCTACATCAGCCCTTGAGCATAAAATCAACCCTCTCGGTGGCGAGAACCACTAAGGACATCACTCATCAAACGGAGCACATAGGGTGATTTCAAAATGCTTCTAAATGGCTATATATCAAATTTCAGGTCATTTGGACAACATTTGACCGGACTTTGACTCTCGGAAGCCAAATCAGGTCTCCCGGCGGCGGAGCTCCCCATGACCATTTTTTTCCAAATTTAAGCAAATGGATCGTCTCAAAAACACTCCAATAGGCTCCCTGCCAAATTTCAGGTCAATCAGACATCGGTTGACCATACATCAAAGTGCGACATCTTCCTCGCGACAGAATCAAGTCTACTGGCGACAGGATCACACACAGCTTCAAAAATCATTGGTGACCATGTGTCGCGACCCCGGAACGGAGCCCCGGGCCCGCGACGCTGTTAGTTGAATTGTAGATATACTTTCCCATAGGTTCCCGCGGTGAGGATTCCCAAAGACACGCGGAATCTGACTCACACAATCAAGTATGCGGAAGCGTGTAGCAAAACACATCAAGATGAGCACCAATAAAATTATTTGTGCTATAACAATTATTATCAAGACATAGTATCAAAAGAAAGGAGTAACATGGCATTCCCATCATAGTTCAAGTTATAAGACTAACACGAAAGTAAGTTAAGTTTTTGTTACAACCCATAAGAGGCCAACAAAGGCCAATACACTTCTCAAATAATCAAAAGAAACCCCAAAACAAAATGATGAAGAGACTCAAGAACCCGCCCGACGTCTAGATGACATTGTCGGGCTGCCACTCTCTCACAGGGGTTGGCTCACAAGCCTCCTCCTGACGCTCCTCCTCAAAGGCAACGTCTCCTGCACCTGGGCACCAACAAACAAGAGTCAAACACAACGGTTTGGCAGGTAATCAATTTAGGTGCAAGCATGAACAATAAATGTTTTAGAAACATATAAGCAAATCCTTGATTTGAAATACTACAATGACTGAGATACATTTACAAAAATATTTAATCGAGCTGAGATACTAAAACAAACTAGCATGAGTACATAATATATCATGAATAGTCATCATCCACAAAGAGCCCATCCTTTCTCTGTCATTTATATAATGAAAAGAGCAAGCACACACGACAAGCACGATATACATAATATAAGCACGACATGATTTCCCACAAAGACGGGAATTCCGGCCGCGGAACCTAACACGCACGATGTGTAATAAATACACGACCAGTCTGCAGACAGTCCACATGTTTAGGGACCCCCAGATAGTGGATCAAACTGAAAGGGCAGTCCAAGCTCCGTGGTGTTTACTTAATTCATGAATGCACAAAACACGCGAAACACTATCAAAACATGTCGAGATAAAAAGGGGGAAATCACTTATCAAAACACGATAAACACGACTAGCAAAGGCATAATTAATATGCATAACACGCTTAGGAAGTGATCCCCTTTTTCTTGAAACAATTCTTCAAAACACGCTTATACTTGAAATCCAAAAACTAGTACACGATGGTACTTATCGTACCAAAACGGAATTCAAACACGACATCTGACAAGCATGTGTTAAGGCTGCTAATTGACCTTTGTGTAATTGGGACCCCAAATGTCGGAATATACAAGAATTGGTGTCCCCGAAGTTGGGTTGCATTTTGAAGTTCCATTTACACAATGTCAAGTCAAAACCCTTAACATAGTCTAGTTTTTCAATCTTCGAGAAAATACAGAAATGAAATAATTCATCTTCCCGAATCTGGCAGGTTCGCTCGAGCGGACTTTATAAGGTGATGACACTTCGCTCGAGCGAGACAGTTCGCTCGAGCGGATATAAGGTGCGCTCGAACGGACAGCTCTCTGTCTGCGCTCGGAACAAATAGAGGCTTGGTCGCTCGAGCGGACCCAAGGGTCGCTCGAGCGGACAGGCTTCTGCCTGTGCTCGCTGAGTGCAGAAACTGCCTTTCTCTTGTACAACTTTCACTACATTTTTCTTCTTCTTCTCATCCATCAATCACATGCAATCCCTTGAGCCTTCATGCTCACCAAGGGTTCATTTCCACCATTTCACACATCCAAATCCAATAAAAACATAATCATGAAGCTTGTAAACAAGTTTAATGCACAATTCTTAAAACACAATGGAATCAAAATACACATGCACATTGAACCTATAAAGATTACTTGCCTTGCCCAATGCTAACAATCCTCTCAAGCACTTCACTCAAGCTATTCCAACACTACAAGGAACCCAAGAGAAAACTACTCAAAACTCAAACAAAAATGGGAACAAAGAACCCATTTTAACAAAAGGGTTTGAAAACATGAAAAACATGATCTTTAAGGAACCAAAATACTTCATGAAAAGTATGGGTGGAAGTTCTTACCTAGAAATGCCAAAACAAAAGGAATGAAGACAAATGGAGAGCTTTCCCAACTTTAGCTTTCAAGAAAGAAGATATCAATAGGAAGCTTAGGACGAGAGGAAAAAGATGATGGTCTTGGAATCTTCTTTGGAGTCTTCTAGCTAGATCATGCAAGGTGAGGAAGATGAAAAGGAAAGAGGGGTTTTTCAGCCCTAGGTCAAAGAAATTGCAGAGATTTGGTAAAGTGAATGAAAGAGATGAGGGTTTGGCTTAAAACCTTAGCAAATGGGGCCCAATTGACTTGAACTTTGAAACGACGAAAACATGATCTTGTGGGCCTCGAATGACTTCGACGAAGAAGGATAAAATGATCCTCGAAATTTCTAGTTTCCAAAAAGTATATTTTTGACATGGTTTTGAGATCTCGAAAATTGTATCCAGATTTGTGCATAAAAGACAATTTTACCCTCTTTGGGCCAAAACATGGGTTTTTGGGCTTCAAACATGAATGGGCTTAAGACGAAAGTTGTAACACATAGAAAAATCATTCAATTGAAATCAAAATCACAATCACACGGAAACCAACACGATCCTCCCAAGCTTACACGTGCACTCAGGCCTTCCTGAGTGTGTCAGACTAATACTAAACGTTTTCAAAATTCCCAAAGCTATGTCCAAGACTAAACTAATTACTTCTAACCCAACGACAACTAAACCCACTTAGGACTAAACACATACTAATCGTACACTAATCGGATTGGTCTGGGTCGGGTTCTAACACCATGGGTGCAAGGTCGCCGTCGACCTTGGAAATCCGGGTCACCAGATTTTTACCAAAAGACAGTTTTTCCGTCATTTTTCACGTTTTGAGATCTTTGGCCCTTGTGATTTCTCCAAAATCTGATTTTCGAGACATTGAATCCATCAATCTTCGTCAACATCACAGATCCACCGACAACAGATGGCAGCGACCTTGGAAATTTGGGTCTTTGGATTTTCGCCAAAAAACCATTTTTTGGTCATATTTCACGTTTCAAGATCTTTGGCCCCTATGATTTCTTCAAAATCTTATTTTTGACACATGAAATCCGTTGATCTTCGTCAACATCGTGGATCCTCCATCAACAGCATGAAATCGTCGATGATCGCTTCGGAATCGCCAACCATCCGACTAAGAAAACGCACTTTCTATCCGATTGATCAAGAAATCGATAGGACGGATGGCATCGGCCTATTGGTAGCAATCAATGTCTGAAGTTGCATGGTGATCCGACATCGATCAGCATGAAGACCCATCGACGATCATCGCAAGAAGAATTCCAAAAGAAGCAGCACGGCCTACAACCAGTCAAATGCTCCCGCGACCACTTAATGCGGTTAAATGACCCATTTTATGACAAGTTAATGCGGTCATTAACTCATTATTTTGGATGGCCCAATCAGAAGCAAGCAAATGAGAGTTACAAGTCAACCATAAACATGGCATTAAACCATGTAACTCCTCTCATTATGGAGCTTAAAGGTGATTAAAAGCTCTTAATTCTCCATCGGCCAATCAAAAGCCAAGAAAAAGGAGTTACAAAATAATGAATTAAAAACTTATAACTCCTCCCATTTGTAGCTTTAATACATTTAAGGCTCATAAACCCACCTAATGGCTACCAAAGGCCTATAAAAGGGGGGTCATTCCATGAGATATGGGTCCAGAAAAATTGATCCAGCCAGAAAAATCTATCCGAGAACATTGACGGAAAAATACACAAACAAGGAGAAACTCTGCATCGTTGCTACGACGCTCCGATAGCAAGCTCTCCTCTGATGAAAAAGTCCTGCACTGACCACCTCTACAAGGTGACCAAAGTCCCTTGGGGGGCCACCCCCCAAGGCCTTCTCCTTCCGTCTCCTTGGCTTAGACGTGGCTTTTCAGCCCGTCTACTTAGCTTTTTATTGGACTTAGGAATGTCGGATGTGAATTTTGACACCCCCCCGAAAGGAAAATAGCATGTGGTTCGGGGAATCTCCATTCATCTATATATATATACTATTTAAATTTTACATCGAAAATGAGGATTCCAACTACCCTCAAAATCGATGGATCACGATTGCCAGCTACGGTAACGGCCATAACACCGTTCTTCGACGAAAGCCGAAGAAATATGGGGAGAAAATAAGTGTGAGGATTCTTCCTCTCGTCTAATGTGTTGCCAGAAACACACGACGGTTGTCCTATCACATTAATTTGGGTCTTTATTGGCCTCTTTAATATAGGGTTAATTCAGGGTCATGAGTGAAAGTCCAAATAAAGGTTAATCCTCACACAGCATAATAATAGTATATCCAAGTAAGATAAAGTAAAAACTAAAGAAAATTATAAGGGGGGAGGTACAAAATATTGAAGAAGAGGGACGGCCCCGTTCCCGGGTACCTCCTTCTGATTCCTTAACAAAATAGGGTTTAAGGGTTGACTTTTCAAACCAAAATGATGATGTAAATGAGATCTTGACTTGTGATTTCTGTGTTTTTCGTGTGCGATACACGAGTGACAAAAGTGAAAGGCCGATGGGCCGAAGTAAAAAGTGTGTGTGAAATCACTCATCTCATCTCATCATTCTCATTTATTCAATTTTAAAAATCAGTTCTTCATCCCCTTTTGTCATTTAGTTCGATCAAATATCTGGCACCTGAAGTGGAGGAAGAAAGAAGAAAATCTTTTTGGGTTTATTTTGTTGGTTTTATAGTTTTTATGGATTTTTTATATTGGGCTAGAAGGGCCTAACTAGGGGATTTTTACTTGGATTTATGTGATTAATGCTCTATTACTGATCATCAGATTAACCCTAACCTAAGATCCTAGGTTTTATATGGAGTGTTCTCTTTCACAGGTGATAGGTTTTAATCCGAGGGATGTATGGAGTGTTCTCTTTCACAGGTGATAGGTTTTATACCTGATGATTTTTAGGGGCCCAAAAAACAAGGGGAGACTCTGCCAAATTCTTTCTATAATCTCGAAATCCATGCCTAAGTATGTGAGTCTCATAAAGGGAGCATTAGTAGTTTAGGATAAATAAAATGAGGTTTCATATAATAGAGATCCAATATCCACATTCTCACATTATTCTAAACATAATAAGCAACATAGAACTAGGGTTCTCAAACAATAGCGAGTGCCCGAGTGCGTGAAAGCATGTGACCTAGATAATTCTATGTTTTGAGGCATTCATAATATCAACTATAAATGTGGAGGCATACGCTAACGATCATCATATTTTATCATGCAAACCCAAGGCAGACATCATCCATGGTATATAATAGTAATCAAATTCAATCGATGGCATCAAATAGACAAGACCCATAATTTCCATCAATCATAATCATAGTTCAAGTTATAAGGAGTTGTGCACAAAATAGTACCCGTGATGTGACCCTAAAGAAAATGAAAAAAAAAATGCCCTAGGTTGAGGCGTGTTTTGAGTATGACCAGGGTTGGTTTTCCTGCAAGGTCTCAACACAAACTTGTTAGTATAGTACTTTTGGTCCTCTACATGGTTTGTCTGACGCAAGATTTTTCTTTGTCATTAAAAATGTCAAGGGATTTTTCATTCACGTTTTTTTTTTAAAAGAACAAGATGGAAATGGGACCTTAGGGATATATTTTTCCTACATCCAACTGAAGGTCATTAGTAAGAAGAGCATGCATGAAGTGAGTGTGTATGCAACCTAGTGAGTGCTCGTGACAATTGTGTATGCGATGTGGACCCAGATTGGGAAGTCGTGCAAGATAAATATATACCTGCATATATAAAACTGCCCCAGCATAAGACTGGTGTTCATTATGGCCGTGTGCGAGAATGTGACGGTGGATTAGCCTCTCAATCCGTGATTCTCACCCTGGTGGTGACGCGATCTCCCCCCACTATCCTTTGAAGGTCAAGCCCTCACAGGCCCCATTTTGTAGCTGCTTAGTCTATTCGATTGAACTCCAGAAAGTACTTGACCGCTCCCGAGGCTCATTTGTGAGTTGTGTTTGTATGCGGGGTGGTGAGTCACCGTGCTTCCTTAGTGTTGTGGTTTTTGCTCACCTTTGGCTTAGTTCGCCTGAAGAGTACTCCTGTCATTCCAGCGAGTCTAATTCTAATAGATTTGTTTTTTTGGGTAAAAGGGGTCTAAAGGAAAGGGTATCCTATGGTAATGGCTTCTGAAGCATTAGCCATGGGGAGCACAACCATACCTTATGTGCCTCCACTGTGGCTTCTCTTCTCTCTTTTCTCGCCTCTTTTTTTTTATAACATTTGACGGTGCAATGTCTAGTCCCATAAGCTTTCTAATTAACCCATGTAATGAACATTAGGCCAATGACTCCTAAACCAGATGGCTTTAGGGAACTAGATATGTAAATACCCTTACAGGCTTACTGGCTCGGGTTAAAAAGGCTATGAACCCAAACTAGTTATGAAACTTTTTATTCTTTCCAAGACTTCTAACTAAACACTTTTCTTTTCTTTTCTTTTTCTTCTCTTTTTTTTTTTATCAGCAGACGGTTGAGAAGCTTTCATGACATGGGCGGACTCACCTACAAACCTTCACATTGGATGGCTTTAACTATGCAGAATTTGTGTGGGGGTAGACTCACCATTTTGTGTATACTTTTAGTGTTGGTGTGTGTCCGAGTTCTAAGTTTAATCAAAGTGCATGTCTTCGGTCCTCCTATGGGATTTCAACAACTATGCCGAGGGGCAAGGAGGGTCATAGTCTGTAAGAAGTACATAGTGTTCTATGGATCAGGGAGCTCTTCTCCTACTGTATTTACTAGTTTCTTTAATTACATAAGGGCCTTCCCAATTGGGTCGTAACTTACCTCTTGGATGCAGACGCTGAGATGGAGTGATACACTTTAGCACGAAGTCGCCAACTTTAAATTTTCTTTCTTTGAGATGTTTGTCGTAGGCTCTGGCAATTCGTTTCCGGTATACTTGTGCATGCTCTGTTGCTTTCATTCTTTTTTCATCGAGTAGGTCTAGCTGAAGCAGCAATGCTTCCCTCCTTTTGTTTTCTGTCATATCTTCATTTAGCTTGATGTGCAGTGATGGATGGAGGACGTTGAGGGGAAGGGCTGCTTCCATTCCATAGGTCAAAGAGTATGGGGTTTCTGCCGTAGGAGTTCTTATAGAAGTCTTGGCCAATCACTACCTTTGGCGGTTTGCACAGTCTTTTTGATGATCTTCAGTAAGGTCTTGTTTGTTTCTTTGGCTTGACCATTTGCTTGGGGATAATATGGGGTTGAATGATGCATTTTTATATTATATTTTGTGCATAACTCATTCATTTGTTGAGATATAAATTGTGGCCATTGTCTGTTATGAATACCTTGGGAATGCCAAATCGGGCTATTATATTCTTTTTAATGAATTTGACTACGGAGGCAACTAGAATGTTGACATATGCCTCAGTTGTTGTTGTTAATATGAATGCCTCTAATGTAGTCAAACGAGTCACCATCTTTGATACCAACTAATTTATAAAGATCCATCCAACATTAATAATTGTGGTTTCTAAGGTAGTCCCGGTTTTGAAGTAATGGGAAAATCCTCACAATCTGTCTCATTAATCTGATTCATGACCCTTCTAGTCTCGATTGTTCTACTAGAGGGATTTTGCACTGTTCTACTCGCTTGTTCCTTTTCTGATGATCAAACAATTGTGTTTTTATATTGTTTATACCTCTTTTGTGTTTGTGATTTTTTATTTTTTATTTTTTTGGGTTTTTAGGGTTTTGTGATTTTTATGGTTTTTTTTATTTGCATAATCCTAATTAATAGCTAATTCATTCGGGCCTCTTAAATTTGCAGCCCATCATTGGTACGAAGACAATGATTCACATAGCATGCTCATGATTTTCCATTGTGTGTGCCTATGTGAAATATGAGTTACGCACTTTGAATATTTTGACTATTTGAAAATGTGCGCGTTTAAGACCTTTCAATCTACTTGTTTTTATCAGTGGATCTTTGTTATGGGTCTTATCATTTTACTCTCTTCGGAAACGAGAGCATTGAAACATTTTTGACCTCCGCCATTTGGGCCTTGGTCTGATGACAATAATTTTTTTTTTATTATGGTATTTTCTTTGATAGCTTTGATATAAAATGATGCATTTAGCCCAAAATTTTTTATTCTGGCCCATCCGAAAACAAGACCACTGAAATATTTTAGACCTCTGCCATTTGGGCCTTGGTCCCATAGTAAGAAGTTTATGTGTCTCATTATGTTTGTTTCTTTGATAATGTGGATGTGATTTCACTCGTTGATGCATTAAGATAAGGCTCTTATATTGGGGGCCTTTAGCTTGCTCTTATTGAAAATGAGAGCGTTGAAATGTTTTGGACCTCCGCCATTTGGGCTCGGTCTCAAAGTGTTTAAACAATCAGTAGATTCGGGATCTTTAAAGGATGGTTTTCTATTTTTCTTTGGTGATCTCCGATCCTCATCTTTTGTGTAAATCGTGTGGTTTTTTCTCGTTCCTTGGGCTCTAGGTTTTGTTGTAGTGCGTCTAGCTTCCTTAAATGTAGTTCGTTCATGTTTTAGAAGGCGTGTTTTAAATTTTCTTTATAACCTAGAAGGCTTACATCGTGAGAGTCTTTGAGTGGGGCTCTAATTTTGACATTTTGGTTACGCCACTACTTGGTGGTCATGTGGGATAAGAGTTTCTTCAGTCGTGTGGGTTTTTTACATTGTTCTTTGAGACTATGAGAATCTTAGGTGGCACGTTTGGGTTAACACCTGAAAGTTCTTCTACAGCCAAATCTCCCGAAGTCTTTCGTAAAGCTTCGGGAGTGGTCTCAATTCTTTTGTGGAAATTAATTGGGTCAAACTCTATTTGGCTTTCTAGTTTAGGAATGATCTCTACTGTTGTGCTTGGATTTATATTTTTTCCCCTACCATCCTAGGGGAAGGATTTGAGTTAAGGCTTGACTTGAAGGTTCAACTCTAGGTATTTGTCTCTTTTCAAAGTATTTTATGTAATCTTGGCTTATGATTATTGGACTGGTCAAGGGTGGGCACGGTAAACCTTTTTGAATACTCTGAAGTCTTAGTCTCACATTCAAATGGGCCTTAATCAGGGCAAATACAGGACTAGGCTCTATCTCATCGTGGAAGTCCTGCTTTCCCTCTAAGGTTGGTTCAATTACATCGTTATCATTTGATCTTCTAAGAGTGTTTGACCTATGAGGCTCACTAGTCAAGACAACATTTGATTGTGGTTCCTCCTCTAGGTTTTTTTCTAATCAGATGGTGGGAAGAGGACCTATGCTAGGGCTTCCTCGTTGAATTTCGGTGCAAGGCCTAACAATCTCTTAGCGTTGATTCTTAGGTGGTGCTTTGGACTCGTTAATGGTGTCGGATGGCTTATTCGTTCTAATAGCATGCTCGACCTAAGCAGCATCTTTCTAACCTCGAATTTGAGTTTCTCTATGTCCTCTTGTAATTCGTTAAACATGCTTGAATCTAGAAATTCAAATCCAGACTCTTTGTCAATCTTTCTTGGTTCAGCTAGTGTTAGAATGGGTTGAGGATGCGTTGGCTTGGGTTTAAGGAAGTTTTGTTCATCGTTTGGTTGCATGTTTGTTTGTTTTTGGCTGATGATTTGGGTTTTGCATGATGGCGTATGATCTAAGTTCTTTCGTTTGTATTGTGATTTTTTTTGTCTAGTGTTATTGGTCATAGATTGAGGTTTTTTATCTAGTATGTTTTTGTTCTTTTGTATTTGGTGCTTTATTTCAAATGAAGATAGTTTAAGCAGTCTATGAGTTTCCACACTTGATCCTAAGTCATTTTTATCAAATCTGACCGTTTTGTGTGCTTCAGATCTTATGACATCAAAATCTGTAGTTAATTCATCCACTCGTTCCATTTGATGGTCAAGTATCTTCATAATCGTCTGAGTTCAGATTCTTTATGTAAATCATTAGGTTGTATTGTCTTGTGTGCCTTCGGTTGAATCCTTGTTTCTTTTATTTGTTGTGTCGGGTGTTCTACGTTTGGTTGTGTTTGAGGTAGCGTTTGTGATTTTAGTATTTCTGATGGGATGGTTGTTTGTGATTGATCTGGTTCGTTAGTTGGATGTGTAATGATCTGAGTTTTACCATCCCCAGGTGTTTCCTATTGTTCATAATTTTCATTAAGCATGTCATAAAACTCCTCAGGAGGCATGTCTTTAAAGATGGGGTCGTAAATCTCATCGGAAGATTTAGAAGTTTGGTCATTTGGTGGATAATAGGTTACGTTAAGGGCTAAAGGTGTCAAATATGGAGGATCATAGGTTCAATTCTTGAGAACATGATCTGGTGGGCAATTAATTATGGGATATGGGCGTGTCTATGATTTCTTCATTTTCGAGTTGATGGAAGAGAACAAAATACATTCTAAGAATTCGTATCCCCTCTTCTACCTCATAGCCTTTCCATAATGTTGGAATTGTGATCTCTTCGGTCATAAGTCTTCTTAGATTTTCTGAGATTAATCCAAGTTCCCATTCTACGTATTCACGACCTATTAATTGTTCTTCTAGGGGCTTCCTTGTGTTTGCATATGGATTATATTTCGGAGTGATGCTCTTAAACCTGTCTAGGTCGGGCAACTCTAGCTCACTTATGTTTATCATTTTAGCAAACTCTTCCTGAATTTGCTTGCGAGACACCTTGGTTTTGCGCAGTAAAAATGGACTTTGATATTTTGCTTTTGTGGGTGAGTTTCTATCTTAGTTTTGATTAGACATTTGACTAAGTTGTTCGGTCGGAGCGTGAGTGGATTGTTGATATATGATCATTGGAGATCAGGTTATATGATGGATTGAGTTGGGTGGTATGGTTGGGCATGACTGGAATTGGTCAACGATTATGGCAGGTGGTGTTGTTTGGTTGAATGGTGAGGGTTGGGTGGGATGATGGCTTTCATTGGATGGCGTGGATTGGAATGGTTGATAGGTCGGATAACGATGCATGGTTATGGAAGGTTGGATAGGTTGGTAAGGTTGATTGGATCGGATGATTTGGATTGGTGAGGGATTTGATAAGGGCGAGATGGTCATGGGAGGCTGGATGGTTTGGATTGGTGAAGGAATTTGATTGGATGGGATGGTTGGTAGGTTCGATTAGGAGGAGTTTGATTGGATGGAATGGTTTGGACGCATTGATAGGTTTGAATGGGCGAATGAGTTTGATTGGATGGGATGGTTTGGATGCATTGGAAGGTTTGATCAGGATGGATTAGGATTTGGTTTGTCGTTATATACTATGTATTTCGGAAGTAGATTCGTTGATTATTAAGGTTTAAATTTTGATTTATGTCATGATTATGTTTTGGTTATTTAAATTTATGTTTATTGTGTTTTGATTTGATTAAGTGTAATACTGTTGAGTCAATTGGGAAGTAGTTTGATATGATTGGGGATTATGGATTGGGCCATTTTTTGGTCTCGCGTGTTCGTAAGAGGTGTGATTATTTAAGTCTTCGTTTATGTAAATTAAAGTGGCGTGTAGATCCAATGGAAGAAGCTTGAGTTGTTATAGTTTGGTTGGAAAGGTGTCGATAATTTTGTGTTTCGCTGTGATAGTGTTGGTTTGTATTCGTGTATGAATTGTTTAAGTTTTGAAAACCTTCAGTCGTGTGGTTCGTGTAAGATTGGTAATTTGAGTCAAGCATGTATGATGTTTGAGATGCAATTGTGCGATGTGGATTTTGATAGGCCATCTAATATTTAATTTCCAAAGAAATTCTCAAACGATATCACATAGCACCATGAGAATTTTATGGTTTAAATTAGAAGGTAGGGAAAAGGAGATAAATTTTTATTTTTTATTTTTTGGAATTTTATTTTTGTGATGAAATGGAAAAGTTTTAATGATGGTTTCTTTATTATGTTATTATTAGGGAAGGCTTCAAGAGGCGGTATATTCAGACCTTTGGTTTAATATGATTTTCAGACTACACTCATAGTGACCCTAAACTTAATGGGACACGGACATTTGATCATTGACCGGATGTTCGTGTCCTAGAATGAAACTTCAGAAAGACCCAAATAAGTGACAGGACGACAAAAGAGGTCCTATCACGATCAACAAGCTGTCGGATGTGAATTTTGACAACCCCGCGCCCCCCCCCCCCCCCCCAAAAAAAAAAGGAAAAGGGCATGTGGCTGGGGGAATCTCCATTCATTTATATATGTGCTATTTAGATTTTACATCAAAAACGAGGATTCTGACTACCCTCAAAATCGATGGATCACGATCGCCAGCTACGGTAACGGCCGTAACACCGTTCTTCGACGAAAGCTGAAGAAATATGGGGAGAAAATAAGTGGGCGGGTTCTTCCTCTTGTCTAATGTGCTGCCGGAAACACACGATGGTTGTCATGTCACATTGATTTGGGTCTCTTTGGGTCTCTTTAATATAGGGTCAATTCAGGGTCATGAGTTAAAGTCCAAATAAAAGTTAATCCTCAAACAACATAATAATAGTATATCCAAGTAAGATAAAGTAAAAACTAAAGAAAATTAAAAGGGGGGAGGTACCAAATATTGAAGAAGAGGGGCGGCCCCGTTCCCGGGTACCTCCTTCTGATCCCTTAACAAAATAAGGTTTAAAGGCTGACTTTTCAAACCAAAATGATGATGCAAATGAGATCTTGAATTGTGATTTCTTTGTTTTTCGTGTGCGATACACGAGTGACGAGAGTGAAAGGCCGATGATCCGTAACTGATTGGAGATGGCCGATGGGCCAGTGTTTGTTTTGGGGTGGCCGATGGGCCAAAGTAAAAAGTGTGTGCAAAATCACTCATCTCATCTCATCATTCTCATTTATTCAATTTTAAAAATCAGTTCTTCATTCCCTTTTATCATTTAGTTCGATCAAATATCTGGCACCTGAGGTGGAGGAAGAAAGAAGAAAATCTTTTTGGATTTATTTTATTGGTTTTATAGTTTTTATGGACTTTTTATATTGGGGCTAGAAGGGCCTAACTAGGGGATTTTTACTTGGATTTACGAGATTAATGCTTTATTACTGATCACCGGATTAACCCTAACCTAAGATCCTAGACTGCCCACATCAACTCTACCAATTTCCTAACGGAACAAGAAAAGTGATGGGGCAAAGTCTAATGCTCTAAGCTGCCTAATAAGGTAATCCAATTTATCCCTAGGGTGCAAATAGCCTAAGTTTGATAGTTCCTGCGCCTAAGCAGTTTGTTGGGTAAGATCTTAATTGATTCAATTTGTTTGTTTTAAGTCGTGGTACAAGTTAAGAATGATTTAAGGAAGTTTTAAGGTTATGGTTAATGTGTTTTTAAATATTTTAAGGTTCTGTTATTTTCAAATAAATAAGAATTCCAAAATGTAGTCGAAAATCACAATTCAAGATTAAAACAGGATAGGCGCCCAACAGGTGGAGCCTATCCTGATAGTTTATGCTTTACAGACTTTCCGATCTCTTTTCGGAATTCCAGGGGTTTTTACTTGATGAATTTTAATGTCTAAGATTGTTTTAAGTCTCCGATGTTCTAATGTCAAAGTGATGCGGATCCGGATTTTTAAACAAAATCAAGAATTCGCGTTTTAGTGCAAGTTGAAGGATAGACACCAAGGGGGTGGCACCTAGGTGGATTGCATGTGATTTTCAAGTGTTCTGGATGGGACTTAATTATTGGTCTTTGGATTTGGGGATTGTTTTAGGTTCTGGTCTTAGTTAATTTTAAGTTGTAAGGTGTTAGTTAATTTTAAGTTGTAAGGTGTTAAATTTTTGGTTTTCAGTTGAGTTGATAGATTAGGGTCGAAGTGTCGGCTAGGCGCCCAGAGGGTGGTGCCTAGGTGAATCTGGTAGGAAGGCACCCAAGGGGTGGCGCCCATACCGACTGTCTTAAGGTTTGGTCGTTTTTGTGATTCTTAGGTCAACTCAAGTTTGAATTGACTCGAGGACTTAGTGTATTTTGATGGAAAGTGTTTGTTCGTGTTCAGTTGGGATGGAGTTAGATTTTAATTAATTGGGTTTTATTTTTTTTTAGTTGATGTTTTCAAGGGAGTTGGACAGGATAGGTGCCCAAGGGATGGTGCCTAAGTGGATTGATAGGCTGGGCGCCCAAGGAGTGGTGCCCAGGTGACTGTATTAAGTTTCGGATTGGTTTTGTGCTTTTAAGGTTGATTTGAGGTTGGGCTTTTGTAGTTTAATGCATTTGGATGAAAGGTATATCTTAGTATTCAGTTGGGAATGAATTAGGTTTCATTAATTAGGTTTAATTTTTAATCGATGGTTTCCAAGGGAATGGGCAATCTAGGTGCCTAAGTGGATTGACAGGCTGGGCACCCAGGGGGTGGTGCCTAGGTGATTGTCTTGTGGTTTGAGTTAATTCGATAATCTTTAAGTTAATTTGAGGTTGAATTGATTAGGGTTTCAGGTTTCTTAATTCTAAAAGTGTTTAATTATATTGATTAGGATTAAATTCGGGTTGTGATTAGTTAGAAGTTTTAATTAGGGGTTCCTTTGTGATGGGATAGGATGGGCTCCAAGAGGGTGGTGCCTAGGTGGACTTGGCAGGCTGGGCACTCAAGGGGTGGCACCTAGGTGGATTGCTTTTTTTAGGGTTTTTGTTGGTTTTGTGTTTCTGAATTACTTCAAGTCCAAATTGAATGATATTTCAAGTCTGTTAAGTTAACAGTGTTTTATTATGTTATTGGGGTTTTCTTACATTTCAATTGGGGTGTCTTAGTGATAAGATAGGATGGGTGCCCAGATAAACTTGGCAGGCTGGGCACCTAGGAGGTGACGCCCAGGTGGATGTTTTAGAGTTTTGTTGGTTTTGTGTTTTTTTTTTTTTAGATTGGTTTAAGTCCAGATTGATTAAGGTTTTAGGTCTTTTAAGTTAACAGTATTTTAATGTTGATTGGGGTTGGTTTAAGGTCTTAATTAATTAGATTAAGTTTTAACTAGAGCTTCTTAGGGAATGAGCAGGCTGGGTGCCCAGGGAGTGGTGCCCAAGTGGACTTGTCAGGATGGGCAACCAGGGGGTGGCGCCCAGGTGACTGTGTTTTAGGTTTTAGCTTTTTAAAGTTCTTAGTTATTTTTAATCCAAATTAATTAGCGTCTCAAGGTCTTTTGAATTAAAGATGTTTACTGTATTAATTGGTGTGGGATTAGAATTTTAATTAATTAGGTTTAATCCTTAATTAGGGGCTTTTAGTGAATGTGCAAGCTAGGCTCCAAGGGAAAGGAGCCTATCCTAACAGTTTTCGGTTCTCTAATTAACTTTAATGATTCTTTGATCCAATTTTAGTCCAAATTAATTAAGACTTTGTTTTAGGGTTCTTAATGATTTGATGGTCCTTAAGTTTATTAAATATGATGTTTCAATTATATTTTTAGCTAATCTTAGGGTTTATCCTACTTAGGTACGAGATTTGATGTCCTAGACTATCTATCTACTCTTTTTTTTGGGGGTTTTGGGTATCTTTTAATTTTATTTTTTTTTGGTTTCTCCTCTAATTTACTAGAGAGTAAGGAAAGAGAAGAGGTAGTTTTATGTTTTATGATTTTTTTTTGGGTTTTTCTTTTATGACTTCATGATTCAAATGATATGATGTGACGTGTGATAGAAATGATAATTCAAAGTTCAAGACACATCAAACAACCAAACATATCATAGTTATGTAGCTCCCAAATGAACTAAATGCGGAAGATCGGAAGTTGCGCACAAAGGTAGAAAATTCCATTTGGGCGCCACACCTATGGTACCTACCCTGTTCAGTCAGGGTTTTCAATGAACCGCAACAAATGCACAAGAGTCTTAGGATTCTCAACACAATTTCTGATATTCAGCGACTGATACAGATGTCCTAATGTGAACTACTAATGATGCAACTAACAAGTCTACGAGAAAATGAAGCAACAAGTGGAGATTTAAAACCCGGACCCTGTCTCAGAAGGGTAGGCACCTTGGCGGTGGCGCCCAGCCTGTTCGGAGACGGTAGGCACCCAATGGGTGGCGCCCAGCCTTTCTGTTGGGGGCTTTTCGCAATCTTCTTGATCCAAATGATGATGGTGATGCTACTAATGTGAGTTTTAATATAGTTAAGCAATTAGAACTACAAAATCAATGCAAATCTACTCTATTAGAATGATCCTAAACATGTTCCTAATATGATGAGATGCACTAATACCATTTTTATCAAAAACTAATATAGATCTATGATGCTTTAAATAATCCTAAGCATGTTTCTAAACAAAGATGGTGATAAAATGCAATAAAAGAAGAGAAAGATCTAGGAATACTAGTATATGGCGTGTTTCTCAAGTTCCTAGAACGAAGCTTTCGTGAAGGCTCATAGCTCTAGTTGAAGATATGTAAGCATCCTCCTCTACTTCCTCTTCTTCTTCTCTAGATCTGAAGTTATCTCTAATGGTGGCTCTCTGATTTGTGGTAGGGAAAACGTTTCTTCTTCTCTTTTAGGGTATCTCTCTTTTTGGGTCCTTCTCTTGGCCCCCTTTGCAAATGGGGTTAAGAGGGATTATATAGAGGTTTGGGATGAGTTTAAGAGGGCTACGACTTCACTGATTTATGCTTCTAGAAGGTCTCATGCATCCCAAGGCGGCTTAAGTTGTTTTAGGGAGAATTAGGGTTTGAGACAGGATAGGCGCCCATGGGTTGGAACCTATGTGGTTTACACAGTCTGGGCACCCACAGGGTGGCGCCCAGGTGGTCCTGGACAATGCGGGCGCCACCCTGAATTGGGTTCACTTTTGGAACTTGGTTCGTTTAGAGTCAGGATTCAATGAATGGATGTTCAGCTAAGGGTAGGGATGTCATTTTTAACCCGCCCGGCCCCGCCCCAACCCAGAGTGCCCGCCCCGCCTCGCCCCGACTCTTAGACGGGGCGGGGACGGGGCAAAAAACATACCCTGAATCCGGGGCGGGGTGGGGATGGTTCTGTTTCTTACCCCGCCCCGTAACCCGCCCCAAAATTAATAATCCTCCAAACAATATATATTTTAGAATTCTTTTATAATAAATAAACATATTTATATGTAAATGTATATATTGATTTTATGTTGTTATTAAGAATTAAGTAGATTGATTAAAGACTTTTTTTAAAGTTAAACATATAATTGACTGAACCCTAAACATTATAAAAGCATATAATATGATCTCATTCCCTCTAATTCAAATTTAATGAAATTAAAATTGTTAAAAAATCTATCTAAGATTATTTGACTTTAATCATATCTAATGTTAAACATAATTTAATTTATTATGTTTGTGGTTACACCACATCGGGGCGGGGACAAGGTATATAACATATCCCGAATTGCGGGGCGGGGCGGGGAAAGGGAGGTGCGGGGCAGGGATGGGGCAACCGCATTCCGCCCCCAACCCGCCTCGTTGCTATCCCTAGCTAAGGGGGACCTACTTAGGCACAGAATTGGCAGGGCACCATAAGGGTGTTTCCTAAGTGATCTTAAGTAAGTTGGGCGCCCATGGGGTGAAGCCTAGGTGGTTCGATTTATTTTTTAAGTCGGGTCTCTATTTGGAGTGGTCTCAGGTTATTGTTAGGCCTTCTTAGTAAATTTGGAGGGTGGGCGCCCATGAGGTGGTGCCTATGTGGAATTCAGTAGGGTGGGCTCCCACCATGGGGTGCCTAGGTGTGTTCGATTCATTTTTGGAGCTTGGTCCATACTTTGAGTGGTCCCAGTCCGCCTTTAGGCCAAACTAGTGATTTTGGAGGGTGGGCGCCCACCATGGAGTGCCTAGGTGGTCCTGGGTGTAGACACCTCATTTGACCCCCTATGATAGCCTTAAATACTTGTCATATGTAGCGGTGCCCCCATTTCACCCATAATTGAATCGTTAATGGCATAATTCAGATTAATTAATGATGATGAAGGTGCTTGTTGATAATTTTAGACTTAGATCGACAATTTCTAGGAATTCATGAGAGAAAAGCCAAATCGCGTCGAGATCCCAAGTCAAACCCATTATTCACATAAGGGCCGGACACTAACACTACTCGAACCTTTTTCGGACCACTTAAGACATGCTTAGGCCAATTCCCACAAAGATTACACTTAACTTGCCTAAGTATCATATGACTAACACAAATTAGGAGGTTAGAATCGTTGATCCGAAAATCCATTCTTCTTTCCAACATCCGATCACTATTACATATGAACCAATAGATTCTACGCTCCAAGAGCTTTCCGACGATAAATAGAACATCCAAATCCGACCAACGAGTCGAAAGTTATGAACTTCCGAAGTTAAGAAATGACGAAATTCGTTTAGGCACCACCCAAGTGGCGCCCCACCTACTGAAAACCACATAGGCGCCCACAGCTCCCAGAATCACATAGGCGCCCTAGGCTGGGTGCCCACACTTATCAAACCCTAATTTGCCCTAACGTCGCCCGATTAGCCTAAGTTACGGAGTCGGTTCCATTGGTCCATAGGTTCCCCTTTTTTCCAGTACCTAATCATCAGGACATTTAGACCATTGGATTCTTGACTCCGAGAGCTTTTCGACGATATATAGAACGTCCAAATCCGATAAGCGGGTCAAAAGTTATGAGCTTCCGAAGTTTGTCGCAAGAAAATGTCAAAAATCACCTAGGCACCACCCATGTGGCGCCCAGGCTGCTGAATTCCACATAGGCGCCCCATGCTGGGCACCCATACTGCCCAGGGCCACCTAGGCACCTCATGGTGGGTGCCCACCCTCCAAATTCCACTAGTTGGGCTGAAAATGGACCTGGGCCATTCAACGTAGGGACCGAACTCCAAAAATGAATCGACTCCACTTAGGCGCCACCCATGGGGCGCCCACCCTACTGAATTCCACATAGGCGCCAGCCCTGTGGCGCCCACACTGTTCAAGTCATCTAGGCACCCCATGGTGGGTGCGCACCTTCCAAATTCCACTAGAATGGCTTGAAAGTAGCCCGGGACCACTCAAACATAGAGACCATGCACCGAAGACGAACCGAACCACCTAGGCACCACCCATGTGGCGCCCAGACTGCCCAGGCCATGTGGGCGCCACCCCATGGGCGCCCACCCCCTCTCAAACCCTAGTTCACCCTAAAACAACTTAAGCCGCCTTGGGATGCGTAAGACCTTCTAGAAGCACGAATTAATGAAGCCCTAGCCCTCCTAAACTCGTCCCAATGCCTCTATATAATCCCTCTTAACCCCATTTGCAAAAAGGAGCTACCCTAAAAGAAAAGGATAGAAAATAGAGAATAAGGAAGAAGAAGAAAGGTAGCCACCATTAGAGAAAGAGTTTCAGATCTAGAGAAGAAGAAGAAGAAGTAAATAAGAAGGCTTCCATATCTTCAACTGGGGCTATGGGATTTCGTGAAAGCTTCATTCTAGGAACTTGAGAAACGCGTCATATACCGGTATTCCTAGATCTCCCCTTTCTTTTACTGCATTCCATTGGCATAAATGCTTAGAAATATGTTTAGGATCATTTGAGCATCATAGATCTACACTAGCTTGTGTTAAAAACTGATATTAGCATCTCATCATACTAGAAACATGTTTAGGTTCATTCTAATATAGTAAATCTGCATTATTTCGTAACTCTAATTGCATAACTAGATTAGATCTCGCATTAACAGCATCATTATTATCATTTATATCAAAGAGATCGCGAAAAACCCTTGGCAGAAAGGCTGGGCGCCTCCCCCCTGGGCTCCTACCCTTTTGAGACTGGGTCCGGGTTCTGAATCTTCGCCCGTTGCATCGTCTTCTCGTAGATTTGCTAGTTGCATCATTAATAGTTCGCATTAGGAATTCGCATCAGTCGCTGAATATCGGAAATCGTATTGAAAATACTAATTTTTTTTTTGTGCATTCGTTGTGATCCATTGAAAACCCTGACTGAGTAGGGTAGGCACCACAAGTGTGGCGCCCAAGTGGATTTTTTCCACCTTCGTGCACAACTTCCGATCTTCCGCATTTAGTTTACCTAGAAATTGTTTGATAATGATATGTTTGGCTGTTTGATATGTTCTGAACTTCGAATTACCATTTTGTCACACTTCACATCATATCATTTGAAATCGTAGAGTCGTACAAAAAAACCCAAAAAAATATCATAAAACATAAAATCATTTCTTCTCTTTCCTTACTCTTTAGTAAATTAGAGGGGAAACCAAAAACAAATTAAAAAAAAAGATATCCATAAAACCCAAAATTAATAGTTAGATAGTCTAGGTTATCGAATTTAACGCCTAAGTAGGATAAACCCTAAGATTAACCAGGACATCATAATTAATTAATTTCAGAACCATTAAATCATTAAGAACACCTTTAATCCCTTTAAAGGCCTAATTAATTCGGATTAAAAGCAACTAAGAATATAAGACACCTAAAACCCAAAACACAGCCACCTGGGAGCCCATCCTTCCACAGCCACTTGGGCGCCACCCCCTGGGCGCCCAACCTCTTTATTCTCTAAGACACCCCGGTTAAAGTTTAAACCAATTAATTAAAACCTTAAACTAATCCGAATCAACACAGTAAGACATTTTAAACCTGAAATAACTAAAACCTTAATCAACTCAACCTCTAATTAACTCGAAAACACAAAACCAACAAAACCCAAAACAGTCCACCTGGCCACCACCCCCTGGGCGCCCATCCTTCCGAGACACCTGGGCACCACGCTCTTGGCGCCCATCCTATCCCATCACTAAGGAACCCTTAATTAAAACTTCTAATTATTCACAACCCAAATTTAATCCTAATTAACATAATAAAACACTTTTAGACTTAAGAAACATGAACCCCTAATCAATTCGAACTCAAATCAACTTAAAAGCACAAGACCAACACGAAACCAAAAACCAGACACTTGGGCACCACCCCCTAGGCGCCCAGCCTATCAATCCGCTTAGGCACCACCCCTGTGGCGCCTATCCTACCCCATTTTCTTGGAGACCATCAATTGGAATTAAAACTTAACTAATTAGACCCGAATCAATACATTAAAGCACTGTCAATTTAAAAAGACTTGAAACCTCAATCAATTTGAACTTGAATTCATCCAAAAAACGTAAAACCAATTCGAACCATAAAAACAGTCCACCCGGGCGCCACCCCCTGGGCGCCCATCCTTCCGAGACACCTGGGCGCCACCCTCTGGGCGCCTATCCTACCCAATCACTAGGAAACCCCACTTGAAACTAAACCCGAATTCAATCATAATCAACACTTCAGAACTCCATTGAATTTAAAACAATTGAAGTCAGAAGTCCGACTTCAAATTAACTTAAAGATCATTGAACCAACTCAAAACTTAAAAAACTATCCGCCCGGGCGCCACCCCTTGGGCGCCTATCCTGCCATATCCACCTAGGCACCACCCTCTGGGCGCCTAGCCTCCTGAATCAGAAAGAGACCTAATTAATTAGAACCTAATTTAATCCTAACAACACAGCAAAACACTTTTATTTTAAAATACATCAAATCATAAAAGTTCAACTTCAAATCAACCTAAAAAATACGAAACCGACCTGAACCACAGAACAAGTCCACTTGGGCGCCACCCCCTGGGCGCCTATCTTCCATTTCCACCTGGGCACCACACCCGGGGCGCCCAGCCTACCTGTTTTCTTAAAAACCCCGACCAACAACTTAGCCTAATTAATATTCAAACTAACCCCAATTAACATTAAAACACTTTAATATCAACAGACTTGAAACCTTAACCAATTCGGACTTAAATTCACCTAAAAACATAAGACCACCCGAACCACAGAACAATCCACTTGGGCGCCACCCCCTGGGTGCCTATCTTCCATTTCCACCTGGGCACCACACCCTGGGCGCCCAGCCTACCTGTTTTCATAAGAATCCCGACCAACAACTTAGCCTAATTAATTAACATTCAAACCAATCCCAATCCACATATTAAAACACTTTTAACTTAAAATACTTAAGACTTTAATCGATTCAGACTTAGCACCCAAAACCCTTACGAACCAACAAATAACCACGTAGGCACCACCCCTGTGGCGCCTATCCTACATTTTCACCCCGACCTACTGCCTCGACCAAAAACAAATAACTAAACACCTTATAACTTAAATTAACTAAAACCAGAACCCAACATAATCCCTAGATCCCAAAAACCGAAAACTTGGTCCCATCTGGAATACCTGAAGATCACAAGCCATCACCTGGGCGCCACCCCCTTGGTGCCTATCCTTCCATTTGCACTAAAACGCAAATCCTTGGTTTTGTTTCAAAATCCGGATCCGAATAATTTTGACATTTGAACACCAGAGAAATAAAACAATTTGGGACATTAAAATTCATCAAGTAAGAATCCCCGGGATTCCGAAGGTAACAACGTTACCACCGCCACTAGCCAAACCACCAAGAAACAGCCGCCACAAGTCACCAGAGTGACCTAGGCACCACCCCCTGGGCGCCCAAGTCCTCCGCCAGCCCTGTTCGTCGATTTCGACATCATTTCACTTCTCGAATGAAAACTTGAAATCCCCGAGGCTTAAACAACTTAAGTAGAACCTTAAAACATCCCTAAATCACTCTTAATCAACTCATAACTTAAAACAAACCGAATCGACTAAAACCTTAATTAACAAACTGTTTAGGCGCATGAACCATCAAACTTAGGCTATTTGCACCCTAGGATTAGATCGGATTTCCCCGTTAGGTAGCTTAGAGCATTAGGCTTCGCTCCATCACTTTTCCTGTTCCGTTAGGGGACTGGGAGAGCTGATGTGGACAGTCTAGGACCTTAGGTTAAGGTTAATCCGATGATCAGTAATAAAGCATTAATCAAGTAAATCCAAGTAAGATCCCCTAGTTAGGCCCTTCTAGCCCAATATCAAAAATCCATAAAAACTAATAAACCAACAAAATAAACCCAAAAAGATTTTTCCTTTATTTCTTCCTCCACCTCAGGTGCCAAATATTTAATTGAACTTAATGATAAAAGGGAATAAAGAACTGACTTCTAAAATTGAATAAATGAGAATAATTAGATGAGATGAGTGATTTCACACACTTTGCATATTTTTATTTCGGCCCATCGGCCACCCTAAATAAATCACGGCCCATCGGCCCTCTAAAACAAACACCGGCCCATCGGCCACCTTCAATCAATTAAAGCCCATCGGCTTTTTACTTTATCACTCGTGTATCGCACACGAAAAACACAGAAATCACAAGTCAAAGTCTCATTTGCATCATCATTTTGATTTAAAAAGTCAGCCTTTAAACCCTATTTTGCCAAGGGATTAGAAGGGGGTACCTAGGAACGGGGCCGATCCTCTTCTTAAATATTTGGTACCTCCCCCCCTTTTGTTTTCTTTATTTTAATTATTTCATTTCACTTGAATACACCATGATTATGCTATGTGAGGATTAACCTTATTTGGACTCTAACTCATAACCCTGAATTGACCCTATATTAAATAGACCCAAAGAGACCCAAATTAATGTGACAGGAAAACCGTCGTGTGTTGCCGGCAGCACATTAGACGAGAGAAGAACCCACCCACTTATTTTCTCCCATTTTTCTTTGGCTTTTGTCGAAGAACGGTGTTACGGCCGTTACCGTAGCTGGCGACCGTGATCCGTTGATCTTGAGGGTAGTCGGAATCCTCATTTTCGATGTAAAAATTTAAATAGCACATATAGATGAATGGCGATTTCCCTCCCCTGAGGGATCAAAATTCACATCCGACAGCCTGGCGATCGTGATGGGACCTCTTTTGTTTTCTTGTCACTTATTTGGGTCTTTCTGGAGTTTTATTCTAGGACACGAACATTCGGTCAACGATCAAATGTCCGTGTCCCATTCAGTTTAGGATTATTATGAGTAGTCCGAAAATTTAAACTTGAGGTCTGAATATACCACCTACTGAAGCCTTCCCTAATTATAACAAAATAAAAAAACCATCATTAAAACTTTCCCCTTTCATAAAAAAAAAAATCCAAAAAAAAAAAAAAACTTTCTCTCCTCTTCCCTCCCTTCTATTTTGAACAAAAAAATTCTCTTGGTGTTACATGACATCGTTTGATAATTTCTTTGGAAATCAAATATAAGATGGCCTATCAAAACCCACATCAAACAATTGCATCCCACACATCATTCATGCTCGACTCAAATTACCAATCTTACACGAACCACACGACTCAAGATTTTCAAAACTTAAACAACTCATACACGAATATAAACCAACACTACCATAAGGAAACACAAAATTATAGATACCTTTCCAGCCAAACTATAACAACTCAAGCTTCTTCCCTTAGATCTAAACGACACTTTTATGCAAATGAAGACTTAAACAATCACACCTCTTACGAACACACGAGACCAAACCATGGCCCAATTCATAATCCCCAATCATGTCAAACTACTTCCCAACCAACTCGACAATATTACACTCAACCAAATCAAAACACAATGCACACAAATTTAAACAATCAAAACATTAATCATGACATAAATCAAAATTTAAACCTTAATAATCAACGAATTTACATCCAAAATGCACAGTATATAACGACAAACCAAATCCTAATCCATCCTGATCAAGACTACCAATCCTTTCAAACCATCCCATCCAATCAAACTCCTTCGTCTAATCAAACCTACCAATCCATTCCAACCATCCCATCCAATCAAATCTCTTCACCAATCCAAACCATCCAACATCATCAATTTAATCAACCTATCCAACCTTCCATGACCATGCATCCTTATCCGACCTATCAACCATTCCAATCCACACCCTCCAATGAAAGCCATCATCCCACCCAACCCTCACCATTCAACCAAGCAACATCACCTACCATGATCGTTGACCCATTCCAGCCACACCCAACCATGCCATCCAACTCAATCCATCCACCAACCCAATCTCCAACGATCATATATCAACAATCCACTCACGCTCCGACCGACCAGCTTAGTCAAACATCTAGTCAAAACCATGACAGAAACTCAACCACAGATGCTAGAACACAAAATCCATTTTTACCACGTAAAACCAAAGTATCTCGAAAACAGATCCAGGATGAGTTTTCTAGGATGGTGGACATAAGTGAGCTAGAGTTGCCCGACCTAGACTAGTTTAAGAGTATCACTCCAAAGAATGATCCATATGCAAATACGGGGAAGCCCCTAGAGGAACAATTGATAGGTGGTGAATACCTAGAATGGGAACTTGGACTCATCTCAGAAACTCTAAGAAGACTTATGACCGAAGAGATCAAGATCCCAACATTATGGAAAGGCTATGAGGTAGAAGAGGGGATACGAATTCTTAGAACATATTTTGCTCCTTTCCATCAACTCGAAAACGAAGAAACCATAGACACGCCATATACCATAATTAATCCCCCAATAGATCATGTTCTCAAGAATTGGACCTATGATCCTCCATATTTGACAACTTTAGCCCCTAAAGTAACCTATGATCCACCAAATGACCAAACTTTTGAATCTTCCGATGAGATTTACGACCCCATCTTTAAAGACATGCCTCCTGAGGACTTTTATGATATGCTTAATGAAGATTGCGAACAACATGAAACACCTTGGGGTGGTAAAACCCAGATCACTACGCATCAAATGAACGAACTAGATCAATCACAAACAATCATCCAATCAAAAATACCAACACCACAAATGCTACCCCAAACACAACCCAATGAAGATCAATCGACACAACAAATAAAAGACATAACGATTCATTCGAAGACACACAAGACAGTACAACCTAATGACCCACACGAAGAACTCGGATTCATGACGATAATGAAGATACTTGACCTTCAAATGGATCGAGTGGATGAATTAATTAAAGATTTTGATGTCACAAGATCTGAAACACACGAACCGGTCAGGTTTGAATCGAATGACTTAGAATCAAGTGTGGAAACTCATAGACTGGTTAAACCACCTTCATTTGAAATAAAATACCAAACCCATACGAACAAAATCATACAAGATCCAGAATCTCAATCTAAGACGAATACCACTAAAAGACATAGACCGTGTTACAAACGAAAGAACTTGGTTTCCAGACCATCATGTAAAACCCAAATCATGATCCAAAGACAAATAAACATGCAACCAAATGATGAACAAGACTTTCCTAAACCTAAACCAATGCATCTTAACCCCATTCCAATACCAGTTGAACCAAGAAAGGTTGACAAAGAGTCTGGATTTGAATTTCTAGATATGAACATGTTTAAGGAATAACAAGAGGACATAGAGAAACTCAAATCCGAGGTTAGAAAGATGCCGATTAGGTCGAGCATGCCATTAGAACGAATAAAGCCATCCGAATCTATCATAGAAACCAAAGCACCACCTAAGAATCAACACCAAGAAACTGTTAGGCCTACCATTGAAATCCAACGAGGAAGCTATCACATAGGTCCTACCATCTCATTAGAAAAGACCCTAGAGGAGGAACCACAATCAAATGATGTCTTGACTAGTGAGCCTCATAGGTCAAACCCTCTTAGAAGATCAAAGGATAACAATATAATTAAATCAACCTTAGAGGGCAAACATGACTTCCACAATGAGATAGAGCCTAGTCCTGTATTTGCCTTGACTAAGGCCCATCTAAATGCGAGACTAAGACTTCAGAGTATTCTAAAAGGTTTACCATGCTCGCCCTTGACCAATCCAATAATCATGAGCCCAGATTACATAGAATACTTTGAGAAGAGACAACTACCAAGAGTTGATCCAACTCTGATCCTTCACCTAGAATGGTACGCTGCCCATAAAGAGCAAAATCTAGACACAACAACAGAGATCATTCCCGAATTAGAAAGCCAAATAGAGTTTGGTCCAATTAGTTTCCACGAAAGAATTGAGACCACTCCCAGAGCACAAGGAAAGACTTTCGGAGATTTGACTGTAGAAGAACTTTCAGGTGTTAACCCAAACATGCCACCTAAGATTCTGATAGTCCCAAAGAACAATGTAAAAATCCACACAACTAAAGAAATTCTTATCCCACATGACCATCCAGTAGTGACACAACCAAAACTTCAAGATTACACCCTTGCTCAAAGACTTTGACGATGTAAGTCTGCTAGGTTACAAAGAAAATTTAGAGCACACCTTCCAAAACAAGGACGAACTACATTTAAGGAAGCTAGACGCACTACAACAAAACCTAGAGCCCAAAGAAAAAGGAAAAGTCATACGGTTCACACAAAATATGAGGGTCGAACAAGTAGGAAAACAAAAGATCGGAGATCATCAAGTAAAAATAGGGAATGATCATTCAAAGATCACAAATCTCTTAATTGCTCAAACACTTTAAGACCGAGGCCCAAATGGCGGAGGTCCAAAACATTTCAACGCTCTCGTTTTCTGAGAGAGCAAACTAAAGGTCCCAAATATAAGAGCCTTATCTTAATGCATCAACGAGCGAAGTCATATCCACATTCTCAAAGAAATCAACATAATGAGACACATATGAAACTCTTTAATATGAGACCAAGGCCCAAATGGCGGAGGTCTAAAATATTTCAACGGTCTCGTTTCCGAATGAACCAAAATACAAACTTATGGACTAAATACATCATTTTGGGACCTGAACTACGAATAACGAATCACAGGTATCAAAGAAGACACCATAATAAAATACAAGTGAGATATATTGTCATCAGACCAAGGCCCAAATGGCGGAGGTCGAAAATGTTTCAACGCTCTCGTTTCCGAAGAGAGCAAAATGATAAGGCCCAGACCAAATATCCACTAATAAAAACACGTAGGTCAATAGGTCTTAAACGCGCACGTTTTTTAATAGTCAAAATATTCAAAATGAGTAACACATCACTAGCACACACAATGGAAAATCACAATCATGCTAGGCCGACCCTAAGCTTCACGCCAATGAAGGGTTGCAAATTCAAGCAAGCCCGAATGAATTAGTTACTACATAGGATTATGCAAAAAAAAAAAAACCATAAAAAACCCAAAAAAAAATCACAAACCCAAAAAAAAAGTATATACAATATAAAAACACAGTTGTCTGATCATCATAAAAGGCATAGGCGAGCCAAAGCGGTGGGAAATTCCTCTAGTAGAACAATCGTGACTAGAAAAGGTCACGAGTAGAATTAGTGAGATCGGTTGTAGATTTTACCTATTGCTTCAAAACCGGGACTGCCCTATGAACCACGATTACTAATGATGAATGTATGTCTCTAAATTAGTGGGTACTAAAGAGGGTAGCTTGGTTGACAACATTAGGAGATTTAAGAACTGCCCAAGGCATTCATATTAATAACAACAACTAAGGCATATGTTAATATTAAGGCTACCTCCGTAGTCAAATTCATTAAAAAGAATATAATAGCCAAGTTTGGCATCCCTAAGGTATTCATAACAGACAATGACCCCCAATTTATATATCCCAACAAATGAACGAGTTGTGCACAAAATATGATATAGAACTGCATCATTCAACCCCATATTATCCCCAAGCCAATGGTCAAACCGAAGCAACCAACAAAACCTTACTGAAGATCATCAAGAAGATTGTGGAAACCGCCAAAGGTAATGATTGGCCAGACCGTTTGGTTGAAGCGTTGTGGGCGTACCGGACTTCTATAAGAACTCCTATAGGAGAAACCCCATACTCTTTAACCTACGGAACGGAAGCAGTCCTTCCACTTGAGGTCCTTCACCCGTCATTGCGTGTCCAATTAAATGAAGATATAACAGAAGACCAGAGGAGAGAAACACTACTACTTCAGCTAGACTTATTGATGAGAAAAGAATGAAGGCAGCAGAGCATGCACAAGTGTATCGAAAGCGGATTGCTAGAGCCTATAACAAGCATGTCAAAGAACGAAGATTCAAAGTTGGTGATTTTGTGCTAAAGTGCATCACTCCATCCCAGCTTCCGCATCCTAGAGGTAAATTACGACCCAATTGGGAAAGCCCTTATGTAATTAAAGAAGTATATTCTAGAAATGCATACAGACTAGTAAATAAAGACGGGGAAGAGCTCCCCGATCCATGGAACGCTATGTACCTGAAAAGGTACACAGTCTGACCCTTCCCTACTTCTTGCGGAGTATGACCCTCATTGCTCCTTATCGTAGTTGAAGAAATCTCGTAGGAGGACCGAAGAGATGCACTCTGATCAAACTTGGAACTCAAACACACACCAACATCTAAAAACATACAAAATGGTGAGTCTACCCCACACAAATTTTGCACGGTTAAAGTCACCCAATGTAAAGGTTTGAAGGTGGGATCGCCCGTGTCATGAAAGCTTTTTTATTCCAAAAAAAAAAAAAGAGAAAAAGAGTTTGTTTAGATAGGAGTCCTTAAAAAAAATCGTGACTAGTTTGGGTTTGTAGCCTTTTTAACCTAAGCCAATAAGCCCGTAGAGGTATTTATATACCCCAGTGCCCTAAAGCCACCTGGTTTGGGAGTCATTGGCTGAATGCTCGCTACATGGGTTAATTAGAAAGCTTAAGAGACCTAGGCATTGCACAGTCACATGTTAAAAAAAGAAGAGAAGAGAAATATTTAGTTAGAAGTCTTGAAAAGAATAAAAGTTTTTTGACTAGTCTGGGTTCGTAGCCTTTTTAACTCGAGCCAGTAAGCCCGTTGGGGTATTTACATGCCTAGTTCCCTAAAGCCACTTGGTTTGGGAGTCATTGGTCGAATGCTCGTTACATGGGTTGATTAGAAAGCTTAAGGGGCCCAGGCATTGCATAGTCACAAAAAAAAAAAAAAAAAACTCTATTAGAATTAGGCTCGCTGAAGTGACATGGGTACTCATCGGGCGAACTAAGCAATAGGTGGTCGAAAACCACAACACTAGGGTAGCACGCTGACTCACCACCCCACACACGAACATTACCCAGAAATGAGCTCCGAAGGCAGTCAAGTACTCTCCAAAGTTCAGTCAAAAAGATTAAGCAGCTACAAAAGGGGGCCCGTGAGGGCTCAACCTCCAGAGGAAAGTTAGGGGGGGTCACGTTATCATCATAATGAAAATCATGGATCGAGAAGCTAATCTACTTTTACGCCCTCACCCACGGCTAAAATAAACATTAGTCTTATGCTGGGGCATTTTATATATATATAAATATATTTTTATCCCACACGGCTTCCCAACCTGGGTCCTCATCGCATACACAACTGCCACGAACACTCACTAGCCCACACACAAGCACCCCACGCATGCTCTTACTACTAATCACTTTTGGTTGGATGCAGGGAAGACATATCCCCTAAGGTATGAATTCAATCTTGTTTTTCTCAAAGCTTGAGTGCCGAAATGGTCCCCTGACATTTTTACCGAGAAAGAAAATATTACCTTAGCCAAACTATGCAGGGGGCCTAAAAATATTAAACTAACAAGTTTGTTTTGAGACCTTGTAGGGAACCCAACCTCGATCACATCCAAAACATCCCACAAGCTGGGGCATTTTTTATCTTACATGCATAATTTTGCGCACAACTCCTCATGGTTTGAAAAGAATACAATGCTGGTAATTAAATTTGAGATATATAAATTATGTTTGTTACGATACTTTATGATGAATTTAATTATGAATGCCTATTGTTAACACCTTTCTATGATATCACATGCTGTGCTATTTAAAAAAATGCAGTTATCTTGAACTTTTGTCTTTACATTTGTAGCTAACAATATGAATGCCTTAAAACATAGAACTGCTTAGGCCACAAGCATCACACACCCAGGCACTCCCATTGTCTAAGAACCCTAAGTCTATGTTACATCTCCAGTACGAAGTTGTAGTCATTTGATCCATTGTATAGGTTTCATTACCGGCTATCTCTGATTACCAATGGCCTTCCATACGAGATCTGTGCTTAGAGCACGAATTTTGAGAAATTCTAGAAAAATTTCGGCAGCATCTCCCCTTGTTTTTTGGCCCCCGGAAAATTTCCGGATACAAAAAAAAAAAAACATGTTCCCTATGAAGAAAAAGACTTCATATATTCCCCGACATCCCCACAAAAGCTCCTCATCAATCAACCACATTCTCATGGCACTTCTAAGGCATTAGACACACTATCTCAACTACACATACATGGTATATACACACATGTGATACATCTCAGACAAAATACATACGAGCCCATGCCATGAGCCAAGTACAACATGAAATAACATAAATACATGGCCAGCACATATGAATACAATATAGAGTAGGGATACACAAGGGATGGATCCCTAGGAGATCAATCAAAGAACGATAACCCTATGGAGCAGCTCCATTATGACGAGTCGACGAAACAAATGAAGACAGACCAAGAGCATGCTGAGAACTTCTCAGCCATCCTGCACAATCCAAAAAAAAAAGGGAGGGAGAGCATATATGAGAAATCATGGACTTAAAAATACATGAGCAAAAGGGGAAGGTTTTAACTTTGAAGATGTCACATAAAAGATTGTGCAAAACAACCAAAATGAATCCAGAAGAGACATCAAATTGGAAAACATTGGCCAAGCCAATTCTGAAGTAAATTAATCAAAGAACAAAACTGAAACCAATAACAATAATAAATAATAATAATGATAATGAGAACAAGTAAGGTGAACCCCATCTGAGTTGAAACAACCCCCCTGATTTTTGTCCACTGTCCCATCACGATTTGATTATCACACCCCTCCACTATCAGATTCACTCTTCCATGCAAACAAACAAACAAACCAAAAGAGATGGGGAGTAAAAGAACAGAAGATCTTTAAACACAGTCACAGATATAAAAGCCAGCATAAAACATATCATCATCATCTCATCAGAAACAAGACTAAAGAGGCACTCCACGAATTTAGGCCCATCCCTGAATGACAATGACAGAAAAATAATGCAAAAAAAAAAAAAAAACCCCCAAGCCGCCCCCTGCAATGGCCAAAATCTATGTCAGGAGTCCAAAATCATATTCACCACATTCTCAGCTCAGTTAAGGCCAACAGAAGAGTCCAATAAAGTCGACAATTTTCACTGCACTCAATAGTCTCCATGGGTGACACCAAACTTCACTCCTCATCATCTCATCGATCCCAACTAGTTACAAGTAAACACACATTTTCCACCCAGACTGATTTTGCCAAAGGATTCTCACTGTGCAATCTTTCAAATTGGGATCATGAGGGTTGGGATTGCCAACCTCGTAACAGAGACAACTCTACCCTTTCTCCTCATCAAAATCCACCAATCTCCTGGCTACTTTCAGCCAAAACTGAGCCCCAAAACCCCCATTCTGCAACCGTATAAAAAAATGAGAGAATGGGAATGCATGGATGGAAGGGGCAGGACCTACACACCTAGACGCTGTTGGACCCACACTGCTTCTCCTTCACTACTGTTTCCACTCTTCGTTCACCTACAAACAACAACAGATTCGAAAAAGAAAGGGAGGGAAAGATGAGCAAAGAAAAAAAATAGAGAAAAGAATGGAGCACACATACCTAGCTCCCTCTCTCCTCCCTTTCCTTTCTCTCTCCTCTCTCCTCCCTGTTTGTTTTCCTCTTCCTCCAATCGTTCTACACCTGCAGCAATAGCAACAGGTTCAAGAAAAAAAAGGAAAGAGAATGGAAATGGAAATAGAGATTGTAAGACCTCGACCCGAGAGAACCCGATTAGTACTAATTAAGTGGCGTATTAGTTCTAAGCTTGATTAGTGATTCTGGCTAAGTTGGGTTTGGAATAGCTTTTGATATAGTTTTGGGGAATTTTGATTGCTTTGGGTTAGTAGGGTCCTTTGGGGGTTCATTTTCATGACATTGCATATGTTTGAGGATTTATCGGAAATTTTTGCATTCATTGTTTTAATCTCGTTTTATTCGTATTGATAAGCTCTACAACTTTCATGTTGATCCCGTCCCCGTTCGAGACCCCGAAACCCGATTTCATAGCCTTGAGGGCAAAACAATCATTGCACACAAAATCTGTACCCAAAACTTGATATCCCCGAAACCCGCGAAACATATACTTTTAGAAACTAGATATTTCGACGATCACTTCTCTCTTCTTCGTCGAATTCATTAGAACCCCCGAAAGCCAAGATTTCAGCCCTTGAATGTCTTTAGTAGTGGGACCCATTCCCATTTGCCATATAAGGAGAACCCATCTTCCCATTCCCTTTTTCCAGCACAAAAAGAACCTAGGGTTTGCTTTTGGCAACTTTTCTTCTTCCTCTTGCTCTCTCCACCTCCAATCCACACCAAACTTGCATCAATCAAGAAATGGAGATCATCTTCTTCTTCCTCTTCACCATGGCTCTCTATTGATACCATTTGTGAAGAAAACCCTCCATTCCAAGACCTTCATTGAGCTTACTCTTGCCATTAGAGGACCTTACAAGTAAGTAATCCTTCCTTTCTTCTAGATTTGCATTCTTCTAGCCTTAGAGAAGCTTCGTTTCCATTATTGTAAGGTTTCCCTTCCTATTTCTTGTTTTGACCCATTTTAGGGTTTGTTTTGGGGCATTTTTGTTATAGCTTGGATCTTTGGCTTGGAAGAGTATAGGAGTTTGATTTCTTGATTTGAAGACACAAGGCAAGTGGATTACTTGATTTTTATGAGCTTTCAATGGTTTCCATGATGAATGTGGTTGACCTGTCATTTCACTCATATTTATTGGCTTGCATTTATTTTTGAAATGAATGCTTGAATGCATATTGGCTAAGTCATTTAATGTTTTGTAAACATGTTGGTTTAGCATTTATTATCTTTTGGTTATATCCTAAATGAATGTTTGTGAAATGGTTTCCTTCCTCCTTCCTTCGTATTGGACTTGATGTGGAAGAATGAGGTGATGAATGATCACAAGTTGGAGTTTTGGAGAAGTATAGATAGATGTATTGGAGGAGTTCTTAGTTCAATTTTATTGCAGGGACTAAGTGGAAGTGGGGAGAATGGTTTTGAGAAGGAGAAAGGGCTCAAATCTGAACACAGTGGGTGTTTCCCGCACCTGGCGGCTAACCGTCTGGTGACCGGCGGCTAACCGCCAGCTAGCCGAAATGTCACGGTTGCTTTTCCAGAGAGCACACTGTTCCACCTGAAAAATCAGTCAGCTCCACGGTTAGCCAGCGGCTAACGGTGGAACCCATCGGCGGCTAACCACCAGATAACCGCACCTTGGCGGTTAGCTTTCCAGTAAGCTGCATTTTTGCAGCCCAGCCGCGGTCAGTTGCGAGGTCAGCCAGCGGCTGACCGCCAGGTTACCGAAATTTCCCAGCTTCCGAAGAGCTCCTCGCTCGAGCGAACTCTCTGGTTTGCTCGAGCGCTGTGCTTTGTCGGTCGAAAGAGATTCACTAGGCATTGCATGAGGCCATCCGAGAAAGAAGCCATGTCACAAGGATGTCATTCGAAGTTTTGAAAATTCAAAGAGTATAAGGAGCCCGGAATGTCCCCAAACTCAAGAGTACCAAATTATTATTAGATTGACATATGGGATCCCTATTCACTTCAAATAAATCTTGAACCGATGCTTTACCTGAAATTTCGATTGTCTATGGTACTTTATCGATCCCGAGATTTATACTACATGCCTTGTTTTCCCAAAAGTATTGAATTACACTTGAAATAGTTACTTGTCTTGAAGCACATTGCACCACATGATATGACAGTGTGCCCTTGAGCAGCCCGGTCTTGCCCGTTTGTTTATGTATTTGTACTCGATTTACTTGCATATGTCTCGATTGTATTTGACCTATGAGTCGGCACCACTAAGCTTGGATAACCATGTTGGTCTGATCCACCGACTTGGAGATCCCCCTCTTGTTCCGCCAGCTGCAGTTTGGATCCCGTTACCCGGTCATTACCGTGGTCTTGTCCCGATGCCGCAGATTGCTACTGTGGTCCCCGATGCCCGGCTCGCTACCGTGGTCATCTATAGTATATGTATATGTATATGTATTTATATGAGATCCACTGTTTCTCCTCACCTCGAGTGACTGAGATCAGTGCCTAGTTATTGCTCTATCACCTTAGTGATAGAGGACTTAGCTTCGTGTGGTTGCCATCTTGCTTGTTTCCCGTTTCCTTGGTCACCTTACATGTTTTACATTGCATACGTGTATTTGGAATAAATGTTTTATCTTGTTTAGAGAAATTGTTATTCAAACCGGTTTAAATGTTTTGAAGGTAAATTCATTTATTTTCATATTGTTATTGTGTTTTCCTCCATTTGCCAAACCGTCGTGTTTGATCTGCTCTTTGGTACTCAGGTCCCATTGTTGGATATCCCGAGGAGGAGCTTGAGGAGGCGGTCGTAGAACCGCAACAGTTAGTTGAGTGGCGTGCTAATGACGTCATGTAGACGTTCGGTTTCTATGAGAGACTTATCTTTTTGGGGAAATTGTCTAACCATTCTTTGGATTGGTATTTTGGTTATATTGGCCTGGTGGGCCTCTATTTTTGGGAAATGTAATTAAATGATATTTGTATAAACTTTAACTTACTTTGGGTAAACATGCTATAGATCATTGCTCATTCTGATACAGTATCTTTATACCTGTGATATTATTTTATGACCAAGGATGGTTGACTATTTGATTTGCTACACGCTTCCGCACTTAATAGAAATGTTCATTTATGGTTGTGATATCCTCACCGCGGACACCTGTGCGAAATTAAATAAACGTATGTTATCATTTAAACAGATGTTGTGGTTATCTATTCACCATCATTTCAGATGTATAATGTCCCGATCCCGGATCCGTCCTTCGGATTCCCGGTCCGGGGTCGCGACAGACTGGTATCAGAGAGAGACGTGTTTCAAGCAATTCAAAAGAAACTAGAAATCCTAAGGACGTGGCGAGGATTCGTTAGATCTTTCATTAGCTAGTATCGTGTGAGCAATGTGTGACCCATTATGTTATTATGTGCTAACAATTTGTTTTGCAGCATCATGCCTCCCCGTAAGAGAACAGTGAATGGAATTCCTTCTGGAAGTAACAGTGAGCACACCGGGCCGGTAGAAGAGGATATGGTTGAGAACAACCCACCAAATCAGTTCTAGGAAATGATGCAAGCAATGCTTGACCAGCAGCGTCAAGCCAATGAAAACCAAGCTAGATTGCAAGAAGAGATGCTCAAGAGAGAAGAAGACCATGCTAGGGAAATGGCAGAGATGCAAAGGCAATTGCTTGAGGTCCTATAGAGGAGACCAGAACCGGTTCAACCTCAACCAGCTATCGTCATAAATCAAAGGCAGCATGATCCTAATGCCTTGTTTGAGCGATTTCGGAAGAGAGCTCCGAAGGAATTTCTGGGAATAGAAGACCCGTTGGCTGCAGATGACTGGTTAGAACATACCGAGAACATTTTTGAGATTTTCCAGTGTACAGGGGGAGATAGAGTGAAGCTAGCAGCATCCCTCTTTGTTGGTTTAGCGGACAGATGGTGGAAAACGGTTAGGGAAGAATATAGAACCATGGCGGATGCAGAGGTTTGGGCAAACTTTAAGAGGCAATTCCATGATAAATATGTACCTGCTCATACCAAGAAGCAAAAGGCCATAGAATTTAAATAGCTTGTCCAAGGGAGTATGACAGTCTTAGAATATCTCACTAAGTTCGAGAGATTGTCTAGATATGCTTCGGAGTTGGTGGATACGGTGGAGAAGAAAATTGCCAAATTCTTTGAGGGACTTAATCCCTTCATTGAGAGAGATGCCACTGGGTGGTACCACCTGGAACTTTTGATGAGGTAGTCAAGAGGGCTTACAAGTTTGAGAACTTTCACAACAAGATCCTTAGAGTCCAAGTCAAGGGACAGGCTCAGCAGCAGAACCACCAGCAAAGGAACCATCAGAACAAGAGACAGAGGACAGAACCGATTGCTCAAGGTCCATTGGTTTGTACCCATTGTGGGAAGAACCATGAGAGTGCACAATGTCGTACACTCACAGGAGCATGTTTCAGATGTGGCTCCATGGCTCATCAGATGAGAGACAGTCCAAGGCAGAATAGGCAGAATCAGCAGCAGCAGCAGCAAGGGGCACAGCGTCCACAGCACCACAGAATGCAATAGTTGTTCATAATCAGGCAAGGCCACTACAGCAACAAGCACCATGTAAGACCCCGACCCGAGTGAACCCGATTAGTGCTAATTAAGTTGCGTGTTAGTACTAAGCTTGATTAGTGATTTTGGCTAAGTTGGGCTTGGAATAGCTTTTGATATAGTTTTGGGGATTTTTGATCGCTTGTGCTTAGTGGGGCCCTTTGGGGGTTCCTTTTTCATGACATTGCATATTTTTTGAGGATTTATCGGAAGTTTTGACATTCATGATTTTAATCCCGTTTTACTCGTTTTGATGATCCCTACAACTTTCATGTTGACCCCGATTCCGTTTGAGGTCCCGAAACCCGATTTCATAGCCTTGAGGGCAAAACAGTCATTGCACACCAAATCTGTACCCAAAACTTGATATTCCCGAAACCCGCGAAACATATACTTTTTAGAAACTAGATATTTCGACGATCATTTCTTCCTTCTTCGTCGAATCCATCCGAGGTCCCGAACGAGATGATTTCAGCCACCCAAGTTTCTTTAGTTGTGGGACCCAATCCCATTTGTTAACAAAGGGAAACCCCCTTCTTCATTTCCCTTTCCAATCCCTTGTTTCAGCACAAACTATTGAACCTAGGGTTTTTCTTGCAACTTCTTCTTCTTCTTGCTTCTTCATCTCTAATCCACACCAAGATTTGCATCAACCAAGAAATGGAACTCACCATCCTCTTCCTCATCTAGCAAGCTTCATTTTGATACCTTTTGTAGAGGAATCCATCAACTTTGAGACCTCCCTTGAGCTAGCCCTCTTCATTTGAAGGTCGTCCAAGTAAGTAATCCCCTTCATCTTCTAGATTTGTGTTCCTATAGCCTTAGAGAAGCTCCACCTTTATTATTGAAAGGTTTCCTTGTCATTTCATTGTTTGACCCATTTTAGGGTTTGTTTTGGGGGTTTTTTATTGTAGCTTGGAAGTGAGCTTAAGAAGTGATTAGAGGCTTGATTTTGGCTAGCTTGGACTTGAGGCAAGTGAATGAGGAAGTGTTTTTAAGTTTTTAAATGGTTTGGTGAAGCATTTATGGATTTTCATGCTTTCATTGATTTCTTTTATGGTTGAAATAAATGATCTTAATGCATCTTGATAGCCTCATTTAATGTCTTGGAAACATGTGTTTAAGTCATCTTGTTTATAGTTCTATGTGGTTGTTTATGTGTTGGAAGGAAAGGGAAAAGGGAGAAAAAAATCAAGTTCCCGGACCTGCTACAAGCCCAGGTCTGATCGATCGGACATGCAGGCCGATCGATCTGACTGTAGCTAACTGTAAGGTTTTTCGAGCCGATCGATCGGACTGTGAGGCCGATCGATCAGACCTGCCCGTAACTGGGACAGAAATTTCGGCCGATTGATCAGTGAAATTTGATATTGTTCTTTTTGGACCTTGGCTACCCTCCTTGGACTCATTTGACCATATGTGAGGACGTCTTGAGCCGATGCTCTTCACGGTTGGTTCAGATGCATCGAAGCTCAATCTATTTCAATCTTGAACGGGATGGAACGACACGAGATTTCCTTTATATCTAAACACAAGGTCTATTCCCTTGGGTATCGCGAATTCTATTCCTTTCGATGACTGAGTAGGTTGCTCGATGGTTCTGGGTTAACATCATACTTAGGATGGACCGTTTATAGTCTTGATCTTCTATGGTAACACCTAGTTCTAACCATAAGCTCATGTTAAGTTTTAAAAATCATAAAAGTGCATAAGGAGCCCGGAATGTCTTCAAACTCAAGGAGTACCAAATCATTTCAATAATCGACATACGGGACCCCTATTCACTTAAATAGATCTTGAAATCAATATTTTTCCCGGAATTGTAATAGTTCATTATATTTCTTCATTTCCAAGATTTACACTACATGAGTTGTGTTCCCGAAAGCATGATAGTAACATTGACTTGTCCCGAAGAGTAATGCCCGACACGAAATGTAAGTTATGTACTTGAGTATACTAGCCCCGCATGTTTATTGCATTTGCATTTGATTTACTCGTTCTGGTCTCGATTTGCTATTTAACCTATGAGTCGGCATCACTAAGCTTGGATACCTTGTCGGTTTGATCCACCGACTTGGAGATCCCTCTCCCGTCCCACCAGCTGAAGTTTGGATCCCGATACCCGGTTTATCACCGTGGTCCCGTCCCGATACCCGGTTCGCTACCGTGGTCCCATCCCGTATATTTATATTGTATATATGATTTGCGTTGAATCTCCTCACCTTGTGTGACCGAGATCAACGTCCCGTGATACTGTTGTCACTTTAGTGACAGAGGACTTAGCTTTATGTGATTGTCATCTTGTTAGTTCCCGATTTCCTTGGATACCCTATATGTTTATCTTGTTTACTCGTTTTCTAGCAAATGATTTATCTTCTTTATCAGAGTTCTTGTTTAAACAGATTTCTATGCTTTTCAAGATATTTCATTCATTATATGTTGTTGTATCCTTTCACTCTCTTGCCAGACCGTCGTGTCTGATACATTTGCTTTGGTACTCAGGTCCCGTTGTCGGTTTCCTTGAGGAGGAGCCGGAGGAGGCGGTAGGTGAGCCGCAACCCCTAGTCGAGTGGCGTACAGACGATGTCATGTAGACATCGGGTTGCTACGAGAGGCGTACATTTTGAGGAGAACTACTTAACCATTCTTTTGGGTTATTATTTTGTTATATTGGCCTTTGTTGGCCTCTAATTATGGGGAATGTAACTAAATGATCTTTTGTTAAAATTTAACTACTTTTGGGAAACATGCTATAGATCATTGCTCATTCTGATACAGTTTTTGATACTTGATGTTAATGCTTTCATGACCAGAGATAGTCTGACTATTTGATTTGCTACATGCTTCCGCACTTAAAAGAAATATTCATTGATGGTTGTGATATCCTCACCGCGAACACCTGTGGGAAATTAAATAAATATATGTTATGATTTAAACTGATGTTGTTGGTTCATGACACTAATGTCCCGACTCCGGATCCGTTCCTTCGGAATTCCCGGTCCGGGGTCGCGACAGACTGGTATCAGAGCGAGACGTGTTTCAAGCAATTAAAAGAAACTAGAAATCCAAAGGACGTGGCGAGGATCCGTAGATCTTTCGTTAGCTAGTATCGTGTGAGCAATGTGTGACCCTTTATATTATTTTGTGTTAACAATTTGTTTTGCAGCATCATGCCTCCCCGTAAGAGAACAGTGAATGGCATTCCTTCTGACAGTAACAGTGATCACACCGGGCCCGTAGAAGAGGATAAAGTTGAGAACAACCCACCTAATCAGTTTCAGGAAATGATGCAAGCCATGCTTGACCAGCAACGTTAATCTAATGAGAACCAGGCCAGATTGCAAGAACAGATGCTCAAGAGAGAAGAAGACCATGCTAGGGAGATGACAGAAATGCAAAGGCTATTGCTTGAGGTCCTACAAAGAAGACCAGATCCGGTTCAACCTCAACCAGCTATAGTCATAAACCAAAGGCAACATGATCCTAATGCCTTGTTTGAGCGATTTCGGAAGAGAGCTCCAAAGGAATTCCTTGGGGAAGAGGACCCACTGGCTGCAGATGACTGGTTGGAACATACCGAGAACATTTTTGAGATCTTTCAGTGTACAGGAGGAGATAGAGTGAAGCTAGCATCATCCCTTTTTGTTGGCACAACAAACAAATGGTGGAAGACAGTGAGAGAAGAATATAGAACCATAGCTGATGCAGAACTGTGGGCAAACTTCAAGAAGCAGTTTCATGACAAATATGTACCCGCTCACGTCAAGAAGCAAAATGCTATAGAGTTTCAGCAGTTGGTGCAAGGGAGCATGACAATCTTAGAATCTCTCACCAAGTTCGAGAGATTGTCTAGATATGCTCTGGAGTTGGTGGATACGGTGGAGAAGAAAATTGCTAAGTTCTTTGAGGGACTTAATCCCTTCATTAAGAGAGATGCCACCGGAGTAGTACCACCTGCTACTTTTGATGAGGCAGTCAAGAGGGCTTACAAATTTGAGAACTTCCACAACAAGATCCTCAAAGTGCAAGGCAAAAGTCCATCTCAGCAGCAGAATTTCCAGCATCAGAAGAACCATCAGAATAAGAGGCAGAGGACAGGGCCAAATGTGTAGAATCCAGTGGTTTGTATCCACTGTGGGAAGAACCATGCTAGTGCTGAGTGTCGTACTATTACGGGAGCGTGCTTCAGGTGTGGTTCGATGGACCATTGGATGAGGGATTGCCCTAGGCCAAACAGACAGAATCAACAGCAACAGCAAGGGCCACAACGTCCACCACCACCACAACATGCATTGGTTGCCCAAAACCAGCCTAGGCCACTTCAGCAGCAAGCACCACAGCAGCAGCAGTTCAGACAGCAGAAACAGCCACAGCAGCAGGCCCGTCACCAGCAAGGACAGCAGCGTCCACCGCAGCAAAATAGGAATGCACCACAGGGCAGGCCACAATAAGCTCAGAACAGGCCACAGCTTCGAGCCCAAATTTATGGGGTCAATAGAGTTGATGCAGAGGCAGCGGGAAATGTAGTGGAAGGTACACTTCTTGTTTGTGGGATTAAAGCTACGATTTTGTTTGACCCTGGCTCTACACATTTTTTCGCGTCCCATAAGTTTTCTAAATTGATTCGTATGCATGCTAGAGAACTTGAGTTTATTTTGACTGTGGCAACCCCTATAGGTAAGCAGATTATTTGTAGTACATATTACCCTAGTTGCACAGTCCAGATAGGGGAAGTGGTTTTAACCGCAGATCTCATTTCTTTGGAGATGTTTGATTATGATGTCATCCTAGGGATGGATTGGCTGGCAGGGTACCATGCCACAATGGATTGTTTCCATAAGACCCTTACTTTCAAGTTGGTTGAGACACCAGCAGGAGTGTCGTTTCAAGAAGAGAGGAGGAATCCTCGTGCAGGGTTTGTTTCAGCGTTGAAGGCTGACAGACTTTTGAGAAGTGGTTGTGAGGCCTATTTAGTGTTTATCACGGAGGATAAACGGTCCCAAGGGGTGGAGGAGATCCCAATTGTTTGGGAATTCCCGGATGTTTTTCCGGAGGAGATTCCAGGTTTGCCACCCATGAGAGAGATTGATTTCACTATTGAGCTGTTACCAGGGACTGCTCCGATATCTATTGCACCATATAGGATGGCTCCAGCAGAGTTGGGAGAGTTGAAGACTCAGTTGCAAGAGTTATTGGACAAAGGTTTTGTGAGACCGAGTGTTTCACCATGGGGAGCTCCAGTGTTATTTGTTAAGAAGGACGGTTCGATGAGAATGTGTCTAGATTACAGAAGATTGAATCAAGTGACCATCAAGAACAAGTACCCATTGCCAAGAATAGATGAATTGTTTGATCAATTGCAAGGTGCTTCATACTTTTCGAAGATTGATTTGAGATCCGGCAAACATCAGCTGAGAGTTAGAGAATCGGACGTGTTGAAAACAGCTTTCCGGACAAGATATGGCCACTATGAGTTCCTAGTGATGCCATTTGGGTTGACAAATGCACCGGCAGTGTTCATAGCATTGATGAACAAGATATTTGCAGGGTATCTAGATCAGTTTGTTGTAGTGTTCATTGATGACATTTTGGTGTACTCCAAGACCAAGGAAGAGCATGAAGAGCATTTGAGGATAGCATTGCAACTCTTGAGAGAATCAGCTGTATGCTAACCTTAACAAGTGTGAATTTTGGCTAGATCAAGTAGCATTTCTGGGACACATTATCTCTAGAGAAGGTTTGTCAGTGGACCCGTCCAAGATTGAAGCGGTAGTGAATTGGGAAAGACCGAAGAATGTGACAGAAATTAGAAGTTTTCTGGGATTGGCAGGTTACTATCGGAGGTTTGTGCAAGGTTTTTCGTCGATTGCGTCACCTTTGACAAAGTTGACAAGGAAAAATGCACCATATGTATGGACAGATCAGTGTGAAGAGAGTTTCCAAGAGCTAAAGAAGATATTGACTACAACACCAGTCCTTACCTTGCCATCTGGAAGCGGCGGTTTCACCATTTTTACCGATGCTTCGAATGTGGGACTTGGTTGTGTTTTGATGCAAGAAGGAAAAGTGATTGCTTATGGGTCTCGGCAGTTGAAAGACCACGAGAAGAACTATGCCACCCATGATCTGGAGTTAGCAGCGGTTGTGTTCGCGTTGAAAATGTGGAGACCTTACCTCTATGGAGAGCAGTTCGAAGTCCACTCCGACCACCGCAGCTTACAGTATCTGTTTTCACAGAAGGATTTGAACATGAGGCAGAGAAGATGGATGGAATATATCAAGGACTATGATTTTTCAATCAAGTACCACCCGGGGAAAGCAAATGTTGTTGCAAATGCCTTGAGTAGGAAATCATTAGGCTTGGCGAATCTTAGTGGCACTTGTATTTTCGAACAATTTGAAGAATTGAGCTTAGACATGCAGCCCCTAAGGAAGGGTGTTTTGTTAGCTAACATGACGGTTTCAGAACCTTCTTTCATTCAGAAGATCAAGGATAGTCAGTTACAAGATCCAGAGTTGGCCAAGATTTCAGAGCATATAGCAGAACGTCCTGATTTTCGTATTGTGGATGGAGTATTGTACTACCGTGACCGTCTGTGTGTGCCTAACAATGAAGATTTGAGGAACGACATCATGACTTAGGCTCATAGCACAAAGTACTCTATGCATCCATCCAGGCAGCACAAAGATGTATCAGAACTTGAAGGGTAGATTTTGGTGGAACAATATGAAGAGAGAGATTGCAGCGTTTGTCTCTCGTTGCATGACCTATCAGTTGATTAAGGCAGAGCATCAGAGGCCTCCAGGGTTGTTACAACCGTTGGAGATCCCGGAATGGAAGTGGGAGCACATTACTATGGACTTTATTTCGAGATTACCGAGGACTAGTAGAGGCAACGATGCGATTTGGGTCATTGTGGACCGTCTCACCAAGTCAGTGCATTTTCTTGCTATGAAGACAGGGAAGAAGATGCACATGCTACCTTTGGCAGAGTTGTTTGTCAACGAGATTGTCAGTCGTCATGGGCAGCCATATTCTATCACATCTGACAGAGACAGCAGATTTGTCTCGAGGTTCTCGAAGACATTGCATGAGTCTATGGGTACGAGATTACAGTTCAGTACAGCTTATCACCCTCAGACAGATGGCCAGTCAGAGAGGACGATTCAGACTCTTGAGGATATGCTCCGTACTTGTGTGTTAGACTTCAAGACTCAATGGGATGAGACTCTACCGTTGTGTGAGTTCGCTTACAACAACAGCTACCACTCGAGCATTGGGATGGCTCCTTTTGAGGCTTTGTATGGCAGAAGGTGTAGGACACCTGTATGTTGGGAAGAAGTTGGCACTCGCAGGTTCCATGGACCGACTATTGTTAGTGAGACTAGCGACAAGGTCAAGTTGATTCAAGAGCGTCTGAAAGTGTCCCGGAGTAGACAGAAGAGCTATGCAGACTCCCACCGCAGAGATCTACAGTTCAAGGAAGGAGACAAGGTCTTCTTAAAAGTGTCACCTACGAGAGGAACATTGAGATTTGGACAGAAAGGCAAGCTATCACGGAGATACATTGGACCTTATGACATTGTGAGCAAGATTGGTGACGTGGCTTATAGATTAGCCTTACCACCCAAGCTATCTGGTGTACACAACGTCTTCCATGTGTCTATGTTGAAGAAGTATGTCCCCGATCCGTCCCATGTGCTCCGGCATGAACCATTAGAGATTCGAGAGGATGCTACCTATGTTGAGAAGCCCGTTGAGATCATCGATACGAAGGAACAAGAGTTGAGGACACGGACTATTCAGTGGGTAAAGGTGCTATGGGAGAATCATGGATCGGAATAGGCAACGTGGGAATTACGAGATCAAGTGCAGAAGAAGTATCCACATCTTCTACCTGAGGTGAGCCTTATGTTTCATTTGGAGGACCAAATGCCCTAAGGGGTGGAGGATGTAAGACCCCGACCCAAGTGAACCCGATTAGTGCTAATTAAGTTGCGTGTTAGTACTAAGCTTGATTAGTGATTTTGGCTAAGTTGGGCTTGGAATAGCTTTTGATATAGTTTTGGGGATTTTTGATCGCTTGTGCTTAGTGGGGCCCTTTGGGGTTCCTTTTTCATGACATTGCATATGTTTGAGGATTTATCGGAAGTTTTTACATTCATGATTTTAATCCCATTTTACTCGTTTTGATGATCCCTACAACTTTCATGTTGACCCCGATTCCGTTTGAGGTCCCGAAACCCGATTTCATAGCCTTGAGGGCAAAACAGTCATTGCACACCAAATCTGTACCCAAAACTTAATATTCCCGAAACCCGCGAAACATATACTTTTTAGAAACTAGATATTTCGACGATCATTTCTTCCTTCTTCGTCGAATCCATCCGAGGTCCCGAACGAGATGATTTCAGCCACCCAAGTTTCTTTAGTTGTGGGACCCAATCCCATTTGTTAACAAAGGGAAACCCCATTCTTCATTTCCCTTTCCAATCCCTTGTTCCAGCACAAACTATTGAACCTAGGGTTTTTCTTGCAACTTCTTCTTCTTCTTGCTTCTTCATCTCTAATCCACACCAAGATTTGCATCAACCAAGAAATGGAACTCACCATCCTCTTCCTCATCTAGCAAGCTTCATTTTGATACCTTTTGTAGAGGAATCCATCAACTTTGAGACCTCCCTTGAGCTAGCCCTCTTCATTTGAAGGTCGTCCAAGTAAGTAATCCCCTTCATCTTCTAGATTTGTGTTCCTATAGCCTTAGAGAAGCTCCACCTTTATTATTGAAAGGTTTCCTTGTCATTTCATTGTTTGACCCATTTTAGGGTTTGTTTTGGGGGTTTTTTATTGTAGCTTGGAAGTGAGCTTAAGAAGTGATTAGAGGCTTGATTTTGGCTAGCTTGGACTTGAGGCAAGTGAATGAGGAAGTGTTTTTAAGGTTTTAACTGGTTTGGTGAAGCATTTATGGATTTTCATGCTTTCATTGATTTCTTTTATGGTTGAAATAAATGATCTTAATGCATCTTGATAGCCTCATTTAATGTCTTGGAAACATGTGTTTAAGTCATCTTGTTTATAGTTCTATGTGGTTGTTTATGTGTTGGAAGGAAAGGAAAAAGGGAGAAAAAAATCAAGTTCTCAGACCTGCTACAAGCCCAGGTCCGATCGATCGGACATGTAGGCCGATCGATCTGACTGTAGCTAACTGTAAGGCTTTTAGAGCCGATCGATCGGACTGTGAGGCCGATCGATCAAACCTGCCCGTAACTGGGATAGAAATTTCGGCCGATTGATCAGTGAAATTTGATATTGTTCTTTTTGGACCTTGGCTACCCTCCTTGGACTCATTTGACCATATGTGAGGACGTCTTGAGCCGATGCTCTTCACGGTTGGTTCGGATGCATCGAAGCTCAATCTATTTCAATCTTGAACGGGATGGAACGACACGATATTTCCTTTATATCTAAACGCAAGGTCTATTCCCTTGGGTATCGCGAATTCTATTCCTTTCGATGACTGAGTAGGTTGCTCGATGGTTCTGGGTTAACATCATACTTAGGATGGACCGTTTATAGTCTTGATCTTCTATGGTAACACCTAGTTCTAACCATAAGCTCATGTTAAGTTTTAAAAATCGTAAAAGTGCATAAGGAGCCCGGAATGTCTTCAAACTCAAGGAGTACCAAATCATTTCAATAATTGACATACGGGACCCCTATTCACTTAAATAGATCTTGAAATCAATATTTTTCCCGGAATTGTAATAGTTCATTATATTTCTTCATTTCCAAGATTTACACTACATGAGTTGTGTTCCCGAAAGCATGATAGTAACATTGACTTGTCCCGAAGAGTAATGCCCGACACGAAATGTAAGTTATGTACTTGAGTATATTAGCCCCGTATGTTTATTGCATTTGCATTTGATTTACTCGTTCTGGTCTCGATTTGCTATTTAACCTATGAGTCGGCATCACTAAGCTTGGATACCTTGTCGGTTCGATCCACCGACTTGGAGATCCCTCTCCCGTCCCGCCAGCTGCAGTTTGGATCCCGATACCCGGTTTATCACCGTGGTCCCGTCCCGATACCCGATTCCCTACCGTGGTCCCGTCCCGTATATTTATATTGTATATATGATTTGCGTTGAATCTCCTCACCTTGTGTGACCGAGATCAACGTCCCGTGATACTGTTGTCACTTTAGTGACAGAGGACTTAGCTTTATGTGATTGTCATCTTGTTAGTTCCCGATTTCCTTGGATACCCTATATGTTTATCTTGTTTACTCGTTTTCTAGCAAATGATTTATCTTCTTTATGAGAGTTCTTGTTTAAACAGATTTCTATGCTTTTCAAGATATTTCATTCATTATATGTTGTTGTATCCTTTCACTCTCTTGCCAGACCATCGTGTCTGATACATTTGCTTTGGTACTCAGGTCCCGTTGCCGGTTAGCTTGAGGAGGAGCCGGAGGAGGCGGTAGGTGAGCCGCAACCCCTAGTCGAGTGGCGTGCTGACGATGTCATGTAGACAACGGGTTGCTACGAGAGGCGTACCTTTTGAGGAGAACTACTTAACCATTCTTTTGGGTTATTATTTTGTTATATTGGCCTTTGTTGGCCTCTAATTATGGGGAATGTAACTAAATGATCTTTTTTGTTAAACTTTAACTACTTTTGGGAAACATGCTATAGATCATTGCTCATTCTGATACAGTTTTTGATACTTGATGTTAATGCTTTCATGACCAGAGATAGTCTGACTATTTGATTTGCTACATGCTTCCGCACTTAAAAGAAATATTCATTGATGGTTGTGATATCCTCACCGCGGACACCTGTGGGAAATTAAATAAATATATGTTATGATTTAAACTGATGTTGTTGGTTCATGACACTAATGTCCCGACTCCGGATCCGTTCCTTCGGAATTCCCGGTCCGAGGTCGCGACAGACTGGTATCAGAGCGAGACGTGTTTCAAGCAATTAAAAGAAACTAGAAATCCTAAGGACGTGACGAGGATCCGTAGATCTTTCGTTAGCTAGTATCTTGTGAGCAATGTGTGACCCTTTATATTATTTTGTGGTAACAATTTGTTTTGCAGCATCATGCCTCCCCGAAAGAGAACAGTGAATGGCATTCCTTCTGGCAGTAACAGTGATCACACCGGGCCAGTCGAAGAGGATATAGTTGAGAACAACCCAACTAATCTGTTTCAGGAAATGATGCAAGCCATGCTTGACCAGCAACGTCAAGCTAATGAGAACCAGGCCAGATTGCAAGAACAGATGCTCAAGAGAGAAGAAGACCATGCTAGGGAGATGACAAAAGTGCATAGGCAAATGCTTGAGGTCCTACAAAGAAGACCAGATCCGGTTCAACCTCAACCAGCTATAGTCATAAACCAAAGGCAACATGATCCTAATGCCTTATTTGAGCGATTTCGGAAGAGAGCTCCAAAGGAATTCCTTGGGGAAGAGGACCCACTGGCTGCAGATGACTGGTTGGAACATACCGAGAACATTTTTGAGATCTTTCAGTGTACAGGAGGAGATAGAGTGAAGCTAGCATCATCCCTTTTTGTTGGCACAACTGACAGATGGTGGAAAACATTGAGAGAAGAATATAGAACCATGGCTGATGCAGAAGTGTCACGCCCCCGAACCGAAACCTCGGGGGCGGGAAATGGGATTATAAGCATAAATTTATTTTACTTCTCCCAGGATCCGCGTGTGTGAAGACAACACATTCTGAATATTTTGTGGAAGCATTTGTGGCGTTGCGACCCGAAGTCCGTGGCCATCGGATTCCGCGTCGCACTCAAGCTTTAGCACATAGCTATTATATCAAGAATCATATCAGACTGGAGTAACCATCACAATAAATTACAGAGCTGACAGTAACAGGATGTTACATTCCCATATATGTTCAAGTTACAATTATCAATGTACATTAATTAAGAATCCCAAGAAAAAGGCTAATAAAAGCCATACAACAATAAGCTATAAACTACTACCCAATTGTGACGTAGCTCCGATGTCAAGCTCAATGTCTACATGACATAGCCGACAAAACAACCTGCAAGGCATGGCTCCACAGCCAACAAAAACACTCAACTCGGGGCGAAGAAATCTGAACCTGAGTACCAAAAGTAGTGGGTCAGACGCGACGGTCTGGCAGGTGGATGAAAAGATAACAAATATACTGAAGAATAAAACATAAGGTAAATCATGCTATACGATCAAATGCTGCATATAATTAAACGGGTGCAAAGTCGGGAATCTCGGGGAAAATCTGTATTCATTTCAAGCATGGGTAAAACATGAATATCTAATAAAACATGTGTTCGTTTACATCATCTATAAACATAGATATTTGACAATCGGTTGTTAGTCTAAAACACGTATAAACATAGTGGTGTGGCAAAACAACGTTCATTTGAAACTTAAGTAAAAACATAAGTATACAACAAACCAGACATTCATAGCAGTCTAGCAAAACCAAAGTCCATTTGAAACATATGTGAAAATACGGATATTTAACAAACCGGGTGTTCGTTTAAAACAGGTGTAACCAAAGAAATCTGACAAGACTAATGTTCATTTAAAACATATCTCAAAGCAGGGATATTTAACAAATCGGATATTCATTTGAAACTGGTATAAACATAGTGATCTGGCAAAACAAGTGTCATTTGAAACATATTTCAAAGCATGGGTATTTAACAATTCGGGTATTCATTTAAAAACAGGTATAAACATAGATATCTGACAAACCAAATGTCCTTTAAAACAAGGCACAGATATTTAACAATTCGGGTATTCCTTTAAAACACGTGTAATCATATAAATCTAGCAAAATCATTGATCGTATGGAACATATGTAAAAGCATGGTTATTCGCCCAACCGGCATTCATTTAAAACATGTGCGGGTACAAAGGACATAAAACAATATAGTAATAACTGAATTTGCATTGGAGAATATTAGCACTTGTTTAAATAACAACTTTCATAAAGGAAACGAATCATTTATCGGAAAGCAAGTAAACAATATAAAACATGTCGGGTATCCAAGGAATCGGGAACTGGCAAGATGGCAATCACAAGAAGCTAAGTCCTCTATCACCGAAGTGACAAGAGTATAACGGGACGTTGGCCTCAGTCACACAAGGTGAGGAGACTCAACGTAAATCATATATACAATATAAATATACGGGAACGGGACCACGGTAGCGAACCGGGTATCGGGACGGGACCACGGCAATAACCGGGTATCGGGATCCAAACTGCAGCTGGCGGGACGGGAGAGGGATTTCCAAGTCGGTGGATCAAACCGACAAGGTATCCAAGCTTAGTGATGCCGACTCATAGGTCAAAACCAATCGAGACATATGCAAGTAATTCAAGTACAGTAAATAAACGGGTAAAACGGGGGTGCTCAAGGGCACACTGTCACTTCATATCGGGCAATACATTCGGGACAAATAACTGTTACTAGTGTAACTTCAATGCTTTCGGGGAAACAAGTAAATCAAGTACAATAATTAAACGGGTAAAACGGGGTGCTCAAGGGCACACTGTCATGTCATGTGATGCAATGCACTTCGGGACAAATGACTGTTACTAGAGTAACTCCAATGCTTTCGGGAAAACAAGTCATGTAATGCAAATCTCGGGAAAAGAGGTGAAACAATGAACTATAACAATTTCAGGTAAAAAAATATCGGTTTCAAGATCTATTTAAGTGAAAAGGGTTCCCGTATGTCGATTATAACAATTACTTGGTACTCCTTGAGTTTGAAGACATTCCGGGCTCCTTATGCACTTTTACTACTTTAAAATCTTAACATGAGCTTATGGGTAGTACTAGATGTTACAATAGCAAAAATCAAGATTATCAACGGTCCATCCTAGGCATGACATTAATCCGGAAACATCGAGCAACCTATTCAGTCACCGAAAGGAATAGAATTCGCGATAACCAAGGGAAAGACTTGTGTTTAGATATAAAGAAGATATCGCGTCGTTCCATCCCGTTCAAGATTGAAATGGATTGAACTTCGATGCCACCGAACCAACCGTGAGGCGTGTCGGCTCAAGACATTCTCACACATGGTCCACACAGTCCAAAAAGGGTAGTCAGGGTCCCACCTAAAACTAAGAATTAGTGTCTAATCAACACCATTCTTTTCTTTTAGTTCTCTAGTCTTAGAGACCTTAGATTAGGGTATAATTGGTCTTAACACTAAGGTATATACCCGTAGGACTCATAGAAAACCCTAAGGTACCAGAAATGCACAGGGTCCGATCGATCGGCAGATCGATCGGCCCAAAAAGCCTTACTGTTAAAAGACAGGCCGATCGATCGGCCTGTAGGTCCGATCGATCGGACCTGGGCGTGCAGCAGGTCCGGGACATTGATTTTTCCTCCTCTTTTTCCTTTCCTTTCCAACACTTACACAATCACATAGAACTATAAACAAGATGGTTTAAATATATGTTTCCAAGACATTAAAATGAGCTAAAGAGCTCCTCATTTCAAGTTTCTCCTTTTCCATTCTTTTCATTCTTTCCATTCACAATAAATCTCAAGGTGGAGAAAACTCATTCATGTGAAACCATTTGAAACCTTGACAATATGATGCATACATTTTCCAAGCATGAACAAGAGGGAAATAACTCATCAATAAGCACATTTCGAAATCAATATTAATCATAGTAAAGACAACTACTAAAATCACCAAAACCCTTAATGAAACAAGATTTTTCTCACAAAACATGTTAATAATCAAAACAATCCATTCATCCACTTGCCTTGGGTTCCAATCTAGCAAATCAAGCTCCTAATCACCTCTCAAGCTCAAGATCCACAATCTCTACAAAAACCCCCAAAACAAACCCTAAAATGGGTTAAACAATGAAATGACAAGGAAACCTTTCAATAATCAAGGTGGAGCTTCTCTAAGGCTAGAAGATTACAAATCTAGAAGATGAAGAAGAACACTTCCTTGCAAGGTCCTCTAATGGACAAGGTAAGCTCAAAGGAAGTCTTGTGATGGAGGGTTCTCTTCACAAATGGTATCAATGGAAAGCTTGCAAGATGAGGAAGAAGAAGGTGGTCTCCATTGCTTGATTGATGAACTATTGGTGTGGCTTGGAGATGAAGAAGCAAGAAGAAGAAGAGAAACACAAGGGAAAAACCCTAGGTTCAGCTGGAACAATGGTGAATGAAATGAATGAAGGAGATGGGTTCCTCTTATAAGCAAGTGAGGTTTGGGTCCCACAACTTAAAGAACTTGGGTGGCTGAAATCATCTAATTCGGGACCTCGGATGGATTCGACGAAGAAGGAAGAAATGATCGTCGAAATATCTAGTTTCCAAAAAGTATGTGTTTCACGGATTTCGAGAATATCGAGTTTTGGGTACAGATTTGGTGTGAAAAGACTGTTTTGCCCTCAAGGCCAAGAAATCGGGTTTCGGGTTCTCAAATGGATACGAGATCAACATGAAAGTTGTAGGATTCCTCAAGATGAATGCAACGGGCCAAAAACACAATACGAAACAAATCGGGAAAATCTCACAAGTAAATGTAAAGCCGAAAAGGGAACCCCCAAAGGGCCCCACAAGCTACCAAAGCACTCAAAAGCCCAAAACTAGAAGAAAATCCATTCTAGCTCACAAACTCAACCCAACAACTACTAATCCAAACTAAAAGAACTAATCCACAAATAAAACGACACTAATCCAAGAGATTAGGGGTCGGGTTCTCACAAGAAGTGTGGGCAAACTTCAAGAGGCAATTTCATGACAAATATGTACCCGCTCACGTCAAGAAGCAAAAGGCTATAGAGTTTCAAATGTTGGTGCAACGGAGCATGACTGTCTTAGAATATCTCACCAAGTTCGATAGATTGTCTAGATATGCTCCGGAGTTGGTGGATATGGTGGAGAAGAAAATTGTTAAGTTCTTTGAGGGACTTAATCCCTTCATTGAGAGAGATGCCACCGGAGTAGTACCACCTGCAACTTTTGATGAGGCAGTCAAGAGGGCTTACAAATTTGAGAACTTCCACAACAAGATCCTCAAAGTGCAAGGCAAGAGTCCATCTCAGCAGCAGAATTTCCGGCATCAGAAGAACCATCAGAATAAGAGGCAGAGGACAGGGCCAAATGTGCAGAATCCAGTGGTTTGTATCAACTGTGGGAAGAACCATGCTAGTGCTGAGTGTCGTACTATTATGGGAACGTGCTTCCGGTGTGGTTCGATGGACCATCGGATGAGGGATTGCCCTAGGCCAAACAGACAGAATCAGCAGCAACAGCAAGGGCCACAACGTCCACCACCACCACAACATGCATTGGTTGCCCAAAACCAGCCTAGGCCACTTCAGCAGCAAGCACCACAGCAGCAGCAGTTCAGACAGCAGCAGCAGCCACAGCAGCAGGCCCGTCACCAGCAAGGACAGCAGCGTCCACCGCAGCAAAATAGGAATGCACCACAGGGCAGGCCACAATAAGCTCAGAACAGGCCACAGCTTCGAGCCCAAATTTATGGGGTCAATAGAGTTGATGCAGAGGCAACGGGAAATGTAGTGTAACGTACACTTCTTGTTTGTAGGATTAAAGCTACGATTTTGTTTGACCCTGGCTCTACACATTTTTTCGCATCCCATAAGTTTTCTAAATTGATTCGTATGCATGCTAGAGAACTTGAGTTTATTTTGACTGTGACAACCCCTATAGGTAAGCAGATTATTTGTAGTACATATTACCCTAGTTGCACAGTCCAGATAGGGTAAGTGGTTTTAACCGCAGATCTCATTTCTTTGGAGATGTTTGATTATGATGTCATCCTAGGGATGGATTGGCTGGCAGGGTACCATGCCACAATGGATTGTTTCCATAAGACCCTTACTTTCAAGTTGGTTGAGACACCAGCAGGAGTGTCGTTTCAAGGAGAGAGGAGGAATCCTCGTGCAGGGTTTGTTTCAGCGTTGAAGGCTGACAGACTTTTGAGAAGTGGTTGTGAGGCCTATTTAGTGTTTATCACGGAGGATAAACGGTCCCAAGGGGTGGAGGAGATCCTAATTGTTTGGGAATTCCCGGATGTTTTTCCGGAGGAGATTCCAGGTTTGCCACCCATGAGAGAGATTGATTTCACTATTGAGCTGTTACCAGGGACTGCTCCGATATCTATTGCACCATATAGGATGGCTCCAGCAGAGTTGGGAGAGTTGAAGACTCAGTTGCAAGAGTTATTGGACAAAGGTTTTGTGAGACCGAGTGTTTCACCATGGGGAGCTCCAGTGTTATTTGTTAAGAAGGACGGTTCGATGAGAATGTGTCTAGATTACAGAAGATTGAATAAGTGACCATCAAGAACAAGTACCCATTGCCAAGAATAGATGAATTGTTTGATCAATTGCAAGGTGCTTCATACTTTTCGAAGATTGATTTGAGATCCGGCTACCATCAGCTGAGAGTTAGAGAATCGGACGTGTTGTAAACAGCTTTCCGGACAAGATATGGCCACTATGAGTTCCTAGTGATGCCATTTGGGTTGATAAATGCACCGGCAGTGTTCATGGCATTGATGAACAAGATATTTAAAGGGTATCTAGATCAGTTTGTTGTAGTGTTCATTGATGACATTTTGGTGTACTCCAAGACCAAGGAAGAGCATGAAGAGCATTTGAGGATAGCATTGCAACTCTTGAGAGAATCAGCTGTATGCTAACCTTAACAAATGTGAATTTTGGCTAGATCAAGTAGCATTTCTGGGACACATTATCTCTAGAGAAGGTTTGTCAGTGGACCAGTCCAAGATTGAAGCGGTAGTGAATTGGGAAAGACCGAAGAATGTGACAGAAATTAGAAGTTTTCTGGGATTGGCAGGTTACTATCGGAGGTTTGTGCAAGGTTTTTCGTCGATTGCGTCACCTTTGACGAAGTTGACAAGGAAAAATGCACCATAAGTATGGACAGATCAGTGTGAAGAGAGTTTCCAAGAGCTAAAGAAGAGATTGACTACAACACCAGTCCTTACCTTGCCATCCGGGAGCGGCGGTTTCACCATTTTTACCGATGCTTCGAATGTGGGACTTGGTTGTGTGTTGATGCAAGAAGGAAAAGTGATTGCATATGGATCCCGGCAGTTGAAAGATCACGAGAAGAACTATGCCACCCATGATCTTGAATTAGCAGCGGTTTTTTTCGCGTTGAAAATGTGGAGACATTACCTCTATGGAGAGAAGTTCGAAGTCCACTCCGATCACCGCAGCTTACAGTACTTGCTTTCGCAGAAGATGACGGTGTCAGAACCTTCTTTCATTCAGAAGATCAAGGATAGTCAGTTGCAAGATCCAGAGTTAGCCAAGATTTCAGAACATGTAGCAGAACGTCCCGACTTCCGAGTTGTTGATGGAGTTTTGTACTGCCGTGACCTTCTGTGTGTGCCTAACATCGAAGATTTGAGAAATGACATCATGACTGAGGCTCACAGTACGAAGTATTCTATGCATCCAGGCAGCACGAAGATGTATCAGAACTTGAAGGGTAGATTTTGGTGGAACAATATGAAGAGAGAAATTGAAGCGTTTGTCTCCCGTTGCATGACTTGTCAGTTGATAAAGGCAAAACATCAGAGGCCTCCGGGATTGTTACAACCATTAGAAGTCCCAAAATGGAAGTGGGAGCACATTACTATGGACTTTATTTCGGGACTACCGAGGACTAGCAAGGGCAACGATGCGATATGGGTCATTGTGGACCGTCTCACCAAGTCAGCGCATTTCCTTGCTATGAAGACAGGGAAGAAGATGCACATGCTACCTTTGGCAGAGTTGTTTGTCAGCGAGATCGTCAGTCGACATGGGAGCCAGTTTCTATCACTTCCGACAGAGACAGCATATTCGTCTCGAGGTTCTGGAAGACATTGCACGAGTCTATGGGTACGAGACTACAGTTTAGCACAGCTTATCACCCGCAGACAGATGGCCAGTCAGAGAGAACGATTCAGACTCTTGAGGATATGCTCCGTGCTTGTGTGTTAGATTTCAAGACTCAGTGGGATGAGACTCTACCGCTGTGTGAGTTCGCTTACAACAACAGTTACTACTCGAGCGTTAGGATGGCTCCTTTTGAGGCCTTGTATGGCAGAAGGTGTAGGACACCTGTTTGTTGGGAGTTTGATTTCTTGATTTGAAAACACAAGGTAAGTGGATTACTTGATTTTTATGAGCTTTCAATGGTTTCCATGATGAATGTGGTTGACTTGTCATTTCACTCATATTTATTGGCTTGCATTTATTTTTGAAATGAATGCTTGAATGTATATTGGCTAAGTCATTTAATGTTTTGTAAACCTGTTGGTTTAGCATTTATTGTCTTTTGGTTATATCCTAAATGAATGTTTGTGAAATCGTTTCCTTCCTCCTTCCCTCGTATTGGACTTGATGTGGAAGAATGAGGTGAAGAATGATCACAAGTTGGAGTTTTGGAGAAGTATAGATAGATGTATTGGAGGAGTTCTTAGTTCAATTTTATTGCAAGGACTAAGTGGAAGTGGGGACAATGGTTTTGAGGAGGAGAAAGGGCTCAAATCTGAACACAGTGGGTGTTTCCCGAACCTGGCGGTCAGCCAGCGGTCACCTGGTGGCTAGCCGTCTGGTGACCGGCGGCCAACTTGCCCCCTAGCCGAAATGTCACGGTTGCTTTTCCAGAGAGCACACTGTTCCACCTGAAAAATCATTCAGCTCCACGGTTAGCCAGCGGCTAACCGCCGAACCCATCGGCGGCTAACCGCCAGATAACCGCACCTTGGCGGTTAGCTTTCCAGTAAGCCGCACTTTTGCAGCCCAGCTGCGGTCAGCCAGCAGCTGACCGCCAAGTGACCGAAATTTCCCAGGTTCCGAAGAGCTCCTCGCTCGAGCAAACTCTCCGGTTCGCTCGAGCACTGAGCTTTGTCGGTCGAACGAGATTCACTAGGCATTGCATGAGGCCATCCGAGAAAGAAACCATATCACAAGGATGTCATTCGAAGTTTTGAAAATTCAAAGTGTATAAGGAGCCCGGAATGTCCCCAAACTCAAGAGTACCAAATTATTATTAGATTGACATACGGGATCCCTATTCACTTTAAATAAATCTTGAACCGATGCTTTACCCGAAATTTTGATTGTCTATGGTACTTTATCGATCCCGAGATTTATACTACATGCCTTGTTTTCCCGAAAGTATTGAATTACACTTGAAATAGTTACTTGTCTTGAAGCGCATTGCACCACATCATATGACAGTGTGCCCTTGAGCACCCCCGTCTTGCCCGTTTGTTTATGTATTTGTACTCGATTTACTTGCATATGTCTCGATTGTATTTGACCCATGAGTCGGCACCACTAAGCTTGGATAACCATGTTGGTCTGATCCACCGACTTGGAGATCCCCCTCTTGTCCCGCCAGCTGCAGTTTGGATCCCGCTACCCGGTCATTACCGTGGTCTTGTCCCGATGCCGGAGATTGCTACTGTCGTCCCCGATGCCCGGCTCGCTACCGTGGTCATGTATAGTATATGTATATGTATATGTATTTATATGAGATCCACTGTTTCTCCTCACCTCGAGTGACTGAGATCAGTGCCTAGTTATTGCTCTATCACCTTAGTGATAGAGGACTTAGCTTCGTGTGGTTGCCATCTTGCTTGTTTCCCGTTTCCTTGGTCACCTTACATGTTTTACATTGCGTACGTGTATTTGGAATAAATGTTTTATCTTGTTTAGAGAAATTGTCATTCAAACCGGTTTACATGTTTTGAAGGTAAATTCATTTATTTTCATATTGTTATTGTGTTTTCCTCCATTTGCCAAACCGTCGTGTTTGATCTACTCTTTTGTACTCATGTCTCATTGTTGGATATCCCGAGGAGGAGCTTGAGGAGGCGGTCGTAGAACCGCAGCAGTTAGTTGAGTGGTCTACTGATGACGTCATGTAGACGTTCGGTTTCTATGAGAGACTTATCTTTTTGGGGAAATTGTCTAGACATTCTTTGGATTGGTAGTTTGGTTATATTGGCCTGGTGGGCCTCTATTTTTGGGAAATGTAATTAAATGATATTTGTATAAACTTTAACTTACTTTGGGTAAACATGCTATAGATCATTGCTCATTCTGATACAGTATCTTTATACCTGTGATATTGTTTTATGACCAGGGATGGTTGACTATTTGATTTGCTACACGCTTCCGCACTTAATAGAAATGTTCATTTATGGTTGTGATATCCTCACCGCGGACACCTGTGCGAAATTAAATAAACGTATGTTATCATTTAAACAGATGTTGTGGTTATCTATTCACCATCACTTCAGATGTATAATGTCCCGATCCCGGATCCGTCCTTCGGATTCCCGGTCCGGGGTCGCGACAAACTGGTATCAGAGAGAGACGTGTTTCAAGCAATTAAAAGAAACTAGAAATCCTAAGGACGTGGCGAGGATTCGTTAGATCTTTCGTTAGCTAGTATCGTGTGAGCAATGTGTGACCCATTATGTTATTATGTGCTAACAATTTGTTTTGCAGCATCATGCCTCCCCGTAAGAGAACAGTGAATGGAATTCCTTCTGGAAGTAACAGTGATCACACCAGGCCGGTAGAAGAGGATATGGTTGAGAACAACCCACCAAATCAGCTCCAGGAAATGATGCAAGCAATGCTTGACCAGCAGCGCCAAGCCAATGAAAACCAAGCTAGATTGCAAGAACAGATGCTCAAGAGAAAAGAAGACCATGCTAGGGAAATGGCAGAGATGCAAAGGCAATTGCTTGAGGTCCTATAGAGGAGACCAGAACCGGTTCAACCTCAACCAGCTATCGTCATAAATCAAAGGCAGCATGATCCTAATGCCTTGTTTGAGCGATTTCGGAAGAGAGCTCCGAAGGAATTTCTGGGAATAGAAGACCCGTTGGCTGCAGATGACTGGTTAGAACATACCGAGAACATCTTTGAGATTTTCCAGTGTACATGGGGAGATAGAGTGAAGCTAGCAACATCCCTCTTTATTGGTTTAGCGGACAGATGGTGGAAAACGGTTAGGTAAGAATATAGAAGCATGGCTGATGCAGAGGTTTGGGCAAACTTTAAGAGGCAATTCCATGATAAATATGTACCTGCTCATATCAAGAAGCAAAAGGCCATAGAATTTCAACAGCTTGTCCAAGGGAGTATGACAGTCTTAGAATATCTCATTAAGTTCGAGAGATTGTCTAGATATACTCCAGAGTTGGTGGATACGGTGGAGAAGAAAATTGCCAAATTCTTTGAGGGACTTAATCCCTTCTGTAAGACCCCGAACCGAGTGAACCCGATTAGTGCTAATTAAGTTGCGTGTTAGTGCTAAGCTTGATTAGTGTTTTTGGTTAAGTTGGATTTGGAATAGTTTTGATTCTAGTCTAGGGCTTTTGAATGCTTTGGTAGGTTGTGGGGCCCTTTGGGGGTCCCCTTTCCGGCTCTGCTTTTGCTTGGTGGATTTTCCCGATTTGTTGTGAATTGTGTTTTTGGCCCGTTGCATTCATCTTGTGGATTCTTACAACTTTCATGTTGATCCCGTGTTCATTTGAGGCCCCGAAACCCGATTTTCATAGCCCGGAGGGCAAAACAGTCATAACACACCAAATCTGTACCCAAAACTCATTATTCTCGAAACCCGCGAAACATACACTTTTTAGAAACTAGATATTTCGACGAACATTTCTTCCTTCTTCGTCGAATTCATCCGAGGACCCGAGAGAGATGATATCAGCCCATTTAGTTTCATTAGTTGTGGGACCCAATCCAACCCAACTCTTTAGCTAACAAGAGAAGCCATTCCATTCACTTCATCTTTCATTTTCCAGCACAACCATTGGAGTCTAGGGTTTTCTTGGTTTCTCACCTTCTTCTTGCTTCTTCATCTCAAATCCTCACCAATCTTGCACTAAACTCAAAAGGGAACTCATCATCTTCTTCCTCTCCTTGCAAGCTTCACCTTGATACTATTCTTGGAGCAATCTCCCCATCTTGAGACCTTCTTTGAACTAGTTCTTCTCATTTGGAGGTCATCCAAGTAAGTGATCCCTCTCATCTTCTAGATTGTTAATCTTCTAGCCTTAAGGAAGCTACATTTGCATTTTTGAAAGGTTTCATTGTCATTTCATGGTTTGACCCATTTTAGGGTTGTTTTTGGGGATTTTTGATTGTAGCTTGGAAGTGATCTTGAGAAGTGAGTAGAGGCTTGTTTATTGCTAGCTTGGACTTGAGGCAAGTGAATGTTTGGAGGTTTTTAAGTTTCAAATGATTTGGTGAAACATTGATGGATTTTTATGCTTTCATTGATTGCATTTATTGATTTTTATGGTTGCAATAAATGATATTTATGCATCTTGATAGCCTCATTTAATGTCTTGGAATCATGTGTTTTAGTCATCTTGATCATAGTTCTATGTGGTTGTTGAAGTGTTGGAAAGAAAGGAACAAAAAGGAGAAAAATCCAAGTCCCGGACCTGCACTGCGCCCAGGACCGATCGATCGGACGTGCAGACCGATCGATCGGTCTGTCAGTAACTGTAAGGGTTTTTGGACCGATCGATCGGGCCCTGTGTAGAAATTTCGGCCGATCGATCAGTTTGAGTCCGGTGGATTTTGAGATTTTTATTTTTTCCTTAGTGCTAGGTGGCACCTTGGCTACCCTTTTTGGACTAATTGGACTATGGGTGAGATGTCTTGAGCCGACGCTTCTCACGGTTAGTTTGGTGGCATCGAAGTTCAATCCGTTTCAATCTTGAACGGGATGGAATGACGCGATAACTTCTTCATATCCAAATATAAGTCTTTTGCCTTGGTTATCGCGAATTCCATTCCTTTCGATGACTGAATAGGTTGGTCGATGTTTCCGAATTAACGTCATGCCTAGGATGGACCGTCTATAACCTTGATTTTCCTAGTATGAAATCTAGTTATAACCATAAGCTCATTTTAAGTTTTGAAAATCGTAAGAGTGCATAAGGAGCCCGGAATGTCTTCAAACTCAAGGAGTACCAAGTTATCTCTATAATCGACATACGGGACCCCTATCCACTCAAATAGATCTTTAAATCATCATCTTTCCCGAATTGGTATAGTTCATCATATTTCTCTATTTCCAAGCATTACTTGACATGAATCGTTTTCCCGAAAGCATGATAGTAGTATTGACTTGTCCAGATATGTATTGCCCGACATGAGATGACAGTGTGCCTTGAGCACCCCCGTTTTCCCCATCTATTTACTGTACTTGATTTACTTGTATATGTCTTGATTGGTTTTATCCTATGAGTCGGCATCACTAAGCTTGGATACCTTGTCAGTCTGATCCACTGACTTGGATATCCCTCTCCCGTCCCGCCAGCTGCAGTTTGGATCCCGATGCCCGGTTTATCACCGTGGCCCCGTCCCGATACCCGGTTCGCTACCGTGGTCCCGTTCCCGTATTATTATATTGTATATATGTATACGTTGTTTCTCCTCACCTTGTGTGACTGAGATCAACGTCCCGTGATACTGTTGTCACATTAGTGACAGAGGACTTAGCTTTATGTGATTGCCACCTTGTTATTCCCGATTTCCTTGGTTACCTCTTATGTTTCATCTTGTTTACTTGTTTTTATAGCAAATGATTTATCTGTCTTATAAGAGTTCTTGCTTAAACATATTTATATGCTTTTCAAGGTATTTTTCCCTATTATATGTTGTTGTATCCTTGCTTTCTGTTGCCAGACCGTCGCGTCTGATCCTTTGCTTTGGTACTCAGGTCCCGTTGCCGGCTTCTTTGAGGAGGAGCCAGAGGAGGCGGTAGGAGGGCCGCAACCTCTAGTTGAGTGGCGTGCTGACGATGTCATGTAGACATCGGGTTGCTACGAGAGACGCACATTTTGGGAGCTTTACTTTAACCATTCTTTTGGGTTATTATTTTGTTCATATTGGCCTTTGTTGGCCTCTCTTTTTGGGGATTGTAACTAAATGATAACTTGTCTAACTTTAACAACTTTTGGGAAACATTGCTATATATCATTGCTCATTTTGATACAGTCTTTCATACTCATGTTATTGTTATGATCTTCATGACTAATGATAGTTGGACTATTTGATTTGCTACACGCTTCCGCACTCAAAAAGAAATGTTCATTGATGTTTGTGATATCCTCACCGCGGACACCTGTGGGAAATTAAACAAAAACGTGTGTGTTGTTGGTTCACGACACACACTAATGTCCCGATCCCGGATTGGGATTCCCGGTCCGGGGTCGCGACAGACTGGTATCAGAGCGAGACGTGTTTCAAGCATTTAAAAGAAACTAGAAATCCTAAGGACGTGGCGAGGATCCGTTAGATCTTTCGTTAGCTAGTATCGTGTGAGCAATGTGTGACCCTTTATATTATTATGTGCTAACAATTTGTTTTGCAGTATCATGCCTCCACGAAAGAGACCATTGAATGGTAACCCCACTGCAAGCAATAGTGAGCACACAGGACCTCTAGAAGAAGATAATGTTGAGAACCATGGTCATCCACCTAATCAATTCCAGGACATGATGAGGGCAATGCTTGATCAGCAGCGTCAGGCTAATGAAAATCAAGCTAGGTTGCAAGAGCAGATGCTAAAAAGAGAGGAAGACCATGCTAGAGAGATGCAAGAAATGCAGAGGCAATTGCTTGAGGTCTTGCAGAGGAGACCTGAACCGGTGCAACCCCAACCAGCTATAGTCATAAACCAAAGGCAAAATGATCCAAATGCCTTGTTTGAACGGTTCAGGAAGAGGGCTCCAAAGGAGTTTCTTGGGGAAGAGGACCCCATAGCTGCAGATGATTGGCTAGAGCACACAGAGAACATATTTGAGATCTTCCAGTGCACAGGAGCAGATAGAGTGAAGCTAGCATCGTCCCTTTTTGTTGGCACAGCAGATAGATGGTGGAAGACAGTGAGAGAAGAATATAGAACTATGGCTGATGCAGAAGTGTGGGCCAACTTCAAGAGACAGTTTCATGACAAATATGTACCCGCCCATGTCAAGAAGCAGAAGGCTATAGAGTTTCAACAGTTGGTGCAGGGGAACATGACAGTCTTGGAATATCTTACTAAGTTTGAGAGATTGTCTAGGTATGCCCCGGAGTTAATAGATACGGTGGAGAAGAAGATTGCTAAATTCTTTGACGGGCTCAATCCCTTCATTGAGAGAGATGCCACCGGAGTGGTGCCACCGGTAACTTTTGATGAGGCAGTGAAGAGAGCCTACAAGTTCGAAAACTTCCACAACAAGATCCTCAAGGTGCAAGGCAAGGGTCCAGCCCAGCAGCAGCAGAACTTTCAGCATCAAAGGAATCATCAAAATAAGAGGCAGAGGACAGGGCCCAATGTGCAGAATCCAGTGGTATGCATCCACTGTGGGAAGAACCATCCTAGTGCTGAATGTCGCACTATGACGGGAGCATGCTTTAGATGTGGTTCGATGGACCATAGGATGAGGGATTGCCCTATGCCAAATAGACAGAATCAACAGCAGCAGCAACAAGGGCCACAACGTCCACCACCACCACCACAGCATGCATTGGTTGTCCAAAACCAGCCTAGGCCACTTCAGCAGCAAGCACCACAGCAGCAACAATTCAGACAGCAACAGCAGCCACAACAGCAGGCCCGAAATCAGCAGGGACAGCAGCGTCCACCACAGCAGAATAGGAATGCACCTCATGGAAGGCCACAACAAGTTCAGAACAGACTACAGCAGCGAGGTCAAATCTACGGAGTCAACAGAGTGGATGCAGAGGCAGCGGGTAACGTAGTGGAAGGTACACTCCTTGTTTGTGGGATTAAAGCTATGATTTTGTTTGACCCTGGCTCTACACATTCTTTCGTGTCCCATAAATTTGCTAAGTTGATTGATATGCATGCTATAGAATTGGAGTTCATTTTGACTGTGGCAACCCCAGTAGGTAAACAAGTTGTGTGTAGAACCTTTTATCCTAGTTGCACAGTCCAGATAGGAGAAGTGGTTTTAACCGCAGATCTCATTTCTTTGGAGATGTATGATTATGATGTCATCCTAGGGATGGATTGGCTGGCAGGGTACCATGCCACAATGGATTGTTTCCATAAGACCCTCACTTTCAAGTTGGTTGAGACACCAGCCGGAGTGTCATTTCAGGGAGAGAGGAGGAATCCTCGTGCAGGGTTTGTTTCAGCGTTGAAGGCTGACAGACTTTTGAGAAGTGGATGTGAAGCTTATTTAGCGTTTATCACGGAGGATAAACGGTCCCAAGGGGTGGAGGAGATCCCAATTGTTTGGGAATTCCCGGATGTTTTTCCGGAGGAGATTCCAGGTTTGCCACCTATGAGAGAGATCGATTTCACTATCGAGTTGCTACCAGGGACCGCTCCGATATCTATTGCACCATATAGAATGGCTCCAGCAGAGTTGGGGGAATTGAAGACCCAGTTACAAGAGTTGTTGGACAAAGGTTTTGTGAGACCGAGTGTTTCACCATGGGGAGCTCCAGTTTTGTTTGTCAAGAAGAAAGATGGTTCAATGAGGATGTGTATTGATTATAGGAGATTGAATCAAGTGACCATCAAGAACAAGTATCCCTTACCAAGAATAGATGAATTGTTTGATCAGTTGCAAGGTGCATCATTCTTTTCGAAGATTGACTTGAGATCCGGCTACCATCAGTTGAGAGTTAGAGAAGCAGATGTGTTGAAAACAGCTTTTCGGACTAGATATGGCCACTATGAATTTCTAGTGATGCCATTTGGGTTGACAAATGCACCGGCAGTGTTCATGGCTTTGATGAACAAGATCTTTGCAGAGTATCTGGATCAGTTTGTAGTGGTGTTCATTGATGACATTTTGGTTTACTCCAAGACCAAGGAAGAGCATGAAGAGCATTTGAGGATTGCATTGCAACTTTTGAGAGAGAATCAGTTGTATGCTAAGCTTAACAAGTGTGAGTTTTGGCTAGACCAAGTAGCATTTTTGGGGCACATTATCTCTAGAGAAGGTTTGGCAGTGGATCCGTCCAAGATTGAAGCAGTAGTGAATTGGGAAAGACCGAAGAATGTGACAGAAATCAGGAGTTTTCTGGGATTGGCAGGTTACTATCGGAGGTTTGTGCAAGGTTTTTCGTCGATTGCGTCACCTTTGACGAAGTTGACAAGGAAAAATGCACCATATGTGTGGACAGAGCAGTGTGAAGAGAGTTTCCAAGAGCTAAAGAAGAGATTGACTACAGCACCAGTCCTTACTTTGCCATCTGGAAGCGGCGGTTTCACCATTTTTACCGATGCTTCCAATGTTGGACTTGGTTGTGTATTGATGCAAGAAGGAAAAGTGATTGCTTATGGATCTCGGCAGTTGAAAGAGCACGAGAAGAACTATGCCACCCATGATTTGGAGTTAGCAGCGGTTGTGTTCGCGTTGAAGATGTGGAGACCGAGTATTTCACCATGGGGAGCTCCAGTTTTGTTTGTCAAGAAGAATGATGGTTCGATGAGAATGTGTATAGATTACAGAAGATTGAATCAAATGACCATCAAGAACAAATACCCATTACCAAGAATAGATGAATTGTTTGATCAGTTACAAGGTGCATCATACTTTTCGAAGATTGATTTGAGATCCGGTTACCATCAGCTGAGAGTCAGAGAATCAGATGTGTTGAAAACAGCTTTCCGGACAAGATATGGTCACTATGAGTTTCTAGTGATGCCATTTGGATTGACTAATGCACCGGCAGTGTTCATGGCATTGATGAACAAGATTTTTACAGAGTATCTGGATCAGTTTGTTGTAGTGTTCATAGATGACATTTTGGTGTACTCCAAGACTAGAGAAGAGCATGAAGAGCACTTGAGGATAGCATTGCAACTCTTGAGAGAAAATCAGCTGTATGCGAAGCTCAACAAGTGTGATTTTTGGTTGGAGTAAGTAGCATTTTTTGGGACATATCATCTCCAAAGAAGGATTATCAGTGGATCCGTCCAAGATTGAAGCAGCTATGAGTTGGGAAAGACCGAAGAATGCATCAGAGATCAGAAGTTTTCTGGGTTTAGCAGGTTATTACAGGAGGTTCGTGCAGGGATTTTCGTCGATTGCGTCACCTTTGACGAAGTTGACAAGGAAGAATGTGCCATATGTGTGGACAGATCAATGTGAAGAGAGTTTCCAAGAGCTGAAGAAGAGATTGACTACAGCACCAGTCCTTACTTTGCCATCCGGGTGCGGCGGTTTTACCATTTTTACCGATGCTTCGAATGTTGGACTTGGTTGTGTGTTGATGCAAGAAGGAAAAGTGATTGCATATGGATCCCGGCAGTTGAAAGATCACGCGGAGAACTATGCCACCCATGACCTTGAATTAGCAGCGGTTTTTTTCGCGTTGAAAATGTGGAGACATTACCTCTATGGAGAGAAGTTCGAAGTCCACTCCGATCACCGCAGCTTACAGTACTTGCTTTCGCATAAAGAATTGAACATGAGGCAGAGAAGATGGATGGAATATATCAAGGACTATGATTTTCCAATCAAGTACCACCCGGGGAAAGCTAATGTAGTTGCCGATGCCTTGAGCAGGAAATCAGTAGGCTTGGCAAATCTAAGTGGCACTTGTATCTTTGAGCAATTTGAAGAATTGAGTTTAGACATGCAGCCACTAAGGAAGGGTGTTTTGTTAGCTAACATGACAGTGTCAGAACCTTCTTTCATTCAGAAGATCAAGGATAGTCAGTTGCAAGATCCAGAGTTGGCCAAGATTTCAGAACATGTAGCAGAACGTCCCGACTTCCGATTTGTTGATGGAGTTTTGTACTACCCTGACCGTCTGTGTGTGCCTAACATCGAAGATTTGAGAAATGACATCATGACTGAGGCTCACAGCACGAAGTATTGTATGCATCCAGGCAGCACGAAGATGTATTAGAACTTGAAGGGTAGATTTTGGTGGAACAATATGAAGAGAGAAATTGCAGCGTTTGTCTCCCGTTGCATGACTTGTCAGTTGATAAAGGCAGAACATCAGAGGCCTCCAGGATTGTTACAGCCATTAGAAGTCCCGGAATGGAAGTGGGAGCACATTACTATGGACTTTATTTCGGGACTACCGAGGACTAGCAAGGGCAACGATGCGATATGGGTCATTGTGGACCGTCTCACCAAGTCAGCGCATTTCCTTGCTATGAAGACAGGGAAGAAGATGCACATGCTACCTTTGGCAGAGTTGTTTGTCAGCGAGATCGTCAGTCGACATGGGAGCCAGTTTCTATCACTTCCGACAGAGACAGCATATTCGTCTCGAGGTTCTGGAAGACATTGCACGAGTCTATGGGTACAAGACTACAGTTTAGCACAGCTTATCACCCGCAGACAGATGGCCAGTCAGAGAGAACGATTCAGACTCTTGAGGATATGCTCCGTGCTTGTGTGTTAGAATTCAAGACTCAGTGGGATGAGACTCTACCGTTGTGTGAGTTCGCTTACAACAACAGTTACCACTCGAGCATTGGGATGGTTCCTTTTGAGGCCTTGTATGGCAGAAGGTGTAGCACACCTGTTTGTTGGGAAGAAGTTGGCGCTCGCAGTTTCCATGGACCGACTATGGTTAGTGAGACCAGCGACAAGATCAAGTTGATTCTAGAGTGTCTAAAAGTGTCCCTGAGTAGACAGAAGAGCTATGCAGACTCCCACCGCAGAGATCTACAGTTCAAGGAAGGAGACAAGGTTTTCCTGAAAGTGTCACCTATAAGGGGAGCATTGAGATTTGGACAGAAGGGCAAGCTATCACGGAGATACATTGGACCATATGACATTGTGAGCAAGATCGGTGATGTCGCTTATAGACTAGGCAACCACCCGAGCTTTCCGGCATACACAACGTCTTCCATGTGTCTATGTTGAAGAAGTATGTTCCCGATCCTTCACATGTACTCCAGCACGAGCCATTAGAGATCAGAGAAGATGCTACCTATGTTGAGAAGCCCGTTGAGATCATCGATACAAAGGAACAAGAGTTGAGGACACGGACTATTCAGTGGGTAAAGGTGCTATGGGAGAACCGTGGACCGGAAGAGGCAGCGTGGGAATTACGAGACCAAGTTCAGAAGAAGTATCCACATCTTCTACCTGAGGTGAGTCTTATGTTTCATTTGGAGGACCAAATGCCCTAAGGGGTGGAGGATGTAAGACCCCGACCCGAGAGAACCCGATTAGTACTAATTAAGTGGCGTATTAGTTCTAAGCTTGATTAGTGATTCTGGCTAAGTTGGGTTTGGAATAGCTTTTAATATAGTTTTGGGGAATTTTGATTGCTTTGGGTTAGTAGGGTCCTTTGGGGGTTCATTTTCATGACATTGCATACGTTTGAGGATTTATCGGAGATTTTTGCATTCATTATTTTAATCTCGTTTTATTCGTATTGATAAGCTCTACAACTTTCATGTTGATCCCGTCCCCGTTCGAGACCCCGAAACCCGATTTCATAGCCTTGAGGGCAAAACAATCATTGCACACAAAATCTGTACCCAAAACTTGATATCCCCGAAACCCGCGAAACATATACTTTTAGAAACTAGATATTTCGACGATCACTTCTCTCTTCTTCGTCGAATTCATTAGAACCCCCAAAGCCAAGATTTCAGCCCTTGAATGTCTTTAGTAGTGGGACCCATTCCCATTTGCCATATAAGGAGAACCCATCTTCCCATTCCCTTTTTCCAGCACAAAAAGAACCTAGGGTTTGCTTTTGGCAACTATTCTTCTTCCTCTTGCTCTCTCCACCTCCAATCCACACCAAACTTGCATCAATCAAGAAATGGAGATCATCTTCTTCTTCCTCTTCACCATGGCTCTCTATTGATACCATTTGTGAAGAAAACCCTCCATTCCAAGACCTTCATTGAGCTTACTCTTTCCATTAGAGGACCTTACAAGTAAGTAATCCTTCCCTTCTTCTAGATTTGCATTCTTCTAGCCTTAGAGAAGCTTCGTTTCCATTATTGTAAGGTTTCCCTTCCTATTTCTTGTTTTGACCCATTTTAGGGTTTGTTTTGGGGGATTTTTGTTATAGCTTGGATCTTTGGCTTGGAAGAGTATAGGAGTTTGATTTCTTGATTTGAAGACACAAGGCAAGTTGATTACTTGATTTTTATGAGCTTTCAATGGTTTCCATGATGAATGTGGTTGACTTGTCATTTCACTCATATTTATTGGCTTGCATTTATTTTTGAAATGAATGCTTGAATGCATATTGGCTAAGTCATTTAATGTTTTGTAAACATGTTAGTTTAGCATTTATTGTCTTTTGGTTATATCCTAAATGAATGTTTGTGAAATGGTTTCCTTCCTCCTTCCTTCGTATTGGACTTGATGTGGAAGAATGAGGTGATGAATGATCACAAGTTGGAGTTTTGGAGAAGTATAGATAGATGTATTGGAGGAGTTCTTAGTTCAATTTTATTGCAGGGACTAAGTGGAAGTGGGGAGAATGGTTTTGAGGAGGAGAAAGGGCTCAAATCTGAACACAGTGGGTGTTTCCCGCACCTGGCGGTCACCTGGCGGCTAACCGCCCGCTAGCCGAAATGTCACGGTTGCTTTTCCAGAGAGCACACTTCTCCACCTGAAAAATCAGTCAGCTCCACAGTTAGCCAGCGGCTAACCGCCGAACCCATCGGCGGCTAACCGCCAGATAACCGCACCTTGGCGGTTAGCCTTCCAGTAAGCTGCTTTTTTGCAGCCCAGCCGCGGCAAGCCACCCATCCCAGCGGCGGCTAACCGCCAGCTGACCACCAGGTGATCGAAATTTCCCAAGTTCCGGAGAGCTCCTCGCTTGACCCATTTTAGGGTTTGTTTTGGGGGATTTTTGTTATAGCTTGGATCTTTCGCTTGGAAGAGTATAGGAGTTTGATTTCTTGATTTGAAGACACAAGGCAAGTTGATTACTTGATTTTTATGAGCTTTCAATGGTTTCCATGATGATTGTGGTTGACTTGTCATTTCACTCATATTTATTGGCTTGCATTTATTTTTGAAATGAATGCTTGAATGTATATTGGCTAAGTCATTTAATGTTTTGTAAACCTGTTGGTTTAGCATTTATTGTCTTTTGGTTATATCCTAAATGAATGTTTGTGAAATGGTTTCCTTCCTCCTTCCCTCGTATTGGACTTGATGTGGAAGAATGAGGTGAAGAATGATCACAAGTTGGAGTTTTGGAGAAGTATAGATAGATGTATTGGAGGAGTTCTTAGTTCAATTTTATTGCAAGGACTAAGTGGAAGTGGGGACAATGGTTTTGAGGAGGAGAAAGGGCTCAAATCTGAACACAGTGGGTGTTTCCCGAACCTGGCGGTCAGCCAGCGGTCACCTGGTGGCTAGCCGTCTGGTGACCGGCGGCTAACCGCCCGCTAGCCGAAATGTCACGGTTGCTTTTCCAGAGAGCACACTGTTCCACCTGAAAAATCAGTCAGCTCCACGGTTAGCCAGCGGCTAACCGCCAGATAACCGCACCTTGGCGGTTAGCTTTCCAGTAAGCCGCATTTTTGCAGCCCAGCTGCGGTCAGCCAGCAGCTGACCGCCAAGTGACCGAAATTTCCCAGGTTCCGGAGAGCTCCTCGCTCGAGCGAACTCTCCGGTTCGCTCGAGCGCTGAGCTTTGTCGGTCGAACGAGATTCACTAGGCATTGCATGAGGCCATCCGAGAAAGAAACCATATCACAAGGATGTCATTCGAAGTTTTGAAAATTCAAAGTATATAAGGAGCCCGGAATGTCCCCAAACTCAAGAGTACCAAATTATTATTAGATTGACATACGGGATCCCTATTCACTTTAAATAAATCTTGAACCGATGCTTTACCCGAAATTCCGATTGTCTATGGTACTTTATCGATCCCGAGATTTATACTACATGCCTTGTTTTCCCGAAAGTATTGAATTACACTTGAAATAGTTACTTGTCTTGAAGCGCATTGCACCACATCATATGACAGTGTGCCCTTGAGCACCCCCGTCTTGCCCGTTTGTTTATGTATTTGTACTCGATTTACTTGCATATGTCTCGATTGTATTTGACCCATGAGTCGGCACCACTAAGCTTGGATAACCATGTTGGTCTGATCCACCGACTTGGAGATCCCCCTCTTGTCCCGCCAGCTGCAGTTTGGATCCCGCTACCCGGTCATTACCGTGGTCTTGTCCCGATGCCGCAAATTGCTACTGTCGTCCCCGATGCCCGGCTCGCTACCGTGGTCATGTATATGTATATGTATTTATATGAGATCCACTGTTTCTCCTCACCTCGAGTGACTGAGATCAGTGCCTAGTTATTGCTCTATCACCTTAATGATAGAGGACTTAGCTTCGTGTGGTTGCCATCTTGCTTGTTTCCCGTTTCCTTGGTCACCTTACATGTTTTACATTGCGTACGTGTATTTGGAGTAAATGTTTTATCTTGTTTAGAGAAATTGTTATTCAAACCGGTTTACATGTTTTGAAGGTAAATTCATTTATTTTCATATTGTTATTGTGTTTTCCTCCATTTGCCAAACCGTCGTGTTTGATCTACTCTTTTGTACTCATGTCCCATTGTTGGATATCCCGAGGAGGAGCTTGAGGAGGCGGTCGTAGAACCGCAGCAGTTAGTTGAGTGGTCTACTGATGACGTCATGTAGACGTTCGGTTTCTATGAGAGACTTATCTTTTTGGGGAAATTGTCTAGCCATTCTTTGGATTGGTAGTTTGGTTATATTGGCCTGGTGGGCCTCTATTTTTGGGAAATGTAATTAAATGATATTTGTATAAACTTTAACTTACTTTGGGTAAACATGCTATAGATCATTGCTCGTTCTGATACAGTATCTTTATACCTGTGATATTGTTTTATGACCAGGGGTGGTTGACTATTTGATTTGCTACACGCTTCCGCACTTAGTAGAAATGTTCATTTATGGTTGTGATATCCTCACCGCTGACACCTGTGGGAAATTAAATAAACGTATGTTATCATTTAAATAGATGTTGTGGTTATCTATTCACCATCATTTCAGATGTATAATGTCCCGATCTCGGATCCGTCCTTCGGATTCCCGGTCTGGGGTCGCGACAGAGATGAATGATATACATACCTGACCTCTCCTCTCCTTTCTTCTCTCTTTCCTTCTCCTTCTCCTCAGCCCACTCGTCCTTCACCTGAAATGGCAGCGGCAGCATTCAAAAAAAGAGAGGGAAGAAAGAATGGAATAGATGGAAGGGACAACCCACCTACCTGGACGCCAGCAAACCTGCGCTACACTTCCCTTGCTCCTTTCCTTTATCCACTCCGCTCCCAGCTCCTCTGTCTCCACCTGAACTCACGCCCAAGAGAGAAAGAAGAATTGAAGAATGAAAGATAAGAAAGAGAGGGAAATAGAGAATGAAATGAAAAGAGGGAAAAAGGGGACCACCCACCAGTGCCCTAAAGCACGCCCAAAGCTGGGCGCTAGATGGCCCAGCCCCATCATATGGTGGGGTCCCTCTCTATGAGGGACCCACCTAAAGCACAGCCCTGTATCTCTTTCTTTAAATAAATAAAAAAGAAGTTGGAGGGATGAGCCTTGATTTAAAAAAAAAATTATATAAACGTAAGAAAAAGGGTTAATTAAGGAGCTTAAATATCCCCCCAATCATGAACTCAATTATTAAAAAAAAAATCCATAAGAGTAACTGGTCATCACCCATTCATCATACATCAATAATCCATGATTAAATCTCATAACTCATCATCATAATATCACAGTAATGAGATATCATCATTATTTAAGACTAAAGCATCATCACACGATAAAATAAAAATAAACAAAAAAAAAAGAGGAAAGGGCAAGGGTAAAAATCTAAATCAACTTTTATTAAACTCCAATCAGAGTCTTCAAACAATAACTATAGCAATAAACTGAATCAACCAAATCCTAAACATTGACTAAAATAGAGGTCACAACCATTGCCCCCAATACCCTAGATGGAGCCTATAACTAACTAAGATGGTCCTAATGACCTGACCTCACATTTATTTAAAGGGAAAACCTAGCCTAAAGTAGAAGCTCTCAAAGAATCAGTTAGAGTGGATGGACCATCTCGTTAAAGACAGGGAAGCGAGCCATCCGTGCTTCCATTCCGACGATGTAAGCTTCAAGTTGCCTTTGCGCTTCTTTAAAATTATCTGGAGGACCCTGGAAAGCACCACAAATCTCCCGAATACGCTCAAAGTCATTCAGATAAGCAGTGTACACCGGGTGGATAAGTGCGGAAAGGCTAGTATTTTGCATCTCAAAGTACTGTCTGTAGTGCCGAGGAACGGACGACTCAGCTTCGTGGGGGCAAGATATCACCATGAGCTCCAATTGATCCATTCGCCTATGTAAGGTATTGAAATCATCAATGGGAGCCCGTACATTAGAAGCCTTTGTAGCCTCCCATACCTCAAACATTCCCCTGACATCCAACATGCTCCATAAAAGAAATTGGAGCACGCTGCTGATGAAAGCCGGTAGATCCTCTAGAAGCCCATCATAACCATTCAACCTATTCAGAGCAGTCCTGCCCACAATACACAAGTCACCATACAGACCACAGATGCCTTTGTACTTCATAACCAATAAATCATATCTGCTGCGCCTAATATTCACAATGTGCCTGTCCATCATTTCTTCAAATTGAAATACACAGTCATAGGTAGCAGGAAGGGAAGATTCATGTTCAACGTAGAATTCCACCCGTTCTTCAGAGCTATAATATCCCGTCTTTTCAGCCCCAGGAGACCAATATTCGTCCCCTGGCGAATAAGGCTTGCAGGCGAAAGGACCATCAACCACAAACGAGGATATTGGAGCACCAGCCATTGAAACAGAATGAGACCTATAGATACACATAGAAAGCTTTAAAAATCCCTCACATAATGAAAACAAGTCCAAAAAGCTTAGACTCCAAGAATTGGAAGGGTCCCAAAGACGACATATAAAAAAAAATCAAGGGACCACTTGGGCTCCCCTGGGGTGGTGCCCAGGTCTATTTCGAGACATTCACCCCAAAGAGTACGGGTTCGGCTTTGGTCATTCTACCATGCCTTCTTAAATCCATTGATGATATTCTCAAAGGTACTGCACGACTGTCCTAAACCCTTTTGAGAACTAAGAGGTCCAAACTACATGCCCATATAATACAACATCTTAACACACAAAGGAAAGAAGCTAACACAATGAAAGAAACTCCATAAGAATGAAAATAATGCAATGGTAACCAACTGAAAGTACAGAGTGAGAGTTAAACAAGTACCTATGATAAACAAGCCAAAAAAAAAAAAAAAAACCACCTGGGCACCACAGGGGTGGCGCCCATCCCAGCCTTGAAATATCTCCCATGGGGAGATCATTATTTGACCAAGTAAAAGCTCTTAGTATCTCTGAGTCGTGCCTTTATAATATACTGCGAGGTTGGAGAGAGCCAGAATGTGAAAAGACACCCCAAAATCCGGGTTCACAAGTCCTTAGTACAAACCAGGAAGATAGGCACCACAAGGGTGGCGCCTGCCCTCTCCTGCTGATCCTTTTTCAATTAGGACACCTCAATTCTAACCATGAGGGATTTGCTTATAACATAAAACATTCTTGACAAAGTAAATAAAGAAAACGTGGAACAAAGCATCGTCACACCAAGACAAAAGCCAACATTAACACAAGAGCATAAGACTAGTTTCAAATTCAAATCGAAGATTGTGCACGTGTGTGACAATAACTACAAGCCAAAAGAACCAACAAACTGAACGTAATTCTGAAATATCAAACAAAAAAAAAATCACCAAACACAAAAAAAAGGGCAACAAAAAGAAAAAAAACATGATCACGAAGATAAAAGGAATGACCAGCCATATAAATATAAGAGAATAAAAGCAAATTGAACATTAGAATAAGGGTAATTGAAAAAAAAAGAGGAGAGATGCTTCAATCTGAAATTATATACCAAGTTGATCAACGAAACGATTCAGACGATTAGAGATACATACATGAGGCGTGCCATTCATCCCAAAAGAAAGAAGAGTAGAGAGGAAGCTTACTTGGGAGCAAAGAAGAGCTTGAAAGTTCTGAGATTCGAAGTCTGAAAGAGCAGGAGTTGTGGGAAATCCGTAGCCTTGATTCACTTATATAGATGAGAGTTCGAACCCCATGAGGACTTTAAAAGACCCCAAACTGCAACTTGGGCGCCACTCCCTGGGCGCCCAGGTCACCTGTTTCTCCTAGAATTTGGGGCTTCTCTTTGACAGGGACTTTAAGTGCCAAATATGCAGTCCCACATGGGCACCACACCCTGGGCGCCCAGATCACCTATTTTCTAGAAATCCAGCCTTCATTCCAACAAGGATTCCTAGTGCGATACGTTATGTACAAATCCTACTCCGAGACTAACTCAAAATTCAGTCTGGGCGCCACCCCTCTGGCGCCTAGGTCACATGCTTCCCAGAATTCGGAATTCTACCTTGAGACCAACTCAAAATGCAGTCTAGGCGCCACTCCCTGGGCGTCCAGATCACTTGTTATCCCGAGATCGGAATTCTACTTCGAAACCAACTCAAAGTGCAACCTGCTTCCTTGAAATCAAAAACTCCACTCTAAGACGGACTAGGACTACATCTTGGGTACCACTCCTCAAACGTTTAGGTGACTCGTTTTCCAAATTCAGCATTCTACTTCGTGACGGATTCTGTCTATACAACTCCACCTAGGCGCCATCCCCTGGGCGCCCAGGCTGTCTTCTTTCATAGTCCTTGAACCAAAGTCCAGACAGGCTGGGCACCACCCCTGCGGTGCCTATCCATCGCCTTAGAAAACCAAATGCCTCTTTGAGCCAAATTGTCCTAGAACTTTGAAAAGTTGAACCCGAACAAGAATTGATGATGATCATTGATAAAAATAATAATCATAATCATAAAAAAAATATAAAAAAAAGATTAAAATATATATATATAACCAACAACAATAAATAAATAAAAAATAAAAAATAAAAAAATGAGAAATTAAAAAAAAAGGAGAGAGAGAAAGGAAGTTAAGAGAGGCACACACAAAGACACGGCGCACCTTGTTAAACCAAATATTGTCCCATCACATAAGGTCCCGTCACATGCACAACATTAGTCCCATCACGCATACATCCATCATCGTGCATTACACCTCGTGTCGTCTCCATCGATAAAATTGAAGTAATATTTTTTTGCAAGATGTTGTTACTGAATACTGATGACAAAAAATGCAGAATCTTCTAGTGTTTGTTCAATACAGGTTCCCAAAGAGAAATCGAAAACACCAAAGGTGGAAGACCTTCAAGTACACTAATGAGGATGAACGACACAAGCTTCGGCGAACAAACAACACAAAAAGCGGCAATGATCCCCAACGTTGGATTTACGTAAAGCTCTTGAGGTAAGTATCCCTAACTATGATTTTCATGATTTTACCTCACGTCTGGAAAATTGAGTCACCGTAGGCCTCCCTTAAGCGCTTATAATCGGTACGACAACCATAATACCGTGTTGTCACGAATTGTGGTGTTTGCCGACTCAAATCTTGACGTTGGAAAATGGAATTCGTGTAACTCGAAACTCACCATGATAAGCACAAAATGATGATCGAATCTATTCCAGGTTCTCATCCAAGCTTGGGTGAAGACCAAGATCCCTAGAGAGTGACGGTTATTCCGGCGGAGATTTTCCATGGATTTAGCTTTTTCGATGCATACCTGAGTTTCAAAATAAAAATCTCTTTTCAAAAGAAAATGCATCTCGTTCTCACATGCACCTTACACCATTGCTTGAACTATGTTTGTGATTGCCTTCAAGATCTCCATTATTGCTAGTTATTTTTAACTATGCCTTAAACATTCAACTGTGGATGAAAGTTAAAAGACGTTATATATGACCATTTGATATAAACTCTATTGCAAGAACAAATGAAATTCTAATAGTGACTTAGCTAATCGAAAGATCGACTTTTGATTCAGACCACTGGCGCACAGTTCCCACCATCATTTTAAATTAAGCAACCGGGGCACAGTTCCCAACCCACCACGTGGCAATACCACGGGCACCGAGGCACAGATCTCGAATTTCCAATCAAATCAATAGGCACGTAACTTCTTCTTTTTTCCCTTTTTCCCCCTGAATCAGGATCGATCCTAGAAAGGTGAACCTCACTTTTAGGACGAGTTTGCAATTGCATACATCCGTAGGTGGCCACTCCCGCGAGCTCAAAAGCTCCCGTGAGTCATGAGTGGTGTGTCTACTTTCTTTGGAGCACAACTCTCCACGTGTTGCTCTCCAAAGAGGGGCATACTGTAGACACCTCATTTGACCCCCTATGATAGCCTTAAATACCTGTCATATGTAGCGGTGCCCCCATTTCACCCATAATTGAATGGTTAATGGCAAAATTCAGATTAATTAATGATGATGAAGGTGCTTGTTGATAATTTTAGACTTAGATCGACAATTTCTAGGAATTCGTGAGAGAAGCCAAATAGCGTCGAGATCCCAAGTCAAACCCATTATTCACATAAGGGCCGGACACTGACACTACTCGAACCTTTTTCGGACCACTTAAGACATGCTTAGGCCAATTCCCACAAAGATTACACTTAATTGCCTAAGTATCATATGACTAACACAAATTAGAAGGTTAGAATCGTTGATCCAAAAATCCCTTCTTCTTCTTTCCAACATCCGATCACTATTACTTATGAACCAATAGATTCTACACTCCAAGAGCTTTCCGACGATATATAGAACATCCAAATCCGACAAACGAGTCGAAAGTTATGAACTTCCGAAGTTAAGAAATGACGAAATCCGTTTAGGCACCACCCAAGTGGCGCCCCACCTACTGAAAACCACATAGGCGCCCACAGCTCCCAGAATCACATAGGCGCCCTAGGCTGGGCGCCCACACTTATCAAACCCTAATTTGCCCTAACGTCGCCCGATTAGCCTAAGTTACGGAGACGGTTCCATTGGTCCATAGGTTCCATTTTTTTCCAGTACCTAATCATCAGGAAATTTAAACCATTAGATTCTTGACTCCGAGAGTTTTCCGACGATATATAGAACGTCCAAATCCGATAAGCGGGTCAAAAGTTATGAGCTTCCGAAGTTTGTGCCAAGAAAATGTCAAAAATCACCTAGGCACCACCCATGTGGCGCCCAGGCTGCTGAATTCCACATAGGCGCCCCATGCTGGGCGCCCATACTGCCCAGGGCCACCTAGGCACCCCATGGTGGGCGCCCACCCTCCAAATTCCACTAGTTGGGCTGAAAACGGACCTGGGCCATTCAACGTAGGGATCGAACTCCAAAAATGAATCGACTCCACTTAGGTGCCACCCATGTGGCGCCCACCCTACTGAATTCCACATAGGCGCCAGCCCTGTGGCACCCACACTGTTCAAGTCATCTAGGCACCCCATGGTGGGTGCCCACCTTCCAAATTCCACTAGAATGGCTTGAAAGTAGCCCGGGACCACTCAAACATAGAGACCATGCACCGAAGACGAACCGAACCACCTAGGCACCACCCATGTGGCGCCCAGCCCTGAGTTCCACCAGGGTGGCGCCCAGACTGCCCAGGCCATGTGGGCGCCACCCCATGGGCGCCCACCCCCTCTCAAACCCTAGTTCACCCTAAAACAACTTAAGCCGCCTTGGGATGCGTAAGACCTTCTAGAAGCACGAATTAATGAAGCCCTAGCCCTCCTAAACTCGTCCCAAAGCCTCTATATAATCCCGCTTAACCCCATCTGCAAAAAGGAGCTACCCTAAAAGAAAAAGAGAGAAAATAGAGAATAAGGAAGAAGAAGAAAGGTAGCCACCATTAGAGAAAGAGTTTCAGATCTAGAGAAGAAGAAGAAGAAGTAAATAAGATGGCTTCCATATCTTCAACTGGGGCTATGGGATTTCGTGAAAGCTTCATTCTAAGAACTTGAGAAACGCGTCATATACCGGTATTCCTAGATCTCCCCTTTCTTTTACTGCATTCCATTGGCATAAATGCTTAGAAATATATTTAGGATCATTTTAGCATCATAGATCTACACTGGCTTGTGTTAAAAACTGATATTAGCATCTCATCATACTAGAAACATGTTTAGGTTCATTCTAATATAGTAGATCTGCATTATTTCGTAACTCTAATTGCATAACTAGGTTAGGTCTCGCATTAACAGCATCATTATTATCATTTATATCAAAGAGATCGCGAAAAGCCCTTGGCAGAAAGGTTGGGCGCCACCCCCTGGGCGCCTGCCCTCTCCCGGACAGGCTGGGCGCCTACCCTTCTGAGACTGGGTCCGGGTTCTGAATCTTCGCCCGTTGCATCGTCTTCTCGTAGATTTGCTAGTTGCATCATTAATAGTTCGCATTAGGAATTCGCATCAGTCGCTGAATATCGGAAATCGTATTGAAAATACTAAATTTTTTTTTGTGCATTCGTTGTGATCCATTGAAAACCCTGACTGAGTAGGGTAGGCACCACAGGTGTGGCACCCAAGTGGATTTTTTCCACCTTCGTGCACAACTTCCGATCTTCCGCATTTAGTTTACCTAGAAATTGTTTGATAATGATATGTTTGGCTGTTTGATATGTTCTGAACTTCGAATTACCATTTTGTCACACTTCACATCATATCATTTGAAAACGTAGAGTCGTACAAAAAAACCCAAAAAAATATCATAAAACATAAAATCATATCTTCTCTTTCCTTACTCTTTAGTAAATTAGAGGGGAAACCAAAAACAAATTAAAAAAAAAGATATCCAGAAAACCCAAAAATAATAGTTAGATAGTCTAGGTTATCGAATTTAGCGCCTAAGTAGGATAAACCCTAAGATTAACCAGGACATCATAATTAATTAATTTCAGAACCATCAAATCATTAAGAACACCTTTAATCCCTTTAAAGGCCTAATTAATTCGGATTGAAAGCAACTAAGAATATAAGACACCTAAAACCCAAAACACAGCCACCTGGGCGCCACCCCCTGGGCGCCCATCCTTCCACTGCCACTTGGGCGCCATCCCCTAGGCGCCCAACCTCTTCATTCTCTAAGACACCCCGGTTAAAGTTTAAACCAATTAATTAAAACCTTAAACTAATCCGAATCAACACAGTAAGACATTTTAAACCTGAAATAACTAAAACCTTAATCAACTCAACCTCTAATTAACTCGAAAACACAAAACCAACAAAACCCAAAACAGTCCACCTAGGCGCCACCCCCTGGGCGCCCATCCTTCTGAGACACCTGGGCACCACCCTCTTGGCGCCCATCCTATCCCATCACTAAAGAACCCTTAATTAAAACTTCTAATTAATCACAACCCAAATTTAATCCTAATTAACATAATAAAACACTTTTAGACTTAAGAAACCTGAACCCCTAATCAATTCGAACTCAAATCAACTTAAAAGCACAAGACCAACACGAAACCAAAAAGCAGACACCTGGGCACCACCCCCTAGGCGCCCAGCCTATCAATCCGCTTAGGCACCACCCCTGTGGTGCCTATCCTACCCCATTTTCTTGGAGACCATCAATTGGAATTAAAACTTAACTAATTAGACCCGAATCAATACATTAAAGCACTGTCAATTTAAAAAGACTTGAAACCTCAATCAATTTGAACTTGAATTCATCCAAAAAACGTAAAACCAATTCGAACCATAAAAACAGTCCACCTGGGCGCCACCCCCTGGGCGCCCATCCTTCCGAGACACCTAGGCGCCACCCTCTGGGCGCCTATCCTACCCAATCACTAGGAAACCCCACTTGAAACTAAACCCGAATTCAATCATAATCAACACTTCAGAAATCCATTGAATTTAAAACAATTGAAGTCAGAAGTTCGACTTCAAATTAACTTAAAGATCATTGAACCAACTCAAAACTTAAAAAACTATCCGCCCGGGCGCCACCCCTTGGGCGCCTATCCTGCCATATCCACCTAGGCACCACCCTCTGGGCGCCTAGCCTCTCGAATCATAAAGAGACCTAATTAATTAGAACCTAATTTAATCCTAACAACACAGCAAAACACTTTTATTTTAAAATACATCAAATCATAAAAGTTCAACTTCAAATCAACCTAAAAAATACGAAACCGACCCGAACCACAGAACAAGTCCACTTGGGCGCCACCCCCTGGGCGCCTATCTTCCATTTCCACCTGGGCACCACACCCGGGGCGCCCAGCCTACCTGTTTTCTTAAAAACCCCGACCAACAATTTAGCCTAATTAATATTCAAACTAACCCCAATTAACATTAAAACACTTTAATATCAACAGACTTGAAACCTTAACCAATTCGGACTTAAATTCACCTAAAAACATAAGACCACCCGAACCACAGAACAGTCCACTTGGGCGCCACCCCCTGGGCGCCTATCTTTCATTTCCACCTGGGCACCACACCCTGGGCACCCAGCCTACCTGTTTTCATAAGAACCCCGACCAACAACTTAGCCTAATTAATTAACATTCAAACCAATCCCAATCCACATATTAAAACACTTTTAACTTAAAATACTTAAGACTTTAATCGATTCGGACTTAGCACCCAAAACCCTTACGAACCAACAAATAACCACGTAGGCACCACCCCTGTGGCGCCTATCCTACATTTTCACCCCGACCTACTGCCTCGACCAAAAACAAATAACTAAACACCTTATAACTTAAATTAACTAAAACCAGAACCCAACATAATCCCTAGATCCCAAAAACCGAAAACTTGGTCCCATCTGGTATACCTGAAGATCACAAGCCATCACCTGGGCGCCACCCCCTTGGCGCCTATCCTTCCATTTGCACTAAAACGCAAATCCTTGGTTTTGTTTCAAAATCCGGATCCGAATAATTTTGACATTTGAACACCAGAGAATTAAAACAATTTGGGACATTAAAATTCATCAAGTAAGAATCCCCGGGATTTCGAAGATAACAACGATACCACCGCCACTAGCCAAACCACCAAGAAACAGCCACTTGGGCGCCACTGCCTGGGCGCCCAAGTCACCAGAGTGACCTAGGCGCCACCCCCTGGGCGCCCAACTCCTCCGCCAACCCTGTTCGTCGATTTCGACATCATTTCACTTCTCGAATCAAAACTTGAAATCCCCGAGCCTTAAACAACTTAAGTAGAACCTTAAAACATCCCTAAATCACTCTTAATCAACTCATAACTTAAAACAAACCGAATCAACTAAAACCTTAATTAACAAACTGTTTAGGCGCATGAACCATCAAACTTAGGCTATTTGCACCCTAGGATTAGATCGGATTTCCCCGTTAGGTAGCTTAGAGCATTAGGCTTCGCTCCATCACTTTTCCTGTTCCGTTAGGGGACTGGGAGAGCTAATGTGGACAGTCTAGGACCTTAGGTTAGGGTTAATCCGATGATCAGTAATAAAGCATTAATCAAGTAAATCCATGTAAGATCCCCTAGTTAGGCCCTTCTAGCCTAATATAAAAAATCCATAAAAACTAATAAACCAACAAAATAAACCCAAAAAGATTTTTCCTTTATTTCTTCCTCCACCTCAGGTGCCAAATATTTAATTGAACTTAATGATAAAAGGGAATAAAGAACTGACTTATAAAATTGAATAAATGAGAATAATTAGATGAGATGAGTGATTTCACACACTTTGCATATTTTTATTTCGGCCCATCGGCCACCCTAAATCAATCACGGCCCATCGGCCCTCTAAAACAAACACCGGCCCATCGGCCACCTTCAATCAATTAAAGCCCATCGGCTTTTTACTTTATCACTCGTGTATCGCACACGAAAAACACAAAAATCACAAGTCAAAGTCTCATTTGCATCATCATTTTGATTTAAAAAGTCAGCCTTTAAACCCTATTTTGCCAAGGGATTAGAAGGGGGTACCCAGGAACGGGGCCGATCCTCTTCTTAAATATTTGGCCCCTCCCCCCCTTTTGTTTTCTTTATTTTAATTATTTCATTTCACTTGGATACACCATGATTATGCTATGTGAGGATTAACCTTATTTGGACTCTAACTCATAACCCTGAATTGACCCTATATTAAAGAGACCCAAATTAATGTGACAGGAAAACCGTCGTGTGTTGCCAGCAGCACATTAGACGAGAGAAGAACCCACCCACTTATTTTCTCCCATTTTTCTTTGGCTTTTGTCGAAGAACGGTGTTACGGCCATTACCGTAGCTGGCAATCGTGATCCGTCGATTTTGAGGGTAGTCGGAATCCTCATTTTCGATGTAAAAATTTAAATAGCACATATAGATGAATGGCAATTTCCCTCCCCTGAGGGATCAAAATTCACATCCGACCCTGGGCAGTGTGGGCACCCAGCCTGGGGCGCCACATGAGTGGAGCCTAGATGGATTTTCATCATTTTTCTAACGCAAACTTTGAAAGATCATAACTTTTGATCCACTTATCGGATTTCGATGTTCTACATATCATTGGAAAGCTCTTGAAGTGAAGAGTTCAAGGGTTCAAATGCCCTAATGATTGGGGGCCAAAAAACAAATGGACCTCTGGATCATTGGATCAGGCTTCCTAACTTATGCTAATCGGGTGGCATTTAGGCAAGCTAAGTGCGATCTTTATGGGAATTTGCCTAAGCATGGCTTTTGTGGTCTAGAATACATATAATTAGTGTCATGGTCCACTCCTTGTGTGAGTAGTGTGACGCCCGGAGTCCCACATCGACTATAGAGAGGAAAGTGAATGGGGTTATGTGTAGAGCTTACACCCTTACCTTGCATGAGGCCTTTTGATAGGTTGAGGCCCATCAGAAGCAAAACCGTGAGGCCCGTGGGCCAAAGCGGACAATATCATGCATGTGTGAAGGGTGGGGTGTTACAAATGGTATCAGAGCCGACTCTCGACTAGTTCGAGTGTGGGTCCCCTGCCGTGGTCTGGTGCAAGTGGGCGGGTCTCCATGTGGGCGGGCCAAAAGGGTTGACAGGCAACAGGGACTGGCAGGCTACTGCACAAGGACGTGCAGCCTTAAGGGGGTGGAATGTGACGCCCGGAGTCCCACATCGACTATAGAGAGGAAAGTGAATGGGGTTATTTGTAACACCCCACCCTTCACACATGCATGATATTGTCTGCTTTGGCCCACAGGCCTCACGGGTTTGCTTCTGATGGGCCTCAACCTATCAAAAGGCCTCATGCAAGGTAAGGGTGTAGAGCCCATCAGAAGCAAAACCGTGAGGCCCGTGGGCCAAAGCGGACAATATCATGCATGCGTGAAGGGTGGGGCGTTACAAATGGTATCAAAGCCAACTCTCGACTAGTTCGAGTGTGGGTCCCCTGCCGTGGTCTGGTGCAAGTGGGCGGGTCTCCATGTGGGCAGGCCAAGAGAGCTGGCAGGCTACAAGGACTGGCAGGCTACTGCACAGGGACATACAGCCTTAAAGGGGGTGGAATGTGATGCCCAGAGTCCCACATCGACTATAGAGAGGAAAGTGAATGGGGTTATGTGTAGAGCTTACACCCTTACCTTGCATGAGGCCTTTTGATGGGTTGAGATCCATCAGAAGCAAAGCCGTGAGGCCCGTGGGCCAAAGCGGACAACATCATGCATGTGTGAAGGGTGGGGTGTTACAAGTAGTGGGTTGGACTCGAGATCTTGGCGCAATTTGCCTTTTCTCTCACGAATTTCTAAAAGTCACTGAACTAAGTCTAAAATTATCAACAAACATTTTCATCGTCATTAATTAATCTGAATTATACCATTAATCATTCAATTATGGGTGAAATGGGGGCACCACTATATGGAATAGGTATTTAAGGGTATCATTGGGGCCAAATGAGGTGTCTACAAGGACCTCATTTTGGTCTTTGTCCTCTAAAAATTTTAGATTTAAGCCGAGCCAAGCGAATCAAAAGCATCCTTTGTTCTCATCTAAAGGATGATGACGAAGTCCACACATGGCTTGCGATTGTCAATCTGAACGAGTCCCCACAATCTCCTAAGAAGTTACATCCTTTTTTTCTTGCTTTTCATTGTATTTTGTATTGTATGAAAAGACATAAAAAATCACAAATCTTTTCTTTCATTTATTAATAAGAATTGTAAATTGCCTTTCACAGCAATAAATCGCCTTTTACGGAAAAAATCGCCTTTTAAGGCAAACATCGCCTTTCACGACAAAACAAATGAAAACACCTTTCACGGCATTCAAAACAAAACATGTCTCCTTTCTTAAATATATGTGCAATGAAAAACTAGAAAAATGTTGATTTCCTTTTCTACTTGCGAAAGTGGATCTACGGACCACCACTTGTCAATTCCAAGTAGAGTAGAAAATATGGCATACCCATACAAAAAATGTTGATACTCGCATTTCACCCTCCAGTCACGAAAGGGTTGGATCCCATAGACTTGTTAGATTGTATGGATTCAATCCATCAGATGATATATAAATTGATTAATTTCTTTATTTATCAATAAAATCATGATTTCCTTTCATGAGATGAATGGTGTTTTATTACTTAATGCACATGACCAATACCTATGACATGATGGTTCATGAGATGAACCTGGTCCCATTATTATATTAGATATGATATTGTGTATGGATGAGATCCACATACGAGAGACATCTGTCACAAATCTTATACTTAAATATTTTCACAACCAGTGATGAAACTAAGCATCTCATCTAATAAGGTTGCAACACTTTGATCACTATGAGATAGTGTGATTTGTCTTGATCATCAAAATGTAAGATTCTGAATCATGGTATTGGTACATTGGATGTATTGAAGGACCATGAGAAGCACCTTACAAAGTACTTCTCGATTTTAAGGTTTGCTCTCATAATTCCCTAGCAATAGGCTCTCAATCCTGAGAAATTGATGAACTCAAGTTTCTGTCCATTCATTTTCTTTGAGTCACCAATGAGTAAGGCCAACTGTAGGTCAACACCTCAGTGTCTTGGGTATGTGGTAGTAGAACTGTGGGAACATTCAATGGTCAAGATAGAATCTATCTATATTATCCCCTTGTGCCATTTAATGGATTTGTCATTAGTAAGTGCGCACCCATCTCAATTAAGAGTTAATTGGATAATACTAATGATCACTGTGATTATTGGGGATCAAGGATAATAAGATATGGATCTAAGATTAGAAGTGACAGATTTAATCCAATTGATCCATGGATATTTATAGAGGGGCCTACTTGTGGTAATTGGGAAGTTTAAGGCCTTCTCTGTAATATATTTCTAAGACTGGAATGCAAATTGCATTTATATAGTGGTGTTGTTTGCATTTAATTGTGTGCCCGGATTGCACATGAGATGTGGGGTCGTGGTGTCCCAGTTGGAGCCATCTTTCTATGGAATCCCTAGTGGTCCCCATGCTAGCCCAAGTTATTAGTAAGATACTAATCTTACTTGAACTCTAAAAGGAAGGAATTAGAAAGTTACTATTTCTATTTGAAGTGAGACTTCTAATAGTAGTATTAGTAAGTTACTAATTGTTGTGGAAGTGAGACTTCTATAATAATTAGAAAAGAGAAAGTTACTAATTTTCGTGGAAGTGAGACTTCTATAATTAATTAGTAAGAAGAGGAGTTCCCGTACTCCCCTTGGACGTCCTACACAAGGAGAACATGCCCAGCCCCCTTTTGCCAACAGTTGCACAACTTCTCTGTTTCTCTTCTAGTTCTCTTCTAGTTCCTTGGAGTTTCTAGTTGGTTGTTCTCTTGGAGTTTCCACCAATCTTCTTGAGAAAAGAGGTCTGATACGGGTCATAGCGTGGAAGACTAAGAGGTCTTGGAGATCCTAAGTTGCTTAAAAGAAAGAGTTTCTTCAGCAAGCATGTCTTCTTCTCCATTAGAGCACAACCGAGCTCCAAAGGTATAATCTACTTCCTTATGTGTTGTGAATTGTTTTGGTTGCACGGTGTTGTTGATTTCTATCTTGTAGATAGAGTTTATTACTGTACATGATTGACGAAATTGAGTGTTTGCATCGTGGATATGGTTTATGGCCTTATGGGTACTTGATCCCTGAGTCAAGTGGGTCAAAAGTTTTGAAAACCTATCCATGAGGCCCACCTACTTCCAACAAGACTCTCACATCCGCCAACCCCAGTAGCGCCGCGAGCCATGAAAAAGAGAATCCATTAAGGAGATTACTAAAATCTAAGATAGTAAGCATAATAAAACTAATATAGTTGTATGTCATATAGTTTAAGATCTATAATAAAATGATGGACGAACCCACGGTGTATCTGATAATGGGCAATGGCTTGACCACTGTGAAAACAAAGGTGTGCATAGATTTCAATGAATAGATCTTATGGCAGATATCAACTGGGACCAACATTTTATGACTATAAATTTAATGGTGGACATAATGGCTTCACAGTAGATCTAATGGTTGATAAATGGCCCGATAATTGACATTTGGGACTAACTATTAGGAATTTTTATATGTTGGCTAATTCATGGGTTGGAATAAACTCTAGGTCTATTGAGTTGTTATTTTCTATTTATTTCGGAATAGACTGTGGTTGTGTCACCTGAAGATTCGAAGCGAAGGCAGAAAAGAAAAACGAAGAAAATCGGATGACACTAGGCTTGTTCGATCGGATAAAGGTTGGATCGATCGAATGTTGTGAGGTTCTTAGTTAACAGGCTATCAGAATAAAATTTCAGGAGACAATTGCATGTCTAATCGATCGGACCTTATACCCGATTGATCAGATGGCAGGAATTTTCCAAGACTATTCTGCGAATTTATTTCCTTTTGAAACCGGAATTTCCAAGTTGAGTCCTATTTGTGTTAATAATAAGGCACGAATCATGGGCTATTTAAAAGGTGTTTCTCTCAACCCTAATTGAAAAAACAAGTAATTGTCTCATTGTTCTGAGCAAAGAAAACTCATTGAGAGATCCCTTTTTCTCTAGAGCCACCATTGAGAGATTGTGTTGATGAATTGATCTAGAGAGCTTGTGGCTTCCACTTCCTTATAGAATACTTGATCATCTTGGTTCTTAAGGTGTTGCCGGATCAAGTGCGAGGAGTGGTGGGCGGCGAGGAGTCATGGCAACAGGAAGTTGTGCAATAACAACTACAATCCTTAGGTCGACATATTGATTAGGAAAGGGAGCTATGAGTATATCTTGTAATCGTTCAATAGTGCTTGATTCCCTATCGTAGTTTCCTCCCTGTTTAGGGTTTCCGTAAAATATTTTACGTGGCTTATTATGGTGTGTGATTGGTAGACTAATTCGCTTTGATTTAATTTATTACTTCCGATGTGCATTGGTTGTGGAACTAGTTGCCATTCTGGAAACCTTCAATCGGTATCAGAGCAGGTTGCACTTTTTTGTTGTGGAGATCCTACAGATTTCTAGAATGGACCTCTACTTTGAAGGCACTTCAACCAATAAACCTCATTTATTGGAAAGCCGGAATGGTTGCCTTTCTTAGAGCCATTCATAATAAAGGTTAGAAATCAGTTGTATAATGGTTATACCTTATCCATTGTTGTTGTTGAAGGGGTAAATGTGCCGAAACCTGAGGAACAATGGACTAAGGAAAAATAATTGACTTCTACTTGCAACTCTGGGGCTATTAATGCTCTATACAATGGAGTTACTATGTATGAGTTTTGTAGAGTTTCTACGTGCACAACTGCAAAGGAAGCATCAGATATTCTGCAGACTGCGCTTGAGGGGAATAACACTACGAAATAGTCGAAACTACATAAATTAAATATGGCCTTTGAAAACATTAAGATGGAAGAGGATGGGACCTTTTATGAAATCAATGTGAAGCTGAATGAAATTGTTAATTATGTTTTAACTTTGGGTGAACCAGTCCCTAAACATAGGATTATCAAAAAGATTCCGAGGTCTCTTCTAGGAAGACTTGATTCAAAGGTTGTGGCCATTAAAGAGAACAAATATCTAAATACCCTAAAGGTTGATCAGCTAGTGGAAAACCTACAAACTTTTGAAGCAAACCTTAGGTCTAATGGAAAATAGAAATCTAAAGGCATTGCTTTAAAAGCTACCAAGGAATCAGTCAAAAGAATTAAAAGTGATACAAATACTGATTCTGAGAAAGTTGATCCCCAAGTGGTTGTTCAATTAATGAAGTACTTCAAACAGTTTATGAAGGGGAAGAAAAGTTATTCGAAAATCCTTAAATCTGTTGGGAAGAAGAAATCTTCTAAAGGAATTCAGTGCTATGAGTGTCATGGATGTGGACACGTTGCTAGTGATTCGAGTAATAGGAAACCAAAGAAAAAGGCTTTTAATTTGACTTGGAATGATGATACTTTCGATGATGAGGAGAAAAGGCTTGAGTCTGAGAATCCTAACACTGGCACAAGAAAATTCAGGGCTTTTATGGAAACTTCAGTTTCTGCTACTCCACAAGCTTCTTCTTCTTCTGATGAGACTAATAGTGGTGATAGTCAGTTAGAGGAAGAACATGACTGGAAGAGAAAATATTAGACACTACTTGAAAAGACCAAGAAGATGATTAAGATGAATGGGAAAAAGGCCATCAATTGGAAAGAGTCTGAAGAGCTGAGTTCCTCCCCGAAAGATGAAACTCGTGCAAAAGTAAGTCACTTCAAGAATGAAAATAATAGTATGGCTGACAAGTTGATTAAAGAATCACAGAAGTATGACTTTCATAATCATGATTTGAAGACTTTGAAGGGTGAAAATGTTGACTTGCTTGGTAGACTTAAGATGGTTTTGTTAGAGTTGGATACTAGCAAGGCTCCATTGGACAGGATGAACACTGGGTCGAAAAGGCTTGATGACATTCTGACCAGTCAAAAGGCAAAAACAGACAAGCACGATATTAGTTACACTGATTGTGCATCTGCATCGAACACCAAAGGTAAAAATAGTCTTGTTAAAATTTAAGTACTTACTAATCATGTTGTTGATGTCACACACACACACAGCTGCAAAGAAGAAGAGTGTGTCTCATCCTGCACGTACTCCCACTTGTCATCACTATGGAGTTAAAGGACACATCGACCCCATTGTAATAAACTGCAAAGTTCACCAAAACAAAAGCAATGGAAGAAGCAGAAGACTGAGCCAATGATTACTACCAGACCCATCCGAGTCAAGAAAGACGCCATGCCTTCTGTTTTGATACACTCTGCTAAAATGATTAAATTTGTAAGTGTGCATACCTAAGCCTCATCACCCCCGATATGCAAAATCATGCCCCCACCCCAGTGCTGAAAAGAAGTTGATATTTAGGGAGAGTTAAAATTGAGGGGGAGCTACTAGATCCAGATTGACAGAAGCTGCATGATGATATGTGTTTGTCAATTATGGACAAAATGGGGGAGTGGAATAGAGCTAGGGGGAGTATCCATGATTGAAAAGAAAAGTTCAAGACAGATAGTGCAAAATCTACAAGTACCGTAATTTTTCAGCAATCTTTTTTTTACTAAAATCTCAATGTAATTCTCGGAGTTTTTGGATAGATCAAAATTGTATTGTCCTAGAGAGTTTTGCTCATGAATTGGCAAAGTGGGCGATTGTTGAGGATTTTCATATGTTAGTTAATTCATGGGTTGGACAAAACTCTAGGTCCATTGAGTTGTTATTTTCGATTTATCTTAGAATGGGTTGCGGTTATGTCACCGGAAGATATGAAGTGAAGACAAAGAAGAAAATCGAAGGAAGTTAGAAGCACGAGGCCCGATTGATCGGATAAAGGTCAGATCGATCGAATGATGTAAGGTTCTCAGTTAATAGGCTGACAGAATAAAATTTCGGGAGACAGTTGCATGTTCGATTGATCAGACCTTATACTTGAACGATCGAATGGCGGAAGTTTTCCAGAACTGTTCTGCGAGTTTGTTTCTTTTTGAAACTAGAATTTCCAAGTTAAAACATGTTTGTGTTCTAATAATAAGGCATGAATCAAGGGCTATTTAAAGGGTGTTTCTCTCAACCCTAAGTGAAAAAACAAGTAATTCTCTTATTGTCCTGAGCAGAGAAAACTCATTGAGAGAGCCCTTTTTCTCTAGAGCCATCATTTCGATATTATATTGATGAATTGATCTGGAGAGCTTGTGGCTTCTACTTCCTTATAGAATACTTGATCATTTTGGTTCTCAAGGTGTTGCCGGATCAAGTGCAGGGAGTGGTACGTAGCGATGAGTCATGGCAACGGGGAGTTGTGCAATAACAACTATAGTCCTTAGGTCGACATATTGATTAGGAAAGGGAGCTGTGAGTATATCTATTAATTGTTTAATAATGTTTGATTCCCTATCGTGGTTTTCTCCCTGTTTAGAGTTTTCATGTAAAATATTATGCGTATCTTCTTGTGGTGCGTGATTGGTAGACTAGTTCGCCTTGATTTAATTTATCACTTCCGATGTGCACTGGTTGTGGAACTGGTAGCCAACTACCAATTGGGATTAGCATTTTCTAGTCGTAGATAATGGCTTGAAACTAGATTTAACCATAGACAATGGCCTCGTGTCAATAGAGACATTGTTATTCATAGTATCAAAGCGAGTATGAATAGAATGAAGTAATAATAAACTTGAAGAAACGGCCCAAAAAAAATAAAATCAAATAAATCAAATTAATTGTAAGAGAATTTTACTGAAAAAAACACTTTATGTGGCCAGTGGACCGAAAGGTCACTTTAGCCAAACCCACACCAAAGAGGCCATCCCACTTAAAAAAAAATATTTTTCTTACCATTTTTCGAGGGTCAACATCGACCTTCATTTCCAGTATTGAGGGTCGTCGTAGACCCTAGCTTGAATGCACTTGGCCACATCATTTGACACCAGGGTCAACGATGATCCTGGGCCTTAATTGAATAATAAACCAGTAGCTCATAACCTATGTCTCAAACCGAAAACCTCGACAGAACCTGCAGTTATAATTCATGTGATGAACCTGAAGTCTTGAATGAACCAGCAGTTCTGATTCTTAAAGATGAGAATCCGACATCCAACTTTTATTGGCTAGATTATTTGTCATGATTAATTCCTTCCTTATTTTACTTTAGATGTTAAGGTTTCATTTCTTTTATTTTGTTAATTATCTGCATACCATTTTTTTGCAGTTCGTGCATGACGTCAAACTTGGCGAAACTTAATTATAAAGCACTTAATATTAATGGGGATAATTATCCTGGTAACTAGCTAGATGCAAAAATCCATTAGCAATCCAAGAAGCTTGGAGAGGCAATAAAATAGGGTAATAAGATGTCTTCGGAGGACAATGCATCAACCCTCATCTTCTTACACCATCACATATATGCGACCTCAAAAATGAATATCTAACCGAGGAAGACCCAGTAGGTCTCAAGAAATCCCTGAGGATAGGTATGATCATCAAAAGATGGTCATATTACTAGCTGGTCAGAGTTAATGGCTAAAGTTGAGGTTCTAGGATTGCAAAATAGTATCTGAATATAACTCTGCCATCTTCAATATTGTTTCCCATTTAAGATTATGCGTTAAAAGGTCATTGAAGAGCAAATGTTGGAGAAAATATTATCCACTTTTCATGCCTCGATTGTGCTCTTGCAACAGTAGTATCGAGGGCGACGTTTCTCCAAATATTCATACCTTATCTCTTGTCTCCTAGTCGCTAAACAAAATTATAAAGTGTTGATAAAAAAAATCATAACTCCAGACCAACTGGATCTTCGACAATTCCTAAAGAAAATGCCAATTTCAGTTCAAACAGAGGCAAAGAAAGGGGTGTGGAAGACATAATTCCTCCAGTAGAGGTGGAAGAAATAACTCCTCCAGGCAAGATGGTTAAAGAGGTTAAAAAAAAAAAAATTCCACCAAAAGTGGATTGATCCTCAACAAAGGAACAATCAGAATCAAAATCCACTGGCTAATCCTACCCACCATCATAATGGCGAGTGCGATAGATGTAGAAGGACTAGGCATTGGTCACGCACTTCTCATGCACCAAAGGAAGTGGTGGAACAATACAAAGCATACAAGGCCTCTGTTCATTCAACGGAGACAAATGATCTGGAAGACTGGGATTTGGATACAATGACACAAAAGGGGCCTCCATTTGACATTACATACTTGGGGACTCAAGACTTCTTTGAAGATGAGGATAGCCAATCTCTAAGTAATGAGGTGTTTAATGCTCAATTGGGAGCACCCCCTGGAATGGTCTAAAAGACCAATAATTCTTTGAACTTCACAAACTTAATTTTGAGCTCCTTTGAGATGCATGTTTTTAGATTTATGGTTTATGTTGAGGTCTTTATTTCATTGATGTTTAATTTTTTGGTGAATGGTTTAATCTTTATCATGTGATTGCATAGTTACATTAGTTTATTATTTTATTTAAGGGGTGGATCATGGAATTGAGGACAATTTCTCTCTAGTAGACAGTGCCACAAAAGCACTATTCTGAAAAACCAGAAGGTTTTCTCAGAATTGGTGTTCAATCCATGAAAGGTTTCCACCATAACTAGACTTGTACAAATAATTGAAGGCTCCGAAAGAGCCCATATGATGTTACCTAATGGTACCCATCTATGCATTAAAGATGTATTGTTCTCAAGCAGTTCACGAAGAAATTTGATTAGTTTCAAGGACATCAGAATGATTCTAATGTGGAATCATGTTCAATTATGAGAAAAATGATAAAGTTAAACCCGAAGCTTAGTGATCCTAAGACTTTAACGCCTTGGCATGATAGGTTAGGTCACCCTGGGGCCACTATGTTGAGAAAAATTGTTGATAACTCAATTTGGTACTCTTTAGAGAACCATGAATTTACCATACCTAGTGGGTACTTATGTACCTCGTGTTCACAAGAAAAATTAATCACCCGACCTTCTTTTGCTAAGACTACATACAAATCTGCATCCATTCTACAAAGGATATAAGGTGACATTTGTGGATCCATAAATCCCTGCCTACACCACTTCTGTATTCAAGTAGCAACTGATGTGACCATTTTCAACTCTTGTCTTCATTCTTGAGCATCCTTCTCTTTAAAATTTTCAAAAATGGTTTGCACTAAGCAAACTTTCAGGCATCCTAGCAAGAAGTCTAAGACAGGCCAAGCTTCATCTTCCCATAGATCTCCCTCTACTTCTCCTGAAGCTGGCCCTCCTCCAGAGATTAGATTCAACCCAATTCCTTCTCCGTCTTCTGTTGTCAAATCTTTTCGAAGCAAAGGGGTAATTGTTGAGAAGAAATGTGTTGTTGAAGATTTAGTGGACTATAATGTCCCTGCTATCCTTGAAGCCATTGGTTGGCATAGTATACTGACTTGGAGTGGCGACACTTTTACCTCGTCTGTCTTTGGCTTTTATGAGTCTATTTGTTCCTCCACCGCGAACTCTTTTATAGTCAGAACCTCTAATGGTGAAGAGATTGTATCTCCAGAGAGGATCTTGTCAGTGATGGGCATTCCTACGTCCAATGGACCAAAATTTATTTCAGAAGTGTCGCGACCCCGGACCGGGCCCGAAGGACTAATCCTGGATCGGGACACTAATAATGATGATAATAGTGTTAGTGTGGTGAGTGAATGGTTAATATGTAGAGTGTGCCAACAAGGTGCACACACTTATTTAATTTCCCACAGGTGTCCGCGGTGAGGATATCACAACCATATATGAACATTTCTATTAAGTGCGGAAGCGTGTAGCAAATCAAATATTCAATCCATCTCAAATCATAAAGATAATAACCCAAGTATAGTACCGTATCAGAATGAGCAATGATCATTGGCATGTTATCCAAAAGTACGTTAAAGTTTATACAAAGATCATTTAATTACATTTCCCAAAAATAGAGGCCCACAAGGCCAATATGAACTAAATACCAATCCCCAAAAGAATGGTTAAAAATTCTCCCAAAATGTTATCTCTCTCTAGCAATCCAATCTCTACATGACATCATCAGCACGCCACTCAACTAACTGCTGCGGTTCTCCGACCGCCTCCTCATGCTCTTCCTCGGGATAACCGACAACGGGACCTGAGTACCAAAAATTAGGTCAAACACGATGGTTTGGCAATTGGGTAAAATACAATGACAATATGATAATAAATGAATTTACCTTCAAAAGCATTTAAACCTGTTTAAATAGCAATTTCTATAGACGAGATAAAACTTTTATTCAAGTACAAGTATGCATTATAAAACATGTACAGGTAACCAAGGAAATGGGAAACAAGCAAGATGGCAACCACACGAAGCTATGTCCTCTATCACTAAAGTGACAGAGCAATAACTAGGCACTGATCTCAGTCACTCGAGGTGAGGAGGAACAGTGGATCTTATAAATACATATCCATATACTATACAATACATGACCACGGTAGCGAGCCGGGCATCGGGAACCACAGTAGCAATCTGCAGCATTGGGACAAGACCATGGTAATACCGGGTAGCGGGATCCAAACTGTAGCTGGCGGGACAAAAGGGGGATCTCCAAGTCGGTGGATTAGACCAACAGGGTTATCCAAGCTTAGTGGTGCCAACTAATAGGTCAAATAACAAATCGAGACATATGCAAGTAAATCAAGTAAAATAAATAAACGGGCAAGACGGGGGTGCTCAAGGGCACACTGTCATTTCATGTTGTGCAATGCACTTCAAGACAAGTAACTATTATAAGTGTAATTCAATGCTTTCCGGAAAACAAGACATGTAGTATAAATCTCGGGATCGATAAAGTACAATAAACAATTGCAATCTCGGGTAAGGTATCGGGTTCAAGATTTATTTGAAGTGAATAGGGATCCCGTATGTCGATCTAATAATGATTTGGTACTCTTTGAGTTTCGGGACATTCCGGGCTCCTTATACACTTTGAATTTTCAAAACTTCGAATGACCTCTTCGTGATATGGTTTCTTTCTCGAATGGTCTCATATATTGCCTAGTGAATCTCCTTTGACCGACAAAGCTCAGTGCTAGAGCTCTCCGGAATGGTTGTCTGGGTAATTTCGGTTACCTTGCAGTCAGATGGCAGTTATCCGCCGTTGGATTCGGTGGTCAGCCGCTGGCTGACCGCGGTTGGCCTGACAGAAAGACAGGTTACTGGAATTGTAACCGAAATGGTTTGGTTGGCTGGCAGTTAGCCGCCGATGGGTTCGGCGGTTAGCCGCTAGCTAACCGTGAGGCTGACCGTATTTTCAGGTGGAAAATGTTTCTCTCTGGAAAAGCAACCAAATGGGTCGGTTGGCTGGCGGTTAGCTGCCGATGGGTTCGGTGGTTAGCCGCTAGATAACCGTGAGGCTGACCGTGTTTTCGGGTGGAAAATGGTGCTCTCTGGAAAAGTAACCGCGACTGTTCGGCTAACCGCCAGCCACCAGACAGCTATCAGACATGTGACTGCTGGCAGACCGCCAGGTGTGGGAAACACCCACTGTGTTCAGATTTGAGCCCCTTTTCCTCCTCAAAACCACCCTCCTCACTTCCATTAAATCCCTGCAATAAAACTGAGCTAAGAGCTCCTCCAATGCATCTATCTACATTTCTCCACAACTCCAATATGGGTTCATTCCATCACCTCCTCCATCAACATCAAATCCAATACAAATAAAGAAAGAAGGAAACCATTTCACAATAGAGCACATTTGGTTCAAACAAGAAGAAAATAAATGCCATTCACCAATACACTTATAAGTCATAAATGCACTACCAAACTCTATCTTGAACATTTATTTCAAACCAATGTAATAAATAGGCATGAGTGGAAAATACCAAAATCATTAAAAGCTTATAAAAATCAAATCATCCACTTGCCTTGGGTCTTCTAATAAGCAAATCAAGATCTTATACTCTTCCAAGCCAAAGATTCAAGCTATGAACGAAATCCCCAAAACAAACAAACCCTAAAATGGTCAAACAATGAAATAGAAAGGGAAACCTTACAATAATGAAGATGAAGCTTCCCTAGGGCTAGATGAGTACAAATCTAGAAGAAGGGAAGGATTACTTACTTGTAAGGTCGTCTAATGGCAAGAGTAAGCTCAATGAAGGTCTTGGAATGGAGGGTTTTCTTCACAAATGGTATCAATAGAGAGCTATGGTGATGAGGAAGAAGATGATGATCTCCATTTTGATGTTGGTGCAAGATTAGTAGGAGATTGAGATGGAGAGAGCAAGAAGAAGAAGAAAAGTTGCCAAACAAACCCTAGACTCTCTTTTGTACTGGAAAAAGGGAAAATGAAGAAGATGGGTCTCCTTATATAAGCAAATGGAGATGGGTCCCACTACTTAAGACATTCAAGGGCTGAAATCTTGGCTTTCGGGGCTTCTAATGAATTCGACGAAGAAGAGAAAAGTGATCGTAGAAATATCTAGTTTCCAAAAAGTATATGTTTCATGGGTTTCGGGAATATCAAGTTTTGGGTACAGATTTTGTGTGCAATGACTGTTTTGCCCTCAAGGCTATGAAATCGGGTTTCGGGGTCTCGAACGGGGACGGGATCGACATGAAAGTTGTAGGGATTAACAATACAAATAAAATGGGATTAAAACAATGAATGCAAGAATCTCCGATAAATCCTCAAGCACATGCAAAGTCATAAAAAGGAACCCCCAAAGGGCCCCACTAATCACAAAGCAATCAAAATTCCCCAAAACTATATCAAAAGCTATTCCAAACTCAACTTAGTCAAAGACTACTAATCAAGCTTAGAACTAACACACGACTTAATTAATGCTAATCGAGTTCACTCGGGTCGGGGTCTTACAAAAAGTCCTTCCACTTGATGAAAGAGATGCTGTCACTAGAATTTTATGTGGTCAATTTGTTGAGTGGTCAGCCAAGAATTCTCTTCCTGCATCCTCTTTGATTCCTTCCCTTCGGATCATACACATCATTTTCACTCAAGGAAAGGGAATAGGATTGAGGTAACCCCCTATATGGCGAACATCCTGCACAAGGTTATTACAGGTGTTCCAATGTGCTTACCATCTGTGATTATTCATTACATCATCAGAGTTGTCACTGGCTCTCAGCCATGTGCAGCCCCTTTTGGGTTCCTCACTACCCTGCTTGCTAGATCTTTTGGGGTGGTTGTTCCAGCTTCTGAGAGACCTGTTCCGACCACTGTTTTCAACAAAACAAATATTCTCTTGATGAAGCTTCCCCCTCCTCAGCGAGTGAACCCTGTAGTTGAAGGAGACGTAGAGTTAGAGGCTGCAGAGATAGAGATTGCAGATCAGCAGCAGCCCCAACCTGCTCAGCCAGAGCATCAGCCACGTCAGCCCCAGCCCCCTCTTCAGCGTACTATGGAGGAGCGCATGTTGTCTTTGGAACAAGTGGTTGCTACCTTGCTCGCTGAGTTTCAAGAGTTTAGACAAGAGGTCTCAGGAAAGATGAATAAGACTTTGAAGTACCTCTCGAACATCTCCAAGAGCTGCAGGCGCCATGATGATGTTATGCCCCTGTCTCCTCCAGATTCATCTTAGACCAATAGGAGGGTTTTCATCTTTTTGTGGGGATAGTTTTGGGTAGTGATAGGTTGATTTTCACTTGATGTATTCTTTATCTATCAACTGACTTGATGTTTTGATTACCGACCATGATCTTTTGTTTATGTAATGGTCAAGTATTTAGTGATTTTTGTACTAAACTTCTCTCGTTAAATCAATGAAATTACAGTTTCACATTTCATCTCTTATCTTCTTGTTATATTTCTCTTGATGAATGTTTATGTTGCTTTGAAGCTTTATATTGATAAATCAATTCATGTATGTTATCTTAGCTTCATTCTAACAATGCATAGACAAATCTATATACAAGATAACATGTTCCGCATTACATTTGCATTCTCATTTGATAACAGGTGCTACTGAAAGGTATTTGTCTTCTCATGTATACAAGTTCCTTTGCAATTCGATGTCAAAGGGGGAGAAAAAGAACAGATCTATTTAGCGACACAGGGGGGGAGAAGATTAGAAGATCTGAAGATCAAACACAAAGAAGATCAAACAAAGGGGGAGAGAAGAACAGATCTAACTAAGGGGGAGATATGCTTCAAGAACTAAAGAGGAAGATCACTTGGATGTGAAGAGCAAAGGAGAGCTCTAACCAAGGGGGAGAAATCTTCGAAAGATTAAGTTAAAAGCTCTCGACGAATCGGTCATACGGTCGAAGCTACATTCAAGAGATTTCTAGAACAGAGCCGTTAAGAAGAACCATAGTCCTAGAAGTGTTGTGATCATATTAGTTGCCATCAAATTGCAAAGGTGGAGATTGTTAGGTTTTTGTTTGTTGCTAATTTGATGGATTCACGTTCACCATCACTGTCAAAAGATCACACACTCATGCTCTTAGTTTTGACTTTGGAATCTAAGATTCTATCTTGCATCTGCATATGTTTTTCAAATGATTTATTCATGCATGTTTTTAGAATCCAAATACACTTTTGAAAACCTATTTCTTCATGCATTATTTTGGAAAATCAAATTAAGAATCTAGGTTTGTGATTTGCATACATTCCTCATTTTTAGAATCATTTTATTATGCTTAAAGTACACTGGCCTTGAGTTCCAAGTTTCATCTTTGGAATATTGAAAAATCTGCAAGAACTCATCCCATACCAGTTTGGTCGGTCGACCGACCCCTGTACCCGGTCGACCGACCAAACTGACTGTTGGGAAAACAGCCGGTGTACCCGGTCGACCGAGCCATGCCCCGGTCGACCGGGTAACTAGCCGTTGGGCCAATATGACCAAAGGGCTAGGTCGACCCGGGGGTCATGGGATCGACTGGGCCAACTAGCTGTTGGACTGTTTTTTGTATATAAGTCCATTTCATTCCCTTCTTTCAAGAGGCTTGATCATTGAATCTTTGGAACCCCATTGAAGCCTAAAGAAGAGGAATAAGCTAAGAGAGCTAGAAGGCTATTGGAAATCAAATGTTTAAGATTTAACAGGTATATCTTTCTAGTTAATTTTGATTTTCATTCCATATAAAATCAATGCATGTTTAACTCTTTAAAAGAGATGTTTTGCAAACACAATATCACCTTTGGAATATTAGATTGCTTTGTAAACATTCTTGTCTAAATCACATGTGTTCTTAGTCGTTAATCTTCTTACAACTTGTTTAGTACTTTCTTTCAAGTTGCTTGAACTTTTCATGTGATTAGCATATAACTTCAATCATCATTTTCTGAGCTTAGATTTTAAAATGCGTCAAGCATTCATTTAAGAGCTTCATTTTAGAATTTGATTGAAGTAAACATTCATACACTTTGTGCACACACCTTAGCTTCTTCTTAGTGTATGTTTGTACCTTGATTTAAACTTTCATATCAGCCCATTTAAGAGGTAATTCTATTGAGCTTAAATTGTATCTCTTTGAGTGTTTGTGTAGACACTTCCTTAAGAGAAATCTTTCATTTGTAAAGGTTATTGCTTAGCCTAAGAAAAGCACATTGTAAAGGTTATTGCTTAGCCTTGGAAAAGCATCTTGTAGAGGTTGTTGTTTAGCCTAGAAAAACAACATTGTAAAGGTTATTGCTTAGCCTATTAAAAAGCATAGATAGTGGAAATCCGGTGGGGTGATTGGATCACAAGCCGGTAGTGGATGTAGGCATTGAGGCCGAACCACTATAAATCTTTGTCTATTGGTGTATGCTTGTGGTGATTTCTTTTGTTAGCTTCCGCATCTTGTTTGGTAAATCATCACTTGTGACTAGTTTATTTTAAGGAAATTAAAATTGGTCACATTTTGTAGCTCACCCTATTCACAGACAACCCCCCCCCCCCCCCCTCGGGTTAGGATCCCAGGACTTTCAAATCCCCCTAGTGGGCCTTTTAGGTATTTTATGGTTTTGATTTATGACTCCTCCACCCGTTGGTCGGATGTTTGCCTAATTTCAACTAGGAACATAGCCTTTGTCTGCCTATTAACTCTAATCATTAAATGTATGACTCACTTCCCTGATTATCCTATTAAGTCTATAAGACTTGATAATGCAAGCGAATTTACATCACAGATTTTTTATGACTACTATTCATCTCTAGGAATTATAGTTAAATATCATGTCCCACGTGTCCACACCCAGAATGGGTTAGTTGAATCCATGATTAAGCGCATCCAACTAATTTCTAGGACTCTATTGATGCAATCCAAATTACCAGTTAGTGCTTGGGAACATGCTCCATTGCAAAGTGTAATAATAGAGTACATAACAGATGAATAGTCCCAGCCTACTTAGTACAAAAGGCCACTCAAAACCAAAAAGCGAAATCACTCAGACCCTTGGTACTGTCTTTCCAACCTTCGGCTTAACCTCCAATAACAATGGTACAAATGCTAGGTAATTGAGCAAGATATAACAAATAGAATCAATATGAAAGTAGATCGTCTAATCTAACCATCCAACAATATGGTACATTCTCATGAGCCGAACACCGCAGGATATTATGACTTGGCCCTCCCATACTATAAACCAGTCGCGGTGGGGAAATAACGTAAAATGCAAGGGATGACAATCCCTGCCAATATTACTAACAATATCAAGACTCTCACACTCTATAGACCGAAATTGGAATCCCACCGTCCGCCTAACCATAGTTCATCATGATAGGTCCATCCACAATAAATAACTCCCACCAAGGATGATCTGTCCAATGGCTAAGCGTATAAGAACTGAGTAAATGTTTAGTGCCAACTCAAGGGAACATGTCACGCCCCCGAACCAGAACCTCGGGGGCGGGAATGGGATTAAGCATAAATTATATTTCTCCCAAGATCCGCGTGTGTGAAGACAACACATTCCAACATGTCCTGAATATTTTGCGGAAGCTTTTGTGGCGTTACGACCCGAAGTCCGTGGCCATCGGATTCCGCGTCGCACTCAACCTTTAGCATATAGCTAATATATCAAGAATCATATCAGACTGGAGTAACCATCACAATAAAATACAGAGCTGACAGTAACAGGATATTACATTCTCATATATGTTCAAGTTACAATTATCAATGTGCATTAATTAAGAATCCCAAGAAAAGGCTAATAAAAGCCATACAACAATAAGCTATAAACTACTACCCAAATGTGACGTAGCTCCGATGTCAAGCTCAATGTCTACATGACATAGCCGACAAACCAACCTGCAAGGCATGGCTCCACAGCCAACAAAAACACTCGACATGGGGCGAAGAAATCTGAACCTGAGTACCAAAAGTAGTGGGTCAAACACGACGGTCTGGCAGGTGGATGAAAAGATCACAAATATACTAAAGAATAAAACATATAATAAATCATGCTAATCGATCAAATGCTGCATATAATTAAACGGGTGCAAAATCATGGATCTCGGGCAAAACATGTATTCGTTTCAAGCATGGGTAAAACATGAATATCTAATAAAACATATGTTCATTTACATCATCTATAAACATAGATATTTGAAAATCGGGTGTTCGTCTAAAACATGTATAAATATAGTGGTTCGACAAAACAACAGTTCATTTGAGACTTAGGTAAAAACATAAGTATACAACAACCCAGGTATTCGTAGCAGTCTGGCAAAACCAATGTCCATTTGAAACATATGGGGAAATACGGATGTTTAACAAACCGGGTGTTCATTTAAAACCGGTGTAACCAAAGCAATCTGTCAAAACTAGTGTTCATTTAAACATATTTCAAAGCATGGATATTAAATGACTCGGGTAATCATTTAAAACAGGTATGAACATAGGAATCTGACAAAACATGGTCATTTAAAACATATTTCAAAGCATGGGTATTCAACAAATCGGGTATCATTTAAAAACAGGTATAAACATAGGAAGCTGGCAAAACGCGTGTCATTTAAAACATATTTCAAAGCATGGATATTTAACAGTCCGGGTATTCATTTAAAACAGGTATAAGCATAGATATCTGACAAACCAAATGTCGTTCAAAACAAAGCATGAACATTTAACAACTCGGGAATTCCTTTAAAACATGTGTAATCATATAAATCTAGCAAGATCATTGATCGTTTGAAACATATGTAAAAGCATGGGTATTCACCCAACCAGCATTCATTTAAAACATGTGCGTGTACAAAGAACAGGAAGCGATATACTAATAACTGAATTTACATTGGAGAATATGAACACTTGTTTAAATAACAACTTTCATAAAGGAAACGAATCATTTATAGGAAAGCAAGTAAGCAATATAAAACATGTCGGGTATCCTAGGAATCGGGAACTGGCAAGATGGCAACCACACGAAGCTAAGTCCTCTATCACTAAAGCGATAGAGCAATAACTAGGCCCTGATCTCAGTCACTCGAGGTGAGGAGAAACAGGGGATCTCATATAAATACATATACATATACTAGGCACTGATCTCAGTCACTCGAGGTGAGGAGAAACAGTGGATCTCATGAATGCATATACATATACTATACATGACCACGGTAGCGAGCCGGGCATCGGGGACCACAGTAGCAATATGCGGTATCGGGACAAGACCACGGTAATAACCGGGTAGCGGGATCCAAACTGTAGCTGGCGGGACAAGAGGGGGATCTCCAAGTCGGTGGATCAGACCAACAGGGTTATCCAAGCTTAGTGGTGCCGACTCATAGGTCAAATACAATCGAGACAATGCAAGTAAATCAAGTACAAATACATAATCAAACGGGCAAGACGGGGGTGCTCAAGGGCACACTGACATATCATGTGGTGCAATGCACTTCGGGACAATAACTGTTACCAGAGTAACTTCAATGCTTTCGGGAAAACAAGTCATGTGATGCAAATCTCGGGAAATGAGGTGAAACAATGAACTATAACAATTCCGGGAAAATATTGATTTCAAGATCTATTTAAGTGAATAGGGGTCCCGTATGTCGATTATAATAATTTACTTGGTACTGCTTGAGTTTGAGGACATTCCGGGCTCCTTATGCACTTTTACTATTTTCAAAACTTAACATGAGCTTATGAGTAGTACTAGATGTTACAATAGCAAAAATCAAGATTATAAACGGTCCATCCTAGGCATGATGTTAACCCAGAACCATCAAGCAACCTACTCAGTCATCGAAAGGAATAGAATTCGCGATACCCAAGGAAATAGACTTTGCATTTAGGTATGAAGAAGATATCGTGTCCTTCCATCCCGTTCAAGATCGAAATAGATTGAACTTCGATGCATCCGAACCAACCGTGAAGAGCATCGGCTCAAGACGCTCTCACATATGATCAAGTGATTCTAAGGAGGGTAGCCAAGGTCCACAAAAATTATAATATCGAACCACCTAAAACCAAGAATTAGTGTCTAGATCAACACCATTCTTTTCTTTTAGTCCCCTAGTCTTAGAGACCTTAGATTAGGGTATAATTGGTCTTAGCACTAAGGTATATACCCCTAGGACTCATAGAAAGCCCAAAGGTTTCCGAAATTTCTGTCCCAGTTATGCACAGAGTCCGATCGATCGGCCGATCGATCGGCTCAAAAAGCCTTACAGTTAAAGACAGACCGATCGATCGGACCTGGGCGTGCAGCAAGTCCGGGACACTGATTTTTTTCTTCCTTTTTCCTTTCCTTTCCAACACTTAAACAATCACATAGAACTATAAACAAGAGGACTAAAATACATGTTTCCAAGACAATAATATGAGCTAAAGAGCTCCTCATTTCAAGTTTCTCCCTTTCCATTCTTTCCATTCACAACAAATCTCAAGGTGGAGAAAACTCATTCATGTGAAACCATTTGAAACCTTGACAATATGATGCATACATTTTCCAAGCATGAACAAGAGGGAAATAAACTCATCAATAAGCACATTTTGAAATCAATATTAATCATAGTAAAGACAACTACTAAAATCACCAAAACCCTTAATGAAACAAGATTTTTCTCACAAAACATGTTAATAATCAAAACGATCCAATCATCCACTTGCCTTTGACTCTAATCAAGCAAATCAAGCTCCTAATCACCTCTCAAGCTCAAGATCCACAATCTCTACAAAAACCCCCAAAACAAACCCTAAAATGGGTTAAACAATGAAATGACAAGGAAACCTTTCAATAATAAAGGTGGAGCTTCTCTAAGGCTAGAAGATTACAAATCTAGAAGATGAAGAAGAACACTTACTTGCAAGCTCCTCTAATGGACAAGGTAAGCTCAAAGGAAGTCTTATGATGGAGGGTTCTCTTCACAAATGGTATCAATGGAAAGCTTGCAAGATGAGGAAGAGGTTGGTGGTCTCCATTTCTTGATTGATGAACTCTTGGTGTGGCTTGGAGATGGAGAAGCAAGAAGAAGAAGAGAAACACAAGAGAAACCCTAGGTTGCTGGTTTGTGCTGGAAAATGAAGAGTGAAATGAAAGGGAGATGGGTTCCTCTTATAAGCAAGTGAGGTTTGGGTCCCACAACTTAAGGGACTTGGGTGGCTGAAATCATCTAATTCGGGACCTCGGATGGATTCGACGAAGAAGGAAGAAATGATCGTCAAAATATCTAGTTTCCAAAAAGTATATGTTTCGCGAGTTTCGGGAATATCGAGTTTTGGGTACAGATTTGGTGTGAAAAGACTGTTTTGCCCTCAAGGCCAAGAAATCGGGTTTCGGGTTCTCAAATGGATACGGGATCAACATGAAACTTGTAGGATTCCTCAAGATGAATGCAACGGGCCGAAAACACAATACGAAACAAATCGGGAAAATCTCACAAGTTAATGCAAAGCCGAAAAGGGAACCCCCAAAGGGCCCCACAAGCTACCAAAGCACTCAAAAGCCCAAAACTAGAAGAAAAACCATTCTAGCTCACAAACTCAACCCAACAAATACTAATCCCACTAAAAGAAACTAATCCACAAATAAAACAACACTAATCCAAGAGATTAGGGGTCGGGTTCTCACAGAACAAGTAAAGTTCTGTGTCTGTCTAGGGTTGCCTTGTGCGAACAAAGTCCTATCGTATCCATACAAGGTCCAAGGTGAAAGAATATGCATTACAGATCTGAAATCTTATTCAAGAGGACGTCCATGGCTGATCTAGTTTTCAAAACTTGAAACTAATCTGATTTTCCAGCCATGAATCATGCATAAAAACTCCATGAAATCATAATCAACATGTGTATAATGTAAGGAGATGATAGAGGACTATTACCTTGATGATATGAAGGCCTCAAGTCTTTGAAAAGAATGCTCCAAAGGTCTGATATCAGCCAGCAGTAAGCAATGCTAGTTGCAGGAATTTTTTGCAGTAGCTTCTCCTTTGGTCTTCTCTTCTATTCCACTTCCCAATCTAATTGGCCTTGATTGTGGGATCAAAGTATGGTTTCCTAGATGGGTTTTCTGAACTACTCTTTGTGGAAACAACCCAGGACCTGATCTCCTCTCCTATGAAGAAGAAGAGGGCAGCAAGGGCTGGGCGTGTGTGTGTTTCTCTCTTGCCTTGGGCGGCCAATGGATCTCTATGGTGATTCACGCCCCTAGGGTTAATTCCAGCACTTGGTTTCTCATGTGTTACACGCCCAAGGGGACTCCCATATATTTATAAAGATTAGATTCCTTTAAGGAATACTCTTTCCAATAGGAATGTCAATCCCTAAAAAGAATAGCAACCAGCCCCTTTAGTTGTGCAACACTTACTAATTAAAGACACTAAAATTTAGTAAGCTTTAATCAATGGAATTCTTACCCAAAGAGGAGTCTTACCTTCCAAGTAAAGATACCCAATTAAACTTGGAAACCTCACACAAGGGGCTCCACTTATGGCTGGCCCACAAGATAGCTAAACACACCATGACCCACTAGTCAATAATTTAGCTAGAGTTAAATTCATGTATGCCATCAAGAGCCTATTAGAATTTAAACTCAAAATTATTCTTCCACAAAATTAATTCAACCACATATCATTTAATTAAATTAGGAAACCATGCCAATATAGGAAAGTGGCTAGAAGAGGGACCAAAAGACATATTTGCCCTTGGCTCCCAAAATGACCAAAATGTCCATGCTAACCCCATAGCAACATTAAGATCATTTTAACCCTAACTCATTCCACTAGAGAGTTATGGTTGCACTCCAGGGACAAATATTAAATTGCAAATAAAGCTCATCATAAATAGACGATTGTCTTTGACCTACCAAGTACAATGACCATAATGCCCCTCTATGTAACATCCATAATCAAGTAGGTCAACCGATGTACTATCTACCTTCTTGATTACATCTCAACCTTAGAACTTCATACCCTTGACTTAATCATCATCCTGATATCATTCTCTTGATCCAGGGAGCAACCCACAAGTTCAATATCCATATGGAACATCCATATACTAAGATCTTAGATTCTGATGATTAATCGGATAATTCTAAGGGGACGATCATTCCATCATTTGATGGCATAGATTCCATATTGCATTTGCACGTCCTAACTAATCAAGCCCGAGTACCCAAAACACAGAGCTGTTGACCCATGAACAGGATCTCACCCATAGTGAATTAAAGTACAAGAACTCGACTTCGTCAGTTCATCCACAAATGCTCAAGATTAAGAGCACTGGTCACTTAGTAGCAAGAGGTGAGTTGATCTCTCTCTGTGATAGTACTATTTTAGAGATCACACCTTCAAGTGGTCCTGTTCAATGCATGACACATGCACTAATGAGATAAATCCGGAAAGACCTCCGTGACTAAGGTAAGTCACCCTGAATACAGGAGAGTATCTCATTATAACTTATACCAAGATGAAGTGCCCAACTCCATCTCTCAGTTATGAACATGTTTATTGTTTCAAGTGTCCATGACTCAGACCTTACTGTGTGTAGCCACTTCACACCTGAGTCATTTACTAGAAAACAATGGGCCTTACACAACCATACATATACACAAGTATAAAGAGAAAGATGTCATTCCATTAAATAACCAATAAATATCCAGTTACAGAGATGTGAGTGCAGTCAGTGGGCTTTAGGGCATACACCAATCCCAACACAAGGTACATGTCCAAATCATAAATACAGTCCCCAAGTCCATCATAAAATCCACGGCCACGACCTACGACCCACAATGTTGTGATCTTAGCCCAATACAGTCCAAGAACTTCATCAATGATAAGTCCAGTAATATTCAGTCCATTTCACATTCATAAATGGGTTACAAATCCATAATAGCAGTCCTTTTCATTCTAAGATGTCACATCCATCCATTCTTAGGCCATATGATGGCCCGCCTAGCCCCAAACACAGGTTAATGATCTCCAATCCGTAAAAACCCGGTTCACCACTAGGAAGTCCTAAGTTCAGGGTCTTCCAATTTTCATTTAATTAACCAGTATAAACAATGAGTAATTACAAGAGTAAACAACAATGAATCAAGTATAATAAATCCCCATAACCATGCCAATCAATGAAAGAAGTAACATAGATCCAATCTAGGTAATGGCCCCCTTTTCAAGACCAGGTCCATGTCAGTCAATTCAATTTCTAAATGAAGTTTTAGATGCCAAGGATAGAGCATTTTGGTGTTGTTGAAATTACGGGCATTTTCGACAACGCTTAAGGGTTAAATTGAAATCCAAATCAATACCCTAGACCATACTTTAGTAGCCCCATGAGTCAAGGTCAAGCCCAACCCTTAACTCATGTTTGGCACATCAATGGAAGTCCAATTGGATGGTCAATGGGCCCCACAACAAATCAAGAGATTAGAAACTAAAAATTGGAAATTCACTGTCTACAATGTATTCGTTCGAAATATTCCAAGGGTGGTTTGCCGAGTACAATGGGATGGTCGGGATTCTGACTCCCAGGTTGACATTCAACCTAGTGTATCCGGTTGACATCACGGCCTTGGTGTCTATTAGGGTTTTCATTAGTTTGCAATTTGATTGGATGCATTCATTTTTATTTAGCTTGAACTCTCATACACTCATACTTCTTAAAATATTGAAATCTTCATTCGTTATTACTTTTTAATCATACCATCAAAAGATTTTGATTAAAGGTATGCACAAATATGTTTTGAATTACACTTTAAAAACTCTTTTCTTTAAACATGTTAGCCTCTAGTATAGCCTAAATCTCCAAGACCAAGTTCCCTTAAAAAATCATTTTTACATTTCGTTTAAAATTAGGAAAAGTTCAGTCAACCGAACTATGTTCGATCAGTTGTTGGTCCCATTTCCAAAATGTGAAATCTGCAAAATCAGGGAAGTTCGGTCTTCCCTCAGTCCAGCATCGGTCAGTTTTCGGTCGACCAACTTTTGGTTCGGTTAATCAACAAGTTCTTTTTTGTCGGCAAATTTCAAATTTTATGACCAATGGATTATGACCGTTGAGTTTGGTCGACCGAACCCCAAATATTGGTCAACCGATAATAGATTCGTTGGAGACTTTTTGTCTTATAAAAAGAACCCTCCATTGGGATTTGTGCCCAACACTTTTGAGACTTTTGAGGGCCAATGAAGGTGGGACATCCATGCTAGGCTAGAGGGAAGTTAGGAGGGAAAATCAATCATTTCAAACCTTTGATTCTTCAGTGGGTTTGCTCCTCTTAACTTATTTTATTCATGCCTATCTTTAAATCTTTGATTTCTTCAAATGGCATGATTAAAGTGTTCAAAGTGTTCAAATGTTGATTGTTTAAACATGCTTTGATTTTAAAACATGTTTATCATTTTAACTTTATCATTTGAATAATATTTCACACGTAAGACATTTAATGTTTCTTTAAAACAAACTTGTTATTTTTATGTTAGACTTTCCAAAACAAGTTTGTCATTATTTCAAAAAACATGTGTGAATCACTTAGTTACTCTATCTCACATTTGCATCAGTTATGAGCATTGAATCTCAAAAGAGATAGAAGAAGTTTTTAAGGCATATGTATCTTTTATAGATCTTTGCATTCATCATGCATATGTCTTAGATAGGATTTCACTTTCATTATTAGCCTATGTTAAGAGGCATCAATATGTTTTCACTTGCATCTCATCTTATGCTTGTTTAGGCATAGTTAATTGAGAACAATTATGTGGTAAAGGTTAATAATTAGCCTATTGAAAAGCATATGAGATGGTAAAGGTTAATGCTTAGCCTTGTGTAAAAGCATATGTGGTTGTAAGGTTGAAGGTTAGCATTACCACAAAATACAGTTTTGCCAACGCAGTCATCGCGTCTGGAAGGGTAGGTTTTACGACGGCAAAGGATTTCCCTATGCATTTCAGTGCGTCTGCAACTATGTGTAGCCAAATCCATAGCCAACGCTATTTTAACTACATCGGTAGATCCCAGTACAATTGCCAACGCACTGCAGTGTCGGCCAATACATCGGCAAAGAGATGTGCGTCGGATATAGTCCAACTTTCCTGATTTGAAAACCATATTTACCAATGCAGTACCGGCCTCAATAAAATAAACGCCGACGCTGGTAGTGTGTTGGGAGTTCCTAGTAATGGCCGACGCTGGTAGTGCGTTAGGAATTCATAGTAATGGCCGATGCTTGTAGTGCGTTGGAAATTCCTACTATTGGACGATGCTTGTAGTGCGTTGGGAATTTTTTAAATAGCTGACGCTACCAATGCGTTAGGAATGCATGAAATAGCCAGCGCTACTAATGCGTTGGGAATTAATGAAATAGTCGACACTACTAATGCGTTGGGAATGCTCTATATCTTTGGGCTAACGCATTGGGAAATGCAACTTCGCCGACACACAAATCACGTCGGGAAATGTTGTAATACATTTTCTTTTTTGCAACACACTCTAGTGGGTCGGGAAAGATTATTATTATTATTTTAAATTAAATTTTCATTTCTCCCTGTATACCACAAATAAAAATCTAAATACATGTTCAAACCACCAAACTTGATTCACAACCCAAATTAAAATAGATTCATAAGCAAATCGAAAATAGCATCCACAACCAAATATCCTACATCCATAAACCAAAATAAACCCACAAATCTCTAAAATACACAAATATTACTACTCAATCATGTCCAAAAATAAAAATGGTAATCCCTAAGAGCCCGCAGCCAGCAAAATAAAATCCAAAACCAAAAAAGAACATCGTCAGAATGCAAGTAGCAATAAATTCTTACAAGGCAAAGCATTCATTCCAAAAAAGATCTTAGGATAATGAGACAATATTAAATTAGCATAATAATTTTAATAATCACTTTGCAATATCCATATGACAATAACAAAAAATTGTAAGTCCTGGGATCCGAACCCTAGAGGGGGGGTGAATAGGGTGAGCTTCATTTATGACCAATTTTAATCAATTTTAACTTCTTTAAAACAAACTAGTCACAAGTGATGATTATCAAACAAAATGCGGAAGCTTAATGAAAACAATCACCACAAAGCAAGCACCATCACACAAAGATTTATAGTGGTTCGGCCTCAATGCCTACATCCACTACCGGCTTGTGATCCAACACCCCACCGGATTTCCACTATTTATGCTTTTCAATAGGCTAAGCAATAACCTTTACAATATGCTTTTCAAGGCTAAGCAATAACCTTTACAATGATGTTTTTCAAGGCTTAACATCAACCTATACATTATGCTTTTCAAGGCTAAGCAATAACCTCTTCAACCAAAAGGTTGGTTATCTCTCTAAGTAGTGTCTAACATACACTTGATGGAGATACAAATTAAGCTCATTACAATGCCTCTTAAATAGGCGGATATGAAAGTGAAAAACTAACTCACACACACACTAAATGAATGCAAAGATGTATGCTCATGATGTGTGTGTGTGATGTCCTCAATCATTTTGAAAATGAAAGCTCATAAATGTATGCCTAAGGCTTTTGAAAGTTTTAGCTCATAAAAACATTTATGATTGAGGAAGGAATGCAAGTCACATGTTAAAAGTAACAACTTGTTAATGATATCAAAGATTCACAAGTTGTATGAAATTAATTAGCTCTAAACATGTGATGCATAGGGATGTCAATCAAATCAACAATGTAGCTCATAAAACATAAAAATAGATTTGATTGAAATAAGGGGACAAATCATATGTAATTATAAATACAACTTGAATATGATATACCAATCAATGCAAAGCAAGTTGTGAAACTTTAAAACAAATTTACATATGATTTGTAAAGATGTTGAATCCACAACATAAGATATATTTTGAAAGAGATTTTCTTATGATGAAAAACAACACCCAAAGATTCAACCAAGTATATGAATCATGTTACATATAATTTCAAAGATTCTTTCATTAACATGATCTACTTAGATTTACCAAATAAAGTACTACTTGGATTGAATCAAATGGTGATGTATCCAAAACAATAGATCTATTCAAAACATAAAACATGTTAAGGACACAACAAATCATAGTTTATCATGCTAGAAAGGATTTACCAATAATTAGAGCAAAACATGAAAACATATGATTTGTAACAATGTTGAATCCAAAACATAAGATATATTTGAAAGTGATTTTCTTATGTTGAAAAACAACAACCAAAGATTCAACCAAGTATATGGATCATGTTACATATAATTTCAAAGATTTTTCCATTAACATGATCTACTTAGTTTTACCAATTCAAGTACTACTTGGATTGAATCAATGGTGATGCATCCAAAACAATGAATCAATTCAAAACATAAACATGTTAAGGATACAACAAAACATAGTATATCATGCTACAAAAGATTTACCAAAAATAAAACAAAGCATGACAACATATGGTTAAGGAAAGTAGAGCTTACTTGGTGATTTAACTCATTAATCCAAGCTTTAGCTTTCCTAATGATCCCCTTCATCGCTTAGTTCATTTCCCTTTAATTTGCCTCAAAACCCCTCAAGGAGGGCCTTAAAATTACCAACTTTTGGCAAAGGAAAGAACTCATATTTATAGCCAAAACAGCCCAACGGCTAGTCCCCGGTCGACCTGGCAACAGGGCTCGGTCGACCTGACCTTCACAACGGCTATAAAAAGATCCGTTAGACAGCCCAACAGCTATGTCCCGGTCGACCTGGCCTGCAGTGTGCCCAGTCGACCTGGCTCACTGCAGGCCCGGTCGACCTGGCCTTCTGCGGGTCGGGCCTGGGACCAAAATTCCCAAAATTTTCATATTTCAAAGTTTTTCTTGAGGGAACTTTTTGGGCCATTAAATCAAGCTTGAATACATGTTTTAAATCATTCTAAGGGTTTTAAAACATGAAACATAAAAAGCCTAAAATGATTCAAAACTTTATAGCCAAAGGCTTGCTTGATTTGATAAAACTCTTTTCTAAAACAAATACATCCAAGTTTAAAAACAAAACATGCATAAATCAATACTTTTAAAAATCTAAAAACCAATGCATGTGTAAATCAAGATTTCAAGATTTTCTAAATCAATGCATATGTGTGTAAATCAAATGATGCTAGAATGATAATGCGTCCATCAAATTGCAATCTACAAAATTCCTAACAAAAATCACCTAGAGAATATCACATCCAAAAGCTCCCCACCTTCACCTAACTTGAAACATGATATAATGAGGCATCAAGTTCTAAAGCATTAAGCAATATATCTATTCCAACATTGTAGTCCAGGTCCTCCACTCAATCCACACACTCTCAAACTACAATTCATACATGTTGATGAAATACTTTCCTAATTTAAAAGTTTCTGTAGAAACATGCTTCAGATGAAAGGTACTTAGATCTCTCCAATCCACAACATCCTCCATAACTCCTTTATGTTGTAAAATCTACTTCACTCCTAAGCAGGTGTACTAGTGAGGTAGAGCCGAGTCTTTGGAGCCTACTTGGGTGGATGAAGTATTTAGATGTGTCAAGTTTCACCATTATTCATTCATTATACCAATGTGATTTAGACATTTAAATTTGATTTCTAAACCTACTTTTTTTAGAGCTAAACGAAAGAGTTCAGTCTTGAAAATCTCTCTAAGGTTTACCGCTTCAGATGATTGTGCTTTACCTCAACATCCAATGGGTTTAAAGTGTTTTGTGTCATGGTGATTTGCATGCTTGATGACATCTGTCCATAAACATAAAACCATAAAAAAGAGCAGCCTCAACTCCAACCTAGACTTTGGAGCTAAGCATCACAAAATCTTGGCCGTAAGAGTTTGAACTAAGCATCACAAAATCTTGGTTAAGATCCTCAAACTTTCAAAAATGAGGAAAAGAGATGCTTTGCTTCCTAAAATTTGGTGGCTTCATTTAAAACACTATGGTAATAACGGTGCCTAAAATTGAAATAGAAAAATCCATGTCAATAAATTGAGGTAATTTGAAGCAAAATAGAAAACTTTTTTGTCTTACAAATGTTAGTAATTTGAAAAATAGAAAACTAAGTATTAATAACATTTGTTTTACTTATCTTTACGAAGAAAATGAATAAATGAATGAGGGAAGGCAAATAGAATACTCGTCCTTTTACAATAGCTCTGAGTTTCTTTGGGGTAATGGTAGTTCCACCACACATGACAACCTTCGAGGAAGTGGTTAAAAACTTGACATAGGTTAGCAAAAGGAAGGAAGTGGAGGTCACATACTGTTAGGGATTTTGTATTTGCAATTTGATGGATGCATTTTCACTTCAACATCATTTGAATTTTCACACATGCATTGTTTTAGAAAATCTTGAAATCTGGTTTTATACATGCATTGGATTTTAGACTTGTAGAATTAATGATTTATGCATGTTTTGTTTTTAAACTTGAATCCATTTGTTTTAGAATCCAAACTCTTTTGAAAACCTAATTCTTTGTGCATTACTTTTGAGAAATCAAATTGAGGATTGAGGTCTGTGTCTTGCATACATTCATCAGTTTCAGAATCTCTTTTGTATGCATTCATATGTGAAAAGAGTTTTATCAAATCAAGCAAGCCATTGGTTTTAAAGTTTCGAATCTCTTTAGGCTTTTTGTGTTTCCTGTCTTTAAACATCTTAGTTTGATTTAAAACATGTTATTCAAGCTTGATTTAGTGGCCAAAAGTTCCCCAAAGAAATACTTTGAAGATATGCATTTTTGGGAATTTTGGTCCCAGGGAGTCGACCAGCAGTGTTGCCGATCGACCGGCCCAGGGGACCCGATCGACCGGCCACACTGCAGGCCGACAGGTCCCTGAAAAACCAACGGTCAAAAATATGACCGTTGTGTGAACCCGGTCGACCGAGACCTGTTTCCAGGTCGACCGGGGACTAGCCGTTGGACTGTTTTCTTGTATAAAGTCCATTCATTTCCCATCTTTCAAGAGGCTTGATACATGAACTTTTGAGACCATTTTGGAGCCAAAGAAAGGGGAAGAAGTTGGAAAGGCTAGAGGGCTTTTTGGAAATTAAATGCTTGAGTTTTATAAAGGTAGATTTTACTTGTCATTTTGATTTCCATTAAAATTAGAATCAATGCATGTTTAAATCTTTGTATTTTCTTTTATGCATGATTTCTAGTTTTTAAAGAGTTGTTTTGCAAACTCATTATCATCTTTGGAATATTAAGAATGGTTTGCAAACTCTCTTGACTAATTCACATGCTCTTAGACTTTAAATATTCATACAACTTGTTTAGTTCATTTCTTCAAAGTTTTTTTAATCTTTTATGTGATTAGTTTTATCTTCAATCATTATTTTCTAAGCTTTGATTTTAAAATGCATCATGCATTCATTTAAGAGCTTCATTGTTGAAATTGATTGAAGTAAAGCATTCATACACTACAACAAAATACAGTTTTGCCAACGCAATCAGCGCGTCTTGAAAAGTCAAAATTGTGTCGGGACAGGCTTTACCGAAGTAGTACAATGTGTCGGCACCACGTCGGCAACCTAATGCCTGGAAAACCATTCCCGACGTAATAATGTTCAGCGTCGGCTAAAAAGGGTCATTCACCGACGCAATGGTGCGTCGTCCCAAACGTCGGCAATGTCAACTGTGTCGGGAAAAAATCGAACTTAGTGGTCAACCTCACCTTATTGTCGACGCATAACAACGTCGGTTATACATTTGCCAATGCACGTAATAATGTCGGAATACATATTTGACGACGCATATACAACGCCGGTAATACATATCCCGACGTGTTGAAGCGTCGGGAAATGTCTTCAATGACGTAGGAAAATTACTTTTGGCGACGCAGAGAATGCGTCGGGAAATGGATTTACCTCACTGTCGACGCATAATAACGTCGGTTATACAATTGCCAACGCACATACTAACGTCGGAATACATATTTGACGACGCATATACAACGCCGGTAACACATATCCCGACGTGTTGAAGTGTCGGGAAATGTCTTCAACGATGCAGGAAAATAACTTTTGGCGATGTCAGAGAGTGCGTCGGAAAATACATTTAACCCACTGCCGACACATAATAACATCGGTTATACATTTGCCAACGCACATACTAACGTCGGAATACATATTTGACGACACATATACAATGTCGGTAATACATATCCTGACGTATTTGAAGTGTCAGGAAATGTATTCAACGATGCATGAAAATTACTTTTGGCGATGCAGTGAGTGCGTCGGGAAATAGATTAACCTCACTGCGACGCATAATAACGTCGGCTATACAATTGTCAACACACATACTAGTGTCGGTGTACATATTTGACGACGCATACACAGCGCCGGTTATACATATTATTATTTTTAAATTAAATTTTCATTTCTCCCTGTATACCACAAATAAGAATCTGAATACCTGTTCAAACAAAAACTTGATGCACAACCCAAATTAAAATAAGTTCACCAACAATTCCAAAATAAAATACACAACCAAATATCCTACATCCATAAACCAAAATAAACCCACAAATCTCTAAAATACACAAATATTATTACTTGATCATTTCCAAAAATCTTTAACATCCACAATTGTCTGTGATCGAAATAAACAAGATAATCCCTAAGAGGAAAACTATAAAATCTTCACTTCAAAATTCCTTTCAAATTAAAAATATAAAAACAATAATAACAGTTTCAAAATTATGCCCATAATCTTTTACACGCTACAATGACGCAGCTACGATCTACTTCCTGAGAGTTACTTCATCATCACCATCTTCAAAGACTTGTCTCACCTATGTTGGGGTCGGCTACATGAATTTTGTTTCTCCATTCCGATCTATCTTGAGTCAAATCCTTGGATAAGTTGCACGTCTTTGATCTAATTTTACTACCTCTTGAGTACCTGAAATTTTGAAAAAGAAATTACAATTAAAACAACAATGTGACTAGTATCTATTCCAATAAGCATCATTTGATTGTGAAGAAGTAAACAACCACAACACTACATTAATGAACTTCTGTGTTTTTAAATCCTCATTCAACACTAAACAATAAAACTTTTAAACTACAACATCCCTCATTCAACACATGTTACAAAGGCCTGAAAATCCTCAAAAGACACTGAAGATTTAGAGGCAAAAGACACTAAAGATTTACCAGATGAGCTTCTTTAAAAACACACAGTAGAAACAATAAAAAATCTAAGAAGAGAGCTAATGAAAAACAAATGAGTGGAGAAGAGAAATCTTACTGGGGAGTTCTTTATCTCATGAAGAAATCCAGAAATCGCAGAATCGGCTTGTTGCCGTATTTCATGGTTGGAATCACTTAACATGTTGAACAAACCTGAAAAAATTGATTCCCTAAGCGTATGATTCCCAAGAAAAAAAAATACACATAATTTAACAGAGGTGTTATGTGCAACTAAGGCATACCATCAAGAAAATCTGGAAGAAAACCAAGCATATCAATTTCAGGAACACTGTCCAACACAGTAATCGATCCCACCAAAAATTGCCGGACATAAGGATTTAGAACATTCATGCGCTCCCTAAGCAGTGGTACAAATTCCTCGATGCTGAAAACATGGTGAAAATAAATAAGGATTTTTTTAATCAAGTACTATAATCAAGTTGTAATCGAGCTAGAGGCCAGACTATTTTTGGTGATAAAACAAAATTCAACAGTTTTTCAGGAGGTCCAAACATGTGGAACCCTTCTATTGTTGGATTGTGCAATTCCTATGTCAGCTTAGCATATTTGAATGCCTGTCTTGATTTTTGTTTCCCTGGCAATGGTCTGTGGTGTTTCTAACAAGAGATTGGCTAGATTTTAAAGCCCTTCAATTGTTCACACTATGTCAAAATTGTCCAACCTTCACCACAAAAGTAAACATGCAGATCGTTGGCCCTACGAGATTAAAGGGAACTTTGTTGATTAGCCATTTAACTTAAGGCTATAACCATGGGACTGAGTGGCTGAAAACTTAAAAAGCTCAGAGAATGTTTTTACAAAACCGAAACGTTAAGACTTTTTAACAAATAGCCAGAAAGCAAGTGGCTCCATGCCAAAACCTGTTTATTTAATCATAAATGGTCAGGTAAAAAGTAGTGAACTTATAATATTCCAAAAGTGGAAGAACATTAACAGTTAAAGAACTCAACAAATATAACATAGTTAAGTTATTTTGACATAAAAGGACAAAGCCAAAGAAATTACTTGAAGTGACTTGAACATCTCATAGTCGAGGTCAGCATGAAACCAGTTGTCACTCTGGTAATCAAGACAATCTAATTGGAAGTCCAGCATTAGAATGCGAGCCATCTGTCGCTGAATACATCCAAGAATATTGAAGCCCCGGGAACGCGAACCTTTCAGCTTTTTAATAGAAGTTGGATTCCTCCTGTTCTCTAAACTCTCCTTGCTCGCAACCATCTCATATAGTACACAATCATAGGGCTCAAGTTCCTTCTGCAAAGTTGCGAAGTACCTGCGTTTGAATTTGACACCTTTGAATTTCACGAGTTACAATAATAACAATTAATAATAAAGGAAAAATAGAATCACAGGAAAATAAATCGTAGAGCATAATTTTTCAATAACCATGTCATATCACCCGAATTACATTGGAAGAGAATATCAGAGTACCTCTGTTTCATACTAGTTGAAATATTTGTTGAATGCCCGACTTGATTTCTGGGTGAATTTTAGAATAAACTTATTTAAAAATCAATTGAGTACACAATAACTGGGAGTTCAAACTAACACTTAATTGGGTCAATTCTATCAAAATCTATCTTTTTACATTCAAATTATAAGACACTTACATGAGGTGTTCTATAGAAAATTGGTTCAAGATGATGAGCTTGAATTTATAAGTTCCACTTCTAAGTTCAATTCAACCACATAAAACAAAGCTGAAGTTTTTGCTCTTCTTATAGGGTGCCATGAGTTCTTGAGTTTGAGAGGACATATGAAAATTCTTGAAGGTGTTTCTTTTTCGGATATTCAGTAGAGCTCAGGGAAGACTTCTCATCCTTGGAGGCTTGGGGACTGGGTGGACGAGGTGCAAGATAGTTCTTGACAGTTGAGTGCTTAGTTTCATCTTATACTAAGGGAGGCAAAGGTCATAGTAGATAGTCTTGCAAAGGAGAGAGTTCACCGTTCATGTCTTTCTTTTGATGTTTAGTTCATTGTTGTTAATTTAGTCTAGGAGTCCTATGCTTTTCTCGAGTTTGGCCTCGTAGGGTTTCTAGTTGTCATTCTTTGTGTTTTTCTGGAGTGGTAAATTTTACAGTTATCCAAAAAAAATAAAAAAATCCAACCCCTATAAAACTGCCAGTCAATCAAATAAGCAAATTAAATACATTCAGGTTATTCTTTCTTGGAAGGATAAGAATCGCCAAGAAAGTTTCCAAAAAGAAATTTATTCATTTGATCAGGCTCGTCACAGTAAGCTCTTTAAAAAAATACAATAAACTCATAAAATCCTAATAAAACCTAAGAAGTAACCAATCTCTCAACCTAGCACCACCACTACTCAACTAGCATTAGATTTTGCAAAATGCGGGGTTATACAAATGAATTCCACCTGCTTTCCTTAATTTTATTTTATCCATTTCAACTGTAGCGATTCATTGAATCAAGTGTTTGACACTGCATTTAGTTTTTCATTGTTTTAATTTGTAATATTTGAAAGCTTGTTTACTGATAGTGCTTTACCAGGGAAATAAATCATTGGGCTAGACTTATATCCACTACAAACATGGCATTAATTCTACGCAAGTTAGAAAACTGGAGATGCTCTTTCTTTTAATTAAATATAGCCCAAAACTCCCATAGATTGCAACTGAAACATTCTCATTCAGCTTAAATAACACTTACAGAAATTTTCTACACCCAGGAAAACAGAGCAATCAACCCACAGAAGTACTAATTAGTTGGTCCTTCCCCAGCCCATTCACAATTTAAGTTCCAAACACATGAATTTCCAACTAAAAATTTCATGTGGGTGATTTTTTTGGCTCCTTCCCATTTCGGGAGCAAAGAAAATACTCTCCCCTACCAGTTCCAGGTATCCAAACACAGCCTCAATTATAAGAAACCACCTCCATTAACAACCCCCCCCCAACATTAGAAGATCAATCAATCGACCAACACAGAGACTGAAATTGTAAATATTTCAAACACATACTCTTTATCCGCGATATGAATTGTCGACACCAAATCAACCTGCATAACAAGAAGTGGGTCACAAACCAATCACCGGAAACACCTCTACCAATCCCAAAATTGGAAGAACAAGAACGCAGGAGAGTTAGTTATCGGTACCTAAAAAAAAGGTTGTAGAGCAGACCATGGGTTGCTGGGCGGGTGGAGGCAGGGGCAGTGGGGGAAGAGGGAGGAGGCTAGGGCGGACGGGTTGCTGGGCTGGTGGAGGCAGGGGCGGTGGGAGAAGAGGGAGGAGGCTAGGGGATTGGGTTGCTGGGCGGGTGGAGGCAGGGGCAGTGGGGGAAGAGGGAAAAGGCTAAGGCGGGAGGTGTTGGGATTTGTGTATGCCCTAAAGCCCACTGACTGCACCCTCTTCTCTGTTACTGGATATTTGCTAGTTATTTAATGGAAGGACTCTTTTCTCTTAAGACTTGTATATGTGTATGGTTGTGTAAGGCCCATTGTTTCTAGTAAATGACTTGGGTGTGTAGTGGCTACACACAGTTAGGTCTGAGTCATGGACACTTGAAACAATAAACTTGTTCATAACTGAGAGATGGAGTTGGGCACTTCATCTTGGTATAAGTTATAGTGAGATACTCTCCTGTATTCAGGGTGACTTACCTAAGTCACGAGAGGCTTTTCCGGATATATCTCATTAGTGCATGTGTCATGCATTGAACAGGACCATTAAAGGTGTGATCTCTAAAATAATACTATCACTGAGAGAGATCAAATCACCTTATGCTACTGAGTGACCAGTGCTCTTAATCTTGAGCATATGTGGATGAACTGACGAAGTCGAGTTCTTGTACTTTAATTCACTATGGGTGAGATCCTGTTCATGGGTCAACAGCTCTGTGTTTTGGGTACTCGAGCTTGATTAGTTAGGACGTGCAGATGCAATAAAGAATCTATGCCATCTTGTGATGGAGTGATCGTCCCCTTAGAATTATCCGATTAATCATCAGAATCTAAGATCTTAGTATATGGATGTTCCATATGGATATTGAACTTGTGGGTCGCTCCCTGGACCAAGAGAATGATATCCGCATGATGATTAAGTCAAGGATATGAAGTTCTAAGGTTGAGATATAATCAAGAAGGTTGATAGTACATCGGATAACCTGACTTGATTATGGATGTTACATAGAGGGGCATTTTGGTCATTTCACTTGGTAGGTCGAAGACAAATGTCATTCCCTGCCGGGCTTTATTCATATTTAATATTTGTCCCTGGAGTGCAACCGTAACTCTTTAGTGGAATGAGTTAGGGTTAAAATGATCTTAATGTTGCTATGGGGTTAGCATGGACATTTTGGTCATTTTGGGAGCCAAGGGCAAATATGTCTTTTGGTCCCTTTTCTAGCCATCTTCCTATATTGGCATGGTTTCCTAATTTAATTAGATGATATGTGGTTGAATTAACTTTGTGGAAGAATGATTTTGAGTTTAAATTCAAATAGGCTTTTTATGGCATACATGAATTTAACTCTAGCTAAATTATTAACTTGTGGGCCATGGTGTGTTTATCTATCTTGTGGGCCAGCCATAAGGGGAGCCCCTTGTGTGAGGTTTCCAAGTTTAACTAGGTATCTTTACTTGGAAGGTAGTATTCCTCTTTGGGTAAGAATTCCTATAATTAAAGTTTACTAATTTTTAGTATCTTTAATTAGAAGGTGTTGCACTACTATGGTGGCTGGTTGCTTATTTTATGGGATGGTCATTCCTATTTGAGAGGACTCTTAAAGGAATGTGAAATTTATATAAATCACACCATACCCTAGGCGTGCAACAAGGATTTGGAAAAAACCCTAGGCGTGCATTAATTTGGAGCTCCATTGGCCGCCCAAGAGAGAAAGACAAAACTCACGCCCAGCCTTCTTCTTCTTCATTCATTGAAGAGAGGAGATCAGGTCCTGGTCTTTTTCCACAAAGTGTAGTTCAGAAAACCCTTCTTGGAATCCATAGTTGGATCCCACAATCAAAGCCAATCAGATTGGGTTGTGGAATAGAAGAGAAGATCAAAGGAGAAGCTACTGCAGAAAATTCCTGCAACTTGTATTGCTGATTGCAGACTGAGATAAGACCTTTGAAGTTTTTCTCATCAGAGATTTGAGGCTTTCATATCAACAAGGTATTAGTCCTCTTTCATCTCCCTTCATTATACACATGTTGATCATGATTTCATGGAGTTTATATGCGTTTTTATGGCTGTTTTTCGCTGCCCAGTTAAGATCCTTTTGGACGTTCCATAAATCAGCCATGAATGTCCCTACATTCAGATCTGAAATGCATAAACTTTCAGGAGGGTTGCTGGGCGGGTGGGGGCAGCGGCGGTGGGAGAAGAGGGAGGAGGCTAGGGCATTGGGTAGTTGGGCGGGTGGAGGCAGGGGCAGTGGGGGAAAAGGGAGGAGGCTAGGGCGGGCGAGTTGCTAGGCGGGTGGAGGCAGGGGCGGTGGGGGAAGACGAAAGAGGGAAGAGAGATGAGAGATGGGGAGAGAGATCATACCTTGGCCTGGCCTATCGCAGTTGCAAGAAGAAGAAGATTAAGAAGGAGATTACGGGCATGGATTCTTTTGTAACGTGAGATTTGATCATAAACCGGGGGCTCCTATAGCCCAAGTAAAAATAAGTTTGACCTCACCCAATATAATGGTAGCAGCTAAAAACATATCTTTAGCCTCAAAAGTATATGCACCGGAAAAAAATTAGACGCGAAAATTTAAAAAAAAATTCACCAAAAATTGATGTCATTTCAGTGGGATTTATATAGGCAGCCACTGCTATGGGTACGACTAAAAATTAATTAAAATTGACTTTTAGTGAGGGCGGGTTGGAATTTTTATTAGGTTTTTAAGTGGTGCTTACGGGCTCAAAATACGAGCCTTATGCATTTTTTTCAAATTGGATGGGGGCTTTTCTTATATTTGAGTCTGACCCTAGATGAATAATCAGAGCTGTTCAGAAAAAGCACTACATACATTTATAAGGTATCGTCAAATCTCATTTTGAATGGAGGTTATCTCACCATACGATTGAACACACAAAAAAGGAAAAAGTTAATAAAGCTTCACTTTTTAGCCATGGTTTTTTGTTTGGTCAATCTTACAGTTGGACCAACTCAATTCTAAACAAAAAATTGGGATACCCCATAATTGAGTAAGTTGATCATCTTGAACGAATTTGATTATCCACATATGAGCACGAGTGGGACCCACCCAAAAAAGTTCCCAGTATACTCGACTAGAAGCCATTGTAGTTGACCCCATAATTAAAAAAAAATGGAAGAAGCAAAGAGTTGGAAATAAATCAAAGCGATTAAAACGGTGTGCTCATATTATTTTGGCAAAAAAGAATTTAACTAAATGGGGCTTTATGGACGCACACCTGTGCGTCGCCAGTAGGCAAAATTATTGTCAATGCATTATTGCATTGCCATTAGGAAAATACGCGTTGACAAAACTTTCACACTCTTTTGGGGGAAATCTTTAGCCGCGCCAATGTGTTTTCCACAACTTTTGCCAACGCGGTCTTACTTGTGTTGGTAAAAGTAGCAATTCTCTATGAGTTTTGCCAACGCAGTCCAAATATGCATCGAACATAAGTTTTTTACCAACTCCAATTTTCAATGCGTCGACAAATAAAGTCGAGAAATATTTTCCACAACTTTTGCCAATACGGTCTTACTTGCATCGATAAAAGTAGCAATTCTCTGTGACTTTTGCCAACGCAAATTTTCTTTGTGTCAGCAAATAGTGTCGGGAAAGGTAAGTTTGTCAAAGATGGGGTTTTGCGGACGCAACTCATGCGTCGGCAATTCTGTGAATAAAAACTCAGATATTTCCCAACGCACACCTGTGCGTCGCTAATAGTAAAGATAATTGCCAACGTATTATTGAGTCGCCACTAGAAAAACACGTGTTAGCAATATTTTTCCTCTCTTTTGGGGTTTTTTTTGTTGGCGCCAATATGGTTTTCATAGCTTTTGGCAGCGCAGCCTTACTTGCGTCGGTAAAAGTAGCATTTTCTGTGACGTTTGCCAACGCAGTCCAAATATGAGTCGGGAAATAAAACTTTTGCCGACGCAAATTTTCGCTGCGTCGGCAAATAGTGTCAGGAATGGTAAGTTTGTCAAAGATGAGGCTTTTCGGACGCAACTCATGCATCGGCAATGGTGCGAATAAAAACTCAGATCTTTCCCAACGCACACCTGTGCATCGCTAATAGGCAAGATAATTGCCAACGCATTATTGCGTCGCCATTAGAAAAACACGCATTGGCAATACTTTCCCTCTCTTTTGGGAGTTTTTTTTGTTGGTGCCAATATGGTTTCCATAGCTTTTGCCAACGCGGTCTTACTTGCGTTGGTAAAAGTAGCATTTTCTGTGACTTTTGCCAATGCAATCCAAATATGCGTCGGGAAATAAGACTATTGCCAATGCAAATTTTCATTACGTCGGCAAATAGTGTCGGGAAAGGTGCACTTTGTTGTAGTGAGCTTGCTTGAAAAGAGAAGGATTTTTATGGTGTTGATTTAAACATGTAAGTGTCAAATCAAGAATTCATTGTATTAGAAGTAAAAACAACGCCATTATTTCTTCATACCTATGCGCTAATTCTCTTTTTTTCTGCCTTCTGTGTGCTTTTTCATCAGCCATGTTTTCCTACATTTGTTTCTCCCCATCATAAGTTGTTGGGCAACTAGTTTAATATTCCTTGCCATCATTCATGAGATAGCCATAAGACCTTTACATTCTCAAAGATTTTCTCCTCCATCTGAACAAAGAGTTGACTTTCAGGTTTTGAATCTAAAACAATCATAGCATATGAATCTACTTCCACATCAGCTAGACTTTCCTTGAGAATTGGCATTGTTAGTTGAATCATTTTCTCTTTCTATTGGTCGCTTTCGTCTTAACTAGGAACATTGTCTTTTTGAAAGCTAGCTGCTTCCCTCCTAACATCCTCTTCCTCTGATGCTTGATCAACCCAACTTTTCTCTCTCTAAACTGGGACTTTTTTTCTCCTAATACCCCAACTTTTATTGATCATAACAGGACTATTTTCAACCAGCTATTTTCAATCTCCTAGTTCTGGCAATGAACTTGGCTTCACAAAGTTGTTCAACCATGTTCTTGACTGCCTTGTGTGAAGGTCATGCACCTTCCTCACTGCAAAGGATAGTTTTCATAGTACTTGCCTAAATCCACCCTTGCAAGGCTCTTGTCCAAGAAATTGACAAGTTCTGCTTTCAAGGAGATGTAGGAGGCACTAATGGCATTTTTCCATTAGTGATGTTGCTTAAAGGTGATATCCAATTTTTATATGCTTCATTTTTAAAACACCTAATTTTATGCACCTCAGTAGCACCTTTCAATTTGGACGTGGCCAATAGGGGTTGTAGGAGCAGTAACAGTTAACATCAACATCATCTAGTAATTGATAAAACCAAATAATCCTTGGTTTGATCTGGACTATAGATCCATAGCTCTATATTGTGCTTTACTTGGGGACTGGCCTGTTAAAGATTATTCCTTTATCTTCCATGCAATTGGGTTTTGCCAAGAAAAATAAATAAAGGAACTAATAATGGATTGACAATTGGGGGAATCACTGACCTATTTGTGTATGAAAAGTTGTGTTCTAGAGCAGATGAGAACAGTAGAGGAGATAAAACCATGAAGATAGCAAAGAATCTATAAAAATTAAAAAAGAAAAGAATGAGGAGAGAGACTTTGAAGGTGGTATAAATACAGTTATCTTCACCTTTCCCTTCCCCTTCCCCTTCCCCTTCCCCTTCTCCCGCTCCTCCCATCATAGGAGATTGGTGTCAGGTTAGGTATTTAGTAGTCTAGGGTGCCCGCAATTTGCATGTAATGTTGCTTGGATGTTCAAGAGGTTCACCATCTGTAGCTCATAGGTTTTCAACTTTTCATTGAATTCAATCAGTGGTTTTGTTGTCTATGACCCTTGCGTGTGAAAATTTTCCTTAGCATATTTCATCTGAGATATAATAGAGTGTCAAAGTGATGAAGAGGCATCAGGGCCTAGGAAATATCTTACATCACCTAGGTCTCAAATGTGCTGATTTGGCTTTCAAATTTCAATACCATCAGTAGTAGCCACTAGCCACCCTTATCACTTCTTCTTGTTTGGATGTTGGATGTCTTCTTCTTCTTGTTCTCTCACTTTTTAAGTAAAGACTAGAATATTTTGATGATCCATTGTATATGATATCATGGAAACTAAAGCCAAAAGAGGAACCAAGCTCAGAAACCCAATTCCATCATAGATTCTGGTTCAATTCCAAAGTGCTAATGTTAATGAATTGAGAATAAATAAACAAATAAATAAGAAGATGGAGAATGAGCTTTCAATTCATTAAGATGCCCTCAGAAAGAGTGGCATTGATCCAAAGACGTCCTGATCTTGTTGGATATAGGCAGAAAAATGAAGCAACAGCAGGCATAGCAGATGACATAGTGCAGAAATTCAGATCCGAAAAGACCGAAGCAAGAACAGAGTAGAAAGGAAAAATGAAACTTAGCATTAGCTCAAACATACCAACTTTAGGATCCAGCAACGTAGGCTGAATAAGATCTCATACCAACTTAACCAGAGAAAGGCGAATGAAAACAGGGAGAAGCAGATAAGAACTAGTAATCTGAATATTTTATTCACAAACAAAGCATGTTTTCATTGAAGATGTCTCCTTTACCAAACTACACAAGCATAAAGAAGTGTAAAGTTCACAAATTAAAACAATGGAAAACAACAAGAAAGAAAAAGACCCATTTCACCAAATCTATTTAAGAGAGAGTCGGCACAAACCCATTTCACCAAAAAACTTCGAATTTAGTTCCACAAAAGTCATCAGCAAAAACCCATTTCACCAAAAAAATTCATATTTTGTTCCACAAAGGTCATCGGTACAAACCCATTTCACCAAATCTAAGTAAGAGGAGATCGGCACAAACCCATTTCACCAAATCTGTGATGGTTTTGGCAAAGAACGTTTTGAGAGAGGAGGAGAGCAGCTAGGGTAGTACTTTCGCAGAGAAAGGTCCAAAGAGAGTTGAGATAGGAAAGGGTTTAGTGAAGCGTGGGGAAAAACAATGGAAGAAGAAGAAGAACATTGGAGAAACTCTGTACCTGGCACCAGAGACAGCGTGACTGGGATCTGGGCTTCGACTAGAAACGAAGACCCAGAAATATCTGACATCACCTAAAAACGAAGACCCAGAAATCAAACCTGCTAATCAGTAAACAAAATCATCAATACCAAAAAAAGATCAGTAAAAATCACTAAATGGACAAGCACAGAAGCAAAACAGCAGAAATGAACATCTCAGGATCTACTAACAAAACCAGAAACAAATTTGAAAACAACAATATCAGATCTGATGCTAAAAACAGAAAACCTAAAACTTGAAGAAGAAGAAAAAGATAATCACCTTGCAAACAATCGCAATTCTCAGCCTCCTTTCTCACAACATCAAGGACAGAGTCAATCAGCTTTGCTCCCTCGTGTAGTGCTTGTCGAAGGAGAGATGGGTCTGCTCCTGGTATAACAGAGATGGGTTTTTTGGGAGATGGTGGGAGAGGGTGAGGGCTGTGTGATGGAAATGAGGTGAGAACGAGAGAGAGAGAGAGAGAGAGGGAGATTAGGGCATAACATAGATGGGTTTTCTTAGATGGGTTTTTTTAGAGATGGTGGGAGAGGGTGAGGCCTTCATGATGGAGATGAGGTGAGAGCGAGAGAGGGAGACGAGGGCCAGAGAGGGAGAGAGCCAGAGAGGGATGAGTGAGCGAGATTAGGGCGGGAGCATAACAGAGATGGGCTTCTTTAGATGAGTTTTTCTGGAGATAGTGGGAGGGATTTGTGTGTTGATGGAGACGGTGAGGGCTGCATGATGGAGTTGAGATGAGAGCGAGAGAGGGAGACGAGAGGAGGTGAGAGCGAGAGAGGGAGAGAGCGCATGAAAGAGGGATGGGGAAGAGAGGGAAATTAGAGCGAGCGAGGGAGAGTAGGGAGCGAAATTGTAATATAACTTTTAACAGCAGTCACTTATGGCCGCCGCTACAAATAATTTTTAGTGTCGCCCAACACTTTATGCACGCTATGGCCGCCGCTAAAAATATTTTTTAGCGTCGCCCAACACTTTATGGACGCTACTAACTCATTTTACCCTCGAAAGTATTGGCCGCCGCTAAATATTTGATGGTACAAACAAAAAATTTTGCGTGAACCAGTGGCGCCATTGGATCGATAGTTTTACCCACAGTCACAATAGAGGCCGCCGTTAAAAGTAACTTAAAATTTGAGTTACAGCAGGGGTCAGACATGGCCGCCGGTATAAGTGTCTTATAATGTCACATTTCAGTGGCTGCCGCTATAAGTTCGACGCTAAAAATGTATTTTCTTTTAGTGGCCGCTATAAGTTTGACGCTAAAAATGTATTTTCTTGTAGTGTGTTCTTTTCAAGTTGGATAGAGGCTTACCTTATATATGAGTCCGACCCTCGATGAATAACTACCATATGTTTATAAGGTATCGTCAAATCTCATTTTGAATGGAGGTTATCTCATTGTACGATTGAACACACGAAAAAAAAAAGTTAATAAAACAACATTTTTTAGCCATGGTTTTCTGTTTGGTCAATCTTACAGTGGTTCCAACTCAATTCTAAACAAAAAATTAGGATACCCCATAATTAAATGTGTATGATCATTTTGAACGTGATTATCCATATATGGGCACAAGTGGGACCCATTCAAAAAAGTTCCCACCATACTCTGCTAGAAGCTATTGTAGTTGCCCCCTGAATAAAAAATTAAAAAATTAAAACCCATGAAAGAGGTAGAGAGTTGGGAATAAATAAAAGCGATTAAAACAGAGTGCTCATATTATTTTGGAAAAAAAGAATTTTACAAAATGGGGCTTTGCGAACGCAGACCTGTGCATCGCCAGTAGGCAAAATAATTGTATGTTTTTTACAACTTTTGCCAACGTGGTCTTACTTGTGTTGGTAAAAGTAACATTTCTATGTGACTTTTGCCAACGCAGTCCAAATATGCATTCGAAATTAGACTTTTGTCAATGCCAAATTTCACTGCGTCGGCATATAGTGTTGGGAAAGTTTTTCCACGGTTTTTGTCAACGCGGTCTTACTTGGGTCGGTAAAAGCAACAATTGTCCATGACCTTTGCCAACGCAACTTTTCACTGCATTGGAAAATAGTATCGGGAAAGGTAAGTTTGTCATAAATGGGGCTTTGGGGACGCAACTCATACATTGGCAATGGTACGAATAAAAACTCAGACCTTTCCCAACGCACACTTGTGCGTCGCCAGTAGGCAAGATAATTGCCAACGCATTATTGCGTCGCCATTAGAAAAAAACGCGTTGGCAAAACTTTCCCTCTCTTTTGGGGTTTTTTTTTGTTGGCGCTAATGTGGTTTCCATAGCTTTTACCAACGCGATCTTACTTGCGTCGGTAAAAGTAGCATTTTTTGTGACTTTTGCCAACGCAATCCAAATATGCGTTGGAAATAGGACTTTCGCCAACGCAAATTTTCACCGTGTTGGCAAATAGTGTTAGAAAAGGTGCAGTTTGTTGTAGTGTTACACTTGTGCACACACTTTAGCTTCTTTAGTGTATGTTTGTAATTTGTTTTAAACTTTCATATTAGCCTATTTATAGGCAATTCAATTGTGCTTAAATTGTATCTCTTAGAGTGATCTTTTGTGAAGACACTTTCTTAGAGAGATTTTCTTTTGTAAAGGTTATTGCTTAGCCTTAGAAAAGCATTGTGTAAAGGTTATTGCTTAGCCTTGAAAAGCATCTTGTAAAGGTTGTTGTTGAGCCTAGTAAAAACAACATTGTAAAGGTTATTGCTTAGCCTAGTAAAAAGCATAATTAGTGGAAATCCGGTAAGGTGATTGGATCACAAGCCGGTAGTGGACGTAGGCATTGAGGCCGAACCACTATAAACCTTTGTGTTGTGGTGCTTGCTTTTGTGGTGATTGTTTATATTAGCTTCCGCATATTGTTTGATTAATCATCACATGTGACTAGTTTTTTGTTAAGAATTTAAAATTGGTCTAAATTGGTCATATTTGTAGCACACCCTATTCACACTCCCCCCCCCCCCCCCCCCCCCCCTCTAGGGTTAGGATCCCAGGACTTTCAATTGGTATCAGAGCCTTGTGCTCTATCTTTTAGGATCAAGTGTTTGGATCTCTTGATTAGGTGTAAAAACCTAGAGTCAAAACCCTAGAGTTGTGCTTATATGAAAATCATTAGGATGGATTCCACTATGATAGATAGTTTAGATTCTTTTGTAGATTCTCCTAGACCCCTCATTCTTCCTTCTATTGGAGATTCAAACCCTCAATTAAATGAATCTCAATTTGATTCAAAAGAAGAAGAAATTGGATATAATGAAGATGAACTTCAACAAGCCTTTGAAGAATTATATGAATTATCCTTAAAGCTTGAGAAGAAAAACAAAAGTTTAAGAGAAGAATCTAAAAATCTAAACAAAGAATTAGCTTCTTCAAAAGATGAACTTAGAGAGAAAGAAGAAGTAATAAATTGTGTAGAATCTAAGTTCATGATCTCTTTAAATAACCTATCTAACATTCAAGATGAACTAAAAGAATTAAAGAGGGGTTATGATAATGTCAATAAGGAAAATTTAAATCTAAGAGATCAAATAAAAAGGCAAGATGAAGACATTAACAATTTAGAATCCAAGTTAACCATTTCTACGGAAAATTTATCTAATTCTCAAAATAAGATAAAAACTCTAGAACTTGGATCTAATGTCATTAATGAACTTAAATTTGAATTAAAACTTGCCAATGAAGAGCTAAGCAACTATAAGGAAATTGAAAATGAACTTTCAAAAGTCAAAAATGAAAATTCAATCCTTATAACCAAAGTCACTCAACTTGAAAGCTATAAACAAAAGTATGAGTGCAAATTTACCCAAGGAGAAGATAAATTTGAAAAATCATTTAGATTGGGTAAATCTAAAGGAGATAGGACGGGTCTTGGATTTAATAGGAATATGTCACATGACCCTAAATTCACCAACACTTTTGTGAAAGGTGAGTCCTCTTTCTCTAGCACTCTTTCTCCTTTGCCCAAAACCAAATGTAATTATTGTGGCATTGAAGGGCATTTTAGGTTTGAGTGCAAACTAAGAAGAAGAAGCCATGTGTCTAAACCCATCTTTGAACTCAAAAAGGTAGAATCAAAATCTATGAAGGGCAAGACACTAAAAATCAAAGAAGACTCCAAAAAGAATAAACAAGTTAAATCAATTAAAATGGAGTCTCCAAAGATAGATTCTAAAAAGGTTAAACAAGTTAAACCAAGTTTAAAAGAATCTATTAACAAAAAGCTTCTCAACCTATCTCCCTTATATCAACCCATGAAAGAACTTTTGAATAAAGTAACAAAGTTAAATTTAAAATTCAAAAGTCAAATAAAGGGAGAATATAAGAAGAAAAGAAAAATGAACAAATCCCCTAAGAAACAAACTCACCAACTTCAAAAGACTAATCACCAATCTACGCTAAATTTAGTCAAATCTAAATATCATGGTGATAAGTTCAAATTGAAAATTTATCAAGTCAAATCTCTTATAGTTGGTGGGACTCCAAAACAAGACCTCAAAGATCAACCATCTCAAGACCTTAGGTGGATTCCTAAAGTTAGATACTTAGACAAACCTTAAGGCCTTGAACCTCCTTGACCAACCTATTCTTTAATAGTTAAATCATATTGTTGGTCATGTTGCATTTGCATTTTGTTCTTTCTTAGTTACATTTCTTAAAATGCATTGTTTCTTTATGATCAATTGATTTTGTCTTCATGCACCTTTTTAGTTACATATCATGGTTTTCAAAATCTTTTGATTATAATTTCATCATGTTAGATTTGCTTTTTGCTCACATTTAGTTTTATGTTTTGCATTGCATTTCTACATGATCAATTGATTGTGATTTCAAAAGCTTTCATAGCTAAGATTATTCATGATCAATTGTTGTTGAATCATTTGTGTAGATGTCTTGGTAAGATTTTTTTTTTGAACAAATGATTTGAATCAATTCAAGTTTTTCCATGGATTTCTAAGTTATACTTTTATATGGAAAATCATTGTTTTGAAAAATCAACTTGTATGTGTTTCATTTAAGTTATATCTTTTAAAATACAATGTTGAAAATTGATCTTCAAAATCATTCTTTTTATGCTCATTGTTGGATTTTGTTTATCAAAATGATTTGAAGATTGTTTGAATGGAAATGCTCTATAACATCATTAGTTATAATCATCTAAGCATGTTCCATGTTCTCATTTCCTTTCCTTTTGGTTTCATTATCTTAGAATTGGAAATGAATGTTGTTTGCATCTTTGCTTATTTAGTTATTCTTTTTATATGCAAATGACAATTGGTTCCATGTATGGTTGTGATATTAGTTATATTTGTAGAAACCATACTAGAACCCAAATCCATCCTCTATGCCTTCTAGTCATTTCTTTTTGGATGGTTATGATGTTGATTCATGTGTATTCTCTAAGTGATATCTTCCTTATACATGTTTCAACTTCATAGTAGTGATCTTGATCATATGAAACTCTTTGAAATCCATTCCTCATATTTCTATATGTTTGATGGATATCGTAGATGTTGAATTCATATGATTTTGACACTTTGGAAATTACATGCATTATCAAGTAATATTCTTTTGCATTGCAATTTACCTTGTTCATCACTATGATCATTAGTCATATCTTTAAAAGTGATGAATATCCTCTTATGATGCTTTATGGAATTTTGTGTTTGTCACATCCTTGCTTTTAATCATGTTGTCATATTCAATTGGTTTCATTTGGTATAACTTTCCATTTATTTCATATCCAATTGATATCTTATCTTGTGTATGTGATAGACCTTGTGTACATTGGATTGAACTTGATAGTAATATGTTTACATTCCATGTCACATTCCATTAGCATCATAATTTTCATTTTTCCACCTCACTTGCTCATATAGGTAATCTCATGACCACCATGTTTATGTGTTCATAATATTGGTTGGTTAATTGTTGAGGTTGGCTTCATGCTTGAAATTCATTTCACTCTTCTTGCACATTAATAGTCATATTTATTGATTGAATGAAATGATTTCAAAGCTTACATAGCATATGATTTTCATAGTTAAATTGATTGATGCTATGTTTAATAATCCCCATTTCATCATGGATAGCTCTAATTTGGATTTTTCCTAATAGGTATATTTTTAAATCCATTTTAGAGTGATTGCTTTAATAGACTTATCTTTGAATCTCAATTGGTATCCTTTGTTTTTCCAATTGGTATCCATGATTGCATTTCTCCTTGACCTTGCTCTCTTTTGGTAATTTGATCATATTGAGCTCTATAGTTAAATGAATCTAATCCTTTCCTTGAAGTTGACCCTCAATTGGTAAAACCATCTACTTCTTGAACCTAATAGTTATATCTTTGTCAAAAGTTTGACAAAAGGAGAGAATGGATTGAGGGGGAGTGTAAATCTTCATAGGAAGTATTAGTTTTGATCAAATTGACAATTGGATTGACTTTGAACCCTTAGAGACTTCTTCCATACATGATAACCTGTTATGAATTTCATTTTTGATTTCTTTTGTTATCAGGTGCTACTGAAGGTATTTTCCTTATTTCATGTGTGTAGGTACCTTTGCAATTTAATGTCAAATGGGGAGAGAGCATTCAAGTTCTCAAAAGGGTGAAGAGAATGTCCAAGCTTCCAAAGGGGAGAGTTGTGTATGATTTTCTACAAGGGGAGAGAATGCATATCTTGCCAAAGGGAGAGAGAGGCATGGTCAAAGGGGGAGAACAAATAGAAGAAAGAAAGCTTGGAGCTAAAGAAGATGCTTGGCCATAGAGAGGAAGATGAAAAGAAAGCTTGAAGAATGATCAAGCTCCAAGCATTAAGAAGATGGAAGAAAAGAGACCAAGAGCCCAAGCTAAGAGGAGGAGCATCCAAGAAGATTTCAAGACTTGTCCAGCTTAGGGGGAGCTGAAGACTTAGTGTGTAATTTCAATGATGAGTAAGTTGCCATCAAATTGCAAAGGGGGAGATTGTTAGGGATTCTTTATTTGCAATTTAATGGATGCATTTTCACTTTAGCATCATTTGAATTTTCACACATGTATTGTTTTAGAAAATCTTGAAATCTGGTTTTATACATGCATTGGATTTTAGACTTGTAGAATTAATGATTTATGCATGTTTTGTTTTTAAACTTGGATGCATTTGTTTTAGAATCCAAACTCTTTTGAAAACCTAATTCTTTGTGCATTACTTTTGAGAAATCAAATTGAGGATTTAGGTTTGTGTCTTGCATACATTCATCAGTTTCAGAATCTCTTTTGTATGCATTCATATGTGAAAAGAGTTTTATCAAATCAAGCAAGCCATTGGTTTTAATGTTTCCAATCTCTTTAGGCTTTTTGTGTTTCATGTTTTTAAACATCTTAGTTTGATTTAAAACATGTTATTCAAGCTTGATTTAGTGGCCAAAAGTTTCCCAAAGAAATACTTTGAAGATATGCATTTTTGGGAATTTTGGTCCCAGGGAGTCGACCAGCAGTGTTGCCGGTCGACCGGCCCAGGGGACCCGGTCGACCGGCCACACTGCAGGCCGACAGGTCCCTGAAAAACCAACGGTCAAAAATATGACCGTTGTGTGAACCCGGTCGACCGAGACCTGTTTCCAGGTCGACCGGGGACTAGCCGTTGGACTGTTTTCTTGTATAAAGTCCATTCATTTCCCATCTTTCAAGAGGCTTGATACATGAACTTTTGAGACCATTTTGGAGCCAAAGAAAGGGGAAGAAGTTGGAAAGGCTAGAGGGCTTTTTGGAAATCAAATGCTTGAGTTTGAAAAAGGTAGATCTTACTTGTCATTTTGATTTCCATTAAAATTAGAATCAATGCATGTTTAAATCTTTGTATTTTCTTTTATGCATGATTTCTAGTTTTTAAAGAGTTGTTTTGCAAACTCATTATCATCTTTGGAATATTAAGAATGGTTTGCAAACTCTCTTGACTAATTCACATGCTCTTAGACTTTAAATATTCATACAACTTGTTTAGTTCATTTCTTCAAAGTTGTTTGAATCTTTTATGTGATTAGTTTTATCTTCAATCATTATTTTCTAAGCTTTGATTTTAAAATGCATCATGCATTCATTTAAGAGCTTCATTGTTGAAATTGATTGAAGTAAAGCATTCATACACTTGTGCACACACTTTAGCTTCTTTAGTGTATGTTTGTAATTTGTTTTAAACTTTCATATTAGCCTATTTAGAGGCAATTCAATTGTGCTTAAATTGTATCTCTTAGAGTGATCTTTTGTGAAGACACTTTCTTAGAGAAATCTTCTTTTGTAAAGGTTATTGCTTAACCTTAGAAAAGCATTGTGTAAAGGTTATTGCTTAGCCTTAAAAAGCATCTTGTAAAGGTTGTTGTTGAGCCTAGTAAAAACAACATTGTAAAGGTTATTGCTTAGCCTAGTGAAAAGCATAATTAGTGGAAATCCGATGAGGTGATTGGATCACAAGCCGGTAGTGGACGTAGGCATTGAGGCCGAACCACTATAAACCTTTGTGTTGTGGTGCTTGCTTTTGTGGTGATTGTTTATATTAGCTTCCGTATATTGTTTGATTAATCATCACATGTGACTAGTTTTTTGTTAAGAATTTAAAATTGGTCTAAATTGGTCATATTTGTAGCACACCCTATTCACCCCCCCCCCCCCCCCTCTAGGGTTAGGATCCCAGGACTTTCACATACTGCATGTTGTTGTCACTCATCTTGTATAGAAGACCACCTATTCAATCCAAAAACACCATTGAGACTGCCAGACTATAAGAGAGGCCAATGATAATAGATAAAATAGGTAATGAGAAAACCTGGGGTGTATTGGGCTTGAGAGAAAGGAGCTCCTGGTATGAGAGAGCATATGTAGTTATCTACGTGCCCTTTGTAGTCATGGAGAGATCTCACATTTTGTATCAGAAAAGCCTGAAAACACACCAACCAACTAAGAATGTGTAAGAAAAAAAGAAAACTCATATCAAAGAAAGAGTGTTCCTTTTTCTCTCTTTATGCAGTACCAAGATGGAAAAGAAAAGGCAAGAAAAGACCAAACCTTGGAAAGAAGGATCCTAGCCCCCACATGTTTGTTATCCCATCCAAAGGTATTGTCAGTCTTATCAGCTCCAAGCATTTGGCCATTCACTTGAATGTAATTTAGATAAGCTGGGTTTTTGGTAGCTTCGTGCAACCATGCAGCTCCCCACAACAGCTCATCCTTCAATAAAAACAAGAACTGGGGACAAAAGAGAGTGAAAACAAAGGACTCCACAAACAAGAAACCATTGAAGACTTGCAAATGCAAATAGAAGGCACACCTAGTAGCCTGAATATGAGCAGTAAAAGGGAAAACATAAGACTTTAACCCATTGCTGTAAAAGCCTCTGTACTTATCAGCAAATGCAAAAACCTAGAAGCCAACATAATCATAAAGGCCCAATAAAATAAAATAGGCTCAAATGATGTGTCATTGGATTAGCTTTGTCTTTTTTACCCTAATAGTAGTCTTGAGGAGAAGCTTGGAGTAGGAAGGGTCAGATCTTCTGAAGACCAATGAAGCAGCTGCAAGAGCAGCAACTGTTTCATCCACAACATCAGAACCTGGGTTGTTCTTATCTATCTTGAAGACACTTCTTAGAGTGTCCATGTCTTCAGGTCTCTCCCAACAGGTGTGGTCCTTGTTAGCATCGCCTACCTGCAACTGCAACTCAAAATTAACTCTTTTTCTCTGTTAAATCTTTAATGAGGAATCCTCCAAAGCAAAACATTATACTAACAAAATCAACTTCCCCTTAAATAATCCATTTAGAAGTTTTATTCCAATAATGGAATTAAGATTTCTATAGCACAATACCTATCAGAACATCAACATTTCCAGTACAAAGAAAGTGTAAAACAACCTACATTCCCAACCTTTAGCCTAAAAAACTAAATTTCCAACAATGTTCCTCTTCTTTTACTAATAAAATCAAGTTCCCCTTAAATAACCAAGTAAGATTCTAGAAATTTGTGAATAAGAATTTCTAGTCCACAATGTCTTTATCAGAACATCAAAACTCCCAATGTACAAATTTCTAAAGCAACCTACATTGCCTAACCTTCAGATAAAAAACTTACATTCCTAACAATCTTCCCTCTTCTTTCTCTCCTTTCATTTAGAAAGGAGAATAATAAATACCAAAATTAGAAAACTCAAAAACCACAGTCTCCAGATCATATTTAAGCAAATGGGAGGATTTCTTGAAAACCCATTTTCAATAAGTAGCATTTCCCAAAACCCAAATGATAAAAATACAAAGAGAAGTAAAACAACTGAAACCTAGACATAAATGGTGTTGGGATGAGCAGTAGCTTTGAGAAGATAACAACTTTGAAAGATCCACTGAGCATTTGTTATAATGACTTAAAAAAACCATAACTTGTAATCCACAAATATCCATTTGCAGCAACAAAGGGGAAAGGGAAAAACAAATAACCTAATTCGTTTGTGTGAGGCAAACCAAAATGGATCTCGGGAGAAAACAAACGTCCAACGAACCTGATAATGATGGTTTTTTGTAGTTGGCAAAGAGTAGAGGGGAAATCGCAGAGATTGGATAGGAAGGCTGGGCGGTGGCTCTGGTTGGGAGGCAGGGGCAGTGGAGCAGAGTTGTAAGGCTGGGCGGTGGCGCTAGGTGAGAACGCTAGAGGTCAGCGATTGGTCACTGGCAGTGGCTCGAGAGCTATGGCGCTGGGTTGGGAGGCAGGGGCGCTCTGCCCCTTCCACGTGATTATTTTATGGTGACGAGGAAGGGGGCTGAGAGGGAGAGAGATGAGGGATCGAGTGTTGGCGCCGGTCAAGGGGGAAGAGAAGAGAGAGACACAATCAACTGTGATTAGGGTTTGAGGGGCGGGAATTAGACATGGGCGGGAAAAAAAAATTCCCATTTTCACATTACTGACTATATATTATGGGCCGTCTAGAAATTTAATTATCAGTCGGGAGAAAAAAAACCTGCCAAAGCAGTCGGTAAAACCAACATGTCAGGGTCTCATTTTGGCCTTTTTGACGTAGTGATAGGTGGCCACAAAAAGTTAGACACTAAAAACTAAAAAAAATTCCACCAAAATTTGGCGACATTAAAGTGGGATATATACAGGTAGCCATTGTTACGGGTGCCGCTAAAAGTTAATTAAAATTGACTTTTAGCGAGGGCAGGTTGGGATTTTTATTAGATTTTTAAGTGGTGCTTGTGGGTTCAAAATACATGCCTTAGGTGTTTTTTTTCAAATTGGGTGGAGGGTTTCCTTATATATGAGTCCGACCCTCAATAAATAACCACCATACATTTATAAGGTATCGTCAAATCTCATTTTGATTGGAAGTTATCTCATCGTACAATTGAACACCAAAAAAAGTTAATAAAACAACTTTTTTTTAGCCATGGTTTTTTGTTTGGTCAATCTTACAGTGGTTTCAACTCAATTCTAAACAAAAAATTGGGATACCCAATAAATAAATGCGTTTGATCATTTTGAACGACTCTAATTATCCATATATATATGGACATGAGTGGGACCCATCCAAAAAGTTCCCAGCATACTCCGCTAGAAGCTATTGTAGTTGCCCCCAGAATTTAAAAATAAAAAATAAAAGAAAACATGAAAGAGGCAGAGATTTGGGAATAAATCAAAGCGATTAAAACGGTGTGCTCTTAGTATTTTGGCAAAAAAGAATTTTACGAAATGGGGCTTTGCGAACGCAGACCTGTGCGTTGCTAGTAGGCAAAATAAATTGTCAATGCATTATTGCAATGCCATTAGGAAAACACGCGTTGGCAAAACTTTCACACTCTTTTGGGGGACATCTTTGTTGGAGCCAATGTATGTTTTCCATAACTTTTGCCAACACGGTCTTACTTATATCGGTAAAAGTAGCAATTCTCTATGACTTTTACCAACGCAGTCCAAATATACATCAGAAAAAAGACTTCTACCAACACAAATTTTCATTGCATCAGCAAATAGTGTCCGAAAAGTTTTACCAAAGCTTTTGCCAACACAAATTTTCACTACGGTGGAAAATAGTGTCGAGAAGGGGAAGTTTGTCATAGATGGGGCTTTACGGACACAATAATGCGTCGGTAATAGTGCGAATAAGAACTCGGAGCTTTCCCAATGCACATTTGTGCGTCGCCAATAGGTAAGATAACTGCCAACACATTATTGCGTTGCCATTAGAAAAACATGCGTTGGCCTTTCTCTCTTTTGGGGGGATTTTTTGTTGGCGCCAATGTGGTTACCACAGCTTTTGCCAACGCGGCCTTACTTACGCCAATAAAAGTAGCAACTTCTGTGACTTTTGCCAACGCAGTCCAAATATGCGTTGGAAATAAGACTTTTGTCAATGCAAATTTTCACTACATCGGCAAATAGTGTCGGGAAAGGTGCAGTTTGTTGTAGTGTAGCCTAAACCTTAAGTTGATAGTAGAAATACCGGTAGGGATACCAGGAGTGGATGTAGGCTTGTTTGGCCGAACCACTATAAATTTGCTTGTTATGGTGAATGATGCTTAATTGTGTGGTCGATGTGCTTATGATCAATGTTTCCTTTTTAACGTCAATCTTGAATGATTATGTAGTTTCTTTACTTGTTATTAGAAACTTCACTTATAATCAAGATAATGAATTCACAAAGCATAATTGACATTGGTTTAAACCCCCCTCCCCCTCTAGGGTTCGGTTCTGGACTTTCAATTGGCATTAGAGCTTAGGTGCTCTTGTCTAGGTCTAACAAACCCTGAGTGAGAATCCTAGAGAGTGTTTTCATTAGTTGCCATTATGCAAACTCATTTGGGAGAAAGTAATGCCACAAATAGACCACCTCTGTTTAATGGAACACATTATCGCTACTGAAAAATTAGAATGCAAGTGTTCTTAGAACCCCAAAGTCTAGATGTGTGGAGTATTATAGAAGAAGGCTATCATCTTCCTACTATCACTGAGTAAGACACAGAAGGATATGTCATCTCTATTAAACCAAAGCCTAAGAGATAATGGACCCAAGGTGAAAAAGATAGGGCCAATTTAAATGCTAAGGCAAAGAATTGCTTGTATTGTGCCTTATCCCAAGAGGAGTTTAATAGAGTAGTCAATTGTAATACGGCTATGGAAGTTTGGGATACCTTAGAGACTACACATAAAGGGACGGACTAGGTTAAGATAGCCAAAATTCAAATGTTGACATCTAAATTTGAAGATATCAAAATGCTCGAAGAAGAAACATTTGATGAATTCTATTCAAAATTCATAGAGATTGTCAACTCCCTCATAGGTCTAAGAAAAAAGATGGATGAGTCCAAGGCAGTTAGGAAAATCTTAAGATCTCTCCCAAAAAGGTACAAACCCAAGATAGTAGCCATAACTGAAAGCAAAAATGCTGACAAAATTAAAATTGAAGAACTAAGGGGAGATTTCCTTACCTATAAACTAGATCTAGAGGCTCCCAGTAAGAAGAAAGAAGTAGCTTTTTCCTCTCAAAGGAAAATGAAAGTGATGTTGAGAGTGATGATAACAATGCCTCATTTGTTAAGAAATTTAAAAAATTCTTTAGGAACAACTAGAATAATAGAAATTCTGATGAAACTAAGAGTCCAAGATTCTAAAGAAATCCCAAAGGATCTTTTAGTAAAAAGGATGTGTAATGTTACAATTGCAAGGGGTTTGGACACTTTGCTCAAAATTGCTCTACCCCTAAAGAATCTGAAAAGGGAGATAGTAAAGGAAAGAAAGTTCTAAACATTACTTGGGATGATGAAGATGAAGGAAGCGACAATAATGAATCCCAAAATGATGAAGATGAAAATTCCCCTAATTGGCTTCTCTTTACATCTATTAAAGAAAGCAATGAGCACAATACACTAATAGATGAGACATTATGGAAAGAGGAATAAAATGATGAAGTTGAAGTAAATGAAATTCAACAAACCTATGATGAACTATATAAAATTAGGAAATCTTGATTAAGAAAAATAAAACCTTAAAAGGAAAATCCAAAAGGTTTGCGATTGATATGAATAATGAGAAAGAAATTTAGAACATTAGTTGACTGCATTGATTGAAAATCTAGCTCATGCTAAAAAGGAAATTCACAATTTACAATCTAAACTAGAATCTAGTCAACTTGAGACAAAATCTCTTCAAATGAAGCTCATAAAAGGTAAATTTGTTGTTGATAAATTCACATTAGGAAATGATAAGTTTTATCACATGTTGGGCACGCATAAAATTTATGGTGACAAGAAGGGGATAGGTTTTGAATGTTCCTCTAGTAACAACAAGAATAGCTTTCAAACTATTACTAGGACTTTTCACAACCTTATGAATGAGAAAAACTTTACTCCTAGATGGACTTGTCATTTTTGCAATCGTAGTGGACCTTTAGTTCCTAATTGTCCATACAAAATTAGATTGTCCCTAAAAAAATCCTTCTAGAGTTCTTTTTAAATTTTCTCCCAAGATCATCCCCTCTAAAACTCTCTTGCCTGGTTGGATTGTAAAAGAAAGAACTGTTAAGAGCCTTTTAGTTCAAACCGCTTTGAAAGTAAAAGAAAACCCTACTTGGTTCTTAGATAGTGGTTGTTCCAAAGATATGACGGGAGACCGATCAAGATTTAGCTTTACTATGGATTATGATGGAGGAAATATATCATTTAGAAATAATAGTAAAGCTCAAATCATTGGCAAAGGAAGTGTGAAAGAAGATCAAATGCCAAATGTTAGACTCCGACTCAGATTAGCCCGATTAGTGTGTTCTTAGTGTGTGTGCTTAGTCTTAAGTGGGTTTATTGATCGTTGGGTTAGAATATAATTGGTTTTAGTCTTGGACTTAGTTTTGGGAATTTTGAGAGCGTTTAGTGTTTGTCAGACACGCTCAGGGAGGCCTGAGTGCACGTGCAAGCATGGGAGGATGATATTGGTTTTCCCGATTTAATCGTAGTTTTGATTTCATTTGAATGTTTTATTATTCTCTACAACTTTTGTTTTTACTTTGTCTATGTTTGAAGCCCAAAAACCCGTGTTTTGGCCCAAAAGGGTGAAATTGTCATTTCACACCCAAATCTGGACACGAATTTCGAACTACCAAACCACATCAAAGTTGTACTTTTCAAAAACTAGATTTTCCGAGGATCATTTTATCCTGCTTCGTTGATTTCATCCGGGACCCACAAGAACATGTTTCAGCCAGCGTAAGTTTTAGACCTATTGTGACCCACTTTCAACTCACTTAAACTCTCCTTCTCCCTCCCTCACGTTTGCAACCAGCACTTCACCCATTTCTGAACTCAGAACCAGGGAGAGAACCCACCTTCCTCTCCATCTCCTTCCTCTTGCATGCCTCACCTCTAGGCTTCCAACGTGAAATCTGAGCCTACCCTCTTCTTCCACTCATCTCTAGCTTTCCATTTCTGCAATTTGCTTGGGGTTTCCAGCTGGGCAGCCACCATTTTCTCTTCATTTCTTCTTGTTTGGACACCTATAGGTAAGAGCTTTTTTCCATGTTGTTAATGGAGTCTTGTAAACTCCCAAGGATCTTGTTTTTCACACATGCAACGCCCATTTCGAAATGGAGTCTTTCAAAATTGGTGGAGTTTTTAGGTTCTTTTCATGGGGTTTTTGTAGACTTTTGGCTCAGCTCGTGGGTAGGATCCTTAAGGAAGCTATGTTTTGCATTTTGGATTGACATTTTGGGCAAGGCAAGTAATCATTTTGGATTGATGTTGCATGTTTGATTTGAGTTGCATTTTTTACTTTGAAAATGCATCATTCTTGTTAATAAGTTCTCCATGCATGTCATTTTTAAATTCTTCCTAGTTAGTTTTCGTTTTCTTTACAAGTATGATTGTTTATTGACTTTCAAACTTTTGAATTTCTATTTTGGAATTATAAGTATATGTCTTGTTTAACAAATGGAATCATTTGATGAATGGAATGGAGATTGAATGGTTTAGTTATGATGTGGATGGTTTAAATGTTTGGAATTTATCCCTTGGAGAGCATGGAGGCTTAGGGATGTGCAAGTTGGATTAGTTATGAGAAGAAGCGAAGAAGAATTATGGAAAATCTGACCTGAAATGCACTACCCATACAGGATCGGTCAGCTGGCGGTTAGCTGAAATGCCGACCGAGCTCTGTCGGTTTCTTTTGCAAAAGCTTGCATCGCGTCAGGGAAATGTTAGTCATGTGGCGGCTATCCAAACTACAACACCTCGGTTAACCGCGAGCCAACCGAATTCAGTTCGGTTCCATTTCAAGTCTGTTGTATTTCCTGACATGGATTCAAGTGGTCAGTCGTCGGTGAGCTGGCGGCTAGCCGACATAACCCATTTCGTCTAGCCGACAGGTGACCGAGAGCTGACTGAATTGGAAAAATGACCTGTTTTTTAAGGTTTTCTGTAAGAGTGAAAACCAGAATATGTTTAGGGACCTTGAGCCTGATATTGTGCACTTGAAATCTGAAATGTCTTTTAACTTCAGGGGGGGCACCAATTCTCTTTTAAATTCCAGCATTTGGGTTTCAATTACACAAGAGTCAACCAAAGGTCCTTACATATGCTTCATGGACCTTGTTTTTGAACTTCAGTTTTGACACAATGAATATCAACGTATACTTGTTTTGAAATTCAAGTATAAGCTTGCTCGAAGATTTATTTCAAGAATCAAAAGGGGATCACTTCTTAAGCTTGTATGCATATGATTTATGCCTTTTACTAGCCGTGTCTTATCTCTTTTTGACAAGTGATTTTCCCCATAATTTCAACCGTTTAGATCATGTATCGTTTGTTTTGTGCATTCATGAATTCAAGTGAACACCATTGAGCTTGGACTACCCATTCAGTCTAATCCACTGTACAGGGGTCCTTAAACATGTGGACCATCTGCAGATTGGTCGTATATTATATTACACATCGTGCGTGTTCCGGTTCTGTGGCCGGCCTCCCCGTCTTTCTTGTGTGGTATGGGAATCGTGTTTTCATGTTGTGCGTGCTTACTCTTATCATCATGTATGATGGAGAAAGGATGGGCTCAATGTGGGTAAACTATTCATGATATTATATGTATTCATGCTAGTTTCGTCTTGTATCTTGAAAAAATATTTTTAGTCGGCGTGCATATGTTTTAAATGCAATATACTGTTTTAAAATTGTTTCTCTTTAAACTTTAAATGATTTATACTCATGCCTAAATTGATTACCTACCAAACCGTCGTGTTTGACGCTTGTTATTTTGGTGTTCAGGTGCAGGCGACGTTGCCTTTGAGGAGGAGCGTCGGGAGGAGGCTGTTGAGTCACCCCCAGTTCGTGAGTGGCAGCCCGATGATGTCAACTAAACGTCAGGCGGGATCATGAGATTCGTGCCATTTGGTCTGGGTTATTCTTTTGAACTTTTGGATGTATTGGCCTTTGTTGGCCTCTTATGGGTTGTAACTAAACTTAATTTTACTTTTAGGTCAACTTTGAAACTTGAATCATGAAGGGAATGCTTTGTTATATTTCCTCCTTTTGATACCTTGTCTTGATGTTACTACTCATGCATTTGGAAATATAATTCATGTTATGTCTTAATGTGATTTGCTACACGCTTCCGCAAACTTGATCGTGAGTTAGATTTTATGTGTCTCAGAATCCTCACTGTGGGAACCTGTGGGAAATTAATTCAAATCAACCGCGTCCCGGGCCCGGATCTCGGTCCGAGGTCACGACACCAAACTTAAATGATGTTTTTCTAGTGGAAGGATTGAATCATAATCTTTTGGCCTAAGTCAACTATGTGACAAAGGAAACAAAGTTATCTTTGATAGCCAGTCTTGCAAAGTGGTTAATGATAAATTCAATCAAGCCATTCTCACTAGTTCTAGGACTTAAGGAAATATTTACATCATAGAAGAATGGGTGAAAATGAGTCCAAGTGCTTGATAATTAACAAAAGATCAAGAAAATTACTTATGGCACAAAGGATGGGACACTTAAACTTCAAATTGATGAAGATTCTGTCAAAGAATGAAATTGTGAGAGGGATTCCTAAGTTGAGTGATGAAAAATCTGAGATTTGTAAGGCTTATCAACTAGGGAAACAAATCAAGAAAAGTTTCAAAGGATTGAAGGATATATTGTCTTCTCGTCCTCTTGAATTAATCCATATGGAATTGATAGGGCCTACACATGTGCAGAGTATTGGAGGAAAGAAATTTATATTAGTAATGGTAGATGACTATTCTCGTTTTGGATGGATTACTTTTTTTCATGCTAAATCAGATGCTGTATAATATCATAAGAATTTGCAACAAGATTCAAGTTGAAAAAGATTGCAAAATTCGAAAAATTAGAAGTGATAATGGAGGAGAGTTTGAAAATGAAAATTTTAATTTGCCAAATTTTGTGGTAGCCATGGCATTAATCACCAATTTTCTGCTCCTAAAACACCTCCACAAAATGGAGTGGCAGAAAAGGAGAAAAAGAGTGATTCAAGAAATGGCTAGAACCATGCTTAATGAGAAGCACCTCTCTCACAATCTATGGGCTGAAGCTGTTAATACTGCATGTTATCTTATAAATAGAGTTTATCTGACTAAGAATACCAACAAAACCTCTTATGAACTTTATTTTGAAAGAAAACCTAATTTGGGGTATTTGAAAGTATTTGGAAGTAAATGTTACATCCTGAGAGATAGAGAGCAGTTAGAGAAATTCGAGCTTAAGTCTGATGAAGGAATTTCCTTATGATACTCTGATAAAGGCAAGGCTTATAGAGTATTCAATCATTGAACCATGATCATAATGGAATCAACTCATGTGGTGATTGATGAGAGAAATCAAGTTGGAAGAATTGTGTAAGACGATGATGAAGCTGAAACTATTAATGAACCATCTATTACGAAAGAAAATGAAGATGTCATTCCATTGATCTACAACGATTATACCATCCAGATTAATGAAGAATGACCCCTTAAATAATGTAATTGGAAACATCAGAAGTGGGGTTATGACTCGGAGACAAGTTCAAAATTTGTATGCTCATTACTCTTTTGTCTCTCAAATTTAGCCCAAGAATTTTTCTAAGGATGAAACTAAATATGAATGGATGGAGGCTATGAAAGAAGAGTTGAGTCAGTTTAAGAAGAACGATGTTTGGGATTTTGTTCCTCTACCTAACGAGAAAAATCCAATTGGCACAGAGTGAATTTTAAAAACAAATCAGATGAATCTTGGAATGTTATAAGGAACAAGGCAAGACTTATAACCAAAGGATATGCTCAAATAGAAGGAATTGATTTTGAAGAAACCTTTGCTACAGTAGCCCATTTGGAATCCATAAAAATTTTATTGGGATATGCTAGTCGTATGGGAATCAAATTGTTTCAGATGGATATCAAAAGTGAGTTCTTGAATGGAGAAATTGAGGAAGATGTCTATGTGACACAACCAGAAGGCTTTGAAGATCCTCATCATCCTGAATATGTTTAAAAACTTAAGAAAAATCTTTATGGTTTAAAACAAGCACCAAGGGCTTGGTATGAAAAGCTTACTGACCATTTGATTGAAAATGATTTCAATTGTCGGAAAGTAGATAAGACTCTGTTTATCAAAAAGATTGATCAAGACATTCTTGTTGCTCAGAATTATGTTGATGATATGGTTTTTGGATCAACTTCAAAAAAGCTTGCTCAAGGATTTTCAGAGTTATTGATCATCCAAATGGAAAAAAACATATCCATCAAGGCCAAAATCCAAAAAAAAAAAAAGGGGGGCTTAAAGAGATAGATCTAACAACCAATCACCACATGAATTGAAATTGCATAATCAAATAATGAAAAACTTGCATTCTATGCTAAATGTGTATATTGTACTTACCTATTGTTCAAATGCAATGAAAATGGCTAGAAATAGAGGAAATCAAGCTTCAAGATAGAAATCCCAGCTCCTATGGCTTCCAACCTCTCAAACAGTCCCAAAACACATATCTAGAGAGATCTATAACTCTTAATCCTAGATCCACAAGAGAATTGCAATAAGGAATGGCAATATAGAGAGAGAAAAGGATTACATGGAAATTGAGTTAAGGAAAGAGAGTTACCTTGATTTGTAGAGAAATGAGAGATCTAAGAGATGAAAGAAGTCCTTAGGAGAGATAGGAGTTGTAGCTTGTAGAGACCTTTTTCTTCTAGCTAGGAACCTTATATCTAGGGTTTTGAGAGAGAAAGGGAGGGAAGTCTTGGAGGGAAATGAGAGAATTGGAGGGAAATGAGGGAATTGGGGGGGAAAATGAGAGAGAAGAGAGAAAGGGAATGAAGGTTTGTTTGAGAGGGGAGAGCTACTAAATATAGATTTGTGTTGGAAAGGAAAGGTCCAAAGTGCCCTTCCTTGGTTAGTTATAAATTGAGATAAGTACACGGGCTTTGAGGTCATTTGAGGTGAAGTTAGAATATTCTAATGTGAAAACCCTCCTATTAACTCATTGCTAGTAAGGGCCACTAACTAACTAACAAACTCCTAAAAGTTCAATGAACACCCTATAGAACCTACAAAATACAAAAATGTACTAATTCATAGAAAATAGGCTAAAATCCTAAAAAGTACTATACTACCCTTAGGAATCCCTATTAAGTAGTATAATTTAATAACATATATTATAATTAACATAAATCCAACACAAGTGAGGGTCCACAAGGGGTGGGGCCTCACACACCGGTACCGATTAATGAAGAGATCTCTATGCTTTATAATTATTCAAGAGAGAAATGTGACAGAAAGGAAATTATCATCGATGATGCATTTGCTTATGCGGTAGCTAAAGAAATATCAAAGGAGAGTGATGATGATGATTGGGATACATAACCATGTACTATAAATGAATGTCGACAAAGGAAAGATTGACCAAAATGAAAAAGTATCATCAAAGCAGAGTTAGATTCTCTCAATAAACGTGATGTGTTCGGACCTATAATACAAACCCCAAACGGCGTTAACCATGTAGGTTACAAGTAGGAGTTTGTAAGAAAAAAAAATGAAATTACCAAATATAAGATACGATTAGCGGCACAAGTTTCCTGCAGAAATCTGGGATTGATTATGAGGAAACATACTCCCATATTATGGATACAACAACATTTAGATATCTGATAAGTTTAACAGTTTCTCAAAATTTTAAAATGAGACTCATAGATGTCGTAATTGCTTACTTGTACGGAGACTTAGGCATAGAAATTTATATGAAAATCCCGGAATGATTTGCTTTGTCTGAAGTAAAGTCAAGTAGTACATACTCAATCTAATTAAGATGATCATTGTACGGCCTGAAGCAATCCGGAAGAATGTGGTACAATCGTCTTAGTGAATGCTTGTCTAAGAAGGGTATGAAGACAATCCCTTTTGCCCATGTCTATTTATAAAGAAATTCTTGAAGGGATCGACAATAGTAGCAGTTTATGTAGATGATATAAATTTCATAAGGACTTTAGAAGATCTCGAAGGAAACTGTTGATTATTTAAATAAAGAATTTGAAATGAAATACCTTGGAAAAATGAGATTCTGTCTTGGCCTGAAAATCAAGGGAAGTTTTAGTGGGATATTGGTCCATCAATCTATTTATATCAAGAAAGTTTTAAAACGATTCGGTACGGACAAGGCACATCCATTAAGTACCCTCATGGTCGTCCGGTCTCTAGATATAAAGATAGATCCATACCGTCCCATTGAGGCAAATGAAGAAGTATTGGGTTCCAAAGTACCATATTTAAGTGTTGTTGGAGCCCTAATGTACTTGGCACAATGCACTAGACCGGATATTTCATTTTCTGTGAATCTACTTACCAGGTATAGCTCCGCACCAACTCTAAGACATTGGACTGGTATTAAACACATCCTACGATATTTACGTGGAACAACTGATTTGGGAATATTTTATACTTATGATCGTAGAGATTCCGGTTTCGTACGATATGTAGATTCGGGTTATCTCTCTGATCTTCATAAGGTCGATCACAGATAGGTTATATGTTTCTTAGTGGTAATGCCGTCATTTCTTGGCGTTCTATTAAATAGGTTTTGGTAGCTCTTTCCTCCAACCATGTTGAGATTTTGGCCCTTTATTAAGCCAGTAGGGAATGTGTATGGCTAAAGTCTTTGATTCAATATGTTCGTAGTTCTTGTCAATTACCTTCTATATTGCAGGTATCCCGAATATTATTAATGAAGATAATGAAGCATGCATAAAACAAATTCGAAAATGTATCATGAAAAGAAACAAGACTAAACATATAGCACCAAAGTTCTTCCACTCATAAACTTAAGAAGAATAATGAGACTGAAGTCAAGCAAGTTCGTTCGAGTAATAACCTGGTTGACATGTTTATCAAATCTTTATCAAAATCAGTATTTCGGAAGCTTGTATATGAGACTGGCATGCGTAGAGTTCATCATCAACTATGTGAAGGGTTGTTTTTATGAGGGGGAGTAGTTAATCGGGCCAGAGAGGGGCAGCATCTTGAAGTATGCTACCCAGGAAATCTGTGTACTGTACTTTTTTTCCCTTTCTAAGTTTTATCCTACTGGGTTTTCCTAGTTAACGTTTTAACGAGCCAGCATTGTGCACGTCCAACACCAGTTCAATAATGTTAAATAATGTATTACTCTTTTTCCTTTCGCTTTGGTCTTTTCCCATTAATTTTTCCTAAGCAAGGTTTTTAATGAGGCAACTGCCATTGAGTTGTGGTCGTCCAAGGGGGAGTCGTATAAGTTATGTATCATGTGTGGATGCCCATATGAGATGAGTTAGAGTTATAATCTTATTGTAATTAGGGTTCCTCAATGAGAAGGTTAATTTACCTATAAATAGGCATCCTCTCTTGTATTCGTACACAATTGAGATAATAAAAGAATCTCTCTCTTCCTTTTGGTGCTTTATTTTACAATAGAGATGGGATTCTAAATGTGTAGAAAAGAAAAGAAAGGAATTCCGAATTTATAGTGATATAGAATGGTCCCAAATGTTGCACGGCATTCATCGCTCAAGCCATTGTGTATGGTGAATTGTCATTCATCACTCACACCAGATTCATTGCACGTCCAATTCACTTTCATTCCATGGTCGATACATGATATAAATTCATTTCTAAGTTGTAATATATCTTCCCTCTACTAACCCAATAAGCACTCCCCATTTACCACCAGGCATCATAAGAATCACAAATAAATTCAAATCATCCATTTACCAGCTGCATGGATGCCAGAGAGAGAAACAGTAGAGTAAGCTTGAAATTGATTGAGAGAGATTTTATTGTTCGAGAGATTGGGACGTGGGATTATGAGAAAATTAAAAGGGGGAGAGATTAGTAAAAGATTTGAAAGATTTAATGATGGTTTGAATAGAGTCATTTGTACAACCATATGAGCTGTGCAAATTCTATTTTGCCGGCATATGCGCACCCAAGGGTGGACCCAGGAAATTCAACTTGGGGGAGCTCCATGTAAAAGAAATATTTGGGAAAGGGGTAAATGTCAAAAAAACAAAAAATTTAGAATATGCAAGGAGTTTTTAAAAAAAAATCATTTTTATCAGATATGGGTGGGAGCTTTAGCCTCATACTTATGTACCTGGGTCGATGCCAGGGTGAACACCTTTTTTCAATGCTGAAATCCAATATTTTCTTCCCCACTTTACCTATTCTTCAACCTCACACCCCTCCCTGTTGTTTCACATACTCTGCTACTCCATTTGTTCCCACCTTCTTCATTTGCCATCTCTTTCTTCTTCCTTGTCCCACTTTGTAGTATTCTTTCTTGGTTTTCCAAAATTCCTTAACTACTAGAAGAGGTTTAAAAAACCAGAAAATAACAAGAAATATATAAAAATAAACAAAAGCAATACAAATCTTATAGTGAGCTATGAAATTTAGGTGTTTTATGAAAGACGAAAACTACTTTAAAATAATCCGAATCCTCCATCGCTTATGGTCCGCCACATTGACACAAATCACGTCCAGCCATTTGCTTGTGCGGATTTGGGAGCCTGTGATATGTCCATTCACGGTTAGCAAGCATCAATTGTGATTGAGGAACAAACTCACTTTAAAACCACAAAAGGAGTATAGTGGGGTCCACATACCTTTTACATATAGATAAATAATTGAATAGGAGAACCAAGGAGAAGCTGCAGGCCCCCTAAAATTAAGACGGGGAGATTTGTTTAAGAAACTCGGACCTCAATCAATGGACAGAGGATTTTGTAGTATTAAAAAAGAAAGTGTGTGTATATATAATTATAAATAGACACACAATCTCGTCAAATAAGAGTTTTTTTTATTAAAAAAATTATATCTTTAGTATGAAGCAGTCCCTAGTATAATTTAAAATTTCACCCTCAATCAATGTTTTATAGTTTAAGAATTTTTTTTACTAATAACTGTGAGTGCCTAAAAATTAAGGACTCAAGTTAGGTTAGTGTGAGACTTGTGATTTGCTATGTAAACTTCTTTGGGGAAGATAGATCGCCTTAGGACCTGAAAGGGAAGGAGAAATAGAAATCAGAGACCCTGACTGCCGTCGGTCGAAGGCTCTCCGACGCCTGAGTTAGTGTTGTCACTGAACAAAGGATGGAGATGAGAGGCAGGTATGCTCTTAAGCAAGGCGTTCTGTAACGTGCTGTGCAATGTATGATATTCAGCATAATGATGCGTATTGTTGTGTGATGTTGTAAAAAACATAACATAACATCACCTCACCTCACCCCACCCCACCCCCCTCTGAAGGGATTCTTATCCTTGTATATGTAGAGGTTTCACCTGGCGAAACCTTAGTGGGGGTGGGTGGAGATACTGTCAGGTCGACTCAAGAGATGACCCCTGGTATTAATGAGGATGTGATCGATCAAGACGACACCTAACCGCTTATCCGGCGCATGTCTTGTCTGTCAGCACGTTCTGCAACGTAGCAGTAACTTCATAGAAGTACAATCATGGCATAGTACCCATCTCTATGGACGGACCGAGCTGAAGATGGTACTGAGGCCATATTTTGATGCATCCTGGCACTATTGACGAGGTGCCTTATACCAAGACCGAGATGAGCACAGTCGGTACTCTTACCGAGACCGAATCAAGCTTGGCGCAGGCTGGCACTGTTTACCGAGCTAGGAAGAGATGTCTAGCTGATACCGTTACCGAACTAAATGGATCTGGGCACTGTGGCCGAACTTGGATACCGAGATCAGGATGTACTGAGCTGATACTACTACCAACACTAGCGTAATCCTACTCTTAGGAAAACACCCTACACAATTGCCCCCCAGCTCGCGACTTCTTGGAGTTCTCTAACTTTTTGAGGTCGGCAGCTGAGTATCGTGTTTGAGAGACCTGAGGTACCAATTTTGAAATTCATTTCGGTGTTTGGCTGGTGACATCTGATATTTATCATGAAGTCTGCTTGCCTTTCCGGGACAATAAATATCACGCCGATGACGTTTCATCTTCCCGCGGCGATAATTATTAGGTAGGTGGCGCTTTATCAGCCCGAGACAATAAATAGCATGCTAATGTTTCGCCTTCCCAAGGCAATAAATGTGGCGTCTGAATCTCTGTGCGAGATTAACTAGCAGTGCCACATGTCTCCATCTGGTTGGTCGTTTAACGAAATCGAAGCGACGCATGCCTTCAGGAATCGGAACGGGTGCCATACCGTCTATAAATAGGGCTTTTTCCTCCGTCGTCTCTTTCACTTTGGCATTTCATTGGAGAAAGTTCTGTCGTAAGAGAAAAGAGAACCCTGCCGGAGCTTTTGGTGGAAGTCTGACTTTACCGAACCGGAGCCCGGAGTCTGTCTTCTTCCCTGTGAGTTTTTCTTCCCTGTCCCTGCCTTTGCATACCGCCTTTCTCTATTTAGGGGTTTTGCCCTAGGGTTAGGGTTGTTGTATTTGCCCTTTTCCAGCATCGCCATCTGTTAGAAGAATGGGATCCTATAGGAGTTGGGCGGAGACCCATGAGGCTATAACCTGCTTCAGGGAGATGTATGGGATCCCAGAGGATGTCCCAACGAAACTGGATGACCCGAAAGACCTCTTCTTGGGTCGATCCTTCCAGGATGGCTGGATGTCATTCCCGTTAGTTTCAGTAATAGAGGGAGGGGTTAGGTTCCCCGTCCACCCTCTGCTTAGGGCTGCTTGGCGACATGGCACCTCGGCCCATTCCAGTTGATGCCCAATGGCTTCAAAGGCATACTGAGCGTTGTCGAGCTCAATAAGATATTGGGCATAAACCTCGGTGTCCATGACATCGATGATGTATATGACCTGTGCAAGACCGCCGGGGACAGTCACGGCTATTACCTCTGCGGGAAGCCAAAGATGGAGCCCTTCGTTCATGACCTGGAGGACTCAAACAGACACGCCAGGGACGATCGTCTGCTCCTCTCTGGCAACTGGGAGTTCAGCAAGGACGAGACTGAGGCGGAGAAATTGTACAGGATTCCTCGACACTTCGAGGTTCCTCCAAGTAATTACCGAGCTCAGAGTGTTTGTTTCTTCCTTTTGTTGTCTTGCCAAACTTATATTATCTTCTGTCGTGTAGAGACTGGCCAAAGGAAGCAGGGAGCTAAGCACACCGGCTGGAAGCGGAACGACAACTGGCTGAAACTCGTGTGTGAGTATCACGGCCATAACGGGCGAGCTGCCTGGTCCTTGCTCGGATACGAGCCGAGGTACCACACGTACATCAAGAGGAAGGAGCTCGCGCCTGCCAGCTCGAAGGCTGTTGATTTGGCCCAGCTCATTGAGAGCTACTCGTCTCCCTCCAACCGTGAAGAAGAAAAGGGAGAGGAGATGGAGAAGAGGCGACCTGCTTTGAAGGTGAAAAACTTGGGGGGGAAAATATTTGGAGCTCGAACTCCTTCTTCCTCAGCAGTCTCGGAGGGCGCCGAGGGTTCTGCTATTACTGTTACCCCCGGCACTGCTGCCGGAACTACTGTTGCAGCTGGTGCAGCTCGGCAACGTTACGCCGAGACCCAAAGAGAGGGAGGCCGATCTGAGAAGATGCATCGGTCTAAGGGCCACGGCTCGGGAGCTTGGCAGCAACCGACTGAAGGGGCAAAAGAGAAGGCCGCAAGGGAGAAAAGGCACCAGGGCGAGGGCTCGTCAGAAAGAGGCCCTGGCCCCTCAGCCCGCGGGGGCGGCTCTATGGAGGCCAAGCCTCCAGCTCAGGCCTGGGAGGCCCATGACAATGGAAGACCGTCTAAACAGTAGTTCGTTGGTCGTTGCCGCTCTTGCCTATGCGTGCGCCCTGCCACTCGATATGTAGAGGCACAAAGGAGCGGACGACATGACACTGCTATCTGCATCTCTGCAGTCGATCTTCTCGGTAAGTGTCTGATGCAGATCTTCCAATAGCATTTGCTTCTGTTAGCCTTCGTCTGATTTTGTCTTCTTGTTCAGACTGCGCAGAGGGTTCTGGTGGTCCTGGAGAGGGCCCGCGAAAGTGGCTCCAAGGCTGAGAAGAAGAAACTTGTCGCGGCCTTGGAGGGGAGTAGCCGGGAGCTTAAGGCGGCGGAGGAGAAAATAAGCAGCCAGGAGGCAGAAATGGGGTTTGCTCTCCAAGAGCTCTGTAATGTAAAGGTCGAGACCCACGAGTTGAGAGGCGTGGCTGCGGTGAAAGAAAATAAGATTCTCGCACTTGAGGTCGAGCTGGTAAAGTGAGATACTGAACTCGAAATGGCGCACAAGGAGAAAGCCACACTCCAAGCCTCGCTCAATGCTGAGATCGAGAAATATTTTCAGGATGGGGTGGATGCGGCTACTAAGGCTACGAGGCCCAAGTCGAGAACATTTGATCGGAGCTATTCGAGCTCAGGTGCCGAGCTGCATTGAAGAAGGCAGAGATCCCAGATGATCATCCTGTCTATCAGGACCTGCCAAAGTTCACTCTCCCCGAGACTGAGCCGAGTTCTGCCTGCAGATGTTGCTATAGAAGCTGTTCCGCCTGAGGATGCTCCCCAAGCTACCAGGACCGAGCCTTTTGACGTCAACGTGGAGGCTACTGAATCCTGAAGTTTTGTATATATTTTTTTCCTTTCTCATATAAAGAACTGACTTTGTAATGATTCTTTCATCAATGAAGAGAATTTTACAATCATACTTGCCTCTCTTTTCTACCGATAACAATGTGTGTGCTTGACTTTCATTCCATAATTGGGCTCTTAGCACGAACGCCCGAATTTTGACCAAGTAGTTAAGTTCGGTTTAGTAATCGGAACTGAGTGACTATTGGGTAAGAATAACTTTGGTTCCTTAACAAGAAGTAACTTAGGCTAGTTGAACTCAGTTCAACAACCGAAATTCAAATTGCACTGAAGTTTAAATAACTTTGAGAGGTACATGCACCTTTAGAGGTAGAAAACTCGTAGTTGGTTCTGCAACCGAACTAGATTCTCAGAGGAGGCGATCAGGTCCTTCAACTGCATAGCTGGTTCCATAATCGAACTAAGATAGCCGCCGAGTTCCTTAACTTGGCATGTTGCTCGTTTGGTCCCATGACCAGGTTGGCTGGTTCCGTAACCGAGCCAAGATTTTTACCGAGTTCCATAATTTCGGTACTATGCAGCTGGTTCCATAACCGAGCTATGGTCTCTTCCGTGCCGGTGCTGTCACCGAGCTGAGACCTTTGCCGAGTTCCATAACTGCGGCGCTTTGCAACTGGTTTTGTAACCGAGCTGTGGTCTCTTCCGTGCTGGTACTGTCACCGAGCTGAGACCTTTGCCGAGTTCCCTAACTGCGGCGTTTTGCAGCTGGTTCTGTAAAACAAGTTGTGGTCTCTTCCGTGCTGGTGCTGTTACGGAGCTGAGACCTTTGCAGAGTTCCATAACTGCGGCGCTTTGCAGTTGATTCTGTAACCGAGCTGTGGTCTCTTCCATGCTGGTGCTGTCACCAAGCTGAGACCTTTGCCAAGTTCCACAATTGCGGCTCTCTGCAGCTGGTTTTGTAACCAAGTTGTGGTCTCTTCCATGCTGGTGTTGTCACCATTCTAAAACCTTTGCCGAGTTCCATAACTACGACGCTTTGCAACTGGTTCTGTAACAGAGCTGTGGTCTCTTCCTTGCTGGTGCTATCACCAAGCTGAGACCTTTGCCGAGTTCCATAATTGGGCACTTTCCAGCTGGTTCTGTAACCGAGCTATGGTCTCTTCTGTGCTGGTGTTGTCACCGAACTGAGACCTTTGCTGAGTTCCATAACTGCGGCGATGGAACATAGTTGTTGTAAGTGAAGTTGTCCGGGTTATGGCTGGTGCTATCACCGAGACAATTGCCGGAGCTTTGTAAGTCGACGTTGGTGTGTTGTCACCGAGGCCCGACGTTAAAGCTGTGTAGCGGAGGCCACTGCTGAAGCTTTGAAAACTGGAACCGTCCGAGCTATGGCTGGTGCTATCACTGAGGTCGTTTGCTGGAGCTGTGAGATCGAGATTGTCCAAGCAGTAGCTGGTGCTGTCACCGAAGCCATAGTTGAAACTCCCGCTGGGTTGCGTCTCTACCTAAGTCGTGGCTTGCGATATTACCGAGGCTATAGCCGAAGCTGTCGCAATTAGAGCTATCCGGGCTGTGGCTGGTGTTATCACCGAACCGGGACTTGAGGATGAAGATTGCATGGCCAGTCAAGGAACTGTTTCCATGACCGCGGTTCTCTACTGGGGGAGTGGCCCCGCCAGAGATGAAGCCCTCGTGAGCTCGAGCTTTGTCTCGGTTCGCCCTGTCGATATATGCCTTCAAAGTGACTATGGGGATCTGAACAAGGTCCCTTTCGAAGCTTGCTGGTTGGCAGCGAAGCTTGCTCGGAAAATGCGAGGGCCGCGGCTGTGGGCCCTTGTTAGACCCCAACCCAGACTAATTCGATTAGTGTATGATTAGTAAGTATTTAGTCCTAAGTGGTTTTAGTATCGTTGGGTTAGAAATAATTAGTTTAGTCCTGGATATAGCTTTCGGAATTTTGAGGACGTTTAGTGTTAGTCAGACACACTCAGGGAGGCCTAAGTGCACGTGTAAGCTTGGGAGGATCGTATCGGTTTCCGTTTTTAATTGTGATTTTGATTTCATTTGAATGATCTTACTATGTGTTACAACTTTCGTTTTCAGCCCGTTCATGTTTGAAGCCCAAAAACCCAAGTTCTGGTCCAAAAAGGGTAAAGTTGTCATTTATACACAAATCTGGACACAAATTTCGAGATCTCAAAACCACACCAAAAATATTCTTTTTGGAAACTAGATATTTTGAGGATCATTTTATCCTTCTTCGTCGAGTTCATTCAAGGCCGCAAGATCATGTTTTCATTGATGCAAGATTTGGCCATTGGGCCTCATTTGCTAAGGCTTTAAGTCATCTCTTTCCTTCTTTCACTCTTTCACTCTTAAACCCTAACCCTAGAGCAGCCAAGAGGAGAAATCCTTTCTTACCACTTTGTTCTCTTGAATGATCAAGCTAGAAGACTCCAAAGAGAATTCCAAAACCATCATCTTCTTCCTCTCATCCCAAGTTTTCCATTGACACAAATTTCTTGAAGTTTCTAGTTGGGCAAGAGCTCCATTTTCCTCCTTCTCTCTTGTTTGGCATTTTCTAGGTAAGAGCTCCAACCCATCTCTTTAATGGAGCCTTTTTGGTTCCCAAAGATCTTGGTTTTCATGTTTACAAACCCTTTTGTGAAAATGGGTTTCTTGTTTTCAAGATTGAGTGAGTTTTGTGTGGTTTTCATGGGTTTTGTAGTCTTTGGATTAGCTTGAGTGGAAGTGCTTGAAGAGGTTTGTGGCATCTTGGACTAAGGCAAGTAACCAATTTAGGATGGATGATAGGACGTGTGCATTGATTTGTTTTCTTTTCATTCCTCTCATTTCATTGAAATTTATGTCTTGAATGGAAAATTTGGGGATTTTGTTTTAGATTGGAGAATGCGAATGTAATGTCTCAATTTGTGCTATGATATGTGTGTTTTACCCCTTGGAGAGCATGTGGGCTCAGGGAGTTGCAGGTTGAATGAGAAACAAGAAGAAGGGAAGAAGAAATGAAGGAAAAATCTGACTGGAACTGCACTTCCCGTCCAGTTTTGGTCAGCCGCTGGCCAGCTGGCGGCTAGCCGAAATCCCTATTTCGACTAACCGCGAGCTGACCGAGCTCGACGGTTCCCTTTCCAGAAGCTTGCATTTTGACAGTGGGTTTCGGTCAGCTTGACAGTTAGCTAGCGGCTAGCCAAAATCCCCATTTCGGCTAACCGCTAGCCAACCGAACTCATTACGGCTCCTTTTCCAGAGAGCTAAGTTTTCAGACCTGAGTTTCAACGGTCAGCCTGTCGGTCAGCTTGCGGCTAGCCGCCATATCCCACTTCAGCTAGCCAACAGCTGACCTCGAGCTGACCAGAATTGACAAAATGCCTATTTTGAAGAATATTTGTAAGAATGAAAACTAAAACATGTTATGTGACGTTTAGCCTGATATTGTGCACTCGAAACCTGAGATGTCTTCGAACTTCCGGGGCACCAATTCTCTTTTAAATGCTCACATTTGGGTTTCAATTACACAAGGATCAATCAAAGGTCCTTACATATGCTTGATAGGCTTTGTGTTCGTACTTTGGTTTTGATACAATGAATATCCTTGTGTACTCGGTTTGAAGTTTAAGTACAAGCTCGTTTTGAAGATTTGTTTCAAGAAAAAAAGGGTCACTTCCTAAGCGTGTTATGCATATTAATTATGCATTTTGCTAGTCGTGTTTGTCGTGTTTTGATAAGTGATTTTCCCCTTTTATCTCAACATGTTTAGACAGTGTTTCGCGTGTTTTGTGCATTCATGAATTTAAGTGAACACTACTGAGCTTGGACTGCCCTTTCAGTTTGATCCACTGTCTGGGGGTCCTTAAACATGTGGACTGTCTGCAGACTGGTCGTGTATTTTATTACACATCGTGCGTGTCCAGTTCCGCAGCCGGAATCCCCATATATGTGGGAATTGTGTTGTGATTATATTATGTATACCGTGCTTGTGGTGCGTGCTTGCTCTTTTCATTATAAATGATAGAGAAAGGATGGGCTCATTGTGGAATGTAACTATTCATGATATTATAAGTATTCATATCAATTTTGTTCGTATTTTGAAACGTACCTTAGTCACGTAACTGTTTACAGTTCAGCAAAATGTCTTTATATGTTTCCTTAAACATTTACTACTTATATGCTCATGCCTGAATTGATTACCTGCCAAACCGTTGTGTTTGACCCTTGTATATTGGTGCCCAGGTACAGGTGATGTTGCCCTTGAGGAGGAGCGTCCGGAGGAGGCTCTTGAGCCACCCCCAGTCAGAGAGTGGCAACCCGACGATGTCAACTAGACGTTGGGCGGGTTCTTGAGTTTCGCTACATTTTGTCGTTGGGTTCTTTTATTATTTTGAGAATTGTATTGGCCTTTGTTGGCCTCTTATGGGATGTAACTAAACTTAACTTACTTTTGTGTTAGTCTCATAACTTGAATTATGATGGGAATGCCATGTTAACTCCTTGCTTTTGATACTATGTCTAGATATCATTTGTCATAGTACTTAAAAATTTATTGGTGCTTATCTCGATGTGATTTGCTACACGCTTCCACAAACTTGATCATGTGAGACAGATTCCGCGTGTCTCGGGAATCCTCACGGCTGGAACCTGTAGGAAAGCAAACGAAACAACCGTCGCGGGCCCGGGGTTCATTCCGGGGTCGCGACATGACTGGTATCAGAGCGGGACATGTTTTAGGTACTTAAAAGAAACTAGAAAGGTCTTTGGAACGTGGTGAGGATTCGTGAGTTCGATAGATTCGTTAGTATAGGACCTTAGAAACCCTTATAACATGTTTATTGTGTACTAACACCTTGTTTTACAGCATCATGCCTCCAAGGAAATTTCCAAACAATCATGATTCAGGCAGTAATCAGAATGAGTCAGACACGACTAATATGCCAACCGCTACACAATTTCAAGAACTCATGCAAGCTATGATAAAACAACATGACAGGCAAATGAGACTCAAGCCAAATTTCAAGAACAGCTAGCAAAGAAGGATGAGGAAATGCACAAGTTCAGAGACAACTCTTGGAAGTTCTTTAGAATAGGAATCAAGCTCCACAGCCTCAGCCTTTGGGTCCACAGATTGTTATCCATAATTGGGATCATGACCCTAATGCTATTTGAGAAGTTCAGGAAGAGAGCACCGAAGGAATTTTCGGGCAATGAGGACCCGTTAGTTGCAGATGACTGGCTAGCTAATACCGAGAAAATCTTTGATGTCTTTACATGCACGGGGAGACAGAAGGTCAACCTCACAGCTTCACTATTCTATGGGCTTGCTGATCGGTGGTGGCAAATGGTTAAGGACCCATACACGGTAATGGCTAACGAAGATGCGTGGGCAGCGTTCAAGACACAGTTTCAGGATAAGTACATTCCCTCCCAGGTTAAGAGACAAAAGGCTATCGAATTCCAGCAACTCAAGCAAGGCAGTATGACCGTACTAGACTATGTCACCAAGTTTGAGAGATTGGCTAGATATGCTACTAAGTTTATTGACACTGAGCAGAAGAAGATAACGAAGTTTTTGGAAGGGTTGAATCCAATTATCATTAGAGATGCTATAGGAGTAGTTCCACCAGCTACATATGATGAGGCTGTCAAACGGGCATATAAGTTTGAAGATATTAACAACCTGATCGTTCAAGACAGGAAGCAGCACTACCAGCAGCAGAATCAGAAGCAGCAGCAACACAACAAGAAACCAAGGCAAGAACAAAGTCAAGTGAGACAGGGTTGTGGCCATTGTGGCAAGAACCATGAAACTTATGAATGTCATAAGGCCACGGGTGCCTGTTTCAAATGTGGGGCTATGAACCATGCAATCAAGGATTGCCCACAACTTCAGAATCAAGGGAACAGAAACCAACAGCAGAGACAAGCAGCTCCTCAGAATCAAGTACCAGTTCAGAATCAGGTTAGACCACCTCAGTAGCAGTAGCAAGCTAGGCCACCAACACAGAATCAGAATGCTCGTCCTCCACAACAAAACAGACATGGCCAAGGAAGGCAAAATCAAGCACCGAATGGACTACAGATGCATGGGCGTTTATATTATCTCAACCGTGTGGATGCTGAAGCTGCAGGAGACGTAGTGGAAGGTAAACTTCTTGTTTGTGGGGCAGAAGCTCAGATTTTATTTGATCATGGATCCACACATTCGTTTTCATCTCCTAGTTCTGCTAAGATGATTGATACACCACATAGTGAATTGGATTATATTCTGATAGTAACCACACCAGTAGGGAAACAAGTTGTGTGTAGAACCTATTACCCTAATTGTACAGTTTTGTTAGGAGATGTTAATTTACCAGCCAACCTCATTGTTTTAGACATGCATGATTTTGATGTCATCTTAGGCATGGATTGGTTAGAAGCATATCATGCCACCATGGATTGTTTTAGTAAAACCATAACATTCAGATTCCAAGGACCACAGGCAGAATTGATATTTTAGGGGAACAAGAGAAAAACTCAGGCATGATTTATTTCAGTCTTGAAGGCAAGCAGATTAGTTCAGAGTGGGTGTCAGACATTTATTGTGTTTATCACGGAGGATAAACAGTCCCAAGGGGTGGAGGATATCCCCATTGTGTGTGAATTTCGGACGTTTTTTCAGAAGAAATCCCGAGATTACCACCAATCAGAGAAGTTGAGTTCACAATTGAGCTCCTACCAGGGACGGCTCCTATCTCCATTGCGCCATACAGAATGGCTCCGGCAGAAATGGGTGAACTAAAACTCCAGTTACAGGATTTGTTGAGCAAAGACTTTATTAGGCCAAGTGTTTCACCTTGGAGAGCACCAGTGTTGTTTTTGAAAAAGAATGATGGAAGTTTGAGAATGTGCATCGACTACAGAAAATTGAACCATGTGACCGTGAAGAACAAGTGTCCATTGCCAAGGATAGATGAATTATTTGATTAATTGCAAGGAGCAACCTATTTTGCCAAGATAGACTTGAGATCAGGGTACCATCAGTTGAGAGTTAGAGACTCAGATGTTCAGAAAACGACTTTTAGAACAAGATATGGGCACTACGAGTTCTTAGTGATGCCATTTGATTTGACGAATGCACCCGCAGTCTTTATGGCTCTTGTGAACAAAGTCTTTGCACCCTATTTGGATCACTCTACAGTAGTATTCATTGATGATGTCCTTGTGTATTCCAAAAATAAGAAGGAGCATGAAGAACATTTGAGGACAGCATTGTAGCTTTTGAGGGACAACCAGCTTTATGCAAAACTCAGTAAGTGCGAATTCTGGTTAGAGCAAGTTGTTTTTCTAGGTCACATCATCTCCAGAGAAGGTTTAGCAGTTGATCCAGCCAAGATAGTGGCAGTTGTTAATTGGGTGAGGCCGAGCAGTGTGACAAAAATCAGAATCTTTTTGGGGTTAGCAGGCTATTGATGAGTCCTGAAAAGTGCACACTTTCATACACATTTTGGGCCATTTTAAGAGCTTCTTGATATTAAAGAGCTTTATTTAGTGACAAATCATGTTTTTATGCATTTAGGGTTCATTGTAGTACATTCATGCATAATTTGCTCAAAAATCACACTTTTTGCATAAATTCATGAAACCTGCTATTTTTTTAGATTTATTTTTGGAAAGTCGATTATTTTGGGTGCATCAAGTAGGGTCTCATGCATTGTCCATTTAAATTCCTTATATAGAATCATTCTTGAATCCATTTATATTAATTTGTGTAGGAGAAATCAAGAATGAGACCCACATTGGTGAAATTTGAGAGAGATCAAGGGTAGGACATCTTTCAAGGTGGGCCCACATATCTTGGTATTTTTGGAGAGTTTGAAAAGTCAACAATGGAAAGCTAGATTTGTAATCTCAAGATCAAGAAAGAAAACTTCAAATTTGGTAAGATCTAATTCTTACTAAGTTTGAAAACTCAAAAATCAAGAATGAAATTCAAGAAAGGAAAGTGTGCTAAAAGTGTTGACTATTCAATCAAAGAAGCTTGGAAGCAAACCAAAGAGGGAAGGAGAGTCAAGAAACAAGGAAAGAAATATCCCAAGATGCCTTTGGATGTCCACATGGGTTCCACACATGCCATTGCACAACTACCATTCCATATGTGCACAATTATTTTCGGATTTTTCAGAGGTAGCAGTATTAAATTGGTCATAACTCTTAATCCAGCCATCGGATTGGTGCAATCTATACACCGTTGGAAAGCTCTTTTCGAGTAGATATCTTTAGAACCCAAGATTGTGTCAATCGGAGCTAAAACTAAAAAGATACGGCATCTGGAAGTTGGTGCTATAATTTCTACTCGGGATTGTAATTTTTGCACATGGAAAGCACCAAAAATCTCTCACTCACCTTGCTATTTCTTTGAAGACTTGTTGGCCAAGGAAGGGACTTGCCATATAAAGAAGATTGCATGCTACAAACTTGGAGCAAAGAAGGAAAGAAAGAGGGCAAAAATCTATAAATTGAAGGCATAAGCATCCCTCTCCTCTCATGAAAGAAAAGACCCCCTCACTAGTGTAATTCCTCCATCATTCTACCCATCTCCTTTCTCTACCATAGTTCATCTCTCTTCAATAAGGCTTATCCCAACTTGAGACTTCAACTAGAGAGGTTCCTTTCATCCTAGTATGTAGTTGGTTTTTTGGAATTTTATTTCTCCATCTTTTATGTAAAAACATTGCATATTAGTAAAAGTGTGATTTTTTTATTCTTTTTCTTAGGTGATTAATGCTTGAATTGTGTTTTCCTTCTTGTTGTTCTTGGATTGACAACCCAAGATCCTAAGGACATGAAATAAGTACTTATGACCCCGATTTGAGAATAAAAAAAGAAGAGCACACCTATCACATTTATTTTTATTGCGATTCCTACACATTTACATTTGTTGAAAAATCCACACATTTAATTTCTTGTCAATGCCACACATTTAATTTTATTGCAATCCACACATTTAATGTTTTTGCACTACATACATTTAAATTCAAACACTTGTTGTTTTCTTTTCTTCTTATGCTTCTTATGCAATTATGTGAATTTTATGCATAGTTTAGGGTTGGGATTAGAGTTCATTGCATATATCTTCATATCATATGGCTAGTGCATGTTTAAGTGGATGGAAATTGAAGCCTTCAGATCTTTAAGGCAGAAATTAAAAATCAATTTTGATGAACCTATGTTGGACAACCAAACAGCCCACTTTCTGCACAGTTTCAAGAAAACTGCAGAAACAGTATTTTTTCAAAAAGTTTGAAGTGGGTAGACTAGTCAAACCATGATATTTTTCTGTGAAATCTGGAGAAATTAAAGTTCAGCATGTGGTCTATCACATCCCAAAATTTCAGATCCAAACGATTTCAGGAGGTTTGTGAACCAGTGGCTTGAACATGGCATGTTAGGCTGTCTGCATACAGAATTTCTGCACAATTTAGTTTTTAAGGTCATATTTACGCATTCATATCTTCTTTGTTTTAAAACATTTTTCACTTCCATTTTTTTTAGTTGATTCATGCATCATTGTAGTTCAAAACCCAGCCATTAAACTTAGTTTTAGAATGCATTAGATTAGGAAAAATCATGCATAAAAACAGCACTGCATACTAGTTTTCTAGACTTAGAATTTTCTAGCATCTCATGACATACATTGCATTACTAACTTTCTAACTTAGGTTTCCTTTGTTTCTAGTTTAGTTTCTTTCCTTTTTTCTCTTTTTATTCTTGATGTTCTAATTTGTGTGTTCTTTTGTAGCAATTTTAGTTTTTAGTTTAGGATTTTTTGATTTAGGAAGGTTTCTTTTCATTGCATTGTAATTAATTTAATTTTTGGAATGTAGGAATGAAGGTTGTAATTTTCTAGATTTTAGGCTAAAATTACATTTTATTTAGGGAAGGTACAAGTTGAGAAGGAATCTTAGTTTACATTGCTCCTTATGGATCGACTTGGTCTCACCAGTTTATTACTACATCGCGGCTCTACACTTGGAGCTCACGATCAAGTTTTTGGCGCCGTTGCCGGGGAGCGCCATATAAGGTAACTTCTCCAACTTTCCTTATTTACATTGCTTTATGGGTGTGTTATTATTGGCATGTTTCTTGACATAGGAGGTGCATGCGTGGAATGTTAGACCGCCCTAAATTGCATTAAGAAAGTGCCTGGATTGCTAATTGGAAAGGACACATCATTGAATTTTTTTTAGAAAACCTTTTAAAATTGGCAAAGTTACTTTATTTTTTCTCAACTTATTTTAAATCTTTTTAGAAGAAAGTGAACCAAAGTGACCTAATCGTTGTCCTTGATCATCTCGGTGCCGAAGCAAAGCCTTGTCCAGAGTGTGGAGACAGCTAGACTGTTCTAGGCAAGGGTCCTTCAAACGGGTCCGTTCGTGATCCTACCCTTACCTGGGGGCTGAACTGGCCGAGCTGGTTTCATAGGGCCGGGTTGGTGAACTTAGGGAAACTTTCCAAATTTAGGAATTAACTTAGTTGATGCTTGTGTAGGTTAGTTTCCTTTCCTTTCTCATTAAAAAAAAACCAAGAAGAAGTGATTCCAAAAACATGGACCAATGGAAATCCACAAACATGAGGAGACCAAATTCTGGACAAGCCAATGAGGGCAAAATCAATATTGATAGCCCAAAGAAGTCCTGGCGTGAGTACCTACGCCCCACAGATACGTACCTGTCAACTTACATTAACTCATATACGAATAAGTGGGGATTTTATCAAAGCAACTCCGATGATGCTTCAAATAATCACAAATCCCTAAGGGAGTTGCGCGAACAAGAATGGAATGCAAATATACATCAAATAACTTGTTCGTTGGAAAGAGGTTCCACATATGGGCGAAAGTGGGCCAATCACTATGGTCATGATTATAATGAGGAGTGCATGGAGGGTATTAATGGAATGATAATGGAAGATGATCGACCAACAAGGGTCCAACAAGATTAGTCATACCCCACACACTCATTCACTCCTTCAAATATGGATATGGGAATTCAATGGCAGGCAGAATCAAATGCAAATCAATGGCCTTGCCACGATGAAATGAGTAACATGAGTAGCATGTGCAATGTGGCTCCTGACAATTGGCAAGATCGGCTTGATATGGGAAATTTTTATCTCCAAGAATTTACTCCAGGTGGGTCGTATGATTACCCCTCACGGGATATTTTATATGCACCCCATTCTTCCCCTTGTTCATATGCACCTAATGACTCCCCACTACCTAAATGGTCATATGAACCACCACTACCACCACCCCCCGGAGGGCTCCTTGGAAGACACTTTAGCTAGATTCATCACGTTCACGCAAAACACCACGCAATCCATTCAGAACAATACACAATCCATGGAAAGACTAAAGACTTCAATTAGTCAAACTGCACTTCAAATGAAAAAAGTAAAATGACACCCTTGGCAGTGAGAATGAATTTCAACATGATGATCCATCACTCATTGAAAATCCGACGGATATGGATTGCGCAAATACGCAGAGGATATTCAAGGGTGCACCTGTGGATATGGATGATGGTGCTCAACATGAATCAGATTATGAACCCTATGAGCCAAATTCCTCCGACCCTCACTTGTCTGATCCAAAGGAGAATGTGGACCCCTTCAAAGAAGATACTGTGCCCTTCTATGTTGATCCTTACTTTGGGTCCAATTCTTCTGATGATTCTGGAATTGCGCATTTCCTATAAATTGATTTTCCCATTATTGATGGACCCGCGAATGCGCCTAATGAGCCCCAAATGCAAGATTACTATTGGGAGGATGACCCCATTTTTCAGATTTCTGATTCGGACAATGTGGAATCCTTGGAATCATGTATTGAATTCTTCATGAAATCTGATGATCTGACCATAAGAGAAATTGCCATCGCATTTCTTGGCCCTCAATGTTATTCAGAGAAACTTATGGAATTAGAGGGTGATCCTATTCAGACCTTCGAGTGGAACACTTTGGAATCATTTGAGCCCGTGCCTATGGACATTGTGGAAATTAAGTCAAAAGAATTTGTGGCATGGGAGGACATAGGGCCACCCAGTTGTTCATTGCGTCCTCCTCTCCTTCCATTCAAAGACCCATTTTTAAGGGAAGAGGAATCATTTTTCATAGTGGTCCTTTTTCCACACTTTTACAACAAACATCATGCGGTGCTTATGTTCAATGTGCTTCACGTTCCCATAGTAACATCTCTTTCTGTGCTTCTTGTGATTTATGTGGAGGAAAATTTCACGTGGGATCCGGGTGGATTCATGGATTCGAATCAAGTAGTGTAGGATTTTCCTTTCTTTTTATTGTAGATTTTTCTTTTCTTTTAGTAGAGTAGCTTTTTTTTTTCTTTTGTTTTCTTTGTTTTGTCTCACCATGGACAGAGATCGAAAAAGTTGCATCTTCAGGTGACTTCTTCCCCTTTACCCTCCAGTCATTTACTTTCCTCATGTTATATTTACTTTTTGCACTACATGCATAACATTGAGGATGATGTTCATCTTAGGTTGGGGGGTGGGAACAAGCACACTTGTTCATCTTTGGACAAAAGTTTTACATTCTTTTTGGTTGTTTTTTTGAAAAAAAAAAAAAGAAAAGAAAAAAATTGCTATTTCTATTTTGAAAAAACAAATAAGGAAATTTCGAGAGGATTTTTATGAAACAAAGATACCTTGAACTTTGGAATTTTTGGTGCTTTGGGCAAAAAGAGAACAATGGTTTACTATTTTGTTTAAGGAAAGAGTTTTTGGAAAAGTGCTAAATTTTGATCCCCCACTTTTACACAGTCTGTATATGTTTTCAAAGTTTTTGAATGCCAAGCCATGATTTCCGTTTTTCTTTGACAATTGGATTGAAAATATGATGGAAAACTGACTCTTAGTTTTACAATTTCCTGGTTCATCTAGTTTTGTTGGCCACAGAGCGGTTGAATTAATTCGGGCACTTGGAAAGGGTTGCCTATTGTTGGAGACCGTTAAAAAAAAAGAGAAAAATAAGAAATAAAAAAAAGTGTTGAAAAGGATAAAAAAAATTGTGTGACTAGTTTGGGTTCGTAGCCTTTTTAACCCATGCCGGTAAGCCCGTAAGGGTATTTACATACCTAGTGCCCTGAAGACATCTGTTTTGGGGGTCATTGGCGTAATGCTCGTTACATGGGTTACTTAGAAAGCTTAAAGGACCTAGGCATTGCATTCATGAATAATTTGCTCAAAAATCACACTTTTTGCATAAATTCATGAAACCTGCTATTTTTAGAGATTTATTTTTGGAAAGTCGATTATTTTGGGTGCATCAAGTAGGGTCACATGCATTGTCCATTTAAATTCCTTACATAGAATTATTCTTGAATCCATTTATATTAATTTGTATAGGAGAAATCAAGAATGGGACCCACATTGGTGAAATTTGAGAGAGATCAAGGGTAGGACATCTTTCAAGGTGGACCCACAAATCTTAGTATTTTTGGAGAGTTTGAAAAGTCAACAATGGAAAGCTAGATTTGTAATCTCAAGATCAAGAAAGGAAACTTCAAATTTGGGAAGATCTAATTCTTACTAAGCTTGAAAACTCGAAAATCAAGAAAGAAATTCAAGAAAGGAAAGTGTGCTAAAAGAGTTGACTATTCAATCAAAGAAGCTTGGAAGCAAACCAAAGAGGGAAGGAGAGTCAAGAAATAATGAAATAAATATCCCAAGATGCCTTTGGATGTCCACATGGGTCCCACACATGCCATTGCACAACTACCATTCCATATGTGCACAATTATTTTTGGATTTTTCAAAGGCAGCAGTATTAAATTGGCCATAACTCTTAATCCAGTCATCGGATTGGTGTAATCCATACACCGTTGGAAAGCTCTTTTCGAGTAGATATCTTTAGAACCCAAGATTGTGTCAATCGGAGCTAAAACTAAAAAGATACAGCCTCTGGAAGTTGGTGCTATAATTTCTACTCGGGATTGCAATTTTTGCACATGGAAAGCACCAAAAATCTCTCACTCACCTTACTATTTCTTTAAAGACTTGTTGGCCAAGGAAGGGACTTGCCATACAAAGAAGATTGCATGCTACAAACTTGGAGCAAAGAAGGAAAGAAAGAGGGTAAAAATCTATAAATTGAAGGCATAAGCATCCATCTCCTCTCATGAAAGAAAAGAACCCCTCACTAGTGTAATTCCTCCATCTTTCTACCCATCTCCTTTCTCTACCATAGCTCATCTCTCTTCAAGAAGGCTTATCCCAACTTGAAGCTTCAACTAGAGAGGTTCCTTTCATCCTAGTATGTAGTTGTTTTTTTGGAGTTTTATTTCTCCATCTTTTATGTAAAAACATTGCATATTAGTAAAAAAAGTGATTTTTTTATTCTTTTTCTTAGGTGATTAATGCTTGGATTGTGTTTTCCTTCTTGTTGTTCTTGGATTGACAACCCAAGATCCCAAGGAGATGAAATAAGTACTTATGAACCCGATTTGAGAATAAAAAAAGAAGAGCACACTTATCACACATTTATTTTTATTGCAATTCCCACACATTTACATTTGTTGAAAAATCCACACATTTAATTTCTTGTCAATGCCACACATTTAATGTTTTTGCACTACATACATTTAAATTCAAACACTTGTTGTTTTCTTTTCTTCTTATGCTCCTTATGCAATTATGTGAATTTTATGCATAGTTTAGGGTTGGGATTAGAGTTCATTGCATATATCTTCATATCATATGGCTAGTGCATGTTTAAGTGGCTGGAAATTGAAGCCTTCAGATCTTTAAGGCAGAAATTAAAAATCAATTTTGATGAACCTATGTTGGACAACCAAACAGCCCACTTTCTGCACAATTTCAACAAAACTGCAGAAACAGTATTTTTGCAAAAAGTTTGAAGTGGGTAGACTAGTCAAATCATGATATTTTTCTGTGAGATCTGGAGAAATTAAAGTTCAGCATGTGTTCTATCACATCCCAAAATTTCAGATCCAAACGATTTCAGGAGGTTTGTGAACCAGTGGCTTGAACATGGCATGTTAGGCTGTCTGCATACAGAATTTCTGCACAATTTAGTTTTTAAGGTCATATTTACGCATTCATATCTTCTTCGTTTTAAAACATTTTTCACTTCCGCTTTTTTTAGTTGATTCATGCATCATTGTAGTTCAAAACCCAGCCATTAAACTTAGTTTTAGAATGCATTAGATTAGGAAAAATCATGCATAAAAACAGCACTGCATACTAGTTTTCTAGACTTAGAATTTTCTAGCATCTCATGACATACATTGCATTACTAACTTTCTAACTTAGGTTTCTTTTGTTTCTAGTTTAGTTTCTTTTTTTTTCTATCTTTTTATTCTTGATTTTCTAATTTGTGTGCTCTTTTGTAGCAATTTTAGTTTTTAGTTTAGGATTTTTTTATTTAGGAAGTTTTCTTTTCATTGGATTGTAATTAATTTAATTTTTGGAAAGTAGGAATGATGGTTGTAATTTTCTAGATTTTAGGCTAAAATTACATTTTATTTAGGGAAGGTACAAGTTGAAAAGGAATCTTAGTTTACATTGCTCCCTATGGATCGACCTGGTCTCACCAGTTTTTTACTACATCGCGGCTCTACACTTAGAGCTCACGATCAGCTATTACAGAATATTTGTCCAAGGTTTTTCGTCCATTGCAACACCGTTGAAAAAATTGACCAGGAAGAATGTCCCATTTGTTTGGACCAAACAGTGTGAAACAAGTTTTCAAGAGTTGAATGGAAGGTTAACGACTACCCCGATCCTTACATTACCATCGGGCAATGGCAGATTTATTGTTTATACAGATGCTTCGAATGTGGGACTGGGTTGTGTATTGATGTAGGATGGCAAGGTGATTGCTTATGGCTTGAGACAGTTGAAGGACCACGAGAAGAACTATGCGACTCATGACTTGGAATTGGCGGCAGTTGTTTTTGCCTTGAAGATGTGGAGACACTACCTCTACGGAGAGAGATTTGAAGTCTATTCGGATCACCGAAGTTTGCAATATTTGTTCTCGCAAAAGAATTTAAATATAAGACAGAGACGGTGGATGGAGTATATCAAGGATTATGACTTTCCAATCAAGTATCATCCAGGCAAAGTGCAAGTTGTAGCTGATGCATTGAGCAGAAAATCAGTGGTCATGGCCAGTTTGAGAGGAATTGGTGTTTTATAGCAGTTTGAAGAGTTGGGTGGAGAAGTACAAACCCTGAAACTGGGTGCAATGTTAGCAAACATGACAATATCAGAACCTACCTTCATCCAGAAGATCAAGAAAAGTCAATTGCAAGACCCAGACTTGGCAAAGATAGTAGAGCATATCACAGAACGTCCAGATTTCAAGATGGTGAATGGGATATTGTATTCTCGTGACCGGTTGTGTGTACCAAATGTGGATGACTTGAAGAGTGAAATAATGAATGAAGCTCACAACACGAGATATTCTATGCATTTGGGTAGCACGAAGATGTGCCATAATTTGAAGAATAGATTTTGGTGGAACAACATGAGAGAGATAGCAGCTTTTGTGTCCCGTTGTCTGACTTGTCAGTTGATTAAAGCAGAACATCAGAAGCCCCCAAGTTTGTTACAACCGTTGGAGATTTCGGAGTGGAAATGGGAGCACATCACCATGGATTTCGTTTCCGGTTTGCCGAATACCAAGAAGGGAAACAATGCAATTTGGATTATTGTAGATCGTCTGACAAAGTCTGCTTATTTCATTCCGATGAAGATAGGGAATATGATGCATATGACACCACTTGCAAAGTTATTTGTTGATGAAATTGTTAGTAAACATGGTCAGCCCGTCTCCATTACTTCAGACAGAGATAGCAGGTTTGTTTTAAAGTTTTGGAAAACTCTTCATGAGTCTATGGGTACCAAACTCCAGTTCAGCACTACATATTATCCTCAGACAGATGGTCAGTCAAAAAGGACGATACAGACTCTCGAAGACATGTTGCGTGCTTGCGTATTAGATTTCAAGGTTCAGTAGGATGAGTGCTTACTACTTTGTGAATTTGCTTATAATAATAGCTACCACTCTAGCATCAGTATGGCACCTTTCGAGGCACTCTATGGTAGAAAATGCAGAACTCCGGTTTACCAGGAAGAAGTCAGTGAGCGTAGTTTTCATTGACCGACGATAGTTGGAGAGACAAGTGACAAGGTCAAACTGATTCAGGAACGTTGAAGATCCCCCGAAGTAGACAGAAGAGTTATGCAGACACTCGCCGAAGAGAATTTCATTTCCAAGTGGGTGACAAAGTGTTCTTGAAGATCTCACCAGTTAGAGATTCGAACAGAAGGGCAAATTGTCTAGAAGATTTATTGGTCCGTATGAGATTTTGAGCAAGATTGGGGATGTCACTTATAGACTTGCGTTACCACCGGAACTCTTCGGGGTGCACAACGTATTTCATGTTTTCATGCTCAAGAAATATGTTTCTAGCCCTTCACATATACTACAGCAAGAACCTTTGGAGATTCGAGAAGATGCCTCGTATGTGGAAAAACCGATCAAGATCATTGACACCAAAGAGCAAGAATTGGGAAATCGGACTATTCATTGGGTCAAGGTACTTTGGAAAAATCACGAGCCAGAGGAAGCAACATGGAAATTGAGAGATCAAGTGTAGAGGAAGTATTCACAGCTTTTGCCAGAGGTAAATGTTTGTTTTATTTGGTGGACCAAATATCCTAAGGGGTGGAGGATGTTAGACCCCGACCCAGACTAATTCGATTAGTGTACGATTATTATGTGTTTAGTCATAAGTTGTTTTAGTTATCGTTGGGTTAGAAATAATTAGTTTAGTCCTGGATATAGCTTTGGGAATTTTGAGGACGTTTAGTGTTAGTCAGACACACTCAGGGAGGCCTGAGTGCACGTGTAAGCTTGGGAGGATCGTATCGGTTTCCATTTTTAATTGTGAATTTGATTTCATTTGAATGATTTTACTATGTGTTACAACTTTTGTTTTCATCTCGTTCATGTTTGAAGCCCAAAAACCCAAGTTCTGGCCAAAAAAGGGTAAAGTTGTCTTTTATACACAAATCTGGACACAAAATTCGAGATCTCAAAACCATGCCAAAAATATACTTTTTGGAAACTAGATATTTCGAGGATCATTTTATCCTTCTTCATCGAGTTCATTTGAGGCTGCAAGATCATGTTTTCATTGATGCAAGATTTGGCCATTGGGCCCCATTTACTAAGGCTTTAAGTCATCTCTTTCCTTCTTTCCCTCTTTCACTCTTAAACCCTAACCCTAGAGCAGCCAAGAGGAGAAACCCTTTCTTCCCACTTTGTTCTCTTGAATGATCAAGTTAGAAGACTCCAAAGAGAATTCCAAGACCATCATCTTCTTCCTCTCATCCCAAGCTTTCCATTGACACAAATTTCTTGAAGTTTCTAGTTGGGCAAGAGCTCCATTTTCTTCCTTCTCTCTTGTTTGGCCTTTTCTAGGTAAGAGCTCCGACCCATCTCTTTAATGGAGCATTTTTTGTTCCCAAAGATCTTGTTTTGCATGTTTACAAACCCTTTTGTGAAAATGGGTTTCTTATTTTCAAGATTGAGTGAGCTTTGTGTGGTTTTCATGGGTTTTGTAGTCTTTGGATTAGCTTGAGTGGAAGTGCTTGAAGAGGTTTGTGGCATCTTGGACTAAGGCAAGTAACCAATTTAGGATGGATAATAGCATGTGTGCATTTGATTTGTTTTCTTTTCATTCCTCTCATTTCATTGAAATTTATGTCTTGAATGGAAAATTTTGGGATTTTGTTTTAGATTGGAGAATGGGAATGTAATGTCTCAATTTGTGCTATGATATGTGTGTTTTACCCCTTGGAGAGCATGTGGGCTCAGGGAGTTGCAGGTTAAATGAGAAACAAGAAGAACGGAAGAAGAAATGAATGAAAAATCTGACTGGAATTGCACTTCCCGTGCAGTTTCGGTCAGCCGCTGGTCAGCTGGCGGCTAGCCAAAATCCCTATTTCGGCTAACCGCAAGCTGACCGAGCTCGGTGGTTCCCTTTCCAGAAGCTTGCATTTTGACAGTGGGTTTCGGTTAGCTAGCGGCTAGCCGAAATGGGCCAACTGAACTCATTACGGCTCCTTTTCCAGAGAGCTAAATTTTCAGACCTGAGTTCCAGCGGTCAGCCTGTCGGTCAGCTTGCGGCTAGTCGCAATATCCCACTTCGGCTAGCCGACAACTAACCGCGAGCTGACCGAAATTGACAAAATGCCTATTTTGAAGAATATTTGTAAGAACGAAAACTGGAACATGTTAAGTGACTTTTAGCCTGATATTGTGCACTCGAAACCTGAGATGTCTTTGAACTTCCGGGGCACCGATTCTCTTTTAAATTCCCACAGATTCTCTTTTAAATTCCCACATTTGGGTTTCAATTACACAAGGATCAATCAAAGGTCCTTACATGTGCTTGATAGGCTTTGTGTTCGTACTTTGGTTTTGATACAATGAATATCATTGTGTACTCGTTTTGAAGTTTAAGTATAAGCTCGTTTTGAAGATTTGTTTCAAGAAAAAATGGATCACTTCCTAAACGTGTTATGCATATTAATTATGCCTTTTGCTAGTCGTGCTTGTCGTGTTTTGATAAGTGGTTTTCCCCTTTTATCTCGACATGTTTAGACAATGTTTCACGTGTTTTGTGCATTCATGAATTTAAGTGAACACCACTGAGCTTGGATTGCCCTTTCAGTTTGATCCACTGTCTGGGGGTCCTTAAACATGTAGACTACCCGCAGACTAGTTGTGTATTTTATTACACATCGTGTGTGTCCGGTTCTCGGCCGGAATCCTCGTATATGTGGGAATCGTATCGTGATTATATTATGTATATCATGCTTGTCATGTGTGCTTGCTCTTTTCATTATAAATGATAGAGAAAGGAAGGGCTCATTGTGGAATGTAACTATTTATGATATTATAAGTATCCATATCAGTTTTGCTCGTATTTTGAGATGTACCTTAGTCACGTAACTGTTTACAATTCAGCAAAATGTGTTTATATGTTAACTTAAACATTTACTACTTATATGTTTATGCCTGAATTGATTACCTGCCAAACCGTTGTGTTTGACCGTTGTATGTTGGTGCCCAGGTGCAGGTGACGTTGCCCTTGAGGAGGAGCGTCCGGAGGAGGCTCTTGACCCACCCCCAGTTAGAGAGTGGCAACCCGACGATGTCAACTAGACGTCGGGCGGGTTCTTGAGTTTCGCTACATTTTGTCATGGATTCTTTTATTATTTTGAGAATTATATTGGCCTTTGTTAGCCTCTTATGGGATGTAACTAAACTTAACTTTCTTTTGTGTTAGTCTCGTAACTTGAATTATGATGGGAATGCCATGTTAACTCCTTTCTTTTGATACTATGTCTTGATATCATTTGTCATAGCACTTAAAAATTTATTGGTGCTTATCTCGATGTAATTCTCTACATGCTTCTGCAAACTTGATCATGTGAGACAGATTCCGTATGTCTCGAGAATACTCACCGCGGGAACCTGTAGGAAAGCAAACGAAACAACCGTCACGGGCCCGGGGTTCGTTCCAGGGTCGTGACATCCCGGTATCAACAAGGGACAGATCTTCGTCATTATTGTTGCTGCGATCCACCTAGTGGAGGAAATGACGAGACCCGGCTGCCGCTGGAACTTTTGCTCCGCAGGGAAGTCTCCAGCTGGGCAGTACCCTGTTGGGTGTGCTCCGGTGGAGGAGCATTTTGATGGGGAGGTGTTGTCACCTCCTTTGCTGATGAACTCGTCTGGGATACAGGTCATCCCGCGCCTGTTGCATCAGACTTTCCGTGGAACTGGTTTGACAGGGGGTTGTCGATGACGGTGGCTAGGCTTTGCAGATCCTTTGCCGCTGCTAGAGGCATGACTTTGTCGATCGTTCCCCACAGACGACGCCAATTGTGAGTGCCTAAAAGTTAAGGACTCGGGTTAGGTTAGTGTGAGACTTGTGATTGTTGTGTAAGCTTTTTTGGGGAAGATAGATCACCTTAGGACTTGAAAGGGAAGGAGAAATAGAGATCAGAGACCATGTCTGCTGTTAGCCGAAGGCTCTCCGATGCCTGAGTTAATGCTGTCATTGAACAAAGGATAGAGATGACAGGCAAGTATGCTCTTATGCAAGGCGTTCTGTAACGCGCTATGCAATGTATGATATTCAGCATAATGATGCGTATTGTTGCGTGATGTTGTAAAAAATATAACATAACATAACATAACATCACCTCACCTCACCCCACCCCCTCCCCCCCTCCGAAGGAATTCTTACCCTTGTATATGTAGAGGTTTCACCTGGCTCACCCTTAGTGGGGGTAGGTGGAGATATTGTCAGGTCGAATCAAGAGATGACTCATTGTATTAATGTGGATGTGATCGATCAAGACGACACCTGACCGCTTATCCGGCTCCTGTCTTGTCTGTCAGCACGTTCTGCAACGTAACAGTAACTTCATAGAAGTACAATCATAGCCTAGTACCCATCCGTGTGGAGGGACTGTCGCAACCCCGTATCAGATCCACCGAGGTCCTAATCCGGGATCGGGACTCATTGATGATATGTGTACTCTAAATATTTATTTATGTTTATTTAATTTCCCACAGGTGTCCCCGGTGAAGACATCACAACAATATAGTACTTTTTTGTTAAGTGCGGAAGCGTGGAGCAAATCAAATATTCATAATTCAATTCTAGCCACAAGATAAAATCATATATATAAACCAAGTATCAGACTGAAAAATGATGATTAGTGCTTTCCCAAAAGTAAAGTTAAATTTTATACAAAAGATCATTTAATTACATTCCCAAAAATAGAGACCAACAAAGGTCAATATAGACAAAATACCAATCCCCAAAGAATGGTTAAACGTTCCCAAAATGTTACGTCTCTCAAGGCAATCAAATGTCTATACGATATCATCAGCATGCCACTCAACCAGGCGTTGCGGTTCGTCCTCAAGCTCCGCCTCGGGATAGACAATGTCCGGACCTGAGTACCAAAGAGTGGGTCAAACACGACAGTTTGACAAATGGGTGAAAACACATAACAATATAATAATAAATGAATTTACCTTCAAAAGCATTTAAACCTGTTTAAATAACAATTTCCATAAAAGAGATAAATCATTTATTCAAATACAAGTATGCGATGTAAAACATGTAAAGGTAACCAAGGAAACGAGAAACAAGCAAGATGACAACCACACGAAGTTAAGTCCTCTATCACCGAAGTGACAAAGCAATATTAAGGCGTTGATCTCAGTTACACGAGGTGAGGAGAAACAACGAAATATATACATATACATATAATATACAGGACATGACCACGGTAGCGAGCCGGACATCGGGAACCACGGTAGCAATCTGGGGTATCGGGACAAGACCACGGTAATAACCGGGCAGTGAGATCCAAACTGCAGCTGGCGGGACAAGAGGGGGGTCTCCAAGTCTGTAGATCAGACCAACAAGGTTATCCAAACTTAGTGGTGCCGACTCATAGGTCAAATGACAAGATCAAAATATGTATGAAACACATCAAGTGCAAGTACATAAATAAATGGGACGATGGTGCTCAAAGGCACAACTGTCATATCAATCCAGGCATGCTTATCGGGATTAGCAAAATTCTACAATTTCAATTTCAATATTTTCGGGAATACATAAGAAATTCGGAAATAATGAAATACAAATGAACTTTCGAAATCTCAAGACAAGTATCGGGGTTCAAGATTTGTTTTAGGTGAATATGGTCCCGTATGCCGATTTAATGACAACTTGGTACTCTTTGAGTTAGGGGATATTCTGGGCTCTTTATAAACCTTAGGATTCTCAAAACTTCAAATGAAGTCTTCGTGATGTGGTTTCTTTCTCAAATGGATGTCAAATCATATGAACGGTTCTTCTCATTGCAATAAGGCTCCTAATAAACCTCTCACAATCATATAAACATTTAATTTATGCTCCCAAAACAGCCCCAGGTGAACAATACCCATCGTTCGAGCGGACTATAGGTTCGCTCAAGCGGTGAGCTCTCTAAAATGGTTGTCTGGGTGGGTTTGCTTGAGCACTATTTGCCGAGTTGGGTAGAGATGTCTAGCTGATACCGTTGCCGAACTAGATGGATCTGGGCACTGTGGCTGAACTTGGATACCGAGATCGGAATGGGCTGAGCTGATACTACTACCGAGACTAGTGTAATTCTACTCTTAGGAAAAAACCCAACACAATAACTAATATTTTATATCTTTTTCATATGTCATCCCATATTTGATTGGGTCCCAACAGCTCCTTGCTCCATAGTAAGTAGTGACATTCTCATTGGGAGAATCGGATTCCCTGTTTGGTCCAAACAGGGGCCTCCACATGGGGGGGTGGAGACTCTTTCCTCCGCCCCCCATGTGGAGGCCCCTGTTTGGTCCAAACAGGGGAACAGGGGATCCTTATCCCTCATTGGGAGGTCCAGCTGTCCAAGCTTTGAACTGAACCTCCCCTTTCCTTGCCTCACATGTGCGAGTATCTCTCGCCAATGTATGTCACGCATCAAAGGTCCCAGCCCCTTACGAGCCACTAAGAGGATCTCGAGTCGCGACTCGCTGGCCAATCGATGAACGTCCGAGATTCTCACACACGCGTCATACATGCATAGAAAGAGACACATTCAAATCTCCTTTTAAAAGACCAAAAATCTCTTCGGTCAGGCAAAATCTTTTTAAAGGTGTCCAGCCCAGGTACTTAACCCGTGAGTCCACTCCAGATCCCATGAGTCTCACACTCGGCCTTCCCGTGAGCGAAGCAGGTTGAAAAATCACAGCGGAGTCCATACATCATAGATCCGAATCATTAAACATAAACTCCTTTTTTTATTCTTCGTTTTTTGTTGGAGATTTTCTTATACTATCATTTTATTCTTAATTTAATCTACTGTTATCGATAAAAAAAAAAAGTTCTGAATACATAATCAATATTGTATAAATCACATGAACTTTTTATATTTTAACCATGCTCTAACTGAAGGTAAAATTAAACCCAATCAGAGTACACTTTGGCCAAATCAATTTTTTATGCTAAGGAAAGGTGGTTCAGGTGAATTTTTTCTGCTAGAGGTGCATACAAAATCTATAATAACAACTTACCTGCATAAAAATTATTCGCTAAGCTGTGTAAAATGAGATATCCTTATCTATTGGCAGGGGCGTCAAATAAAAAAAAAAACACCAGAGAGGTAGTTGGTTGTAAAAATACAAAAATACAAAAGAAAAACTAGTTTTAGTTGTACAAAATAAAAAAAATGCTTGAAAAAGACATAAAATAATATTTAAAAAATGCCATCTTAAAAAGCAAAAAAAAAAAATGATAAAAAGGCCGATATTGCTTCCTACTCTTTCACCTTCTTTTGCTCCTGACATTTATTTTACTTCACCCTATAAGCAATTAATTCACGAAGGAAAGATGTCAAAAAAAAATTTTACTATAGAAAAGCGATCAACTTTTCCATGCTAATTTTTTAACAGATATGTGATCCCACAAACATAACTTTTTGTGCATGAAAAGAAAAAAAAAGAAGAGAAAATTGCCCACTACAGTAGTGATGAGATCCTGTTCATAGGAAGAAATAAAATATCCATGAATGGAGACAGAGATCGTGACTCGCGCAAAATATCACTTACTAGGTGTTGGTCCCAAGAAAGATTTTTTTCCTCACCCCTACCCACACTCTCTCTATAAATCCCACCAGCCATCTCCTCTTCCTCCTTCAACCAAAACCCTAAAATCAAAAGGAAGCCAAATACCAAAACATCATCATCATCCCAGCCATGTCGGTGGCTACAACTCTCACTTCCTCCTCCCTCTCCTCCAAGACCAAAATCCTCACCTTTGAATCCTCCTTCAATGGCCTACCCCTCCCATCTCGCATCTCAGCCGTCCGATCCTCATCCCAGCCCTACCACCCCAACCTCACCATCTCCTCCTCCTATGACCTCAGCTCCTTCCGCTTCGATCCCATCAAGGAATCCATCGTCTCCCGCGAAATGACCCGCCGATACATGACCGACATGATCTCCTACGCCGACACCGACGTCGTCGTCGTCGGCGCCGGATCCGCCGGCCTCTCCTGCGCCTATGAGCTCTCCAAGAACCCCTCCGTCCGAGTCGCCATCATCGAACAATCCGTCAGCCCCGGCGGCGGCGCCTGGCTCGGCGGCCAGCTCTTTTCCGCCATGGTCGTCCGCAAGCCCGCCCACATCTTCCTCGACGAGATCGGCGTGGAATACGACGAGCAAGACACATACGTGGTTATAAAGCACGCCGCTTTATTCACGTCGACGATCATGAGCAAGCTGCTGGCGAGGCCGAACGTGAAGCTGTTTAACGCGGTGGCGGCGGAGGATTTGATAGTGAAGGAGGGGAGAGTTGGTGGGGTGGTGACGAACTGGGCGTTGGTGTCGATGAACCATGACACGCAGTCGTGTATGGATCCGAATGTGATGGAGGCGAAGGTGGTGGTGAGTTCATGTGGGCATGATGGGCCTTTTGGGGCGACTGGGGTGAAGAGGTTGAAGAGTATTGGGATGATTGATTCGGTGCCGGGGATGAAGGCTTTGGATATGAATACGGCGGAGGATGCGATTGTGAGGATGACTAGGGAGGTGGTGCCTGGGATGATTGTTACTGGGATGGAGGTTGCTGAGATTGATGGTGCCCCAAGAATGGTAAACTTTTTATTTTTTATTTTTTATTTTTTATTTTATCTTATTTTATTTATTTATTTACAACCAGGTGAGTCGCTCGCCTCGGAGAGAAGGAAAAAGGGTGGAGAGTTGGTTTGAAACCTGTTTTGGGTAGTTTGAGGCATTGTTTGGTGGGGCCAGCACATGATTGAGGGGGAGGGAGCCCTAATTTTTTTATGTTGACCATGGATCTTGATTGAATCCGATACACTAAAAGATCCGGTTTAAGATAAATGTGTTTTGGTACTATTTTTCTCTGTTTCTTTCAAAGAAAAAAAAGTGGCCGGTGAAATTTTTTTTATGCCATTTGAAGATTTCCAATCATGTTTTCCAGTGGTAAATTCCCTGTCCGTACGTATAGTTTTGAAGCAGCAACCTCCTATTGCAAATCGTATAAATGGGAGTCCTACGCCAACTGAAAGCTACCTTGGATTTCTCGATGGAGCCTCTTTAAAAGAGAACCCTATTTTAGCACACTTTCTCTCTCTGTTTTTTTATTTATTTTTATTTTATTTTAATTTGCTTTACTTTTTTCTTTCCTTTTAAAGTGAAGAGGAAAGAAACGGGTTTAATGAGTACGTTTTTTCAATCTATGGTTTAGATTTTCCATTTACCAGTCAGGGTACTAGGGCCATAATAATTTGATGGGACTTTTTTATATTTCCTTATTATGAATGGTTTTTAAAGAGTACACCTTTTTAGCAATCTAGTGAGCCTGATCCTCAGGATCTAGACTACTGTGATAGAACAGACCACAGTGTGGGGTTCTTTAGCTGGGTCCACTTGGACTATGAACGGTTTGTTTTATATGTGATCAAAATATGCTTGTTTGGTTGGGCATAAATTTATGTAAGTGAATCATACTGAGAGACACCTTAATTAAAAATATCGATGGGAGAATGAGAACCTAAAGCCATCCATGTTAGCGTTTGGGTCCGTGTCCTTTATTAAGTGGGCCCGTCGTATGAACTGCCTACGTAGGTTATTAATATTTGTTCAGCAATGACCACAAAAGGGAATGGGGTCCTTATCTTTACCTGCTACACGACAGCTTCAGTTTGGGACTATCTTCTCTTCACCAAGACATGGTGATAAGGTGGGGCCCATCCATATCAAGTGTGATGTCACACCGTTTGTCAATCAACTCTTCTATAAAAAGATTGATAGCATAAAAATATTCTATAAAAATATTTGTCAATCACACCGTTTGTCACTTACAATTTGTTTTTTATTCTCTATTTTGATGTCTCAGCTGGAATTGTATGTTTCTGTATGCTTATCTTAACTAACATGGTGGGTGGTGTCGTGATGGAAACAGGGACCGACATTTGGAGCTATGATGATCTCAGGGCAGAAAGCTGCTCACCTGGCCTTGAAGGCTTTGGGTCTGCCAAATGCCTTGGATGGCACCTCCAAGCTAGGAAGTCTGCAGCCAGAGCTGGTGCTTGCAGCTGCTGACAATGCTGCTGAGATTGCAGATGCTTAGTAAAATTTCTCTCTCTGGAAAGAACTCGACCAAGATCGTGTGTTGTTGATATTGGTCCTGTGAGCCTTTTTTTTTTTTTTTTTTTTTAATGTTCTCTTAAGTTGTGGAGACGTAGTATTTTGCAAAATAAAATGATACCTTTGTCCTCTTAATCGAAGAGATTATGGATTTGCATGTCTCAATGGGCGCTTTTCTTTTTCTTTATATTTTTTGAAAAAGCAAGAAACAGTGGAGATTTGATCCAATTTGTGGAGCACGCAGCTCTACCGAATCATGGGAAAGATCCCATTGCTGGAAAACTTTAGCAGTTGATTATGCCAATAAAGATGATAGTGCCCGGAAAGGAAGGAAAACTATTTCTAAATGCTCGTTGTAGTCCGAGTCACAAGCCGTGAAGGGCAATAGTCAGTTTTCCAGATTCTAAAATTTCCCCTGAAAATTCTAAAATAGTAGCAACAATTTCATTAAATGATGGCATATGCTTAAGCGACAAGGTTAATTGACATCTTGCTATTATTTTTTTCTCTCACGTCCTCTCCCTGGTCTCTATATCTTATCACTCTCTCTCCTTTGATTAAATCTGAAACATAGATAGAAGAGAGAGATGGAATTGACAGATCTTCAAGAGAGCGGGAATGAGGGGAAGAAAAGCAAAATACAAGAGAATAGGTACATAGGTTGAAGATGTCCGATCCCACGTGTAGATTTTTTGGGATGATTTCTGTTTTTTTGAATTAGTTTTCTCTTTTTTCTTTTTCTTCTATATCTAAATTCTAGTTTTTTGTAGTTGAAGCGTCTTCACAGAATTGACGGATTTAACTAAAGCTGTTTTTTTATACAGCAGAGAGTATTAAGAGGGGGTATTTTAGACTTTTTAATTGTTTATATTTTGAGAAAAGACCTCAAAGAACCTTTGCCTCTATGACAAAAACAGACGGATCTTTTATAAGAAAATGAACTGTTGAGGGACTTGTGCCAAACACCCTTATAATCAACAAAGGACGGTAAAAGGTAATCGGAGAAGAGTCAATATAATCAATAATTAAACTTTCATAAGCTAATTAGAGAGGTCTCCCAAAATAGCTCCAAGCTCCAAATAGAGTCTAAAAGGTGTTCAGATATATATTATTTGGCCCAAAATTGGGTGAAAAACTGCCACATTCAGATCATGTTGATTAGGTGAAAACATAACGGAAATGATATTAAAAGATCATTGTAGCCCTTTTTTCCACTCCTTAAAAGAAAAAAAGCTAAAGCATCTCTAAACTGACACCAAACATGGACGATGATTTTTTGAAGGATAAGAGCGGAGTCCAAGCATTTTTTATTTTTATTTTTTTAATGCGAGCGTCATGTGGAGATTTTATCAGCCAACGATAAAACGCAATATTGGTTTTGTTTTTATCTAAATTTTAACAAAAACAGAAATTCACAAACAATTGAAGAATTAAAAATAGAAAATCTTTATTTTTCATTTTCTCTTAGGTTATCTCGGGTCAGAAATTCCCTATTTGCCACCTCTAGCTAAGATCACTGTTATGATGATAGAAATCCCAATCTTCTGCTTACAAATCTGATCTGATTGCTATTCCAAATGTGAAAAAATCCACAATTTTAAAGGCGTTTGGAGGAACCGTTAAGGAGAAGGTGGAACCGGACCCGGATCTGAAACCCCATCTCGAAAATAGTTTTTTGGTTCCGGACCCATAACTGTCAAGGAGAATGTGGAATCACACCCAGAAGCAGAACCATATATGGGGTGAGTCTGGGTACGGGTCTAGGTCCAGGCAGAGAATGATATGGGGAAACAAAATCTAATTTTAAGGAGAGATTCTAAAAAGGTCTAGGTAATGTGTTGGGTCCCGGGTCCACGGGTCCAAACAAAGGTGGAACCAGAATCGTTTATATCACGGGTCTAAAAAAAGGACCTAGACCCGAACCTATTTACTTAGCGGGGCCTAAATAAGACCCAAACCCGATTTTTAATGATTTGGGTAATCGAAGAATTATGGACCCATTTACATCCCAACCGCTTGTCCATGAGATTTAGCTTTTGTCATGAAACTAGCACACTCTTTCTAGTCTCATTTGATTTTATTTCAGTCAATACAGCAACCAATCACTGCCAACTACAGTTCAATTATAGCTCAATCAAATCTTAATATGCAACAATCTTGATATGACGTTTTAATTTGATCAATCAACTCTTAATTTTCAAACAAATTGGACAAACACACCCAGTTAAGGAAGAGCCTGTTATTATTGGGTACATTTTCCCTGGATGGTTAAAGGAATTTTCTCCCAGTGGAGCTTACTTGGGCCCACCTTTGTTCTTTTCATGCTCTTATAACTGGCACTTTGTCCAATTTTATGTTGATAAAACCTTTGCCCAATTTTAGGTTGATAAAACCTTTAATCACTGCTGGTTTGAATCTGAGAAAAATATCCATGGGTAAAAGACTAATTATAAATCTTAACTTTATTAAATCAAGGGCTAGGATCCTTGGTGCTCCCCTCGAGTCCACTCCAACCGTCCTCTGTCAGTGCATGGGGTCCGTTCATTGTGGGTGAGTGAAGACACCCGTACCCACCTGGGCTATCTATTCCATTGTTCTCTTCTCTGATGATTTTTCTTATTAGATATTTCTTTTAGGCCAGGTGAAATGCCTAGGACTTTTTGTCCTTTGCCATTGTGCCAAAGAACACTCATATCAAAGGGATGTTCGGAGAGGAGTGGGGACAGATTCCAGAGTTTTCAGCCCACAAAATTTGCCCTGCCCCCTGCATGAGGGAAGGACATTTTGTCCATGCTTGAAAACCCAGCTCATTGACAAGCACTAGACATGTCAGTTGCTTATTGACCTGGGGCTGGACCACATAAACTAACCAGTGCACCATGTGGAGTCAGGAACAGGGTTCAGCTTGGCTCACAAACTTGATGTAGGGAGTCTAAGACACTGACCGGATGAGGTTTAAGATTGTTTGGGGGCTAGCCAGTGTAGTTATTACGACCAATATTCTATCCTAGATTCAGCCCATGGCCTGAAAGTAAGGTCTAGACATAGATTATTTGCAATATCCTGGCACATCTTTCTGGTAGTTTAAGATTGGGTTGGGTCAGGCCCATACAATAGTCTTGGCCCAGTTTGTCCTATTAACTACAACACTGAAAATCAGGTCCAGGGGCACCCTATAGGCCTATAACACAGCCCATATCAGACCCAATGTGGGATGGACTGGGCTGCCCAGGGTTTTTGTCAATAGAAGGGATTGCTCTATTGCAAGAAGATCGCGATTTTTATCTTCATGATCAAAAGATGTCGAAATGACCCAAAATTTGATATGGAGTCTTTTGGAAATACTTTAAGACCAATTATGTGCTCAGATTTGGAAAACAAGGTCTCTAGCACAGCTATCATAAGAAGGACATGTTTCGTCGCTAGAAGAGTGAAGTTAGGTCTAATGGCGTTGGAATGACTTGAGACTTGAAAACTCTTCAAGCAGGCTATAATAGAGGATCTTAATCTATCCAGGTGATTTTGGGAAGATTTAATGCCTAAAGTTGTTGTTGCCCTGTTTCCCACAACAAGAAGAATCGATGATCATGAAATTATGTTGCAATTTCTTGAAAGTGATGTGAAATCCTTTGATTTGTTGCCTAAATAGGAGTTTTATGAGTTTGAAGGTATTCTGCCTTCATTTCTTCTTCAAGGATTTTTTTTAATCACTTTGTAGGCATTGACGGGCTTTGTAGCATTGGTGAACCTTGCTTTTGATTTCGACGTGCCTCTTTTATCATGAACAAGTGCTAGGCGCTTTATTGATGTTAGAAATCATATTTGAATGGCTTGATGTAGTCTCATGTGACTTCGTTGATATTGAAATATGTTCAGGGGCGAGAATGGCATTTTTGGTGTCAACAGAAGCCCCCTCGAGGTACAGCGGTGGGCAATATAATTTTGGAGTCGGTGTGCCTCGGATAGCACTTTGAGCATGAAAAGAGCTTCTATCTTACCAAAATTCTTGAGCAACTTTCTTTTTGCAAAGTAGCTTTTTGAGCTTCCAATCAGAGGGATTTTTGGTTTTGAAAGGGATTTTGTACCATCTCAAATCAGTGATGAAAATGACATGAGGGATATGGATTTGGGTTTTTAGATTTTGGATTTGGGTTTTTCTTTTTGACCTTATATATGAGCCTTAAGCTTTTCTTTGTCGCTATTCGGGCGATCAAGAAATATTTTTGTTTTTAACCTTGTGGACCTGACATGCTGTATGTAACAAGTTAGGGGGGTCACGAGGGTTTTTTTTTTTTTTTTTTTTTTTGATGATCTTATGGACTAGACAAGTTGTATATGGCAAGTCAGGGGGTTAAGAGAAGGGCTTTTGTCACTCAATGGGACTATTTTGGGTCCATTGAAATGGTATGTATGGATTTTTATGGGATGTCAATTTCAAGATTTTGGCTCAATTTGATGCATGCTGTGGAAATGGTTTGAGGTTTGAAAACTCAATTTGATCCATTGGAGTGATGTAGAACTTGGGAGTTGGTTGAACTTCTAAAAGGAAAGGAGACAATTGGAGTGAAATGAGTTTAAAAGACCAAGTTAAATGCAAAAGGTGAAGTTCAAAGATGTAAAGCTCGTCTAGTAGTGTCAAGCCCCGACCCAGGTTTAGTATATATTATTATTATTTTAACTATTATTAGTCTCTAAGTGGGATTAGGGGACGATTAGCTTGGATTTTTAGTTAGATTAGAATTTTGGATAGCTTTGGGGCCAATGGGGCCCACAAATGGACTTAAACCCATTCACATAAGAAAACCCACGTTGGGTCTTCTTCTTCATTTTTTCCCTACAGCTGAACCCAAGAGAGTCTTTCTTCTTCTCATCTTCTCTCCTTTGCATGCTATGTAAACAAGCCTAACTTGGGAAAACAAATGACACCAAACTCTTCTCCTCATCTCTAGCTTGCTATTGGTGCCAATTTCAAAGGATTTCAGCTACAACCACTCTATTCTCCAAGCTTTTCCTCTTGTTTAGAGCTGTTAAAGGTTCGCAATGGCTTCTTCCTTGAATTTCTAGTTTTAATGAACCATTTACAACCCTTTCTTCAAGCATGCAAAAGGGTTCCTTGAGAACTCCTCCTGATTTCGAAATTTGTGAGTTTTTGAATGGGTTTTTCCCATGGGTTTTGGTGTAGGTTTGCAGCTGATTGTGTAGAGATTTTGGACGGTTTTAGTGACCCATTTTGTCTCAGGCAAGTGAATAATCAGGTCTCTTGATGCAAGTCATAAGGAAATTGATTTTTTGCTAAAGTGTGGTTTGAAAATGCTATTCAATTCATTAACTGTTTTAAGCTATGGAAGTTGTGATTTCAGGATGATTTTCTTATGTTTTGACTACTCTCAACTCTCTGCAAGTTCTGTTTTAATAGCATGGCATTTCAAATTTTTCTATGGTTCAAATTGATGTGGAAAACTCAGCTATTGATTTCTGCATTTACCTTTGTTAAACACTAACTTTGGTTCATGTTTATGGGAATGGAATGTGATTGGAATGATTGAGTGATTGTTGGTGATTAAAGGGAGTTTGATGGAAGTTGATTGGAAGTGATTTACATTCAGTTTAGTGTCAAAGGGGAAGTGAATAAACTTGTAAGAAGGAAAGAGGAGGGAAAAGATTCAAAGAATGGGTGCAGATTCAATCGGACAGGGCAAAAGCCAAGGTTTGCTCGAGTGGGCCAGGCTCTGCCTAGCAGTAAGGCGGGCCTTGGGTCGCTCGAACGACCCAGCTTCTGGATGGGCTCCGCTCGAGAGGACCCATTTCCGCTCAAGCGGGCCTAGGCCCTGTATTATGGGCCATTTCCTGGGCTGTTTTCCAGCCCATTTCAAGCCCTTTTTCCCCATTATTTGGAGCCCATTTAACCCCTATTGGCGCATAGGAGTCTGGAATGAATACATTGAATCGAATTATTTTGAATCGTGAAATTTAAATGGGAAAAGTGATGGAATTGCTTGATGTTAGAATTATAGAGAATTTAATTAAGTCTTAATATACACCTTATATCCTTAATTGTCGGAGATCTTTAGTGGCACCAAGCTCCTCATATATTATCGACATTAGGAGCCTAAGTGTATATCGATACGACCCGTGGTAAGCTATTGAACCATTATACATTAATTCATTCCAAGTGATAAAATTTATTTGTTTTTCGTTTGTAAACTGATTTGAAATGAATTGAATGATTCTCCACATTTGAAAATATTGATAAGACTACTCATTTGATTTGTTCGCTATTGTTCGTTTGTTATTGTTCAAGAGTAGTGTAAGACCCCGACCCGAGTGAACCCGATTAGTACTAATTAAGTCGTGTGTTAGTTCTAAGCTTGATTAGTGATTTTTGGCTAAGTTGGGCTTGGAATAGTTTTTGATATAGTTTTAAGGAATTTTGATTGCTTTGTGATTAGTGGGGCCCTTTGGGGGTTCCTCCTTTATGGCCATGCATGCGCTTGAGGATTTATTGGAGATTTTTGAATTCATTGTTTTAATTCCGTTTTAATTTTATTGTTAATCCCTACAACTTTTATGTTGATCCCGTGGCCGTTTGAGACCCCAAAACCCGATTTCATAGCCTTGAGGGCAAACGAGTCATTGTGCACAATACCTGTACCAAAAACTTGATATTCCCGAAACCTGCGAAACATATACTTTTTGGAAACTAGATATTTCGACGGTCACTTTTCTCTGCTTCGTCGAATTCATTAGAAGCTCCGAAAGCCATTATTTCAGCCCAATTAGACTATTAGTAGTGGAGCCCACTCCCCATTTACTTATAAGGGAACCCTTCTTCCTCATTTTCCTTTTTAGCAAACTAAAACTTCTCAAAGCTAGGGTTTCCCTTTCTTCTTCTTCTTGCTTCCCCAGCCTCAATCCACTCCCAAACTTGCACCAATAGGAGATTTGAGGCCATCATCTTCTTCACCTCCTTGAGAGCTTTCTCTTAATAGCTTTTGTGGAGAAAACCTCCCATTCCAAGATCTTCATTGAGCTTACTCTTGCCATTAGGGGACCTTACAAGTAAGTAATCATTTCCTTCTTCTAGATTTGTATTCTCCTAGCCTAAGGGAATCTCCATCCCTATTATTGAAGCTTCTTTCTCCCAATGCTATGTTTTGACTCTTTTAGGGTTATATTTTGGGGTTTTTGCTTGTAGCTTGGACCATTGACTTGGAAGGCTTGTTAGAGCTTGATTTGCTTATTAGAGACCAAGGCAAGTGGATGATTTGATTTTTATAAGCTTTCAATGATTTTGGTATTTTCCACTCATGCCTATTTATTGCTTTGTTTTGAAATAAATGTTCATGATAGAGTATTAAAGGTGCATTTATATCATAGAAGTGTATTGGTGAATGGCATTCAATCTCCTCTTGTTTTGTCCCAAATGTACCCTTATGTGAAATGGTTTCTTTCTTTCTTTCCTTGTATTGAATGTGATGTTGATGGAGGAGAATGGGATGGATGTTGTGAGAGATTTGATGTTGTTTGAATGAAGTTTTAGACTCCTCCTTGGATGTATAAAAGTGGCTAGAAAGTGGGTGTAGAAGAAAGCGATAGCCCCGGAATCAGTTTCTGGACAGTTCGCTCGAGCGAACATGACACTTCGCTCGAGCGAAGTGTCCAGAAAAGGGTTCGGAGCATTCCAGTAAGTTGGTTGCTCAAGCGGACATCCCAGAACTTGTTCCATAGAGTTGTTAGTTCGAGCGCACTAAAACTTCGCTCGAGCCAATGAGTTCGCTCGAGCGACCTCAACCGCGCTCGAGCGAACCCACCCAGACAACCATTCCAGAGAGCTCCTCGCTCGAGCGATGAGTTTTGTTGGTCAAAGGCTATGTTTGGGACAATGATGAACTATTTAAACGTTTTGGGACTATTCATTGAGAACCCCTCTATGTCAGGGAGATTTACTAAACAATGTATGAGGCCATTTGAGAAAGAAACCATATCATGAAGATTCCATTTGGAGTTTTAAAAACTCAAAGTGTATAAGGAGCCCGGAATGTCCCCAAACTCAAAGAGTACCAAATTATTACTAGATCGACATACGGGATCCCTATTCACTTCAAATAAATCTTGAACCCGATACTTTATCCGGAATTTCAATTGTTTATTGTACTTTATCGATCCCGAGATTTATACCACATGCCTTTAGGGATGACAATTTTAACCCGACCCGCTCCAACCCGGAGTGCCCGCCCCGCCCCGTACGGGTTTTCCCCGCCCCGACTCTTAGACGGGCCGAGGATGGGGCAAAAAAATATACCTCGAATCTGGGGCGGGGCGGGGATGGGTATGTTTCTTACCCCGCCCCGCCTCGCCCCGTAACCCGCCCCGAAATACCGCCCCATGCCCTGCCCCGTAACCCGCCCCGAAATTAATAATCTTCTAAAATATATATATTTTAGATTTCTTTTATAATAAATAAACATATTTATATGCAAATGTATATATTGATTTTATGTTGTTATTAAGGGTTAAGTAGATTGATTGAAGACTTTTTTTAAAGTTAAACATGTAATTGAATGAACCCTAGGCATTATAAAAGCATATAATATGTTCCCATTCCCTCTAATTCAAATTTAATGAAATTAAAGTTGTTAAAAACTCTATCTAACTATCTAAGCTTATTTTACTTTAATCATATATAATGTTAAATTGTGACATGATAAATCATATTAAATAAAATGAATATAAATATATAATAGAATGATAGATCATGCTTTAAGCTTATAATAACATATATAATTAGAGATAGTAAGGTAAATTATAATTGGTATGATTCTAATCATACTAATAACAATATAAATTATACTAATTTTATATAACATTACAAGATATATCATGCTATATGCTTATAATAACTTATATGATTAGAAATAGCAAGGTAAATTATAGTTAGTAACTTAATATGATTCTAATCATACTAACAACACTATAAATTATTCTAATTTAAATTATATGTAATCAACCTTTTTATTAGTGAGTGGAGTTCAATACCAGAAATGAAGTGAAACCATGCATTGATGGAGTTCATGATATTTTAGAGAGATATTGCCTTTTTTTTATAAAGAATGTCTCAAAGCATATATGATATTTTCAAGTGTATGTTAGTGGCCTTCAAGGGCTTAGAGAAAATCTTATAAGAATAAATCTCACTTTAAATAGATAAAATTTCAGGAAAAGGAAAATTTATATTATTAATATTAGATAATTTTAAAAAATTTAAACAATCTAACAGTGCCCCACACTTATAAAATATTTATGCGGGGAGATCTTTTTATTCTATTTTGGGAGATCTTTTTTTTAATATTATTAAAGGCATGGAGACAACATAGATGAATCATTCATATGCTTTTTACCATGTAAAATAAATTAATTTACCTTTTTCTTTATAGTCAATTAAAAATTAATTTATTATGTTTATGGTTGTACCACATCGGGGCGGGGCCCCGGGGGGCATGTCGAGGCGGGGACGGGGTATGTAACATACCTCGAATTGCGGGGCGGGGACGGGGTAGCCCAATTCCGGCCCCGCCCCGCCCCGTTGCCATCCATACGTGCCTTGTTTTCCTGAAAGTATTGAATTACACTTGAATAGTTACTTGTCTTGAAGTGCATTGCACCACATGAAACGACAGTGTGCCCTTGAGCACCCCCGTCCTGCCCGTTTATTTATTTGTACTTGATTTACTTGCACATGTCTCGATTTGTTATTTGACCTATTAGTCGGCACCACTAAGCTTGGATAACCTTGTTGGTCTGATCCACCGACTTGGAGATCCCCCTCTTGTCCCGCCAGCTGCAGTTTGGATCCCGCTACCCGGTTATTACCACGGTCTTGTCCCGATGCCGCAGATTGCTACTGTGGTTCCCGATGCCCGGCTCGCTACCATGGTCATGTATAGTATATGTATATGTATTTATAAGATCCATTGTTTCTCCTCACCTGATCGAGTGACTAAGATCAGTGCCTAGTTATTGCTCTGTCACTTTAGTGATAGAGGACTTAGCTTCGTGTGGTTGCCATCTTGCTTGTTTCCCGTTTCCTTGGTTACCCTACATGTTTTACAATGTCTACTTGCATTTGAATAAATGTTTTCATCTCGTCTATAGAAATTGTTATTTAAACAGGTTTACATGATTTTGAAGGTAAATTCATTTATTATCATATTGTCATCATATTTTACCCATTTGCCAAACCATCGTGTTTGACCCACTCTTTGGTACTCAGGTCCCGTTGTCGGTTATCCCAAGGAGGAGCACGAGGAGGCGGTCGGAGAACCGCAACAGTTAGTTGAGTGGCGTGCTGATGACGTCATTTAGACGTTTGGTTGCTATGAGAGACTTAATATTTTGGGAACTGTTTAACCATTATTTGGATTGGTATTTTGTTATATTGGCCTTGCCGGCCTTTATTTTGGGAAATGTAATTAAATGATCTTTATATAAACTTTAACTTACTTTTGGGTAACATGCTTATGATCATTGCTCATTCTGATACAGTACTATACTTGTGTTATCATCTTTGTGATTAGAGATTGATTGAATATTTGATTTGCTACACGCTTCCGCACTCAATAGAAATGTTTATATATGGTTGTGATAATCCTCACCGCGGACACCTATTGGAAATTAAATAAGTGTGTGCACCTTGTTGACACACTCTACATACTAACCATTCACTCACCACACTATTATCATCTTTAGTGTCTTGATCCTGGATTAGTCCCGCGGGCCCGGTCCGGGGTCGCGACAAGTAGTCATTTTTATCGATGAAAATGTATTGAAATGATTTGATATATTGATTACAATTTTGAACGGCACCACTAAGCTTAGGTTACCTTGTTGGGCTGATCACTCGGCTTGGGATCTTTCAATTATTTGCCAACTGCAGTTTGGACTCTGTCTGCTCCGGCCATGGCAACGGTTCTGTATTCCGGTCCCATGGGTAGTGGCAACGATTTCTGTCTGTTTGTTCCAGCCATTTCATGTGGCAACGATTATTTGTTTGTGTGCTCTTGTTACTTCGGTAATAGGAGAATATAGCTAAATGTGGTTTGCCAATATTTTGTTTATGTGTCAGTTAGTTACAAATATTTAAATATGAAATTATTTTATTTGTACAGAAATGGTTTATTTGACTTATTCATTACATATGTTTCATTTCAATGGCATTTTATGATTTTAAGTATGGCATTTATGCAATTTGTACATCTTATATGTATTATTCACCTGCTAGACCGTCGTATCTGATACTTTTTGTTTGATGTCCGATGTCGGACCCACAACCTTTGAGGCGGAGCGTGCGGAGGAGGCAATAGGGCCTCTGGTGGAGCACAACTGGTAGCCAAATGATGTCATGTAGACGTCATGTTGGATCTGGAGTTCGATAACATCTTTTGGGGAATGACTTTTATTTTGGGAACTTTGTTTATGGCCTTTGTTGGCCTTGTTGGGTTGTATAACTTTAAAATACTTTTATGATCCTCACAACTCTAATTAACCTTGGGTTATGCTCTTGTATATATTTCTCTTTCGATATAAAGCTTGTGCAATTATCTTATGTTCTGTTGCCTTTTATTTTGCTACATGCTTTCGCACATTACTATTTGTTGAATATTGATTTATTAGTTGTGATGGAATCCTCACCGCGGAATCGTTTGGGAAAATAATTAGCGCGTGCGGGCAGAATTTTCAGATCCGTCGCGCCGCGTCCCCCAGATTAAGGACTTGATCATCAGGGCCTCGGTCCGGGGGCGTGACAGGACTTGGTATCAAAGTGAGAAATATGTCGGGCAATTAAAAGACGTTAGAAACATAAGGACGTGGAGTGGATCCATTAAAATTCTCATTAGTTAGTATTGCGTGGGGATTATGGGTGCGTTTTTTTTAATATATTTTATTGTACTAACAAATGGTTTTGCAACAAAATGCCTCCACGCAGGGACCACTCAAACACAAACCTTCTACCAACATTGCTCATACCGTAGGCTCCTCTGGAGACAATCAATTTCAGAACTTTATGCAAATGATGATGGAACAGCAACAGAAAACAAATGAGATGATGATGGAACAACAAAGGAAAGCCCATGAGAATCAAGCCAGATTGCAGGAGCAGATGGCCAAGAAAGATGAGGAATTGGCATATGTATAGAGGCAGTTGTTGGAATGTTGGGTAGGAGACCAGAACATGTACAACCTCAACACATGGGTCCTTAGATTGTTATCAATAACCGTGACGACAACCCGAATACATTATTCGAACGCTTCCGGAAGAGAGGTCCAAAAGAATTCACCGGAAATGAGGATCCTTTGACAGCAGATGACTGGTTAGTCCACACTGAGAACATCTTCGACCTTTTTCAGTGCGGAGGCAGACAGTGAGTTCTTCTAGCAGCCTATATGTTTATCGGCTTGGCCGACATTTGGTGGAAAACACTCAAAGATGGCTATCAGGACATTGCTAACGATATCGCGTGGGCTACTTTCAAGGAGCATTTCACTGAGAAGTATGTGCCCGCTCATATCAAGAGACAGATGGCAGTGGAGTTTCAGCTACTCACACAAGGAGACATGATAGTCCTCGAATATGTTACAAAGTTTGAGAGACTGTCTCGGTATGCACCAGAGCTCGTCGACACTGAGGAGAAAAAGGTTATCAAATTCCTAGAGGGACTCAACCCTATAATTGAAAGAGATGCTTCAGGTGTTGTCCTACCAGCTACATTCCAAGAGGCAGTCAAACGAGCTTATAAATTTGAAAACATCAATAACAAGATTATTAAGGATGCCCAGAGGAAACGTTAGCAGCAAGGACAGAAATCCTATCAAGGCAAGAAGTCAAGGCCAAATCAGAACACTCAAAGACAAGGTGGATGTGAACACCGTGGCAAGAACCATCCTTCCCACCTATGTTACAGGATTGCAGGTGGATGCTTTAAGTGTGGCCTTACAGATCACTTGATGAAAGATTATCCAAACAATAGGAACCAGGGTAACATGCCACCTCAGTAGAACCAACAAGCACCTCAAAACCAACCCAGGCAGCCCCAACAGTAGAACCAGCAACAACAGCCCTACCAACAACCTCAGAATCAAAACGCCCGTCTGCCTCAGTAGAACAGGAATGCGCAACCAAGAAGACAGAATCAGAATCGAAATAGACCTCAATAGCGAGGTCAAGCATATCATCTGAATCAAGTGGATGCGGATGCAGTGGGTAACGTGGTTGAAGGTATACTTCTTGTTTGTGGAATAGAAGCTAAAGTATTATTTGATCCTGGATCCACACATTCATTTCTATATCCTATGTTTGCTAAATTGATTGATGCGCCTGTTAACGAACTAGAATTTATTCTAATTGTCACAACACCAGTAGGGAAACAAGTTGTTTGTAGTACATATCACCCTAGCTGCACAGTTACGATAGGCGATGTCACATTTCCAGCAGACCTTATCTTGTTAGACATGCATGACTTCGATGTCATTTTGGGGATGAATTGACTATCTGTGCATCATGCCAGTATGGATTGTTTTAACAAAACTATTTCCTTCAAGTTGGATGGAGCATCATCAAGAGTGGAATTTCATGGAGAGAAAAAGTTTTTACAGGCTGGTGTTATTTCAGCATTATCAGCAGTTAAACTATTGAGAAGCGGATGCGAGGGATTCATAGCATTCATTACAGAGGACAAGCAGTTCCAAGGGGTGGAGCAAATCCCCGTAGTGTGCGAATTTCTAGATATATTTCTAAAAGAAATTTCAGGATTGCCACCAGTCAGGAAAGTGGAATTTACCATAGAACTTATGCCAGGGGTAGCTCCAATTTCCATCGCACCGTATAGAATGGCTTTGACAGAATTGGGTGAATTGAAACTTCAGTTGCAAGAGTTGTTGGAAAAGGATTTTATTAGACCAAGCATCTCACCTTGGGGAGCTCCATTGTTATTTGTCAAGAAGAAAGATCGAAGCTTGAGAATGTGCATAGATTACAGAAGATTGAACCTAGTAACCACTAAGAACAAGTACCCATTGCCAAGAATAGATGAGATATTTGATCAATTGCAGGGAGCAGAATATTTTTTGAAGATAGACTTGAGGTTCGGATATTATTAGTTGAGGGTAAGAGAATCGGATGTACTGAAGACCGCCTTCCGGACAAGATATAGGCACTATGAATTTTTAGTAATGCCCTTTGGACTGACGTACACACCAGCGGTGTTCATGGCTCTAATGAACAAAATTTTTGCACCACACTTAGATTAGTTCACAATTGTCTTCATTGATGACATATTAGTATACTCCAAGTCTAGAGAAGAGCATGAGCAACACTTGAGGACATCGTTGCAGTTGTCAAGGGATAACCAGTTGTATGCAAAGCTCGAGAAATGTGATTTTTGGTTGACACAAGTTTCTTTCCTCGGTCATATTATTTCCAAGGAACGTTTAGTAGTCGATTCGGCAAAGATAGAAGTAATCATTAATTGGGAGAGGCCAAGGAATGTAACTGAAATCAGGAGTTTTCTGGGTTTAGTGGGTTACTACAGAAGGTTTGTGTAGGGATTTTCATCTATTGTAGCGCCTTTGACCAAACTAACCCGGAAGAATGTGCCATTCGTGTGGACTGAATAGTGCGAAGTAAGTTTTGAAGAGTTGAAAAAGAGGTTAACTACGGCTCCATTTCTCACCTTACCTTCAGGTAGTGGTAATTTTATAGTTTATACAAATGCTTCGACTGTGGGACTTGGATGCATGTTTATACAAGATGGCAAAGTCATAGCGTATGGCTCAAGGCAGCTGAAGGAGCATGAGAAGAATTACGAGACGCATGACTTAGAATTGGCAGCAGTTGTATTTGCACTAAAGATGTGGAGACACTATTTGTATGGAGAAAATTTTGAAGTTCACTCGGATCACCGTAGTCTCTAGTATTTGTTCTCCCAAAAGGAATTAAACATGAGACAGAGGAGATGGATGGAGTATATTAAAGACTACGATTTTTCAATCAAATACCATACAGGAAAAGTAAATGTCGTGGCAGACGCATTGAGCAGAAAGTCTGAGAGCATGGCTAGTTTGCGAGGAATGAGTATACTCTGAAAGTCCGTGATCCGAACCCTAGAAGGGGGGGGGGGGTGAATAGGGTGAGCTACAAATTAGTGACCAATTTAGACCAATTTTAACTTCTTTAAAATAAACTAGTCACAAGTGGTGATTAAGTAAATAAATGCGGAAGCTTACAAAAACAATCACCACAAAGCATGCACCATCAAACAAGGATTTATAGTGGTTCGGCCTCAATGCCTACATCCATTACCGGCTTGTGATCCAACACCCCACCGGATTTCCACTATTTATGCTTTTCAATAGGCTAAGCAATAACCTTTATAATATGCTTTTCAAGGCTAAGCAATAACCTCTACACTATGCTTTTCTGAGGCTAAGCAATAACCTCTACAACCAAAAGGTTGGTTATCTCTCTAAGTAGTGTCTAGAATAAACTTGATGGAGATACAATTTATAGCTCAATACAATGCCTCTTAATTAGGCGGATATGAAAATGAAAATCTAATTCACACACACACACACACTATGAATGCAAAGATGAATGCACAATGTGTATGTATGATGTCCTCAATCAAATTGAAAATAAAAGCTCATAAATGTTTGCCAAAGGCTTTTAAAAATTTTAGCTCATAAAAACATTTATGATTGAGGAAAGAATGCTAATCACATGTTAAAAATAACTTGTAAAAGATACACATTTGTATTCTAAATAAGTTGTGAAATTCTAAGAACAAAACATGTGATGCGTAGGGATGTCAATCAAATTAACAATGTAGCTCAATATGTGTATGCTATAAGCATAAAACATAAAAATAGATTTGATTGAAATTAGGGGATAAATCATATGTAATTATAAATTCAACTTGAAAATGATATACCTATCAATGCTAAACAAGTTGTGAAACTTTATAACAAAAGTACATATGATTTGTGAAGATGTTGAATCCAAAACATAAGATAGATTTGAAAGTGATTTTCTTATGATGAAAAACAACAACCAAATATTTAACCAAGTATAGGAATCATGTTACATAAAATTTCAAAGATGTTTTCATTAACATGATTTACTTAGATATACAAATTTAAGTACTACTTGGATTGAATCAAGGTGATGCATCCAAAATAATAAATCAATTCAAAACATATACATGTTAAGGACACAACAAATCATAGTTTATCATGCTAGAAAAGATTTACCAATAATTAAAGCAAAGCATGAAAACATATAATTAAGGAAAGTAAAGCTTACTTAGTGATTTAACTCAATGGAACCAAGCTTTAGCTTTCCAAATGACCCATTTCATCCATTAGCTCATTCCTCTTTGATTGGCCTCAAAACACCTCAAGGAGTATCCCTTGGATCCTCAAATTTTTTCAAATGAATGAACTAGACAATCTCGATGAAAGATGGCTCTTTTGAAATTATTTCTATTTTTTAAAATTTATTTGCGTCTTTTTAAATTTCTCTATTTTCTATTGAAATTTATTGTGTTTTTTGAAATTATTGCATTTTTTGAAATTTATTTGCATTCTTTCAAATTTATTTATATTTTTTGAAATTTATTTGCGTCTTTTGAAATTTATTTACAGTTTTTGAGATTTATTTGGATATTTTGAAATTTATTTGGGTCAATTTCTCTATGTTCTTTTGAAATTTATTGCGTTTTTTTAAATTATTACTCTTTTAAAATTTATTTGCATTTTTTTGAATTTTTTTGTATTTTTGATTTTTTTTGTGTTTTTTAGAATTTATTTGAAAGTCTAATTAATGGGATTTCATTAATCATGGCCAATTAAATGGTAGTTGACCATTATTAATGGCATATCCCACTAATCGTGGGATATGATTTTGAAAAAAGGGTAAATTAGACATTTTAGGTCTTCAAATTTGAAAAAATGACCTATCACACTATGAAAAAAGATTGTGGATCTAAGGCAATAAAGTGAAATGTTCAGGAACCCGTGACCGAATGCCCCTACGATAAGTGCTATCATGATCAGAACGAAGACTTCTTGGCTCGACTTATGTGAGACCCATCTTTCATAGAGCCAACCTGATCGTATTATACACCTACTTATGCATAGGATTGTACCAAAACTTGACTCCAAATGAAGTTATATATCATTGAAGTATTCAATAACGGTCACTTCTTATATAATTATTGTTATACATTGCTAAACACTAATTATAATTATTGTTGTGACCGCCATCACACTCATAGTTAAGTGGAGTTGGAAACTTTGTTTCACAGACATAACTCGAGATCAATCCCTAGAGCCCTAGGTCCTAGGCCCTAAAGATAAAGTACCACTCCGGACCAATAGCCCAACGGAGGGGAATTTTTTTTATAAAAGGAAGTAATGATCGTCAATACTGTGGAGACTAGCTTTTTTCTTTTTTTTTGGTTATCCAAGCCTAGGGGCCTGGTACTTAAGAGCCCACTCATTTGGTGGGAAGAGGAAGCCCACACAGTGCGAAAGAGAGCCAATGCATCTGGGGAGAAAGCTCCCACGTGTGAGAAGAACAACCTAGCCAAGGATTGATCACTGGACAGTTGGGTGAGATATGAGGTTACCAACCAACTAAGCCACCCCTTAGTCATGCCTTCCTTGCAAGACAACTAGACATGGACTCCCACTAATGACACCTTAAATTGTTGTTCCAAGGCATCCATGCAACTCTTTACATCTTTGTAAGATGTTAGAGTTACCTTAAACCGCTTGACAACCATGTTCTTCATCAGCTGGAGACATAGATTGTTAGAATTTTCCCACTTCTCGAATTCTGCCTGTTCGACAGCAGTGGAAGCATCGGTAGGCTTGGGTGGCTTAGGCTTCTTCATAGCAGCATATATATGTAAAAGGCTTATGGCAAAGGTCCATGTGTCTTTCCAATTGGAAAAGTTGGAACCATTCAAGAGTCGGGATTTGAAAGGGAAAAGACAAATTATTGACAACTGAAATAAATACGTACTCTCAATCAACCATAAATGATTTCACTACACCAAATTTGGAAATCAGAAACATTGGATTGAAACGGTCAGAAGCCCTTCCTATTTAGATGAGGTTTCAATCCGTTTCTGATGCAAAAACCGTTTCAAAACAAATATATATACTGCGCGGTCTGATTGCCCGGTTCTCATTTTCCAAATTTTGATAGCCCGTAAAAAGTAAAAAGCGTTCCAACTCTCTTTCGCTCGCGCCATTCCCCATTTCTCACTCTCTTTCATTCGTGCCATTTCGTCGTTCCCTCCTTTTCTCATAAACCCTTTTTCATTCGCGCCATTTCGTCCCTCCCTCCTGTTCTCACATACCCTTTCTCATCTCTCTCTCTCTCTCTCAAAAATCCTTTAACAAAAGTCTCTTGAAGATCTACTGCAGAAGAGATAAAAGTATGATTTCGATTCAGGTTCGCGGATCGCCGTTAAGGGTTTCTTATATCTATAACCTCGTCGCTGGCTTGGGATCTCTCAACGTTCTGTGATCGATTCAAGTTCGCTGATCGCCGCTACCAGTTTGCAGAACGAGAGCTTGAGGAGAGTTTGATACTGCCGTTTGAGCTTCTCGCCATTGTCGGAGAAGACAAAGCCCTTGGGGGTGAAGGATTGGGGCAGAACCAGAACAAGATAGAAGTTTAGATCCTAGGGTTTGGATCATATTAGGACTTCAGAAATAGAGCATTGTGAAAGAAGGGTTGTGCTGAAACAGAGAGATCAAGTGGCTGGAGACAGATTTGATCAATCACAAATCAGAGGTAGGCCACTTTTTTGGTGTGAATCCGAGAACCCAATCATAGATTTGATCTGAAGTTTTTTGCTGGGCATCTCTGAGTAGTTCTGTGTGGCGTTTTGAGGCGGTTTGGTACTATTCTGAAAGGTTCTTTGCTAGGAGGCGGCTTCTCTCTGATCTGCTGTGTGTAGTGTAGAGGTTGTGCTGGGTAGTGTGGCGTTATTCTTTGTGCTGGCTGCTCATGCTGCCTTGTTTTGTTGCGTTTTGCTGCTGTGCTTGGCCGTCTTTTGCTCCTTTTGGTTTCCTGCAACGCCCTGTTTCTTTGGGGCCTGTTCTGCTCTCCCTTTGCCTTGAGAATTCTCTCAATGGTTGAGTAGTTTTTCATGGGTGCTGTGTCTTTCTTCTTTCTTTTGTCTTTTGCCTGTGTTCTCTCTTTTAGTGTTTTTCCTTCTTGGGCTGGCGTTTTTTCTGTAAGCCTCCCCTTATGGTTTTCTCTTTGTTTTTTTTTTTTGGGGGCTTTTGCCCTCTTCCTCTCTTTCCTTAATTCAAATTGCCTTTAAGCAAAAATCTGAACGTGCATTCTCTTTTGATTTTCTTAGGTTGAGGATAACATATATATACAAGTTCGCACAGAAAGGCTTCACGCGTCTTAGATTGGCGTCATTCTCCGTGACTCCCACGACGATGCTTGGGTCAAAAGCGTCACTGGTAGCAAGAACCTGCCCAAGTAAGATAAAGGGTTCTGAGCCATTTTTAGGTGATTTTCAGTCTCATCAAACCATTATCTTTTTTTTTTCTGAGGCTTCCCATTACACCTCTCGTATACCATTTTCCCCTTTTAGCATATTGCTAGCTGTTGTTTTGTAGTTTGTTTCTCTCCATTTTCCTCTCTGAAAAGTGCTTGAATCCGATATTTGGGCAGCAGAATTATAATACTGCTTTGACAAGGGATTTTACCGATTTCAACTTTAAGGTTCTGTTCATTTTCATCTGACATGCTGTTTTATCTTCATAATAGTTTGATTTTTTTTTTCCTTTTTCAATGAAAAGTTTGTGTTTTATGGGTTATTGCGTTTTGGCGTTTGTGGCATTGGGTTTTTGTTGGTTTTAGGTGTTGGTTTCTGTGAAAGCTTTAATTTTTATGAATTGGGTTCTGCTCATGTGTGTTTGTTGATGTTTGTGATTTCTATCTTAGAGCAATTGGGGTTCTCATTTTTGTTCTGGTATGTTTTTGACTTATTGCCTAAGATGGATGAACTACTGATTGCTGTTAAAGACATATTTAACATTTGCCTTCTATAATGTTTTGTTTAGTTTTTGCACATCCCTATAGCTTATGGGTCAAATTGCTATTGACTATCTTAATGCATGGATTACATTTTAGGAGAAATGATCAGGTCTTCTGAAGTAAGCTAAGGTATTTAGGCCCACTTCAGTTGCTTGTATGTATGACAGATGGTTGGATAGGAATGATATTTTATGTATTTCATATGGCTGAAAATTCAATTTGATTCACCGATCATAACTGTGGAATCAGGATATTAAAAAATGAATGGTTGGACTAAATTGTTCCAACCATCTATTTTGAGGTGGACCCTAATGAGATGGTTTTGATCATCAAATCAAGGTGGTGTTTGTGCCATTTGTAATTCATCCAATGCCCTTTCATCTTTTTTTTTTTTTTGTTGAAGTGGGCCCCACAAGGTGGCCGTGTGACAAGAGTTGGATTTGCTAATTCCATGTTTCTTAATGGCATTTTTTGTTCACAAATTGTCTACAATGAATGCTTTTGAAGGCTCACTGTATGGTGCCCGGATGAGTGATTTTCTGGACAATAATACAAGACATTACTAATCTCACCAAACTATAGGCTTGTGGTTATTGAAAAACAAGAAAACCCCAAAAAGGAAACAGTAGGTGCATTTGATTTTGAATGGCTTTCTTTTTTGTCAATTTTTTAAATCTTGCCTTTGGGAAAGAAATGAAGTCTATATTAGTACATTGTAATAGAGTCTACCCCTCTGCCTTCTTTTTTCTCATCTCTTCTTTCCCTTTACGTGCCTTGCTTCTCTTTTTGCAGATGTATCAAACTGTCAAAACCAGTGATAAACCTGCGGCTTCCTCAGGTAATTCGCATTACTTTAGATAGCATTCACTTCTTTCGGCAGCTTTTAACCCCATTTATTTCCAAATATTCACTAATAACGCTGTGCATCAGGCACATGATATGTAAGCCCAAGCCCAGCCAAGTAAATCCTCAGGCCTCAAAATGTTGGTTTCATATAATTTGTGGGTTTTAGGTGTCCAAATTGGTGGGTTTGTTCTAATTGATGGGTATTCTTTAGATCTTATTGAGTGTGTTGGGATGTTTTGAGTTTTTTTGGATGAGTTTGTGAAGGGACCTATTTGGTGCTTTTTTTGGGTTATATTGAATCGTTTCTTATTTTTAGATGTTTATGTGTTCTATTTCAGTTCGGGGATGGATTTGATTTGCTTTTTGGGTTTAGATTTAATTCAGTTGTTTCTTTGTTAGCGTTAATAGCTACTTGATTTATTAGATCTATTTCAGTTTTTAATGCTTGAATGTACCATGAATTTCATTCATTTTGAAAATTTCTACATGATCATCCATTCTCCTTTGGATTCTCCTTTACTTTTGGGGACATCATACAAATCAAAATGTTAATAGTAGGCTGATGCTTTCTTTTTACTTTATGCCTCAAATCACTACTGATGAAATAATATCTCACCCAATCTGACTACCAATTTTTATGTTGGCCAATGCAAAGTGGAATAGAATAGTTTAAAAGATGCAGATGGATTCAAATAGCTCATGATTTGGACTACATACATGTCAATTTGACCACCCATTTGGCCTTGCATTCATCAGGATCTGGTTATATGCCTTTGTGTTGTATCTCGAAAGTACATTTCACATGCAACTTCAATGTCCTCTCTCCAACCTGCACTCAACACATGAAACGATTTCCTAAATTTTGTACATTAAACTAAAGAAAGTTAAGACTTCTTATTTCAGACTTTTTTTCTTTATTCAGGTTGATCAACTAGTTTTTGAGGAGTTAGTGTGAGAAATCTCCAAAATTGGGTATGTATTTTCATCGTTATATAATTCTTTATTATACTCTATCTAGCTATACTGTAATTTGATGATCTCCTTATTTTATTTTTATTCTCTAAATGTGTAATTAATCATCTGGATTATCTGGGGGTACGGGTGACATGGGTTATTGTGATGCATTTTCTGGGGATTCAATTTACTAGAGTAATTGTTGCTTTTAGAAAAATTGATGATTGATTAGTTGATCAAGAATTTCTGTATTATCTTGAATTGTTCTGAAGGTGTAGAATCTTTGTGTTATCTTGATTAGTTGATCAAGAACGTTTGTGACCATGCTTCATAGATAATAATATGTTATCTCATTGATTGCAGAATGTCGTCACCGTGTAACAAAGCATGGATGTCCAAACATAGATTAAGCCCAAAGTATTTGGATGGACTTGTGGATTTCATTGAGTTTATAAAGAAAAATGGTGGTGGACATAATCATTTTCCATGTCCATGTGTTAAATGTCGAAATGGGCATGGAATGATCGCCCTTTCATTGATTCATGAGCATTTGCTCATTAACGGTATTGATCAGTCATACACACATTGGAGTTTTCATGGAGAAAGTTTAGCAACTACGAATGAAAAACCATCATTATCGAAGCCTGGTGGTCAACACGATGATGTGTATTGGAGGAACTTGTAAATGATGTGTTTGGGAGAATTGGCGAACATGCCGATTCTCTCATGGACGATCTCGTAAGGAATGGAGATTCTGAAGATCACTCCCCAAAGTATCAAGGGCATGAAGACCATGAAGCAAGAAGATATAAATCTTTATTTGATGATGCAAGACAATCTTTGTATCCTTCTTGTCCAATGGAGTTCACTAAATTGTCATCAACGGTTGAGTTGTACAGTTTAAAGGCCCAACATGGTTGGTCGGACAATGGCTTTAATGATCCCCTTCAATTGGTGAAGAAGTTTCTACCGGTAGGAAATACGTTACCAGAAAGCACATATCAAGCTAAGAAGATGGTCACTTCACTTGGTATGACCTATGAATCCAATATTCATCCATGCCCGAATGATTGTATTCTGTATTAGAAAGAGTATAAAGATAGACAAAATTGTCCGATTTGTCACACATCTAGATGGAGGTCAGATTACTTAGCCAAAAAAAAAAAAGTGTTAAAGTTCCAGTAAAAGTTTTGAGGTATTTTCCTTTCACACCAAGGTTGCAGAGGCTATACAGGTTAGTTTTCAAGGTTAAATGTAGTTTTCCAGTCATCCTATTTGCTACTGGGTACAAGAATTAATAACACATTATTTTTCTACTTTGTTTTGTAGTGTACCATGGATATCAGAGCAAATGACTTGGCCTTCTCGACCGAAAGAATATAGTGGTATCATGCGACATCCATCAGATTCATCAAGTTGGATGGTAGTAAATACCAAGTGGCCAAGTTTTTTATGAGGAACGTCATAATGTTTGTTTAGGACTTGCAACTGATGGGTTTAATCCTTTTGGACATCTCAGTAGCGTTTATAGTTGCTGGCCTGTCATTATAGTACCTTACAATCTCCCCCCTTCGATGTGCATGAAAAGAGAATTTTCAATGTTGACAGTACTGATACCTGGTCCAAAAGCACCGAGCTACGACCATTGGTTGATGAGTTGAAAGAGTTATGGCTTAATGGAGTGCCAACATATGATTCTCATTCAAGGACCATTTTTAATATGAAAGCTATGTTGATGTGGGGAATTCATGATTTTCCTGCATATGGGAGTTTATCAGGTTGTGTAACACATGCACAATACGCTTTCCCTATTTGTGCCAAGGGAACAATTGTTGAACGTCTTAAGAGCGGAAAGAAGTACTCATATCAGGGTACTCAAAAATTCCTTCCTATTGATCACGTTTTCAGGACCCAGAAGGCGGCTTTCAACAATAAATCAAAAGAAGGAAGACCTCCTCGTCGATTGAGTGGTTCAGAAGTTGAATCCAAGGTATTGGGAATTCATATGGATATCGGTAAATCAAAAGGGAAGAAATGAAAAAGTTATGGCGATGAATCTACTGATAATATAACTGCCTGGTACAAGAGATCAATTCTATTCGACTTGCCATATTGGAAGGTGATTTGCTTAATTTGACATTTTAATTTTATATAAATCTCATTTTAATGAATAGACAATAACAACTCATTATTGATATGCTTCAACAGGACTTGCCAGTTCGTCATAACGTAGATGTAATGCATGTTGTGAAGAATGTTGGTGACCATCTTTTATCGACGATCTTAGACATCAAAGATAAAACGAAGGATGGTATAAATGCACGTGAGGACTTGAAAAGAATGAACATTAGGAAAGAACTATGGTTACAAGAGTCGGATGGTAGAACTATCAAACCAGGCACCATTTACTCTAAGTCGTGAGGAGAAAGAATTGTTCTATCGTACTTTACACGACTTGAAGGTTCCAACAGGGTATAGTTCGAGATTTAAACATCTAGTGAACTTACAAAACCTTGAAATAAAGGGGCTCAAGTCACATGATTATCATGTCATAATGCAACAATTATTACCTGTTCTGCTAAAACATGCCTTCTCAAAGCATAAGGCGCTAAAGGGTGCAATTCAACAAATTTGTAACTTCTTCAACGTGTTGTGCTCAAAGACAATTTGCACAGATAATATCATTGCAGTCAAAGAACGGCTTATCGTGGCAATATGCATTTTAGAGAAGTTCTTTCCACCTTCATTCTTTGTAATTAGCATTCACCTCATGGTGCATCTAGCAGATGAGGCATTAGCTTGCGGTCCGGTTAGATTTCGTTGGATGTATCCTTTTGAACGGTAAATTGCTAACTCTGAAGATGTCTTCTCAATGGTATAACATAATTTTAATTTGAAATCCCTCAATAGGTTAATGAAGATCTATAAAGGATACGTAAAGAATACGGCACACCCTGAAGGCTGCATTGCAGAACGATACATTGTAGAGGAATCTATTTTGTATTGTATGGAGTACATGCCGGATGGTGATAGAGGTGGTCACAAGAGGACACGTCAAAGGTTCCTAGATGATGACGGTGAGTGCGATGAAGAGCCATTGGATAAAGGCAAATTTATAAACCTAACTAACGTACAGCGTCAACAAGTACGTAGATGGGTTCTGGATAGCTATGGTGGAATTGCGGACTGGAAAGAGTGAGTAGATAAAGTTTCAAAAGTAACATGCAAGGTGTTGTTAGTTGTGAGATACATAAATATACATAGTAATGTGTTTGTCATTGATACAGGAAATATAAAATGTATTTAAAAACAACCACTTCAAATGGACAAAAAAAGAAAGGTTGTGTGTCTAGGAAAAATGAGCTCGATTTCACCAGCTGGTTGCTGAAGGAGGTATTATTTTAATTTTCCATTAAAATTTCGGTATTGTATAATATGCCCATTTATATAACCCGAGAATTGTGAATTCCCTTGTTTTTTATATGCAGATGGAATCTGTCGAGGATGAGAAGACTCTAAAACGGCTTGCAGATGGCCCAATGTTTAGGGCAAGATGTTATAATAAATATCATGTCAATGGGTTTGCATTCTCTCCAAGCGATTATGAGACTAATAAGTCAACACAAAATAGCGGGGTCTCATGCAGTGCCATCACATTATAAAGGTCAAGCGCTAAGAATAAGAAGTACAAGGAAGATGTTACCACTTAGTATGGAGTTTTGAAGCAGATAATCGAGTTGGATTATATTGATTTTCGTCAAACAGTGTTTTATTGTGATTGGTTCAAAGTAGAGGACAGGACCAATGGGTGCATTGTTGATCCCGAGACAAACTTGACAATGGTGAACATGGAGAAACATAAAGGAATTGATAAGGAAGGAGATGAGCCATTCATATTAGCATGTCAAGCAAGTCAAGTATTCTACTCCAAAGATCAAACAAGGCCTGGTTGGTCTGTTGTTCCAATGGCCCCAAAGAGATTAACAAAAGAAGTCGATGCACTTGAAGATCCTAGTTTGCTTTCTTCCTTTGATGGTGAAAATGCAAATTTAGAAAATGTACTTAAAGAAATTGAGTATGAATTGTAGAGATGGACATCCAACAGTTGTGAATTTCAAACATTTTTTTATTGATGGTTTTGTCCATTTTCTGATAATGTGAAATATATACTTTATGCTTACTCTCATGGCTATTCTTATGATGCCTGAATTGTACAAGGACATATTGTGGACACTTGATAATGCTCATGCCTATGGCCACTTGATGATGATCATGTCTATGGCGCCCTGATTATACTCATGTTCAACTACGCCTGAGAATGTTACCACTTTTTTCTTTGTCCATTTTATTGTTTGGTGATGCCTATGGATTGAGTATGTTAAGTGTTATCATGTCATTTGAGACATAGGTTTGAAATGGCGGATGATCACATTGCAAGTTCCTCGAATGTAGGTAAGGAGTTGTTTTAAAAGTAAATTTATATTTTAAGTTGTTACTAAAGAAAAATCTAAGCATTTACACAAAATTGAACTATCAAGTAAAATACTCTCCCCATATGTTAAGAGGTATGTATAATCCTTACTTAAGAATTTGGTTAACCATGTTGATAATGGTTAAACAAATTTGAAGTTTCCATTTTGAAGTGGATTGGGGCCTGGAAATTAGTTTCCATTTTTAAGTGTGCTGTTTTGGGACTAGTTTGCCCATGCCCCAGCCTGACATAAGCACAGCTTTCAACCCACTTAAGCTTTCATGGTTGTTTGTGTGCTAGTTGCTTATTTATGAAAATAAGTTTAATTTGAAACATGAATCTCCTAAGTGTTAGAAACCTCCACGTTGTTGAATATAACACGCGATTTCTACTTGTTAGAAACTATATCTTTGTCAGAACAAAAGCGAGTGATTACCTTAAATCATTTGGCTTACATGTGGGTGATCACTCAACGAAGATGTCATCAAGGTGTGGAGAGTTGGTTCGCACCATTGTCCCCATTTCCTTCAAGGATTGGAGTGTGGTGCCTCAAGAAATGAAGGATGAACTCTGGAAGCGGCTCCAAGTATGAAATCTTAACATATCTCTACTTGAAATGGTAGCAATATTTATAACACCATCTATTTAGACCTTGAGCCTAAAAAGATATATTTTCTTTTTAGGAGGATTATATTGTTCCCCAGTCATATAAAGATAAATGCTTTAAGAGCATGTCTGAGGCAATGCGGAAGTACAAGACAAGTTTGAGGGTAAAGTACCTTGATCCTCATACAACTCATGAGGCTTGGTTGAACAATCGTCCTCCAGGAGTTCGACCTGAAGACTGGGAAGCATTTGTCCAACATAATATGGACCCTAAAACAATAGAGCAATGAAAAAAGAATATGGATGTGAGGAATAAATTGAAAATTTACCATACTAGTGGCAGGTATGGCCACGCAAGACTGGAGGAGAAAATGGTAAGTATTGTTAAGTATTAGCATCTTTATATAATATAAATGTTCACATTGCACTTTATCTCAAAATTGAACTATCAAGTGAAATTTGTGCAAATATAGAAACAACAGAGGAAGGAGGATGAGCCCCCGCCTACTAGGGCTGAAGTCTGGATAGAAGCGCATAAACGGAAAGACAGATCTATCCCTAATAGCGTGTCTTCACATATAGTGAGTTCATTGTCCTATACTTTTGTCAATATTATATAAAATATCATAAAAAGTTTACTTATATGATGTTTATATTAAATATTTTGATAGGAAAGACTTACTTTCTAGGCAAAATGAGGTAGATTCCCATGACATCCTCAATGATCCATTGGCCAAGGTATTTGGTGTTGATACCAAGGGTCGTGTTCGCAGTGTTAGTAATGTCGTATCAAGAACTCATATTGTATTGTCCGCTTCAGCGCTTGAGAAACTAGCTGCCAAAGATAAGGAAACTACTGAGCAATCAAATGAAATTAAGGATTTGAAGGACCAAATAAAGTGCATTTTCGAAGAACTTGGTGGTATAAAACAAATGATTGAGGTAAAGATCGATTGAAACTATTGGAATTTTTAAAGATTTTCATATTATTATATTTTTAAGAAAGATGTATTGAAAGAATAATAGATGCTTTCAAATTGGGTATTACAGCAGCGATTGCCTTCAGGATCCCAAGCGGACGCTTCGTTCCCACCAAAAATAAGAGACTCGAATGCGGTATCCAACACAATAGAGAGCAATGTACATTCAATGAGACTGCGGCCGTGCAAATTGATCTCTTGGCATCAAGAGGTCGTTGCTATCGGAAGAGCTCATATTGGGAATGGGACCCAACTTATTCATTCTAAAGCTCTTCCGGAAGATGCATACAAGGTTACAGTTGACGTCATTGAGAAAGGAGATGTTGACCTGCCTTATCATGATGGTTATCATTCGACTTTGGGGGGAGTTGGGAATGGGTCCTTTGTAGCATGGCCTATTGCCTCAACCAAATTCATTGACTAGATGGTTTAAAGGGCATTTTGTTAAACTTAGATTGTCTATAATATGACCGTCTGTGCTATTTGTTCTTGTTTGTCTATGGAGTCTTTTGATAACTTGATTTCAATCACTTGTCCATGTAGTTTCTCAATTGTATTTTGAAGGATTAATAATGACGCACACTATTGAAATGGGGCTAACATATGATCTAATGAATTCATTAAATTATAGTAAGATCTATGCTATTTTTCTTTTTTGTGTTTTTCCTATTTTTATCTCTTTCAGTGAAGCTTTGTGAACAAAGTCATGGACTCTCACATGTAAGTGATCTGTTATTCATGTTTTCTCTATTTCTTCAATCCATACTAAGTTATTGTGATTCATGTTTTTTATAGGCCTGACTGATATTTTATTGCTCAGATATAATTGATTCTCATTCAGAATATATATGATATGGTTATTCTTATACGATTCTGAGATATATTTATTTACAGGAGCATCTGGTTTGAAGTTGCAACTGTTGTTGCTATTGCTCCACCTGTGGAGTTTTTTCAGCAGGGTTTACCTGGTAATGTCTCTATTAGCCATGTAGTTTAACAATTTTTTTGAATTTAGTTTAATGGGATTTAGATTGTTTCATTTCATATTTAACCCATCCACCCAACAAGATATGACGTATTCTGGTATCTTCCAACAACAGTCGAGTCAATATAGCATGCAAGACAGGCTTTTTTGAACTGTTGGATTTACGAATGTCCTGTGCAGAGATGAACTATGCTACTGTACTATCACAAATTAGGTTACCATGGAACCTTCTTTTATTCATCCAGTTTCTCTTTGTTGTCTAGAACTCTGGTTTCTAATAGTGTTTTAGTACATTTTACCATTCAATTTTTATCTTTAGGTTAAGCTGAGTGTTGCTGGGAAAGAAATCATCAAGGAAGAAGAATTTAAACTCTCTCTCTCTCTCTCTCTCTCTCTCTCTCTCTCTCTCTCTCTCTCTCTCACACACACACACACACACACTAGAATGGCCCTGATCAAAGAATTTGTTTGGTTACTCTGCTTTGATCGTTGGGCGGATCTATATAATGGATAGTTAAAAGATCGGAAGTTGGGAATGGGAATAGGGGATGTGGCCGGCCTGGGTATGGTAAAATGTTAATAGCCTACATGTGGCGTATGAAAATGGATTGAATCCAAGAGACTCAAGTGTCATGAGTGTTAGTTTTATGGTCTCAATACCAGTATATGATGAATAAATTGATTAATTTCTTTATTTATCAATATATATTGTTGCTTTCCTTTCATGAGATGAATGGTGTTTTATTACTTGTTTGCACATAACTAATACAAATGACATAATGGTTCATGAGATGAACCGGAGTCCACAAGTATACTAGATGTAATACATGTGTAGATGAGATCCACATACAGGAGATGTATTGCAAATCTTATACTTAAATATCTTCACAACCAATGATGATATTGGGCATCTCATCTGATAAGGTTGCAACACTTTGATCACTATGAGATAGTGTGATTTGTCTCGATCATCGGAATGTAAGATTCTGGATCATGGTGCTGGTACATTGGATGTATTGAAGGACCATGAGAAGCACCTTATATACACTGTCTTTATTTTAACGTCTGCTCTCATAATTCCCTAGCAATAGGCTCATAATCTTGAGACATTGATGAACTCAAGTTTCTATCTATTCATTTGCTTTGAGTCACCAATGAGTGAGGCCAATTGTAGGTCAACACCTTGGTGATTTGGGTACGTGGTAGTAGAGCTGTGGGAACATTCAATGGTCAAGATGGAATCTATCTTTAATATCCCCTTGTACCAATTAATGGATTTATCATTGGTAAGTGCGCACTCATTCCAATTAAGAGTTAATTGGATTGGTACCAAATGATCACTATAATTAATTGGGGCTCAAGGATAATAAGATATGGATCTATTTTGGTGGACAGGTCCAATTAATCCATGGATATAGATGGAGGGGCCTACTTGTGGTAATTGGGAAGTTTAGGGTCTTCATTGTAATTTATTCTTAAGACTGGAGTGCAATTGCATTTATATAGTGGAGTTATTTGCAATTAACTATGGGCCCGGATTGCACATGAGATGTGGGGTCGCGTGTCCCAGTTGGAGCCAGCTTTCTAAGGAATCCTTAGTGGTCCCCACGCTAGTCCAAGATATTAGAAAGATACTAATTATAATAGAATTCTAAAAGGAAATAGAAAGTTACTATTTCTATTTGAAGTGAGACTTCTAATAGTGGTAATAGTAAGTTACTAATTATTAATGGAAGTAGGACTTCTATTTTAATTAGTAAAAGAGGAAGTTACTAATCATATTTGAAGTAAGACTTTTAATTGTGATGTAGTAAGCAACTAATTGTAGTGGAAGTAAGACTTCTATTTCAATTAGTAAGAGGAGGTGACTTCAATGCTATAAGGAGAAGAGGAGAGCCCTTGGACGTCCCCTATGCAATTCCATCATTGGAATTCACGCCCAAGCCTTAGGTTTTGTGCAAGTGTTGCACACCTTTCTCTCTCTCCCTCTTCTAGTTCCCTTTAGGTTTTCTCTTGGAGATTCCACCATCTTCTTGAGAAAAGAGAATCTGATACGGGTCATAGCGTGGAAGATCAAAGGGTATTGGAGATTCTGATTTGATTAGTGAAGGTGTTCATCATCAAAGAAAGAACTCAAAGCCTCCATTAGAGCACTACCAAGCTCCAAAGGTATAATCTACATCCTTGTATGTTGTGGATTTCGTGGTTGCATGTTTATGTGCTATTTTCTATCTTGTAGATAGGTTATGTTGCTGTACATGGTTTATGAGTTTGAGGGATTACATCCTGGATTGGGTTTGTTGTCTTCTAGATAGTTGATCCCTGCATCAAGTGGGTCAAAAGTTTTTGAAACCTATCTGAATGGCCCACCTATTTTCCAACAATGAGATTGAAATGTTACTCTAGCAGGTTTTTACTTCACTATGAGAACATGTTCAGATTTTACCACCTCTCGGCTCTGTGTTATTGGAATTTGTTTTCAATTTACATACCTTTTTTAGCAAAAAAAAGGAAAAATCTACCTTTTCTTTTGCTCCAAGTCATGATGATGATATCAGTCACGATAACTGCGAAAAACAAAAGCCTTATAACCATGATAATATAATGGCGCTGATAATCTCTGAATCATTTTGTCCAGTTAACCTGTTACTATTGATGAGCTTACTCCGTCTTTGCTTTGTACGAGCAGTAGGACTTGGAGCTTTATCAGCAACGCGTGCGATTTTTTAGGGCCTGTTGTCAGTTAGTACTCTTTCAATCCTAAATTCCTATTGAGAGACGTGCATGTGCAAGTGAAAGAAGGTGGTGTCAGTTATCTTTCAATCCCACTCACATGTTTCTCAACCAGCCAATGGAGTTGACGTGGGAAAGGAATTTGCAGATTCTTTTTATATTGGTTGTGATAGTGATTTTAGAAAAAATGACAATGAACATGGAGAGGACTTGTATTATGGGTCCTCCCATAATAAGGTTTGGGATTGTCATCTGGCCCATCAAATAAAGATACAACCATGAATGGTTTACTAGCCATTTGCATTGTGCATCAGGCTTGGGGGCCACCCCACACCTCCCCCATGATTACCAGGTCCTAGGTAGGCTTCACTGGTGAGTTTGCATGGTACTAAACTGAATAAAATTCTGAACAATATAGTGTGGGTGACTGTAATTCTGTTTGCATTCTGAACTCAGTTGCTCAGTTGCTCTGCACTTTATTTACATGTAAATGTAATCATCTGCAACTTTGTTTGACTATAAATGGATATGGAGAACAAAACAACTGTCACTTGCTGGTAGGTTCTCTAAATGCATCGGCCCTTGTTCGACCATAAACGAAGTTACCTGCACTTGGTATCCGAAGACCCAAATGGTCCCTACAGTCATGTTTCCTTGTTGTGCCTTGTGTGGTAGATATATTTGTTTAAATTGCAGACACGGTTGTGAATACCAACAGCTACTGATGCAAATAATGGACAGGGAGACCCAACTATGAAACAGTTTTCAAAAGTGTCACAAGTGCATATTAATTGGAGGACGTCATATTTGCCTTGTCCATATGCTATGCTTGTTATGTTTATGTCTCTTCAGTGTTATAATAGCAAAAGATGCATATATTTACATGTTGTTGAAGGGGCTTGTCACTTTCTTTACATATGAAAGTGGCATTGATCAAAGTGGTGAAGGGTGAATGGTCAATGATTAACACATACATGTGACCATCGGTTTCTCTTAATGGAAATAGTTCCCTACACTATAGTGGTAAGTTTTGATGATCCTCAACCTTTGCCCTTCACCATCCACTGTCTACCCTTTTCCAGCCCACCAACTTCCCTTTAACCATAGAAAAAGGCCAAAATCCCTTAATGCTACTGGATTGTTTATAATCAGTACGTTTCATGCAGGATTTGGCAACTGTGGTTCCAGGTCTGTAACCAGCTGGAATAAATCTTCTTTGTGTAAGTTTTTCTGTTAATCCATTTCTTTTTGTTCCAGTCAGACTCAAAACTTTTTGTGTCAAATGTTTATCTTTTTCTTCTTGTTTTATCAAATGACACAAACTTGTGTTCAGATTTCAGATTTATCAATGAGTTTTAATGACTGTGACTTATTATGTTTATCTTTTTCATGGGTTCTATAAAAACACAGTTACTTCCAATGATTTGAAACTACAATTATATTGTTAAATAAGGAGGTAATGAGCTTCTTCTTCTCCTCTTGCTGCTGCTCTCTTCTTCTCTCTTTTGCTATGTTTTTTACTTACTTTTCCTGATTGTGCAAAAGACAAAAAGCATTCATATTCATGTGCCTATCTCTGAGAAAGTGGTGATTTGGTTGTATTTCTACGATTGCAAGTAGAAGAGAAATGTTCTGAAGTACTTCTAAAGTAATGATCTTTCGAGCCTTATGCAATGTTTGTGTTTGTCTATTTAGTTGTGCAATGGAAATTCTTTTTATTTAATTAATTAATTAATTTTGCTCTGCTTGAAGTTGACAGTAGATATTGTGGTGCAGGATGGAGACAGGATTTGGAGAACGCCTGAATGTTACATCTGGGGAAATACAATTAAGTATCTTCGAGTTCCTGATGAGGTGAGTTTGAGACTGAATATATTTTTGCTTTTCAATTTTTTTAATACTTCTATGTGCTAGGAATTTTGTAGTAGCTTAGCATAAACTAATGGTGCGTACAAGTTATGGGTGCAGATTACAGTCTTCATAGTTGTAGAATTAGAACTCAGCTAAAGATTGAATTTAAGAATTAATGAACATACCCAGCATAGTCCTAGTTAAATAGAATTGCAGAAATTTGATGGAACTTCAAACTGAAAAATTGTAAGACGAGGACTAAAGGCTAAAGCACCCTTCCCAAGTTGGCACCGGATTCAGAATCTTAGACTGCCTTGTAGATTGGAATCAATCTGGAAGCAAATTTTAAATTATGTTGCTAGTCGCTTACATTATCTGGTGCAGACTGAGAACTTTGACAGATATAAGATACAAATCAGGAAATCAAAGAATCACCGATTCCAACTCAGATCAACCTAGCACAACATGTGTATTTAAGGTTGAGTTGGAATTTGCAGCATCACTGAGAGAACCAGGTTAAGAACAAATCTTTAAACCCAGTTCTGAAATCCAACAATCACAGAATTTTCAGACTAGGGTTGAGACTGAAGGTTCGAATCCAAACTGAGCCTCTTACAAGTTCTTGATCAAATTCTATGATGGATGCTTTTAGGGTCTGAGATTTGTTTTGAGAAATTGAAGCTTGGGAAGGGAAATCAAAATCATATTTCCCATATCAGTTCTATGTACCTGCCTAAAGCTTTGACTCAATTTTCTTTTGATCATTGTTGTTGGACCGGGCTATGGGTTTGAAGACAGATCCAATCTTTAGTGAGAAACAGTTCTGTACGCTTACAAATACGGTACCTCAATACTGCAGCAATTAGTTCAATGAGAAAGATGACTTGGATTGCACTTAACATGGCTGAATTACAAGTGAGGATAATGCGTTGTCCGGTAAACCAAGTAGAAGGAAATGGAAAACACATTAACTTTCCTTTTTATTGAAAATAATCAAACGATTTTACAATTGAGAACTAGCAATTTTCATAAAGAACTAGAGTAATCTTGCATAATTATAACTGTCACGCCTCAAGATCCGATAACATGGATCCGACATGATGCCAGATGACCCAGTCATCTAAGGCCACTCAATTGTTCAAATAGTGGGCCAATTTTTTATTTTTTTTTAACTAATACTTATGTGTAAACCACATTGCCCAAACCTATATCAGGTAAGCCAAGATCATAACCATAAATAACAATCCAACAATGATTACACCAAATAAACCAAGTACGAAAATTAAATAAATACATAAATCCCAAAATAAACTAATAAAGTCCTAGACATAATTAAACTTAATGTCATAAATTCTCATAATTTAAATATCTTCATTTTGACCATCCAGAATGGCATCGTCATAGCCATACTGTGGCACAGGCTCGTACTCCTCTTCACCCTCAATCCCTGGGTCCTGTACATCCTCACTTTCCTGCACATCATCTGTGGTAGTGGAATGTAATGAGCACAACGGTACTCCGCAAGATAACAATTACAAACCAAAACATATATTATAAGAGGTATAAGATAATGAGGATGTACATATGATAAGCAATAAATGACTTGACATTACCATAATGACAATATTTCATAAAATAAATATTGGGGCACCAACATTTCTTGAAATGTCATACAATATAAGTCACTTCTCGATATGGAATTTAGGGTCCCAACACTACCTTTGAACCATTCATTAGAACCCATGTGACAATACACCACACTTAGCACTATTCACTTGTCACTTGGCCCTTTTAATACTTTGAGACCTTCCCTTCCATATGGGTAAATCACTCTCTTAAAAATCATTACAAAATATCAATCACTTTACTAGGTTGGGTCTTTGTGTCGCTGACCAGTCCAACAGTGCACCCATCTACGAAGTGTCTCAGAATTCAACCCTTCTAAGACAAAGGTCATTTTCGGAATACCCGTTATAGGTAACCGATCACTAATCACTACACTGCACTGGACCACCACACAGTAAGACGTCTTCCTGTGGGGGTTATACAACGTAGTGGGGCTGTGGAACTGGGGTCCCTACTTTCGTTTTGTTTTCTAATATTTCATTTATTTTAATTCGTTTAGACCTAATTAGAATAAAGCATATTATATGCATACTTATCCTCAAGCATCCCATGCCACTTGGCTTCCATATGCACTCTTATGGTTCATCCCTTTCGATCAATATTATTAATTAATATTTTATGGAGTGGGTGTTACAATCATTTATCATCAACACATGAGGGTATTATCATACATTTTTCAATATTAAAAAAAAAATGCCATACAAACTTTCCATAAATAGCACATTATGCAAAACTTGCCATAAACGACAACATATAGAAATTTTCATAATTTGAATGCTAGGCAACATACCATAATGTCTATAACACTATTACCATATCACCAATTACGTATATACATTTTTAGAAAGTAATTGAAACTTGTCTTATATGGAGCTTTACTAACCACTTGAGAAAAAGGGTGTTACAATGTGAATTATGTTGCAAAAATAAATTATAATTATTAAACACTAATTATTTAAATCTTAGTCATCAACCATATTTTAGAATCAACAAAATCCAATTTCTTAACCAATTAATCATCTAAGTGAAAAGTAACCCACCAAGGTCCACTAGGGAACCTAGTCTAGCCATTTAACATTCTAAATTTATTAATTATTAAATCTAATGATTTAAGGTGGGGGTCCACATGATTTATAAAGTGTCCTAAGGTCCATTTTTTTTTTTTTTTTTTTGGCTGTTGGAGGGTTCCCAACCCTTTGGGCTGGACTAATCTCTCCGGGCCCAGAGGGAAGCCGGGTAAATCCCCTGTAGCCCTAGTGTGGTAGCGGAGTTTCGAACCCACAACCTCCGGGAGCAAACCGTGGTCCTAGGCCAACTAAGCTACCCCTTGGGGTTTGTCCTAAGGTCCATAACAACACCTAACAGTAGCATAAGGAGGAATTAAGCATGACACATCAGTCACTAAACCACACCCACACTAACTAACCAACTAGCCAATTACCCCTAGTCTAGGTTTGATGGCTATGGCCCCTTTAAATATTTATTCGGGCCTATTAATCTCCACTAATAAAGGGATTTAACCTACTGACCAGCGACTTAATTAAAGTATATAGCGACTGGTTATGGCCCCATTTAATTTATAAAAACCTATTTTAGCCACCATAACACATAGACCTAGCATAACCAACTAGACTAGTCAACTAGTCTAGCCAAAATGGCTTCCAACTTAGCCAAGGGTGTGACCACACTCCCTGATTCATTTAAACAAGTATTAAAATTTAATTTGGTCCTTTAATTAAATTTAGCATATAAATAACAGAAAATTTTAATGTTACAATTTGTCCATATGTGATCAATTGATGCACTAGGGTTAGGTTTTGGGCTTAGTCCATTAAACCAAGACTCATTTAAATTTAAATCCACCATTCCAGCACCTTAAAATCATTAAAACAGAACCTTATGGTTGTTGGAATTTATTTATATTTATACCAAAATTAATATCTAACCCAAGATCTACAATTGGTGCACCAATGGGTCATATAGAGTCAAACCGGTTAACCCAAAAAGGGTCCCAATGATCCAACACCTAAAATCATGATTAAAACAGAAACTAAAAGTTTAATTAAAACCCTCGATTTTCAGTTATTTCAAAGATCCAAACTATTAAAAACTTTGCATATATAGATGGGAATATCCCTAGAACTTTTGGGTCCGATCCGACTGTTGATTTGTCAAATCCAAGGGTTCAAAAATATCTTTTTTTTATCATGGATATTTAGGATATCCAAAATCCCCTTTTTTTTCCCATGATATGGATCTTTAAAATAAACTAGATTTCAATAAAATGGCTAAAGCATAACAATTTCTTTCATGAAAAAAATAGATTTTAGAAAAAGATGAAATACGATAATTATTAAACTATATGATCATTAAAACCAATAAATCTAACTCTAATGACTTATTAAAAAAAAGCACAAAATAAATCTAATCTTTAAAAATCTAGTCCCCAAAATACATCTAAACCATAAATTAAGATTTCACTATTTTCCTATCCAAACATTGGTGATGACCCAAGCCTAATCAATAATCGAAACCATGAACTTGGATCCCCTCTTCCGTTGGCCAATCACAGTAAAGAAAATGACATAGATTGCTTCATCATGGTGCTAAAACACCATTAATGGCCATCAATAAATATGGAAGAGAGAAGACATTAGAGAAGAAAATGGTGAAAGAAAATAAATAATAAAATATGTAAGAAAATGAAAAGAAACCTACCTCAAAGAAGTCCACCTCCAAGCAAGCTTCTTCCTTCTCTCTTCTCTCTCTTTCTTCCTTTTTCTTTCTTCCCATAAGCCACAAGTCCACTTCCTCTCTCTCTCTCTCTCTCTCTCTCTCTCTCTAATTCTAAAACACCACACGATGGAGATGGGAAATAGTCCTAACAAAGAATCTAACCACTCCCTCCCTTTAAGGAACTAAATCCAATTACATTCCCTTGATTAGATATGTAGTCTATCATACCCCTCCATTTAAATTTTCTAAAGATCCTAGCCCTACATTATTCTCCATAGATCCCCAATCATCTCCATTTGCAACTAATCAAGGGGTGTCCAATTTGGAGAAAAATCTCCATTCTCTCAATGATAGTCAAGTCAAACCAATTAGGGATAATTTAGTGCCCCAATTCCTCAATTAGATTAATGATTAACAATCAATTATAGGGTTTCCAATTAAGTTTGAAATTTAAAATAAAATGGAAAGTAAAGAGGAGGGAAACAAAGTGCCACATCATCCTCCACTTGGCACAAGTCAAAGTGGGGCCCTAAACACGCCATCTATAAGAACTTTCCGAAATTAGCATTAATTGTTATTATTATTTTATTATTTTAATAATGTGTGAGGGTCCGCTAAATTGGATTTAAGCATTAATTATAAAAATCAAATCTAATTAAAATGATACTTTAATTAGCAACATAAGAATGAATAATAATTGATGAAAATGAAGAAAGTGAAGTGCATGGACAATTAAATAAAATGCATGAAAATAATGGATTAAATACATGTAATAATCATAATAATAATTAAATTTCTATTAAAATAATTACCATGAAATAAATTGAAAAACACCCTAGTCATGGGTCTCTAGTGGGTCTAGGGTTGGGCCCAAAAGTGAATCCGAGTTTGGGTCATTATTATTATTTGTTGGTTTGTTTTTATTCTTTTTAACTAAATTGTCGAGTCAGGTAAAATGAACAGTTAGACCAAGTTTGACTAAACTGGCCAATCTACATTGGCAGACCCAGGATTTGTCATTTGCGTGGTGTGGTCAATGATCAAGTAAAAAGTTAAATAATAAAATTGATTCTTAAACAAGTAATTGGTTTCTTGAAACTAAATTATCAATAGATATGGTTTCTTGAAACTAGATTATAACCTTTGTTTGATATTGCGTGGTGAATTAGTACTTACACAATATATTTTGAATAGTTTGTTGTCTACATTTATGAGCTTTGGACATGATCCAAGCCTTGCCAGATTGGATGATTTGAGAATTTGAGTTGCTTGACTCATGTTATTTCCACTACATGTGCATATAGCTATGTGATTCCCGGGGCTACTAAAATTAATTTCATTACTAACCCTCCATTCTTTTAAATTCTTTTTTGCAGGAGGATGCTCAAAAGATTGGAGAGCTTTTTCCACCATAACAATTGGACTCAGCTAGCAGTAAACAACATTGAAGAAAGTTAGCCACAACAAATGTTATGGGATAAGACTCTTTGGTTGTTATTTTTTTTCATAAATGGAGTCGATGAATATAGTAGAAGGTTATATGAGGTGGATGTGTGATGTATGGATATTCAAATATTATAAATTTAATATTTGAGTTCAAGTTAGTCTATTAATGATTTCAATTTTAGATTTTGTGAACCATTTGGTGATTGTTTTTTATGAATGTGTATATAGGTGTGAATGCTACAGTATATGAGTTTTTTTTTAATATTTTTTTACACATTAGAAACGGTTATGAATCGTTCTCACTAAATTTGGAACTGCTCTGGAATAGGAACGGTTTGACGATGTTTTTGGAACGGTTTTTATATTTGTTCCAAGGTAAATAACAGTAACGGTCGTGGCATAGTATTGAAACAGTTAAAAGTGTACCGAAATTCAAACGTTGGAACAAGTGTTATTCGTTCCAAATTCAGTTTTCAGGAATGGATAACAGGAACGGTAGTAGATCAAAATTGAAACGGTTCAAAAGTGTTCTGAAATTCAAACGTTGGAACGAGTGTTATTCATTCCAAATTCAGTTTTTTGGAACGGATAACAAGAACGTTTGTAGCACAATATTGAAAAATTCAAATGTGTTCCAGAATTCAAGCGTTGGAGCGGGTATTATTCGTTCCAAATTCAATTTTTTTGAATGAATGCAGACCGTTCCAAGATTTTAAGAACACCATTTTTTGAAACGGTTATAAACCGTTTCAATTCACGTTAGGAACGGTTGAAGGCCGTTCCTAATTGCCATTTTTGGTTTAAATCACGCAATTATAAATTTAGACTAATTTAAACATATATGGGACGAGAATTAAATTATACTAATTTTGTAGCCATGTATCATCATCCAACTCCTTTGAGTCGAAGGGCAACATACGCTTGGTTACTTTGGATGAACCGATCATCACAATGAGGCTATTTTATTATGTACAACGTAAAAAGATGGGTAACACCTATGGGCAAGACAACCACAGTTTAACGAGAAAGTACGCATAAAGATACGTTATCGCGGTCTCAAACTAATTGAAAGGTGGTCGTACTTGTGGGCCGATCCTAGATCTCCTACATGGGTCCTATAACTTTGATGTTACTATTCATTCTACAATTAACTTAAGCGATGAATTTAATTCAATTCAAAATTTTGCAATTCATCATGACTAGGCCACATGGCAGCTAACAGCCAATCGATTTGTGGATTTTAATTTGATAAATATAGTACCTGATCTACATTTTCACTAATATGATTGTCAAGTGTGTTGTATTTTATATCCTAATGTTCATCAACGATTATGGCCCATCACATTATAATGTGCATTGGTTAATTTAATTGGGCTTCATTGTGGTTCACCCGCCTTAATTTGACGTCAATTGACATTTGTAACCTCATTAAATTACACAAATATCAAAATACATGCATACGTAGGACATATAATCCAATTGAATTTATTATTATTATTTTTTGTCAGTTGCATGTTATTCAACACAACATGATTCGGACTTACATGATCATCAAATTAATCTTCAATCCATCGATTGATTCTCATGATTAGGGCATGAACATAAATATTAACATACGATTACTAAAATGGACCACAATTTGAAAGCTTGATTAAATTGGTGAGTGAAAAGAGCCCACATATGGTAATTAAACTTCATAAATATATCCTAAAATTTCAACCATTTGATGGTCATAATGATCCAACCATAATGTAGATCTGTCCATCAAGAGCGCATAGGATAAATCCGATCGGATGTGCATGTGATTGTCAAAACATTATTTCAATGGTTGATTTGGTCAATCTGGACATGAATGCTAACAGCAGCACGATGGCAATAACTTCTTTACTACAGATTAGGTCTCTGATGTTTTGGATCGATTATGTAATGACCTACACGTTGGGATGTAAATGGGTTTCCGATTCTCCAATTATCCAGAGGTTCTAACCCGTTAAAAACCGGATCTGTGTCCTTATTTAGGCCCCGACAAGTAAATGGGTCCGGGTCTGGTTCCACCTTGGTTCGGACCATAGACCCGATATATTACCTTAATTTTTTAGAATCTCCCCTAAAAACCATGATTTCTTAATATCATTCTCTACCTAGACCCGGGTCTGGATCCAAACTCATCCCATATATAGTTCTAGTTCCGGTTTCAGAGCAAAGAAACCGATTCCGAAATAGTACCGGATCCGATTCCGATCCACCTATTCCGTAATGGTTCCGGTTCCAGGTCCACCATGACCCAGACCGGAACCGACCCAGACCGGAACCGACCTACATCATCATATATACCCTACACAAACCTTTTATAAACTGGGAAGTGTATGAATATATGTGTGTGTGTGTGTGTGTGTGTGTGTGTGTGGAGTCAGCTCTCCTAAGCTCAAGCTTAGGATAAGGTAAGCTCAAGTGTGTGGTGGAGTCCACCTGGGGACCCACATGGGGATGGGGATGGGGGTGGGGGGGATTTCAAAGACTCCCTCGGATCTTCCTCTCTACAAAAAATTAGCCACAACCGTGATTTCTATCATCTCCATATGAGCCCATAAGTTTAATGGTCAATAGTCTATTCAGATCGATACATAGTCGATCCAACTGTCCAATAAATTCGGATTTGACCGAAAGTTTGTGGACATGTGCAATTTAAAGGGGTCATGTGTTTGGTCAATTTGGATGGACCAAAGGTGAGTCCCACAAGCATGAGCTTACAAGATTTTATCCTAAGCTTGAGCTTAGGAGAGCCTTGCATATATATATATATATATATAGGGAACTGATCACACAGGCTGCAGCCTTTGTTATTGTAGGCTGGAGGCGTGTGAGGCCCAACGGATCCTGATGACTAAATAAGTCTGAATTGCTCCCCTGCAACCATTTCCTGCTCTTATGAAAAAGTTTTCCCCCTTTCTCATTCCTCTCCTCTGTCTCTCGTCTCTCTCCCTTTCTCTCATCGCCTCTCTCTCTGTCTCTCGGACGACAATGATCGGCATCGATGACCACCAGCCCTCCATCTCTCGTTTTCCCCCTTTCTCATTCCTCTCCTCTGTCTCTCGTCTCTCTCCCTTTCTCTCATCGAATCGCCTGAGTCAAACTCTCCTCTCTCTCTCTCTCTCGGACAACAACGATCGGCATCGACGACCACCAGCCCTCCATCTCTCTCCAGCCCTCCATCTCTATGTCTCTCGCCTGCTCTCTGTCTCTCACGACGACGATCGGATGACGAGGGGAAGCTCTCTTTCTCTCGTCTGATCTCTCTCTCTCTCTCACGGCGACGCCGGACTCTCCCTCGCTGCTTCTCTCTCTCTCTCTCTGAAAGCGACGAAGCCTTCTCTCAGAGCCTCATCTCTCCCAGCGAAGCTCTCTCCCTCCCTCGCTGGTCTGAACTCGGGTCTTTCATCTCAGGTCTGAACTCCTTTTAATATCTTACATGATATGCATGTTATTAAAATTCATGTGACTCAAATATGGTTGAAATGAAAGGGGCTAAAAAAAAAGAAAGAAACGATCAGGTTCTCCATTTTGGAAGAGTGCAAAACAGCCCAATACCTTATCTTTTATTTGATTCAATGGATTTTTATTCTTTTATATGAGGTTGAGTTTTCGGCAATTTTCCTGCCGAGCCCTCTAACTCACCATTTTGATTAGAAGAGTTTGCTGATGAGGTTGTGGATTTCCTTGTTCTCCTGGACATGCTAAGGTTATAATGGCGTTTATTTGGATTGCATTCACTTCCCATTGAGTCTCAAAATCTCTGAGTAGAGATAGTATTGATGATCTTTTAGTTTTTTTTTTTTCCTGACTTAAGGAAGGAAACTGAGAGTTTTTGGGCTGTTAAGAAGGGAATTTAGCTATCAGGACTTTGCTTATTGCATAATTTTGTGGTACTATGAAATAATAAAACAGGGTAGAATGTCCGTATCAGTGGCTTAAATAATTGAAAGATCAACAGCCAAATGGCCTGTTGATTGAACATGAGCTGATACCAACCACCCATTTTCAGAAATAGAATAAATGGTCTTGTGCCTTAAGTATGTAACTGCATAGGAATAGAAGTATTACATGTTCATACTGAAACTTGGGGTGTGTTTGGATGCAACCTTAATTTGGGAATTGGGATTTGTCAAGTGCAAACAGTGATGCTGATGAGTAGTGCCATGTGTTTGAAACAAAGAAAATGGAAACCGCAATACAAAGGGTTCTCTTTTCCTGCTTTCTCTACCCAAAAACGATTGAGAGAAGATACAAATAAAGGCAAGCTGGAATAACAAAGTCTTTTATTTGATTCAACCATAACCACAAGTTTCTTTCTGTGTGTAATAATGGCAGTTTTATAGGTGACTCGGGTCATCCAAATGAATGAACCTTGATTTTTTGCATAAACTAGTGTTGGGTGGTAGATTTTGAGTTAGAACTAACATATCCATTTCTTTATTTGGGTCCGTTATTCATGTCCAATTTTAATTCTTTGTCATCCAGATTGCAAATGGATATGACCTCCTGCTCCTCATCACCAATTTGCCACAATCCGGTTGTAGATGAAAACATGACACCAAGATTGGGCATGCATTTTGATGATTTAAAGGAGGCATATAACTTTTACAATGCTTATGGTAAACTTGCTGGATTTAGTGTAAGAAAAGAATCTAGTAATAGAGGTAAAGATGGGGAGGTTGTATGGAAAAGATTTGTCTGTTCAAAGCAGGGTAAAACAGATGAGAGACACTGGATTGGTAAGGAAGCGGTTCAAAGAAGTCGAATGGAAACAAGATTCGATTGTATGGCTAAGTTGCAAGTGAAATTAGATAAATCAGGTGGTTATGTGGTATCCCAGTTTGTTCCTCAACACTCTCATGCCCCCGCTACTCCAAGTAAGATTTATGTTGAGGTTGCATCGTGAAGTGCCAGAATCAAAGAGAAGACTTATAAATGCATATGATGCTGCAAATGTGCGAAGCAAACAGCAAATGCAAGTGTTTCCGTCGCAGTCTGGGGGATTGGACAAAATTGGATTTACATATACGGATGCCAGGAATCACCGTAGGGATGAAAAGGAAAAGAAAAGGGGGCTAGATGGACAGTTGCTATTTCAACTTTTTGAAAACCGGAAAGAAATGGGAAATGGTTTCACATATACCATTGAGCGAGATGCAGATAGAAAGATAACGCATGTGTTTTGGGCAAACGGATCATTTCGTTCCGCTTACAAAATCTTTGGTGATGTTGTGACATTTGATACAACCTACAAGACCAACAATTATGAACTTATTTTTGCCGCATTTGTAGGTTGCAATCATCATGGGCAAACTACTTTATTTGGATGTGGGTTTCTACCAAATGAAAAAACCGAGTCATTTGAGTGGTTGTTTAACACATGGCTTCAAGCCATGTCATATAGTCCACCAAAGGGTATTATAACAGATCAAGACTTGGCTATGACAAAAGCCATTAAAAATGTCATGCCAAATACTGTTCATCGATATTGTCTATGGCACATTTTGGATAAGTTGCCGACGAATTTGGGAGGGCTTCATATTCACAATGAGGGTTTAATAGAAAAGATAAAAAAATGTGTTCATAACTCAGACACTACTGATCAATTTGACAATTTTTGGAATCAGACCATAACAGACAATAAGCTGATGGAGAATGATTGGTTGGCGGATATATTTAGAATTCGTCATATGTGGGTTCCGACATATTTAAAGGAAAATTTCTTTGGTGGCATGTCGACGACTCAACGAAGTGAAAGCATGAATGCATTTGTGAAGCAATACGTAGAGTACAAGAATTCCCTACTTGATTTCATATTGCGTTTTGATGCTGGGGTGGAACGTTTAAGGTATCTTGAAAAGAAGGAGGATTTTGAAAATAGTAACGGGAGGCCTAAAATCAAGACATGTTCACCAATGGAAAAGCAAATGGCCGAAGTATACACAAGGAACATATTTTATAAGTTTCAAGATGAGTTATTCACCACCATGTCAGTTGCAGAAAATATTGTTTACGAGGATGATGTCAGTTGTAAGTTCGTTGTGAAAAATTATATGTATGAAAAGGAAATTGAAAGAGAGGTTTTATGGAAAAAAGACGAGAAGCATGCATATTGTTCTTGCCACAAGTTTGAATTTGAAGGCATCCCTTGTTGTCATGTTTTGTGTGTCTTGAAGAGATATGCTATATTATTTTTACCCGAGCGTTACATATTGAGAAGATGGATGAAGGGTGTTACAAGAGATGCATTTGTAGACGTGGTGGAATCGGGTGGATCAGAAGGTGTTGACCCATGCTTGGGCTAGACATAGTCACTTGTCTTGTATGTTTGCAGGGCTTATTAACACAGCTAGTCAATCTAAAGAAGGTTTTGAATTTTTAATCAGTGGTCATAATGAATTGGAAATGAAATTAAGGCAAGTGATGTTAAACAATCCATCCAATTCAACCATTGATAAAGGGAAGGCAGTTGTGGATAGTAATGTGGTTGAGTATAATGAGCCCGCGCATGTTGTGACGAAAGGACACGCGAAGAGACTTAAGTCGTCCAAGGAAAAGGCAACAAAAGGGCGTCTATGTAAGGGTTGCAACAAGCGCGGTGTATCACATGACAAGCGTAATTGTCCAGTGTTGTTGAACAGGTACACAATTTAATTTGAGTTTTGTTGTTATCCCCCATGTTTCATATAAGACTAATATTTATAAAAAATTATTTCAGGTTAGTTGATGCTAATCCAAGCCAGTCATTGGCCTCTATCGATGGAAGTAGAGAAAGCTCTGATGAAGATATCCAATGACTAATCATGGTAGTTTATTTGTTACTTTAAGATTGTTTATGATAAAACAATCCTATCATAAGCCTTTTCCATGCATAACTCACCTCATTAAATTGTTTCAGTTCGTTGTATGAAATGGATAGAATGGATGGAATTTGTGAAAATGATTGGAATGGAATGACAGTCTTTAAATTTCACTGTCTTTCATATTAGATCTCATCACTGTAGTCTTTAAATTTCACTGTCTTCAAATTGTGTCATGCATAAAGGCCAAATCTGAGTACAATATGGACCCTACTCTATCCCACTCCATTTTCATCCCTACTTAAACTTAATGGATTGTGGTTTTTTTTTCTCTTGTGACTGTAATGTGATGCCAATCAGTCTCAAACAACCCCACCACCATCAGGTAGCCCTGTTTAGTCTAGAATTTGATGGCTGACAAATGACAAAGGCTTCATCTTGATTTGAAAAATAAAAAAGACAAAGAAATAAAGAATCACCTCATTCTTTTCTTAGATTGTGTTAAGTTAATTTGGGGAATATTTGTAAATCATGGTGCATAGTATCTGGTTTGTGCTTTTGTTATCGCTCTTTTCTGTGTCAAACTCCCTTTCTCTCTTGTTCAAGATGAAAGTTCAATGACAAAATGCATCCTCCAGTGTTCAGGGACCAGACTGAACAGATTTTGAAAGTATGTCCCTGCCCCACCTTCCCGCCCAAACCCACCAACATTTTCCGTCTACCTCCACTGGCCAACCACCGCCCCACCAACCTTCTCCGACTACCACCTTGGCCCAGACTCTGCAACGACCTGCTCTCCTCCCCCCTCCTTCCCCCCTCCCCATAGTCCAGCCCCAGCTTGCTCCCAGCTGTCTCCATCCTCTCTCCCTTCAGTCCCTCAACTTCCCTCCTCTCCCTTCCCAGATATCCCCCCTGCCCTCTCCAGCTGTTCCCTACCCAGCGTCAAGCTCCTCTCCTTCAGTTCCCTTTCCCACCTTTGCCAGGCTTGAGTCTCAACTACGCCCCCCAGTCTTAAACCCTCCCTCCCACCCTCCTCTTCAACAATCTTTTGCTAACCTTTTCTCTGTGCCCCAACTTTCCAGCAATGCAGTTTCACTCCCCTCTACAACATGGATCAACGGTAACCCATCTTTAACTATTCCTCAATCCATGCTTACCTCTAGCAAAGAATCTTTTTCCTATGCTGTAATAGGCAGATTCGTTGGCAGGCGCCCCTCTCTTGAATGGATGGAAGCTAAAGCAAAGCTTTGGCCATTATCCAGACCTTGTATGGTATCTCTCACCAACAAAGGTTACTTCCTTTTTCGCTTCAACTCTCCAGAGGACAAAGTTTCAATCCTCAGTCTCTCTCCCCTTTCCATTGAAAAGAAAAAGGTCTTCTTCTTACCTTGGACTCCTGGGCAAGATGAATCAGATTGGCCTTCTATAGCCCCAGTTTGGATCAGACTGTCTGGGTTACCTTATCACTGCTGGAGCCAGAATATCATTCTCTCCCTAGCCAACTCCATAGGCCAACCAATCAAGCTTGACAATATAACAATGGCACAGAGAATCCTTTCCTTTGCCAGAGTTCTGGTCAATGTTGACCTCTCTAAACCCAAACCCCCTTCCATTCTGGTAAACTTCCAAGGGGAAGGAGAGCTGGAAATAACTGTGGAATATGAGCAATGCCCTTGCTCCTTATGTCTCTCCCCAGGACATAGTCAGTCTTCTTGTCCCCTCTCCAGGAAAACCTCTGTTACCAACCCCACCCTTCTAGCCTTAACCTCCTCCAATACCATCCTTCAGTCCCTTGTTCTCCCCGTCCCTTCAAGCCTTTCCTCTTCTCCTCAGCTAAGACCTTCAACTTTCACCTTTTCCCCCCCTGTCCCTCATATAGTAGCCCAAGAAAACTCTTTAGGTTTTAACTCTAGCACAGTTTGCCCTCCCATTCTCAATCCTCAATCCTTAGCCTCTGTTTCTAGTGCATTCCCCTTAGCACTAGCTCCTCCTCCCCCTGTGGTTCCAATCTCCTCCTCTCCCCCTGCCTCTACTCTCTCCTTTGTCCCCCATAGCCCTCTTGTCAAATCCTCCCCCTAACTTCCTCTCACCAGTATTAGCCAGAGTCCCCCACCTCCCAATATATCCCCTGTTCTGAGCCAAATAGATAACAACCAGAAGGCCAATCCCTCCTTTCTTCAAGACCTCCCCTATGATGTAGTCTCTGTCATCCTCTAGAAATCATCCACACCCACCATTGACATCTCCAATCCTTTCTCTATTTTAGATCACTGCTCTACTCTAGACCCAGTAGATAACCCCACTATCTATGGCTGTAATCTTCAAGCCTTCTCAGAAGGCAATTCCTCCACAGAATTGCCCCCAGGCTTTGAGTCCCCCACTGAGCCTCCTATCAATCCACCTGTCACATCCTCTTCCCAAGTTCTCCTCCTAGCTGATCCAAGCTCCCCTTGTTCTAGTTCCGTTGACCTAGTTCCCTCCATCTTTCAAACTATCCCCCATAGTTCCCCAGTGGACACCACAGCTGTCATCCCATCTCCCCCTATCATTACCAGAGGTAAACCAAGAAAAGGGAAAAACCTTTCTCTCCCAGTTCCCTCTTCTGGCCCAATCACAAGGAGATCTAGAGGCAAAAAATCTCCCCCAAACTCTTCCCCATGTTAAAAGTCCTATATTGGAATTGTAGGGGCATTGCCAATCGCCCCACTCAACGTGCCTTGGCTAATATGATCCTCAAACACTCTCCTGACCTTATCTTCATTTCTGAACCAATGGCTCCTTTCTCTCCAGCTATCTCCCTCAGCTGGAACAAGCATGGCTTTGATACCTTTCACTCTAATGGCCCCTCAGCAACCTCCACAACTTCTAACCTATGGTGTTTTTCCAAATCTTCTCACCATCTCTCTATCACTGTCAAAGACTTCTCTTCTCAACACCTCTCCATGCTCCTCCACAATAATGCCTCTGCTGTAACTTCTATCATCACAGGTGTCTACGGTTCAACTAACCCCTCCCTTAGGAAGGACCTTTGGGCTGTTCTCATTGACTCATCCTCATCTACCCTGCCCTGGTGCTTTATAGGGGATTTTAATGCCACCCTTTGTCATGCTGAAAAGCTTAGTATCCGCCAATCTACTCTATCCTCTTTTAAATCTTTCCAAGCTGCAGTGATGCAAGCAGGTCTCCTAGACACCAAATTTATTGGTAACAGGTTTACTTGGTCTAATAATAGGCAAGGCTCTTCCTATGTGGCTGCTAGGCTTGACAGAGCTCTAGTTAACCCCTCTTTACACCACCTTCCCCGTATTTCCTCTGATCATAGCCCAATTCTCCTTGTCCATCACACCCAAGCTCCTTGCTCTAACCCCCCCTTCAAATTTAAAAACAAATGGCTGCTCCACCCCTCCTTCCTTGACACTATCAAGTCCAGCTGGGAGCAGCCAGTAGCAGGTGATCCTTAATTCATCCTTGCCCAAAAACTCAAAGCTCTCAAGCATTCCCTTAGACTCTGGAGTAAATCCACGTATGGGAATCTCACTCAGAACATCAGAGCAGCAGAAGACAAAGTCCTCCACTGCCAATTGATCTTTGACTCAGACCCTTCGGACCCCTCCAGAGCTGACCTCTAGTCAGCTAAATCAGAGCTCCATGACGCCCTATCTGCTCAAGAGCTCCATTGGAAACAAAGATCCAGAATTAACTGGCTGAAGGAGGGTGATCAAAATACAAAGTTTTTTCACTTATCTGCTAAGGCTAGGAGCTCTTTCAACCCAATTCACCAAATCTCTATCAATGGCTCTCTCACTGAAGACCAAGCCACCATCCAAGCCACAGCAGTGGATTTTTTCTCCAATTTATTCAAGTCTCAAGATAGCCACCCTAGTCCTTCTCTCTTCCAAATCAATAGTCCCAAGGTATCAGATTCAGAGAACTCTTTCCTTTCATCTATCCCCTCTCCAGAAGAGATTAAAGTTGCAGTTTTCTCCCTAAAAAAGAATAGTTCTCCCGGCCCAGATGGTTTCAATGGAGCTTTCTTCACTGCTACTTGGAGCATCATAGGCCAATCTGTTTCTACAGTTGTGCAACACTTCTTTCTTTCCAAAAGGACCCTCAGAGCCTCAAACACTTCCTTCCTAGCTCTTATCCCCAAGTCTAAATCCCCAAACTCCTTTGCAAACTTTAGACCCATAAGCCTGTTGAACTTCACCTACAAAATTCTCTCCAAAATCCTATCCAACAGGCTCTCCACCATTATTCCTAAGCTGATTTCTCCCCACCAGGCCGCTTTCATCAAAGGAAGGAATATTCAGCATCACTCAGGGTTGGGTTTTGAACTCTTCCAGAAGCTGAATTCCAAGATAAAGAAAGGTTCCCTCTACCTGAAGCTCGATATCTCCAAAGCTTTTGACAAGCTCAATTGGTCGTTTCTCTTTTCAGTTCTCAACTTCTTCAATTTCTCTGATGCTTGGATCTCATTGATCAAAGAGTGTGTTTGTACTTCAAAAGGCTCTGTGCTTCTAAACAGAAGGCCCTATGGCTTCTTTAGCTCCTCCTGTGGACTCAGACAGGGGGACCCTCTGTCCCCCTACCTCTTTATCCTAGCAGAAGAAATCTTGAGTCTAAACCTCCAAAACCTCCAGAGCCAAGGTCTCCTCCTGCCTCTCTCAAAGATCCCCACCACCCCATGTCACCTGCTCTATGCTGACGACATCCTCATCTTCATGAAAGGGGTTGCCTCTTCTGTTTTTGTTCTACAGGACCTCCTGGAGACTTACCAGCTTGCTGCTGGCCAATACTTCAACCTTCAGAAGAGCCAATTATTCTTTGGTAAAGGTAGCTTGAGAAGAAAGAGAAGAATCAGCTCCATTCTAGGAATTCAAGAGGTCTCTTCTCACCTCAAATATCTGGGAACCCCGATTTGTTTTGGAACTCCTAAAAGGTGTCACTTTCTACCTCTGATGGATGCAGTTCAGTCTAAGCTCGCTGCCTGGAAAGCAAAAACTCTGTCTTTTGCTGGTCGTTTAACTCTAATTAAACATGTTATCTCAAGCTTACCTCTTCACCTTGCAGCTATCATTCCCCTGCCTGCTTCAATTTGCAATGACATTGAGAGACTAATGAGGCACTTCCTCTGGTTAGGAAACTCCCCGAATCACAAGATTAATTATGTCAGTTGGGCCACAGTTACTCTCCCAAAAGCTGAAGGTGGGCTGGGAATCAGGAAAATTACAGAAGTGAACACAGCCTCTTTCATCAAGCTTGACTGGCAGGCTTCTTCCTTTAGCTCGCTCTGGTCTTCCTGGTTTAAAAACCGCTACTTCAAATTCCGTCCAATTTGGAGCTCAGACAATACTATCTACGGCTCTTGCATTTGGAAGAAAATCCGCCGTTTAGCTCCTATCATTCACCAAGGTAGTTCCTGGATTTTTGGCAATGGCCAGAGTATTAATGTTTGGCATGACTCCTGGATTGAAGGAGATCCTATCTCTAGCCGCTACCCTGGGCTTCATCTCCCTAGAGACCAACGACTGTCTTCCCTCTTCCATTCTGGATCGTGGGTTGCTCCTAATCATCTGCCTTCAAATGTCCAGCAGCATCTTCTCCATCTCCTTAAGGATCTCTCCCCAATCCTTGGCAGGAGTGATTCCCTTAGCTAGAGAGACTCCCCGGATGGTAAGCTCTCCTTGAGCTCTGCGTGGCAGAGCATCAGACATAGAGCTCAACCTCTCCCCTGGCCCAAGCTGATATGGAACAACATCTCCCCCCACAGAGTCAATTGTTTCGGTTGGCGCCTAATGCTCAACAAAATTCCCTCAGAATCTAGGCTTAAACGTCTGGGCTTCTCCCTCGCCTCCAGATGCATTTTCTGCTGCGCTGCTGAAGAGTCAGTTCATCACCTTTTCTTCACTTGTGATCATGCCATTGTTACCTGGTCCTGGTTCCTGCGTGCAGCTGGGGCTCCTCTTCCCTGCAGCTTCTCTGCCTCCTCTATATGGATGATCCTCTCCAAAGATAATGATGCTAAAGGTATCAAGTATATGGCTGCCATCTTCATCACTGTTCTCCACCACCTATGGAAAGCTCGTAATGAAGCCATCTTCGAAAATCGCAGGCACTCCCTTCTCTCCTTTCAAGCTCAACTAACAGAGGCCATCTCATTCCCCCTGAAGCAGATGTCTCCTCCTTTTGAAAGCATCCACCTCAGTGCACTTTTAGTTTCCTTGAATATAGTCTCCAGTGCTTAATTGCTCGTGGAGTTCTGGATACGAGCTGGTGGTGCTTTGTCTCTCTGCGTCCCTCTTTTTTTTTTCTTTTCTGGTTTTTTCTTGTTCTTTTGAAGGGTCTTTTCTTTCTTTGACCCTTGTATTCTTTTTCCTCTTTCCCCCTCTTCTTTATTATAAATTTACCCTTTCAGCAAAAAAAAAAAAAAAAAAGCTCCTTACTGTTTGTTATGCTGATGCATTCTTTTTTATATATGTAGTTATGAAGTAGATTTTTTTTTCTTTTTCATGTTTTCCATTTTATATTGTAGAGTATTTGGGAGAACAATACTTCTCTTTGTGGATTCTATGGTTAATCATATCCTTGCCTGAGAAGCATATCATCTAAAATGTAATAACGTATTTTTGTATGTTTGTACTCTATTAGTCTATTTCTCTGTGCTTCTATGTAATTTTCATTTCTTGCATTTCCAATGTGGTTCATGTTACTTTTTGGCTTTTCTCTGAAGTCTATTGGAAATTTGTTTTTCTTCTCTTCCCTCTTTTCAAGATATGATGTGTTTCTTTAAACCTTTTCAAGAAATTTGTAGCCATCAGAAACTCTTTGTTTCTTTTTTTCTTTAAAGTGCTGATAGCCTGATACTTGTGTTACCTTCTTTCTTGATTATATTTTCAGTGTAAAATCTCGTAGTTCTATTTCCTTGTTGTGATACTTGTATATTAACTTTATAATGCAGACAGGAATTGATGAGAACTGGGCTGCTGCACTGGAGCACAACCCTGAAGCTTTTGCACGGGTGGTATGGGTCATTACTTTTCTCTTTCATTCCTCTAGGTTTTTTATGTATGCCCCTGATTTTTTCTCCTTTTTGCCGTCTTCAGGTTATGTTATATGTGGATATGGAAGTCAATTGTGTTCCTTTGAAGGTAATAATTATTACTTTTTTCTTTATGCTTGGTTAATTTCTCTTCCACTTTTTCTTTCCTTACCCTTATGATGAATTTAAAGTACAGGCTTGTACATTCATCTTGAACCAAAAATTTGATGCTTCAAAGAGAAGAATTATAATTTTGTACTGGTTTCTTTATGCTTTTGTCTGTGAGCTTTTTGAGAAATATTTTGGTGTGTGTGTGTGTGTTTTTCACATTGGTCAATTTAATTCTTTTCAATTGTTTCATTAATTATGCCTTGCATGTTTACATTTCAGGGGTGCCATAAAGATTTCTGCAGCTACTCAAGTACATCAGAAAACAACTCTGACTCACTTGTTGAAGGCATGTTGAATGATCATGTTGGATTTCTTTTTGTCCCATGTTGATATGTGTATCATGTTGAATGGTTCCTACATAAGTGTTGTTGTCCTTGCTCAGGATGAGCATGAGCATGGTGCTGAATCTGAATATTTGTTAATGTTGAGTAAGAATGGTGATGTTGATGCTGAATCTGAATGCTTCTGTTGATGTTACGTGTGAATGATAATGTTGATATTCCTTGATATTCAATGGAAATAGTTTGTGTTGATGTTGAATGTTATAGATGATGGACAAAAACAGGTTGAGTTTGAATGTGGAAGTTATAGGTGAATGAATGGTTGGTTTGATGTTGAATAAGAATGATGAATGCTGATTATTTAAGTGATGGGTAAAAACAGGTTGAGTTTGAATGTGGGAGTTATAGGTGAATGAATGGTTGGTTTGATGTTGAATAAGAATGGAAAATGTTGATGTTTTAAGTGATGGGCAAAAACAGGTTGAGTTTGAATGTGGGAGTTATAGGTGAATGGTTGGTTTGATGTTGAATAAGAATGGTGAATTATAGATGTTTTAAGTGATTGGCAAGAATAGGTTTTTTTGTTAAAGTGATGCTGAGTACCCCTGTTTGGGGCACTGGTTAGCCCACTTCCCGAAGGAATTTTTGGACGATATTTGGGGGTTTCAAAGTCTATATACTGAACTTAAAATCTGTAATTTTTGGTTAAAAAATAATCGCGTTTGCCTAGCGTACCAGTCGCGCACTTTTGGAACCCAGTCAGTCAAATCTGCCAAAAACCAATCTGAGTAGCCCTGTTTAGGTCACTGTTTGACCCACTTCCGGAGGGATTTTTTTAATGAAAATTGGGGAACTCGAAGTCTATATACTGACCTTAAAATCTGAAATTTTTGGTTAAATTTTTTTTGCGTTTGCCTAGCATACCAGTCGCGCACTTTTGGAACCCAGTCAGTCAAATCTGCCAAAAACTAATCGAGTATCCCTGTTTAGGTCATTGTTTGACCCACTTCCGGAGGGATTTTTTCATGAAAATTGGGGAACTTGAAGTCCATATAATGAACTTAAAATCTTCATTTTTTGGTTAAAAAAATCGCGTTTGCCTAGCGGTCCAGTCGCGCACTTTTCCAACCCAGTTAGTCAAATCTGCCAGAATACTCAGATTGGTTTTTGGCAGATTTGACTGACTGGGTTCCAAAAGTGCGCGACTGGTACGCTAGGCAAACGCGATTTTTTTTTAACCAAAAATTTCAGATTTTAAGTTCAGTATATAGACTTCGAGTCCCCCAATCTTCAAGAAAAAAAACCCTCCGGAAGTGGGTCAAACAGTGACCTAAAAGGGCTACTCAGATTGGTTTTTGGCAGATTTGACTGACTGGGTTCCAAAAGTGCGCGACTGGTACACTAGGCAAACGCGATTATTTTTTAACCAAAAATTGCAGATTTTAAGTTCAGTATATAGACTTTGAAACCCCCAAATATTGTCCAAAAATTCCTTCGGAAAGTGGGCTAACCAGTGCCCCAAACAGGGGTACTCAGCATCACTTTAACAAAAAAACATGTTCTTGCCAATCACTTAAAACATCTATAATTCACCATTCTTATTCAACATCAAACCAACCATTCACCTATAACTCCCACATTCAAACTCAACCTGTTTTTGCCCATCACTTAAAACATCAACATTCACCATTCTTATTCAACATCAAACCAACCATTCATTCACCTATAACTTCCACATTCAAACTCAACCTGTTTTTGTCCATCATCTATAACATTCAACCTCAACACAAACTATTTCCATTGAATATCAAGGAATATCAACATTATCATTCACACGTAACATCAACACAAGCATTCAGATTCAGCACCAACATCACCATTCTTACTAAACATTAACAAATATTCAGATTCAGCACCATGCTCATGCTCATCCTTGAGCAAGGCCAACAACACTTATGTAGGAACCATTCAACATGATACACATATCAACATAGGACAAAAAGAAATCCAACATGATCATTCAACATTCACATTTAACATTGGCTTCACATCAACTATTTTAAACTCAACATTGAACATAAATAAAAAAAAAGTGCATCTGGACATTCCATAAAACAACATTCAACACTCAACATTGAACTATTTCTCATTGCTTCATATTCAATAATTCAACAAGTGCATGTGGACATTTCACCACAAAAAAAAAAGGACTAAAAAAAAAAAACAAAAAAAAACTAACAGAGATAGCTAAGCTCGGGTTGCCAAGTTTGATCCCCATACATATGCAACAAATAGTATAAACATCATCAATATATAGCTACAATAATTTGGGTGTTGTGGCTGAACATTATGAGCTTCAACACTTTCTCTCAAAAATTTTATCTCTTGCTTCATCTCTTCAAGTAACGTTCTCATTTCATCTTGTCTTCCTTCGATTTGCACACGTCCCATACTTCGGACCGGTGAATATTCATTCGTAGCCTCATCCATCCAAATAAACAACCCGCAACCTCCTTCTCCCTACACACAAATTCATAGCAAAAGAAATATTAATTTTAGAGTGAGAATATATATTAATTTAAGAAGTTGGAATCTATTAATACTTACGTGTAAATCCGGACATTTCCAAAATCTTCGTCCTGGATTTTGGGCCGTACGAGATGTCTTTAAAATCATAAACCCGTGCCCACATGGGCACTTTGGAGCCCATTCTAATTTTCTAAAAGAAGACGATGCTGACGACATTTGTAAGCCTATTCCCATTATGGGAAGAAAAAATAAACAAAATGTCTTTAAACAAAAGGATAACATCAGATAAAAGAGTTCAGACATAACTCATGAGTGTTAGTGTGTAACTATTAGAATTGATAGTTCAATGAAAGAATTGATGGCAGGTTTATCTACCAACATCTATTGATGGCAGGGTAAGTGGCCATTAAAACTTGGCATGTTCACAAAAATTGGCAGGTTTATGACACCATCATTTGATCTTTTTCCTTGTTACAATAAGTTATAGTTCAGCTCTCTTTCTTTACAGGAGCTTGGTGTCAATTGCATCAAGCTAATGCCATCTCAAGAATTCAATGGGCTGGAGCACTACTCTTATAATTCTGTCCAAATGTGAACAACTACATCGCACAAGTCCATTCTGAGCCAAAAGAGTTGAAAAGAAAAAACCCCAAAAGAGAACATTAAAGTGTTTGGGAGGGACATTAAAGTGTTTGCTCAAACTCATTCATCAATTCTTCTGCTAGGCAGCAGTATGACTGCACAAGCATTTCATTAATTTCTAAAAAAAATGAGGTGATGAGGTATCACTCTTTGGTGCTTTATCTAAACAGCTCACATGTCAAATACCACCTGATGCAGTCATTGCTTGGCAAATCCATAATCAGATGATGACGCATCATTTTGAGAATGAAGAACTTACATAGCTCATGAAAACACTAATAATCAAACTAACTCATGTATCAAAAGAAATTACATTTTATCTAGCCCAATAAATGTCTTACATCTTTTGAAGGAAACGCATTCTATAAATCACCCACATGTGTTAGTTTGGCTGATTGGGAAACAAATCACCCACATTTAACAGATGTAAGCCATTATTCATGAATGTGTTAATGTTAATGTTAACACTTGGCTAGACCATTATTCATGAATGTGTTAATGTTAATGTTAACACTTGGCTAGACCACATTTAACAATGTCTCCTTTCAGCTCTCTGCCACAGACCATTAGATCAAAATATATGCATTAAAGTGGCAACCATGGAGAAGGCCTAATTCAGATGAAATCATGGCCCATTGCACAGCTGGACTAGGACTGATAAGAATATGCTATTTTAATTGAAAGGAGACATTGAGTCACATGATATAAAATCATTTTGTGGGGGAGATTCCATTACAGTAGCTTGATACCGGGGCTCTGAAACATCTTCCATGCGTAGAGCTACAGCATGGTCCTGGCATATTCTTATAAAATAAAGGAGACAAGTAATAAACCAGATTAAGAAAGAACCAGTTGGGTAATTTTAATGTAATTGAAATAATCAATAAAGAAGAAGAAGCAGAATAACAGACTAATAAATCTGTTTGGCCCCTATGCATTTCTAGGGCAGCATAAGAACTCGATGCAGTAAATAGTATTTTTCAACTATTTGCAACGTCCATTAATGGAACTGTGGCAGACGGTGAGTTATGAATGATGACATGTGATGGTTAATCTCTTAGGGCTAGTTTCTTACTCTGTTTTCTATGGAAGAGTTGCTGAGGGGCTTGGACAATTGTAGAGCAGCCGACAGAGAGATGACGACAGGGAGATTGCAGCGAGGGAGACAACGCAGCAGACAGACGTCTGGGAGCGAGCGATGGTTGGAGAGAGAGATCACGTTGGCAGAGCTTCGGCGGGAGAGACGACGCGAGAGAGGGAGAGCTAGCGAGAGAGAGAGAGAGCTCGACAAGATCGGGAGTAGGTCTGCAGACGTCCAGTGGTAGTGAGAGGGATTGAGCTCGATGAGAACGGGAGATGAAAAATCGCACGAAGATGAAAAGGGGGAATCTGTGAGAAAGGGAGAGAGACGAGAGACAGGCAGAGCAGCGATTAGGTCTGAGAAATGTAGAGTGAGAAGGGGGAAAAGAGAAATAAGGGAGGGCTGGTGGTCGTCGATGCCGGTCGTCGTCGTCGAGAGGGAGAGGCGAGTTTGAGTCAGCCGATTCGATGAGAGAAAGGGAGAGAGACAGAGGAGAGGAGTTTAGGGCTGCTCTGTGGAATGAGAAATGAGAAATGGGGAAAAGTTTTCAGAAAGAGCGGGCCAAAACTGGATTTCGTTACTGTTGCAATTCAAACTTAGGCATAAGCGTCAGGCAGATCCGTTGGGCCTCACACGCCTCCAGCTTGCAATAACAAAGACTGCAGCCTGTGTGATCAGTTCCCATATATATATATATATATATATATATATATATATATATATGGAGATGCTCATATGAGAGCATCTCTCACCTTACTATGAGAGATAAAGTGGGGGGCCCTCACATACATATTCAATGCCAACAACTTAAATGTGAGGGCCCCTACTTTATCTCTCATAGTAAGGTGAGAGATGCTCTCATAAGAGCATCTATATATAGATGCTCTTATGAGAGCATCTCTCACCTTACTATGTGAGGGCCCCCACTTTATCTCTCATAGTAAGGTGAGAGATGCTCTCATATGAGCATCTCCATTTATATATACAATATATAAATGGAGATGCTCTCATATGAGCATCTCACAATATATAAATGGAGATGCTCATATGAGAGCATCTCTCACCTTATTATGAGAGATAAAGTGGGGGGCCCTCACATACATATCCAATGCCAACAACTTAAATGTGAGGGCCCCTACTTTATCTCTCATAGTAAGGTGAGAGATGCTCTCATAAGAGCATCGAGAGACATTGCTAAGCCCCACAACCAATGTTGGATGAGGCACATACTAAAATGGTCATGATATACTTTCAAAAACTTAACTATAATATCATTGCGATAAATGTCTTGAACTTTGTAGTTGTTGATCTACTGCTGAGTGAAGTTAAAAAAAATGACAAACACCCCTCATTTATATTTGAACTTGTAACTCTAACTAAAAAAACAAATGAAGAACATTACTCTCTTTATACTTCAGATAGAGCAACACCGCCGGCAACGTATTTCCTAATTATTCCTCTGCATTGTGCTGTGGATCATTCGGTTGTGCACAACAAAGAGTAATAATGGCTCCCTTGTGTACAACAAAAAATGTCTTATTAAGTATATGCTTCATCCAATTGTGGAATTACTTTGATAAAGTTTATTAGTAAACTTATGGAGATTTCATTTAATTTATCAGAGCATTTGGGTGAAAAAGCGACCCCAAGTTGACTTTGTAAGAAATTTTCTAATACCATTCAATCAAAGATCCACTTGAGTAAGAGATTAAGGGGAAACGCATTAAAGACTTTAAATCTTTTTTTTTTCTTGTTTAGCTATCAGAGGGTTCCCAACCTTTTGGGCTGGACTAATTCCTCCTGACCCAGAGGAAAGCCAGGTAAACTCCCCTGGAGCTCCAGTGTGGTAGTGCAATCTCAAACCTACAACCTCCGGGTGCAAACCGTGGTCTTAGGCCAACTGAGATACCCTTGAGGTTACTTTAATTCCATTCAATTTTAGTCCTTGGTTGTCTCACCAGATTGTTATTTTTGACAACTTCTATACTAGAATTTCAAATTTAATAGTATGCAATTTATGTAACATTGGAGCTAATGGGAACTGATTGAAATTGGCGTGTAAAGATTTTGTTATAAAATGAGAAACTCTTTTTGGTTATAATTAGTTTAATCATATCACAGTTGATATTTTCAACAAAGTTGTTTGGTGCAATTATTTCTGCTCCAAGTCCACATGATGCCATCTACCAGCTTTTACGTATGAAGAAACCACTTTCTTCACTGTTCAAATTTTCTGAAAGGAAAAGTCTAAAAAGAAGAGGAAAGAGTCGCGACATTTAGAATTCGCGAGGGCCTCTCAGCAGGATTGTCAATTTTCACTCCAATAAGAGTTGGACTCATATCAAATCAGCAGCAAATGTGATTTTTATTTTTCTATTAACATTTTGTTAACATCTCAACCGGCATGATCAACGACTATGGGTGTGGAATTTGGTGAAGAACCATAAAAGAGGAAATTCTTAAGTGATTTAATCTTTTTATATGTGGCCCTGCTAAGAGCCTTACGAATTTCTCATAATCACGAACCTAGGGAGGAGAAGATAGATTTCATGGATATTGCCAGGGTTTACTCTATCATTTGAAGAGACAAGAGGGAAGGAGTGAAGGAGGAGTCATATTTAGATATTTAGGGTTATGATTGCTTGAGATTTTATTTTTACTAGTATCTGTAATTCACTCGATACAGCTTAGAAATGCTGGTTCTTATTCAAAAGAACCATATCTTGTGTTACATAAAGTGGATCAACAAGTGAATGTCGTGGCCATGGATTTTATACCATAATACTTGGTGAGAAATTTTTGGGCTTTTTAAAATTTATATGCATTTAATTGTATTTATCATATCGGGAATTATTCACCTACACACAAAGCGCATGCACACTATCAATCCCGAACATCCGATAGATGAGGCCTACCACATAATTTTATTCATCAAGTGCATCATGTGGATCGATAGTGGGCCTACGCTCTGTGTGCAAGTGAGTACATTTCTAATCCTAGATTATCTCACCATATTGTTGATTTTTTCACAATTTTGTGGAGACCCCTTATTGGAGCAACATATCATCTAACAATTTGGGTGTTATTTTCAATTTTCAAATTACCAAAATGACCTACCAACCCAACCTGAATCTAGAATTCAAAATTCAGGTTGACACTCTAATTTTATTTTGGTTTTCGATTGAAATTTTCTATTTCAATAATAACTGAGTTGGGTCAGGTGGGACTCGAATAATTCTCCCAGTTCACCATCATAGAATCTTGAAACCCTTATGTCTTTCACCTTATGGTCGCTCGCAAATTTTTCTCTGGAGCTGGCAGTGAAATGAACTCTATAAAGAAAGAATAAAAGGTAGAGAGGCAGATAGGACGCCCACATTCCTATGCATTGATTTAATAGGATGATGGATGTGTATTCATTTTCTTTTTTTAATTCTATTTCTCTAAAGTAAAAGTTATTCAAATTTATTTTTGGAAATTCACCATTGATATTCATTCTTAGTTAATTTTTTTTATGACATCCTGAGTTGTTTGACCCAGCGGACTAATTCCCTTGATGACCTTTTACGCCTTGAATTATATATTTCCTGGTGCAAACGAACGCGCCCTTGATCATTTTTACATCATGACCCTTTTGTTGAGCTAAGAACACGAGACGACTCAGTAGTGGTAAAGGCGTCTCGCTCTCATCCACACTGCCATAGAATTCTAGACTAGGTTAGTATATGAATGGGATACTTCACCATTTCCTCCCATGTATGGGAATTGAAAAAAATATATATTGAAAGCCTAGCTTAATAAAACCTAACTTTGAGATCCAAGTTACTCATGTCATTGTTCTGTCTTTTTTTTATCATAAATATAAATCTCACTCCAATCAATACTATAGTCACCCTCAAATTAATCATAATGACATATTGCTTGATCTAAAAGCGAAAATTTGCTTTTATAAATTGAGTAAATAACATGAACCATATATCTTATTCTAAAGGGAGAATTTAAAAAAGAAATTTAACTTTTACCTCATTTAAAAAAAAAGCATATGATTTGAATATTTCAAAAGAATATAAAATTTTCCTTTCAATCGAGTCCTTTCCATAAAAACCATTAAAAAATGATTGATGAAAATACCCTTATTACATGTTTTTATTTTTTCTTCTCCTTTTCTCCCAAAACTCACTACCTTTATTTTATCTCCTTCCTCTTTTAAACCCACTGCCCATTTTAGGATGTTGAGATGAAAATTCTATCTTCTTCATATTAATTAATTATGTCACTTTTTAATTTCAAAAACCTTCTAAAACTCTAAGGTCACATTGGGCAATTAAATCTTTAGGGAAAAAATTTTCGGTTTCCTAAATTTGGAGTAAATCCACATTTGGCAATTGTAAATTCCTAAGGATTTGGACAAATGAAAATCTACATTTGATAAGATTTTCATATCCAACCACCCCCCATAAGATTTGAAAATCCTCACTTAAGTGAATTTGTACACCAAAGCCGATTCTTCTCATCTATATTCATCAATACACACCAATATCAATGTGAAATCCTCAACTATACAAATCCCCAACGTGGAATCTTTGTTTCAATGGTAGTGAAGAATCATAAAATCTATAGATTCCTCGCATGGTACCTAAAGGTTTCTAAGGCTTTAGAGTCGAATTGGCTTTGTAAGTTCTATTTATCCCATCAATCTCGCTCAAAGCAATGTTCACATCTTATAAAATGAGTCCATTGAAATACATATTACCAGTCCAACCATTAACTCAAACAACGATCTTAGAATAGTATTAGGATATTTTCAAAATTTGGCATTTTTTACTTTGGCATTGTCGGAAAATCTACGATATACATATATTCAAAGCAGCAATCTTAAGATACCAGTAGGATTGATCTTTTTAACTCAACTTCCAAAAAAGAGGCGGTGGGGTTCGAATGAGAAAGAGGGAGCGAAAAAAGGTGGTGGATTCCGGGGCGGAAAGAATAAAAAGTGACAATACGGTACAAGCATATTTTTGTCACTTTCTATTTTCTTTATAAGGGAGAGAAAATTAATTATATTCTTTTCAAATATTCAAATCTAGATGTATGTTTTTGAAAACCATCCAAAAGCTTGACGCCTTTTTGAAATTTCCCCGATTATAAATGACATTTTCAATCATTTTTATATGAAAACCCCATAAATACTCATTTCTCACCTTTCATTTATCTTCATAGCCTCCAAAACAAAATTCCCGTAAAAAGAGAGGAGAGGATAGATCACATACTAGATAGGGTTCCTTCTAGGGATGTATATGAGTATCCGGTTCTCCGATTACCCGGAGGTTCCGACTAGTTAAAAATCGGGTCTTGGTCCTTATTTAGGCCCCAATAAGTAAATGGGTCCAGGCCCGATATATTACCTCAATTTTTGAAATTTTTTCCTAAAAATCATATTTTTTTAATATCATTCTCTGCTTAAACTCGGACCCGAATCCAGACCCGTCCCATATATAGTTCTGGTTCTAGTTCCAGAGCCAACAAAACTGTTCCGGGTCTGGATTCGGTTCCTTCTCCTTAACGGTTCCGTTTCCGCGTCCACCATGGATCCGGACAGGAATCAACCCATTTACAACCCTAGAATTCCTTCACTCTCTCTACTCTCTCTCTCTCTCTCGGTCAGCCGAAGATCCTCAATGGAGAAATCAGAATTCAAAGAAAGAGTAGAAGAGAGAATGAGGGAGATTGTTCTTGATTTTTTTTGTGGAGATGAAAGATTATAGATTAGATCTTATAGATGAGATGAGATGGGATTGTGTCACTACCTTCTCTAATTTGCTTGGTGCATGTCGGGAATGTTGGTTCATCTCTAAAGACGAACCCTATCCCACCTTGCATGAAGTGAATCCGAGATAGCGGTGAATGTTGCTTGTGGCTTTGGATGGATCTCTCTCTCTTTGATGTCATTGATGATCTTCGTGTGAGGTCAGGTTTATCAGATCTCATTTGCTTGTGTTTGACTTGGCTTGATTTTGATGTTTCTCGTTTTTTTTCCTCTCTCTCTTCTGCAATTGAGTTGTTATGAATTTATGATCGGTTCGTGTGTTTGTTTGTTGATTGCGTTCGGTTTTGAATTGAACCTTTCTCTATTATGTGATCAGATCTTGGTTGTGTTTGGTTTGGTTTGATTTGGCTTCTGATTTTGATATTTCTTCTTTTGTTTTCCTCTTTCTTCCGGAATAGAATGGTTTTATGATCAGAGATCTGCTGATTGTGTTTGATTTGATTGTTTGTTTTAAAGTTGTTCTCTTTTTTCATATTTGATGTACATTCGAGTAGTTGCTGATAAGATCTTTGTTGATTGTGTTTGGTTTGATTTGATTTGATTAGTGATTTTGAAATTTGTATTTTTGTCCTTTATATCTGCAATCGAATGCTTATTAATCAAGATCCTCGTTGATTGTGTGTGGTTTGGTTTGATTTGATTTGATTGCTTATTTTGACTTCTCTCCTTTCTTTGTCCTTTTTCTTCTACAATGGAAGGATGAGTGATCAGATATTTGTTGGCTGTATTTGACTTTATTTGATTCGATTACTTATTTTGGTTATTAGGTCTTTCTTGTATATGTTTGATTTGGTTTTTAAGTTTTGATATTATGGCCATTTCTAAATCCAATCAAGTTGAGTTTTTTCACCACCTCTTACAATAATAGAAGTCTCACCTTTGAATAATCTCCCAAGTGGACCCACAGTGGTATCATGCACTGTCACTGATGTATGGGAAAACTTGAGAGGCAAATCAAAGAGTCTGAGGAGAATGCTATGATTGTGAATTTCAGGGATTTCACATGCACTCACTCAGGATGTGTGCTTCTGTGGCTCCAACTTGCAGGGAGTGGACTGTAGTGTGGGATATGGAAGGGAAGGATTTTGAATCATGTTTGTTTCTACATTTAGTAATTTGGAAAGAATATAATCTAGAGGTGATGAATTAGATTCTCCTTACTTTATTATTAATCAGGCTAAGTGTTTTTAGCTTGTAGTCAGTCGGAATTATCATGAGAGAGCCTTGTTTACATATTAACAGCCTGACCTTTGGGTGTGTCTATGATCAATTCTACCCCTTAGCACTCATGAATCAGCACTTAACTATGAGATTTGAAATTCACCTGACCTATATTTGTTGTTGATTGGATTATGCAAAGAATTAGAAAGACATCCACTTAATCTAAGAGCTGAAAATCTTATAACTTTTGAGGCCCTTAATCAAGTGGTAAGATGATTAGATGGTCCCCATTTTTTCACAACCCCAGGGCTTACAAAAGACTTTTCCATCTTTATAATTGCCTTGCTTCCAGGGCGGTCCCATTAGCCAAGCGTGGATTGCCTAAAAGCAGCTGAAACTCCTCTTTGTTCAGTGCCTAGTTCTTTCCATGGGTTCTCTTTTTATGCTGAAAACTCCACTTTGACAATCTCACATTCATCCAAGAGGGGCCACTAGATTGTGTTTTCGCTTGATGAATGCTAGATATGTGGTTTGAATTGCATGGATTCATTATTACATTTATTATCAGGTTTTCTCAATTATTAAGCATTTCTGTTTTGATTAAAGTGAAGATTCACACTAAGTTTGTGCTTTCCATAATTTAGATCATCAAAGTGATTGTCTCAATGAGATTAGCATCATGTCTTAGTTCTTCTTTTATACTTGTAACTTAGGGGCAACTTTTCTGGATGTGCTTTCCAAGTAATGGTAGATTGGTTGAACTTCAGTTTTTCTTGGCTCCTACTTTCAGTAGCAGTGGGTTCTTCATGACCCTCTTTCAATATGCATAATTGTGAATTGTATCTGCAATCATCGGCTTTTTACTCTAAATTACGACTTTACACTTGTCCTGTTTTTATATGCTCCAGCTTCACTTGCTAAAGGACAAGACTCAACTTCATCAAGTCATATTTGTTTTCCTATGTGACATATAGCATATGCTACTCACATCATTAGGTGATATTTTTTGACTTTGTGATATTACATGTAGGCTTGATCATCTGCCAGAGATCTTTTAGTTAGAAATTGAGTTTATATTTCTTGTTTTTAACAATCATCATTTTACTTTTGAGGTAAATAAATTGGTGTCTCCATGGATCATTGATTTGGTTAATCATATGGGGATGACTAGCCAAAATGAGTAGACTAGTAATATCTGTTCTAGCTAGATTCTGATGTCTTGCCCTCATCCTTTTTGCATATGCTACTACCATCGTTGGATGATATATATTTTTCTTTGGGATATTTATATGTAGGCTCGATGATTAACTGAGATCTTTTAGCTAAAGTTTGAGATTATTATGATTGTTTGGCTTCTCTTTTGGAGTCTTCTTATTCATGTTCTTTTCCTTATCTTTGGAACGACATACCTATGGTTGCAAGTGGGCCGCATCAGGATGTAGCTTGTTCATGGAAGCTCATTTAGTCTGCGGGCCTTTAGAGGACACATGCCCAGGTTGGTCTATTTAGTTTTAGGGCAGAATATGTAGGCTCAGGCACTAGTCCCACCCACAGGCTTAAAGTCCTTCCAAAAGCAGGTCAAACCTTACCTTGGTTGACACTGTTGCAACTGTTGTCATTCACATTTGTATTGTTTTCTTCTTCTCCTTTCAATAATTGATTCTTATCATATATCAAAAGAAGCAAAAGATGAGGAATTTTCATAATGGTTTAAGTTACATTGCTCCCTGTAAAAAATTTTGGTCATTCAAGTGTCGCTTAAGGCCTCTTTCTTTGCTAGAATTTCTGACAAGAATTTGAATTGTTTTGGCCTTTTAGACATGATGTGATGTCTTGTCCCTTGACATTTGCAAATACCTTATTTTTTCATACGAATGTCAAAATCGCAACCACCTAAAAAATCACTAATGCCCTAGAGAATTTTGAAATTCGCGCCCCTTTCCCTTTTGGTGGAATTTCTGGATGCTCAAGTACAAAGGAGTATCCAGGAATTTCACTACGTCTTGGGGTTTAGAAATCCATCAAACAAGAATTCTCCGAATTCCAGTAAAGAATCAGGCTCTAATAGGAGCCAAGAAGATAGGATGTCGATGCTTTCCCACTGAAGTGGGCCTCTTTTGCATTTTAGAATACATATTAATGGAGGATAATCTATGATGCTGGTTTCAAACCACTTGCACTTTGTGGCCACATCCAAAGAAACCTTATGGAGGTTAATTGTGTTTCCTTGATATTTTATATGGGGTTTGATTCATAAATTTCAAGTCTAATAAGCTTGGCGTAAATTTCTTGAGATCTTGATTGATAAATAGAGATTGTGACTTTCTCCTTGTACATCACTGACATTATTTCTCTCTGCTCGTAGTGTGCCGATCTTGTGGACAATTAATGAGCAAACTTTCCTTCTTTCTTTTTTTTCTGAGAAATAGAAAAGTTTGTCAATAAGCAAAGTCGTTGTTGCCTCAGAGTTTATCTAATATTTGCCCATTGATATCTCAAAGGCAACCCTAAGCAAATGGATTTTTCAACAATAAAGACAAACAGATGTATCCTTTTCTAGTAACAGTGGATATTATTTGAGCATCAAACTCCACATGCTAATACAAAGTCACATATTAGGGACAGATAAACAAATATACATTTGCAGGGTCATTTTCTGTTAAGAGGTATCTCTCATGGATTGTGGTGAGGTAACTATTTTGCCACCATGTGGGACCTCTTATGACAAATCAAACCCCCTCTCACTATTTAAGCCCTCCCCTCCCCCTCACGAATGATTTATCAATCACTGTAATTTGATACCGATATGAGTTATACTTACCTTTGAATTGAGTTTCATAAAAATAAAAAAAAATTGTAATTTAAGAAACCAATAACTTTAATGCCCCTAACATGCATACAAGTGGGTCCCAAAATGGGTTTAGAGTTTCCCCTCTCACTCAATCTGGGAGAAGTACCTTTTAGTAGGGAGAGGAGCCTCACTTTCCAGTTTGCTGTTTGTTTTTAAGTTTTATGGTCTTTAGTTTGGTGGTAATCCGTTAATGCTTGGTTTCAGGGTAGAACTCTTCATTCAAATCCCAGGTACAACTCTAAGCAAATCCCATTTTAATGGAATAAGGCCTGTTGATGATGATGGTGGTATATGATACATCTTTAAGGCACCCATCACCATCTTAGCCCTTATTCCATTTTGGTTGGTGTAAGGGGCTTGTCACATGTGGAGTGTTTTTTTAATGCTGTAGTACTTGCTGATGGAGGTTTTTTTTTAACCTATTAATATATTCTGTAGAAAGCAAAAGTTGCTCTCTGTGGCATATACTTGCTTTTATTATTTCAGCATGATGTCCTGTCACCATCAAACTGCAATATATGGAGCTCCCTTTGTAACTATTTTTAGTCTTTCTAGAGGCCAATGATTCCTTTTGCTTTTCTTTTTTTCAGTAACTATCCAAGCAAGTGATAGATGATTCCCTTTTCTGTAATTCCTGGAAGCACGTGATTTGCTCCATCATTGGTCATTCTTAATTGTCTGTTTTCAGTCTTCTCAACAAAAAGGAACATCTCTGTTTCTTAAATCTCTAGTGATTAATATGGGGCTCTAATTTAAAACTATGTCTGACATCTACTATTAGTACTATTATGTGTCTGGGAAAAAGATCCCCTCTTTCGTCTAAATAGAGATCCAGATCCTATGTGTCTGAAGTCTGAGTAACATGATTCCTTCAAGTACTGGTGTATGATGTAAGTAACAGTTAATATGTATCAAATATGACTTGGTATTACTGTGATATCCAATTCACATATGTGACTGTAACCCATACAAATTGCTGGTGATGGATTTGGATGCGGAGATTCCTACACACAGCCGGAGATTTATGTGTGTTCCTGCGATTTGAAAGCTCCGTGGATCTCTTCGCCTCTTGTCTTTCCTATGGGATGGAATGAATGCTAACCCTAGGACTCCCTTATTTTATCTAGACAAGTCTCAAATAGTCACACTTACTAAAGATTTCTTCGCCAAGAAACTTACATCCACTAATCCTATTGGGAGTACTATTAGTGGGACCAGATCAAGTTTAACATTATGTGAGATTGTATTCTCTGTTAGCATCTGTCCTGCTTGATTTGATGTGGGACCCTGCTTGATTTGATGTGGGACCCGTGACATGCGGGGCCACACGATTTTCGTACAACTGATATTCCGATACAAGGTAATATTGACCTAGGTGTGTCATAGGTGTGGGTAGATACATATCAATACACACTATTATTCTATTTTTTTGTAAAAATATAATCACACTGATGCAGCTGATATTTTGCTTCATATCACCCAATGGCGAGCATAGATTGATTTTTTGGGGGTTTTTTTTTTTTTAAGCCCATCTGATCTGTACTGAATACTGATTCTTATGACCCTGTGCAGACTACTATTTTTCCATTTTATTTTTAAGTGCTTTTAGAAGTTCTCTGAAAATGGTAATTAGCAATTAGGGCATGATTCCTTTTAGCACATATAAGTAGAACTTGTCTAATTTAATATTCTAAAATGCTTGTGGCTTCTTTACCTTTTGTTTCATCATTATATATATATATTTTATATGTTCCTATTTTGGGCAGTCAAAGGTGTGTGGAGCATGGCATTTTGGGAAAAAGATGCTTCTCACAGAATCTTTACTACTGATTGATGTGATAAAAGATGGGAAGTAGGGACTACTATATTCTGTAATTAGTCCTGTTTAGTCACCATCAACTTTTTTTCTTGATAGCGATATCCTGATTTGTGACCAACAACTTTATTCTTAATGGTAAACACCCAATCAAGTTGTTGCTGTTGGATGCCTAGTTGGTTAAATAGTGGCTGTTATAATCCACTGATTTTCTCCACTCATTTGGCTTTCTCACTAAAATGTGAGCGAGCCTAACTTGATCTTTGTAGATAGAATCTTTCGAGCCGTCTAATTTTATAAAAAGCTTGGATGCAAGTCTGTTTGTTCTCCTATGTTTGTCACTTGCCTCTTGCATGATAGAAGCACTGGAAAAGCTTCATGCATATTAGGGGTGGGCACTGATGTTGGTCCTAAAGAGGAGGTGACTATGCCACGTGTCTCCACATGCCTATTTTTGTTCCTCTTCAAGATAAGACTGATTTTGTCAAAGTCCCTTTTGATTTGTATTGCAACCAGCAACAACACCCCGTGCTTAGTCCGGGACAAAAGGAAAAAATATTACATTTTTAATTTTTGAGATATCAAAATTAATTATAAATATATAAGAATATATTCATACATATTTATATAAAAACAGTTAACACATCTTCAATCAGTACTATCTTCATGTAGGCCAATGGTCATTTCAATCCCTCCGCACAAATTTATTCTCTACCCCTTTGAAGTAGCACTAATACCATTTTAGAATCGATTAAACCGTTTTTTAACTCTAGATTAAAAAAAATGTATAAACATCTTAACTTTAAAAGCCATAAATTATGAGACTTTAAAACCACAGGCTAGTATTATTTGATCCCAGTAATAATTAGCCCACATTGGATCAATGTATCTCTCTTAATTATTAGTCCATGTGGGCCCACGGAAGTGTAATTATGATGGGGGCAAACCTAGGGTCATTTATCTATATAATCAGATAAAAAAATGATGCCTATAAGATTCAATAAAGAAAATCCAATCTCAAAACATTTTTATCACAAGCCCATCCATAAGGTGGTCTACCAGAAGATCGGGTCTGATTTTTATTCACGTGTGACAATCTCTGAATAGAGTAGAGTTCTATTTGGAAACTAAAATAAAATGATATTTTTTTTGAAAAATTTATTAGTGTGAATTGTTAAAAGGTTGGCCCCAAATATTAAAATAAAAAGATGACAATCTTGAAAGGATGAAAGATGGATGGTGTTGAAAGAAAGAAAAATCTATAATCCAAATTGACATAGAAAACTAATATCTATGCATAATCTATGAGTGGGTCCCACTGCAGAAATAAGTTAAATGTGCGAGGCCCACTAATTGATTTCCATCTATTAAGAAACTAGACAATGGCCAATAGGCTTGCCTCCCTCCATCAGTGGGGGCCCACTATTAGAAAAAAGGGGTTAAGAGAAGGCCATTGGGATTTCGTCCAATACTGGAGTCCAATCTTGAAATATATTTAATATGAACTGGTACCCACTACTGGATCCATCCATTTAGGAAAAAAACTGAAAGGTTAGTAAAGGAGCAACAGTTTGGATTCCAATCATCGATAGGGCCCACAAAACATATTTAACATGGGATTCATTCATGATTGAAGATCCAACGAAAAGAAAATAAACCGTTGATGATTGAAGATCTAAGCTAACAAACCCACTGTAAAGATTTGCTTATAGTTTGGATAATGGCAAGAAATATGATTCATATTCAACCGTTCATAAAAATCTCTTATGAGAGAGGTTATAGGAGAGAAAGAGTAGCCCCTCTTTGAAAAGAGAGACTTTTTAGGGGTGATGTGGTACCCCTTACAACCTAGAGAGACTTTTTTACGAACGACGTGGCACCCCTTATACAGCCCACCTCCGCATTTACTTTAATATATACTAGTGCAGCAGGCTTGCTCCCAACACAGGCCATGATAAAAAAAATAATTAAAGTTTTAATTAATTAAAAATGATTATAAGTAATTAAAATGACCTAAATGTGAATCTTGAAACCAATTGGATTCCATAATGGGCCCCACAAATCACTCATACCGAATATTGAAAGGAGAATAAGGAGAAAAAAAGTAGTAAATATAGACCAAGAAAGTGGCCCCCATTAATTGTGAGTTTGGAAAGAGAAAAATTGGCTTTTGCAATAGGGCCCTTAGATTTATTTAATTAATTATAATTATGATAACAAAAAAATTCAGATAAAGATGGAAACTTGTGAGATTTTAGGAGAATATCAAGGCCTGCGTTGATAAAAAATAATTAAAGTTTTAATTAATTAAAATGTTTATAAGTATTTAAAATGACCTGAAATATTCTGAAATTTTAAAAAGCTGAAAGATTTTAGGGAAATAATAAGTAAATAGTAGATATTCTAGGATATTGATTTTATTTTATTTGTGCTTAAGCATAAATTGATTGTCGCTTTCAAAACTAAATGTGAATTTTGAAACCAATCGGCTTCCGTGATGGGCCCCACAAATTACTCATACCAAATATTGAAAGGAGAATAAGGAGAAAAAAAGTGGTAAATATAGACTATGAAAGTGCCCCCCTTCAATTGTGAGTTTGGAAAGAGAAAAATCGGCTTTCGCAATAGGGCCCTTAGATTTATTTAGTTAATTTAGTAAATATAATTATGATAACAAAAAAATTCTGATAAAGATGGAAACTCGTGAGATTTTAGGAGAATATCAAGTAAATAGTAAATATTTTAGAAGCTTGATTTTATTATATTTGTGCTTAGGCATGAATTAAGTGGCAATATTAAATGTGGATTTTGAAATCCATTGGCTTCAATAATGGGCCCCATATATTAATCATACCGACATTGAAACGAAAATAAGGAGAAAAATGTAGTAATTACAACTTATGAAAGTGGCCCCATTAATTGTTAGTTTGGAAAGGAAGAAAATATAGCTTTCACAATAGGACCCATATACTATTCAAACTTTGAAAAAAAATGAAAATAACAAAAATTGGCTTCGACAGTGGGCACCACAGATTAATAAAAAATAATAAAGACGAAGTCGACTATGATTTATAAGTGGGCCTTAGATCTTTATAATTTGGATCTAGTATGAGGGTCCCCCAAATTGATCTACATTAAAATTTAATACATACATATCCACCGATCATAAAAGTCATTACCAACTTGATCTCTATATTTCTCATCAATTTGTAGGGCTCACTATCAAAGCCAAATAACCTTTCTTCTTCTTTTTCCTCTTTTTGTTTGTTTAGTAATATGTGGGACTCATTGAATGTAACGTGTGTATAAGGAGATAAATCATGTCATAAGGTAGAGATTTTAGGGGTAGAGGGAGAATTTTTAGGGATTAATTAAGAGAAATCGTGTGTAGAAAGAGAGATTCCAGGAGAAGTAAATTGAAATTGATTGGAGAGGCGTAGAGAGAGATTTTAAGAGAAATAAATGGAATAGATTAAAGAGAGGTGAGTTAGGAGGTAGTAGAATTAGAGGTGAGGTTAGAAATTTTAAAATTGAATGGGAGGAATTTTAGACGAGTTGAAGAAGATTTATGACTTTTATTTGTGATGCCAGATGTCATTTTTTTGAATGCCCACATGGCACCCTTGAAAAATAAAAAAATAAAATAAGGATGCGCCACGTGTCGCACTCTTGCAAAAAGGCTGCTATCTTTATATATATATATATATATATATATATATATATAATATTATTATCTTACTCTTTCCTTTTCCATGAAAAGGTAGGAAACTGATGCACATTATTATCTTACTCTTACCTTTTCCATGAAAAGGTAGGAAACTGATGCACACAGTTGTAACAAACGTGTACTCAAATAGAGGATACAAGGGCTCTAGAAACTAAGAGTAGGTGAATTTTTCCCAAATCCAAAAACGCCCATCTGGGATCAGAGCATTTATCTCAGTGAGTCTTTAGAGCCATTAATACATTAGTAGCTTCTCTTCAAATCATCCATAGATGGCACATTCTTCCTCAAATGTCACCCACCCTTATCCATACTCCCTTAATGTGGGAAGTTTTGTTTCCATCAAACTTACTTGGTCCAATTTTCCCTTGTGGAAAACACAACGTGAGGCTCGTCGAGAGCCAAGATATGGTTGGGTTCATTAATGGATAATTTTCAATTTCGGATTGCCGTTCCACCATCTCAACAAGACTATCTTGCCTGACAACGCTCGGATCGTCCTCCGCAGATGGATCACAGAGACTTTATCTAAAGAAGTGTCGACTTGGTAGTGGGCTTGATACCTACCTCTACTTAATCACTTTGCGCAAGAGTCACAAGAGAGTGTTCTCTCATGTTCATTTATTGCAATTCCTACCAAAAAAAAAAGGTATTTTAACTATATCTGAATACAGTCTAAAAGACTTCTCAATTTCACTGTAGAATTTATTGACATCTAGATTTTTTAATTTATACGAGATAACTGATAAAATAATAAGTTAAGATTCAAACTCTTAATCTATCCCTAGAATTTTTAACAACCTAAACCTAATCTCTAACACAGGCAAATCTTTAAAGACATTTGTGATGACTTGTGGACAATTGCAAACCTACGAATGATCGTCCTAAAGTCTGACTGACTTAAGACATTTGTGATGACTTGTGAACAATTGCAAACCCATGAATGATCGTCCTAAAGATTGACTGACTTAAGGGGCTCGGATCTGGTTGTGAGTCTTTTGTCATTACAAGGCTCAAACCACCGAGTCCCTCTTATTATGAGTTGGTTCCACGCTTCACTGGTTTAGTGTTTAGTCTTGTCGTCTTCCCTTTTTTTAATGACACTTGTTCTGATGGACCTCTTATTAAGTTTCAATGCGATCTATTCCCAAAAGGAGAACAATCATGAGTTTGCATGGGTTAAAAATAGGAGGGGACGTGGGAGAGAAAAGGGATTGGGAGGGGTCAAAATAAATTTTAAAAAGTCAAAATCAATTAAACAAATAGACTGATTTTTCAATTGAAATCATTCTCTTTTATATATAATATATAATAATAATAATGGAGAGAAGTAGGGAGGAATGCAGGTTATCCAGATACCCAAAGTCTATCCAAGTGGGTGAATTAGTATTACATCATGCAGCAATGATTTATCCTATCAACCTATTGGGAGAGAACTTTATTAGTGGACCAACTTATAATCAGCCCTTGATTTAATGGGTTCAAATTTTAACAGCTAACGTCCATCCTTTTTATTAGTTAAATCCTTTGGTGACTAAAGGTTCCCATTAGTGGAAAATTAGGCCCAAGTGCCTATTCATTTGGTGGGGATCAGAGGTACCTCCCCACCGGAAGATTCCTGTTCATGTGTGGTCCGCAATTCTCATCTAAGAGGTACTCCCATGGTTTTTAGTGTTGGAGGATAAAAAATCAAAAATTACAAACCCTTTGAATGGATGCCAATCAGTGAAAGGTAGTGTGGGAAATATCTGATTAAAAAAAAAAAAAGCACCAATCATATCGAGATCATGGATTTAAAGGTCTCAAAGTTCAAAATTTATCAAATCTAAGTACGAGCTAGGAACTACCCACGACCACAACCTCCCAAACCAAAAAACTGACTGCCTGCTAAGCCAACCCGCATTTGACGTGCATAATCTGACCCGTAATATGCATGTATCAGTAATGGGTCAGAAAAATATAATCCACATTAAACAGGTTGGTTTAGGGTCCACCTGCATAACCTATTTAAACATATTGGTGAGGGTCAATACACACATCTGAACCGTTTAAATGGCTCGATGGTTTTCTATTTCCTCACTTAGTTATATGAAAGGAGTCGAGCTAGTGTTAGGCTTCGTTTTGGCTTGCAGCCAAATTCAAATACAGTCTTGGATATTTGAAATGGCTTGGCCTTGGACCAAGCTTTTAAGGTTAGATCAGATGGGGTCCAGTTCATGTGGTTTATTGGGTCAAGTTGACCTACATTGAGTACGGGTTGGGAGTATCTGACCCATTTTTAAAATGAGTAGGATATGGGTTGGGCTTTAACCATAGACAGCTGTGGTCAACCTGAACCATCTTAATCTGACCCAACCTGTGTCACCCCACGCTACTCTGGTAAACTCTCAAATTGATCGTGCAAATTGGGTACTCATCCAATTATATCAAACGGCTAGGATTTTCACAACTTGGAGGCCCTAAAAATATCCTTATATCATGTAAAGACCTTTCAAACCAATCCTACAAAAGGCCAACCTAAATGCATTCCAATCACTAGTAAAGGGATGTATGGTTGGGACGTGTTGACTAGACCATTTAGTCAAGGATGGTAAATTTTACACAATTTATATATATATATATATATATATATATATATATGAGGGCTGCTCCCTTATACTGCAGCCCTCCTTAATATCAGCTGCAGGCACACATGTGAACAATGAACTATGCATTCACATGCCCTACACTGCTCCCCTCACATGCTTGCAGCTGATATTAAGGAGGGCTGCAGTGTAGGGGAGCAACCCTATATATATATATAAGCATTGATCAGAGAATGTTCTACACACATGCCTATCTATGGGAGAGTAGATGAAAAGGTCTTCCAAGGGTAGAAAAAAAAAAAAAAAAAAAACCAACCCAATCAAATTATCCTAACCCTTTAGCAAGAGAACTTTAACAGGAGATGTTCTCCTGCTATATAGCTCATAAAATTTGCTTAAATGTAAGTTTATCAATGGGAGTATGGTCGATGGAAAGGTCTTCTCATGGACAAGGGGGATCCAAAAAATAGTATTCTAACCTTTAATTTAACAGCCTTAAAATTTAATGTATCCCAACTGTAGATTTTCTTGAAATTCAATCTAACAGTGACAGAAGATTCAATGAGCTTGATGGCAGGTTATATGCTGAGAAGAGTTGAAAAGTGCATAAGGGGGCTGAATTGATGAAAGGTGAGCCAAGTAGGCTCCACAAAATGCTGGACTGCACTGCAGTAGTCATAGAATATTTTCCTAGCTTACAGTTTAATGATGTCTTAGCAGTAGAATTTTTTGAAATTCAATTCAATGATGAGTAAAGGTACATTGAGCGTAGAATTAAGCCTAATGATAAAAAGAAGCTGTACCGATCAAAAGTGGACCTAAGCAGGCCCCATAATAGAACATTTTCCAGCGTTGATCCCTTGAATAGATGATTACGAGCATCAAATCACACTAACATTTAGGCCACCTCTAATAAATGTTAATACCTTTCAACAACACGCATACCTACAAATGTCATGGATCAGTGGGCCCCACACAATTGATTCGTTGAGAAATAGATGCCTCACAATGCCTGAGCACGTTTACTCCTGTGGCACTTGCCTGATTAGAGCTAGCACAACAGCAGCTCAATCAAATTATGTAAGACCTAGGAGAATATGATGGGTATTGATTTGGGCGAGTTCAACGTGAGAGAGAGACCTAGGAGAATATGATGGGTATTGATTTGGGTGAGTTCAACGTGAGAGAGAGAGAGAGAGAGAGAGAGAGAGAGGGAGAGGAGAGAGAGGGAGAGAGATTTATTGGTAATCAATCAGAGTTATTGTTATAAAACAGTGATGGTTAATGCTGAAATCATTCAAGTTGGGAAAGGTGCTAGCACAAGAGGATATAAGGATTCGATTGATCACATGAAAGCATGGTTTAAAATCTCGGTCTCGGTCACGGTATCGGCCGGGCCAAAAAACCGATATGATATCGGTATCGGTCGCGGATATCGGTCCGTCACGGTCATCGCGGTGTGAATTTTTTTTTTAATCCAAAAAAATTCGCAAAAATATCCAAAAAAATCCAGAATATTAGAAAATGCTGGAAAAATATATTTGTTTCCATTAATAACAACAATAAATCAAAATCTCGGTCACCTTAAGTTATAAGTCATGTCTGTGTCGCAAACTCGCAGTTCACTGTCTTTTTTCCAATATTTCATATAATGCAAACATTATTGATGCTCTGCTCATGATCAATTTATTAGTGTCAAATATAAGAAGATAAAGATAACATATCAATCATCATTTAATACTAACTTAATCATCAAATAAGTTGTGAAGTTCAAGACCCTAAAGATTAGTGAATGAGATAGTGAGTTAGTGACTGAGATAGATAAATCATAAAGCACTTGGGCATCAAAATGTTCATGGTTTACCTAAAATTAGAGGGGACTAGTGGAGAGTACTAGTACCGACTAGAGAGAGACTGATGAGTATGAGTGTATGACAGATTGACATAAAATCATTTTCAAAATCCTAAATATATAGATCTAACATAAAAGTATGTAGATCTATCATTTACACACCATACAATGATCATGAATCATTAAAACAACATATTTATGATGAAATCCCCAAAAAATGATATATTATAATTCAAATATTAAAAAATCCGAAAAAAAAAAAACTGAAAAATCATGTGTATGAGTAGATCTAGCATGAAAGTATATAAATCTAACTTCTAAATGAATAAAACAACACAATTACACAAGTGAGTAAGTGACAAACCTCTATGCTTCATGATTCATCTATAAAAAATAAAAAAACACATAATATGCTTTAAGTTGATTTCCTCTTACCTTAGATAATATTTTCTTCAAAAAATAAAAGTGAGATTTGAAAATATGCAAGAGAGATGGTGGCTGGTGCTATGGCTAGTAAGGGCATTGAGAAGAGAGGAGAAGAAGATGAAGGTGAGAGAAGAATCATAAAAATTAGGATTTTTATGCTTTTTCTACATCTCGGCCGATATAAAATACCGAGATAATGGTCATCTCGGCCGAGATGGCCCGACCGGTTCATCTCGGCCGAGATGAACCGGTCTCGGCCGGTTTTTTAAACCATGCATGAGAGACCCCAATATGAAACAAGGAAAAAAAAAAAAAAAAAAGGTTGTGCAAATAAAAGTAGGAATTCATGTGGGCAGCATTGGCTGAAATCATAGATTGCCCCGCGGGGCGGGGGGGGGGGGGGGGCAAAAAATCGGATCTCACTCAATATTCTTATATCTGGATGGCTCCCAAGCATGTGTGTGAGCTGTGGCATGCTCCGGTCAGTATAGTGCCATACCAATTCAACCCACGTGGCACCCTTCTTAAAAAATGTGGGACCCACGCTAGCCTATGCAAAAGAATTTGCCCAAATTTCTCTGCAAACGAAGTGATAAAAATCCAACTGCTCATGTTTAGAGAATATAATTTAAAATCCACACATGGTCTACCCAGTGGTGCATACTGGGCCATTGTCTAAACAATAAGAGGGAAGTGAATAGGATCAATCAAAAGTAATCAGGTCCAAAGCTGCCTACAGCACCACACTCACAGCTTGAATCATCTCTCACACAAGTAATCAGCTTTAGGCTACAATTCTCATTCCCTTATCAGACTTGAAGCCATACATCCTGAATCAGTTCCAGGTGGGTGATGCCATGCAAGCCTCTCGTCCCAGCCTATCAAATAACAGCCCCAGCCATCACATACATCGTTTGAATATTCACCTTTTCTTCTCTATTTCTCAACAAAAACATTCATATCAGGTGCCAGTGCATCCGTACAGAACTAATAAAAAATCTCTGGCGATGCATTGAAATTTAAATAAAAAAACTGTTCTGGCAGATTCACTAGATATGGAGAAAAAGATCACTGGCGTACCACCTCTTCCTTATTTCCTGAGGGCATTCATCCTATTCCTTAGGAAATAGAGTTTTGCCCTCCTCACTTTGTTCCTCGTGTCTAAAACTTTGATTTCCTTTATGTTGGGAGAGTAACTGAAAGCCATAAATTAACAGATATTAGAATGAGAGATCAAGGTAATTCATGACAAAGACGGGAAAAAAAGAAAAAAAAAAAGACATTGTAAGTAAACACAATTGTTAAAAATGTAAACAAGTCATATAGTATACTAAAAGGAAGAAAACAATAGCAATAATATGAGAACCACCAAGGCCTTAAAACTCAGTGATGCAGGATATGCCCACGACCAATGGGTCAAACAGTCCTTTGGGACCAGCTCATCCCGTTTTTGTTATTTAGAGTTGCTTTTAATAGTTTATATCTCTTAATTCATTTAAGTAAAGACATTTTAATCTCAACCGTAGGAATGCTTACATGGTTGAGATTAGCTTTAGGTAATGATGCCTCTTTGGCAAAATAGACTATGATTAATGGAAAAAAAAAAATATTTGAGCTCTCTCTAGCATATTCACTTCCGATATGAGGTCTGACCCATCCCATCTTTCCACTCAATCTTCTCCTACCCGCCGTGCATTGATTTCCATCTGCATCATTTGGTATTAGATCTGCATCATTTGGTATTAGAGCCAAAGATTGACCCAGCCGAATTCGAGAATCGGCATTCCATCATCACTGCCAAACCACCACCATCACAATATCCCATTCGGTAGTCCAAGGAACCCTAATCGATCCATCAAAACCTCATCTCTATCATCCCAGACACAATTGAATCCTCAAAACCCTAATTCCCCATTGTCATACCAGTCCAAACCCCATCCTCAATCTCAAAACCATATCAGCCAAACCTCCCTTAGCCAAAAAACCCAAAGCCAAACTACTCCTAGACCTTCACAAACCAGCCGAACCCCAATCCCTCATCAACCCTCTTCCTAACTCCATACCCGAGCGTAAGCCATTCCAGCCAACCCCATCTCCGGCCATCCCCTATCAACCCATCTAAACCCAAAATTCCCAAATTATGAAACACTACAAACCAAGATTCCCCATAACTCCGAAAACCCTAAACCCCAAATCCCTTCCAATCCAAGTACCCCAAACCTAGAAATTTCCCCAAAATTCATTTCGCCGAAGCCCTTCCTGCCAAGATCTAATTTAAGCAATTTCTTGGTTTGAGAAAAGGAGATTTGACAGTTGCTAAATATGAGGAGACAAATTTGCAAGGCAGAAGTATATAAGTCAACCAGTGGAGGACAAGGGATGTGATTTAATCAGTTTTCTCATACGTCTGCACAAGAATTTGTTAACAAATGTCATTGGCCAACTGAGCAGCACTACCTAAACCCTATAAAGTCACATGTCTGATGGTTCTGTCATTTCTGTGACTCACAGATGTCTGGCGTCTTGCAAGATTGGTGATTATGAAGACACTATTTGGCGTGATGTAGCCCATATGAATTGCTCATATTCTTCCTGGAGAACCATGGCTTTTTTATCAAGAAGAAGAACACATGTTCCTTTCTGTGGAAAGGAAAATGGGTTAAACTCCTTCCATTGCAACCGAAAACAGCATCTCCGTCTACGACATCACCTTCAATTGAAATACCAAAGAGTGAGCAAAAAGAAGCAGAAGTTGTGACTGCATTGACAAAGTTGGAAGCCATAGCAAAGGAAGAAAAAGCACACATTAAAGAGTTGGATATGCTCAAACAAGGAGACTGATCATCTGATGGATCCAATTGTAAGCCCACTTCCAAAAAAGCAAATTATATCATTAGAAGAAAAAGAAATTGTTCAGGAGACTGCAAAAGATCAAGTCATGGAGGTTCCTCACATTGATTTCATCTTCGGGGATAGACAACTAATATTCAAAGATTGTGAGCAAATGGTACAAATTCAAGAATTGAAGCATCTAATGGTTAGATCACACATACAAGCTTTAGGCAGAAATTAGAAGAGAAAACACTTCCAATCTACTTCAAAAGTGGAGGGAAAGATTGCATCTAGCTTCCAAATCATGCAAAGCGGTTGAAGATCAACTTGCAAATCAGAAGTTTGTAAAGTGGGTCTTTGACCCCAGAGGACTATGATGCCCGGATACGGACACAGATACGGATACGAAACATGGGAACGAGCGTCCGATACGTCAACTTCAAAAATTTAGGATACGGATGCGGGTATGGCATTCCTAGAAATATATAAATATTTAATTGAGAGTTTCTTTTAAATGAAATATATATATATATATATTTTCTGGAGCTATCAATCTAGAGAAAATATCTTTAAAGACTTGATGAGAGCCTAAAAGATACATTTTAGGCCCCTTAATGAGGACTTGGTTATACCGTCGAAAGAGATTAATTAGCTTATTTTTGTTATTTTATTGTTTGTAGGTATTACAAATGCAAGAAGCGAAATTCAGAGCTAAAATGGAAGAAATCTCACAAAGCATGACAAACCGGAGTTGCAAGTAAGAAAGCGTGCCAAATATGGGAAGAGACTCAAATAAGAAAGCAAAGCAAGAGTCCAAACATGCCTTGGATGTCCAACATGGGTCCCACTCACCCCATAGCATGCCAACATGGAAGGTCTTTTAATTGCACCATTATTCTCAGAATTTTCAGGGGCAGCAACTTGAAATGGTCATAACTTTCAACTCGAGTGTCGGATTCGTGAAATCTACGTACCGTTGGAAAGCTCTTTTCGAGTAGATATCCGTGGAGTCCAAGATTGTATAAATCGGAGCTATATCGAGGGAGATATGACCTCGCGAAGTTCGCTGTGATGACCAGTGGGCCCGGACCCGACGGGAATCCATCTCCTGCACGAATTAAAGACCTTTTTCACCCCAAAACTTATAAATAAGAGCCCAAACTCGTTTTTGGGGACATTCACATCTTGGGAGAAGTTCTGGAGGCTTTCTTGGAGCTTGGGGAAGAGCATCAATGGGGATTTCGTCAAAAACTCTTCGTCAACCGTCTTCCATGAGTAACTAAATCTCCATCTTAGGGTTGTGATGAAGCTCTAGTTTTGTGTTTATGGTGATGTATAGGTTCTAGGGATTTACTTTCAATGCTTTGATTATATGACATTGATTTAATCCATTGATTGGATTCATTTATTAATGCAATATCTCTCTTGGTGTTTTATTCTTGTAGTTTGGAATACCAAGTCATATAACATGATGTTTGAATGAATGTGTTTGTTAGATCTAGGATAATCTATGCCATAGAGATAGGTTATGCCCTGATTTGCATCCACTCCCCTTATTTGTTTACTCTGAAGGTTTGTAACCAAGAACGAGTCGTGAAAGCATTGACAGTGAAACCCTAGACCTATATTCGCCATTGCACGGGCTATGGTGGATTCATACCCTAAGACTTTTCTCTAATTGGATCAAAAACTTGTCTTTTAATTTGTTAATTTGTTAATCAAAACCAATCAACCCATTACTTCATTTTCTAATAGGATTAGTTTAATAATCAGAACTTTCTTTTCCAGTAGGATTAGTTTAGGAATTTAGAAAACAACACAACTTAGCCTTTTTGTCCCAGTGGATACGATACTCGGTTAACATCTCTGCTTTTTCAAGCGGAGATAATAGCGGAGAATAAATTATATTTGAGACCCTGTTCTAGGATTGGTCAAGACTAAAGAGTAAAGAGTTTTTTTTATTTTGCTGCTGTTTTTTTTTTTTTTTTAATGTAGATCGGCCAAGCTTAACTCAATCTGAAGCCCACGAGATGGGCCTTGCCTCACTTTGAAATAATAATGAGACACTTGAAATAAGAGTGGAGTGGGGAACAGGCCCACGTGACACAGGAAAATATATCTATATATATATAAAGCACTTTATCTCTGCCCTTGACGAGAAGAGAGATGAGGGGATGGAGAAGACGGCAGGCGACGAGATATTGGTTGCTGATGGTGGTAGACGATGGAGACGGCGGTCGGCTGTGGTGACGTCGGTGTTGTGCAGGTATGCCACTTTTTTTTCTGTTTCTCCTCTCTTTTTGTTTTTTTTTTCTTCTCTGGGTCTGAGTGATGGAGGGGAAGGGGTTCGGCAGAGAGCAGGGGGTGGGATTGTGGGCGGTCGAGGAAGATGGATTTCCTCCATTTTCAAATTTTTTTTTTTTTTTATAAAATATGAGACGGCCGTATCCCGATTTTTTTGCGTCGTATCCCTACCGTATCTTGTGGTATCCCGTACCCGTATCCGTATCGCACCGTGTCTGCACTAGTACTATGGGTGAGTTATCGTATCCGGGTATCATAGCTGGAGGACATCTACAAAACTCAATGTCGAGTTCTCTACGAGACGGGGAGAGTTGATGCAGAACAAGCAGTGTTACGAAATTCGTTTCAAACAGTGTTTTGGTTTGGCAGCCAAACTAAAATATTTCATTCGATTCGGAATTTCAACAAAATATTTCGAAGTTACATTATATAAGACAAATATTAGATGAAATATGCTTGGGGCCCAATTAGCAATTTATTAGGGCCCCATTTTCTAATAAAGTGAAACTTGGCTAGGGCCCTATTTTAATATTACAGTGAGATTTGCTAGGGCCCATGTAATTATTAGTGGGACATTTAATTTATTTCAATTTAGGGCTCAACGCTAGGGCCCATGTAATTATTAGTGGGACATTTAATTTATTTCAATTTAAGGCTCAAATATGGCTAGGGCCCATGTACTTTTAAGTGGGACATATAATATATCTTAATTTAGGGCTCAAATATGGTTAGGGCCCATGTACTTATTAATGGGATACTTAATTTAACTTGAATTAGGGCTAATATGACTCGAGCGCATTTATTTCATACTAATTTGGGAGCAACTTGGATTTTCAATGAGATGGCCCCACCATCATATCACCGGCTCTCAAAACAAAATACTTTTTTTTGGTAAAAGAAAGACTAATGTTATTATGAGTGGCAAAAGGGTAAAATGGTCGAAATGCCTTTTTGCCCGAGTCTGTAAGCACGACGCTACTCTGGAAAACCGAAAGGGTAGAGGGAAGAAGAATAAGAAAGATGCGGCTGACATGCGATCAGTGACGTCGATGACAAGTACCCCTCTCTCCCTCTCTCACATTTTTCCAAAATTCAGGATTCTAGAAATTTCGGCCGACATCTGGTATTTGGACTGAGAAATCCAGATTTCAACTGAAAGGATTTCGAGAGGGGTGTTTCGGTTCGGTATTCTATCCGAACCGAAATAGTTTGGAAAATTTGTTCGAGCCGAAACAAATTTCGCAACACTGAGGACTGGCCCATGACCCATGGGTCGACCAGTCCTGTGGGCCGGGCCGATTTAGTTTATATTATTTTTGTTTTATTTAGAGTTGTTTTTAATGGTTTGTCTCTTAATTCATTGAAGTTAAGATGTTTTAATCTCAGCCGTAGGAATGTTTAGATGGTTGAGATCATAGTTGCCTGATTCGCAATTCGTCTAATTCGCATTCGAATTCGTAGTTAACAATTCGAAACTTCAATTCGCAAATTCGATAGGGTAGGTTCACTTAATTCGCTTTTCAATTTGTTTGATTCGCAATTCGAGTGTCTTTTTTTTTTATAAAGGTGACTATATTAATGGTACCTTTGAATGATACCCATTGTTGCCAAAATCCTACGATTCGTCCTGAGGAAAACAATTTACATCTATGCAATGAATCCCATTTCGAGGTGAATTTTAAGATTCAGTTGTAAATTTTACAATTCGATACTTGTTTTAGTGAATTTTACGATTCAAACGATTTGCCTTAGTGAGAATAGCCACAGCCAAGAGGTTAATCTTAGAAATCTTTTTTTACCTTTTTTTGCTTTCTATTTTTCCTCTTTTGTTAGCATTTATTTATATTTTAAAAGGTTATTTAGTGGTTAATGAAACCTCTTGTTAAGAACTTTTTGTGATTTTGGAGAGGTTTTTTCAGATGAATAAGGCACAAGCATCCAAGTAAATCGTTTGATTATACATACAGGATTTATCCTATATTTTCTCCTTATATATACGTGTTGTATTTCTTCTTTATGAACATATTTTTTACTTTGTAACATTGATATCTTAAACATATTTAACCATTTACACATATCATTTAAAATATGTTAATGTATATTAGTGATGTTCTTCATATGTATGTATTACAGTCTTATTTGTCACTGTATTTATGCTGTTATGGATGGATTATGAATAAGTACTTTTTTCTTATTTCCTTTTTAAATTTGTAATTATTTTTTATTTTTATAAGAAAATAACAAACCTACAATTTGCAATATGATTCACGACACAATATGATTCATCCCCTTGAATGATTTCCAATACGATTCCAATTTTCAGAACAATGTTGATACCAACAAACTCCTAAAACAAACTATCTAAAATGTGAATTCAATATTTTTTTTGCTAATTTTATCACTTGCTCCTTCAATTTTTTTTCTTTATATTAGCGGTTTCTACTGTTCAGTTCTCTGCCAACAAGATCCTGTGCAGGTATACAAGGATACAGAAACTGAAGTCACAAGCAATGGACCACTAGAAGACTTCTTTGGTTGAACTTATGTTTGTAAATATTTGTAATAGTTATGCTCAATAAAATCCTTTTAAGCCAAAATGAAAGAACGAACAAAAGAAAAGAAAAGGACGACTGCAAAGAAGTGCCAAAGATTTAGCATCTAGTAAAGCAAAAGAAAAATAATTAAGACTATTATAAATATGCAAAGGGAATGGAATTCAAGAAGCAACAACATAAAGACTCAACCAATCCATCCAAGACACACAATTTAAAAAAAAAAAAAATGATGCACACAAACAAATGGTATCGGATCATTCAACTCCACATCCTTACATTTCATGCAATAGTTTGGAATTGCCACCTCCCATTTTTTAAATAATACAAAGTGCAAACTTTGGCATTAATTGCAATAAAACTAACAGAAATGACCGAAGGAGGAACCACAATTATCCAAATCATAAGACAATTATATGTCCAAATATCACTCTCAACTCTTGTTTTCTTTCCTTTTTTTAATGGTCTTTTCCTTCTCTTTTGGAATCAGTAAGAATGGTGCCTTTTATTTACAAAGATTGCTTCAGTTGTTTTACTTTCTACTAACGGAGGGTGTTTTCTGTTTCATTTGTACAAGTGCCGAGGTCTGTGTTAAAAAATGGGTGCCAAATACACTGCTGCATCCAGAGCCATATTATAAAGAAATAATATTCGAGGAAAAGAAAAAAATAATAAATATATTTCATGTTACTTACAGAGGGAAAACGGATTCAACCCCCACACCTGCTACTAGTCTCCGTAATCTGAATGTAGTATTTAAACCAGCATTACGCCTTGCTATAACAGTGCCTTTAAGTATCGAAGCACGACGCTTGTTCTCAGGCACTACCTGTTCGTATCAAGGATCAAAACAGGGAAAACAAGTCAAAAAAAAAAAAAAAAAAAAGGAAAAAACAAAACTATCACACTCAACTACAGTATCATCCCATAGGTAAGGTTGAACTGCAAAATTGTCTGTTGAAATATTTTCCATTTTATTTAATTGAATAAGTTAATACAAGTCTATTCCTTGAACCTCCAGTAATATTAGTTGTGTTTATAACAAGCATGTATTTTAATGTTGTATGCAATATACCATGTCGTTATTTAAAAGGCTATATTTTAAAAAATTAAGAGAGAGAGAGAGAGTAAAATAGTAATCTACCGGATACCATTCGAATAATAAATAAATAAATAAGCTAATGATTAGATTATTTAGGTTAAATTTAGATAAGAAGAGGAGATTGGCCCTGTTCTAAAATTTAGAAGAATTCGAACAGGGAACCATGCAGATTGAAGCAAACAAGAAAATTGAATCTGTTAAACAAAGTAGGTGAACGCAAACTATGAAATGGGAAAATTAAAATTCAAGCTGAATGAAGCAACCTCAACGAACTGTCTAACCATGAAAAGTATCACAAATTAGTTGAACTGCAAACCCAGTAAGTATGAATCATACCACTTTAAGCTGGACAATATAACCAGGCATTATATCAGGAACCTCTCTCGAACCCCTTACTTCCTGTACTGCTTCCTTATCCAAGATCTGAGATGAAAAATAGCATTGTCAATGAAAGGGCACCCAAAAAATGAAGAAATTCTTCTTAGAAGAATGACGACAAAAAAAACCTGCATTATATGCCTGGCTGTTTTATCAAGCCTTTTGAATTTAATGCGTGGAGCAACATTCACAGAGGCATCAGAAACATCTGGAGCAATAGATTCCTCAAGATTGCCCACTGTTGTTAAGCACCTCACCAGGACAGAAGGGAGAAAAATGTTCTGTCAAAATAGCGTCAGATCAGGGCTTTCTTAGAAGATGATATGACAGATGGATTCAGATAATAAATGATTTTTTTAATTTTCCTTCACTTCAGCAAACATATGTGGCAGATGGTTCTGTAGAAACTTGCACATTACAAATTTTCTATACCAGTTAGACTGGGCCCATGAGGCTCATAATGGGAACCATTTGAAGTTATAATTTCTTTTGAAATGTTCTACCACAACACCCCATTGGAAGAAGATTTTCGTTCATTAGCATTATCGGGGTGTTCTCTCTCTCAAATCTTCTCTTACTATAAAGGCCTGTTTGGCAAGTATGATCCGATTGAAATAGAGCTGATTCAATTAGATATGTTTCAAACAGAGTTGTTCCAATTAGACCATTTAACAAATAGACCTTTCCACATATCCCACTCACATTCAATTAGAAAAAGCGGACTTTCATACCACAAAATTATATGGGCAAAGTTGTCATATGGTAAAGTAGTACAAACAAGCTTGACATAAAGTAAAAAGTAGTACAAGCAAACTTGTCATATTATAAAAGTTATAAGGCAAACTCGTTAAAAGGAAAAAAAAAAAAAGAGCAAAAAAGTGTCTTGATTGCTTTAGACATTCGTGTCTACTTGAAAAAAGTCACCCTTTTTGTGAAGCAACTTTAAAACAAAGAAATGAAGCAAGGATATTGGCTTGTACTACCTTCTTTTATGAGAAATTAGTTAATGAGATTTTTTTGGAAATTCAAAATCTTCATTCCTACTTTATTTCCAAGAGTACCCTTCTCTTTTTCACTCTTTTCTCACTCTTTTTTTTCTTTTTTTACTCTCTTCTCACTCTTCTCATAGTGCGGATTAAAATTCTACAATGGGTCCCCCTATTGAACCTTTTGAACCAGTCAAATGCATATTTTTCTCTTTATGGGATTTGGCAGATTTTACTCCAATATGAGTGACTGCCCCCACTATGTGATTAATCTTGTATAAAAATATGAGAATATTAAAAGGATTCATGTGCTTTATAAATCAGGGCCCATTTTCCAATTATTTATAATTAATCAATTAACCAAAAATAAAGTTTGCATTTAAATATAATTAGTCTTAGATTTGAGTAAAAATAAAATTAAAAATCAATTTTAACTAAAATCAAGCCTAATTATATTTAAATTCAAACTGATTTTCTATATAGATCACATAACTCGAATTAAAATGTGTATGAAAAAAACCTAAATTCTCAATTTCGAAGTTTGATTTGTATTCAAATTCAAGATTGATTTTATTCAAATCTCATAACCAAAATTAAAATGGGTCAAAATATTACACATAAAAATGATTTTCTCGATTTTTTAACTTACTTATTTATAATTAATGAATGATTATCTCCTATCTAAGCAAATGTATGTATAAAATACATATAGATTGACAAATATATATAAATATATATACACTTGAATTTTCATATAGAAATCACACTACTCAGTAGTATCAAGTATATTAGGGAATCATTTATGAATAAAAGAATAATCATTCATCAATTGAAATAAAAGAGATTAGGATTTATGTCCAATATTTTCACAAATTTTAATTTGGTTTACGTGAATTTAACAAAAAATCTACTTACCTATGGTTTGAAAAAAAAACATTTTTTTTTAAAGTATTAGATTGAGTTCGGACACACTTTGGACTGAAATTCATTACAACATATTTATATATTTGAGAAAGTTGGCCCTAATGTGTGAAACACATGGGTTTTTTTATAGGTTGGGCTAAATTAGTTTAGAATAAAATTTGGCCATATCATAAAAGTAGGGGACATGCATTTGCGAGGCGTATATTTCAATAGGTATGGCCCACCATAGAGCTTCACTTGTCTCAATTGGAGTGGTTAAGGAAGCGAGAGAAAATGGGCAATTTTGGAAAGAGATCAAATTGAGAGGTCAATTTTGGAAGATGTTCCCTTTGGGTCTCCCATGAGAATCTCTCTAAGTCTATCGCGGGAAGGAGGAACCAAACGGCCAATAAGGTTTTTCCGTTACTTCGTTTCATCCCCATCTTCATCTCCTTCGCATTTTCCTTCCTTTTTTTTTTGTTTTGCTAAAATAGTTACCTTTTTGTTATTTAAAAAAAAAAAAGGTCTTAAAGTTGATTGAATCAGACATCCACATTAACTTTGTTAATAAGTAGAAAGCACTACAACATCTATTTGAATTTTGAATCATTTTTTTAGTCAATATACCCAGAAAAATAGACTTGTCCGATGCCACACAAAAGTATTCTCCTTGTTCTATTTATTCTAGTTTCTATCATCTCCCACCTCTTCTTTATTTCTCATCTCTTTTCTTTCATTTTTATCATTATATTTTTGTGTCTCTGATATTAATAATTGATCTTTCGGCAAAGTAGTAGTCAAATTTTTATTCAGCTGGTTATCCTTTGACTGGTTGAAGTCAATGCAATATCATTTTATGATAAGATCAGAACTGTTAACAATCTCTCCTGTATGATGTAAACACACTCAGATTATCAACTGAGTAATTGGGTAAGCAGAATTGTGTCATTATGACATAGCATTAGCAGTTTAACACTGCATATTGTGTAGCGCACACACATGTAGAAAGAAGCATAAAAAGAAAATGGAAATACGTGAACCTTTTTAGAATCAGTTGGTTGTTGAAAAATCGTAGCAACTGTTCCTCGTGGATATGTGGGAAGTTTAGGTTCCAAAGCAGCTAATGCCTGACCACAATTCGTTGTGTAGCCTTTGGAAAGGTTCGAGTGCATGATCCTAGAGCTCATGAAACGGCTTCCAATGACATGGCGAAAGCTTCTATAAAAAGATCCCATGTTTCCAGATCAAATCTGCATTAACAAATTTCATTGCATGCTTCATTGGAAGAAAATATAAAAAATTTCATGAAACAGTTATAAGAACAGCTGCATGAGAAATGTGAAGGCACAAGTACAGTAGCTTCAGAAACTGTAATGATAAAAAAGACTAGTATTTGGGACAAAAAAAGAGATGCAGAGTGTAGACACACAAACTAAAACCTAACCATTCTATATCAACAAAATAACTACTTCCCTAGATATTGACATCAGCTCGCCCTAAATATAGCTACTGATATTCTTGATTATTCATTCTATACCGCTAACGCATAATTTGGCAAACAAGACACTTGAGACAAGACCCCAACATAAAAGAGGAATGCCCAAGAGTTTTCATCGGGAGGATTTTCTTCTTCAGACTTTTGCTGTTTGCTCAATCTAAGGAAAGGCTCATTAAAGCTCTTTTTGCACTTCTTTTTTTCTTTTCTTTTTCCTTTTTTTCCAAGGCCAATTTGTTTTGGGCCACGAGTAGCTGCAAAGCTTGGCTCATCATCAAGGCTGCATAAAATTTTGACAAAAATAGAAGATCAGACGAAAACCCAACCTGTCTCCACCAGTAGCAAGGTGTTCATACTTGAGAAAAGAGGACAAAACACCATCTCTTAAGACAGGAAAGTAAGAAATTTATCTCCCTGTACACTACAAGCATACCCAATCTCTCCACAAGAGTAACTAACCCATACCCCAAGCGCCCTCTTGTTTCACAACTAACACGTGTCAATCAAAATCGTATGTATTGATTACATATTCAATTGAAGATTGTTTACAAAAATCAAATGTTTCGATTGCATATGCATTCGACGAGTGTGTTCCGACTTACAATTACACATGTTAAAATTAACATGTTTGTTTGTCGTCACCGATTATATAGCTGATACCTATGTAAGACAAACATCCTTCCCCTGCTAACTAAACAACATAGAACAAAAGTCTCATTCATCTAAAGTAACCTCCTTGGATACAATCTTCTATCATTTATCTATCTTCTACAGAGAAGATGTCAGTTCCCTTTCCAGAATGTGAGGAATAAATGCAATGTTCTACATCAAGAAGTTCTTCTGCTCTACTGTTTCCCTCTCTAGACTCTAGAGCCCAATCTTTTATCATCTATCTTCAACTGCCAAAGGCTGGATATGGTTGTGGACTTGGCAAAGCAAAAGGTTGCTACCTCAATTCATGCCACAATTTGCTTCTTTGATCCTGTTAGTGTCCTACCCAGAAACCCCAAACCCCACAAAAGATTAATCCCAAGAACCAAAACCCAGTTCAGCTGTACCTCCACCAATCAAAATCCATGAAGATTAAGAAAACCCTAGATGATAGAATCCCCACATGAATGAGAAAAAACCTAAGAATATTCAAAATTCCCTCTCATGTGTGTGTAGAGAGGGATTTGCAAAGAGGGAGACCGGAGAAAGCGTACCTGAGTGGGGCAAGACAGAGAGAGAGTGTACCTGATGTTGTGGAGAGCCGAGAGAGAGAGGGGCGAGCGATTTGCAGAGTGGTTTTAGGGCTCTCAGGAGTTAGTAGGCATAGGCAGTTCATGTATTTCTTTATTTTTAGTTTTTAAATCCAAGAAATGTTTCTTACCAATGACTAATGGTGTCCTTACAGAAAAAATCCCAAGAAATTAGTTCGGTAAATGTTTTCGATATTTTTGTTCAATGACTATTTTATTTAATGAAAGATCAGTTAAAAAAAGGAAAGACAAGTTTTTCATCAACATATATAAATTTACTATTTGAGGTGCAAATTTATCCAGATATGCCCCCAATAACGGCTAACAAGATCCAAAAGCTCTTAGGGCTTGTTTGGCAAATCTTATCTTTATGAAACAGATCTGTATGATATAGATCTATTTCAAATGGAGCGGTTTGAAATTGATGTTTTACAAATAGACTGTTTGGTAAGACATAGATATTTTAAAAATAGACTGTTTGGTAAGACACATGTAAAAATAGATCTAATGGTCTGGGCATTTTGTAAATATCTCAAGATCTGTGATCATCCAACAGTTGAAATTTTATCTCAAACACGTGTTCCACATTTTAATGACTATAGGCAGTTTGGATCTTCATTTTGGTTTGGATCTTGCATTTAGGGGCCATGATTTAAAAAAAGTATATATAAATGTCTGTCGTTTTTTGTAAATATCTCAAAATCTATGATGATCCAATGGCTAAAATTTGGACCCTTAGTCGTGAATGATCTTTTGAATATATCCAATGGTTTGGATCATGATTTATGGTGCCTGAATTTAAAAAAAAAATTAAAAAACCACACTGCTGTGTACAACTTCAAGACACAGTCACTAAGGCATGGGACATCATGGGACATCAATGGTCAAAAACATTTTTATAAATATCTCAAGATCCACTTTGAATTAAAGGCTCACTTTTGGGCCCATAGCCCTTTTTGCCCCTCCAAAGAGAACCCACGGATCAGATCGTGATTATGGGGCCCACAATGTCCAGAATATTAGATCAAATGGCTCACGATTTTTTGCAAATATCTCGAGATCCGAGATAGATCAACGGTTGAAATTTTGACACATGGCCGTGTTTGACCTTCTTCATATATCTAGCAGTCCGGATCATGACTTTGGGTCTCATAAATTAAAAAAAAAATGAAACAACGGACTGTCCCATGAGGACGTCCGTTTCACTGTAGCCATATGGTCTTTCCGCTTCAGACAACTACCACTGATTCAAATCTGCTCATTTTGCTGGCTTCTTGAAATGGAGGCCATTCATCTTAACTCCATTGCAAATAGACTTTGCACCTTGAGTTACCAAACATTCTTAAAACTGTTTATAACAGTTTTAAGACAAATAGAGGCAATATTAAGAGATGCCAAACGCCACCTTAGAAGATTTGTGTGCCTCTCCCTATTTTCCTTGCCCTATTTCAAATGCAAATTGGTAATCCTTTTACTTGGAAAACCCATAGTGTAGACATTAATGAAGTATTATTCAAGTTGCAAGATACATAATCCCAAGGGGTAGCTTAGTTGGCCTAGGACCACGGTTTGCTCCCGGAGATTGTGGGTTCGAAACTCCGCTACCACACTAGGGCTACAGGGGATTTACCCGGCTTCCCTCTGGGCCTGGAGGGATTAGTCCAGCCCAAAGGGTTGGGAACCCTCCGACAACAAAAAAAAAAAAAGTTGCAAGATACATGGCTAAATAGTACACCTTTGCATAGATTTTTTTTTCAAAAAATGAAAACAGCTTTTATTGAGCAACACTTATTCAATGTTTTGTATTGAAGTCTTCTATGCATTTATCTTATGAGGTCAAAGAAATTTTTATAATGTTTGAAAAAAGCTAATTTGATATATAAACATGTTTCATTGCACTGAATAATAGATATTAAAACCATAGAAATTGAAGTTTTCAATTTTCGGTTTTTACAGAAATAAAATTCTCATAGAAATACCATACCAAAAGAAAATTATTCTTCACAAACATGAAATAACTAATTTTAGGGTGACTCGACTTGACTTTGTTAGGGTTAAGTTGATTGGTCTATGACAATTTGCATGGAGAGTGCTATATGACATCAGGTGCATTTCAGTGCGAGCATGTTTTTCTTACAAGGGTCCTTGGCCATTGTTGAGCAAGTTAGGGACATGTGCATGTGTGAGAGAGTTCAAACCTCATGTAAAAAAAAAAAGTTCTCCTTGTGGATTACAAAGAGATTTCTTACTTAGTTAGAGTGACTATATTATGAAACATATAGAACACCCAAGAGAAAAGGATTTGCTTATGCTTGAAAAAAGAATCATCTAAAATAGATATGAATTGTGATTATTAATTTTTTAATTATGAACAACTTGGAAGCAATGAAAACCTTTTTGCAAACATTAAGAATTGAGTGAAAAAACTAGTATAACATAAAAGGCCAAGATATTAATTTGAAAAAAAAAAAAACTAAATCTCTTGAAATATCTTTTTTCTAAACAACCCCTAAGGTATATACATACATGGCATTGCTTATTCATTAGCTTACTCAAATGCTTTTACAGGTGTTTCATTGTCTCGGTAATTTTAAAGAACTCTTGCCTAGGCATGAAACTTTCAAGCTTCAATTTTTTTACTAATTTTTACATTCTGTATGTGTTGATTTTGTTTTCACTTTAGTTGTTAATCTTAATGTTAGAATAATATTTATAAGTTTCAAACAGCAGATAACTTGGGAAAGAGAAATTTGGGTGAATACAAATAAGATGAGAAATTTTAATAAGTCGTAGGCCTTTCTCTTTAATCCAACTAAAGAGAGATTTAGGCTTGAAAACCTTATGACAAATATGAACTACTCTGGTAGAAAGGACTACATCAATCAGGAAAGAGAATGTTAGAACTCATGTTAGTGCTCAAATGGAGAAAGAAAATCGAAGACAACAACCAATCGCATGATGGTTTACTGTTCAAACTATTTTTGCACTAGGGCTGCACCATTGAGAAACACAAAAATCAACTAAGAAGAATTTTGGTGTGCATAATTGGGACATTGATCTAAAGTGTCAACTTGTTAAAGCTTTGGAGATGCTTAGCATGTGGAACTGTTGATGTACACTGATTATAATCAATGATTATTGATTGGAGAGAGGATTGTTTTTGCTGGATGGTGTTTGGGTTCTGTTTTGCCACATGAGTATTGATGATTTTTATACCAATTGTTTGTTATATTTCTTTTTTAATACTTCTTTGGTTGTTATAACTAAAATGCAGGGGCAGATCCAGGTATAAGAGACTCTAAAAAGAGCTTTAAAATTTTAAAAACCCTCCTGAAAATTCTAGAAATTCATGTATTTTTTACATTTACCCCTTTCCCTAATGTTTGGTTCCCAACTCCAATTCTTTCTTGAATCTTGCAACTCCAATTCTTTCTTGAATCTTGCAAATTTAGTGATACAGATTTCTGTTATGATCATCTTATGGAGTTTTACCGAACGCAAGGTTGTCCTGAATTTGACTTCATCTTGTATGGGAATTAAAAGTGCTTATCTAGAATGGATGCCAGTCCAATAACCAATGCAGTGGAAACAAAACAGAACAAACTAGCAAATAGATCTACCAATCACACACCACAAAAAGACATGCATAATATTTACGTGGAAACCCTATCCAGTGAGAAAAACCACGATCTGAAATCAAACACTATCGAGCAATTACAAGATATACTCATAGCTCCCTTTCCCAGTCATTCCATCGACGTAAGGACTGTAGCTGTTCTTCGGATGGTTGAAAAAATCGGCCGATACCGGTTCATTATTGGCCGATGTGAACCGGTATCAGCCAGTACCGAGCCGATATCTCAATGAGATATCGGTCTCGGTAAAAATCGCCAAAATCTCGGCCTATATCGGCCGAGATTTACATCATCTCGGAATAACCGATATCTCGGCCGATATTTTCAAAATATCGGCCGAGATATGACAAAAAGGGTGAAAACCCTAATTTTTTCTTTTTTTTCCCCATCTTCATCTTCTTCTCCTCTCTTCTCATCTCCTTACTACCCATAGCAGCAACCACACTCCATCACACATCCCTCTTGCATATTTTCAAATCTCACTTCTATTTTTTGAAGAAAATATTATCTAAGGTAAGAGAAAATCAACTTGAAGCATTTTATTATGTGTTTTTTTTTTTTTTAGATGAAGCATAGAGGTTTGTCACTTGTGTTGTTTTCTTCATTTAGAAGTTAGATCTACATACTTTCATGCTAGATCTACTCATACACATGATTTTGAACTTTTTTTCACTTTTTTTTTATTTTCGGATTTTTTTAATATTTGAATTATAATATATCATTTTTTGGGGATTTTATCATAAATATGTTCTTTTAATAATTCATGATCATTGTATGGTGTGTAAATGATTGATCTACATACTTTTATGTTAGATCTAAATATTTAGGATTTTTAAAATGATTTTATTAATTTTTGTTTTCCAAAAAATAATTGTTGTTACTTGTTAGGATATTTGTGATACCAAAAGCTTAATGGCTTATTAATAGTGTGTAGATGATAGATCTACATATCTCATAGTCATAAACATGATTTAGATTCTACTTTAATTATCTTATTTTCGGATTTTTTAATATTTGAATTATAATATATCATTTTTTTGGGATTTCATCATAAATATGTTCTTTTAATGATTCATGATCATTGTATGATGTGTAAATGATTGATCTACATACTTTTATGTTAGATCTATATATTTAGGATTTTGAAAATGATTTTATTAAAAAAAAATTCCAAAAAATAATTGTTGTTACTTGTTAGAATATTTGTGATACCAAAGGCTTATTAATAGCGTGTAGATGATAGATCTACATCTACTCATAGTCATAAACATGATTTAGATTTTTATTTTAATTATTTTATTTTCGGATTTTTTAATATTTGAATTATAATATATCATTTTTTGGGGATTTCATCATAAATATGTTCTTTTAATGATTCATGATCATTGTATGATGTGTAAATGATTGATCTACATACTTTTATGCTATATCTATATATTTAGGAATAGGATTTTTGAAAATGATTTTATTAAATCTTTTTTTTTCCTAAAAATAATTGTTGTTAGAGTTTTACTATTACATGAATTTCTTATTTTATAGGAACAAGATGGTGCGTGAAATAGATCCGGCATGGAGCCATGGCGAAGCAGTTGGAAGCAAAAGTAGCGTGAAATGTAATTATTGTGGAAAAGTGCTCAATGGCGGGATTACTCAATTGAAACAACATTTGGGGCATGTATCGGGCATGTATCAGGACAGGTGATAAAATGTCATAAAATGCCACCAAATGTGACTGCTAAAATGAATGAGCTCCTAAATGCATCTACAAAAAAAAAAAAGTTGTACAACAAAGAAAAAGAACTGAGGAATTTGATGCATGTAGAGAAGAAGTATTCGGTTCCTCCTCCGATGAAGACCCGGAAATGAGGAGGGCTAGGAGAGAGTGTTAGGTCACTTCAGGAGGAGGAAGAGAGAAGAAGAATGCAATACGAAGCAGCCTCTAGAGGTACCCAATATGAGCAGGGTTGGTCATCCGGACCTGGGGGAGCGAGTTTGCGTCGGGCATTTAGTCAAAAACAACCCCGTCGAGATCCAGACATTGAGGAGATTGAAAGACCTCCTACACATGCACCTCAGCAAGTGGGGCCAACTGACCTATTTGCTTATAGAAAACCAACATCAAAACAGCCTAGCATTATGAAAGCATTAAAGGGCAAGTTTGGTAAAGCAAGAGAACATCTAGTGAGAGCCGCTGGGAAGTTTTTTTTGGATTGGAGGCATTCCTCCCAACAAGGCATCTTCTCCTTATTTCACCATGTTAGATGCAGCTGTAGAACATGGTCCAGGTATAAAGGCACCCACCCCTTATGAGATTGGGCATGTCTGTGTTGAGAAAGAGTATGAAGAGTTGCAGGCTTGGGTGCAAACTTTCAAATGGGCATGGAAGGAAAGAGGTTGCACACTAATGTGCGATGGGTGGAAGACCATCACACATCGTCATCTCTTGAATTTTCTAGTCTACTTGTCTATGGGCACGGTGTTTATCAAATCAGTTGATGCAACTGATTACATTCAAGATGCAAAATATATTAATACGTTATTGAATGAGGTGATTGAAGAAGTTGGGGCAAATTGTGTAGTTCAGGTTGTTACCGATAATGCTGCAAACATGAAGGCTGCAGGAATGATGCTTATGAAACAAAGGCCAAGGATTTTCGGGTCTCCATGTGCAGCACATTGCTTGGATTTAATGCTTGAAGATATTGCAAAAGGAAAAGTCATGAAGCAAGTGATTGGTAAGATAAAGAAGATCACCAATTTTTTTTATCAATCATATAGACTCATTTCCATGATGAAAACGCATATAGACAACCATGAAGTACTATGGCCTGGCATCACTAGATTTGTCACCCACTTCATTGCTATCGAAAGTGTTTACATGTATAGAGAAGGACTTCTCCGATTGATAAAACCACATGAGTTCATGACTTCAAAATGGGGAAAGAGGCCAAGTCCCATTACTGTTGAAGTATGTAAAATAATTGAGTCCAACAAGTTTTGGCCTCATGTGAAGGGTGTTTTGAATGTTTTTGGTCCCCTAATAAAGGTTCTTCGATTGGTTGATGGCGATGATAAGCCAACAATGGGCTTCTTACATGAGGCCATGGAGAGATCAAAGCTAGTTATTCAAGCAGATTGTAAATATTACAAAAAGTTTTGGAAGATCATCGACGATCGATGAGGACGACAATTGAAACATGATTTACACATTGCCGGTAAGTGAACAATATCCTTTAATACTTGAATTGTTGTATTCAACTCTCCATTCTCTCCTCAGTCCTCACTATATTAATTTATCAATGACTAAAATTCATTGGTTTTACTGTTACATGATACTTCTTTAATCCCCAATTTACGGATGGACACATATCTGATGAAATCCGTTTGGGACAAAAAAATGTAATTGAAAGACTGGCAGAGAGTACAGATGAAGCAATTTGGGCTACTAATCAGGTAGGAATGTAGGATAATTAAGGAAATAAGTATATAACATTGTAATTTCTCTAATTTATTTTTCTACGTTAATGTCTTCAGATTGACATATGCAATGTACGTGCTGGAAGCTTTGGAACGACGACTGCGCGGAGAGCTATGACACAGACCTATCCTGGTATTGATTGTAATGTCATCTCTATATTATTTAAGAACTTATTATTATTTTATTGACTCTAATATCATTTCTAATTTTTTTTTCAGCTGAATGGTGGTTGAATTATGGAGAGAGTGCTCTTGTACTAAGGACAATTGCTATTAAAGTCCTTAGTCAAACTAAATCGTCTTCCAATTGTGAAAGAAACTAGGACACATTCTCATTTATCTACACAAGACCAAGAAATAGATTGACAATGCAAAAGCTAAATAAATTGGTCTACATTCAATACAACCTCAAGCTCCGGAGTAGAAATAGAAGGAGAAGACATTTTGAGAATCACTGGGATTATTTCTGTCCAATTAATTTGGACTATATCTTTTCAGAAGAGGATACTGTGTTAGGTCAATGGCTGGAGGAACAAGAAGAACCGGTGTTAGACCAAGACCCAGAGTTTGAGGAGTTGATGGAGAAATTGACTGGGGAAAGGCCTGAGCCAGTGAGGGCTGCAGAAAGGATAGAAGAAATAAACTTGACAATGCAGCAGGGGCGCGCACCTAATACGAGTGAGCCAAGGGGAAAGGAGGTGGATGAGGAGAGTGAATCAAGTATTTCTACTTCTTCATCAGCAGGAATTCCACCTGACTCTCCCGGGGATGAGGGTCATTATAGAGATGATGAGCCTGTCACTTATGAGACAGTTGAGCATTTTCCTAATGCTACTGAGTTAGATCATCACTGAGGCTATGTCAGACATGTTGGACAGACTGAGGCATGGGGTTAGTAGTAGCGCCGGCGCCGCTACTCATGGTCATCATGGGAGTTATGTTGGCCAAGGTGCCATGTATGGACAACATGGGGGTTATGTTGGCCAACAAGGTGCCATGTATGGACAGCATGAGGGTTATTCATATGACCCTAATTGGGTACCCCCTTTACCAACACCGATTATTTCTATCGAATTGATGTTAATTGAGCAAGGGAGGCTTCCGCCACCAATTTCTCAACGACCTATTTATGCCCCTCATGACTATTTCATGTCATTTGATTACAACCAGCCATCTCAATCCACAGGGGATCAAGATAGTTCATCATCTTATCAAGAACAATCTGAATATGGTCATGGGTATGGTAGTGCTGCACGACAGTATGGATCATATCCTTTTAGCCAATACCGAAGAAATGATGATGATGATGATATCGAGCCAGGGAGACACTCCACTTGGTATTAGGCTGTCAATCTATCATACACTTATACTCATCAGTCTCTCTCTAGTCTCTACTCTCCACTAGTCCCCTCTAATTTCAGGTAAACCATGAACATTTTGACGCCCAAGTGCTTTATGATTTATCTATCTCAGTCACTAACTCACTATGTCAGTCACTAATCTTCAGGGTCTTGAATTTCACAACTTTATTTGATGATTGAGTTAGTATTAAATGATGATTGATATGTTATCTTTATTTTCTTATATTTTACACTAATAAATTGATCATGAGTATCAATAATGTTTGCATTATATGAAATACTAGAAAAGACAGTGAACTGCGACACAGACAGGACTCATAACTTAAGGTGACCGAGATTTTGATTTATTGTTGTTATTAATGGAAACAAATATTGTTTTCCAGCATTTTTCTAATATTCTGGATTTTTTGGATATTTTTGAAAAAAAAATTGGATTAAAAAAAAAATTCATACCGCGATGACCGCGACGGACCGATATCCGCGACTGATACCGATATCATATCGGTTTTTCAGCTCGGCCGATACCACGACCGAGACCGAGCTTTTGAACTATGGTTCTTCCACAACTTGACCTGTTGCCACAACTTCCCCGCCGCGCACCGCTCCTTTGTACTTGGCCCAGCAACACCTTGAGAATCAAGATGATCAAATCTTCTACGAGAAGGTAGAAGCAGCAAACCTTCTAGAGGACTCTTCAACACAATCTCTCAATAATGGCTCTAGAGAACAAGGAATGTCTCTTAGGGTTTTCTCAACTCAGACCAAAGAGAGGGTATACTTCTTGTCTTACTTAGGGTCGAGATTAACACCCTTTATATAGCCCAATATTCATGCCTTAGACTTAGAACACAAATAGGACTAAAAGTGGAAACGCCAGTTGGAAAAGGAAACAAAATCGCATAGTCTGAATCTGAAATTTTTTTGACATCCGATCGATTATGTGGCCGAATGATCGAGTAAACCCATGTCTCCCGAAATCTTTCAGTTCAGCCTGTTAACTGAGAGACCTGCCTCAATCCAATCTTTATCCAATCGATCGGGTCTCTTATTGTCTTCCGAAATTCTTTTGTTTTCTTCTCTTTCTTCGCTCCAGCTCTTCCAGCGACACAATCACAGTCCATTATAAAAGAAATAAAAAAATACAACTCAATGGACCTAGAGTTTTGTCCAACCCAAGAATTAGCCAACACATGAAAAATCCTAACAATCTTCCCATTTGGTAATTCATGGACAAAACTCCCTAAGAAAATACAAATTTGATCTACCCCAAAAATACATAGAATTTTCAGCACAATTTTTTCTTTTCCATTTGCATAACCTATAGATCTTTCTCCGTCTTTGCTTGAACTTCTCCCACAAGCTCCATTCTTCTCCCCCATTTTGTCCATGGACACGGGTCTGGACCTGTCCATAAATGGTTTTGGTTCCAATTTTGGTTTCATCTTCTCATTAATGATTCCGGTTCAAGAACCAAGAAACCGGTTCCAAGTCCTGTTCTACCTTCTCATTAATGGTTCCGGTTCCGGGTCCACCATGGACCGGAACCGGAACCGACCTGTTTACAACCCTACTCACAACCAGGTTAAGATTGAACTTGGAAGGGGAAAAAGTTTCCAAAGCCTTTTGCCTAACTACTCTTATACATTTTCATTCAAACTGATTTACGGTGACAGGTTTTTAGCCACAAATGCTACAATACTTGTGCTACAATATACGCATTTTCTTATGCCATAGCCCACAGTATGGGCATTTTTGTCCCAAAATTTTGTAATTATAGTTATGAGGAAATATTTAAATTTGGGAAAGGAGATGGGAAAATCCATCTCTATAGGTATGCTAAGGACCAAAACCCTAATTACTTGTTCATTTTCAATAAGGCACAAGCTGGGCTTGGGCATACTCGGCGAGTCTTCTAGTGAACAAGAAGCAACCTAAATCTCTCTTTAGTTGGATTAAAGAGAAAGGCCTACGACTTATTAAAATTTCTCCTCTTATTCGTATTCACCCAAATTTCTCTTTCCCAAGTTCTCTACCGTTTGAAACTTATAAATATTATTCTAACATTAAGATTAAAAACTAAAGTGAAAACAAAATCAACACATGCAGAATGTAAAAATTAGTAAAAAAAATCAAAGCTTGAAAGTTTCATACCTACGCAAGAGTTCTTTAAAATTACCGAGACAATGAAACATCTGTAAAAGCATTTGAGTAAGCTAATGAATAAGCTATGCCATGTATGTATATACCTTAGGGTGTGTTTAGAAATAAGATATTTCAAGAGATTTAAGTTTTTTTTTCTAAATTAATATCTTGGCCTTCTATGTTATACTAGTTTTTCACTCAATTCTAAAGTGTTTGCAAAAAGGTTTTCATTGCTTCCAATTTGTTTATAATTAAAAAATTAATAATCACAATTCATATCTATTTTAGATGATTCTTTTTTCACGCATAAGCAAGTCATTTTTTTTTTTTAAATTAAAAATTTTAAAAATTAATAATCACAATTCATATCTATTTTAAATGATTCTTTTTTCACGCATAAGCAAATCAGTTTCTTTTTTTTATTTATTTTGAAATGGTTACTATCATTAAAGCTGCAAACAGTACAAGAGGATAATACTGACTTGCTCAAAAGAAGCACACGAGGAACAAAACAAAAGAAAGAGATCCCTTAAACATATCTACATAGACTCCACAGAGTAGGAAGCAATCTCCTTCCAATGGTTCATCATCTGATCTATGGAGAAATCTTTGAATAACGTACTGGTAGGCACCCAAAGGGCGACTAGGAACTTAGTTCTCTCCATCAAACATCTTTGACTAGTTGAAACCCCTTCAAAACATCTGGAATTCCTTTCCTTCCAAATTGTCCATAAAACTGCCAAAAAAGACAGTCTCCACAATTCCTTGCCTCTAGGGGGCCCAAGGAAGTAAATATCGGCCGATACGAAGCATATCGGCCGATATATCGGAATATCGGCCCTACAATGAAATTATCGGCCGCCACGGGTGTATCGCACCCGTGGCGGCCCGTATCGGCCGATACTCAAGAGTATCGGCCGATACATGCAGCCACGCTACGTGGCAGCCGATACGACGTGTATAACCCCCCCTTTTGGACTTTTTAGGGTTTTTTACCCTTCTCTTTCATCTCTTCCCCTCTATGGTTGCTGTTTTCACCTCTTTGTGGTCCACCCCGCCTTTATGGTCGGCGGCTTCAGCCCCAAAGAGCCGTCGGACTGCCCTCCGGGGCTCGGCCTCTTTATCAGTACTTTTCATATATTGAATGATCTATCATGAATGCATGCAACATATAATGTTTATGTTCATATTAAGCTAATTTTGATCACCAAAGTTTTATGCTTAGGGTTAGGTCTCACCACAATGACCCTAACAATTAAACACTGATATTTGGCTCTAATAGTACCATCATGATGTTTACATTACATATTGTTCAAATGTATGAATATAAGTGTCTCCCAAATCCCTTTTGGTGGTGATCAAGGTATTCCTAATTTCCTATTTCTTTCACTAACTCTCTACTCCCTTTGTCATTTCTAAATTGGTGTTGAATGTTGAATGTTGATTGTTGATCACTTCATAGTTCATTCACTTGATTGAATTTGAACCTTGAATGCTGAAGTATTGATATTTGATTGTTCAATGTTCACTAATGACCTAACTCTTAAGTCTTCTTAATTCTTATGCCTTTATTTCATGTTCTAATTTTTTTCTATTTAGCTTTCCATTACTTTTTAAGTTAACATGACTAAGAAACATGAATACATGTGAAAAAACTAATCATTACTATTATTTTCTATTTATACAGCGATACAGGACATCATATATTGAGGGCACCGCTACGCCCCCTTTTCTTACTTACTTTTGCAAAAGAACCACATTTTCTTTCATTTTACAATTTTCTGGATTTTCTGGAATTTTTTCAGATTTTTTTGGCGATTTTTTAAAATCGCACCGCTACGCCGATACGTATCCCCGATATGCTACGTATCGCCCGCTTCGTATCGGTAACGCCCGCCGCTACCGATATTTTCATCCTTAGTAGGGGCCCCCGTTGGGGCTTTCCAAGCCTGGAAGAGATCCTGAAGTGACAGGGGAAAAACCCAGGAGCAATCAAACCACTCCACCACCGATCTCCATATAAATTGAGCTATGGAACAATTCAATAGTAGGTGGTCCACTGTTTCCTCGTCTTGCAAACACATTGGGCATCCATTGACCATTGTCCTCCGTCTCCTCTTCAGATTATCCATAGTGAGAATTCTTTTCCGAAAGGCCAACCACCCAAATATAACGACCCTAGGGGGAGCTTTAAACTTCCAAATGCTACTCACTGCGCTTTTCTCCCTTCTAGAGTTAGACAAAGCCATAAAGAAAGAAGACACGGAGAACCGGCCGTCCTTAGAGGCCATCCACACCCTCTCATCTTCTCCTCTTTCCATCACGTGATACCCCGTTAAGATGTCAAGGAGCAATAGGAGTTAAGGCACCTCATGATCCTTTAAGTTCCTCAAGATAGGGCACCAAATTACCTGACCCCCGTCTGATGTCATATAGGCTTTAGCCGTAGTCTCCTTGTCCACTGCACAATTGAACAAATCCAAAACTGAGCCGCCAATGGCTTGTCTCCAACCAATTGATCTTTCCAAAAAAGAATCCTCTCGCCCAACCCTATTTGATACTTTATGTTGACCATATAGAGGTTTCTGACCGAGGTAATTCCTTTCCAAACTGATGACGAGCTTTTAGTGGCATCCTGTACATCCCATCCATTTCTGGACAACCCATATTTCATTTCCAGCACTGTTCTCTAGAGGCCATCTGAGTCTTCTCCTATCCTCCATAGCCACTTTCCCAAAAGGGCTTGATTCATCTGCTTGAGAGGTCTGATACCCAAACCCCCTTCTTCCTTAGGTCTGCAAATAGATTCCCAATCTATTAGGTGATACTTCCTCTGAGTGCTATTACCATACCATAAGAATTCTCTCTACATCCTCTCAATTCTCTTGATAACTGAGTCCGCACATTTGAAGAGAGAAAAATAATAGACTGGCATATTCGATAGAACAACCTTGATAAGAGTTACCCTTCCTCCCAAAGATAGGTAACTAGCCTTCCAAGCAGACAATTTTCTTTCCACTCTTTCTACCACTAGGTTCCCCAGAGATTTAGAAACCGGTCCCAAGCATAACTTTTTTCATAACCGGTCCCAAGCAAATCCTTTTCTCTTGGGTGTTCTATATGTTTCATAATATAATCACAGTAACTAAGTAAGAAATCTCTTTGTAATCAACAAGAACTTTTTTTTTTTTTTACATGAGGTTTGAACTCTCTCACACATGCACATGTACCTAACTAGCTCAACAATAACCAAGGACCTTCATAAGAAAGACATGCTCGCGGTGAAATACACCCGATGTCATATCGCACTTTCCATGCAAATTGTCATAGACCAATCAACTTAACCCTAACTAAGTCAAGTCGAGTGTCACGACCCCGGAACGAGTTCCCCGGGCCCGCGACGTTGAGATTGTTAAGATAGTTTATGTTTAATTGTTTTCCCACAGGTTCCCGCGGTGAGGATTCCCAAAGACACGCGGAATCTGACTCACACGATCAAGTACGCGGAAGCGTGTAGCAAAACACATCAAGATAAGCCCCGATAAATCTTTGGGTGCTATGACAAAATAATCACAAGGCATAGTATCAAAGAAAGAAGCTAACAAGGCATTTCCATTAATATTCAAGTTATAGGACTAACACGAAAACAAGTTAAGTTTTGTTACAATTCCAAGAGAGGCCAACAGAGGCCAATACACTTCTCCAAAATAATCAAAATGAACCCCCAGCAAAAAGATGACGAGACTCAAGAACCCGCCTGACGTCTAAATGACATCGTCGGGCTGCCACTCTCTCACAGGGGTTGGCTCACAAGCCTCCTCCTGACGATCCTCCTCAAAGGTAACGTCTCCTGCACCTGGGCACCAACAAACAAGGGTCAAACATGGAGGTTTGGCAGGTAATCAATTTAGGTGCAGCATGAAACAATAACGTTTAAGAAAACATATAAGCAAATCCTTGATTTGAAATACTATAATGACTGAGATATATTTGCAGAAATATTTAATCGAGCTGAGATACTAAAACAAACTAGCATGAGTACATAATATATCATGAATAGTTACAATCCACAAGGAGCTCATCCTTTCTCTATCATTTATATAATGAAAAGAGCAAGCATGCACGACAAGCACGATATACATAATATAAGCACGACACGATTTCCCATAAAGACGGGAATTCCGGCCGCGGAACCGGACACGCACGATGTGTAATAAATACACGACCAGTCTGCAGACAGTCCACATGTTTAAGGACCCCCAGACAGTGGATCAAACTGAAAGGGCAGTCCAAGCTCAGTGGTGTTACTTAATTCATGAATGCACAAAACACGCGAAACACTATCAAAACATGTCGAGATACAAAGGGGGAAATCACTTATCAAACACGATGAACACGACTAGCAAGGGCATAATTAATATGCATAACACGCTTAGGAAGTGATCCCCTTTTTCTTGAAACACATCTTCAAAACGAGCTTGTACTTAAACTTCAAAACGAGTACACGATGATATTTATTATATCGAAACCAAAGTACGGATACAAAGCCTATCAAGCTCATGCAAGGACCTTTGGTTGATCATAGTGCAGCCGAAGCTCAGATTTGGAATTAATAAAGAATTGGTGCCCCAGAAGTTCAAGGACATCTCGGGTTTCGAGTGCATAATATCAGGCCAAAGGTCACTTAACATGTTCTAGTTTTCATTCTTGCAAAAACTCTTCAAAACAGGAAATCTGTCAAATTCGGTCACCTCGCGGTCAGGAGTCGGCTAGCCGAACTAAGGTCTGGCGGCTAGCCGCCAGCTGACCGACGAGCTGACCGATGGAAATCCAGGTCCATCACAGCCGTCTGGAAAAGGGACCGAACTGACTGCGGTTAGCTTACGGTTAGCCGAAATGAGACTTAGCGGTTAGCCCAGCTGACCGCTGGAAACCCAGTTGGAATGTAGCTCTCGGGAAAAGGAACCGACAACGCGCGGTTGGCCAGCGGTTAGCCGACATGGGGTATGGCGGCTAGCCGCTTGCTGACCGTCAAGCTGACCGTAAATCACTGTCGAAATGTCAGCTTCTGGAAAGGGAACCGCGGAGTTCGGTTGGCTCACGGTTAGCCGCCAATGGGGATCTCGGCTAACCGCCAGCTGACCGAAACTGCACGGGAATTGCAGCTGGGTTCAGATTTTCACATTTTTCTTCTTCCTTTCTCTTATTCTCATTCCACCTGCACTACCCTGAGCCTACATGCTCTCCAAGGGATAAAACACACATTTCACACATCCAATATCCGATAAAACACAATCATGAAGCTTGTAAACAAGTTAAATGCACAATTTCTAAAGTAACAAAGAAATCAAAATACACATGCACAATGAACCTATAAAGATTACTTGCCTTGACCAATGCTAACAATCCTCTCCAAGCACTTCACTCAAAAGCTAAGCCAAACTACAAGAAAACCCAAGAAAACCACACAAACTCACTCAAAATGGAAACAAAGAACCCATTTGAACAAAAAGGGTTTTCCAAATGAAAAACAAGATCTTTAAGAGCTAAAAAGGTTTCATGGAAAGTATGGATTGAAGCTCTTACCTAGAAATGGCCACACAAGAAGGAATGAAGACAATGTAGCGTTTGTTCCACAAGAAACTCCAAGAAATTTGTACCAATAGAAAGCTTGTAAGGAAAGGAAGAAGATGGTATTCTTAGAATCTCATTTGGAGATCTCTAGCTAAAGCATGCAAGAGGAAATGAAGAGGAAGAGAAAAAGGGTTTTCCTTGCCCTAGGTTAAGAAAGTTGCAGAGATTTGGTAAAGTGAATGAAAAGAGAGGGAGATGGGGCTTAAGTGATGAGAATGGGTCCCAACTAGCTGAACCTTGAAGTGACCAAAACACGATTTTGTGGACATCGGATGACTTCAACGAAGAATGATAAAACGATCATCGAAATATCTAGTTTTCAAAAAGTATATTTTTGACATGGTTTTGAGATCTCGAAAATTGTGTCCAGATTTGTGCATAAAAGACAATTTTACCTTCTTTGGGCCAAAACATGGGTTTTTGGGCTTCAAACATGAATGGGCTTAAAACGAAAGTTGTAACACTTAGAAAAATCATTCAAATGAAATCAAAATCACAATCACACGGAAACCGATACGACCTGTCCAAGCTTACACGGGCACTCAGGCCTTCCTGAGTGTGTCTAACTAATACTGAACGTTCTCAAAATTCCCAAAGCTATGTCCAAGACTAAAACTAATTACTTCTAATCCCAACGATAACTAAACCCACTTAGAACTAAACACATACTAATCGCACACTAATCGAGTTGGTCTGGGTCGGGGTCTAACATCGAGTCACCCTAAAATTAGTTATTTCATGTTTGTGAAGAATGATTTTCTTTTGGTATGGTATTTCTATGAAAATTTTATTTCTGCAAAAACTGAAAATTGAAAACTTCAATTTCTATCGTTTTAATATATATTATTCAGTGCAATAAAACATGTTTAGATCTCAAATTAGCTTTTTTCAAAAATTATAAAAATTGCTTTTATTTCATAAGATAAATGCATAGAAGACTTCAATACAAAACATTGAATAATTGTTCCTCAATAAAAACTATTTTCATTTTTTTAATAAAAAAAAATCTATGCAAAGGTGTACCATTAGTCATGTATCTTGCAACTTGAATAATACTTCATCAATGTCTACACTGTGGGTTTTGTAAGTCAAAGGATTACCAATTTGCATTTGAAATAGGGCAAGGAAGACAAGGGAGAGGCACACAAATCTTCTAGGAGCCTTTGGATCTTGTTAGCCGTTCTTGCGGGCATATCTAGATAAATTTGTACTTCAAATAGTAAATTTATCTATATTGACGAAAAACTTGTCTTTCCTTTTTTTAACTGATCTTTCATTAAATAAAAAAAAAAGTCATTAAACAAAAATATCGAAAACATTTACTGAAATAATTTCTTGGGATTTTTTCTGTAAGACCACCGTTAGTGATGGATAATCCCATCATGAAAAAATTCCCGAAATATTTTTCATATTGAAACTTTTTTGTGATATCTTAGAATTTTAATTGGATAATGCAATATCACATAAAACTATTTCAAGGCAATTTAATTTGACATCACCAAAAAAAAAAAATTAAGATATCGCAAAAAAATTTGTGATATTGCAAAAAAGCATAAATACAGAGAACGTTCAAGTGATTTTCTTAACTTTCATCATAAGATATGATTATCCATGACTAATTTCTTTCAAAACTCCTTGCGTCATTTTACCAAAAAAAAAAAAAAATTTCTCCCAGAGTCTCATCTAACGTTTTCTAGATCAGACCCAACCGAGTTTCGATCTCTGTTGTAGCTTTCCTTCCAAAGATTAGCCAATTTAGTTGGGCCAAAGTCACAAACCCAACCCCGGCCCATATTTAGTTCAAAGCAAGTTTGGCCCAACTTGTCTCACTTCATCTCAAACCCTAACAACTATCCTCAGCTTCTTACCATATCAAATCCTTACTGTCCAAACCACGGAAGATCAATCCCAAACTTACGGCATTGATCTTTGATTCCATCAAGGTACCCGGGTTTTTTCATCCACGAGACTCAATCTGATTGGCTGCAGTTTTTAAAACCTTTATAAATAGGACGGACCTGTATCAATCATCCCATTATTTCTCCTCCGTCTAGGGTTTTCAAAATTTCTCTCTTCCTACTGCGCCTATGAAGATATCCATTTGAACCTTTCCAAGGTAAGTATTGATTTTTTTTTTTTTTTTTAAATATGTGGCTCAGATCTATGTTTTGATCTTGTTTTTAAGGGGAGAGGAGGACCATTTTGCTATTGCAGGATTTTCTTTCTCTGAAGTTTTGTTGATCTATGCCTTAGATTTGATAATAGACGAAGAGCATAGCTCTTTCCGGATCTTATTTAGGTTTTGATCTGGTTTCTTTCTAAAAGTAGGTTTCTTTGCTCTTGAAGAATTTTGTCTTTCCTTTTCCTTTGAAAATTTAGGAGATCCATGCCCTGATTTATTCCTTGATGGCTTAGCCTTTAAGGAATCGTGTTTTGATCACCTTTTCTTTGTAAGAGGTCAGATTCTTTTGCTGTTGAATGAATTTTGTTGCTCTTGTTAGGTTTTGTTGATCTGTAAGGATGTAAAAAGTTTTTATTTTGTTGTTATATACCTTGATTTGTTTTATAAAGCGGTTGGACTATTTTTTTAATCTTGTTTTCTTGTTGATGTTGGTTTTTTTTTTTTTTTTTTTGCTGAAGGATTTGCTGGTGTGGTTTTGTATATCTTTTCTTTGATTTATTATATGATTTATTGTATGGAGGGCTTAGTCGACTGATTCTTGAAGTAGTTTTCTTTTGGTGCAAAGGGTTTTTCTTGTTAGGTTTTATATATCTATTCCCTGATCTTTTTGAGAAAGGGTTTTGAAGATTTTGGGTCTGTGTTTGGGATATTGGTTAAGTAGATCTGTGCCCTTCAGAAATTGATACATCCTAGTCTTCTGTGTTTCTAATGATCAATTGTGTATTCTGGTTTTTGGGTCTTAAATGAAGGCTTGAGGTTTCACAATTCATTTGAGGTTTCTTAATAATATTTGATTTAGAATTTCCATTCTTTTTGTATGTTAGAAAAGTTTTTTTTTTCTCTGGCTTGTTGTACTTGTGATCCAGTTTTTATATTTTCAATACCCTATTTTCAAAACCCTTTTGAGATAATGACTTTGTCTCACATTTTTCTCTTTTCCATAAGACTAAGCCCATGTTTGGGATGTATATTTCAAGCCTCTATTCCTCTAAATGTCTAAAACGGCCAGAGCATTGAAAAATAAGAGGTGTTTTGGCATAGGAATTTTTCCTATACCAACTTTAGACTTTTAGAGGCAAACCCTCTACTTTTGAAATGCTCCAAATTGGTGACCTGGAAATAAGAGGCATTGGCCCTTAAAAAAATAGAGGCGGAGACAATTTTTAAGACTAAAATACCCTCAGACGCTATTTTATTTCCACCGAAAATCCCTGCTACAAAAACCCTTCCGATGGTTGCTAAGAGACTCCCAAACATGATTTCACCTTGCAAAAATCTATCTAAACCTATTAGTGCCCAGCCTATTAGACAGATTTTTATAGGTTTTTAAATTCGACGGTCAGGCTTTGACACTAATAGGCTTGACCCGGTTCTAACCTTTCTAATTTTCTTTATGATATATAATAGATATTTATATATTCAAATATACACAAATGCCCCTTTTAAGACAATTCTTGGGACTTCATTATGCCGAGCTTTGTAATTCTTTGGTTTTTTTTAGTACAAGTGACAATGGATTTAAATGAAATCTGTTGTTCCTATAATGATTGACATTTGAACTTTCTGGATTTTGGGGGAGCTGCTATATGCACATCCCCAGTTGCTCGGTGCACATCCATTTATGGGACCCTCTAGCACATTTTCAAAATACCCATGTCCCCTCCCTCTCTCTGCTCGGCGCACAACCCGGCTCCCACCTCAGCCCCCTCCCTCCCTCTCATTCTCCCTCTCCCCCTCTCCTTGCTTGCCGCCCAGCTCCCACCACCGCCCGCACCCATCTCCTTCTCTCCCTCTCCCTCTTCTCCTCCCCGTCTCCCTCCCTCTTCCTCTCTCTCCTTCTCCCCGATCGATGTCCGGCCATAGGTGGCCGAACAATACGACGTCTTTTTCAGCCACCCATGGCCGAACAATATATTCATTTTGCTCGGCCTTGTGTGGCCGAGCGAAAGGGATGACGATCAAGGAGAAGGAGAGAGAGAAGGGGGGAATGGGCGGAGGAGGGCGCGGGGCGGAGCTGGCCGGTGAGCAGGGAGAAGGAGAGGGAGATAGAATGAGGGAGAGAGATAGGAGAAGGAGAAGGAGAGAGGAGGAGGGAGAAGGAGGGAGAGGGCGGGCGGAGGTGGGAGTCGAGCTGTGCGTCGAGTAGGGAGAGGGAGAGAGGTAGGGGACATGGGTATTTTGGGAATGTGCTAGAGAGGTCCTATGAATGGATGTGCACTGAGCAACTGGGGACGTGCATATAGCAGCTCCCTATTTTTTAGAAAAAAAATTCAAATAAGGCCTTAAGTTTTTACCTTATTTCAAAAAAGGACATAAATTTTAAAATTTTCAAATTAGCCCCTAAGTTTTTAGAGAAGTTTTCATAAAGATTTAAGGACATCAATCCATTTAAAGCTATTTTCCTACAACTTTTCCCTCAAATTTTTAGAACTACCTAAATTATCCTTTATTAAAATAAAACTTTCACCCACATCTTTTATATTCTCCTCATTTTCTTCACCAGTGTTCCCACACTGATCGAAGACAACCAGCGTCCCCATGATGCTCGGTTGTATGTGGTGGTTTCTAAAACCATGTCTTCAATTTAAATAAAGGGTAATCTGGATATTTAAAAAAAATCAAGGAAAAAGTCACCAGAAATACCCCTTCAAATGGCTGATGTCATTAATTAAAAAGTTATCGAAAAACTTAAAATTAATTTGAAAACTTTTGAAACTAGTGCCATTTTTTTTTAAATAAGGCCTTATTTGAAAACTTTCCTTTTTTTCACTAACATTTCTTGGATTTTTTCTTTTTGTTTTTGTTTTGGTAAGAAACATTTCTTGGATTTAAAAACTAAAAATAAAGAAATACATGAACTGCCTATGCCTAATAACTCCTAAGAGCCCTAAACCCAGGCTGCAAATCCCTCGCCCCTCTCTCTCGCTGTCTTGCCCTACTCCTCAGGTATGCTGTCTCTGGTCTCCCTCTCTGCAAATCCCTCTCTACACATGCATGAGAGGGAATTTTGAATATTCTTAGGTTTTTTCTCATTCATGTGTGGATTCTATCATTTGGGGTTTTCTTAATCTTCATGGATTTTGATTGGTGGAGGTACAGCCGAACTGGGTTTTGGTTCTTGGGATTAATCTTTTGTGGGGTTTGGGGTTTCTGATTAGGACACTAACAGGAACAAAGAAGCAAATCGTGGCATGAATTGAGGCCGCAACCTTTTGCTTTGCCAAGTCCACGACCATATCCAGCCTTTGGCAATTGAAGAGTTAAAAATAGATGATAAAAGATTGGGCTCTAGAGTCTAGAGAGGAAAACAGAAGAGCAGAAGAACTTCTTGATGTAGAACATTGCATTTATTGCTCACATTGTGGAAAGGGAACTGACATTGGCTCCAAGGAGGTTACTTTAGATGAAGGGGACTTTTGTTCTATGTTGTTTAGTTAGCACGAGAAGGATGTTTGTCTTACATAGGTATTAGCTATATAATCGGTGACAACAAATAAGCGTGTTAATTTTAACATGTGTATTCGTAAGTTTGAACACACTCATCGAATGCATATGCAATCGATACATTTGATTTTTGTAAACAATCTTCAATTGAATATGTAAACAATACATACGATTTTGATTGACACATGTATTAGTTGTGAAACAAGAGGGCCCTTGGGGTATGGGTTAGTTACTCTTGTGGAGAGATTGGGCATGCTTGCAATGTACAGGGAGAAGGATTTTTTACTTTCCTGTCTTAAGAGATGGTGTTTTGTCCTCTTTTCTCAAGTATGAACAACTTGCTGCCGGTGGAGACAGGTTGGGTTTTCGTCTGATCCTTGATTTTTGTCAAAATTTTATGCAACCTTGATGATGAGCCAAGCTTTGCAGCTACTCGTGGCCCAAAACAAATTGGCCTTGGAAAAAAAGGGAAAAAAAAGAGAAAAAGGAGCTTTAATGAGCCTTTCCTTTGTTAGATTAAGCAAACAGTAAAAGTCTGAAAAAGACAATCCTCTCGTGGAAAACTTTTGGGCATTCCTATTTTATGTTGGGGTCTTGTCTCAAGTGTCTTGTTTGCCAAATTATGCGTGAGCGGTATAGAATGAATAATCAAGAATATCAGTAGCTATATTTATCTGTGCAACTCCTAGCATGGAGGTGAAGCATTCAATGGACTTCTCATCGCATCGAGGTGAAGCATTGTTAATGTTCATTTATTTGTCCAAAGATTAAATATCTAGGATTGTGCAACTCCTGGTGCCAAGGAGACATCAGGTCCATGTACAGATAGGAAAGTGAACATAAAGATGCCATACTTGAAAATCAAAACCTCTGGGTTTTATAAACATTAAACAAAGAACAGAAACACACACAAGTTTCTACCATCATATATGAATGTATAATGAGTCTAGCATCACTTTTTAAAGAAATTATATTAAACTGAACCAAAACCAACCTCCAACATCAACAAGATAACTAAACTAACATAAAAAAACAAATTAGAATCAATAAAAAAGCCTAAAACATGTTGAAATTTTAAATTTTGATGCAGATTTTAAAATTCAGGCCTTACATGTCCAATCAAAATTTCACTTCTATTTGGGTGGGCCATGCAGATGAAGTTTTGGGAACCAAATTACATCCCTAGCTAGTGAATAATAAGAAACATTTAAGACACAAGAAAATATCAAATAAGCAATGAAAATTACTAGTGCTGCCCATGGACTGGTGGGCTAGGTTTTAGAAATGTGGGTTGCATTGAAGTCCCAATTTACAGTGCACTTCTAGGTCACAAACATCATGAATGGAAAAATTATAAATTACAGAAGGATATCAAACTAAGAAGTGGATATGGACTACTGTAGTTTACCAGTGCTCATGTTTGGTTCTTAATGTTAATGGCATCCCCATCCCATGCTGTTTTCCGATATCTCCAAAGCATATTCAGATTATTGAAAGAAAAAACCCTCTGAAGGTTTTCAGAGCAGGCACTTGATAGTATTAAAGATGGATAATTGGTAGCGTTTTTTAGAATTATACTCGGGTCAAGATACAAACCTAGGCCTGAACCCATCTTGAAGAATGGTTCAACGGGTCTGCAAACCACAGGCGCATATATAATCAAGGATTTAGACCACATGGGCCAGGTCTACTTCATTTAGCAATCCAAAGTTCCAAACTCCCAAAGCAGGGCATGCTACTCAAATCAAAAGGGTTGGCCACATCTTTAGGTCAAGACAAGAAACCAAAGGGGGGCCAATGAACCATTTAATCAGACCATAACCATGTTAATCCAAGATGAGAAACCATTGAAGGGTTTAATGAACCTCTTCTTGAAAACCTGAAAACAGTTCCTTCTTGCAATGTCCATATACATGACTATAGTCATCTCTGGGTATCACTCTGATGGCCCTGAACTGTTTGGGGTCCGAGTCGACTAGGATGTCTGAGGTATCGATTCTGATTTGTGTCATATGCCATCAATGCATTATCCTTGTTTCATTTGAAACAATGGCTGTGAAGGATTCATATCCACCATAGCTAATAATAATAATAGTAATAAACTGCACTAATCCTTAAAACCGCTACTCAATAGTATCCATAAAAGAAATGAAAGCCAGAACATAAAAGAAATGAAAGCCGTAAACATCAACATCCCAGAAATTCCAAACATTAACAGAAACCCAAAACTAAAAAACCCCCCTTCAAATAAATTTCACTTCTAGCAATTCAAAGGGGAAACAGAAAAATCCAATGAGATGATAATCAAAACCCTACTTGGAAACAAAAGGGTAGAGAGAACTAACTGTTGGAGACGATCCCGCAGAGCGCGGGCACAGCTACCGGAGGGGAGACGGAGAGGCTCCCAACTGCGACGGCTAGGAATGAGAAGAAGAAGGAGACGAAAGGGGAAAAAGGAAGGGTGAAATCGTGTCCCACAGCAACCACCGGAAGGGTTTTTGTCGCAGGGATTTTAAGTAGAAATTAAATAGTGTCTGAGGGTATTTTAGTCTTATAAATTGTCTTGCCCCTATATTTTCAAGGCCTATGCCTCTTATTTCCGGGTCACTAATTTGGCGCATTTCAAAAATAGAGGGTTTGCCTTTAAAAGTCTAAAGTTGGTAGAGGAAAATTCCCTATGCCAAACACCTCTAAGTTTTCAATGCTCTAGCAGTTTTAGACGTTTAGAGGCTTGAAATAGACCTCCCGAACATGGAGGAACAAAGCAAAGAGTTCAAATTAAAATTAACAAACTTCACTAATACCGTCCTTAACCACAAGTTTGGTCGACCTTATCTAATCATTTCTCATATCTAATACCATGTTTCAAACATCCATCGTTTTTTTGAACAAGCCCTTTTTAAATAGTTTTCTTCATTCATTCCCCCACCTGAGGATGAATATTCAACATCCACACCATTTACATTTTGAAAAAGCAGTAGTTAGATGAACACACCATTTATTCAAGCATTATCTACTACAAGCCTATATCATTTTTTCCCCTGCATTCAAACAATGTATTGTGCAAAACCCCTTGATGAAACAGTCTCTGGCACAATAAAAGACTTGAAATGCATATATATGTGTAGTTTTGCACATGTCAGCTGCCAAACAACATTGAAGGCTATGGCCAAGCCTTTGTGGTCTTAGAAGATCAACAGAAACTAGATTGGGGAGACATGCTTTCCTTTTGGCTCAGCACATCTCTCAGAGGAACATGAGGTTCTGGCCCACTCAGCCCTCTACATTCAGGTAATGAACGCACCTGTAATATGGTAGAAGAATTTTTCCATGGGGAAGGGTAAACAAATACTTATTACCTAGTTACAGAACTTTGATCCTAACCTATGGTGCATATAATTTGCAATCCAATGTGATTTTAGAGATGCAATGGACCGGTACTCATCAAAGTTGCAGAAAGTTGTGATTTCTCTGTTAGGTTTTATGGCCAAGAACATTCATCCGAGCCAAACAATGCCAAATAACAGAGCCAAACAACATTCATCCGAGCCAAACAATGGTATCGTGTTTGGTCACTCATCCGAGCCAAACAACACCCTACCCACTCCAAACCCTTTCCATCCAAAACCCTAGACCATACCCATTCTATCCCTTTCCACCCACAAACCCCAACAACACCGAGCCATTTCAAAATCAACAAAAAAAGCTACCAAAAATTACAAGCCCTAGAACCAGCCCTCCCAACATTCATAGACTCAATCAAAAGTCATCCCAAAACATTCTCTCTTATTGAAAAATGAAAAGAAAAAAGAGAGCTCAAGAAGTTCGATGAATACCTGCACGATCTTTCTTCCCTTTCTCCTCTCTTTGATCGCTCTTTCCTCTTCTCACTGTCTGCTCTCCTGTGTCGAAACGAAAAGAACATGAATGAAAGGAAAGGGCTTTTGTTTAATGGACAAACGATGTCAATAAATGACCGTCTAGGGGCAGTTTTGCCATAAAATAGAACCTCCGCCTCTATATTTGAAAGAGCTAAAAGCTCTATTTTTCATCTGCCAACTTTTTGGGTATTTGGATTTGAGAGGGTTTGCCTCTAAATGTCTAAAACGGATAGAGGGCAGAATCTAGTGCCAAACGCTCTAATTTTCTTGATCTCTACCCGATTTAGACATTTAGAGAATAAGAGGCATAAAATAGAGGGTCCAAACATGGGCTAAGGATGCATTTGTGTAACCACGTATTTATGGTAAAAGTTCCCCCATCATTTGGTGCAAATGCTTTTCCACATGAAAAAGCATCAAAATCAATGCATTTTTCACGTTTTCACATAGAAGTCTATCCGGATTTTTTCATATATTTGGGGGGAAAAGGTCGGGTGTAACAAAAAAGAAGTGATCTTCCATGAAGAAGCTAAATTGTGCCGAATGGAAGAACTGATATTAAACAACCATTCTGCTGTTGGGGAACCAAACTACCACTCTAATGGATGCCATTTTTCTTTTAACTTATTAATTTTCATTTTATGAGATAAGGAGAAAAAATCCTGCAATTTGGGATTCGATTCAATTAACGCCTTTAACAAGCTACGATACGATTTTGATTTTTGAAACAATGGACTTACAAGTATGAATTGTCTAACTCCACCCAAGGGGTTGGCCGAGTGGTCAGGACCACGATTCCTCTCTCTTCCGGAGCTAAAGGTTGAGTTTACTTGCGCTATCACCTAGGTGCCACAGGGGTTTTACCCGGCTTCTCTCTGGGCCCGGAGGGAATAGTCCAGCCCAAAAGGTTGGGAACCCTTCGCTAGAAAAAAAAATATGAATTGTCTCATTTGGATAAATGTACACCATGCCAGAATGTAGTACAGAACTGCATTTTGTTACTGTGTGGCTGCCTCTTGGGAATTGTAACGTTGGGCCAGGTTTGTATCAGCTTAACCACCAAAATGTAACACATAAAAGCCACTCCAAAAAATTACCATGCATCATTGGGTAGCAAATGTTAACAAGAAAAGGATTTGGCAGGTCAAGGGACAATGAGGGAGGAATGTCTACAAGAATTATGAGAGAGGCTACATGGACATACTGGGGGGACCGAACGGTGGCCCGATCCAAGGGCTGTCAGGGGGGACCGGGCCACAGTTCGGTCCCCCCAGTATGTCCAAGTGGACATATTCAAGAATTATTCGGTCACGTTGGCAGGTCCACGTACAATGAGAAAAATGAAATGTCAGAAACGTCACAAAGACAGGTTCGCAGCTCGGTATACAAGGAGACCTCAGAGACTTAAGGACAATAAGCCACACTTATAAGGTCAGATTTACTAGTCACGGACCAATAATTGGTGAAATGCATAGATTTACTAAAACAAGATCCAAAACATACATTCAAAAGTTCTACATAGATGATATCTAAAAAAGTGGAAGGTATGAGCGCATCAATTGATGGAAGACTTGGATTTACTAAAACAAGAACCAAAACATATACCCAAAAATCCAAACCCCTTTCTCAAACAAATCAGGGGATGGATTGATAAAACCTAAGAAGAAAGGGCAAATTCCTTCAGCAGCAAAAGAAAACAACTCTAAGAAAAGAAAAAAAAACTCTAAGAAAGAAAAAAAAAGGGGGGGGATTCGGCAACCCTTTCTTCAAATCATATCCTATGATTAGTGAGATAAGCCATTAATAATGGTCAACTACCATTAAATTAGTCACGATTAATAAAATTCCACTAATAAGATTTTCAAATCAATTAAAAAAAAAACACAAATAAGTTTCAAAAAATAGGAAAAAAATTTCAAAAAAATTTCAAAAAAATTTAAAAAACGCAAATAGAATTTAAAAAACGCAAATAAATTTCAAAAGAAAGCAAATAAATTTCAAAAAACGAAAAAAATTTAAAAAAAACACAATAAACTTAAAAAAAAGCAATAAATTTCACAAGAATGCAAATAAATTTAAAAAGACACAAATAAATTTCAAAAAATATAGATAAATTTCAAAAGATGAAAATAAATTTCAAAAGATCCAAATAAATTTCAAAAAAATATAAATAAATTTCAAAATACTCAAATAAATTTCAAAAGAAGTAAATAAAATTAAAAAATGCAAATAAATTTAAAAAACACAAATACATTTGCCAAAACTAAGATAACCACAGTTTCCAAATTAATGAACTATATGGCAAAAAACTCAAGTCTTTTTGTCAAAAACTCAGTTAAATTTATTTCAAAAAATATAAATAAATTTCAAAAGACATAAATAAAATTCAAAAGTACAAATAAATATGCCAAAAACTCATATAGATTTGTTTATAACTCAGATAGATTTGTTCCAAGACTCAGATAAACAGCCTAAAACTCTGATAGATTTGGCCAAAACTCAGATAAATATGTCCAGAACTCAGATAAATTTGTTCCAGAAGTTAGATAAATAGCCAGAAACTCAGACAGATTTGTCCATAACTCAGATAAATTTATCTAAAACTCAGATAAATATTTTCCAGAAGTCAGATAAATAGTCAAAACTCAGTCAGATTTGTCCAGAAGTTAGATAAATTTGACTGGAACGGGGATGGACTTCTGGAACGAGTCAGGTCAAACCTAACCTAGAACCAACCCGGAACTGCTGCAGATCCTAGGCCCACTTTCTTCTTCTTCTTCTTCGTTCTGGAATCAGAAACACAAAAGCAAACTTCCATTCGCCTTCTTCCTTGATTCCGGCGATGGCATAACACGACGTCCAGTGGCGATCCCCCTTCTCCAGCAACACGTAGGAACGACGGAGGCGCAGGAAATCCGGCGATGGCGCAGAAGATCGTCTTCCTCTTCGTTTCGTGTTTTGCAAATCTTCTTCTTCTTTTTCTTCTTCTTTGCAGGGGTTTTCTTCTTCTTCTTTGCAAGGGTCTTCTTCTTCGTTGCAGGGGTCTTTTTTTTTTTTCTTCTTCTTCTTATTCGTTGCAGTGGTCTTCTTCTTCAAAGATCGATCTCAACTGTTGAGATCCAATCCGTCAATATCCATATCCGGTTTGAAGTAATGAGGGGGAGAATGGAAGATTTGAAATTTGAAATTTCAAAATTAGATACCTAAACAGTTGGAAGAGGGCAAATTAGTCATGTAAATTGTATCCAGGGACCTCTGGCTGCAAACAGTCTAGATGCTTGGACCAGAGCCCTTAAAAAGAATTTGCCTGGACTGGAGGCTGGATAAATTCAATTATAGGGACCTTTCACTAATTATCTAAAAAAAACCATAGATATCAAACACAGATTCAAAAAGGCTAAGCCCTTCATACAATAAATCCATGAATTGATCTACAAAACCACATGAGAATCCTCCCACACCCAAAAAGAAGAACCCAAATCTCAATAGATGCCAAAAAGATAATTTCTTCATTAAAAAATAGAGATCGTTATAGATCAACAAAAACCTAACAAATAAAAAGTTATTCTTTCAACCTGAAAAGAATTTGAATCTTAACAAAAAAAAAAAACTTCAGACAAGTGCTTTAACGATAGTAGAAATCGCCTTCTAATAAGAAAACAAGATCAAAATGCACATCTAATCATGAACCGAATGAAAAACACCGAGCAAATACACACATCAATAGGTAAGAAAAATAGTGCAGTCACAAACAATAGATCCTTAATGATGTCGTAATTAGTACTTCCTAATAAGTATTGAAGACGTTTAAGATCCAACATAGAACATCAAACACCATGATCAGGGGCGGAGCCAGGATTTCATCTTGGGGAGGCCAAAACTTGAATAAATTTTTATTTCGCCAATTATTATAACTATCATATTTTAAAGTTCTCTTTCGACATAGTTGTAAGTTCAAGCATGAAAAATATATTACGATTCAAGACTAAATTTTACATGAAAATTGAAACCAGTATCTATTCAGCCTCAACAAAATATAAGCAAAGAAAAGTCGTGAAATAATTGTTTCTTAGTACATTTCAACTCAATCAACTATCAAAATGGAACTCCACATTCTTTCAAATCTCAGAAATCGTCTATGATTGATTCTGTGCTAAGCTTCTCAGCAATTTCTTTTTCAATGTACACAATCAAAGAGTCAAAAAGAGAAAATCATCCTCCATTTTGCTGTGAAGCCTAATTTTGACAATATTCATGGCTGAAAATGATCGTTCAGTAGTTGCAGTAGAAACTAGAATAGTAAGCACAAGTTCAATCACTCTAAAAACAAGTTTGTAGACTGTTGATCTTCTAGTCTTTACCAACCATGGACACAGATCAGAAATGGTTGACAATTTTTGAAAGTCTGAATGTCGAACTACATTATACTCATAATGGTGAAGTACATCGACGAGGTCTAGAAGGACAAGCCATTGATGCCCTTATAGTAAGTGGTTGTGGTTTTTAACTTTTTTACTTCTCCTTCTTCTGCAAAGATCATCTCTACTCGTTCATTAGAAAAAAAAAAAAAAAAAGAGAAGGCAAGCATCAATGACAATATAATCTAATTTGTTTTCAATGCATCAGAATAAAAAAAACAAAAAAAAATTACAAGAACGGTGCATCAGAATAAAAAAAAAAAGAAAAAAGAAAAACATCCCTAAAACCATAATAAAATGCTGCACAATCAAATAACAAACTTACAAACATCAATGACATCAAAATCTACATTTTTTTTCTATTGTAACCAATAACATTGCTATTTGCTGCACATTCGAACATAAAAGAGATGTTAAGATGATGAAGAAATCACATACCCAATCGCGAGGGCACAACTGAGAATCGTTCTTCTTCAAAACGATAGGATCTTGATTCTTGATTCCTTGAAAATGCTGGACATAGAGAAGACGGCGTGCAAGATTTTAACCACTGAAGATGAGAGATTAAAGGAGAAAAAGAGGAGAAGAATAAAACGAAGAAGGAAGAGCCGAAGAGGGTTAGGGCTTGAGATTGGAGTCTGGAGAGGTTTTCGAAAGTTGTAAGGGGTAGGGGTGGGGCAGGATGGGTTTTAGCTTAGAAAAAAAAATCCAAAAACCTGAGGGGACCCATTTTGGTGCTTTAATAGGGTTTTCCAAAGCCCGGGGCGCCATTTTGGTGCTTTAAAAGGGTTTTCCAAGGAAACGGATCCCCTGTTTGGTCCAAATAGGAGGTGCCACATGGAGTTGAGATATCACATCCCATCTCTTTAAAAAAATTCACATCTCTTCAAAAAAAAATTCTCTTCCCATGTGGCACCCCCTAAGAAAAGCCAAAGATTCCATAGTGAAAACATCAAAAGGAGAAATAACCAAAAATCTATAACGAGAAACTCAACGAAATCTAAGAAAAGCTTAGAGATTCTTTACCTTGGAAACGTTGCTTGTATGCGATCGAATGACTTCTGAAAAAAAATTTATAGAGAGAGAACGAGAAAACCCTAGAGAATGGAACAATGAAGAGATTGGGATGAGTCCGTTTTATTTAATAGACCAAGTGGGTGTAGAATGGTGTAGCCAATAAGGCTGAGCCACGTTGGCACTGAGTAGGGATGTAAATGGGTACCCGATTCTCCGATTATCCGGAGGTTTCAACCCGTTAAAAACCGGGTCTGGGTCCTTATTTAGGCGCCGATAAGTAAATGGGTTCGGGTCCGATTCCACCTTGGTTCGGACCCGTGGACCCGAGACCCGATATATTACTTTAATTTTCGAAAATCTCTCCTAAAAATCATATTTTTTAAAATATCATTCTCTACCTAAACCTGGACCCGGATCCAAACCCGTCTCATATATGGTTCTGGTTCTGGTTTCGGAGCCAAGAAACTGGTTCCAAAACGGTTCCGGGTCCGGATACGGTTCCACCTTCTCCTTAACGGTTCCGGTTCTGGGTCCACCATGGACCCGGATTGGAACCGACCCGTTTACCACCCTAGCACTGAGAGTCCGACTTGGCTTTGGTGATGTTTCGTTGATGAAGGTCAAAGTTGCCTGCGTTCGGAAGAATTTGGATTCTCCGAGGCTTTTACCTAGAAAATTCCGTGGACAAAAGGAGTCGAACCCCATGGTGGGTCCTACCTCCCAGTGTTCAAAATAAGACACCCTCCAACTATGTGGAGCATCCTCCAATTTTATGTCCATCAATTTTTTTTCCACCATTTGATTGACCATTATTATATATAAAAGTGATAGGGACCGATTTTGCAATATTGAGAAATTCGAGCTTAGTTTCGATTTTGATTTCGAGGGAGAGATTTAGAATTTCAAGAGAAATTATTTATTTTAGCGATCTAAACAAAGAGTCCAATCTAAAATGTACGGTCTCTAATCAATTAATGCATATTTAAATTTTCTTATCCAATGTCATTAGTAAATAAATCTTATTTATATAAAATTAAAGAGTATGTCATCTGAACCTTCCATCCTTTATCTCATGCAATCCCATCATCATTTATTTATTTTAGATGGAGTTTAATTAGATCTAGAATCTTTGATCTCCCTTCAGTCATACAATTCTGTTGACACCAAAAATGTCACTTTGCCTCCTCACACCAAAAGCTACACGGAGCCGCATCCTACCAAAAATAGGCAGGCGCTACTTTAAGCATCAGATCTTGTCAGAATCAAACAAAAACTGCAAGGTCATTCAAAACAACCAAAAGAGAGGTACACATGAAGTTTCGGGCCATTCCGACATCATTCGGCCTAACTTCACTTCTCCAACAGCTGAGCAGCAGCTCCCGGCGGCGACAGTGTCGAAGAATTCAAATCTTCGATCAGAGCCTACGGATGGTTACAAAATACCTCCAAAAGGCTCCATGTCAAGTTTCAAGTCAAACCGACATCGTTTAACTGGAAGTCAAAGCTCGGGATTTCCCTCGCGGTGAAATCAAGGCAAGCGTTTGCATGACCCCAAACGGCTTCAAAACTCAAACGAAAGCCTATGGTTGGTCTTATCTACTGATGAGGGAGTCACACGTCGAATTTCAAGTCAATCGGACATCGTTTGACCAAAAGTCAAAGCTCGACATTTCCCTCGCGGTGAAATCAAGGCAAGCATTTGCATGACCCCAAACGGCTTCAAAACTCAAACGAAAGCCTATGGTTGGTCTTATCTACTGATGAGGGAGTCACACGTCGAATTTCAAGTCAATCGGACATCATTTGACCAAAAGTCAAAGCTCGGCATTTCCCTCGCGGTGAAATCAAGGCAAGCGTTTGCATGACCTCAAACGGCTTCAAAACTCAAACGAAAGCCTATGGTTGGTCTTATCTACTGATGAGGGAGTCACACGTCGAATTTCAGGTCAATCGGACATCGTTTGACCAAAAGTCAAAGCTCGAAATTTCCCTCGCGGTGAAATAAAGTCAAGCATTTGCGGGCCCCCAAACGGCTTCAAAACCTGAACAAAAGCCTATGGTTTGGTCTCGTCTACTGTTCAAGAAGCTACACGTCGAATTTCAGGTCATTCCGACATCGTTTGACCTAGTTTCGACGCTTGACAAAAAATCGGCAGTTCTCCACAGCAAAGTCTTCGGCTTTTCAGAAAATGGGAAACTTTGCGATCCGATTTGCACGGCTTCTCGTCAGGTCTTCTTGAGGGAAATCCAGCCAATAAATGAGAGGAAATTCCAAGAAAAATGCAGGAGAAAACAGAAGCAAAAACGGACGAAAAACGGCGAAGAAAAAGCGACCGAAAGGCGGCAAAAAAAAAATGGGCCAAGGCCCATGGTCGCCGGCGACCATGGAGGTCCGGGCCGCCGGACCTCGCCCTAAAACCCCGTTTTTCGGGAATTTTTCGCGTTTCGAGTTGATTGGCCCCTGTGATTTTTCCAAAATCTGATTTTTTGTGCATGATATCCGTCGATCTTCATCAACATCACGGATCCATCACTGGAATCATTAGATCATCATTGGACGCCTCAAGATCGTCAAACGGCTAACCAAGAAAGCACCATTTCTGCCCGCCCGATCGCGAAATCGACTGGACAGATGTTGCTGGCCCGCTGACATCAACCAATGTTTGAAATTGGATCACCATCCGACATCAAATGGTATGTGGGTCCATTGGTGATCATCGCAAGAAGAATCCCAAAGGACGCGGCACGGCCCGCGACTCTTCAAGCGCCCAGGCAATCAATTAATGAAGTTAAATGACCCGTTTATGGCAAGTTAATGCGGTCATGAACTCATTATTTTCAACGGCCCAATCAGAAGCAAGTAAATGGGAGTTACAAGTCTAAGTAATCATGACATTAAAATCATGAAACTCCCGTCATCATGGAGATTAAAGGCGATTAAATGCCCACTACTCTCCATCGGCCAATCAAATTCAAGGAAAAAGGAGTTACAAAACAAGTAATTAAAAACTTGTAACTCCTCCCATCATGAGCATTAATACCATAAATGCTCATAAACTCTCCTAAATGGCTACCAAATGCCTATAAATAGGAGGCCATTCCAAGGGAAACGGATCCAGAAAAAATCGCTGGAAAATCATTGAAGAAGGAGGACAGATCCGAAAAACTCTCCGAAAAATTCAAGAAAAATCCAGAACCTCTGCAACAAACTCTCCTCTATTGAAGAAAACTCTGCTGCAACAAGCACTACAAGGTGATCAAAGCTCCTTGGGGGGGCCAACCCCCCCCCCCCAAAGGCCACCTCTCCTTCTATCCAACATGGCTAGATGCGGCTTTTCAGCCCGTCTACTCGGCTTTTTACCAGATATAGGACCTTACCTTGGTCCTTATCCTCTAAAAATCTGAGGTTGGAGCCAAGCCAAGAAATCAAGCATTAAAGTTCTCATCTGAAGGACGATGGCGGAGTCCATACATAACTCGCGACCGTCGATCTGAATGGGTCCCCCACAATCGCATGAGAAGTTAGATTCCTTTTCTTTCTTTTCTGTTGCATTGTATTTTTTTATAAAGAGAGAAAAAAAAATCACATCTCTTGTCTTTCATTATTGATAAGATTTGTAAATCGCCTTTCACGGCAAAATCGCCTTTCACGGCAAACAAAGAAAACCGCCTCTCACGGCATTAAAAAAAAACAAACCTTTTTTTTTCTTTAATAATATGTGTGCAATGGAAAGATGGAAAAAAGTTGATTTCCTTTTCTACTTGTGAAGGTGAATCTCCGGATCACCACTCTAAATTTCAAGTAGAATAGAAAATCTGGCATACCCGTACAAAAAAAAACTGATGCCCGCTTTTCCTTTCTTTCCCTCCACCGTACCCCGTCAGCCCCGGGGCGGAGGCAGCTTTGGAAAAAGAGAAAAACCGGGACCATCAAGCTGGCATACCCGGTGGGACCCTGTTCATTTGAGAACACAATGCTTGGATTCTTTGGCTCCTTTTTAGTTGGTGGCCTATGTTGGATCTTGCATCTAAAAAAAAAAAACCACATGAGATGGGATTCTTGGAAATTTCTTCTTTTGAGTTTATTTCCAGTCTTTCTTGTTTCTAAAAAAAAAATTTCTCAAAAAGAAACAAAATCTGATTTAAAAAAAAAATTCAGATTTTCCTCTTTTGGGTTTAAGTTGAGAAACTTTGGCTTCTTCCTTTTCGGACTTCGAGATCGCACAAATGTTGAACTCATTTTCGGAATGGAACACCATTCGCTCTCTTCTATGAATCCATAAAAAAAAAAAAAAAATTGAAATTTTTTTTTTCAGATTTTCCTCTTTTGGGTTTAAGTTGAGAAACTTTGGCTTCTTTCTTTTCGGACTTCGAGATCGCAGAAATGTTGAACTCATTTTTGGAATGGAACACCATCCGCTCTCTTCTATGAATCCATAAAAAAAAAAAATCAAAAAAAAAATCTGATTTAAAAAAAAAAATTTCAGATTTCTCCCATTTGGGTTTAAGTTGAGAAACTTTGGCTTCTTCCTTTTCGGACTTCGAGATCGCAGAAATGTTGAACTCATTTTCGGAATGGAACACTATCCGCTCTCTTCTATGAATCCATAAAAAAAAAAAAAATCTGATTTAAATTTTTTTTTTTCAGATTTCTCCCTTTTGGGTTTAAGTTGAGAAACTTTGGCTTCTTCCTTTTCGGACTTCGAGATCGCAGAAATGTTGAACTCATTTTCGAAATGGAACACCATTCGCTCTCTTCTATGAATCCATAAAAAAAAAAAAAAAACCACTAAGGTTGCACCAATTGCGTTCTTTGACCAAAGTGGATCTAAGAAAAGCCTTGTCCAGAGTGTGGAGACAGCTAGACTGTTCTAGGCAAGGGTCCTCCAAACGGGTTCATTAAGTAATCCTACCCTTACCTGGGGGCTGATCTATCCACTGAGGTTTCATAAGATCGAATTGGAAATCTATGTGAATTCTTCAAAAAAAAAAAAAAAAATCTCTAAAAAAAAAAAAAAAACTTTTGTCATTTTTGGATTCATATTTGAGAAATCCTGGTTCCTTCCTTTTCGGACTTCGAGATCGCATAAATGTTGAACTCATTTTCGGATTGGAATGCCATTTGCTCTCTTCTATAAAGTCCAATCTTGACAATTTCAAAAAAAAAACTTCCGTCACTTTTGGATTCACATTTGAGAAATCCTGGTTCCTTCCTTTTCGGACTTTCGAGCTCGCAGAAATGTTGAGCTCATTTTCGGATTGGAATACCATTTGCTCTCTCCTATGAATCCAATCTTGACCTTTCAAAAATCCCATCTCGTGTCCTTTCCGAGGATGCGATTTGCAACATTTGTGCCTAGCGGTGCTAGTACGCCCTTTCGGGTCTACTGTATTCGCAACCGACACATTTGTATCTCAACCTTATATCATTTTACCTTGAGTGAGCTTTGCTTCTCGGTAATTTGAATTAAGGTTCACAATTGCTTCTAGCAGTCACTGGGACGGTCATTCTGAGCTGACCCTACCTGCGTTTAGAACAATTGTGCCCTCTATGACTTTTCTGCCTTCCTCATGTTGCTTGGGCTGGACCATGTCCCCTCGGGCGACTTGAAGAGGCGAAACCATAGTATTTTCCATTTATGATCACTATATTCTTGTGATTACTAATGGATATGGTCTTGTTTCAGAAGTTTTCAAAAAACTAACAATGGCAGCTTCATTAACCATCACCTTTGATGAGAACAAGTACCAGCTCATGCTCCAAGACAAACAAACCAAGCGCACTTACAAGCGCCCTGCCAGCTGCCGAAGCGTCATTTCCCTCGGCAACTCAGAAGACACCGGGTCAAACTCTACTCCCCGGACCATTGTCTTCGGGTCATTGGGACCATTCCCACTACCCGCAGAAGAAACCGCACCTGCCAAGAAGCAGAGAACCGCCCCTCAACGTATCACTACAGTGATACCAAGGGCAATCATCAAGAAGCCTGAGGCCCGTAGCGCTCCTGCAAAGCCCCAACCAGCAAGAAACCAGGTCTGCTCAAAGACTTGGTCCCCAAGGCCTTCACCCAAACAAAGAAGGTCACAAAAATCTGCAAAGCCAGCCTACCTGGCCCCTCTCAAGGAGAACCGGTTCTACCCTCTTGGTTACATGAAAGAGGAGAAGCCTACCCTCCGCCAAACAAAACCAACTCAGCACGAGCCGGCTTGCTCATACAAGCCCAAAATCAAATCGTGCATCGTAAGGCCTCCGCAAGAACCTGCCAGGGCCTGCACACCTGCGAGTCGACCTTTCCTCTCAACAGGAGCCGAACTCGCCAAATTCAAAGCTTCGCTGCGACAAGCAAAGGACCGCGTCCAGATCCTGTCCCTGCCCGTCTTCAAAGAAGACGAGCTCGGCTGTTGCGCACCAGGGACTACGTCCTTCATTGCCAGAGCACAGTCAGAGCTAACCGAAGCTCAAATCGCTCGTCGTATGCGCCGCCGCATGGCATATCGACAAAAGAGACTAGAGAAGCAAATAACCCAGGATTCTGCACTTCAGGTCTCCCAAAAATGGGTCGAAAAAGAAAGACCCGACCAAGTTGTTGCTGTTCATATGGTTGGCAAAACCAGAAAACGCCAGAAGTCAGCAACAAAAATCCATGTCAGGCGTCCGGTGACTCGCAGCGTCTCCCGGACACGAAGACATAAAGAAAACTCTCCCGCTCCTTCAAGCCAAGGACATCGGAGTGACCACTCTTCGAGTTCTTCATCTAAAAGGATGAGCTCCAGCTCAGTCACCAAGACAATATCTTCATTCAACTCTCGAGGAATGAACGTCCTGGTCACAAATGCTGAGCAACCTCCGCCGCATGATGACGTAACCGCACGCATCCAGCAGCTGGAGCAAGGGCAGCAGAGGATAGAGACTCTAATAGAGAACCTAATTCTCAATCTTCAACGTCCACAAAACAATGAAGCTCCTCCGAGCCATCAAGGCGACGAGGAAAATGCGGAAAACAGTGAGTCACGAGCCCTTACCAAAAAGGACGTTGACGATATCCTTGCCAAAGCAAAAGAAGAGGATACACTAAAGGAGCATGGGATCAAGCCACCATATCCCTTGTGGATGGACTCGGTCCCGTTCCCTACAAAATTCAAGCAACCTACTCTCCAAACATATACGGGGAAGGGTTCGGCCAGACAGCACGTGATCCATTTCAAGATCCTGACGGGAGCTATTGCGGACCAAGATGCCCTCAAGATCCGCCTCTTTGCAAGTACCCTAAAAGGGACGGCCTTTGATTGGTACTCCACTCTGCCGGAGGACTCCATTCAAAATTGGGCCATGCTGGAGACACGCTTCCTAACCCACTTCAAAGGTGAGGATCATCCTGTTACTATGGCTCAGCTCTGCAGCCTAAAACAGGGAGAGAATGAGTCAACATATGACTTCATTCACAAGTGGAAGGCAATGGCATACAAATGCTCCGATGTACTGCCACAAGCGTCACTGGTCGACATCTGCCGAAACAACATGAGAGCAAGAATCCGCTCCATGATCATCGGCAACAAATCAAAGAACCTGAGAGAACTCCTGGAAGCAACTATGGAAGCTGAAACGGTGATCAAAGACCTCAACAGTCAGAAATCATCAAAGAAAGAGCCGACTGCCATTGCAACCTCAAAACCAAAGAAAAAAGAGGTTCTCAATGTGCAAACCAAGTCAGCTCCTCAGCAGCCATGGAAAGCTGAAAACAAAGCTGCAGGTAAAAAGCCTGAACTCTCTGATGCCTTCAAAGAACGAGTAGAGAAGAAATACCCGTTCGATGAAGATGTTGAAGAAATCTTTGGGGCACTTCTCGCAAACGGTAAACTCACCTTGCCTGATCCCCAAAAGACCAGGAGATGTTGGCAAAACCAACGATCCTCGGTACTGTCCATACCATCAGATGGTCTCGCATCCTCTTAGTCAATGCTTTGTTGTGAGAGAGAAGATAAATGAGATGTGGAAAAACGGAGTCATTACCTTCGACAAGAACTATGGGTCTGCCTCCGTCAACATGGTGTCGTGTGGACAAAAACAAAAATCACCAAAAGAGAAGATCATTACTTCCTTCAAGGTAATAAAGATGACCCAAACGTCCCAAGAGTTGGTTCCATATCTAACATCAGACGGACAACCCATATGGGTACACCCCGATATCCTAGAAGATGAAAATTGGGAGGTCGTCAAAACAAAGCCAACCGCACGACAGCGAAGGCAAACCAGGAGACAACTCCGCAAGCTCAAACAGCAGGAGAAAGCTCTGAAAAAGCAAGAAGTCGCTGAAAAGGCAGAAACCTCCTCTACCGCTTCACTGGGGGCAACAGAAGAGTCCTCTCCTAAGGCTTCAAAGGCAGCAAGAAAATTCACTCTTGGTGATTTCATGCCACCACACCTCAAAGATGAAACTATGCAAGGGGCATCATACTCTTGCAACTCGGTGGTCGGATTCCCCATGGATGGATACGAGTCCAGTGACACCGCCAGTGACATCGATGAGTGGGAGGAATCCCTCGAAATAGGAGAATATCTCTCCGACGAGGAATGGATCCCTGAATCTCATCTTATGCCAGTAATCTGGTATAACCCATTACAGCCGCAAGGATCCTGGTCTGATGATGAAGAAGACCAAGAGGCTGTCCAAAAAAATACTCCAGTGGAACCCAACCATGTTGAACCACAAGGAGCAGACGAAGAAGAAGATTTGGCTCCCGTGCCTGATCTCGATGAATACGCAAGGATCTTGCAGCACCTTGCTATAGAGCAAGAACAAGGTCGCATCAATCAGCTTCGTCACAACCCAGCACCGGAAGTTCTTGAAAATCTACAGGAATCTCCTCCGGTAACCCCGGAAAACGAAAAAAGCTGTTGGATCGATGATCCTCTTACATCTGAGGACGAATCTGATTCCCAACAGTTCATCTTGGAGGCATCTTCCGTCAAAGTTACTTGCAATGCAATAGCTCAGGATGATAATTGATCACCTTCTCAAGCTTCGTCTCCTGAAACAGTGACATCGGAACTCAAACCTCTTCCGACTGATCACCTTGAAGAAATTCCAGCCGGCGAAATCTTCTTCAGAGAAAATCCGGTCAATTGGTCCCAAATGCCCGATCTCATCGGTGATGTCTGGACCGACAAAATATTCGATAAAGAAGGAAAGTTGCTGGATGCTGTTCAGGACTTGCTCCCGGAAAATGCTCCATGCAACACAATTACTGAAGATGACAATGCTGACACAGAGACATCTTCAGCAAATGAGAAGGAACAACCCCTCGATCTCGAGGGTGATCTTCTAAACAAAGACCCTTCTCCAGAAGCTCTTGAAGTTGGTAGAGGTACCCGTTCTGGCCGGGATTACCATAAAAACTACAACCAACCTTCTGCTTCTTATGTAAATCCTTCGGGAAAACAAGCTGTAAACACCCCTAGTGGCAAGAATAATGAAAATGCAGGCCCTAAGGAGGCTTTCAAGTACGACTTGATTTAGCAGTTCAAACACATACCTGCACGTCTGCACATCCTAGACTTATTACGAATGTCACCACAGACTCGTGATAGTCTCATTTCAGAACTACAAATGCTGGATGCGGATGTCGACAAACATGCCCCACAAGTCCTACAAATTGAAATGGACTATAGGGTCAAAAAATCAAAAACTCCCTCAAACGGAGAAAAGAAGAAAACTGAGGGATCCTGCATCGAATGCCTCTCGGTTCAAAAAGCAGCAAGTGCAACCATCGCCTTCACCAAGGAAGACCTCCTGCTAGGTGAGACAAAGCACAACCGACCCCTGTACTTCACCGGGTACATCAAAGAGTTACCACTACGCAGAATCCAGATCGATCCAGGTTCTGCACTCAACCTCATCTCCACTTTGGCACTCGAAGAACTGGGCATTCCGCCTAGCAAGCTGAGCCACACGTCTGTGTCCATCTTTGGATATGATGGCAGCACTCAAAGGCCGATCGGCAAAATCAGGTTCAAGTTGCAAATCGGTGATCTTATCTCCGAGGTCACTGTCTATGCAATAAAGACCCCTTCATGCTACAACATCCTTCTCGGACGCCCCTGGATACACGAGAATGGTGTTGTCCCCTCGACTTTACATCAGTGCATCAAGTTCGTTGGCAATGACGGCTTGATACATCGAGTGTTTGCAGACAAAAAGCCCTTCAAAGGCAAAGAAGTCTATTTCGCAGATGCTCAGATGTACAAAGATGAAAAAGAAGAAAAGGAGGAAGAAACAACACCCTTTGCCGAAAATCTCCAGAAAGACAAAGGCAAAGCTCCTCAGCAATCACCGGAAGAAAATAAATCCTCTATCAAAACCGAAGAGAATAATCAATCTCCCTTCATGGTCTCCCTCAAGTCTTCAAAGCCTCTGGTGATCACCACCAAAGCAAAGAAGACAAAACAAAAGGCTGGGGGCAAGTTTGCTGTCTCCTTCGTGTCTGTCTTGCAAGACACGAATTCGGACTCAGAGCCAGAAGACAATACATCGTCAAGCCAAGCTGATGATCAACAAGTTCAGCCCGCTCTCACTCCGATGGAGACAACCGTTGACATAGAAGATCCGACATCTGCTTCCTTCGTTGTTCCAGCAACATCAGCAGAAGAAAATCCAATCTTCTTCCATAAATCGGGAGTTTCTTCATCAAATTCTTCGCTTGAACCTTTCCAAAATGAAGATAAAGATGCATCTTGAAGATGAAAAACACACAGCATTTCGGACCCCGTTTGGCGTGTATTGCTACATTGTCATGCCATTCGGTCTGAAGAATTCCGGCGCTACATATCAGAGGGCTATGATGAAGATATTCCAAGATATGCAGCACAAGACGGTCGAATGTTATGTTGACGACCTTGCCGTCAAAAGCAAAAGAAAAGAAGACCATCTCAAAGATCTTCGAGAAGTCTTCCTCCGACTTCGCAAACACAAGCTGCGGATGAATCCCCTGAAATGCTTCTTCGGTGTCTCATCGGGTAAGTTCCTCGGATTCATAGTTCGGAAAACCGGAATAGAACTTGACCCCATCAAAGTCAAGGCTATCCTAGAAATGCCATCTCCAAGAACCTTAAGACAATTAAAAGGGCTCCAAGGAAGATTGGCATACATTCGACGGTTCATCTCCAACCTATCAGGGAAGTGCCGTCCATTCTCTCGGTTAATGAAGAAAGGTGTCGATTTTGTCTGGGATGCTGAATGTGAAGCCGCGTTCCATGACATCAAGTCATACCTGACTAAACCTCCAGTGTTGGCTGCCCCCACAACTGGAAAACCATTCCTCTTATACACAAGAGCCCTTGACTGTTCTTTAGGCGCTCTACTCGCACAAAAGAATGACGAGGGAAAAGAAGCTGCTCTATATTGCCTTAGCCGCATGTTGATAGGTGCAGAGCATCGCTACTCTCCAGTCGAAAAAGAATGCTTGGCAGTGATGTTCGCCGTACAAAAACTGCGTCACTACCTGCTATCCAACACAGTGTACCTGATTTCGAGGATCAACCTCCTAAAGGTCATTGTCACAAAAGCAGGTTCTCTCAATGCCCGACTGGCAAAATGGTCCATCCTCCTGTCACAATTTGACATTAGGTATGTACCACAAAAAGCAATCAAAGGCCAAGCTCTAGCAGACTTCCTCGCGGAGCATCCATTGCCTAAAGATTCTCCACTCAGGGATGACCTCCCAGACGAATTGGTCTACAGTGTGGAGACTTCCTTATCAAATGCTTCCTGGCACATGTACTTCGATGGCGCAACCAGGACAAATGAAAAGGGAAATCAAATATCAGGAATTGGCATTCTCTTTGTTAGTCCCGACAAAAACATGATTCCACACGCATTCTCGTTACTGGAACCATGTTCAAACAATGCAGCTGAGTACCAAGCCCTCATCGTAGGATTGGAGCTCGCCCTTGAATCCGGCATCACTACGCTGGAAGCTTTTGGAGACTCTCAACTGATCGTCAACCAGATGAATCAGAAATTTGAAGTCAGGAAGCCCGATCCGTTGCCTTACTACAACAAGGCACAATCGCTTCGACAAAAGTTCGACATCTGTCACATCACCCATATCCTCAGAGGTGAAAACATTCGTGCAGATGCCCTGGCTGGACTTGCTGCGTCTATGGCAATCCAAGAAGGGGAAAACATGCAAGTTACAGTGTGTCAAAAAAGGATTCTCCCTCCTCTCAACACACATCAAGCAGTTGCTGAATGCCACCAAGTGGTTGGAAGTCGGATCTCCGTCCTTAAACCTCTGATCGGCGACTGGAGGGATCCGTTCATTGATTACATAATGTTAGGAATCCTACCTGAAGATCCAAAAGAATGGGTAAGCATCCAAAGGCGAGCCCCAAACTTTCATTTGGATATTCCTGCAAAAATGCTGTATAGAAAATCCTACAATGGAGTACTTCTACGCTGCTTGTCAAAACAAGAGGCTGAGGAAACACTCAAAGAAGTACATGCTGGTCTTTGTGGAGCCCATCAGGCTGGGCCTAAGCTCTACGATCAGATAAAAAGGTTAGGTTATTATTGGCCTACCATGGTGGCTGATGCAATGCAATTTGCTAAGCGCTGCCAACAATGCCAAGTTCATGGAGATTATGTCCACATGCCTCCGGAATGGCTACATCCTACAGCAATCTCATCGCCTTTTGAAGCCTGGGGTATGGACATCATAGGTCCTATCTCCCCTCCATCGAGCAAAGGTCATCGCTTCATCTTCGCCGCTACGGATTATTTCTCCAAGTGGTCAGAAGCATTCGCGCTTAGTGAAATGAAGACCTCATCAATCCTTCAGTTCTTGCGCACCAACATCATTTGTCGCTTCGGCATACCTAAAAGATTCGTCCATGATAACGGACCACAGTTCCGCGATCACCGATTCTACAGGTTCTGCGACAAATACAAAATCCAAAGTTGTCCTTCAACTCCATACAATCTGGCAGCTAATGGACTAGCAGAGGCTTTCAACAAAACGCTCTGCAAAATCCTCAAGAAAATGGTCTCTAGTCACAAAAGAGATTGGGGCGACAAACTGCCTGAAGCTTTGTGGGCCTATCGAACCACCGTTCGAGGACCAACCCATAGCACACCATTCTCCTTGGTCTATGGATGCGAAGCTGTTGTCCCTTTGGAAGTTCAAATTCCTTCCTTAAGGGTATCTCTGCAAAATGACATGACACAAGAAAGTAATGTCAAATTGAGACTCCAAGAGCTGGATAACCTCGATGAGAGACGACTCGAAGCTCTACAAAGCATTGAACTCTACCAAGCACGCATGGCAGGATCTTTTGACAAGAAGGTTAGGCAACGCGCCTACAAAAAGGGAGACTTGGTTCTTAGTGTAAAAAGACCAATGGTTTTTGCCAACAAATCCAAAGGAAAATTTGAACCAAAATGGGAGGGACCTTTCATCATCGACAAAGTCTTCTCCAACGGCGCATACGCTCTTCTAAACATGGAGGGTGACAGATGTATGCTGCCCATCAATGGAAAGTTCTTGAAGCGGTACTACCCTTGAAGGCTTCTTCCAACGGGTCAGAGCGACGCCTGCACGGCCAAAGCCTATTCCTAGGTATCTGCTCATCAAACCCACTCCTTTTGGAATTTTCATCCTCTTGTTGAAATTTCTAAAAAAAAACCCCTCAAAACAATGTCTCTTTCATCGTTTCATTGTTAAAAAAAAAGAAAAAAAACAAATCCAAAAATCCATGTTTAGGAGCATCTTTCCAAACTTGACCAAAATTTTCGACCCTTGAACCCAAAATTCATGGTTTGAAACAAAATCAGGACCTAGGGATTTCAGCCCTAGTCCACCCCGACTTTTACCACCAAAATGGTTTTGAGTCAAAATTTACGACCCTCGTGTCTTTAAACAAAAAAATGGTTTTTCAAAAACCGCAGGGAAGCGACGTTCAGTCGGTACTTGCAAAAGCCAAAATCGGAAGGATGCGAACCCCATTCGATACTTCCAAAACCCCAAAATTTCAAAAAAAATCGTGGAGACGCAACCTTCCAGTTGATATCCACAACCCAAATTTCAAAAAAAAAAAAAAAAAAAAAAACAAAACAAAGGTTCGAAAAAAACCTCAAACTTCAAAAAACATTCCATCGATACCCACAAAACAAAATTTTTGAAGACAAAAGCAGGGAAGCAATGCTTAGTCGATACTTGCACCCAAATCCGCGAGGAGGCGACATTCCATCGATACTCGCAACCGAATGAGCAAGGAGACGATATTCCATCGATACTTGCAATACCATTCAGTAAAGAAGCGACGCTTAGTCGATACTTGCACCCAAATCCGCGAGGAGGCGACATTCCATCGATACTCGCAACCGAATGAGCAAGGAGGCGACATTCCATCGATACTTGCAATACCATTCAGCAGGGAGGAGACTTTTAGTCGATACTTGCATTTTTGAAAACCAAAAACCTGGCTTTCACGCCAAAAAACCCGGCTTCCATGCCAAAAATCCGGCTTTCACGCCAAAAAAAAATCAAAAATCCGGCGTGCATGCCAAAAATCAAAATTCGGCTTCCATGCCAACAAAACAAAACTCGGTTTTCAAAAAAAAATCTGGCTTTCATGCCAAAAACAAAAAATCTGGCTTCCATGCCAAAAAGAAATTTCGGCTTTCATGCCAAAAACAAAATCTGGTTCTTACACCAAAAACAAAACCGGCTCTCATGCCATAAAAAATCTTTGGCTCCCATGCCATCTCAAACTCGGCTTTCATGCCATTTTTAAAAAAAAAAAAAATCGGCTTTTACGCCACAAAAAAATGGCTTTCATGCCACTCCAAAAAATCGGCTTTCATGCCACCTCAAAATTCGGCTTTCATGCCATCTCAAAATTTTTTTGGCTCTCATGCCATCCTAAAATTTCGGCTTCCACGCCATCCAAAATTTTGGCTCTCATGCCATAAACCCAAATTCGGCTTTTATGCCCTCTCAAAATTCGGCTTTCATGCCATCTCAAAACTGGCTTCCATGCCACCAAAAACTTGGCTCTCATGCCAAAAAGAAAATTTTGGCTTTCATGCCATAAACTCGGCTTTCATGCCATCTCAAAATTCGGCTTTTCAAGCCATAAAAAAACCAGGCTTTTTGCCATAAAATCAGGCTCTCATGCCTAAAACAACCCTTTTGACAAAAGATTTTCACAAAATGACAACCTTTTGATCAAAATTTTCAAACAAACATTCTCATCCAACCTTTGCTTATTTTCATCAAAAAGAATTTAAGTAAAAGGTACACAGAATACCAAAAATGTTTTACATAGAGGTACCAAAAAAGAAGAACAGAGAAAAGAAGAAAAGAGTTTGTTATAAAGAGCTCAGTCTAGCTTGGTCTTCAACCAAAGATCCAGTTCCTCAAGCAGACTCTTGGCCTTAGCCTCCAAAGCTTCAAGGCCGCGCTTCTTCAAGATCTTTCCATAAAACGCGGCAGAACGCCACGACCCATCTTCAGCACGAGGAATCTCTTCCCAGAGAATTTGCCACTGCTCATACTCCTGAGTCTTTCTCTGAAGGCTGCTACCGGCTTCTTCAACTTGGCGAATCAGAGTTCCCTCTTTAGCACGGGCTTCTACAATGGCAGTCTATTTGGTAGCATTTTGTTCTTGCAATTGCTCAAGGCGCTGCCTAGCTTCTGTGACCTCCCTATCAAGACGGCGCAGGTCCTGTGTTAGCTCAATGATAGCCAACTCGGTAACGTTCCTCTCCCGAACGAATTGCTTCCGAGCCCGTGAGATCTCATCCATTTCAGATTTGATCTTACCAGATGGCTGCAAAAACATCTCATTGAAGAAGTCACTGCTTGGAAAATTCTTGGTCTCAGTCCATTTGTCGCCTAAAGCAATGACTTCATCAACAAAGGCCTTGGCACTTGCAATGTCCAGACCGACCTCTGCACTGTCAGCAAGGATGTCCTGTACATGCTTGACCATGCCAAAACCAGCTTCCAAATGGCCAGAAGAGAGAGTTTCAACCCATGAGCTCAGCACACTCTTCAACACCTTCTTTGCATATTGAAGGGATGGTCCGGATGGAGATTCACCACGCTCTGTTGGCTGACTGCCCACGTCAGGCCGTGGTGGAGAAGAAATCAAAATGCTCTTTCCAATCGGAGCCATTGAAGAAGCAATATCACCACAAAGTCCCGCCTCTGCCGTGACGGGACTGGTAGAAGAAGCCCCTACTTCTGGATGGGCTGCTGGCATCTCCTGCTCTGGCCCTGAGGAAGACGAAGGAACTTCTCCTGTTGCTTCACAACCTGCTGTCAAAAACACAAGAAAAGGTATGAATATGATCTTGTCAAAAAATAAAAATCAATGTCAAGATTATCACTATGAAATACCTTCTTCCATGATGGGTGGAGTACTTTCTGTCTCCATTTGCTCATCTGAGGTATCGTCAAAAGCCATATCCATAGATGGCTCGAAGTCGGAACCCTCTGGCAAGTCAGCTGACAAGAAAACAAAAATATGTGTCAGCAAATTAAAAAAAAAAATAAAAAAAAAATAAAAAAATCATCATCCTCATACCAGGTGGAGATTCTGGGTCCTCCCCAGAGTCCCTCAATTCTTCTTCAGATGCCGCAACTGGATCAATCACCGCCTCATCGACAGGAACCTCGGGCATCACCAAGTTTTCATCTTCTGCAAAAGAAAGAAAACAGCAGATAAAAAAAAAATCCCTCATAAAAGGAAAGAAGCGGAAATAGAAAAGAAGGAGAATCATACCAACATCGGCGGTCTCTTCTTCACGACTCCTCTTCTTTGGAGGCTCACCAGCATCTCCTGATACCTCCTCAGCAATAGTAGGAGGGACTTCCAGATCAGGAGAGTCTTCGTGGCGTGTCTCAATGCGACGCTGTCCTCTCCTCCTTTTTTTTCTACGAGCCGGTCTACTTGAAGTACCTGCCTCACTGTCAAAGTCAGGACTTACACTTGGCTCCTCACTGGATGGTCCGCTCCTACCAGTAGACCCCATGGAAGCCTTCATTTGCTCTGCTTGCATCCAAGTGTCGATCTCGGCTTCCTCCTCCGCGAGCTGTCTCAAGACCTCAACAGGTATCTCTTGTGCGGCCCCGGATCTGATGACATCCTGTTCCTCGAAAAAGCCTATCCTATGCTTCTCTCCAGAAAGGAAGAACAAAACTTCCTCTCGACGGACGCCATCTGATCTACCAAGACCCTTCCCAGGAGATTGCTTGACATTCAACTCCTTCTCGGAAAGCCCTCGGTACACAGCAAAGCTCTCCACGAACCACTTCGTGAAGCCAGCAGTCCGGAAAGTGGGCAACTCAGGATAGGAAATCATGGCAGTAGTGTCCTCCGCACTATAGAAAGCCCATGCATTTCTCCCGTCCTGCAAACCTCCAAAACGCTTCACCATGCTCGAAGGCGCTCCAACAACGCCTTGAGAGAAGCCTAACTGCAACGCAAAACGTGAAGGGACATACGGCTGGATGTCAACAAAAAGATGTCTGCGGTACACCATCGTGCCAACACGTATGTTTAAAAGCCACCTCTTCTCTGCGTTGGTCAAAGAATAGTGTCTTCTCGATGTTGCCCTGGTGGAATCACGGGAGACACCAAAATCAAAAGCCTTCTTCCGCAAATCTGGAGAAAGCTTTACTGAAGATTGCCCAATCTCGACATCCCTGAATCGTCGGATTCTCAAGCGGGCGGACAGAAGTGAATCGGAAACGGCTTTTCCCCTAGCCAACCGAATCATAAAAGGGTCATCATCCTGTGCAACGCCTAAACGGTGAAAGCCAGGACAGTGGTACACATACCACGAATAGAAAATATGGGCTGAAAATACTCTGTTCATGGGGAGCCCAAGCCGGACCAAGAAAGCAGCAGCCTGAAGTTCGGTACATAAATAGGAGTAAAGAACCGGCACCAAAGCTAGCTGCTCTCCAAACGCCATCTGACAAGCCGGAAAAATACAATGCGGCCTGATGTGCGTCCCATCTCCTCCAGCAAAGACAGCCTCACCTAGCCAGTAAGAGAGGTACATAGCGAGATCTCTTCGCAGCGCGATGTCGGAACAAATGGCGCTTGTGCTTGCGAAGAATTCCTTCAGATTTTCTCGCATAACGGAGATCTTCTTCGAAGCCAGATTCTTCTCAGAAGATTCTCCACTGCCAAAGAAGTTGGGAGATAAAGAGCCAAAATTCTTCCAACTGCTGCACCGGACTTTCAAGCCCTCCTTCTCCTTCAAAAAATCATAGAAGGCGACGAGCTGAAAGTACAAAAGCCTGAACTCCTCAGACCGCTCCTCAAGGACGCTGTTGATCGGCATAAATTCCTCATAGAGTTTGCCGAGGATGGGCAACCCGGTAATGGCACTCAGCTCCTTCAAAGAAAAACCAATCTCACCATTCGTAACAATGAAGGTGTTGGTTTGTGGAAGGAAGGACTCCAGCATGGCCATAAAAGCCTCATCGGAGAAAACTACGGTTTGCCTAAAAGCGCGAATCGCATCAAAAATCTCGGCCTCCTTCAGAATGGCACCGCCGATCTATAGGATGTGATCAGTCCACGACTCCCAGCCTGAGTCTGCACTAAAGCGCCCACGAAGCCGAAATGGCTTTACCCAATTGCTGCCATCACCCCTGAAAATGCCAAGGCCCACCGGTCTCAAATCAACCGATGGATGATCAGATCCTTGGTAGCCGCTGGCCGGCATCAACATGTCTAGATGGACTGGCGACTTCTCTGCATAACCAGAAGGACCGCCAACAAAAACCCCGGTCTTGACCACATTGGTCCTCTTCACCCAGCTTGGAGGATCTTCTCTCTTAGAGCATGTGGGAGAAAGACTCACGATCGAAATAGTACAATCAAAAGGCGATCGGGTAGAAATGGTTCTCTCCTCACCATCAGCTGTGTAAGAGAATTGAAAGCATCTCCTTTGGTATGACGAGTCATCAGGGGCTGCATCACCAAAGAAAAAAGTAGGCTTGGGCACAACGCTCTGATCGTCCATGACCCAAGGACGATTGCTTGCCATAATCTTGTAGAACTCCTCATCCTTGAAAGCGATCAGTTGCTGTCTCATCTCATCTCGGTTGAGCGAGTCACACTCTTCCAAGTTTCTCTCCACATACTGGACCTTCTCCCAGGCCTGCTGTATGGCCGCATTGGAAAATTTGGCAAATCGACGAGGTGCATTGGTAACTGGTTCCTTACCCTTGTTCGTTCTGGAGGAACTACCTGCAAAGATTGAAAGAAAGAAATCAATCAACAGAATGACAGAATTTTGCTAAAAAAAAAAAAAAAAAAATCCTAACGAAATTCTGGCATGACTCCGGGGCAATTCCGAAGAAAAGGGAATCACCCCGAAAAGAAAGGAAGCCTGAAGATGAGCTCAACATCGCCGCGAGCTCATTATCAATGAAGGATTCTCAAAGAAGACGTGAACTCAAACATTGCTGTGAGATCAAGACAGTCTTCTCAAATTTCCGCAAGAATCGGAAAAGAGCTCAACATTGCTGCGAGCTTCAAATCCCAAAACTTGCAAAAAGCTCCTTGAAACCCCCGCAAGACTAAAGAAAGAGCTCAACATTGCTGCGAGCTTCAAATCTCAAGACTTGCAAAAGATTTCCAGGTGTGCATCATCATCATGCTCCCAATTCAATTTACCAAAAATCATGCATAAAAGAAAATCATCATGCACTAGATGCTAGGAAAACCTTGACAAAATTTGACCAATTCCAACCCAACTTGGTCAAAATCAAACTTTGTCTAAGTCAAAATTCATGTTGACTTAACATAGAAACTCTAGCCTTCTATCTTGGTGCATCAAACAAAAAAAAAAAAAATGCATAAACATCTTGAATTGCATGAAACCTCATTATCATGATGAGCAAAAAGGGGAGAAAGGAAAGTTTCTTTTTAAAAAAAAAAAAAAAAAAGAGTGAAGAAAAAAAAAGAAAAAAAAAGAAAAAAAAAAGAAAAATTATGGGCTGGCCCACAGGCCGTGGCCCATGGGCCACATGGCCGTACGGCCCAAGCTGTACGGACATGTCCGTACAGCAACAAAAAAAAAAGAGAGAGAAAAAAAAAGAGAAGAAAAAATGATGAAACTTTCTTTACATGGAATTTCTTGTAAAAAAAAAAAACTTACTTGAAGCCATGGATGGAGAAGAAAGAAGAACTTGAAGACTCTTGAAGAAGGAAGATTCTTGATCTTAGAGCAACTCTTGAAGACTTTTGCAAAAAAGAAAGCAATAGGAGCAAGAGATCCAACCTCAATTGCTTTTATAGAAGAGAGCAAACCAAAAGAGGAAAGAGGAGAAAAGTAAGGAGGTAAGTGCTAAAAATTGGCAACCTTCCCAAAAGAAAAGGAAACTTGGGATATTCTCTCCCAAAACAAAGATTCCTTGAGAAATTCTCTCCAAAAAGAAAGGGAATGATAGATATTCTCTCCCAAAGAAAGATATTTTGAGAGAATCTCTCCCAAAATCAAGGAAACTTGAGAAAATCTCTCAAAGTAAGGATATTTTTAGATATTCTCCATCCAAAGGAAATATTTTTAGATATTATTTACAAAATGACACCATATGAGATCTAAGCCATTTCCAAAGCTTAGGGTCCCATGGGTTAGCCCATATGAGCCAGGTTTGACCACCTAGGCACTAAAAGTGGCTTTTAGTCAAAATTTCTCTTACCAAGAGCATACAAAAAATGGTCCCATGCCTCTTTTGAGTTGATTGGACTATACCATACAAAAAATCCAAGCTTCATGAGTTTCCAAAAATCCAAACCATCCCACCTCATGAACCAAATTAAACCAAAATCTTGAAATTGACATTCCACAAAAGCCCAAACCACTCCAATGGACCCAAAATTGTCCCAAAGAGTGAACCAAAAAACCAAACCATGGTCCCCTAACTCGCCACATACAGCTTGTTAGGTCACAAGACCAAAACCAAAAATCAAAGCCCGACCCCCTAACTTGCCACATACAGCCTGTTAGGTCACAAGGTCAAAACCAAAACAAAAAACCTGACCCCCTAACCTGCCACATACAGCTTGTTAGGTCACAAGGTCAAAATCAAAACCAAAAAACCAAAACCAAATCCAAATCCAAATGTCATTCTCAAAATCTTGCCTTGAGATGGTACGTGATCCCTCTCACTACCATAAAATCCCCTGGAAGCTCAAAAGGTTACTCAAAAAAAAAAAAAAAAAAGCTCAAAGACTCTTGGTCAAGCCAGAAGCTCTTCTTCAAAATTCTCTTCGAGGCACATCGACTACAAAAACCATATCGTCGCTGTACCTTGAGGGGGCATTTGTTGACACCAAAAATGTCACTTTGCCTCCTCACACCAAAAGCTACACGGAGCCGCATCCTACCAAAAATAGGCAGGCGCTACTTCAAGCATCAGATCTTGTCAGAATCAAACAAAAACTGCAAGGTTATTCAAAACAACCAAAAGAGAGGTACACATGAAGTTTGGGGCCATTCCGACATCATTCGGCCTAACTTCACTTCTCCAACAACTGAGCAGCAGCTCCCGGCAGCGACAGTGTCGAAGACTTCAAATCTTCGATCAGAGCCTACGGATGGTTACAAAATACCTCCAAAAGGCTCCATGTCAAGTTTCAAGTCAAACCGACATCGTTTGACCGGAAGTCAAAGCTCGGGATTTCCCTCGCGGTGAAATCAAGGCAAGCGTTTGCATGACCCCAAACGGCTTCAAAACTCAAACGAAAGCCTATGGTTGGTCTTATCTACTGATGAGGGAGTCACACGTCGAATTTCAAGTCAATCGGACATGGTTTGACCAAAAGTCAAAGCTCGGCATTTCCCTCGCGGTGAAATCAAGGCAAGCGTTTGCATGACTCCAAACGGCTTCAAAACTCAAACGAAAGCCTATGGTTGGTCTTATCTACTGATGAGGGAGTCACACGTCGAATTTCAAGTCAATCGGACATCGTTTGACCAAAAGTCAAAGCTCGGCATTTCCCTCGTGGTGAAATCAAGGCAAGCGTTTGCATGACCCCAAACGGCTTCAAAACTCAAACAAAAGCCTATGGTTGGTCTTATCTACTGATGAGGGAGTCACACGTCGAATTTCAGGTCAATCGGACATCGTTTGACCAAAAGTCAAAGCTCGGCATTTCCCTCGCGGTGAAATAAAGTCAAGCATTTGTGGGCCCCCAAACGGCTTCAAAACCTGAACAAAAGCCCATGGTTGGTCTCGTCTACTGCTCAAGAAGCTACATGTCGAATTTCAGGTCATTCCGACATCGTTTGACCTAGTTTCGACGCTTGACAAAAAATCGGCAGTTCTCCACAGCAAAGTCTTCGGCTTTTCAGAAAATGGGAAACTTTGCGATCCGATTTGCACGGCTTCTCGTCAGGTTTTCTTGAGGGAAATCCAGCCAATAAATGAGAGGAAATTCCTAGAAAAATGCAGGAGAAAACAGAAGCAAAAACGGACGAAAAACGGCGAAGAAAAAGCGACCGAAAGGCGGCTAAATAAAATTGGGCCAAGGCCCATGGTCGCCGGCGACCATGGAGGTCCGGGCCGCCGGACCTCGCCCAAAAACCCCGTTTTTCAGGTATTTTTCGCGTTTCGAGTTGATTGGCCCCTGTGATTTTTCCAAAATCTGATTTTTTGTGCATGATATCCGTCGATCTTCATCAACATCACGGATCCATCACTGGAATCATTAGATCATCATCGGACGCCTCAAGATCGTCAAACGGCTAACCAAGAAAGCACCCTTTCTGCCCGCCCGATCGCGAAATCGACTGGACAGATGTTGCTGGCCCGTTGACATCAACCAATGTTTGAAATTGGATCACCATCCGACATCAAATGGTATGTGGGTCCATTGGTGATCATCGCAAGAAGAATCCCAAAGGACGCGGCACGGCCCGCGACTCTTCAAGCGCCCAGGCAATCAATTAATGAAGTTAAATGACCCGTTTATGGCAAGTTAATGCGGTCATTAACTCATTATTTTGAACGGCCCAATCAGAAGCAAGCAAATGGGAGTTACAAGTCTAAGTAATCATGACATTAAAATCATGAAACTCCCGTCATCATGGAGATTAAAGGCGATTAAATGCCCACTACTCTCCATCGGCCAATCAAATTCAAGGAAAAAGGAGTTACAAAACAAGTAATTAAAAACTTGTAACTCCTCCCATCATGAGCATTAATACCATAAATGCTCATAAACTCTCCTAAATGGCTACCAAATGCCTATAAATAGGAGGCCATTCCAAGGGAAACGGATCCAGAAAAAATCGCTGGAAAATCATTGAAGAAGGAGGACAGATCCGAAAAACTCTCCGAAAAATTCAAGAAAAATCCAGAACCTCTGCAACAAACTCTCCTCTATTGAAGAAAACTCTGCTGCAACAAGCACTACAAGGTGATCAAAGCTCCTTGGGGGGGCCACCCCCCCCAAAGGCCACCTCTCATTCTATCCAACATGGCTAGATGCGGCTTTTCAGCCCGTCTACTCGGCTTTTTACCGGATATAGGACCTTACCTTGGTCCTTATCCTCTAAAAATCTGAGGTTGGAGCCAAGCCAAGAAATCAAGCATTAAAGTTCTCATCTGAAGGACGATGGCGGAGTCCATACATAACTCGCGACCGTCGATCTGAACGGGTCCCCCACAATCGCATGAGAAGTTAGATTCCTTTTCTTTCTTTTCTGTTGCATTGTATTTTTTTTATAGAGAGACAAAAAAAAATCACATCTCTTGTCTTTCATTATTGATAAGATTTGTAAATCGCCTTTCACGGCAAAATCGCCTTTCACGGCAAACAAAAAAAACCGCCTCTCACGGCATTCAAAAAAAACAAACCTTGTCTCTTTTCTTTAAAAATATGTGTGCAATGGAAAGATGGAAAAAAGTTGATTTCCTTTTCTACTTGTGAAGGTGAATCTCCGGATCACCACTCTAAATTCCAAGTAGAATAGAAAATCTGGCATACCCGTACAAAAAAAAACTGATGCCCGCTTTTCCTTTCTTTCCCTCCACCGTACCCCGTCAGCCTCGGGGCGGAGGCAGCTTTGGAAAAAGAGAAAAGCCGGGACCATCAAATTCAAATTAACGAGAGTGGGTGAAACACAAGGATTCTCACAACTGTATTTTTAATTATTTATGTAATACAATCGTGTCATATCTCTTTCTTTTCTTAAATCTTTTTCCTTTTTATGCATTTTCTGGTGTCTTCATGAATTTTTTTATTGTTTTCTCACATTTATGTTTTATTATTTTTTTCGCTTTTGATGAATTCTTTTAGTTTCCATGGTGATAATTTTTCATGGATTTATTTTTATTTTTTCTTCGTTTCAATTTTTGGTTTGTAGGCGTTGATTTCTATGATTTAAGGATTTATTTTTATTTTTTCTTTGTTTCAATTTTTGGTTTGTAGGCGTTGGATTTCTATGAGTTAATTTGTTTCTTCTAAGTTGATTTTTTTATTGGATTGTTTATGGACTTTTGTTTTCATATTATATTTTTGTGGTGTTTTTATCAATTTTATCTTTTTATTATGAGTTTATTCTTTGATTTCAAAAGATTGTTTTGAGCAAAATACTCAACTAATTTTAGAAAAATTCGAGTATGCTCATATTTTATATATATATATAGGGATGTTCTCTTATGAGAGACACTCTCACCTTACTATGAGAGATAAGGTGGGGGCCCTCACATTCATATATCCCATGTCAACAACTTAAATGTGAGGGCCCCACCTTATCTATCATAGTAAGGTGAGAAATGCTCTCATAGAAGCATCTCCCATACATATATATATATATATATATGAAAGCGGCTGATTCCAATTATTATATATGAAGCGAACTGAATCCAATTGAGAAATTAGATTCAATTCCTTCAATTGATTTTGACTGTTTTAATTTTTGTTGACCCCTCTTAATAACCCCTCCCCAATGTCCCCCTTTCTCTTTTTCTTAACCGTCCCTTTTCTCCTATTAAACACATGACACAACCTTTCTACCCAAGGCAATCGTCTCCCCCCCCCCCTCTTTAATGTAAAGGTAATTGTTCTCTCTCTACTCTTACACGTGAAATATGTACCACACAAATAGGACAAGAATGGACTTACTACCGTACACCCCAATTCAATTTGTTTATCTACTAGAGTTAAACTTGTTAGACTTGAACCCCAATTCTCGCTTTGGGGAACTTAACGTTAGACCTAAATCTAAGGTTTTTTTTTTATTTCTTTTATCCTTTGCAGCAACTTAGCTTGAATGCAGGGCAACCAAATTCCAAGAGTTGAAGGATCCACAACGGTGCTTACATGAGAGGACATTGTGATTTAAACCCAGTTGCCCATCACCCTGCAGTCAGAGTAACTATTTGATTACCGGTAAATGCATGTGGTTCTTTTTTTCTTGAAGAAAACTCAATTTTTATTTTTTGTGGATGTGGAAAATATGTTGGAAATATTTCTTTGTTTCTTTATTTCTATTCTTGATAGAATTGGTGTTTTTCATTTTCTCAGTGGATTTGTGATTGTCTTTGGGAGTCCTTTATCCGTCAATCAAAGAAAATGTTTGCCTACATATTAGATTATTGGTAACCTATTATTCTTATTGTTCTATGAATGTTGTCAAAAAATAAAGAAATTTGATTGGGCACTCCAATCAAAATGATGGCCTAGATATTAGATTATTGCTAAAATAAGTATAGCATGGATTGTTAATGGTCAGTGAAGGCATTGCATGAACTTTGCTACATTATTTTGGTTACATTTTTGGATTCCCTGTAGGTTGTCCAGATTTACAAATTTGCTTTGGGAGAGGGCTTGCCTCTTCGGAAATCAGAGCAAGTATTTTAATATTTGTATAAAGTATTGGTATGTAGTTGTTGCCATTGGATTGTATGTGTTCATTTCTTATATATGAACGAGACTGATTTCAATTTGAAGTCAACTCCAATTGATTTTGACCATCCTACATAATTTTGACAGAGGGACCATCATTAATCCCAATACATAATTCTCCTTTAATCTTATTTAATCTAATTAAATTCAATAAAAATGTCATTTATTGAATGACATTTATTGTTGCAATGAATGATAATGTGCTATTCAATCTATGATGCCCAAGGACCAAGGTAGATCCAAGTAATGGAAAAAATCCTAAATTTGAATCTATCTATTATATTTTTCAACTTAAATAAGTTTTTAGAATTTATAAATATATTAATTTATTTTCCAACTTAACTAAGCTATAATAACTTTTCAACATAAAGCTTGTGATGAAGAATGATAAGTGGTGAGGATTTTATCAATATTATTGATTGAAAGGTGAGTTAAGCAAACTAAAACAGCCTGCAGAGGCAGACCCGGGATTTTCATTTAGGTGGGGCTAAACTTTTGCTAGAAAATTTTCACATCAATAATAACAAAAGAAAAAAATATATTCCATGTAAATAGATGCAAAATATTTAACTATATCAACTCAATATATTTCTTGTTTGAAATGATGACTATTCATTTCTCCAAAATTTACAGTATAAGAGAAGTATACTAAAAACAAAAAAACTTTTAAGGGATCCTACTACCAACACATGATTTGTAAATAAACTTTTAAGCTACAACACCCAAATCGCGAATCCTCAAAAAATTAGCATACAATTTGACAAGCAAACTACAACAATAATAAAGAAACTCTAAAGAAGTAATACACATTATCATGTAAAAATTAGTACCTCGTTATTATTTCCTTAAGCTCCAAACAGTTCCTTAATCATATGAATCCAAATGAGAACACCTGTATTTATAATTTATACATAAACATTATCAGCAAAACCTTTTGAGTTTCCAAGGGGATATTATGGTAGTGAGAGGGATTACGTACCATCTCAAGGCAAAGTTTTGAAAATGACATGAGGGAGTTGGATTTTTGGGCTTTGGATTTTGGGTTTTCCTTTTGACCTTGTGGAACTAAGGGCTGTATGTGGCACATTAGGCGGTCAAGAGGATTTTTGGTTTTTGACCTTCTGACCTAACAAGTTGTATGTGGCAGGTTACGGGGTCAGGGTTTGATTTTTGATTTTGACCTTGTTACCCAACAAGTTGTATGTGGCAAATTGGGGGGTCAGATTTGGTTTTGACCTTGTGACCTAACAAGCAGTATGTGGCAAGCCAGGGGGTTAGGATTTTTTTTTTTTTTTGGTTTTGGCGTTGTAACCTAACAAGCTTTATGTGGCTAGTTAGGGGACCAGAGTTTGGTTTTTTTTTTTTTTTTAATGTCAATTTCAAGATTTTGGCTTAATTTGATTCATGAGGTTGGATGGTTTGGTTTTTTGGAAACTCATGAGGCTTTTTTTTTTTTGAATGGTTCAATCAACTCAAGAGAGGCATGGAACCATTTTGAATGCTCTTGGAAAAATAAGTTTTTGATAGGAAGCCCCTTTTAGTGCCTAGGTGGTCAAACCTGACTCATGTGGGCTAACCTATGGGATCTTAAGCTTTCGAGATGGCTTAGATCATTTATGATGTCATTTTGTAAATGATATCTAAAAATATCTCTTGTGGGTAAAGAATATCTAAAAATATCCTTACTTGGAGAGAATCTCTCATGCTTCCTTGTTTTTGGGAGAGATTTTCTCAAAGTATCTTTCTTTGGAGAGAATATCTCAAATCTACTTTGTTTTGGGAAAGTTGCTAATTTCTAGCACTTACCTCCTTGGTTTTTTCCTTGTTTCCTCCTTTTGGTTTGCTCTCTTCTATAAAAGCAAAGGAGGTTGGATCTCTTGCCCTTATTGCTTTCTTTTTGCAAAAGTCTTCAAGAGTGCCAAGATCAAGGACTCCTCTTCTTCTTCACAAATCTTCAAATTCTTTTTCTTCTTCTTCATCCATGGCTTCAAGTAAGTTAATTTTCTTCCTTCACAAGAAACTCCATGTAGAAGTAGAAATTTCTTTCCTTTCCTTCTCTTTTCTTTTCTTTTCTTTTCTTTCTCCTCTTTTTTTTCATTCATTCTTTTTTTTAAGAGATTTCTCTCTCTCTCTCTATTTTTTTTTTTTTTTTGCTTTCCCTCTTTTGCTCACCATGATAATGAAGTTTATGCAATCCAAGATGTTCATGCATTTTTCTTTCTTTCTTTTCTCTTTTGATGCATCAAGATAGAAGGCTAAAGTCTCTAGGTCAAGTCAACATGATTTTTGACTTGGACAAAGTTTGATTGGTTTTGACCAAGTTGGGTTGGAATTGGTCAAACTTTGGTTAAACTTTTCTTAGCATCTAATGCATGATGATTTTTCTTTGATGCATGATTTTGGTAAATTGATTGGGAGCATGATGATGCATACCTGGAAATCTTTTGCAAGTTTTGGGATTTGGAGCTCGCAGCAATGTTGAGTCCTTTCTTAGTCTTGCTGGATTTTGAGGAGCTTTAGAAGTTTTGGAGTTTGGAGCTCGTAGCAATGTTGAGTCCTTCTTCAAGCTTGTGGAGATTTGATAAGATTGGTTTGATCTCGTAGCAATGTTTGAGTTCAAACCTTTTTTGAGAATGCTTCATTGACCATGACCTTGCAACGGTGTTGAGATCATCTTCAAGCTTCCTATCTTTTTCGGAATGTTTCCCTTTTCTTCGGAATTGTCCTGGAATCATGCCAAAATTTCGTTAGAAATTTTTTTTAGCAAAATTCTGTTATTTTGATGGCGATTGATCTTTTCTTTTCCATCCTTTGCAGGTAGTTCCTCCAGAACGAACAAGGGCAAAGAGCCTATTATTGATACACCTCGCCGATCTACCAAGTATCCTAATGTGGCTATACAGCAAGCCTGGGAGAAGGTCCAGTTTGTGGTGAGAAACTTGGAAGAATGTGACCCCGTCAACCGTGATAAGATGAGACAACGATTGATCGTTCTCAAGGATGAGGAGTTTTACAGGATTATGGTAAGCAACCGCCCTTGGGTCATGGACGATCAAAGCATTGTGCCCAAGCCTACCTTTTTCTTTGGTGACGCAGTCCCTGACTACTTGACGTGCCAAAGGAGATGTTTTCAGTTCTCTTATAGGGAAGATGGTGAGGAGAGAACTATTTCTACCCGGTCGACCTTTGATCGCACTATCTCGATCATGAGTCTTTCTCCCACGTGTCCTAATAGGGAAGATCCTCCGAGCTGGGCGAAGAGGACTAATGTGATCAAGACCGAGATTTTTGTTGGTGGCCTTTCCGGTTATGCAGAGAAGTCGCCTGCCCATATAGACATGTTGATGCTAGCCGGCGGTTACCAAGGTTCTGATAATCCATCAGTTGATTTGAGATCGGTGGGCCTTGCCATTTTTCAGGGCGACGACAGCAATTGGGTGAAGCCTTTTCGACTTCGTGGTCGTTTTAGCGCTGACTCAAGCTGGGAGTCATGGACTGATCACATCCTACAGGTTGGCGGGGCCATTCTGAAGGAGGCTGAGATTTTTGATGCGGTTCGCGCTTTTCGGCAAACTGTGGTTTTCTCCAATGAAGCCTTCATGGCCATGCTGGAGTCATTCCTTCCACAAACCAACATCTTCATTGTCACGAATGGCGAGACTGGTTTCACTTTGAAGGAATTGAGCGCCATCACCGGGCTGCTTGTCATCGACAAACTTTATGAGTAGTTTATGCCTATTGACAGCGTCCTTGAGGAGCAGTATGAGAAGTTCAGGCTTTTGTACTTTCAGCTCGTCGCCTTCTATGATTTTTTTAAGGAGAAGGAGGGCTCGAAAGTAAGGTCTAGCAGTTAGAGGAGTTTTGGCTCCTTGTTCCCCAACTTCTTTGACATCAAAGAGTCTTCTGATAGCACGACCCGGGAGGCCAGAGCTAAGACTCTAAGTTTGAAGAAGACTTCTGTCACACGAGAAGACTTGAAGGACTTCTTCATGACCACAGATATCATTTATTTAGACATTGTACTGCGGAGGGATCTTGCTGTTTACCTCACCTATTGGCTGAGTAAGGCTGTTTTTGCTGGAGGAGATGGTACGCACATCAGGCCGCATTGTATTTTTCCGGCTTGTCAGATGGTGTTTGGAGAGCGGCTTGCTTTGGTGCCTGCTCTTTACTCCTATTTGTGTACAGAACTGCAGGTTGTTGCTTTTCTTGTTCGGCTTGGGCTCCCTATGAACAAGGTATTTTTAGCCCATATTTTCTAGTCGTGGTACGTTTACCACTGTCCCGGCTTCCATCGATTAGGAGTTGCACAGGATGATGACCCTTTCATGATTCGGTTAGTTAGAGGGACAACCGTTTCCGCATCTCTTTTGTCTGCTCACTTGAGAATCCGACGATTCAGGGAGGTCGAGATCTGGCAATCTTCCGGGAAGCTTTCTCCAGGTTTGCGGAAGAAGGCTTTTGATTTTGGTGTCTCCCGTGATTCCACCAGGGCAGGGGCGGGAAGACACTATTCTTTGACCAACGTGGAAAAAAGGTGGCTTTTTAACATACGTGTTGGTACGATGGTGTACCAGAGACATCTTTTTGTTGATATTTAGTTGTATGTTCCCTCGTGTTTGACGCTGCAGTTGGGTTTCTCTCAAGGCGTTGTTGGAGCGCCTTCGAGCATTGTGAAGCATTTTGGAGGTTTGCAGGATGAGAGGAATGCATGGGCTTTTTATAGTGTGGATAACACTACCGCCATGATTTCTTATCCTGACTTGCCCACTTTCCGGACTTTTGGCTTTACGAAATGGTTCGTAAAGAGCTTTCTAGTGTACCGAGGGCTTTCCAAGAAGGAGCTTGATGTGAAGTGTCGCGACCCCGGACCGGGCCCTTGAGAAGGAACTGATCCGGAGTCGGGACATTACATCTGTTTAAATGATGACATACATTTATTTAATTTCCCACAGGTGTCCGCGGTGAGGATATCACAACCATCTATGAACATTTCTTTTAAGTGCGGAAGCGTGTAGCAAATCAAATAGTCAAACCATCCTTGGTCATCAAGACAATAACACAAGTCTAAAGTACTGTATCAGAATGAGCAACGATCTATAGCATGTTACCCAAAGTAAATTAAAGTTTGTACAATTAACATTTAATTACATTTCCCAAAAATAGAGGCCAACAAAGGCCAATATAAACAAAACAATAACCCAATGAATGGTTAAATAGTTTTCCCCAAAATGAAACGCCTCTCTTAGCAACCCGATGTCTACATGACATCGTCGGCACGCCACTCGACGAGAGGTTGCGGCTCACCTACCGCCTCCTCCGGCTCCTCCTCAAGGTAGCCGGCAACGGGACCTGAGTACCAAAGCAAATGGGTCAGACACGACGGTCTGGCAAGAGAGTGAAAAGATACAACAACATATAATAGAGTAAATATCTTGAAACGCATAGAAATCTGTTTAAACAAGAACTCTCATAAAGTAGATAAATCATTTGCTAGAAAACAGGTAAACATGATAAAACATATAAGGTAACCAAGGAATCGGGAACTGACAAGATGGCAATCACATAAAGCTAAGTCCTCTGTCACTAAAGTGACAACAGTATAACGGGAAGTTGATCTCAGTCACACGATGTGAGGAGAATCAACGCAAATCATATATACAATATAAATATACGGGACGGGACCACGGTAGCGAACCGGGTATCGGGACGGGACCACGGTAATAAACTGGGTGTCGGGATCCAAACTGTAGCTAGCGGGACGGGAGAGGGATCTCCAAGTCGGTGGATCAAACCGACAAGGTATCCAAGCTTAGTGATGCCGACTCATAGGTCAAATAACAAATCGTGACATATGCAAGTAAATCAAGTACAATAATAGACGAGCAAGACGGGGGTGCTCAAGGGCACACTGTCATTTCATGTCGGGCAATACATTTCAGGACAAATAACTATTACGAGTGTAACTATCATGCTTTCGGGAAAACAAATCATATAATATAAATCTTGGAATGAAGTGAAACAATGAACTATAACAATTTTGGGTAAGATACTGGTTTCAAGATTTGTTTAAGGTGAATAGGGGTCCCGTATGTCGATTGAAATGATAACTTGGTACTCCTTGAGTTTGAAGACATTCTGGGCTCCTTATACTCTTTGAATTTTCAAAACTTCGAATGACATCTTCGTGATATGGTTTCTCTCTCGGATGGCCTCATACAATGCCTAGTGAATCTCCTTTTACCGACAAAGCTCAGCGCTCGAGCGAACCGGAGAGTTCGCTCGAGTGAGGAGCTCTCCGGAACCTAGGAAATTTCGGTCACCTGGCGGTTAGCCGCCGCTGGGATGGGCGGCTAGCCGCTGGCTGACCGCGGCTGGGCTGCCAAAAATGCAGCTTACTGGAAAGCTAACCGCCAAGGTGCGGTTAGCTGGCGGTTAGCCGCCGATGGGTTCGGCGGTTAGCCAGCAGCTGACTGAGTTTTCAGGTGGAGAAGGGTGCTCTCTGGAAAAGCAACCGTGACATTTCGGCCAGCTGGCGGTTAGCCGCTAGTCACTAGGCGGCTAGCCGCCAGGTGACCGCAGGCTGACCGCCAGGTGCGGGAACATCCACTGTGTTCAGATTTTTAGCCATTTCTCCTCCTCAAAACCATCCTCCCCACTTCCACTTAGTCCCTGCAAAAAAATTGAGCTAAGAGCTCCTCTAATGCCTCTATCTACACTTCTCCAAAACCCCATTATGTGTTCACTCTATCACTTCTTCCATCCACATCCCATTCCATACAAAGAAAGAAGGAAACCATTTCACAATAGAGTACATTTAGTACAAACAAGAAGAGAATTAAATGACATTCACCAATACACTTATAAGTCATAAATGCACTACCAAACTCTAGCATGGACATTTACTTCAACCCAATGCAATAAAGAGGCATGAGTGGAAAATACCAAAATCATTGAAAGCTTATAAAAATCAAAACATCCACTTGCCTTGGGTCTTCTAACAATGAAATCAAGCTCTAATACTCTTCCAAGCAAGGAATCCAAACTATGAGCAAAACCCCAAACAAACAAACCCTAAAATGGTCAAACAATGAAATAACAAGGAAACCTTACAACAATGAAGGTGAAGCTTCCCTAGGGCTAGAGGAACACAAATCTAGAAGATGAAGGGGAATACTTACTTGCAAGGTCCTCTAATGGCAATGGCAAGCTCAAAGAAGGTCTTGGAATGGAGGGTTTTCTCCACAACACTATAAAGAGGAGGCTCTCAAGGAGGTGAAGAAGAAGATGACCTCAACTCTCCTATTGGTGCAAGCCCCCAATTCCGGATACCGATATACTCGTTCGATTACCCGAAATTGGCGCGCTACTTCCCGGAAAATCCGAGAACTTCCAAGATCGTAGGCCGCAGTGAGGTCCAATTTGAAACTTTTTGACCAATATAGTTATAACATTTGAATTGCGGAAGCATAACGATTTAAACAATGCGGAAGCAATAGGTATCGATATATATAAAATGAGTGAGCAGAACTACAGTCTATTTAAAATGTGTCGAATGTAAATTAAAGTTAATACATTTGAGATCTACCCCCAACTCACTACAAAACTGTCACTCCAAAACCCAAAACAAAAGAGTCCCTCAAAACCCATGTGGATACTCCTCGCCCTCCGGCTCGACATCCGTGTCGACCGGGCCCCACGCGTACTCTCCTGCAACGGGTGCCTCCACTAGGGCTAATGCATCGTCAGGGATCTCTGGGTCAAGGCCTAAGCACCAATGAATGGGTCAGATCTAAACGATCCGGCAAGATACAGCATACTACTAACATAGAACATATATATCAAATGAAGTAAAGACAGGTGCATAAATTAAATGAGTAACAAAGGAGATGAACTAGGCAGTCGTGCATTTAAATCATAAGGAATCAATATAAATAGAAAACATCTAAACTACTACAAACAAGGTGGCACATTCACACGAGCTGGAATACCGCGGGATATTATGCCGCGGCCCTCCCATACTGAACACAGTCGCGGTGGGGAATCTCACCAGGGAATAACTAATCCCGAATATCACTCATCAACTCATCATCTCATCACTCCAGATCGGCACGGTATGACACCTTGCCGTCTTAACCACACAGCTCTTCATGATAGCTCCTCAATACTCAACTAGCTCCTACCGAGGATGATCAGTCCACCGGCTGAGCTTAAATCAACCGAGTGAATGTTCATGCCGACTCGAGAATAACTCTAAGGTCTGTGTCTGTCTAGGCTTTGCCTTGCGTGAACAAGGTCCTAACAATACCTCTATAAGGTCCACACATCTTAATTCAGTCTCTGGATCTTATTCAAGATCCAGGCCCACTCGTTGGATCCATACCAAGGCCCATCAGTACATGGCCTGGTCTAAAACCGTCCAAACGAGGCAACCAATCCATCTACTACTGACAAACAGTTCCATTATAATCCATATAACTTAACAGTCCAATAGAAACTATCTCTTCAAGCTAAAGGGTTCACATCACCACACTTAGGCCCAATAAGGGCCCGCCTAGACACAGACACGGGTCAATGATCTCCGAAGTCACATCATCGGGTCACCTCTAGATACCCTAGGTTCAGGTCTTCCATTTATGTTCAATTAATGGTAAGCAGCTATTCTAAAGATCTAAGAATGACAATAAATGATAACAGTGAAGTATAAACTTCAATCAGAGAATCAACGGGAAATCCAACGGTCCAATCCTAGGTAATGGGCCACTTTAGGTTCGGGTCTATCTCCGGTAATTCGATCTCTAAACGATGTCATTAATGCCGTAAAATATTGTATTTGGTGCTTAGTTAGTTAATGGCATCTATGACAATTCTTGGAGGTCGAATCATCTTAGATTATCAACCAAAACTCTAAACAGTGGTCCCCGCGAGTCAAGGTTGAGCCACACCGTTGACTCGGGCTTAGGACACTGATAAATACTCATTTGGATGGTCAATGGGCCCCACAACTGATCATATCTCCTAAATGTTGAAAACTGGAACAATCAGGGTTTTCCAGGTGAACCTGATGTGTTGTGAGCTCGGTTGATTTCCTGGCCTGGAAGATCAACCGAGCTCACTGACAAACCTGAATCAGGCTTCCTGGACAACTCAATTCGTTTTTAAAGGCTTACAGCGTGTCCGGTCAAACAACCTGGCCTGGATGATTGACCGCATACTCTGAAAACCTTAGAACGATTGATGTTCCCGCTTTAAACATCACCTAAAGTAAAATCCTAAGTATCAAGTCCATTTGGGTGTAAGGAGTCTGAGTTTTGATTGAAGAACCAACTTTCAGTCACTTCCTGCACAAACAGCGTGAATCGGGTCAACCGGTGCGAGACCAGGTCAACCCGACTATTTGAAATGAAATTTGTGCAAGAAATGGCTAAGGGCCAGTTTTCCAAGAAATCTCAGTGTGGCCGGTTAACCGGCCTGCATAGTCCGGTTAACCGGCTGCACTGCAGCAAGCCCCTGCAGGAATCTTAACTGGGAGCTACCCTTCCAGAAATTTCAGTGTGGCCGGTTAACCGGCCTGCATAGTCCGGTTAACCGGCTGCACGAAACCTGGGATTTTTCCAGGTTCTGCAGTCCCTCTGTTTTGGCTCCACTTCCACCCAAACTACTTCCAATCCATTCCAAACATCTCCAAACCATCTCCAAACATAGATTAACTCCAAAGCCCAACAAATAACCCTACTTGGACCCATTGATCTACCAAATGGGGGGTGAAAACCCCCATCCATCAATGCCATTTCCATCCAAGAATACACAAACAAGCTCAGGTAGAAACTAAACCATAACAGAACATCAAATGAAATGGAAAACTACTGAATCATGAACTAAAATACACATCCTAAGTTATGAGTATGACGCACTTGCCTCTTGTAGCTTGAGAGAGAGGTTGTAGAGAAGAAATAGAGCTAGGAAAGAAGAGACCCACTTCCCAGCTGAACAGGGGAAGTGATGAAGAAGATGAATCACACAGCAGCAGATCTGAAAATGGGTTCCAGCAGTAGCAACAGCAGCTTGGAGGATTCCTCAGTAGAGACAAAATCTCCCAAGTGAAGGAGAGGATAAGAAGAAGATAAGGCAGCAGCTGAGTCAGTGGAGAAGAAGGTGAGTAGCAGCAGCTGCTGGAAGGAAATCCCAGCTGAGATGGTGAAGTGGAATACAGCAGCTACAGAGTAGGACTGAGGGAGGAAAATGGAGTAGCTACAGCTCCTAGCCGGAATGAAGAAGACAGCAACAGCAGTAGATGTAGCAACAACTCCAAGTGGGGTTTCCAGCAGAGAACCACACAGCAACTCTTATGGACAAATCCCGGCAAAACAGTAGCAGAGAAGAAGCAATTGCAGCACAGCCCAGGGGGAAATTTCAGCAGAGTAACAGTTGAGAAATGAAGAGAAGGAGATGAAGAAGATGAAGGGTGTGGCTGCCCCCAGCTGAAGGAGAAGAAGATCACAGCAACAGGTTCTTAGCTCAACGTAGGAAGTTGAAATGGGAGTTGAGGAACAGTGAACAGGGGCGGGAGGAATTGAGAGAAGAAACAGTTGGGCTGTTTTCTTGGGAAGAGGGCTGGAGGTTTTCTTGGGAATGGGGGCTGAGATTAGGTTTAGGGTTTTGGGGTTTGCAAGAGTTAAGAGACTTTTTATAGGATTAGTGGAGTGATTAAGGACCAAGATACCCATAGGGTTTAGTGGAATTAGGGTTAGGGTTTGAGGGTAGGCTTGTCTTTTGGTTAGGAAGCTTCTAGAGAGAGAGGGCACCTTAGCACTAAACCCACTTAATTAACTTAATTAAACTTAACTAAGGACCCACCTACACTAATAGCCTAGGATTAACTCATACACCCAACTAACCTAGTCTAACCAAAAATCTTAGGAGATCTAACTAGTCAATCTAATTAGCCCCTAATTAGCCCAAATAAATCAGTAATTAACAATGATTAGCCATAATTAGCAATAATTAGCGAAGATTAGCAAAGATTAGTAGAGATTAATAGTAATTAGCAATAATTAACCAATAATTAACATAGATTAGCATAAATTAGTCTATAAAGTAGTATTTAGAGGGCCCACCAAGGGTGGGACCTCACATCATTCCCTCCTTTTAAAACATTTGTCCCCAAATGTAAAAACAAAGTTAGAACATACCTGAGGTAGAAGATGTGGATAGTCCTTCTCCACCTGGTCGCGTAGCTCCCACGTAGCCTCCTCCGGAGTGTGATGCTCCCACTGAACCTTCACCCAAGGAATGGTTCGGGTCCGGAGCACCTGCTCCTTGGTGTCGATGATCGCGATCGGCCTGGCGACGTACGAAGCATCTGGCTGGATGTCGAGTGGCTCGTGATAAAGAATGTGGGTCGGGTCCTCCACATACTTCTTCAGCATGGAGACGTGGAACACGTCATGCACTCCCGAAAGCTCTGGCGGTAGCTGAAGCTTGTAGGCGACATCTCCAACTCTCGATCTGATCTCGAAGGGTCCAACATATCTCCGCGCTAGCTTACCCTTCTCACCAAACCTCAGGGTACCTATAGCCGGAGAAACCTTCAGGAAAACTCTGTCTCCCTTCTCGAACTCGAGTGGTCTGCGCCTGTTGTCTGCATAGCTCTTCTGTCGGCTGCGGCTGACCTTCAGGTTCTCAACTATCTGCCGAACCTTCTCGCTGGTGTCGCTGACTATGGATGGACCATGGAAACTTCTGACACCAACTTCTTCCCAGCAGACTGGGGTCTTGCATCTCCTCCCGTACAAAGCCTCGAACGGTGCCATCTTGATGCTCGCATGGAAGCTGTTGTTGTAGGCGAACTCGCAAAGTGGCAAGGAATCCTCCCAGTTCTCCTTAAAGTCCAAGACACAGGCTCTCAACGTGTCCTCGAGTGTCTGGTTGGTGCGCTCTGTCTGGCCGTCTGTCTGAGGATGGTAGGCTGTGCTGAAGCTCAACTTGGTGCCCAAAGCTTGCTGAAGGCTCTCCCAGAAATGAGAAGTGAACCTCGGGTCTCTGTCTGAAACAATCGAAGCTGGAACACCGTGCAACGAGACAATCCTGTCGACGTACAGCTTAGCAAGGACGTCGAGTCCTGCTCTCATCGAGACTGGCAAGAAATGGGCTGACTTGGTCAGTCGATCCATGATCACCCAAATACCGTCGTGGCGCCTCCTGGTGGCTGGAAGTCCTGCGATGAAGTCCATGGTGATGTGCTCTCACTTCCACTGCGGGATCTCAAGCTGATGAAGTATTCCTGGCGGCTTCTGGTGTTCGACCTTGATCTGCTGGCATGTCAAACACCTGGAGACATAGCGAGCTATCTCATTCTTCATGTTGTTCCACCAGTAGTAGCTCCTCAGGTTCTGGTACATCTTGGTGCTGCCGGGGTGAATCGAGTATCTGCTGTGGTGTGCATCCGCTAAGATCTCGTCCTTCAGCTCCTGGATGTCTGGCACGCACAGTCTGTCCTGATAGTAGAGCACTCCTCCAATCAGTCTGAACTCTGGCCTCTGGTCGATCTGCTCGATCACTCTGACAAGCTTCGGATCGTTGCGTTGACTGTCCTTGACCTTGCCTAGCAACTCTGGTTCCCACGCTGACATGGTGGCAAGCAAAACTCTCTCGCCGAGTGGCTGAAACTGAACGTCTAAGCTACTGAAGACGTCGGTCCACACACCCTCTGCTGCTAGAAAACTGACGAGGGCGGTCTTCCTGCTCAAAGCGTCTGCTACGACGTTCGCCTTACCAGGATGGTATTTGATAGGGAAGTCGTAGTCCTTGATGTACTCCATCCACCTCCTCTGCCGGTTGTTGAGGTCGCTCTGCGTGAACAGGTACTGCAAACTACGATGATCTGAGTGCACCTCGAACTTCTCGCCGTAGAGGTAGTGCCGCCACAACTTCAAGGCAAAAACGACTGCTGCAAGCTCCAAGTCGTGAGTGGCGTACTTCTTCTCGTGCTCCTTCAACTGGCGCGATCCATAGGCAATAACCTTGCCCTCCTGCATCAGAACACAACCAAGACCGGTCCCTGAAGCGTCGGTGAAGACTACGAATCCACCACTGCCAGAAGGTAAGGATAAGATCGGTGCTGTGCCGGGTGCAAGCTCGATGGAGAAGTCGATCTCTCGAACAGGCGGCAATCCCGGGATCTCATCGGAAAAAAAAACATCTGGAAACTCACAGACAACCGGAATCTCCTCGACCCTCTTGGACTCCTTGTCCTCTGAGACAAAAGCGATGTAGCCCTCCCATCCTGACCTCATCAGTCTCTCGGCCTTGAGCGCCGAAATCAGCCGGGTGCTAGGTGATCTCCTCTCACCCACAAACTCGATCGCGTCGTCTGAACCTTCGACGGAGAGTCTGACTGTCTTCCGGAAACAGTCCATCACTGCTCTGTATCTGGCCAACCAGTCCACCCCCAAGATGACGTCGAAGTCATGCATGGGTAGCACGATCAAGTCTGCAAGAAAGATGCACTCCCCGATCTGCACTCGGCATCTGGGGTGGTAAGTCCAAAACCTAAGACTACACTGACTCTACCCAATCCATCGTCCTCACACGTATCCCATCACTCGAATCCTCACTACGTCCTATGGTTTCTAGTGTATTTTATTTCCTAGAGACCAGCTCGCTCTGATACCATAAAATGTAACGCCCCAATTCCGGATACCGATATACTCGTTCGATTACCCGAAATTGGCGCGCTACTTCCCGGAAAATCCGAGAACTTCCAAGATCGTAGGCCGCAGTGAGGTCCAATTTAAAACTTTTTGACCAACATAGTTATAACATTTAATATTGCGGAAGCATAACGATTTAAACAAAGCGGAAGCAATAGGTATCGATAAATATATAAAGTATGAGCAGAACATATGTCTAATTAAAATGATTCAATATTAATCAAAGTTATACATTTTCATTCTACCCTTCTCACTACAGAATATCTCTCCAAAACCCAAAATAACAAAGTCCCTCAAAACCCATGTATAAACTCCTCGCCCTCCGGCTCGACATCCGTGTCGGCCGGGCCCCAAGCGTACTCTCCAGCAACGGGTGCCTCCACTACAGCTAAAGCATCATCTGGGATCTCGGGATCAAGGCCTAAGCACCATAGAATGGGTCAGATCTAAACGATCTGGCAAGATACAGCATACTACTAACATAGCATATATATATCAAAGGAAGTAAAGACGAGTACATAAATTAAATGAATAACAAGGGAAAAGAACTAGGCAGTTGTGCATTTAAATCATAAGGAATCAGTATAAATAGAAACAACTAAACTACTATAAACAAGGTGGCACATTCACACGAGCTGGAATACCGCGGGATATTATGCCGCGGCCCTCCCATACTGAACACAGTCGCGGCGGGGAATCTCACCAGGGAATAACTAATCCCGACTCTCACTTATCAACTCATCATCTCAACACTCCAGATCGGCACGGTATGACACCTTGCCGTCTTAACCACACAGCTCATCATGATAGCTCCTCAAACTCAACTAGCTCCTACCGGGGATGATCAGTCCACAGGCTGAGCTTAAATCAACCGAGTGAATGTTCATGCCGACTCGAGAATAACTCTAAGGTCTGTGTCTGTCTAGGCTTTGCCTTGCGTGAACAAGGTCCTAACAATATCTCTAAGAGGTCTACACATCTCAAAACAGTCTCTGGATCTCATTCAAGGTCCAGGCCCACTCGTTGGATCCATACCAAGGCCCATCAGTACATGGCCTGGTCTAAAACCGTCCAAACGAGGCAACCAATCCATCTACTACTGACAAACAGTTCAATACAATCCATAACATCTTAACAGTCCAATAGAAACTACCTCTTCAGCTAAAGGGTTCACATCTCCACACTTAGGCCCAATAAGGGCCCGCCTAGACACAGACACGGGTCAATGATCTCCGAAATCACACCGTCGGGTCACCTCTAGATACCCTAGGTTCAAGTCTTCCAATTATGTTTAATTAATAGTAAACAGCTATTCTAAAGATCTAAGAATGACAGAGTAATAATAACAGTGAAGTATAAACTTCAATCAGAGAATCAACGGGAAATCCAACGGTCCAATCCTAGGTAACGGGCCACTTTAGGTTCGGGTCCATCTCCGGTAATTCGATCTCTAAACGATGTCATTAATGCCGTAAAATACTGTATTTGGTGCTTAGTTGGTTAAGGGCATTGTTGACAACTCTTAGAGGTCGAATCATCTTAGATTGATAACCTAAACCCTAAACAGTGGTCCCCGCGAGTCAAGGTTGAGCCACACCATTGACTCGGGCTTAGATCACTGATAAATGCTCATTTGGATGGTCAATGGGCCCCATAACTGATCATAACTCCTAAATGTTGAAAACTGGAACAATCGGGGTTTTCCAGGTGAACCTGATGTGTTGTGAGCTCGGTTGATCTCCTGGCCGGGAGGATCAACCGAGTGCACTAACTAATCTGAATCGGGCTTCCTGGACAACTCAATTCGTTTCTAAAGGCTTACAGCGTGTCCGGTCAAACAACCTGGCCTAGGTGATTGACCGCATACTCTAAAAACCTTAGAAAGATTGATGTTCCAGCTTTAAACACTTCTAAATGCTAATTCTAAGTTTCAGGTTGTTTTGGGTGTAAACAGTCTGAGTTTTGGGTGAAAAACCAACTTTCAGTCGTTTCCTGCGAAAACTATGTATACCGGTCAACCTGGGCTAAGCCGGGTCAACCAAACTAATTGAAATGGGTTTTCTGCAAGAAAATGGCTGAGGGCCAATTTTTCCCCAAAATCATAGTAGTCTCGGTAGACCAGGATAGGTCCCAGTCGACCCAGACAACAGAAAAGTCAGTCTGCAGAACAGAGCTAACTGAGAGCTGAAAAATCCACTTTTCCAGTGTTCTCGGTCGACCCAGAACACTGTCGGGCGAGTCCCGGGCGAGTCAGGCCGAATCTGCAGAAATTTAACTGAGGCTCATTTTTTTGGAATTTCAGTGTCGCCGGTCGACCGAGGGGGGTCTCGGTCGACCGAGAACACTGAAATTTCAGTCCCAGTTGCATTTCTGCAACTTCTCCGTTTTGACTCCTTTTTCGCCCAAACCACTTCCAATCACTTCCAAACTCCACCCAAACACTTCCAAACTATAAACAACCCATAAACCATCCATCAACACCCTTGTGGCCCACTGATCTTCCAAATGGGGGGTGAAATCCCCCATCCATCAGTGACCTTTCAACCAAAAATGCAAAACAGAGCTCATAGGTAATCTAACACTTAATTGAACATGTTTAAGAACTAAAAATCACTGAATCACGAAAATAAATACACATCCTAAGTTATCAGTATGATGCACTTGCCTTTTAGTGATTGAGAAGGTTGGTAGAGAGAAACAGAACTAGAAAACAAGATCCAGAACCCAGTTGACAGAAAAGATGAAGAAGAACAGCAGAGTAGCAGCAACTCCTCAATGATTTCCAGCAGTACCAGGGCCTCCCAGGTGAAGAAAAGAAGAGGAAGAAGATGAGGCAGCAGCTGAGAGGATGTTTCCAGCACAGTCACAGAGGTTGGAAATGAGGGAAAAGAGAGTGGGAGAAGAAAGAAATGAAGGAGGAAGGTGGGTAGTTGCAGCTACAGATTCAGCCCAGCTGAAATGAAGAAGAAGAAGAATCACAACAGCTGCTGCTCCTTAAGCAAACTCCAGCAATAACAGTAGCAGTCATAGAGAAGGAATTGTAGCTCTTCCAGGATTAGAAATCCAGCTCAGCAAGGAAGAAAAGAAATTCCAGCACAGCACCAGGGGTTCCCAGGTGAATGAAGAAGAAGAAGGGTTACAGCAGGGGTCTTCCAGATGAAATCCCCGCAGAGAAGATGAAGAAGAAGGAATGCAGCAGCTCCAGATGGAATTCCCAGCACAATCCAGCAAGAGAATGAAGGGGGAAAATGAGGGAGTAGTGGCTGCAGCTCTCTCTCTCTCTCCCAGCACAGTCAGTGATAGTAGCTCAGGTGAGGAAGGAGAATGAGAGAGGAAGAAGGAAGATATGGTAACAGTAGCACCCAAGGGAAATTCCAGCAACAGAACTATTGAAATCCTTGCTCAACGTGGGAGAGGAATGAGGGAAGAAACAGTTGGGCTGGAGGTAGTTTTCTTGGGAAGGGGGCTGCTCTTGGGATTAGGGTTCTTGCATTGGGATAAGAGAGGTTTTATAGGTTTAGGGGGAAGTGATTAAAGACTATAACACCCTTAGGGTTTAGGGTTTATCTTGGGATTAGGGTTAGGGTATGAGGGTAAGCTGGTCATTAGGGAAGAAGCTTCTAGAAAGGCACCTTTAGCACAACTAAACCCACTTAATCACTTAATTAGACTCAACTAATGACCAATCTAGCTCTAACAGCCTAGGATTGACTCAAACACCCATCTAACCCCAAAACTAACTAAACCCAGTTATTCTAACCATGACTTAGGGAAATCTAACTAGTCACTTTAATCAACCCCTAATTAGCCCAATTAAATGGTAATTAGCCAAGATTAGCAAAGATTAGCAATAATTAGCAAAGATTAGAAAAAATTAGCAAAGATTAGCATAATTAATCAATAATTAACATAAATTAGGGATAATTAGTCTATAAAATAGCCCTTAGAGGGCCCACCAAGGGTGGGACCTCACAGTGGATTGGAGGCGGAGAGAGCAAGAGGAAGAAGAAAAGTTACCAAAAGCAAACCCTAGGTTCTTATTGTGCTGGAAAAAGGGAATGGGAAGATGGGTTCTCCTTATATGGCAAATGGGAATGGGTCCCACTACTAAAGACATTCAAGGGTTGAAATCATCTCTTTCGGGACCTCGGATGAATTCGACGAATAAGGAAGAAATGATCGTCGAAATATCTAGTTTCCAAAAAGTATATGTTTCGGGGGTTTCGGGAATGTCAAGTTTTGGGTACAGATTTTGTGTGCAATGACTGTTTTGCCCTCAAGGCTATGAAATCGGGTTTCGGGATCTCAAATGGACACGGGATCAACATGAAAGTTGAATGAAATAACAATACCAATAAAACGAGATTAAAACCATGAGTGCAAAATCTCGGATAAATCCTCAACAATGCAATGTCATGGAAGGAACCCCCAAAGGGCCCTACTAACACCAAACAATCAAAATAGCCCGACAACTAGAATCAAAGCTATTCCAAACCAACTAAGCCAAAAATCACTAATCAAGCTTAGCACTAACACGCCACTTAATTAGCACTAATCGGGTTCACTCGGGTCGGGGTCTTACATGAAGCAATCTTCTGGGAAGGATCTTGGTAGATCAGATGGAGTCCGTCAAGAGGAAGTTCTGGCCTTCCTTGCTGGTGAGTAGCACAAGATAGGCTTTCTTGGTAGACAGGACGTCATCAGATCAAGAGCTGTACAAGAGATACCTGGTGAGGTCTTGAGACAGCTAGAAGAGGAGGAGGCCGAGATCGATGCTTGGATGCAACTGGAATGAACGAAGGCTTCCTTGGAGTCCACTGGGAGGAGCAGACTATCTAGGGAGGAGTCAAGCGAAAGTCCTGACTTTGATGATGGGACGGGTACTCCGAGTAAATCGGCCCATAGAAGCAAGAGGAAGAGAGGGCAGCACCGTAATAAGAGATGACACGATGACTCTCCTGATTCAGAAGTCCCTCCCGCCACTGCTGCAGAGATGTCAGGGAACGCTGATGAGCCTCCGGAAAAGAGGAGTCGAGAGGAAGAGACCATTGGTGAAGGTATGATTCTTCCATTTCCTCTTTCCGTTTGTTTCATTGAGGTTTCTTTTGTTTTTTATTTTCTTTCTCCCCCCTTTTTAGTGGGAGATGATGATTTGGTGATGCCTGAGGTTTTGGCTGATGAAGCAGTGACGAATCCGATTGCGACATCTGAAGAAGAACCGAGGGACTCTGGAATGATTCCAGAATCTTCACTTGGTACGACTTCTTTGTATTTTCTTTTCTTTTTGTCTTCTTGGTATGACTCCATGGATGTGGCCTTTGACGAATCTTCTGATGAACTCATGGAGGCAGAAAGTATTCCGTCGGTCGTCGAAGAAGGTATTTGTAGCAATAACCCTGACAATAATGATTTTTTTAATAGGATCATATTCGTACCTTTTTTCATTTTTTTTGCTGGCAGGTTGTGAAGTAATAGTGGAAGTTCCTCCGTCTTTCTCATTGCCAGAGCAGGGGATGCCTGCAGTTGAACCAGAAGTAGGGATTTCTTCTTCCAGTTTTAATGTAGCAGAGATAAAATCTTCTGAGCAGATTCCTTCGCTAGTGTCTCTGATTAGAAAGAGTCTGATGATCACTCCTCCAACAGGGCATGACACGGATAGTCAACCAATGGAGAGGGGCGAGCCTTCATCCGGGCCATCTCTTGAGTATGCAAAGAAAGTGTTGAAGATTGTTTTGAGCTCATGGGTCAAAACTCTTTCTTCTGACCATTTAGAAGCTGGCTTTGGCATGATTAAGCATGTACAAGACATCTTTGCTGATAGCGAAGAGGTCGGTCTGGACATTGCAGGTGCGAAGGCTTTTGTTGATGAAGTCATAACACTAGGCAACAAGTGGAATGAGACCAAGAACTTCCCAAGTGGTGACTTCTTCAATGAGATGTTTTTGAAGCCTTCTGGCGAGGTCAAGTCTGAGCTGAACGAGATCTCGCGAACTCGAAGCAATTCGTTCGAGAGAGGAACGTCACCGAGTTGGCTATCATTGAGCCAACAGAAGATCTGCGCCGTGTTGATAGAGCGGTCCTTGAGCCCAAGCAGCGTCTTGAGCTATTGGAGGAACAAGCTGCTGCAAAATGGACCGCCATTGTGGAAGCTGGTACTAGAGAAGGAACTCTTATTCCCCAGGTCGAGGATGCTGAAAGCAATCTCCAGAGGAAGACTCAAGAGTACGAGCAATGGCAGATTCTTTGGGAAGAGCTTCCCCGTGCTGCAGATGGGTCGCGGCGTTCTGTCGCATTTTATTGAAAGATTTTGAAGAAGCGTGGCCTGGAAGCTTTAGAGGCTAAGGCCAAGAGTCTGCTTGAGGTGTTGAATTTTTGGTTGAATACCACGTTAGACTGAGCTCCTGACTTTTGTAACAAACTCTTTTTCTTCTCTTTTTTTTTTTTGGTACTTCTATGTAAAAACATTTTTGGTACTTTATATACCTCTTGCTCAAATTCTTTTTGGTGAAAATAAGCAAAAGTAAGATGTTTATTTGGAAATTTGACCAAAAGGTTGTCATTTTGTGAAGATCTTTTGTCAAAGGGTTGTTTTGGGCATGAAAGCCAGATTTTGTGGCGATAGCCTGGTTTTTTGATAGCTTGAAAGTTAGATTTTGAGATAGCATGGGAGCCAAATTTTGTGGCATAAGAGCCAAAATTTGTTTGTGGCATGGAACCCAAAGTTTTGTTTTTGGCATGGAAGCCGAAATTTTGTGGCGTGAGAGCCAAAATTTGTTTGTGGCATGGAAGCCAAGGGCTTTTTTTTTTTTTTTTTTTGAGATGGCATGAAAGCCGAATTTTTAAGGTGGCATGAAAGCCGGTTTTTTGAATTGGCATGAGAGCCCCTTTTTTTTTTAAGTGGCATGAAATCTGATTTTTGAGATGGCATGACAGCCGAATTTTTGAATTGGCATGAGAGCCAGGTTTTGTGGCATAAGAGCCGATTTTTGAATTGGCATAAGTGCCAGGTTTTGTGGTGTAGGAGCCGAAATTTGTTTGTTGGCATGAAAGCTAGATTTTTTTGAAAACCAAGTTTTGTTTTGTTGGCATGAAAGCCAAATTTTAGATTTTTGGCATAAAAACTAGTTTTTTTGAATTTTTTGGCGTAAAAGCCGAATTTTTTTTTTTGGAATGAAAACCAATTTTGGTTTTTGGCGTAGAAGCTGATTTTTTTGTTTCTGGCGTAGAAGTCAGGTTTTGGTTTTCAAAATGCAAGTATCGACTAAAAGTCGCCTCTCTGCTGAATGGTATTACAAGTATCGATGGAATGTCGCCTCCTCGCGAATTGGGGTGTAAGTATCGACTGGATGTCGCTTCCTTGCTTTTTCAAAAAAATTGGTTTTGTGGGTATCGACTGAATGTCACTTCCTCACGATTTTTGAAATTTGAGGTCTTTTTTTTTTGGGACCTCGGTTTTTGTTTGAATTTTGGGTTTGTGGATATCAACTGGAATGTTGCATCTCCACGATTTTTTTGAAGTTTTGCAAGTATCGACAATATGTCGATTCCTTGCGATTTTGAGGTTTTGGAAGTATCGAATGGGGTTTGCTTCGTTCCGATTTTTGGATTTTGCGAGTATCGACTGAGCGTCGCTTCCCCGCGGTTTCTTAAAAAACATTTTTGTTTAAAGACATGGGGGTCATAAATTTTGACTCAAAACCATTTTTGGTTGTAAAAGTCGGGATGGACTAGGGTGGAAATTCCTGAATCCTGATTTTATTTCAAACCATGAATTTTGGGTTCAAGGATCGAAAATTTGGTCAAGTCCAGGAGGAGGATCCAAAACTTGGATTTTTGGATTTTTTTTAACAATGAAAGTAAGCATTGTTTTGAGAGTTTTTTTTTTTTTTTAGAAATTTCAACATAAGGTTGAAAATTCTAAAATGGGTGGGTTTGACGAGTAAGTACCTGGAAATAGGCTTTAACCGTGCATGCATTGCTCTGACCCAGTGGCGTAAGTTTTCAAGGGTAGTACCGCTTCAAGAACTTGCCATTGATGGGAGGCATACATTTGTCGCCCTCCATGTTTAGAAGAGAGTATGCGCCGTTGGAGAAGACTTTGTCGATGACGAAGGGTCCCTTCCATTTTGGTTCGAACTTGCCTTTGGATTTGTGGGCGAAAATCATTGGCATTTTTACTGCAAGAACCAAGTCACCCTTTTTATAAGCGTGTTGCCTAACCTTCTTGTCGAAAGATCCTGCCATGCGTGCTTGGTACAGCTCAATGTTTTGTAGAGATTCGAGCCGTCTTTCATCGGGATTATCCAGTTCTTGGAGTCTCAATTTGACATTGCTTTCTTGCGTCATGTCATTTTGCAAAGATACCCTTAAGGAAGGAATTTTTACTTCCAAAGGGACAACAGCTTCGCATCCATAGACCAAAGAGAATGGTGTGCTATGGGTTGGTCCTCGAACGTTGGTTCGATAGGCCTACAAGGCTTCAGGTAGTTTGTCGCCCTAGTCTCTTTTGTGACCAGAGACCATTTTCTTGAGAATTTTGCAGAGTGTTTTGTTGAAGGCTTCTGCTAGTCGGTTCGCCGCTAGATTGTATGGAGTCGAAGGACAACTTTGGATTTTGTAGTTGTCGCAGAATCTGTAGAATCTGTGTTCCCAGAATTGTGGTCCGTTATCATGGACGAATCTTTTAGGTATGCCGAAGCGACTGATAATGTTGGTGCGCAAGAATTGAAGGAGTGATGGGGTCTTCATTTCGTTGAGCGCAAATGCTTCTGACCACTTGAAAAAATAATTCGTAGCGGCGAAGATGAAGCGATGACCTTCGCCTGATGAGGGAGAGATAGGACCTACGGTATCCATACCCCAGGCTTCAAAAGACCATGAGATCACTGTAGGAAGTAGCCATTCTGGAGGCATGTGGACATAATCTCCATGAACTTGGCATTGTTGGCAGTAGTTAGCAAATTGCATAGCGTCTGCTACCATGGTAGGCCAATAATAACCTAACCTTTTTATTTGATCGTAGAGCTTGGGACCAGCCTAATGAGCTCCACAAAGATGAGCATGTCCTTCTTTGAGAGTTTCCTCAACTTCTTGTTGTGACAAGCAGCATAGAAGTACTCCATTGAAGATTTTCTGTAAAGCATTTTTGAAGGAATATCCAAATGAAAGTTTGGGACTCGTCTTTGAAGGCTTACCCGTTCTTTTGGATCTTCAGGTAGGATTCCGAACATAATGTAATCAATGAACGGATCCCTCCAGTTGTCGATCGGAGGTTTGAGGATGGACATCCGACTTCCAACCACTTGGTGGCATTCAGCAACTGCTTGATGTGTGTTAAGAGGAGGGAGAATCCTTCTTTGACACACTATGATTTGCATGTTTTCCCTCTTTTGGATTGCTATAGATGCGGCGAGTCCAGCCAGGGCATCTGCATGGATGTTTTCATCTATGGGGATGTGGGTGATGTGACAGATGTCAAACTTTTGTCGAAGCGATTGCGTCTTGTTGTAGTAAGGCAACAGATCAGGCTTCCTGACTTCAAATTTCTCATTCATCTGGTTGACAATCAGTTGAGAGTCCCCAAAAGCTTCCAGCATGGTGATGCCAGATTCAAGGGTGAGTTCCAATCCTACAATCAGGGCTTGGTACTCAGCTGCATTGTTTGAACATGGTTCTAGTAGTGAGAAAGCGTGTGGAATCATGTATTTGTCGGGACTGACAAAGAGGATGCCAATTCCTGATATTTGCTTTCCTTTTTCATTTGTCCTGGTTGCACCGTCAAAGTACATGTCCCAGGAAGCATTTGGTAAGGAAGTTTCCACATTGTAGATAGATTCATCTGGGAGATCATCCCTTAGTGGAGAATCCTTAGGCAATGGGTGCTCTGCGAGAAAGCCTGTTAGAGCTTGACCTTTTATTGCCTTTTATGGTACATACCTAATATCGAATTGCGACAGAAGGATGGACCATTTTGCCAATCGGGCATTGAGAGAACCTGCTTTTGTGATAAGGACCTTTAAGAGGTTGATCCTCGAAATTAGGTATAATATGTTGGATAGCATATAGTGACACAACTTTTGTATGGCGAACATCACTGCAAGACACTCTTTTACGACTGGAGAGTAGTGATGCTCTGCACCTACCAACATACGACTGAGGTAATATAGAGCAGCTTTTTTTCCCTTGTCATTTTCTTGTACTATTAGAGCGCCCAAAGAGTAATCGAGAGCTCTTGTGTACAAGATGAATGGTTTTCCAGTTGTGGGGGCAGTCAACACTGGAGACTTGGTCAGGTATGTCTTGATGTATTGAAATGCAACTTCACATTCAGCATCCCAAACAAAGTCCACACCTTTCTTCATTAGGCGAGAGAATGGATGGCACTTTTCTGACAGATTGGAGATGAACTGTCGAGTGTATGTCAACCTTCCTTGAAGCCCTTTTAGTTCTCTTAGGGTTCTTGGAGATGGCATTTCTATGATAGCCTTGACTTTGCTGGGGTCAAGTTCTATTCCGCCTTTCTGAACTATGAATCGGAGAAACTTACCGCCTGATGAGACACCGAAGAAGCACTTTAGTGGATTCATCTGCAGTTTGTGTTTGCGAAGTTGGATGAAGACTTCTCGAAGATCTTTGAGGTGGTCTTCTTTTCTTTTGCTTTTGACGGCGAGGTCGTTGACATAACATTCGACCGTCTTGTGCTGCATATCTTGGAATATCTTCATCATAGCCATCTGATATGTTGCATTAGCATTTTTCAGACCAAATGACATGACTGTGTAGCAATACACGCCAAACGAAGTCCGAAATGATGTGTGTCTTTCATCTTCAGGATGCATATTTATCTGATTGTAGCCCGAGAATCCATCCATGAATGTCATTTGCTCGAATTCGTAGGTGTTGTCGATCATCACCTCTGGTATGGGGAACGGAAATTCATCTTTAGGGCATGCATTATTTAGGTCTCTATAGTCAATACAGACCTTGATCTGCCCACTTTTCTTTGTCACGGGGACGATGTTGGCCAACCAGTCAGGATGCCGTTCCTCGCGGATGAAGCCAATGCTTTTGAGTTTCTGAACTTCTTGTTCAATTTTGTCCATCACATCAGGACGGAATCTTCTTTGGCCCTGTTTGACGGGCTTGATGTCTTTTTCCAGATTGAGTTTGTGGACTGCTATTTTGGGGTCTAAGCCAAGCATTTCAGCATAAGACCATGCAAAACAATCAACGAACTCACGAAGAAAAGCGATATACTCGGGTAACTCATCATCCTTTATATTCTTACTTATGAATACAGGACGTGGGTTATTAGGTGTCCCCAAGTCTATCTTTTCAACATGATCTTCTGTTGGAAGGTTTGAAAGTGGTTCCTCCATAATGTTTTCGGAGGCTTCCGACTTAACAAGACCTTCTGGAGTTCCAAAGGCATTTACAGACCGAGGCTTTGCTTTTATCCACGGGTCTTCTTGATCCGTATTCTTCTCAAGACTGGCAATGAGATGATCCCAATCACCTGTTGAAACTGGGTCAAAGTAAGGTACTTCTTTTGGAGACGATGGTTCTTCTGGGCTAGAAAACCGTGTGTCTGTGTCATCGGGCAGTTCCTTTTCATCGTCAGAGAAATCATACCAATTGAAAGAGCTTCCTGGATCCTTGACAGGTGACTCCTGTAAGACCCCGACCCGAGAGAACCCGATTATTGTTAATTAAGTCGTGTGTTAGTCTTAAGCGTGATTAGTAGTCTTTGACTAAGTTAGGTTTGGAATAGCTTTTGATATAGTTTTGGAGAATTTTGAGTGCTTTGATGACTAGCGGGGCCTTTTGGGGGTTCCTTTTGTGACTTCGTGTTTACTTAGGGGATTTTCTGGAATTGTTTTGATTTGTGTTTTTATCGTGTTTTGTTTATCTTGTTAATCCCTACAACTTTTATATTGATCCCGTGCCCGTTCGAGATCCCGAGACCCGATTTCCTAGCCTTGAGGGCAAAACAGTCAGTGTGCATTAAATCTGTACCCAAATTTTGGTATCCCCGAAACCCGCGAAATATATACTTTTTGGAAACTAGATATTTCAACGATCATTTCTTCCTTCTTTGTCGAATTCATCCGAGATCCCGATAGACATGATTTCAGCCCTTGAATAATTCTAGTGATGGGACCCAACCCCTTTTTGTATATAAGGAGGACTCCCTTCCCTTTTTCCTTTTCTAGATCAACTCCAATCTCTCCTAGGGTTTTCTTTTTCTTCCTTCTTCTCATTGCTTCTCCATCCTCAATCCACTCACAAACTTGCACCAATAGAAGATTGGAGGTCATCATCTTATTCATCTCTTTGAGAGCTCTCTCTTAATAGCATTTGTAGAGGAAACCACCTACTCCAAGATCTCCTTTTGAGCTAACCTAGCATTTGGAAGAACCCTCTTGTGAGTAATCTTTCTCCTCTTGTGATATTGTGTCCTCCTAGCCTAAGGGAATCTCCATTTTCATTATTGAAACCTTTTCCTCCCCATTCCGTGTTTTGACTCTTTTATTTGGGGATTCTTTGCTTGGAGGAGTGTTAGAGCTTGATTTACTTGATTAGCTTGGACCCAAGGCAAGTGGACAATTTGATTTTTACAAGCTTTCAATGGTTTTGGTATTTCCACTCATGCCTATTTATTGCATTGATTTGAAATAAATGATCATGATAAAGCATTGATAGTGCATTTATGTCATAGAAATGTATTGGTGCATGGCATTTAATTTCCTCTTGTTTTAACCTAAATGTACTCTTATGTGTAATGGTTTCATTCCTTCTTTCCTTGTATTGGATGTGATGTTGATGGAAGAGAATGGAGTGGATATTGTAGGAGATTTGTTGTTGTTTTGAATGAAGTTTTGGACTCCTCATTGGATGTATAAAATAGGCTAGAAAGAGGTAGTAGAAGGAAGAGATAGAGAGGAGCTGAACTGTCCCGGAATCAGTTTCTGGACACTTCGCTCGAGCGAATATGACACTTCACTCGAGCGAAGTGTCCATAAAGGGATTCAGAGCATTCCAGTATGCAGTTCGCTCGAGCGGACCCCTTGGTCGTTCGAGCGAACCTCCCAGAACTTGTTCCAGAGAGTGGTTAGTTCGAGCAAACCAATACTTCGCTCGAGCCAACCTGACTCTGGATGAGTTCGCTCGTGCGACCTCAACTTCGCTCGAGCGAAGCCACCCAGACAACCATTCCAGAGAGCTAACCGCTCGAGCGAACCTCCAGTCCGCTCGAGCGATGGGTACTGTTCATTTGGGACTGTTCTGGGAGCATAAATAAAATGTTTATATATTTAAGAGAGGTTTGGTGAGAACTCCATTGTATTGAGAAGAACCATTCATATGATTTGACATCCGTTTGAGAAAGAAACCTCGTCATGAAGATTTCATTTGAAGTTGTAAAAATCCTAAGGTGTATAAGGAGCTCGGAATGTCCCCAAACTCAAAGAGTACCAAGTGATCATTCAATCGACATATGGGACCCCTATTCTGTTAGTTTTATAGTCTCAATACCAGTATATGATAAATAAATTGATTAATTTCTTTATTTATCAATATATATTATTACTTTCCTTTAATGAGATGAATGGTGTTTTATTACTTGTTTGCACATAACTAATACGAATGACATAATGGTTCATGAGATGAACCGGAGTCCACAAGTATACTAGATGTAATACATGTGTATGGATGAGATCCACATACAGGAGACATGTATTGCAATTCTTGTACTTAAATATCTTCACAACCAGTGATGAGATTGGCCATCTCATCTGACAAGGTTGCAACACATTGATCACTATGAGATAGTGTGATTTGTCTCGATCATCGGAATGTAAGATTTTGGATTATAGTGCTGGTACATTGGATGTATTGAAGGACCATAAGAAGCACCTTATATACACTGTCTTTACTTTAAGGTTTGCTCTCATAACTCCCTAGCAATAGGCTCATAATCCTAAGACATTACTGAACTCAAGTTTCTATCCATTCATTTGCTTTGAGTCACCAATGAGTGAGGCCAATTGCAGGTCAACACCTCGGTGATTTGGGTACGTGGTAGTAGAGCTGTGGGAACATTCAATGGTCAAGATGGAATCTATCTTTAATATCCCCTTGTGCCAATTAATGGATTTATCATTGGTAAGTGCGCACCCATTCCAATTAAGAGTTAATTGGATCGGTACCAAATGATCACTATAATTAATTGGGGCTCAAGGATAATAAGATATGGATCTATTTTGGTGGACAGGTCCAATTGATTCATGGATATAGATGGAGGGGCCTACTTGTGGTAATTGAGAAGTTTAGGGTCTTCATTGTAATATATTCCTAAGATTGGAGTTCAATTACATTTATATAGTGGAGTTATTTGCAATTAACTGTGGGCCCAGATTACATGAGATGTGGGGTCGCATGTCCCAGTTGGAGCCAGCTTTCTAAGGAATCCCTAGTGGTTCCCACGCTATCCCAAGATATTAGAAAGATACTAATTATAGTAGAACTTTAAAAGGAAATAGAAAATACTATTTCTATTTGAAGTGAGACTTCTAATAGTGGTAATAGTAAGTTACTAATTATTAATGGAAGTGAGACTTCTATTTTAATTAGTAAAAGAGAAAGTTACTAATCATATTTGAAGTGAGACTTCTAATTGTGATTTAGTAAGAAACTAATTACTATGGAAGCAAGACTTCTATTTCAGTTAGTAAGAGGAGGTTGCTTGAGTGCTATAAAAGGAGGGGAGGAGTGCCTTGGACGTCCCAATGCACAATCCCACCTAGGGGTTCACGCCCATCATCTCTCTTCCTCTCTTGTGCAAGTTGTTGCATATATCTTCCCTCTTCCAGTTCTCTTCTAGTTTCCTTTAGGGTTTTCTCTTGGAGATTCCACCATCTTCTTGAGAAAAGAGAATCTGATATGGGTTATAGCGTGGAAGATCAAAAGGTGTTGGAGATTCTAATTTGATTAGTGAAGGTGTTCATCATCAAAGAAAGAGATCAACTTCTCCATTAGAGCACTATAAAGCTCCAAAGGTATAATCTCCATCTTTGTATGTTGTAGATTTCGTGGTTGCATGTTTAGGTGCTGTTTTCTATCTTCTAGATAGGATATATTGTTGTACATGGTTTATGAGTTTGAGGGATTACATCCTGGATTGGGTTTGTTGCCTTCTAGATAGTTGATCCCTGCATCAAGTGGGTCAAAAGTTTTTGAAACCTATTTGAATGGCCCACCTATTTTCCAACATATTCACCTTACACTAATCTGGAACCCTGGTACGTGTCTTGAGATTTTGAAAGTTCACTTATATTTCATTATTTCCCGAACTTCTTATGTATTCTCGAAAAATGTTGAAATTGCAATTGTAGCATTTTGCTAGCCCCGATAAACATGCTCGAATAGATATGACAGTTGTGCCCTTGAGCACCCCGTCCCATTTATTTATGTACTTGCACTTGATGTATTTTCTACTTGTTTTAATCTTGTCATTTGACCTATGAGTCGGCACCACTAAGCTTGGATAACCCTATTGGTCTGATCCACCGACTTGGAGATCCCCTTCTTGTCCCGCGAGCTGCATTTTGGACCCCACTACCCGGTTATTACCGTGGTCTTGTCCCGATGCCACAGATTGCTACTGTGGTTCCCGATGCCTGGCTCGCTACCGTGGTCATGTATAGTATATGTATATGTATTTATAAGATCCACTGTTTCTCTTCACATCGAGTGACTAATATCAGTGCCTAGTTATTGCTCTATCACTTTAGTGATAGAGGACTTAGCTTTGTGTGGTTGCCATCTTGCTTGTTTCCCAATTTCCTTGGATACCCATACATGTTTTACACGGTGCTTATGTTTTCATTAAATGATTTGATTCTTTTATGAAGTTATTGATCGAACATATTTAAATTCTTTTAAAGGTAAATGTATTTATTATCGAATTGTTATGTCTTTTCACACATTTGCCAAACCGTCGTGTTTGACCCACTCTTTGGTACTCAGGTCCCGTTGTCGGTTACCTTGAGGAGGAGCCAGAGGAGGCAGTCGATGAACCGCAACGCTTAGTTGAGTGGCGTGCTGATGATGTCGCGTAGACATTCGATTTCTATGAGGGACATAATATTTTGAGAACGTTTAACCATTCTTTGGGGATTGGTATTTTGTTTATATTGGCTTTTGTTGGCTTCTATTTTTGGGAATGTAATTAAATGATCTTTTGTATAAACTTTAACTTACTTTTGGGAAACATGCTAATGATCATTGCTCATTCTGATACAGTATTATACTTGTGTTATTGCCTTTATGACTAGAGATGATTTGAATATTTGATTTGCTACACGCTTCCGCACTTAATAGAAATATTGTTCATATATGGTTGTGATATCCTCACCGCGGACACCTGTGGAAAATTAAATAAATGTGCACACCTTACACTCATCACCTAACATCCTCACATCTCAATCTTTAGTCCCGATCCCGGATCAGTTCGATAGAACCGGTTCGGGGTCGCGACAACTCCTCAAAGAGATATCCTAGGAGATCAATGTCTTCATGGACACGAAATGTTGAGGCTTGGTCGGCGAAACGACTTTGTAGCCTTTGTGTCAACTGTCTCATAGGAGTCTCAGGATCATACCCCAATCCATACGAAGACTTATCTATATGACGACGGAGTTTCCAATCCTCCAATTGACTTTTGGTCAAGGTGGGTTCCAATGGTGTGAGAATACCATGGCCACTTCGCAAACCGATTGGATTTTGAGCATCATAGCCCATTTTCTTCATGATAGCTTGTGTCATTGGACTATATAGGAATAGTTGAGGCATACCTTCATTTTGCAAAGGTTCAAGCGAAGATTTTGGTGAAAAGGCTTCCGATTTGTGGAAGAAGATCGTTTTTTCTTTTGCCAAAGTTGCCGGAACAATGAAGGAAGCAGACGTAGGGTCTTCTACAACAGCAGGTGCCTCCAATGGGGTGAGAGCGGGCTGAACTTGCTGAGTATCGGCTTGGCTTGACAATGTATTGTCTTCTGGCTCTGAGTTCGAGTCCGTGTCTTGCATGATAGACACAGAGGAGACAATGAACTTGCCCCCAGACTTTTGTTTTGTCTTCTTTGCTTTGGTGGTGATTACCAAAGGCTTTGAAGGTTTGAGGGAGACAACGTAGGGAGAATGAATGCTCTCTTCGGTTTTGCGAGAAGATTTGTTTTCTTCCGATGATTGCTGAGGAGCCTTGCCTTTATCTTTCTGGAGATTTTTGGCAAAGGGTGCTATTTCTTCCTCCTTTTCTTCTTTTTCATCTTTGTACATCTGAGCATCTGCAAAATGGACGTCTTTGCCTTTTATGGGCTTTTTGTCTGCAAACACTCGATGTATTAAGCCGTCGTTGCCAACGAACTTGATGCACTGATGTAGAGTTGAAGGGACGACACCATTCTCATGTATCCAGGGGTGTCCAAAAAGGATGTTGTAGCATGAAGGGGTTCATATTGCATACACAGTGACTTCGGAGATAAGATCACCGATTTGCAGCTTGAACCTGATTTTGCCGATAGGCTTTTGAGTGCTCCCATCGTACCCAAAGATGGATACAGACGTATGACTCAGCTTGCTAGGTGGGATGCCCAGCTCTTCGAGTGCTGAAGTAGAGATGAGATTGAGTGTAGAACCTGGGTCAATCTGGACTCTGTGTATTGGCATTTCTTTGATGTACCCTATGAAGTACAGGGGTCGGTTGTGCTTTGTCTCGCCTAACAGGAGATCATCCTTATCAAAGCCAATTGTTGCACTTATTGCCTTTTGGATTGATAGGCATTCGATGCCTAATCCCTTAGTTTTCTTCTTTTCTCCCTTTGAGGAATTATTTGATTTTTTGACCCTATAGTCCATTTCAATTTGTAGGACTTGTAGGGCATGTTTGTCGACATCCGCATTCAGTCTTTGCAGTTCTGAAATTAGACTATACAAGTTTGAGGAGACATTCGTAATAAGTCAAGGATGTGCAGTCGTGCGGGTATGTGTTTGAAGTGCTCAATCAAGTCATACTTGAAAGCCTCCTTCAGGCCTGCATTTTCATTATTATTGCCACTTGGGGCGTTTACAACTTGTTTTCCCGAAGGATTTACATAGGAAGAAGAAGGTTGGTTGTAATTTTTGTGGTAGTTCCGGCCAGAGAGGGTACCTCTGCCAACTTCAAGAGTTCCTGGAGAGGGGTCTTCTTTTGGAAGATCACTCTCGGGATTAAGGGGTTGACTCTTGTCATTTGCTGAAGACGTCTCCGTAGCAGTATTGCCGTCTTCGGTGATCGTGCTGCATGGAGCATTTTCCGGGAACAAGTCCTGAACAGTATCCAGCAACTTTTCTTCTTCATTGAGCAGTTTATTGGTCCAAACATCGCCTATGAGGTTGGGTATCTGGGACCAATTGACTGGATTTTCATTGAAGAAAACTTCATTGGCTGGAGTTTCTTCAAGATGATCAACCGAAAGAGCTTTGAGCTCCGACGTCACAGTTTCCGGAGACGAAGCCTGAGAAGATGATATCTCCGTAGAAGTCACCTGAGGAGATGTAGCTCCAGAAGATATGCTACCGGACGTAGTCTGAGAATCTGAGGCCTCGGCAGACGAAGCTTCAGAAGCATAATCATCTCGAATTATCGCATTGCAAGCAACACACTGTTGAGATTCAGACTCGTCTTCAGATGTGAGGGGATCATCAATCCAGCAGTTTTCTTCATTTTCCGGGGTTACCGGAGGAGATGTCTGTGAATCTTCCGGGATCTCTAGTTCTGGACGAAGCTCATCGATGTGATCTTGCTCCCGCTCTATGGCAAGACGTTGCAAGATTCTTGCATATTCCTCGAGATCGGGCATAAGGGCCAAACCTTCTTCGTCATCTGCTCCTTGTGGTCATCAATGTTGGCTTCCATTGGAGTGCTTGCTTGTGCTGGATCAACAACACTTTCTTGAACAACTTCTTGGTCTTCTTCATCATCAGACCAAGATCCTTGTGGCTGTAATGGGTTATATCAGATTACTGGAATAAGATGAGATTCGGGAATCCATTCCTCATCGGAGAGGTATTCCCCTGTTTGAAGGGATTCTTCCCACTCATCGGTATCACTGGCAATATCACTGGACTCGTACCCATCCATGGAGAATCCAATTACTGTGTTGCAAGAGTATGATGCCCTCTGTGTAGTTTCATTTCTGTAATGAAGTGGCATGAAGTCGCCAATGGTGAATTTTCTTACCATCTTTGAAGTTTTGGATTCTTCCATTGCCCCCAGTGAAGCAGTGGAAGGGGTTTCTTCCTTTTCAGGGACTTCTTGCTTTGATTGAGCCTTCTCTTGCTGTTTGAGCTTGTGGAGTTGTCTCTTAACTTACCTTCACTGTTGAGCGGTAGGCTTTGTTTTGACGATCTCCCAATTTTCATCTTCTAGGAGATCGGGATGCACCCATACGGGTTGTTCGTCTGATGTTGGATAGGGAACCAACTCTTGGGGACGTTTGAGTCATTTTTATCACCTTGAAGGAAGTAGTGATCTTCTCCTTTGGTGACTTGGAAGTTTGTCCATATGATACCTTGTTGACAGAGGTAGACCCATAGTTTTTGTCAAAGGTGATGATTCCATTTTTCCACATCTTGTTGATCTTCTCTCTCACAACGAAGCATTGACTGAGAGGATACGAGACCATCTGGTGGTATGGACAATACCGGGGATCATTGGTTTTGCCAACATTTTCAGGTCTTTTGGGCTCAGGTAAGGTGAGTTTACCATTTGCTACGAGAGCCTCAAAAATTCTTTAACATCTTCATCAAACGGGTATTTATTATCTACTCGTTCTTTGAAGGCATCAGAGAGTTCAGGTTTCTTACCTGCAGTTTTGTTTTCAACTTTCTTTGGTTGCTGAGGAGTTGACTTGGTTTACACATTAAGAACCTCCTTTTTCTTTGGTTTCGAGGTCGTAATGGCGGTCGGCTCTTTCTTTGATGATTTCTGACTGTTGAGGTCTTTGATCACCGTTTCAGCCTCCATTGCTGCTTCTAGGAGTTCTCCCAGGTTTTTTGATTTGTTGCCGATAATCATGGAGCGGATCCTTGCTCTCATGTTGTTACAACAGATGTCAACCAGCGACGCTTGTGGTAGGACATTGAAGCACTTGTACGCCATTGCCTTCCACTTGTGAATGAAGTCGTATGTTGACTCATTCTCTCCCTGTTTTAAGCTGCAGAGTTGTGCCTTAGTAACAGGGTGATCTTCACCTTTGAAGTGGGTTAGGAAGTGTGTCTCCAGCATGGCCCAGTTTTGGATGGAGTCCTCCGGCAGAGTGGAGTACCAATCGAAGGCCGTACCTTTTAGGGTACTTGCAAAGAGACGGGTCTTGAGGGCATCTTAATCCGCGATAGCTCCCGTCAGGATCTTGAAGTGGATGACATGCTGTTTGGTTGAACCTTTCCTCGTATATGTTTGGAGAGTAGGTTGTTTGAATTTTGCAGGGAACGGAACTGAGTCCATCCATAAGGGATATGGTGGCTTAATCCCATGTTCCTTCGGTGTATCCTCTTCTTTTGCTTTAGCGAGGATATCGTCAACGTCCCTTTTGGTAAGGGCACGTGACTCATTGTTTTCCTCGTCATCTTGATGACTCGGAGGAACTTCATTGTTTGGTGGACACTGGAGAGTGAGGAGGAGGTTTTCCATCAGAGCCTCAATTCTCTGTTGTCCTTGTTCCAACTGCTGGATGCGTGCTGTTACGTTATCATGCGTTGGAGGCTGCTCAACATTTGTAACCAGGACGTTCATCCTTCGAGAGTCGAATGAGGATATCGTCTTGGTGACTGAACTGGAGCTCATTCTTTTGGATGAAGAGTTGGAGGAATGGTTGCTCCGATGTCCTTGGCTTGAAGGAGCGGGAGAATCCTCCTGATGTCTTTGTATTCGGGAGACGCTGCGAGTCACCGGTCGTCTGACATGAATTTTGGTTACTGACTTCTGGCATCTTCTGGTTTTACCAACCATATAGACATTGACAGCTTGGTCGGGCCTTTCTTTTTCGACCCATTTTTAGAGACTTGAAGGGTAAAATGCTGGGTTCTTTGTTTCTCTAGTCTCTTTTGTCGATATGTCGCGCGACGAAGTATACGATGGACAATTTGAGCTTCAGTCAACTCTGGCTGTGCCCTGGCAATGAAGGATGTAGTCCCCGGTGCGCAGCAGCCGAGCTTGTCTTCTTTGAAACTGGGCATAGACAGGATCTGGACGCTGTCCTTTCTCTGTCGCAGATGAAGGGTCGACTTGTGGGAGTGTAGGCCTTAGCAGGTTCTTGCGGTGACCTGGTGATGCATTACTTGTAGGCCTTAGCCGGCTCATGCTGAGTTGATTTTTTTGTTTGGTGGAGGGTAGGTTTCTCATCTTTCATGTAAGAGAGAGGGTAGAACCGGTTCTCCTTGAGAGGGGCCAGGTATGCTGGCTTTGCAGATGTTTGGGACATCCTTTGTTTTGGGGAAGGTCTTGGGGATCAAGTCTTGGGGCAGACCTGGTTTCTTGGAGGTTGAGGCTTCATAGGAGTGCCACGGGCTTCAGATTTTTTGATTGTTGCCCTTGATGTTGGAGCAGCGACACGTTCGGGGGCGGTTTTCTGCTTCTTGGCAGGTATAGTTTCTTCTGCAGGGAGTGGGAATGGTCCTAACGACCCGAAGACAATGGTCCGGGGAGTAGAGGTCGACCTGGTTTGAGAGTTGCCGAGGGAGGTGATGCTTCGGCAGCTGCTGGGACGCTTGTGAGTGCGCTTGTTTTGCTTTTCTTGAAGTAGGAGTTGATACTTGTTCTCGTCGAAAGTGATGGTCAATGAAGCTGCCATTGTTAGTTTGGAAAATTTCTAAAACAAGACCAGATCCATTAGTAATCACAAGAATGTAGTGATCATTAATGGAAAATGACTATAGTTTTTTCTTTTTAAATTGCTCAAGGGGACATGGCCCAGCCCAAGCAAGATGAAAGAGGCAAAAAGCCATAAAGGGTACAATTGTTCTGAATGCAAGTATGGTAGGCTCAGGGCGAGCGTTCCAGTGACAACTAGAAGTAATTGTGAACCTTAATTCAAATTACCGAGAAGTAAGGCTCACTCGAGGTAAGATGATATAAAGTTGGAGATACAAATGTGTCGGTCGCGAATACAGTAGACCCGATAGGGCGTATTAGCACCGCTAGGCACAAATGTTGTAAATCGTATCCTTGGAAGGGACAAGAGATGGGATTTTTGAAAAGTCAAGATTGGATTCATAAAGGAGAGCAAATGGTATTCCAATCCAAACAAGGCTCAAACATTTCTGCGAGCACTTAGTCCGAACTGGAAGGAACCAGAATTTCTCGAATTTGAACCCAAAAGTGATGGAAGTTTTTTTTTAAAGGTCAAGATTGAATTCATCAAAGAGAGCAAGTGGTGTTCCAATCCGAACATAGGCTTAAACATTTCTGTGAGCGCTAAATCCGAAAAGGAGAGAACCAAGATTTCTCAAATTTGAATTCAAAATGACGACGTTTTTTCTTAGGTAAAATTGAATTCATCAAAGAGAGCAAATGGTGTTCCGATCCGAATAAAGACTCAAATATTTCTGCGAGCACTAAATCCGAAAAGGAAAGAACCAAGATTTCTCAAATCTAAATTCGAATGTGACGAAAGCCCTTTTTTTTAAAGTTTTTTTTTTGGAAGATTTTTTTTTTAAGATTCTTTTTTTTAAGACATAGGTCTCCAATTCGGTCTTATGAAACCTTAGTAGATAGATCGGCCCCTAGGTAAGGGTATGATTACTTAATGAACCCGTTTGAAGGACCCTTGCCTCGAACAGTCTAGCTGCCTCCAAACTCTGGACAAGGCTTTTCTTAGATCCACTTTGGTCAAAGAACGCAATTTGTGCAACCTTAGTGGGTTTTGAACTTTTGTTTTTGATTTTTTTAAATTTCTAATGGATTCACTAAAGATAACGAATGGTGTTCCAATCCGAATAAAGGCTCAAACATTTCTGCGAGCACTAAACCCGAAAAGGAAGGAACCAAGATTTCTCAAATTTGAATCCAAAAAAAGAAGATTTTTTTTGAAAGAGTTTTTCTTTTTTGGAAAATCTCTATCTGACTCATCAAAGAGAGCGAATGGTGTTCCAATCCGAATAAAGGCTCAAACAATTCTGCGAGTACTAAACCCGAAAAGGAAAAAACCAAAGTTTCTCAAATCTGAATCCAAAAAAGAGAAATTAGATTTCCTTTTTTTTTTTTTTTGAAATGCGGAAACAAATTGAAAGGTAGAAATTTCCAAAAATCCCATCTCATGTTTTTTTTTTGGATGCAAGATTCAACACAGGCCACCAACTAGAAAGGAGCCTAAGAATTCAAGCATCGCATTCTCAAATGAATGAGTCCCACCGGGTGTGCCAACTTGATGGGGGCTCCGACCTTTCGTCCTCTCCTTCCCACCCCTGGGGCTGCCGGGAGCATGGCGGAGGAGGAAAAGCGATGTCATCAACATTTTTTGTACGGGTATGCCAGATTTTCTATTCTACTTGAAATTTGAAATGGTGATCCGGAGATTCACCTTCACAAGTAGAAAGTAAATCAATTCTTCTTTCTAACTTTCCATTGCACATATATTTTAAGAAAGAGACACAATTTTTTAAATGTTGTAAGAGGTGATTTCATTTTGTTTGCCGTGAAATGCGATTTTGTGTCGTAGAAGGCTATTTGTGCCATGAAAGGCGATTTACAAATCCTGTCCATAATGAAAGACAAGAAATGTGATTTTTTTGTCTCTTTACAAATAATACAAAATACAAAGAAAAGTGAGAAAAGGTATCTGACTTCTCAAGAGATTGTGGGGACTCGTTCAGATCGACGGTCGCAAGTCATGTATGGACTTCGCCATCGTCCTTCAGATGAGAACGCTTGATGCTTTGATTCTTTGGCTTGGCTTGAACCTCGGTTTTTTAAAGGATAAAGACCAAGGGGAGGTCCTATATCCAATGAAAAACAGAGTAAACGGGCTGAAGAGCCGGTTTTAGGCCATGCTGGATAGAAGGAAAGAGGAGACCTTGGGGGGGGGGGGGGGGGGGTGTGTGGCCCCCAAGGGACTTCGATCACCTTGTGGTGTTTTTACTGCAGCGGAGTAGCATAGTTTCTTTGAGAATTCTTCAGAGTTTTCTTGGCTTCTTCTGGGGCGGATCGGAGATTCTTCTTCCTTGGAATGACCCCCTTTTTATAGGTTTTTGGTGGCCATAAGGTGGGTTTATGAGCATTGATGGCATTGATGCTCCATGATGAGAGGAGTCACAAGTTTTTATTTCTTGATTTTGTAACTCCTTTTTCTTGGCTTGTGATTGGCCGGTGGAGAATGATGGGCATTTAATCACCCTTAATCTCCATGATGAGGGGAGTTTCATGGTTTAATGCCATGATTACTTGGATTTATAACTCCCATTTGCTTTATTTTGATTGGGCCGTCCAAAATAATGGGTTAATGACCGCATTAAGTTGTCATAAAACGGGTCAATTAACGACATTAAGTGGTTGGTAGGGCATTTGAAGAGTCGCGGGCCGTGCCGCGTCTTTTGGAATTCTTCTTGTGATGATCACCGATGGATCCGCATGTTATTTGATGTCGGATGGCGATGTAACTTCAGACAATAGTTGATACCAGCGGGCCGGTGACATCTGTCTTGTCAATTTCTCGATCCATCGGACAGAAAGTGCATTTTCTTGGTCAGCCGGTTGGCGATTTTGGAGCGATCAATGATAATCTCATGTTATTGACGGCGGATCCGAGATATCGGTGGAGATCAGTCGATTTCGAGGATAAAAGTCAAATTTTCAGGAAACCACAGGGGCTAGAACTTCCGAAACGCGAAAAAGGGTGGAAAACGGGCCAACCGGGGACAAATTCGGTGACCATGGGCAAAGGTCGCTAGCGACCATAGGCCATGGTCGCAGCCTCCTAAATAGTAGATAGGACCAGCCATGGGCTTTCGTTTGAGTTTTGCAGCTGTGTGGGGTCCCATCGCCAGTAAACTTGATTTTGCTGTAGGGAAGATGCCGCGCATTGATGTGCGGTCAACCGATGTCTGATTGACTTGAAATTCGACAGGGAGCCTATTGGAGTCATTTTGAGACGATCTGTTGGCTCCGATTTGGATGACATGGTCCCGGTGTGCTCCGCCTCCGGTAGCCTTGATTTTGTTTCGGAGCGTCAAAGTTGGGTCAAACGTTGTCGAAATGACCTAAAATTTGACGTGCAACCCTTTGGAGACATGTTGAAGTCATCCATGTATTCCGTTTGATGAGTAATAGTCCTGGTAGTTTTCGCTGCCGAGAGGCTTGATTTTAATGCTAAAGGGTTGATGGAGGGTCAAACGTTGTCGGTTTGACTTGAAATTTGACATGGAGCCCTTTGGAGGTATTTTGAGACCATCCGTAGGCTCTGATCGAAGTTTTGATGTCTTCGACGCCGTCGCCGCCAGGAGCGCTTGTTCAACTGCTGGAGGAGTGAAGTTGGGTCAAACGATGTCGGAATGACCTGAAACATCATGTGAACCCCTCTTTTGGTTGTCTTGAAGGATCTTGCAGTTTTTGTTTGATTCTGACAAGATCTGATGCCTGAAGCAGCATTGCCTGTTTTGTAGTAGGAAGCGGCTTCATGTTGCTTGTAGATGTTGAATAGGTAAAGTGACATTTTTGGTGTCAGCATACAGTTTTTCGCTCCTAAAGATTGACCAAATGATTGATGCCACCGGAGGGCATGACAGGATGAGTTTCCTCGACCCTTACCAAGGTTACCATCAGATCCTAATGCATGGGCCTGATAAAGAAAAGACCGCGTTCATAACACCTAGAGGCATCTACCGCTACAAAATGATGCCCTTTGGGTTAAAAAATGCGGGGGCTACTTACCAGAGGCTGGTAACCAAGATGTTCCAATCCCAGCTCAGCAAAACGATGGAGGTGTACATTGACGATATGGTTGTCAGCTCTAAAAGGTCACATGACCACTTGGCAGACCTGAGACAGACGTTCAACACCCTCAAGAAGTTCCAGCTCAAATTGAATGCATCCAAGTGTACGTTCGGTGTCGGCTCTGGTAAATTCCTGGGAAGCCTGGTCACAAGAAGGGGAATTGAAGCCAATCCAGATCAAATCTCGGCTATCCAGGCGATTCCAAGTCCAACAACGGTGAAGCAAGTCCAGAAGCTTACTGGAATGGCCGCTGCGCTCAATCGCTTCGTCCGTCGAGCTTCTGACAAGTGCCGACCCTTTTTTCAGCTTTTAAAGAAGAGTTCAAAATTCCAATGGACTCCGGAGTGTGACCGAGCTCTGTAGGAACTCAAGACTTATTTAGCTTCACCACCCTTGCCGTCCACACCAAAATAGGGGGAGGTGCTCTATCTGTACTTGGCTGTCTCGGATCATGCAGTGCGCTTGGTGCTCCTCAAAGAAGAGGACAGGCAACAAAAGCCCATATATTACACGAGCAAGATCCTCCTTGACGCCGAGACCAGGTACCTGCCACTAGAGAAGCTTGCATTAGCACTCGTCAGTGCTTTTCGCAAACTCTCTCACTACTTCCAGACGTACACCATAGTGATTGTTACAGAACATCCACTTAAGTCCCTTTTCAGAAAGGCAGACTTCTCTGGGAGAGTTTCAAAATGGGCCGTCGAGTTGGGGCAGTATGATATCTAGTATCAACCCAGAATGGCGATCAAGGCGCAAGTTTTGGCAGACTTCATCGTTGATTTTGTTTTTCCTAATTCGGCATCAAGACAGCACTACACCGAACTGGGGGGCAATGAGGAAGAGGTTACTGAGACAGAACAAGAACAATCGTGGAAGCAGTTCCTCGATTCAGCATGGAAAGTCTACGTCGATGGATCCTCAACCTCCAAGAGGGCTGGCGCTGGCATAGTCCTCCAATCTCCAGAGGGCCTTGTCATTGAGCAAGCCTTAATACTCGGATTCAAGGCATCCAATAACGAAACTGAATATGAAGCATTGATCGCGGGGCTCGACAACGCTAAAATCCTAGGGGCATAGTAGCTGGTGGTCTTCATTGACTCACAAGTGGTGGCGAGCCAGTTGAATGGAGACTACCAAGCTCGGGACGAAAGGATGCCAACTTATCTAGCTCACGCAAAGAAACTCCTTTCTCAGTTCAAGAAAGTAGAATTCAAACAGATCGGCAGAGACTCTAATTATCACGGCGACACCCTTGCCAACCTAGTTATTGCTGTCGAGGCTGGGAAAAAGAGAACCATCGAGGTAGAGACACTTAAAAAACCAAGTATAGAGCTAGCCACCTCGGCAAGTTTTGTGCGTTGATCTTGATCCAAGCTGGATGGACCCAATCATTGCTTATCTCAGGAACGATCAACTTCCTGAAAATAAAAATGAGGCACACAAAATCAGGCTGAAATCAGCTCGATTTTGGCTGTCTCCGGATGACAGGCTCTACGGGAAGTCCTACACCGGCCCCTACCTCCAGTGCGTTCACCTAAGCAGAGTGGAAAACTTCCTCTATGAACTTCACAAGGGGATCTGTGGAAGCCACATCGGAGGTCGGTCGCTGGTATACCGAGCCATCAGCCACTCTATGCCAGGACGTGCGAAAGTGCCAGAAGTTTTTGCACTCTCTTCACCAGCCAGCATAGGATCTGAGCCCACTCTCTAGCCCATGGCCCTTCGCTTAGTGGGGCTTGGACATCGTAGGACCACTTCACCGAACTCCAGGGAATAAGAGGTGGCTACTATTATTTCACCAAGTGGATAGAAGTCGAGGCATTATCTTCCATCACCGAGTAGGAAACGAAGAACTTCGTGTGGAAGTATATCGTCACAAGATTTGGAGTCCCACGGGCTTTGGTCTCGGACAACGGGATCCAGTTCGACTCCAATTTCTTCTGAAACTTCTGCCACAAGCTCGGCATCAGAAACTACTACTCCACTCCAGCCTATCCACAAAGCAACGGCCAGGCCAAAATTTCCAACAAAGTGGTACTCGATAGGCTTAAAAAGAGACTTGACCGAGCCAAAGAAAGATGGGTGGAAGAGCTCCCAAGTGTCCTTTGGGCATATAGAACTACTCCAAGGCGATCAACTTCGGCAACACCTTTCTCCTTGACCTACGGAATGGGGGTCGTGATCCCTCTAGAGATCAGTCTTCCAACCCTGAGGTCGGAGATCTTTGATCAAGGCTAGAACGATGTGAATCTGGCCCGAGAACTTGACTTGGTTGAGGAGCGAAGAGATGCAGTAGCTATCCGCCTAGTCTCTTACTAGCAGCAATTGGCCAGATGATACAACCAAACAGTCAAAGAGAGAAAGTTTTCGGATGGAGAACTAGTCTTGAAGAAGACACTTCTTGCAGATAAGAATCCCAATGAGGGCATGTACACAATAAATTCATGCATAAATAAAGAAATGCACCAAAATTCATTGGATACAAATTTCCCTCCATTTAATAAGAGGTTTTACATTCAATTTTGTGGGTACATCATACTCCTGATCGTGAGAACTCATCGATCGTTAATTACATCCCCAATGGAAAACCTCTAATTATCAAGACATTGACTCAAATAAATTTACAAAGAAAATACAGGAATTAAATAAAATTTGACAAGTTCTTGCTCTTCGCCATTGCTGTTAGAAGTAGTTCTCTAGATTTCACCTGGATCTACATAATCATTTCCCGATTGAGTTCATGAATTGATGGATTTGACGATGATTTTTTTTAGTGGGTCATCCCTTGTATTTTATTGGCCCATTAGAATTATGTTCATAATGGACTTAAAATGGCTAGGCCTCATTGTAAAACGTGTTGAATTGGGTAGGTTGACCCACACCTTATGATTAGATGTTTGACCTTTTCTCTTAGAGAGATTTTTTTTTTAAATTTGAAAAGTGGTGGTTTGGGCTCCCTTGTATCAAGGAGAAGTTCTTAGCATCCGCCCTTTTATCTCTTTAAACTTCTTATACCCAATTCACACGTAGAAAGTTTGAATTGCTGGGAGATTGAAGAAGTTGGCATTAGGAATACGAACACCTTGTAGAGATCAACAGTGAGGTATGTTTGCCTTCTTTTTTTTTTTTATCATTTAGTATTCCCATTTGTATTGATTAAAATTACATGTCAATCTATCTATATATATATATATATATTTATAAGATCACATTTCAAAAAAATTTATCATTTTTTTAGACAATATTGCAACCCAAATTTTTTGGTCATCATCATATTCAAATTTCTGCTAAAATCAGGGTTGCAACTTAGTTCAATTTCCAATCATTATTTGGGATGATTTTGGTCTATTGTTTTGACCCAGATTTGACCTATATATAAGTCTTGGCAAGGTTTTGACTTATAAGTATAGTTTGATTTAGACTTGTAATTTTTTCGTGATTTATATTTATAATTCTGATCTAATTAAGGCTTGTAATTCTAGCCCAGTTATGGCCTATTTTTGACCTATCATTTTGGCCTGATTCGGGCCCAAAACCTAGCCTGATTTAAACCCAAAATCTGGCCTGATCTAGATTGCAATTGAAACCAATTACAACAGTACATCTTTGGTTAATACTTTAGCCACCTCCTTAGGCCTATCGCTGTGCTCACCTTTTTTTTTTGTTTTGACTGGTATATGTTGGCTTTATTTTTTAACCCATTATCATGACCACTTCAAGTCAATATCGTGATTATTGTTCACCCCTTTTTAACCTATATTTGGGCTATAGTTTTGACCCATGTCCAGGCGGGATTTAACTTGATCAGTTCTGATTCATTCGAAACTATAATTTGGACGTTTTTATAACTGAATTTTGAGCCCATTTTCAGCCAATATTAGAACAATATTTTAGACCAATTCTGTCCAATTTCTGATTCATAATCAGCCTTATTTTTACTATTGTTTGGATTGATTTTCAACCCATTTATAGAAACCAGTTTAGGTCAAAGTTTCACCCATTCAGAGAAATCAGTTTGGGTCAAGGTTTAAGGGTCAAGGTTTAACCCATTTAGAGAAAACAGTTTGGGTCAAGATTTAAGGGTCAAGGTTTAACCCATTTTGAGAAAATAGTTTGGTTCAAGATTTAAGGGTCCAGGTTTAACCCAGTTAGAGAAAACAATTTGCGTCAAGGTTCAACCCATTTAGAGACACATATTGGGTTGGCTTATAAACCCATTGGTAATCAATAGACCAATGTAGGCAATCATGCTAGAAGAGTGTAAATTTCAGTCTTTTCTTGGGTTGGTTTTGGTCTATAATTCTGATTCAATTTTTGAACCATAAATCTGGTCAAGTTTAGAATTATAGGTCTAGAATAGTGCTGGCCTGACTTGAAGTTATAATTATGGCCAGAATTAGGCCTAAAATATGTCTTAGATTAGACCCCATATTCTGACCTGATTTGGACCCAAAACCTAGCCAGATTCAGGCCCAAATTCTGTCTTAAATTAAACCCAATATTCTGACCTGATTTGGACCCAAAACCTAGCAAGATTCAGGCCCAAATTCTGTCTTAAATTAGACCCAATATTCTGGCCTGATTCAGTGAACATTTGAATTAAACCTAGCCTAATTCCAGTCACTGACTAGGCTGTCTCTTTACCCATTCAGAACCTATTTATTTAGAAAAGTTTTGCTTGTTTGTTTGGGTGGATCCAGGTTTGTGGGCTGTTTGTTTGTGGAGAATTCAGGTTTGTGGGTTGTTTGTTTGTGGAGTTTTGAGACTAAAAAAATTTACACCTCCATGATAGATTGGTAATGTAAATTGAAACAACCCATTTGTGATATGACTGGATGTAAGGATCTTCGTGAAGACAGAACATCATTTCATTTTTTTTTGACTTCGCAGAGGTATTTTGGGGATACCTCTTTCATAGGATCTTTGTGGCTGAGTGCAAAATGGGATGAGTCTTTTGAAATTACAATTTCTTGCCACCAGTTGCGACTAACTAATTATACTTTTTGATGGAGAAGTCTTGAAAAGCAAATCCGTCTGTCATGAGGATTTGAGTCCTAGTTGAGTGGAGGGCAGAAACCTTATGAACAAAGGTCTGAATCTCCTGTTTAATGACTTGCCATATTACCGTATACATGAGAATTTGGAGGAGTGTGGAAGCCTTTTGAAACAAGGATCCGAATCTCCATTTACTGCAATGAGCGTGACATACATTTGGTATAAGGGCGGAAACCTTTTATTAAAGAAGGATCCAAATCTCAATTTAAACTGTCAGTAAGTTGTGTTTGGAATAATGTGATGATGAAGATGCATTGAAGAAGATGATCTGGTAGTTAGGAGGGCGAATCCCTTAAACAAGGGTCCGAATCTCCTTTCAAAGTTGTGGTGTAAGGGATGAAATAGAGATGGGGTGAGTGTGATGGAGTGAAGAAGGAGATCTGTGTGGAAAGGAAAGTGAAGAAGATGAAGCAAGAGATGAATAAATTTTTTTTTTCTCACCTTATCTACTTCTCTGTCTTCTCCTTTTGTCTTTCTCTTTTCTCCTTTTCTTTTATTCTCTTTCTCCCTCTATTGTTTCTCTCTCTCTGGCACACCAAACGAAGTCCTCCTCTCTCTCTCTTTACTTCTCCCATAACAACGATCTCTATCTGTATGGGTCAAATGGTCTCTTTCATTGGATCATTTTGTGGGGTCCACATTTGAATTTTGAGGAATAAAAATAGTTTATGTAGGGATTCGAAATTTAGACTTTTGGAATGATGTGCATTGATTTCCACCACTTTACCAGCAACTTCTCATGTATTTTTTTAAATGTTTTGAAATTTTGATGACTCATGTCATTGAATCATGCTAATTTAATGGGCTTAAACCAATTTCCATCTGCATCTTTTGTTAGGTAAAATTTTGACATCAACAAATGCCCCCTCGAGTCATGTATGTGTAAACATTTGTACATGTGTGACTCGAAATTTTTTTTATATTGCAACATAACATGTATATAATTCCTATTTTTTTCAGCAATGAGGAAGGAAAAACAACTGGTTTCTCATTCTTTGACAATTCCTCATATGCATTTACGAGCTCCCTTCGATCCAATTAATAATTTCGATGGGATGAAACTGGAGCGAACCTGCTCAATTCTTGATTTTCTTGAATCCGAATCGATTGATCTCCCTAAAGAAGGTAGTGATAACTAGACTCCAATTATACAAGAATCCACCAGTGTTTTTGACCATACGCTTAGAAGCCATCCTAGATGTATAGATCGGCTGACTGTGTTGTGTCCCCATGCTTGCTCTGATGATGTAAGTTTTTTAGTACATTAGGAAGAGAAATTGTCAGTGGGAAACGATTACCTTGCGATTGGCAAGAAAAATTTAGAACACTGGGCTTGCTTGAAGCAACTTTGCAGTGGAAGTGTTGGACAAGGGATATAGTTCATCTTTTTGAGGCACGCCTTCGTAGTGCCAAAGTACTGGAGGCCGTTCATGCTTCCGAAGGAAGCTACTTAAGGGCACCTCATGTATATAGGGCTTTGACGGAATACTGGTGCAAATCCACTAATACATTTCATTTTTGGTGGGGTGAGATGTCAATTTCATTATATGACCTGTACCGTCTTTGCGGATTGCCTGTTTCAGGGGTCTTTTATGATGAGTTTGTCCCTGATAATCTTTTTATCTACGATTATGAGGAGAATCTAGTCTCATATTCTGATATTGAGCGTCGTGAGAAGAAAATCCTCCATGACATCTTCAATGAATATCAGGTAGTCTGCAGTTGCAAATCAAAAGGAAAGAAAGCAGTTGTTTTAAAAGATTGGATAAATCACTTTTACATGCTCCCGATGGAAGATACATCGGTTCAAACAACTGTTAAGGATGCAAGATCCAAAAAGTGTGCCTCTATGGTAAGAAACATACCAAATCTAAGTGAACCTCAAAATCTTGAAGCCGCATGTAGACTGAAGTCTTTTTCTCCCAACAATTTCTTGGCTGCTTATATTATTGCTTGGTTGAGTCAATTTATTTTCCCTTGCAATAATTGATAAGTCCACAAAATTGTAGCTTTCATTCATCATTTTATATGCATTTGTGGACTTAATTAGGTTAATTGCATAGAATTACACTTAATTTCATGATTTCATGCATTTGAGCATCAAAGTTGGAATCTTTGTCAAATTTGGTGAAAATTCATTACATTGCATGAATTTTGTGAACTTAGGAATTTTCATCTCATTCATCACCCAAAAATTAGTTTTTTTTAGATTCACTAATGCATACCTGCTAATTTTGACACTATGTGTTATTTTTGGAAAGTTAGATATTTTTAGTGCATGAAGTAGGCATATAGGGTCCCATGCATAGTCAATCTAGATTCTTCACACCTGATTATTATTGACATTATTTAATTTTATTTATGTAAGAGAAATCAAGAGTGGGACCTGCACTGGTGAAACTTGAAGAGAGATCTAAGGCGGGATGCCCTTCATGAAAGAAAGAGAAAATTGGAAACTTTGCAATGAGAGTTGACTAGTGAAAGTTGCAAGTGAAGAAGCATGTCAAATATGGGAAGATAATCAAATAAGAAAGAAAATGAAGAGTCCAAACATATCTTGAACGTCCAACATGGGTCCCACACACCCCATTGCATGCCAAAAATAGAAATTCCCTTAATTGCACAATTATTCTTGGATTTTTCTGGGGCAACAAATTGAAATGGTCATAACGTTCAACTTGAGTGTCGGATTAGTGTAATCTACATACCGTTGGAAAGCTCTTTTTGAGTAGATATCCATGGAGCCCAAGATTTCATAAATCAGAGCTATATCGAGGGAGATATGACTTCCAGAAGTTGGCTATTATAATTCTATGCGGGAATTACAAAAAGTTTTCAAAATTGGCAACTTGAGAGATGTTTGAGGAGTTCAATTTGGCAAGACTTGGAGTCCAAGAGACCACACTTAGTAACAAATCATCTTCAATTCAAATTCTTTCCAAGTGTGAAGCCTAACTTGAGACCTAAGTAAGAAATCTTTGTCAATAAGGAATCAAGTCAAAAAAGAGAGGAGATTATTTGCTAAAAAGGAGGCATCAATATCTGTAAAGCCTTTCTTCATCAAGCATCTCAGTACAACCCTCTCTTCTATTCCTTTTTTTCTCTCTTCCTTTCTTCTTTTCCATTAGTTTATTTTTATTTTTGGTAGCCTTGGGCCATGTCCAAGGATTTATTTTGAAGGAGAAAATTTATGAAGGAGAAGTTGTAAAGATGCGATTCAGATCTGAACTCTTAATGAAACAAAAGAGTTCTATGGCTGCAATTTAAAACTTTTTACTAGGATCATATTTAGAAAGTAAATCAGCCATCAAAATTGCACTAGAAACACCATGAAACCAAGACCAACTTGTGTGTAATCAAAATAGATACAATGGAGAAGACATACCTGATGTTCTTGGGCTGAATAAACTCCAAGATCTGAACTTGAAGATCAGATCTACTGCCTTTAAATTCCTGCACACCTTGCTGGAATTTCTTGCAATAGTTTCCTTCTAGTCTTCTTCTCTATTCCTCTTTCTCCAAATCTGATTGGTTAGCGTTGGTGGGAACACAATAGGCTTCCTTCTTCTTGTTTTTCTCTTGATCTTATGTGCAAAGACCAGGTCTGATATGGGTTTTCTTTAAGAAGAAAACAAGGACCAGCAGGAACTTCTACTTGTGCAAAGATGCCTAGGACGTCCAAAGGCTTTTTGTGGCTGGTTTTTCCCTCACCAATGTAACCCACGCCCCAAGGTGTTTCTCTCCTCTTTTTAATGTTGATCCACGCCCAAGGGAGGGAACTACCAGCTATAAATAATAGCTGAAACCCTTTTAGAGAAGACCTTTCCTTAAAGAATAAGGAAACCAAGAGGACTTTCTAAAAAAGGAAACAAACACATGTGGACGTCCAGCCCTCTTCCCTTTTCTTGTTTAGTTTCTAAATAGAATTAGAAAGCTACTAAACTTTAGGAAAACTTGCACAAAGAGAACTCCTTCCAAGTAATGGGACCTACACAAACTTGGGACCCACATACTAGGGACCACTTTGACTAGCCCACACTTACTATGGCCCATGTACCAAATAATTTATCTAGAGTTGTAATTCATGTATGCCATCATGGGCCTATTTGAATTTACACTCAAAATTATTTCTCCACACATTTAAACAATTTAGGAAACCTTACCAATCTAGGAAAGTGGCTAGAGAAGGGACCAAAAGACATATTTGCCCTTGGCTTCCAAAATGACCAAAATGTCCATGCCAACCCCATAGCAACACTAGGATCATTTTAACCTTAACTCATTCCACTAGAGAGTTATGGTTGCACTCCAGGGACAAATATTAAATGCAAATTAAGCTCATCATAAACCGACGATTGTCTTTGACCTACCAAGTACAATGACCACAATGCCCCTCTATGTAACATCCATAATCAAGTAGGTTAACCGATGTACTATCTACCTTCTTGATTACATCTCATCCTTAGAACTTCATACCCTTGACTTAATCATCATCCGGATATCATTCTCTTGATCCAGGGAGCGACCCACAAGTTCAATATCCATATGGAACATCCATATACTAAGATCTTAGATTCTGATGATTAATCGGATAATTCTAAGGGGACGATCATTCCATCACACGATGGCATAGATTCCATATTGCATTTGCACGTCCCAACTAATCAAGCCCGAGCACCCAAAACACAGAGCTATTGACCCATGAACAGGATCTCACCCATAGTGAATTAAAGCACAAGAACTTGACTTCGTCAGTTCATCCACAAATGCTCAAGATTAAGAGCACTGGTCACTCAGTAGCAAGAGGTGACTTGATATCTCTCTGTGATAGTACTATTTTAGAGATCACACCTACAATGGTCCTGTTCAATGCATGACACATGCACTAATGAGATAAATCCGGGAAAGGCCTCCCGTGACTAAGGTAAGTCACCCTGAAACCAGGAGAGTTTCTCACTATAACTTATACCAAGATGAAGTGCCCAACTCCACCTCTCAGTTCTGAACAAATTAGTTGTTTCCAGTATCCATGACTCAGACCTTTCTGTGTGCAGTCACTACACACCCAAGTCATTTACCAGAAAACAATGGGCCTTACACAACCATACATATACACATGAAATAAGAGAAAGATGTCATTCTATTAAATAACCAATAAATATCCAGTAACAGAGATGTGAGTGCAGTCAGTGGGCTTTAGGGCATACACCAATCCCAACAGTTAGGGTTACTTGATAAATAATTTGTGGATGCTTATTGGATTCCTATGCTCTAATCACCTTCATTAATTGGTAGATTTCAAATTTCTAAATTAGTTGCATTATTTTTATATCTAAAAACTCAAAACTTTTCTTAATTGTTAGTTAATTAGTTTTCTTAATTTAAAAGTTTCTTTAATTAGCTCCCCGTGGGTTCGATCTGTTCTTGCCACTGTCTCATCTTGACACCCGTGCACTTGCGGTATTTTATGAATGATAAAGATCACATTAAGTTTTTGGCGCCGTTGCCGGGGAGATAATTTGAAAAGAATCTTTTAGTTAGGATTTCTAGCATTATTTGTTCATATCATAGCATACTTCTTAGTTAGTTGCATTCATAACTTGCATTAGGTTTAGTTTTTGTCTTTCTTAATGATTGTGGTTACTGTTTTTCAAGTTTTTGTTGCTGCTCTTTAATTAATTTTTGGACTGATTTCAAGTGGTTACATAGAAGACAAATTTTAGCACTATTTTTTTGACAGATTTGGCTTGGTTTTTCCCCAAAAAGTTCGCACTTTGTAAACTAGTCAAATGGACTCCTTTTGACTTGAGATTTTGGTGGATTGGACTTTGGTATACTGAATTTGAACCATCAAAATTTCAGAAAGAAATATGTTCTGGAAGTTCAACTTTTAGTGCCGTGAATAGGGCCACTCAGTCAGGCAAATTCTGCAATCAGCAGAAAAACTGGTTCAAGTAGCCAACTTCATTATAGCATATCTTCTTTGTCTTTTATCCTTTTTAGTCTCTGCTATTTTTTTTTTGTTTCTTGCATATTAGGATATTACATCCCAATCATTGCTATCAGGTTTTGATTAATACAAGTGGGTCGTACAGATCTGTAAACTTGGGCATGTGCAATAGGTCCCAACACTTGGAATTTTTTCAGTACTTGACAAGAAGGTCTTCATTTAACTTAGGATTGCATTAGGAGTTTTAGAAGTACATCTTTCATTCAAATTGCAGTAGTTTAGGGTTGTGAAATTTAGATTAGGTTTATTTTTCAATTTAGGAGTTTTATTGACAATTGTTAGCTATATTCAATAGATTATTTAGATCTAACATTTTAGTTGTTTTCTTTGAGGTTACATTCTGAATTTTGAAGGACTCTAAAAGGAAGGAAATCGGGGGGATCGCTTGTAAGCAAACAAGTTGCTCTCAGAATTGCAAAGTTGCAAAAAAAAATACAGGTTAAGCTTGCATAGTTTAAAGATTTGCGTGGACCCGCTGTAAGAGTTTCGAAACTTTACCCCACGAATCTTTTACTTGCAAGTGGGGCTTGGATGATTTAATTTTTGCAAAGTGTGAATGCTTGATTGACACACCATTTAATTGGACACACACTTAGTTAAGGGCAATCCACCCCAAAAAGATAAGGTCTGGATTTCATCACTAGATCCTTGCCCAATTAGGCTTAACCACCTCTCACATAGTAACCTAAACATTAATTAAAATCAAGTAAAAATGAGACCATAGGACTCGAGCTCAGTAGGACGAAGTCCACAAAAGGTTGCACCAGTTGCGCTCTTTGGTCAAGTTGATGTCTAGGTAAGTCCTGTCCCTACCAAAAAGGGTGACAGTCTCTGTTCTAAGAGTTTGGTTCTTAAGCGGGACCCTTGCCAAGTGCATTGTGACCCCACCACTCATCCTGGGGACTTACCTGGTCGATTTGGCTTCATAAGACCGGATTGGAGGCCTTAGTGCATTCTTCAAACCAGTTAGAAGATGTCTAGTAAGTTAGGCTAACCCTAGGATAATTTCTTGTGCTCAATATTTGTGCTTGACTGCTTGTGCATCATCTAGTAAGACCATTAGGGCCCTGCATATAGATTAGGCTTGCATTTCTTTAAGGTTGAACCCATTGCATGCGCTCTAGACCTGAGAAAGAGAAGCTGTGGGTACGCAAGAGTAAGAGGTTAGTCAGGATAGAGCCCGAATTAGCCTTAACCATTGTTGGAAAGTCTTCCATCTTTGAAGAAATTGTTAGGATGTCTAATCAAATGGACCTACCCATGACTTTAAAGGACTTATCAATAATGGTGATACAATCTGGCCTGAGACATTCATCATGGCTGCTAAGATAAGCGTGGGCACGCCTGTTTCACTTGTACCACCTGTTTTGGTGAGTATTTATCGAGGCTTAGGAGCAATAGCTACTCATCCAGATGGGCCATTTTCAGCTGTCATTTCTTATCCTGTGCACTTTTTGCTCATTTGGTTGGGCTCATATTTCCCAGGGCTTTATTTGCGGCATGGCCCAAAAGATGGCAAAATGGCTTGGGAATATCTGATTGATGCTGTATTTGTTGATTTGAAGGGATTACCAGCGAGACAGTTCTTCACTCGACTTGAGAATATGTATTCACGCCCATATGCCTTCACTGACCAGACTCGTTCATTGATTGATCAGAATAATTTGTTGAAGACACACGAAATAAGTTTTCTTATTTCGATCCGCCCTGGTTTACTTCCCTTAAGGCAAAGCAATAATCAAGCTAGGGTCGAACATTACAACCCATGTCGGTTTGCCATATTCCTTGGTTTTGACCAAGTTATGCCAACTTCCCTCTTCAATGAAATTAAGTGAGGAAACTTTCCCTTGGGTCAACTAAAAAGAATTTGGGAGCACCTTTTACTCTCAAATACAGGGGTATCATTTATCATGTCGGAGGGTTTGGTTGATCAGATTGATTATGACCTTTATAGCGACTTGCCCAAAGTCACAGGTTTCTCCCCTTAAGCAGTCTCTTTTTCTTCTGGGGCTACAGAAAGATTCACAGACTTACCGGCTGTTAATTTAACACCAGGACCAAGTTCAAGTGCCTAAGCAGGTATTTTCTCTCTCTGTTTTTTAGAATATTCATCTTAATTGATGATTCAAGTTGGATTTGGCTGATGAAGATGATTTTTTTTAGACACTTCTTTTGTTGACAGGAATAGAGCTCAATAGGAATTTGTTGGAGATGGAGAGAATGTCATTTGTGACGTTGGTAGTGCATTACTTGGTAAGAATGATTCTCATTTCCCTTTTGTTTTTAGAATGTACATTGTTAGACCCCGACCCAGACCTATGCGATTAGTGTGCGATTAGTATGTGTTTAGTCCTAAGTGGGTTTAGTTGGCGTTGGGTTAGAAGTAATGAGTTTTAGTCTTGGACATAGCTTTGGGAATTTTGAGAACGTTTAGTATTAGTTAGACACACTCGGGAAGGCCTGAGTGCACGTGTAAGCTTGGGAAGATTGTATCGGTTTCCGTGTGAGTGAGATTTTGATTTCATTTGAATGATTTTTCTATGTGTTACAACTTTCGTCTTAAGCCCATTCATGTTTGAAGCCCAAAAACCCATGTTTTGACCAAAGAGGGTAAAATTGTCTTTTATGCACGATCGTTTTATCCTTCTTCGTCGAAGTCATCCGAGGCCCACAAGATCGTGTTTTGGTCATTTCAAAGTTCAAGTCATATGGGCCCCACTTGCAAGTGCCTTAAGTTAACTCATCTCTTTCCCCTCTTTACTCTTTTCATTCATTTCCCCAATCTCTGCAATTTCTGAACCTAGGGCAAGGAAAACCTTTCTCTCTTCCTCTTCATTTCCTCTTGCATGCTTTGACTAAAGAGCTCTAAGAAGAATTCCAAAATCTTCATCTTCCTTATCTCCTTGCAAGCTCTCTATCAATACAAGTTTCTTGGAGCTTCTAGTGGAACAAACTCTACTTTTCCTCATTCCTTCTTGTGTGGCCATTGCTAGGTAAGAGCTTCAATCCATACTTTCCATGAAACCTTTGTAGCTCTTAAAGATCTTGTTTTTCGTTTGGAAAACCCTTTTTGTTCAAATGGTTTCTTTGTTTCCATTTTTAGTGAGTTGTGTGGTTTTCTTGGGTTTCTTTGTAGTGTGGGATTGGCTTGAGTGAAGTGCTTGAGAAGGAGTATTCTAGCATTGGTCAAGGCAAGTAATCTCTCTAGGAAATGATGCATGTGTATTTTGATTTCATTGCTATTTTAGAAATTGTGCATTAGAATTGTTTACAAGCTTCATGATTTTTGTTTATTGGTTTTGGGATGTGTGAAGTGTTGATAAATGAACCCTCGGTGAGCATGAAGGCTCAAGGGATTGTATGTGATTGATGGATGAGAAGAAGGAGAAAAATGTAGTGAAGGATGTGCAAGTGAAACGCAGTTTCTGCACTCTGCGAGTTCAGGCAGAAGCTGATTCGCTCGAGCGACCCTTGGGTCCGCTCAAGCTACCAAGCCTCTGTTTGGTCCGAGTGCAGACAGAGAGCTGTCCGCTCGAGCGACCATATGGTCCGCTCGAGCGAACTGCCCTCTGTATAATCTAGACCAAGCCAGAGAGCTGTCCGTTCGAGCGCACCTTATATCCGCTCGAACGAATTGTCTCGCTCGAGCGAAGTGTCATCACCCTATAAAGTTCGCTCGAGCGAACCTGCCAGATTCAGGGGAAGATTTTATTTCGTGTGTATTTTCTTGAAGGTTGGAAAACTAGACTATGTTAAGGGTTTTGACTTGACGTTGTGTAAATGGAACTTCGAAATACAACCCAACTTCGGGGACACCGATTCTTGTACATTCCGACATTTGGAGTCCCAATTACACGGAGGTCAATTAATAGCCTTAACACATGCTTGTCAGATTTCGTGTTTGAATTCCGTTTTGGTACGATAAGTGACATCGTGTTCTAGTTCTGGATTTCGAGTATAAGCTTGTTTTGAAGTATTGTTTCAAGAAAAAGGGGATCACTTCCTAAGCGTGTTATGCATAATTATTATGCCTCTTGCTAGTCGTGTTCGTCGTGTTTTGATAAGTGCTTTCCCCCTTTTTATCTCGGCAGGTTTTAATAGTATTTCACGTGTTTTATGCATTCATGAATCAAGTGAACACCACTGAGCTTAGACTGCCCCTTCAGTTTGATCCACTGTCTGGGGGTCTTTAAACATGTGGACTGTCTGCAGACTGGTCGTGTATTTATTACACATCGTGCGTGTCCGGTTCCGCGGCCGGAATTCCCGTCTTTGTGGGAAATCGTGTCGTGCTTATATTATGTATATCGTGCTTGTCGTGCGTGCTTGCTCTTTTCATTATATAAATGATAGAGAAAGGATGGGCTCTTTGTGGATTCTAACTATTCATGATATATTATGTACTCATACTAGTTTGTTTTAGTATCTCAGTCATTATAGTATTTCAATCAAGGATTTGCTTATATGTTTTCTGTAAGACCCCGACCCGAGTGAACCCGATTAGTGCTAATTAAGTTGCGTGTTAGTGCTAAGCTTGATTAGTGCTCTTGGCTAAGTTGGGTTTGGAATAGCTTTTGATATAGTTTTGGGATTTTGATTTGCTTTGTGTTAGTAGGGCCCTTTGGGGGTTCCCTTTCATGACATTGCATATGTTTGAGGATTTATCGGAGGTTTTTACATTCATGATTTTAATCCCGTTTTACTCGTTTTGATGATCCCTACAACTTTCATGTTGATCCCGATTCCGTTTGAGATCCCAAAACCCGATTTCATAGCCTTGAGGGTAAAACAGTCATTTCACACCAAATCTGTACCCAAAAACTTGATATTCTCGAAACCCGCGAAACATATACTTTTTGGAAACTAGATATTTCGACGATCATTTCTTCCTTCTTCGTCGACTTTGTCCGAGGTACCGAAATAGATGATTTCAGCCAAACTAGTCCCTTAAGTTGTGGGACCCAAACCTCACTTGTCAACAAAAGAGAACCCACCTCCTTCATTCATTTCACTCTCCATTGCTCCAGCACAAACCAGCTGAACCTAAGGTTCCTTGTGTTTCTCTTCTTCTTCTTGCTTCCCCATTTCCAAGCCACACCAATAGTTCATTAATCAAGCAATGAAGATCACCAACCTTTTTATCATCTAGCAAGCTTCACTTTGATACCTTTTGTAAAAGAATCCATCAACTTTGAGACTCCCTTTGAGATAGCTCTCTTCATTTGAAGGTCATCCAAGTAAGTGTTCTTCTTCATCTTCTAGATTTGTGTTCCTATAGCCTTAGAGAAGCTCCACCTTTATTATTGAAAGGTTTCCTTGTCATTTCATTGTTTGACCCATTTTAGGGTTTGTTTTGGGGGTTTTTGATTGTAGCTTGGCTTTGAGCTATAGAAGTGAATAGAGGCTTGATTTCAGCTAGCTTGGACTTGAGGCAAGTGAATGATGAAGTGTTTTAAGTTTCAAATGGTTTGGTGAAGCATTTATGGATTTTCATGCTTTCATTAATGTGTTTATGGTTGAAATAAATGCCCTTTTTGCATCTTGATAGCCTCATTTAATGTTTTGTAAACATGTTGGTTTAGCATTTATTGTCTTTTGGGTATATCCTAAATGAATGTTTGTGAAATGGTTTCCTTCCTCTTTACTTTGTATTAGACTTGATATGGAAGAAGTGATGGAGTGAACATATGATGGGGCTTTGGAGAAGTGTAGATAGAGGCATTGGAGGAGCTCTTAGCTCAATGTTATTACAGGAATTAAGTGGAAGTGGAGAGAATGGTTTTGAGGAGGAGAAGGGCTCAAATCTGAACATAGTGGGTGATTCCCGCACCTGACGGTCAGCCTGTGGTCACCCGGCGGCTAGCCGCCTGGCGACTGGCGGCTAACCGCCAGGTAGCTGAAATGTCACGGTTGCTTTTCCAGAGAGCACACTTCTCCACTTGAGAACTCGGTCAGCTCCACGGTTAGCTAGCGGCTAACCGCCGAACACATCGGCGGCTAACCGCCAGCTAACCGCACTTGGCGGTCAGCTTTCCAGTAAGCTGCATTTCTGCAGCCCAGCCGCAGTCAGCCAGCGGCTAGCCGCCCGTCCCAGCAGCGGCTAACCGCCAGGTAACCGAAATTCCCCAGGTTTCGAAAAGCTCCTCGCTCGAACGAACTCTCCGGTTCGTTCGAGCGCTGAGCTTTGTCGATCAAAGGAGATTCACTAGGCATTGTATGAGGCCATTCGAGAAAGAAACCATATTACGAGGATGTCATTCGAAGTTTTGAAACTCCAAAGTGTATAAGGAGCCCGGGATGTCTTCAAACTCAAGGAGTACCAAGTCATTTCAATAAGCGACATACGGGACATGAAATCAACAGTTTTCCCGAAATGGTATAGTTCATTATATTTCTTCATTTTCCCAGGTCTACTTAAATGATTTGTTTTCCCGAAAGCATGAGAGTTACACTAGTAACATTGACTTGTCTCGAAATGCATTGCCCGACATGAAATGACAGTGTGCCCTTGAGCACCCCCGTCTTGCTCGTTTATTTATTGTACTTGATTTACTTGCATATGTCCCGATTTGTTATTTGACCTATGAGTTGGCATCACTAAGCTTGGATACCTTGCCGGTTTGATCCACCGACTTGGAGATCCCTCTCCCGTCCCGCCAGCTGCAGTTTGGATCCCGATACCCGGTCATTACCGTGGTCCCGTCCCGATACCCGGTTCGCTACCGTGGTCCCGTCCCGTATATTTATATTGTATATATGATTTGTGTTGAATCTCCTCACCTTGTGTGACTGAGATCAACGTCCCGTGATACTGTTGTCACTTTAGTGACAGAGGACTTAGCTTTATGTGATTGCCATCTTGTAAGTTCCCGATCCCTTGGTTACCTCATATGTTTTATCTTGTTTACATATTTTCTAGCAAATGATTGATCTATTTTGTGAGAGTTCTTGCTCAAACAGATTTCTATGCTTTTCGAGATATTTCATCTATTATATGTTGTTGTATCTTTTCACTCTCTTGCCAGACCGTTGTGTCTGATACATTTGCTTTGGTACTTAGGTCCCGTCGCCGGTTTCCTTGAGGAGGGGCCAGAGGAGGCGGTAGGTGAGCCGCAACCTCTAGTTGAGTGGCGCGCTGACGATGTCATGTAGACATCAGACTGCTATGAGAAGCGTAACATTTTGGGAGAACTAATTAACCATTCTTTTGGGTTATTGTTTTGTTCATATTGGCCTGTGTTGGCCTCTATTCTTGGGACTGTAACTAAATGATATTTTGTCTAACTTTAACAACTTTTAGGAAACATGCTTTAAATCATTGCTCATTCTGATACAGTTTTGATATTTGATGTTAATGCTAGCATGACTAGAGATAGTTGTCTATTTGATTTGCTACACGCTTCCGCACTTAAAAAGAAATATTCCTTGATGGTTGTGATATCCTCACCGCGGACACCTGTGGGAAATTAAATAAATTGTATATTGTGGATGTAGATAATCATCATTAATCATTGTTCACAATTAGTCCCGATCCCGAATTTTCGGTCCGGGGTCGCGACATACTGGTATCAGAGCGAGACGTGTTTCAAGCATTTAAAAGAAACTAGAAATCCTAAGGACGTGGTGAGGATCCGTTAGATCTTTCGTTAGCTAGTATCGTGTGAGCAATGTGTGACCCTTTATATTATTATGTGCTAACAATTTGTTTTGCAGCATCATGCCTCCCCGTAAGAGACCATTGAATGGCATTCCTTCTGGAAGTAACAATGATCACACTGGGCCGATAGAAGAGGATATGGTTGAGAATAACCCACCAAACCAGTTTCAGGAAATGATGCAAGCCATGCTTGACCAGCAACGTCAAGCCAACGAGAACCAAACCAGATTGCAAGAACATATGCTTAAGAGGGAAGAAGACCATGCTAGAGAGTTGACAGAAATGCAGAGGCAATTGCTTGAGGTCTTGCAAAGAAGACCAGATCCGGTTCAACCTCAGCCAGCAATCGTCATAAACCAAAGGCAACATGATCCCAATGCCTTGTTTGAGCGATTCAGGAAGAGAGCTCCGAAGGAATTCCTTGGGGAAGAGGACCCACTAGCTGCAGATGACTGGTTGGAACACACCGAGAACATCTTTGAGATCTTTCAGTGTACAGGAGGAGATAGAGTGAAGCTAGCATCATCCCTTTTTGTTGGCACAGCAGACAGATGGTGGAAAACAGTGAGGGAAGAATATAGGACCATGGCTGATGCAGAAGTGTGGGCCAACTTCAAGAGGCAGTTTCATGACAAATATGTACCCGCCCACGTCAAGAAGCAAAAGGCCATAGAGTTTCAGCAGTTGGTGCAAGGGAGCATGACAGTCTTAGAATATCTCACCAAGTTTGAGAGATTGTTTAGATACGCTCCGGAGTTAGTAGATACGGTGGAGAAGAAAATTGCTAAATTCTTTGAGGGGCTTAATCCCTTCATTGAGAGAGATGCCACCGAAGTGGTACCACCTGTTACCTTTGATGAGGCAGTCAAGAGGGCCTACAAGTTTGAAAACTTCCACAACAAGATCCTCAAAGTGCAAGGCAAGAGTCCAGCTCAGCAGTAGAATTTCCAGCATCAGAGGAACCATCAGAATAAGAGGCAGAGGACAGGGCCTAATGTGCAGAATCCAGTGGTGTGCATCCACTGTGGGAAGAACCATGCTAGTGCTGAGTGTCGTACTATTACAGGAGCGTGCTTCAGGTGTGGTTGGATGGACCATAGGATGAGGGATTGCCCTAGGCCAAACAGACAGCAGCAGCAACAAGGGCCACAACGTCCACCACCACCACCACCACATCATGCATTGGTTGTCCAAAACCAACCAAGGCCACTTCAGCAGCAAGCACCATTGGTTGTCAGGAGGAGGCTTGTGAGCCAACCCCTGTGAGAGAGTGGCAGCCCGACGATGTCATTTAGATGTCGGGCGGGTTTTCTTGAGTCTCGTCATCTTTTGTCTTGGGATTTCATTTGATTATTTTGGAGAATTGTATTGGCCTCTGTTGGCCTCTTATGGAATTGTAACAAAACTTAACTTACTTTCGTGTTAGTCTTATAACTTAAATATTAATGGGAATGCCTTGTTAGCTTCTTCCTTTGATACTATGCCTTGTGAATATTTGTTATGGCACCTAAATATTTTGTTGGTGCTCATCTTGAGGTGTTTTGCTACACGCTTCCGCGTACTTGATCGTGTGAGTCAGATTCTGCGCGTCTTTGGGAATCCTCACCGCGGGAACCTGTGGGAAAGCAAAATATTCAATAGCAATGGTAATTCAACCACGTCGCGGGCTCGGGATCCGTTCCGGGGTCGCGACAGGACTGATATCAGAGCGAGACATGTTTCAGGCACTTAAAAGAAACTAGAAAGGTCTTAGGAACGTGGCGATGATTCGTGAGTTCGATAGATTCGTTGGTATAGGACCTTAGAAACCCTTGTACCATGATTATTGTACACTAACTCTTTGTTTTACAGCAATATGCCTCCAAGAAAAGCTCCAAATCATCATGCTTCAGGCAGTAATCAGAATGAGTCAGATGCATCTGAGACACCGACAGCCACACAGTTTCAGGAACTTATGCAAGCCATGATAGCACAGCAAAGGCAGGCTAATGAGAACCAAGCAAGATTTCAAGAACAGTTGGCAAAGAAGGATGATTAAATGGCTCAAGTTCAGAGACAATTGTTGGAAGTACTTCAGAATAGGAATGTAGCTCCACCTGTGGGTCCGCAGATTGTTATACAGAATAGGGATCCTGACCCTAATGCACTGTTTGAGAAGTTTAGGAAGAGGGCACCGAAGGAATTTTCGGGCAATGAGGACCCGTTGGTGGCAGATGACTGGCTAGTCAATACCGAGAAGATCTTTGATGTCTTCATGTGCACGGGTATACAAAAGGTCAACCTCACAGCTTCACTATTCTATGGACTTGCAGATAGGTGGTGGCAAACAGTCAAGGACCCATACGCAGTGATGGATGATGAAGAGGCATGGGCAGCATTCAAGATACAGTTTCAAGATAAATACATTCCCTCTCATGTCAAGAGGCAGAAGGCTATTGAGTTTCAGCAGCTCAAGGAAGGTAGCATGATAGTGCTAGACTACGTCACCAAGTTTGAGAGATTGGCTAGATATGCTACCGAACTGATTGACACGGAAAGGAAGAAGATGACGAAGTTTTTGGAAGGGCTGAACCCGATCATCATGAGAGATGTCATAGGAGTAGTTCCTCCAGCTACCTATGATGAGGCGGTCAAGCGGGCCTATACGTTTGAAGATATTAATAACATGATTGTTCAGGATAGGAAGCAGCAATATCAGCAGCAGAACCAGAGGCAAAGCAGGGCAAGAAGCCAAGGCAAGAACAAGGTCATGTGAGGCAGGGTTGTGGACATTGTGGCAAGAATCATGAAACACACGAATGTCGTAAGGCCATGGGTGCCTGCTTCAAGTGTGGGGCTATGAATCATTCGATCAAGGATTGCCCACTACTTCAGAATCAAGGGAACAGAAACCAGCAGCAGAGACAAATAGCTCCTCAGAACCAAGCACTAGTGCAGAATCAAGTCAGACCACCTCAGCAACAGCAGCAGCAGGCTAGGCAACCAGCACAGAATCAGAATGCTCGTCCTCCACAGCAGAACAGACATGGCCAAGGAAGGCAGAACGAAGTACCAAACCGACTACAGATGCATGGACGTTTGTATTATCTCAACCGTGCAGATGCTGAAGCTGCAGGAGACGTGGTGGAAGGTAAACTCCTTGTCTGTGGGGTAGAAGCCCGGATTTTATTTGATCCTGGATCCACACATTCCTTTGCATCTCCTAGTTTTGCCAAGTTGATTGATGCACCATGTAGTGAGTTGGATTATATTTTAGTAGTGACCACTCCAGTAGGGAAACAAGTTGTGTGTAGGACCCATTACCCTAGTTGTACAGTTTTGTTAGGAGATGTTAATTTGCCGGCCAACCTCATAGTGTTGGACATGCATGATTTTGATGTCATTTTAGGCATGGATTGGTTAGAAGCATATCATGCCACCATGGATTGTTTTAGTAAGACCATCACATTCAGATTCCAAGGACTACAGGCAGAGTTGATATTTCAGGGGAACATGAGGAAAACTCAGGCAGGGTTTATTTCAGTTTTGAAGGCAAGCAGATTAGTGCAAAGTGGATGTCAGGCATTTATTGCTTTTATCACGGAGGATAAACAGTCCCAAGGGGTGGAGGATATCCCCATTGTGTGTGAATTTTTGGATGTTTTTCCAGAAGAAATCCCGGGTTTACCACCAATTAGAGAAGTTGAGTTCACTATTGAGCTCCTTCCAGGGACAACTCCGATCTCGATTGCACCATATAGGATGGCTCCAGCAGAAATGGGAAGAGCTAAAGCTCCAATTGCAAGATTTGTTGAGCAAAGGCTTTATTAGGCCAAGTGTTTCACCGTGGGGAGCACCGGTGTTGTTTGTGAAAAAGAAGGATGGAAGTTTGAGAATGTGCATAGACTACAGGAAGTTGAACCATGTGACCGTGAAGAACAAGTATCCTTTGCCAAGGATAGATGAATTGTTTGACCAATTGCAAGGAGCAGCATATTTTTCCAAGATAGACTTGAGGTCATGGTACCATCAGTTGAGAGTTAGAGACTCAGATGTTCAGAAGACAGCCTTTAGAACAAGATATGAGCACTATGAGTTCTTAGTGATGCCCTTTGGTTTGACAAATGCACCCGCAGTCTTTATGGCTTTGATGAACAAGGTCTTTGCACCTCATTTGGATCACTCCAAAGTAGTGTTTATTGATGATGTCCTTGTGTATTCCAAGAGTAAGAAGGAGCATGAAGAACATTTGAGGACAGCGTTGCAGCTCTTGAGGGACAACCAGTTATATGCAAAACTCAGTAAGTGCGAATTCTGGTTAGAGCAAGTTGCTTTCCTAGGTCACATCATCTCCAGAGAAGGTTTAGCAGTTGATCCAGCCAAGATAGAGGCAGTTGTTAGTTGGGCAAGACCAAGCAGTGTGACAGAAATTAGAAGCTTTTTGGGGTTAGCAGGCTATTACAGAAGATTTGTCCAAGGTTTTTCGTCTATTGCAGCCCCGTTGACAAAATTGACCCGGAAGAATGTTCCATTTGTGTGGACCGATCAGTGTGAAACCAGTTTTCAAGAGTTGAAAGGAAGGTTAACCATAGCTCCAATCCTCACGTTACCCTCGAATAACGGTGGATTTATTGTTTATACAGATGCTTCGAATGTGGGACTGGGTTGTGTGTTGATGCAAGAGGGCAAGGTGATTGCTTATGGCTCGAGACAGTTGAAGGACCATGAGAAGAATTATGCGACTCACGACTTGGAGTTGGCAGCAGTTGTTTTCCCATTGAAGATGTGGAGACACTACCTCTATGGAGAGAAATTTGAAGTTCATTCAGACCACAGAAGTTTACAATACTTGTTCTCGCAGAAGGATTTGAATATGAGGCAGAGAAGGTGGATGGAGTATATCAAAGATTATGATTTTCCAATCAAGTATCATCCAGGCAAAGTGAATGCGGTAGCAGATGCTTTGAGTAGGAAATCATTGGTCATGGCCAATTTGAGAGGAATGGGTGTCTTACAGCAGTTTGAAGAGTTGGGTGTAGAAGTGCAGACCCTAAGATTGGGTGCGATGTTAGCAAACATGACAGTATCAGAACCTACCTTCATCCAGAAGATCAAGGAAAATCAGTTGCAAGACCCAGACTTGGCTAAGATAGTAGAGGTTATTGCAGAACGTCCCGATTTCAAGATGGTGAATGGGATATTGTATTTTCGTGACCGGTTATGTGTGCCAAATGTGGATGATTTGAAGAATGAAATAATGAATGAAGCTCACAGCACGAGATATTCTATGCATCCGGGTAGCACGAAGATGTACCATAACTTGAAGAATAGATTTTGGTGGAACAACATGAAGAGAGAGATAGCAGCTTTTGTAGCTCGCTGTCTGACTTGTCAGCTGATTAAGGCAGAGCATCAGAAGCCTCCAGGTTTGTTACAGCCTTTGGAGATTCCGGAGTGGAAATGGGAGCACATCACCATGGATTTCGTTTCCGGTTTGCCTAATACCAAGAAGGGAAATAATGCAATTTGGATAATTGTAGATCGTCTGACAAAGTCTGCTCACTTCATTCCGATGAAGACCGGGAATATGATGCATATGGCACCACTTGCGAAGTTTTTTGTTGATGAAATTGTTAGTAAACATGGCCAGCCCGTCTACATTACTTCAGACAGAGACAGTAGGTTTGTTTCAAAGTTTTGGAAAACTCTTCATGAGTCGATGGGTACCAAACTTCAGTTCAGCACAGCTTATCATCCTCAGACCGATGGTCAGTAAGAAAGGACAATACAGACTCTCGAAGACATGTTGCGTGCTTGTGTATTGGATTTCAAGATTCAGTGGGATGAGTGCTTACCTCTTTGTGAATTTGCTTACAACAATAGTTACTACTCTAGCATCGGTATGGCACCTTTCGAAGCACTTTATGGTAGAAGATGCAGAACTCCGGTTTGTTGGGAAGAAGTCGGCGAATGTAGTTTTCATGGACCGACGATCGTTGGAGAGACAAGTGACAAGGTCAAGCTGATTCAGGAACGGTTGAAGATCGCCCGAAGTAGGCAGAAGAGTTATGCAGATACTCGCCGAAGAGAATTGCAGTTTCAAGTGGGTGACAAGGTGTTCTTGAAGATCTCACCAGTTAGAGGAACTTTGAGGTTCAGACAGAAGGGCAAATTGTCTAAAAGGTTCATTGGTCCGTATGAGATTTTGAGCAAGATTGGAGATGTTGCTTATAGACTTGCGTTACCGCCGGAATTCTCCGGGGTACACAATGTTTTTCATGTTTCTATGCTCAAGAAATATGTCTCTAGTCGTGCACACATTCTACAGCATGAGCCTTTGGAGATTCGGGAAGATGCTTCGTATGTGGAAAGACCGATCAAGATCATTGATACCAAGGATCAGGAATTGAGAAACCGGACTATTCATTGGGTCAAGGTACTTTGGGAAAATCACGAGCCAGAGGAACCCACCTATGAATTGAGAGAACAAGTGCAAAGGAAGTATCCACAGCTTTTACCGGAGGTAATTGTTTGATTTATTTGGTGGACCAAATATCCTAAGGGGTGGAGGATGTTAGACCCCAACCCAGACCTATGCGATTAGTATGTGTTTAGTCCTAAGTGGGTTTAGTTGGCGTTGGGTTAGAAGTAATGAGTTTTAGTCTTGGACATAGCTTTGGGAATTTTGAGAACGTTTAGTATTAGTTAGACACACTCGGGAAGGCCTGAGTGCACGTGTAAGCTTGGGAAGATCGTATCGGTTTCCATGTGAGTGTGATTTTGATTTCATTTGAATGATTTTTCTATGTGTTACAACTTTCGTCTTAAGCCCATTCATGTTTGAAGCCCAAAAACCCATATTTTGACCAAAGAGGGTAAAATTGTCTTTTATGCACAAACCTGGACACAATTTTCGAGATCTCAAAACCATGTCAAAAATATACTTTTTAGAAACTAGATTTTTCGACGATCGTTTTATCCTTCTTCGTCGAAGTCATCCGAGGCCCGCAAGATCGTGTTTTGGTCATTTCAAAGTTCAAGTCATATGGGCCCCACTTGCAAGTGCCTTAAGTTAACTCATCTCTTTCCCCTCTTTACTCTTTTCATTCATTTCCCCAATCTCTGCAATTTCTGAACCTAGGGCAAGGAAAACCTTTCTCTCTTCCTCTTCATTTCCTCTTGCATGCTTTGACTAAAGAGCTCTAAGAAGAATTCCAAAATCTTCATCTTCCTTATCTCCTTGCAAGCTCTCTATCAATACAAGTTTCTTGGAGCTTCTAGTGGAACAAACTCTACTTTTCCTCATTCCTTCTTGTGTGGCATTGCTAGGTAAGAGCTTCAATCCATACTTTCCATGAAACCTTTTTAGCTCTTAAAGATCTTGTTTTTCGTTTGGAAAACCCTTTTTGTTCAAATGGTTTCTTTGTTTCCATTTTTAGTGAGTTGTGTGGTTTCCTTGGGTTTCTTTGTAGTGTGGGATTGGCTTGAGTGAAGTGCTTGAGAAGGAGTATTCTAGCATTGGTCAAGGCAAGTAATCTCTCTAGGAAATGATGCATGTGTATTTTGATTTCATTGCTATTTTAGAAATTGTGCATTAGAATTGTTTACAAGCTTCATGAGTTTTGTTTATTGGTTTTAGGATGTGTGAAGTGTTGATAAATGAACCCTTGGTGAGCATGAAGGCTCAAGGGATTGTATGTGATTGATGGATGAGAAGAAGGAGAAAAATGTAGTGAAGGATGTGCATGTGAAAGGCAGTTTCTGCACTCTGCGAGTTCAGGCAGAAGCTGATTCGCTCGAGCGACCCTTGGGTCCGCTCGAGCGACCAAGCCTCTGTTTGGTCCGAGTGCAGACAGAGAGCTGTCTGAAAGTCCTTGGGATCCTAACCCTAGAGGGGGGGGGGGGGGGTGAATAGGGTGTGCTACAATTATGACCAATTTAAACCAATTTTAACTTCTTAACATAAACTAGTCACATGTGATAATATACCATACAAGATGCGGAAGCTAACAAAAGAATCACCACAAACATACACCACAACACAAAGGTTTATAGTGGTTCGGCCTCAATGCCTACGTCCACTACCGGCTTGTGATCCACTCACCCCACCGGATTTCCACTATTTATGCTTTTTACTAGGCTAAGCAATAACCCTTACAATGTTGTTTTTCTAGGCTAAACAACAACCTCTCAATGTGCTTTTCTAGGCTAAGCAATAACCTTTACAAGATGCTTTTCTTAGGCTAAGCAATAACCTTTACACAATGCTTTTCTTAGGCTAAGCAATAACCTTTACACAATAAAGATTTCTCTAAGAAAGTGTCTTCACAAAAGATCACTCTAAGAGATACAATTTAAGCACAATGTATTTGCCTCTAAACTAGGCGGATATGAAAGTGAATAACAAACTCACACAAACACTAAATGAATGCAAATGTGAATGCTCATGATGTGTGTGTGTGATAACTTCAATCAAGTTTAAAAAGAAAGCTTAATCAAATATATGCTTAAAGCATTTCAAAGTTTAAAGCTCATGAAGGATTTGATTGAAGTCTAATGCAAATCACATGTATGAAAATCAACTTGTTAATGATATGAAAAATCAAAGACTCACAAGTTGTATGAAAATGACTAACTTAGAACATGTGATGCATGTGCAATGTTGTTTTCAAAACCAAAAGAATTTTACTAATGTTTAAATGAATGAAAACAACAAGTAATGTTTCAACCAAGAAAAAGAATCATGCTATATAAAAGGAATCAAAGATTTAGACTAAGCATGATTAAGAAAGTTTTAAAAACTACTTGGATGAAAACAAAGTGAAGAATCCAATCTTAATTAGACCAAAGATTGAGAGAAGAATAGATTCATCACATCATAGTTATCATGCTCAAAATCATTTACCAATAACTTAAACAAAGCATGTAAACTATGATTAAGAGAGGTAGAGCTTACTTAGAGATTTAACTTCACTAATCCAAGCTTTAGCTCACCAAATGACTCTTTGGTCTCTCTTAGTTCATCCCCTTTGTCTTGTCTCAAAGCTCCTCAAAAGAGTCTTCAAAATCTCCAACCATTGACAAAGGAAAGAACTCATTTTTATAGCAAAAAGTGCCCAACGGCTAGTCCTCGGTCGACCAGGAAACAGGTCTCGGTCGACCGGGATCACACAACGGTCGGAAATATGACCGTTGGGGCTCCAGGGGCCATTTCTGCCTGCAGTGTTCCCGGTCGATCCGGACCTCTGGGCCGGTCGACCGGCCACACTGGCAGCAGACCCCCTGGACCAAAAAATCCCAAAAATGCATAATTTGAAGTTGATTCTTAGAGGGGATTTTTGGGCCACTAAACCAAGCTAGGAAACATGTTTTAAATCAAACCAAGATGTTTAAAAACATGAAACCCAAGAAGCCTAAAAAGATTAGAAAGATTTAAAACCAAAGGCTAGCTTTATTTCTAAAAACTCTTTTCAAATGAAAATGCATACAAAGATGATTCTGAAAATGATGGATGTATGCAAGGCTCAAACCTAAATTCTCAAAATGATTTTCCAAATATAATGCACAAAGAATTAGGTTTTCAAAAGAGTTTGTATTCTAAAACCAATGCATCCAAGTTTACAAACAAAACATGCATAAAACAAGATTTCTTCAAGACTAAAAGCAATGCATGTAAAAATCAAGATTTCAAGATATTTTAAATCAATGCAAGTGTGTGTAAATCAAATGATGCTAAAGTGAAAATGCATCCATCAAATTGTAAATACAAAATCCCTAACAATCTCCCCCTTTGCAATTTGATGGCAACTTACTCATCATTGAAATTACACACTTAGTCTTCAGCTCCCCCTAAGCTGGACAAGTCTTGAAATCTTCTTGGATGCTCCTCCTCTTAGCTTGGGCTCTTGGGCTCTTTTCCTCAATCTTCTTGATGCTTGGTGCTTGATCATTCTTCAAGCTTTCTTTTCATCTTCCTCTCTATGGCCAAGCATCTTCTTTAGCTCCAAGCTTTCTTTCTTTTATTTGCTCTCCCCCTTTGACCATGCCTCTCTCTCCCTTTGGCAAGGTATGCATTCTCTCCCCTTGTAGAAGATCATACACAACTCTCCTTAGGAAGCTTGGACATTCTCTTCACCTTTAGAGAACTTGAAAGCTCTCTCCCCCTTTGAAGAGTAGGAGATCTTTGAGTACTTGAACTCTCTCTCCCCCTTTGCCATTAAATTGCAAAAATACCTACACACATGAAATAAGGAAAATACCTTTAGTAGCACCTGTTAACAAATGAAATCGAAAATGAAATACATAACAGGCTATCATGTATGGAAGTTATCTCTAAGGGCTCAAAGGCAATCCAAGGGTCAATTTGATCAAAACTAATACTTCCTATGAAGGTTTACACTCCCCCTCAATCCATTCTCTTCTTTTGTCAAACTTTTGACAAGATATAACTATTTGGTTCAAGAAGTAGATGGTTTAACCAAATGAGGGTCAACTTCAAGGAAATGATTAGATTCATTTAACTATAAAGCTCAATATGATCAAATTACCAAAAGAAAGCAAGGTCTAATGGGAAAAGCAATCATGGATATCAATTGGAAAAATAAAGAATACCAATTGAGATTTAAGGATAAGACTATTAAACACAATCACTCTAAAATGGATTTAAAAATATAACTATTAGGAAACATCCAAATTAGAGCTATCCATGATGAAATGGGGTTTACTAAACATAGCATCAATCAATATAACTAAGAAAATCATATGCTATGTAAGTTTTGAAATCATTTCATTCAAACAAAAGATATGACTATCATGTGTAAGAAGAGTGAAATGAATTTCAAGCATGAAGCCAACCTCAACTAATAACCAACCAATATTATGAACACATAAACATGGCGGTCATAAGATATACCTATATGAGCAAGAGAGGTGGCAAACATGAAATTTATGATGCTAATGGTGTGTGACAAGGAACAAATATGTAACTATCAAGCTCAATCCAATGTACACAAAGTCTATCACAATCACAAGAAATCAAATCAATCTTAAATTATACCAAATGAAACAATTGAATTTGACAACATGATAAAGAGCAAGAATGTGACAAACACAAAGTTCCATCAAGCAACATAAAAGGATATTCATCACTTTTAAAGATATGACTAATGAGCATAGTGATGAACAAGGTAAATTGCAATGCAAAGGATATGACTTTGAAATGCATGCAATTTATAAAGTGACTAAATCATATGAATTCAACATCTAAGTTATCCATCAAACACATAGAAATATGAGGAATGGATTTCAAAGAGTTTCATATGATCAAGATCACTACTATGAAGTTGAAACATGTATAAGAATGATATCACTTAGAAAATATACATGAATCAACATCATAACCATCCAAATAGAAATGACTATAAGGCATAGAGGATGGATTTGGGTTCTAATATGGTTTCTACAAATATAACTAAGATCACAACCATACATGGAACCAATAGTCATTTGCATATAAAAAGAATGTAAATAAATAAGCAAGGATGCAAACAACATACATCTCCATTTCTAAGATAATGAAACCAAAAGAAAAGGAAATGAGAACATGGAACATGCTTAGATGATTATAACTAATGATGTTTTAGAGCATTTCCAATCATACAATCTTCAAATCATTTTGAAAAAAACAAAATCCAACAATGAGCATAAAAAGAATGATTTTGAAGATCAATTTTCAACATTGTATTTTAAAAGATATAACTTAATTGAAACACATACAAGTTGATTTTTCAAAACAATGATTTTCCATATAAAGGTATAACTTAGGAATCCATGGAAAAACTTGAATTGATTCAAATCATTTGTTCAAAAAATCTTACTATGACATCTACACAAATGATTCAACAACAATTGATCATGAAAAAATTTGCTATGAAAGCTTTTAAAATCACAATCAATTAATCATGTAAAGAAATGCAATGCAAGACATATGTGTGCAAAAAGCAAATCAAACATGATGAAATTATAATCAAAAGATTTTGAAAACCATGATATGTAACAAGAATGGTGCATGAAAACAAAATCAAATGATCATAAATAAACATTGCATTTAAATAGATGTAACTATATAGAAACAAAATGCAAATGCAACATGACCAACAAAGAGATTTAACTATTAAAGAATAGGTTGGTCAAGTAGGTTCAAGGCCTTAAGGTTTGTCTAAGTGACTAACTTTAGGAATCCACCTAAGGTCTTGAGAGGGTTGAACTTTGAGGTCTATTTTGGACTTCTCACCAACTAAAGGAGATTTGACTTGATAAATTTTCAATTTAAACTTATCACCATGATATTTAGATTTAACTAAATTTAGCTTAGATTGGTGATTAGTCTTTTGATGTTGGTGAGTTTGTTTCTTAGGGGATTTGTTCATTTTTCTTTTCTTCTTATATTCTCCCTTTACTTGACTTTTGAATTTTAAATTTAACTTTGTTACTTTATTCAAAAGTTCTTTCATGGGTTTATATAAGGGAGATAGGTTGAGAAGCTTTTTGTTCATAGATTCTTTCAAGCTTGGTTTACCTTGTTTAAACTTTTTAGAATCAATCTTTGGAGACTCCATTTTAAAAGATTTAACTTGTTTAGTCTTTTTGGAGTCTTTCTTGATTTTTAGTGTCTTACCCTTCATAGATTTTGATTCTACATTTTTGAGTTCAAAGATGGGTTTAGACACATGGCTTCTTTTTCTTAGTTTGCACTCAAACGTAAAATGCCCTTCAATGCCACAATAATTACATTTAGATTTGGGCAAGGGAGAAAGAGTGCTAGAGAAAGAGGACTCACCTTTCAAAAAAGTGTTGGTGAATTTAGGGTCATATGACATATTCCTATTAAATCCAAGACCCGTCCTATCTCCATGAGATTTACCCAATTTAAATAATTTTTCAAGTCTTTCTTCACTTTGGGTAAACTTGCACCCATACTTTTGTTTATACCCTTCAAGTTGAGTGACTTTGGTTATAAGGATTGAATTTTCATTTTTAACTTTTGAAAGTTCATTTTCAATTTCCTTATATTTGCTTAGCTCATCATTGGCAAGTTTTAGTTCAAGTTTAAGTTCATTAGCAACATTAGATCCAAGTTCTTTGGTTTTTAACTTACTTTTAATCAACTTGGCTTCTAAATTGATAAAGTCTTTGTCTTGCCTTTTTATTTGATCTCTTAGATTTAAATTTTCCTTATTGACATTATCATAATCCATCTTTAATTCTTTTAGTTCATCTTGAATGTTAGATAGATTATTTAAAGAGATCATGAACTTAGATTCTAAACAATTTATTACTTCTTCTTTCTCTCTAAGTTCATCTTTTGAAGAGACTAGCTCTTTGTTTAGTCTATTTGATTCTTCTTTTAAACTTTTATTTCTCTTATCAAGCTTAGAAGATAATGTATATAATTCATTATAGGCTTGTTGAAGATCATTTTCATCATACTCATTTTCTTCCTCTTTTGAATCAAATTGATATTCATTTAATTGAGGGTTTGAATCTCCAATAGAAGGAAGAATGAGGGGTCTAGAAGAATCTACAAAGTCTAGCATAGTGGAGTCCATTCTAATTATTTTCATAAAAGGACAACTCTAGGGTTTTTGACTCTAGGTTTTTACACCTAATCAAGAGTTTCAAACACTTGATCCTAAACGATAGAGCACGAGGCTCTGATACCAACTGAAAGTCCTTGGGATCCTAACCCTAGAGGGGGGGGGGGGGTGAATAGGGTGTGCTACAATTATGACCAATTTTAACCAATTTTAACTTCTTAACATAAACTAGTCACATGTGATGATATACCATACAAGATGCGGAAGCTAACAAAAGAATCACCACAAGCATACACCACAACACAAAGGTTTATAGTGGTTCGACCTCAATGCCTACGTCCACTACCGGCTTGTGATCCACTCACCCCACCGGATTTCTACTATTTATGCTTTTTACTAGGCTAAGCAATAACCCTTACAATGTTGTTTTTCTAGGCTAAACAACAACCTCTCAATGTGCTTTTCTAGGCTAAGCAATAACCTTTACAAGATGCTTTTCTTAGGCTAAGCAATAACCTTTACACAATGCTTTTCTTAGGCTAAGCAATAACCTTTACACAATAAAGATTTCTCTAAGAAAGTGTCTTCACAAAAGATCACTCTAAGAGATATAATTTAAGCACAATGTATTTGCCTCTAAACTAGGCGGATATGGAAGTGAATAACAAACTCACACAAACACTAAATGAATGCAAATGTGAATGCTCATGATGTGTGTGTGTGATAACTTCAATCAAGTTTAAAAAGAAAGCTTAATCAAATATATGCTTAAAGCATTTCAAAGTTTAAAGCTCATGAAGGATTTGATTGAAGTCTAATGCAAATCACATGTATGAAAATCAACTTGTTAATGACATGAAAAATCAAAGACTCACAAGTTGTATGAAAATGACTAACTTAGAACATGTGATGCATGTGCAATGTTGTTTTCAAAACCAAAAGAATTTTACTAATGTTTAAATGAATGAAAACAACAAGTAATGTTTCAACCAAGAAAAAGAATCATGCTATATAAAAGGAATCAAAGATTTAGACTAAGCATGATTAAGAAAGTTTTAAAAACTACTTGGATGAAAACAAAGTGAAGAATCCAATCTTAATTAGATCAAAGATTGAGAGAAGAATGGATTCATCACATCATAGTTATCATGCTCAAAATCATTTACCAATAACTTAAACAAAGCATGTAAACTATGATTAAGAGAGGTAGAGCTTACTTAGAGATTTAACTTCATTAATCCAAGCTTTAGCTCACCAAATGACTCTTTGGTCTCTCTTAGTTCATCCCCTTTGTCTTGTCTCAAAGCTCCTCAAAAGAGTCTTCAAAATCTCCAACCATTGACAAAGGAAAGAACTCATTTTTATAGCAAAAAGTGCCCAACGGCTAGTCCTCGGTCGACCAGGAAACAGGTCTCGGTCGACCGGGATCACACAACGATCGAAAATATGACCGTTGGGGCTCCAGGGGCCATTTCTGCCTGCAGTGTTGGGCCGGTCGACCGGCCACACTGGCAGCAGACCCCCTGGACTAAAAAATCCCAAAAATGCATAATTGAAGGTGATTCTTAGAGGGGATTTTTGGGCCACTAAACCAAGCTAGGAAACATGTTTTAAATCAAACCAAGATGTTTAAAAACATGAAACCCAAGAAGCCTAAAAAGATTAGAAAGATTTAAAACCAAAGTCTAGCTTGATTTCTAAAAACTCTTTTCAAATGAAAATGCATACAAAGATGATTTTGAAAATGATGGATGTATGCAAGGCTCAAACCTAAATTCTCAAAATGATTTTCCAAATATAATGCACAAAGAATTAGGTTTTCAAAAGAGTTTGTATTCTAAAACCAATGCATCCAAGTTTAGAAACAAAACATGCATAAAACAAGATTTCTTCAAGACTAAAACCAATGCATGTAAAAATCAAGATTTCAAGATATTTTAAATCAATGCAAGTGTGTGTAAATCAAATGATGCTAAAGTGAAAATGCATCCATCAAATTGCAAATACAAAATCCCTAACACTGTCCGCTCGAGCGACCATATGGTCCGCTCGAGCGAACTGCCCTCTGTATAATCTAGACCAAGGCAGAGAGCTGTCCGTTCGAGCGCACCTTATATCCGCTCGAACGAACTGTCTCGCTCGAGCGAAGTGTCATCACCCTATAAAGTTCGCTCGAGCGAACCTGCCAGATTCAGGAGAAGATTTTATTTCGTGTGTATTTTCTTGAAGGTTGGAAAACTAGACTATGTTAAGGGTTTTGACTTGACGTTGTGTAAATGGAACTTCGAAATGCAACCCAACTTCGGGGACACCGATTCTTGTACATTCCGACATTTGGAGTCCCAATTACACGGAGGTCAATTAATAGCCTTAACACATGCTTGTCAGATTTTGTGTTTGAATTCCGTTTTGGTACGATAAGTGACATCGTGTTCTAGTTCTGGATTTCGAGTATAAGCTTGTTTTGAAGTATTGTTTCAAGAAAAAGGGGATCACTTCCTAAGCGTGTTATGCATAATTATTATGCCTCTTGCTAGTCGTGTTCGTCGTGTTTTGATAAGTGCTTTCCCCCTTTTTATCTCGACAAGTTTTAATAGTATTTCATGTGTTTTGTGCATTCATGAATCAAGTGAACACCACTGAGCTTAGACCGCCCCTTCAGTTTGATCCACTGTCTGGGGGTCTTTAAACATGTGGACTGTCTGCAGACTGGTCGTGTATTTATTACACATCGTGCGTGTCCGGTTCCGCGGCCGGAATTCCCGTCTTTGTAGGAAATCGTGTCGTGCTTATATTATGTATATCGTGCTTGTCGTGCGTGCTTGCTCTTTTCATTATATAAATGATAGAGAAAGGATGGGCTCTTTGTGGATTGTAACTATTCATGATATATTATGTACTCATATTAGTTTGTTTTAGTATCTCAGTCATTATAGTATTTCAATCAAGGATTTGCTTATATGTTTTCCAAAACGTTTAGTGCTTCATGCTTGTACCTAAATTGATTACCTGCCTAACCGTTGTGTTTGACCCTTGTTTATTGGTGCCCAGGTGCAGGAGACGTTACCTTTGAGGAGGAGCGTCAGGAGGAGGCTTGTGAGCCAACCCCTGTGAGAGAGTGGCAGCCCGACGATGTCATTTAGATGTCGGGCGGGTTTTCTTGAGTCTCGTCATCTTTTGTCTTGGGATTTCATTTGATTATTTTGGAGAATTGTATTGGCCTCTGTTGGCCTCTTATGGAATTGTAACAAAACTTAACTTAATTTCGTGTTAGTCTTATAACTTAAATATTAATGGGAATTCCTTGTTAGCTTCTTCCTTTGATACTATGCCTTGTGAATATTTGTTATGGCACCTAAATATTGTTAGGGTTTTTGTAGATTGCAATTTGATGGATGCATAATCATTCTAGCATCATTTGATTCACACACATATGCATTGTTTTAGATAAACTTGAAATCTTGTTTTATTCATGCATTGCTTTTAAGATTTGTAAAAGTATTGATTTATGCATGTTTTGTTTTTAATCTTGGATGCATTTGATTTGAAAAGAGTTTTAGAAAATCAAGCTAGCCTATGAGTTTTAAATCTTTCAAAATGTTTTAGGCTTTTTATGGTTCATGTTTTAAAACCCATAGAATGATTTAAAACATGTTTTTAAGCTTGATTTTATGGCCCAAAATGTTCCACAAAGAAAATCTTTGAAACTTGCAAAAGTGGAATTTGGGGTCCCGGCAGTGTCGCCGGTCGACCGGCGCAGAGGTCCCGGTCGACCGGGAACATTGCAGGCAGAAAATGCCCTGGGCTGTCCAACGGTCAGAAATATAGCCGTTGTGTGATCCCGGTCGACCGAGACCTGTTTGCAGGTCGACCGAGGACTAGCCGTTGGGCACTTTTTGCTATAAAAATGAGTTCTTTCCTTTGTCAATGGTTGGAGATTTTGAAGACTCTTTTGAGGAGCTTTGAGACAAGACAAAGGGGATGAACTAAGAGAGACCAAAGAGTCATTTGGTGAGCTAAAGCTTGGATTAATGAAGTTAAATCTCTAAGTAAGCTCTACCTCTCTTAATCATAGTTTACATGCTTTGTTTAAGTTATTGGTAAATATTTTTGAGCATGATAACTATGATGTGATGAATCCATTCTTCTATAAATCTTTGATCTAATTAAGATTGGATTCTTCACTTTGTTTTCATCCAAGTAGTTTTTAAACTTTCTTAATCATGCTTAGTCTAAATCTTTGATTTCTTTTATATAGCATGATTCTTTTTCTTGGTTGAAACATTACTTGTTGTTTTCATTCATTTAAACATTAGTAAAATTATTTTAATTTTGAAAACAACATTGCACATGCATCACATGTTCTAAGTTAGTCATTTTCATACAACTTGTGAGTCTTTGATTTTCATGTCATTAACAAGTTGATTTTCATACATGTGATTTGCATTAGACTTCAATCAAATCTTTCATGAGCTTTAAACTTTGAAATGCTTTAAGCATATATTTGATTGAGCTTTCTTTTTAAACTTGATTGAAGTTATCACACACACACATCATGAGCATACACATTTGCATTCATTTAGTGTTTGTGTGAGTTTGTTATTCACTTTCATATCCGCCTATTTTAGAGGCAAATACATTGTGCTTAATTTGTATCTCTTAGAGTGATCTTTTGTAAAGACACCTTCTTAGAGAAATCTTTATTTGTAAAGGTTATTGCTTAGCCTAAGAAAAGCATTGTGTAAAGGTTATTGCTTAGCCTAAGAAAAGCATCTTGTAAAGGTTATTGCTTAGCCTAGAAAAGCACATTGAGAGGTTGTTGTTTAGCCTAGAAAAATAACTTTGTAAGGGTTATTGCTTAGCCTAGTAAAAAGCATAAATAGTGGAAATCCGGTGGGGTGATTAGATCACAAGCCAGTAGTGGATGTAGGGATTGAGGCCGAACCGCTATAAACCTTGGTGTTGTGGTGCTTGCTTTTGTGGTGATTGTGTTTATTAGCTTCCGCATATTGTTTGATTAATCATCACATGTGACTAGTTTTTGTTAAGAAGTTAAAATTGTTTTAAATTGGTCACAATTGTAGCTCACCCTATTCACCCCCCCCTCTAGGGTTAGGATCCGCAGGACTTTCAAATATTTTGTTGGTGCTCATCTTGAGGTGTTTTGCTACACGCTTCCGCATACTTGATCGTGTGAGTCAGATTCTACGCGTCTTTGGGAATCCTCACCGCGGGAACCTGTGGGAAAGCAAAATATTCAATAGCAATGGTAATTCAACCACGTCGAGGGGCCCGGGATCCGTTCCGGGGTCGCGACATACATGAACATGTGAAATTTTTTTTTTGTTTAGGTGCTTCTCTTAAGGGAAAAAATGGGACCCAAGAGAATTTTCCTGCAGGTAAGGAGGATCTTATTCCTAAGGTTGTTGGCGCCATACCTTCAGAAGATGTTATTATTGGTAAGAGAAATTTCTCTCTCTCCTTTTTTTTGAACAATATACATATGTTGTCTTTGACATGAGAATAATAGAAAATTTTATTTTATAGATAATATAATTCCTTCACCCTTGCCATCGTTACCTCTGTTGGCTATAGAGCAGACTGTTGTTGAAGACGCTGAGGAAGAGGATGTAAATGATTACGCTTGAATCGCTACAAAAGTCAAGCTCTCCAAATTGTTCTCGAGCTTCAAGCGTACACCACTTGATCAACTTAATTCATTATCTTCTTTTGTAGAGAAAACGTTCAATCTCTTGGAAGGCCTTCCTTTAGACCTTTCTGGAATAAAGTCTAAAGTGAATGGAGTTTTGGGTAAAGCTCGGTTGTTAACTAAAGCAAGGGATTCAAGTTCATTTGAAGTGCTTCATCAAACTGTTTCTAAAAAGCTTATCCTAATTTGTCATGAGGAGGAGCTGAAAGTTCAAAAGGTAGATGAAATCACATATGCTAGTTCACAATTGAAAGTTGAAGAAATTGGACTTTGTTCTACATGTGAAAACTTAGAGAAAGAAATCTCTTCCATTGAAGAGAATATTTTATCCCTCAAAGAGCAAGTTGTCATGAAACGTCATGAAGTTAATGAGATCCGTGACCGTCTGCATAAGATTGCAAAAGAAATTGCAAGTTTGGACGATGCACTTTTAGATTCAAAGAATGATTTGAATTTAACTGTTGAACAAAAACAAGATTTGGAAAGAGAAGTTGCTTAATTTGTTCAGCAAAGGGAAAGCAAGCATCAAGCAACAACCAACTTGGAGTCAATTTTGAGAGAGTTAATGCAAGAGTTGTCCTCATGTGAATGGATCTAAATTTGTATTAGATGACTTCATTTTGTATTTGGATTGATTCACTGTAATAAATGATCCGTTTTATTTCTCTATCATTCTCATTTTGTGTATTTTTATGCATAATAACGTTTTATAAAACATCCATTAATAGGAGGAAGTGTTCGATCTCCATCTTGTGTAACCAATTGGTAAAGACTTTTTGTACTACATAAGGTCCTTCCCATTTTTGGTCGAACTTTCCTCTCGATAAACAAGAAATCACAATAGGTCTTTTTACTGTGAGAACTAAATCGATCTCCTTTCTTGAAAGACCTTATCTTCAGTTTCTTATTGAATGCATTTGATGCTCGAGCTTGGTATACTTCCAATTTCTATTGTGCTTCAAGTCATTTATCATCGAGTGCTTCCAATTCTTGAAGTCAAAGTTTGGCATTTTCATCATTAGTGAATGATTCCTGTTTGGCAATTCTGAGGGATGGTGTACATCAAGAGGAAGTATTGCTTCACCTCCAAAGACTAGTGAATAAGGTGTATTTTGGGTTGGAGTACGGACTGTTGTCCGATATGCCCACAAGGCTTCAAATAATTTCTCATGCTAGTCTCTTTTATTTTTAGAGACTATTTTCTTGAGAAGTTTGCAAAGAGTCTTGTTAAATGCTTCTGCTAGACCATTTGCAGGTGCATAAAATGCTGATGAAAAGCAATGTTTGATTTTGTATTTTTCACAAAATCTCTACATTTGTTGGTTCTTGAAAGGAGTTCCACTGTCGGTAATGATCCTTTGAGGGATACCAAACCGATAAATTATATTTATTCGAATAAAGTTGATGACATCCACAACTTTAACTGCTTTGAGTGGAATAGCTTTTGCCCACTTAGAAAAATAATTTGTGGCGGCAAGAATGTATTGGTGGTTGAGAGATGATAGTGGTTTTATGGGTCCAATAATATCAAGTCCCCATGCTTCGAATGGCCATGATGCCGCCGTGGGGAGCAATGGTTCTGGTGGTTGATGAATAAAATCTGCATGTATTTGTCAAACATTGCATTTTTTAGCAAAGTTCATTGAATCAGCAACCATAGTGGGCCAATAATATCCCATTCTCTTCAAATGCATATGGATTTTTGGACATGATTGATGCGATCCACAAGTTCCTGAAAACGCTTCATTTAAAGCTTCACGAGATTCAATATCTGAAAGACATTGAAGTAGTACTCTATCTAATGATCGTCTATATAAGACACCATTAAGTAGAACAAATCGTGGTGCTCTTCTTCTGATGTCTTTCTTATCTTTTGAGTCTTGAGGGAGCCTTCCATATTGTAAAAATTCAATAATTGGTTGTCGTCAATCTATCATTTCGATTTCCATTACTGAGATGATATTGCTTGTTTCAGTTGGAGTTGTTTTCAAGACTTCTTGAATATTTGGAATAATTCGCCTTTCTTCAATCTTGATTGGCAAATTAATTCTATTTGTTTGGGCTAGAGTTGTAGCCAAATTAGCGAGTGTATATGCTTGGGTATTCTGTCCTCTTGGTATATGATAGAGTTGAAATTTAAAATTCTCAATCAAATTCTTAGCTCTTTCAAAATATTCGATTAGCTTAGGCTTTCTCACTTCATAAACACTTGTTAATTGATTAACAACGAGTTGTGAATCTCCATGTACAATAAGAGATTCAACACCCATTTGAAGTGCTATCTCTAGTCCAATGATTAAAGTTCCATATTCAGTTATGTTATTTGTACACAGCTCAACCAAAACAAATGAATATGGAAGCATTCCATTTTCTGGAGTCAAGAATATAATTCCAGCCCCAGCTCCTGATCTTTGTGATGCACCATCGAAAAACATTTCACAAGGCTTGCGAATTTCAGTACAAAAGACATCTTCATCTGGCAAACTTTTAGATAATGGTGAGTTATTAGGAATTGGATGTGTTGTAAGAAAGTTAGCTAGTGCTTGTCCTTTTATTGTTTTTTGAGGAACATAAATGATTTCAAATTCCGATAACAAAAGCGTCCATTTTGCAAGGCGCCCTGATAAAGTCGGCTTTGACATTAAATATTTCAAAGGGTCAGCATTAGAAATGAGACGGATTGAATTTTCAAGGAAGTAATGTCGCAGTTTTTGTACTGCAAATATTAGTGCCAGACACATTTTCTTGATATGTGAGTAATTATTTTTTGCACCAATGAGTGTCCGACTGAGATAGTAACAAGCATTTTCTTTTCCTTGTCCATTTTCTTGGGCTAGGAGTGCACCCAATGAATGATCTAAAGCAGTGATATAAAGGATCATTACTTTTCCTTTTATTGGCACTGCCAATATAGGAGGATTCGTTAGATACCTTTTTATGTTATCTAAAGCATTTTGACATTCTTCATCCCATTCAAATGAGACTCATTTTTTCATTAATTTAGAAAACGGTTGACATCTTCCGGTGAGATTGGAAATGAATCTTCGGATATAAGCCAATCTTCCTTGAAGACCCCTTAGTTCGCGTAAATTACGGGGTGGTGGCATATTGAGTATAGCTTTTCTTTTATCAAGGTCAATTTCGATTCCGTTATGTAGTACAACGATACCCAAGAATATTCCTGATCGATGTAACTCCAAATGCACACTTAAGGGGGTTAATTTTGTATTGATTTTTACGTAAACATTCAAAAACTTCTTTTAAATCATTAAGATGTTGAGATCTATGTTTTGATTTAACAATTAGATCATCAACGTAACATTCCACTTTTTTACGTAGGAGGTCTTTAAATATATGAGACATAGCTCGTTGATATGTGGCTCCTGCATTTTTTAAACCGAATGGCATAATTGTATAATAGAAAATGCCTTTAGGGGTTCTAAATGCTGTGAGTTCCTGATCTTTTGGATTTATTTTAGTTTGATTATACCCTGAAAATCCATCATGAAGTATAAAGCTTCGAAACCAGTTGCGGCATCTACCATAAGTTCAGTGATAGGAAGAGGAAATTCATCTTTTGGAGAAGCAGCATTTAAGTCACAAAAGTCTACACAAACATGATTTGTCCATTTTTCTTTTTGACTGGGACAATATTTGCTATCCATGTGGGATATTTTACTTCGCGAATGAAATTGGCTGCTTGGAGTTTATTAATTTCTAATTCAATTTTAACAGCAAGGTCCGGATGAAAACGACGTTGTGCTTGTTTAATTGGTCACTTAGAAGAATCTACTGCTAATTTATGAGTTGCTACTTTTGGGTCTAGTCTTGGCATTTCTTTATAGGACCAAGCAAACACATCTTTGTACTCAGACAAGTAGGCAACATATTTTTTCATTTCATCATCGGACAATAACTTTCTTACATAAGTAATTTTTGGTTCTTCTGGAGAACCTAGATTAACTTCTACAAGTTCATCCACTGTTGCCTGCCCCCCGTCCTCAATTGATGGTGGTGCTTCCTCAGGATCATTGATTAATTCTTCATCTTCCTTCCCAGCATCTCGTTCTTCACCAGAAATCATATTAACAAAGTGTCACGACCCGGCCCCGAGATCAGAGTCATTAGGGTTAATTCCCGGGTCTCGATACAATCATACTTACTCCCGTAAACCCCGATTAACCGAAGTTAAACCGAAGTCCACAAGGGATCTTGCATACGTACCTGTCAATGTACAGTGCGAAATATACAAATAATATACATTGACAACCATAACGTAACAAAATGAATTAAACACTTTACTTTAGAACAGTAAAGTCCATTTACATCGTTTCAGTTTTCCTATATCAACCACTGCATATTTACATACAATGCAGGGGATATCATTTCTATTAATTACAATACCAAAATGAATGTACAAAACTCTTTCTAAAACTGTTTCCAAAAGATGCCATGTTATCCTCTCTCACATCACGTCCATTCGGCTAATCCTCCTGGAGGTAGCGAATGGGCTTCCTCCGCTGTCTGGACAGTCGCTGAGGGACCGGCACGAGCAACTGGGCCTGTAATATCATCAGTAATACCGTGAACACGACGGTTCAACAAGGTATACATACATTTATGACATGTACATAATTACTAGCAATTTATTGTCTAACAGTGCTAAACAACTCATAATAACCATAAATAACAATAACAATAAGATGACAACTACACTAGCATTGGTTTCAACTCCATTCTATTCATTTCATCTTCTAAAAGGAAGATATGCATATTCATTTATTCATTAGGTTCAACCTTTATTAATGGCTTTTCAGTGTATGACCTTTCAGTCAATGACCTTTCGGTCCAATAAGGTGGGATCTCCCAGTGTCTTGATCAGAGATCACTGGTGTCACCACGGGCTCCGGAACACCCCAATCTCATCTACTGCAGTAGGAATAGTCATTTCATTTATCAATTCATTAAGTGCAATTCAATAATGAGTTTAAGAAACCGCTAGGTAGTGCCAAACCCGTTAACCCTTCGTATCAATCTCACTCTCACTCTAAAGTAAACCTCTATCCAATCCTCTAACCAACCATTGAGTGTAACTATGGTTATTAATGCAAGTATTACTTTTGATGACATTACTTAATTGATTATGCATTCGAATAACCCTAGTTAACACTTATGGAGGTGTACATATCACTTAACTATACGAGAACCATTGATGACCACATAAGCGATCTTAGTTCTCGAAAAATTCCAAAACTCACTGGACTCGAATCGAGTCCCCCAATCGCTCGGACCTAACGGTCCTCGCGATTGGCCAAAATTTCCACTTTACTATTAATGTGTATTTCTGTTAGGTTCGCTCGAGCGAGTAAAGTTCGCTCGAGCGGACACTTTACAGAATGATGGTCGCTCGACCGCATTTTTAATGTTCGCTCGAGCGACCGGTCCAGAACGAGTTTTCTCTGAAACAGAGCCTTGGTCGCTCGAGCGACCCCCTGTTCGCTCGAGCGAACTGTCCAGAATTTCACCCCGAAATTCTGATTCATTCTCTCTTCTTTTACACCCATTTCTCCATTACCCCTCTACCACATGCAAGAATCATGGGACCTCCTGTCCCCTCCACACACATCATCCATTCAATCAATCCAAACAATAATACACAATCTAATTAGGGTTTTAAAACCCATAATGCACCCTAACCATCATTTCTTTCTATCAAAATCCACAAACTACCTAAACAAACATAAATACATGTATAACTTGCCTCAAATGAAGCTTTGCTTGCTACCAAACCCTTGTTTAGTTTGGCTTGAGTTGAAATTCCTCAAAGTGAAGCTTGACTCCCAAGAATACTCCAAGAAGATGATCAAGAAGATGAAGATGAGGAAGATGATGGCTGCCCTCAACTTAAATCACCTCACACCCACACTTGATGAAGAAATGGAGGAAGAAAGAAGAAGAAAAAGGAGTGAAATGGCTGCTGCTGGAGATGAATGAACTCAAGTGAGTTCATCATCTTATCTTATAAGGGAAATTTGCATTTGACCCCCCATTTATTCTCTCATTTACAAATCAAGTCAATTAACGGTCCATTTGATCCGTTAGTCATCGAATCACTTCAAGTCTTTTATGAAAGTTAGCGTACTCGTCGAGATACACATGTTGGTATCAAGAGTTTCCGACTTCGACAAAATACGTATAAATCCGTATTTATACACAAGTCCTTCGTTTGCTTGTTTAAGCTCCATTTCAATTCAATTCATTTATTAATCTTGTCTAACCTTTCATTAAGCCTAAATTAGGCTATGTCAACTTCATTTGGTGATAAATCACCATTAAGGCATTTAAACCGGCTTAATTAGTCATAAACTTGGTTAATTAGAGTTAATCGTGATTAACTCGGGACGGAGCCTAACACAAAGTCCTGCATCCCATTTTCATGATGATAAGATTTTCCTTTTGATTTTTCTTTTTGGTTCGTTTTTGTTGAACTGTATCTCTACCCATTTCATAGCCAATCATAATGTATTTTAAGGCATCCTCTGAAAGAGAGTCATATTGATATTTTGACTTCTGCATTTCTCTTGAGACCGTGTGTTTGTCATGAACATCTTTGCCTAAGCTTAAATCAGTCATCATTTTGACGAATCTTTTCTTTGTAATTTGCACTTGCGGGAATGATTTTGAATTTTCTCCTTCACAAAATTGCAAGCCAAAGAATGCCTACTTAGGTGTCCCATACTTAGGATAGAAGACATCATGTTTTGCAGTTCCAGTCGATCAAATACTGAGATTCGAGAGGTCTGCAACATCTTTGCACCTTTTCTTTTAGGGTATGACTTTATTTTCTAGCATCTTTTGGGCATCTCTTCTACCAGATATTTTGTATTAATCTGGTAAGTTGTTGCCTTTTGCTTTCCTGTACAAATAGGTTCAGGCTTGAGAGCATATTTTTGAGCTTCCGTTCTATTAGGAAGAGGCTCAATTATTCCCCATTCTTTCAAACTACTTGGATTTTCAACGTCATAACCCATTTTTTTGCATCATTTTGACAAAATTTGGTTGATAACGACTAATATCCACCAGGCCTGTAGTTGATATTTCATTAGTTTCTTTAAGTAACTTTGATGCCTCACCATGTACAAACTTGATGAGTGTGTATTTTTCATTTGCAATTAGGAGAGTTGGATTTTCTTCCTCTGGAATAGAGGTGTCTATTTTGGTTAGAGGGATAATGATTTCTTTCAAGACCTCCTTTGTTTCCTGAACTGGATATAGTAGAGATGCCCCTGATTTCCTCTGAGATTTTGGGATATATTGAAAAGTCGGTCTCCTTTTCGAGTCATCCTTTTTTTTTTTTTCTTGATCTTGTTTGAGGATCCTCTTCAATCTTATTCATGGTTTCACACCCAATATAAAACTTTGTATTTGCAAAATAGGATTCTGCTTCGGTGAAAGGATTTTCGTCAGTAATCTCCTTTTTCTGAATGCCCTTGTAAAAATACTTGAAACATTGGTGTAATGTTGAAGGAATGACTCCATTCTCATGCAACCAAGGTCTTCCAAGTAACACGTTATAAGATGTCAGGGCATCAATAACATGAAACACACCCTTTGTAGTCTAGTCACCAACTGTGAGTTTGAGCATTATCGTTCGCAAAGCTTGTTGGCTACTTTGGTTGAAACAAGTTATAACCAAGTTTGAAGATTCAAGATCATTCACTGTCATGCCCAAAGATAACAATGTCTTGAGGGGATAAGATCAATTGCGGACCCACAATCTAGCATTATCCTATTCATTTTGACTTTGGCAAGAACCCCTTTTTACAAATATGGGTCTATTATGTGCCTTTGTCCCCAGAAGAAGATCTTCATCTGTGAAAGAAATTGTAGCTAAACAGGTTGCACAAACATTTGGGCTAAATGCAGTCTCAAGCTCTGTCTTAGTTTGATGTACTTCATTGAGAAATTCATCTGGATCAAGAAGAGCTTTGATAAGAGCCTCTCGAATATGTTGTGAAAGTCTTAAAACATCATACACACTTAGTGGTGCCTGAATCTTTTTCAAATGTGCCAAGACGTCATATTTTGTTGGAGACTTTTCATTCACAACTTTCTTTGCCCCCTGTTGACCTGTGGACTCATTTTCTTCAAGTGCCTTTCCTTTGGATTTCTTTTCAACCTATGTTGTTCTCTCTGGTAACTGTTTCCCTGAACGAAGTTGGATTGGGCAGGATTCATTAGAGATTTGCTCCACAGTTTCTTCTTTAGGGGTGTCCTTTTTTTCAATTTCATCATACTCTTCTTCAATGGACTGAACCATATGGCATGATGCTGCTTTTAATTGAGAGTCAATTTGATTTTCACCTTTTTTCATTTCATCCTGGTCAGCAACGAAGTCTACCATCATGATTTGGATAAATGAGCCATCCCAATGATCAATTGTGAGACACTCATGTTCCCGTTCAATTTCTTTAATAACAACACTATTTGTGTTATCATTTTTCTTCAGGTGAGTCATGATGCGGATTATGATTGGATTATTGGGATCACCATCCAAATGTGCATATGGTGGAGGAACATAGCTCGTCCCTTCTTCATCCCATGGAGTGTTCTCAAAATTTTCTGGTAAACTAGGCTCTAGCAAGAAGGTCCATGGTAGTCCTCTTTTAGCCAATTCTTCTCTTGTTGATGGTAACCCAACTCTTCGAAGAACTTCAGCATTATAAATTGCTGTTAATCTTTCGGCTTCCTCTTCTTCGTCAAATGTATTTTTAGACCAATCTGAGAAGTCTGAAAATTCATCCATATGATCTTCCAACCACTGAGTTCTTTCAATGATCTCCAAGAGAGATTCTATAACTGAGTTATAATTGACTTCAAAACCAGTATTGTAACAAGAGGTAGTTTCTACCTTTTTTTGGTTACTTTCAACTTCATTCTTTTGTTTAGTGGCTATGTGAGTTGAAAAGAATTCAAGTTAGTGTCACTGGGACTCTAATTTTTTATATGCTAGTTGCTTGCTGGTAATGAGCTCTGTGTTTGGTCACATATTTATTGTCCTTTGCCGACATTTCACTTTGCTCAACTGGCTTACTTTTTGAAACATTTGTCTTTTCTTGAGGAGAGTTTGAGGTAATAACTTTTGGAGTTCTGCTCTCACTCGATTTTTTGTTCCTTTTCTTTCGAGTAGTCATCCCCTCCCACTCCTATTTTTCAAGGGCAAATACAGGATTAACATCGGCAATTGCTTTGCTTTCTGTAATTTGATTTCCTGTTAACTTGATGGTCCCATCATCTATCAGAGCTTGTATCTTTTCTTTCAAGACAAAGCAATCAACAGTTTTATGATTAGTCATCCGATGGTATTTGCAAAATTTCGAATGATCGACTTTATCAACTTCATCAAGTTTCCTTGGCTCTGGTAATTCCAATAAATTTTTCTCCAAGAGTTCTCCAAGGAGATCTTCAACATCTTCATTCGGAAAAGGGTAAACCTTCTCCATTCTTTCTTTTAATGATGGATGATTTTTTCCATTTTTTTTCTTTTGTTCTGATTGAACAGCTTTATCCACTTGTTTGTCTTTGGATTTCCTTCCACAATAGTGACCTCTTTCTTTGGCGGTGCTTTCTGATGAGTTGTTGACTGTGATGGTGTCACCTTCTTGGTTTTGGCAACTTCCTTATTATGCCTTAAAGTGGAATTTTCCAGGTCATGAGCCCTTTGATTTAACACTTCAAACGTTTCCACAGGTGAGTCTAGAAGAGGATGTCGCGTCTCATGATTTAGACCCCTCAAGAAAAGTTTGATCTTTTGCTTTTCCGAGATTGGGGTAGGACAATGGAGATTGAGATCTCTCCATCGTGATATGTTTTGCTCCGCAGTTTCATTGGATCGCTGAGAGGCTTCAGTGAGGTCTTCAATCCCGACTTCTCGATTAATACTGTAGAAGTGTTGAAGAAATGCATGTTTCATATCCTCCCATGTCGCTATTGACCCAGCTAGCAAGTGTGAATACCATGTGAAAGCCGCTCCTTTTAATCCTGTTACAAATTGTCGCAAAAGGAGAGTTGGGTTTTTGGATGTGTCTTCACATAAAGCAAAAAAAAGTGCTAAAAATTCGCTCGGATCACCTAAACCATCAAAATTTTCAAATTTGGGCATTGTATATCCCAGTGGAAATGGGACTTCTTCCATGTGGGATGGATAAGGTTTTTGGTAATCAAAATCAATTTTCCCAGCAGGCGTTGTGACTTCTTTGACTGTTTGAAGCACAAAATCTTTAAGGGAATTTAGATCCACATTATCATTTGACAAACCCAAGGAGAGGAGCGATCCTTAGATGGATTTTGTTTCAATGAGGCAATTTCTGCTTCCTTTTCATTTAACTTCTGTTGCAGTTCAGCTATTATCTCCTCCATTGTTTTTATCTCTTTCAGCTCCTATAACGAGAACATTAGTGAACGATTTTTGTGAAACAGATGGAGATGATGGAGTGCTGACATTATTGTGCACATGTGTCTTCTTCCATGAAGATGGCCTCAGGTCGATCAGAAAGTGGGTTACTCGAGAAAGAGGACTCTTTTGCTAAGTTTGATGAAGATGAAGAGTCAATTGAGTTGATAGATTTTGTAGTCCTGCCTTTTCGAGTCTTGTTGCTTTTCTTTCTTTGAGGCTTTGATGTGAGAACTATGAGACCACGCCTTTGTGTTGAAGACGATCCCTCGCTTGTCCTTTTTGATTGACTTCGAGTTTGTGGGCGTCATTGACCTTCAGAGGTAACCATTACTGCCATAGTAGTCATTGGGATCTTAGGCGTTTTGAAAACGCACTTAAGATTTGATGACTTCATTAGAGGTGCAAATCGGGATCCAGGAGCCGGGGTGTCCTTTGGCACACGAATCTTGCCCGCAGCATGTGGCGTCTTCTTTAGGTCAAATGGTGACACACTCCCGAACACTAGAGTAGGGGGGGCCATGGCAGCTATGGGGATGATTTTTGGTGCCAATTTGACTTTGAGTGCTGCTTCAGCAATAATGATCACCTTGCGATTGTTGAATGCAACATTGATTGTTGATTCCATTTCCCCCTGCATTTCCAATTTAGGATTAAGTTAAAAGAATCAATAAATCCTTCCAGGACGAGAGGAAGAATATGTCCCACCAGGTGTGCCAAAAATTTGTACACAATAAATTCATGCATAAATAAAGAAATGCACCAAAATTCATTGGCTACAAACTTCCCTCCATTTAATGGGAGGTTTTACATTCAATTTTGTGGGTACATCATACTCCCGATCGTGAGAACTCATCGATCGTTAATTACACCCTCAATGGAAAACCTTTGATTATCAAGACATTGACTCAAATAAATTTACAAAGAAAATACACTAATTAAATAAATAAAATTTGACAAGTTCCTACTTTTCAACATTGCTGTCAGAAGTAGTTCTTCAGATTTCACCTGGATCTGCATGATCATTTCCCAATTGAGTTCATGAATTGATGAATTTGACGATGATTTTTTTTAGTGGGTCATCCCTTGTATTTTATTGGCCAATTAGAATTATGTTCATAATGGACTTAAAATGGTCAGGCCTCATTGTAAAAAAGGTTGAATTGGGTAGGTTGACCCACACCTTATGATTAGATGTTTGACCTTTCTCTTAGAAAGATTTTTTTTTTTTTGAAATTTGAAAAGTGGTGGTTGGGGCTCCCTTGTATCAAGGAGAAGTTCCTAACTTCCTCCCTTTTATCTCTTTAAACTTCTAATACCCAATTCATATGTAGAAAGTTTGAATTGCTGGGAGATTGAAGAAGTTGGCATTAGGAATACGAACACCTTGTAGAGATCAACAGTGAGGTATGTTTGCCTTCTTTTTTTTTTTTTATCATTTAGTATTCCCATTTGTATTGATTAAAATTACATGTCAATCTATATATATATATATATATATATATATATATATATATTTATAAGATCACATTTCAATTTTTTTTATCATTTTTTTAGCCAATATTGCAACCCAAATTTTTTGGTCATCATCATATTCAAATTTCTGCTAAAATCAGGGTTGCAACTTAGTTCAATTTCTAATCATTATTTGGGCTAATTTTGGTCTATTGTTTTTACCCAGATTTGACCTATAAGTCTTGGCAAGGTTTTGACTTATAAGTATAGTTTGATTTAGACTTGTAATTTTGTCGTGATTTATATTTATAATTCTAATCTAATTAAGGCTTGTAATTTTAGCCCAGTTATGGCCTATTTTTGACCTATCATTTTGACCTGATTCGGGCCCAAAACCTAGCTTGATTTAAACCCAAAATCTGGCCTGATCTAGATTGCAATTGAAACCAATTACAACAGTACATCTTTGGTTTGTACTTTAGCCACCTCCTTAGGCCTGTAGTTGTGCTCACCATTTTTTTTTTGACTGGTATATGCTGGCTTTTTTTTTTTAACCCATTATCATGACCATTTCAAGTCAATATTGTGATTATTATTCACCCTTTTTTAACTTATATTTGGGCTATAGTTTTGACCCATGTCCAGGCGGGATTTAACTTGAGTTTTGATTCATTCGAAACTATAATTTGGACGTTTTTATAACTGAATTTTGAGCCCGTTTTCAGCCAATATTTGAACAATATTTCAGACCAATTCTGTCCAATTTCTGATTCATAATCAGCCTTATTTTTACTATTGTTCGGATTGATTTTCAACCCATTTATAGAAACCAGTTTAGGTCAAAGTTTCACCCATTCAGAGAAATCAGTTTGGGTCAAGGTTTAAGGGTCAAGGTTTAACCCCTTTAGAGAAAACAGTTTGGGTCAAGACTTAAGGGTCAAGGTTTAACCCATTTAGAGAAAACAGTTTGGTTCAAGATTTAAGGGTCCAGGTTTAGCCCATTTAGAGAAAACAGTTTGCGTCAAGGTTCAACCCATTTAGAGGCACAGATTGGGTTGGCTTATAAACCCATTGGTAATCAATTGACCAATGTAGGCAATCATGCTAGAAGAGTGTAAATTTCAGTCTTTTCTTGGGTTGGTTTTGGTCTATAATTCTGATTCAATTTTTGAACCATAAATCTGGTCTAGTTTAGAATTATAGGTCTAGAATAGTGCTGGCCTGACTTGAAGTTATAATTATGGCATGAATTGGGCCTAAAATCTGTCTTAGATTAGACCCCATATTCTGACCTGATTTTGACCCAAAACCTAGCCAGATTTAGGCCCAAATTTTGTCTTAAATTAGACCCACTATTCTGACCAGATTTGGACCCAAAGCCTAGCCAGATTCAGGCCCAAATTCTGTCTTAAATTATACCCAATATTCTGGCCTGATTCAGTGAAAATTTGAATTAAACCCAGTCTAATTCCAGTTACTGACTAGGCTGTCTCTTTACCCATTCAGAACCTATTCATAGGACCTATTTATCTAGAAAATTTCTGCTTGTTTGTTTGGGTGGATCCAGGTTTGTGGGCTGTTTGTTTGTGGAGAATTCAGGTTTGTGGTTTGTTTGTTTGTGGAGTTTTGAGACTAAAAAAATTTACAACTCCATGATAGATTGGTAATGTAAACTGAAAGAACCCATTTGTAGGCTCCCTGGATAAATTTTAACACTTGTGTTTAACATTTGATTGCTATGTTACTGTCATTCATTTTGAGATGACTAGATGTAAGGATCTTCGTGAAGACAGAACATCATTTCATTTTTTTTTATTTCGCAGAGGTATTTTGGGGATGCCTCTTTCATTGCATCTTTGTGGCTGAGTGCAAAATGGGATGAGTCTTATGAAATTACAATTTCTTGCCACCAGTTGTGACTAACTAATTATACTTTTTGATGGAGAAGTCCTGAAAAGCAAATATGTCTATCATGAGGATTTGAGTCCTAGTTGAGTGGAGGGCAGAAACCTTATGAACAAGGGTCTGAATCTCCTGTTTAATGACTTGCCATATTACCATATATACATGAGAATTTGGAGAGTGTGGAAGCCTTTTGAAACAAGGATCCGAATCTCCATTTACTGCAATGAGCGTGACATACATTTGGTATGAGGGCAGAAACCTTTTATTAAATAAGGATCCGAATCTCAATTTAAACTGTCAATAAGTTGTGATTGGGAAGATGTGATGAAGAAGATGCAGTGAAGAAGATGATCTAGTAGTTGGGAGGGCGAATCCCTTAAACAAGGGTCCAAATCTTGTTAGGGATTTTGTGTTATTGCAATTTGATGGATGTATTATCATTTTAGCATCATTCGAATTTTCACACATGCATTGTTTTTGAAATACTTGAAATCTTGATTTACACATGCATTGTTTCGAAGACTTGTAGAAATATTGATTTATGTATGTTTTGATTTTAAACTTGGATGCAATTAGTTTTCAAAAGTAGATTTTCGAATCAAGCTTGCCTATGGTTTTAAAAGTTTCAAATAAACTTAGGCATTTTAGGTTTCATGTTTTTAAAACTCTTAGATTGATTTAAAACATGTTTTCAGGCTTGATTCTATGGCCCGGAACTCCCTCTAGCAAAATACTTTGGAGTAGCTTTTTACTTAATCGTTTAAGAAGGCAAAACTATTTTTTTGGTGCTACAGTACTTGCTGTAGTAGTTTTGCTAGAGTAATTTGCTACAGTGTTTTCAATCAGCCGAACTGGATGTCGGTCGACCGAACTCAAGATGGCAGTCAACCGACACTTGACCAAACCCACTTCGGTTCGCGTTCCAGAATGGTCAAAACTAGCCGTTTTATGACCGTTGGGAGTTCGGTTGACCGAACTTGAGCTCGGTTGACCGACAATAGAGCCGTTGGACAGTTTTTTTTCTATATAAACAGATCATTCCTAGGACAAATGTGATGATCCAAGGGATACTCCTTGAGGTGTTTTAAGGCCAAACAAAGGGGAATGAACAAAGGGAGGCTAGTTGGTCATAAAGGGAAGCTAAAGCTTGGAATCATAAGTAATCATCTATGTAAGCTTAGTTTTCCTGATCATATGTTTTCATGCTTTGTTTAAATATTTGAAAAATGAATTTTAGCATGATAACTATGATGTGTTGAATCCATTACTTACATTTAATCTTTGATCTAAGTTGTATTGGATTCTTCATCTTGATTCGAACCAAGTTTGTTTTAAATTTCATAATTCATGCTTTGTCAAAACCTTTGGTTACTTTTATAACATGATTCATTTACTTGGTTGAATCCTTTCTTGTTGTTTTCAAACACATTAGAACCATAGTTTAGCTACTTTGTTTTTTAAAACAACATTGCACATGCATCACATGTTTAGTCTTAAATAGTTTCATACAACTTGTGAGCCTTTGATTTTCATATCATCAACAAGTTAGTATTCATGCATGTGATTTGCATTTCACTTCAATCAAATCAATTTTTGTGTTTTACACTTTCAAAAGCTTTAAGCTTACATTCATTGAGCTATCATTTTTAACTTGATTGAAGTTTTCACACACACACACCATGAGCATTCATCTTTGCATTACATAGAATGCTGTGTGGGTTTGTTTTTCAATTTCATATCCACCTAATTTAGAGGCATTTTATTTGAGCTTTAATTGTAATCTCTCAAAGTGTTTGTATAGACACTTCTTTGAGAAATCATCTTTTGCTAATGTTATTGCTTAGCCTAAAGAAAAGCATAGTGTATAGGTTATTGCTAAGCCTAAGAAAAATATTGTGTAAAGGTTATTGCTTAGCCTAGAAAAGCACATTGATAGGTTGATGTTAAGCCTTGAAAAACATCATTGTTAGATATTATTGCTTAGCCCATTGAAAAGCATAAATAGTGGAAATCCGGTGGGGTGTTGGATCACAAGCCGGTAGTGGATGTATGCATTGAGGCCGAACCACTATAAATCTTTGTGTGATGGTGTATGCTTTGTGGTGATTGTTTTTAGCTTCCGCATTTAGTTTGATAATCATCACTAGTGGCTAATTGAATTAAAGACGCTAAAATTGGTCACTAATTCGAAGCTCACCCTATTCAGGAGATCTGTGTGGAATGGTAAGTGAAGAAGATGAAGCATGAGATGAATAATTAATTTTTTTCACCTTGTTTACTTCTCTGTCTTCCCCTTTTGTCTTTCTCTTTTCTCCTTTTCTTTTCTTTTCTTTCTCCCTCTAATCTTTCTCTCTTTCTGCCACACCAAACGAAGTCCTCCTCTTTCTCTTTGTTAGGGATTTTGTATTTGCAATTTGATGGATGCATTAACATATTCACATCATTTGAATTTACACTCTTGCATTGTTTTAGAAAACCTTGAAATCTGGTTTTATACATGCATTGCTTTTAAGTTTTGTAAAAGTATTGTTTTCTGCATGTTTTGTTTCTAAACTTGGATGCATTGGTTTTAGAATTCAAACTCTTTTGAAAACCTAATTCTTTGTGCATTACTTTTGAGAAATCATATTGAGAATTTAGGTTTGTGCCTTGCATACATTCATCACTTTCATAATCATCTTTGTATGCATTTTCATATGAAAAGAGTTTTTAGAAATCAAGCTAGCCTTTGGATTTAAAGTTTCGAATCTATTTAGGCTTTGTGTGTTTCATGTTTTTTAAACATCTTAAGTTGATTTAAAACATTTTACCAAGCTTGGTTTAGTGGCCCAAAAATCCCCACAAAGAGAAACCTTCAAATATGCAAAAGTTGGGATTTTTTGTCCCAGGGGGGTGGTCCGGCAGTGTCGCCGGTCGACCGGCCTAGAGGTCCCGGTCGACCGGGAACACTGCAGGCCAACTGGGCCCCTGGAGCCCCAACGGTCATATTTCCAACCGTTGTGTGATCCCGGTCGACCGAGACCTGTTTGCAGGTCGACCGAGGACTAGCCGTTGGACTGTTTTTCATTATAAAGTCCATTCATTTCCAACCTTCTTTAGGGCTTGAACCATGAACCTTTGAGACCATATTGGAGCCAAAGAAAGGGGAAGAAGTTGGAAAGGCTAGAGGGCTATTTGGAAATCAAATGCTTGAGTTTTCAAAAGGTACATCTTTACTTGTATTTTGATTTCCATTAAAATGAAATCCATGCATGCTTAAATCTTTGTATTTTCACTTATGCATGATTTCTAGAGTTGTGTTGCAAGCTCAATATCATCTTTGGTAAATTAGATTGGTTTGCAAACTCTCTTATCCTAATCACATGTGTTCTTAGACTTTAACATTCATACAACTTGTTTGTTTCATTTCTTCAAAGTTGTTTGAATCTTTTATGTGATTAGTTTTCTCTTCAATCATCACTTTATAAGCTTTGATTTTAAAATGCATCATGCATTCATTTAAGAGCTTCATTGTTGAAATTGATTGAAGAAAAGCATTCATACACTTGTGCACACACTTTAGCTTGTTTTGGTGTATGTTTGTAATTTGTTATTCACTTTCACATTAGCCTATTGTAGAGGCAATTTAATTGTGCTTAAATTGTATCTCTTAGAGTGATCTTTTGTGAAGATACTTTCTTAGAGAAATCTTCATTTGTAAAGGTTATTGCTAAGCCTAAGAAAAACATCTTGTAAAGGTTATTGCTTAGCCTAAGAAAAGCATTTTGTAAAGGTTATTGCTTAGCCTAGAAAAGCACATTGAGAGGTTGTTGTTTAGCCTAGAAAAACAACATTGTAAGGGTTATTGCTTAGCCTAGTAAAAAGCATAAATAGTGGAAATCCGGTGGGGTGATTGGATCACAAGCCGGTAGTGGACGTAGGCATTGAGGCCGAACCACTATAAACCTTGGTGTTGTGGTGCTTGCTTTTGTGGTGATTGTTTATATTAGCTTCCGCATATTGTTTGATTAATCATCACATGTGACTAGTTTATGTTAAGAAATTAAAACTTGTCTTAATTGGTCATATTTGTAGCACACCCTATTCACCCCCCCCCTCTAGGGTTAGGATCCTCAAGGACTTTCAATTGGTATCAGAGCCAAGTGCTCTATCTTTTAGGATCAAGTGTTTGGAACTCTTGATTAGGTGTAAAAACCTAGAGTCAAAAACCCTAGAGTTGTCCTTGCATGAAAATCATTAGGATGGACTCCACTATGCTAGATCTTGTAGATTCTTCTAGACCCCTCCTTCTTCCTTCTATTGGAGATTCAAACCCTCAATCTAATGAATCTCAATGTGACATAAAAGAAGAAGATTTTAATGAAAATGAAGAAGATCTTCAACAAGCCTTTGAGGAATTATATGAATTATCCTTAAAGACTGAAAAGAAAAACAAAAAGTTAAGAGAAGAATCTAAAAGACTAAACAAAGAACTAGTCTCTTCTAAAGATGAACTTTGAGAGAAAGAAGAAGTCATTAATTGTTTAGAATCTAAGTTCATGATCTCTTTAAATAACCTATCTAACATTCAAGATGAACTAAAAGAATTAAAGATGGATTATGATAATGTCAATAAGGAAAATTTAAATCTAAGAGATCAAATAAAAAGGCAAGACAAAGACTTTAGCAATTTAGAAGCCAAGTTGATTAAAAGTAAGTTAAAAACCAAAGAACTTGGATCTAATGTTGTTAATGAACTAAAACTTGAATTAAAACTTGCCAATGAAGAGCTAAGCAAATATAAGGAAATTGAAAATGAACTTCAAAAGTTAAACTTGAAAATTCAATCCTTATAACCAAAGTCACTCAACTTGAAGGATATAAACAAAAGTATGAGTGCAAGTTTACCCAAAGTGAAGAAAGACTTGAAAAATTATTTAAATTGGGTAAACCTCATGAAGATAGGACGGGTCTTGGATTTGATAGGAATATTTCACATGACCCTAAATTCACCAACACTTTTGTGAAAGGTGAGTCCTCATTCTCTAGCACTCTCTCTCAAATGTCCAAAACTAAATGTCATTATTGTGGTAAAGAAGGACATTTCAAATTTGAGTGCAAACTAAGAAGAAGAAGCCTTGTGTCCAAACCCATCTTTGAACTCAAAAATGTAGAATCAAAATCTATGAAGGGTAAGACACTAAAAATCAAGAAAGACTCCAAAAAGATTAAACAAGTTAAATCATTTAAAATGGAGTCTCCTAAAATAGATTCTAAAAAGTTTAAACAAGTTAAACTAAGCTTAAAAGAATCTATGAACAAAAAGCTTCTCAACATATCTCCCTTATATAAACCCATGAAAGAACTTTTGAATAAAGTAACAAAGTTAAATTTAAAATTCAAAAGTCAAGTAAAGGGAGAAAATAAGAAGAAAAGAAAAGTGAAACAATCCCCTAAGAAACAAACCCACCAACTTCAAAAGACTAATCACCAATCTAAGCAAAATATAGTCAAATCAAAATATCATGGTGATAAGTTCAAATTGAAAATTTATCAAGTTAAATCTCCTATAGTTGGTGAGAAGTCCAAACTAGACCTCAAAGTTCAACCCTCTCAAGACCTTAGGTGGATTCCAAAAGTTATTTACTTAGACAAATCTTAAGGCCTTGAACCTCATTGACCAACCTATTCTTTAAGTTAAATCACTTTGTTGGTCATGTTGCTTTGCATTTTGTTCTTTCTTAGTTACATTTATTAAAATGCATTGTTTCTTTATGATCAATTGATTTTGTTTTCATGCACCATTCTTGTTACATATCATGGTTTTCAAAATCTTTTGATTATAATTTCATCATGGTTGATTTGCTTTTTGCACACATATGTCTTGCATTGTATTTCTTTACATGATTAATTGATTGTGATTTTAAAAGCTTTCATAGCTAGATTTTTCATGATCAATTGTTGTTGAATCATTTGTGTAGATGTCTTAGTAAGATTTTTTTTTTGAACAAATGATTTGAATCAATTCAAGTTTTTCCATGGATTCCTAAGTTATACTTTTATATGGAAAATCATTGTTTTGAAAAATCAACTTGTATGTGTTTCATTTAAGTCATATCTTTTAAAAATACAATGTTGAAAATTGATCTTCAAAATCATTCTTTTTATGCTCATTGTTGGATTTTGTTTATCAAAATTATTTGAAGATTATTTGAATGGAAATGCTCTATAACATCATTAGTTATAATCATCTAAGCATGTTCCATGTTCTCATTTCCTTTTCTTTTGGTTTCATTATCTTAGAAATGGAAATGTATGTTGTTTGCATCCTTGCTTATTTGTTTACATTCTTTTTATATGCAAATGACTATTGGTTTCATGTATGGTTGTGATCTTAGTAATATTTGTAGAAACCATACTAGAACCCAAATCCATCCTCTATGCACTCTAGTCATATCTTTTTGGATGGTTATGATGTTGATTCATGGATATTTTCTTAGTGATGTCATTCTTATACATGTTTCAACTTCATAGTAGTGTTCTTAATCATATGAAACACTTTGAAATCCTTTCCTCATATTTCTATATGTTTGATGGATATCTTAGATGTTGAATTCATATGATTTTGACACTTTGAAAATTGCATGCTTTACCAAGTAATATCCTTTAGCATTGCAATTTACCTTGTTCATCACTATGCTCATTAGTCATATCTTTAAAAGTGATGAATATCTATTTATGATGCTTGATGGAAGTTTGTGTTTGTCACATCCTTGCTCTTTTTCATGTTGTCAAATTCAATTGGTTTCAATTGGTAAAATTTTCGATTGATTTGATTTCTTGTGAATGTGATAGGCCATGTGTACATTGGTTTGAACTTAATAGTTATATATTTGTTCCATGTCACACACCATTAGCATCATAAAGTTCATGTTTGCCACCTCTCTTGCTCATATAGGTATATCTCATGACCACCATGTTTATGTGTTCATAATATTGGTTGGTTATTAGTTGAGGTTGGCTTCATGTTTGAACTTCATTTCACTCATCTTGCACTTTAATAAGTCATATTTATTGATTGAATGAAATGATTTCAAAACTTACATAGCATATGATTTTCATAAGTTATATTGATTGATGCTATGTTTAGTAAACCCCATTGCATCATGGATAGCTCTAATTTGGATTTTTCCTAATAGTTATATTTTTAAACCCATTTTAGAGTGATTGTGTTTAATAGACTTATCTTTAAATCTCAATTGGTATTCTTTGTTTTTCCAATTGGTATCCATGATTGCTTTTCTCTTTAGACCTTGCTTTCTTTTGGTAATTTGATCATATTGAGCCTTATAGTTAAATGAATCTAATCCTTTCCTTGAAGTTGACCCTCATTTGGTTAAACCATCTACTTCTTGAACCAAATAGTTATATCTTGTCAAAAGTTTGACAAAAGAAGAGAATGGAGTGAGGGGGAGTGTAAACCTTCATAGGAAGAATTAGTTTTGATCAAATTCACCCTTGGATTGACTTTGAACCCTTAGAGTCTTCTTCCATACATGATAGCCTGTTATGATTATCATTTTCGATTTCTTTTGTTAACAGGTGCTACTAAAAGGTATTTTCCTTGTTTCATGTGTGTAGGTACCTTTGCAATTTAATGGCAAAGGGGGAGAGAACATTCAAGTACTCAAAGATCTCCTATTCTTCAAAAGGGGAGAGAGCATTCAAGTTCTCAAGAAGGGTGAAGAGAATGTCCAAGCTTCCTAAGGGGAGAGTTGTGTATGATCTTCTACAAGGGGAGAGAATGCATATCTTGCCAAAGGGAGAGAGAGGCACGGTCAAAGGGGGAGCGCAAATAGAAGAAAGAAAGCTTGGAGCTAAAGAAGATGCTTGGCCAAAGAGAGGAAGATGAATAAAAAGCTTGAAGTTTGATCAAGCACCAAGCATCAAGAAGATTGAAGAAAAGAGCCCAAGCTAAGAGGAGGAGCATCCAAGTTGATTTCAAGACTTGTCCAGCTTAGGGGGAGCTGAAGACTTAGTGTGTAATTTCAATGATGAGTAAGTTGCCATCAAATTGCAAAGGGGGAGATTGTTAGGGATTTTGTATTTGCAATTTGATGGCTGCATTAACATATTCACATCATTTGAATTTACACTCTTGCATTGTTTTAGAAAACCTTGAAATCTGGTTTTATACATGCATTGCTTTTAATTTTGTAAAAGTATTGTTTTATGCATGTTTTGTTTCTAAACTTGGATGCATTGGTTTTAGAATTCAAACTCTTTTGAAAACTTAATTCTTTGTGCATTACTTTTGAGAAATCATATTGAGAATTTAGGTTTGTGCCTTGCATACATTCATCACTTTCAAAATCATCTTTGTATGCATTTTCATATGAAAAGAGTTTTTAGAAATCAAGCTAGCCTTTGGATTTAAAGTTTCGAATCTATTTAGGCTTTGTGTGTTTCATGTTTTTTAAACATCTTAAGTTGATTTAAAACATTTTACCAAGCTTGGTTTAGTGGCCCAAAAATCCCCACAAAGAGAAACCTTCAAATATGCAAAAGTTGGGATTTTTTGTCCCAGGGGGGTGGTCCGGCAGTGTCGCCGGTCGACCGGCCTAGAGGTCCCGGTCGACCGGGAACACTGCAGGCCAACTGGGCCCCTGGAGCCCCAACGGTCATATTTCCGACCGTTGTGTGATCCCGGTCGACCGAGACCTGTTTGCAGGTCGACCGAGGACTAGCCGTTGGACTGTTTTTCATTATAAAGTCCATTCATTTCCAACCTTCTTTAGGGCTTGAACCATGAACCTTTGAGACCATATTGGAGCCAAAGAAAGGGGAAGAAGTTGGAAAGGCTAGAGGGCTATTTGGAAATCAAATGCTTGAGTTTTCAAAAGGTACATCTTTACTTGTATTTTGATTTCCATTAAAATGAAATCCATGCATGCTTAAATCTTTGTATTTTCACTTATGCATGATTTCTAGAGTTGTGTTGCAAGCTCAATATCATCTTTGGTAAATTAGATTGGTTTGCAAACTCTCTTATCCTAATCACATGTGTTCTTAGACTTTAACATTCATACAACTTGTTTGTTTCATTTCTTCAAAGTTGTTTGAATCTTTTATGTGATTAGTTTTCTCTTCAATCATCACTTTATAAGCTTTGATTTTAAAATGCATCATGCATTCATTTAAGAGCTTCATTGTTGAAATTGATTGAAGAAAAGCATTCATACACTTGTGCACACACTTTAGCTTGTTTTGGTGTATGTTTGTAATTTGTTATTCACTTTCACATTAGCCTATTGTAGAGGCAATTTAATTGTGCTTAAATTGTATCTCTTAGAGTGATCTTTTGTGAAGATACTTTCTTAGAGAAATCTTCATTTGTAAAGGTTATTGCTAAGCCTAAGAAAAACATCTTGTAAAGGTTATTGCTTAGCCTAAGAAAAGCATTTTGTAAAGGTTATTGCTTAGCCTAGAAAAGCACATTGAGAGGTTGTTGTTTAGCCTAGAAAAACAACATTGTAAGGGTTATTGCTTAGCCTAGTAAAAAGCATAAATAGTGGAAATCCGGTGGGGTGATTGTATCACAAGCCGGTAGTGGACGTAGGCATTGAGGCCGAACCACTATAAACCTTGGTGTTGTGGTGCTTGCTTTTGTGGTGATTGTTTATATTAGCTTCCGCATATTGTTTGATTAATCATCACATGTGACTAGTTTATGTTAAGAAATTAAAATTTGTCTTAATTGGTCATATTTGTAGCACACCCTATTCACCCCCCCCCCTCTAGGGTTAGGATCCTCAGGACTTTCACTCTTTACTTCTTCTTCTTTTATTTCTCTGTTTGAGAAGTTATGCAACTTCCTACATGATGAGATCGTGTAAATGGGTGGGGAGTTTCAAAAACTTCCCACAACAACGGTCTCTACTTGAATGGGTCAAATGGTCTCTTTCATTGGATCATTTTGTGGGGTCCACATTTGAATCTCGAGGAATAAAAATAGCTTATGTAGGGATTCGAAACTTAGACCTTTGCGATGATGTGCATTGGTTTCCACCACTTTACCAACAACTACTCATGTATTTTTTTTTAACTAAAAAAAAATGTTTTGAAATTTTGATGACTCATGTCATTGAATCATGCTAATTTAATGGGCTTAAACCAATTTCCATCTGCATCTTTTGTTTGGAAAACTGTCTCCGAATTGGCACGGGCCATTCAAGGTGATCTCGGCTGCCGGGCGATCAGCATACAGGCTTGAAGACATGGATGGCAAAGAGTTACCATGACCATGGAATGCGACGCACCTCGAGAAATATTATTTCTAAGTTGTAATCAATTTACGGAATTAATAAAAGTATATTCTTGTGGAAGGATGTGCTTTGTCACTTTCAATATACGCCATGTTACAGAACTTGGCGACTATCTCAGTTCGGTTATGGAACCAACTACACGAAACGCCAAGTTACAGAACTCGAGAACTATCTACCTAACTGCTGCGGAGCATTAGGGAAAGGAAGGAAAAGCCTTAAACGGTTAAGGCGCACCAAGTGAGCGAATTTGGTGTTCGAAAATGCGTATGGTTGTAGAACCAAGTATTCTACCACCGAGAAAAAGACCTTGTATTCCTTTCGAGTTAAAGAACTAGATCCAATTTGCTCTCGTTCAGCTCGGTTGATGAACTAAGCTTTAGAAAAATTTGGTATTTGGATACAAACTTCTCAAGTTAGAGAACTTGAGGTTTCGGTTATTGAACCGAACTTAGCATTTGTTTCGGTTATTGAGCCAAACTCAGTTACTCGTTTCTTAAGAATACGAGTTCTGGTTATTGAACCGAACTCAGTTACTGGTTTCCAGTTAATGAACCGAACTTAATTACTAAAGCAGATTTGGAAGAAAGCCAATGCAAATTTCAAGGAATTTGGACAAACACATGTCCATTTTAAAGAAATGATTGAAGGCAAGATTGAAAAAGGGGAATTGTATTCATCACTGCATTGTTACATTTTTTATTACATTCTTTTTCTTTTCCAAAAAACAAAGAGGAAAAAAGATACATCAAAGCAAATTCCAAATGGCGGCCTCGGCATCCCCGGTGTCAACCTCGTCCACAACAGAGGGAACAACCAGAGTGGACACAGGAGGGACTTCGGAAGAAGGAGCGGGACTTGGTTTAGGCTCCGGGGGTTGGAACTTGGGTGGATTTTTGTATGAGGGATGGTCTTCGGGGATCCCAGCCTCTTTCAAAGCACCCATCCACCCGAGCTCCAAAACTTTCTGGCTCTCGTTAAGGACCTGAGCCTCGTACAACTTTGAAGCTGCTTCCACCATGTCGTCATAAGCAGAGTTAGCTTCGGCCTGAAGTTTGGCCTCGACCTCATCCTTCTACTTCATGAGCTTGGCCACCAACTTCTTATGCTCCTCGGCCTCGGCCTTTACCGCATCAAGCTCGGACCTGAGGCCATGGAGTGTCGCCTCTCGCTCCTCCGCCCTCCGGTTGCTTTCCTCCAAGGCTGCTTCGAGGGCCTTCTTTTCCTCCTCCACTTTTGGGATCCGAGCACCGATTTGCCGGGTCCTCTCCAACTGAACTTAGGACCTCTGCAGTACATGTGAAAGAAACAGATTGTTAGAAAGCGATGACCGAGATCAAACACATGAAATTTGTGAAAGACTGAGACTTACCGAGCGAGCCGTTTGCATTGTTGCCACCGCCAGCGACACATCGTCGGCCTCCCTGTGCCTTGCCATATCCTTTGGTAGGGCACATGCAGGAGTAAGTGCCGCGATCACGAGAGGGTTCCCGGGCAAGATCCTTTGCCGTCAGCGGCCTCCCGGGTTTGATCTAGAGGCTCGGTCTCCATGCAGCCGGCCCGGGAGGTTGAGATGCCATGACTTTGTCGGGAACGTCCTCAGTTGGACCCTCGATCCTAGCTCTCTTTTCTGGCCGAGTTTGCTCCTCCACTTGTTGAACTTCCAAGCTTGTGGATGGAGTAGAGGCATCAGCAGCCGCCGACGTTGAAGGTTCCGGAGGTGTTGAAGGAGCTCGGCCCCCAAAGACTAGGGCGCTCAAGTCCTTAACCGCAGGAAGATGTCGCAGCGGCATCTTTGCTGTTCTTTCTTCCGAGCTCGGAGAGGTGTATGACTCGATGTCTCGCTCAAGGTCGGCTGCCTCTAAATCGGATGGCGGAGAAGAAGCCTCAACACCCAAAGCCTCTTGGTTCCCAGTGCTGGTCAGAGCTAGCACTGGCCCCTCGCTCTCCAAAGGCTCACCGGCTCTCCTTTTGATGAAGAAGTGGTACCTCAGCTCGTACCCTAGCAGCGTTGAGGCAGCTCGACCTTTGTGACCTCCGTAGCGGCGCACAGCCTCAAGCAATAGTCGTTCCTCTTCCACCCTACTCGATTCGCCTCTTGTCTTCTCTGGCGGATGTCTACACAACAAATAAGGTGTCAGCTCGGCAAAAACAAGAAAGGAGAATATAGGAACTTAGAGATGGTCGGTATTTACTTAGAGGAGTCCCGAGGCGACGAAGGACCCTATATGACCTTTCCAACTTGGTCTCGGCCTCTCCGAGCTCCCAGTTGCCCAAGATGAACAAGTGATCATCTCCGGCGTACCTATTGGAGTCCTCTAAGTCATGGACGAAGGGCACCCGTTTTGCCTTCACCTGGAGATAATACATGTTGTCATCCCCTCCGGACTTACAGAGGTCATAAGTATCATCGATGTCGTGGACACCGAGGCCGATACCGAGAATCTTATTGAGCTCGGCGGTACCTATTATTATTTTGAAGCCGTTGGGCATCAATTGGCAAGGACAAAGATTCCACTTCCGAAGACAGGTCCTCAGAAGTGGATGAAAGGGAAATCTAACCCCGCCCTCGATTATTGAAACTAGGGGAAACGACATCTAGCTGTCCCGAAAGGTGCAGCCTTCAAAGGCATCATCCAGGTCGTTTAACCTAACTTGAACATCGTCTGGTATCCTGTACATGGCCCTAAACTCCACTAAGGCCTCTGGGGTATCTAACCAGTGCCTGTAAATCCCTATACCTAAGAAACTGGGAGAATGAAGAACAAGAAATCGAAAGGAAAAGGGGGCAGAAACCCTGGGCAGATAAGAGGGAAGAAAACCCTAACGGCAGGAATAATAGGAGGGGGGGGGGGGCAGCGAGAAAGAGAAGCTTACAGAGACGAGGATGACGGAATCGGAATCAAAGGATGCCGAAAAAAATGACTACGGAGGAATTTCTCTCTACAAGACCTTCTTTTAAATGGATAACAGAGTAACTGGATGAAGAAGCACCACCTCTATATAAAGAAGAAAGGGCGTCCTTTCGAATTTCAAGGACACACGTGTGAGGCATCACCTCGAGTACTCCACGTGTCTCTTCGAAGTGATTCAATAACCAATTAGGTAATGACACGTAGTGCCGCCGGTACATCTTCTGCATCGATTGAGGTGCACTATTAATTACCCCGGGCAGGCGAAGCGACAGTGGCGTGCTATTAATTATCTCAGGCAGAGGAAGAGACACCTTGATGAGCATTAAGTATCAACAACCAACACCGAGATGGAATACAAACTAGATACTCAGAAGGGCTCTCCCATCATTATACTTAGCTCCCGACCTCAAAGAGTTGAGGAACTCTGAAAGGTCAGGAGCTAGGGGGCAATTGTGTGGGACGTTTCCCTAATGATGAGATTATGCTAGTCTCGGTAACAATACCGGCTTGGCTTACCTCGATCTCAATTTCCAACTCGGCAATAGTGCCAAGATACATCCAGCTCGGCAACATTGCCAGCTAGCATCGAGCTTGAGCCAGATTTGGTAAAAGTACCAGCAAGGCTCATCTTGGTCTCGGTCTTAGGCACCTCGACAATGGTGCTAGGACGCCCCCGTACCTGATCTTGGTATTATCTTTGGCTCGGCTCGATCAACCGAGATAAGTAATGAGTCGTAATTGTATCTCCATAAAATTACAGCTACGTCAAAGAACGCACTAACAGATAAGATGGACGCCGGATATAGATAAGGGGTTGTCCTTATCCGACGATCACATCCGCAATAATATAAGAAGTCAAGGCATGATCCGATGAGACAACACCTCCATCTACCTCCACTAAGGAAACATGGTATGGGCTGATGGGACAATACTCCCACCTACCTCCACTAAGGGAGCGCCTGATAGGACTTCCGCCTATATATATATATATATACAAGGGTAAGATCCCAAAGAGGTACGCAATGCAATACAACACAAACTCACATAATCCAGACCTTGCCTTTCTTCTCCATTCACTTATCCTTTGTCCAGTAACTGTACTAACTTAGACATCGGAGTGCCTTCGGTTGACTGCAGCTAGGGCCTCTAACCTCTATTTCTTTCCTTCTCAGGTCTCGGGCATTCGATCTCTTCCTAAAAGAAGCTTAACAACAGTATCACGATTTTCATACTCGCCTAATCAAGTCCATAATTTTTAGGCACTTGCAATTATATATTGTATACATTCTTTTCACATTTATTGATGTCAAACGGGCCAACAAGTTATGCATCACTTTATGAACTGTCAAGAAGTGAAAAAAGTTGAATAGGTGGAAAGGATTAGTATCCCAAGAGTGTAATTTTTAATTTTCCATTTAGATTTTCCATTATAGTATACCCTAAATGAGTCCTTTAACAGTCACAAGGTTCATGAAATTCACATTCTTTAGGGCTCGTTTGGTAATTTTACTAATATAGTCAAGTGAAGTCAATTTAAGTTAAACATCCCATCAAAAGCACTTTTTACCAAAACTCCCTCCATCTTTTAAAAAAAAGTCAAAAAGCAACTACATTTACTCACTAAAAGACAAAAAAACTACATTTCCCCAAACAAAAAGTAAAAAATATTCCATCCCAAACAACTAAAAATAAAATACCATCATAACTCACTTATATTTTATTCATTCTTTTCATTTCACTTCACTCCACTTTATTTTAAAAGTAAATTACCAAGGGGATTAAATCTTAGACATTTTTCTTTTACAAAACTTATCTGTCATTGGGAGATGTCATTGATGCATCTTAATGTGATTCATAGATTAGATAGGTATCTTTGAATCTGTTTAGGAATCTCTATATTTATACTCGATGTTTTTGTCTTTATGGATAAAATCCAATAAGATTCCTTGATTTTACTGTCATTGTGAGACTTTCTCTTATTTTCTTTTGAATATTCTATGGAAGATACTTTTGGGAGAGATAGACATATATATATGGGAAATGATCGGATGTGAAGTGTTCTCACAAGGGCCATGCGAAGTGTAATTTGGACCATCCAATTGCGAGGCAGATCCGACGGTGGGAGTCCTTGACATAAAACCATTCCAAAGGGGTAAAAGCCCTCCAAATCCCATTTTCACTCCCGCTCCTGCTCAACGAAAAAAGATGGAAAGACGACTGGGCTCTTCTCCTTCAACCCTGAAGCAGGGCTCCGGCTCCGGCTCCTCTGCACAAATCTTCTTCGACGAAAAAGGGATTGGAAATCTCAGTTATCTCTTCTTCTTCTTCTCCCCCTCTCCTCTGATCGTCCTCGACGCCTCAGAATCTGCCCCGCCTCAAATCCGCTCCATCTTCTCTTCCCCTCCATCTGCTCCACTGCGGCCTAGATCCTCCCCACCTCAGATCTTGTCAAATGAACGCAGAAAAGGGAAATCATTTGGACGCAGAAGACCCAGCTCGAACCCAGTGTTTAAGGGTCCTCCCTGGCGTCTAACTATTCTGTCCCCAAATGGAAGCAGAAGACCCAGCTCTCCAACTACGCCTCCAGGTCTGGACCCCCTCGCAGTAGCAATCCCCATCTCAGTTTCATGGCACATGGCCGTCAGGGACGTCCATCCCCGTCGATGTCACAACCCTCTCGCAGCAACCATTCCCATGTGAGGGGTCCATCCCAAGTGAGCTTTTACAGGTTTCCCTTTCTCCCAGTCCATGTGATTTGGTGCTTTTTTGTTCATGTCATGTGAATTTTTTCCTATGATGCACTGCCTGGCTTATGGTCGAAGGTGTATAGTTTTTCAACTCGGCTGATTCTGACCACTTCGTCTGATGATTTCTTAGGCCCTTTAAAATCCGGAACATTATCATTACATGAATGCATGCTCTGTGATTTAGAAATCTCATGTTTTTTTTTCTTTCTTCATCCATCCTTTTTTAAGCTTCATCGTATTCCCAAAAAGCCTCTCCTCAGATGTCCATTTATTTCTTTGTTTTATTATTTGATCTCATATGCAAACGCACTCTGTCCCAAAATCCTAAATGTTTCGTAGCAATTTCTTCGTTTGCAAAATGAAAAAAGGATGGGTGCCTGTTTTATTATGATTTCCAATTTACTCGTCCCTCACTCAGTGACTGATATGGGGATCTCAGGGACACATGGTTGGAATACATTACTCTTATTTTTATATTTTCAGCAAGAAACAATTGCTAAGATACTGTTTCTTTCTTTTCCATATATGTGGTTGTTGGATGAAATTGATTGATGACATGCAGTCATGGGTGACACATTGAATTTTGGTCTGTCTCTGGTTTAAGCTTAGGGTTTGGGTACTGGGTTTTATCTGTTTGCTGATGTGTATGAGTGTTTTGGTATAACATTGCTGCAAAGTAGTATATATATATATATTTGATTAGGCTTCTCTTATAGATTAGAGGACACTGTTGTTGGCAATGTTTGGAACATAATTGTTGATTTAAAAAGCGGCCAAAGCAATGTTCTTATTACTTTTATTTTTTTTTCACGTAATTTCGTGGCGTGGTTCTATTGTTGTCCTTAAACCGTCTAAAAGAACAAAGCAGGTCCATCTTTACCAATTAAGACATTTATACCACAAGTTGAGGAGGAGAAAATACCCAAAGTTGGATTTATTTTTGATAACATAGAGGAGGCTTACAATGCTTATAATATTTATGCGAAATTGGCAGGTTTTAGTATCAGACAAAGCTCTGAGACAAGGGTGAACAATAGCGTTGTGAGGAAAAAAAATTGTTTGCTCCAAAGAAGGTTCTAGGAATGAAAAATTAGGCGCTGTCTCTATATAGCAGAGACGGAACTCAGAAACACGGGAAAATTTGTGTGCACACCTTCAAATTAAAAAAACAAAGGAGGGGGCAATGGGTGGTGTTTAAAATTGTTGTGGAACATACTCTTTTATTAAGTACCCCTAGAAAGACTCATATGCTAATATCACACCGTATAGTCAGCGCTCCCAAGAAAAAATTGATCTATACTTATGGGGCTGCTAATTTACGGCCAAGGGATCAAAGGACACTTCTAGAGCTACAGGCGGGTGGGAGGGATAAAGTTGGTTTTACTGAGACATATTTTCGAAATCAAATTAGAAACAAAAGGGAAGAAACAAAAGATGAAGATGGTGAAATGTTCTTTGAATACTTTAAACAAATGAAAGAGAGAGACCCAAGATGTTATTTTGCTATTGAGAAAGATGATGATGATCACATTAAACATATGTTTTGGGCCGATTACTATTTTCAGAAGTCATATTCAGAATTTGGGGATGTTGTTTCATTTGATACAACATACAATACAAATAGATACGGTCTTTTTTTTTGGTGCGTTCACCGGAATTAATCACCATGATCAATCAATATTATTTGGATGTTTTCTAATATCAAATGAAACTTTTGATACATTCGTGTGGGTTTTTAACAAATGGATTGAAGCAATGCAAGGGGACCCGCCAAAGACAATCTTAACGGATCAAGATTCTGCAATGAAAAAAGCGATCAAGTTCGTTTTTCCCACCACATGCCACCGTTATTGCTTGTGGCACATTATGTAGAATTTACAAAAGAATTTGGGTGGAATTGCGATTCATAATCCGAACTTCATCAAAAAATTTAAGAAGATTGCATACAATTCTATCACAACAGAACAATTTGAGATGGATTGGAAAGATATGTTGAAAGATTTTGATCTTCTAGACAATGAATGGCTGCATTCGATGTACAATATTCGTGAGATGTGGGTGCCAACGTACTTGAGAGACATTTTTTGGAGGGATGTCTGCAACTTTAAGAAGTGAGAGCATCAATGCATTCCTTAAGCAATACATGACACAGAAGAATGGTTTATATGATTTTATGTTGCGATATGAGCGAGGCATCGCAACTCAAAAGTATCGTTAGTTGAAGGCTGATCATGACACTATAAATGGAAGACCAAAATTGATGACAGATTTGCCAATGGGGAAGAAGATGTCTGAAATATATACGAAAAAGATGTTTTACAAGTTTCAAGATCAATTCTGTTACATAACATGCAGCATTGTTGAGCTCATATATGATGATTTCGAGCAATGTGTTTATAATGTTTCTTCATTAAAAAATAATCAAGAAATTGAACGAACCGTCCTTTTCAAAAAGGACGACAAAGAAGCAAAAATGTTCTTGTCAATTATTTGAGATTCAAGGAATTCCATGTGGACATATCATTTGTGTTTTCAAACAAGAGGAAATTTATGAATTGCCTCAACAGTATATTTTAAAAAGATGGACAAGGTTCGCAAGAATAGACGATGAATCTGACAGCTGAACATGCTTTTCATGTGATGGTTCATTGCTTGAACGACATGGAGATTTATCATATGATGCTGCAGTAGTCATTGATGAGGCGTCCATGTGAAAAACAGTATACCAACATGTGAAGAAGGTTTTACAAGAGTTCAAGAAGAGTATTCGTGAGATCAATGAAAATGAAGTAACAACAAAAGATGATAGTAAGAGAAAAGACAAGGGGACTTGTCATGAAGAGAGATATCTTGCGCCAAAGAATGCGAAGACAAAGGGTCGTCCAAAGAGATTGAAGTCTTCTAAGGAAAAAAGCAATGAGAAAACCCTGGCTTTGTCGTGGATGTGGCAGGCAGTTGCACATGACATGCGCAATTGTCCTATGCTTGTCAAGAGGTATAATTTGTTTTTAACACTACAATTTTTATATTTGATTTTAAATTTTATTATCATAAAGATTGTGCTTTCTATTCTTCTGCAATCCTATAGATCATGTTTCTGGAAACGATGGGAGTATTTTAGAAGACGAGGACGAGGACCTTATTGAATGTGAGGGCTTGGAAAGGGCTATTTCCGATGATGGTACTTTGACACAGCTTTAGGTATGCAATTACGTTGTAGAAAGAGATATTTTATTTATGTAGTTCACTAACATATATTTCAGTTTATATGAATGCTAATGACTTATACAATTTTCTTTTGTAAGCCTCAAATGAAGATGTGCACCATAGGTTTATGTTGTTGCAACTAGTAATGGTTCAATTGGTGGAGAACATTTGTGTCACATTTTTGTGTTTTTTATTGTTGATAGTTGTGATGTTGATACTACATTTTGACTTGTAATTAGTTGAGGTGCTCCACAGGTTGTTTTGATGAATGCTAATGTTAGATGTTTTGAGTAAATGCTTTTGTGTAGTACTAGATTGTGAGCAGGTAGACTTCTCGGTTGTGTCACTAGATTATGAGCAGGTAGACTTCTCGGTTGTGTCACAGGTTGTGTCACTAATTTTCCTGCTAGTGCAAAGATGTGGGATTCTTGAACAGGTAGACTTCTAAAGAAGTGTGACTCCTCGGGATTGCTTATTTAAAGGAGTTGTTTGGTCATCTAGAGGTCCAAGCATGATCATCCAGTGAGTTTGAATGAGTTTATAACAATGATGATCCACATGTTCCCATGGGTTTATAGCTAGTAGACTTGGATTGGACACCCATTTGGGACTGGGACTATCAATTGGAATACCGGGAGAGATGAAAAAACACCACTCCATGTTTGGAGGGATGGTGCCTATGTCTAGCAGAAATTCTAGATACATGAATGAATTCCTTTTTTCGTGCAATCATAGGATTTCTTTTTTAGGAAAGAGAGTAAAATCTTGGACTCTTGCCTGATGTCTTAGATTTTGACTTTTGTAGTTTCATATGAATGCTAATGTTGTTTTGATGTTGGACTTTGTAATGTATTATGCTCATTTGTTTTGAATGAAAGAGGTGCTCCACAGGTTGTTTTGTTTTGAATGAAAGGCACCAGTTGGCGATACTCGAGTCCAGTTTATGCTCATGCAACAGCCAGCTAGTTTATGCTGCCTTCTGTGATGGTAACATTGGCGTGTTTGATGCTGATAGTAACATATCATGAAAGAGAATGTGAATAGCAGGAGGAAGGGGCAGCTTTGGTGGAAAGAAAATCTTTTTTTTTTAAAGAAATGAAATGGAGGAATGTTGTTTAGAAGAGGTTGTAAGAGGTGAATATGTATAGATTTTCAAATATTGTATGTTATACATTTGAGTTATGTATATCAATTTCAATTTTACCCTACAGCTAGGGTAGTGCAGATTTTCTAAACCGAGTTGAAAAAGTGAGACGGTTGAAAACATCGCAAATGTGGTTGTAATTAACTGAAAATTAGTAGAATTTAAGTTCATCATATGGACTTGGAACTCCCCAAATTTGAGAAAAAAATGCATCGGGAAGTGGGTTAAAAACTGTCCTAAACAAGGGTACTCAGCTAGGGTAGTGCAGATTTTATAAACCGAGTTGAAAAAGTGCGATGGTTGAAAACATCGTAAACGTGGTTACAATTAACTGAAAATTAGTAGAATTTAAGTTCATCATATGGACTTGGAACTCCCCAAATTTGAGAAAAAAAAAAACATCGGGAAGTGGGTAAAAAACTGTCCTAAACAGGGGTACTCAGCTAGGGCAGTGCAGATTTTAGAAACCGCGTTGAAAACGTGCGATGGTTGAAAACATCGTAAACGTGGTTTCAATTAACTGAAAATTAGGAGAATTTAAGTTCATCATATGGACTTGGAACTCCCCAAATTTGAGAAAAAAAATACATCGGGAAGTGGGTTAAAAACTGTCCTAAATAGGGGTACTCAGCAAGGGTAGTGCAGATTTTCTAAACAGAGTTGAAAACGTGCGATGGTTGAAAACATCGTAAACGTGGTTGTAATTAACTGAAAATTAACTGGATTTAATTTCATCATATGGACTTGGAACTCCCCAAATTTGAGAAAAAAAATACTTCGGGAAGTGGGTTAAAAACTGTCCTAAATAGGGGTACTCAGCAAGGGTAGTGCAGATTTTCTAAACCGAGTTGAAAAAGTGTGACGGTTGAAAACATCGTAAACGTCATTGTAATTAACTGAAAATTAGTATAATTTAAGTTCATCATATGGAATTGGAACTCCCCAAAGTTGAGAAAAAAAATACATCGGGAAGTAGGTTAAAAACTATCCTAAACAGGGGTACTCAGCAAGGGTAGTGCAGATTTTCTAAACCGAGTTGAAGAAGTGCGATGGTTGAAAACATCGCAAACGTGGTTGTAATTAACTAGAAATTAGTAGAATTTAAGTTCATCATATGGACTTGGAACTCCCCAAATTTGAGAAAAAAAATACATCGGGAAGTGGGTTAAAAACTGTCCTAAACAGAGGTACTCAGCTAGGGTAGTGCAGATTTTCTAAACCGAGTTGAAAAAGTACGATGGTTGAAAAAATCGTAAACGTAGTTGTAATTAACTGTAAATTAGAAGAATTTAAGTTCATCATATGGAATTGGAACTCCCCAAATTTGAGAAAAAAAATACATCGGGAAGTGGGTTAAAAATTGTCCTAAATAGGGGTACTCAGCAAGGTTCATTGAGTCCATTGTAGTGTTGATTGTCTAAAAGGTGGTGTTCATTCATATTGTAGTGTAACATGTATTTAGAAAAAATATAGCACCCAATGTGACTTACAATGTCACAAATCAAGAGACAACATTAAACGTGAGAGGATAACCATATATACTATTGGGCAAACATCCATTGGATTAAATTTTGTCAACATATACAACATCCATTCAACACTTCCTTCCTCCAGTTCTTAAAGACATATTTTAACATAATATTTTCATCATGCAAATTACACTCATAAGACAAGACAAAAACATCACTAGACAAATTGCTTTATATGATTTCTTCCTTTCTTCGGATGCATGTTTTATCTCTTCAACTGCTGCCCATAAAATCTCATTCAGCCTATCCATCATCTTTTTCATATCTTCGATCATTGCTGTTAGATTCTTTTCCTTGTCAATTTCATCTTTCCATTTGAAGCTTCCACAACCATGTTCATGCTGCAAAAAAAAAAAAAAAAAAAAAGAAAAAAAAAAACCAAAACAAAACAACAAAAATTATCTCTAATAAGTACATCATAGCATTATTGCTAAATACACGCATATGAAACACTTACTTTCCAATTAGGACGTCTCCAAAACTTTCTATTTGGATTAGACGTTGTATCAGAGGTCAAACAAATCATATCACCACATGAGCACTTTGGCACCCATTGATTGGAATTAGAATTTGACGATGACATGGCCACGCTTTTTTACAGTAAGTTGAACTCGGAAGAAATCTACTAATTAAAAATAATTAGGATTCAGACAAGTAATTAAAAAAATTTCTATGATTAAAAAAAATCAAATGGAAATTATCACCAGATTTTTTATTTGGGATTGTAAAATAACACTAAATCAAGGTTTTTGAAAGAAATAAAATAAAATGTAATACTTGTATTGTCTTCATCAGTGTTCCCACTTCATCAGCTCATACCCACGGTTTTGAAACCCAAGAGTAAAAAAGATCACAATAACAGAGAAAGAGATGATTTACCTTTCCAAGCAGAAAATGAGGTGGAGAGGATCCGAGCTCACCAGATCTGAGTCCGGACTTGCAGCAGAGCAGGGGAAGAAGACAACCGTCTAAAAGAACCAGACAAGCTTTTCCTTCTTTTTTCGTCAAAGAAGAAATGAAAAGGGGAAGAGTTCGGTCGAAGCTGAGGCATCGAGGATGATAGAGGAGATGGGGGAGACCGCTTGTACTTGTTGAAGAAGAAACGAGAAGAGGAACAGAGGTTTGCCTGGTCGTTCATCAATGGCGAGCTCGCACCCTAGGTTTTCGTCGATTGAAAAGGAGCAGTGGTCGATTGAAGCGTCGAAGATGAAATGAGAAGGGGAAGAAGATGACCATCAGGAAGAGTTTTTTCCCCTTTTTCGTTGAGGGATTTGGAGGGCCTTGGAACGGGAGCGATTGAGAGATAACTGAGATTTCCAATCCCTTTTTCGTCGAAGAAGATCTGCGCAGAGGAGCTGGAGCCGGACCCAGGCGTCGGAGTTGAAGGAGAAGAGCCCAGTCGTCTTTCCTCTTTTTTTCGTTGAGTAGGAGCGGGAGCGAAAAAGGGATTTGGAGGGCTTTTTCCCTTTTGGAATGGTTTTTTGTCAAGGACTCCCACCGTCGGATCTGCCTCGCAGTTGGATAGTCCAAATTACACTTCGCATGGCCCTTGTGAGAACACTTCGCATCCGATCATTTCCATATATATATATATATATATGAAATTATCGAGTGAGAATAGTTCTCACCAGCTATGTGAGAAGTCTGATCTGGACCGTCGGATCACGAGGCTGATCTGACCGACGGTCCTCGTGAATGATATATAGGTCTCCCAAATGGGAAAGCCCTCCAAAATCAGATTTGTCTCCCGCTTCTTTTCACAATGACGAGAAAAGAGGGAAAACACCTCTCCATCTTCCTCTTCTCCTTCCTTCTTCTACCAAAAAGAAGGGAAACGCTACCAGGTCCGGTCCGAAGACGCGATACTCCCTCTTCTCTGGTCGTCTTCGGTGGTAGTCTTCTTTCCCCATATTTGCTCTGCCGTGAGCCCTATCCTCCCCACCTCATATATGCCCCACCTCAGATCTTCTCCATTTCAGATTTGCCCCCTCCCCACGCGATATCTTCCTATTATTCTTCTTGCTTCGACAAAAATTGGGAAAATACAGCAGGTCTGACGGCTCTCTGTCTTCTTCATCTCCTTTCTTCTTCGACGAAAAGAGGGAAACGCAGCTCTGTCATCGCTCTTCCCCTTCTTCTCTGGTCGTCTTCTTTCCCTTCAGATCTGCTCCCCGAGAGCCCAGATCCTCCCCTTGGGATGTTGTTTCATTTGATAAAACATACAATACAAATCTATATGGCCTCATTTTATGGTTTTGTTGTTGCAACTGATACTGGTTGGCATGGGGTTTAAATGGAGCTTGTTTATATTGGTGGTGGTTGTTTCTGGATGTTGGTGGTTTAGGCTATGTTTTTATGATTGGTGATTACTAGAGGTTGTTTTTGCAACTGGATGATTCAGTACATGGTGTTTTGGTATTGTTACTAGTGTTTCTCTGTCATGTATTTGTATGTTTTGTGACTTCTATTCTCTGTTATATATTTTTGGTGACTTCTATCCAAAAAGATGAATTTTTGGTGACTTTCGATGCTTGCTAGAAAGGGATCTGAATTGATGACTTTGGCATCCAAACAGGGTATCTTGATCAATGTTTTGTATGGATCCTTGGAAATCACCAAGGATTACCTGGAAATCAAGTTACATGTAACTGCATAAAACTTATTAATTGTAGCAAATGATCAATCGACCATGGCCCAACTCCTGTCGCAAAATGAAATTTGGCAGACCCAATTTATGCAGGAAGGCTAAATTTCTAAAATTTCCTAATGTACCAAGAAATCTCAATTACTCAGTAGAGACCACTTTTGAAATTTCAAATGCATGTAATTCTGATGCCAAACAAACAGTCCTTATAAACTACAACCATTTAATTCCCAACTTCCCGAAAGGCTCCTCTTTGCAGTTGTGTTGTTGGTCTAGTTAGGAATTAGGATGAAGCATCATCTTCTATCCCAGAACCATATTATACCTTCTCTTCTTTTTTTGTCTCATCCTCCACTCTAAGACAAATTGGAATAGTCTTTAGATAACGATTTATGCCATTTCAGTTTACTAATCCGAAGCCATGAGGTGAGCAATGTGTATCTGAAGTCATTCAGGTGGGTCCTATGAGTCTCATCAAGCCATATTTCCTTATTACTGGATAATTTTCCTTTTCATTAATATGGTAACAAAAGTTAATGAATCAATTTAAATCAATGAATTTTGGAACTTGGATCTTGAAATGTCACATTTGTCCTTTCAAAAGCCCATTGGACAGCCTCAACTTCCCATGTACATGACCAACTGCGCAGAAGGCAAATTCTTTAGACTACCCCCTTCTCTGGCATCACCTATTTCAGCGCATGTTAATGATCATTCTACTCTTGGATGATCCATCATGGATGGATTCGATTTGGTCCAAATAATCATCACTCTTGGAAATCCCAACTACTAAATGCAAGCACTGCACATGAACAAATGATTTGCCTTTATAATCAGCCGTCGTCTGTTGATATTTCAGACTTGAAAAAGATCCAATTCTTCAACACCACAATGAACTAGAACAACACAAGTTCGGTGTATTTTCGTAACTTCATACAACAAAGCAAACACAACGTAATTTTTATTCTTTTTTTATAGATTGAATGCTACTTCCTATATGGATGGTAGTACTAGTAGCAGAAGTGTCATCGTTGGAGAGGATTAGAGGTTTACGTTTCTGACAAATCTGAGGCTATGCTAGTCCAAGCTTTTGCGGAGCAAATCTGGGGAGAGAAACAAAAGCTGCGGGACGGGGGGGGGGGGGGGGCGGGCGCGGGGGGAGAACGAGAGATTGAGCATCGGAGATTAGGCGGGGAGGTTGGGTAGGGACTTGCAGAGGAGCAGATCTGAGGTGGGGAGGACTTGGGCTCGCAGCGGAGCAGATCTGAGATGGGGAGGATACGTGTAAGGAAATTAATTGAGGCCCATTACTTGGACCACAAGTCCTTTCCTTTCTAGAAGTGTGGTCATAATAGGAATTCTGTTTTCATAGGATACATATGCTATAATTACTCAAAAGGGTTTCCTAATGAGATAGTTTCCTTAATATTCTCTACCTTGATGGACGGTTGAGATTAAATCTAAAGTAAACATAATTGGGAAATTTGGTCCTCTCTCCACCTATAAATAAAGCCTTTGGTCCATCACAAAGGTTACACACAAAATCAACACATTAAGGTTTATAGGCAAGGAGAGAGAAACCAAAACCATTCATCCAGCCTCTTCTTCGACGGATCTCAACAACAGCGCCAGACAGCAGGATCGGAAAGCTCTCTGCATCAGGATGTCTGGAGGTACTCTTCAACCTATTTAAGGTTAAATCTTACCTGTGATTATCATGTTGTTCACGATCTTAGGGTTCATGTTAATAATGATATAACATGTGGTATCAGAGCATGGTTTAAGAACACATGATCGTCCATTAATTAGGGTAACTTCTGCAACGATTTATTGATCCAATTATTTTAGCCTGCATGAATGGTTTAGATTTATGTTATTCCGCAATTTCAATTTGACCACGACTGTTTGATCGTGATTTATTTAAAATTTTGAATTTTTTTTTTATTATGATGCATAAAACTCCTGCGTAAGTTGGAAAAAAAATAAATTTCGGGACTGCCGCCCTGAACCCCGCCATTATGGTCAGCGGCCCGGCTCCATGCCCTTGGATGTCTCAATGGGAAAATCACATGGCCCTCTAGGATGGCATACTGACTTTTGCCTGATAAATGCTGGGGCTAAAAGATCAGTGTCAATTCTCTGGATTGGTCAAAACTGGATGATTGGAAGTTGGTTCAACGAGGCACTGTTAGTGGTGGCTGTACTGATGGTCACCGTGGCCTTTCAAGCTGGAATGAACCCTCCAGGAACAATGCTACACCTATGCCGGCCAATCGGTCATGTCCCACGTGGATCGGGAACGATACAGAACATTCTCTACCTTAAACGAATTTACACTTTTATCATCGATCTTTGTCATCGTACTGCTGTTAAAAGAATACTTTGTCAAATCCCCGTTCTACAAGTTGCTTGCAATCAGCTACACATTTTTTTCCGGTTTGCACTATGTGGGCGGCCTTTGCTCAGCCTCAACGTCGGACTGCTCTCCGGGGCTCGGCCTCCTTATCAGTACTTTTCATATATTGAATGATCTATCATGAATGCATGTAACATATAATGTTTTTGTTCATATTAAGCTATTTTGATCACCAAAGTTGTATGCTTATGGTTAGGTCTCACCACAGTGACCCTAATAATTAAACACTGATATTTGGCCCTAATAGTACCATCATGATATTTACATTACATATTGTTCAAGCGCATGAAACTTTTAGTCGCCCACAGGTGGATTATATTCATACGTTTGAACAATAATTAAGGAGTGTTTGTTCATAATTCAGAGTAACATCACTCATTAGCACCACCTTGAATATGACGACCTTAGATGGTATAATGTGTAGAAATTATGGTGACTACCCACAGGAGCACCTAAATTTGTTATCGTATATATTCATATCTTATGCATGTGTTGTCTTATTTTAATTGAAGTCTTATTGTTGTTTCTCTATTACAGTTGTTGTACCCATTAATCTGAATTCGCATGCTACCTCTGTCACTAAGCTCAATGGAACCAACTTTTCAGAATAGAAAGAGCAAGCTGAGTTCACATTGGGGGTACTCGAACTAGATATGGCTCTTCTTAAAGATAAGCCAGCTTCACTCACTGAAAAAAGTACCCTTGACGAAAAGGCCCTCTTTAATACTTGGGAGAGGTCTGACAGACTAAGCACCATGTTTATGCGAATGACTATTGCCACCAACATCAAAACATCACTTCCCACACCTGAGAATGCTAAGGACTATATGAAGGCCATTGAAGATAGGTTTAAGACTGCAGACAAATCCCTTGCTGGGAAACTAATGGCAGATCTTACAACCATGAAGTTTGATGGCACTCGCTCAATGCATGAGCATGTCATTGAGATGACCAACCTTGCTGCTAAACTCAAGAATTTGGGATTATCAGTGGATGAGGCTTTTCTCGTCCAATTTATCCTAAATAGTTTACCTCCTCAGTACGGGCCTTTCCAAATTCACTACAACACTATTACGGACAAGTGGACAGTGAATGAATTGGCTAATAAACTGGTTCAAGAGGAGGCCAGGCTGAATCAACAAGGTATTAAAGTAGCTCATCTCGTTCAAGGAGCTGGACATAAAGCTGGGAAAAAGAATAAATCAGGCCAGAAAAGGGCACCACCCAGACCTAATGAGGCTAGTCAAAACCCCAAGAAGAAAAAGAAGGAAAACGTATGCAGATTTTGCAAGAAACCTGGACATTTTCAGGCAGACTGCATTAAACGTAAAGAATGGTTCGAAAAGAAAGGTAACCCTATGGGTTTCGTAAGTTATTTCGAATCAAATCTTACTTATGTTTTTTCTGGTACTTGGTGGATTGACACTGGTGCTAATGTTCATGTTTCCAATACAATGCAGGGATTCCTTATGATCCAAACCATAAACCCAAGTGAGAACTATCTTTTTATGGGGAACAAAGACAAAGCTCCAGTTGAAGCTATTGGCACTTTTCGTCTTGTTTTAGATAGCGGTTATCAGTTAGACTTATGTCAAACTCTTTATGTTCCGTCTATTTCTCGTAATTTGGTTTCTGTAAGCGCACTTGATAAAGTTGGTTATTCGTTTGAAGTAGGAAATGGTAATTTCAGTTTATTTAAAAATTCTAGTCGCATTGGTTCTGGAATATTGACTGACGGGCTATACAAGTTACATCTTAATAGTCCATTTACTGAAACTAATCTTACCCTGCATTCTAAGGAAACAAAACGAAAGTCATCTAAAAACGACTCTTATTTCTTGTGGCATAAAAGACTGGGTCACATATCCAATGAAATAATCAAACGATTAGTAAAAGATAGTGTCCTTCCGGATCTAGATTTTACTAATATTACAGTATGTGTGGATTGTATTAAAGGCAAAACAACAAAACACACAAAGAAAGGAGCCACAAGAAGTACTCAGCTTCTTGAAATTATTCATACAGACATTTGCGGACCCTTTGATGTTCCAACCTTTGGGGGAGAAAAATACTTCATTACCTTTATTGATGATTACTCACGTTACTGTTACCTATACTTGTTGCATGACAAATCTCAGTCTGTGGATGCTGTACAAGTATTCATTACTGAAGTCGAAAGGCAACTAGATAGAAAAGTGAAAATCATAAGGTCAGATAGAGGTGGTGAGTTTTATGGTAGGTATGATGAAACAGGACAGCATCCTGGACCTTTTGCAAAACTCCTAAAAAAAAAACTTGGAATTGTTGCCCAATACACGACGCCTGGTTCTCCATGGCAGAATGGTGTAGCTGAAAGGCGAAATCGTACATACATGGAAATGGTTAGATCCATGATGAGTCATGCCAACTTACCTATATCCTTGTGGATGGATGCTCTACGCACAGCTGTTTATATCTTGAATAGGGTTCCCAGTAAGGCAGTTCCAAAGACACCTTTTGAACTGTGGAAAGGATGGAAACCTAGTTTAAGACATCTCCAAATTTGGGGTTGCCCAGCTGAGGCTAGAGTCTACAATCCACATGAAAAGAAATTGGACCTTAAAACGATCAGTGGTTACTTTATAGGTTACCCAGAAAAGTCCAAAGGATTTAGGTTTTACTGCCCTAACCATAGTACGAGAATTGTTGAAACTGGTAATGCTAGATTCTTTGAAAATGGTGAAATCAGTGGGAGTAATAAACCTAAAGATGTGATCATTCAGGAAATCAGGGTACCTATCCCTTTACCCTCTATTCCGAAAGATGTTGGAAATCCTCCCGTTGTTGAACCATTTAACAATGAGGAAAATCCAATAAATGATCAACAACTCCATAATGAGATTGTCACCAATGAACATATGGATGAAGCACCAGAGGAACCAGCATTAAGAAGGTCTCAAAGACAAAAGAGATCAGCTATTTTCGATGATTACATGCTTTACCAAGTAGAATATGAAGAAGGGACAATTAAAGATCCGGTTTCTTATTCACAAGCCATTAAGGATGTTAATTCTAGTAAATGGATTGATGCCATGAAGGAAGAATTGAAATCTATGGATGAAAATCGAGTATGGGAAGTTGTTCAATTGCCTCCAGGACACAAACCAGTTGGCTGTAAATGGGTCTTCAAGACCAAACGCGACTGCAAAGGCAATATTGAACGACATAAAGCTAGACTTGTTGCCAAAGGTTTTAATCAGAAAGAAGGCATTGATTATACTGAGACTTTTTCCCCTGTGTCCAGGAAGGATTCTCTTAGAATTATCATGGCATTAGTAGCTCATTATGACCTCGAGTTACATCAAATGGATGTGAAAACTGCCTTTCTTAATGGAGACTTGGAAGAAGAAGTCTACATGCGTCAACCTGAAGGCTTCATAATTGAAGGTCAGGAAGACATGGTCTGCAAACTTAAGAAATCAATATATGGACTGAAGCAAGCTTTGAGGCAATGGTACCTAAAGTTTCATGAAATCATTACTGCCTTCGATTTCAAAGAAAACATAGTTGACCCTTGCATATACCTCAAGATCAGTGGGAGCAAGTTCATATTTTTGGTTCTGTATGTTGATGACATATTACTGGCTAGTAGCGACCTTGGTTTGTTACATGAAACAAAGGATTATCTCTTTAAGAACTTTGAAATGAAAGATATGGGTGAGGCTTCCTATGTGATAGGAATAGAAATATTCCGTGATAGGTCACTTGGTATTTTGGGATTGTCTCAGCAAGCATATATTGACAAAGTTCTAGAGAGATTTGGCATGATGACATGTTCCTCTAGTCATGTTCCACTGCATAAAGGAGACAAGCTTGATCTTACGCAGTGTCCACAGAACGAATTGGAATGTAAAGAAATGGAAAAATATCCTTATGCTTCTCTTGTAGGAAGTTTGATGTATGCACAGGTCTGTACAAGACCTGACATTAGTCATGCTGTAGGCATGCTGGGTAGATTTCAAAGTAACCCAGGAATCGCTCATTGAAAAGCTGCAAAGAAAGTACTGAGATACCTCAAGGGAACAAGGAATTATATGCTCACATACAGAAAATCAAGTCACCTACAGGTGACTGGTTATTCGGATTCAGATTTTGCTGGATGTCCTGACACCAGACTTTGCACTCTTGGCTATGTGTATCTCTTATGTGGAGGAGCAATATCATGGAAAAGCCAGAAATCCGAGTTGCTTTACACATCCACCATGATGGCTGAATATGTGGCATGTTATGAGGCTGCAATTCAAGGAACATGGTTACGTAATTTTATCACTCAGTTTGGAGCCTTGAGTTTCATCTCTAAGCCATTAACTATTTACTGTGACAATGACGCTGCAACCTTTTTCTCCAAGCATGACAGGATATCTAAGGGATCCAAACACATGGACCTTAAATATCTATCACTGAAGCAAGATGTTAGATTACATAAATTTGTCATTGAGTCTATACGTACAGATTTCATGGTCGCAGACATATTCACGAAAGGACTACCTCTAAAGACCTTTCAGGGACATACTAAAAGCATGGGTCTTCAAGATAGTTCTTAATTATCATTTTCTGCCATTATATTTCTGTACTTGTATATGACATTTATTGAGCTCTTAATGCAATTCTACATCTACTATTTCTGTTTTTCCATTGTGTACATAATTATGTTTCGATAAATGATGAACAGAAACAGTCTTTAAACAAAGACATTATGAGACCATTATGTAAATCTCATCTTATGGTCTAGTTATGACGGTTGTAAATGACGTAGTACATGGAAGTAAACATGTTGCAAAATAATATGTGGACGCCATGACTCTCATTAACAAACGAATTAGCCAAGACACTTATACTAACTGACTACAGGAGTGTTTAGCATATAATGTGCGCCTTGTGATTCCTAAAAATGAAAACATTAATTGATCTTCCTATTGACCAAGTGGGAGACTGTAAGGAAATTAATTGAGGCCCATTACTTGGACCACAAGTCCTTTCCTTTCTAGAAGTGTGGTCATAATAGGAATTCTGTTTTCATAGGATACATATGCTATAATTACTCAAAAAGGTTTCCTAATGAGATAGTTTCCTTAATATTCTCTACCTTGATGGACGGTTGAGATTAAATCTAAAGTAAACATAATTGGGAAATTTGGTCCTCTCTCCACCTATAAATAAAGCCTTTGGTCCATCACAAAGGTTACACACAAAATCAACACATTAAGGTTTATAGGCAAGGAGAGAGAAACCAAAACCATTCATCCAGCCTCTTCTTCGACGGATCTCAACAACAGCGCCAGACAGCAGGATCGGAAAGCTCTCTGCATCAGGATGTCTGGAGGTACTCTTCAACCTATTTAAGGTTAAATCTTACCTGTGATTATCATGTTGTTCACGATCTTAGGGTTCATGTTAATAATGATATAACAACACGCACTAGCGGCGGCGGAGTAGATCTGAGGTGTGGAGGATCCGATCTCGCGGAAAAGCAGATCAGAGGTCGGGAAGACCTGGGCTCACGGCGAAGCAGATCTGAGGGGGAAGAAGAGACTACTGTCAGCAGATTTGTGGCGGGAAGGATCAGGGCTCGCGGCAAAGCAGATTTGTGGGGAAGAAGACTGCCTCCGAAGAGGAGGTATCGCGTCCTCGGACTGGACCTGGTAGCGTTTCCCTTCTTTTTCGTAGAACAAGGAAGGAGAAGAGGAAGATGGAGAGCGGTTTTCCCTCTTTTCTCGTCATAGTGAAAAGAATCGGGGGACAGATCTGATTTGGGAGGGCTTTCCCATTTGGGAGCCCTATATATCATTCACGAGGACCGTCAAATCAGCCTCGTGATCCGACGGTCTAGATCAGATTTCTCACATAGCTGGTGAGAACTATTCTCACCCGATTATTTCCCTATAAATTTTGCTTTTGTTTACACGCAACTGTTGTACTTTTTACAGAAAAAGTGTACCAAATCTATTTCTTCAGTTGTGTTGGATCTAGTAGATTTACAAGTAGAATATTATAAGCAAATTTGCAAAAGAATCAAGAAGTTCCAACGAAGCCAACAAAGAACACATCTATTTATGATGCAACCCAAAAAAATCCCATTGAGAATTAAATTAGTATCTTACTTAGATATAGGGCCTTTTAGTTTGAGCAATGCTAAATTCCTTGGATTAATTCTAAACAATGTCATCCAGCGAAGGGACTATGATTGAATCAAAGGATAAGATTGAAGAAGAATATCAAATAATCTCCTCCTTTACAGGACATGTTAAAGTGGGGTCTCAACTACATGTCTACTTTTTATACATTCACTCTTCATCTCTTTAACAGTACCTTTTTAGAACCAACTTGACCATAAAATCTCAGGTATTCAATACAAAGTAGGCAAATGGGGCCTTTAAAATTATAATAATCCAGCCAAATGAAAAGATTGCATGACAAAAGACAATGTAAATGCCTTTACTACACATTGAAAACTGTTGGGTTATTGTCTTGTACTCTGGATTAAATGGATTGAACCATTCATTTAGCCATGGACTTGGTTCTAGGTTAACGGTATTTTGGTAATTATACCGGGGCTTTCTTGAGGGCTAAGAAAGCGAGGATTATATATATATATATATGGGAAATTCTCAAAACCTCCCCATTTGAAAGGGGGCGTTTTCACCCCGTTTGATTTGTCTAATGAGATAATGCCACTTCACATTGTTTATGCCAATGCATATTTATTTACTCACCTTTATTATAGGAGTGTGTACGGGAGAGAATAGGAGATGTGAAAGAGGGAAAATAGGAGATTTGAATCTGAGAGAGACTACTTTGAGGTGCTCACTTGGATATAATATGTCATTCAGTTGCATTTTTAGCCCTTTTTTATTTTGCAAAGTGGGGCACGCATTTGGATTAACCAAAGCCCTTCATAACAAAAATAAGAGGGTCCCACTACGGGTTCACATAATGATAACCCAAATCGTTCATCTTGAATCCCGACCCCTACGTGGATTTATCCTTCAAATCTTATTTTAATATGAGCAACTTCCACCATATGATTGAACACATGACGTACATAATAGATGCCACGTGAAAAATACGATGGATGCCACAAGATACATACGTGATTGATTGGGTTTTGAATATAGCTACTTTAAAGGAGAAATTAATTAAGATTGACTTAATTAGCTACTATTAAGGATATGAGATTGGGTAAGTAATAAGAGAAGAATCAATCTCTAACTTGTCATCTGTGTTAAATGTCATTATTTTTATTTAAATTGGATGACATGGCACTTTTATAGGCTTAGAAAAAGGAGCGTTTTCTTGCAAATAACGCCCGGGGAGTTTCGTAGCGTGACCATATATATATAGATATATATATAGGGGTGTAACGGTTCGGTTAACTGGTCAATTTGGGAAAATCGTTAACCGAACCGTAACCGCAGTTTTCTGTCTTTACAAACCGTAACCGTAACCGTATCCACAAAAACTGTGGAAAACCGTAACCACGGTTAACCGTATTAAACGGTTCGGTTACGGTTAATAACCGTTGAATGCTTTTCTCACATAAGGGGATAAATGTGAATGATTGAAGGTAAAATGACATATAAGGAGCAATTGCATGAGGTAAGAAATATTTCATTTAACCCCCTTATTTTTTCTTTTATTTGTAAGCGATACGGTTAACCGAACCGTATTATACGGTTCGGTTCGGTTAATAACCGTGAATTATTATGAAAAACTATAACCGAACCGAACCATGCGGGTTTTTTTATTTCATTAACCGTAACCGTAACCGAACCGTGAAATACGGTTATTAACCGCGGTTCGGTTCGGTTAGACGGTTTTTCGATTTTTTCTACACCCCTATTGATAAGAGCCCAAAATGCAACATTTAGGCCCCTTGATTTAGACGTTGATTTACGTTTTGATGAGTCTAATTAGTCTAATGTTGTTATTTTCATGTTTTCAGGTATTTGAAGTGCATTGGAAAGAAATTGGGAAAAGATAGGAAAATTGGAGAAAAAAAATAGAAGAACCGGTGCTTGCTGGCACCGGGCGTCCGGATGCCAGACACCGGACACCGGACGCCCGGTCACAGAAAGTTGCGCGCGGGAATTAAATTCCTGGCGTCCGGACGCCTTGACCGTCTGGGAGTCCGTCTCATGTGCGTTTCTAAGTAGTTTTTCATCCCAAAACTTATAAATAAGAGCCCAAACTCGTTTTTGGGGATATTCACATCTTGAGAGAAGTTTTGGAGGCTTTCTTGGAGCTTGGGGAGGAGCATCAATGGGGATTTCGTCAAGAATTCTTCATCAATCGTCTTCCATGAGTAACTAAATCTCCATCTTAGGGTTGTGATGAAGCCCTAGTTTTGTGTTTATGGTGATGTATAGGTTCTAGGGTTTTATTTTAAATGCTTTGATTATATGACATTGACTTTATCCAGTGTTGGATTCTTTTATTAATGCAAGATATCTTTTGGTATTTTATTCTTGTAGTTTGGAATACCAAGTCATACAATATGATGCTTGAATGAATGTGTTTGTTAGATCTAGGATAATCTATGCCATAGAGATAGGTTATGCCCCGATTTGCATCCACTTCCCTTATTTGTTGACTCTGAAGGTTTGTAACCGGAACGAGTCGTGAAAGCATTGACAGTGAAACCCTAGATCTATATTCACCATTGCACGAGGCTACGGTGGATTCATGCCCTAAGACTTTTATCTAATAGGATCAACAACTTGTCTTTCAATTTGTTAATTTAGGAATTACAAACCCATCAAACCAATCAAACCAACACTTCGTTCTCTAATAGGATTAGTTTAATAATCAGAACTTTGTCTTCTACTAGGATTAGTTTAGGAATTTAGGAAACAACACAACTTAGTCTTTTTATCCCAGTGGATACGATACTCGGTTAACATCTCTGCTTTTACAAGCAGAGGTAGTAGCGGAGAATAATTTATAATTGCAACCCTGTTTTAGGATTGATCATAATTTTGGCGCCGTTGCCGGGGACAATTAGCACGGTTGTTTGTTTCTTTTAATTCTAACATTAGTTTAGCTTGTTCTATTCCTTTTTATTTCATACTACTTATTTCATCTTTTCTCACGTCTTCACTATTCTTATTGCAGGATATTGATTCTAACACAGAGAGTCCTCCGGTTTATGCAGGATCCTAGAGCACTGTTGACAACTGGGAAGTCCTACTCAATTAAAAGGTCGCTTACACCTGGAGCGCAGTAAGCCTAGACTTTCTGATTCTTTTCAAATAATTGCAGTAAGTTTTGTGTGTGCATGCTTGGTCGTCGCTCTTGTCATCCAGATTTGGTTTCTTTAGACCAAAATTTAGAGCGAGCCCTTAGAAAAATTAGATCATCTAAACACCCTGTTGCTGACTCACACACAAATTCACTAATGGCTGAGACAAGAAAAGAAGATGAGGGTCCTGGGGCTCCACCTCTCCGACCCTTGAAGGAGCATTATACTCCTTCAGAATACGCGTCACCATCGTGTATTTAGCTGCCTGTACTCAATATGAAATCAAGCCCAGCACAATCAATTTGATTCCTTCTTTCTATGGCTTGAACAATGAGGACCCGTACAACCACATTGATGAGTTTTTAGTTATTTGCTCCACGGTGCGAATAAACAATTTTAGTAGTAAGGCCTTAAAATTGTTTCTCTTTCCATTTTCATTAAAGGACAAAGCCACGTATTGGCTGAGTACTTTACCTGCGAACTCTATCAATTCTTGGGCCCAACTACAACAAAAAAATTTGGACAAATATTTCTCTGTGGGCAAAACAAATCAGTATAGGAGGTCCATCACATCCTTCGCCCAAACTGACAGTGAACAATTTCATGAAGCGTGAGATAGATTTAAGGACCTCATTAGAAAGTGTCCTAATCACAAAATTGCTAAATGGCAATTGGTGCAATTCTTTTATGATGGGCTATCACCCGAATGGCGAAACATGGTAGTGACCGCCAGTGGGGGATCAATTATGCTGAAAAATGAGGAAGAGGCATGGGAGCTTTTTGAGAATATGAGTGAGACCTTTCAGCACCACGCCTCCACTGCTAGATTGGAGAGACCGGTAGCCTCGATTTTGCATAAACCTAAGGGGGTATTTGAAATTCAGCCCTCTAATGAACTCACAACCCAAGTGGCTGCCTTGACCCAAAAGATAGATCAACTGATTTCTGGGGGATAATCTCTCCAATCTTCATCTCCCCAGCCCCCTGCTCACCAAGTTGCTTGCGCTTTATGCAACAATCCTACTCATTTTGTAAGTGAATGTCCTGCAGCACCCCAATTTTCTGAGTTTGTGCAAGAGCAGGTGAATGCTGCACAGGGGTTCTCCAAACCGGGTAATGATCCTTATTCGAATACCTACAACCCGGGATGACGCAGTCACCCCAACTTTTCATGGAAGACGCCCGGTCAAGGCACTTCTTTCTCTCAAATGGGAACTAGGCCCAACTTTCAATACAATCCTGCGGCCTATCGTTCCCAACAATCCTACCAGCCACCCAACCCTCAACCCCCTCAAAGAAACCCATCATTTGAGGAGACAGTACTGCAAGAGCTAAAGGAGCTCAAAACAGGCAATCAACTGGTCCACTCTCACTCTCAGTCCATAGCCAAGTTAGAGGCCTAGATGGGCCAAATAGCCAGTGCTCTTAATAGAAGAGAAGAGGGTCGTTTACCGAGCCAACCCACTGTCAACCCCAAGAATACTTTCGAGGTGGGAAGTAGCTCTCAACCTCAAGACACTTATCATGAGGAAGCTAAGGTGGTTGTCACGTTGAGGAATGGGCGTGAGGTCGAGTGATGAGTGTTAATTATTGCATATTTTACCCCTCATTAGTCCGAGTTTTATCAACATCTCATATGTATATCATTTGCCTTACACAGAGATTTTATCATTCTATCACATTAACGGATTATCGGATTATCATGTATAAATCCGATTATTTGTAGCACATTTTTATGAATTTCTCTTGTGTAGGTGGACCCCGTGACTATCCTAACATTCCGGCTAGTGTCCCAAGCCATCAAGAAGAGATTTCAATAAAGAAATTACATGAAGAAATCTTAGGAAGTGTTGAAGAATTCCAAAATAAGAGGAGAAGACTTTATGGATAAAAGAAGTCACACTACTAGAAAAAAGGGTTTTTATATCGGCTAAAAACCGATATAAAAGACCTATTATATCGGTTTTTCAGTAAACTTCAAACCGATATAAGTACCCCCGATATAATAGTAACTATAACCGATATAATATGTGTATTATTTCATATCGGTTTTTGGACAACTGATGTCTTTTAAACCTGAAATTATAACACATATTACTGTAAAACCGATATAAAAAAAGTGAAACCGATATAAAAAATATTTATAATATCGGTTTTTTGGGATTGTATTATATCGTTTGTTCTGTAACCGATTTAATATTATATATGTATTTTTTTTTATAAATAGTCCTTCTAGAAAGGGTCAGGTGACCTTACGGTCACCTGGCGGCTAGCCGCCCTTTGCAAGGGGGCTAGCCGCCAGACCCACGGTCAGCTTTCCAGTAAGCATTTTTTTTTCAGAATGATTTTCTGTGCTTCCTGCGGCTAACCGCCAGTGCACCTGCGGCTAGCCCCCAACTTTTCCTGCGGCTAGCCGTGAGCCATCCTGATTTGAATGGCAGAATTTATCTCCAGTAGAAAATTCATAACTTCCTCTTCTGAACTCGAAACAACATGATTCTTGATCCAAATGAAAGATTTATTATAGGTCTACAACTTTCATGTTTTGAGATTTAACCCAGATTGAATGGAAAGTAGTGTAAAATCACCTTGAAGCTGACTGGTCACAGAAAAACAGCAACCTGAGTGAAGCAGAGTTGTCTCCAGTAGAAAATTCATAACTTCATCTTCTGAACTAGAAACAACATTATTCTTGATCCAAATGAAAGATTTATCGGAGTTATACAACTTTCATGTTTTGATATTTAACCCAGATTGAATGAAAAGTAGTGTAAAATCACCTTGAAGCTGACTGGTCACAGAAAAACAGCAACCTAAGTGAAGCAGAGTTGTCTCCAGTAGAAAATTCATACCTTCCTCTTATGAACTCCAAACAACATGATTCTTGATCCAAATGAAATATTTATCAGAGGGCTACAACTTTCATGTTTTGATATTTAACCCAGATTGAATGGAAAGTAGTGTAAAATCACCTTGAAGCTGACTAGTCACAGAAAAACAGCAACCTGAGTGAAGCAGAGTTGTCTCCAGTAGAAAATTCATAACTTCCTCTTCTGAACTAGAAAAAACATGATTCTTGATCCAAATGAAAGATTTATCAGAGGACTACAACTTTCATGTTTTGATATTTAACCCAGATTGAATGAAAAGTAGTGTAAACTCACCTTGAAGCTGACTGGTCACAGAAAAACAGCAACCTGAGTGAAGCAGAGTTGTCTCCAGTAGAAAATTCATAACTTCCTCTTCTAAACTCCAAACAACATGATTCTTGATCCAAATGAAAGATTTATCAGAGGGCTACAACTTTCATGTTTTGAGATTTAACCCAGATTGAATGGAAAGTAGTGTAAAATCACCTTCAACTTCTGGAGGCTAGCCGTCAACTTGGAGGCGGCTAGCCGAAAGAGCAGGGAAATTTTTTTTGTGAAGAAACGCAGTAGGGAAAAAAAACAGCAGAAACACAGCAGGGAAAGAAAAACAACAGGGAGAAAAAATACATAACAGCAGCAAAGATCGTGAGAAAACAGAACAAAAAAAAAAAACAGAGAGAGAGAGAGAGAACAGAAAACAGTAGCAGCAGAAGAAAAGGGAAAGAAAGAAACGAAACAAAAAGAATGGAAAGAACGTGATGTACCTGGCACCTGCACAGCGCCGGAAGAGCAGCTTCTTCCTCTTCATCGTCGTCGTCTTCTTCTTCTCTGGAGAACGAGAGTGAGCGAGAGAGACAGGGAGAGCAGAGAGAGAGTAGAGAAAGCAAGAGTGAGAGAAGAGCAGAGAGAGCGAGAGTGAGAGGAAAGGGGTTTTTGGAGGGAGAGAAGCGCTGGGAAGAGAGGCGAGAGTGAGGAGAGAAGAGAGCGAGAGTGAGAGGAAAGAAGGAATGATGGAGAAAGAAAGAGAAGGGAGGGAAGGAAAAAAAAAAGAGGGAAAGAAAAAAAAAAAGAGGGAAAGAAGGAGTGAGCCCGCGCGGGGGATTAAGGGATTTGAGGTATATAATATCGGTTTCATAATAACCGATATAAAATATTATATATAACTGGCGGTTAGCCGCAGGACGTCCTGAAAAGGGAGGGAAGAAGGAAAAATAAAAAGGAGGGAAATAACCGATATAAAATATGTATATATAATATCGGTTCCATAATAACCGATATAAAATATGTGTATACAACCGATATAAAATATTATATGTATACAACCGATATAAAATATTTGTCTATAATATCGGTTTTATAATAACCGATATAAAATATTGAAATTAATATCACATATTTTCCTAACCGATATTATATATAGAGATTATTATGTCGGTTCCAGTGTAACCGATATAAAAAAAATGACCGATATAAAAAAATATTAACCGATATAAAATACCTTGACTGAAGATATTATATCGGTTATATGAAAAACCGATATAGGGCAGTTTTTGCAACCGATATAAAAGCCCTTTTTTCTAGTAGTGTCATTTTCTAGCACAAAGGATTGGTTGGTGTATTGGTTGGAGTTTGGGTTGGTATGGAATAGGTTATGGGTTCAAATCCTAACAATTGCATATTATTATTATTATTATTTTTCCATCCAACTCACCTCTCCATGTGAAAGGATATGAGCCAATCAAAACTTGCCATGGCACAAATCCATGTGAAAGGATATGAGCCAATCAAAAGCCTCCAAGTTGGTGGACCACATAAAGTAAAAGGCACATATGCTTTTGGAAGGAAAGTTTGTTGCAACCAATCAAATTGAAGCTATCCATGTGAAAACAAAAGAGCCAATGAAAAGCCTCCAAGTTGAATTCAAGCAATCCATGTGAAAGCAAATAAGCCAATCAAAAGCCTTCAAGTTGCAACTAATCAAATGGAAGCAATCCTTGTGAAATGAAATGAGCCAATCAAATGTCTTCAATGTTCCTATAAATTAGAATATTTTTGTAGAGTGATGGGGGATCTTTTTGGCAAGTTAGTCTTCTTGCAATTTTATTTTTACTCTTAGATTGTAATTAGGAGCTTCTTTGTAACTAATCTAGAGAGAGAGTGTGTATTTGAAAATCATTAATGAAGATTTGGAGCTCTTTCTTGATGTTTAGTGGCTAAGGCTCTTGGATTAGGCTCTCCTTTTGAAGCTAAGTAATGTGATTAGTTCAATTATATGCATGTTTTAGTTCAAATTCCTTACTTTTGCCTTCATTGATTAATAGATCTTAGATCTAATTGTACTAATCTCTCTCATTTTTCATGCTCTAACTCTACACTTGATGCTTGGATAATCTCAATTGATGCTTTGTAGTTGGATTAAGCTCTCTCACATAGCATGCTCTAGAGCCCTTATCTTTGATCTTTTGTAGCTTGATTTTGATGATTTATTGTTAGGGTGGCTAAATGATGATTTAGGATCTTGGCCTTTTGTTTTCATTACTTTGATCTTCATTGTTATATCATCCAACCCAATTAGGCAAGAGATTGCTAATTGGATTGTAGATTTGGGAGTTGAATTAGAATATGCATTGGTTGAATTAATTTCATACTTAGTGGATTTTGGATTGCCTAATCTCTTCTTTTTATTGTTGTTAATTTAAATCCTTGTTTAATTTGTTATTTTCACTTTTAGATTCTTACATCCACATTTCAAATCACTTGTTTTAAAACCCTACACATTTCACACCACATCTTCATATAAATCTTCCATTTCCACCACCATTCATCCATCCACTAGTTTAGTGTAGTTTGTAGATTAGCTTAGAATTTGTTAATTTCATACCTTAGATTGTTAATTAGTTGTTTACATTGCATAGTTTATTAGTTTTAATTATTCGCTTCATTTGTCTATATTAGTTATACATTAGTTCAATTCTACATTAATTGGATTCATTGCTTGTTCCATCCTCTCCTCGTGGGATCGATAATCCGGACTCTTTAGTCCTTTACTACTTGACGACACCGTAGTCTTGCGGTTAAGCGTTACACATATAAGTGTCGATCATCGAGACTAGGCCTGAGGAGCCTTCGAAAATCGTTAGAGAGTCTGCCCCAGACCCCAAAAGCTCTAGGGTGGAAATGAGTCCCAAGGAAAAGGAGGGCAGCCCTTCCACTTCTTCCTCGATCCCGACTGTGGCACCCACTTATGTGCCTAAAGCCCCTTTCCCTACTTGTCTGGACACACCCTCTCCCTTCGGGAAAAAGGGAGCAACCATGGATGAAATGTTAGATGTTTTCAAGCAAGTAAAGATCAATCTACCTTTGCTGGATGCTATCAAGCAACTGCCTTCGTATGCAAAATTTCTAAAAGACTTGTGCACTCAGAAGCGTAAATCCAAACCCAATATGTCCAAAAAGGTCCTGCTTACCGAGCAAGTGAGCTTCTTAATTCAGCATGACACTCCTCCGAAGCTGAAAGATCCTGGCACCCCCACTGTAACTTGTACAATCGGGAGTCACATCATTGATCATGCTTTGTTGGATCTTGGAGCTAGTGTCAATCTCCTGCCTTACTCATTGTATGAGCAAATTGGGTTGGGTGAGTTGAAACCCACTACGGTCACCTTGCAACTTGCTGATAGATCCGTCAGGGTGCCCCGGGGTATAATTGAGGATGTTCTTGTCAAAGTGGACAAATTTCTTTTTCCTGCTGATTTCATTGTCCTTGACACAGAACCAGTGCCAAACCTGCGGAAACAAACTCCAACCATCCTCGGCCGCCCCTTCTTGGCCACAGCTAATGTGACCATTAACTGTCGCACTGGAGTTATGGATGTTTCCTTTGGCAATATGAAAGTCAGGCTGAATGCTTTCAAGGCCTCTCATCAGCCCCTAGAAAATGACGACTGTTTCACAGTCGATGTTGTTGATGAGCTAGTTGACGAAGCCCTCCCTTATGTTTTAACTGAGGATCCCTTAGAGGCTTGTTTATCCCATTTTAGCTATGATGAGTATGATGTTGACCATTCGATTACCGAGGTCAACGCCCTTTTGGATGAGGTAGCTATGCTGGATTTTCCCCCATGGAGAGCAAAGATCGAACACCTACCTTACTTTCTAAAGCACCAACCCCTCCCTCGATTGAAGTTCCTCCCAAACTTGAGTTAAAACAACTTCCTGCTACACTCAAGTATGTTTATCTTGGCCCAAAGGATACTTTGCTAGTCATCATTGCTTCTGATCTATCTGATGATCAGGAGAGTCAGCTCTTTGATGTGTTACAAGAGCACAAAAGTGCCATCGGCTGGTTTGTAGCCGATTTGAAAGGCATTGACCCCTCCATCTGCATGCACCGCATTCATTGCGAAGATGACGCGAAATCGTCACGTGAAATGCAGCGTCGTTTAAATCCTAACATGAAAGAAGTGGTCATGAAAGAAGTACTGAAGCTTCTTGATGCGGGTATTATATACCCAATTTCTGACAGCAAGTGGGTGAGCCCTACTCAAGTGGTGCCAAAGAAGTCTGGCATCACGGTTGTGGAAAATGAGAACGGAGAACTAATCCCCACACGTACCACTACTGGGTGGCGCGTGTGCATTGATTACCGAAAGTTAAATTCGATGACCCGAAAGGACCATTTTCCCTACCTTTCATTGACCAAATCTTAGAAAGGTTAGTTGGCCAAGAGTTTTATTGTTTCCTGGATGGTTATTCTGGATATAACCAAGTGGCCGTATACCCCGATGACCAGGAAAAAACAACTTTCACTTGTCCTTTCGGTACATTCGCTTACCGGAGGATGCCATTCGGACTCTGTAATGCACCTGCGACTTTTCAACGGTGTATGATGTCTATTTTCTCCGACATGGTGGAGAAATTCTTAGAGGTGTTCATGGATGATTTCTCTATTTTCGGACCTTCATTTGATGAATGTCTTCAGAATCTGGCAAAGGTGCTGAAACGTTGTACTGAGACAAACTTGGTCTTGAGTTGGGAGAAAAGCCATTTCATGGTGCGAGAGGGCATCGTCTTGGGGCATATCGTCTCTGCTAGAGGCATTGAGGTGGATAAGGCCAAGGTTGATCTGATATCCAAACTTCCACCTCCCTCAACGGTTATGCAAGTTCGTTCCTTTTTAGGACATGCAGGGTTTTACCGTAGATTCATTAAAGACTTTAGTAAGATCTCTAGACCCTTGTGTGCATTGCTCACCAAGGAGGCCTCATTTGACTTTAACGAGGCTTGCATGCAAGCTTTTGAAAAGTTGCTGGAGGCCCTGTCCACCGCCCCTATCATTCAGTCACCGGATTGGGCCCATCCGTTTGAGATTATGTGCGATACTTCCGACTATGCGGTCGGTGCAGTCCTGGGCCAACGGGTGAACAAGGTTCCACATGTTGTCTATTATGCTAGCAAGACCCTCTCCGATGCCCAACTGAATTACACTACGAAGGAGAAGGAATTGTTGGTTGTTGTGTTCGCCTCGGATAAATTTCGGTCTTATCTGTTAGGATCGAAAGTTATAGTGTTCACAAACCATGCTGCGTTGCGGTACTTATTGTCGAAAAAGGACACTAAGCCAAGATTGATTAGGTGGATTCTGTTACTTCAAGAATTCGACTTTGAGATTCGGGACAAGAAGGGTTCTGAAAATAGTGTAGCTGACCACCTCTCCAAGATCTTGGTGGATACCACGGAAGACACCTTACCCTTGCATGACTCATTCCCCGATGAGCAATTGTTTACGGTGTCCCAAAATCGCCCCCTGGTACGCTCATTTTGTGAATTATCTAGCAGTGGGGGCGATTCCTTCAAATTGGTCCAAGCAGGACAAGGATCGTTTCTTCTCCCAAGTAAAGATGTATTTTTGGGAGGATCCTGAACTTTTCAAGTTCTGTCCAAACCAAGTGATCAGGCGATGTGTACCCGAGAATGAATATAACAGTATACTTACTTTCTGTCACTCTCTTGCGTGTGGAGGGCATTTCAGTGGGAAGAAAACTGCTGCAAAAGTGTTATAGAGTGGCTTCGATTGGCCCACTCTTTTTCGAGATGCTCATCAGTTTTGCAAAACTTGTTTGCGCTGTCAGCAAACAGTTAACATGTCTAGGAGGAACATGATGCCCCTACAACCGATTTTGATTGTCAAAATTTTTGATGTGTGGGGCATCGATTTTATGGGACCGTTTCCGCCGTGTTTTGGTTTTCAATACATTCTAGTGGCGGTTGATTACATGTCCAAGTGGATGGAAGCGGCTGCTACAAAGACTAATGACCACAAAGTTGTGGTCAAATTCCTGCAGAGCAACATTTTCAGTCGCTTTGGCTGTCCGCGAGCAATATTAAGTGATGAGGGCACCCACTTCGTGAATAAACACTTTGAGGCGCTGGTAAAAAAGTACTCAATCACACATAAGGTAGCTACACCTTATCATCCTCAAACCAGTGGCCAAGTCGAAGTAACCAATAGGGAGGTGAAGCGTATTTTGGAAAAAACGGTGAAGCCCGACCGCAAAGATTGGTCGTTGCGGTTAAATGATGCTTTATGGGCTTACCGTACCGCTTACAAGACTCCAATTGTTATGTCCCCCTACCGATTAGTGTTCGGTAAGGCTTGCCACTTGCCAGTGGAACTCGAGCACCGTGCCATGTGGGCTATAAAACAATTCAATTTTGATATGGCCGCTGCCAGTTCTACTCGGAAACTCCAACTCAATGAGTCTACTCGGAAACTCCAACTCAATGAGTTGGAAGAGATTCGGAACGAAGCCTACATGAGTTCCAAAATTTACAAGGCCCGGACTAAAGCTTTCCATGACAAACACATTTTGCGAAAGTCCTTTGAGCCTAATAAAAAAGTTTGGCTTTTCAATTCCAAGTTGCGACTCTTTCCAGGTAAATTACGGTCAAGGTGGGATGGGCCGTATGTGGTAACCAAGGTTTTTGATCATGGTGCAGTAGAGATTCGCAACCCCAACACGGGGGGTTTTCTCAAGGTCAACGGTCAACGGTTGAAACCCTACATAGAGGGTATTACTGCAGGTGAAGTGGTGGAGTCCATTGTTTTAATGGACCCATCCTATCCTATGAGCTGAAAGTACTTGACGTTTGGCTGACAACGTTAAACCAAGCTCTTGCGGGAGGAAACCCGAGTGTAGATAGAGTCGGAGCATAGGTGTTAGCAGTCTTTTCATCCTTTTTGTTGTCAGAGTTGAGTCCATTTTGAGTCACCTCTATTGGAGGGGGGATACCTTTAGGTGGTTAGTCCTTACCATGAACAGAGAGTTTTGGTTTAAAAAAAAAAAGGGGCGTCTGGACGCCCGGATCTTTTAAAAATTGGTGTGCTATTTGTCTCCGACGCCCGGAATTTTTTTTAACATGTTGCTCTCGGGAATGGGGCGTCCGGACGCCCCACCTAGGCGTTTGGATGCCCTGAATGTTTTTTTTTTACCTGCTGCTCTCTAGAATGAGGCGTCCGGACGCCTGGGTTGGGCGTCTTGATGCCGGAAATTCCGAAAAAAAAAAACAAACGTGGGACACTTCATAAGGGTTGCCCCCTTCTCCACTTTCTTTTCCTCTTCTTTAAACCCTCCTTCTTCTTTCTTTCTCTCCCACATACAACTCTCACCACCACATACACCACTACTCTCCTCCTCCATTTTTTCTCCACCACCATTACCTTCCTCTCCTTCCCCTCTTCCATTCTATCCCATTCTTTTAGTAAACAAGTGCCACCGGAGCCCACATTCCCGCCGGCGACGTCCACACTTTCCGGTTAGATCTACTAGCGCTCGTGGGTCTCCAACAAGTGGGCACACTTGGGTTCTCTTCCCCACGAGTTCTTCTACGCGCCGACGGTCACCGCTTCTCTCCGGCGAACTTTTCCGGTCATCTTCTCCGGCGACGTCACCGGAGCTCCGGCGAGAAAATTGTGGGTAAAATTCTTTTACTTGTTTTCCTTACAGACCTATGCCCAGTATGAGGCTATCCTCCAAGGTCAGCAAGCCCTCCAATCCCGTCAGATGGCCTTTGTGTCCCGCTTTGAGGACTTTGCCACTCGCACGACAGACTCTCTTTTCGAAATGCGATCTTTAATGAGAGGTCTGCGTGGCCTTTCCCCTCCTCACAAAGATGATCACATGCATGACGGAGGTGAAGGAACTAGCCATGGTAGGGAGGGGGAGGATGATTAAGTTGTTTCTTTTACTGGTTAGTTAACTTTTTCTTTTTAGCTTCTCTATTTGTGTTTCTAGATTGGTGCTAACATTTTGTAGGTTCTTTCGTACAAGTTAGGGGGTCTACCCGACTTTTCTTTATTGTGCATCATTTTGTTCAGCACTACCCAGGTGATATCCCTCCTTCTCCTTTACTTTTATTGTCCTTTATCTTTTATTGTATGTTTAACATTGTGGACACTGTTACATTCAGTTGAGGGGTGGGATATTATCCTTGGGAGTAGTCTAGGGGTAGTTTTAGCAGTTTTAGTTCTTTTTACTTGTTGTCTTTTCCTTGTCATTTCCTTTACCTTGTCTTTTCCTTTATCTGGTCTTTTTCTTTTGTAAAAAAAAGAAAAATTGTGTTCTTGCTAGTTTTGTTAGTCTGTCGGGAGATTTCTAACCGGGTTTTTATGAAACGAAGTTACCCTGTTTTTGACATATAAGGAGCAATTGCATAAGGTAAGAAATATTTTATTTAACCCCCTTATTTTTTCTTTTATTTGTAAGCGATACGGTTAACCGCATACGGTTAACCGAACCGTATTATACGGTTCGGTTTGGTTAATAACCGTGAATTATTATGAAAAACCATAACCGAACCGAACCGTGCGGTTTTTTTTTATTTCATTAACCGTAACCGTAACCGAACCGTGAAATACGATTACTAACCGCGGTTCGGTTCGGTTAGACGGTTTTCCGGTTTTTTCTACACCCCTATTGATAAGAGCCCAAAATGCATCATTTAGGCCCCTTGATTTAGACGTTGATTTACGTTTTGATGAGTCTAATTAGTCTCATGTTGTTATTTTCATGTTTTCAGGTATTTGAAGTGCATTGGAAAGAAATTGGGAAAAGATTGGAAAATTGGAGAGAAAAAATAGAAGAACCGGTGCTTGCTGGCACCGGGCGTCCGAACGCCTGGTCACAGAGAGTTGCGCGCAGGAATTAAATTCCTGGCGTCCGGACGCCCAGTTCCTGGCATCCGGACGCCCGGACCGTCTGGGAGTTTGTCTCATGTGCGTTTCTATGTAGTTTTTCATCCCAAAACTTATAAATAAGAGCCCAAACTCGTTTTTAGAGATATTCACATCTTGAGAGAAGTTTTGGAGGCTTTCTTGGAGCTTGGGGAGGAGCATCAATGGGGATTTCGTCAAGAATTCTTCGTCAATCGTCTTCCATGAGTAACTAAATCTCCATCTTAGGGTTGTGATGAAGCCCTAGTTTTGTGTTTATGGTGATGTATAGGTTCTAGTGCTTTATTTTAAATGCTTTAATTATATGACATTGACTTTATCCAGTGTTGGATTCTTTTATTAATGCAAGATATCTTTTGGCATTTTATTCTTGTAGTTTGGAATACCAAGTCATATAATATGATGCTTGAATGAATGTGTTTGTTAGATCTAGGATAATCTATGCCATAGAGATAGGTTATGCCCCGATTTGCATCCACTTCCCTTATTTGTTGACTCTGAAGGTTTGTAACCGGAACGAGTCGTGAAAGCATTGACAGTGAAACCCTAGATCTATATTCGCCATTGCACGAGGCTACGGTGGATTCATGCCCGAAGACTTTTATCTAATTGGATCAACAACTTGTCTTTCATTTTGTTAATTTAGGAATTACAAACCCATCAAACCAACACTTCGTTCTCTAATAGGATTAGTTTAATAATCAGAACTTTGTCTTCTACTAGGATTAGTTTAGGAATTTAGGAAACAACACAACTTAGCCTTTTTGTCCCAGTGGATACGATACTCGGTTAACATCTCTGCTTTTGCAAGCAGAGGTAGTAGCGGAGAATAATTTATAATTGCAACCCTATTTTAGGATTGATCACCTATACATATATATTTAACCCTAGACTCTGTGAGAGAGGGGAGAGCTCTCTCCCTCTCGTGAGTGTGGGCAATTGCCGAACCACGTGGAACTGAATAAAGTTGAGTTTTATCCCCATGAACGTGGATGACCTTGCGAAAAGACGTAAATCTTGTTGTGTTATTATTTGTGATTGCTTGATTATTTTATTGTGTTTGTCATTGTGGTTGACGGTCGATCGGAGTCAGAACGAGGTTCGGATATTAAGGGAGGATCGGACCGTAAACCATCGATCTCAAGTGTGTGAGATCGATCCTTGGTTTGCGAATCGAAGGTGGGTCTGTTCTGAGTTGCAAGAAACTATCTTTTGGTTTCTTGAAGTAGAGAACGAAGACAGGGATTGGTGCAGAGAGTCACAAGGCGGAGAAGTGCGATTGATTGGATCAAAATCATAGATCTAAGGTGTGCCATCATCCTCTCGACTTTCACTATGGAAAACATATAGAAGAACAGGGCACGAAGCCTCGTTTTTTAGATCCGTGGGCCATAGGTTTCTATATGTAAAGAAGAGACGCCTGACCGGAGACACATGGAAGACCAAAGAAGAAGGATCACCATAAAAGAAGATGGAAAAGGGGGTTGGCTTCCTGGTGACGAGAAGCAGAGGATTCAAATTTGTTGTTGTTGTTTCTGCCAAGGGTTGCTGTGTTTGTAAAAGATTCTCGGCTTGGGCTCAGTCCCATCTTTAGATCAAGATTGGAGAAGAAGAACTTTGTCTAACCGGATCTAGATCTACATTGAAGGTTGGACTCTTGTTACCATGGTTGTTGTTAAGAGGGTCATAAAAGCCCATCGTCACAACCCATATGTATAATAAGGCCCAACCCACTTACAAACTTGAAGATGGTCAAATCCATCTAGCCGTGTACAACTATATAAAACTATGTGACCATATTAGGAGGTTTTCTTAGGATAGTGATTGCTCTAAGTTGAGAAGATTGTAGCCCAAAATGGGCATTGTAAATTCCATATGAAGGATGGAGACCCTCAAAGAGGTTCATCAAATTCACTTAAAACTTTCTATCTTTGTATTTATGCCATGGTATCGGAGCAACTCTAAAAGCTTTTAATTTTCAGTCTTTGGGCTATAATAGAGATAAGTCAATCTCTCTCTTGAAAAAAGAAAAGATTAGAGATCATCTACTGTAGATCATCTTCAATCTATAGTGGCCCACTAGTGATCATCCATCCTTCGCCATCAACCACTACAGAAAGGGTCCCCCCTCCTGAGTTTATGGAGATCTTTTCATAATTTTTTTGGCACTTGGAGGTAGGTTTTTTTTTATTACTCTCGTAATTTCAGGTATGTTTGGACTATTTTATCAAGACCGTCTAGAAGCTTGGATTTGAGATCGTTTCAAACCATACTTTACCATTAGAAGGATGGGTAGAGTCGGACATCGGGTCCGAACTTTGTTCTTCAATCCAATCATTCTATGCGCCCCACGTTGTGCATTAGCCATAAGTTTAGGGTCACCTAGGTTGTTTTCTTCTTTGTTTTGAGGGCTTTCACAGATCAAGATATTCTGCCTATATTTCTATAACAATTGTGATTAAAACGATATCACCATCTTAGGCCTTTTGCTCCATTCTTGCTGGTTTCGAATCTTTACCGACGTGTTATATTTTCTTTCTACATTCTAAGATGGATAAACATGAAATTCCTTTGATCAAGTTTAATGGAAAAAACTGCACATCTTGGGCTTATCAATTCCTAGTACATTGAGAAGGGAAATAACTGTTGGGCCATATTACTGGTTCAGACCCAAAACCTAAAGAGAGTGACTAAGAAAATACTCATATGAACCAGCAAGGATGCCAAAATCAAAACTTGGATCCTTGGATCTATGGAGCAAACTCTCATCCTAAATTTGAAACTCCACGAAATAGGAAAAGACACGTGCAGCTATTTGAAGCAAGTTTATCATTGCGGCAATTATGTTCATCAATATCAACTTGAGTTTGAAATTACATAATATAATCAAGAATGTTCTTCTATCTAGGATTATTACTCAAGATTTCCGACCTTATAGGCTGAATATGATGAGATTAAATATTTTTGGTGCGGCTCTTCTAGAAATACAAGAATTTCGTGAATCGTTTCTGATGAAATTGCGCCAAGAATAAGAATCTGTTCAATCTATTTTTATGAGTCGAGTTCCCTCTCCATCATTAGATGAATGTCTAAATCAACTCCCTGAAGAGACTAGTCAACTATTTCAGCTTACTTTGAAACAAAAAGCCTCTGGTGGCTCTCTAGAAGTTGCATATACCTCCTTCCCCATTTGGTGGTCCAACCTTGACTGCATATGTTGCAAAAGAAAACCGGTATTATAGATAGTTTGAGAACCTCACAAGTAGAGTGGGGTGAATTACTGCCTCCAATTTAAAAAAAACAAAGGTTACAACAAAAGTATACATTTTCAAAATTTCCCCCTTTTTTTTTATAAAAAAAGTCAAAAAGCAACCTCCTTTCTCCACTAAAAGATAAAATAAAAAAACCTAATTTTTAAATAAAAAGTCAAAAAGATTCCCTACCAAACAACTAAAGACAAAATATCATCATAACCCACTTATATTTTATTCTTTCACTATTTGAGGCTTTACTTCACTTCATTCTAATGTAAAGTTCCCAAACAGGCCCGTACTGCGGTTGTAAGAATTCTTGACATTATGCATCACAGTATAAGCAAAAATTCTGTAATTATTAAAATGCTAATAGACATGTTAGCACAGAATGCAAGAAGAGGCCAAAAAACCATACTCTCGTGCCTATCATGCCTCCAATACTACTACTTCTTTTACTTTTGATGCGGCCTCCTCCTCAGTCATGCCTCCACAACCAGTTGCATCTACCACTACTTCTTCCATCACTCTAGAGAAAATTCAACAGATGATTCCGAATCCTTTCACTGCACTTGAAATTTCAGGTACTCATCATCCTCTCTCTTTTGTTTAGTATCTTGATTCTAGTGCCTCGAACCACGTGACTTTCTCCTCCTGCTAACCTCTCAACTCTTCAAAATTATAATAGTAATTTGCAAGTTCATATTTCAGATGGTGAAAAGCTTCCTATTATAGCCATTGGTGATATTCGCACCCCTTACATTTGCAACATGTTTTACTTTCCCAATCTTTATCTACAAACCTTCTATATGTTGGATGGGTTGTCGATAATGATTGTATTGTCTCTTTCTCTCGCTCTGATTATGTTATGCAGGGGAGAGTCATCGTAAAGGGGCCAAAGTGTGGACGTCTTTTTCCGCTTCATATGCCTTCCCGTTGACATAATAACATGACATTTGTGTTTTTTTTTAGTTCTCAGGATGCCAGGCGACTTTGACATAGTAGATTATGTCATCCCAATTCTAAGATATTATTGTCCTTGTTGAAAACATGCACGATTGATTCAAATTATAAAGTTTCTTTTCATGATGTTTCTATTGATTGTTCAACTTGTATGCTTGGTAAAGCAAGGTATTTCCTTTTCCACTACGTGATACTTTGGCTTCTAAATGTTTTGACATTATTCATAGCGATGCATAATGTGAGGCCCGCCCCCCTTTACTAGCCTAATTATATGCTAACCATATCTAATTATAGCTACTTATGCTAATTAATAGGGGTTAGCAAGGGTAGTTTAGTCTTTTCCTAGGATTTGAGCCTAGTTTATAGGAATTAGTGCCCTTTTGAGATTTATAGAATTGTTAGAGGTCTAGTTGGACTTCTTAGAGTTTGTTAGTCAGCTAGAAGCCCATAGGAGTGATTTCTAAGCTTTAGGTGGGCTTCTCTTGGAGATTTTGCAATTAAACCTACAATACCCCAAATACCCTCTAGTCCCTTCACAAAGCGAGCAACTAAAGGTGGGCATTTTGGTCAATTCACCCCAACCCAAGCCTATACAACTATTTCCCTCCCCTCCCAAACGACCATCTCATCTATCTTCTCGCATTTCCCTCCCATTTCTCTATTCGCCCTCTCTTCCAATTCCATTTCCGTACATCTCTCTCCTTCCTCCATCAAAGAGAATTCCTTGATCTAGGATTTTCTCCACTAAGAGATCAAGAGATCCTAGAAGCTCCAGCCATTTCCAAGCTAGAAGACCTTCCCCATTAGCTAGATCTCCTTCTCTTCTTCAAATCAAGTTAGATTTCTCTCCCTAGCTCCATTTCCTTATAGATCTACTTCTTTCTCTTAGAATTCTCTCATCTTATGCATTTTCTCCATGGGAATTTGGTGTAGGAGACTTAGATCTCTATAGATCTGAGATTTGGTGGGTTGTAGCGTGGATTAGAGACTCTAGCGCTTGGATCTTGTGGAATTGAGCTTGGATCTAGAAGATCAAGCAAATGAAACCTCATTTGGACCAAAGGGAAATGCAATATACCCATTTGGCATAGAATGCATGTTCTCTTCCTTTAATTGCTGTAAATTTCTATTCTATTTATAATGTGATGCATAGATCTATCTGTTTTAAGCCTTGTTTATGGATTGATGGCCATTGATGGATGGAATCTCCCATCGGGAAGATCAGTGGCCCATGGATGATGGATTTGTGATAGATTATGGGGTTTTTCATATGTTATAATGAATTTGGATGGATTTGGGACGTAATTGAAGGAATTATATGGAAAATTGGATGAAATGGAGAAGTTGCAGAAATATGAAAAAATTGGATGAAATGGAGAAGTTGCAGAAATATGAAATTTTGAAATTTGTGTGGACTCGGTTGACAGGCCTAGGACTAGGTTGACAGGTGACACTATGAACTTTAAAATATCTAAGAGCAGGTTTGTAAGGCTTTTCTTTGAGATTCATTATAGTTGGTCGACCACACCTTCATGATGTCGACCGGGTACACTACATAACTGAGACCACCTGATAGACAAGTTCCTAGACAACCCTGTGTAGTTGGTCGATCGGCCACACAGCATAAATTCCAGAATCAAGGGCTGGCTGTAGGGTCTGTACATTGAACCCTCCATGTATCGGGTCGACCGACCATATACCTAGTTGACCGGGTACACTACATAACTAAGAGCAGACCTAACAGTCAAACCCTGACTTTCCTAGTGTAGTTGGTCAACCGACTTTGCATGATGTCGACCGCATACACTGAAAGCAGTGTAATCCAGATTCTGATCTTTTTATATTGTGATTTGTTATGGACACCATTGACCTTCCATGTGAACTTATGGTGGCCTGGCCTTTCGTCCTATCCCTCCTCCCCGGGGGCTGCCGGGGTCCGACTGAGGAGGAAAAGCGAGTCATCAACATTTTTTGTACGGGTATGCCAGATTTTCTATTCTACTTGGAATTTGAAGTGGTGATTTTGGAGATTCACCTTCACAAGTAGAAAGGAAATCAATTCTTCTTTCTAACTTTCCATTGCATATATACTTTAAGAAAGAGACACAATTTTTTTTAAATGCCGTGAGAGGCGATTTCATTTTGTTTGCCGTGAAAGGCGATTTTTGTGCGGTGAAAGGCGGTTTACAGATCTCATCAATAATGAAAGACAAGAAATGTGATTTCTTTGTCTCTTTATAAAGAATACAAAATACAATAGAAAAGTGAGAAAAAGAATCTGACTTCTCAGGAGATTGTGGGGACTCGTTCAGATCGACGGTCGCAAGTCATGTATGGACTTCACCATCGTCCTTCAGATGAGAACGCTTGATGCTTTGATTTTTTGGCTTGGCTTGGACCTCGGTTTTTTAGAGGATAAAGACCAAGGGGAGGTCCTGTTAGACCCCGACCCAGACCAATTCGATTAGTGTGCGATTAGTATGTGTTTAGTCCTAAGTGGGTTTGGTTGTCGTTGGGTTAGAAGTAATTAGTTTTAGTCTTGGACATAGCTTGGGAATTTTGAGAACGTTCAGAATTAGTCAGACACACTCAGGAAGGCTTGAGTGCACGTGTAAGCTTGGGAGGATCGTATCGGTTTCCGTGTAATTGTGATTTTGATTTCATGTGAATGATTTTACTATGTGTTACTGAAAGTCCACGAGGATCCTAACCCTAGAGGGGGGGGGGGGTGAATAGGGTGAGCTACAACTATGACCAATTTAAACCAATTTTAATTTCTTAACTTAAACTAGTCACAAGTGATGATTAACAATCAAAATGCGGAAGCTAAACAAACTCAATCACCACATAGCATGCACCACAACACCAATGTTTATAGTGGTTCGGCCTCAATGCCTACATCCACTACCGGCTTGTGAATCCAATCACCCCACCGGATTTCCACTATTTATGCTTTTAACTAGGCTAAGCAATAACCCTTACAAAATGCTTTTCAAAGGCTAAGCAATAACCCTACAAGATGCTTTTCAAAGGCTAAGCAATAACCTTACAAGATGCTTTTCAAAGGCTAAGCAATAACCTTACAAGATGCTTTTCAAAGGCTAAGCAATAACCTTTACAAAGTTGATTTCTCAAAGAAGGTGTCTTTCCAAAAGATCACTCTAAGAGATTACAATTTAAGCTCATATGAAATTGCCTCTTGAATAGGCTAATATGAAAGTTTAATACAAATTACAAACATACACTTAAAACAAGCTAAAGTGTGTGCACAAGTGTATGAGTGTGTTTCTTCAATCAATCTTAACAAAGAAGCTCTTAAATGAATGCATGATGCATTTTAAAATCAAAGCTTATAAAATGATGATTGAAGAGAAAACTAATCACATGTGAAATTCAAACAACTTTAATAAATGAACTAAACAAGTTGTATGAATGTAAAAGTCTAAGAAAGCATGTGATTTAGTTAAGAGAGTTTGCAAACTAATCTAATTTACCAAGGAAGATATTGAGTTTGCAAAGCAACTCTTTATAGGCTTGAAATCATGCATAAATGAAAATACCAAGGATTTGAACATGCATGAATTTCATTTGAATGGAAATCAAAATAACTTAGAAGATGTACCTTTTAAATACTCATGAGTTTGATTTCCAAATAGCCCTCTAGCCTTTCCAACTTCTTCCCCTTTCTTTGGCTCCAAAATGCTCTCAAAAGTTCATAGTTCAAGCCTTGAAAAAGGTTGGAAATGAATGGACTTTATAGCCAAAAAGTTGCCAACGGCTAGTTCTCGGTCGACCTAGACACAGGTCTCGGTCGACCGAGAAAGCACAACGGTCATATTTCTGACCGTTGGCCTGAAACAGTTCAAAAACTGTCCATTTGCCCTGCAGTGTTCTCGGTCGACCGAGACACAGGGCTCGGTCGACCGACGACACTGTCGGGCGAGTCCCTGGGCCAAAATTCCAACTTTTTCCATTTTCAAAGTTTTTCTTTGGTGGATCTTTTGGCCACTAAATCAAGCTTAAATAACATGTTTTAAGGTATTCTAAGATGTTTAAAAACATGAGAAACACAAAGCCTAAAATGATTCACAAGATTAAAACCAAAGGCTAGCTTGATTTGAATACAACTCTTTTCAAATGAAATTGCATACAAAAACTGATTCTAAAGGTGCTGAAAGTATGCAAAACTCAAACCTAAATACCTAACATGATTTTCCAAATGTAGTGCACAAGGAAATAGGTTTTCAAAAAGAGTTTGGGTTTCAAAACCAATGCATCCAACTTTAAAACCAAAACATGCATAAAGCAAAGACTTTTCCAAATCTTAAAAGCTATGCATGTATAAAACTAGATTTCAAGGTTTTCTAAAACAATGCTAGTGTGTGAATCCAAATGATGCTAAAGTGCAAATGCATCCATCAAATTGCAAAAACAAAAGACCTAACAATCTCCCCCTTTGCAATTTGATGGCAACTTACTCATCATAGAAATTACACACTAAGTCTTCAGCTCCCCCTAAGCTGGACAAGTCTTGAAATCTTCTTGGATGCTCCTTCTCTTAGCTTGGGCTCTTGGGCTCTTTTCTTCAATCTTCTTGATGCTTGGAGCTTGATCATTCTTCAAGCTTTCTCTTCTCATCTTCCTCTCTTTAGCCAAGCATCTTCTATAGCTCCAAGCTTTCTTTCTTCTATTTGCTCTCCCCCTTTGACCATGCCTCTTTCTTCCTTTGGCAAGGTATGTATTCTCTCCCCTTGTAGAAGATCATACACAACACTCCCCTTTGGAAGCTTGGACTTTCTCTTCACCCTTTTGAGAACATGCATAATTTCTCCCCCTTTGCCATTAAATTGCAAAGGTACCTACACACATGAAACAAGGAAAATACCTTTAGTAGCACCTGTTAACAAATGAAATCGAAAATGAAATACATAACAGGCTATCATGTGAGATAGCAGTCTCTAAGGGCTCAAAGGCATTCCAATGGTCAATTTGATCACAACTAATACTTCCTATGAAGGTTTACACTCCCCCTCAATCCATTCTCTTCTTTTGTCAAACTTTTGACAAAGATTTAACTATTAGGTGCAAGAAGAAGATGGTTTAACCAAGTGAGGGTTAACTTCAAGGAAAGGATTAGATTCATTTAACTATTGAGCACAATATGATCAATTTACCAAAAGAGAGCTAGGACTAATGGGAAAAGCAATCATGGATATCAATTGAAATAAACATATCAATTGAGATTAAAGGATGTGACTATAAACTCAATCACTCTAAAATGGATTTAAGAATATTACTTATTAGGAGAAATCCAAATTAGAGCTATCCATGATATGGGGTTAACTCAAACATAGCATTAATCAATATAACTTATGAAAATCATATGCTATGTAAGATTTTGAAAATCATTTCATTCAATCAATAAATATGACTTAGTAAAGTGCAAGAATGAGTGAAATGAAATTCAAACATGAAGCCAACCTCACCTAATAACCAACCAATATTATGAACACATAAACATGGTGGTCATGAGATATAACTATATGATCAAAAGAGGTGGCAATCATGAGCATTATGATGCTAATGGTGTGTGACATGGAATAATCATATTACTTGTCAAGTTCAATCCAATGCACACAATGTCTATCACATACACAAGATAAGATATCAATTGGATAGAAATCAATGGAAAGTTATACCAAATGAAACCAATTGAATATGATAACATGATTAAAAGCAAGGATGTGGTAAACTTCCATCAAGCATCATTAATGCATATTCATCACTTTTAATGATATTCCTAAGGAGCATAGTGATGAACAAGAGAAATTGCAATGCAAAAGATATGACTAGACAAAGCATGCAATTCTCAAAGTGTCCAAATCATATGAATTCAACTACTAAGATATCCATCAACCAACATAAATGAAGGAATGGATTTCAAAGAGATTCATATGATCAAGAACACTACATATGAAGTTGAAACATGTATAAGGATGACTCCAAGAGAATCTACATGAATCAACATCATAACCATCCATATAGAAATATGACTAGAGTGCATAGAGGATGGATTTGGGTTCTAGTATGGTTTCTACAAAAAAATTGCAAGTTCACAACCATACATGGAACCAAAAGTCATTTGCATATAAAAGGAATAACTAAATAAGTAAAGATGCAAACAACATTCATTTCCATTTCTAAGATAATAAAGCCAAAAGAAAAGGAAATGAGAATCATGGAACGTGCTTTGAAGAATATAACTAGTGATGTTAAAGAGCAATTCCATTCAAATAATCTTCAAATCATTTTGGTAAACAAAATCCAACAATGAGCATAAAAAGAATGATTTTGAAGATTAATTATCAACAATGTATTTGAAAAGATATAACTTAATTGAAACACATACAAGTTGATTATTCAAAACAATGATTTTCCATATTAAAGTTTAACTTAGGAATCCATGGAAGAACTTGAATTGATTCAAATCATTTGATTTACAAAAGGGATTTAACTAAGACATCCATCAAATGATTTAACAACAATTGATCATGACTAAATTAGCTATGAAAGCTTTTAACATCACAATCAATTGATCATGTAGAAGTGCAATGCAAAACATATGACTTAAATGAGAGCAAAAAGCAAATCAAACATGATGAAATTATAATCAAGAGATTTTGAAAACCATGATATGTAACTAGAAAGGTGCATGAAGACAAAATCAATTGATCATAAAGAAGCAATGCATTTTATGAAATGTAACTAAGAAAGAACCAAAATGCAAAGCAACATGACCAACAAAAGGATTTAACTATTAAAGAATAGGTTGGTCAATGAGGTTCAAGGCCTTAAGGTTTGACTAAGTAGATAGCTTTTGGAATCCACCTAAGGTCTTAGGAGGGTTGAACTTTGAGGTCTATTTTGGGCTTCTCACCAACTATAGGAGATTTAACTTGATAAATTTTCAATTTAAACTTATCACCATGATATTTAGATTTTACTAAATTTGGCTTAGAATGGTGATTAGTCTTTTGAAGTTGGTGAGTTTGATTCTTAGGGGATTGCTTCACTTTTCTTTTCTTCTTACTTTCTCCCTTTACTTGACTTTTGAAATTTAGATTTAACTTTGTAAATTTCTTCAAAAGTTCTTTTATGTTTTGACTTAAGGGAGGTAGGTTGAGAAGCTTTTTGTTAATAGATTCTTTGATTTTTGGTTTAACTTGTTTAATCCTTTTAGAATCTATCTTGGGAGACTCCTTGTTAATTGGTTTCACTTGTTTAAGCTTTATGGAGTCTTCCTTGGTTTTTAGTGTCTTACCCTTCAAGTTTGATTTTCCATTTTTGAGTTCAAAGATGGGTTTAGACACATGGCTTCTCTTTCTTAGTTTGCACTCAAATGTAAAGTGTCCTTCAATGCCACAATAATTACATTTAGACTTGGGCAAAGAAGTGTGAGTGCTAGAGAATGAGGACTCACCTTTCACAAATGTGTTGGTGAATTTAGGGTTATAAGACATATTCCTATTAAATCCAATGCCCGTCCTATCTCCATGAGGTTTACCCAATTTGAATAATTTTTCAAGTTTCTCTTCACTTTGGGTAAACTTGCACTCATACTTTTGTTTATAGGTTTCAAGTTGAGTGACTTTGGTTATAAGGATTGAATTTTCATTTTTAACTTTTGAAAGTTCATTTTCAAGTTCCTTATATTTGATTAGCTCTTCATTGGCAAGTTGTAATTTATGTTTAAGGTCATTAACAACATTAGTTCCAAGCTCTTGAGTTTTTAAATTACTTTTGATCAACTTGGCTTCTAAGTTGTTAAAGTCTTTATCTTGTCTTTTAATTGTATCTCTTAGGTTTAAATTTTCATTTTTAAACTCATCACAATTTATCTTAATCTCATTTAATTCATCTTGAGCATTAGATAAATTTTCCTCAGAGATAGTCAATTTAGATTCAAGATTGTTAAAGTCTTTATCTTGCCTTTGTAATTGATCTCTTAGTTTTAGATTTTCCTTATTGACATTTTCATAATCCATCTTTAATTCTTTTAGTTCATCTTGAATGTTAGATAGATTATTTAAAGAGATCATGAACTTAGATTCTACACAATTTATAAATTCATCCTTTTCTCTAAGTTCATTTTTAGAAGAGTCTAATTCTTGGTTTAGCCTTATAGAATCTTCTTTTAATCTTTTATTTTTCTTGGAAACCTCTAAGGACCATGTGTACAATTCCTCATAGGCTTCAAGTTCATCATATTCTTCTTCTTTTAATTCAAGTTGAGATTCTTTAATTTCAATGTTTGAATCTCCATAAGATGGAAGAATGAGGGGTCTAGAAGAATCTACAAAGTCTAGCATAGTGGAGTCCATTTCAATGATTTTCAAATAATCACAACTCTAGGGTTTTAACTCTAGGTTTTTACACCTAATCAAGAGTTCCAAACACTTGATCCTAAGGGATTAGAGCACTTGGCTCTGATACCAATTGAAAGTCCACGAGGATCCTAACCCTAGAGGGGGGGGGGGGTGAATAGGGTGAGCTACAACTATGACCAATTTAAACCAATTTTAATTTCTTAACTTAAACTAGTCACAAGTGATGATTAACAATCAAAATGCGGAAGCTAAACAAACTCAATCACCACATAGCATGCACCACAACACCAATGTTTATAGTGGTTCGGCCTCAATGCCTACATCCACTACCGGCTTGTGAATCCAATCACCCCACCGGATTTCCACTATTTATGCTTTTAACTAGGCTAAGCAATAACCCTTACAAAATGCTTTTCAAAGGCTAAGCAATAACCCTACAAGATGCTTTTCAAAGGCTAAGCAATAACCTTACAAGATGCTTTTCAAAGGCTAAGCAATAACCTTACAAGATGCTTTTCAAAGGCTAAGCAATAACCTTTACAAAGTTGATTTCTCAAAGAAGGTGTCTTTCCAAAAGATCACTCTAAGAGATTACAATTTAAGCTCATATGAAATTGCCTCTTGAATAGGCTAATATGAAAGTTTAATACAAATTACAAACATACACTTAAAACAAGCTAAAGTGTGTGCACAAGTGTATGAGTGTGTTTCTTCAATCAATCTTAACAAAGAAGCTCTTAAATGAATGCATGATGCATTTTAAAATCAAAGCTTATAAAATGATGATTGAAGAGAAAACTAATCACATGTGAAATTCAAACAACTTTAATAAATGAACTAAACAAGTTGTATGAATGTAAAAGTCTAAGAAAGCATGTGATTTAGTTAAGAGAGTTTGCAAACTAATCTAATTTACCAAGGAAGATATTGAGTTTGCAAAGCAACTCTTTATAGGCTTGAAATCATGCATAAATGAAAATACCAAGGATTTGAACATGCATGAATTTCATTTGAATGGAAATCAAAATAACTTAGAAGATGTACCTTTTAAATACTCATGAGTTTGATTTCCAAATAGCCCTCTAGCCTTTCCAACTTCTTCCCCTTTCTTTGGCTCCAAAATGCTCTCAAAAGTTCATAGTTCAAGCCTTGAAAAAGGTTGGAAATGAATGGACTTTATAGCCAAAAAGTTGCCAACGGCTAGTTCTCGGTCGACCTAGACACAGGTCTCGGTCGACCGAGAAAGCACAACGGTCATATTTCTGACCGTTGGCCTGAAACAGTTCAAAAACTGTCCATTTGCCCTGCAGTGTTCTCGGTCGACCGAGACACAGGGCTCGGTCGACCGACGACACTGTCGGGCGAGTCCCTGGGCCAAAATTCCAACTTTTTCCATTTTCAAAGTTTTTCTTTGGTGGATCTTTTGGCCACTAAATCAAGCTTAAATAACATGTTTTAAGGTATTCTAAGATGTTTAAAAACATGAGAAACACAAAGCCTAAAATGATTCACAAGATTAAAACCAAAGGCTAGCTTGATTTGAATACAACTCTTTTCAAATGAAATTGCATACAAAAACTGATTCTAAAGGTGCTGAAAGTATGCAAAACTCAAACCTAAATACCTAACATGATTTTCCAAATGTAGTGCACAAGGAAATAGGTTTTCAAAAAGAGTTTGGGTTTCAAAACCAATGCATCCAACTTTAAAACCAAAACATGCATAAAGCAAAGACTTTTCCAAATCTTAAAAGCTATGCATGTATAAAACTAGATTTCAAGGTTTTCTAAAACAATGCTAGTGTGTGAATCCAAATGATGCTAAAGTGCAAATGCATCCATCAAATTGCAAAAACAAAAGACCTAACAGTTACAACTTTCGTACTCAGCCCAAAAACCCAAGTTCTGGCCCAAAAAGGGTAAAGTGGTCTTTTTACACAAATCTGGACACAATTTTCAAGAACTCAAAATCATGTCAAAAATATACTTTTTGGAAACTAGATACTTTGAGGATCGTTTTATCCTTCTTCGTCAAAGTCATTCGAGGCCCACAAAATCATGTTTTTGTCATTTCAATGTTCAAAGTTCATTGGGCCCCATTGTCATCACTTAAGCATAACCCTCATCTTTTTCATTCATTTCCCTAAAATTCCTGCAACTTTCTTAACCTAGGGCTGAAAATCCCTCTTTCCTTTCCATCTTCCTCACCTTGCATGATCTAGCTAGAGATCTCCAAATAAAATTCCAATGCCATCATCTTCTTCCTCTCATCTCAAGCTTCCTATTGATGTCTCCTTCTTGAAAGCTAAAGTTGGGAAAGCTCTCCATTTTCTTCATTCCTTCTTGTTTGAGCACTTCTAGGTAAGAGCTTCAACCCATACTTTTCATGAAATCTTTTTGGTTCTTCAAAAAATCTTGTTTTTCATAATACAAACCCCTTTGGTAAAATGGGTTCTTGTTTTCAAGATTGAGTGAGTTTTGTGTGGTTTTCATGGGTTTTTGTAGTTCTTTGGATTAGTGAGTGAAGTGCTTGGAGAAGTGTGAGACATCTTGGACTAAGGCAAGTAATCTCTATATGCAATGTTGCATGTGTATTTCCGATTTCATGGTTGTTCTAGAAATTGTGCATATGAATTTGTTTATAAACTTTATGATGTTGCTTTCATTGGATTGGATGTTTGAAATGGTGAAAATGAACCCTTGGTGAGCATGAAGGCTCAAGGGATTGTATGTGATTCAAGGAGGAGAAGGAGAGAAATGTGTGGGAGGTTGTACAAGAGAAAGGCTTTTTCTGCACTCTGCGAGCACAGGCAGAAGCTTGTCCGCTCGAGCGACCAAGCCACTGCTTGGTCCGAGCGCAGACAGAGCTGTCCGCTCGAGCGACCTTATGTCCGCTCGAGCGAACTGCCCACTGTCTAATCTGGAGTAAGACAGAGAGTTGTCCGCCCGAGCGACCTTATTGTCTGCTCGAGCGAACTGTCTTGCTCGAGCAAAGTGTCAATACCTTACAAGTTCCGCTAGAGCGAACCTGCCAGATTCAGGAAGAAGAATTGTTTCATTTGGGTATTTTTCTTGAAGGTTGAAAAACTAGACTATGTTAAGGGTTTTGACTTGACATTGTGTAAATGGAACTTCAAAATGTAACCCAACTTCGGGGACACCAATTCTTGTATATTCCGACATTTGGGGTCCCAACTACACAAAGGTCAATTAGTAGCCTTAACACATGCTTGTCAGATTTCGTATTTGGAATTTCCGTCTTGGTACGATAAGTACCGTCGTGCACTCGTTTTGAATTTCAAGTATAAGCTTGTTTTGAAGATTTGTTTCAAGAAAAAGGGGATCACTTCCTAAGCGTGTTATGCATATTAATTGTGCCTTTTGCTAGTCGTGTTTGTTGTGTTTGATAAGTGATTTTCCCCCTTTTTATCTCGACATGTTTTGATAGTGTTTCGCGTGTTTTGTGCATTCATGAATTAAGTGAACACCACTGAGCTTGGACTGCCCTTTCAATTTGATCCACCGTCTGAGGGTCCTTAAACATGTGGACTGTCTGCAGACTAGTCGTGTATTTTATTACACATCGTGCGTGTCCGGTTCCGCGGCCGGAAATCCCCGTATATGTGGGAATCGTGTCGTGATTATATTATGTATATCGTACTTGTCGTGCGTGCTTGCTCTTTTCATTATATATATGATAGAGAAAGGATGGACTCTTTGTGGAATGTAACTATTCATGATATTATAAGTATGCATGTTAGCTTTACTCGTATTTTGAAATGTATCTTAGTCTTGTAACTGTTTATAATCCAGCAAAATGTCTTTATATGTTCTTTAAAGGTTTACTATTTTATGTTCATACCTAAATTGATTACCTGCCAAACCATTGTGTTTGACTCTTGTTTTTGGTGCCCAGGTACAGGAGGCGTTGCCTTTGAGGAGGAGCGCCCGGAGGAGGCTTTTGAGCCAACCCCAGTTAGAGAGTGGCAGCCCGACGATGTCAATTAGACGTCGGGCGGGTTCGTGAGTTTCGCCATTTTTGTCATGGGGTTCTTTTATCATTTTGAGAAATGTATTGGCCTGTGTTGGCCTCTTATGGGATGTAACTAAAACTTAACTTACTTTCGTGTTAGTCTCATAACTTGAATTATAATGGGAGTGCCATGTTAACTCCTTTCTTTGGATACTATGTCATGTTATTATGTCGTCATAGCACTTAAAGATTTATTGGTGCTTAGCTTGATGTGATTTGCTACACGCTTCCGCATACTCGATAATGTGAGTCAGATTCCACGTGTCTTTGGGGAATCCTCACCGTAGGAACCTGTGGGAAAACATAGACACACGTCGCGGGCCCGGGATCCGTTCCGGGGTCGCGACAGGTCCTATATCCAATAAAAAAAAGAGTAAACGGGCTGAAGAGCCGCATTTAGGCCATGTTGGGTAAAAGGAGAGAGGACCTTCGGGGGCTTCGATCACCTTATGGTGTTTCTGCAGCAGAGTAGCAGGATTTCTTCAGTGTTTTTCTTTCTCTCTTGTGAGTATGGATCTCTCTCTCTCTATCTATCTGTATGTATGTGTGTATCTCTCTTGGAATGACCCCTTTTTATAGGCTCTTGGTAGCCATGGGGTGATTTATGGGATTGATGACCCATGATGAGAGAATTGATGGCATTGATGCTCCATGATGGGAGGAGTTACAAGTTTTAATTCTTTGATTTTGTAACTCATTTTTCCTTGAATATGATTGGCCGATGGAGAACGATGGGCATTTAATCGCCCTTAATCTCCATGATGAGGGGAGTTTCATGATTTTAATATCATGATTACTTGAATTTGTAACTCCCATTTGCTTGATTTTGATTGGGCCGTCCAAAATAATGGGTTAATAACCGCATTAAGTTATCATAAAACTGGTCAATTAACGCGTCTTTTGGAATTCTTCTTGTGACAATCGCCGGTGGATCCACATGTTGTTTGATGTCGGATGGCGATGCAACTTCAGACATTGGTTGCTATCAGTGGGCTGGTGACATCTGTCTTATCGATTTCTCGATCGGTCGGACAGAAAGTGTACTTTCTTGGTCAGTCGGTTGGCGATCTTGGAGCGACCAATGATGTTTTCATGCTCTTTACGGCAGATCCGAGATGTTAATGACGATCAATCGATTTCAAGCATAAAAAATCAGATTTTCGAAAAACCACAGAGGCCGGAATTCCCGAAACGTGAAAAGGGTCGAAAAATAGGCCATCCGATGGAAATTTAGCGACCCGGATTTCCAGGGTCGCCGGCGACCATGCACCCATGGTCGCCGGGGACCATGGGCTCATGGGGTTTTTTCCCCTTCCGGTCGCTGTATTTTTCTTGACATCTCTCCTCATTTGTTGGCTTGATTCACCTGAAGAAAACCCGACGAGAAGCTTGTGCAAATCGGACCACAAAGTTTCCTACTTTTTGGAAAATTTGAAGACTTTGTAGCTGATTTTCCGTCAAGAGTCAAAACTAGGTCAAACGATGTTGGAATGACCTGAAATTTGAGATGAAGCCTCCTGAGCAGTAGATAGGACCAGCCATGGACTTTTATTTGAGTTTTGAAGCCGCTGGGGCCCCTTAACCAGTAGACTTGATTTTACCGCGGGGAAGATGCCGCGCTTTGATGTACAGTCAACCAGTGTCCGGTCGACCTGAAATTTGACAGGGAGCCTATTAAAGTCATTTTGAGACGATCCATTGGCTCCGATTTGGATGTCATGGTTCTTTGGTGCTCCGCCCCTGGTAGCCTTGATTTTGATTCGGAGCGTCAAAGTCGGGTCAAACGTTGTTGGAATGACCTGAAATTTGACGTGCAACCCTTTAGAAGCATGTTGAAGCCACCTATGTGCTCTGTTTGATGAGTAATGGCCTCGGTGATTCTCGTCGTCGAGAGCCTTGATTTTATTACTCGAGGGTTGAAGGAGGGTCAAACGTTGTCGGTTTGACTTAACATTTGACACAGAGCCTTTTGGAGGTATTTTCAGACTATCCGTGAGCTTTGATCGAAGTTTTAATGTCTTTGACGCCGTCACCGCCAGGAGCGCCTGTTTGGCTGCTGGAGGAGTGAAGTTAGGTCAAATGGTGTCGGAATGGCCTGAAACTTGACATAGAGCCTCCTAGTGGCATCTTGGGGCCCGCTGTGTGCTCTATTTTGTGTGTCAGGGTCTCTTGCTTCACCGCCGCTAGAAGCGCCTGCTCGCTGTTGGAGGAGTGAAGTTGGGTCAAATGATGTTGGAATGGCCTGCAACCTCAAATGTACTCCTCTTTTGGCTGTCTTGAAGGATCTTGCAGTTTTTGTTTGATTCTGACAAGATCTGCTGCTTGAAGTAGCATTGCCTGCTTGTAGTAGGATGCGGCTTCATGTGGCTTCTTGATGTTGGAGAGGCAAAGTGACATTTTTGGTGTCAACAAATGCCCCATCGAGGTACATCGCCGAGCAGCTTTTGGAGTCGATGTACCTCGAAGAGAAACTTGAAGGAGAGCTTCTGATTTGACCAAGAGTCTTCGAGCATTTTTTTTTAATAGCGTTTTGCGTTTCCAAGGGGATTTTATGGTAGTGAGAGGGATCACGTACCATCTCAAGGAAAAGTTTTGAATATGACATGAGGGAGTCGGATTTGGGTTTTGGATTTGGGGTTTTCCTTTTGACCTTGTGAACCTAAGGGTTGTATGTGACGCATTAGGCGGTCAAAAGGCTTTTTTGGTTTTTTGTTATTGACCTTATGACTTAACAAGCTGTATGTGGCAGGTTCGGGGGGTGGGTCGGGGTTTGATTTTTTATTTTGACCTTGTGACCCAACAAGCTGTATGTTGCAAATTGGGGGGTCAGATTTGGTTTTGACCTTGTGACCTAACAAGCTGTATGTGGCGAGCTAGGGGGTCAGGATTTTTCTTTTTTTGAAACCTAACAAGCTTTATGTGACGAGTTAGGGGACTAGAGTTTGGTTTTTTGTGGAATGTCAATTTCAAGATTCTGGCTTAAGTTGGTTCAAGAGGTTGGATGGTTTGGATTTCTGGAAACTCATGAGGCTTTTTTTTTTGGAATGGTTCAATCAACTCAAAAGAGGCATGAAACCATTTTGTACACTCTTGGTAAATGAGATTTTCGATAGGAAGCCCCTTTTAGTGCCTAGGTGGGCAAACCTGGCTCATGTGGGCTAACCCATAGGATCTTAAGCTTTAGAGATGGCTTAGAACTCATATGGTGTCATTTTGTAAAGAATATTTAAAAATATCTTCTTTGGATAGAGAATATCTAAAAATATCCTTACTCGGAGAGAATTTCTCAAAGAATCTTTTCTTTTGGGAAAGTTGCTAATTTTTAGCACTTGCCGCCTTGGTTTTCTCCTTGTTTCTTCTTTTGGTTTGTTTTCCTCTATAAAAAAAACAAAGGAGGTTGGATCTCTTGCCTTTATTGCTTTCTTTTTGCAAACGTCTTCAAGAGTGCTCCAAGATCAAGAACTTCTCTTCTTCTTCAAGAATCTTCAAGTTCTTTCTTCTTCTTCTCCATCCATAGTTTCAAGTAAGTTTTCTTCCTTCACAAGAAACTCCATGTAGAAGTAAAAATTTCTTTCTTTCCTTTTCTTTTATTTTTTCTTTGTGTTTTCTCTTTTTTTTCTCTTACACGTGCTGTTTTTTTTCGGCTCACGTTTCCTCTTTTTTTTTTTTTGCACGTTTATTTTTCTGTACGGACCTGGCCGTACAGCCACGTGGCAGTGGGCCACGGCCTGTCAACCAAAATTTTTTTTTGAAGAGATTTCTCTCTTTTCTCTTTTCTCTCTTCTTCCTTTTTTTTTTTTTTTTTTTTTTTTTTGCCTTTCCCTCTTTTGCTCACCATGATAATGAGGTTTATGCAATCCAAGATGTCCATGCATTTTTTTTTTATGCATCAAGATAGAAGGCTAAAGTCTCTGGGTCAAGCCAACATGATTTTTGACTTGGACAAAGTTTGATTGGTTTTGACCAAGTTGGGTTGGAATTGGTCAAACTTTGGTTAAGGTTTTCCTAGCATCTAATGCATGATGATTTTCTTTGATGCATGGTTTTTAGTAAATTGATTGGAAAGCATGATAATGCATACCTGAAAGTCTTTTGCAAGTTTTGAGATTTTGAGCTCGCAGCAATGTTGAGCATTTTCTTAATCTGGTGGGATTTTGAGGAGCTTTGCAAGTTTTGGAGTTTGGAGCTCGCAGCAATGTTGAGCCCTTCTTCAAACTTGTGGAGATTTGACAAGATTGGCTTGATCTCGAAGCAATGTTTGAGTTCAAACCTTTATTGAGAATGCTTCATTGACTATGAGCTTGCAGTGGTGTTGAGCTCATCTTCAAGCTTCCTATCTTTTTCGGGGTATTTCCCTTTTCTTCGGAATTTTCCCGAAACCATGCTAGAATTTCGCTAAAATTTTCTAGCAAAATTCTATCACTTTGGTGGTGATTGATCTTTTCTTTTCCATCCTTTGCAGGTAGTTCCTCCAGAACAAACAAGGACAAAGAGCCTATTACTGATGCACCTCACCGGTCTACCAGGTATCCTAATGTGGTCGTACAACAAGCCTGAGAGAAAGTCCAGTTTGTGGAGAGAAACTTGAAATAGTACGACTCCCTCAACCGTGACGAGATGAGACAGATTAATCGCTCTCAAGGGTGAGGAGTTTTACAGAATTAAGGTAAGCAATCGTCCTTGGGTCATGGACGATCAGAGCATTGTGCCCAAGCCTACCTTTTCTTGGGCGATGCAGTCCCTGATGACTTGACATACCAAAGAAGATGTTTTTAGTTCTCTTACACGGCAGATGGTGAGGAGAGAACAATTTCTACCCGGTCAACCTTCGATCGCACTATCTCAATCATGAGCCTTTCTCTCACATGTCACAAGAGGGAAGATCCTTCAAGCTGGGTGAAGATGACTAATGTGATCAAGACCGCGGTTTTTGTTGGCGGCCCTTCCGGTTATGCAGAGAAGTCGCCTGTCCGCATGGACATGTTGATGCCAAGCAGCGGTTACCAAGGTTTTGATCATTCGTCGGTTGATTTGAGACCGGTGGGCCTTGGCATTTTCCAGGGTGACGACAGCAATTGGGTGAAGCCTTTTCGACTTCGTGGCCGTTTCAGTGCTGACTCAAGCTGGGAGTCATGGACTGATCACATCCTCCAGGTTGGTGGGGACATTTTGAAGGAGGCCGAGATCTTCGACGCGGTTCGCGTTTTTCGGCAAACCGTGGTTTTCTCCGATGAAGCCTTCATAGCCATGTTGGAGTCATTCCTTCTACAAACCAACACCTTCATTGTCACGAATGGTGAGATTGTTTTTACTTTGAAGGAATTGAGCACCATCACTGGGCTACCTGTCATCGGCAAACTTTATGAGGAGTTCATGCCTATTGACAACCTCCTCGAGGATCAGTCTGAAGAGTTTAGGCTTTTATACTTTCAGCTCGTCGCCTTTTATGATTCTTTGAAGGAAAAAGAGGGCTCGAAAGTCAGGCTCAACAGTTGGAGGAGTTTTGGCTCTTTTTTCCCTAACTTCTTTGACATCAAAGAGTCTTCTAATAGCACGACTGGGGAAGCCAGAGCTAAGACTTCAAGTTCGAAGAAGACTTCTGTCACGCGAGGAGACTTGAAGGACTTCTTCATGAGCACAGATGCCATTTATTCTGACATTGTACTGCGGAGGGATCTCGATGTTTCCCTCACCTATTGGCTGAGTGAGGCTGTTTTTGCTGTAGGAGATGGTAGCACATCAGTCCGCATTGTATTTTTTTGGCTTGTCATATGGCATTTGGAGAGCGGCTTGCTTTGGTGCCTACTCTTTACTCTTATTTGTGTACCGAACTGCAGGTTGCTGCTTTCCTAGTTCGGCTTGGGCTCCCGATGAACCGGGTATTTTCAGCCCATATATTTTATTCGTGTTATGTACTATCCCGACTTCCATCGATTAGGAGTTGCACAGGACCATGACCCTTTTATGATTCGATTGGCTAGAGGGATAGTCGTTTCCAAATCTCTTTTATCTGCTCGTTTGAGGATCCGACGGTTCAAGGACGTCGAGATTGGGCAATCTTCAGTGAAGCTTTCTACAGGTTTGTGTAAGAAGGTTTTTTATTTTGGTGTCTCCCGTGATTCCACCAGGTGTCGCGACCCCGGAACGGGTCCCCGGGCCCGAGACAAGTCGTTGAAATTATTATAGCTTATGTTTATTTGTCTTCCCACAGGTTCCCGCGGTGAGGATTCCAAAAGACACGCGGAATCTGACTCACACGATCAAATATGCGGAAGCGTGTAGCAAAACACATCAAGATGAGCACCAACAAAATATTTAAGTGCCATAACAAATAATCACAAGGCATAGTATCAAAGAAAGAAGCTAACATGGCATTCCCATTAGAATTCAAGTTATGAGACTAACACAAAAGTAAGTTAAGTTTTAGGTACAATCCATAAGAGGCCAACAGAGGCCAATACAATTCTCTGAAATAATAAAAAAAAACCCCAACAAAAAGATGACGAGACTCAGGGACCCGCCCGACGTCTAAATGACATCGTCGGGTTGCCATTCTCTCACAGGGGTTGGCTCACAAGCCTCCTCCTGACGCTCCTCCTCAAAGGTAACGTCTCCTGCACCTGGGCACCAACAAACAAGTGTCAAACACGACGGTTTGGCTTGTAATCAATTGAGGTGCAAGCATGAAACAATAACGTTTAAGAAAACATATAAGCAAATCCTTGATTTGAAATACTATACTGACTGAGATACATTTGCAGAAATGTTTAACTGGGCTGAGATACTAAAACAAACTAGCATGAGTACATAATATATCATGAATAGTTATCATCCACAAAGAGCCTATCCTTTCTCTATCATTTATATAATGAAAAGAGCAAGCACGATATACATAATATAAGCACGACACGATTTCCCACAAAGACGGGAATTCCGGCCGCGGAACCGGACACGCACGATGTGTAAAAAATACACGACCAGTCTGCAGACAATCCACATGTTTAAGGACCCCCAGACAGTGGATCAAACTGAAAGGGCAGTCCAAGCTCAGTGGTGTTACTTAATTCATGAATGCACGAAACACGCGAAACACTATCAAAACATGTCGAGATAAAAAAGGGGGAAATCACTTATCGAACACGATGAACACGACTAGCAAGGGCATAATTAATATGCATAACACGCTTAGGAAGTGATCCCCTTTTTTCTTGAAACACATCTTCAAAACGAGCTTGTACTTAAACTCCAAAACGAGTACACGATGATATTCATTATATCGAAACCAAAGTACGAATACAAAGTCTATCAAGCTCATGCAAGGACCTTTGGTTGATCGTTGTGCAGCCGAAGCCCAGATGTTGGAAAAAAAATAGAATTGGTGCCCCAGAAGTTTGAGGACATCTCGGGTTTCGAGTGCATGGTATCAGGCTAAAGGCCACTTAACATGTTCTAGTTTTCATTCTTGTAAAAGCTCTTCAAAACAGGAAATTTGTCAATTTCGGTCACCTCGCGGTGAGGTGTCGGCTAGCCGAACTAAGGTCTAGCGGCTAGCCGCCAGATGACCGACAGGCTGACCGCTGGAAGTCCAGGTCCAACGCAGCCCTCTGGGAAAGAAACCGAACTGACTGCTGTTAGCTTACGGTTAGCCGAACTGAGACTTGGCGGTTAGCCGTAAGCTGACCGTAGGGCTGACCGCGGGAACCCAGTTTGAAATGTAGCTCTCGGGAAAAGGAACCGACAATGCGCGGTTGGCCAGCGGTTAGCCCACATGGGGTATGGCGGCCAGCCGCTTGCTAACCGTCAAGCTGACCGTAATCCACTGTCGAAATGTCAGCTTCTGGAAAGGGAACCGCCGAGCTCGGTCAGCTCGCGGTTAACCGAAATGGGGATTTCGGTTAGCCGCCAGCCGACCGACGGCTGACCGAACTGCACGGGAAATGCAGTCCAGTTCAGATTTTTGCATTTTCTTCTTCCCTTCTTCTTGTTTCTCATTCCACTTGCACTCCCTGAGCCTATATGCTCTCCAAGGGACAAAACACATATCTTTCCCAATCTTAAACATTCAATCCGCAGAAAACATGATCATGAAGCTTCTAAACATATTCATATGCAACTTTCTAAGACAACAATGAAGCTTACAAAACACATGCACAATGGTCCTATAGAGATTACTTGCCTTGCCCAAATGCTAAACACTCCTCTTCAAGCACTTCACTCAAGCCAATCCAAAGAACTACAAAACCCCAAGAAAACCACACAAAACTCACTAAATCTTTCAAACAAGAAACCCATTTTACCAAAAGGGTTTGTAACATGGAAAACAAGATCTTTAAGGAACTAAAAAGACTTTATGGAAAGCGTGGGTTGAAGCTCTTACCTAGAGAAGGTCAAACAAGAGAGGAGGAAGAAAATGTAGAGCTTGTTCCACAAGAAGCTCCAAGAAACTTGTATTGATAGAGAGCTTGCCAGGAGATGAAGAAGATGATGTTCTTAGAATTTTCTTTGGAGTCCTCTAGCTAGATCATGCAAGGTGAGGAAGATGGAAGGGGAAAGGGATTTTCCAGCCCTAGGTCAAGAGATTGCAGAGATTTGGTAAAGTGAATGAAAAGAGGGAAATGGGGGGATGAAGTGAAGACAATGGGCTCCAACTAGCTGAACCTTGAAGTGACCAAAACATGATCTTGTGGGCCTCGAATGATTTCGATGAAGAAGGATAAAACGATCGTCGAAATATCTAGTTTCCAAAAAGTATATTTTTGACATGGTTTTGAGATCTCAAAAATTGTGTCCAGATTTGTGCATAAAAGACAATTTTACCCTCTTTGGGCCAAAACTTGGGTTTTTGGGCTTCAAACATGAATGGCCTTAAAGCGAAAGTTGTAACTCCTCGAAAAATCATTCGAATGAAATCAAAATCACAATCACACGGAAATCGATACGATCTTCCCAAGCTTACACGGGCACTCAGGCCTTCCTGAGTATGTCAGAATAATACTAAACGTTCTCAAAATTTTCAAAGCTATGTCCAAGACTAAAGCTAATTACTTCTAACCCTACGACAACTAAACCCACTTAGGACTAAACACATACTAATCACTCACTAATCGACTTGGTCTGGGTCGGGGTCTAACATCCTCCACCCCTTAGGATATTTGGTCCACCAAATAAATCAAACAATTACCTCTAGTAAAAGCTGTAGATACTTCCTCTGCACTTGCTCTCTCAATTCCCAGGTGGCTTCCTTTGGCTCGTGATTTTCCCAAAGTACCTTGACCCAATGAATGGTCCGGTTTCTCAATTCCTGCTCCTTGGTGTCAATGATCTTGATCGGACTTTCCACATACGAGGAATCTTCCCGAATCTCTAAAGGCTCATGCTGTAGAATGTGTGCAGGACTAGAGACATATTTCTTGAGCATAGAAACATGAAATACATTGTGCACCCCGGAGAGTTCCGGCGGTAACGCAATTCTATACGCAACATCTCCAATCTTGCTCAAAATCTCATACAGACCAATAAATCTTCTAGATAATTTGCCCTTCTGTCCGAATCTCAAAGTCTCTCTAACTGGTGAGATCTTCAAAAACACCTTGTCACCCACTTGAAACTGCAATTCTCTTCGGCGAGTATTTGCATAACTCTTCTGCCTACTCCGGGTGATCTTCAACCGTTCTTGAATCAACTTGACCTTGTCATTTGTCTCTCCAACTATCATCGGTCCATGAAAACTACGTTCACCGACTTCTTCCCAGCAAACCGGAGTTCTGCATCTCCTATCGTAAAGTGCCTCAAAAGGTGCCATACCGATGCTAGAGTGGTAACTATTGTTATAAGCAAGTTCACAAAGTCGTAAGCACTCATCCCACTGAACCTTGAAATCCAATACACAAGCACGCAACATGTCTTCGAGAGTCTGTATCGTCCTTTCTGACTGACCATCGGTCTGAGGATGATAAGCTCTGCTGAATTGAAGTTTGGTACCCATAAACTCATGAAGCGTCTTCCAAAACTTTGAAACAGACCTACTGTCTCTGTCTGAAGTAATGGAGACGGGCTGACCATGTTTACTAACAATCTCATCAACAAATAACTTTGCAAGTGGTGCCATATGCATCATATTCCCTGTCTTCATCGGAATGAAATGAGCAGACTTTGTCAGACAGTCTACGATGATCCGAATTGCATTATTTCCCTTCTTGGTATTAGGCAAACCGAAAACGAAATCCATGGTAATGTGCTCCCATTTCCACTCCGGAATTTCCAAAGGCTGTAACAAACCTGGAGGCTTCTGATGCTCTGTCTTAACCAACTGACAAGTTAGACAACGAGACACAAAAGTTGTTATCTCTCTCTTCATGTTGTTCCACCAAAATCTATTCTTCAAATTGTGGTACATCTTCGTGCTACCCGGATGCATAGAATATCTCGTGCTGTGAGCTTCATTCATTATTTTTCTTTTCAAATCATCCACATTTGGCACACACAACTGGTCACGAAAATACAATATCCCATTTACCATCTTGAAATCGGGGCATTCTGCAATAACCTCTACTATCTTAGCCAAGTCTGGGTCTTGCAACTGATTTTCCTTGATCTTCTGGATGAAGGTAGGTTCTGATACTATCATGTTCGCTAACATTGCACCCAACCTCAGGGTTTGCACCTCTACACCCAACTCTTCAAACTGCTGTAAGACACCCATTCCTCTCAAATTGGCCATAACCACTGATTTTCTGCTCAAAGCATCTGTTACCACATTCACTTTGCCTGGATGGTACTTGATTGGAAAGTTATAATCTTTGATATACTCCATCCACCTCCTCTGCCTCATGTTCAGATCCTTCTGCGAGAAAAAATACTGTAAACTTCGGTGGTCTGAATGGACTTCAAACTTCTCTCCATAGAGGTAGTGTCTCCACATCTTCGATGCGAAAACAACTGCTGCCAACTCCAAGTCGTGAGTCGCATAATTCTTCTCATGGACCTTCAACTGTCTCGATCCATAAGCAATCACCTTGCCCTCTTACATCAATACACGACCCAGTCCCACATTCGAAGCATCCGTATAAACAATAAATCCACCGTTGCTCAAGGGTAACGTAAGGATTGGGGCTGTGGTTAACCTTCCTTTCAACTCTTGAAAACTCGTTTCACACTGATCAGTCCACACAAATGGGACATTCTTCCTAGTCAATTTTGTCAACGGGGCTGCAATGGTCGAAAAACCTTAGACAAATCTTTTGTAGTAGCCTGCTAACCCCAAAAAGCTTCTAATTTCTGTCACACTGCTTGGCCTCACCCAACTAACAACTGCCTCTATCTTAGCTGGATCAACTGCTAAACCTTCTCTGGAGATGATGTGGCCTAGAAAAGCGACTTGCTCTAACCAGAATTCGCACTTACTGAGTTTTGCATATAACTGGTTGTCCCTCAAGAGCTGCAACGCTGTCCTCAAATGTTCTTCATGCTCCTTCTTACTCTTGGAATACACAAGGACATCATCAATGAATACTACTGTGGAGTGATCCAAATGGGGTGCAAAGACCTTGTTCATCAGAGCCATAAAGATTGCGGGTGCATTTGTCAAACCAAAGGGCATCACTAAGAACTCATAGTGCCCATATCTTGTTCTAAAGGCTGTCTTCTGCACATCTGAGTCTCTAACTCTCAACTGATGGTACCCTGACCTCAAGTCTATCTTGGAAAAGTAGGCTGCTCCTTACAATTGGTCAAACAATTCATTTATCCTTGGCAATGGATACTTGTTCTTCACAGTCACATGGTTCAACTTCCGGTAGTCTATGCACATTCTTAAACTTCCATCCTTCTTTTTCACAAACAACACCGGTGCTCCCCATGGTGAAACACTTGGCCTAATAAAACCTTTGCTCAACAAATCTTGCAATTGGAGCTTTAGCTCACCCATTTCTGCTGGAGCCATCCTGTATGGTGCAATCGAGATCGGAGCTGTCCCTGGAAGGAGTTCAATTGTGAACTCAACTTCTCTAATTGGTGGTAAACCCGGGATTTCTTCTGGAAAAACATCCAGAAATTCACACACAATGGGGATATCCTCCGCCCCTTGGGACTGTTTATCCTCCGTGATAAACGCAATAAATGCCTGACACCCACTTTGAACTAATCTGCTTGCATTCAAAACTGAAATAAACCCTGCCTGAGTTTTCCTCCTATTCCCCTGAAATATCAATTCTGCCTATGGTCCTTGGAATCTGAATGTGATGGTCTTACTAAAACAATCCATGGTGGCATGATATGCTTCTAACCAATCCATGCCTAATATGACATCAAAATCATGCATGTCTAAAACTATGAGGTTGGCCGGTAGATTAACATCTCCTAAAAAAACTGTACAACTAGGGTAATGGGTTATACACACAACTTGTTTCCCTACTGGAGTGGTCACTACTAAAATATAATCCAACTCACTACATGGTGCATCAATCATCTTAGCAAAACTAGGAGATGCAAAGGAATGTGTGGATCCAGGATCAAATAAAATCTGGGCTTCTACACCACAAACAAGAAGTTTACCTTCTACTACGTCTCCTGCAGCTTCAGCATCTGCACGGTTGAGATAATACAAACGTCCATGCATCTGTAGTCTATTTGGTACTTGGTTCTGCCTTCCTTGGCCATGTCTGTTCTGCTGTGGAGGACGAGCATTCTGGTTCTGTGCTGGTTGCCTAGCCTGTTGTTGCTGCTGAGGTGGTCTAACCTGATTCTGCACTGGTGCTTGGTTCTGAGGAGCTACTTGTCTCTACTGCTGGTTTATATTGCCTTGGTTCTGAAGTAGTGGGCAATCCTTGATTGCATGGTTCATAGCCCCACACTTGAAATAGGCACCCATAGCCTTACGACATTCGTGAGTTTCATGATTCTTGCCACAATGTCCACACCCTTGCCTCACTTGGCCTTGTTCTTGCCTTGGCTTCTTGCTGTGTTGTTGCCTCTGATTCTGCTGCTGATAGTGCTGCTTCCTGTCCTGAACAATCATATTGTTAATATCTTCAAATGTATAAGCCCGCTTGACTGCCTCATCATACGTGGCTGGAGGAACTACTCCTATGACATCTCTCATGATGATCGGATTCAACCCTTCCAAAAACTTAGTTATCTTCTTTCTCTCAATGTCAATCAACTCGGTAGCGTATCTAGCCAATCTTTCAAACTTGGTGACGTAATCTAGCACCGTCATGCTACCTTGCTTGAGCTGTTGAAATTCGATGGCCTTCTGCCTCTTGACATGAGAGGGAATGTATTTATCCTGAAACTGTGTCTTGAATGCTGCCCTTGCCTCCTCGTCAGCCATCACTGCATATGGGTCCTTGACTGTTTGCCACCACCGGTCTGCAATCCCATAAAATAGTGAAGTTGTGAGGTTGACCTTCTGTATACCCGTGCACATGAAGATGTCAAAGATCTTCTCGGTATTGACTAGCCAGTCATCTGCCACTAGCGGGTCCTCATTGCCCGAAAATTCCTTCGGTGCCCTCTTCCTAAATTTCTCAAACAGTGCATTAGGGTCAGGATCCCTATTTTGAATAACAATCTGTGGACCCACGAGTGGTGCTACATTTTTGTTCTGAAGTACTTCCAAAAGTTGCCTCTGAACTTGTGCCATCTCATCATCCTTCTTTGCCAATTGTTCTTGAAATCTGGCTTGGTTCTCATTAGCCTGTCTTTGCTGTGCTATCATGGCTTGCATAAGTTCCTGAAATTGTGTGGCTGTTGGTGTATCAGATGCATCTGACTCATTCTGATAACCGCCTGAAGCATGATGATTTGGAGCTTTTCTTGGAGGCATATTGCTGTAAAACAAAGAGTTAGTGCACAATAATCATGGTACAAAGGTTTCTAAGGTCTTATACCAACGAATCTATCGAACTCACGAATCCTCGCCACGTTCCTAAGACCGTTCTAGTTTCTTTTAAGTGCCTGAAACATGTCCCGCTCTGATACCAGTCCTGTCGCGACCCCGGAACGGGTCCCCGGGCTCGCGACGAGTCGTTGAAATTATTATAACTTATGTTTATTGTCTTCCCACAGGTTCCCGCGGTGAGGATTCCCAAAGACACGCGGAATCTGACTCACACGATCAAATATGCGAAAGCATGTAGCAAAACACATCAAGATGAGCACCAACAAAATATTTAAGTGCCATAACAAATAATCACAAGGCATAGTATCAAAGAAAGAAGCTAACATGGCATTCCCATTAGAATTCAAGTTATGAGACTAACACAAAAGTAAGTTAAGTTTTAGGTACAATCCATAAGAGGCCAACAAAGGCCAATACAATTCTCCGAAATAATCAAAAGAAACCCCAACAAAAAGATGACGAGACTCAGGGACCCGCCCGACGTCTAAATGACATCGTCGGGTTGCCATTCTCTCACAGGGGTTGGCTCACAAGCCTCCTCCTGACGCTCCTCCTCAAAGGTAACGTCTCATGCACCTGGGCACCAACAAACAAGTGTCAAACACGACGGTTTGGAGGGTAATCAATTTAGGTGCAAGCATGAAACAATAACGTTTAAGAAAACATATAAGCAAATCCTTGATTTGAAATACTATACTGACTGAGATACATTTGCAGAAATGTTTAATTGAGCTGAGATACTAAAACAAACTAGCATGAGTACATAATATATCATGAATAGTTATCATCCACAAAGAGCCCATCCTTTCTCTATCATTTATATAATGAAAAGAGCAAGCACGATATACATAATATAAGCACGACACGATTTCCCACAAAGACGGGAATTCCGGCCGCGGAACCGGACACGCACGATGTGTAAAAAATACACGACCAGTCTGCAGACAATCCACATGTTTAAGGACCCCCAGACAGTGGATCAAACTAAAAGGGCAGTCCAAGCTCAGTGGTGTTACTTAATTCATGAATGCACGAAACACGCGAAACACTATCAAAACATGTCGAGATAAAAAAGGGGGAAATCACTTATCGAACACGATGAACACGACTAGCAAGGGCATAATTAATATGCATAACACGCTTAGGAAGTGATCCCCTTTTTTCTTGTAACACATCTTCAAAACGAGCTTGTACTTAAACTCCAAAATGAGTACACAATGATATTCATTATATCGAAACCAAAGTACGAATACAAAGTCTATCAAGCTCATGCAAGGACCTTTGGTTGATCGTTGTGCAGCCGAAGCCCAGATGTTGGAATAAAAACAGAATTGGTGCCCCAGAAGTTTGAGGGCATCTCGGGTTTCAAGTGCATGATATCAGGCTAAAGGCCACTTAACATGTTCTAGTTTTCATTCTTGCAAAAGCTCTTCAAAATAGGAAATTTGTCAATTTCGGTCACCTCGCGGTGAGGTGTCGGCTAGCCGAACTAAGGTCTAGCGGCTAGCCGCCAGATGACCGACAGGCTGACCGCTGGAAGTCCAGGTCCAACGCAGCCCTCTGGGAAAGAAACCGAACTGACTGCTGTTAGCTTACAGTTAGCCGAACTGAGACTTGGCGGTTAGCCGTAAGCTGACCGTAGGGCTGACCGCGGGAACCCAGTTTGAAATGTAGCTCTCGGGAAAAGGAACCGACAATGCGTGGTTGGCCAGCGGTTAGCCGACATGGGGTATGGCGGCCAGCCGCTTGCTAACCGTCAAGCTGACCGTAATCCACTGTCGAAATGTCAGCTTCTGGAAAGGGAACCGCCGAGCTCTGTCAGCTCGTAATTAACCGAAATGGGGATTTCGGTTAGCCGCCAGCCGACTGACGGCTGATCGAACTGCACGGAAAATGCAGTCCGGTTCAGATTTTTGCATTTTCTTCTTCCCTTCTTCTTGTTTCTCATTCCACTTGCACTCCCTGAGCCTATATGCTCTCCAAGGGACAAAACACATATTTTTCCCAATCTTAAACATTCAATCCGAAGAAAACATGTTCATGAAGCTTGTGAACATATTCATATGCAACTTTCTAAAACAACAATGAAGCTTACAAAACACATGCACAATGGTCCTATAGAGATTACTTGCCTTGCCCAAATGCTAAACACTCCTCTTCAAGCACTTCACTCAAGCCAATCCAAAGAACTACAAAACCCCAAGAAAACCACACAAAACTCACTAAATCTTTCAAACAAGAAACCCATTTTACCAAAAGGGTTTGTAACATGGAAAACAAGATCTTTAAGGAACTAAAAAGCCTTTATGAAAAGCATGGGTTGAAGCTCTTACCTAGAGAAGGTCAAACAAGAGAGGAGGAAGAAAATGTAGAGCTTGTTCCACAAGAAGCTCCAAGAAACTTGTATTGATAGAGAGCTTGCAAGGAGATGAAGAAGATGATGTTCTTAGAATTTTCTTTGGAGTCCTCTAGCTAGATCATGCAAGGTGAGGAAGATGGAAGGGGAAAGGGATTTTCCAGCCCTAGGTCAAGGGATTGCAGAGATTTGGTAAAGTGAATGAAAAGAGGGAAATGGGGGGATGAAGTGAAGACAATGGGCCCCAACTAGCTGAACCTTGAAGTGACCAAAACATGATCTTGTGGGCCTCGAATGATTTCGACGAAGAAGGAAAAAACGATCGTCAAAATATCTAGTTTCCAAAAAGTATATTTTTGACATGGTTTTGAGATCTCAAAAATTATGTCCAGATTTGTGCATAAAAGACAATTTTACCCTCTTTGGGCCAAAACTTGGGTTTTTGGGCATCAAACATGAATGGCCTTAAAGAGAAAGTTGTAACTCCTCGAAAAATCATTCGAATGAAATCAAAATCACAATCACACGGAAATCGATACGATCTTCCCAAGCTTACATGGGCACTCAGGCCTTCCTGAGTGTGTCAGACTAATACTAAACGTTCTCAAAATTCCCAAAGCTATGTCCAAGACTAGAGCTAATTACTTCTGTCGCGACCCCGGACCGGGAATCCGGGATCGGGACATAATGTATAATTAATGATTGAAGGGTCTACATCCACAATATACAACTGATTTAATTTCCCACAGGTGTCCGCGGTGAGGATATCACAACCTTGCATGAATGTTTCTTTTGAGTGCGGAAGCGTGTAGCAAATCAAATAGTAGACTATCTCTAATCATGCAAGCATTAACATCAAATATCAAAACTGTATCAGAATGAGCAATGATCTATAGCATGTTTCCCAAAAGTTGTTAAAGTTAGACAAAATATCATTTAGTTACATTCCCAAGAATAGAGGCCAACAAATGCCAATATGGCAAAATAATAACCCAAAATAATGGTTAATAAATCCTTCTCAAAATGAAACGCCTCTCGTAGCAACCCGATGTCTACATGACATCCTCAGCACGCCACTCGACTAGAGGTTGCGGCTCACCTACCGCCTCCTCAAGGAAACCGGCAACGGGACCTGAGTACCAAAGCAAAGGATCAGACACGACGGTCTGGCAAGAGAGTGAAAAGATACAACAACATATAATAGATGAAATATCTCAAAAAGCAAGGAAATTTGTTCAAGCAAGAACTCTTATAAAATAGATAAATCATTTGCTAGAAACATGTAAACAAGATAAAACATATGAGGTAACCAAGGGATCGGGAACTCACGAGATGACAATCACATAGAGCTAAGTCCTCTGTCACTAAAGTGACAACAATATCACGGGATGTTGATCTCAGTCACACAAGGTGATGAGAATCAACGCAAATCATATATACAATATAAATATACGGGAAGGGACCACGGTAGCGAACCGGGTATCGGGACGGGACCACGGTATTAGACCGGGTATCGGGATCCAAACTGCAGCCGGCGGGACGGGAGAGGGATTTCCAAGTCGGTGGATCAAACCGACAAGGTATCCAAGCTTAGTGATGCCGACTCATAGGTTAAATAACACATCGGGACATATGCAAGTAAATCAAGTACAATTAAATCAATGAACGGGCAAGAATATTCAAATGTAAAACTTTCATTTCATGTCGGGCAATGCTCTTCGGGACAAGTCAATGTTACTAGTGTAACTATCAAGCTTTCGGGAAACAATTCATGTAAAGTAAATCTTGGAAATGAAGAAATATAATGAACTATACCATTTCGGGAAAACTGTTGATTTCGAGATCTATTTAAGTGGATAGGGGTCCCGTATGTCGATTATTGAAATGACTTGGTACTCCTTGAGTTTGAAGACATCCCGGGCTCCTTATATACTTTGGATTTTCAAAACTTCGAATGACATCCTCGTGACATGGTTTCTTTCTCGAATGACCTCATACAATGCCTAGTAAATCTCCTTTGATCGACAAAGCTCAGCGCTCGAACGAACCGAGCGAGGAGCTTTTCGAAACCTAGGGAATTTCGGTTACCTGGCGGTCAGCTGGCGGCTAGCCGCTGGCTGACCGCGGCTGGGCTGTAGAAATGCAGCTTACTGGAAAGCTAACCGCCAAGTGCGGTTAGCTGGCGGTTAGCCGCCGATGGGTCCGGTGGTTAGCCGCTAGCTAACCGTGGAGCTGACCGAGTTTTCAGGTGGAGAAGTGTGCTCTTTGGAAAAGCAACCGTGACATTTCAGCTAGCTGGCGGTTAGCCGCCGGGTGACCGCAGGCTGACCGCCAGGTGCGGGAAACACCCACTGTGTTCAAATTTGAGCCCTTTCTCCTCCTCAAAACCATTCTCCCCACTTCCACTTGGTCCCTGCAATATAACTGAGCTAAGAGCTCCTCCAATGCCTCTATCTACACTTCTTCAAAAGCCCATCATGTGTTCACTCCATCACTTCTTCCATATCAAGTCCAATACAAAGGAAGTGTAAGTCCATGGGGATCCGAACCCTAGAGGGGGGGGTGAATAGGGTGAGCTCCAATTATGACCAATTTTAACAAATTTAACTTCTTTAAAACAAACTAGTCACATGTGATGATTAATCATACAAGATGCGGAAGCTAACAAAAGAATCAGCACAAAGCAATCACCATCACACAAGGATTTATAGTGGTTCGGCCTCAATGCCTACATCCACTACCGGCTTGTGAACCAACACCCCACCGGATTTCCACTATTTATGCTTTTTAATAGGCTAAGCAATAACCTTTACAATATGCTTTCCAAGGCTAAGCAATAACCTTTACAATATGCTTTCCAAGGCTAAGCAATAACCTTTACATTGATGTTTTTCAAGGCTTAACATCAACCTATCCATTATGCTTTTATAGGCTAAGCAATAACCTCTTCAACCACAAGGTTGGTTATCTCTCTAATTTAGTGTCTAACATACACTTGATGGAGATACAAATAAGCTCATTACAATGCCTCTTAATTAGGCAGATATGGAAGTGAAAATCTAATACACACTCACACTATGAATGCAAAGATGAAAGTATATGAAGCGTGTGTGTGTGGTCCTCAATCATTTTGAAAATGAAGGTTCATAAATGTATGCCTAAGGCTTTTGAAAGTTTTAGCTCATAAAACATTTATGATTGAGGAAGTAATGCAATCACATGTTAAAAGTAACAACTTGTTAATGATATCAAAGTTACACAAGTTGTATGAAATGGATTAGCTCTAAACATGTGATGCATAGGGATGTCAATCAAATCACCAATGAAGCTCAAAACATAAAAATAGATTTGATTGAAAAGAGGGGACAAATCATATGTAATTATAAATACAACTTGAAAGTGATATACCTATCAAAGTAAGGCAAGTTGTGAAACTTTAAAACAATAATACACATATGATTTGTAAACATGTTGAATCCAAAACATAAGATACATTTGAAAGTGATTTTCTCATGATGGAAAACAACAACCAAAGATTCAACAAAGTATATGAATCATGTTACATATTTCATTAACATGATCTACTTAGATTTACCAAAGATAAAGTACTACTTTGATGAATCAATGGTGATGTATCCAAAACAATAGATCTATTCAAAATATAGAACATGCTAAGGATACAACAAATCATAGATTAACATGCTACAAAAGATTTATCAAGGATAAAAAAAAACATGAAAACATATGATTTGTAAAGAAGTTGAATCCAAAACATAAGTTAGTTTTGAAAGAGATGTTCTTATGATGGAAAACAACAACCAAAGATTCAACCAAGTATATGGATCATGTTACATATGATTTCAAAGATTTTTTTCATTAACATGATCTACTTAGATTTACCAAAGTTAAGTACTACTTGGATTGAATCATATGGTGTTGTATCCAAAACAATAAATCAACTCAAAACATAAAATATGTTAAGGACACAACACAAACATAGTTTAACATGCTAGAAATGATTTACCAAAAATAAAACAAAGCATGAAAACATATGATTAAGGAAGGAAAAGCCTACTTGGTGGTTTAACTTCATTAATCCAAGCTTTAGCTTTCCTAATCATCCCCTTCATCCCTTGGTTCTTTTCCCTTTTGATATGCCTCAATACCTCTCAAGGAGGGGCTTAAAATTCTCAACTTTTGGCAAGGGAAAGAACTCATATTTATAGCAAAAAATGCCCAACGGCTAGTCCTCGGTCGACCGGCACACAGGCCTCGGTCGACCGGGAACACACAACGGTCGGATTTCTGACCGTTGGTGCGCCAGGCCATTTTCTGCTGCAGTGTTCCCGGTCGACCGGGACCTCTGCGCCGGTCGACCGGCGACACTGCCGGGCCATTCCCCTTTTTGCAAAAATTCCAACTTTTCACATTTTAAAGGTATTTCTTTGGGGGACCTTTTGGCCACTAAATCAAGCTTGGAAAACATGTTTTAAAGATTCTAATGGTTTTTAAAACATGACATAAAAAGCCTAAAAAGATTCAAAACTTTTAATACAAAGGCTTGCTTGATTTCTTGAAAACTCTTTTCTAAAACAAATGCATCCAAGATGAAAATACAAATCATGCATAAATCAATACTTTTACAAATCTTAAAAGCAATGCATGAATAAAACAAGATTTCAAGTTTATCTAAAACAATGCATATGTGTGTGAATCAAATGATGCTAGAATGATTATGCATCCATCAAATTGCAATCTACAAAATTCCTAACAGGAAGGAGGAAGGAAACCATTTCACAAACATTCATTTAGGATATATCCAAAAGACAATAAATGCTAAACCAACATGTTTACAAAACATTAAATGAGACTATCAAGGTGCAAAAAGGGCATTTATTTCAACCATAAACACATTAATGAAAGCATGAAAATCCATCAATGCTTCACGAAACCATTTAAAACTTAAAAACATCCAATCATTCACTTGCCTCAAGTCCAAGCTAGCTGAAATCAAGCCTCTATTCACTTCTATTGCTCAAAGCCAAGCTACAATCAAAAACCCCCAAAACAAACCCTAAAATGGGTCAAACAATGAAATGACAAGGAAACCTTTCAAAAATAAAGGTGGAGCTTCTCTAAGGCTATAGGAACACAATTCTAGAAGATGAAGAAGGACACTTACTTGGATGACCTTCAAATGAAGAGAGCTATCTCAAAGGGAGTCTCAAAGTTGATGGATTCTTCTACAAAAGGTATCAAAATGAAGCTTGCTAGATGAGGAAGAGGTTGGTGATCTCCATTTCGAGTTTGGTGCAAGATTAGTGTGGTTTGGAGATGAAGAAGCAAGAAGAAGAAGAGGAACACAAGGAACCCTAGGTTCAGCTGGTTTGTGCTGGAGCAATGGAGAGTGAAATGAATGAAGGAGGTGGGTTCTCTTTTGTTAACAAGTGAGGTTTGGGTCCCACAACTTAAGGGACTAGTTTGGCTGAAATCATCTATTTCGGGACCTCGGATGGATTTGACGAAGAAGGAAGAAATGATCGTCGAAATATCAAGTTTTTAAAAAGTTTATGTTTCGCGGGTTTCGGGAATATCAAGTTTTGGGTACAGATTTGGTGTGCAATAACTGTTTTACCCTCAAGGCTATGAAATCGGGTTTCGGGATCTCAAACGAAATCGGGATCAACATGAAAGTTGTAGGGATCATCAAAACGAGTAAAACGGGATTAAAATCATGAATGTAAAAACTTCCGATAAATCCTCAAACATATGCAATGTCATGAAAAGGAACCCTCAAAGGGCCCTACTAACACAAAGCAAATCAAAATCCCCAAAACTATATCAAAAGCTATTCCAAGCCCAACTTAGCCAAAAACACTAATCAAGCTTAGCACTAATACGCAACTTAATTAGCACTAATCCGGTTCACTCGGGTCGGGGTCTTACAACTTCTAACCCAACGACAACTAAACCCACTTAGGACTAAACACATACTAATCACACACTAATCAACTTGGTCTGGGTTGGGGTCTAACACCAGGGCAGGATCTGGAAGACATTATTTTTTGACAAATGCAGAAAAGATGTGGCTTTTCAACATATGCGTTGGTACGATGGTATACCATAGACCTTTTTTTGTTGATATCCAGTCGAATGTCCCCTCACGTTTTGCGCTACAGTTGGGTAGCGGCGTTCTGCCGCATTTTATGGAAAGATTTTGAAGAAGCGTGGCCTGGAAGCTTTAGAGGCTGAGGCCAAGAGTCTACTTGAGGAGTTGAATCTTTGGTTGAATACCATGTCAGACTAAGCTCCTGATTTTTGTAACAAACTCGTTTTCTTCTTCTCTTTTTGGTACCTCCATATAAAAAACATTTTTGGTACTCTATATACTTTTTACTCAAATTCTTTTTTATGAAAATAAGCAAAAGTTGGATGAGGATGTTTGTTTGAAAATTTGACCAAAAGGTTGTCATTTTGTGAAAATCTTTTGTCAAAGGGTTGTTTTGGGCATGAAAGCCAGATTTTGTGGCGAAAGCCTGGTTTTTTTATAGCTTGAAAGCTGGATTTTGAGATGGCGTGGGAACCAAAATTTGTTTGTAGCATGGAAACCAAAGTTTTTTTTGAGATGGCATGAAAGCCGAATTTTTGAGATGGCATGAAAGCCGATTTTTTAGATAGCATGAAAGCCGGTTTTTTGAGATGGCATGAAAGCCGATTTTGTTTGCTGACATGAAAGCCGAAATTTTGAGATGGCATGAGAGCCAAGATTTTGTGGCGTAAAAGCCAGATTTGGATTTATGGCAGAGGACATGGAAGCCGAAATTTGTTTGTTTTTTGCATGGGAGCGAAAAATTTCTTGTTGGTGTGAAAGCCAGATTTTTTGAAAATCAAGTTTTGTTTTGTTGGTATGAAAGTCAAATTTAAAATTTTTGGCGTAAAATCCGGGTTTTTGGATTTTTTTGGCATAAAAGCCGAAATTTCGTTTTTGGCATAAAAGCCGATTTTGGTTTTGGCGTGAAAGTCAAGTTTTGGTTTTTGGCGTAGAAGCCATGTTTTGTTTTTGGTGTGAAAGTGGTTTTTGTTTTTGGCGTAAAAGCCAGGTTTTGATTTTCAAAAAAGCAAGTATCGATTAAAAGTCACCTCCCTGCTAAATGGTATTGCAAGTATTGATGGAATGTCGCCTCCTTGAGAATTGGGGTGCAAGTATCGACTGAATGTCGGTTCCCCACGAAATTTGAGGTTTTTTTTTTTTAATTTGGGTTGTGGATATCAACTGGGATGTTGCGTCTCCACGATTTTTTGAAAATTTTCAAGTATAGACAAGGTGTCGCTTCCTTGTGAGATTTTAAAATTTGGGAAGTATCGAATGGGGTTCGCATCCCATTTTCTAAGAAACCATTTTTTTGTTTAAAGACGCGATGGTTGTAAATTTTGACTCAAAACCATTTTTGGCTGTAAAAGTCGGGGTGGACTAGGGTGGAAATTCATGAGTCCTGATTTTTGTTTCAAACCTCGAATTTTGGGTTCAAGGATCGAAAGTTTTGGTCAAGTCCGAGAAGAGGCTCCTAAACTTGGATTTGATTTCTTTTTAACAATGAAACTATGAAAGTGAGCATTCTTTTGAGTTTTTTTCTTTTTTTTCTTTTTTTTTTTGAAATTTCAACGTAAGGATGAAAATTCCAAAAGGAGTGTTGGACGAGCAAGTACCTAGGAATAGGCTTTGGTCGTGCAGGCATTGCTCTGACCCAGTGGCGTAAGTCTTCAAGGGTATTACCGCTTCAAGAATTTTTCGTTGATGGGCAGCATACATCTGTCACCTTCCATATTTAGGAGAGCATATGCACTGTTGGAGAAGACTTTGTCGATGACGAAGGGTCCCTCCCATTTTGGTTTGAATTTCCCTTTGGATTTGTGGGCGAAAACCATTGGTGCAAGAACCAAGTCACCCTTTTTATAGGCGCGTTGCCCAAACTTCTTGTCGAAAGATCCTGCAATGCGTGCTTGGTATAGCTCAATGCTGTGTAGAACTTCAAGCCATCTCTCATCGAGATTATCCAGCTCTTGGAGTCTCAATTTGACATTGCTTTCTTGCATCATGTCATTTTGCAAAGATACCCTTAAGGAAGGAATTTGTACTTCCAAAGGGACAACAACTTCGCATCCATAGACCAAAGAGAATGGTGTGCTATGGGTTGGTCCTCAAACGGTGGTTCGATAAGCCCACAAAGCTTCAGGTCATTTGTCGCCCCAATCTCTTTTGTGACTAGAGACCATTTTCTTGAGAATTTTGCAGAGTGTCTTGTTGAAGGCTTCTGCCAGTCCGTTCGCTCCCGGATTGTATGGAGTCGAAGGACAACTTTGGATTTTGTACTTGTCGCAGAACTTGTAGAATTTGTGATCCCGGAATTGCGATTCGTTATCATGGATGAATCTTTTAGGTATGCCGAAGCGACAGATAATGTTGGCGCGCAAGAATTGAAGGACTGATGAGGTCTTCATTTCGCTAAGTACAAACGCTTCTGACCACTTGGAGAAATAATACATAGTGGCGAAGATGAAGCAATGACCTTTACTTGATGGGGGAGAGATAGGACCTATGATGTCCATACCCCAGGCTTCAAAAGGCCATGAGATAGCTGTGGGATGTAGCCATTTCGGAGGCATGTGGACATAATCTCCATGAACTTGGCATTGTTGGCAGCGTTTAGCAAATTACATAGCGTCCGCTTCCATGGTAGGCCAATAATAACCTAACCTTTTTATTTGATCATAGAGCTTAGGACCAGCCTGATGAGCTCCACAAAGACCAGCATGTACTTATTTGAGAGTTTCCTCGGCTTCTTGTTGTGACAAGCAGCGTAGAAGTACTCCATTGAAGGATTTTCTGTAAAGCATTTTTGAAGGAATGTTCAAATGAAAGTTTGGGGCTCGTCTTTGAAGGCTTACCCGTTCTTTTGGATCTTCAGGTAGGATTCCAAACATAATGTAATCAATGAACGGATCCCTCCAGTCACCAATTGGAGGTTTGATGATGGACATCCGACTTCCAATCACTTGGTGGCATTCAACAATTGCTTGGTGTGTGTTAAGAGGAGGGAGAATCCTTCTTTGACACACTGTGATTTGCATGTTTTCCCATTTTTGGATTGCCATAGATGCTATAAGTCCAGCCAGGGCATCTAATATCGAATTGCGACAGAAGGATGGACCATTTTGCCAATTGGGCATTAATAGAACCTGCTTTTGTGACAAGGACCGTTAAGAGATTGATCATCAAAATCAGGTATACTATGTTGGACAGTAGATAGTGACGCAGCTTTTGTACAACGAACATCACTGTAAGGCATTCTTTTTCGACTAGAGAGCAGCGATGCTCTGCACCTATCAACATGCGACTAAGGTAATATAGAGCAACTTCTTTTCCCTCGTCGTTTTCTTGCGCTAGTGGAGCGCCCAAAGAGTAATCGAGAGCTCTTGTGTACAAGATGAACGGTTTTTCAGTTGTGGGGCCAGCCAACACTGGATGTTTAGTCAGATATGTCTTGATGTCTTGAAATGCGGTTTCACATTCAGCATCCCAAACAAAGTCCACACCTTTCTTCATTAGGCGAGAGAATGGACGGCACTTACCTGACAGATTGGAGACAAACCGTTAAATGTATGCCAACCTTTCTTGAAGCCCTTTTAGTTCTCTTAGGGCTCTTGGAGATGGCATTTCTAGGATAGCCTTGACTTTGGTGGGGTCAAGTTCTATTTCGCCTTTCCGAACTCTGAATCCGAGAAACTTACCCGACGAGACAACGAAGAAGCAAATATGGATTTCGACATTTTTTGAATTTGTTATTTTGATCCCAATAACTTTCATGTTTGCTCCGTTTGCATTTGAAACCCAGAAATCACGTTTTTCGAGAAAAAAAGGGGTAAAACGGTCTTTTCACACCCAAATCTGTGCATAAATTTTGAAATTTGAAAATCGTGAGGAAAATATACTTTTTGAAAACTAAATTTTTTAACGATCATTTTTTTCTTCTTCATCGTTTCCATTCGGGACCCACAAGTGATCGATCCAGTCACTTGAAACTTTGGGGCAAATGGGGCCCACAAATGGACTTAAACCCATTTAAAAACCAACCCACGTCAGTCCACTTCTTCTCCTTCTTCATTTCCTACAACAAACCTGAGAAGACTCCCTTTTTCCTTTCGACTTCACTCCTCTTGCATGTATTGCTTTTGATCCCCAAATTCAAGAACAAATCACACCATTGTTTTCGTCATCTCTCAAGCTTTCCAACTATACCATTTTCAAGAGATTTCAGTTGTGTTCATCATCTTCTTCAAGCTCGCCTTCTTCTTTAGAGCTTCTCAAGGTTAGCAATGGCTTCCCCTCTTGAAATCTTGTTTTTTTTAGACCCTTTAGGACTCTTTTATCATGCATGCAAAAGAGTTTCTTGAGAGCTCCTTTCTATTTCGAATTGGGTGGATTTTAGTGTGTCCTTCTTTTGATTTTTTTTTTTTGGTGTAGATTGGAGCTGCTGTGTCTGAGAGTTTCTTAGAGTGGTTGTGACCCTTTTTGGAGTAAAGGCAAGTGAATAAACTGATATTGGATGCATGCCATTAAACTGTGTTTCTTCTTCAAAGTTTGATGTGAATTGTTATTTCATTTGATTTATTCTCTTGGGCTATGTAAGGCAGATTTCTGCAATTTTAGTGTGCAGTTCATATTCAAAATATCTGCAGAGTTTTAGTGTTCAGCTGTGTTCAACATTTCTGCAGAGTTTTAGTGTTCAGCTGTGTTCAAATTTAAATTTCTGTAGGTTTTAGTATTCTGTTCATGTGCAGATTTCTGTAGGTTTTAGAGTTCAATTATATTCAGATTTCTGTAGTTTCTTTTGTGTCCAATTCAAGTTCAGATTTGTGCAGGTTTTATGTTCAAATCATGTTCAGATTTCTGCACTTTTTGTGTTGAATCTGTGTGCAGATTTCTGCACTCTTTGTGTTCAAACTGTGTACAAATTCCTGTAGTTTTTGTGTCCAATTGATGTTCATAACAGGCCCATTACAGGGCTGTTTTCTACCCAATTTCTGGGCTGTTTTCCAGCCCATATCAGGCCCATTCCAGGCTGTTTTCTGGCCCATTTTCTGGCCTGTTTTTCAGCCCATTTCAGCCCCTTTCTCCAGCCCATTTCCCCCATTATTGGAAGCCCATTTAAACCCATTGAAGCATAGTAGCATGAGATGTATACATTGAATCGAATTACCTTAAATCATGAAATTTAAATGGGAAAAATGATGGAATTGTTTGATGTTAGAATTACCCGGGAAATTTATTCAAGTCTTAATATACACTTTATATCTTTAATTGTCGGAGATCTTCAGTGACACCAAGCTTTACATATATTATTGACATTAAGGGTCTAAGTGTATGTCAAGACGACCCGGGGTAAGTCATTAAACCACTATACATTAATTCATTCCAAGTTATGAAAATTTGTATACTTTCTACAAATTGTTTTGAAATAGATTTGAGTGGTTTGCCACATTTGGAAACATCGGTAAGGCTACTCATCTGATTCGTTCGAATTTGTCAATATGTATTTGTCTAGAGTAGTTCATTTTATCGATTTTGGAAATGTATTACTATGATTTGATTTGTATCGATTCAGGTTTTGGTTTTGAATGGCACCACTAAGCTTGGGTCACCTAGTTGGGTTGATCACCCGGCTTGGGATCTTAAAATTATTTGCCAACTGCAGCTTGGATTATGTTTGTTTGCTCCGGCCATGGCAACGGTTCTGTATTCCGGTCCCACGAGTAGTGGCAACGGCTTCTGTCTGTCTACTCCGGCCATGTTATATGGCAACGGTTATTTGTCTGTGTGCTCTTGTTACTTCAGTAATAGGAGAATATAGCTACATGTGGTTTGCCAATATTTCGATTATTTGTCAGTAAGTTTGAAACATTTAAACTATGAAATTCTTTCATTTGTATAGATTTGGTTCATTTGGTTTACTCTTTATATATGTTTCGTTTCAATTGTATTTTTATGATTTTAAACATGACATTTATAAAACTTGTATACCTTATCTGCTTTATTCACTTGCCAGACCGTCGTGTCTGATACTCTTTTGTTTGGTGTCAGATGTCAGACCCGCAGATTTTGAGGCGAAGCACGCGGTTGAGGCGATAGAGCCGTCAATGGAGCGCGAGTGGCAGCCCAACGACATCATGTAGACGTCGTGTTAGAATTTGAGCTGGGATAACATTTTAGGAACTTAGTTTATGACCTCATCGGTCTTCTTTTGGGATGTATAAATTAAATATACTTTTGTGATCCTCACAACTTTAACTAACTTTGGGTATACCCTTTATATATTTCTCTTTTGATATAGAGTTTGTACAATTATCTTATATCTCGTTTGGTTTTTAGTTTGCTACAAGCTTCCGCATATTATTATTTGTTGTGAATTCGATTAATTGGTTATGATGGATCGTCTGGAATCCTCACCGCGGAATCCTGTGGGAAAATAATTAGTGTATGCGGGCGGAATTTTCTGACCCGTCGCGCCACGTCCCCCGGATTAAGGACTTGATTATTAAGGCCTCGGTCCCGAGGCGTGACATTTTTTTTTTTTTTTTTGAAAGGTCAAGATTGAATTTATCAAAGTGAGCAAATGATGTTCTAATCTGAATAAAGGCTCAAACAATTCTGCGAGCACTAAATTCAAAAAGGAGAGAACCATGATTTCTCAAATCTGAATTCAAAAATGACGAAGGTTTTTTTTTTTTAAGGTCAAGATTGAATTCATCAAAGAGAGCAAGTGGTGCTCCAATCCGAGGAAAGGCTCAAACATATCTGCAAGCACTAAATCCGAAAAGGAGAGAACCAAGATTTCTCAAATCTGAACTCGAATGTGACGGAAGTTTTTTTTTTCGTTGAAAAGATTTTTTTTTTTTGAAGATTTTTTTTAAGAGTACACATAAGTTTCCAATTCGGTCTTATGAAATCTTAGTAGTTAGATCAGCCCCCAAGTAAGGGTAGGATTACTTAATGAACCCGTTTGGAGGACTATTGCCTCGAATAGTCTAGCTGTCTCCACACTCTAGACAAGGCTTTTCTTAGATCCACTTTGGTCAAAGAATGCAATTGGTGCAACCTTAGTGGGTTTTGAACCTTTTTTTTTTTTTTTTTTTTGAGATTTCTAATGGATTTATCAAAGAGAGCGAATAGTCCCTTCAAATCCAAACACTAGCTACAAGCGATTTCCGCGAGCCATTGTTCGAAAAGGAAGAAACCAAAGTTTCTCAAATTTGAATCCAAAAAGAGAAAAGAACTGATTTTTTTTAAAGAGTTTGAAATGAGATTTTTTTTTTGAAAATCCCTATTGGACTCATCAAAGAGAAAAGATGGCCCAATCCCCAATACAAACAATAGCTGCGAACATTTCTGTGAGCTATCAAATTCGAAGATGAGAGGATCAAAGTTTCTCAAAATTGAATCCAAGAAAGAAAAAATCAGATTTCTTTTTTTTTTTTTGAAATGAGAAAGAGTGGAAATAAATTCAAAGATAGAAAATTCCAAAAATCCAACATAGGCCACCAACTAGGAAGGAGCCTAAGAATTAAGTTTCGTGTTTTCAAATGAACGAGTCCCACCGGGTGTGTCAACTTGATGGGGGCCCGGCCTTTCGTCCTCTCCCTCCGCTCCGAGGGCTGCCAGGGTTTGGCGGATGAGGAAAAGTGAGTCATCAACATTTTTTGTACGGGTATGCCATATTTTCTTTTCTACTTGGAATTTGAAGTGGTGATTTCGGAGATTCACCTTCATAAGTAGAAAGGAAATCAATTCTTCTTTCTAACTTTCAATTGCATATATACTTTAAGAAAGAGACACAATTTTTTTTTTAAATGCCGTGAAATGCGATTTTTGTGCCATGAAAGGCGATTTACAGATCTCATCAATAATGAAAGACAAGAAATGTGATTTTTTTGTCACTTTACAAAGAACATAAAATACAATAGAAAAGTGAGAAAATGAATCTGACTTCTCAGGAGATTGTGGGGACTCGTTCAGATCGACGGTCGCAAGTCATGTGTGGACTTCGCCATCGTCCTTCAGATGAGAACGCTTAATGCTTTGATTGGCTTGGCTTGGACCTCAGTTTTTTAGAGGATAAAGACCAAGGGGAGGTCCTATATCCAATAAAAAAACAAGTAAACGGGCTGAAGAGCCGCGTTTAGGCCATGTTGGGTAGAAGGAGAGAGGAACTTGGGGGGTGGCCCCCCAAGGGACTTTGATCACCTTGTGGTGTTTCTGCAGTAGAGTAGCAGGATTTCTTCAAAGTTTTTCTTTCTTACTTGTGAGTATGGATCTCTCTCTCTCTCTCTGTGTATGTATGTATGTGTGTGTGTATCTCTCTTGTAATGACCCCTTTTATAGGCTCTTGGTAGCCATGGGGTGATTTATGGGACGGATGACCCATGATGAGCGAATTAATGGCATTGATGCTCCATGATGGGAGGAGCTACAAGTTTTAATTCTTTTATTTTGTAACTCCTTTTTCTTTGAATATGATTGGCCGATGGAGAATGAAGGGCATTTAATCGCCCTTAATCTCCATGATGAGGGGAGTTTTATGATTTTAATATCATGATTACTTGAATTTATAACTCCCATTTGCTTGATTTTGAATGGGCCGTCCAAAATAATGGGTTAATGAACGCATTAAGTTGTCATAAAACGGGTCAATTAACTGCATTAAGTCGTCGCCAGGGCATTTGAAGAGTCGTGGGTCGTGCCACGTCTTTTGGAATTCTTCTTGTGACGCTCGCCGGTGGATCCACATGTTGTTTGATGTCGGATGGCGATGCAACTTCAGACATTAGTTGATATCAGTGGGCCGGTGACATCTGTCTTGTTGATTTCTCGATCGATCAGACAAAAAGTGTACTTTCTTGGTCAGCCGATTGACAATCTTGGAGCAAGCAATGATGATTTCATGCTCTTGACGGTAGATCCGAAATGTTGATGAGGATTAGTCAATTTCGAGCTTAAAAAATCAGATTTTCAAAAAATCACAGAGGCTGTAATTCCCGAAACGGGAAAAGGGTTAGGAAATGGGCCATCCGGCGGAAATCCGGCGACCATGGGTTGGGGTCGCTGGCCAAGGTCGCCGGTGACCATGGGGTTTTTTCCCCTTTCGGTCGCCATTTCTTGGCCGTTTTTCAATCTTTTTTACTCTTTTTTTCTCCTATATTTTTCTTGACATTTCTCCTCATTTATTGGCTTGATTCTCCTGAAGAAAACCTGACGAGAAACCGCGAAAATTGGAGTACAAAGTTTCCTATTTTTTGCAAAAGCCAAAGACTTTGTAGCCGATTTTCCGTCAAGAGTCAAAACTAAGTCAAACGATGTCGGAATGACCTGAAATTTGAGATGAAGCCTCTTGAGCAGTAGATAGGACCAGCGATGGGCTTTTATCCGAGTTTTGAAGCCGTGTGGGGTCCTGTCGCCAATAAACTTGATTTTGCCACGGGGAAGATGCCGCGCTTTGATGTATGGTCAATCGGTGTCCGATCGACCTGAAATTTGACAGGGAGCCTATTGGAGCCATTTTGAGACGATCCATTGGCTCTGATTTGGATGTCATGGTCCCGGGGTGCTCCATCGCCGGTAGCCTTGATTTTTTTTTGGAGCATCAAAGTCGGGTCAAACGCTGTCATAATGACCTGAAATTTGACATGCAGCCCTTTAGAAGCATGTTGAAGCCACCTATGTGCTCCGTTTGATGAGTGATGGAGTGATTCTTCCCGCCGAGAGGCTTGATTTTACTACTCGAGGGTTGATGGAGGATCAAACACTGTCGGTTTGACTTGAAATTTGACACGGAGCCTTTTGGAGGTATTTTGAGAACATCCATGAGCTCTGATTGAAGTTTTAATGTCTTCGACGCCGTCGCCGCCAGGAGCGCCTGTTTGGCTGCTAAAGGAGTGAAGTTAGGCCAAATGATGCCGGAATGCCCTGAAACTTGATGTAGAGCCTCCTAGTGGCATCTTAGGGCTAGTTGTGTGCTCTGTTTTGTGTGTCAGGGTCTCTGGCTTCACCGCCGCCGGGAGCTCCTGCTCAGCTGTTGGAGGAGTGAAGTTGGGTCAAATGATGTTGGAATGGCCCGAAACTTCAGATGTACTCCTCTTTTGGCTGCCTTGAAGGAACTTGCAGTTTTTGTTTAATTCTAACAGTATCTACTGCTTGAAGTAGCATTGCCTGCTTGTAGTAGGATGTGGCTTCATATGGCATCTTGATGTTGGAGAGGCTAAGTGACATTTTTGGTGTCAACATGAACCCTTATTGATGTGCCAACCATGAGTCAAGGGTGGGCTCAATCTTGATCCATGTGGCCACCCAAAGTAGTGTCTAGGGCTACAAAATAGAATCTGATTCGATATTTAAAAGTGGTCTTAGAGTCCTTGTAACTTCAGAGAACCAAATACACATCTCTTAGCATTTGAGATTGCCTTTAATGATGGAATTGGGTGAAGTGGGAACTTGGACTTGAAAGGGGACATTGACCTAGGTTGGACTATTTGATACTACTTTCCTCAATCGGTTCTTGATGTCACATGATTACATGTTCTTTCCTTCACTACTTACTGCTATTATATTATTGTTAATCCTGATTAATAAATGAAAAATGGAAGACCATGACCTAGGGTTGACCAAGAGATGACCTTGACTATGGACGAAGAACACTTAACTCATTTCTGTGGCTAGGTGGGTTATTTTATGGCCTAATGAATGGATGAATGTAATTGTTAGGGATTTTGTATTTGCAATTAGATGGATGCATTAACATTTGAGCATCATTTGATTCACACACTTGCATTGATTTAGAAAATCTTGAAATCTTCATTTTCACATGCATTGGTTTTTAGACTTGTAGAAATATTGATTTAAGCATATTTTGGTTTTAGATATTGGATGCATTTAAATTTGAAAAGAGTTTTATCAAATCAAGCAAGCCATTGGATTTAAAGTTTCAAATCATTTTAGGTTTTTTGTGTTTCATGTTTTTAAACATCTTAGTTTGATTTAAAACATGTTTCCAAGCTTGACTTAATGGCCCAAAAATCCCCTCCAAGAAAAACCTTCAAATAAGTAATTTTTGGGAATTTTTGGTCCCAGGGGGTCGACCTGCTGTGTGGCCGGTCGACCGGGTCCCACACAGCAGGTCGACCAGGTAAAGTGTTGTTGCCCATTTGCAAACGGTCAATTTTATGACCGTTGTGAAGGCCAGGTCGACCGGGGAAAGGGCAGATCGACCGGGGGCACGCAGGAACTCATTTTTTTAGTATAAATACAAGTTCATTCCTTTGAAAAAGTTGTTGAAAGAAAGAGGAACCAAGAGCCTCTTGAGGTGCTTTGAGACAAAGAAAAAGGGGATGAACTAAGAGACATCAAGGGGTTATAAGTGAAGCTAAAGCTTGGATCAATGTAGTTAAATCACTAAGTAAGCTTTACTTTTTATTGATCATATGTTATATGCTTTGTTTAAATTATTGGTAAATTAATTTTAGCATTATAACTATGATGTGTTGAATCCATTCTTCTCTTAATCTTTAATCTAATTAAGATTGGATTCTTCACTTTGATTTCAATTCAAGTTGTTTTAAAATCTTTCTTAATCATGCTTAACCAAAAAACTTTGTTTTCTTTCATAGCATGATTCTTTTACTTGATTGAATCTTCATTTGTTGTTTTCATTCATTTGAACTTTAGTTAAACTTGTTTAGTTTTGAAAACAACATTGCACATGCATCACATGTTCTAAGTTAGTCATTTTCATACAACTTGTGAATCTTTGATTTTCATATCATTAACAAGTTGATATTCATACATGTGATTTGCATTAAACTTCAATCAAATCTTTTATGAGCCTTAAACTTTGAATTGCTTTAAGCATATATTAATTGAGCTTTGTTTTTAACTTGATTGAAGTTATCACACACACACATCATGAGCATACACATTTGCATTCATATAGTGTTTGTGTGAGTTTGATTTTCACTTTCATATTAGCCTATTTAAGAGGCAATTCCATTGAGCTTAAATTGTATCTCTTAGAGTGTTCTTTTGTGAAGACACCTTCTTAGAGAAATCCTTATTTGTAAAGGTTATTGCTTAGCCTAAGAAAAGCATTGTGTAAAGGTTATTGCTTAGCCTAGAAAAGCATCTTGTAAAGGTTGTTGTTGAGCCTAGAAAAACAACATTGTAAAGGCTATTGCTTAGCCTAGTAAAAAGCATAATTAGTGGAAATCCGGTGGGGTGATTAGATCACAAGCCGGTAGTGGACGTAGGCATTGAGGCCGAACCACTATAAATCATTGTGTGGTGGTAAATGCACTGTGGTGATTGTTTTATTAGCTTCCGCATTTAGATTGTTTATCATCACTTGTGACTAGTTTAGTTTAAGAAGTTAAAATTTGCCTATATTAGTCACTTATTGTAGCTCACCCTATTCACCCCCCCCCCCCCTCTAGGGTTAGCTCTCAGGACTTTCAATTGGTATCAGAGCCTCGTGCTCTATTTTAGGATCAAGTGTTTTGGAACTCTTGATTAGGTGTAAAAACCTAGAGTCAAAACCCTAGAGTTGTGCTTACATTAAAATCATTAGAATGGATTCCACTTCTATAGATTGTTTAGATTCTTGTAGACTCCTCCTTCTTCCTTCTATTGGAGATTCAAACTCTCAAACTAATGAATCTCAATGTGACATAAAAGAAGAAGAAAATGTTTATAATGAAGATGACCTTCAACAAGCCTTTGAAGAATTATATGAATTATCCTTAAAGCTTGAGAAGAAAAACAATAAGTTAAGAGAAGAATCTAAAAATCTAAACAAACAATTAGTTTCTTCAAAAGATGAGCTTAGAGAGAAAGAAGAAGTAATACAATGTCTAGACTCTAAGTTCATGATCTCTTTAAATAACCTATCTAATATCAAAGATGAACTAAATGAATTAAAGATAGGAAATGATGATCTTAAAAAGGAAAATTTAAACCTAAGAGATCTATTAAAAAGGCAAGACAAAGACTTTATCAATTTAGAATCCAAGTTGACAATTTCTATGGAAAACATGTCAAAGGTTCAAAGTAAGTTAAAAACCTTAGAACTTGGATCTAATGTTGTTAATGAACTTAAACTTGAACTAAAACTTGCCAATGAAGAGCTAAGTAACTATAAGGAAATTGAAAATGAACTTTCAAAAGTCAAAAATGAAAATTCAATCCTTATAACCAAAGTCACTCAACTTGAAGGATATAAACAAAAGTATGAGTGCAAGTTTACCCAAAGTGAAGAGAGACTTGAAAAATTATTTAAATTGGGTAAATCTCATGGAGATAGGACGGGTCTTGGTTTTGATAAGTATACTTCATATGACCCTAAATTCACCAACACTTTTGTGAAAGGTGAGTCCTCTTTCTCTAGCACTCCTTCTCCCTTGCCCAAAACTAAATGTATTTATTGTGGCATTGAAGGGCATTTTAGGTTTGAGTGCAAACTAAGAAGAAGCCATGTGTCTAAACCCATCTTTGAACCCAAAAAGGTAGAATCTAAATCTATGAAGGGTAAGACACTAAAAAACAAAGAAGACTCCAAAAAGATTAAACAAGTTAAATCAATTAAGATGGAGTCTCCTAAAATAGATTCTAAAAAGTTTAAACAAGTTAAACCAAGTTTAAAAGAATCTATGAACAAAAAGCTTCTCAACCTATCTCCCTTATATCAACCCATGAAAGAACTTTTGAATAAAGTAACAAAGTTAAATTTAAAATTCAAAAGTCAAATAAAGGGAAAATATAAGAAGAAAAGAAAAATGAACAAATTCCCAAAGAAACAAACTCACCAACATCAAAAGACTAATCACCAATCTAAGCTAAATTTAGTAAAATCTAAATATCATGGTGATAAGTTCAAATTGAAAATTTATCAAGTCAAATCTCCTATAGTTGGTGGGACTCCTAAACTAGACCTCAAAGTTCAACCCTCTCAAGACCTTAGGTGGATTCCTAAAGTTAGATACTTAGACAAACCTTAAGGCCTTGAACCTCATTGACCAACCTTTCCTTTCAAGTTAAATCATATTGTTGGTCATGTTGCATTTGCATTTTGTTCTTTCTTAGTTACATTTCTTAGAATGCATTGTTTCTTTATGATCAATTGATTTTGTCTTCATGCACCATACTAGTTACATATCATGGTTTTCAAAATCTTTTGATTATAATTTCATCATGTTAGATTTGCTTTTTGCACTCATTGAGTTACATGACTTGCATTGCATTTCTTTACATGATCAATTGATTGTGATTTCAAAAGCTTTCATAGCTAGATTATTCATGATCAATTGTTGTTGTAAAATCATTTGTGTAGATGTCATGGTAAGATTATTTGAACAAATGATTTGAATCAACTTAAGTTTTCCATGGATTTCTAAGTTACACTTTTATATGGAAAATCATTGTTTTGAAAAATCAACTTGTATATGTTTCATTTAAGTTATATCTTTTAAAATACAATGTTGAAAATTGTTCTTCAAAGTCATTCTTTTTATGCTTATTGTTGGATTTTGTTTATTGAAATGCTTTGAAGATTGTTTGAATGGAAATGCTCTATAACATCATTAGTTATAATCATCAAAGCATGTTCCATGATTCTCATTTCCTTTTTCTTTCGGTTACATCATCTTAGAAATGGAAATGAATATTGTTTGCATCTTTCCTTATTTAGTTATATTCTTTTTATATGCAAATGTTTTTTGGTTCCATGTATGGTTGTGATCTTAGTTACATTTGTAGAAACCATACTAGAACTCAAATCCATCCTCTATGCCTTCTAGTCATTTCTTTTTGGATGGTTATGATGTTAATTCATGTATATTTTCAAAGTGAAGTCATCCTTACACATGTTTCAGCTTCATAGTAGAGTTATTGATCATATGAAACTCTTTGAAATACATTCCTCATATATCTATATGTTTGATGAATATCTTAGTTGTTGAATTCATATGATTTTGACACTTTGAAAATTGCATGCATTTTCAAGTTATATCCTTTTGCATTGCAATTTACCTTGTTCATCACAATGCTCATTAGTTATATCTTTAAAAGTGATGAATATACATTTATGTTGCTTGATGGAATTTTGTGTTTGTCACATCCTTGCTATTAATCATGTTGTCATATTCAATTGGTTTCATTTGGTATAATTTTCCATTGATTTCATATCCAATTGATGTCTTATCTTGTGTATGTGATAGACCTTGTGTACATTGGATTAATCTTGATAGTTATATGTTTTCATTCCATGTCACATTCCATTAGCATCATAAATTTCATGTTTGCCACCTCTCTTGCTCTTATTGGTACATCTCATGACCACCATGTTTATGTGTTCATAATATTGGTTGGTTATTAGTTGAGGTTGGCTTCATGTTTGAATTTCATTTCACTCATCTTGCACTTGATAGTCATACTTATTGGTTGAATGAAATGATTTCAAAAAACTTACATAGCATATGATTTTCATAGTTAAATTGATTGATGCTATGTTTAGTAAACCCCTTTTCATCATGGATAGCTCTAATTTGGATTTATCTTAATAGTTATATCCTTTATAACTCCATTTTAGAGTGATTGATTTTATAGTCTTATCCTTGAATCTCAATTGGTATTCTTTGTTTTTCCAATTGGTAACCATGATCGCTTTTCTCCTTGAACTTGCTCTCTTTTGGTAATTTGATCATATTGAGCTTTATAGTTAAACGAATCTAATCCTTCTCTTGAAGTTGACCCTCAATTGGTAAAACCATCTTCTTCTTGAACCAAATAGTTAGATTTTGTCAAAAGTTTGACAAAAGGAGAGAATGGATTGAGGGAGAGTGTAAACCTTCATAGAAAGTATTAGTTTTGATCAAATTGACCCTTGGATTGCCTTTGAACCCTTAGAGACTACTTCCATACATGATAACCTATTATGTATTTCATTTTCGATTTCTTTTGTTAACAGGTTCTACTAAAAGGTATTTTCCTTGTTTCATGTGTGTAGGTACCTTTGCAATTTAATGTCAAAGGGGGAGAGAGCATTCAAGTTCTCTAAAGGGGAAGAGATGTCCAAGCTTCCTAGGGGGAGATATTGTAGGATCTTCTACAGGGGGAGAGAATGCATATCTTGCCAAAGGGAGAGAGATGCATGGTCAAAGGGGGAGAGCTAATAGAAAGAAGAAATCTTGGGAGCTAAAGAATATGCTTGGCTTTAGAAAGAAAGAAGAAGAGAAAGCTTGAAGAATGATCATTCACCAAGCATCAAGAAGATTGAAGAAAAAGCCCAAGAGCCCAAGCTAAGAGAAGAAGCATCCAAGAAGATTTCAAGACTTGTCCAGCTTAGGGGGAGCTGAAGACTTGGTGTGTAATTTTAGTAATGAGTAAGTTGCCATCAAATTGGAAAGGGGGAGATTGTTAGGGATTTTGTATTTGCAATTTGATGGATGCATTAACATTTGAGCATCATTTGATTCACACACTTGCATTGATTTAGAAAATCTTGAAATCTTGATTTTCACATGCATTGGTTTTTAGACTTGTAGAAATCTTGATTTATGCATGTTTTGGTTTTAGATATTGGATGCATTTAAATTTGAAAAGAGTTTTATCAAATCAAGCGAGCCATTGGATTTAAAGTTTCAAATCATTTTAGGTTTTTTGTGTTTCATGTTTTTAAACATCTTAGTTTGATTAAAAACATGTTTCCAAGCTTGATTTAATGGCCCAAAAATCCCATCCAAGAAAAACCTTCAAATAAGTAATTTTTGGGAATTTTTGGTCCCAGGGGGTCGACCTGCTGTGTGGCCGGTCGACCGGGTCCCACACAGCAGGTCGACCAGGTAAAGTGTTGTTGCCCATTTGCAAACGGTCAATTTTATGACCGTTGTGAAGGCCAGGTCGACCGGGGAAAGGGCAGATCGACCGGGGGCACGCAGGAACTCATTTTTTTAGTATAAATACAAGTTCATTCCTTTGAAAAAGTTGTTGAAAGAAAGAGGAACCAAGAGCCTCTTGAGGTGCTTTGAGACAAAGAAAAAGGGGATGAACTAAGAGACATCAAGGGGTTATAAGTGAAGCTAAAGCTTGGATCAATGAAGTTAAATCACTAAGTAAGCTTTACTTTTTATTGATCATATGTTATATGCTTTGTTTAAATTATTGGTAAATTAATTTTAGCATTATAACTATGATGTGTTGAATACATTCTTCTCTTAATCTTTAATCTAATTAAGATTGGATTCTTCACTTTGATTTCAATTCAAGTTGTTTTAAAATCTTTCTTAATCATGCTTAACCAAAAAACTTTGTTTTCTTTCATAGCATGATTCTTTTACTTGATTGAATCTTCATTTGTTGTTTTCATTCATTTGAACTTTAGTTAAACTTGTTTAGTTTTGAAAACAACATTGCACATGCATCAAATGTTCTAAGTTAGTCCTTTTCATACAACTTGTGAATCTTTGATTTTCATATCATTAACAAGTTGATATTCATACATGTGATTTGCATTAAACTTCAATCAAATCTTTTATGAGCCTTAAACTTTGAATTGCTTTAAGCATATATTAATTGAGCTTTGTTTTTAACTTGATTGAAGTTATCACACACACACATCATGAGCATACACATTTGCATTCATATAGTGTTTGTGTGAGTTTGATTTTCACTTTCATATTAGCCTATTTAAGAGGCAATTCCATTGAGCTTAAATTGTATCTCTTAGAGTGTTCTTTTGTGAAGACACCTTCTTAGAGAAATCCTTATTTGTAAAGGTTATTGCTTAGCCTAAGAAAAGCATTGTGTAAAGGTTATTGCTTAGCCTAAAAAAGCATCTTGTAAAGGTTGTTGTTGAGCCTAGAAAAACAACATTGTAAAGGTTATTGCTTAGCCTAGTAAAAAGAGTAATTAGTGGAAATCCGGTGGGGTGATTAGATCACAAGCCGGTAGTAGACGTAGGCATTGAGGCCGAACCACTATAAATCATTGTGTGGTGGTAAATGCACTGTGGTGATTGTTTTATTAGCTTCCACATTTAGATTGTTTATCATCACTTGTGACTAGTTTAGTTTAAGAAGTTAAAATTTGCCTATATTAGTCACTTATTGTAGCTCACCCTATTCACCCCCCCCCCTCTAGGGTTAGATCTCAGGACTTTCAATTGGTATCAGAGCCTCGTGCTCTATTTTAGGATCAAGTGTTTTGGAACTCTTGATTAGGTGTAAAAACCTAGAGTCAAAACCCTAGAGTTGTGCTTACATTAAAATCATTAGAATGGATTCCACTTCTATAGATTGTTTAGATTCTTGTAGACTCCTCCTTCTTCCTTCTATTGGAGATTCAAACTCTCAAACTAATGAATCTCAATGTGACATAAAAGAAGAAGAAAATGTTTATAATGAAGATGACCTTCAACAAGCCTTTGAAGAATTATATGAATTATCCTTAAAGCTTGAGAAGAAAAACAATAAGTTAAGAGAAGAATCTAAAAATCTAAACAAACAATTAGTTTCTTCAAAAGATGAGCTTGGAGAGAAAGAAGAAGTAATACAATGTCTAGACTCTGTTGACACCAAAAATGTCACTTTGCCTCTTTACACCAAAAGCTACATGGAGCCGCATCCTACCAAAAATAGGCAGGCGCCACTTCAAGCATCAGATCTTGTCAGAATCAAACAAAAACTGCAAGGTCATTCAAAACAACCAAAAGAGAGGTACACATGAAGTTTCGGGCCATTCCGACATCATTTGGCCTAGCTACACTTCTCCAACAGCTAAACAAGTGCTCCCGGCGGCGGCATAATCGGAGACACCAAATCTTCGATCAGGGCCTATGGATGTTCTCAAAATATGTCCAAAGGGCTCCACGTCAAGTCTCAAGTCAAACCAGCAACGTTTGACCCATCATCAACTCTCCAACGGTTGAATCAAGCCTACCAGCGGCAGAGCACCCCGGGACCATGGCACCCAATTCGGAGCTTGTGGATCATCTCTAAATGACTCCAATAGGCTCCTCGTCGAATTTCAGGTCAATCAGATATCGTTTGACCAGAAGTCAAAGCTCGACATCTCCCTTGCGGTGAAATCAAAGGCAAGCGTTTGCATGACTCCAAATGGTTTCAAAACTCAAACGAAAGCCTATGGTTGGTCTTATCTACTGATGAGGGAGTCACCCGTCGAATTTCAGGTCAATCGGACATCGTTTGACCAAAAGTCAAAGCTCGGCATTTCCCTTGCGGTGAAATCAAAGGCAAGCGTTTGCATGAATCCAAATGGTTTCAAAACTCAAACGAAAGCCTATGGTTGGTCTTATCTACTGATGAGGGAGTCACCCGTCGAATTTCAGGTCAATCGGACATCGTTTGACCAAAAGTCAAAACTCGGCATTTCCCTCGCGGTGAAAACAAAGGCAAGCGTTTGCATGACTCCAAATGGCTTCAAAACTCAAACGAAAGCCTATGGTTGGTCTTATCTACTGATGAGGGAGTCACTCGTCGAATTTCAGGTCAATCGGACATCGTTTGACCAGAAGTCAAAGCTCGGCATTTCCCTCGCGGTGAAATCAAAGGCAAGCGTTTGCATGACCCCAAACGGCTTCAAAACTCAAACGAAAGCCCATGGTTGGTCATATTTAATGCTCAAGAAGCTTCACCTCAAATTTTAGGTCATTCCGACATCGTTTGATCCTGTTTCAGCTTCTGGCGGAAAATCAGCAGTTCTGCGTTCGGCTTTTCACGGAAAATCAGAAACTTTGCAAACCAATTTGCAAGGATTCTCATCAGGTTTTTCAGAGGGAAATCAAGCCAAATAATGTGGAGAAATGTCAGAGAAAATAAGCAAAAAAAACGGAAGCGAAAAACGACGAGAAACGGCCAAAAAGGGGCCCCGGGAAGGGATTTTCCCCCCAGGGTCGCAGACCCCTGCGACCCTGGGCCATGGTCGCCGGCGACCCTGGGCCATGGTCGCCGGCGACCATGGGCCCGGCGACCCTGGGAGGTCCGGGGCACCGATTTCGCCCCGGGACCCCTCGTTTCGTCCGTTTTCGCGAGACGAGTTGTTCTGTCCCTGTCATTTTTCCAGATTCAGGCTTTTGAGGCTCCAAATTCACTGATATTCATCAAGATCACAGGACTCCTTTCCAGAACTTCAAAAACTTCATTGATCGCCAGCCGAACAACCAAAAAAGTGCACTTTCTGCCCGCCCGATCGCGAAATCAACTGGACAGATGCTGCCGGCCCGCTGGTATCAACCAATGTCTGAAACTACATGATCATCTGATGTTGATTTACATAAGGATCCATCGATGATCATCGCAAAGGGGATTCCAAAAGACGCAACATGGCCCGCGACTCTTCAGCTACTAAGGCGGCCACTTAATGCTATCAATTGGCCCGTTTATGGCAAGTTAATGCAGTCATTAACCCATTATCTTGGACGGCCCAATCAGGAGCCTCTGTTCAGGAGTTACAAGTCCAAACAATCATGGCATTCAAGCCATGAAACTCCTAACATAATGGAGATTAAAGGCGATTAAATGCCCATGACTCTCCTCCGGCCAATGAAATCCAAGGGGCAGGAGTTACAAAGCAAGAGACAATTAAACTTGTAACTCCTCCCTTAATGAGCTTTATTACCATAAAGGCTCATAAATCACTCCTAAAGGCTACCTAAAGGCCTATAAATAGGAGTCCCCTCCAAGCATTCCGGGGATAGAAATCATCAGCAATTCTTGCTCTAGAGATCCAGAAGCTCAGAGAGAGAGAAACCTCTGTCGGAATTCCACAGCAGCCTCCACTACAAGGTGACAAAAGTCCCTTGGGGGGCACTCCCCCCAAGGTCCTTTACCTTCTACTTCAACAAAAGTGGCTTAGACATGGCTCTTCAGCCCTTCTACTCGGCTTTTTATTGAACATAAGACCTTCTCTCGGTCTTTGTTCTCTAAAAATCTGAGGATATAGCCAAGCCAAGCGAATCCAAAGCATCCGACGTTCTCATTTGGATGGATGATGGCGGAGTCCATACATGACTCGCGACCGTCAATCTAAACGGGTCCCTCCCACAATCTCCTGAAAAGTTAGATTTTTCCTTTCTCGCTTTTCATTGTATTTCGTATTTTTTTTAAAGAGACAAAAAACCACAACTCTTGTCTTTCATTATTGATGAGAATTGTAAATCGGCTATAAACGCCACAAATCGGCTATAAACGCCAAAAATCGGCTATAAATGCCAAAAAAATCACCTTTTACGGCAAAATAAAAAACTGTCTCTTTTCTTAAATATATATGCAATGGAAACTTGAAAAGAAGTTGATTTCCCTTTTTTACTTGCGAAGATTGATCTCCGGATCATCACTTGCAATTCCAAGTAAAATAGAGAATCTGGCACACCCACCCAAACACCCAAAAGCGTTGATGCACTCTCCGCCCTCCGGGGGCGAAAGGGTCGGACCAAACGGACTCCCACGTCCGCCGATGCCCGGTAGCTCCCGGGGCCTGGAGCGCGTTCCATCAAGTTGGCACACCCGGTGGGACCCGTTTACTTGAGAACACCGGATGCTTGGAATTGAAATATTCACATATTATATCTTTGCTTATGTTTCATTTCCGAATTCCTTGGCTACCTTTTGGCTGGTGGCCTATGTTGGATTTCGCATGAGATGGGATTTTTTTGGAAATGTCAAATTCTTTCAATCTATTTCCATTCTTTCTCTTTTAAAAAAAAAAAAAGTTCAGATTTCTCGTTTTGGATTCAAAATTGAGAAACTTTGATCCTTTCCTTTCTGGGCATTGGCGCTCGCGATTATCCGCTGAGACCGGCTTGGATCGGGGATTGGGCCATTGTTTCTCTTCGATGAGTCTGTTAGAGATTTCAAAAAAAAAAAACAAAAAAAAAACAAAAACTTCTTTGCCTTGGATTCAAAATTGAGAAGTTTTGATCCTATCCTATTGTTCATCGCGCTTGCAGAAATGTTGAGCCTGTTCGACTAAGGTTTTGGATCATTGTTTCTCTTTGATGAATTCATTAGAATTTAAAAAAAAAATCAAACTTCTTTTCGTTTTGGATTCAAAATTGAGAAGTTTTGATCCTATCCTATCGTTCATCGCGCTTGCAGAAATGTTGAGCCTGTTCGACTAAGGTTTTGGATCATTGTTTCTCTTCAATGAGTCTAGTAAAAAAAAAAAGAAAGACATAGACCGCTAAGGCCAAACCAACTGCGTTCTTTGATCTCGGTTGATTCAAGAAAAGCCTTGTCCAGAGTGTGGAGACAGCCTGACTGTTCGAGGCAAGGGTCCTCCAAACGGGTTCATTAAGTAATCCTACCCTTACCTGGGGGCAATTCTATCAATTGTGATTTCATAAGACCGGGTTAGGAAGCCTATGTGTGCTCCCTTGTCTTTTAAATAAAAAAAATTAAAAAAAAAAAAAAAAAAGCTTTCGTCATTTTTAGGTTCAGATCTGAGAAATTTTGGTCTCTTCCTTTCTGAGCACTGGCGCTCGCGATTATCCGCTGAGCCCGTGTTCAGATTGGAACATCATTTGCTCTCTTTGATGGACCTGATCTTGGCCTTTCAAAAAAAAAAACTCTCGTCATTTTGGATTCGGATCCGAGAAATTGTGGTTCCTTCCGGGGTACTGGTGCTCGCGGAAATCATTGAGCCCGTCTTTGGATCGGGATACCACATGCTCTCCTTGATGAATCCATTTTGACATTTCAAAACCAGAGGATCCCATCTCATGGATGCGATCTCCAGCATTTGTGTCTAGCGGTGCTAGTACGCCCTTTCAGGGTCTACTGTATTCGCGACCGGCGCATTTGTAAAACTCCAACCTTATATTCTTCTTATCTCGAGCAAGCCCTGCTATACGATAAGTCGAATTTAGGTTTACAATTGCTTCTAACAGTCACTGGGACGCTCATTTTGGGGCTCACCATACTTGCAATCAGAACAATTGTGCCCTCTATGGCTTTTGCCTTCCTCACGTCGCCTGGGTCATATCCCTTGAGCGATCTGAAAAAGGCAAACCCATAGATTGCTTTTTTTTTTTCCATTTATAATCATTATATTCTTGTGATTACTAATGGATCTGGTCTTGTTTCAGAAGTTTACTAACAATGGCAGCTTCTTTGACCATCACCTTCGACGAGAAAAAGCACCAGCAGATGCTTCAACAGAAGCAGAATGTGCGCACTCATAAGCGCACTGCTAGTTGCCACAGCGTCAACACCACCAACAATTCACCAAACTCCGGGTCGACCTCGACTCCCCGGACTATTTTCTTTGGGACGTTGGGACCATTCCCACTTCCTGAAGAACAGGCTGCTCCCGCTAAGAAGCAGAAAATCGCCTCTCAATGTGTCACCGCCGTGACACCAAAGGCGACCCCCGCGAAGCCTCAGCCCGCAAACAGCCAGGTCCGTCCCAAGACTTGGTCCCCAGGGCATTCACCGAAACAAAGGAGGTCCCGAGCATTTGCCAAGCCAGCATACCTGGCCCCGCTCAAAGAAAACCGGTTCTACCCTCTCTTCTACATGAAAGAGGAGAAATCCATCTTTGACCTGACTCCCAGGTCAATTCAGAATCAACCAGCTTGTTCCTACAAGCCAAAAATCAAATCCTACATCACCAGGCCTCCCCAAGCGTCTGCTAAGGCCTGCAAAACTGCTGTTCGACCCTTCATCTCTACAGGGGCCGAGCTTGCACAATTCAAAGCCTCGCTGCAACAGGCGAAGGACCGGGTCCGCATCCTGTCCTTGCCTAACTACAAAGAAGACAAGCTCGGCTGCTGCGCCCGAGGGAGTACATCCTTCATCGTCAAGGCCCAGCCAGAGCTGACCGAAGCTCAACTCGCTCGTCGAGCACGCCGCCGCGCGTCATACCGACAAAAGAGACTAGAGAAACGGAGGACTCAACCTCCTACACTCCAAGTTTCCCGAAAATGGGTAGAAAAAGAAAGACCCAACCAAATTGCTGCTGTCCATATGGTAGGCAAAACCAGAAGACGCCAGAAGTCAGCAACAAAAATCCATGTCAGGCGTCCGGTGACCCGCAGCGTCTCCCGGACACGAAGACATAAAGAAAACTCTCCCGCTCCTTCAAGCCAAGGAAATCGGAGTGATCACTCTTCGAGCTCTTCATTTAAAAGAATGAGCTCTAGCTCAGTCACCAAGACTGTATCCTCTTTCGACTCTCGAAGAGTGAACGTCTTGGTCACAAATGCTGAGCAACCTCCGCTACATGATGACGTAGCTGCACGCATCCAGCAGCTGGAACAAGGACAGCAGAGAATAGAGGCCCTAATGGAAAACCTCCTTCTCACTATCCAACGTCCGCCAAACAGTGAAGCTCCTCCGAGCCATCAAGGCGACGAAGAAAATGCGGAAAATAGTGAGTCACGCGCCCTTACCAAAAAGGACGTTGACGATATCCTTGCCAAAGTAAAAGAAGAGGATACGCTAAAGGAGCATGGGATCAAGCCACCATATCCCTTGTGGATGGACTCGGTCCCGTTCCCTACAAAATTCAAGCAACCTACTCTCCAAACGTATACGGGGAAAGGTTCAGCCAGACAGCATGTCATCCACTTCAAGATCCTGACAGGAGCTATTGCGGATCAAGATGCACTCAAGATTCGCCTCTTTGTAAGCACCCTAAAAGGTACGGCCTTTGATTGGTACTCCACTCTTCCAGAGAACTCCATTCAGAATTGGACCATGCTGGAGACACGCTTCTTGACTCACTTCAAAGGTGAGGATCATCCTGTTACTATGGCTCAGCTCTGCAGCCTGAAACAGGGGGAGAATGAGTCTACATACGACTTCATTCACAAGTGGAAAGCCATGGCATACAAATGCTCCGATGTGCTGCCACAAGCGTCGCTGATCGACATCTGCCGAAATAACATGAGAGCCAGAATCCGCTCCATGATCATCGGCAACAAATCAAAGAACTTGGGAGAACTCCTAGAAGCTTCTATGGAGGCTGAAACGGTGATCAAAGACCTCAACAGTCAGAAGTCATCAAAGAAGGAGCCAACCAAAGAAGAAAGAGGTCCTCAATGTGCAGACCAAGTCAACTCCTCAGCCACAAAAGAAGGCTGAAAACAAATCTGCCGGAAAGAGACCTGAACTCTCAGAAGCCTTCAGAGAGCGAGTAGAGAAGAAATACCCGTTCGATGAAGATGTTGACGAGATCTTTGAAGCTCTCATAGCAAATGGCAAGCTCACCTTGCCTGAGCCAAAGAGGCCGGAAGATGTTGGCAAAACCAACGATCCCCGGTATTGTCCATACCACCAGATGGTGTTGTTAGGGTTTTTATAGATTGCAATTTGATGGATGCATTATCATTCAAGCATCATTTGATTGACACACTTGCATTGGTTTTTAAATAAACTTGAAATCTTGTTTTATTCATGCATTTCTTTTAAGATTTGTAAAAGTATTGATTTATGCATGATTTGTATTTTCATCTTGGATGCATTTGTTTTAGAAAAGAGTTTTAGAAAATCAAGCTAGCCTATGAGTTTTAAATCTTTCAAAATGTTTTAGGCTTTTTATGTTCCATGTTTTAAAACCCTTAGAATGATTTAAAACATGTTTTAAAGCTTGATTTTATGGCCCAAATAATTCCACAAAGAAAAACTTTGAATTTGCAAAAAATGGATTTTGGGGCCACTGCAGTGTCGCCGGTCGACCGGCGCAGAAGTCCCGGTCGACCGGGAACACTGCAAGGCAGAAAGTTGCCCTGGCGCCCCAACGGTCAGAAATTTGACCGTTGTGTGTTCCCGGTCGACCGAGGCCTGTGTGCCGGTCGACCGAGAACTAGCCGTTGGCAACTTTTTGCTATAAATATGAGTTCTTTCCCTTGCCAAAAGTTGGGAATTTTTAACCCCTCCTTGAGAGGATTTGAGGCATATCAAAAGGGAAAAGAACCAAGGGATGAAGGGGAAGATTAGGAAAGCTAAAGCTTGGATTATTGAAGTTAAACCACCAAGTAGGCTCTTCCTTCCTTAATCATATGTTTTCATGCTTTTGTTTTATTTTTGGTAAATCATTTCTAGCATGTTAAACTATGTTTGTGTTGTGTCCTCAACATGTTTTATGTTTTGAGTTGATTTATTATTTTGGATACAACATCATATGATTCAAACCCAAGTAGTACTTAACTTTGGTAAATCTAAGTAGATCATGTTAATGAAAGAACTTTGGTAAATCATATGTAACATGATCCATATACTTGATTGAATCATTGATTGTTGTTTTTCATCATAAGAACATCTCTTTCAAAACTAACTTATGTTTTGGATTCAACTTCTTTACAAATCATATGTTTTCATGTTTTGCTTTATCATTGGTAAATCTTAGTAACATGTTAATCTATGATTTGTTGTATCCTTAGCATATTCTATATTTTGAATAGATCTATTGTTTTGGATACATCACCATTGATTCATCAAAGTAGTACTTTATCTTTGGTAAATCTAAGTAGATCATGTTAATGAAATATGTAACATGATTCATATACTTTGTTGAATCATTGGTTGTTGTTTTTCCATCATAAGAAAATCTCTTTCAAATGTATCTTATGTTTTGGATTCAACATCTTTACAAATCATATGTGTATTATTGTTTTAATGCTCACAACTTGCCTTACTTTGATTGGTAAATCTTTTTCAAGTTGTCCTTATAATTACATATGATTTGTCCCCTCTTTTCAATCAAATCTATTTTTATGTTTTGAGCTTCATTGATGATTTGATTGACATCCCTATGCATCACATGTTTAGAGCTAATCCATTTCATACAACTTGTGTAACTTTGATATCATTAACAAGTTGTTACTTTTAACATGTGATTGCATTGCTTCCTCAATCATAAATGTTTTTGAGCTAAAACTTTCAAAAGCCTTAGGCATACATTTATGAGCTTTCATTTTCAAAATGATTGAGGACCACACACACACACTTCATTTGTTTTCATCTTTGCATTCATAGTGTGAGTGTGTATTTGTATTTCACTTCCATATCCGCCTATTTAAGAGGCAATGTAATGAGCTTAAATGAATCTCCATCTAGTGTATTAAAGACACAACTTAGTGAGATAACCAACCATGTGGTTGAAGAGGTTATTGCTTAGCCTATAAAAGCATAGTGGATAGGTTGATGTTAAGCCTTGAAAAACATCATTGTAAGGTTATTGCTTAGCCTTGGAAAGCATATTGTAAAGGTTATTGCTTAGCCTATTGAAAAGCATAAATAGTGGAAATCCGGTGGGGTGTTGGATCACAAGCCGGTAGTGGATGTAGGCACGTTGGCCGAACCACTATAAATCCTTGTGTGATGGTGCTTGCTTTGTGGTGATTGTTTTTATATTAGCTTCCGCATATTGTTTGATAATCATCACTTGTGACTAGTTGGTTTTAAAGAAGTTAAAATTGTTAAAATTGGTCTTAATTGGAGCTCACCCTATTCACCCCCCCTCTAGGGTTCGGATCCCCATGGACTTACAAGTGGTATCAGAGCGGGTTACTCCATTTTAGGGCTTAACAACCCGGAGTTGATCCTTGCTAGATTTGAACCCTAGTGTTGTGTTTTTTATTGCATATCTTTTTAAAGATTTCCACTTTGTTTGAAAATGATTTTTCCCTAGCCTCATTGCACCACTCTAAGTCTTTTCAAAGTTATATCTTCTAGAGTTGGTGAGTCCTCAAAGTGTTCTCTCATGGACAACCTTTTCAAGACCTTAGGTGAATTTTCAAAGGTAGACTATTTGAGTAACCTTAGGCCTTGTTACCCCTAGACCAACCTATGCTTTTTAGTTATATCTTTTTGTTGGTCATGTTACATTTGCATTTTGTTTCTTTTTAGTCACATCTTTTAAAATGCAATGTTTCTTTGTGATCATTTGATTTTGTCTTCATGAACTTTTAAAGTTATATCTCATGGTTTTCAAAATCCTTTGATTGCAATACTTTCATGATGGATTTGCATTTTGATCATATAGTTATATCTCTTGTAGTGCATATCTATTCATGATCAATTGATTGTGATTACAAATGCTTTCATAGCTAGTTTTTCATGATCAATTGATGTTGGAAAATCATTTGATGTTTGTCATAGTTAGATCCTTTTTGGAAATCAAATGATTTGAAGCAACCTTAGTTTTCCATTGATTTACAAGTTATATCTTTTGATATGGAAAATTTGTAAGTGTCTATTGTTTTTACAAATTGAAAATTTTACAATAGTACACTTCTTGTTTTTCAAATTCACTTGCTCTTAATTCTAAATGATTCTTTGTTGGAATTTCATATATTGAAGTGATTTGAGAAACTTTGGAAAATGTTCTATGCTTTATTGGTTGTATTTTTAGAAGCATTTTCCTTGAATTTATTTCCTTGTGCCTAATTATGATTATATCATTTGGAAGGAAATATTTTTTACAAACAATTTGCATCTTTGCTCATTTAGTTATATTTCTTTATGCAAATTGATTTTGATGTCTTACATTGCTTGGTTGGATATGGTTTCATTGATTTGCATGTTTGTGCCTTATCTTGGTAGGTTTTCATTAATGCAAATTGATGAGTGTTTATGAGCTTTATAGTAAAATCTTGTATTTGAACTTTTTAAGTGCATTTGTGATTTAATGTGCTAAGTTCTTTTGGTATAAACCTCATATCTTTTTCCATTGCATTGTAAGCTTAGTACATTTGCTAAGAGTGGAGATGTTACATGATAGATTGATTCTTTTTACCTCATACCTTCTTGTGCTCAATTAGTTATATTCTTTTTTGATGAATGGTATGAGTTAGATCTTGAGTGTTTGATTAATCCTCTCTATGCAAATGTCAAATTGTTCTATGTATGGTTGTTGTATTTATTATATTTGTTGAAACCATACTAGAACTCAAATCCATCCTCTATGCCTTATAGTCATTTCATTTTGGATGGTTATGATGTTGATTCATGTACTTTCTCTAAGTGTTGTCATACTTATACATGTTTCAACTTCATAGTAGTGTTCTTAATCATATGAAACTCTTTGAAACCCATTTCTCATATTTCTATATGTTTGATGGATATCTTAGATGTTGAATTCATATGATTTTGACACTTTGGAAATTGCATGCATTACATAGTAATATCCTTTTGCATTGCAATTTACCTTGTTCATCACTATGCTCAATAGTTATATCTTCAAAAGTGATGAATATGCATTTATGATGCTTGATGGAATTTTGTCACATTCTTGCTCTTTATCATGTTATCAAATTCAATTGGATTCAATTGGCATATTGTTTGATTGATTTGATTTCTTGTGAATGTGATAAAACTTGTGTGCATTGGATTGAACTTGATAAGTAATATGATTGTTCCATGTCACACACCATTAGCATCATAATGCTCATGTTGCCACCTCCTTTGCTCATATAGGTATATCTCATGACCACCATGTTTATGTGTTCATAATATTGGTTGGTTATTAGTTGAGGTTGGCTTCATGTTTGAATTTCATTTCACTCAATTTGCACTTTAATAAGTCATATTTATTGATTGAATGAAATGATTTTCAAAATCTTACATAGCATATGATTTTCATAAGTTATATTGATTGATGCTATGTTTGAGTAAACCCCATATCATGGATAGCTCTAATTTGGATTTCTCTTAATAGTTATACTTTTAAATCCATTTTAGAGTGATTGATTTAATAGTCATATCCTAAATCTCAATTGGTATTCTTTGTTTGTCCAATTGATATCCATGATTGCTTTTCTCTTTAGACCTAGCTCTCTTTTGGTAATTTGATCATATTGTGCTTTATAGTTAAATGAATCTAATCCTTTCTTTGAAGTTGACCCTCACTTGGTTAAACCATCTTCTTCTTGTACCTAATAGTTAAATCTTTGTCAAGAGTTTGACAAAAGGAGAGAATGGATTGAGGGGGAGTGTAAACCTTCATAAGAAGTATTAGTTTTGATCAAATTCACCCTTGGATTGCCTTTGAGCCCTTAGAGACTACTACCTCACATGATAGCCTGTTATGTATTTCAATTTCGATTTCTTTTGTTAACAGGTGCTACTAAAGGTATTTTCCTTGTTTCATGTGTGTAGGTACCTTTGCAATTTAATGGCAAAGGGGGAGAAATTATGCAAGTTCTCAAAAGGGTGAAGAGAAAGTCCAAGCTTCCAAAGGGGAGAGTTGTGTATGATCTTCTACAAAGGGAGAGAATGCATACCTTGCCAAAGGGAGAAAGAGGCATGGTCAAAGGGGGAGAGCTAATAGAAGAAAGAAAGCTTGGAAGCTAAAGAAGATGCTTGGCTAAAGAAAGAAAGATTGAAGAATGATCAAGCTCCAAGCATCATGAAGAATGAAGAGAAGAAAAGAGCCCAAGCTAAGAAGAAGCATCCAAGAAGATTTCAAGCCTTGTCCAGCTGAGGGGGAGCTGAAGACTAAGTGTGTTCAGTGGTGAGTGTGTTTGCCATCAAATTGCAAAGGGGGAGATTGTTAGGGTTTTTATAGATTGCAATTTGATGGATGCATTATCATTCAAGCATCATTTGATTGACACACTTGCATTGGTTTTTAAATAAACTTGAAATCTTGTTTTATTCATGCATTGCTTTTAAGATTTGTAAAAGTATTGATTTATGCATGATTTGTATTTTCATCTTGGATGCATTTGTTTTAGAAAAGAGTTTTAGAAAATCAAGCTAGCCTATGAGTTTTAAATCTTTCAAAATGTTTTAGGCTTTTTATGTTCCATGTTTTAAAACCCTTAGAATGATTTAAAACATGTTTTAAAGCTTGATTTTATGGCCCAAATAATTCCACAAAGAAAAACTTTGAATTTGCAAAAAATGGATTTTGGGGCCACTGCAGTGTCGCCGGTCGACCGGCGCAGAAGTCCCGGTCGACCGGGAACACTGCAAGGCAGAAAGTTGCCCTGGCGCCCCAACGGTCAGAAATTTGACCGTTGTGTGTTCCCGGTCGACCGAGGCATGTGTGCCGGTCGACCGAGAACTAGCCGTTGGCAACTTTTTGCTATAAATATGAGTTCTTTCCCTTGCCAAAAGTTGGGAATTTTTAACCCCTCCTTGAGAGGATTTGAGGCATATCAAAAGGGAAAAGAACCAAGGGATGAAGGGGAAGATTAGGAAAGCTAAAGCTTGGATTATTGAAGTTAAACCACCAAGTAGGCTCTTCCTTCCTTAATCATATGTTTTCATGCTTTTGTTTTATTTTTGGTAAATCATTTCTAGCATGTTAAACTATGTTTGTGTTGTGTCCTCAACATGTTTTATGTTTTGAGTTGATTTATTATTTTGGATACAACATCATATGATTCAAACCCAAGTAGTACTTAACTTTGGTAAATCTAAGTAGATCATGTTAATGAAAGAACTTTGGTAAATCATATGTAACATGATCCATATACTTGATTGAATCATTGATTGTTGTTTTTCATCATAAGAACATCTCTTTCAAAACTAACTTATGTTTTGGATTCAACTTCTTTACAAATCATATGTTTTCATGTTTTGCTTTATCATTGGTAAATCTTAGTAACATGTTAATCTATGATTTGTTGTATCCTTAGCATATTCTATATTTTGAATAGATCTATTGTTTTGGATACATCACCATTGATTCATCAAAGTAGTACTTTATCTTTGGTAAATCTAAGTAGATCATGTTAATGAAATATGTAACATGATTCATATACTTTGTTGAATCATTGGTTGTTGTTTTTCCATCATAAGAAAATCTCTTTCAAATGTATCTTATGTTTTGGATTCAACATCTTTACAAATCATATGTGTATTATTGTTTTAATGCTCACAACTTGCCTTACTTTGATTGGTAAATCTTTTTCAAGTTGTCCTTATAATTACATATGATTTGTCCCCTCTTTTCAATCAAATCTATTTTTATGTTTTGAGCTTCATTGATGATTTGATTGACATCCCTATGCATCACATGTTTAGAGCTAATCCATTTCATACAACTTGTGTAACTTTGATATCATTAACAAGTTGTTACTTTTAACATGTGATTGCATTGCTTCCTCAATCATAAATGTTTTTGAGCTAAAACTTTCAAAAGCCTTAGGCATACATTTATGAGCTTTCATTTTCAAAATGATTGAGGACCACACACACACACTTCATTTGTTTTCATCTTTGCATTCATAGTGTGAGTGTGTATTTGTATTTCACTTCCATATCCGCCTATTTAAGAGGCAATGTAATGAGCTTAAATGAATCTCCATCTAGTGTATTAAAGACACAACTTAGTGAGATAACCAACCATGTGGTTGAAGAGGTTATTGCTTAGCCTATAAAAGCATAGTGGATAGGTTGATGTTAAGCCTTGAAAAACATCATTGTAAGGTTATTGCTTAGCCTTGGAAAGCATATTGTAAAGGTTATTGCTTAGCCTATTGAAAAGCATAAATAGTGGAAATCCGGTGGGGTGTTGGATCACAAGCCGGTAGTGGATGTAGGCACGTTGGCCGAACCACTATAAATCCTTGTGTGATGGTGCTTGCTTTGTGGTGATTGTTTTTATATTAGCTTCCGCATATTGTTTGATAATCATCACTTGTGACTAGTTGGTTTTAAAGAAGTTAAAATTGTTAAAATTGGTCTTAATTGGAGCTCACCCTATTCACCCCCCCTCTAGGGTTCGGATCCCCATGGACTTACAAGTGGTATCAGAGCGGGTTACTCCATTTTAGGGCTTAACAACCCGGAGTTGATCCTTGCTAGATTTGAACCCTAGTGTTGTGTTTTTTATTGCATATCTTTTTAAAGATTTCCACTTTGTTTGAAAATGATTTTTCCCTAGCCTCATTGCACCACTCTAAGTCTTTTCAAAGTTATATCTTCTAGAGTTGGTGAGTCCTCAAAGTGTTCTCTCATGGACAACCTTTTCAAGACCTTAGGTGAATTTTCAAAGGTAGACTATTTGAGTAACCTTAGGCCTTGTTACCCCTAGACCAACCTATGCTTTTTAGTTATATCTTTTTGTTGGTCATGTTACATTTGCATTTTGTTTCTTTTTAGTCACATCTTTTAAAATGCAATGTTTCTTTGTGATCATTTGATTTTGTCTTCATGAACTTTTAAAGTTATATCTCATGGTTTTCAAAATCCTTTGATTGCAATACTTTCATGATGGATTTGCATTTTGATCATATAGTTATATCTCTTGTAGTGCATATCTATTCATGATCAATTGATTGTGATTACAAATGCTTTCATAGCTAGTTTTTCATGATCAATTGATGTTGGAAAATCATTTGATGTTTGTCATAGTTAGATCCTTTTTGGAAATCAAATGATTTGAAGCAACCTTAGTTTTCCATTGATTTACAAGTTATATCTTTTGATATGGAAAATTTGTAAGTGTCTATTGTTTTTACAAATTGAAAATTTTACAATAGTACACTTCTTGTTTTTCAAATTCACTTGCTCTTAATTCTAAATGATTCTTTGTTGGAATTTCATATATTGAAGTGATTTGAGAAACTTTGGAAAATGTTCTATGCTTTATTGGTTGTATTTTTAGAAGCATTTTCCTTGAATTTATTTCCTTGTGCCTAATTATGATTATATCATTTGGAAGGAAATATTTTTTACAAACAATTTGCATCTTTGCTCATTTAGTTATATTTCTTTATGCAAATTGATTTTGATGTCTTACATTGCTTGGTTGGATATGGTTTCATTGATTTGCATGTTTGTGCCTTATCTTGGTAGGTTTTCATTAATGCAAATTGATGAGTGTTTATGAGCTTTATAGTAAAATCTTGTATTTGAACTTTTTAAGTGCATTTGTGATTTAATGTGCTAAGTTCTTTTGGTATAAACCTCATATCTTTTTCCATTGCATTGTAAGCTTAGTACATTTGCTAAGAGTGGAGATGTTACATGATAGATTGATTCTTTTTACCTCATACCTTCTTGTGCTCAATTAGTTATATTCTTTTTTGATGAATGGTATGAGTTAGATCTTGAGTGTTTGATTAATCCTCTCTATGCAAATGTCAAATTGTTCTATGTATGGTTGTTGTATTTATTATATTTGTTGAAACCATACTAGAACTCAAATCCATCCTCTATGCCTTATAGTCATTTCATTTTGGATGGTTATGATGTTGATTCATGTACTTTCTCTAAGTGTTGTCATACTTATACATGTTTCAACTTCATAGTAGTGTTCTTAATCATATGAAACTCTTTGAAACCCATTTCTCATATTTCTATATGTTTGATGGATATCTTAGATGTTGAATTCATATGATTTTGACACTTTGGAAATTGCATGCATTACATAGTAATATCCTTTTGCATTGCAATTTACCTTGTTCATCACTATGCTCAATAGTTATATCTTCAAAAGTGATGAATATGCATTTATGATGCTTGATGGAATTTTGTCACATTCTTGCTCTTTATCATGTTATCAAATTCAATTGGATTCAATTGGCATATTGTTTGATTGATTTGATTTCTTGTGAATGTGATAAAACTTGTGTGCATTGGATTGAACTTGATAAGTAATATGATTGTTCCATGTCACACACCATTAGCATCATAATGCTCATGTTGCCACCTCCTTTGCTCATATAGGTATATCTCATGACCACCATGTTTATGTGTTCATAATATTGGTTGGTTATTAGTTGAGGTTGGCTTCATGTTTGAATTTCATTTCACTCAATTTGCACTTTAATAAGTCATATTTATTGATTGAATGAAATGATTTTCAAAATCTTACATAGCATATGATTTTCATAAGTTATATTGATTGATGCTATGTTTGAGTAAACCCCATATCATGGATAGCTCTAATTTGGATTTCTCTTAATAGTTATACTTTTAAATCCATTTTAGAGTGATTGATTTAATAGTCATATCCTAAATCTCAATTGGTATTCTTTGTTTGTCCAATTGATATCCATGATTGCTTTTCTCTTTAGACCTAGCTCTCTTTTGGTAATTTGATCATATTGTGCTTTATAGTTAAATGAATCTAATCCTTTCTTTGAAGTTGACCCTCACTTGGTTAAACCATCTTCTTCTTGTACCTAATAGTTAAATCTTTGTCAAGAGTTTGACAAAAGGAGAGAATGGATTGAGGGGGAGTGTAAACCTTCATAAGAAGTATTAGTTTTGATCAAATTCACCCTTGGATTGCCTTTGAGCCCTTAGAGACTACTACCTCACATGATAGCCTGTTATGTATTTCAATTTCGATTTCTTTTGTTAACAGGTGCTACTAAAGGTATTTTCCTTGTTTCATGTGTGTAGGTACCTTTGCAATTTAATGGCAAAGGGGGAGAAATTATGCAAGTTCTCAAAAGGGTGAAGAGAAAGTCCAAGCTTCCAAAGGGGAGAGTTGTGTATGATCTTCTACAAAGGGAGAGAATGCATACCTTGCCAAAGGGAGAAAGAGGCATGGTCAAAGGGGGAGAGCTAATAGAAGAAAGAAAGCTTGGAAGCTAAAGAAGATGCTTGGCTAAAGAAAGAAAGATTGAAGAATGATCAAGCTCCAAGCATCATGAAGAATGAAGAGAAGAAAAGAGCCCAAGCTAAGAAGAAGCATCCAAGAAGATTTCAAGCCTTGTCCAGCTGAGGGGGAGCTGAAGACTAAGTGTGTTCAGTGGTGAGTGTGTTTGCCATCAAATTGCAAAGGGGGAGATTGTTAGGGTTTTTATAGATTGCAATTTGATGGATGCATTATCATTCAAGCATCATTTGATTGACACACTTGCATTGGTTTTTAAATAAACTTGAAATCTTGTTTTATTCATGCATTGCTTTTAAGATTTGTAAAAGTATTGATTTATGCATGATTTGTATTTTCATCTTGGATGCATTTGTTTTAGAAAAGAGTTTTAGAAAATCAAGCTAGCCTATGAGTTTTAAATCTTTCAAAATGTTTTAGGCTTTTTATGTTCCATGTTTTAAAACCCTTAGAATGATTTAAAACATGTTTTAAAGCTTGATTTTATGGCCCAAATAATTCCACAAAGAAAAACTTTGAATTTGCAAAAAATGGATTTTGGGGCCACTGCAGTGTCGCCGGTCGACCGGCGCAGAAGTCCCGGTCGACCGGGAACACTGCAAGGCAGAAAGTTGCCCTGGCGCCCCAACGGTCAGAAATTTGACCGTTGTGTGTTCCCGGTCGACCGAGGCATGTGTGCCGGTCGACCGAGAACTAGCCGTTGGCAACTTTTTGCTATAAATATGAGTTCTTTCCCTTGCCAAAAGTTGGGAATTTTTAACCCCTCCTTGAGAGGATTTGAGGCATATCAAAAGGGAAAAGAACCAAGGGATGAAGGGGAAGATTAGGAAAGCTAAAGCTTGGATTATTGAAGTTAAACCACCAAGTAGGCTCTTCCTTCCTTAATCATATGTTTTCATGCTTTTGTTTTATTTTTGGTAAATCATTTCTAGCATGTTAAACTATGTTTGTGTTGTGTCCTCAACATGTTTTATGTTTTGAGTTGATTTATTATTTTGGATACAACATCATATGATTCAAACCCAAGTAGTACTTAACTTTGGTAAATCTAAGTAGATCATGTTAATGAAAGAACTTTGGTAAATCATATGTAACATGATCCATATACTTGATTGAATCATTGATTGTTGTTTTTCATCATAAGAACATCTCTTTCAAAACTAACTTATGTTTTGGATTCAACTTCTTTACAAATCATATGTTTTCATGTTTTGCTTTATCATTGGTAAATCTTAGTAACATGTTAATCTATGATTTGTTGTATCCTTAGCATATTCTATATTTTGAATAGATCTATTGTTTTGGATACATCACCATTGATTCATCAAAGTAGTACTTTATCTTTGGTAAATCTAAGTAGATCATGTTAATGAAATATGTAACATGATTCATATACTTTGTTGAATCATTGGTTGTTGTTTTTCCATCATAAGAAAATCTCTTTCAAATGTATCTTATGTTTTGGATTCAACATCTTTACAAATCATATGTGTATTATTGTTTTAATGCTCACAACTTGCCTTACTTTGATTGGTAAATCTTTTTCAAGTTGTCCTTATAATTACATATGATTTGTCCCCTCTTTTCAATCAAATCTATTTTTATGTTTTGAGCTTCATTGATGATTTGATTGACATCCCTATGCATCACATGTTTAGAGCTAATCCATTTCATACAACTTGTGTAACTTTGATATCATTAACAAGTTGTTACTTTTAACATGTGATTGCATTGCTTCCTCAATCATAAATGTTTTTGAGCTAAAACTTTCAAAAGCCTTAGGCATACATTTATGAGCTTTCATTTTCAAAATGATTGAGGACCACACACACACACTTCATTTGTTTTCATCTTTGCATTCATAGTGTGAGTGTGTATTTGTATTTCACTTCCATATCCGCCTATTTAAGAGGCAATGTAATGAGCTTAAATGAATCTCCATCTAGTGTATTAAAGACACAACTTAGTGAGATAACCAACCATGTGGTTGAAGAGGTTATTGCTTAGCCTATAAAAGCATAGTGGATAGGTTGATGTTAAGCCTTGAAAAACATCATTGTAAGGTTATTGCTTAGCCTTGGAAAGCATATTGTAAAGGTTATTGCTTAGCCTATTGAAAAGCATAAATAGTGGAAATCCGGTGGGGTGTTGGATCACAAGCCGGTAGTGGATGTAGGCACGTTGGCCGAACCACTATAAATCCTTGTGTGATGGTGCTTGCTTTGTGGTGATTGTTTTTATATTAGCTTCCGCATATTGTTTGATAATCATCACTTGTGACTAGTTGGTTTTAAAGAAGTTAAAATTGTTAAAATTGGTCTTAATTGGAGCTCACCCTATTCACCCCCCCTCTAGGGTTCGGATCCCCATGGACTTACAAGTGGTATCAGAGCGGGTTACTCCATTTTAGGGCTTAACAACCCGGAGTTGATCCTTGCTAGATTTGAACCCTAGTGTTGTGTTTTTTATTGCATATCTTTTTAAAGATTTCCACTTTGTTTGAAAATGATTTTTCCCTAGCCTCATTGCACCACTCTAAGTCTTTTCAAAGTTATATCTTCTAGAGTTGGTGAGTCCTCAAAGTGTTCTCTCATGGACAACCTTTTCAAGACCTTAGGTGAATTTTCAAAGGTAGACTATTTGAGTAACCTTAGGCCTTGTTACCCCTAGACCAACCTATGCTTTTTAGTTATATCTTTTTGTTGGTCATGTTACATTTGCATTTTGTTTCTTTTTAGTCACATCTTTTAAAATGCAATGTTTCTTTGTGATCATTTGATTTTGTCTTCATGAACTTTTAAAGTTATATCTCATGGTTTTCAAAATCCTTTGATTGCAATACTTTCATGATGGATTTGCATTTTGATCATATAGTTATATCTCTTGTAGTGCATATCTATTCATGATCAATTGATTGTGATTACAAATGCTTTCATAGCTAGTTTTTCATGATCAATTGATGTTGGAAAATCATTTGATGTTTGTCATAGTTAGATCCTTTTTGGAAATCAAATGATTTGAAGCAACCTTAGTTTTCCATTGATTTACAAGTTATATCTTTTGATATGGAAAATTTGTAAGTGTCTATTGTTTTTACAAATTGAAAATTTTACAATAGTACACTTCTTGTTTTTCAAATTCACTTGCTCTTAATTCTAAATGATTCTTTGTTGGAATTTCATATATTGAAGTGATTTGAGAAACTTTGGAAAATGTTCTATGCTTTATTGGTTGTATTTTTAGAAGCATTTTCCTTGAATTTATTTCCTTGTGCCTAATTATGATTATATCATTTGGAAGGAAATATTTTTTACAAACAATTTGCATCTTTGCTCATTTAGTTATATTTCTTTATGCAAATTGATTTTGATGTCTTACATTGCTTGGTTGGATATGGTTTCATTGATTTGCATGTTTGTGCCTTATCTTGGTAGGTTTTCATTAATGCAAATTGATGAGTGTTTTTGAGCTTTATAGTAAAATCTTGTATTTGAACTTTTTAAGTGCATTTGTGATTTAATGTGCTAAGTTCTTTTGGTATAAACCTCATATCTTTTTCCATTGCATTGTAAGCTTAGTACATTTGCTAAGAGTGGAGATGTTACATGATAGATTGATTCTTTTTACCTCATACCTTCTTGTGCTCAATTAGTTATATTCTTTTTTGATGAATGGTATGAGTTAGATCTTGAGTGTTTGATTAATCCTCTCTATGCAAATGTCAAATTGTTCTATGTATGGTTGTTGTATTTATTATATTTGTTGAAACCATACTAGAACTCAAATCCATCCTCTATGCCTTATAGTCATTTCATTTTGGATGGTTATGATGTTGATTCATGTACTTTCTCTAAGTGTTGTCATACTTATACATGTTTCAACTTCATAGTAGTGTTCTTAATCATATGAAACTCTTTGAAACCCATTTCTCATATTTCTATATGTTTGATGGATATCTTAGATGTTGAATTCATATGATTTTGACACTTTGGAAATTGCATGCATTACATAGTAATATCCTTTTGCATTGCAATTTACCTTGTTCATCACTATGCTCAATAGTTATATCTTCAAAAGTGATGAATATGCATTTATGATGCTTGATGGAATTTTGTCACATTCTTGCTCTTTATCATGTTATCAAATTCAATTGGATTCAATTGGCATATTGTTTGATTGATTTGATTTCTTGTGAATGTGATAAAACTTGTGTGCATTGGATTGAACTTGATAAGTAATATGATTGTTCCATGTCACACACCATTAGCATCATAATGCTCATGTTGCCACCTCCTTTGCTCATATAGGTATATCTCATGACCACCATGTTTATGTGTTCATAATATTGGTTGGTTATTAGTTGAGGTTGGCTTCATGTTTGAATTTCATTTCACTCAATTTGCACTTTAATAAGTCATATTTATTGATTGAATGAAATGATTTTCAAAATCTTACATAGCATATGATTTTCATAAGTTATATTGATTGATGCTATGTTTGAGTAAACCCCATATCATGGATAGCTCTAATTTGGATTTCTCTTAATAGTTATACTTTTAAATCCATTTTAGAGTGATTGATTTAATAGTCATATCCTAAATCTCAATTGGTATTCTTTGTTTGTCCAATTGATATCCATGATTGCTTTTCTCTTTAGACCTAGCTCTCTTTTGGTAATTTGATCATATTGTGCTTTATAGTTAAATGAATCTAATCCTTTCTTTGAAGTTGACCCTCACTTGGTTAAACCATCTTCTTCTTGTACCTAATAGTTAAATCTTTGTCAAGAGTTTGACAAAAGGAGAGAATGGATTGAGGGGGAGTGTAAACCTTCATAAGAAGTATTAGTTTTGATCAAATTCACCCTTGGATTGCCTTTGAGCCCTTAGAGACTACTACCTCACATGATAGCCTGTTATGTATTTCAATTTCGATTTCTTTTGTTAACAGGTGCTACTAAAGGTATTTTCCTTGTTTCATGTGTGTAGGTACCTTTGCAATTTAATGGCAAAGGGGGAGAAATTATGCAAGTTCTCAAAAGGGTGAAGAGAAAGTCCAAGCTTCCAAAGGGGAGAGTTGTGTATGATCTTCTACAAAGGGAGAGAATGCATACCTTGCCAAAGGGAGAAAGAGGCATGGTCAAAGGGGGAGAGCTAATAGAAGAAAGAAAGCTTGGAAGCTAAAGAAGATGCTTGGCTAAAGAAAGAAAGATTGAAGAATGATCAAGCTCCAAGCATCATGAAGAATGAAGAGAAGAAAAGAGCCCAAGCTAAGAAGAAGCATCCAAGAAGATTTCAAGCCTTGTCCAGCTGAGGGGGAGCTGAAGACTAAGTGTGTTCAGTGGTGAGTGTGTTTGCCATCAAATTGCAAAGGGGGAGATTGTTAGGGTTTTTATAGATTGCAATTTGATGGATGCATTATCATTCAAGCATCATTTGATTGACACACTTGCATTGGTTTTTAAATAAACTTGAAATCTTGTTTTATTCATGCATTGCTTTTAAGATTTGTAAAAGTATTGATTTATGCATGATTTGTATTTTCATCTTGGATGCATTTGTTTTAGAAAAGAGTTTTAGAAAATCAAGCTAGCCTATGAGTTTTAAATCTTTCAAAATGTTTTAGGCTTTTTATGTTCCATGTTTTAAAACCCTTAGAATGATTTAAAACATGTTTTAAAGCTTGATTTTATGGCCCAAATAATTCCACAAAGAAAAACTTTGAATTTGCAAAAAATGGATTTTGGGGCCACTGCAGTGTCGCCGGTCGACCGGCGCAGAAGTCCCGGTCGACCGGGAACACTGCAAGGCAGAAAGTTGCCCTGGCGCCCCAACGGTCAGAAATTTGACCGTTGTGTGTTCCCGGTCGACCGAGGCCTGTGTGCCGGTCGACCGAGAACTAGCCGTTGGCAACTTTTTGCTATAAATATGAGTTCTTTCCCTTGCCAAAAGTTGGGAATTTTTAACCCCTCCTTGAGAGGATTTGAGGCATATCAAAAGGGAAAAGAACCAAGGGATGAAGGGGAAGATTAGGAAAGCTAAAGCTTGGATTATTGAAGTTAAACCACCAAGTAGGCTCTTCCTTCCTTAATCATATGTTTTCATGCTTTTGTTTTATTTTTGGTAAATCATTTCTAGCATGTTAAACTATGTTTGTGTTGTGTCCTCAACATGTTTTATGTTTTGAGTTGATTTATTATTTTGGATACAACATCATATGATTCAAACCCAAGTAGTACTTAACTTTGGTAAATCTAAGTAGATCATGTTAATGAAAGAACTTTGGTAAATCATATGTAACATGATCCATATACTTGATTGAATCATTGATTGTTGTTTTTCATCATAAGAACATCTCTTTCAAAACTAACTTATGTTTTGGATTCAACTTCTTTACAAATCATATGTTTTCATGTTTTGCTTTATCATTGGTAAATCTTAGTAACATGTTAATCTATGATTTGTTGTATCCTTAGCATATTCTATATTTTGAATAGATCTATTGTTTTGGATACATCACCATTGATTCATCAAAGTAGTACTTTATCTTTGGTAAATCTAAGTAGATCATGTTAATGAAATATGTAACATGATTCATATACTTTGTTGAATCATTGGTTGTTGTTTTTCCATCATAAGAAAATCTCTTTCAAATGTATCTTATGTTTTGGATTCAACATCTTTACAAATCATATGTGTATTATTGTTTTAATGCTCACAACTTGCCTTACTTTGATTGGTAAATCTTTTTCAAGTTGTCCTTATAATTACATATGATTTGTCCCCTCTTTTCAATCAAATCTATTTTTATGTTTTGAGCTTCATTGATGATTTGATTGACATCCCTATGCATCACATGTTTAGAGCTAATCCATTTCATACAACTTGTGTAACTTTGATATCATTAACAAGTTGTTACTTTTAACATGTGATTGCATTGCTTCCTCAATCATAAATGTTTTTGAGCTAAAACTTTCAAAAGCCTTAGGCATACATTTATGAGCTTTCATTTTCAAAATGATTGAGGACCACACACACACACTTCATTTGTTTTCATCTTTGCATTCATAGTGTGAGTGTGTATTTGTATTTCACTTCCATATCCGCCTATTTAAGAGGCAATGTAATGAGCTTAAATGAATCTCCATCTAGTGTATTAAAGACACAACTTAGTGAGATAACCAACCATGTGGTTGAAGAGGTTATTGCTTAGCCTATAAAAGCATAGTGGATAGGTTGATGTTAAGCCTTGAAAAACATCATTGTAAGGTTATTGCTTAGCCTTGGAAAGCATATTGTAAAGGTTATTGCTTAGCCTATTGAAAAGCATAAATAGTGGAAATCCGGTGGGGTGTTGGATCACAAGCCGGTAGTGGATGTAGGCACGTTGGCCGAACCACTATAAATCCTTGTGTGATGGTGCTTGCTTTGTGGTGATTGTTTTTATATTAGCTTCCGCATATTGTTTGATAATCATCACTTGTGACTAGTTGGTTTTAAAGAAGTTAAAATTGTTAAAATTGGTCTTAATTGGAGCTCACCCTATTCACCCCCCCTCTAGGGTTCGGATCCCCATGGACTTACAAGTGGTATCAGAGCGGGTTACTCCATTTTAGGGCTTAACAACCCGGAGTTGATCCTTGCTAGATTTGAACCCTAGTGTTGTGTTTTTTATTGCATATCTTTTTAAAGATTTCCACTTTGTTTGAAAATGATTTTTCCCTAGCCTCATTGCACCACTCTAAGTCTTTTCAAAGTTATATCTTCTAGAGTTGGTGAGTCCTCAAAGTGTTCTCTCATGGACAACCTTTTCAAGACCTTAGGTGAATTTTCAAAGGTAGACTATTTGAGTAACCTTAGGCCTTGTTACCCCTAGACCAACCTATGCTTTTTAGTTATATCTTTTTGTTGGTCATGTTACATTTGCATTTTGTTTCTTTTTAGTCACATCTTTTAAAATGCAATGTTTCTTTGTGATCATTTGATTTTGTCTTCATGAACTTTTAAAGTTATATCTCATGGTTTTCAAAATCCTTTGATTGCAATACTTTCATGATGGATTTGCATTTTGATCATATAGTTATATCTCTTGTAGTGCATATCTATTCATGATCAATTGATTGTGATTACAAATGCTTTCATAGCTAGTTTTTCATGATCAATTGATGTTGGAAAATCATTTGATGTTTGTCATAGTTAGATCCTTTTTGGAAATCAAATGATTTGAAGCAACCTTAGTTTTCCATTGATTTACAAGTTATATCTTTTGATATGGAAAATTTGTAAGTGTCTATTGTTTTTACAAATTGAAAATTTTACAATAGTACACTTCTTGTTTTTCAAATTCACTTGCTCTTAATTCTAAATGATTCTTTGTTGGAATTTCATATATTGAAGTGATTTGAGAAACTTTGGAAAATGTTCTATGCTTTATTGGTTGTATTTTTAGAAGCATTTTCCTTGAATTTATTTCCTTGTGCCTAATTATGATTATATCATTTGGAAGGAAATATTTTTTACAAACAATTTGCATCTTTGCTCATTTAGTTATATTTCTTTATGCAAATTGATTTTGATGTCTTACATTGCTTGGTTGGATATGGTTTCATTGATTTGCATGTTTGTGCCTTATCTTGGTAGGTTTTCATTAATGCAAATTGATGAGTGTTTATGAGCTTTATAGTAAAATCTTGTATTTGAACTTTTTAAGTGCATTTGTGATTTAATGTGCTAAGTTCTTTTGGTATAAACCTCATATCTTTTTCCATTGCATTGTAAGCTTAGTACATTTGCTAAGAGTGGAGATGTTACATGATAGATTGATTCTTTTTACCTCATACCTTCTTGTGCTCAATTAGTTATATTCTTTTTTGATGAATGGTATGAGTTAGATCTTGAGTGTTTGATTAATCCTCTCTATGCAAATGTCAAATTGTTCTATGTATGGTTGTTGTATTTATTATATTTGTTGAAACCATACTAGAACTCAAATCCATCCTCTATGCCTTATAGTCATTTCATTTTGGATGGTTATGATGTTGATTCATGTACTTTCTCTAAGTGTTGTCATACTTATACATGTTTCAACTTCATAGTAGTGTTCTTAATCATATGAAACTCTTTGAAACCCATTTCTCATATTTCTATATGTTTGATGGATATCTTAGATGTTGAATTCATATGATTTTGACACTTTGGAAATTGCATGCATTACATAGTAATATCCTTTTGCATTGCAATTTACCTTGTTCATCACTATGCTCAATAGTTATATCTTCAAAAGTGATGAATATGCATTTATGATGCTTGATGGAATTTTGTCACATTCTTGCTCTTTATCATGTTATCAAATTCAATTGGATTCAATTGGCATATTGTTTGATTGATTTGATTTCTTGTGAATGTGATAAAACTTGTGTGCATTGGATTGAACTTGATAAGTAATATGATTGTTCCATGTCACACACCATTAGCATCATAATGCTCATGTTGCCACCTCCTTTGCTCATATAGGTATATCTCATGACCACCATGTTTATGTGTTCATAATATTGGTTGGTTATTAGTTGAGGTTGGCTTCATGTTTGAATTTCATTTCACTCAATTTGCACTTTAATAAGTCATATTTATTGATTGAATGAAATGATTTTCAAAATCTTACATAGCATATGATTTTCATAAGTTATATTGATTGATGCTATGTTTGAGTAAACCCCATATCATGGATAGCTCTAATTTGGATTTCTCTTAATAGTTATACTTTTAAATCCATTTTAGAGTGATTGATTTAATAGTCATATCCTAAATCTCAATTGGTATTCTTTGTTTGTCCAATTGATATCCATGATTGCTTTTCTCTTTAGACCTAGCTCTCTTTTGGTAATTTGATCATATTGTGCTTTATAGTTAAATGAATCTAATCCTTTCTTTGAAGTTGACCCTCACTTGGTTAAACCATCTTCTTCTTGTACCTAATAGTTAAATCTTTGTCAAGAGTTTGACAAAAGGAGAGAATGGATTGAGGGGGAGTGTAAACCTTCATAAGAAGTATTAGTTTTGATCAAATTCACCCTTGGATTGCCTTTGAGCCCTTAGAGACTACTACCTCACATGATAGCCTGTTATGTATTTCAATTTCGATTTCTTTTGTTAACAGGTGCTACTAAAGGTATTTTCCTTGTTTCATGTGTGTAGGTACCTTTGCAATTTAATGGCAAAGGGGGAGAAATTATGCAAGTTCTCAAAAGGGTGAAGAGAAAGTCCAAGCTTCCAAAGGGGAGAGTTGTGTATGATCTTCTACAAAGGGAGAGAATGCATACCTTGCCAAAGGGAGAAAGAGGCATGGTCAAAGGGGGAGAGCTAATAGAAGAAAGAAAGCTTGGAAGCTAAAGAAGATGCTTGGCTAAAGAAAGAAAGATTGAAGAATGATCAAGCTCCAAGCATCATGAAGAATGAAGAGAAGAAAAGAGCCCAAGCTAAGAAGAAGCATCCAAGAAGATTTCAAGCCTTGTCCAGCTGAGGGGGAGCTGAAGACTAAGTGTGTTCAGTGGTGAGTGTGTTTGCCATCAAATTGCAAAGGGGGAGATTGTTAGGGTTTTTATAGATTGCAATTTGATGGATGCATTATCATTCAAGCATCATTTGATTGACACACTTGCATTGGTTTTTAAATAAACTTGAAATCTTGTTTTATTCATGCATTGCTTTTAAGATTTGTAAAAGTATTGATTTATGCATGATTTGTATTTTCATCTTGGATGCATTTGTTTTAGAAAAGAGTTTTAGAAAATCAAGCTAGCCTATGAGTTTTAAATCTTTCAAAATGTTTTAGGCTTTTTATGTTCCATGTTTTAAAACCCTTAGAATGATTTAAAACATGTTTTAAAGCTTGATTTTATGGCCCAAATAATTCCACAAAGAAAAACTTTGAATTTGCAAAAAATGGATTTTGGGGCCACTGCAGTGTCGCCGGTCGACCGGCGCAGAAGTCCCGGTCGACCGGGAACACTGCAAGGCAGAAAGTTGCCCTGGCGCCCCAACGGTCAGAAATTTGACCGTTGTGTGTTCCCGGTCGACCGAGGCATGTGTGCCGGTCGACCGAGAACTAGCCGTTGGCAACTTTTTGCTATAAATATGAGTTCTTTCCCTTGCCAAAAGTTGGGAATTTTTAACCCCTCCTTGAGAGGATTTGAGGCATATCAAAAGGGAAAAGAACCAAGGGATGAAGGGGAAGATTAGGAAAGCTAAAGCTTGGATTATTGAAGTTAAACCACCAAGTAGGCTCTTCCTTCCTTAATCATATGTTTTCATGCTTTTGTTTTATTTTTGGTAAATCATTTCTAGCATGTTAAACTATGTTTGTGTTGTGTCCTCAACATGTTTTATGTTTTGAGTTGATTTATTATTTTGGATACAACATCATATGATTCAAACCCAAGTAGTACTTAACTTTGGTAAATCTAAGTAGATCATGTTAATGAAAGAACTTTGGTAAATCATATGTAACATGATCCATATACTTGATTGAATCATTGATTGTTGTTTTTCATCATAAGAACATCTCTTTCAAAACTAACTTATGTTTTGGATTCAACTTCTTTACAAATCATATGTTTTCATGTTTTGCTTTATCATTGGTAAATCTTAGTAACATGTTAATCTATGATTTGTTGTATCCTTAGCATATTCTATATTTTGAATAGATCTATTGTTTTGGATACATCACCATTGATTCATCAAAGTAGTACTTTATCTTTGGTAAATCTAAGTAGATCATGTTAATGAAATATGTAACATGATTCATATACTTTGTTGAATCATTGGTTGTTGTTTTTCCATCATAAGAAAATCTCTTTCAAATGTATCTTATGTTTTGGATTCAACATCTTTACAAATCATATGTGTATTATTGTTTTAATGCTCACAACTTGCCTTACTTTGATTGGTAAATCTTTTTCAAGTTGTCCTTATAATTACATATGATTTGTCCCCTCTTTTCAATCAAATCTATTTTTATGTTTTGAGCTTCATTGATGATTTGATTGACATCCCTATGCATCACATGTTTAGAGCTAATCCATTTCATACAACTTGTGTAACTTTGATATCATTAACAAGTTGTTACTTTTAACATGTGATTGCATTGCTTCCTCAATCATAAATGTTTTTGAGCTAAAACTTTCAAAAGCCTTAGGCATACATTTATGAGCTTTCATTTTCAAAATGATTGAGGACCACACACACACACTTCATTTGTTTTCATCTTTGCATTCATAGTGTGAGTGTGTATTTGTATTTCACTTCCATATCCGCCTATTTAAGAGGCAATGTAATGAGCTTAAATGAATCTCCATCTAGTGTATTAAAGACACAACTTAGTGAGATAACCAACCATGTGGTTGAAGAGGTTATTGCTTAGCCTATAAAAGCATAGTGGATAGGTTGATGTTAAGCCTTGAAAAACATCATTGTAAGGTTATTGCTTAGCCTTGGAAAGCATATTGTAAAGGTTATTGCTTAGCCTATTGAAAAGCATAAATAGTGGAAATCCGGTGGGGTGTTGGATCACAAGCCGGTAGTGGATGTAGGCACGTTGGCCGAACCACTATAAATCCTTGTGTGATGGTGCTTGCTTTGTGGTGATTGTTTTTATATTAGCTTCCGCATATTGTTTGATAATCATCACTTGTGACTAGTTGGTTTTAAAGAAGTTAAAATTGTTAAAATTGGTCTTAATTGGAGCTCACCCTATTCACCCCCCCTCTAGGGTTCGGATCCCCATGGACTTACAAGTGGTATCAGAGCGGGTTACTCCATTTTAGGGCTTAACAACCCGGAGTTGATCCTTGCTAGATTTGAACCCTAGTGTTGTGTTTTTTATTGCATATCTTTTTAAAGATTTCCACTTTGTTTGAAAATGATTTTTCCCTAGCCTCATTGCACCACTCTAAGTCTTTTCAAAGTTATATCTTCTAGAGTTGGTGAGTCCTCAAAGTGTTCTCTCATGGACAACCTTTTCAAGACCTTAGGTGAATTTTCAAAGGTAGACTATTTGAGTAACCTTAGGCCTTGTTACCCCTAGACCAACCTATGCTTTTTAGTTATATCTTTTTGTTGGTCATGTTACATTTGCATTTTGTTTCTTTTTAGTCACATCTTTTAAAATGCAATGTTTCTTTGTGATCATTTGATTTTGTCTTCATGAACTTTTAAAGTTATATCTCATGGTTTTCAAAATCCTTTGATTGCAATACTTTCATGATGGATTTGCATTTTGATCATATAGTTATATCTCTTGTAGTGCATATCTATTCATGATCAATTGATTGTGATTACAAATGCTTTCATAGCTAGTTTTTCATGATCAATTGATGTTGGAAAATCATTTGATGTTTGTCATAGTTAGATCCTTTTTGGAAATCAAATGATTTGAAGCAACCTTAGTTTTCCATTGATTTACAAGTTATATCTTTTGATATGGAAAATTTGTAAGTGTCTATTGTTTTTACAAATTGAAAATTTTACAATAGTACACTTCTTGTTTTTCAAATTCACTTGCTCTTAATTCTAAATGATTCTTTGTTGGAATTTCATATATTGAAGTGATTTGAGAAACTTTGGAAAATGTTCTATGCTTTATTGGTTGTATTTTTAGAAGCATTTTCCTTGAATTTATTTCCTTGTGCCTAATTATGATTATATCATTTGGAAGGAAATATTTTTTACAAACAATTTGCATCTTTGCTCATTTAGTTATATTTCTTTATGCAAATTGATTTTGATGTCTTACATTGCTTGGTTGGATATGGTTTCATTGATTTGCATGTTTGTGCCTTATCTTGGTAGGTTTTCATTAATGCAAATTGATGAGTGTTTATGAGCTTTATAGTAAAATCTTGTATTTGAACTTTTTAAGTGCATTTGTGATTTAATGTGCTAAGTTCTTTTGGTATAAACCTCATATCTTTTTCCATTGCATTGTAAGCTTAGTACATTTGCTAAGAGTGGAGATGTTACATGATAGATTGATTCTTTTTACCTCATACCTTCTTGTGCTCAATTAGTTATATTCTTTTTTGATGAATGGTATGAGTTAGATCTTGAGTGTTTGATTAATCCTCTCTATGCAAATGTCAAATTGTTCTATGTATGGTTGTTGTATTTATTATATTTGTTGAAACCATACTAGAACTCAAATCCATCCTCTATGCCTTATAGTCATTTCATTTTGGATGGTTATGATGTTGATTCATGTACTTTCTCTAAGTGTTGTCATACTTATACATGTTTCAACTTCATAGTAGTGTTCTTAATCATATGAAACTCTTTGAAACCCATTTCTCATATTTCTATATGTTTGATGGATATCTTAGATGTTGAATTCATATGATTTTGACACTTTGGAAATTGCATGCATTACATAGTAATATCCTTTTGCATTGCAATTTACCTTGTTCATCACTATGCTCAATAGTTATATCTTCAAAAGTGATGAATATGCATTTATGATGCTTGATGGAATTTTGTCACATTCTTGCTCTTTATCATGTTATCAAATTCAATTGGATTCAATTGGCATATTGTTTGATTGATTTGATTTCTTGTGAATGTGATAAAACTTGTGTGCATTGGATTGAACTTGATAAGTAATATGATTGTTCCATGTCACACACCATTAGCATCATAATGCTCATGTTGCCACCTCCTTTGCTCATATAGGTATATCTCATGACCACCATGTTTATGTGTTCATAATATTGGTTGGTTATTAGTTGAGGTTGGCTTCATGTTTGAATTTCATTTCACTCAATTTGCACTTTAATAAGTCATATTTATTGATTGAATGAAATGATTTTCAAAATCTTACATAGCATATGATTTTCATAAGTTATATTGATTGATGCTATGTTTGAGTAAACCCCATATCATGGATAGCTCTAATTTGGATTTCTCTTAATAGTTATACTTTTAAATCCATTTTAGAGTGATTGATTTAATAGTCATATCCTAAATCTCAATTGGTATTCTTTGTTTGTCCAATTGATATCCATGATTGCTTTTCTCTTTAGACCTAGCTCTCTTTTGGTAATTTGATCATATTGTGCTTTATAGTTAAATGAATCTAATCCTTTCTTTGAAGTTGACCCTCACTTGGTTAAACCATCTTCTTCTTGTACCTAATAGTTAAATCTTTGTCAAGAGTTTGACAAAAGGAGAGAATGGATTGAGGGGGAGTGTAAACCTTCATAAGAAGTATTAGTTTTGATCAAATTCACCCTTGGATTGCCTTTGAGCCCTTAGAGACTACTACCTCACATGATAGCCTGTTATGTATTTCAATTTCGATTTCTTTTGTTAACAGGTGCTACTAAAGGTATTTTCCTTGTTTCATGTGTGTAGGTACCTTTGCAATTTAATGGCAAAGGGGGAGAAATTATGCAAGTTCTCAAAAGGGTGAAGAGAAAGTCCAAGCTTCCAAAGGGGAGAGTTGTGTATGATCTTCTACAAAGGGAGAGAATGCATACCTTGCCAAAGGGAGAAAGAGGCATGGTCAAAGGGGGAGAGCTAATAGAAGAAAGAAAGCTTGGAAGCTAAAGAAGATGCTTGGCTAAAGAAAGAAAGATTGAAGAATGATCAAGCTCCAAGCATCATGAAGAATGAAGAGAAGAAAAGAGCCCAAGCTAAGAAGAAGCATCCAAGAAGATTTCAAGCCTTGTCCAGCTGAGGGGGAGCTGAAGACTAAGTGTGTTCAGTGGTGAGTGTGTTTGCCATCAAATTGCAAAGGGGGAGATTGTTAGGGTTTTTATAGATTGCAATTTGATGGATGCATTATCATTCAAGCATCATTTGATTGACACACTTGCATTGGTTTTTAAATAAACTTGAAATCTTGTTTTATTCATGCATTGCTTTTAAGATTTGTAAAAGTATTGATTTATGCATGATTTGTATTTTCATCTTGGATGCATTTGTTTTAGAAAAGAGTTTTAGAAAATCAAGCTAGCCTATGAGTTTTAAATCTTTCAAAATGTTTTAGGCTTTTTATGTTCCATGTTTTAAAACCCTTAGAATGATTTAAAACATGTTTTAAAGCTTGATTTTATGGCCCAAATAATTCCACAAAGAAAAACTTTGAATTTGCAAAAAATGGATTTTGGGGCCACTGCAGTGTCGCCGGTCGACCGGCGCAGAAGTCCCGGTCGACCGGGAACACTGCAAGGCAGAAAGTTGCCCTGGCGCCCCAACGGTCAGAAATTTGACCGTTGTGTGTTCCCGGTCGACCGAGGCATGTGTGCCGGTCGACCGAGAACTAGCCGTTGGCAACTTTTTGCTATAAATATGAGTTCTTTCCCTTGCCAAAAGTTGGGAATTTTTAACCCCTCCTTGAGAGGATTTGAGGCATATCAAAAGGGAAAAGAACCAAGGGATGAAGGGGAAGATTAGGAAAGCTAAAGCTTGGATTATTGAAGTTAAACCACCAAGTAGGCTCTTCCTTCCTTAATCATATGTTTTCATGCTTTTGTTTTATTTTTGGTAAATCATTTCTAGCATGTTAAACTATGTTTGTGTTGTGTCCTCAACATGTTTTATGTTTTGAGTTGATTTATTATTTTGGATACAACATCATATGATTCAAACCCAAGTAGTACTTAACTTTGGTAAATCTAAGTAGATCATGTTAATGAAAGAACTTTGGTAAATCATATGTAACATGATCCATATACTTGATTGAATCATTGATTGTTGTTTTTCATCATAAGAACATCTCTTTCAAAACTAACTTATGTTTTGGATTCAACTTCTTTACAAATCATATGTTTTCATGTTTTGCTTTATCATTGGTAAATCTTAGTAACATGTTAATCTATGATTTGTTGTATCCTTAGCATATTCTATATTTTGAATAGATCTATTGTTTTGGATACATCACCATTGATTCATCAAAGTAGTACTTTATCTTTGGTAAATCTAAGTAGATCATGTTAATGAAATATGTAACATGATTCATATACTTTGTTGAATCATTGGTTGTTGTTTTTCCATCATAAGAAAATCTCTTTCAAATGTATCTTATGTTTTGGATTCAACATCTTTACAAATCATATGTGTATTATTGTTTTAATGCTCACAACTTGCCTTACTTTGATTGGTAAATCTTTTTCAAGTTGTCCTTATAATTACATATGATTTGTCCCCTCTTTTCAATCAAATCTATTTTTATGTTTTGAGCTTCATTGATGATTTGATTGACATCCCTATGCATCACATGTTTAGAGCTAATCCATTTCATACAACTTGTGTAACTTTGATATCATTAACAAGTTGTTACTTTTAACATGTGATTGCATTGCTTCCTCAATCATAAATGTTTTTGAGCTAAAACTTTCAAAAGCCTTAGGCATACATTTATGAGCTTTCATTTTCAAAATGATTGAGGACCACACACACACACTTCATTTGTTTTCATCTTTGCATTCATAGTGTGAGTGTGTATTTGTATTTCACTTCCATATCCGCCTATTTAAGAGGCAATGTAATGAGCTTAAATGAATCTCCATCTAGTGTATTAAAGACACAACTTAGTGAGATAACCAACCATGTGGTTGAAGAGGTTATTGCTTAGCCTATAAAAGCATAGTGGATAGGTTGATGTTAAGCCTTGAAAAACATCATTGTAAGGTTATTGCTTAGCCTTGGAAAGCATATTGTAAAGGTTATTGCTTAGCCTATTGAAAAGCATAAATAGTGGAAATCCGGTGGGGTGTTGGATCACAAGCCGGTAGTGGATGTAGGCACGTTGGCCGAACCACTATAAATCCTTGTGTGATGGTGCTTGCTTTGTGGTGATTGTTTTTATATTAGCTTCCGCATATTGTTTGATAATCATCACTTGTGACTAGTTGGTTTTAAAGAAGTTAAAATTGTTAAAATTGGTCTTAATTGGAGCTCACCCTATTCACCCCCCCTCTAGGGTTCGGATCCCCATGGACTTACAAGTGGTATCAGAGCGGGTTACTCCATTTTAGGGCTTAACAACCCGGAGTTGATCCTTGCTAGATTTGAACCCTAGTGTTGTGTTTTTTATTGCATATCTTTTTAAAGATTTCCACTTTGTTTGAAAATGATTTTTCCCTAGCCTCATTGCACCACTCTAAGTCTTTTCAAAGTTATATCTTCTAGAGTTGGTGAGTCCTCAAAGTGTTCTCTCATGGACAACCTTTTCAAGACCTTAGGTGAATTTTCAAAGGTAGACTATTTGAGTAACCTTAGGCCTTGTTACCCCTAGACCAACCTATGCTTTTTAGTTATATCTTTTTGTTGGTCATGTTACATTTGCATTTTGTTTCTTTTTAGTCACATCTTTTAAAATGCAATGTTTCTTTGTGATCATTTGATTTTGTCTTCATGAACTTTTAAAGTTATATCTCATGGTTTTCAAAATCCTTTGATTGCAATACTTTCATGATGGATTTGCATTTTGATCATATAGTTATATCTCTTGTAGTGCATATCTATTCATGATCAATTGATTGTGATTACAAATGCTTTCATAGCTAGTTTTTCATGATCAATTGATGTTGGAAAATCATTTGATGTTTGTCATAGTTAGATCCTTTTTGGAAATCAAATGATTTGAAGCAACCTTAGTTTTCCATTGATTTACAAGTTATATCTTTTGATATGGAAAATTTGTAAGTGTCTATTGTTTTTACAAATTGAAAATTTTACAATAGTACACTTCTTGTTTTTCAAATTCACTTGCTCTTAATTCTAAATGATTCTTTGTTGGAATTTCATATATTGAAGTGATTTGAGAAACTTTGGAAAATGTTCTATGCTTTATTGGTTGTATTTTTAGAAGCATTTTCCTTGAATTTATTTCCTTGTGCCTAATTATGATTATATCATTTGGAAGGAAATATTTTTTACAAACAATTTGCATCTTTGCTCATTTAGTTATATTTCTTTATGCAAATTGATTTTGATGTCTTACATTGCTTGGTTGGATATGGTTTCATTGATTTGCATGTTTGTGCCTTATCTTGGTAGGTTTTCATTAATGCAAATTGATGAGTGTTTATGAGCTTTATAGTAAAATCTTGTATTTGAACTTTTTAAGTGCATTTGTGATTTAATGTGCTAAGTTCTTTTGGTATAAACCTCATATCTTTTTCCATTGCATTGTAAGCTTAGTACATTTGCTAAGAGTGGAGATGTTACATGATAGATTGATTCTTTTTACCTCATACCTTCTTGTGCTCAATTAGTTATATTCTTTTTTGATGAATGGTATGAGTTAGATCTTGAGTGTTTGATTAATCCTCTCTATGCAAATGTCAAATTGTTCTATGTATGGTTGTTGTATTTATTATATTTGTTGAAACCATACTAGAACTCAAATCCATCCTCTATGCCTTATAGTCATTTCATTTTGGATGGTTATGATGTTGATTCATGTACTTTCTCTAAGTGTTGTCATACTTATACATGTTTCAACTTCATAGTAGTGTTCTTAATCATATGAAACTCTTTGAAACCCATTTCTCATATTTCTATATGTTTGATGGATATCTTAGATGTTGAATTCATATGATTTTGACACTTTGGAAATTGCATGCATTACATAGTAATATCCTTTTGCATTGCAATTTACCTTGTTCATCACTATGCTCAATAGTTATATCTTCAAAAGTGATGAATATGCATTTATGATGCTTGATGGAATTTTGTCACATTCTTGCTCTTTATCATGTTATCAAATTCAATTGGATTCAATTGGCATATTGTTTGATTGATTTGATTTCTTGTGAATGTGATAAAACTTGTGTGCATTGGATTGAACTTGATAAGTAATATGATTGTTCCATGTCACACACCATTAGCATCATAATGCTCATGTTGCCACCTCCTTTGCTCATATAGGTATATCTCATGACCACCATGTTTATGTGTTCATAATATTGGTTGGTTATTAGTTGAGGTTGGCTTCATGTTTGAATTTCATTTCACTCAATTTGCACTTTAATAAGTCATATTTATTGATTGAATGAAATGATTTTCAAAATCTTACATAGCATATGATTTTCATAAGTTATATTGATTGATGCTATGTTTGAGTAAACCCCATATCATGGATAGCTCTAATTTGGATTTCTCTTAATAGTTATACTTTTAAATCCATTTTAGAGTGATTGATTTAATAGTCATATCCTAAATCTCAATTGGTATTCTTTGTTTGTCCAATTGATATCCATGATTGCTTTTCTCTTTAGACCTAGCTCTCTTTTGGTAATTTGATCATATTGTGCTTTATAGTTAAATGAATCTAATCCTTTCTTTGAAGTTGACCCTCACTTGGTTAAACCATCTTCTTCTTGTACCTAATAGTTAAATCTTTGTCAAGAGTTTGACAAAAGGAGAGAATGGATTGAGGGGGAGTGTAAACCTTCATAAGAAGTATTAGTTTTGATCAAATTCACCCTTGGATTGCCTTTGAGCCCTTAGAGACTACTACCTCACATGATAGCCTGTTATGTATTTCAATTTCGATTTCTTTTGTTAACAGGTGCTACTAAAGGTATTTTCCTTGTTTCATGTGTGTAGGTACCTTTGCAATTTAATGGCAAAGGGGGAGAAATTATGCAAGTTCTCAAAAGGGTGAAGAGAAAGTCCAAGCTTCCAAAGGGGAGAGTTGTGTATGATCTTCTACAAAGGGAGAGAATGCATACCTTGCCAAAGGGAGAAAGAGGCATGGTCAAAGGGGGAGAGCTAATAGAAGAAAGAAAGCTTGGAAGCTAAAGAAGATGCTTGGCTAAAGAAAGAAAGATTGAAGAATGATCAAGCTCCAAGCATCATGAAGAATGAAGAGAAGAAAAGAGCCCAAGCTAAGAAGAAGCATCCAAGAAGATTTCAAGCCTTGTCCAGCTGAGGGGGAGCTGAAGACTAAGTGTGTTCAGTGGTGAGTGTGTTTGCCATCAAATTGCAAAGGGGGAGATTGTTAGGGTTTTTATAGATTGCAATTTGATGGATGCATTATCATTCAAGCATCATTTGATTGACACACTTGCATTGGTTTTTAAATAAACTTGAAATCTTGTTTTATTCATGCATTGCTTTTAAGATTTGTAAAAGTATTGATTTATGCATGATTTGTATTTTCATCTTGGATGCATTTGTTTTAGAAAAGAGTTTTAGAAAATCAAGCTAGCCTATGAGTTTTAAATCTTTCAAAATGTTTTAGGCTTTTTATGTTCCATGTTTTAAAACCCTTAGAATGATTTAAAACATGTTTTAAAGCTTGATTTTATGGCCCAAATAATTCCACAAAGAAAAACTTTGAATTTGCAAAAAATGGATTTTGGGGCCACTGCAGTGTCGCCGGTCGACCGGCGCAGAAGTCCCGGTCGACCGGGAACACTGCAAGGCAGAAAGTTGCCCTGGCGCCCCAACGGTCAGAAATTTGACCGTTGTGTGTTCCCGGTCGACCGAGGCCTGTGTGCCGGTCGACCGAGAACTAGCCGTTGGCAACTTTTTGCTATAAATATGAGTTCTTTCCCTTGCCAAAAGTTGGGAATTTTTAACCCCTCCTTGAGAGGATTTGAGGCATATCAAAAGGGAAAAGAACCAAGGGATGAAGGGGAAGATTAGGAAAGCTAAAGCTTGGATTATTGAAGTTAAACCACCAAGTAGGCTCTTCCTTCCTTAATCATATGTTTTCATGCTTTTGTTTTATTTTTGGTAAATCATTTCTAGCATGTTAAACTATGTTTGTGTTGTGTCCTCAACATGTTTTATGTTTTGAGTTGATTTATTATTTTGGATACAACATCATATGATTCAAACCCAAGTAGTACTTAACTTTGGTAAATCTAAGTAGATCATGTTAATGAAAGAACTTTGGTAAATCATATGTAACATGATCCATATACTTGATTGAATCATTGATTGTTGTTTTTCATCATAAGAACATCTCTTTCAAAACTAACTTATGTTTTGGATTCAACTTCTTTACAAATCATATGTTTTCATGTTTTGCTTTATCATTGGTAAATCTTAGTAACATGTTAATCTATGATTTGTTGTATCCTTAGCATATTCTATATTTTGAATAGATCTATTGTTTTGGATACATCACCATTGATTCATCAAAGTAGTACTTTATCTTTGGTAAATCTAAGTAGATCATGTTAATGAAATATGTAACATGATTCATATACTTTGTTGAATCATTGGTTGTTGTTTTTCCATCATAAGAAAATCTCTTTCAAATGTATCTTATGTTTTGGATTCAACATCTTTACAAATCATATGTGTATTATTGTTTTAATGCTCACAACTTGCCTTACTTTGATTGGTAAATCTTTTTCAAGTTGTCCTTATAATTACATATGATTTGTCCCCTCTTTTCAATCAAATCTATTTTTATGTTTTGAGCTTCATTGATGATTTGATTGACATCCCTATGCATCACATGTTTAGAGCTAATCCATTTCATACAACTTGTGTAACTTTGATATCATTAACAAGTTGTTACTTTTAACATGTGATTGCATTGCTTCCTCAATCATAAATGTTTTTGAGCTAAAACTTTCAAAAGCCTTAGGCATACATTTATGAGCTTTCATTTTCAAAATGATTGAGGACCACACACACACACTTCATTTGTTTTCATCTTTGCATTCATAGTGTGAGTGTGTATTTGTATTTCACTTCCATATCCGCCTATTTAAGAGGCAATGTAATGAGCTTAAATGAATCTCCATCTAGTGTATTAAAGACACAACTTAGTGAGATAACCAACCATGTGGTTGAAGAGGTTATTGCTTAGCCTATAAAAGCATAGTGGATAGGTTGATGTTAAGCCTTGAAAAACATCATTGTAAGGTTATTGCTTAGCCTTGGAAAGCATATTGTAAAGGTTATTGCTTAGCCTATTGAAAAGCATAAATAGTGGAAATCCGGTGGGGTGTTGGATCACAAGCCGGTAGTGGATGTAGGCACGTTGGCCGAACCACTATAAATCCTTGTGTGATGGTGCTTGCTTTGTGGTGATTGTTTTTATATTAGCTTCCGCATATTGTTTGATAATCATCACTTGTGACTAGTTGGTTTTAAAGAAGTTAAAATTGTTAAAATTGGTCTTAATTGGAGCTCACCCTATTCACCCCCCCTCTAGGGTTCGGATCCCCATGGACTTACAAGTGGTATCAGAGCGGGTTACTCCATTTTAGGGCTTAACAACCCGGAGTTGATCCTTGCTAGATTTGAACCCTAGTGTTGTGTTTTTTATTGCATATCTTTTTAAAGATTTCCACTTTGTTTGAAAATGATTTTTCCCTAGCCTCATTGCACCACTCTAAGTCTTTTCAAAGTTATATCTTCTAGAGTTGGTGAGTCCTCAAAGTGTTCTCTCATGGACAACCTTTTCAAGACCTTAGGTGAATTTTCAAAGGTAGACTATTTGAGTAACCTTAGGCCTTGTTACCCCTAGACCAACCTATGCTTTTTAGTTATATCTTTTTGTTGGTCATGTTACATTTGCATTTTGTTTCTTTTTAGTCACATCTTTTAAAATGCAATGTTTCTTTGTGATCATTTGATTTTGTCTTCATGAACTTTTAAAGTTATATCTCATGGTTTTCAAAATCCTTTGATTGCAATACTTTCATGATGGATTTGCATTTTGATCATATAGTTATATCTCTTGTAGTGCATATCTATTCATGATCAATTGATTGTGATTACAAATGCTTTCATAGCTAGTTTTTCATGATCAATTGATGTTGGAAAATCATTTGATGTTTGTCATAGTTAGATCCTTTTTGGAAATCAAATGATTTGAAGCAACCTTAGTTTTCCATTGATTTACAAGTTATATCTTTTGATATGGAAAATTTGTAAGTGTCTATTGTTTTTACAAATTGAAAATTTTACAATAGTACACTTCTTGTTTTTCAAATTCACTTGCTCTTAATTCTAAATGATTCTTTGTTGGAATTTCATATATTGAAGTGATTTGAGAAACTTTGGAAAATGTTCTATGCTTTATTGGTTGTATTTTTAGAAGCATTTTCCTTGAATTTATTTCCTTGTGCCTAATTATGATTATATCATTTGGAAGGAAATATTTTTTACAAACAATTTGCATCTTTGCTCATTTAGTTATATTTCTTTATGCAAATTGATTTTGATGTCTTACATTGCTTGGTTGGATATGGTTTCATTGATTTGCATGTTTGTGCCTTATCTTGGTAGGTTTTCATTAATGCAAATTGATGAGTGTTTTTGAGCTTTATAGTAAAATCTTGTATTTGAACTTTTTAAGTGCATTTGTGATTTAATGTGCTAAGTTCTTTTGGTATAAACCTCATATCTTTTTCCATTGCATTGTAAGCTTAGTACATTTGCTAAGAGTGGAGATGTTACATGATAGATTGATTCTTTTTACCTCATACCTTCTTGTGCTCAATTAGTTATATTCTTTTTTGATGAATGGTATGAGTTAGATCTTGAGTGTTTGATTAATCCTCTCTATGCAAATGTCAAATTGTTCTATGTATGGTTGTTGTATTTATTATATTTGTTGAAACCATACTAGAACTCAAATCCATCCTCTATGCCTTATAGTCATTTCATTTTGGATGGTTATGATGTTGATTCATGTACTTTCTCTAAGTGTTGTCATACTTATACATGTTTCAACTTCATAGTAGTGTTCTTAATCATATGAAACTCTTTGAAACCCATTTCTCATATTTCTATATGTTTGATGGATATCTTAGATGTTGAATTCATATGATTTTGACACTTTGGAAATTGCATGCATTACATAGTAATATCCTTTTGCATTGCAATTTACCTTGTTCATCACTATGCTCAATAGTTATATCTTCAAAAGTGATGAATATGCATTTATGATGCTTGATGGAATTTTGTCACATTCTTGCTCTTTATCATGTTATCAAATTCAATTGGATTCAATTGGCATATTGTTTGATTGATTTGATTTCTTGTGAATGTGATAAAACTTGTGTGCATTGGATTGAACTTGATAAGTAATATGATTGTTCCATGTCACACACCATTAGCATCATAATGCTCATGTTGCCACCTCCTTTGCTCATATAGGTATATCTCATGACCACCATGTTTATGTGTTCATAATATTGGTTGGTTATTAGTTGAGGTTGGCTTCATGTTTGAATTTCATTTCACTCAATTTGCACTTTAATAAGTCATATTTATTGATTGAATGAAATGATTTTCAAAATCTTACATAGCATATGATTTTCATAAGTTATATTGATTGATGCTATGTTTGAGTAAACCCCATATCATGGATAGCTCTAATTTGGATTTCTCTTAATAGTTATACTTTTAAATCCATTTTAGAGTGATTGATTTAATAGTCATATCCTAAATCTCAATTGGTATTCTTTGTTTGTCCAATTGATATCCATGATTGCTTTTCTCTTTAGACCTAGCTCTCTTTTGGTAATTTGATCATATTGTGCTTTATAGTTAAATGAATCTAATCCTTTCTTTGAAGTTGACCCTCACTTGGTTAAACCATCTTCTTCTTGTACCTAATAGTTAAATCTTTGTCAAGAGTTTGACAAAAGGAGAGAATGGATTGAGGGGGAGTGTAAACCTTCATAAGAAGTATTAGTTTTGATCAAATTCACCCTTGGATTGCCTTTGAGCCCTTAGAGACTACTACCTCACATGATAGCCTGTTATGTATTTCAATTTCGATTTCTTTTGTTAACAGGTGCTACTAAAGGTATTTTCCTTGTTTCATGTGTGTAGGTACCTTTGCAATTTAATGGCAAAGGGGGAGAAATTATGCAAGTTCTCAAAAGGGTGAAGAGAAAGTCCAAGCTTCCAAAGGGGAGAGTTGTGTATGATCTTCTACAAAGGGAGAGAATGCATACCTTGCCAAAGGGAGAAAGAGGCATGGTCAAAGGGGGAGAGCTAATAGAAGAAAGAAAGCTTGGAAGCTAAAGAAGATGCTTGGCTAAAGAAAGAAAGATTGAAGAATGATCAAGCTCCAAGCATCATGAAGAATGAAGAGAAGAAAAGAGCCCAAGCTAAGAAGAAGCATCCAAGAAGATTTCAAGCCTTGTCCAGCTGAGGGGGAGCTGAAGACTAAGTGTGTTCAGTGGTGAGTGTGTTTGCCATCAAATTGCAAAGGGGGAGATTGTTAGGGTTTTTATAGATTGCAATTTGATGGATGCATTATCATTCAAGCATCATTTGATTGACACACTTGCATTGGTTTTTAAATAAACTTGAAATCTTGTTTTATTCATGCATTGCTTTTAAGATTTGTAAAAGTATTGATTTATGCATGATTTGTATTTTCATCTTGGATGCATTTGTTTTAGAAAAGAGTTTTAGAAAATCAAGCTAGCCTATGAGTTTTAAATCTTTCAAAATGTTTTAGGCTTTTTATGTTCCATGTTTTAAAACCCTTAGAATGATTTAAAACATGTTTTAAAGCTTGATTTTATGGCCCAAATAATTCCACAAAGAAAAACTTTGAATTTGCAAAAAATGGATTTTGGGGCCACTGCAGTGTCGCCGGTCGACCGGCGCAGAAGTCCCGGTCGACCGGGAACACTGCAAGGCAGAAAGTTGCCCTGGCGCCCCAACGGTCAGAAATTTGACCGTTGTGTGTTCCCGGTCGACCGAGGCCTGTGTGCCGGTCGACCGAGAACTAGCCGTTGGCAACTTTTTGCTATAAATATGAGTTCTTTCCCTTGCCAAAAGTTGGGAATTTTTAACCCCTCCTTGAGAGGATTTGAGGCATATCAAAAGGGAAAAGAACCAAGGGATGAAGGGGAAGATTAGGAAAGCTAAAGCTTGGATTATTGAAGTTAAACCACCAAGTAGGCTCTTCCTTCCTTAATCATATGTTTTCATGCTTTTGTTTTATTTTTGGTAAATCATTTCTAGCATGTTAAACTATGTTTGTGTTGTGTCCTCAACATGTTTTATGTTTTGAGTTGATTTATTATTTTGGATACAACATCATATGATTCAAACCCAAGTAGTACTTAACTTTGGTAAATCTAAGTAGATCATGTTAATGAAAGAACTTTGGTAAATCATATGTAACATGATCCATATACTTGATTGAATCATTGATTGTTGTTTTTCATCATAAGAACATCTCTTTCAAAACTAACTTATGTTTTGGATTCAACTTCTTTACAAATCATATGTTTTCATGTTTTGCTTTATCATTGGTAAATCTTAGTAACATGTTAATCTATGATTTGTTGTATCCTTAGCATATTCTATATTTTGAATAGATCTATTGTTTTGGATACATCACCATTGATTCATCAAAGTAGTACTTTATCTTTGGTAAATCTAAGTAGATCATGTTAATGAAATATGTAACATGATTCATATACTTTGTTGAATCATTGGTTGTTGTTTTTCCATCATAAGAAAATCTCTTTCAAATGTATCTTATGTTTTGGATTCAACATCTTTACAAATCATATGTGTATTATTGTTTTAATGCTCACAACTTGCCTTACTTTGATTGGTAAATCTTTTTCAAGTTGTCCTTATAATTACATATGATTTGTCCCCTCTTTTCAATCAAATCTATTTTTATGTTTTGAGCTTCATTGATGATTTGATTGACATCCCTATGCATCACATGTTTAGAGCTAATCCATTTCATACAACTTGTGTAACTTTGATATCATTAACAAGTTGTTACTTTTAACATGTGATTGCATTGCTTCCTCAATCATAAATGTTTTTGAGCTAAAACTTTCAAAAGCCTTAGGCATACATTTATGAGCTTTCATTTTCAAAATGATTGAGGACCACACACACACACTTCATTTGTTTTCATCTTTGCATTCATAGTGTGAGTGTGTATTTGTATTTCACTTCCATATCCGCCTATTTAAGAGGCAATGTAATGAGCTTAAATGAATCTCCATCTAGTGTATTAAAGACACAACTTAGTGAGATAACCAACCATGTGGTTGAAGAGGTTATTGCTTAGCCTATAAAAGCATAGTGGATAGGTTGATGTTAAGCCTTGAAAAACATCATTGTAAGGTTATTGCTTAGCCTTGGAAAGCATATTGTAAAGGTTATTGCTTAGCCTATTGAAAAGCATAAATAGTGGAAATCCGGTGGGGTGTTGGATCACAAGCCGGTAGTGGATGTAGGCACGTTGGCCGAACCACTATAAATCCTTGTGTGATGGTGCTTGCTTTGTGGTGATTGTTTTTATATTAGCTTCCGCATATTGTTTGATAATCATCACTTGTGACTAGTTGGTTTTAAAGAAGTTAAAATTGTTAAAATTGGTCTTAATTGGAGCTCACCCTATTCACCCCCCCTCTAGGGTTCGGATCCCCATGGACTTACAGGTGTCACACTCTCTCAATCAATGCTTCGTTGTGAGAGAAAAGATAAACGAGATGTGGAAAAACGGAGTCATCACCTTCGACAAAAACTATGGGTCCGCCTCCGTCAACATGATCTCGTATGGACAAACATCAAAATCACCAAAGAGGAAGATCACTACCTCCTTCAAGGTGATAAATGAAATCGAAGCGTCCGAGGGGCTGGTTCCTTACCCGACTCCAGATGGACAACCCTTATGGGTACACCCTGATCTCCTAGTAGATGAAAATTGGGAGATCGTAAAAACAAAGCCGACAGCTCGACAGCGAAGGCAGGCTAGGAGACACCTTTTCAAGCTCAAAAAGCAAGAGAAGGCCCAACCAAAGCAAGAAGTCGATGAAAAGGCAGAGGCCTCCTCTACCGCTTCAAAGACCTCAAAGGCGGTAAGAAAATTCATACTCAGTGATTTCATGCCACCTCAACTGAAAGAAGAGGCCACGCAAGGGGCATCATACTCTTGCAACTCGGTAGTTGGATTCGCCATGGATGGATATGAGTCCAGCGATACCGACGACGGATTCGACAGCACTGATGAGTGGGAAGAATCCCTTGAGACAGGAGAATACCTCTCTGATGAAGAGTGGGTCCCTGATACTTATCTTATGCCAGTAATCTGGTATGACCCCTTACGGCCACAAGGATCCTGGTCTGATGATGAAGATGACCAAGTGGCTGTACAAGAAAATGATGTCATTCCAGCACCCGTCGTTGATCCTGTGGAAATCAACCATGTTGAGCCACAAGGAGATGATGAAGAAAAAGACCTGGCTCCCATGCCTGGTCTTGCAGAATATGCGAGGATCTTGCAGCGTCTAGGTCTCGAACAAGAGCGCGACCGCGTCAACGAGCTTCCTCCCAATCCGGAGCCAGGAATCCCTGAAGACCCTCAGGTACCTTCTCCCCTAACTCCTGAAAATGGAGAAAATTGTTGGATTGATGGTCCTCTTACATCCGAGGAAGAGTCCGACTCCGAGCAGGCAACATCTCCCACTCGAGCTACCTGTAATGTTATAATTCAGGATCATAGCTCTTCCGAGGCCTCGTCTGATGATATCAGTTATACTCCGGCGACGCCAAGCAATATATCTTCTGAAGCTACCTCGTCTCACGAGACCTACACGGAGATAACACCCTCTCAAGTTTTTTCACCTGAGACTGTGACTTCAGAATTCACTTCCCTTCCGATTGATCGTCATAAAGAAAACCCGGCTGGGGATGATGAAGGGGTCGACGAAGAAGAAAAGTTACAGGAAGCTGTTCAGGACTTGCTCCCGGAAAATGCTCCATGCAACGCAATCACTGAGGATACTAGCTTAGTTGCAGGAACACCCCCAGTGGAAGAAGTACGACAGCCTCTTGAAGACAGTCTTCCAAATGAAGATTCTTCTCAAGAAGCTCTCGAAGTTGGTAGAGGCACCCGTTCTGGTCGGGACTACCATAAAAATTACAATACATCTTCCTTTACTTATGTAAACCCTTCTGGGAAAGATGTTATAACAGCCCCCAGTGGCAATAATGATGAACGCGCAGGCCCCAAGGAGGCTTTCAAGTATGACTTGGTTGAGCACTTCAAACACATACCTGCACGATTGTACATCCTAGATTTGTTACGAATGTCTCCACGCACTCGTGATAATCTCATTTCAGAATTGCAAAAACTGAATGAGGATGTTGACAAACATGCCCCGCAAGTCTTCCAAATTGAAATGGACTATCGGGTCAAAAATGCAGAAATTTCCTCAAAAGAAGAAGAGAAGAAAATTGAGGGATCTTGCAGTAGATGTCTCTCGGTTCAAAAGATAACCAGTGCGACTATCGCCTTCACAAAGGAAGATCTCCTGCTTGGTGAGACAAAGCACAACCGACCCCTGTACTTTACAGGATATATTAAGGAAATGCCGGTGCGCAGAATTCAGATTGACCCGGGTTCTGCACTGAATCTTATCTCCACTTCGACACTTGAAGAGTTGGGCATTCCGCCCAGCAAGCTGAGCCACACATCTGTATCTATCTTTGGATACGATGGCAATTCTCAAAGGCCCATCGGCAAAATCAGGTTCAAATTGCAAATCGGTGATCTTATCTCTGAAGTCACTGTGTATGCAATAAAAACCCCGTCATGCTACAACATCCTTCTCGGACGCCCCTGGATACACGAGAATGGAATTGTTCCTTCAACACTACATCAATGCATCAAGTTCATCGGCAACGATGGCATGATACATCGAGTCTTTGCGGATAGAAAACCTTTCAAAGGGAAAGAAGTCCACTTTGCAGACTCTCAGATGTATGAAGGAGAAAAAGAAACAGAGGAAATGACGTCTTCCGCCAAAAATCTCCTTAAAGATAAAGGCAAGGCTCCTCAAAAATCACCGGAAGAAAATAAACCCTCTGGAAAACCCGAAGAGAGCAGTCAATCTCCTTTCGTAGTCTCCCTCAAGACTCCAAAACCTTTGGTCGTTACAACTAAAGGGAAGAAGGTAAAACAAAAGTCTGGGGGCAAATTTGTTGTCTCTTATCTGTCCCTCAAACAAAATACAGATTCGGATTCAGAGCCAGAAGACGATACTCCGTCAAGCCAAACTGATACTCAACAAGTTCAGCCTGCTCTTACTCCAATAGAGACACCTGCTGATGTAGAAGATCCTGCGTCTGCTTCCTTTGTTGTTCCGGCAATATCATCTAAAGAAAAACCGATCTTCTTCCATAGATCGAGTGCTGCTTCATCAAAATCCCTGCTTGAACCTTTCCAAAACAAAGGTATGCCTCTACTGTCTCTGTATAGTCCTGTGGCACAAGCTATCATGAAGAAGATGGGATATGATGCTCAAAACCTACTTGGCTTGGGGGAAGGCCATGGTATTCTCACACCACTGGAGCCCGTACTGGCCAAACACCAACTGGAAGATTGGAGACTCTATGGCTATATAGAAAAGTCTTCATATGGGTTAGGGTTCGATCCTGACGCCCCTCTGAAACAGCTAACGCAAAGGTTTAGAAGTCAGTTTGTTGACCAAGCCCCAATAGCTCTAGTCCATGAAGACATCGATCTCCCTGGGTATCTCTTTGAAGAGTCACCAGACAAAGATCCGGGAAGCCCCTCTAATTGGTTTGATTTCTCCAATGATATGGAGGAATTGTCCGATGATACAGACATGCAGGATTCTGACCCAGAAGAACCCTCGTCTACAGCAGAAGTACCTTACTTCGACCCGGTAACAGCAGGCGATTGGGACTATCTCATAGCGAGCCTTGAGAAGGTTGCTGATCAAGAAGACCCATGGAAAGGAAATGTTGTTGAAACACCAAAAGGTTTCGTTGAGCTGGAGGCCTCCGAAAACATTGTGGAGGAACCACCCTCGAATCTTCCAACAGAGGATCCTGTTCAAAAGATAGACTTGGGAACACCAAATAACTCGCGTCCTGTATTCATAAGCAAGAATATAAAGGATGATGAGTTACCCGAGTATATCGCTTTTCTTCGTGAGTTCGTTGATTGCTTTGCATGGTCCTATGCTGAAATGCCCGGTTTAGATCCAAAAATAGCAGTCCACAAACTCAATCTTCAAAAAAATATCAAGCCTGTTAAACAAGGCCAAAGAAGATTCCGTCCAGATGTGATGGATAAAATTGAACAAGAAGTTCAGAAACTCAAAAGCGTCGGCTTCATCCGTGAGGAACAACATCCTGAATGGTTGGCCAACATTGTCCCCGTGACAAAGAAAAATGGGCAGATCAGGGTGTGTATTGACTATAGAGACCTGAATAACGCCTGCCCCAAAGATGAATTCCCGCTCCTGATACCAGAGGTTATGATTGACAATACCTGTGGATTCGAGCGAATGACATTCATGGATGGCTTCTCTAGCTACAATCAGATAAAGATGCATCCTGAAGACGAAAAGCATACTTCATTTCGGACTCCATTTGGCGTGTATTGCTACACTGTCATGCCATTTGGTCTGAAAAATGCTGGCGCTACATATCAGAGGGCTATGATGAAGATATTCCAAGATATGCAGCACAAGACGGTTGAATGTTACGTTGATGACCTCGCCGTCAAAAGCAAAAGAAAAGAAGACCATCTCAAAGATCTTCGAGAAGTATTCCTCCGACTTCGCAAATACAAACTGCGGATGAATCCCCTAAAATGCTTCTTCGGCGTCTCGTCGGGTAAGTTCCTCGGATTCCTTGTTCGGAAAGATGGAATAGAACTTGACCCCATCAAAGTCAAGGCTATTCTAGAAATGCCCTCTCCAAGAACCTTGAGAGAATTAAAAGGGCTCCAAGGGAGATTGGCCTATATCAGACGATTTATCTCCAACCTTTCGGGAAAATGTCGTCCATTCTCCTAATTGATGAAGAAAGGTGTAGACTTTGTCTGGGATGCTGACTGTGAAGCCGCATTTCAAGATATCAAGTCATACCTGACCAAACCTCCAGTGTTAGCAGCACCTACCACCGGAAAACCTTTCATCTTGTACACAAGAGCCCTCGACCATTCTCTGGGCGCTCTACTGGCACAAGAAAATGATGGAAGAAAAGAAGCGGCTCTATACTACCTCAGCCGTATGCTGGTAGGTGCAGAGCATCGCTACTCCCCAGTCGAAAAAGAATGCCTTGCAGTGATGTTCGCCATACAAAAGCTACGTCACTATCTGCTTTCCAACACAGTTTATCTGGTCTCAAGGATCAACCTCTTAAAGGTCCTTGTCACGAAAGCAGGTTCTCTCAATGCAAGACTGACAAAATGGTCTATCCTTCTATCACAATTTGATATTAGGTATATACCACAAAAAGCAATCAAAGGCCAAACTTTAGCAGACTTTCTCGCGGAGCATCCGTTGCCTGAAGATTCTCCACTAAGAGATGATCTCCCAGACGAATCCGTCTACAATGTGGAGGCCTTCCCACCAAGTGCTTCCTGGCACATGTACTTCGATGGGGCAACCAGAACAAACGAGAAAAGAGAGCCGGTCTCGGGAGTTGGCATTCTCTTTGTTAGCCCCGACAAATACATGATTCCACACGCCTTCTCGCTACTGGAACCATGCACAAACAATGCAGCGGAATACCAAGCCCTGATTCTAGGATTGGAACTTGCCATTGAATCCGGTATCACCATACTGGAAGTCTTCGGAGACTCTCAACTGATCGTCAATCAGATGAATCAAAAATTTGACGTCAGAAAGCCTGATTTGTTGCCTTACTACAACAAGGCACAATCACTTTTGCAGAAGTTTGACATCTGTCACATCACCCACATCCTCAGAGGTGAAAACATTCGTACAGATGCCCTGGCTGGACTTGCCGCATCTATGGCAATCCAAGAAGGGGAAAACATGCAAATTACAGTGTGCGGATGAAGAATCCTCCCTCCTCTCAACACACATCAAGCAGTTGCTGAATGCCACAGGGTGGTTGGAAGTCGGATTTCTATCCTTCAAACTTCGGTCGGCGACTGGAGGGATCCGTTCATTGATTACACTATGTTCGGGATCCTACCTGAAGATCCAAAAGAACGGGTAAGCATCCAAAGACGAGCCCCAAACTTTCATTTGGATATTCTTTCAAAAATGCTTTATAGGAAATCCTACAACGGAGTACTTCTACGCTGCTTGTCACAACAAGAAGCTGAAGAAACACTCAAAGAAGTCCATGCTGGTCTTTGTGGAGCCCATCAGGCTGGCCCTAAGCTCTACGATCAAATAAAAAGGTTAGGTTATTATTGGCCTACCATGGTGGCCGATGCAATGCAATTCGCTAAACGCTGCCAACAATGCCAAGTTCACGGAGACTATATTCACAGGCCTCCGGAATGGTTCCATCCTACTGCAATCTCATGGCCCTTTGAAGCCTGGGGTATGGACATCATAGGTCCTATTTCTCCCCTTTCAAGCAAAGGACAGCGCTTCATCTTCACCGCCACGGATTATTTCTCCAAGTGGTCAGAAGCATTCGCGCTTAGTGAAATGAAGACCTCATCAGTCCTTCAGTTCTTGCGCACCAACATCATTTGTCGCTTCGGCATACCTAAAAGATTCGTCCATGATAACGGACCACAGTTCCGCGATCACCGATTCTACAGGTTCTGCGACAAATACAAAATCCAAAGTTGTCCCTCAACTCCATACAATCCGGCAGCAAACGGACTAGCAGAAGCTTTCAACAAGACACTCTGCAAAATCTTCAAAAAGATAGTCTCTAGTCACAAAAGAGATTGGGGCGACAAGCTTCCTGAAGCCTTGTGGGCCTATCGAACTACTGTTCGAGGACCAACCCATAGCACACCATTCTCCTTGGTCTATGGATGTGAAACTGTCGTGCCCTTAGAGGTACAAATTCCTTCTCTGAGGGTATCTCTACAAAATGACATGACTCAAGAAAGCAATGTAAAGTTGCGACTCCATGAGCTGGACAATCTCGACGAGAGACGGCTCGAAGCTCTACAAAGCATCAAACTCTACCAAGCACGCATGGCAGGATCTTTTGACAAGAAGGTCAGGCAACGCGCCTACAAAAAGGGAGACTTGGTTCTTACAGTAAAAAGACCTATGGTTTTTACTCACAAATCCAAAGGCAAATCTGAACCAAAATGGGAGGGACCTTTCGTCATCGACAAAGTTTTCTCCAACGGCGCATACGCCCTTCTAAACATGGAGGGTGACAGATGTATACTGCCCATCAATGGAAAGTTCTTAAAGCGGTACTACCCTTGAAGGCTTCTTCCATCGGGTCAAAGCGACGCCTGCACGGCCAAAGCCTATTCCTAGGTATCTGCTCGTCAAACCCACTCCTTTTGGAATTTTCATCCTCTTGTTGGAATTTCTAAAAAACCCCTCAAAACAATGTTTCTTTCATCGTTTCATTGTTCAAAAAAAAAAAAGCAAATCCAAAAATCCAAGTTCAGGAGCCTCTTCCCAAACTTGACCAAAATTTTCGATCCTTGAACCCAAAATTCATGGTTTGAAACAAAATCAGGACCTAGGGATTTCAGCCCTAATCCACCCCGGCTTTTACCACCAAAATGGTTTTGAGTCAAAATTTACGACCCTCGTGTCTTTAAACAAAAAATGGTTTTTCAAAAAACCGCAAGGAAGCGACGTTCAGTCGATACTTGCAAAACCCAAAATCGGAAGGATGCGAACCCCATTCGATACTTCCAAAACCCCAAAATCGTGGAGACTCAACGTTCCAGTTGATATCCACAACCCAAATTTCAAAACAAACAAAAACAAAACAAAGGTTCGAAAAAACCTCAAAATTCAAAAATTGTGGGGAAGCGACATTCCATCGATACCCACAAAACAAAATTTTTGAAGAAAAAAGCAGGGAAGCGACGCTTAGTCGATACTTGCACCCAAATCCGCGGGGAGGCGACATTCCATCGATACTCGCAACCGAATGAGCAAGGAGGCGACATTCCATCGATACTTGCAATACCATTCAGCAGGGAGGCGACTTTTAGTCGATACTTGCATTTTTGAAAACCAAAAACCTGGCTTTCACGCCAAAAAACCCGGCTTCCATGCCAAAAATCCGGCTTTCACGCCAAAAAATCAAAAATCCGGCTTTCATGCCAAAAATCAAAATTCGGCTTCCATGCCAACAAAACAAAATTCGGTTTTCAAAAAATCCGGCTTTCATGCCAAAAACAAAATCTGGTTCTTACACCAAAAACAAAAATCGGCTTTCATGCCATCCCAAAATTTGGCTTTCACGCCACCAAAATCGGCTTTTATGCCACCTCAAAATTCGCCTTTCATGCCATCTCAAAAAAAATTTGGCTCTCATGCCATCCCAAAATTTGGCTCTCATGCCACCAAAATCGGCTTCCACGCCACCTCAAAATTTCGGCTTCCACGCCATCCAAAATTTTGGCTCTCATGCCATAAACCCAAATCCGGCTATAGATGCCACCCAAAAATTGGCTTTCATGCCGCAAGCAAAATCTGGCTCCCATGCCAAAACATGTCTCAAAAACCGGCTCCCATGCCAAAACAATCATTTGTCAAAAGATTTCTCACAAAATGACAAACTTTTGATCACATCCCATTTAGCAATCACTTTAATCACAATATTTGAGTGAGCGTAGGGAAAAAAAAAAAAGAGTACCAAAAAATACATGTGGTACCAAAAAAAAAAGGAAAAAGAGAAAAGTGTTCACAAGCACTACAAAAATGTATACAAAAAAAAATACATGTGGTATATAAAAAGAGAGAAAGAGTTTTTGTTATATAAAAAAAAAAGAAAAACAACAAGGCCTCAGCCAAAAATGCTCTCCAGCCAAGCTTTCAGCTCTTCAAGCAAACTCCTGGCTTCATCCGTCAGAGTCTCCAAGGCACGCTTCTTCAAGAATCTCCCATGAGTAGCTGGAGAAGGCTCTATCCCTTCTGCTACACCAGGAAGATTATCCCGAGCAATCTGCCATCGTTCATTCTCTCTAGCCTTCCTATTGAGAATCTGATCGGCCTCTGCAACTTGGCAAATCAAAGCAATCTCCCTGTCACAAGCCTCTGTTATAGCGGTCCACGTACTGGAGACTTGGGCTTTTAAGTGTTCGAGATGCTTCCTTGCCTCCTCAACCTCTCCATCAAGGATGCTAAGGTCATACTGCAGCCTGATGATGTCTAACTCCGCTCGGTTCCTCTCCCGAACCAGCTGCTTCCTGCCCTGTGCAGTCTCTTTCAATTCCGATTGAGCCTTCTCAGCAGGGTTCAGGAACATCTCTTGGAAGAAATGGTCATCAGGATAGCTGATGGTCTCAAACCACATGTCGCCTAATGTAATGATCTTATCAACGATCGCCCGGGCGTCTGTAACATCCAGACCAATATCTTCCTCAGCATCTTTGAGAATCTCCTTCACATGCGGAATCTTGCTACGTGCAACATCCAAGTGTCCAGAAAGGAGGGTCTCAATCCAAGAGCTCAAAACCCGCATCACCACCTTCTTCGCATATTGAAGAGATGGGCCAGATGAAGACTCACCCTTCTCTGTGGATTGGCCGCCCAAGTCATGTCCCATCGGAAGAGTAACAACAGAACACTTTCCAATCGGGGCCGCTGGAGAAGGAATCTCAACATGAGGTCTTGCCTCTGCCGCGTCAGAATTGGATGGAGGAGTCCCAATTACTGGGTCAACTTCTGGCATCCCTGGCTCTAGCTCTGAAGGAAGCGATGGACTCTCTTCTGTCACTTCAAAATCTGCCAAACACAAAAAGGTATGAATACGATCCTGTTAAAAAATCACTATCAGGGTTATTACTATGAAAGTACCTTCTTAGACGATTGGCGGAATGCTTTCCTTCTCCATGAACTCTTCGGAAGTATCGTCAACACTGGTGTCCATCGATGGTTCAAAATCGTCGGAATCCTGTGATAAATCAGCTGATAAAAAAAATGTATGTTAGCAAATCAAGTCACAGACAAAAAAGAAAAGAAAGCGAAAAAAGTAATACCAGTTGGAGATTCTGCATTCATTTCAGAGTTCCTTGGTTTGTCTTCTGGCGCCCCCAACAAACAAGATATGGTCAGTCCAAGACTTCCACTCGGAGTCAGCACTGAAGCGGCAGCAGAGTCGAAAAGGCTTCACCCAGTTGCTGCCGTCACCAATGAAGATGCCAAGGCCCATCGGTTTCAAATCAACCGATGGATAATCTGTGCCCTGGTAGTTGCTGGCCGGCATCAAGATGTCCATGTCAGCAGGCGACTTCTCCATATGTCCAGGAGAACTGCCAATGAAAACCCCGGTCTTGACCACGTTGGTCCTCCTCACCCATCTTGGAGGATCTTCCATCTTCAGGCACGTGGGAGAGAGACTCATGATCGAGATAGTACGATCAAAAATCAATCGGGTGGCAACAGTTTTCTTCACACCATCAACTGTGTAGGAAAACTGGAAGCATCTCCTTCGATACGTCATATCGGCTGAGGCTGCATCACCAAAGAAGAAGGTAGGCTTGGGCAACACCCTCTGATCCTCTATCACCGAGGGACGGCTGCTTACCATGATTTTATAGAAATCCTCTCCTTTGCGAGCAATCAGTGCCTGCCGCGCCTCCTCTCTATTGAGGGAGTCACACTCCTCGAGGTGCTGCTCGACGTATTACACCTTCTCCTAGGCCTGCTGGACGGCCGGATTAGAAGATTGCGCAGATCGACGAGGTACGCTTGTGATAGGTTCTTTACCCTTGTCTGTTCTGGAAGGACCACCTGCAAAAGGTCAAAAAAAAAAGGAGGAAAGAATTATCATCAAAATGACGAAATTTTGCTAAAAATAATCTGGCGAAATTTCGGCATGACCTCGGGGCAATTCCAAAGAAAAAGAAGTACCCCGACAGAAATAGAAAGCTTGGAGATAGGCTCAACATCACTGCGAGCTCTAAAACTCCAAACTTTCGAAACCTTGAAAAACTCCGCAAAATCAGGAAGGGCTCAACATTGCTGCGAGCTCCAAGTTCCTAACTTTGCAAAGGTTTTCAGGTATGTCACCACATCATGCTATCAATTGTTACAAAAACAAAAGCATGTATGAACATCTTGATATGCAACAAAAAAAAAAAAAAAAAAGGATGCATTGTCATGATGAGAAAAAAAAGAACAAAGAAAACTTTCTAAAAAAAAAAGAGGGAGAAAGATAAAAAAAAAAAAGAAAGAGAAGAAAAAAAAGGGGCATGGCCCACAGGCCACGGGCCGTACGGCCCACAAAAAAAAATGCAAAAAGAGAAAAAAAGAAAAAAAGAAAAAAGAGAAGCACGAAAAAAAAAGAGAAGAAAAAACGTGCAAAAAGGAAAAAGAAAAAAAACAGAGAAAAGAAAAAGAAAGAAAGAAGAAAAAAAAAAAAAAAAAAACACTTTCTTTTCCCCCATCCTATTTCTACATGGATTTCTTGTAAAAAAAAAAAAAAAGGGTAACTTACTTGAAGCCATGGATGGAGAAGAAGAAGAACTTGAAGACTCTTGAAGAAGGAGAACTCTTGCACTTGGAGCAACTCTTGAAGACTTTTGGAAAAAAAGAAAGCAACAAAAGCAAGAGATCCCACCTCACTTGCTTTTATAGAAGAGAGCAAACCAAAAGAGGAAAGAAGAGAAAAGCAAGGAGGTAAGTGCTAAAAATTAGCAACCTTCCCAAAAGAAAAGGGAATTTGAGATAATCTCTCCTAAAGAGAATATTCTTTGAGAAATTCTCTCAAAAAATCAAGGGAACTTGAGAAATTCTCTCCAAGTAAAGATATTCTTAGATATTCTCTATCCAAAAGAGATATCTTTAGAAATTCTTTCCAAACTAAAACCATATGAGATCTAAGCCATTTCCAAAAGCTTAAGGTCCCATGGGTTAGCCCACATGAGCCAGGTTTGACCACCTAGGCACTAAAAGTGGCTTTTAGAGAAGATTCCTCTTACCAAGAGCATTACAAAAATGGTTCCATGCCTCTCTTTTGAGTTGATTGGACCATACCATACTAGAATTCCAGGCCCCATGAGCTTCCAAGAAACCTAACCATCTCACCTCATGAGCCAAATTGAGCCAAACCTTGAAATTGACATTTCACCAAAAATCAAACCGGTCCCCTAACATTCCACATACAGCTTGTTAGGTCACAAGACCAAAACCAAAAACCAAAACCTGACCCCCCCAACATTCCACATACAGCTTGTTGGGTCACACGGTCAAAACCAAATCCGACCCCCTAACTTGCCACATACAGCCTGTTAGGACTCAAGGTCAAAACAAAAATCCAAATCCGCATCCTTGATGTCATCTTCAATACTTTGCCTCAAGATGGTACATGATTCCTATCACTACCATACAAATCCCCTGGAAGCTCAAAAGGCTACTCCATCAAAAAAAAAAAAAAAAAACAAAAAAAGCTCAAAGACTCTTGGTCAAGTCAGAAGGTCTTCTTCAAGATTCTCTTCGAGGCACATCGACTGCAAAAGCTATATCGTCGCTGTACCTCGAGGGGGCATTTGTTGACACCAAAAATGTCACTTTGCCTCTTTACACCAAAAGCTACATGGAGCCGCATCCTACCAAAAATAGGCAGGTGCCACTTCAAGCATCAGATCTTGTCAGAATTAAACAAAAACTGCAAGGTCATTCAAAACAACCAAAAGAGAGGTACACATGAAGTTTCGGGCCATTCCGACATCATTTGGCCTAGCCACACTTCTCCAACAGCTAAACAAGCGCTCCCGGCGGCGACAGAATCGGAGACACCAAATCTTCGATCAGGGCCTATGGATGTTCTCAAAATATGTCCAAAGGGCTCCACGTCAAGTCTCAAGTCAAACCAGCAACGTTTGACCCATCATCAACTCTCCAACGGCTGAATCAAGCCTACCAGCGGCAGAGCACCCCGGGACCATGGCACCCAATTCGGAGCTTGTGGATCATCTCTAAATGACTCCAATAGGCTCCTCGTCGAATTTCAGGTCAATCGGACATCGTTTGACCAGAAGTCAAAGCTCGACATCTCCCTTGCGGTGAAATCAAAGGCAAGCGTTTGCATGACTCCAAATGGTTTCAAAACTCAAACGAAAGCCTATGGTTGGTCTTATCTACTGATGAGGGAGTCACCCGTCGAATTTCAGGTCAATCAGACATCGTTTGACCAAAAGTCAAAGCTCGGCATTTCCCTTGCGGTGAAATCAAAGGCAAGCGTTTGCATGACTCCAAATGGTTTCAAAACTCAAATGAAAGCCTATGGTTGGTCTTATCTACTGATGAGGGAGTCACCCGTCGAATTTCAGGTCAATCGGGCATCGTTTGACCAAAAGTCAAAGCTCGGCATTTCCCTCGCGGTGAAATCAAAGGCAAGCGTTTGCATGACTCCAAATGGCTTCAAAACTCAAACGAAAGCCTATGGTTGGTCTTATCTACTGATGAGGGAGTCACCCGTCGAATTTCAGGTCAATCGGACATCGTTTGACCAAAAGTCAAAACTCGGCATTTCCCTCGCGGTGAAAACAAAGGCAAGCGTTTGCATGACTCCAAATGGCTTCAAAACTCAGACGAAAGCCTATGGTTGGTCTTCTCTACTGATGAGGGAGTCACTCATCGAATTTCAGGTCAATCGGACATCGTTTGACCAGAAGTCAAAGCTCGGCATTTCCCTCGCGGTGAAATCAAAGGCAAGCGTTTGCATGACCCCAAACGGCTTCAAAACTCAAACGAAAGCCCATGGTTGGTCTTATTTAATGCTCAAGAACCTTCACCTCGAATTTTAGGTCATTCCGAGATCGTTTGATCCTGTTTCAGCTTCTGGCGGAAAATCAGCAGTTCTGCGTTCGCTTTTTCCGGGAAAATCAGAAACTTTGCAAACCAATTTGCAAGGATTCTCATCAGGTTTTTCAGAGGGAAATCAAGCCAAATAATGTGGAGAAATGTCAGAGAAAATAAGCAAAAAAAATGGAAGCGAAAAACGACGAGAAACGGCCAAAAAAGGGCCCCGGGAAGGGATTTTCCCCCTAGGGTCGCAGACCCCTGCGACCCTGGGCCATGGTCACAGGCCCCTGCGACCCTGGGCCATGGTCGCCGGCGACCCTGGGAGGTCCGGGGCGCCGATTTCGCCCCGGGACCCCCCGTTTCGTCCGTTTTCACGAGACGAGTTGTTCTGTCCCTGTGATTTTTCCAGATTCAGGCTTTTGAGGCTCCAAATTCACTGATATTCATCAAGATCACAGGACTCCTTTCCAGAACTTCAAAAACTTCATTGATCGCCAGCCGAACAACCAAAAAAGTGCACTTTCTGCCCGCCCTATCGCGAAATCAACTGGACAGATGCTGCCGGCCCGTTGGTATCAACCAATGTCTGAAACTACATGATCATCTCATGTTGATTTACATAAGGATCCATCGATGATCATCGCAAAGGGGATTCCAAAAGACGCAACATGGCCCGCGACTCTTCAGCTACTAAGTGTTAGGAATTTTCTAGATTGCAATTTGATGGATGCATTTCATTCTAGCATCATTTGATTTACACACTTGCTTTGAGTTAAAGAAAACTTGAAATCTTGTTTTAAACATGCATGGTTTTTAAGAGTTGTAAAAGTTTTGTTTTATGCATGTTTTGTTTTAATCTTGGATGCATTTGTTTTAAGAAAATCTTCAAGAAACCCAAAAAATGGGAAATTCTGGGCAGGCCCGGTCAACCGGCCATGTGTAGCCGGTCAACCGGCCAAGAGGCCCGGTTAACCGGCCACACAGGGCAGGTCAACCGGGCTGGCACAACGGCTCTTTTTATGACCGTTGTGCTTGGCCGGTCAACCAGCCTGTCATGGCCGGTCAACCGGCTAAACTAGCCGTTGGGGCTGTTTTGGCTATAAAAAGGAGTTCTTTCCCTTTCCAAAAGTTGGGATTTTTTAAGCCCCTCCTTGAGAGGTATTGAGGCATATCAAAAGGGAAAAGAACCAAGGGATGAAGGGGAAGATTAGGAAAGCTAAAGCTTGGATTAATGAAGTTAAACCACCAAGTAGGCTCTTCCTTTCTTAATCATATGTTTTCATGCTTTGTTTTATTTTTGGTAAATCATTTCTAGCATGATAAACTATGTTTGTGTTGTGTCCTTAACATATGTTATGTTTTGAGTTGATTTATTATTTTGGACACAACACCATATGATTCAATTCAAGTAGTACTTAACTTTGGTAAATCTAAGTAGATCATGTTAATGTAAAAACCTTTGAAATCATATGTAACATGATCCATATACTTGGTTGAATCTTTGGTTGTTGTTTTCCATCATAAGAACATCTCTCTCAAAACTATCTTATGTTTTGGATTCAACTTCTTTACAAATCATATGTTTTCATGTTTTGCTTTATCATTGGTAAATCTTAGTAACATGTTAATCTATGATTTGTTGTATCCTTAGCATATTCTATATTTTGAATAGATCTATTGTTTTGGATACATCACCATTGATTCATCAAAGTAGTACTTTATCTTTGGTAAATCTAAGTAGATCATGTTAATGAAATATGTAACATGATTCATATACTTTGTTGAATCTTTGGGTGTTGTTTTTCCATCATAAGAAAATCTCTCTCAAATGTATCTTATGTTTTGGATCCAACATCATTACAAATCATATGTGTATTATTGTTTTAAAGTATCACAACTTGCCTTACTTTGATTGGTAAATCATTTTCAAGTTGTCCTTATAATTACATATGATTTGTCCCTCTCTTCAATCAAATCTATTTTTATGTTTTGAGCTTCTTTGATGATTTGATTGACATCCCTATGCATCACATGTTTAGAGCTAATCTATTTCATACAACTTGTGTAACTTTGATATCATTAACAAGTTGTTACTTTTAACATGTGATTGCATCATATCCTCAATCATAAATGTTTTATGATCTTAAACTTTCAAAAGCCTTAGGCATACATTTATGAGCTTTCATTTTCTAAATGATTGAGGACCACACACACACACTTCATATGTTTTCATCTTTGCATTCATAGTGTGAGTGTGTATTAGAATTACACTTCCATATCCGCCTAATTAAGAGGCATTGTAATGAGCTAAATAGAATCTCCATCAAGTGTATGTTAGACACTAATTAGTGAGATAACCAACCTTGTGGTTGAAGAGGTTATTGCTTAGCCTTTAAAAGCATAGTGTAAAGGTTGATGTTAAGCCTTGAAAAACATCAATGTAAAGGTTATTGTTTAGCCTTGAAAAGCATATTGTAAAGGTTATTGCTTAGCCTATTGAAAAGCATAAATAGTGGAAATCCGGTGGGGTGTTGGTTCACAAGCCGGTAGTGGATGTAGGCATTGAGGCCGAACCACTATAAATACTTGTGTGATGGTGATTGCTTTGTGGTGATTCTTTTATTAGCTTCCGCATCTTGTATGATAAATCATCACATGTGACTAGTTTGTTTTAAAGAAGTTAAAATTGATTAAAATTGGTCATAATTGAACCTCACCCTATTCACCCCCCCTCTAGGGTTCGGATCCCCATGGACTTACACTAAGGCGGCCACTTAATGCTATCAATTGGCCCGTTTATGGCAAGTTAATGCAGTCATTAACCCATTATCTTGGACGGCCCAATCAGGAGCCTCTGTTCAGGAGTTACAAGTCCAAACAATCATGGCATTCAAGCCATGAAACTCCTAACATAATGGAGATTAAAGGCGACTAATGCCCATGACTCTCCTCCGGCCAATGAAATCCAAGGGGCAGGAGTTACAAAGCAAGAGACAATTAAACTTGTAACTCCTCCCTTAATGAGCTTTATTACCATAAAGGCTCATAAATCACTCCTAAAGGCTACCTAAAGGCCTATAAATAGGAGTCCCCTCCAAGCATTCCGGGGATCGAAATCATCAGCAATTCCTGCTCTAGAGATCCAGAAGCTCAGAGAGAGAGAAACCTCTGTCGGAATTCCACAGCAGCCTCCACTACAAGGTGACAAAAGTCCCTTGGGGGGCACTCCCCCCAAGGTCCTTTACCTTCTACTTCAACAAAAGTGGCTTAGACATGGCTCTTCAGCCCTTCTACTCGGCTTTTTATTGAACATAAGACCTTCTCTCGGTCTTTGTTCTCTAAAAACCTGAGGATATAGCCAAGCCAAGCGAATCCAAAGCATCCGACGTTCTCATTTGCATGGATGATGGCGGAGTCCATACATGACTCGCGACCGTCAATCTAAACGGGTCCCTCCCACAATCTCCTGAAAAGTTAGATTTTTCCTTTCTCGCTTTTCATTGTATTTCGTATTTTTTTTAAAGAGACAAAAAACCACAACTCTTGTCTTTCATTATTGATGAGAATTGTAAATCGGCTATAAACGCCACAAATCGGCTATAAACGCCAAAAATAGGCTATAAATGCCAAAAAAATCGCCTTTTACGGCAAAATAAAAAAACTGTCTCTTTTCTTAAATATATATGCAATGGAAACTTGAAAAGAAGTTGATTTCCTTTTTTTACTTGCGAAGATTGATCTCCGGATCATCACTTGCAATTCCAAGTAAAATAGAAAATCTGGCACACCCACCCAAACACCCAAAAGCGTTGATGCACGCTCCGCCCTCCGGGGGCGAAAGGGTCGGACCAAACGGACTCCCACGTCCGCCGATGCCCGGTAGCGCCCGGGGCCTGGAGCGCGTTCCATCAGACTCTAAGTTCATGATCTCTTTAAATAACCTATCTAATATCAAAGATGAACTAAATGAATTAAAGATAGGAAATGATGATCTTAAAAAGGAAAATTTAAACCTAAGAGATCTATTAAAAAGGCAAGACAAAGACTTTATCAATTTAGAATCCAAGTTGACAATTTCTATGGAAAACATGTCAAAGGTTCAAAGTAAGTTAAAAACCTTAGAACTTGGATCTAATGTTGTTAATGAACTTAAACTTGAACTAAAACTTACCAATGAAGAGCTAAGTAACTATAAGGAAATTGAAAATGAACTTTCAAAAGTCAAAAATGAAAATTCAATCCTTATAACCAAAGTCACTCAACTTGAAGGATATAAACAAAAGTATGAGTGCAAGTTTACCCAAAGTGAAGAGAGACTTGAAAAATTATTTAAATTGGGTAAATCTCATGGAGATAGGACGGGTCTTGGTTTTGATAAGTATACTTCATATGACCCTAAATTCACCAACACTTTTGTGAAAGGTGAGTCCTCTTTCTCTAGCACTCCTTCTCCCTTGCCCAAAACTAAATGTATTTATTGTGGCATTGAAGGGCATTTTAGGTTTGAGTGCAAACTAAGAAGAAGCCATGTGTCTAAACCCATCTTTGAACCCAAAAAGGTAGAATCTAAATCTATGAAGGGTAAGACACTAAAAAACAAAGAAGACTCCAAAAAGATTAAACAAGTTAAATCAATTAAAATGGAGTCTCCTAAAATAGATTCTAAAAAGTTTAAACAAGTTAAACCAAGTTTAAAAGAATCTATGAACAAAAAGCTTCTCAACCTATCTCCCTTATATCAACCCATGAAAGAACTTTTGAATAAAGTAACAAAGTTAAATTTAAAATTCAAAAGTCAAATAAAGGGAAAATATAAGAAGAAAAGAAAAATGAACAAATCCCCAAAGAAACAAACTCACCAACATCAAAAGACTAATCACCAATCTAAGCTAAATTTAGTAAAATCTAAATATCATGGTGATAAGTTCAAATTGAAAATTTATCAAGTCAAATCTCCTATAGTTGGTGGGACTCCTAAACTAGACCTCAAAGTTCAACCCTCTCAAGACCTTAGGTGGATTCCTAAAGTTAGATACTTAGACAAACCTTAAGGCCTTGAACCTCATTGACCAACCTTTCCTTTCAAGTTAAATCATATTGTTGGTCATGTTGCATTTGCATTTTGTTCTTTCTTAGTTACATTTCTTAAAATGCATTGTTTCTTTATGATCAATTGATTTTGTCTTCATGCACCATACTAGTTACATATCATGGTTTTCAAAATCTTTTGATTATAATTTCATCATGTTAGATTTGCTTTTTGCACTCATTGAGTTACATGACTTGCATTGCATTTCTTTACATGATCAATTGATTGTGATTTCAAAAGCTTTCATAGCTAGATTATTCATGATCAATTGTTGTTGTAAAATCATTTGTGTAGATGTCATGGTAAGATTATTTGAACAAATGATTTGAATCAACTTAAGTTTTCCATGGATTTCTAAGTTATACTTTTATATGGAAAATCATTGTTTTGAAAAATCAACTTGTATATGTTTCATTTAAGTTATATCTTTTAAAATACAATGTTGAAAATTGTTCTTCAAAGTCATTCTTTTTATGCTTATTGTTGGATTTTGTTTATTGAAATGCTTTGAAGATTGTTTGAATGGAAATGCTCTATAACATCATTAGTTATAATCATCAAAGCATGTTCCATGATTCTCATTTCCTTTTTCTTTCGGTTACATCATCTTAGAAATGGAAATGAATATTGTTTGCATCTTTCCTTATTTAGTTATATTCTTTTTATATGCAAATGTTTTTTGGTTCCATGTATGGTTGTGATCTTAGTTACATTTGTAGAAACCATACTAGAACTCAAATCCATCCTCTATGCCTTCTAGTCATTTCTTTTTGGATGGTTATGATGTTAATTCATGTATATTTTCAAAGTGAAGTCATCCTTACACATGTTTCAGCTTCATAGTAGAGTTATTGATCATATGAAACTCTTTGAAATACATTCCTCATATATCTATATGTTTGATGAATATCTTAGTTGTTGAATTCATATGATTTTGACACTTTGAAAATTGCATGCATTTTCAAGTTATATCCTTTTGCATTGCAATTTACCTTGTTCATCACAATGCTCATTAGTTATATCTTTAAAAGTGATGAATATACATTTATGTTGCTTGATGGAATTTTGTGTTTGTCACATCCTTGCTATTAATCATGTTGTCATATTCAATTGGTTTCATTTGGTATAATTTTCCATTGATTTCATATCCAATTGATGTCTTATCTTGTGTATGTGATAGACCTTGTGTACATTGGATTAATCTTGATAGTTATATGTTTTCATTCCATGTCACATTCCATTAGCATCATAAATTTCATGTTTGCCACCTCTCTTGCTCTTATTGGTACATCTCATGACCACCATGTTTATGTGTTCATAATATTGGTTGGTTATTAGTTGAGGTTGGCTTCATGTTTGAATTTCATTTCACTCATCTTGCACTTGATAGTCATACTTATTGGTTGAATGAAATGATTTCAAAAAACTTACATAGCATATGATTTTCATAGTTAAATTGATTGATGCTATGTTTAGTAAACCCCTTTTCATCATGGATAGCTCTAATTTGGATTTATCTTAATAGTTATATCCTTTATAACTCCATTTTAGAGTGATTGATTTTATAGTCTTATCCTTGAATCTCAATTGGTATTCTTTGTTTTTCCAATTGTAACCATGATCGCTTTTCTCCTTGAACTTGCTCTCTTTTGGTAATTTGATCATATTGAGCTTTATAGTTAAACGAATCTAATCCTTCTCTTGAAGTTGACCCTCAATTGGTAAAACCATCTTCTTCTTGAACCAAATAGTTAGATTTTGTCAAAAGTTTGACAAAAGGAGAGAATGGATTGAGGGAGAGTGTAAACCTTCATAGAAAGTATTAGTTTTGATCAAATTGACCCTTGGATTGCCTTTGAACCCTTAGAGACTACTTCCATACATGATAACCTATTATGTATTTCATTTTCGATTTCTTTTGTTAACAGGTTCTACTAAAAGGTATTTTCCTTGTTTCATGTGTGTAGGTACCTTTGCAATTTAATGTCAAAGGGGGAGAGAGCATTCAAGTTCTCTAAAGGGGAAGAGATGTCCAAGCTTCCTAGGGGGAGATATTGTAGGATCTTCTACAGGGGGAGAGAATGCATATCTTGCCAAAGGGAGAGAGATGCATGGTCAAAGGGGGAGAGCTAATAGAAAGAAGAAATCTTGGGAGCTAAAGAATATGCTTGGCTTTAGAAAGAAAGAAGAAGAGAAAGCTTGAAGAATGATCATTCACCAAGCATCAAGAAGATTGAAGAAAAAGCCCAAGAGCCCAAGCTAAGAGAAGAAGCATCCAAGAAGATTTCAAGACTTGTCCAGCTTAGGGGGAGCTGAAGACTTGGTGTGTAATTTTAGTAATGAGTAAGTTGCCATCAAATTGGAAAGGGGGAGATTGTTAGGGATTTTGTATTTGCAATTTGATGGATGCATTAACATTTGAGCATCATTTGATTCACACACTTGCATTGATTTAGAAAATCTTGAAATCTTGATTTTCACATACATTGGTTTTTAGACTTGTAGAAATCTTGATTTATGCATGTTTTGGTTTTAGATATTGGATGCATTTAAATTTGAAAAGAGTTTTATCAAATCAAGCGAGCCATTGGATTTAAAGTTTCAAATCATTTTAGGTTTTTTGTGTTTCATGTTTTTAAACATCTTAGTTTGATTAAAAACATGTTTCCAAGCTTGATTTAATGGCCCAAAAATCCCCTCCAAGAAAAACCTTCAAATAAGTAATTTTTGGGAATTTTTGGTCCCAGGGGGTCGACCTGCTGTGTGGCCGGTCGACCGGGTCCCACACAGCAGGTCGACCAGGTAAAGTGTTGTTGCCCATTTGCAAACGGTCAATTTTATGACCGTTGTGAAGGCCAGGTCGACCGGGGGCACGCAGGAACTCATTTTTTTAGTATAAATACAAGTTCATTCCTTTGAAAAAGTTGTTGAAAGAAAGAGGAACCAAGAGCCTCTTGAGGTGCTTTGAGACAAAGAAAAAGGGGATGAACTAAGAGACATCAAGGGGTTATAAGTGAAGCTAAAGCTTGGATCAATGAAGTTAAATCACTAAGTAAGCTTTACTTTTTATTGATCATATGTTATATGCTTTGTTTAAATTATTGGTAAATTAATTTTATCATTATAACTATGATGTGTTGAATCCATTCTTCTCTTAATCTTTGATCTAATTAAGATTGGATTCTTCACTTTGATTTCAATTCAAGTTGTTTTAAAATCTTTCTTAATCATGCTTAACCAAAAAACTTTGTTTTCTTTCATAGCATGATTCTTTTACTTGATTGAATCTTCATTTGTTGTTTTCATTCATTTGAACTTTAGTTAAACTTGTTTAGTTTTGAAAACAACATTGCACATGCATCACATGTTCTAAGTTAGTCATTTTCATACAACTTGTGAATCTTTGATTTTCATATCATTAACAAGTTGATATTCATACATGTGATTTGCATTAAACTTCAATCAAATCTTTTATGAGCCTTAAACTTTGAATTGCTTTAAGCATATATTAATTGAGCTTTGTTTTTAACTTGATTGAAGTTATCGCACACACACATCATGAGCATACACATTTGCATTCATATAGTGTTTGTGTGAGTTTGATTTTCACTTTCATATTAGCCTATTTAAGAGGCAATTCCATTGAGCTTAAATTGTATCTCTTAGAGTGTTCTTTTGTGAAGACACCTTCTTAGAGAAATCCTTATTTGTAAAGGTTATTGCTTAGCCTAAGAAAAGCATTGTGTAAAGGTTATTGCTTAGCCTAGAAAAGCATCTTGTAAAGGTTGTTGTTGAGCCTAGAAAAACAACATTGTAAAGGCTATTGCTTAGCCTAGTAAAAAGCATAATTAGTGGAAATCCGGTGGGGTGATTGGATCACAAGCCGGTAGTGGACGTAGGCATTGAGGCCGAACCACTATAAATCATTGTGTGGTGGTAAATGCATTGTGGTGATTGTTTTATTAGCTTCCGCATTTAGATTGTTTATCATCACTTGTGACTAGTTTAGTTTAAGAAGTTAAAATTTGCCTATATTAGTCACTTATTGTAGCTCACCCTATTCACCCCCCCCCCCCTCTAGGGTTAGATCCCAGAACTTTCAGTAATGACCATGGAGTAGCTGGATTGTAAATGTGATTAGGCACCTAACATGAATGTATTATACGCTAATCAAATATAGACATGGATATGGATATGGATATGGATATGGATATGGATATGGATATGGATATGATAATGGACTGCATGATATACATGATGAGAATATGTATTGGACTCGTATCTGGACCTTGTATGGCCATGTGAGACCTTGCTCACGCAAGGGTAGTCTAGCCAGACACTTGTTGACACATGAAAATTCATCTGCCCATACATAACATTCCCCAAGGAAAAATACTCATTTTCCATAAAATATGATGACATTAACGACCACTGGAGTCTGGCCGGCTACAGCAAGGGAATTCCCCAACAACTACTGTCTGCAAGACCTACTAGCCGCTGCGACCTTCAGCACACCAGCAGCTAGACCTATACCGAAAGATGACCGCGGAATGCCACAAACACTAGCCGCCGCACTTCATCTCTCCCGCCTACCTGATGCCGACGATATCCCACGAACTGACTAGTTATCTTTTCTGATGGCTGCTGAACCTGCAAAAAAGGGACTAGTAACGTCTCCCATTGAAGACAGTTTTGAAACCACCTCCACTCATCCATGATTTCGAGCAGTTATGACTCCTCAAAGGCTATAAAAGGAAGACTTGGGAGAGCAGGTAAAAGGTCAGATCTAGTGCAAAGAAGCCCAGAAACTTTGCCAATTTCAAAACTCTCCTCCTTCATCAGTAAGGTGAGAATCAGGAAGTGGTGAATGTTTCTCCCTGGTCCTGGGCGACAACCTCTGAAAGGCAGCTTTTGTTCCTCTCACCATGGAGGAAGGACTGAGATTGTCTATCTATTTTGAAGTAGACTTCTCTGATTAATTCTTATTCCTAAATAATGGTGATGAACTACAAAGACTGACAGAAGAAGCTAAATCGCAAACTTCTCCAATTCCGTCTCTAGCAAACTCTTGAAAACAACAGACTTCTCTTCTCTCCCTTCAATTCAGATTTCCATTGTTTTGATCTCCTAAACCTGATGATGGGGTTGTATAAAAAATTCTAAACAACTTGCACTCAGAAGGTGAAGCAAGGAATAACCCATGGAAACAAAAGTGGAGATGACTCTTCCCGCGCGAGCAAACATTCGCGCGAGTCATCTTCACATCTTTCTGTAATGTTCAAAGGATGAAATAAAAGAAGTTTCTTCACCAGAGCCTTCATTCCACTATTTTCCTCTTTTGGACGAAACAACACTGACTCGATTATGAGGTTCCATAGAATCGGCATAAAACATCCACTCGGTTGATATGAGCTTAGCTTGGCACTGATCACCATTGGTAAGAGCTATTGTATATATGAGTAAGACCATCATGATGAGCTGGTAAGGTGGACGTATGCCACTAGAGTTTCACATGACACTACACGATAACAATATATGGTCGGTAGACTCCAGTAATATCAATACAACTGGGCTTTGATCCTGTGCATTCCTCGCCACAACTTAAATGTAGTACGGGAGGGCAACGTCATAATTTCCCACTGTCTAAGCTAGTGTGGATGTGTGATACTGATTAGATGGATGGTTTAGCATGATCCTTTATATTGATCCATATTGTTTATGATATTGCACGATTTGCCTAGCATTGTTACCTTTGTTAATCTATTGATCTTATTACTGTAATTACTCCCTTTGATGCATCCATATTATGCTATTAGTATAAGGTGTTGCTAGGTCCTTTTGGATCTAACCAATTATTTGGTGCTTAACTATCATTATCGACCCCATCCCCGAGGGTGAGGCACTCGATGAGGAGACGTACGTGGATGAGTACGGGTGGGTTACGGGCAATGTAGAACCATTGCTTGATGATGGAGAGCTGGCACTTCGGGTTGAGTGATATTTGTTTGGGGTTTCGAGTGTGATTTATGTGGGGTTGAGGGATCATTCATGATATGTACACCCTTATATTCTACTTTGAGATTAACTTCGATTTGTTCCACTTTATTTGACATATGCATAACGATACCATGAGACGTTACTACTTTGCTTCCTCATTATTTGACATATTACTTTAGTTATTCATTACTACTTCTGCACTTAACTGTTCTTATGGATATTGTTGGAAAAGTTTTAAATTGGACCTTACTGTGGACCTATGATCCTGGAATTTCCCGGTTAATTCGGGAAGTCGCGCACCAAATCTGGGGGCCTTGGCGGTAAACTTGGGATATGGAATTGCGGCGTGACATATGGTGTATCACTCCAGTACTTTCTCATACTAATCACAAATATTTTGTCACTTTTGTTGATGACTATAGTTGATTCACATAGGTGTATTTTTCACATCTCAAATTAAAAGTATTTGAAAAGCCTTTTTGGCTTATGTGGAAAATTAGTTTTCAACTAGCTTAAAGATTTTACAATCAGACTCAAGGGAGGAGTATATGTCACATCGCTTTCAAACCTTTTTGCAACAAAATGGGAATATATCTCAGAGATCATGTCAATATATCCCTCAACAAAATGGAATAACTGAAGGAAAGAACATACATCTCCTTGTTACTGTTTGTTCACTTCTTTTTGTATCCTTTGTCCCTACCTGTTTCTTGCCCGAAGAGTGATCCACTGTTGTTCATTTAATTAATCGACTTCCATCTCTAGGTTATGATGGACCGCACCCCTCCGTTCCTCCTCCGCTGCCATCCGCCCCGGCTCTGTCAGGGTCCGAAAGGAGGGAGAGGGAAGAAAGAAAGGCGGGTATCAACATTTTTCGTGGGTATGCCAGATTTTCTTTTCTACTTGGAATTTAGAGTAGTGATCCGGAGATTCACCTTCACAAGTAGAAAGGAAATCAAACTTTTTCCTAACTTTCCATTGCACACATATTTTAAAGAAAAGAGACAAGTTTGTTTTGAATGCCGTGAGAGGCGGTTTTCTTTGTTTGTCGTGAAAGGCGATTTTGCCGTGAAAGGCGGTTTACAAATCTCATCAATAATGAAAAGACAAGAAATGTGAATTTTGTGTCTCTTTAAGAAAAAATACAATACAATAGAAAAGAAAGAAATGGAATCTAACTTCTCATGCGATTGTGGGGGACCCGTTCAGATCGACGGTCGCGAGTCATGTATGGACTCCGCCATCATCCTTCAGATGAGAACTTTGATGCTTGATTTCTTGGCTTGGCTCCAACCTCAGATTTTTAGAGGATAAGGACCAAGATAAGGTCCTATATCCGGTAAAAAGCTGAGTAGACGGGCTGAAAAGCCGCATCTAGCCATGTTGGATAGAAGGAGAGGTGGCCTTGGGGGGGGGGTGGCCCCCCAAGGGGCTTTGATCACCTTGTAGTGTTGGTTGCTGCAGAGTTTTCTTGAAGAAGCAGAGTTGTAGAGATTTCTCCGAGGATTTTTGAATGATTTTCTGGCGATTTTTCTTTGGATCTCTTTCCCTTGGAATGACCCTCCTATTTATAGGCCTTTGGTAGCCATTTAGGAGAGTTTATGAACATTTATGGTATTAATGCTCATGATGAGAGGAGTTACAAGTTTTTATTTACTTGTTTTGTAACTCCTTTTTCCTTGAATTTGATTGGCCGATGGAGAGTGATGGGCATTTAATCGCCTTTAATCTCCATGATGATGGGAGTTTCATGATTTTAATGTCATGATTACTTGGAGTTGTAACTCCCATTTGCTTGCTTCTGATTGGGCCGTTCAAAATAATGAGTTAATGACTGCACTAACTTGCCATAAACGGGTCATTTAACTTCATTAATTGATTGCCTGGGCGCTTGAAGAGTCGCGGGCCATGCCGCATCCTTTGGGACTCTTCTTGCGATGATCACCAATGGACCCACATACCATTTGATGTCGGATGGTGATCCAATTTCAGACATTGGTTGATGTCAGCGGGCCAGCAACATCTGTCCAGTGGATTTCGCGATCGGGCGGGCAGAAAGTGTGCTTTCTTGGTTAGCCGTTTGACGATCTTGAGGCGTCCGATGATGATCTAATGATTCCAGTGATGGATCCGTGATGTTGATGAAGATCGACGGATATCATGCACAAAAAATCAGATTTTGGAAAAATCACAGGGGCTTAGCAATTCGAAACGCGAAAAGTACCCAAAAAACGGGGTTTTTGGGCGAGGTCCGGCGGCCCGGACCTCCATGGTCGCCGGCGACCATGGGGTTTGTGCCACATGGTCGGCTGTCTTCCGGTCGCCTTTTCTTCGCCGTTTTTCGTCCGTTTTCGCTTCTGTTTTCTCCTGCATTTTTCTTGGAATTTCCTCTCATTTATTGGCTGGATTTCCCTCAAGTAAACCTGACGAGAAGCCATGCAAATCGGATCGCAAAGTTTCCCATTTTTTGAAAAGCCGAAGACTTTGCTGTGGAGAACTGCCGATTTTTTGTCAAGCGTCGAAACTAGGTCAAACGATGTCGGAATGACCTGAAATTCGACGTGTTGCTTCTTGAGCAGTAGACGAGACCAACCATATGCTTTTGTTCAGGTTTTGAAGCTGTTTTGGGTCCCGCAAACGCTTGACTTTGATTTCACTACGAGGGAAATGCTGAGCTTTGACTTTCGGTCAAACGATGTCCGATTGACCTGAAATTTGATGGGTAGCTTCCTCATCAGTAGATAGGACCAACCATAGGCTTTTGTTTGACTTTTGAAGCCATTTGGAGTCATGCAAATGCTTGCCTTTATTTCACCGCGAGGGAAATGCCGAGCTTTGACTTCTGGTCAAACGATGTCCGATTGACCTGAAATTCGATGTGTGACTCCCCCATCAGTAGATAAGACCAACCATAGGCTTTCATTTGAGTTTTGAAGCCATTTGGAGTCATGCAAACGCTTGCCTTTATTTCACCGCGAGGGAAATGTAAAGCTTTGACTTTCGGTCAAACGATGTCCGATTGACCTGAAATTTGATGGGGAGCCTACTGGAGTCATTTTGAGATGATCCACAAGCTCCGAATTGGGTGCCATGGTCCCGAGGTGCTTCACCGCCGGTAGGCTTTGATTTTGTTCCCGAGCATCGAAAGTGGGTCAAACGTTGTCAGAATGACCTGAAATTTGATGCGCAGCCCTTTTGAGCTATGCAGAAGCCGCCTATGTGCTCTGTTTGATGAGTGAAGACCTCGGTAGTTCTCGCTACCTAAGGGCTTGATCTTGCTGCTCGAGAGTTGATGGAGGGTCAAACGGTGTCGGTTTGACTTGAAACTTGACATGTAGCCTTTCGGAGGTATTCTGATCGAAGATTTGGGGTCTTCGACACTGTCGCCGCCGGGAGCTGCTGCTTAGCTGTTGGAGAAGTGAAGCTAGGCCAAATGATGTCGGAATGGCCCGAAACTTCATGTGTACCTCTATTTTGGCTGTTTTGAATGACCTTGCAGTTTTTGTTTGATTCTGACAAGATCTGATGCTTGAAGTGGCGCTTGCCTATTTTTGGTAGGATGCGGCTCCATATAGCTTTTGATGTGAAGAGGCAAAGTGACATTTTTGGTGTCAACAAATGCCCCCTCGAGGTACAGCGACGATGGCTTTTGCAGTGGATGTGCCTCGAGAGAATCTTGAAGAAGAGCTTCTGACTTGACCAAGAGTCTTTGAGCATTTTTCTTTTTTTCTTTGATGAAGTAGCCTTTTAAGCTTTCAGGGGATTTTATGGTAGTGAGAGGGATCCCGTATCATCTCAAGGCAAGATTTTGAGAATGACATTTGGATTTGGATTTGATTTTGGTTTTTTGGTTTTGATTTTGACCTTGTGACCGAACAAGCTGTATGTGGCAGGTTAGGGGGTCAGGTTTTTGGTTTTGGTTTTGACCTTGTGACCTAACAGGCTGTATGTAGCAAGTTAGGGGGTCGGGTTTTGATTTTTGGTTTTGGTCTTGTGACCTAACAAGCTGTATGTGGCGAGTTAGGGGACAATGGTTTGGTTTTTTGGTTCACTCTTTGGGACAATTTTGGGTCCATTGGAGTGGTTTGGGCTTTTGTGGAATGTCAATTTCAAGATTTTGGCTTAATTTGGTTCATGAGGTGGGATGGTTTGGATTTTTGGAAACTCATGAAGCTTGGATTTTTGTATGGTATGGTCCAATCAACTCAAAGGAGGCATGGGACCATTTTTGTATGCTCTTGGTAAGAGAAATTTTGACTAAAAGCCACTTTTAGTGCCTAGGTGGTCAAACCTGGCTCATATGGGCTAACCCATGGGACCTTAAGCTTTGAAGGATGGCTTAGATCTCATATGGTGTCATTTTCGTAAAGAATATCTAAAGATATCTCCTTTGGGTGGAGAATATCTAAAAATATCCTTACTTTGAGAGATTTTCTCAAGTTTCCTTGATTTTGGGAGAGATTCTCTCAAAATATCTTTCTTTGGGAGAGAATATCTATCATTCCCTTTCTTTTTGGAGAGAATTTCTCAAGGAATCTTTGTTTTGGGAGAGAATATCCCAAGTTTCCTTTTCTTTTGGGAAGGTTGCTAATTTTTAGCACTTACCTCCTTACTTTTCTTCTCTTTCCTCTTTTGGTTTGCTTTCTTCTATAAAAGCAAAGGGGTGGGATCTCTTGCTCCTATTGCTTTCTTTTTGCAAAAACCTTCAAGAGTGCTTCAAGATCTTCTCTTCTTCAAAGACCTTCAAGATCTTCTTCTTCTTCTCCATGGCTTCAAGTGAGTTTTTCTTTCTCAACAAGAAATTGCATGTAAAAGTTTCTTTTTCTATTTTTTTTCTTTTTTTTTTCTTCTCTTCTCTTTTTTTTTCACGTGTTTCCCCTTTTTTTTTCACACGTTTTTTTTTTCATTCTTTTTTTTTTTTTTTTTTACTGACACATATTTTTGTTTTCTTGTCAGCTGACTTGCCAGAGGGTTCCGACTTCGAGCCATCTATGGATATGGCTTTTGACGATGCCTCAGATGAGCAAATGGAGACAGAAAGTACTCCACCCATCATGGAAGAAGGTATTTCATAGTGATAATCTTGACATTGATTTTTTTTTTGACAATATCATATTCATACCTTTTCTTGTGTTTTTACCAGCAGGTTGTGAAGCAACAGGAGAAGTTCCTTCGTCTTCCTCAGGGCCAGAGCAGGAGATGCCAGCAGCCGATCCAGAAGTAGGGGCTTCTTCTACCAGTCCCGTCATGGCGGAGGCGGGACTTTATGGTGATATTGCTTCTTCAGTGGCTCCGATTGGAAAGAACCTTTTGATTTCTTCTCCACCACGACCTAACATGGGCAGTCAGCCAACAGATCGTGCTGAATCTTCATCTGGGCCATCCCTCCAATATGCAAAGAAGGTGTTGAAGAGTGTATTGAGCTCATGGGTTGAAACTCTCTCTTCTGGCCATTTGGAAGCTGGTTTTGGCATGGTCAAGCATGTACTGGACATCCTTGCTGACAGCGCAGAGGTCGGTCTGGACATTGCAAGTGCCAAGGCCTTTGTTGATGAAGTCATTGCTTTGGGTGACAAATGGGCTGAGACCAAGAATTTCCCAAGCGGTGACTTCTTCAATGAGATGTTTTTGCAGCCATCAGGTAAGATCAAATCTGAAACGGATGAGATCTCACGGGCTCGGAAGCAATTCGTTCGGGAGAGGAACGTTACCGAGTTGGCTATCATCGAGCTAACACAGGACCTGCGCCGTCTTGATAGGGAGGTCACAGAAGCTAGGCAGCGCCTTCAGCAATTGCAAGAACAAAGTGCTGCCAAATGGACTGCCATTGTAGAAGCCCGTGCTAAAGAGGGAACTCTGATTCGCCAAGTTGAAGAAGCCGGTAGCAGCCTTCAGAGAAAGACTCAGGAATATGAGCAGTGGCAAATTCTCTGGGAAGAGCTTCCTCGTGCCGAAGATGGGTCGCGGCGTTCTGCCGTATTTTATGGCAAGATCTTGAAGAAGCGCGGCCTGGAAGCTTTAGAGGCTAAGGCCAAGAGTCTGCTTGAGGAGCTGGATCTTTGGTTGAAGATCATGCTAGACTGAGCTCTTGATTTATAACAAACTCTTTTCTTCATTTTTTCTCTTCCTTTTTTTTTTTGGTACCTCTATGTAAAACATTTTTTTGGTACTCTGTGTACCTTTTACTTAAATTCTTTTTGATGAAAATAAGCAAAGGTTGGATGAGAATGTTTGTTTGAAAATTTTGATCAAAAGGTTATCATTTTGTGAAAATCTTTTGTCAAAAGGGTTGTTTTGGCATGAAAGCCAGATTTTGTGGCAAAAGCCAGGGTTTTTTTTTTGTGTGGTTTGAAAGCCGAATTTCGAGATGGCATGAAAGCCGAAATTTGGGTTTATGGCATGAGAGCCAAAATTTTGGATGGCTTGGAAGCCGAAATTTTGAGGTGGCATGAAAGTCGATTTTGGGTTTATGGCATGAGAGCCAAAATTTTGGATGGCGTGGAAGCCGAAATTTTGAGGTGGCATGAAAGCCGATTTTGGTGGCGTGAAAGCCAAATTTTGGGATGGCATGAGAGCCAAAAATTTGAGATGGCATGAAAGCCGAATTTTGAGGTGGCATGAAAGCCGATTTTTTTTTTTGGGTGGCATGAAAGCCGGTTTTTGTGGCGTAAAAGCTGATTTTTTTTATGGCATGAAAGCCGAGTTTGAGATGGCATGGGAGCCAAAGATTTTTTGTGGCATGAGAGCCAAGATTTGGTTTATGGCATGAGAGCCGGTTTTGTTTTTGGTGTAAGAACCAAATTTTGTTTTTTGCATGAAAGCCGAAATTTCTTTTTTTGGCATGAAAGGCAGATTTTTTGTTTTTGGCATGAAAGCCAAAAAATTTTTTTTTTTTTTGAAAACTGAGTTTTGTTTTGTTGGCATGGAAGCCGAATTTTGATTTCTGGCATAAAAGCCGAGTTTTTGGCGTGAAAGCCAGGTTTTTGGTTTTTTGGCGTAAAAGCCGGATTTTTGGCATGGAAACCGGGTTTTTTGGCGTGAAAGCCAGGTTTTTGGTTTTCAAAAATGCAAGTATCGACTAAAAGTCGCCTCCCTGCTGAATGGTATTGCAAGTATCGATGGAATGTCGCCTCCTTGCTCATTCGGTTGCGAGTATTGATGGAATGTCGCTTCCTCGCGGAGTTTGGTGCAAGTATCGATGGGATGTCGCTTCCTTGCTTTTGTCTTCAAAAATTTTTGTTTTGTGGGTATCGATGGAATGTCGCTTCCCCACGATTTTTGAATTTTGAGGTTTTTTCGAACCTTTGTTTTGTTTTTTGTTTGTTTTGAAATTTGGGTTGTGGATATCAACTGGAACGTTGCGTCTCCACAATTTTTGAAATTTTGGGGTTTTGGAAGTATCGAATGGGGTTCGCATCCTTCCGATTTTGGGTTTTGCAAGTATCGACTGAACGTCGCTTCCCTGCGGTTTTTGAAAAACCATTTTTTTGTTTAAAGACACGAGGGTCGTAAATTTTGACTTAAAACCATTTTGGTGGTAAAAGTCGGGGTGGACTAGGGCTGAAATCCCTAGGTCCTGATTTTGTTTCAAACCATGAATTTTGGGTTCAAGGATCGAAAATTTTGGTCAAGTTTGGGAAGAGGCTCCTAAACTTGGATTTTTGGATTTGCTTTTTTTTTTTTAACAATGAAACGATGAAAGAAACATTGTTTTGAGGGTTTTTTTTTTTTAGAAATTTCAACAAGAGGATGAAAATTCCAAAAGGAGTGGGGTTGACGAGCAGATACCTAGGAATAGGCTTTGGCCGTGCAAGCGTCGCTCTGACCCGATGGAAGAAGCCTTCAAGGGTAGTACCGCTTCAAGAACTTTCCGTTGATGGGCAGCATACATCTGTCACCCTCCATGTTTAGAAGAGCGTATGCGCCGTTGGAGAAGACTTTGTCGATGACGAAAGGTCCCTCCCATTTTGGTTCAAATTTGCCTTTGGATTTGTTGGCAAAAACCATTGGTCTTTTTACTGTAAGAACCAAGTCTCCCTTTTTGTAGGCGCGTTGCCTGACCTTCTTGTCAAAAGATCCTGCCATGCGTGCTTGGTAGAGTTCAATGCTTTGTAGAGCTTCGAGCCGTCTCTCATCGAGGTTATCCAGCTCTTGGAGTCTCAATTTGACATTACTTTCTTGCGTCATGTCATTTTGCAGAGATACCCTTAAGGAAGGAATTTGAACTTCCAAAGGGACAACAGCTTCGCATCCATAGACCAAGGAGAATGGTGTGCTATGGGTTGGTCCTCGAACGGTGGTTCGATAGGCCCACAAAGCTTCAGGCAGTTTGTCGCTCCAATCTCTTTTGTGACTAGAGACCATTTTCTTGAGGATTTTGCAGAGCGTTTTGTTGAAAGCCTCTGCTAGTCCATTCGCTGCCGGATTGTACGGAGTTGAAGGACAACTTTGGATTTTGTATTTGTCGCAGAACCTGTAGAATCGGTGATCGCGGAACTGTGGTCCGTTATCATGGACGAATCTTTTAGGTATGCCGAAGCGACAAATGATGTTGGTGCGCAAGAACTGAAGGACTGATGAGGTCTTCATTTCACTAAGCGCGAATGCTTCTGACCACTTGGATAAATAATCCGTAGCGGCGAAGATGAAGCGATGACCTTTGCTTGATGGAGGGGAGATAGGACCTATGATGTACATACCCAGGCTTCAAAAGGCCATGAGATTGCTGTAGGATGTAGCCATTCCGGAGGCATGTGGACATAATCTCCATGAACTTGGCATTGTTGGCAGCGCTTAGCAAATTGCATTGCATCAGCCACCATGGTAGGCCAATAATAACCTAACCTTTTTATCTGATCGTAGAGCTTAGGCCCAGCCTGATGGGCTCCACAAAGACCAGCATGTACTTCTTTGAGTGTTTCCTCAGCCTCTTGTTGTGACAAGCAGCGTAGAAGTACTCCATTGTAGGATTTCCTATAAAGCATTTTTAAAGGAATATCCAAATGAAAGTTCGGGGCTCGTCTTTGGATGCTTACCCGTTCTTTTGGATCTTCAGGTAGGATTCCGAACATTATGTAATCAATGAACGGATCTCTCCAGTCGCTGCTCAGAGGTTTAAGGACGGAGATCCGACTTCCAACCACTTGGTGGCATTCAGCAACTGCTTGATGTGTGTTGAGAGGAGGGAGAATCCTCTTTTGACACACTGTATCTTGCATGTTTTCCCCTTCTTGGATTGCCATAGACGCAGCAAGTCCAGCCAGGGCATCTGCACGAATGTTTTCACCTCTGAGGATGTGGGTGATGTGACAGATGTCGAACTTTTGTCGAAGCGATTGTGCCTTGTTGTAGTAAGGCAACAGATCGGGCTTTCTGACTTCAAATTTCTGATTCATCTGGTTGACGATCAGTTGAGAGTCTCCAAAAGCTTCCAGCGTAGTGATGCCGGATTCAAGGGCGAGCTCCAATCCTACGATGAGGGCTTGGTACTCAGCTGCATTATTTGAACATGGTTCCAGTAGCGAGAATGCGTGTGGAATCATGTATTTGTCGGGACTAACAAAGAGAATGCCAATTCCCGATATTTGATTTCCCTTTTCATTTGTCCTGGTTGCGCCATCGAAGTACATGTGCCAGGAAGCATTTGATAAGGAAGTCTCCACACTGTAGACCGATTCGTCTGGGAGGTCATCCCTGAGTGGAGAATCTTTAGGCAATGGATTCTCCACGAGGAAGTCTGCTAGAGCTTGGCCTTTGATTGCTTTTTGTGGTACATACATAATGTCAAATTGTGACAGGAGGATGGACCATTTTGCCAGTCGGGCATTGAGAGAACCTGCTTTTGTGACAAGGACCTTTAGGAGGTTGATCCTCGAAATCAGGTACACTGTGTTGGATAGCAGGTAGTGACGCAGTTTTTGTACGGCGAACATCACTGCCAAGCATTCTTTTTCGACTGGAGAGTAGCGATGCTCTGCACCTATCAACATGCGGCTAAGGCAATATAGAGCAGCTTCTTTTCCCTCGTCATTCTTTTGTGCGAGTAGAGCGCCTAAAGAACAGTCAAGGGCTCTTGTGTACAAGAGGAATGGTTTTCCAGTTGTGGGGGCAGCCAACACTGGAGGTTTAGTCAGGTATGACTTGATGTCATGGAACGCGGCTTCACATTCAGCATCCTAGACAAAATCGACACCTTTCTTCATTAACCGAGAGAATGGACGGCACTTCCCTGATAGGTTGGAGATGAACCGTCGAATGTATGCCAATCTTCCTTGGAGCCCTTTTAATTGTCTTAAGGTTCTTGGAGATGGCATTTCTAGGATAGCCTTGACTTTGATGGGGTCAAGTTCTATTCCGGTTTTCCGAACTATGAATCCGAGGAACTTACCCGATGAGACACCGAAGAAGCATTTCAGGGGATTCATCCGCAGCTTGTGTTTGCGAAGTCGGAGGAAGATTTCTCGAAGATCTTTGAGATGGTCTTCTTTTCTTTTGCTTTTGACGGCGAGGCCGTCGACATAACATTCGACTGTCTTGTGCTGCATATCTTGGAATATCTTCATCATAGCCCTCTGATATGTCGCACCGGCGTTTTTCAGACCAAATGGCATGACCGTGTAGCAATACACGCCAAATGGGGTCCGAAATGATGTGTGCTTTTCATCTTCAGGATGCATCTTTATCTGATTGTAGCCAGAGAAGCCATCCATGAATGTCATTCGCTCGAATCCGCAGGTGTTGTCAATCATCACCTCAGGTATGGGGAGCGGAAATTCATCTTTTGGGCATGCATTGTTCAGGTCTCTGTAATCAATGCAGACCCTGATTTGCCCATTTTTCTTTGTCACGGGGACGATGTTGGCCAACCATTCAGGATGCTGTTCCTCACGGATGAAGCCAACGTTTTTGAGTTTTTGAACTTCTTGTTCAATTTTGTCCATCACGTCAGGATGGAACCTTCTTTGGCCTTGTTTGACAGGCTTGATATCTTTTTGAAGATTGAGTTTGTGGACTGCTATTTTGGGGTCTAAGTCAGGCATCTCAGCGTAAGACCATGCAAAACAATCAACGAACTCATGAAGAAACGCGATATACTCGGGTAACTCATCATCCTTTATATTCTTGCTTATGAATACAGGACGTTGGTTATCAAGTGTTCCCAAGTCTATCTCTTGAACAGAATCTTCAGTTGGAAGGTTTGAAGGTGGTTCCCCCACAATATTTTCGGAGGCTTCCAGCCCAACAAAGCCTTCTGGAGTTCCAAAGGTATCTACAGACCACGGCTCTGCTTTTGTCCATGGGTCTTCTTGATTGGTACTTTTCTCAAGATTTGCTATGAGATGGTCCCAATCACCTGTTGAAACTAGGTCGAAGTAGGGCACTTCTTTTGGAGACAGTGGTTCTTCTGGGTCAGAGAACCGTGTGTCTGTATCATCGGACAATTCCTCTTCATCATCAGAGAAATCGTACCAATTGGATGAACTTCCTGGATCCTTGACGGTCAACTCTTCAAAGAGATATCCAGGGAGATCGATGTCTTCATTAATATGAGATGTTGAGGCTTGGTCGGCAAGACGACTTTGCAGCCTTTGTGTCAACTTTCTCAAGGGAGCGTCAGGATCATACCCCAGCCCATGTGAAGACTTTTCTATGTGGCGGTGGGGTTTCCAACCTTCCAATTGACTTTTGGTCAGGGTTGGTTCCAATGGCGTGATAATACCACGGCCATCTCCCAAACCGATTGGGTTCTGAGCGTCATAGCCCATTTTCTTCATGATAGCTTGTGCCATTGGACTATACAAGGATAGTTGAGGCATACTTTAATTTTGGAAAGGTTCAAGCGAAGAATTTAATGAAGAAACTCCCGATTTATGGAAGAAGATTGGCTTTTCTTCTGCTGATGTTGCTGGAACAACGAAGGAAGCAGATGCCGGATCTTCTATGTCAACGATTGTCTCCAACGGAGTGAGAGCGGGCTGAACTTGTTGATCATCAGCTTGGCTTGACGATGTGTCGTCTTCTGGCTCTGAGTCCGAATCCGTGTCTTGCAAGATAGACACGAAGGAGACAGCAAACTTGCCCCCAGCCTTTTGTTTTGTCTTCTTTGCTTTGGTGGTGATCACCAGAGGCTTTGAAGACTTGAGGGAGACCATGAAGGGAGATTGATTATTCTCTTCAGTTTTGATAGAGGGTTTATTTTCTTCCGGTGATTGCTGAGGAGCCTTGCCTTTGTCTTTCTGGAGATTTTCGGCAAAGGGTGTTGTTTCTTCCTCCCTTTCTTCTTTTTCATCTTTGTACATCTGAGCATCTGTGAAATAGACTTCTTTGCCTTTGAAGGGTTTTTTGTCTGCAAACACTCGATGTATCAAGCCGTCATTGCCAACGAACTTGATGCACTGATGTAAAGTCGAAGGGACAACACCATTCTCGTGTATCCAGGGGCGTCCGAGAAGGATGTTGTAGCATGAAGGGGTCTTTATTGCATAGACAGTGACCTCGGAGATAAGATCACCGATTTGCAACTTGAACCTGATTTTGCCGATCGGCCTTTGAGCGCTACCATCATATCCAAAGATGGACACAGACGTGTGGCTCAGCTTGCTAGGCGGAATGCCCAGTTCTTCGAGTGTCGAAGTGGAGATGAGGTTGAGTGCAGAACCTGGATCGATCTGGATTCTGCGTACTGGCACCTCTTTGATGTACCCGGTGAAGTACAGGGGTCGGTTGTGCTTTGTCTCGCCTAGCAGGAGGTCTTCCTTGGTGAAGGCGATGGTTGCACTTGCTGCTTTTTGAACCGAGAGGCATTCGATGCAGGATCCCTCAGTTTTCTTCTTTTCTCCTTTTGAGGGAGTTTTTGATTTTTTGACCCTATAGTCCATTTCAATTTGTAGGACTTGTGGGGCATGTTTGTTGACATCCGCATCCAGCATTTGTAGTTCTGAAATGAGACTATCACGAGTCTGTGGTGACATTCGTAATAAGTCTAGGATGTGCAGACGTGCAGGTATGTGTTTGAAGTGCTGAATCAAGTCGTACTTGAAAGCCTCCTTGGGGCCTACATTTTCATTATTCTTGCCACTAGGGGCGTTTACAGCTTGTTTTCCCGAAGGATTTACATAAGAAGCAGAAGGTTGGTTGTAGTTTTTGTGGTAATCCCGGCCAGAACGGGTACCTCTACCAACTTCAAGAGCTTCTGGAGAAGGGTCTTTGTTTGGAAGATCACCCTCGAGATCGAGAGGTTGTTCCTTCTCATTTGCTGAAGATGTCTCTCTGTCAGCATTGCCATCTTCAGTAATTGTGTTGCATGGAGCATTTTCCGGGAACAAGTCCTGAACAGCATCCAGCTACTTTCCTTCTTTATCGAATATTTTGTCGGTCCAGACATCATCGATGAGATCGGGCATTTGGGACCAATTGACCGGATTTTCTCTGAAGAAGATTTCACCGGCTGGAATTTCTTCAAGGTGATCAGTCGGAAGAGGTTTGAGTTCCGATGTCACTGTTCCAGGTGACGAAGCCTGAGAAGGTGAGGAATTATCATCCTGAGCTATTGCATTGCAAGTAACTTTGACGGAAGATGCCTTCAAGATGAACTGTTGGGAATCAGATTCGTCCTCAGATGTAAGAGGATCATCGATCCAACAGCTTTCTTCATTTTCCGGGGTTACTGGAGGAGATTCCTGTAGATTTTCAGGAACTTCCGGTGCTGGGTTGTGACGAAGCTGATTGATGCGACCTTGTTCTTGCTCTATAGCAAGGTGCTGCAAGATCCTTGCGTATTCATCGAGATCAGGCATGGGGGCCAAATCTTCTTCTTCGTCTGCTCCTTGTGGTTCAACATGGTTGGGTTCCACTGGAGTGTTTTCTTGAATAGCCTCTTGGTCTTCATCATCATCAGACCAGGATCGCTGCGGCTGTAATGGGTTATACCAGATTACTAGCATAAGATGAGATTCAGGGATCCATTCCTCGTCGGAGAGATATTCTCCTGTTTCGAGGGATTCCTCCCACTCATTGATGTCGCTAGCGGTGTCACTGGACTCGTATCCATCCATGGGGAATCCGACCACCGAGTTGCAAGAGTATGATGCCCCTTGCATAGTTTCTTCTTTGAGGTGTGGTGGCATGAAATCACCAAGAGTGAATTTTCTTGCCGCCTTTGAAGTCTTGGGAGGAGACTCTTCTGTTGCCCCTAGTGAAGCGGTAAAGGAGGTCTCTGCCTTTTCAGCGACTTCTTGCTTTTTCGGAGCTTTCTCCTGCTGTTTGAGTTTGCGGAGTTGTCTCCTGGCTTGCCTTCGCTGTTGAGCGGTTGGCTTTGTTTTGACGACCTCCCAACTTTCATCTTCTAGGAGATCGGGGTGTACCCATATGGGCTGTCCGTCTGATGTTGGATATGGAACCAACTCTTGGGATGTTTGGGTCATCTTTATCACCTTGAAGGAAGTAGTGATCTTCTCTTTTGGTGATTTTTGTTTTTGTCCACACGACACCATGTTGACGGAGGCAGACCCATAGTTCTTGTCGAAGGTGATGACTCTGTTTTTCCACATCTCATTTATCTTCTCTCTCACAACAAAGCATTGATTGAGAGGATGCGAGACCATCTGATGGTATGGACAGTACCGAGGATCGTTGGTTTTGCCAACATCTCCTGGTCTTTTGGGGTCAGGCAATGTAAGTTTGCCGTTTGCGAGAAGTGCCCCAAAGATTTCTTCAACATCTTCATCGAACGGGTATTTCTTCTCTACTCATTCTTTGAATGCATCAGAGAGTTCAGGCTTTTTACCTGCAGCTTTGTTTTCAGCTTTCTTTGGCTGCTGAGGAGCTGACTTGGTTTGCACATTGAGAACCTCCTTTTTCTTTGATTTTGAGGTTGCAATGGCAGTCGGCTCTTTCTTTGATGATTTCTGACTGTTGAGGTCTTTGATCACCGTTTCAGCTTCCATAGCTGCTTCCAGGAGTTCTCCCAGGTTCTTTGATTTGTTGCCGATGATCATGGAGCGGATTCTTGCTCTCAGGTTGTTTCGGCAGATGTCGACTAGTGACGCTTGTGGCAGTACATCGGAGCATTTGCATACCATTGCCTTCCACTTGTGAATGAAGTCATATGTTGACTCATTCTCTCCCTGTTTTAGGCTGCAGAGCTGAGCCATAGTAACAGGATGATCCTCACCTTTGAAGTGGGTTAGGAAGCGTGTCTCCAGCATGGCCCAATTTTGAATGGAATCCTCCGGCAGAGTGGAATACCAATCAAAGGCCGTACCTTTTAGGGTACTTGCAAAGAGGCGGATTTTGAGGGCATCTTGATCCGCAATAGCTCCCGTCAGGATCTTGAAATGGATGACGTGTTGTCTGGCTGAACCTTTCCCCGTATATGTTTGGAGAGTAGGTTGCTTGAATTTTGTAGGGAACGGGACCGAGTCCATCCACAAGGGATATGGTGGCTTGATCCCATGCTCCTTTAGTGTATCCTCTTCTTTTGCTTTGGCGAGGATATCGTCAACGTCCTTTTTGGCAAGGGCGCGTGACTCACTGTTTTCCGCATCTTCCTCGTCGCCTTGATGGCTCGGAGGAGCTTCATTGTTTGGCGGACGTTGGATAGTGAGAAGGAGGTTTTCCATTAGGGCCTCTATTCTCTGCTGTCCTTGTTCCAGCTGCTGGATGCGTGCAGCTACGTCATCATGTGGCGGAGGTTGCTCAGCATTTGTGACCAGGATGTTCATTCCTCGAGAGTTGAATGAAGATATTGTCTTGGTGACTGAACTGGAGCTCATCATTTTAGATGAAGAGCTCGAAGAGTGGTCACTCCGATGTCCTTGGCTTGAAGGAGCGGGAGAGTTTTCTTTATGTCTTCGTGTCCGGGAGACGCTGCGAGTCACCGGACGCCTGACATGGATTTTTGTTGCTGACTTCTGACGTCTTCTGGTCTTGCCAACCATATGGACAGCAGCAACTTGGTCGGGTCTTTCTTTTTCGACCCATTTTTGGAAGACCTGAAGTGCAGAATCTTGGGTTCTTTGCTTCTCTAGTCTCTTTTGTCGATATGCCGCACGGTGGCGCATACGACGAGCGATTTGAGCTTCGGTTAGCTCTGGCTGTGAAGGACGTAGTTCCTGGTGCTCAGCAACCGAGCTTGTCTTCTTTGAAGACTGGCAGGGACAGGATCCGGACGCGGTCCTTGGCCTGTCGTAGCGAAGCTTTGAATTTGGCAAGTTCGGCCCCTGTTGAGAGGAAGGGTCGACTCGCAGGTGTGCAGGCCTTGGCAGGTTCTTGCGGAGGCCTTACGATGCACGATTTGATTTTGAGCTTGTATGAGCAAGCCGGCTCGTGCTGAGTTGGTTTTTTTGTTTGGTGGAGGGTAGGCTTCTCCTCTTTCATGTATGCAAGAGGGTAGAACCGGTTCTCCTTTAGCGGGGCCAGGTAGGCTGGCTTTGCAGACTTTTGTGACCTTCTTTGTTTGGATGAAGGTCTTGGGGACCAAGTCTTTGAGCAGACCTGGTTTCTTGCTGGTTGAGGCTTCGCCGGAGCGCTACGGGCCTCAGGCTTCTTGATGATCGCCCTTGGTATCACTGTAGTGATACGTTGAGGGGCGGTTCTCTGCTTTTTGGCAGGTGCTGTTTCTTCTGCGGGTAGTGGGAATGGTCCCAATGACCCGAAGACAATGGTCCGGGGAGTAGAGTTTGACCCGGTGTCTTCTGAGTTGCCGAGGGAAATGACGCTTCGGCAGCTGGCAGGGCGCTTGTAAGTGTGCTTGGTTTGTTTGTCTTGGAGCATGAGCTGGTACTTGTTCTCATCGAAGGTGATGGTTAACGAAGCTGCCATTGTTAGTTTTTTTGAAAAACTTCTGAAACAAGACCATATCCATTAGTAATCACAAGAATATGGTGATCATAAATGGAAAATACTATGGTTTCGCCTCTTCAAGTCGCCCGAGGGGACATGGCCCAGCCCAAGCAACATGAGGAAGGCAGAAAAGCCATAGAGGGCACAATTGTTCTAAACGCAGGTAGGGTCAGCTCAGAATGAGCGTCCCAGTGACTGCTAGAAGCAATTGTGAACCTTAATTCAAATTACCGAGAAGCAAAGCTCACTCAAGGTGAAATGATATAAGGTTGAGATACAAATGTGTCGGTTACGAATACAGTAGACCCGAAAGGGCGTACTAGCACCGCTAGGCACAAATGTTGCAAATTGCATCCTTGGAAAGGACACGAGATGGGATTTTTGAAAGGTCAAGATTGGATTCATAGAAGAGAGCAAATGGTGTTCCATTCCGAGAATGAGCTCAACATTTTCTACGAGCTCGAAATCCTAAAAGGGAAGGAACCAAGATTTCTCAAGTGTGAATCCAAAAGTGACGGAAGTTTTTTTTTTTGTTCTTTTTTTTTTTTTTTTAGAGATTTTTTTTTGAAGATTTTTTTTTTAAGAATTCACATAGATCTCCAATTCGATCTTATGAAACCTCAGTTGATAGATCAGCCCCCAGGTAAGGGTAGGATTACTTAATGAACCCGTTTGGAGGACCCTTGCCTAGAACAGTCTAGCTGTCTCCACACTCTGGACAAGGCTTTTCTTAGATCCACTTTGGTCAAAGAACACAATTTGTGCAACCTTAGTGGTTGTTTTTTTTTTTTTGAAAGATTTTTTTTATAGATTCATAGAAAAGAGCGAATGGTGTTCCATTCTGAAAATGAGTTCAACATTTCTGCGATCTCGAAGTCCGAAAAGGAAGAAACCAAAGTTTCTCAACTGTGAATCCAAAAGAGGAAAATCTGAAAAAAAAAATTTGTAAATCAGATTTTTTATTTATTTATTTTTTTCATGGATTCATAGAAGAGAGCAAATGGTGTTCCATTCCGAAAATGAGCTCAACATTTCTACGAGCTCAAAAGTCCGAAAAGGAAGAAACCAAAGTTTCTCAACTGTGAATCCAAAAGAGGAAAATCTGAAAAAAAAAATTGTAAATCAGATTTTTTTTTGATTTTTTTTTTCATGGATTCATAGAAGAGAGCAAATGGTGTTCCATTCCGAAAATGAGCTCAACATTTCTGCGAGCTCAAAAGTCCGAAAAGGAAGAAACCAAAGTTTCTCAACTATGAATCCAAAAGAGGGAAATCTGAAATTTTTATAAATCAGATTTTGTTTCTTTTTGAGAAAATTTTTTTTTTCTAGAAACAAGAAAGACTGGAAATAAACTCAAAAGAAGAAATTTCCAAGAATCCCATCTCATGTGTTTTTTTTTTTAGATGCAAGATCCAACATAGGCCACCAACTAAAAAGGAGCCAAAGAATCCAAGCATTGTGTTCTCAAATGAACAGAGTCCCACTGGGTGTGCCAGCTTGATGGACCGCACCCCTCCGTTCCTCCTCCGCTGCCATCCGCCCCGGGTCTGTCGGGGTCCGGAAGGAGGGAGAGGGAAGAAAGAAAGGCGGGTATCAACATTTTTTGTGGGTATGCCAGATTTTCTTTTCTACTTGGAATTTAGAGTAGTGATCCGGAGATTCACCTTCACAAGGAGAAAGGAAATCAAACTTTTTCCTAACTTTCCATTGCACACATATTTTAAAGAAAAGAGACAAGTTTCTTTTGAATACCGTGAGAGGCGATTTTCTTTGTTTGCCGTGAAAGGCGATTTTGGTGCCGTCAAAGGCGATTTTGCCGTCAAAGGCGGTTTACAAATCTCATCAATATTGAAAAGACAAGAAATGTGAATTTTGTGTCTCTTTAAGAAAAAATACAATACAATAGAAAAGAAAGAAATGGAATCTAACTTCTCATTCGATTGTGGGGGACTCGTTCAGATCGACGGTCGCGAGTCATGTATGGACTCCGCCATCGTCCTTCAGATGAGAACTTTGATGCTTGATTTCTTGGCTTGGCTCCAACCTCAGATTTTTAGAGGATAAGGACCAAGATAAGGTCCTATATCCGGTAAAAAGCTGAGTAGACGGGCTGAAAAGCTGCATCTAGCCATGTTGGATAGAAGGAGAGGTGGCCTTGGGGGGGTGGCCCCCCGAGGGGTTTTGATCACCTTGTAGTGTTGGTTGCTGCAGAGTTTTCTTGAAGGAGCAGAGTTGTAGAGATTTCTCCGAGGATTTTTGAATGATTTTCTGGCGATTTTTCTCTGGATCTCTTTCCCTTGGAATGACCCTCCTATTTATAGGCCTTTGGTAGCCATTTAGGAGAGTTTATGAGCATTTATGGTATTAATGCTCATGATGGGAGGAGTTACAGGTTTTTATTTACTTGTTTTGTAACTCCTTTTTCCTTGAATTTGATTGGCCGATGGAGAGTGATGGGCATTTAATCGCCTTTAATCTCCATGATGATGGGAGTTTCATGATTTTAATGTCATGATTACTTGGAGTTGTAACTCCCATTTGCTTGCTTCTGATTGAGCCGTTCAAAATAATGAGTTAATGACCGCACTAACTTGCCATAAACGGGTCATTTAACTTCATTAATTGATTGCCTGGGCGCTTGAAGAGTCGCGGGCCATGCCACATCCTTTGGGACTCTTCTTGCGATGATCACCAATGGACCCACATACCATTTGATGTCGGATGGTGATCCAATTTCAGACATTGGTTGATGTCAGCGGGCCAGCAACATCTGTCCAGTCGATTTCGCGATCGGGCGGGCAAAAAGTGTGCTTTCTTGGTTAGCCGTTTGATGATCTTGAGGCGTCCGATGATGATCTAATGATTCCAGTGATGGATCCGTGATGTTGATGAAGATCGACGGATATCATGCACAAAAAATCAGATTTTGGAAAAATCACAGGGGCCAATCAATTCGAAACGCGAAAAGTACCCGAAAAACGGGGTTTTTGGGCGAGGTCCGGGCCGGTCGCCGGCGACCATGGGGTTTGTGCCCCATGGTCGGCAGTCTTCCGGTCGCCTTTTCTTCGTCGTTTTTCGTCCGTTTTCGCTTCCGTTTTCTCCTGCATTTTTCTTGGAATTTCCTCTCATTTATTGGCTGGATTTCCCTCAAGAAAACCTGACGAGAAGCCGTGCAAATCGGATCGCAAAGTTTCCCATTTTCTGAAAAGCCGAAGACTTTGCTGTGGAGAACTGCCGATTTTTTTGTCAAGCGTCGAAACTAGGTCAAACGATGTCGGAATGACCTGAAATTCGACGTGTAGCTTCTTGAGCAGTAGACGAGACCAACCATAGACTTTTGTTCAGGTTTTGAAGCCGTTTTGGGTCCCGCAAACGCTTGACTTTGATTTCACTACGAGGGAAATGCCGAGCTTTGACTTTCGGTCAAACGATGTCCGATTGACCTGAAATTTGATGGGTAGCTTCCTCATCAGTAGATAGGACCAACCATAGGCTTTTGTTTGACTTTTGAAGCCATTTGGAGTCATGCAAATGCTTGCCTTTATTTCACCGCGAGGGAAATGCCGAGCTTTGACTTCTGGTCAAACGATGTCCGATTGACCTGAAATTCGACGTGTGACTCCCCCATCAGTAGATAAGACCAACCATAGGCTTTCATTTGAGTTTTGAAGCCATTTGGAGTCATGCAAACGCTTGCCTTTATTTCACCGTGAGGGAAATGCCAAGTTTTGACTTTCGGTCAAACGATGTCCGATTGACCTGAAATTTGATGGGGAGCCTACTGGAGTCATTTTGAGATGATCCACAAGCTCCGAATTGGGTGCCATGGTCCCGGGGTGCTCCGCCGCCGGTAGGCTTTGATTTTGTTCCCGAGCATCGAAAGTGGGTCAAACGTTGTCAGAATGACTTGAAATTTGATCCGCAGCCCTTTTGAGGTATGCAGAAGCCGCCTATGTGCTCTGTTTGATGAGTGATGACCTCGGTAGTTCTCCCTACCTAAGGGCTTGATCTTGCTGCTCGAGAGTTGATGGAGGGTCAAACGGTGTCGGTTTGACTTGAAACTTGACATGTAGCCTTTCGGAGGTATTTTGAGACCATCCGTAGGCTCTGATCGAAGATTTGGGGTCTTCGACACTGTCGCCGCCGGGAGCTGCTGCTTAGCTGTTGGAGAAGTGAAGCTAGGCCAAATGATTTCGGAATGGCCCGAAACTTCATGTGTACCTCTCTTTTGGCTGTTTTGAATGACCTTGCAGTTTTTGTTTGATTCTGACAAGATCTGATGCTTGAAGTGGCGCCTGCCTATTTTTGGTAGGATGCGGCTCCATATAGCTTTTGATGTGAAGAGGCGAAGTGACATTTTTGGTGTCAACAGGTTATTGAATCAGTCTCCATATTTTATACTCTATAACACACCACCAACGTATTCCCATTTGCATACTTTTGGTTTGTATGTTTTGTGCATCTTGCTTCCATTGAACGTGCGAAGTTAACTGCACAATTGGTCAAGTGTACATTTCTTGGATATGCTTCCCACCTAAAGGGTATTCTTTGTTATGATCCTAGCATCAATCGCATTCGCGTCTCTTGCAATGTCATTTAAAAAAATATATTATTTTTTCCAAATCAATATAATTTCTCCACTTCCTTTTCATTTTTACCTAGTTTTGATCATGATTCTCCATGACCACTTCTTGTGTATGAAAGGCGTAAGATGGATGTTCTAACACTTTCTCCCCCTCAAGATCTACCACTAGCACCTGATCCACCAACTACCACTTTCCACTCTCCAATTCCTCTTAGGCACTCCACTCATACCTCATGGCCTCCGAATAGATATGGTTTCACTCATACCTCTTCGATTGCTACCTTATCCTTTCTTTGCCAAACCTAATTCTTATTTCCATGCCGTGAAGCATGACTGTTGGCAAAATGCTATGCAAGATGAATTAGAAGAATTTCAGGCAAATCATACAAGGGATATTGCACCATTCTCCTCTTCCACAAAACCCATTAGATACAAATGGGTTTCTCTGTTAAATTTAAAACTGATAGATCGTTAGATTGGTATAAAGCACGATTTGTTGCACTTGGCAACCATCAAGAATATGACAGACTATGACGAAACTTTTGCCCTGATTGTAAAAATGACAATAGTTTGTACTTTCTTTCCATTACCGCTTATCGCTCATGGTCTCTTTACCAGTTTGATGTCAAGAGTGTGTTTCTCCATGGCGATCTCAAAGAGAACGTATATAAGCCCCTTCCACAAGGACTTATTGGAACTTCCAATGGCGATGTTGCTCGCTTACGACAATCACTCTACGATCTCAAGCAGGCACCTCGGGCTTGGTTTGAGAAAATTTGCGATGCTCTGCTTCAACTTTATTTTCATTAGAGTGTATCTAGCCCCTCCATGTTTCCACATCATACTTTGAAAGGGATTACAATACTCCAGTTTATGTTGATGACATATTCATATCTGGTACAGACTCTAACATGATCACGCATGTCCAAAATCCACTTCATGCATCCCTTAATATGAAAGATTTAGGACCCCCAACCTATTTCCTAGGCTTTGAAGTATATCGGTCAAATATGCAATGGATCTTATCGAGATGGTGGGACTTTAGCACTCCACTCTCGTGGATGACCCTCATGAGGTTAATGTCAAGCTCAGTCAAGATACATATGATCTTCTTCTAGATGCCATGTTATATCGACGATTAGTTGGAAGCTTTGTCTACCTTATCATCACTTTGCCTGATATTTCATATGTGGTTTATTTAGTGAGCTGGTTCATGACACAGCCTAGACATCTTCATCTCGCTACCAGCAAATTACTCATTATATCCTTAGCACTCCAGCTATTGGCTTTTTTTTTTCCTGTTGGTAATTCTATTTCTCTTACAACCTACTCAGATGCTTACTGAGCTAGCTATCATAAATCTCAACGCTCTATAACTTAATGGTACATGTATTTGGGAGACTCCTTGACTTCATGGAAGTGTAAAAAATAGGATAAAGTATCCAAGTGCTCCATAGAGGTAGAGTTTTGTGCTATGTCTATGGCTTCTTCTAAAATAGTTTGGCTTTGTGGTATCCTCTCTGAGCTTGGGTGTCTACAAGACTTCAGATTACAGATATATTTACAAAAGTGCTACCACAATCATGACATCAATTCATAGTTAGCAAATTGGTGTTAGTCGACTCTACGGCCTCAATTTGAGTGGGGTGTTAAGTGGGTCAGAAAAGCCCAACATCACTACCCATATGTATAATAAGCCCAGCCCAGCCCACATACAAACTTAAAGATGGTCAAAACCATCCAACTGTATACAACTATATAACACTATATGATACCATATCAAGAGATTTTAATAGGATAGTGATTGTTGTAAATTGAGAAGATTGTAGCCCGTAACGGGCATCGTAAATTTTATATAAAGGATAGCGACCCTCAAAGAGGATCATCGAATTCACTCAAAATTTTCTATCTTTGTATTTGTGTTAGCTATGTGCAGCTAGGAGCTGGGTAAAGGAAGGTGCAGGAGCTTTTGGTCCTGCCGAAGAGAAAGAACGCCCAATTAAACTAGGTCAACCTAAACCATTATGCAAAGCCAAAAGTGAAAAACCAGCCCAGGTCGAATTTGACCTAATCTAGGTACACTTTGAAGAAGAAAAACCTGAGAATCTAGTCATAGATGCTGCAGAGCACAGGTTAAAGGACATATTTGACCATATTTAAAGGCCATAATTATTTAGCTATTTTCGGAGTCATCCATATTCAAACTCATACCCTTGTTTTTCTATGTAATTGCAATGATGAGATCTATGGGGTAGATGGAAGAGATTGATAGTTTGACGGGAAAAAATTGAGGGATTCAGAAACCAAGTATTGGACGATGATATCAATGGATTCAAGCATTGTTGCTTATATTGAAGTGTTTGACGGGAACAATGACTTTAGGAAATGACAGAGAATAGTTAAAATCTCCTTAACGTAATAAGGATTGAAAAAAAATCTATATGGGTCGTCAAAAAGTGACACAGAGGACACTGATGAATGAGTGAATATTGAGAGGGCGATGAGTTTCATACGACTCAACCTCTCGGGATGAAGTGTTATTTGATGTAATGGATGTTAAAATAAAAAATTTCACTTTGCCTCTTCTTACACTTTCAACATCAAAGAAGCTAGATGAAGCTACATTCGACCAAAAAGGGCAATGCTACTTCAAGCATTAGATCTTGTTAGAACCATCCAAAAACTTCAGGATCCATCAAAACAGTCATAAGAAAAATACACATGAAGTTTTGGGCCATTTCGATATCATTTGGCCTAACTTCACTCTTTCAGCAGCTAAACAGGAGCTCCGGCGGAGGAAAAGTTGGAGACCCTGTTTCACAAAACAAAGCACATAGTTGTTCTCTAAATTCCACTAGAAGGAACTACATCAAATTCCAGGCCATTCCGACATTGTTTGGCCCAAAATGCAAAACGCTGCATTCTCCATGCGACAAAGTTAGCCCTTCCTACGGCAACAACATCAACACATCAAATATTTAATCAAAGCCTATAGGTGGTCTTAAAATACTTCCAAGAGGCTCTATGTCAAATTTCAGGTCAAGCCGACAACGTTTGACCCAACATCAACCCTCAAACAGCATAACAAGGTCTCCCGGCGGCGAAGACCACCAAAGTCATCACTCATCAAATGAAGCACATGGATGGTCTCAAAATACTTCCAATGAGCCACATGTCAAGTTTCAGGTCATTTCGGCATTATTTGACCAAACTTTGATCCCCCGATAGCTAAATCGGGTCTCCCGACGACGGAGCCCCTTGGGACCAGGATTTGCAAATCAGAGCTAACAGATCATCTTAAAATGATTACAAGAGGCTCCCTGTCAAATTTCAAGTTAATCGGACATCATTTGACAGTACATCAAAACGCAACGGCTTCCTCGCAATAAAATCAAGTCTACTGGCGACAAGACCCCACAAGGCTTTAAAATTTAAACAAAAGCCTATGGTTGGTCTTATTTCTTGCCCATGATGCCTCACCTCAAATTTCAGGTAATTACAACATCGTTTGACCTAGTTTTGGCTTTTGGCAGCAAATCGGCACCCTAAGCCACAAATTCTCCGGCTTTCCCAAAAAATCAGAAACTTTTCCCTTCCTTTTGCACGGCTTTTTGTCAAGTTTTCTGTAGGGAAATCATGCCAAAATTTGTATAAAAATGCGAAGAAAAATATGCCAAAGAAGAAAAATCAGAAAAAATCATAAAGAGGCCAAAAAATGTGACCAAAAGGGGCAAACCTACCCCATGGTCGCCGACAACCCTGGAAATCTGAGTCTCCTGATTTTCGCCGAAAACCCCAATTTTGGGTCCTTTTCGCGTTTCGAGCTACTAATCCTATGCAATTTCCCAGGAATCTGATTTTCGGGGCACGAAATCTATTGATCTTTGACAACATCACGGATTCACCGTCGAAATCATGAGTTCGTCATCGAATGCCTCGAGATCATCAGCCGACCAACCAAGAAAGCATACTTTCTGCCCGATAGATCGAGAAATCGACATGTAGATGGTATCGGCTTACTGGTAGCAATCAATATTTGAAATTGCATGATCATCCGATGACAATCGGTATGAAAAACGCACAAGCAATCAAGGCTCCCTACGTTGCTGGTATAATTCCAAAAGAAGTGGCATGGCCTGCGACCCTTCAAGCACTTCGGTGGCCAGCAATTAATGTGGTTCATGATCCATGTTTATGACAAATGAATGTGGTTTATTGCCCATTATCATGGACAGCCCAATCAGAATCCAAGATGGAGGAGTTATAAATCAAAAAAATTATGGTATTAAACCATGTAACTCTTCCCATCATGAAGGTTAAATACAAATAAAGGCCCATTTTTCTCCAACGGCCAATCAATACTTAAGAAAAAGGAGTTACAAAAGGAGTTATCAAAAACATAAATTAAAATGTGTAACTCCCCCTATCATGGAACATTAATGCATTTAAAGCCCATAAATCTCCACATGCCTACCAAAAGCCTATAAAAGGAGGCAATTTCCACCATTCCATTGCATGATGTGCAAAATCCCAGAAAAAATGGACATCGTTACTATGACGCTCCAACAACGGTCTCTCCTCCGTTGAAGTAGTTCTGCAGCGACCACCACTACAAGGTGATTAAAGACCCTTGGGGGCCCACCCCCTCAAGGCCCTCTCCTTCTATCCCCATGGCTTAGAAGTGGCTTTTAAACCCGTCTACTTAGATTTATATTGGATATTGGATCTCTTCTTGATCCTTATTTTCTAAAAATCTGAGGTTCAAGTCAACCCAAGAGAATCAAAAGCATCATCTGTTATCATTTGAAGGATGACGGTGAAGCACAAAGATGACTTGCGACCGTCAATTTGAATGAGTCCCCGCAATCCCCTGTGAAGTCAGATTCTCTTTTCTTCCTTCTCATTGTATTTGTCTACCCCATATATAAAAGCAGCAGTTTTGGTCGACTCAATGCCCATACACGTGTCATACCCCATACATAAAAATAATATAAAAGCTAACAGTTTTTGGTCGACTCATATACCCCATACACGTGCCCATACACGTGCCAAGCAGTTTTGTCTCCTGCTTTGGGTGGATGTTTCCTGAGACTTCTTGTGGAGTCCACTTAGATGACAGATATGGCTTGTGGGACACTTGATGCTGGGTGTTTGCTTACGGCTGCACAAATAAACAAACGAAACCAATCCTCTTTCACCTGCGTGCTTCCCTTTGGTTTCCTTTCTAGCGTTTCATCTCTACACTGTCTTAAAATTAGAAGGTGCAGCTGTTCCTCACTTTATCTCTCAATTCTTTCTCGAATCTACTGAAAACAGGGCTGGAAAATCCAAAGAGAAGAAATTAAAAAATTGACCACCGCCTTTCCGCTCTTGAATCCGTCATTCTCCTTACTCAGGTTCTCTTCTAGATATTAAATTAGGGCTATTTTAAAATCTTTGTTGATCAGATGCACGTAGTATTTCTGAATCTCTGGAATTTTTATTGCCTCTAATGCTTGGGTATAAATGGGGTGATGAACGACACTGCAATATTCTTCAATATAAGCTGCATATTTTTGTTGATTAGTGCTTGTTAGAGCAGAATCTACATCTCTATCTACCTAACACCATGTTTAGTTTGACGTTTGCAAGTGTGGTCCACATGATCAAAACCCTCTCCTCTGTATGAGGTCCACTAAGATGATGGCCATGTAAATGTTGGCCACTTAATTCACTTAATACTAATTGCTTGAAACCCCATTAATAACACGTGCATAAAGGGAAGCAGGAAACAATTGCAAGTCCCTCGAGAAGAAAAATCTAACGGTTTCACTTGTTTTGTTCGCAGATTCTGAAATTGGCCATTGTTTCCGCTATAGTTTCCACAAACTATCACTACTTTTTTTCCTCTATATATACTGTAACATAGCGGGCTGAATGAATTGTCCAACGCAGTAAGTTCTACTCTTTTTGGTCTTTTGGTTTACTGGTGTATTTTAGTTCCTTCAGTGCCTCATGTCACGACTCTTATTGCATCATCTTCTCTTTGTTAACATATAGTAGTGTCATTACTCCACTGATATGATATTCTGAAAGGCATCTCCTATAGGATTGAGAGGCTCCTTTCCATATACATAAGACTATCAGCAAGAGTCTCCCAAAGTTTGAGAAATTTGCAACGCAATGTTTGAGCATATCCTAGAAAGCTTTAACAATCATGATCATCGTCAACCTGTTGTTGGTTTTAAGAGCTCTACTATTAGGCTAAAAATAAGCCATGCCTTTGTAAATACCAACTACTGGCTAGGACCCAACAAAGTGGGTGTGTATGATTTTCCAAGTAACAAGTTTGACTTAGGACATTAAGATTTTGGAATTTGAGTTTTGAGATTGGCTATATCTTGAAGCACCTTGTCATTGTCACAAACACAAGGTTGGGTGGGCGCCAAGTAAACTTAGATCATATCATCTCTCTCTAAATGAGTTTCCAAAGTAGTAGAAAAGATAGTTCCTAAGTGGTTGAAATTTACCAAAACAAAAAAAAAAAAAAATTTAATAAAAAAAATAAAAATAAAATAAAATTAGTTGAGATTATCCCTGAAAGGAAAAAATCTCTCTCATGAAGAAATAAATCCAAAAAAGAGTTATAAAAAGAGATGCGTTGTTCCTTTGTAATATATCATAAGAAAAAATGATTTATAACTAAGGCAAGCATTTGGTTTTATAAAATTTGAGAATCCTTTTTTCTATATTCAATATCTGGGTTTTTTTTCCTTTGATTTTAGGTTTCCAATTTGCATTTCTCTATTGAATTTTCATGGTTTTATTTGGACCTTTGAACCCTTTTCACTTTACTGACTCTGAATTCTAGCATAACTAAAATAAGGTCAAGCCCTTAGATTTGCAATCCCCTGCAGATCTATCACACATTAAGAAAGTGGTTTCTTCTGCATAATTTAAGTCGGCAAAAAAAGAGAGATTTCCATCGGCTATTCCTTGAATATGCATAAAGTGTGTCTGTCCTTTTTTGCCAATATTGAGTTTTACATTCTTCATGGGCAGAACGCACTATTGTTTTTTGATAGCCCTGATGGTATCTGTTTGATGAATTTTCAGCTGTACCAGTTGACTTGGTTATTGTAGGCAGATTTGTTGAAACTTATGTTTCTACTCCAACTCATTTGAATGCATCTCATCTTTTTCATGCATTCTCTTAACCAAGTTGGATTTTGTATACTTTGATTAATGGCCTCTTGATATTGAAAATCTCTTCTATTTTGCAAATAGATCTCTAATTAATGTGGATGAGATTGTTTATTGGGTAATCAGTGCTTAAGAATCATTGCCCTATCACGCTTATTGTTAGCTTTTGAGCATTTGATCTTATTATTCTATTATTTGTCCAATCCATGGTGTTTACTTGTAGTTTAACTTTTCAATGCTATAAATGCCTTAAATTTCTTGCTATGGCGGCTTGATTGATGGGTGTTGTAACTTTTATTGTAGTTAAGGCATCCTTTGATCTTTTCCATGTATACATCTAACGAAGGAAAACTCTAATTGAATCTAAGGAAGCTAAAATCTAATTGAGTCAAGGTAAGGATTCAAGTATATTAGATCTTCTTTGCTTTTTGTTTGCTTTGAATTGCCATTTGTTTACTTTTTATTTTATTTTTACGTTTGGACTTATCCATTCTTTCTTGAATAAATCATGTTAAGTCCAATCCTTTTTACTCCCAAATATTGTGTTTTACATTGCTTCAGAGGCTAAAGAGGCTTCTTCTTTCCACATCAACACATAAACCATGGGTCAAAAGTGAAAAAAAAAATGAAATAGATACAAGCTGTCTTTTACCCCCTTTCTTTGTTGGGACCTTTTATAAACCTTCCTAATCAAATCTTGAATATTTGTCTTTTGAGTTTGAGAGGTGAGCAATTGCCAGCCACTTTATCATTTTCGGCAGTTTCCTAACTCATGTGCAAACCTTTAGCTGTTTTTGTGGTTGCAAACTGAAGATTTTCCAATATTTGTGTCGATTAAGTTTTGAAGCTGGACTCAAAAGCCTTAAACTACATTACCCACTATGTTTATGATAAGTTTACTTGATGAACATAAGCACAAATCTTCAATCACATTCTAACATATCTAATGATTTTAATTTTTTTTATTGCTTGTGTATCAATGTATAGTTCCTAACCCCAAGGGGAATCCTTCCAAGCGACTGACTCCCATCTCGACCCTTACAGCGCACCAACCTTCTAGTTAAAATTGTCCATTACGAGGAACAACATCAATGGTAGGAGATCATGTAACATGGATCTCACAGACTCAGCTTCTAGTGAAGAATTACAATTAAGTGGCCTAATTTCAAGATAGTGTTTGATCAATCTCACTTGATTTGAATCTAAAACTTAGTCCCGCATGGGTTGATTTGCATTATACTTCTAAACTCTCAATATCAAGGTTGATCTCAATTGTAGTTATGGTTTTGTTACCTAGAAACATTTCTTTGCATCTCTGTGGCCTATCAACACTTGTGTTAACTAGACATTGAAGTCAGCGGAAATCATTTTAGCCCAATGTGATCTCACTCGCCACGTTTGCATTGCATGAACTGCTAATTTTTCTTTTTTATTTGGAACTGCTCATTGTCTAGAACTTACTATGGAGAAAAAAAAATCAGGGTCTGGTTCATTAAGTGTGTTCACATGTAAGTGGCCTGGCACCATTGTCTGAGTACTTTCAGTTGATTTAATATATTGTGCTTTGAATCAGGGTAGCTCATGTATTACCAAACCTTCTATACATCATTTGATGGGGGGAAATTACCAACCTTCATTGCTCATGTTGTTTTCCGTGGTATTTCCATAACTCTCTCTATTGTAACTAGGACAACTGAGATGTTTGTGTAAGAATAAGGCAGAAACCCATGTTTAAATAATGCCATTGTTTTTTATTTTAATCTATTGTTCTTGTTAAACAACACTATATGTTTATATCTGATGAATTTTAAGATTACACTAATATGTACTATTTTACATGTTGAACTTTCAACTTGTGCAGTCAATTACAGTTTTTTTTTTTTTTTTTTACATGTTCAATCTATCAAAATCTCTTACTTGGATTCATGCAAATGCCAATCACAACTGTTGAGTTTGATTAAGATAGATTTACAAAAGGAGATTTACAAAAGGATGCCTTGTAAAACTACTAAGGTGGAGAAATGATTATCTTTCAAAATAAAAAAATTGATTTCTCATTCCTTTTAGTTTTATCAATCTATTGTTTAATTGTGTTGCAATTTACTAGAAAAGTAAAGACATATTCAAATGTTCTCATTTATCATACCCCTCCATTTTAATGTGGAAATGGGTATTTTTTTTTTAAATCAGTTTAAATATTTTAAAAATAATAATGTAAAATAATGGAATTTGATAATTATTCCATTGAAGAATTATTAATTCTGTGAATTGTAGCACTCAAAATTAGAATTATTTTTTTTAATGGTTAAATTCATTGAAAAAGCTAGCAGTACAAAAGGACTATAATGACAAGCTTCAAACACCTCATAATTAGAATTGCTCCCCATAGCGATGCCCTTTTCCTAATGTTTTGATCTTGGTTTTTCTTTTAATAAATGACTCTTCCTTTAGATTCTTGTAAGTTAATCTATGATGTTTCTATTCAAAATAATAATAATAACACCTTATTTTTCTCAACTTTGTTTCAACACATTCTTTCGAGATGAATCACTTGACTATTGTCTTAAGCTTATCAATTTAGTTGATTTCATTATATCAAATTATTATCCTTGGAAATTGGATTGAAGAATGTCAACTTTAGGCTATTGCAGAGGTCAAGGAGATATGAGATTTCTTTAGTATTATTATATGGCCTATTGAAACCTGACAGCTATCTTTTTAATGTGACTATATCAAAACATGTATGATAAACACATTTAGGTGTACTTTACAACATTTTTAGCATGTCAAATGCTTGTTTTTTTCATTTTAATATTTTATGGCCAAATTATCAACATTACTTTTTTACTGCCTACAAATTATGTTCAAATTATTCCTAGAGTAGTATAGCGGGCAATCATAGGCAACAGTTTTGTTCAGTGGCCATCGAGTTTGAGTTTTATCAGTTAAAAAAGCATTATTAATAGAATGCACTCTTCTTTTCGGGCTTTATATTGCCCCAGCTACTAGAAGAATGGATTACACTGGCGCTGTCGAAAGGTAGTGATAATGATCACATAATGCAAATTATTTTCTTTTCAAGTGAGTTTGAAAAATCACAACAACAAAGTTCCTTCTCAATCATATGAAAAAAATACCCCTACTACAAAGTAATAAAATAACACTTCAACCACTCGTTCCTGATCTCAGTAAATGTGTCTTCTTCATCAATTCTAAGAATTCAAGGTAATATGTATGCCAACCAAAGTTATGAAAGGTGAAAGATATAACATAAAGATTGAGATTTTAATTTATTAAGTAACAGTTGGGCATTCATTACTATCTAACCTCATTTGATCTTCCATCAAAACAGAGATTATGTCCAAAAAGAATTTCAAATATGAATAAATAGAGTACATTTGAATATGAATGAATACTGTCATTTTAGTAACAACGTGCAACGATTATAATTGGTATTGTCTTACATACCTACAGTTTGTTATATGGGATAAGTGGATGATGATTTGTTTTGGCCCTCATTCGAACCCTAGCTATTACAAGGGATTCGAAGCAGGAGAGATTCAGCCCTTCCCGAAATAGGAGTGGATTCAAATCTATTATTGATCCTACTTTATTTTAGGAATGTTGAAATTATAATTTCCATGGATGCTAGAATATTTATACAGTAATTATGTAATTATTTGATTTTGTAGTCAAGTTTCTAATCAGCACATACATAGTGAAAGTCCTGAGGATCCTAACCCTAGAGGGGGGGGGGGGGGGTGAATAGGGTGTGCTACAACTATGACCAATTTAGACCAATTTTAATTTCTTAACAAAAACTAGTCACATGTGATGATATTAACCAAACAAGATGCGGAAGCTAATAAATGAATCACCACAAGCAAGCACCACAACACCAAGGTTTATAATGGTTCGGCCTCAATGCCTACGTCCACTACCGGCTTGTGATCCAATCACCCCACCGGATTTCCACTATTTATGCTTTTTACTAGGCTAAGCAATAACCCTTACAATGTTGTTTTTCTAGGCTAAACAACAACCTCTCAATGTGCTTTTCTAGGCTAAGCAATAACATTTACAAGATGTTTTTCTTAGGCTAAGCAATAACCTTACAAGATGCTTTTCTTAGGCTAAGCAATAACCTTTACAAATGAAGATCTCTCTAAGAAAGTGTCTTCACAAAAGATCACTCTAAGAGATACAATTTAAAGCACAATGAATTTGCCTCTAAATAGGCTTATATGAAAATGAGATTCAAATAACAAACATACACTTGAATAAGTTAAAGTGTGTGCACAAGTGTATGAATGCTTAACTTCAATCAATTTCTACAATGAAGCTCCTAAATGAATGCTTGATGCATTTTAAAATCAAAGCTTATAAAAAGATGATTGAAGAGAAAACTAATCACATAAAAGATTCAAACAACTTTGAATAAATGAAACAAACAAGTTGTATGAATGATAAAGTCTAAGAACACATGTGATTAGGATAAGAGTGATTGCAAACCATTCTAATATACCAATGATGATAATCAGTTTGCAAAACAACTCTTGAAATCATGCATAAGTGAAAATACAAAGATTTAAGCATGCATGGATTTCATTTTAATGGAAATCAAAATACAAGTAAAGTGTACCTTTTAAAACTCAAGTAATTGATTTCCAAATAGCCCTCTAGCCTTTCCAACTTCTTCCCCTTTCTTTGGCTCCAAAATGGTCTCAAAGGTTCATGGTTCAAGCCTTGAAAAAGCTGGAAATGAATGGACTTTATAGTGAAAAACAGTCCAACGGCTAGTCCTCGGTCGACCTGCAAACAGGTCTCGGTCGACCGGGATCACACAACGGTCGGAAATATGACCGTTGGGGCTCCAGGGGCCCAGTTGGCCTGCAGTGTTCCCGGTCGACCGGGACCTCTGGGCCGGTCGACCGGCGACACTGCCGGACCACCCCCTTGGGACAAAAAATCCTAATTTTGCATAATATGAAGGTTTCTCTTGGAGGGGATTTTTGGGCCACTAAACCAAGCTTGGTAACATGTTTTAAATCAACTTAAGATGTTTAAAATACATGAAACACACAAAGCCTAAATTGATTCGAAACTTTAAATCCAAAGGCTAGCTTGATTTCTAAAAACTCTTTTCATATGAAAATGCATACAAAGATGATTCTGAAAGTGATGAATGTATGCAAGACACAAACCTAAATTCTCAATATGATTTCTCAAAAGTAATGCACAAAGAATTAGGTTTTCAAAAGAGTTTGGATTCTAAAACCAATGCATCCAAGTATAAAAACAAAACATACATAAAACAATACTTTTACAAATCTTAAAAGCAATGCATGTATAAAACCAGATTTCAAGGTTTTCTAAAACAATGCAAGTGTGTAAATTCAAATTATGTGAATATGTTAATGCATCCATCAAATTGCAAATACAAAATCCCTAACAATCTCCCCCTTTGCAATTTGATGGCAACTTACTTATCATTGAATTAACACAACAAGTCTTCAGCTCCCCCTAAGCTGGACAAGTCTTGAAATTTTCTTGGATGCTCCTCCTCCTGGCTTGGGCTCTTGGGCTCTCTTCTTCAATCTTCTTGATGCTTGGTGCTTGATCATTCTTCAAGCTTTCTTTTCATCTTCCTCTTTATGGCCAACCATCTTCTCTAGCTCCAAGCTTTCTTTCTTCTATTTGCTCTCCCCCTTTGACCATGCCTCTCTCTCCCTTTGGCAAGGTATGCCTCTTGGGCTCTCTTCTTCAATCTTCTTGATGCTTGGTGCTTGATCATTCTTCAAGCTTTCTTTTCATCTTCCTCTCTATGGCCAAGCATCTTCTCTAGCTCCAAGCTTTCTTTCTTCTATTTGCTCTCCCCCTTTGACCATGCCTCTCTCTCTCTCTTTGGCAAGGTATGCATTCTCTCCCCTTGTAGAAGATTATACACAACTCTCCCCTTAGGAAGCTTGGACATTCTCTTCACCCTTCTTGAGAACTTGAATGCTCTCTCCCCTTTTGAAGAATAGGAGATCTTTGAGTACTTGAATGCTCTCTCCCCCTTTGCCATTAAATTGCAAAGGTACCTACACACATGAAACAAGGAAAATACCTTTTAGTAGCACCTGTTAACAAAAGAAATCGAAAATGATAATCATAACAGGCTATCATGTATGGAAGAAGACTCTAAGGGTTTAAAGGCAATCCAAGGGTCAATTTGATCAAAACTAATACTTCCTATGAAGGTTTACACTCCCCCTCAATCCATTCTCTTCTTTTGTCAAACTTTTGACAAGGTATAACTATTTGGTTCAAAAAGTAGATGGTTTAACCAAATGAGGGTCAACTTCAAGGAAAGGATTAGATTCATTTAACTATAAAGCTCAATATGATCAAATTACCAAAAGAGAGCAAGGTCTAATGAGAAAAGCAATCATGGATACCAATTGGAAAAACAAAGAATACCAATTGAGATTTAAAGATAAGTCTATTAAACACAATCACTCTAAAATGGATTTAAAAATATAACTATTAGGAAAAATCCAAATTAGAGCTATCCATGATGAAATGGGGTTTATTAATCACAGCATCAAATAATCTAACTATAGAAAGCATATGCTATGAAGGTTTTGAAAATCATTTCATTCAATCAATAAATATGACTTATAAATGTGCAAGAATGAGTGAAATGAAATTCAAACATGAAACCAACCTCAACTAATAACCAACCAAAATTATGAACACATAAACATGGTGGTCATGAGATTTACCTATATGAGCAAGTGAGGTGGCAAACATGAACATTATGATGCTAATGAAATGTAACATGGAATGAAAGCATATAACTATCAAGTTCAAACCAATGTACACATGGTCTATCACATTCACAAGAAATCAAATCAATCGAAAATTTTACCAATTGAAACCAATTGAATTTGACAACATGATAAAGAGCAAGAATGTGACAAACATAAAAATCCATCAAGCATCATAAAAGCATATTCATCACTTTTAAAGATATGACTAAAGATCATAGTGATGAACTAGGCAAATTGCAATGCAAAAGGATATGACTTGGTAAAGCATGCAATTTCCAAAGTGTCAAAATCATATGAATTCAACATCTAAGATATCCATCAAACATATAGAAATATGAGAAATAGATTTCAAAGAGTTTCATATGATCAAGAACACTACTATGAAGTTGAAACGTGTATAAGGATGATATCACTTAGAGAAAATACATGAATCAACATCATAACCATCCAAAAAGAATATGACTAGAAGGCATAGAGGATGGATTTGGGTTCTAGTATGGTTTCTACTAAAATAACTAAGATCACAACCATACATGGAACCAATTGTCATTTGCATATAAAAAGAATAACTAAATAAGCAAAGATGCAAACAACATACATTTCCATTTCTAAGATAATGAAACCAAAAGAAAAGGAAATGAGAACATGGAACATGCTTTGATGATTATAGCTAATGATGTTATAGAGCATTTCCATTCATACAATCTTCAAATCATTTCAATAAACAAAATCCAACAATGAGCATAAAAAGAAAGATTTTGAAGATCAATTTTCAACATTGTATTTTAAAAGATATAACTTAGTTGAAACACATACAAGTTGATTTTTCAAAACAATGATTTTCCATATAAAAGTATAACTTAGAAATCCATGAAAAAACCAAATTTATTCAAATCATTTGTTCAAATAATCTAACTAAGACATCTACACAAATGATTTTGCAACAACAATTGATCATGAATACTCTAGCTAAGAAAGCTTTTGAAATCACAATCAATTTATCATGTAGAAATGCAATGCAAAACATAAAAATAAATGTGAGCAAAAAGCAAATCTAAACATGATGAAATTATAATCAAATGATTTTGAAAACCATGATATGTAACTTAGAATGGTGCATGAAAACAAAATCAATTGATCATAAAGAAACAATGCATTTTAAGAAATGTAACTAAGAAAGAACAAAATGCAAATGCAACATGACCAACAAAAAGATTTAACTAAAAAGAATAGGTTGGTCAAGAGGGTTCAAGGCCTTAAGGTTTGTCTATGTGAATAACTTTAGGAATCCACCTAACACTACTAGAAAAAAGGGCTTTTATATCGGTTGCAAAAACTGCCCTATATCGGTTTTTCATATAACCGATATAATATCTTCAGTCCAGGTATTTTATATCAGTTAATATTTTTTTATATCGGTCAATTTTTTTTTATATCGGTTACACTGGAACCGACATAATAATCTCTATATATAATATCGGTTAGGAAAATATGTGATATTAATTTCAATATTTTATATCGGTTGTATACATATATTTTATATCGGTTGTATACACATATTTTATATCGGTTATTATGGAACCGATATTATATATACATATTTTATATCGGTTATTTCCCTCCTTTTTATTTTTCCTTCTCCCTCCCTTTTCAGGACGTCCTGCGGCTAACCGCCTGTGCACATGCGGTTAACCGCAAGTGCACATGCGGCTAACCGCCAGTGCACCTGCGGCTAACCGCCAGTTATATATAATATTTTATATCGGTTATTATGAAACCGATATTATATACCTCAAATCCCTTAATCCCCCGCGCGGGCTCACTCCTTCTTTCCCTCTTTTTTTTCCTTCCCTCCCTTCTCTTTCTTTCTCCATCATTCCTTCTTTCCTCTCACTCTCGCTCTCTTCTCTCCTCACTCTCGCCTCTCTTCCCAGCGCTTCTCTCCCTCCAAAAACCCCTTTCCTCTCACTCTCGCTTTCTCTACTCTCTCTCTCTGCTCTCCCTGTCTCTCTCGCTCACTCTCGTTCTCCGGAGAAGAAGAAGACGACGACGACGAAGAGGAAGAAGCTGCTCTTCCGGCGCTGTGCAGGTGCCAGGTACATCACGTTCTTTCCTTTCTTTTTGTTTCGTTTCTTTCTTTCCCTTTTCTTCTGCTGCTACTGTTTTCTGTTCTCTCTCTCTCTCTGTTTTTTTTTGTTCTGTTTTCTCACGATCTCTGCTGCTGTTTTTCTTGCTGCTGTTATGTATTTTTCTTCCCTGTTGTTTTTCTTTCCCTGCTGTGTTTCTGCTGTTTTTTTTTCCCTGCTGCGTTTCTTCACAAATTTTTTTTCCCTACTGTTTCGGCTAGCCGCCTCCAGAAGTTGAAGGTGATTTTACACTACTTTCCATTCAATCTGGGTTAAATCTCAAAACATGAAAGTTGTAGCCCTCTGATAAATCTTTCATTTGGATCAAGAATCATGTTTTTTGGAGTTCAGAAGAGGAAGTTATGAATTTTCTACTGGAGACAACTCTGCTTCACTCAGGTTGCTGTTTTTCTGTGACCAGTTAGTTTCAAGGTGATTTTACACTACTTTCCATTCAATCTGGGTTAAATCTCAAAACATGAAAGTTGTAGCCCTCTGATAAATATTTCATTTGGATCAAGAATCATGTTATTTCTAGTTCATAAGAGGAAGTTATGAATTTTCTACTGGAGACAACTCTGCTTCACTCAGGTTGCTGTTTTTCTGTGACCAGTCAGCTTCAAGGTGATTTTAAGCTACTTTCCATTCAATCTGGGTTAAATCTCAAAACATGAAAGTTGTAGCCCTCTGATAAATCTTTCATTTGGATCAAGAATCATGTTGTTTCGAGTTCAGAAGAGGAAGTTATGAATTTTATACTGGAGACAAATTCTGCCATTCAAATCAGGATGGCTCACGGCTAGCCGCAGGAAAAGTTGGGGGCTAGCCGCAGGTGCACTGGCGGTTAGCCGCAGGAAGCAAAGAAAATCATCCTGAAAAAAAAATGCTTACTGGAAAGCTGACCGTGGGTCTGGCGGCTAGCCCCCTTGCAAAGGGCGTTACGGTCACATGACCCTTTCTAGAAGGACTATTTATAAAAACAAAATACATATATAATATTAAATCGGTTACAGAACAAACGATATAATACAATCCCAAAAAATCGATATTATAAATATTTTTTATATCGGTTTCACTTTTTTTATATCGGTTTTACAGTAATATGTGTTATAATTTCAGGTTTAAAAGACATCAGTTGTCCAAAAACCGATATGAAATAATACACATATTATATCGGTTATAGTTATCTATTATATCGGGGGTACTTATATCGGTTTGAAGTTTACTGAAAAACCGATATAATAGGTCTTTTATATCGGTTTTTAGCCGATATAAAAACCCTTTTTTCCAGTAGTGAAGGTCTTGAGAGGGTTGAACTTTGAGGTCTAGTTTGGACTTCTCACCAACTAAAGGAGATTTAACTTGATAAATTTTCAATTTGAACTTATCACCATGATATTTTGATTTGACTATATTTAGCTTAGATTGGTGATTAGTCTTTTGAAGTTGGTGGGTTTGTTTCTTAGGGGATTGTTTCTCTTTTCTTTTCTTCTTATTTTCTCCCTTTACTTGACTTTTGAATTTTAAATTTAACTTTGTTACTTTATTCAAAAGTTCTTTCATGGGTTTATATAAGGGAGATAGGTTGAGAAGCTTTTTGTTTATAGATTCTTTTAAACTTGGTTTAACTTGTTTAAACTTCTTAGAATCTATCTTAGGAGACTCCATTTTAATAGATTTACCTTGTTTAGTCTTTTTGGAGTCTTTCTTGATTTTTATTGTCTTACCCTTCATAGTTTTAGATTCTACCTTTTTGGGTTCAAGGAGGGGTTTAGACACATGGCTTCTTTTTCTTAGTTTGCACTCAAATTTGAAATGTCCTTCTTTACCACAATAATGATAATTTTGTTTTGGACATTTGAGAGAGAGTGCTAGAGAAAGAGGACTCACCTTTCACAAAAGTGTTGGTGAATTTAGGGTCATATGACATATTCCTATTAAATCCAAGACCCGTCCTATCTCCATGAGGTTTACCCAATTTAAATAATTTTTCAAGTCTTTCTTCACTTTGGGTAAACTTGCACTCATACTTTTGTTTATACCCTTCAAGTTGAGTGACTTTGGTTATAAGGATTGAATTCTCATTTTTAACTTTTGAAAGTTCATTTTCAATTTCCTTATATTTGCTTAGCTCTTCATTGGCAAGTTTAAGTTCATTAGCAACATTAGATCCAAGTTCTTTGGTTTTTAACTTACTTTTAATCAACTTGGCTTCTAAATTGATAAAGTCTTTGTCTTGCCTCTTTATTTGATCTCTTAGATTAGAATTTTCCTTATTGACATTATCATAACCCATCTTTAATTCTTTTAGTTCATCTTGAATGTTAGATAGGTTATTCAAAGAGATCATGAACTTAGAGTCTAGACATTGTATTACTTCTTCTTTCTCTCTAAGCTCATCTTTTGAAGAGACTAATTCTTTGTTTAGTCTTTTAGATTCTTCTCTTAACTTTTTGTTTCTCTTTTCAGTCTTTAAGGATAATTCATATAATTCCTCAAAGGCTTGTTGAAGATCTTCTTGATTGTAATCATTTTCTTCCCCTTTTATGTCACATTGAGATTCATTAGTTTGAGAGTTTGAATCTCCAATAGAAGGAAGAATGAGGGCTCTAGAAGAATCTACAAAGTCTAGCATAGTGGAGTCCATTCTAATGATTTTCATATAAGGACAACTCTAGGGTTTTTGACTCTAGGTTTTTACACCTAATCAAGAGTTCCAAACACTTGATCCTAAAAGATAGAGCACTTGGCTCTGATACCAATTGAAAGTCCTGAGGATCCTAACCCTAGAGGGGGGGGTGAATAGGGTGTGCTACAACTATGACCAATTTAGACCAATTTTAATTTCTTAATAAAAACTAGTCACATGTGATGATATTAACCAAACAAGATGCGGAAGCTAATAAATGAATCACTACAAGCAAGCACCACAACACCAAGGTTTATAATGGTTCGGCCTCAATGCCTACGTCCACTACCGGCTTGTGATCCAATCACCCCACCGGATTTCGACTATTTATGCTTTTTACTAGGCTAAGCAATAACCCTTACAATGTTGTTTTTCTAGGCTAAACAACAACCTCTCAATGTGCTTTTCTAGGCTAAGCAATAACCTTTACAAGATGCTTTTCTTAGGCTAAGCAATAACCTTACAAGATGCTTTTCTTAGGCTAAGCAATAACCTTTACAAATGAAGATTTCTCTAAGAAAGTGTCTTCAAAAAAGATCACTCTAAGAGATACAATTTAAAGCACAATGAATTTGCCTCTAAATAGGCTTATATGAAAATGAGATTCAAATAACAAACATACACTTGAATAAGTTAAAGTGTGTGCACAAGTGTATGAATGCTTAACTTCAATCAATTTCTACAATGAAGCTCCTAAATGAATGCATGATGCATTTTAAAATCAAAGCTTATAAAAAGATGATTGAAGAGAAAACTAATCACATAAAAGATTCAAACAACTTTGAATAAATGAAACAAACAAGTTGTATGAATGATAAAGTCTAAGAACACATGTGATTAGGATAAGAGTGATTGCAAACCATTCTAATATACCAATGATGATAATCAGTTTGCAAAACAACTCTTGAAATCATGCATAAGTGAAAATACAAAGATTTAAGCATGCATGGATTTCATTTTAATGGAAATCAAAATACAAGTAAAGTGTACCTTTTAAAACTCAAGTAATTGATTTCCAAATAGCCCTCTAGCCTTTCCAACTTCTTCCCCTTTCTTTGGCTCCAAAATGGTCTCAAAGGTTCATGGTTCAAGCCTTGAAAAAGCTGGAAATGAATGGACTTTATAGTGAAAAACAGTCCAACGGCTAGTCCTCGGTTGACCTGCAAACAGGTCTCGGTCGACCGGGATCACACAACGGTCGGAAATATGACCGTTGGGGCTCCAGGGGCCCAGTTGGCCTGCAGTGTTCCCGGTCGACCGGGACCTCTGGGCCGGTCGACCGGCGACACTGCCGGACCACCCCCTTGGGACAAAAAATCCCAATTTTGCATAATATGAAGGTTTCTCTTGGAGGGGATTTTTGGGCCACTAAACCAAGCTTGGTAACATGTTTTAAATCAACTTAAGATGTTTAAAAAACATGAAACACACAAAGCCTAAATTGATTCGAAACTTTAAATCCAAAGGCTAGCTTGATTTCTAAAAACTCTTTTCATATGAAAATGCATACAAAGATGATTCTGAAAGTGATGAATGTATGCAAGACACAAACCTAAATTCTCAATATGATTTCTCAAAAGTAATGCACAAAGAATTAGGTTTTCAAAAGAGTTTGGATTCTAAAACCAATGCATCCAAGTATAAAAACAAAACATGCATAAAACAATACTTTTACAAATCTTAAAAGCAATGCATGTATAAAACCAAATTTCAAGGTTTTCTAAAACAATGCAAGTGTGTAAATTCAAATGATGTGAATATGTTAATGCATCCATCAAATTGCAAATACAAAATCCCTAACACATAGTTAATCTTGTCATGCATTTCTTTCTTTTATTTCTCATTTGCTTGACGTTATATTCCTCTGCCTTTACTTTCTTCAATCACATGCAGTCATTTAATTGCATGTGTCACCGATGCTCATGTTTTTTTAGTCCTCTGCTAGGATTACATTAAAGATCCAGATGGGAGATTTATTGCTGATACGGTTTCTGTAATTGGCCTCTTCGCGATGTCATAAATCCTTGCTTGGAAGGGCTTCTTGCTTCGACCATACAAGGTGTGTGCTTGAACTCACTGTTCAAACAACTTTTGAATTAGTTTAAGAACCATTGCTGTTGAATTAACATGTCAAATGGCAGATTCTTCTACAGGCTCTATCATGGGGAAGGTGTTTTGACACAAGCAGTCATGTTCATCAATGCAATGATAAATGAAAACCCAATTAGTCATAAAAAGCTAATAACCATGTTGGTGTAGAATCTATTTTCTTATGGTGCTCTCTCTTTATAGGAACTTTTAAATTTCTTATAAGACCCGTTTAGTGAAACTTTGAATGATGGGATTTTTACAAGGCCCATATTTTTATGTTTTTACTTGAGTTTCTAAATAATTGGTGCAGAAGTACTTGATCATAATAGAATGGAAGTTATGTTTTCGTCATTAATGAATTCAAGTAGGCATAATAAGAACTGAACATCTGTATGTTTTTTCTAATGACAGTAAATATCTCTTTTAACATGGAGGCTCTCAATAATATCTACGTGCAACAAACGTACATCTCACCAATCTTCGTATAAAATGCTACAGTGGACAAAAGCCCATATGGACCGGCGAATCCGAATTTTCCCACTTCCTTCTCTTTCTCCCTCCCAAGTGTTTTGGTAGTCCGGGGACCATGATTCCATTTCCCTGATGTGTCTGAAGCAGGACCAGTCTATTTTTACTTGTAAAGGCAGGAGAAATTATTAATTAAGATGAGGGTGAAAAAAAACCTGCTAAATTGAGGTTCAGATCGATTTTGCAGTAGATCGATTCGGTTATGGTTCGAATTTTCTTCAAACCAGTCAGTTCGGTTCGGTTTTCGGTTTGAATGTGCAGTTAAACCGTTCAAACAGAACCGAACCGAACTAATTATATAAATATATAAAGGAATATGAGAAATTACTTAAAGAAGACTTGAACCCTCACTCCGTTACTTGAACTCTAACGTCTCTCACCAATTGAACTGCCATTTTTTTATGAAAATTAAAATAAAACCAAAAAACCGTAACCGAATTGAGCCGGTTTCTTTCGGTTCAGTTCAGTTTGGTTTGAGCACATCGGCTGGCGGTTCGGTTTGGAAAATAAAAAATCGATGTATTCGGTTCGGTTGAGGGTTTCCCCTCTAAACCAGTCCGAATTGCCCATGTGTAACCATAATTAAGATATACATATTCTTAACTTTGTTTAATTTAAGAGCATGTTTGTGTAATATCAATTTCACAAAATAAGGCAAAAACAAAAGGATTTACATTTTAGGGCTTGTTTGTGTAAAATTGCTGCAACTAAAAAAGTAGGAGTGAAAATAGAAATTTAGAGAATGGGGGGCGTGGTGAAGTGTGGATTTAGTAAGTATTTAATTGTGACTTACCGTGGCAGCTTACGTTACACCATACCAAGCTATTGGGAAGAGGTAAAAAAAAAAAAATGAAATACAATTCCATGGAAATCATATTGTACAAATGTTCCCTCCTAGTTCTAGTACTTTTAAAAGAGACATAAAAAACATAAAGCTTGTCTTTTCTTTTGATGAGAATTATAAATCACCTTTCACGGCAAACACAAAATCGCCTTTCATGGCAAAAGCATCGCATTTCACTGCAAACAAATGAAATTCACCTTTCATGACATCCAAATTCTAAACTATGTCTCTTTTCTTAACACATGTGCAATGAAAGTTAGAAAAAAAGTTTATTTTCTTTTCTACTTGAAAAAGTGTATCTACGAACAACCGCTTTTTATTTCTAATTAGAATGAAAAATCTAGCATACCCGTACACAAAAGAAATCAATGCAGTTTGCTCGTCTCCAGTCACGAAAGGGTTGGACCACACGGATTCTCGCATCCATTGACCATGGTAGTCCCGAGACATTCCTCGAACAATTGCCATCAATGGACAAGGAAGTTGCTCCACAACTTTGGCAGAGCTTGAAAGCTTGTATTTGATGGCCAATTCAAGTCATAGAAAGCAAAGATTTGCGTCGACATGATTGGGTAAAGTCAATGGAAAAGGAAAGTCCTCATGTTATTACTACAAGAAATACAGACATTTAAAAAGGAATTGTAGGAAATGGAAGGAGGACTTAGAGAGAAAAATGAAAGATTCATAATGAGAAGGAGATAGTGTGCCAAAAAGATTGGATTTGGACAATGGTGAATCACTTTCACTTACCATGGGTAAGAACTAGGTTAATGATTCATGGTATTTAAATTATGGCTCTTCCTATCATATGTGTTTGAGTAGAGATTTGTTTATTGCATATAAATCCCATGCAGGTGGATTTGTTTTTATGGAAACCAATACAAAATTGATAAGCATTAGGATATGGACGGTAAAGATCTGGATGTTTGAAGGGATTGTTCATACCCTAATAGATTGATGCATGTTCCGAATTTGTAAAGAGATTTTGTTTCTTTGGGTGCCTTAGACTCCAAGGGCAGTAAGTGCACTATAGCAGGTGGACTTGCAAAGGTGGTAAATGGGGCATTGATCATCATGAAGGGTGAGATGGTCGAAAGTCTGTATAGGTTGATAGGGAATACAGTTCCAGGTTGAGTAGTGAAAGAAACGTCTGATAATGCTGTGAGAAAGCACATTGTTTAGGTAGACTTAGATGTGACGAAATCATCAGAAGACGGATTGACGGGGTCTTTGAAAACATCATCTAGATGTAATCTAGGAAGACTTGAACGGAGACTACTTCCTAGGGAAAGGAAGGGAGTATGGGTCTCGATCTGTCATGGAGCGAAGGACAAAACTCATTGCCGAGACAACAGTTGCAGGATTGACGGGAAGAACACCAAAATGGAGACACAAGGGACGGATTCACAAGGCGACAATGAGATCTAAACTCGAAAAGGTCTCTTTTATCTTGACGATTGGAAGTGAAAGTTCATTGTGTTACAATGAAATATGCAAAGATGGCAACAAATGAAGGGCACTTCGAAGGATCAAGATAGGGGTGTTCGGGTCTAAGGAAGCAACTGTGGAAAAGATCAAGGCAATGCTGAGATTATTGGTGCACCTAGGCTGGGGTGTGCAGGGGACATGCCCAATCGTAGCAAGTGTGTGGTCTACCTTTCAGCAATGTATGGGAAGACGAAGACATTATCGGGTATCTTCAAGGTGGCTCAAGAATTGATGGGATTCAAGCCAAGGTAGAGATTGTTGGGTTATTGTCATGTATTCCAGGCTAATTGGATCGGTCCATTGGATTAATCGGGGATCGATTTCAGGATTAGGGGTGTTTTGTTGTTAAGGACCAAGAAAGTGGGGATTATATATGTGATGTAATATGTGACCCTAAACTCTATGAGTGGTGAGAGCTCTCTCTCCACATGGGACCGAGTAAGGAAAGTTGAGTTTCTTTCGAGTGGATGTAAGTAATCTTGTCGAATCACATAAATCTTGTTGTGTTATTATGTGTGATTTCTTAATGGTTTGATTGTGTTTGTCATCGTGATTAACCGTCAATTGAGAGTATTTTTCCATAGGTAGATCTGATCTAGATTATTCCATCTAGTGACATTTTATGGTTGTCATACACCATAGTGGGCCCAACTAGGAAGTGAGTTTTCTAGCGCTCCCCGTTGTGTGTGTGTGTATATACAGATAGATAAAGAGAGAGAGAGAGAGAGAGATATTTGCTATCGTATAAGCTTTCATACCGTTTTACGATACAAGCCACCTAGTGGGGCCCACTTGGGACCCCACAAATCATCGAATGGGGGGGGGGGGGGATAAGACCTCTAACCCATTCATTTGTGGTACATAATATATATAGGGAGATGCTCCTATGAGAGATGCTCTCACCTTACTATGAGAGATAAGGTGAGGGCCCTCACATCCATATCCAATGCCAACAACTTAAATGTGAAGGCCCCCACCTTATCTCTCATAATAAGGTGAGAGATGCTTTCACAAGAGCATCTCCCATATATATACATGTACATGCTCCACCCAACCTACATGTGTACGGTGTCGGAGAGTCAAATGATCATCCTAACCCCTTGATCAATGGTTGAAAAGTTTCCACCATCCAAAACGAGACAGTCTATATAAAGGTGCAATCCCTTCAGATTGGTACGAAACCTTGGGACTGTGACCATAGGAGGCTTTTATTTTGTGGTCCACTCAAATGGGCCAACAATGGGCCCCACATGTGTGAGCGAATGTGGTTGCCCCCATCTGGCATGAGCTAAAGAGAGGATATATATGTATGGGGAATGCTAGAAAACTCCATGCTTGAACGCATTCTGAAGATGAAGAGCCTTTATTCTTTTCGTGGATGCACGCTAAAAAGGTCATATATATATATATATATATATATACACACTTTTCAAATGGAGTGAACCGTCTGATTGAGGTTCGATTTTATTATTTTAGATAAAGCCGTTAATTTGGTGGACCATAGATGAATGGATTAAAGGTTTCAGATTGATATCAAATTTGACATCTAGGTTGGTCCCAATTGGATCTTTTAATCCCCCTTGTTCCATGATTTATGAGGTCCCAAGTGGGCCCCACTAGGTGGCTTGTAACGCAAGACGGTATCAACACTTCTCTTTTGTACTTGAAACTTTTCAAAAAAGGGAGTGTCCCTCACCACATGGTGAGGGAATCCCTCACTTGAATATTACCCATATATATATATATGTATAGAGATTCTCCAAAACTCCCTATTTCAATAATTCCTATTTTTGCACTCCTATGTTTTTAGGGCGTGGAACCCACCTTAAGAAAATCCAATCTTTCCACACATCGTTGAAATGAAATCACAAGAAAGCAATGCCTCTAAAATTATTAAACATTGGGGCCATTAGGATAATCTAATGGAGTTGAAACTTTTTACATAGGCAGATTTCATCAAGATTATTCCATCTAGTGGTATTCCTTGGTTGTCATTCACCATAGTAGGCCCAACTAGGTGGGGCATCTTTTGAGGGGAAAAAAACTCGTCGAGAGTTTTCTAGAGCTCCCCATGTATATAAGGGGCGTTTGGTCGGAGGTCCCTCAACGCATGACTTTATGGCAAACAGTCCACAATTTAAACTCATGCAGCGAAAGGTCCCTCACACACATTTTCATACTTGAAATGTCTAAGTTACCCTTTCTTTAAATCATATCTCGTGATTGGTAGGATATCTCATTAATAATGGTCAACTACCATTTAATTGGCCACGATTAATGCAATCCCATTAATGAGATTTTCAAATAAATTCTACAAACACACAAATAAATTTTAAAATAATGCAAATAAATTTTAAGAAAAACACTAATTTCAAAAAATGCAATAAATTAAAAAAAACAATAAATTTCAAAATAACACAGATAAATTTCAAAAGATCCAAATAAATTTCAGAAAATGTAAATAAATTTCAAAAGACTCAAATAAATTTCAAAAGATCCAAAGAAAATTCAAAAATGCAAATAAATTTCAAAAGATGCAATTTAATTTCAAAAGGTGCAAATAAAATTCAAACACACAAACACATTTGCCAAAACTAAGCTAAATCAATTTTTCAAATTTCTAAAAAATTTGCCAAAAACTCAAGTATTTTTTCCAAAACTCAGTTAAATTTATTTCAAAAAATTTAAATAAATTTCAAAAGACACAAATAAAATCCAAAATACACAAATAGATCTAAAAATATGAAAATAAATTTTCCAAAAAACTCTGAATGATTCATTCAAAAACTCAATTAAAATTTACAAAATGGAGATAATTTTGTCAGAAACTCAGCTATATTCTTCAAAAACTCAAATAAATTTGTCAAAAACTCGGATAGATTTGTCCATAACTCAGATAAATTTATTTCAGAACTCAGATAAATTAGCCCAAACCTTAGATAGATTTGTCCAGAACTCATATAAATGTATTTCAGAACTTAGATAAATTTGCACAAAACTCTAATAAATTTGATAAAAAAATAAAAAAAAATCAGATAAATTTGACAGAAAGTCATATAAATTTGTTAAAAACTCAGATAAATTTGACAGAAACTTAAATAAATTTAACAAAAACTCAAATAAATATCATAAACCAGAACATCAGTGTATTACTGGTTGCGCTTTCTGCTTCATGGGTCAGGCTGAACTGACCCAAACCTGAACCTGGCCTGGCCTGGCAACCAGACCTCTTCTTCCTCTTCATTTCTGGTTTCTATAATAGAAATAGGCAAGTAGAGGTAGGAATCCCAGCAAGTGGCGCCGAACTGTTATGCCCATCATCGCCAGAACCGGAGAAGGGAATCGTCGCCTCTCGTCGGAAGTGCTTTGGCATTGTAGGAGAAGACAACTGCAAGAAAAGCAAAGACAGGAAAATCCGGATCGTTGCGGCGAAACAGACTTGGGTTCTTGGGATCGTTGCGGCGAAGCTCTGTAGCAGAGTCTCTATTCTGTAGCAGAGAACAGAAACCGAGTCGAAGAAGAGGGTGTCCTCCCGGAGAAGTGCATAGAAATAACAGAGGGAGAATACAAGATTTGAAATTTTAAATTTCAAATTTTCATGCCTAAAACGGTTGAAAGGGAAAATTAGTTCTGAAATACGTGATCGTGTGCACGTAGGGACCTCTGGCTGTAAATTGTTTAGCTGAGTGGACCAAAGCCCTTAAACAGAATTTGCGTGGACCAGAGGATACATTCTACTTTGTGGACCTTTCACTAATTTACTCCATATATAAATACCAACAACTTTGTGCATCTAGTGCACCCCTTGTATCATTTGCATCATTAATGGGGCTTCCTACTATACAGGATACGTTGTTCGGTCTATGAAACACACTTCAAATTTATAACAATAGATATTGACCCTTTATTTTCTATTTAGTTATCATATAATATTTGTCGTATTTTATTTTTAATCATTGTAATGTCTCAATCCAAAGATTGTGATCTAGATTTTATGACAAGCAGTTGATAGACATTGTTATCTGATTGGTGCCAATTGGACTACAATTGCTTTGGCCCAAACAGCCGTGGAAGAGTTTTTGTGAAACATTCTCAAGGAAAAGCAAGATGTTTGATGTTGCAACAGATGGCTCAAAACTAGATTAGTCTAGGAGGGATGGCTGTTAAAGGGATTTGGCTTCGACAACACCTAACTTGAGCGTATGCTCCATCAATTCAAAGCCCTATTTTCATTGTGTAAATGGATTCCGTCGGTTTATATAGTTTTAATACATAGTTTCTTGGATATAGTATGCTACTTATGTTCCTGTACTGAAAAAAGAAGGGGACTTTGGTCGGAGGTCCCTCAACTCCTCACTTTATTGCGAACAGTCCACCATAAGAAAACATCCAGCCAAAGGTCCCTCACACACAATTCGGTACCTAAAAGGTCTGATTTGCCCTTATATTCATTCTGTCTTTATTAAGATAAGGCCAAAGAAAGCGTTACAATCATATCTCAAAAAGAGTTTCGAATATTCTGAAAAAGGAAAGACACAATGAAGAAGGCGACATTCTCGTCTCCGTGGCTCCATGCAACGAGTAACAGCAGGTTAGATAAAAATTCCAAAAACTTTCCTTAGATTAACTGTTTCATTGCAAGTTAGAGTTTGCATCAAAGATATCTTCAATTTCGACAAGAGGAGATACAAGAAAGACGACATACAAACCCTAGTTGCAGATGACGGTTCCACAACTACGTAATTGTTCCCGAAGGCATAGAAAGACAGTTCAAAATACTCATTTCCCTTGTAAGTTAAAAGTTTCTCACTCTTTTTGTTTCGAAACCCTATCTTACTGTTAATCGCCGATTTGAATGATATTCTTCCATTCTTTCTTGTTCCTCTTCTAATAACGAAAACCTAATCAGGAAATGGCGAGAACGAAGTCCTCAATACTTTCAAAAAGCCAAAAGCAAAAGGAATAGAAAGTTGAAAGTATCCAGATAGATTTTTTTCTTCTTTTTGCTTATAATGTCTGTCATTTTTGTATAAATTAGAAATGTTGAACCCAATGTATAACATTCATTACTACTTTGTCCCTTTCAAGTAATTTTATCTTAGATTTTTTCAAAAAAATATCTGAATTTAAGATAAATTTATCTATGTCTTGTGCAATTTAGTTGTGTTCTGTATTCACTTATCTTAATCTTTGATGATATAGATCTGAGTTACTTTACTCAATACAAATTTATATTGAATTTATATGTCTTCTGAACAAACTTCAATCAATGTCTATTGGCTTTATTCTGAGTTCTTGTTGAATTTAATTCAATTACTATTATCTTTATCTTATATTGCTTTCTTGGAATGAAAATGAATCTGAGTTTGGCATGAAAATCACTACAAATTATATTGAATGTATGTGTCCATGTGATGCATTTAACTGTTCTTGATGAGTTGGCCTTAATTTATCTCAGTACTTAACTGAGTTTCTACTGCCTTCAAATTAAGTTTATCTGATTTTAATTGGGTTTGTGATTGAATGACACCGATATATGAGTTTATTCCAGTATGTAACCAGTTGCTAATGTTTTTATCTGAGTTTTATACCAAACTTATCATTTTTTTTTGTATCACTGAAAACATTGTATCTGTGTTTTGTTTGATGTTGAATCAATGTCTCTTGACTTTATCTGAGATTAAAAGCAAGAGAGTGTGACTTTGGAATGAAAATTCAACAAATCTTTTTTCTGTTTCATGAATTTATCTGAGTTTATATCAAATTTATCTGACTTTATATCAAGTTTATCTGAATTTAAGATAAATTTATCTGTGTCTTGTGCAATTTATCTGTGTTTTGTTTGATGTTGAATCAATGTCTCTTGACTTTATCTGAGATTAAAAGCAAGAGAGTGTGACTTTGGAATGAAAATTCAACAAATCTTTTGTCTGTTTCATGAATTTATCTGAGTTTATATCAAATTTATCTGACTTTATATCAACTTTATCTGAGTTTAAGATAAATTTATCTGTGTCTTGTGCAATTTATCTGTGTTCTGTGTGATGTTGAATCAATGTCTCTTGACTTTATTTGAGTTTAAAAGCAAGAGAGTGTGACTTTGTAATGAAAATTCAACAAATCTTTCGTCTATTTCATGAATTTATCTGACTTTATATCAACCTTCTTTGAGTTTAAGATAAATTTATCTGTGTCCTGTGCAATTTATATGTGTTATGTGTGATGTTGAATCAATGTCTCTTGACTTTATATGAGATTAAAAGCAAGAGAGTGTGACTTTGGAATGAAAATTCAACACGCCTTTTGTATATGTCTTTAATTTATCTGAGTTTATAATAAATTTATCTGTGTCTTGTGCAATTTATCTTTGTTCTGTACTCAGTTGTTTTAATCTTTTGGTGATATGAATCTGAGTTATTTTACTATATGTAGTAATAAAACATAACAAGAGAAAAAGGGTAGAAGACAAACCATCAAAGAAAAAGGAACTCAGTAAAGACAAAAATGCTGAGAAGACTTACACTCATTACCAGTTCAGATCGAATTTGGTCTCAACTGTGTCACTGGTCCAAAGCATCAAATAGATGGTCACTGAAGTACACAGAGTTGAATTAAGAAAGACTCCATTCTGGAGCCTGATAGAATGCATGTTGGAGAACAAAATCTCTGAACAGATGTGCAGAAAGTATGACAAGGACATTATGCTGATCTTTGATGCATACAACACCCAAAGAAGGCAGTTCAGACTAGGAAGGTCGTACGTGTCATTCACTGCAAATGACATATCGCTGATATTCGGCATACCAAATGGAACAAGAGTGCTTGATCTAAAGTATTCAAAAAGGAAAACAACTGAATTCATATCTAGAAGATTCCATGGCTGTTCAAGGGTATCGGCTCCACAAATAAAGCAACAGCTCCTTCTAGCATTGAATGGAGAATCAGAAACTAACATTGCTGATGTTGGTAGGCTACTGTGCCTGTATATCCTTGCCGTACTCTTTTTTGCAACCCACGGAAACACAATAGGATGGGCATATGTGGGCTATGTTGAAAACTACATGGATATGAAGCACTATGCCTGGGCAGAAGAGATTTCTAAATTTCTCATGGAGTCGATACACACCAGAAGTCGTGGTTCTGATAGAGTAATTGGGTGCCTTATTGCATTACCGGTATGATATACAACTATAGATTTACAAATTTGAATTTCAATATTCAAATAATTATTGACATACATATATGTTTTATGAATTTGTAACAGTATTGGTTGTGTGAGCATACGACGATTATCACACCAAATGATTCAGTGCATTTCCCACGAATACTAAAGTGGAATCTAAGGGCAGTTAATATGGCACTTAGGAAAAGGCCCTTTCATTCACTACTAGCTACTGAGGTATTTTTCACAATTTTCACTATCTAATCTTATCTAAGTTTTTAATCTAACATGTTCTGTGTAACATTGGTATCAAATGCAGGTCCTCGGTGACGAATTAGATAACACACTGCTTGAAGTGCAGCGATTACAGTCATTGTTGGACAGTGGCGCTTGTGACAAGGGGGTCGTGATGGAGATAGAAGGAGAGCAACAAGTTACAGAAAAAGAAAACAGTGATGGAGAAGACATATCGGAAGAATATGAACATGATGATCGCGAAACACACGAAAAGCAGGGAGATGGGGGAGACATAGCAGTAGAGGTAGAAGGAGAAAAATGTGGATCAAGAAGACGATTAAGAGGATGGAAATGAAAAAAATGAGCATGAATTGGAAGAAGGAGAGCAGGGAGAACAGAACAAAATGATTGAAGCCACCCAACCAGATACAGACATACTGACAGACACATTGGTTGTATCCGAGTTGGAAGAGCAGCTGCAAAATAGTAACAGTGAAGAAACAAATTTCCCTGGTGTGGCAGCACAGTCTATAGCGTTTGGTGCAGAGATGGCGGGCTATGAACAGACGTCCCTACAAACAGATCTGCTGGTTACAAACATCTTAGCTGACATAATTGGCAGCACCAGCAACACAGTATATGAAGAGCCATCTGAAGCACACTCTGGATCGGTACCAGAAGCTGGTGATAAAGTGCCTAGTCCAAGACAACAATCACAAACTCCCGAAAACAGCGAGATCAAAAACCTTACTGAGGAGCGTGACAGGGAAAATTCATTAGTCATCCAACTCACTAAGGAGAAGACAGAATTACAAGCGCAGATCCAACGGATGGCTATTGAACTTGAAAGGACGTCGGTCGAAAACAACATCATAAAAAAGCAGCGGCTTGAAACTGAACAAATGATCACCAGCTTGCTAAGAGAAAGGGACGATGCTCTATTGTTGGTTGAGCAATTGACAAAGGAGAAGACTTCGCTTGAAACACAGTGTGTGGACAAAAATCAGACTTTAGAGGAGTCAACTCGAATGGTCAGCTCCCTCCAAGAGCAGCTGAAACACACCATCAAAGTCTCAGATGTACAGTCTTTAAGAGCTACAAATGCAGAAAATGAGGTAAAGGGCTTGAAGAAAAAGTTGATTAATCTGGAATCAAACAACTTCAAACGGCAGCAACTCTTGAGGGAAATGACAATTGATTATACAGAGAAAGGATTGCAATGGACTGGGAAGACTCTAGATGATATCTTCGAGCCTACAAGAAAAACTAATACACGACAGAAAGGGTTTAGAATGGTAGAGAAAGCAGCGAACGAGGCTGCAACCGATCGTAATGTTGGAGAAAATGTGCCTGAGGTAATTCAGTTACACGACCATGCTTGTTTACATAATTTTTGTTTGCATTGAATTCATGTTTTGCATATCTATCAAATTTATCTGACTTCTGTGTCATTTTATCTGACTTTCTAACAATTTATCTGATCTTATATTAAATTTATCTGACTTCTGTATCAACTTATAAAACTTTTCATTAAATTTATCTGACTTCTGTATGAACTTTTAACAATTCTATTTAAATTTATCTGACTTTTGTGTCATTTTATCTGACTTTCTAACAATTTACCTGGTCTTATATTAAATTTATCTGACTTCTGTATAAACTTATAAAACTTTTCATTAAATTTATCTGACTTCTGTATGATTTTATCACACTATTAGCAAATTTATCTGATTTTATATTAAAGTTATCTGCCCTTCCACAAATTCTAATTTGATAAATCTATATTTTTATAATTGAAATATTGATCAGATCATGCCATCTGATGCACCATCAAAGCCAATTAAGGAGGTGAAACAGTCCTCCATGGTCAAACGAATCAAAAAAAGAACAGCGACAAGGAAAATGAACCTAGCAACTGCCCCTTCACACTCCTAAAAAATGCGGTCACTAAGCTTATGACTGCATCTGACGTAGAAAAGCTAAAGGAGATTTATGAAACTGAGGGCAATGCGTAAGTCACATACCTATGCAACTAAGCAACACAACTGTTGAATTTAAGAAACATTAATGAAAATGTAGACTAATTGGGCCCTTTGTGCAATTGCATTTACAGGGCGCTCGTTTGGGGAGGTGAGGGCATACAAGTTGTATCTTATGAGGACATAATTGCAGTTCTCAGCAGAGCAGAAATGTCAAGCACTGTAAGCATCACAATACAAACACATTGGCAAAATATTCCTACATTTTACACAAACATAATATGATCGTGTTCACACTATATCCCTCACATTAGTGTCTCAAATTGAACAGGCTATTGACTGCTACGCTGAGTTGCTATATAGAGAACAGGGTGAAATCCAACAGCAACTCACAACTGTCCAACACAAAGAAATGCTGCATCGTGAGAAATCGTACTTCGTAGCAAGTTTATGCTGGGTAAAAGACAATAACTGTGTTGACTGTGTCATCATTTACTTTGTTTTTATATATAATAAACAGTTACTAAACATGTCTTAATGTAGAAATTTGTTACTTCCCCGTCGTCGGAAATGAGGGAAAAGATACTGCACCCTCAGATCTCCCCAAGCAGAACTGCAGAACACAGATTCGTGCTATTTCCGATGAATTCAAATGGAAAAAAGAAGGATGCTGAACCCTTCCACTTGACACTGTTGGTGCTGGATAAGAAAGAAGGAGATTGGCTACATTACAACTCCTTACGACCAAGATCACCTAAAACAGTCGATCATTACTTTGAGGATGCACGAATTCTGGTATGTCTCACTTACTTGGTCATTATTTATACGATGGTCTCCGTTAGAATAATCAAAACTGACCCAAAATACGAAATGTTTTTTATTCTGCAGAAACAGTATGTGGAGAACTACAATTATGTCAATGTTGAGGAGACACAGCCATATGGAGCTCCATTGATAAGTGTCGAAGACGCCCCACAATAGAAAATGGGCTCGTAAGTATCATTGTGCCACTGCAGTAATTCAATTGACTTGATGGTGACTTATTTACAATCGACTAACAATAGCATGTCCTGTTTCAGTGTTGATTGCAGAGTGGTCGTTTGTTATCTTATGAAGCAACTTACTCATAAAGAAGTAATTGCTTCAAAGCTGCCACAGCGTGTCATTGACGGATTAAGGGCAGAGATAGTAAGCAAGTTCCTAAACGACAAGCACTGCAGCTGGTCAGTTGAAAACTACCAAGTAATGCAACAAGCTGCTGCTGATGAAATCGAAAACTGACGAAAAAACTACAGCAATGAGACAAACAAGTTGTTTTCAATCAAGTTGATGTCAAACAAAAGTCAATACATTTTAATGTAAATCTCTTTATATGAAAAGTGAACGTTCAACAGACTTGTGAATGTATTTTTTTGGTTCACATGAAGGTTGGATAAACATTTCTGTCAATGTAAATCTCACATTTGTGAATGAATGTAAATATAATTATTTCTGTCAATGTCTTTGTACATCAGCACTATGCAATCTTTTTTTCTAATTTCTGGTGAAATTTTAGCTGACTTGTGATAGAAATTATCTGAGTTCTGACTGAGATCATCTAAGTTTTGGATGAAATTATCTAGGTTCTAATTGAAATTATCTAAGTTTTGTGTGAAATTATCTGACTTATGAATGAAATTATATGACTTTGGATGATATTATCTGACTTCTGAATCAAATTATCTAAGTCATGGGTGAAATTATCTGACTTATAGATGAAATTATCTGAGTTCTGAAGCAAATTATCTGAGTCCTGGTGAAATTATCTGACTCCTGGATGAGATTATCTGAGTTATGAATGAAATTATCTAACTCATGATTGAAGTTATCTGAGTCCTGGGTGAAATTATCTGACTCATGAATGAAATTATCTGAGTCTTGGGTGAAATTATCTGAGTTATGAATGAAATTATCTAAGTTCTGAATCAAATTATCTGAGTCCTGGGTGAAATTATCTGACTCATGAGTGAATTTATCTGAGTCTAGATTGAGATAATCTGAGTTCTGCTACATATTTAGCTGGGTAATGTGATTGCTCTGTCTATCTAATGATTCCAGATAATCTCAGCTCTAATGCAATTTCAATATCAATTTTGAACAATGGCTAAATGATTTAGACACATTTGAGAGTAATTACTTATAAAAGCAAGAGCACATTAATCAACATTAAAGGGAATGTCAATTTGACCTTTTTATTCACTAATCAGAATTACACCAGATGTATCAACAATATTACACCTAACCTAAATTCAATATCTAATTCAATGAAATGTCAAAGAATAGGCTCCTTGCACGATTTCTTATTGTGGCTGCCAATCCGACCACATCGCCCACATTTTATCTGCCGTGTGATCTCCCCTCTTGACAATATCCTTTCTTTTTTCGGCCTACTAGCTGGTCGTTTAACAACAGGTGGGAGAATAACGGCTTCGGCGCCTTTTGTCTCTGGCATTCCCACGGTTGGAATTGGGAAAATATGCTCTTCATACGAAGCCCTATATGTATGAGTGTGAAAATAATGATTAACAAAGACACTCAAGTCCTTTCCACTCTTTTGAATTGCCACACAAGCATGGGCGCAGGGGAAACCATTGATCTGCCACTGATAACAGGAACATATATGATTAAAAATGTCAACGGTCACTGACGGGTAAGAATGCACATCGTAAACAGTTTCACTCGAACGGCTGACCGTCCACGTCCTTCCAAGCCGGATAGCAGCATCAAGCCTCTTGTCCATATTCGGGCAGATGACTGACTTCCATCTGCTGGAAACTTCCTTCCTACTAGCCATCTGCTCCATTATTTGAACCCTTATTGTGTCAACCATCTTTGTAATTGGAAGATGGCGAGCTTCTCTAATCCATGAGTTGAAAGACTCAGCAGCATTCGAACACATCTCACCGTACCGCTGACCCTTAAAATATGCATTGCTCCATCTTTCATGAGGCAATCCACAAAGAAATTTGTCTACATTGGAACCACCTTCATGCCTCAACGACTGCAGCTTTGCATGGAAGGCAGGGATAGTTGGGGCATATGCACATTCCCGCAGCATCATAACCATTCTCTCTCTAAATGCATTAGTGTAACCACTAGACAACTTGTCCCTCAAATTTTCCTTAAGGTGTTGGAGGCAATACGCATGATGGGCATCATGAAATACCCTTGAGACAGCCTCTATCAGACCTGGATTTCTGTCGGAAATAAAAGTAATAGTGCGATCTGACATTATAACTTTCCTTAAATTCTATAGAAACCATGTCCAATTGTCCTCCGTCTCTGAGTCCACGACTGCAAAAGCAGGGGGGAACAAACCTGTCACATGAATTAACAAAGTTTTATATTTTAGATACTATTCAAAAAATCAAAACATGTTGATCATTAGTGTAAAAATAAATAAATGGGTCAATAATATCAGAGCAAACAGCATTACAACTTACCTTGATTCTCATTCTTCCCAGTTGCTGCCAACAGGTTTCCCTTTTATCTGTCATTTAAGAAAGTACCGTCCAGAAATAACAAAGGACGAATATGATTAAAACCAGCAATTGAAGCATAGAACGACACAAAGAGACGCTTGAAACACATAGTTGATTGGTCATAATCTGGCACAAAGAGGCTTCCTAGATTTACCTCCTCCACCACCTTAATATACCAGCGAAGATGGTCAAAAGATAGCGACGAATCACCATACAGCTTATTTCTAGCCCTTTCCACACCCCACCATGCATGATGATATGTAATGGTAAGTCCATAATTCACCTTAAAGTGGTGCACGATATCAATGGGTTTGGTGAGCGGCTTCTCACGGATATGATCCACTATTAAATCTACAACTGTCTCAGAATTCATACGGCTGTTTTTTGACGTTTGAACTGCTACACCACATGTATCCTCATTGTTTAATGTCCTGATACAAAAATGGCCACTAGACTTTTCAATAGATGCATGAACACGCCATTTGCATCCCATTGAATGACTGCGAGAGCATTCAGCTGTCACCCTCACCTTATCATTTTTCACATATACAAATTCAAACCCAACCTCAATTGAATATCTGCACAGGACACTTCTAGACTCCCCAACACCGCCCTCAAACCTCTGCCCCACATCTCTAATACCACTTGCCCAGCCGGAAGACAGCAACATCTTCTCCTTGTGGGTACAAAACTGTGGAAGAATGTCTGTCTCTATATCTGTATCCTCGTACCCCACTAATGGTAGGGCATTTTCAGCTAAATCACCACCATTTTCCTCTTGATCATCATCCTCCGATTCCTGTGATTCTGATACAAATACATCAACTGTCCCCAATCCCATTGAAGAAGCCAGCATGGACAAGCTCAGTAGATCCGAATCACTATCCAGCAAGCACTTTGGGTGGCCAGGCAACACATAAGTCAAACAAACCATGTTCACTGTAAGATTTCTCCACTTGTTACAAACTTGACGCATCAAACCATCATAACTCATACCCCGACTCAAATGAATAACGACTGTAAACATGCCATACTTATAGAGAAGCAATAACGGTTGTGACATCTATAAAACAACAAGATTCAATGGATATAAATGGTCATTATCATTGCAAAAAGTATGCATAATGCAAAAAACAAACATGATCTCTGCAAATCTATCTGAATTTGTGCAAAACTCTGTGAAATTATCTGGATTTTCAGAAGTGAGCTTAGATGAATTCAATACATAACTTAGATAAAATCAATACAGAACTCAGATAAATTGTACATAACACGGATAAATTGTACATAACACAGATAAATTGTATAGAACACAGATAAATTGTACATAACACAGATAAGTTGTACATAACTCAGATAAATTTAATCTCTAACAAATCTAAATACATGATTACCTCGAATTACATATAATAAAAGGCAATTCTACATCAACAGAAGTCATACAGATTGAATTGTTCATTACAAACAAAACTGGTCATTGTCATTGTAAAAACTATGCAGAATGCAGAAAAACAAACATGATCTCTACAAATCTATCTGAGTTCTACCAAATTTAACTGCAATTATATGGATTTTCAGAAGTGAACTCAGATAAATTCAATACAGAAATCAGATATTTTGTATAGAACTCGGATAAAATTACACAAACTAAGATTCGTCTGATTAACAGTCAGATAAATTTCATGCTAAAAGTCAAATATCTTTGATTACATTACTTCTTCCACAATGTAGCTCTGAAATAAGAATGGTAAATAACTCAGACTCTAGCTAATCTAAATGCATGACCATCAAAGCAGTTCTACATCAACTGAGCTGATACAAATTGAATACTTCATCACCAACAAAACTAATGAAGTCTAACTATCAAAACTCGAAAAGAAAAATTAAAAACTTCACGTCCATATAAAAGATAGAACTGCTTCACAAAAGTTAGATCTGAAATCTGCTATCCATTAAATCAATCTACACAGCTAAAAACCAATAAGAATAAAACTGAGCACAAGTATCTGATAAATATAGATCTGCACATTCAAATAACAAAAACTGCATAATCTCTGCTATAAAATAGAAAAAATCGCTTACCTCAAAAAAGATGAATCCCTTCCCAAAGTTTGGATCTGGTTTCTTCTTCCAAGCCAATGAACTGTTTCCCAGCCAATCAATCTACGAGACTATAATCCAATTACAATATAACTCCTACCAAAAGTTTGATCTGCAATCTGCTTCGCAAACAATGAATCTACAGATCTATCTTCTCTCTCGTTAAGTTTCTACATTCAGATTCAAGATTATAAGCGATTGCAGGTTGAGAATCAAAAAACGAGATCTGCGTTGTATTACATGGGCATATCAATAATATCTTCCACGATTATGCACTTAAATCGTGGCTAAATAATCGAAACATGTTGGGGACCACTCCACTACACATGCTGCGACGGTTACAGGGGCAAATTAGTCTTAAAAATTGAAACCGTGTGTATATAGGGACCTTAGGCTGCAAACATCCTAACTACTTGGACCAGAGCCTTTAAAAAGATTCCGCCTGGACTGGAGGCTGGAAACATTCCATTCTAGGGACCTTTCGCTAATTAATCCAAAAAAGAAAAGAAAAGAACCTTATATTTAAGATTAGATCCTCTCTATAGAATTAGAATCATATGCTGCTTATGTTCCTGTCTTGTTTTGCACTGTTTTTTTTTTCTTTTTTTCTTTCTTCTGTTAGCACGTAGGAACCATCCAGAAAACTCATAGCAAATGAGGGTTATGCTGCGGGACAAGTCAGATTTACCCGCATTGGGTGCGAGTTGTGGCTACCTATCCCATTTTAAAAAAGGTTTAGGTGCAAGTTGACCTTTAACATGGAGGCACTCTTGGCTAATCCGATCGGTTTTTACTTGACTCATTTCCAACCATAATGCAAACCCCTTTGAAACTAGAACAGCCTGTGTTTCAGATAAGGCGGAGCTTCTTTATCAAGAGGCACGGGCCATAATGGTCATTTTTCATCAAATAGGCATCAGTTCAACTCCTACCAAATCATAAATGAAATTAGGGATTTTGACATATTAGTCCCCCTTAATTACAGATGTTCTAATTTCATGACCAAAATTCAGATAATGTCATCTCGTTTGACTCTGGTCAACACTTTTTTAAAAGTTTTTTGCTCCGGATACCAAGATATCATGGGAACAATGGATGTTGCAGAAATTGATAAATCCCATGATATCATGGCAATTTATGCAACATTTTAGAGAAAGAAATTTCCAAATGATAAAACTTTAGAAATGGTGATTAACTTTTCACAAAATGTTTGTTTTCATGTTCTATAAAAAATAATTTTATTTACTATTTGCAAAAGATATATGATACACAAATTGATAAATCCCATGATATCATGGGATAAGGTGCAAAAAAGTATATAAAAAAAATAAAATAATGTTGACCAGAGTCAAACGACTCTGGTAACATTATTTAAATTTGGGTCATGAAATTGGGAAAACAGAGTTTAAGGTGAACCAATATGTCAAAACCCCATGAAAATTAAAATGAGTGAAGTTTCGCTTACCCAGCTCAGAAGCAGCCATACGTATGTATATATCTTGCCCTTCATCTGAATAAACTCTGAGATCAGTCAAATTTCCATACCAAATTACACAACCACTGGCGCTGCCCTCTCCACTGATATTGGCACTTGCATAGGTTGTGCAAGAGCAGTTCCTCAAGCAGTCCTCCTTGCACTCATTGAGGCTCAAAGTAGGCTCCACTCTAGACCTTGATGCATCAGGTAGCTTCACACGTACCAATTTCAAGAACCCATCTCCTACCCCTGCACAATCTAACGGCCTACGTCTCACGCATTCGTCTGACCAATCTCTCAAGTTCCAATCTTTGGACATCTTTGGCTCGAACCCTTTTAAAAAAGAGCACTCAGACATACAATAAGAGTCACGGCTTACATATGCCCCACAATTCTCATATCGATCGCACCTGTCTTGTACGGCCACCCACATCACATTCCATTGATTCTTTTCGGTAGTCCACATCATAGATGAAAATAGCGGCTGCTACGCTACGCTATATCGGTCGTAGCGGCCACCACCGCTACGCTTTGGCCGATTTATCGGCCGTCGCCGCTACGGGACCGCTACGGCCGCTACAGGGCCGCTATAAGGTGAGAAAAATGCCTACTTTCTAATTTTTTTTAAATGCATAATAAGACTTATTTCTTTTCTTCTTCTCTACAAATAACATTTCTACACAACTCTTTTACCCTTTTATGTTTAAAAGAACACCAAAAAGCATATGATCTCGCCGAATTACAGTCGCTATAGAGAGTTCTTCTCAATGATTCTTCTCTAAGTACATTCTATTTGACACCCCCTTTGGTAGATGTATTTTTTTCTCTAGGTACTCTTAAGTCTTGACTTCATGACATAATTTTTTCTTTTATAAGCCTTTCATTAGTTTCTAAGTTAGTATAACTAATCAACATGAACACATGTGAAAAAAATGATCATTACTATTATTTTCTATTTATACAGCGATACAAGACCTCATACAGTGAGAGGACCGCTACGCCCCTGTACCTTAGTTACTTTTGCAAAAAAAAAATACATGTTCTTTCATTTTAAAATTTTCTGGATTTTCTAAAAAAAATTCAGATTTTTTTGCCGATTTTTTAAATCGCACTGCTACTCCGCTACGTATCCCCGGTACGCTACGTATCGCCCGCTTCGTATCGTTTTGCAGCCCGCCGCTACCGCTATTTTCATCCTTGGTCCACATGAGCCTCTGTAATGCGCCCGAGGCGTCCAAAATAGTCCTCGCAAAAGTCAAGCTGTCATTGTTGTTGTACATGTAGTAAATCTCATCATTGTTGGCAACAAGGGTAAACATGAACCTAGGATTTGTTCCTTGCATACGGAATAATCTCAAACCGTTCCATGGCTCACTATGCCAAAGAGGATCTGTGCCCTTCCTTAAGAAGTACTGTGGCATGTCTCGAGGGTCAAGACCGAATGAAAATTCTCCAGGTGTCGAGTCATTTGTTGATCTCCACGAGGTTAACAACCGGTTCAGACCAGTTCGCCGGTCCAACCCCAATTTCATTATGGGAAAAAATGTATCTGTAGGATAATCAAAGCTTCGCCACAATATTGTTTCATGATTATCTATTAACACAAGATTACCTGAGTCCATGAGCCTAGCACTTGAATAATTACTGACCGTTGAAATGTTGGTTGACCGTATAATGGTGGTGGTGGTGGTGTTGTTGTATCCTCCATCACCAAATAGTAGTACCAGATTTTCACCATTGATTGTGAGTATCCCAGAAGAATTCCGAACCTGGTTTTCTCTGTTTGCTACCCAAACAACAGTTTGGTCTGGGATCTTGTTGAACCATATTCCAATATAGCGATTTTTTGAATTGGTAGGGCTGAAGAACCCTAAGACGAAGGTTTTGCCAGCTGATTTAAGGGTTTCACCATCTCTAACTGATTGCATTTGAGTAATGGTGTCTATTGAGCTGCAGATTTGGAAGAAGATTGATACAACTATCAATAAAGAATGGAAACTTTTGTGATACGCCATGTCTTTTTTGTGATACGCCATGTCTCTCCACTGCAACTACGGACACTCTTACCTTATTGGTCTATTGTGATACGCCATGTCTCTCCACTGCAACTACTAGACGGGTTTAATGGACTATTGTCTTCAAAACTTTGTTGAAGAAAGATGCTTTCGCCACGGCATTCCACTTACGAAATGAGGAATTGTCAAGTGTTATAGAGGCCAAAGACTTTTTGTGTCTATGTTAAGAAAAGGTGACCATCAAGGAAAAAACGAGAACAAAAGTCTAAAATGAAGATAAGAGAGAGGTCCCATTGACAGGGAGATTTATCGAAAGTCTTCCCACGTCATTTTATGATAGCACAATACTTGTTCTGAAACAGAAGCTAGATGATTTATCACATGTTCTGCACAGAGAAACCCCTTGATCCCATCATGGTTTTAGCCGACTAAACAACAAAACCAGAAGGCAAAACCTTGTATAGGGTCTCTTCTTCCTCTCTCTTTGTTGACGAGGGGTTTTGACATATTAGCCCTCCTTAAATCTTTTTTCCAATTTCATAACCCAAATTCAGGTAAAGACTCAGGTCAACATTATCTTTTTAACATTTTTGCACCATATCCCATGATATCATGGGATAGATAGTCATATGATATCATGGGATTTATCAATTTCTATATCATACATTTTCTCCAATTAGTAGATGAATTCATTTTTTTATGGAATACGAAAAATGACATTTTGTGAAAAATAAACACATATTTGACCAACATTTCTCACGTCTATCATTTGGAAAAAAAGGTTTCCTGAGATGCTGCACAAAAGTCATGACATCCTGGGACAGCAATATGATATCATGGGATTTATCATTTTCTGTGACACATTATTCCCATGTTGTCATGGGATCCGGGGCAAAAACTTTGGTGACATTATCTAAATTTTGGTCATAAAATTAGGTAAAATAAATTTAAGGAAAACTAATATGTCAAAACCCTCTATGATTTTGGAGCGTGCATGGAGAAAGGCTCTCATTTTGACGAATATCCTTATAGGAGGAACGAGTGTTTGGATTAATTAGTAGCGTCATTGGAGGTTGGGATTTCGTTCTAGAAGAAAACTACAAGAGATGGTGGGACATATTTGGCCCTCCACTCTCTTAATCTTCTTCTTGATAATATGACGCGTGGCAGAGGAATGGCCATCATGAGGTAGGACTGACCGAGTCCAACCTGACCTAACTTGATACTCGATAATGGTCGAGTGTGAATAGATTCATCCAAGTCAACTCGTACTAGGCCAAATTTTAAAAAGTGGACTCACGTAGCTACAAGCGAATTACTAGGTAGAGAGTTATTGGATATGTTTGTTAAGATATCTTGGATAAAAAATTCATGGGTATGGAAAAATTAATACTTAAAGCAAAAATTTATAGTAGATATGCCAAGATAAGGGTCAACCAAGCTTAATGCTCTTGAAGACTTTTAAGTTTGAGACGAAGTTTGGATGAAGAATAAGTACGAGGGGCATATGTCAAACCCTTTGATTTTTTTTTCTTTTTTGACCTGCTAATGCCACAATTCAAACTTCTCATTCCACATCTCTTTTATTTTTTATGACCAATATTTTCTATGTAAAATTACCAAAAAGGACATCTATCAAAAGTCCCTCCCTCCCCAACTTCTTTCTACACTCACCCACCCCCACCCAATGCCCCAGCCCAGCCACCGTCGGGTGGCGGCATGGAGAGAGAGGGAGGGAGAGAGACAGGGAAAAAAAGAGGGGAAGAGGGAGAGAGGGAGGGGAAGAGAGGGCGATGGGCAGAGATGGGCAAACCTGAGCAAGGCCACAACCCTTGTTGCAACCCTTATCCTGCCCTCAACGGTCAATGGCGAATGAAAAGGAAATTCTTCCCTATTAAGGCCTTCATCCGCTGTAGATAGCAGGGTTGGCTTTACCAAAAAGCCAACAAAGCCATTGCTTTAGGCCCCATGAAATAAGGCCCCAAAATAGACCCCATAATAGCAGCTGACATCTTTTAAGATTCCAAAAAAGCAAACTTGTCAACTTCCATCCCTGTTTTTTCTCCCTAAAATAAAAGGCCCTATAATAACTCTCTCTTAAGAAGTTCATTCAATCAAGATTTTCATGGGGCCTTAAAGTGTCATTTATGGCCTATTATATTTCCAAATATGCCCCTTATATTTCTATTGCTAGGAGTCCAATTGATTTTAGCACGCCATTATATTTTTAGCAGTCCATCATGTGTATCAAATCTCAACCATACATTCAGTCATGAACTTACTTCACAAGCCTTTCTCATTATTTTTGTGTATCATATTTCAATAGAGGTCATTCATATTTGATCCATGATGTGGCTGTAATAGATCCATAGCTTGGGATTCAGCCCTAATAATAAATCTTAAAATTTAAGATAAACAATTGGCCATCGTCGGAATTTATTCACTTGCCCACGGTGCATATGAGCACTGTGCATCTGGAACATCCAATACGCCAGGCACACCTCTGAAGTTCGTCTTGGATGATTCAGACTCATGGTGCATGCAGGTTAAAATGCTCCGAGCACCACCAATTGCAAACTCAAGATTCTTGTTTGTGGTGGGTAGAGCCAAAAATAGGTAGCTGGATTTTGTGACCCAAGATTTCCATGTGAGTTTTGGGGATGGGCCCAGAGTTTTCATGTGGGTTTTGGAGGTGGACTAAAGATAGGCTAGCAAAACTTGAATATGAAAACTTAATTAGTAATTTTGCATCACAAAAAGGCATGAAAAATAAATTTTAAATAAAATATTTATAAGAATAATAAAACAAAGAAAATGCCCCATTTAGGTTTGTCGCTTTAGGCCTCAAATTATGTCGAGCCGGCCCTGATAAATATGATGCTATTTAGTGCAATTTTTTGTAATTAACTTGAGAATGGAATTATATGCCTGCCTATTTGCATGGAATTGGAATGCATGGGATCTCATTTATGGAGTGGGCCTATTTGTTTAAATGGAATAGGAACACATAGCAAGTAATTAATTTAAATGGGCATTGTTCGCTTGCATGGAATTGGAACACTTAGGAATTCAATTATGGAATTGGCATATTCCTCCCTCTCCCATATTCATAATGAAGGTTAGTTAGTCATTTGGATAAACATTATGCCCCATATCTCTGATACGTTGATTCTCACATGATGCATTATGAGTCGAAATGCAAAATAAAAGAGAGGTCGTTATAACCTTCCTTAAAGTAAATATAAGTACTTATAGGGTAGACAAAATGACAATTGTAAGGTCCCAGCCTTTCTTAACTATGTTCATATTACTTGATGGTGTTTTTGTATCAATTGTGAGTGTTTAGTTGGACTAGATACCTGGGGTTTAGGTGTTTTTGGTGATTTTGGACCTAGTTGGGGAGCTTACAAGGTAATTTGAGATTTTAGGAGATTGTGAGGGGGTGTTTGTAATTCTAGAAAGTTTGGGAGTGTAGGGGTTGGGGTTGGTTGTAGGGCCCTTGGGAGAAAAGGAGGTTTCCCATGAATTCTAAGAACTGCCCCTTGAAATCCTATTTTGAGATATCTTTAAGTGGAGGGTCAGTCATTTGCCTTTTTTATTTAGGGACAAAACCAACTTCATTCTCTCATTTATAGAGTTCTTTCTCAAAACTCTCTCTCTCTCTCTCTCTCTCTCTCTCTCTCTCTCTCCAAGCTTCTAGGGCAAGATCAAGCAATCTCTTGGTGAATTCCATTGAAGAACAATGTCACAGCCCATCCTACTCAGCATGATATTGTTCGCTTTGGTCCTTGGGCTGCATGGTTTTAAGATGTATTGTACCGAGTTAAGGAGGGCCTTGACTATAGTAGCACAAGGATCTGGGCAGATCTTTCTAATGTGGGACATTTTCCCTTGCCTAGTGCCCTTGCCGCAACAACTCTTCCAAGCCGGATTAGGGGTCTCACACTAACTATCATAGCCCAACCCAATTGACACGATATTGTCTGCTTTGACCCTTGTGCAACCCAACTTTAAAATGTATTGTACCATTGAGGAAAAGCTTGAATATATCAGCCTGAGGATCTAAGTGGATGTTTCCAATGTGGGATGTATGCCCTTATAACCTAGTACCATTGCCGCAATGATTCTTCCAAGCCAAGTTGGGGGTCTCACACTTGCCCCATCTGGAAAAATAGTAGTTCTTAGCTCTGATACCAACTATCACAACCCAATCCACTTGGGACGATATTTTCCGCTTTGGCCCATGGGCCACATAGCTTTAAAATGCGTCGTACCATGTTAAGGAGGGATTCGACTATATTAGGACAAGGATCTTTCCGGTGTGGGATGTCTGCCCTTGCATTGCACCTTTGGCACAATGACTCTTCCAAACTGGGTTGGGGCTCTCACAATTTAGGTGTCTCACACTATCCCCATCTGGATATAGAGTTGTCCCGGCTCTGATACCAACTATCACAGCCAGCCCACTTAGTACAATATTTTTTGCTTTCACTTATGGGCCGCACGACTTTAAAACACGTCGTGCCGAGCTAAGGAGGGCTTGACTATATTAGCCTAGGAATCCGGGAAGATGTTTCCGATGTAGGACGTGTGCCCATGCCCAATGCCCTTGCCGCAACGACTCTTCCAAACAAGGTTAAGGGGGTCTCACAGGTTAAGGGCCTCATATTCTCCCCATCTAGAAATAGTGTATTTATCAACTCTAATACCAACTGTTACAGCCCAGCCCACTCAATACGATATTGTCTGCTTTGGCCCGTGGGCTGCACGGCTTTAAAACGCATCATACCGATTTACGGAGGGCCTTGACTATATTAGCCCAGGGATCTTTGTGGATGTTTCCGATGTGGGACGTGTGCACTTGCCCAATGCCCTTACCACAAGGACTCTTCCAAGTTAGGTTGGGGGTCTCAAACAACATCAAAGACAAGATCTTAAACCCTTTTCTTTCATCCCTCATTGGATCTCTCTTTCTTGGCCCCATTTGAGGTGAATTCCAAACCCTAATTCCAATTCTAGCTTCTTTTGATGAACTCATGATAGAATACAACCCTAATTTGTATTTCTCCCTTGGATTTGGCTGTAGGAGCTTTAGATCTATAGGGTTTTAGGATTTGTGGGGATTTTGGGGTTTCTTGACTGCAGATTTTGGATTTAGACAGTTTTACCCGATTTCATATCAAGGCAAGTACAATATATGAATTACATAGCATGCATATATGTTTTCCATGATTCTTGCATTGAATTGTGATATGATCTAATGTTTGATATACTTTTCTCTATTTCTAAGCTCTTTTAGATGGTTTGGAATCATTGGCGTGATAATTAGGACCCTTTGATCATTAATGGCCTTAGATCTAGGTGTTTTAATGATGGAAAGGGATGTGGAATGAAGTGACTGATTTATACTTGTTGTTTAGGTGGAATTGAAGGCTGAATTGAGGGGATTCAGAGGAGATCAACATCAAATCTATAGCTTTTGAGAACCTACGTCTAGTCGTGGATCATTTACAGCTAGCTGCAACCTCCTAGAAAAACTAACCATGAATGTACTATAACTAGACTTTCTAAAGGCATAGAAATCAGGGTTTTGTTCTACGATTGCCTTATGGCTAGCCGTAGGGCTATCCACAACGAGCCGTAAAGCTAGCTTTAGTAAACTCACAGCTAGCCGCAACATCCCTTCGGCTGACCATAAGTCTGGATTCCCATGGTGTAGAATTTCCACCTTTTGACCATAATTGGCCCCCCAAACCTATCTAATGGTGTTGAAGTTGAGTACTTATGGTGAGCGGATGATTGAGCTTAGCATTCACTCACTAGTTGTTCGATATAGAGTGTAGGGCGGAGCTTAGACAAGAACATAGTGAATATGGAACCTTTGGATGCCCTTGACAAAGAGTGAATTATGAGGCATCTAAAACTCTCATTTGACCACTATATTGACTGGCCTAGCACTCATGCCTGAGAGACAACATGTGACCTAGGTTGCTGAGAAAACTAATTAACTAACAATTAAGGAAAGTTTTGAGTATTTAGAAACAAAAGCGAGCAACTAATTTAGAAAGATGAAAACTATCAATTAATGAAAGTGATTAGAGCATAGGAATCCAATAAGCATCCACCAATTATTTGTCAAATAACCCTAACTTGTTCTAATTTTTACTTTAAACCAAAGACAAATCAATGTTTTTGACTTGGAAAATCTACCTTTAAAAACTCCTTTTTAATTATAAAATCCAAACCCCAAGACTTCTATCACCTCATAAAAGGAAAAAAACAATCTAAGCACTACCCATCAAATTCACTACAACAAAATACAGTTTTGCCAACGCAGTCACCGCGTCTTGAAAAATCAGAATTGCGTCGGGATAGGCTTTATCGACGCAGTACAATGCGTCGGCACCACGTCGGCAACCTAATGCCTGGAAAACCATTCCCGGCGTAATAATGTTTAGCGTCAGCTAAAAAGGGTCATTCACCGACGCAATGGTGCGTCGTCCCAAACGTCGACAATGTCAACTGCGTCGGGAAAAAATCGAACTTAGTGGTCAACCTCACCTCACTGTCGACGCATAACAACTTCAGTTATACATTTGTCAACGCACATAATAACGTCGGAATACATATTTGACGACGTATATACAATGCTAGTAATACATATCCCGACGTGTTGAAGCGTCGGGAAATGTCTTCAACGACGCAGGAAAATTACTTTTGGCGACTCAGAGAGTGCGTCTAAAACTAAATTTACCTCTCTGCCGACGAATAATAACGTCGGTTATACAATTGCCAACGCACATACTGACATCGGAATACATATTTGACGACGCATATACAACGCCGGTAATACATATCTCAATATGTTGAAGCGTTGGGAAATGTCTTCAACGATGCAGGAAAATTACTTTTGGCAACGTCAGAGAGTGCGTCTGGAAATAAATTTGACCCATTGCCGACGCATAATAACATTGGTTATACATTTGCCAACGCACATACTAACGTTGGAATATACATTTGACGACGCATATACAACGCCGGTAATACATATCCCGACGTGTTGAAATGTCGGGAAATGTATTCAACGATGCAGGAAAATTACGTTTGGCGATGCAGTGAGTGCGTCGGGAAATAGATTTACCTCACTGCGACGCATAATAACGTCGGTTATACAATTGTCAACTCACATACTAGCGTCGGTGTACATATTTGACGACGCATACACAGCGCCGGTTATACATATTATTATTTTTAAATTAAATTTTCATTTCTCCCTGTATATCACAAATAAGAATCTGAATACCTGTTCAAACAAAAACTTGATGCACAACCCAAATTAAAATAGGTTCAGCAACAATTCCAAAATAATATCCACAACCAAATATCCTACATCCATAAACCAAAATAAACCCATAAATCTCTAAAATACACAAATATTATTATTTGATCATTTCCAAAAATCTTTAACATCCACAAATGTCTGTGATCGAAATAAACAAGGTAATCCCTAAGAGGAAAACTATAAAATCTTCACTTCAAAATTCCATTCAAATTAAAAATATAAAAACAATAATAACAGTTCCAAAATTATGCCTATAATCTTTTACACCCTACAATGACGCGGCTACGATCTACTTCGTCAGAGTTATTTCATCATCACCATCATCAAAGATTTGTCCCACCTATGTTGGGGTCGGCTACATGAATTTTGTTTCTCCGTTCCGATCTATCTTGAGTCAAATCCTTAGATAATTAAGTTGCACGTCTTTGATCTAATTTTACTACCTCTTGAGTACCTGAAATTTTGAAAAAGAAAATACAATTAAAACAACAATGTGACTAGTATCTATTCCAATAAGCATCATTTGATTGTGAAGTAAACAACCACAACAGAGATTTCTCACGAGTACTTGTACTGTACCTAAATTCACTCGGCCATTTCTCCTATTCAACTTATATGAGAACATGGTGAACTAAGAAGATAAAAGGCAACTGTCGTAGAGTCTTTTTTCCACACGTTTTTACCCAAAAATAAAAATAAAAACTCTCACAGCAAAAAATAATAAGATTTTCTAACATATGATTGATAAGGTATTATAGTGGTATGATCTTCTAACATATGATTGATAAAGCAAAAGTCTTATATATATCGAAGCTGATGCCAATTAATTACTAGTTCCAAGTTCCAACACAAAGCATTCACCATTACGACCTCAAGAGCATGGAGATTATGGGAAAAAAACTTCTGCACAAATTTTTACCATCCCATCCTTCATTGAAGTTAGATGGTTGTATTTTTTTTTTTTTAACCATCTATTTGATGACTCCTCCTCACCAGGTCTTATTCAAAATTAGGTAGAATCTTTTGGCTATGTGTCATCTGAAGTGAGACTCATGTTTTGAATGGGTTAGATAAGTAACAAAGCCTAAAATGGTGAAGTTAACAACTTTGTATTTTTTTTTTATTTCATTTCTCTTAGAAGCATCAAATTTACCATGATCTCACAAGTATAGAATTAACTGTCAAGGAAACTAAATATTATGGACGCACAAGTGAGAAGCTAAAACTGCACAACGTGAATCTAAAATTACAAAACCAAATAGCATTTAAGGATACCAAACAACTGGAAAATAAAAGTGCAAAATTAAGACAACAAAACCAAATAATAGCAAAGATGGCTCGAATAAGTTGCATGCATGATGCCTAGCAAAAATACAGACCTTGAAGAGAATGGCACGATGCCTACAGAGTCCCATTGTCAGGCTGCCGATGGGGACAATGCACTATTGACTATCCATCAGTCTTTTGCTACACGATCGCCACTGTGTGTAAAGATCACCATCCTCCATTGGAAATGCTCCCCTTAGAATTCCAACAATTTAACCCAGTCAATTGGCAATGAGCTAATAAAGCATAGATTTAGAGAACCTACCAGCAAGTGACAGTTGTTTTGTTCTCCATATCCATTTATAGTGAAACAAAGTTGCAGATGATTACATTTACATGTAAATAAAGTGCAGAGCAACTGAGCAACTGAGTTCAGAATGCAAACAGAATTATAGTCACCCACACTATATTGTTCAGAATTTTATTCAGCTGAAAACAGCACACATAGTTATATTATCATGGTTATAAGGCTTTTGTTTTTCTCAGTTATCATGACTGATATCATCATCACGACTTGGAGCAAAAGAAAAGGTAGATTTTTCTTTTTTTTTGCTAAAAAGGTATGTAAATTTAAAACAAATTCCAATAACACAGAGAGGTGGTAAAATCTTCATCTCAAGAAAATAGTTTTGCATGGCCCATGAAAAACTTTATTTTTATCTTTTTTAGCTAGTCCCTTGATTTAGTGTGGGAATAGAAGATATGAAAATGGATTCAAAGACAAGTTAATTTATAATAACAACATATGTTCCTTATCCCCTCCTCTATAGTAAAATGTACACAATGCAATTTATTTTCTAGTTGGACTTCACAATTTTCTTTTGAGCATTTAGTGAGTTTTAAGCAATGCTGCAACTCATAATTTCTTTTCTCGCCTTTTAACATGGTGTTTTTAAGTTCAATGATGTGAACTTTGTTAACCCTTTTCATTAATTAACCTACAGGATGAAACAGAGGACAATTTTGCCATTGTATTTGCAACAATGGGAGTAAACATGAACACAGCCCAGTTCTTCAAACGTGATTTTGAAGAGAATAGTTCAATGGAAAGAGTGACCCTATTTCTAAACTTAGTATGTTGTTTGAACCTCGATGCTGATTCTATGGTGGTCCCTTGACCAGGTAACTTTGTGATAGAAAGGAATCTGTCCTTAAATCTGTTGTTCTCATGCTTAAGTGGAAAGTCCCTATAAAAATCTTTTGAATGTTTTGAAACAAGAAATTTGGAAGAACTTTAGGTGTCATAAATGGATTTGGAGAGGCACATGTACTTTGCTTCGTAACCAGATCTTGACATCTTGATCAGGAATGGGGTGAGAAGCAGTTTACTAATTTTATTCAATGGCAAAGCACATTTTGCCTCCTGAACAATCCTAAAGCTCTATGGCCAGACATTTCACTTTGGCACTTGGTGTGGGCTACCTTGCAAGCCCTGCTGATAACACCACCATATGGACAGGTCTCAACTCTCACAAGAACTCTCGTCAATCAACTTCCTATAAAAGATAAGCCCAATTATGTTTCTACTAAGTCTGATTTATGATGCACACTGTTACTTTTTCTCTCATGATAAAAGACCGTTCATTCCAAGAGAAACAGAATTTACAAGAAGGGCTGTTTGGTTACAGAAATTTTGTGATGTCCTATAGCCATAATTTCAGCAAACTCCTTGCCAATCTCCTGATAGTGTTTTTGTTTTTGTTTTCCTTGTCTCTAGCCTTTTCTCCTTACCTCTACATATTAGAGAAAAAGATGTGGCAATCCTGCTAATGGATGCTTTATACAATTGGAAATAATGAATGGTGGGGGCACAAAGATGGGTTGAGTTGTGGCTTACTTGGTCTGCATTAGATTCCTTCTCTAGTTCATAATGGACTGCAAATTCAGTGCAGTAATAGGCATCTGAACTGGGTGCATGGAGTTGCTCAATGAAACCCATGTAGGAAGGGAAGGCAACTGAGGAACCATGTAGAGATTGTTCATTTAACACCATGAATCCTTCAACATAATCCACCTTGCTGTCCATTGAAAATTTCATTGTATTTCAACTCATTAATCAAAGGGTGGGTGCATGGAGATGGACACCAAATTCAAAGTGGTCTTTGGGGTGTTGTTGGAAGAGGAGAGTCTGGATTTATGGTGGGAAAAGAGAGGGGGTTTTGGATTAGCAGTGAGGAGAGGAGATGAGAGACGTTGCAGAGAGAGCTCTGCAGGGAGCTTGGGTGAGATGCAACATGTGTGTGAGTGGTGCACTGTGACACTATGAGATATGTAATGAATCCTACCTTCAGCTCATCCATTTTCTCACCCAGCCTCGACATTTACGCACTGTGGGACTTGGAAACACTGCGTTGATGATTGCAAATGATGGCAACCTGCAAACGAAAAGAAACCCGACAAAGCTGAATATAGGTTCCACCCAAAACAATCATTGAAGTTGAAATGGTTATGCAAGCAGAATCGTTACCTCTTTGTTGGCATGCTGATAAACAACAATCTTCTCTGCAACATTTCCATCCTTCGTTTCTTTGTTCAACTGCCACATTCCGGAACTTAGTTGGAAAATCTAAAAAACATAGTGCTCTTGGCAAATGGCACACAGCTAGCACTAAATAAAGGTTTTAAGAGGTAAACTGTATATAAACACTGGATAATAAGGGAAGGAACGATGGATTAACTGAAAAGGAAATTAGTTTTTTCTTTTCTTTTGAAGGTCATATGGCCTTAATCAACCCAGTTCATCTAGATAAGCCTTAAGCACAAAGGAAAAAAGGGGGGAAAACAAAGAATGTGATGTTGGAAATGTGGTTAACGTTATGTGTGGAATTTCACACATCTATATATATATATATATTATATTTGTGTCCTAGTGGATCTCAGAGGATTTTGGGCCTAGTGGAATGAAGAAACAAAATTCTTGTAACTAAGACTAACATAGTTAGGACTAGACTTTAATGATGATGATGAGAAAACTAAACTTGGGAAGAAAAAGGAAAAGACTACATATCATATCAGCTATAACATTTTTCCAACAATGTCAGGTAAGCCAAGTGCTACTCCTAAAAGTGGACTCCAAACTTAGTCTTACAAGTTTTTATCACCAACTACTCGCCTAACATAAACCATCCTCCAAACGTCGGAGCAATATATGTCCCACATCCATGGTAGCATAAATAAAACTACTAGTTGTCTATCATGAAGGCCTCATCCTAATTTGGGGAACCAGTAATAGATCCTGGGATTCACTTGGAAAAACCTGTCTGACAAAGCGAGGAGCAAGGCACAGGATGTACTATTTTACAGATCCTCTTTCTACTTTCACTCCTTTTCCATGTGAGACAAACTTTTAGAGGAAACATAGCTGCCGTAGAAATGCTTATCAACCTGAGCTTCAATTTGTGAAGAATAACCTCACCATAGTTCACCTTGACCAGAAAGGTGGCCCCATGGCATCAATTTTGCTCACCCACTTCATTATTTAATACAATGACAAACACATTTCATTTCTTTTTAGAGAGAATCGTTCCAGAAGGTGGAGTCTTAATTGTCTGATTATAAAGGGTAAGAGGAATAACACAAACTTTGATAAAAGGGTGGGAATATATGCAGCTGGAAGATTTAGTACTGAGCTTTTCCTTTTAGACTGGGACAGAGAGGGTACATCCATACCTACAATGGGATGAAAGTATGGGTTGCTTTCCAGGATGCTTTGTAATTGATCACCATGAACTTGATAATCAGGAGACTTGAAGGGAATGGCCTGATGAGAATGCATTAGGTGTTGTAATAGTAAAAGCCCCACCAGTCCTCCAAGGTGGAGCAGAAGACTTTAGCCAGACTGGCTGAAATGAGCCTCTCAGACCAATGATCATGATATTTCCACTTGGACAGCATTTAAGTGCATAGTTGCCTAGGGAATATTTGAATGTCTTTGACTGGTGTTGGATGACATGTCTAAGATGTCATCAAATAAATCAATCCAAGAAAACTCAAATCAATTTGGACTAGACCTTGTAAAACATTATGAAGCACATCTCATTTCCCCTGGTGTTAGATCACATTTTGGGTGCAGTCAATGCTACAAATTTGCCTGCCGACTGCCACCACTTGAATCCTCAAATCTTATTGGAAACAGATGTCATTTTCAAATTGTCAGGCTTTAGAATTTAGTTTGGTTCTGGATAATGGTTGATTTAGTTGTTTTCCTAAATCACTGAGATTTAGGAAAACAACTAATTTTATATATGCAACTACTTTAAATAAAACCTCATTCTAAGTGTGTTTTGGTTTCACTGTGGTCTATCAAACAGTAGTGACGTCACAATGTGATAAAACCATCAAGACAGATTTATTTCAATAGCTAGGAAAGAACCCAATGACATTAAGCTCACAGATGAAAGGATACACTAGTGGAATGGCTAATTTAATATGCCACTCCTTTCCACAATCCACACCCCTACATTATATGGATAAGTGTACCTATTTTAACTATACTGTATGTGTGCCTTGCCATGTACGTGAAAATTAGGTGAGCACTCATCAGGTCAGTGAAACAGGGATTTTTAAAAAAAAGGACTGAACAGGGTGCAAAAGAAAAGAAAAAAAGATCCAATTGCCACTAATATCATGGGACAACCATTACCCATTGAAAATTCTCAAAATAAAACTTGGTTGCTTATCAATCCATCAAGTTCACCAAACACGCCCCTTTGTACACGTGTTTACTTGACTGGTACCAATATACCACGTATTTTGCTTTGCTTTCCTTTGTATGCCAATAACACAGATCTATTTCTGTATTTGGTTTTCTGCATGATTAACTTTTCTCCACAATATTATTAGTAGTAGCCTAGTAGGCTCTCTATATTTTAAAGAAAAATGGCCATACCTTTATAGTTGTGACATTAACTTGAAATTCAAACCTTCCATCTTTCATAGGGGTTGGCCTCTTTCTCCATTATCAATAAAAAGAAATTCTTTTGTCACTTCCTCCTTTTCCTCCACCATGACCATAACATCGGCTTATTTCACCTCTATTATAGCTTTTAGAGTTTCTTTTAGATTTTGAAGGAAAGGTTTGTTTTAAGGGACAGCCCTAATAAATCATGAATCTTGTTGGTGATACTTCTCGTTCATAAGCTTGTAGGGATCTCATAAGTTGGCCAATAGTCATGGAGTCTACATCCCTTCATTCTTCAAAAGCCACCACAATATAGTCAAATTTTGAATCCAACAATCACAAGATTTTCCCCACAATCAAGTCTTATCTAGATTTTCACCAATTCTCCAAAATTGATTTACTATCGCCAGCTCTTGAAAATGTAAATCTTAAATTGATTCAATCCCCATATTCAAAGCTTAAAATTTGCCTATATACATATTCACTTTATCCACTCCCCTGTCGGAATGTCAAAGAATCTCCCATGCTTTCAGGAAAATAGAAGCACCCACAATGTTCTTGGATGTAGCTTCTTCCACTTCCTGTTGGATGAGAAAGTGGGTATTCTTATCTTTCTTGGATCTAAAAAACTCCCTTTGATTTAGAGTGAAGACATCTTCATGTTATGGTATGGCTGGCTAAACAGAACCTCTGCCCACACTCTAACATACATCTTGAGACTTGTCACTTGAGAACCCAACAATGCTTTCATTTGGATGCACACACTCTCACAGATGTCTTTAGTGTATTATATTTGTGTCCTATATAATGAACCAGACTACATGCTAAATACCACTTTAATGGGACAAGATATCCTAAACCTTCAACTGTGGATGGATGGTCGGCTTTTTTTTTTTTTTTTTTTTTCTTGTACAGAAGCATATTTTATAAGAATAGAGACAGAAAACAATAGCACACCAGACAATAAGGAAAAAAAAAAGCTAAATTCCTTTCGCTAAGCAGTGAGCCGCCTCATTGAACCTATGAAAAACGTGTAAGAGAGATTTTATCGAAAGAACTCATAACTATTGAGATTTCCAAAACAATTGAGTCTAGAGCACAGTCCTCTTCACCATTGATCACCTAGATGACCTCCTTCACCTCACACAAAACCTAAGCCTCTTTTGTGCATGGTCGAATTTGACACTAATTAGGTCAGGCACATCCATGGTAAGACAAATTTTTTTTTTTTTGAATGACCCCACAGTTAGTTATCACTTGTTTGTTCCTCTTTTAAAAGTCGTCTCACTAGAAATAACTTAAAGTATAAAATAATCTCGACCCTAGAGAACAATGAAAAATAATATAATCAAAGTTTATAATCTTGTCATGTTCACATTGCCATTGTTTGTAGCTATACTACTAAACTAATAATAATTCTAGCATTGGTTGAGGGTTAGGTGTTTATATATAACCATGCGCTCATCCACACAACAACTAAATTAAGACTCTTCGGTTATGGAGAATCAAGTCTGGGCTCATGCAGCTCTAATTGGAATGCATTTATCAAGCGAAACAGAAAATAAAAAAGTAAGATTGTTGCATGGAAGATGGAATTACTGGAATGCATTGACAGTACAGGATCCTAATTGCCCACCTAATTAAAAGAAAGAGAAAATCCCAGTGCACAAGAAAGGTTTGACCAATAGCAAAAAGAAATCTATGATGTAGAAACTCAAGGTAATGTTTTACTAAAGAATAATCTAGATTTTGAATGAAATCCAAATCTAGCAGAAACATTCAATCTCAGTTCCCACTGTAGTAAGAAAAGGCAAGATCTACACTGGAAATAAGCTCAAAAAAAAAAAAAAAAAAAGGTAGATCACATAAACAAACAAAGATCAAACGCAAATCGGAGATATAACCATGATATGTATCTAAAAAGCTAACGAAGACTAGATGAAAGTTAAAATCGTTTTGATACGAAATCAGATTGAAGACTGATTAAAATTTAAATCTAGATCTAATTAACGTAGAACGCCTAAAATTGATAAAAGCAAAGGATCGAAATGGATAGAACTCAGTCAAGTTGCTCTGATTGGATTCAGAGCATAACATTTAACAGACCTGTAAGGAAAACTACAAATAAAGCAAGATATATAGTTGAAAGAAGCCAAATACATAGAAAAAATCAGATCTCAGACACTAAATAAACATCAGATCACAGGTCAAACATACAGCCAAGATAACTCTCTAAAAAAAGAACGGTCTTTCAGATCAAACATACAGATAGTGAACCAGATCTAAGTCAAAAAAGAAGCAAAATCCAGATCTAACAAATATCCAAGATCTACAGCCAACAGAGACCATAAATCATCAAAATAAAGAACGAAACCGATGAAAACTCACCAAAAACGGTGTTGATGGGGTTCATGGCGACCTGATTCTTGGCAGCATCTCCAATGAGATGCTACGAGTCAATGAAGGCAACATAGGAAGGGGTGGTGCTGTTCCCCTGGTTGTTTGCGATGATCTCAACACGATCATGCTGCCAAACGCCGACGCACGAATACGTGGTGCCTAGATCGATCCCGAGAGAGAGAGAGAGAGGGAAAAGAGGGCTTTTGAGAGAAGATAGAGTGAGAGTGAGAGAAGAGCAGAGAGAGCGAGAGTGAGATAAGAGCAGAGACAGCGAGAGTGAGATAAGAGAACAGAGGAAAGAGGGCTTTTGGAGGGAGAGAGTCACTGGGAGAGAAAAGAGGGCTTTTGGAGGCGCGGGAGTGGGAAAAAAAAAGGGGGAACTTTACCGAGGTTTTGTTTTGTCGACAAAATAAGAAATAAAATAAAAGATATAAAAATTCATTTACCGACGATTTATAGAAAACGTCGGTAAAAGTTTTATCTTTACCAACGAAATTATATACGTAAGTAAAAAGTAATTTTTACCAACGAATTTAGAAAAGCGTCGTTAAAAGTGCAAATTGTTGTAGTGACTTTTGACAATGCAATCCAAATATGCGTCGGAAATAAGACTTTTACCAACGCGAATTTTCACTGCCTCGGTAAATAGTGTCGGGAAAGGTTTTCCATAGCTTTTGCCAACGCGGTTTTACTTGCGTCGGTAAAAGTAGCGATTCTCTGTGACTTTTGCCGATGCAGATATTTTTACTACGTCGAAAATAGAGTCGGGAAAGGTAAATTTGTCATAAATTGGACTTTGCGGACGCAGCAACTGCGTTGGCAATGGTGCAAAGAAAAACTCAGTGCTTTCCCAACGAATACCTGTGCGTCGCCAGTAGGTAAGATAATTGCCAACGCATTATTGCGTCGCCGTTAGAAAAACACGCATTGGCAAAACTTTCTCTCTCTTTTGAGGGGATTTTTTATTGGCACCAATTTGGTTTACATAACTTTTGCCAACGCGGTCTTACTTGCGTCGGTAAAAATAGCAATTTCTGTGACTTTTGCTAACGTAGTCCAAATATACGTTGGGAATAAGACTTTCACCAACACAAATTTTCACTGCGTCGGCAAATAGTGTCGGGAAATGTGCACTTTGTTGTAGTGAAAGTAAGCATAAATCATCAAAAAGATCTAAGTCTTAAGCATGGCCTATCAAACCTAAGGATGGATAGCCAAAAATTAATTTTTATTTTCAGAAATTAAGAATAGAGGTTTGCCTAGGGCACGAAGACAAGTCTATTAATCATTAAGCACATAAACATGGAACTAATTTAGAATTACTAAACAAATAAAAAGCAATCACTTATCTTCATCCATAGCCCCAATCAAGAACTTAGCCCGCCATTGCAAAGAATACTTCTTGATTGACATTAAGGATTGCATCTTTACAACTTCTCCTTCCAATACTTGCTTGGACAAAGCCCAAAGCTACCCAAAATAAAAAATATGGAGAACTAGAACTAGAACTAGAAGAGGGGAAAGAAGAAAAGAGAAGAAGGAAGAGAGAGAATGGTTGGGCCACTTTTAGAAGGAGAATAGGCTTGGAGTTCTAGCCCCCTTGATGCTCCTTTTATACTTTTTGGCCTTTTGATTTGCAAGGAATTATTTCCTTCTATGAGTTGGTTCTTGGCTCAGCTTCTAAGAAAAGTTTCTCACTCAGGCAACAATTTGAATTGGAGAGGATTTGTTACTAAGTGTGGTCTCTTGGGCTCCAAGTCTTGCCAAACTGAACTCCTTAAAGATCTCTCATGTTGCTATTTTTGAAAACTTTTTGCAATTCCCGTATAGAATTATAATTGCTAACATCACAATGCCATATCTCACTCAATATAGCTCCGATTTAAGAAATCTTAGGCTCCACGAATATCTACTCGAAAAGATCTTTCCAACGGTGGGTAGATTGTGTTGATCCGACACTCGGGTTGAAAGTTATGACCAATTCAATTTGCTTCCTCTAAAAAATCCGAGATTAATTGTGCAATTAAAGGAACTTCTATGTTTGGCATGCAATGGAGTGTGTGGGACCCATGTTGGACGTCCAAGGTGAAAGACCTGGGATTCGAACCCTAGAGGGGGGGGTGAATAGGGTGAGTTTCAATTATGACCAATTTTAACCAATTTTAACTTCTTTAAATTAAACTAGTCACAAGTGGTGATTAAGTAAATAAATGCGGAAGCTTACAAAAACAATCACCACAAAGCATTCACCATCACACAAGGATTTATAGTGGTTCGGCCTCAATGCCTACATCCACTACCGGCTTGTGATCCAACACCCCACCGGATTTCCACTATTTATGCTTTTCAATAGGCTAAGCAATAACCTTTACAATGATGTTTTTCAAGGCTTAACATCAACCTATTACACTATGCTTTTCTTAGGCTAAGAAATAACCTCTTCAACCAAAAGGTTGGTTATCTCTCTAAGTAGTGTCTATAATACACTTGATGGAGATACAATTAATAGCTCATTACAATGCCTCTTAATTAGGCGGATATGAAAGTGAAAAACTAATTCACACACACACACACACACTATGAATGTAAAGATGAATGCACAATGTGTATGAATGATGTCCTCAATCAATTTGAAAATGAAAGCTCATAAATGTATGCCAAAGGCTTTTAAAAGTTTTAGCTCATAAAAACATTTATGATTGAGGAAAGAATGCTAATCACATGTTAAAAATAACTTGTAGAAGATAGACATATGTATTCTAAACAAGTTGTGAAATTCTAAGAACAAAACATGTGATGCATAGGGATGTCAATCAAATTAACAATGTAGTTCATAAAACATAAAAAAAGATTTGATTGAAGTTAGGGGACAAATCATATGTAATTATAAATTCAACTTGAAAAAGATATACCTATCAAAGCAAGGCAAGTTGTGAAACTTTAAAACAAAAGTACATATGATTTGTAAAGTTATCAATCCAAAACATAAGATATATTTGAAAGAGATTTTCTTATGATGAAAAACAACAACCATAGATTCAACCAAGTATAGGAATCATGTTACATATAATTTCAAAGATGTTTTCACTAACATGATTTACTTAGATATACCAATTTAAGTACTAATTGGATTGAATCAAGGTGATGCATCCAAAACAATAAAACAATTCAATACATAAATATGTTAAGGACACAACAAATCATAGTTTATCATGCTAAAAAAGATTTACCAATAATTAAAGAAAAGCATGAAAACATATGATTAAAAAATGTAAAGCTTACTTAGTGATTTAACTCAATGAAACCAAGCTTTAGCTTTCCAAATGACCCCTTTCATCCCTTAGCTCATTCCCCTTTGATTGGCCTCAAAACCTCTCAAGGAGGGCCTTAAAATTGCTAACTTTTGGGAAAGGAATGAACTAGTATTTATAGCCAAAAACAGCCCAACGGCTAGTCCCCGGTCGACCCCATGACCCCCGGGTCGACCTGGCCTTCACAACGGTCATAAAACTGACCGTTTGACAAGAGCCCCAATTGCCCTTTCCCGGTCGACCGCGCAGTGTGCTCGGTCGACCGGGTCCCTTGGGCCGGTCGACCGAGCCCACTGCGGGTCGACCCGGGCCTGGGACCAAAATTCCCTAAACGTGTGTTTTTCAAAGTATTTCTTGAAGGGAACTTATGGGCTATTAAATCAAGCTTTGAATCATGATTTAAATCAAACTAAGAGGCTTAAAATCATGAAGGCTTAAAATCATGAAACACAAAAAGCCTAAAATGATTTAAAAGATTTAAAACATAGGCTTGCTTGATTTGGTTAAACTTCTTTTCAAAATAAATTGCATCCAAGTTTAAAAACAAAACATGCATAAATCAAGATTTCTACAAGTCTTAAAAACAATGCATGTATGAACTAAGATTTCAAGATTTTCTAAATCAATGCAAGTGCGTAAATTCAAATGATGCTAATATGATAATGCATCCATCAAATTGCAAAATACAAAATTCCTAACACAAGGCATGTGTTAGACCCCGACGCAGACTAACTCGATTAGTGTGTGATTAGTATGTGCTTAGCCTAAAGTGGGTTTAGTTATCGTTGGGTTTGAAATAATTAACTTTAGTCCTGGATATAGCTTTGGGAATTTTGAGAACGTTTAGTGTTAGTCAGACATGCTCAGGAAGGCCTGAGTGCAAGTGTCAGCCTGGGAGGATCGTATTGATTTTTATTTTTTAATTGTGATTTTGATTTCATTTGAATGGTTTTATTATTTGTTATAACTTTCGTTTTCAGCCCATTCGTGTTTGAAACCCAAAACCCAAGTTTTGGCCCAAAAAGGGTAAAATTGTCTTTTATACACTAATCTGGACACAAATTTTGAAATCTCAAACCATGTCAAAAATATACATTTTGGAAACTAGATATTTCGATGATCATTTTATCCTTCTTCGTCGAGTTCATTCGAGGCCCGCAAGATCATGTTTTTGTCAATGCAAGGATTAGACTCATTGGGCCCCATCTTACAAGTGTATAAGTCAACCCCTTCTCCTTTTTCATTCACTTTCCCAAATCATGCAACTTTTCTAGACCTAGGGCTGAAAACCCCTCTTTTTCTCCATTTTCTTCCTCTTGAATGCTCTAGCTAGAGATCTCCAAATAGAATTCCAAGACCATCATCTTCTTCCTCTCCTTGCAAGCTTTCTATTGATACAAATTTCTTGGAGTTTCTAGTGGGGCAAGCTCTCCATTTTCTTCATCTCTTCTTGTTTGGCCATCTCTAGGTAAGAGCTCCAACCTATCTCCTCAATAGAGTCTTTCCAACTCCTAAAGATCTTGTTTTTCTAAGTTGTAACACCCATTTCGAAATGGGTTTCTTGTTTCAGATTTGAATGGGTTTTGAATGGTTTTTCATGGGGTTTTTGTAGCTTCTTGGCTCAGCTCTTGAATGGGATTTGCTTGAGGAAGAGTTTGTTAGCATTTGGGTAAAGGCAAGTAATCTTTATAGGAAATGTAAATGCATGTTGATTTGGATTTCTTCTTTGCTCTAAATATTCTTTTAGCTATGTTTTAATCTTTCATTCAACATGTTATAGACTCATTAAGTGGATTTCATTTATCTTCATGCAAGTATGTTAATCATTATCCAAGCTTCTAAATTCTATTTTTGAATTATAAGCGTGTGTTTTATCTAGAAATCTGATTTGAGTTTTAGGGAGAACGGAGGAAATTTCTTATTTAGATTGTGGATTGAATGATGTTAAATGTGTGGAATGGATCCTTGGAGAGCATGAAGGCTCAGGGAAGTGTAGGTAATCAGTTGTGCGAAAAAGGGAGGAAACATTGTGGAAAAATCTAACTTGACATGCACTGTCCGTGCAGTGTCGGTCAACCGTCGGTCAGCTGTGGGCTAACCGAAATTCCCACTTCGGTCTACCAACAGCCAACCAAACTCAGTTCGGCTCCATTTCCCGAGGCCTACATTTCGTCATGAAAGATCTCAGTCAGTTGTCGGCTAACCGACATTTTCACTTCGGTCGACCGATAGCCAACCGAAATCAGTTCGGTTCCATTTTCCGAGAGCTGAGATTTCCTAGATAAATCTGTTGGACAACTAGTCGGTTAGCTGTCGGCTAACCAACATACCCCGCCTTGGTCGACCGACAGGTGACCGAGAGGTTACCGAAATTTCAAGGACCTCTACAGGAATGAAAATTGGATTATGTTATGGGGCTTTTAGCCTGACATTGTGCAATTGAAAACCCGAAATATCTTTTAACTTCGGGGGCACCAATTCTCTTTTAAACTCCAACCTTTTAGTTTCAATTACACGAGGGTCAACCAAAGGTCCTCACATATGCTTGATGGACCTTACTTTCTAACTTTAGTTTTGATACAATAAGTACATTGTGTACTCATTTTGAAATTCAAGTATAAGCTCGTTTGAAGATTGATTTCAGGTATTAAAAGGGGGATCACTTCTTAAGTTTGTATGCACATAATTGTGCCTTTTGCAAGTCATGCCTTGTTTTGTTTCTCCTTTTTTTTATCTCGACGTATTTAAGACGTGTTTCACCGTGTTTTGTGCATTCATGAATCCAAGTGAACACCACTAAGCTTGGACTGCCCTTTCAGTCTGATCCACTGTTTGGGGGTCCTTAAACATGTGGACTATCTGTTGATTAGTCGTGTATTCTATTACACATTGTGCGTATCCGGTTCCGCGGCCAGAATCCCCATATATGTGGGAATTGTGTTTCGTTTATCGTGCTTGTCATGCGTACTTGCTCTTTTCATTTTATATGATAGAGAAAGGATGAGCTCTTTGTGGATTTATTATTCATGATATTATAAGTATTCATGCTAGTTTGTTTTGGTATCTTAGTTTGTTTTGTATTTTAGTTTTGTTCATATTTTGGAAATGTACTTCAGTCAAACAATTGTTTATCATGATTTTCTTAAACATCTATTGTTCTATGCTGGTACCTAAATTGATTACCTGCCAAACCGTCGTGTTTGATCCTTGTATTTTGGTGCCCATGTGCAGGTGACGTTGTCTTTGAGGAGGAGCGTCCGGAGGAGGCTATTGAGCCACCCCCAGTCAGAAAGTGGCAACCCGACATTGTCAACTAAACGTCGGGCGGGATCTTGAGTTCGCTTCATTTTGTCATGGGTCCTTTGTGAATTGTATTGGCCTTTGTTGGCCTCTTATGGGATGTTATAAAACTTACCTTACTTTTGTGTTAGCCTTTAAACTTGAATTATGATGGGAATGTTATGTTATAATTCCTTTTCAGATATCTTGGTCCTGATGCTATTTAAGTTGCACTTGAAATTTCTATTTGTGCTTATTACGATGTGATTTGCTACATGCTTCCACAAATTTGATCGTGTGAGCTAGATTCCGCGTGTCTCGGGAATCCTCACCGCGGGAACCTGTGGGAAAACGACGTCGCGGGCCCGGGATCCGCTCTGGGGCCGCCAAGCATGTTTGGACTCTTTCTTTACTTGCTGTTGACACCAAAAATGTCACTTTGCCTCTTCAACATCAAAAAGTCGCATCCTACTACAAACGGGCAATGCTACAACAAGCATCAGATCTTGTTAGAATCAAACAAAAACTGCAAGATCCTTCAAGACCGCCAAAAGAGGAGTTCACATGAAGTTTCGGGCCATTTCGACATCATTTGGCCTAACTTCACTCCTCCGGCAGCCGAACAGGTGCTCCGGGAGGCGATGGCGTCGAAGACATCAAAACTTCGATCAAAGCCTACGGATGGTCTCAAAATACCTCCAAAAGGCTCCACGTTAAATTTCAAGTCATTCCGGCAATGTTTGACCCGACTTCGACGCTCCGAAAGAAAATCAAGCCTCTCGGCGGCGAGAACCACCAGGACCATTACTCATCAAACAGAGCACATGTTCGGCTTCAATATGCTTCAAAAGGGCTGCAAGCCAAATTTCAGGTCATTCCAACAACATTTGACCGGACTTTGACGCTCCGAAAGAAAATCAAGGCTACCTACGGCGGAGCACCCCGGGACCATGACATCCAAATTGGAGCTAATGGATCATCTCAAAATGACTCCAATAGGCTCCCTGTCAAATTTTAGGTCAATCGGACATTGGTTGACCGCACATCAAAGCGCGACATCTTCCTCACGGAGAGATCAATCCTAGCAGCGACGAGACCCCAAACGGGTCCAAAACTCAAACAAAAGCCCATGGTTGGTCCTATCTACTGCTCGGAAGGCTTCACCTCAAATTTTAGGTCATTTCGACATCGTTTGACCTAGTTTCGACTCTTAACAAAAAATCAGCAACTCTGTGCGGTAAGGTCTTCGGCTTTTCCAAAAAAAAATAGGAAACTTTGTGCCCCGGTTTTGCATGACTTCTTGCAGAATCAAGCCAAAAAATGGGGAAAGATGTCAAAAAAAAAATACAGGAGAAAAAAAGAAACAAAAAGCTCAAAAAACGGCCGACGAAACGGCGACCAAAGGGGACCAAACCCCATGGTCGCCGCATGGTCGCCGGCGACCCTAGAAGTCCAGGTCGCCAGATTTCCACCGGAGGGCCCATTTTCCGATCATTTTTGCATTTCGAGAGTTCCAGCCCTACGATTTCCTAAAAATCTGGTTTTTTATGCTCGAAAACGACTGATCTCCGTCAACATCACGGATCCGCCGTCAAGAGCATGAAATCGTCATTGATAGCTCCAAGATCGCCAACCGGCCGACCAAGAAAGTACACTTTCTATCCGACCGATCGAGAAATCGACAAGACATATGGTACCGGCCCCCTGTTAGCAATTTATGTCTGAAATTGCATGGTCATCCGAGATCGATCAACATGAAGATCCGAGATCCATCGTTGATCATTGCAAGAAGAATTCCAAAAGACGCGGCACGGCCCGCGACTCTTTAAATCCCCAGCGACCACTTAGTGCTATTAATTGACCCAACTAAATGCGGTCATTAACTCATTATTTTGGACGGCCGAATCAGAAGCAAGGAAATGAGAGTTACAAGTCAAAGTCATCATGGCATTAAAGCCATGAAACTCCTCTCATCATGGAGATTGAAGGCGATTAAATGCCCATCATTCTCCATCGGCCAATCAGATTCAAGGAAAAAGGGTTACAAAATCAAGAAATAAAAACTTGCAACTCCTCCCATCATGGAGCTTTAAAGTCATCAAAGCTCATAAACACTCCTAAATGGCTACCAAAGGCCAATAAATAGGAGATCATTCCAAGAAGAATGGATCCAGAAGAAAAATCAAAGAAAAATCGGCTAGAAAGATCGTCCAGAATTCCCTGAAGCTCTAAAGAAACTCTGCTCCAATAAACACCACAAGGTGATTGAAGTCCCTTGGGGGGCACTCCCCCCCAAGGCAAAGCCTTCTCTTCTCCTATTCAACATGGCCTAGACACGGTTTTTCAGCCCGTTTCTTCGTTTTTTTATCAGATTTAGGACCTTCCTTTGGTTCTTATCCTTTAAAAAAAACTGAAGTTCAAGCCAAGTCAAAAGAATCAAAGCATCTCATGTTCTCATCTGAAGGACGATGGCAAAGTCCATACATGACTTGCGACCGTCAATCTGAACGAGTCCTCGCAATCTCCTGACAAGTCAGATCCCTTTTCTTACTTTTCTGTTATATTTTTTATTTTCTTTAAGAGACAAAAAAATCACATTTCTTGTCTTTCTTCATTGATGAGATTTGTAAATCGCCTTTCACGGCACAAAATCGCCTTCTACGGCACAAATTGCCTTTTACGGCAAAATCGCCTCTCACGGCATTCAAAAAAAAAAAACTATCTCTTTCTTTAAATATATGTGCAATGGAAAGTTAGAAAAAAGATTGATTTCCTTTCTACTTGTGAAGGTGGATCTCCGAATCACCAGCTCTAAATTCCAAGTAGAATAGAAAATCTGGCGTGCCCGTACAAAAATGTTGATACCCGCCTTTCTCCCCCTTTTTTCCCTCCATTTGGCCCTCTCGGTGACCCTGGGGACGGATGGGAGAGGAAAGGAAGGAAATCGGGTCCATCAAGCTGGCATACTCGGTGGGACTCCGTTCATTTGAGAACGCGATGCTTGAATTCTTAGGCTCCTTTCTAGTTGGTGGCCTATGTTGGATCTTGCATCCAAAAAAAACTTGAGATGGGATTTTTGGAAATTTCTACTTTTGAACCTATTTCATTCTCTCATTTCAAAAAAAATCTATTTTCTCCTTTTTGGATTCAATTTTGAGAAACTTTGATCATCTCCTCTTTGAACTTGATAGCTCATAGAAATGTTCGCAGCTATTGCTCTTATCAGGGATTGGGCCATCTTTTCTCTTTGATGAGTCCGATAGGGGTTTCCAAAAAAATTCTTCAAAAAAAACTCCTAAAAAATTTTTCTTTTTTTGGAATCAAATTTGAGAAAGTTTGGTCGCCTCCTTTTCGAATTTAACGCTCGCAGAAATGTTTGAGCCCTTATTCGGATTGGGACACCGTTCGTTCTCTTTGATGAATCCATCAAAAAAAAAAATTCAAAACCCACTAAGGTGGCACCAATTGCGTTCTTTGACCAAAGTGGATCTAAGAAAAGCCTGGTCCAGAGTGTGGAGACAGTTAGACTGTTCGAGGCAAGGATCTTCCAAACGGGTTCATTAAGTAATCCTACCCTTACCTGGGGGCTGATATATCTACTAAGGTTTCATAAGACCGAATTGAAAACCTTTGTGTTCCTTTCAAAAATAAAAATAAAAACAAAAACAAATTTCAAAAAAAAATCGTCATCTTTGGGTTTACATCTGAGAAATCTTGGTTCCTTCCCTTTCAGATAAAAGTTCGTGGAAATCGCTTGTAGCTTGCGTTCGGACTGGAACATCATTTGCTCTCTTTTATGAATCCGATTTTGACCTTTCAAAAAATCCCATCTCGTGTCGATTCCAAGGATGCGATTCGCAACATTTGTGCCTAGCGATGCTAGTACGCCCTTCCGGGTCTACTGTATTTGTGAACGACACATCTGTATCTCCAACCTTATATCATCTTACCTTAAGTGAGCCTCGCTTCTCGGTAATTTGAATTAAGGTCCACAATTGCTTCTAGCAGTTACTGGAATACTCGCTCTGAGCCTCCTGTACTTGCGTTTAGAACAATTGTATCCTCTATGGCTTTTTGCCTTCTTCACCTCGCTTGGACTGGGCCATATTCCCTTGAGCGATTTAAAAGGACAAAATCATAGTTCTTTCCCATTTATGATTACTATATTCTTGTGATTACTAATGAATGTCGTCTTGTTTCAGAAGTTTTCCAAAACTAACAATGGCAGCTTCATTAACCATCACTTTCGATGAGAACAAGTACCAACTCATGCTCCAGGAGAAGCAAAACAAACGCACTCATAAGCGCCCTGCTAGCTGCCGAAGCGTCACCACCCTCGGCAAATCTCAAAACACCGGTTCGACCTTTACTCCCCAGACTATCATCTTCGGGTCGCTGGGACCATTCTCACTTCTCGTAGAGGAAACCGTACCTGCTATGAAGCAAAAGATCGCCCCACAACGTGTCACTACCATGACACCAAAGATGAACATGAAGAAGCCTGAAGCCCATGGCAACCCCATGAAGCCTCAACCCGCAGAGAACCAGGTTTACCATAAGACTTGGTCCCCAAGACCTTCACCAAAACAAAGGAAGTCCCGAGCATCTGCAAAGCTAGCATACATGGCCCCTCTCAAAGAAAACCGGTTTTATCCTCTTACATACATAAAGGAGGAGAAGACAGTCTCTTGCCTGACAAAGAAGTCAACCCATCATGAGTCGGTTTGTTCCTACAAGCTAAAAATCAAATCATACATCACCAGGCCTCTGCAAGAACCTGCCAAGGCCTGCAGTCCTGCAGTTCGACCCTTTATCTCAACGGGGGCCAAACTCGCAAGATTCAAAGCTTCGCTACGACAGTCAAAGGACCGAGTCCAAATCCTATCTATGCCCAGCTTCAAAGAAGATAGGCTCAGCTACTGCACTCGGGGGAGTACATCCTTCATTACTAAAGCCCAGCCAGAGCTGACAGAAGCTCAAATTGTCCGTCGCATAGTCGCCGCATGTCGTATCTACAAAAGAGACTAGAAAGGCAAAGGACCCAGCATCCTATTCTCCAAGTCTCCCAAAAATGGGTCGAAAAAGAAGGACCCAATCAAGTTGTTGCTGTCCACATGGTTGGCAAAACCAAGAGACGTCAGAAGTCGACAACTAAACTTCATGTCCGACGACCGATGACTCGCAGCGTCTCCCGGACACGAAGACATCAATCTTTTACTCCTTCAAGCCAAGGACAACGGAGTAATCCTTCCTCAAGCTCTTCATGAATGAGTCCTAGCTCAATCACCAGAACGATCTCTTCGTTCAAATCACGGGGGATGAAGGTCTTGGCTGCAAACTCTAAGCCACCTCGCAATCCACCTCCTGATGAAATAACCGCACGCATCCAGCAATTGGAGTAAGGTCAGCAGAGGATTGAGGCTCTGATGGAAAATCTTCTTCTCACTTTTCAGCGTCAAGAAAATAACCAACCTCCTCCAGATAACGAGGTAAATGCAGAAAACAATGATTCACGTGTCCTTACCAAAAAGGACGTTGACGATATTCTTGCTAAAGCAAAAGAAGAGGATACACTGAAGGAGCATGGGATCAAGCCACCATATCCCTTATGGATGGTCTCGGTCCTGTTCCCTACAAAATTCAAACAACCTACTCTCCAAACATATACGGGGAAAGGTTCAGCTAGACGGCACGTCATCCACTTCAAGATCCTGACGGGAGCTACCGCGGATCAAGATGCCCTCAAGATCCGTCTCTTTGCAAGTACCCTAAAAGGTATGGCCTTCGATTGGTACTCCACTTTGTCGAAGGACTCCATCCAAAATTGGGTCATGTTAGAGACATGCTTCCTGACCCACTTCAAATGCGAGGATCATCCTGTCACTATGGCCCACCTCTGCAGCCTAAAACAGGGAGAGAATGAGTCAACATACGACTTCATTTACAAATGGTAGGCGATGGCATATAAATGCTCCAATGTGCTGCCACAAGCGTCGCTGGTCGACATCTGGCGTAACAACATGAGAGCAAGGATCCGCTCCATGATTATCTGTAACAAATCAAAAAACCTGGGAGAACTCTTAGAAGCAGCTATGGAGGCTGAAACGGTGATCAAAGACCTCAATAGTCAGCAGTCATCAAAGAAAGAACCCGCTACCATTGCGACCTCAAAGCCAAAGAAAAGGGAGGTTCTTAATGTTCAAACCAAGTCAACTCCTCAGCAGCCAAAGAAAGCTGAAAATAAAGCTGTAGGTAAGAAACCTGAACTCTCTGATGCCTTCAGAGAACAAGTAGAGAAAAAATACCCATTCGATGAAGATGTCGAAAAAAATCTTCGAGGCTCTCGTAGCAAATGGTAAACTCACCTTGCCTGAGAGCAAAAGACTGGGAGATGTTGGCAAAACCAACGATCCTCGGTACTATCCCTACCACCAGATGATCTCGCATCTTCTCAATCAATGCTTTGTTGTGAGAGAAAAGATCAACGAGATGTGGAAAAACAGCGTCCTCACCTTTGACAAAAACTATGGGTCTGCCTCCGCCAACATGGTGTCATATGGACAAGCTTCAAAGACACCAAAGGAGAAGACCACCACTTCCTTCAACGTGATAAAGATGACTCAAACGTCCCAAGAGATGGTTCCTTATCCAACACCAGACGGACAACCCATATGGGTACATTCCGATCTCCTAGAAGAAGAAAATTGGGAGATCGTCAAAACAAAGCCTACCGCTCAACAGCGAAGGCAAGCCAAGAGACAACTCCGCAAGCTCAAGCAGCAGGATAAAGCTCAACCTAAGCAAAAAGTCCCTTAAAAGACAGAGGCTTCGCTGGGGGCAATGGAAAAATCCGAGGCTTCGAAGGTGTTAAGAAAATTCACCCTTGGCGATTTCATGCCACCTCAATTCAAAAACGAAACTGCGCAAGGGGCGTCAGACTCTTGCAATTCGGTAATTGGATTCTCCATGGATGGATACGAGTCCAATGACACCAACGAGTGGGAGGAATCCCTTGAAACAGGAGAATACCTCTCCGATGAAGAATGGTTTCCTGAATCTCACGTTATGCCAGTAATCTGGTATAACCCATATCAGCAACAAGGATCCTGGTCGGATGATGAAGAAGACCAAGAGGCTATTCAAGAAGATGTTATTGACTCAACATCCTTCAACGCTCTAGTAAAACCCAGTCTTGTTGAACCACAAGGGGCAGACGAAGAAGAAGATTTGGCTCCCATGCATGATCTTGAAGAGTATGCAAGGATCTTGCAGCGCCTTGCCTTAGAACAAGAGCAAGATCTTCGCGATCAAAATCCAGAACTAGAAGTCCCTGAAAATTAATAGGTACCTCCTCCTTCAATTCCTGAAAATGGAGAAAATTGTTGGATAAATGATCCTCTCACATCCGATGATGAGCCCGACTCCCAACAGTCCACTCTAGGGGGATCTCCTATCAGGGCAACTTGCAATGCGATAGTTCAAGATGATAGTGCCTCTAAAGCATCATCTACTAAAGACACGTACTCTCCGGCTACACCTGGTAATATATCTTCCGGAGCTACATTTTCTCAGGTGACTTCCCCTAAGATAACATCTTTTCAACCTTCGTCCCTTGAAACCATGACATCACAACTCACAGCTCTTCCGACTGGTCATCCTAAAAAAACTTCAGTTGAAGAAGACCTGGTCAGCTGGCCCAGATACCTGACCTCATAGGAAACGTCTGGACCGACAAATTAGTTGTTGGATGTTGTTCAGGACTTGTTCCCGGAAAATGCTCCGTGTGATGCAATCACTGAGGATGGTGACTCTGCTGCGAACACATCTTCAGTAAACGAGAAGGATCAACCCTTGGATCCCAAGGACGATCTTCCAACTGAAGACCCTTCTCAATAAGCTCTTGAAGTTGGTAAAGGTACCCGTTCTGGCCGAGATTACCAGAAAAACTACAACCAATCTTCTTCTTCTTTTTATGTAAATCTTTCGGGAAAAGATGTTGTATACGCCTCAAGTGACAACAATAATGAACATGTAGGCCCGAAGGAGGCTTTCAAGTACAACTTGATTGAGCACTTCAAACACATACCTGCACAACTGCACATCCTTGATTTATTATGAATGTCTCCACACACTCGTGATAATCTCATTTCAGAACTGCAAAGGCTGAATGCGGGCGTTGACAAACATGCCCCACAAGTCCTACAAATTGAAATGGACTATAGGGTGAAAAAATCAAATACTTCCTCAAAAGGAGAAAAGAAGAAAACTGAGGGATCAGGCATTGAATGCCTCTCAGTTCAGAAAGCAGCAAGTGCAACAATCGCCTTCGGTAAGGATGACCTCCTGCTAGGCGAGACAAAGCACAACCAACCCCTGTACTTCACAGGGTACATCAAAGAAATGTCAATACACAGAGTCCAGATCGACACAGGTTCTGCACTCAACCTAATCTCTACTTCGGCACTTGAAGAGCTGGGCATCCCACCTAGCAAGCTGAGTCACATGTCTATATCCATCTTTGGATACGATGGGACCGCTCAAAGGCCTATCGGCAAAATCAGGTTCAAGTTGCAAATCGTTGATCTAATTTCTGAAGTCACTGTGTATGCAATAAGAACCCCTTCATGCTACAACATCCTTCTTGGACGCCCTTGGATATACGAGAATGGTGTCGTCCCTTCAACTCTACACCAATGCATCAAGTTCGTTGGCAACGACGGCTCAATACATCGAGTGTTTGCAGACAAAAAGCCCTTCAAAGGCAAAGAAGTCCATTTTGCAGATGCTCAGATGTACAAAGATGAAAAAGAAAAAAAAGGAGGAAGAAACAACACCCTTTGTTGAAAATCTCCAGAAAGATAAAGGCAAAACTCCTCAGCGATCATCGGAAAAAACAAACCTTCTGGCAAATCTGAAGAGAGAGATCCATCTCCTTTCATTGTCTCCTTCAAATCTTCAAAGCCTTTGGTCATAACAACCAAAGCAAGGAAGACAAAGCAAAAGTCTGGGGGCAAGTTTGTTGTCTCCTTCGTGTCTATCATGCAAGACACGGATTCAGAGTCAGAGCCAGAAGACGACACACCGTCAAGCCAAGCTGACACTCAACAAGTTCAGCCTGCTCTACCTCCAATAGAGACACCTGATGACGTAGCAGATCCTACGTCTGCTTCCTTCATTGTTCCGGCAACTTCAGCCGAAGAGAAGCCAATCTTCTTCCACAGATTAGAAGCTGTTAAGGACACAACACAAACATAGTTTAACATGCTAGAAATGATTTACCAAAAATAAAACAAAAGCATGAAAACATATGCTTAAGGAAGGAAGAGCCTACTTGGTGGTTTAACTTTATTAATCCAAGCTTTAGCTTTCCTAATCATCCCCTTCATCCCTTGGTTCTTTTCCTTTTTGATATGCCTCAATACCTCTCAAGGAGGGGTTAAAAATTCCCAACTTTTGGCAAGGGAAAGAACTCATATTTATAGCAAAAAGTTGCCAACGGCTAGTCCTCGGTCGACCGGCACACAGGCCTCGGTCGACCGGGAACACACAACGGTCAGATTTCTGACCGTTGGTGCGCCAGGCACTTTTTGCTGCAGTGTTCCCGGTCGACCGGGACCTCTGCGCCGGTCGACCGGCGACACTGCGGGGACCAAAAATTTCCACATTTGCATTTTCAAACCTTTTCTTTGTGGAACTATTTGGGCCATATAATCAAGCTTTAAAACATGTTTTAAATCATTCTAAGGGTTTTAAAACATGGAACTTAAAAAGCCTAAAACATTTTGAAAGATTTAAAACTCAAAGGCTAGCTTGATTTTCTAAAACTCTTTTCTAAAACAAATGCATCCAAGATTAAAAACAAATCATGCATAAAACAAAATCTTAAAAACAATGCATGAATAAATCAAGATTTCAAGTTTATCTAAAACAATGCATGTGTGTAAATCAAATGATGCTTGAATGATAATGCATCCATCAAATTGCAATCTAGAAAATTCCTAACAATCTCCCCCTTTGCAATTTGATGGCAAACACACTCACCACTGAAATTACACACTTAGTCTTCAGCTCCCCCTCAGCTGGACAAGGCTTGAAATCTTCTTGGATGCTCCTTCTCTTAGCTTGGGCTCTTGGGCTTCATTCTTCATGATGCTTGGTGCTTAAATATTCTTTAAGCTTTCTTTCTTCTTTCTTTCTTTATGCAAGCATCTTCTTTAGCTTCCAAGCTTTGTTTCTTCTATTTGCTCTCCCCCTTTGACCATGCCTCTTTCTCCCTTTGGCAAGGTATGTATTCTCTCCCCTTGTAGAAGATCATACAAAAACCTCCCCTTAGGAAGCTTGGACATTCTCTTCACCCTTTTGAGAACTTGCATAATTTCTCCCCCTTTGCCATTAAATTGCAAAGGTACCTACACACATGAAACAAGGAAAATACCTTTAGTAGCACCTGTTAACAAATGAAATCGAAAATGAAATACATAACAGGCTATCATGTGAGGTAGTAGTCTCTAAGGGCTCAAAGACAATCCAAGGGTGAATTTGATCAAAACTAATACTTCCTATGAAGGTTTACACTCCCCCTCAATCCATTCTCTTCTTTTGTCAAACTTTTGACAAAGATTTAACTATAAGGTGCAAGAAGAAGATGGCTTAACCAATTGAGGGTCAACTTCAAGGAAAGGATTAGATTCATTTAACTATAATGCTCAATATGATCAAATTGCCAAAAGAGAGCTAGGTCTAATGAGAAAAGCAATCATGGATATCAATTGGAAAAACAAAGAATACCAATTGAGATTTAAGGATATGACTATTAAACACAATCACTCTAAAATGGATTTAAAGATATACCTATTAGGAAAAATCCAGATTAGAGCTATCCATGAAGCAATGGGGTTTATTAATCATAGCATCAAACAATTTAACTATGGAAAGCATATGCTATGAATGTTTTGAAATCATTTCATTCAAACAATAAATATGACTTATAAATGTGCAAGAATGAGTGAAATGAAATTCAAACATGAAGCCAACCTCAACTAATAACCAACCAATATTATGAACACATAAACATGGTGGTCATGAGATGTACCTATATGATCAAGAGAGGTGGCAACATGAACATTATGATGCTAATGGTGTGTGACAAGGAACAATCATATTACTTATCAAGTCCAATCCAATGCACACAAGATTTATCACATTCACAAGAAATCAAATCAATCAAACATTATACCAATTGAATCCAATTGAATTTGATAACATGATAAAGAGCAAGAATGTGACAAAATTCCATCAAGCATCATAAATGCATATTCATCACTAATAAAGATATAACTATTGAGCATAGTGATGAACAAGGTAAATTGCAATGCAAAAGGATATTACTAGGTAATGCATGCAATTTCCAAAGTGTCAAAATCATATGAATTCAACATCTAAGATGTCCATCAAACATATAGAAATATGAGGAATGGATTTCAAAGAGTTTCATATGATCAAGATCACTACTATGAAGTTGAAACATGTATAAGAATGAAAACACTTAGAAAATACACATGAATCAACATCATAACCATCCAAATAGAAAAGACTATAAAGCATAGAGGATGGATTTGAGTTCTAGTATGGTTTCTACAAATAAAATGAATAACACAACCATACATAGAACGATTTGACATTTGCATAGAGAGGATTAATCAACATTCAAGATCTAACTCATACCAATCATCCAAAAAGGAATATAACTATTTAAGCACAAGAAGGTATGAAGTTAAAGGAATCAATCTATCATGTAACATCTCCACTCTTAGCAAATGTACTAATGCTTACAATGCAATGGAAAAGGATATGAGGTTTAAACCAAATGAACTTAGCACATAAAATCACATATGTACTTAAAAAGCTCAAATACAAGATTTTACTATAAAGCACATAAACAATCATCAAAATGCATTAATGAGAATATACCAAGTTAGGCACAAACATGCAAATCAATGAAACCATATCCAACCAAGCAATGTAAGACATCAAAATCAATTTGCATAAAGAATGTAACTCAATGAGCAAAGATGCAAATTGTTTGTAAAAATTATTTCCTTTCAAAAGATATAATCATAATTAGGCACAAGGAAATAAATTCAAGGAAAATGCTTCAATAAATATAACTAATAAAGCTTAGAACATTTTCCAAAGCTTCTCAAATCACTTCAATGTATGAAATTCCAACAAAGAATCATTTATAGAATTAAGAGCAAGTGAATTTGAAAAACAAGAAGTGTACTATTGTAAAGTTTTCAATTTGTAAAAACAATAGACACTTACAAATTTTCCATATCAAAAGATATAACTTAGAATTTTTAACCCCTCCTTGAGAGGTATTGAGGCATATCAAAAGGGAAAAGAACCAAGGGATGAAGGGGATGATTAGGAAAGCTAAAGCTTGGATTAATGAAGTTAAACCACCAAGTAGGCTCTTCCTTCCTTAATCATATGTTTTCATGTTTTTGTTTTATTTTTGGTAAATCATTTCTAGCATGTTAAACTATGTTTGTGTTGTGTCCTTAACATGTGTTATGTTTTGAGTTGATTTATTGTTTTGGATACAACACCATATGATTCAATCCAAGTAGTACTTGAATTGGTAAATCAAAGTAGATCATGTTAATGAAAGAAACTTGGTAAATCATATGTAACATGATTCCTATACTTGGTTGAATCTTTGGTTGTTGTTTTCCATCATAAGAAAATCACTTTCAAAAGTATCTTATGTTTTGGACTCAACTTCTTTACAAATCATATGTTTTCATGTTTTGTTTTATCATTGGTAAATCTTTAGTAACATGTTAACTTATGATGTGTTGTATCCTTAGCATGTCTTATATTTTGAATAGATCTATTGTTTTGGATACATCACCATTGATTCATCAAAGTAGTACTTTATCTTTGGTAAATCTAAGTAGATCATGTTAATGAAATATGTAACATGATTCATATACTTTGTTGAATCTTTGGTTGTTGTTTTTTCATCATAAGAAAATCTCTTTCAAATGTATCTTATGTTTTGGATTCAACATCTTTGCAAATCATATGTGTATTATTGTTTTAATGTTTCACAACTTGCCTTACTTTGATAGGTATATCATTTTCAAGTTGTATTTATAATTACATATGATTTGTCCCCACTTTTCAATCAAATCTATTTTTATGTTTTGAGCTTCTTTGGTGATTTGATTGACATCCCTATGCATCACATGTTTAGAGTTAATCCATTTCATACAACTTGTGTAACTTTGATATCATTAACAAGTTGTTACTTTTAACATGTGATTGCATTACTTCCTCAATCATAAATGTTTTTGAGCTAAAACTTTCAAAAGCCTTAGGCATACATTTATGAGCTTTCATTTTCAAAATGATTGAGGACCACACACACACACTTCATGTACTTTCATCTTTGCATTCATAGTGTGAGTGTGTATTAGTTTTACACTTCCATATCCGCCTATTTAAGAGGCATTGTAATGAGCTTAATAGAATCTCCATCAAGTATATATTAGACACTATCTTAGTGAGATAACCAACCTTGTGGTTGAAGAGGTTATTGCTTAGCCTATAAAAGCATAGTGTATAGGTTGATGTTAAGCCTTGAAAATCATCAATGTAAGGTTATTGCTTAGCCTTGGAAAGCATATTGTAAAGGTTATTGCTTAGCCTATTGAAAAGCATAAATAGTGGAAATCCGGTGGGGTGTTGAGTCACAAGCCGGTAGTGGATGTAGGCATTGAGGCCGAACCACTATAAATCCTTGTGTGATGGTGCTTGCTTTGTGGTGATTGTTTATATTAGCTTCCGCATATTGTTTGATAATCATCACTTGTGACTAGTTTGTTTTTAAGAAGTTAAAATTGTTAAAATTGGTCATAATTGGAGCTCACCCTATTCACCCCCCCTCTAGGGTTCGGATCCCCATGGACTTACAAGTGGTATCAGAGCCTCGTGCTCTATATTAGGATCAAGTGTATCTTGATTAGGTGTAAAAACCTAGAGTTTAAACCCTAGTGTTGTGCTTCTTTGAAAATCATTTTAATGGACTCCACTATGCTAGACTTTGTAGATTCTTCTAGACCCCTCATTCTTCCTTCTATTGGAGATTCAAACCCTCACTTAAATGAATATCAATTTGTCTCAAAAGAGGAAGAAAATGAGTATGATGAAGATGATCTTCAACAAGCCTATAATGAATTATATACATTATCTTCAAAGCTTGATAAAAGAAATAGAAGTTTAAAAGAAGAATCTAATAAACTAAACAAAGAGCTAGCCTCTTCAAAAGATGAACTTAGAGAGAAAGAAGAAGTAATAAAATGTCTAGACTCCAAGTTCATGATCTCTTTAAATAACCTATCCAACTTTCAAGATGAACTAAAAGAATTAAAGATGGGTTATGAAAATGTCAATAAGGAAAATCTAAATCTAAGAGATCAATTACAAAGGCAAGGTAAAGATTTTAACAATCTTGAATCTAAATTGACTATCTCTAAGGAAAATTTATCTAATGCTCAAGATGAATTAAATGAGATTAAGATAAATTGTAATGAGCTTAAAAATGAAAATTTGAACCTAAGAGATACAATTAAAAGACAAGATGAAAACATTAACTATTTAAAATCCAAGTTGACAATTTCCAATGAAAATTTGTCTAATGCTCAAAGTAATTTAAAAACTTTAGAACTTGGACCTAATGTTGTTAATGAGCTTAAATCTAAGTTAAATCTTGCCTATGAAGAGCTAAACAATTATAAGGAAATTGAAAATGAGCTTTCTAAAGTCAAACATGAAAATTCAATCCTTATAACCAAAGTCACTCAACTTGAAGGATATAAACAAAAGTATGAGTGCAAGTTTACCCAAAGTGAAGATAGACTTGAAAAATTATTTAAATTGGGTAAACCTCATGGAGATAGGACGGGTATTGGATTTAATAGGAATATGTCTTATGACCCTAAATTCACCAACACATTTGTGAAAGGTGAGTCCTCTTTCTCTAGCACTCTTTCTCCCTTGCCCAAAACCAAATGTGATTATTGTGGCAATGAAGGGCATTTTAGGTTTGAGTGCAAACTAAGAAGAAGCAATGTGTCTAATCCCATCTTTGAACCAAAGAAAGTAAAATCAAACTTGAAGGGTAAGACACTAAAAACCAAGGAAGACTCCATAAAGCTTAAACAAGTTAAACCAATTAACAAGGAGTCTCCCAAGATAGATTCTAAAAGGCTTAAACAAGGTAAACCAAAAATCAAAGAATCTATTAACAAAATGCTTCTCAATCTACCTCCCTTAAGTCAAAACATGAAAGAACTTTTGAAGAAAATTACAAAGTTAAATCTAAATTTCAAAAGTCAAAGAAAGGGAGAAAATAAGAAGAAAAGAAAAATGAATCAATCCCCTAAGAAACAAACTCACCAACATCAAAAGACTAATCACCATTCTAAGCCAAATTTAGTAAAATCTAAATATCATGGTGATAAGTTCAAATTAAAAATTTATCAAGTTAAATCTCCTATAGTTGGTGAGAAGTCCAAACAAGACCTCAAAGTTCAACCCTCCCAAGACCTTAGGTGGATTCCTAAAGTTATTTACCTAGACAAACCTTAGGGTCTTGAACCTTCTTGACCAACCTATTCTTTATGGTTAAATCTCTTTGTTGGTCATGTTGCATTTGCATTTTGTTTCCTTTTAGTTACATTTCTTAAAATGCATTGCTTCTTTATGATCAATTGATTTTGTCTTCATGCACCATTCTAAGTTACATTTCATGGTTTTCAAAATCTTTTGATTATAATTTCATCATGTTTGATTTGCTCTTTGCACACATTTAGTTATTCTTTTTATATGCAAATGACAATTGGTTCCATGTATGGTTGTGACCTTAGTTACATTTGTAGAAACCATACTAGAACCCAAATCCATCCTTTTTACCTAGTCATTTCTTTATGGATGGTTATGATGTTGATTCATGTAGATTCTCTTGGTGTCATCCTTATACATGTTTCAACTTCATATGTAGTGTTCTTGATCATATGAATCTCTTTGAAATCCATTCCTTACATTTATGTTGGTTGATGGATATCTTAGTAGTTGAATTCATATGATTTTGACACTTTGGAAATTGCATGCTTTACCAAGTCATATTCTTTTGCATTGCAATTTGCCTTGTTCATCACTATGCTCAATAGTCATATCTTTAAAAGTGATGAATATGCATTTATGATGCTTGATGGAATTTGAGTTTGTCACATCCTTGCTTTGATTAATGTTATCATAGTCAATTGGTTTCATTTGGTATAACTTTCCATTAATTTCTTATCCAATTGATATCTTATCTTGTGTATGTGATAGACCTTGTGTGCATTGGACTAAACTTAATAAGTAATATGATTGTTCCATGTCACACACCATTAGCATCATAATGTTCATGATTGCCTCCTCACTTGCCCATATAGGTATATCTCATGACCACCATGTTTATGTGTTCATAATATTGGTTGGTAGTTGAGGTTGGCTTCATGTTTGAATTTCATTTCACTCATTCTTGCACATTAATAGTCATATTTATTGTTTGAATGAAATGATTTCAAAACTTTCATAGCATATGATTTTCATAGTTAAATTAGTTGATGCTATGTTAGATAAACCCCACATCATGGATAGCTCTAATTTGGATTCTTCCTAATAGGTATATTCTTACATCCATTTTAGAGTGATTGTGTTAATAGTCACATCCTTTAATCTCAATTGATATGTTTATTTCAATTGGTATCCATGATCGTTAATGACCTTGCTCTCTTTTGGTAATTTGATCATATGAGCTTTATAGTTAAATGAATCTAATCCTTTCCTTGAAGTTGACCCTCACTTGGTTAAACCATCTACTTCTTGTATTTAATAGTTATATCTTGTCAAAGTTTGACAAAAGAAGAGAATGGATTGAGGGGGAGTGTAAACCTTCATAGGAAGTATTAGTTTTGATCAAATTCACCCTTGGATTGCCTTTGAGCCCTTAGAGATAACTTACATACATGATAGCCTGTTATGAATTTCATTTTCGATTTCATTTGTTAACAGGTGCTACTAAAGGTATTCTTCTTGTCTCATGTGTGTAGGTACCTTTGCAATTTAATGTCAAAGGGGGAGAGAGAGTTCAAGTGTGACTCAAAGATCTCCTACTCTTCAAAGGGGGAGAGAGTTCGAGAGTTCAAGTACTCGAAGATCTCCTATCCATCAAAGGGGGAGAAAGAACTCAAGTTCTCAAAGGGTGAAGAGAATGTCCAAGCTTCCTAAGGAGAGTTGTGTATGATCTTCTACAAAGGGAGAGAATGCATACCTTGCCAAAGGGAGAGAGAGGCATGGTCAAAGGGGGAGAGCAAAAAGAAGAAAGAAAGCTTGGAGCTAAAGGAGATGCTTGGATAAAGAAAGAAAGAAGCAAGAAAGCTTGAAGAATGATCAAGCTCCAAGCATCAAGAAGATTGAAGAAAAGAGCTCAAGTGCCCAAGCTAAGAGAACAAGCATCCAAGAAGATTTCAAGACTTGTCCAGCTGAGGGGGAGCTGAAGACCTTGGTGTGTAATTTCAATGATGAGTAAGTTGCCATCAAATTGCAAAGGGGGAGATTGGTATCAGAGCAATAACAACAACCTTACAATGTGCTTTTCTAGGCTAAGCAATAACCTTTACAAAATGCTTTTCTTAGGCTAAGCAATAACCTTACAAGATGCTTTTCAAAGGCTAAGCAATAACCTTACACAATGTAGATTTCTCTAAGAAGGTGTCTTTCCAAAAGATCACTCTAAGAGATACAAATTAAAGCTCAAATGTTGTTGCCTCTTAAATAGGCTAATATGAAAGTTTAAAACAACTCACACAAACACTCTATGAATGCAAAAGTGTATGCTCATGATGTGTGTGTGTGATGACTTCAATCAAGTTTAAAAAGAAAGCTTAATCAAATATATGCTTAAAGCATTTGAAAGTTTAAGACACACAAAAGTTTTGATTGAAGTTTGATGCAAATCACATGAATAATAAACAACTTGTTAATGACATGAAATTCAAAGAATCACAAGTTGTATGAAAAATAAAGTTTAAAAAAGCATGTGATTTGATAAGAGTGATTGCAAACTAATCTAATTTACCAAGAAAGATATTGAGCTTGCAAATCAACTCTTTAAGGACTTGAAATCATGCATAAATGAAAATACAAAGGATTTGAACATGCATGAATTTCATTTGTATGGAAATCAAAATAACTTAGAAGATGTACCTTTTAAAAACTCATGAGTTTGATTTCCAAATAGCCCTCTAGCCTTTCCAACTTCTTCCCCTTTCTTTGGCTCCAAAATCCTCTCAAAAGTTCAAGTTTCAAGCACTAAAGAAGGTTGGAAATGAATGGACTTTATAGGAAAAAACAGTCCAACGGCTAGTTGTCTCGGTCGACCAGGAGGGGTCTCGGTCGACCTAGAAGGCACAACGGTCATAAAAGTGACCGTTGGAGGCTTACAGTTCAGAAACTGTACAGACACCCTGCAGTGTCCTCGGTCGACCGAGACACAGGTCTCGGTCGACCGGCGACACTGCCGGGCGAGTCCCTGGGGCCAAAAATCCAACTTTTTTCCAATTCAAAGTATTTCTTTGAGGGATCTTTGGGCCACTAAATCAAGCTTAAATAACATGTTTTAAGACATTCTAAGATGTTTAAAAACATGAAAAACACAAAGCCTAAAATGATTCAAAAGTTTAAAACCAAAGGCTAGCTTGATTTGATAAAACTCTTTTCAAAAGAAAATGCATACAAAAATGATTCTTTTTGTAATGAATGTATGCAAAGCTCAAACCTAAATTCACAAGATGATTTTCCAAATATAATGCACAAGGAATTAGGTTTTCAAAAGAGTTTTGGGTTCTAAAACCAATGCATCCAAGTTTATGACCAAAACATGCATAAACCAAAAACTTTTCCAAATCTAAAAACCAATGCATGTATAAAACTAGATTTCAAGGTATTTTAAATCAATGCATGTGTGAAATATCAAATGATGCTAAAGTGCAAATGCATCCATCAAATTGCAATTACAAAATCCCTAACAGAAGCTTCTTCATCATATTCCATGCTTGAACCTTTCCAAAACGAAGGTATGCCTCAACTATTTCTATATAGTCCTATGGCACAAGCTATTATAAAGAAAATGGGTTATGACACTCAAAACCCGGTCTGTCTAGGGCAAGGTCGCGTTATTCTCACACCATCGGAGCCCGCCTTAACCAAAAGTCAACTGGAAGATTGGAGACTCTACGGTCATGTAGAAACATCTGCACATGGGTTGGGGTATGATCCCGACACTCCCATGAGACAGTTGACACAAATGTTAAGGAGTCGATTTGCCAACCAAATCTCAACATCTCATGTCCTTGAAGACATCGATCTCCCTGGATATCTCTTTGAAGAATCACACGTCAAGGATCCAGGAAGCTCTACCAATCGATATGATTTCTCTGATGATGAAGAGGAATTGTCCGGTGATACAAACATGTGGCATTCTGACCCAGAAGAACCATCGTCTCTAAAAGAAGTACCCTACTTCGACCCAGTTTCAACAGGCGATTAGGACCATCTCATAGCAAGCCTTAAGAAGATCACCAATCCTGAAAACCCATGGCCAGAAACAAAGCCTTGGCCTAAAAATACCCTTGAAACTCCAGAAGCTTTCGTTGAGTTGGAAGCCTCCAGAAATATTGTGGAGGAACCACCTTCGAACCTTCCAACAGAAAATAGACTTGGGAACACCAGATAACCCACGTCTTGTATTCATAAGCAAGAATATAAAGGATGATGAGTTACCCGAGTATATCGCTTTTCTTCGTGAATTTGTTGATTGTTTTGCATGGTCTAATGCTGAAATGCCTGGCTTAGACCCCAAGATAGCAGTCCACAAACTCAATCTCGAAAAAGATATCAAGCCTGTCAAACAAGGCCAAAGAAGATTCAGTCCAGACGTGATGGATAAAATTGAACAAGTTCAAAAACTCAAAAGCGTCGGCTTCTTCCGTGAGGAACAACATCCTGAATGGTTGGCCAACATTGTCCCAGTGATAAAGAAAAATGGGCAAATCAGGGTCTGTATTGATTATAGAGACCTAAATGGAGCTTGCCCTAAAGATGAGTTCCCGCTCCCCATACCAGACGTGATGATTGACAACACCTGTGGGTTTGAGCGAATGACATTCATGGATGGATTCTCTGGCTACAATCAGATAAAGATGCATCCTGAAGATGAAAAACACACATCATTTCGGACCCCATTTGGCGTGTATTGCTACACAGTCATGCCATTTGGTCTGAAAAATGTTGGTGCCACATATCAGAGGGCTATGATGAAAATATTCCAAGATATGCAACACAAGACAGTCAAATGTTATGTCGACGACCTCGCCATCAAAAGAAAAAGAAAAGAAGACCATTTGAATGACCTTCGAGAAGTCTTCCTCCGAATTCGCAAACACAAACTGCGAATGAATCCCCTGAAATGCTTCTTCGGTGTCTCATCAGGTAAGTTTCTAGGATTCATAGTTCGGAAAGGTGGAATAGAACTTGACCCCACCAAAGTCAAGGCTATCCTAGAAATGCCATCTCTAAGAACCCTAAGACAACTAAAAGGGCTTCAAGGGAGGTTGGCATATATTCAACGATTCATTTCCAATCTATCAGGGAAATGCCGTCCATTTTCTCGGTTGATGAAGAAAGGTGTGAACTTTGTTTGGGATGCTGAATGTGAAGCAGCATTTCAAGACATCAAGGCATACCTAACTAAACCTCCAGTGCTGGTTGCCCCTACCACTAGAAAACCATTCATCTTGTACACAAGAGCTCTTGACCACTCTCTTGGCGCTCTGCTCACACAAGAGAATGACGATGGAAAAAAAAGTTGATCTATACTACCTCAGTCGTATGCTGGTAGGTGTAGAGCATCGCTACTCTCCAGTCGAGAAAGAATGCCTTGCAGTGATGTTCACTGTACAAAAGGTACGTCACTACCTTCTTTCGAACACAGTCTACCTGATTTCGAGGATCAACATCTTAAAGGTCCTTGTCACAAAAGCAGGTTCTCTCAATGCCCGACTGGCAAAATGGTCCATCCTCCTATCACAATTTGATATCAGGTATGTACCACAAAAGGCAATCAAAGGCCAAGGTCTAGCAAACTTTCTTGCAAAGCATCCATTGCCTAAAGATTCTCCACTAAGGGATGATCTCCCAGATGAACCTGTCTACAGCGTGGAGAATTTCTCACCAAATGCCTCCTGGGACATGTACTTTGATGGTGCAACCAGGACAAAAGAAAAAAGAAAGCTGATCTCGAGAGTTGGCATCCTCTTTGTAGCCCCGACAAGCACATGATTCCACATGCTTTCTCGCTACTGGAACTATGCTCAAACAATGCAGCTGAATACCAAGCTCTCATCGTAGGACTAAAACTAGCCCTCGAATCCGGCATCACCATGCTGGAAGTCTTTGGGGACTCTCAACTAATCGTCAACCAAATGAATCAACAATTTGAAGTCAGGAAGCCTGATATGTTGCCTTACTACAACAAGGCACAATCGCTTCATCAAAGGTTTGACATCTGTCACATCACCCACATCCTCAGAGGTGAGAACATCCGTGCAGAAGCCCTGGCCGGACTTGCCGCATCCATGGCGATCCAGGAAGGGGAAAACATGCACATTACAGTGTGTCAAAGAAGGATCCCCCCCCCCCTCTTAACACACGCCAAGCAGTTGATGAATGCCACCAATTGGGCGGAAGTCGGATCTCCATCCTCAAACCTCCGATCTGCGATTGGAGAGATCTGTTCGTTGATTACACCATGTTTGGAATCCTCCCTGAAGATCCAAAAGAATGGGTAAGCATTCAAAGACGAGCCCCAAACTTTCATTTGGATATACCTTCAAAAATGCTTTATAGAAAATCCTTCGACGGAGTACTTTTGTGTTACTTATCGCAACAAGAGGCTGAGGAAATGCTCAAAGAAGTTCATGCTGGTCTTTGTGGAGCTCATTAGGATGGTCTCAAGCTCTATTGATGAGGGTTAAATATTGCATATTTTACCCCTCATTAGTCCGAATTTATCGGCATCTCTTATGCATATCATTTGCCTTACACAGAGATTTTATCATTCTATCACATTAACGGATTATCGGATTATCATGTATAAATCCAATTATTTGTAGTGCATTTTTATGTAATTTCTCTTGTGTAGGTGGACCCCGCGTCTATCCCAACATTCCGGTTAGTGTCCCAAGCCATCAAGAAGAAATTTCAATAAAGAAATTACAGGAAGAAATCTTAGGAAGTGCTGAAGAATTCCAAAATAAGATGAGAAGACTTTATGGATAAAAGAAGTCAATTTCTAACAAAAAGGATTGGTTGGTGTATTGGTTAGAGCTTGGGTTGGTATGGAATAGGTTATGGGTTCAAATCCTAACAATTGCATATTATTATTATTTTTGCCATCCAACTCACCTCTCAATGTGAAAGGATATGAGTCAATCAAAGCTTGCCATGCCACAAATCCATGTGAAAGGATATGAGCCAATCAAAAGCCTCCAAGTTGAAGGACCACATAAAGCAAAAGGCACATATGCTTTTGGAAGGAAAGTTTGTTGCAACCATCAAATTGAAGCTATCCATATGAAAACAAAAGAACTAATGAAAAGCCTCAAAATCAAATTCAAGCAATCCATGTGAAAGCAAATAAGCCAATCAAAAGCCTTCAAGTTGCAACTAATCAAATAGAAGCAATCCTTGTGAAATGAAATGAGTCAATCAAATGTCTTCAATGTTCCTATAAATTAGAATATTTTTGTTGAGTGAGGGAGATTTTTTGACAAGTCAGTTTTCTTGCAATTTTATTTTTACTTTTAGATTGTAATTAGAAGCTTCTTGGTAACTAATCTAGAGAGAGTGTGTAATTGAACGTTATTAATGAAGATTTGGAGCTCTTTCTTGATGTTTAGTGGCTAAGGCTCTTGGATTAGGCTTTCCTTTTGAAGCAAAGTAATGTGATTAGTTCAATTATATGCATGTTTTAGTTCAAATTCCTTACTTTTGCCTTCATTGATTAATAGATCTTAGATCCAATTGTGCTAATCTCTCTCAATTTTCATGCTCTATCTCTACACTTGATGCTTGGATAATCTCAATTGATCGATGCTTTGTAGTTGGATTAAGTTCTCTCACATAGCATGCTTTAGAGCCCTTATCTTTTATCTTTTGTAGCTTGATTTTGATGATTTATTGTTAGGGTGGCTAAATGATGATTGAGGATCTTGGCCTTTTGTTTTCTTTACTTTGATCTTCATTGTGATATCATCCAACCCAATTAGGCAAGAGATTGCTAATTGGATTGTAGATTTGGTAGTTGAATTAGAACATGCCTTGGTTGAATTAATTTCATACTTAGTAGATTTTGGATTGCCTAATCTCTTACTTTTATTGTTGTTGATTTAAATCTTTGTTTGACTTGTTATTTTCACTTTTAGATTATTAGATCCACATTTCACACAACTTGTTTTAAAATCCCCACATTTCACAACACATCTTCATATAAATCTTCCATTTCCACAACCATTCATCCATCCACTAGTTTGGTGTAGTTTGTTTGATTAGCTTAGATTTTGTTAATTTCATACCCTAGATTGTTAATTAATTATTTACATTGCACAGTTTGATAGTTTTAATTGTTAACTTCAAATGTCTATATTAGTTAAATCTTAGTTCAATTCTACTCAAATTGGATTCATTTCTTGTTTCATCCTCTCCTCATGGGATCGATAATCCGGACTCTTTAGTCCTTTACTACTTCACGACACCGTAGTCTTGCAGTTAAGCATTACACATCTAAGTGTCAATCAAGTTCTTGGCGCCGTTGCTGGGGAAAGGCATTGGAAAGCTTTGAATTTCATAGAGTGGAACTAATTCTTAGCTTAGTGTACTTTTTATCTTTCCTTTATTTTCCTTGCGGATTTTACACATTATATGTGTTTTTTTTTTTTTGTAGGAAATTTCTCAATTGAGGCGAAGGAAAGTGGAAAAATGCATTGGAGAACTTAAAGATTTTATTTGCTTCCTAGTTTAGGAATAGTTTAGACATTTATTTTCTTTCTTAGTTGGTTATATTAGGTATTTATCATCAAAGTTGTAATAATTTTGGTTGCGGGTCGGACTGTGACCCATTTACTTTACTTTATGCAATTTACTTGCTTTAAGTAGTTAGTTGTTTAGTAGAATTACAATAAATTGCTTGTAGGGAAGGAGGACGGTTGGACTATACCATCACGGCCCCTCACATTCATACATGGAAATTGGTGTCCGTGATGTGAGTCGACAACAACTGATTCCTCCCCCGAAATAAATCGGGAGGTTTGTATTTCCTAACCCCCGCGAATCCCTTGCAAGCAAGTTTACTTTGTTGGTTGTTCCTTGCTTTGTAGTGTAATTGTTTCAAATACACTTGTAATTTGGTACACTACTAGTAAAGGGCAAATTACCCCCAACAAGATAAGGATTCGGATTTCATCACCGTTTCCTTGCCCTTAGGATTTCATCTTTGTTCTCACTTAGTCTAGAACCAATAAACCATAATAAAATTGAGTAGAAACGTGACCTTAGGTCACGAGCTCACTAGGGAAGACCATTGTGGTTGTGCCAATTGTGTGCCTTGGCGGATTTTCTGGTGCCTAAGCAAACCTTGTCCCTTGGCACCATCTTGCCAAATAGGGAGACAACTTTGTTCTTCGAGGAGTTGGTTTTTAAGAGGAGCCTTCGCCTAGAGTGTTGTGATCCCACCATCTACCTGGGGGTTAACTGGCCAGAATTTTCATTTCATAGGTCCAGGTAAGAGGCCAGAGTGTTCTCTTCATAGTTAGGAGTTGTCTAGAATTCTTTTAGGTAACCTTAGTTTAGTTTAGCTTTTCATTTAGTTTTCGAACTTTTTGTTATGTTGCATTCATTTCATTAAGTGAACTATTGCATTGCTAGGTTAATCGCAGTTGTATGCAAGTGTGGATACGTGATCAAGGCCGATTAGTGAAGATTGATTACCTTGCTTTACCCGCCCCACCCATAGTACCCACAAAGGCTGCTCAAAACCCTCAGCAAAGGACCCTTAATGAACTATTTGCACCATTCGCATCCATTTCACCTAGCTGTATAGTTTTTCCAGAGAATAATGCGAACCAATTTGAGATCTGGCCCGCCACCATCAATATGTCACCAAAATTCCATGGATCCAAGTGTGAGCAGTCAAATATTCATTTGAACAAATTCTTGACCATCTGCCACACGTTTAAGAATTAAAATCTGGATAGTGAAGCTGTGAAGCTTAGGTTGTTTCCCCTCTCGCTAGAAGATCATGTAGCCACTTGGCTGAATTCCTCGACTCCAAACTCCATTACCACCTGGGATGAGCTTGTAAAAAAGTTTATGTCCAAATTTTTCCCAGTAAGCAAAACTGAGCAGTTTAGGAGTGCCATCAGGAACTTTAGGGGACAACTCGAGGAAGAGTTTTCCGAAACCTGGGAGAGATTTGATGACCTATTGATCAAATGCCCACATCATGGGATTGACAAAGGAGAGTTGATACATTTCTTTTATAGAGGTCTTACAAACCCCCAGCGTATCTTGATTGAATCAATGCACAAAGGAAAATTCATGAATCAAACTGCCGATCAAGCATACGAATTCCTTGTCAAGCTTGCAGAAAATTCACATAATTGGAGCAGTAGTGGGAAAGACTTAGAGAGAGATGAGATAGGGATACAGAAGCCTGGAACGTACAACATCAAACAGGACCCTGAGTTGAAAAATGTGATGACCAGTTTAGTTCAGGGAGTGGAAAATCTGAGCAAAAAGATAGGATCTATCTCTGTAATGTCATGCCAACCCACCCCTCAGCAACATGAGCCCACCTTGAGAAGTATGGGCGAACCGCATCATGTTTGTGTGTTATGTGATAGTTGTGAGCACGTGGTTGAGAGTTGCTCTAGTCTGCCATTTGTCAAGGCCGAGCAAGCCAATGCGCCGAATTCCTACGGAAACTTCCAAAAACCAACTGTTAACACTTTCAGTCAGACCTACCACCCAAACAATAGGTTTCACCCCAATTTCTCGTACCGTCAAGCCGAGCCTATTCAGTCCCAAGGAGCTCAGCCCGGATTCCAACTGCAGTATCCTAGGCAGCAATACCAGCAACTTGCTCAAACTAATCATCCCATAGTTCCTTATCCTCAGCAACCCATACAGCAGAATCAGTTCCAACCACAGAACCAATGTAGGGCACTAGTCCCAGATCAGATGCCTAACTGCTCTACACCAGCACAAGCCCCTCAGCAATCCTCTCATCTGGAGAACCTGTTGACCAAATTCATTCAAATCCAAGAGCAGAAAACCAGGCCCAGAACCAGTCCATTGCAAAACTAGAGGCCCAATTAGGTCAGCTCACCTTACAGTTGTCCGAGAGAGAAAAGGGCCAATTCCCGAGCCAAACCATTCCTAACCCGAAAGGGCAGCCCAATCAGCCCAGAGGCCAGTGTTCGGTAGAGAGTAATGAGCATGTGCAGGCGATCCATACACTGAGATCAGGAAAGACTATTGACAATAGAGTTGATATGCCTGAAGAGGATCAAAAAGAGAAGATTTTTTTAGGAAAACCAGAGAGTTCGAAGAAAGTTGTCGAACCCGAGAGAGAGAATGTGAAGAAAGATTTGAAAGAGAATGCAGAAAGAGAAAAAGTGAAAGAGAGAGGAGAATCCATACCAAGAGGAGACCCACAGAGAGAGCAAATTCAGAAGCCCATTGTAGTTGACCCATCATCCTCAAAAAGGGTACCTAGAGCACCATTCCCACACCGATTAAAAGAAACTAGGAAGAAGGATCACCTTGAGGGAATCTTAGAAGTTTTCAAAAAATGTCCAAATAAACCTACCCCTCCTTGATGCCATAAAGCGAATTCCTTCCTACTCCAAGTTTTTGAAAGACCTGACCACTGTCAAGCAGAAAACATCAGTACCCAGAACTGCTGTGATGGCAGCCCAAGCATCAGGGTTGATCCAGCAAACCATTGCACCCAAATACAAAGACCCTGGCTGCCCTACCATTACCATTCAGATAGGAGACTCCGTCATGGAGAGGTATCTCCTTGATCTTAGGGCAAGCGTGAATTTACCGCCGTACTCCGTGTACACGCAGTTAGGCCTGGGAGGACTGAAGAAGACTGATATTACCCTTTGTCTTGCTGATAGATCAATCAAGTATCCAAAAGGTGTGGTTGAAGATATCGTGAAAGTTAAGGATTTTTTTTCCAGTTGATTTTTGTGGTTTTAGATACCGAACCAGTGGCAGCCCCTGACCGGCATATTCCTGTCATTCTTGGTCGACTGTTCCTTACAACATCAAATGCAGTGATTAGATGCAGGAATGGGGTTGTAACACTTAGTTTCAGGAACATGAAGTTGGAGTTAAATGTTTTTCGTAACGGACTCCAAACATCAGACCTAGATGATGATGAGGAAGTGAACATGATTGATGCATTAGGTGATCAAATAATTCAATCATCATGTTACACAAATCTGCTTGAGGAATGTCTAGCTCACTTCAATGCCAACATAGACATTGACGGGTCCATATGCGAAGTCAATGCATTATTGGATTCAGCCCAGTCGATGGATGTTGGCCAATGGAAGCAGAAAATTGATCCAATCTTTATATCCACATCTGAATCTAAGGTCGAAAAAGAATCAGTTATTATTGACCCACCCAGGTTAGAATTGAAACTATTACCCGAGAATTTAAAGTATGCCTACTTGGGGCCCTCAGCTTGCAACCCAGTAATTATTACCTCGAACCTTGAGGAATAGCAGGAAAAGAAATTACTGGATGTGCTGAAAGACCATCAAAGTGCCCTAGGTTGGACCATCTTGGACATTAAAGAAATCAGCCCCTCTATAGTTATGCACCAGACCCATTTAGAAGAAGGTACCAAACCATCTCGTGAACCTTTAGTCCATTCCCATGATGCAGTTGAACTTTTGAATCTTAAAGATGGTAGCACATTTCAAGTGAATGTGTAGAGATTAAAAGAGTACCTTGAGTTTGTGGATCCTGAGAATGTTGCTGAGGAGGTCCTTCTTGTGGACCCAAGATAGAATGGCCTCATACACTATTAATTGAGTCTGGCTGAAAACGTTAAACTTAGCACTTGTTGGGAGGCAACCCAATATACCCATGTGTCGACACCCCCATGGTGAGAAATTTTAATTTATCTTCCTTGTCCTATTTTATTTCTATTCTACATAAACATTGGGGACAATGTTTAGAATAGGTCTGGGGGTGAGGCACTGCATTTCATGCATTGCATTTTGCATGTACATAAGTCTTGTTTTCCATTTATACCAAAAACCCTAAAAATTTTAAAAAAAATTCCAAAATCACTAAAAATTTGAAAAAGATTTTAAAAAATTGTCCATGGAATTTAGCTTGAAGAGTTGTCATAGAAACTTTTTACACATTTAGCCACATGAGTGTAGTCCAAGAGAAGAGCAAATCACTTCTGAGATACCCAAAAGAATCATTAGTGGAGAGTAGAACCCATTGAGCCTATCTATATCCGTTTGGGTAAGGACTCTTCTGCGCTATTCCTGAGTAGAATGGAGAGCTACTCCTAGAGCTTCTTAGTCCAGCATTTCCAATCTCATAAGTGCTATTACTTGTTCTAACAATAGAGGTGACATCAAAATGCGAAGAAACCTTGACTTGTAGCTTATGATGCATTTTTCCGAACTTAGGGGAAGATGATAGGCATTCTAAAAAAAAAACCATGGCCAAAATTTTGAATCCACATTTTATATCCTTAGTAGCCCTCTTGAGCCTATCTTACAAGAAACCTTCCTTCATTGACCCAAGCCTCATACCCACATATATATCATCCTTTTTTACCTATTGTTTTTTTTAGAAGGGTAAGGATACATGATGAAAGGAAGGATTTGAGCATTATCGTTGAAGACTTCACATGGGCTATCAAAAAATAGATGTTCTACAACGGGATGACAAAGGAATTTGAAAGTTGAAACCAAAAAAAAAAAAGTAAAAAACAAAAAGAAAAAAAGAGAGAGAGAAAATAGAAATGAGAACCAAAGAAAAAGATATGGGAAACCAAAGAAAATCAAGCACCAAAAAGAGATAGAGTTGAATAAAGAATGAAAGTCCGGGATCCTTAACCCTAGAGGGGGGGTGAATAGGGTGAGCATCAAATTAATTACTAATTAAGCAAAATTTTAACTTCTTTAAAATTAACTGGCCACTAGTGATGATTATCAAATAAAGTGTGGAAGCTAAAAACAATCACCACAAAGCATTCACCATCACACAATGATTTATAGTGGTTCGGCCTTAATGCTTACATCCACTACCGGCTTGTGATCCAACACCCCACCGGATTTCCACTATCTATGCTTTTCAATAAGCTAAGCAATAACCTTTACAATGTTGTTTTTCTAGGCTAAACAACAACCTATCAATTTGTGTTTCTAGGCTAAGCAATAACATTTACAAGATGCTTTTCCAAGGCTAAGCAATAACCTCTACAATGTGCTTTTCTTAGGCTAAGCAATAACCTTTACAATAAAAAGATTAGCTCTCAATGTAGTGTCTACACAAACACTTTTAAGAGATACAATAAAAGCTCAATTACAATGCCTCTAAAATAGGCGGATATGAAATTGAAAAACTAACTCACACAAACACTATATGAATGCAAAGGTGTACGCTCATAATGTGTGTGTGTGTGTGTGTGTGATAACTTCAATCAAGTTAAAAACAAAGCTCAATTAATATATGCTCAAAGCATTTAAAAGTTTAAGGCACATAAAAAGATTTGATTGAAGTGAAATGCAAATCACATGTATGAATACAAACTTGTTAATGAAATGAGAATCAAAGGCTCACAAGTTGTATGAAACTTATTAACTTAAAACATGTGGTACATGTGCAATGTTGTTTTCAAAACCAAATAAATTTGACTAAGGTTTAAATGAATGAAAACAACAAATAAAGTTTCAACCAAGAAAATGAATCATCTATAAAAGAAATCAAAGATTTTGGCTAAGCATGATTAAAGAAGATTTTAAAACAACTTGGTTTGAAATCAAGGGTGAAAAATCCAATCCAACTTAGATCAAAGATTAAATGAAGAATGGATTCAACACATCATAGTTATCATACTAAAATTCATTTACCAATAATTTAAACAAAGCATATAACATATGATTGATAAAAGTAAAGCTTAATTAGAGATTTGACTTCATGGATCCAAGCTTTAGCTTCACTAATGACCCCTTGGTCTCTCTTAGTTCATCCCCCTTTTCCTTGTCTCCAAACACCTCAAGGATGGCTTAGATGTTGCACACTTTGGCAAAGGAATGAACTTCATTTTATACCCAAAAAGTGCCCAACGGATAGTCCCCGGTCGACATGGACCCTTGCCCGGTCGACCGGGTACTCAACGGTCATAAATATAGCCATTTGAAAAACTTCTTTTAGCGGGGGCCTGAGACCGCCGGTAAAAGTGGTTTTGGCCGCCAGTATAAGTCATGTTTTCCCAAAAATGTGTTTTTTAAAGTAATTTTGGTTGGGAATTTTTGGGCCATTAAATCAAGTTTGGAAACATGTTTTAAATCATTTTAAGGGTTTTAAAACATGAAACATAAAAAGCCAAAAATGATTGGAAACTTTAAAAAACCAATGGCTTGCTTGATTAAAAAAATTTCTTTTCAAATTTAAATGCATCCAAGATCTAAAACCAAATATGCATGAAACATGATTTCTAAAAGTCTTAAAACCAATGCATGTGAAAAATCAAGATTTCAAGATATTCTAAATCAATGCATGTGTGAAAATTCGAATGATGATTAAAATGTTATTGCATCCATCAAATTGCAAAACACAAAATCCCTAACAAAGAACACAAAGCAAAAGGAAGAAGTAAAGACAGTCGAAGACCTTCCTATGAAGACTTGAAGACCCTTACCTTCTCAAAAAACTTTAGCCATATTTGACCATTATCGTACCTATTAAATCTTAACCCCATTACAACTTATGAAAGACCTATTGGATCCTAAGAAAGGTTAGGTGTTGAATGACTGAGAAGTTTAGTGAGCATTTCCACCTTTTATTGGTTATATCTTATTCTATGAGATCAATCCTTCTATACATAAACTTCGTTCTTCATCAATTATGTGAGTTCTTAGCCTTGTTCATACTCACATACTGAGAGTTAGTCAGTAAAATTTGTGTGCTTCCATTGTTGAGAGTATGACCTATAAGGCTATAGTCAAGGCGAAATGTATTCCGAAGGGGATTAAGGTTGTGTGAGATTCGACTTGAAGATTGTATGATTATTGGCTAAATACACACACATACACAGTTGGACTTAGGTATTGACTGTCATATCTTCAAGAGTTGGCTAGTATTCTTGCTAAAGACTGTTGGACACCAAAAATATTTTCTTTTCAAAATAAAAAGAATTTTGTGGGATTTATTCGCTGAAAACCCTCACGAGACAAAACTCGTCCACTAGGGCAAACCTAGGGGTTTAACGGCTTGTTGCACGAGCTAAGTGCAGTCGTGTTTCCTGCGAAAGTGAGTTAGAATCTTTACCGTGGTTTCTTGCATATAGTTTAGTTTTTCTTCATAGTTTGGCTCGGGACTAGCAACATGTAGGTTTGGGGGTGTGATGAAGGTTAAATATTACATATTTTACCCTCATGAGTCAGAATTTTATCGGCATCTCATATGCATATCATTTGCCTTACACAGAGATTTTATCATTCTATCACATTAACGGATTATCGGATTATCATGTATAAATCCAATTATTTGTAGTGCATTTTTATGTAATTTCTCTTGTGTAGGTGGACCCCGCGTCTATCCCAACATTCCGGCTAGTGTCCCAAGCCATCAAGAAGAGATTTCAATAAAGAAATTACATGAAGAAATCTTAGGAAGTGTTGAAGAATTCCAAAATACGCGGAGAAGACTTTACAGATAAAAGAAGTCATTTTCTAACACAAAGGATTGGTTGGTGTATTGGTTGGAGCTTGGGTTGGTATGGAATAGGTTATGGGTTCAAATCCTAACAATTGCATATTATTTTTATTTATTTTTTCCATCCATCTCACCTCTCCATGTGAAAGGATATGAGCCAAGCAAAGCTTGCCATGCCACAAATCCATGGGAAAGGATATGAGCCAATCAAAAGTCTCCAAGTTGAAGGACCACATAAAGCAAAAGGCACATATGCTTTTGGAAGGAAAGTTTGTTGTGACCAATCAAATTAAAGCTATCCATGTGAAAACAAAAGAACCAATGAAAAGCCTCAAAATCAAATTCAAGCAATCCATGTGAAAGCAAATAAGTCAATCAAAAGCCTTCAAGTTGCAACTAATCAAATAGAAGCAATCCTTGTGAAATGAAATGAGCCAATCAAATGTCTTCAATGTTCCTATAAATTAGAATGTTTTTGTAGAGTGAGGGAGATCTTTTGACAAGTTAGTCTTCTTGCAATTTTATTTTTACTTTTAGATTGTAATTAGGAGCTTCTTTGTAACTAATCTAGAGAGAGTGTGTAATTGAACGTCATTAATGAAGATTTGGAGCTCTTTCTTGATGTTTAGTGGCTAAGGCTCTTGGATTAGGCTTCTCTTTTTTAAGCTAAGTAATGTGATTAGTTCAATTATGTGCATATTTTAGTTCAAATACCTTGCTTTTGCCTTCATTGATTAATAGATTTTAGATCTAATTGTGCTAATCTCTCATTTTTCATGCTCTATCTCTACACTTGATGCTTGGATAATCTCAATTGATGCTTTGTAGTTGGATTAAGTTCTCTCACATGGCATGCTTTAGAGCCCTTATCTTTTATCTTTTGTAGCTTGATTTTGATGATTTATTGTTAGGGTGGCTAAATGATGATTTAGGATCTTGGCCTTTTGTTTTTCTTTACTTTGATCTTCATTGTTATATCATCCAACCCAATTAGGCAAGAGATTGCTAATTGGATTGTAGATTTGGGAGTTGAATTAGAACATGCCTTGGTCGAATTAATTTCATACTTAGTGGATTTTGGATTGCCTAATCTCTTATTTTTATTGTTGTTGATTTAAATCTTTGTTTGACTTGTTATTTTCACTTTTAGATTATTAGATCCACATTTCACACAACTTGTTTTAAAATCCCCACATTTCACACAACATCTTCATATAAATCTTCCATTTCCACCACCATTCATCCATCCACTAGTTTAGTGTAGTTTGTTAGATTAGCTTAGATTTTGTTAATTTCATACCTTAGATTGTTAATTAATTATTTACATTGTATAGTTTGATAGTTTTAATTGTTAACTTCAAGTGTCTATATTAGTTATATCTTAGTTCAATTCTACTCAAATTGGATTCATTGCTTGTTTCATCCTCTCCTCGTGGGATCGATAATCCGGACTCCTTAGTCCTTTACTACTTGACGACACCATAGTCTTACGGTTAAGCATTACACATCTAAGTGTCGATCATCTACGATCAGATAAAAAGGTTGGGATATTATTGGCCTACCATGGTAACTGACGTCATACAATTTGCTAAACGCTGCCGCCAATGCCAAGTTCATGTAGACTATGTTTATATGCCTCCAGAATGGCTGCACCCCACGGCAATCACATGGCCGTTCGAAGCTTGGGGTATGGACTTCATAGGTCCTATCTTTCCCCCGTCAAGCAAAGGTCAAGGTCATCGCTTCATCTTCGCCACTACGGACTATTTCTCCAAGTGGTCAGAAGCATTCGCGCTCAGCGAAATGAAGACCTCATCAGTCCTTCAGTTCTTGCGCACCAACATTATTTGTCACTTCGGCATACCTAAAAGATTCGTTCATGACATCGGATCGCAATTCCAGGATCACCGATTCTACAGGTTTTATGACAAGTACAAAATCCAGAGTTGTCCTTCGACTCCATACAATCCGGCAACGAACGGACTAGCAGAAGCCTTCAACAAGACACTCTGTAAAATCCTCAAGAAAATGGTCTCTAGTCACAAAAAGGACTGGGGCGACAAACTACCTGAAGCTTTGTGGGCTTATCGAACCACCGTTCGAGGACCGACCCATAGCACACCATTCTCTTTGGTCTATGGGTCCGAAGCCGTTGTCCCTTTGGAAGTACAAATTCCTTCCTTAAGGGTATCTTTACAAAATGACATGACGCAAGAAAGCAATGTCAAATTGAAACTCCAAAAACTGGACAATCTCAACGAAAGACGGCTTGAAGCTCTACAAAGCATTAAGTTGTACCAAGCACGCATGGCAGGATCTTTCGACAAAAGGGTCCGGCAATGCGCCTATAAAAACGGCGACTTGGTTCTTGCAGTAAAAAGGCCAATGGTTTTCGCCTGCAATTCCAAAGGCAAACTCGAACCAAAATGGGAGGGACCCTTCGTCATTAACAAAGTATTCTCCAACGGTGCATACGCACTTCTAAACATGGAGGGCGACAGATGTATGCTGCCCATCAATGGCAAGTTCTTGAAGCGGTACTACCCTTGAAGACTTACGCCACTGGGTCAGAGCAATGCATGTACGATCAAACCCTATTTCTAGGTACATGCTCGTCAAGCCCATTCCTTTTAGATTTTTCATCCTTCTGTTGAGATTTCTAAAAATTCAAAACAATGCTTACTTTCATAGTTTCATTGTTCAAAAACAAATCCAAAAATCCAAGTTTAGGAGCCTCTTCCCGGACTTGACAAAATTTTCAATCCTTGAACCCAAAATTCATTGTTTGAAACAAATTCAAGACTCAAGAATTTCCACCCTAGTCCACCCTGACTTTTACAACCAAAAACGGTTTTAAGTCAAAATTTACGACCCTCGTGTCTTTAAAAAAAATGGTTTTTTTAGAAACCGCGGGGAAGCGACGCTCAGTCAATACTCGCAAAACCCAAAATCGGAAGGATGCAAACCCCATTCGATACTTCCAAAATTTCAAAATCGAAGGGGAAGCGACACTTCGTCTTGCAAAATTTCAAAAAATCGTAGAGACGCAACATTCCAGTTGATATCCACAAACCCAAAATTGAAACAAAAATCGAGGTCCAAAAAAAAGACCTCAAATTTCAAAAATCGTGGGGAAGTGACATTCAATCGATACCCACAAAACCCAAATTTTTGAAAAAAGCAAGGAAGAGACGCTTAGTCGATACTTGCACCCAAATTCGCGAGGAGGCGACATTTCATCGATACTCGCAACCGAATGAGCAAGAAGGCGACATTCCATCGATACTTGCAAGACCATTCAACAAGGAGGCGACTTTTAGCCAATATTGCATTTTTGAAAACCAAAAACCCGGCTCTCATGCCAAAAAAAACTTGGCTATAAATGCCACAAAAATGGGCTATAAACGCCACAAAAATCGGCTTTCATGCCATCACAAAATCGGCTATAAATGCCACAAAATCTAGCTTTCACGCCCACAAAATAAAACTCGATTTTCAAAAAAATCGGCTCTCATGCCAAACTCGGCTATAAACACCACAAAAAAACTAGGCTATAAACGCCACAAAAATCAGCTTTCATGCCATCACAAAATCGGCTATAAATGTCACGAAACATGTCTTTCACGCCAACAAAATAAAACTCGGTTTTCAAAAAAATTGGCTCTTATGCCAAACTCGGCTATAAACGCCACAAGAAACTCGGCTATAAACGCCACAAAAAAACTCAACTATAAATGCCACAAAATCGGCTATTAATACCACAAATTTCGGCTTCAATGCCAAAAACAAAATTCGGCTTCCATGCCAAAAACAAATCCCGGCTATCAATGCCACAAAAAAAATCTTGGCTCCCATGCCACAAACAAAACTGGTTTCCATACCATCCCAAATTTCGGCTTTTACGCCACAAAATTCCAGCTTCCATGCCGACCCAAATTTTGGCTCTCATGCCAGCTCAAAATTCGTCTTTCATGCCATCTCAAAATTCGGCTTTCACGCCAAAAACAACCATTTGACAAAAGGTTTTTCATAAAATGACAAACTTTTGATTAAATTTCCAAACAAACATTCCCATTTAACTATTACTTGAATTTATCACAAAAAGAATTTGAGTGAAAAGAGGGAATACAAAAAAGAGAAGTGCTAAATAAAATGTCCGCAAGTACTACAAGAGAGAGAGTACCAAAAATATATATGTGTGTATACACGGGTACCAAAAAAAGAAGAAAAATGTTTATTACAAGAATCAGGAGCTCAGTCTCACATGGTCTTCAACCAAAGACTCAACTCCTCAAGCTGACTCTTGGCCTTAGCCTCTAAAGCTTCCATGCCACGCTTCTTCAAAATCTTCCCATAAAATGCAGCAGAATGCCGCGATCCATCTGCAGCACGGGGAAGCTCTTCCCAAAGAATCTGCCATTGCTCGTACTCTTGAGTTTTCCTCCGAAGATTACTCTCAGCCTCCTCGACTTGGCGAATCAGAGTCCCTTCTCTAGCATGAACTTCCACGATGGCGGCCCATTTTGCAGCAGCTTGTTCCTCTAATAGCTCAAGACGCTGCCTGGTCTCAACGACCTCTTTATCAACACAACGCAAATCTTCTGTCAGCTCAATGATATCCAACTCGGTAACATTCCTCTCCTGAACGAATTTCTTCCGAGTCCGCGAGATCTCGTCCACCTCAGACTTGACCTCGCCAGAAGGCTTCAAAAACCTCTCATTAAAGAAGTCACCACTTGGGAAGCTCTTGGTTTCATTCCACTTGCTCCCTAAAGCTATTACTTCATCAACGAAAGCCTTCGTATCTGCAATGTCCAAGCCAACCTCTTCGCTATCAGCAAGGATGTCCTATACATGCTTGACTCTGCCAAAGTCGGCTTCCAAATGGCCAGAAGAAAGACTTTCGACCCATGAGCTCAAAATGCTCTTCAACACTTTCTTCGCATACCCAAGAGATGGCCCGGATGAAGGCTCGCCCCTCTCCATTGGTCGACTGCCCGTGTCATGTCCTAATGGAGGAGTGATCGTTAAGCTCTTTCTAATCGGAGACACTAGCGAAGGAATCTGCGCAAAAGATTTCATCTCTGCTGCATTAAAACTGGAAGAAGAAGTCCCTACTTCTGGTTCAACTGCAGGCATCCTCTGCTCTGGCACTGAGAAAAACGAAGGAACTTCTTCTACTACCTCACAATCTGCCAGCAAAACAAAACAAAAGAGGTATGAATATGATCCTGTTGAAAAAAAAATCATTATCATCAGGGTTATTGCTACAAATGCCTTCTTCAACGATCAGCGGAATACTTTCTGCCTCCATGAGTTCATCTGAAGCGTCGTCAAAGACCGCATCCATGGATGGCTCAAAATCATCGGAATCATGTGGCAAGTCAGCTAACAAGAAAACAAGCAACATGTTAGCATATGACATCACAGACAAAAAAAATACAAAGAAGTCATACCAGGTGAAGATTCTAGAATCTCTCCAGAGTCCCTCGGTTCTTCTTCAGATGCCGCAATCGGATCCGTCATTGCTTCATCAGCCGGAACCTCAGGCATCACCAAATCATCATCTTCCACTAAAAAGGGAGAGAAAGAAAATAAAAAACAAAAGAAACCTCAATGAAAGAAACGGAAAGAGAAAGAGGAGGAATCATACATTCATTAACGGTCTCTTCCTCTCATCTCATCACGGTTGAGGGAGTTACATTCTTCCAAGTTTCTCTCCACAAACTGGACCTTCTCCCAGGCCTGATGTACGGCCACATTAGGAGACCTGGTAGACCGACGAGGTCCATCAATAACAGGCTCTTTGCCCTTGTTCGTTCTGGAGGAACTACCTGCAAAGGATGGAAAAGGGAAAATCAATCATCAAAGTGACAAAGTTTTGCTAAAAAAATTCTAGCGAAATTTTGGCATGATTCCGTGACGATTCTGAAGAAAAGGAAAACATCCTGAAGAAGATAGGAAGCTCGAAGATGAGTTTAACACCGCTGCAAGCTCAATGAAGCATCCTCAAAGAAGGTTTGAACTCAAACATTGCTGCGAGATCAAACCAATTTCATCAAATCTCCACAAGCTTGAAGAAGGGCTCAACATTTCTGCGAGCTCCAAACTTCGAAACTTGCAAAGCTCCTCAAAATCCAGCAAGATCGGGAGAGGGCTCAACGTCGCTGCAAGCTCAAAATCCCAAAACTTGCAAATAATTTCCAGGTATGCATCATCATGCTCCCAGTCAATTTACTAAAAAACATGCATCCAAAAATCATCATGCATTAGATGCTAGGAAAACTTTAACCAAAGTTTGATCAATTCCAACCCGACTTGGTCAAAACCAATCAAACTTTGTCAAAGTCAAAATTCATGTTGACATGACCTAGAGATTCTAGCCTTTTATCTTGATGCATAAAAAAAAAAAAAGAGAAAGAAAGAAATATGCATGAACATCTTGGAATGCATAAACCTCATTATCATGGTGCATAAACCTCATTATCTTAGTGAGCAAAAACAGAAAAGCAAAAAAAAATAGAGAGAAATTTCTTCAAAAAAATAAAAAAAACTGGCCAGCATGCCATGGCCCACTGCCACATGGCAATACGGCTAGGTCCTTACGGACCTGTCCGTACAGCCAAAGGAAAATAAAAAAACGTGCAAAAAAAAACGTCAGAAAAAAAAAACAAAAAAGAAACAGCACGTGAAAAAAAAAGAAAAAGAAAACACATGGAGAAAAAGAAAAAGAAAAAGAAAGGAAAAAAAGGGGAAAGAAAAGAAAAAGAAAGTAATTTCTACTTTTACATGGAATTTCTTGTGGAGGAAGAAAACTTACTTGAAGCCATTGATGGAGAAGAAGAAGAAAAGCTTGAAGATCTTTGAAGAAGACGAAGAATTCTTAATCTTGGAGCACTCTTAAAGAAAGAAAGCAATGAAACAAAGATCCAATCTCCTCTTGCTTTTATAGAAGAGAGCAAATCAAAAGAGGAAACAAGGAGAAAAGAAAGGAGGTAAGTGCTAAAAATTAGCAACCTTCCCAAAAGAAAGGAGATTTGTGATATTCTCTCCCAAAGAGAAGATTCTTTGAGAAATTTTCTCCAAAAAGAAAGGGAATGAGAAATATTCTCTCCAAAGAAAGATACTTTGAGAAAATCTCTCCCAAAAACAAGGAAGCATGGGAGATTCTCTCTAAGTAAGGATATTTTTAGATATGCTCTATCCAAAAGAGATATTTTTAGATATTCTTTACAAAATGACACCATGAGAGATCTACGCCATCTTTAAAAGCTTAAGGTCTCATGGGCTAGCCCACATGAGTCAGGTTTGACCACCTAAGTATTAAAAAGGGTTTCCTTTCAAAAAAATTCATCTTACCAAGAGCATACAAAATAGTTCCATGCCTCTTTTGAGTTGATTAGACCACACACAAAAAATCCAAGCCTCATGAGTTTCCAAAAAAACCAAACCATCCAACCTCATGAACCAAATTAAGCCAAAATCTTGAAATTGACAACCCACCAAAAACCACACTGTGGTCTCCTAACTTGCCACATAAAGCTTGTTAGGTCACAAGGCCAAAACAAAAAATCCTGACCCCCTAGCTCACCACATACAGCTTTGTTAGCTCACAAGATCAAAACCAAATCTGACCCCCCTAATTTGCCACATACAACTTATTGGGTCACAATGTCAAAATCCAAAAATCAAACCCCGACCCCCAAACCTGCCACATACAGCTTGTTAGGTCACAAGGTCAAAAACCAAAAATCCTTCTTGATCGCCTGATGCGCCACATAAAGCCCTTGGGTTCACAAGGTCAAAAGGAAAAACCAAAATCCAACACCCAAAATCCAACTCTCTCATGTCATTTTCAAAACTTTGCCTTGAGATGGTACGTGATCTCTCTCACTGCCATAAAATCCCCTTGGAAACTCAAAAGGCTATTAAAAAAATGCTCAAAGACTCTTGGTCAAATCAAAAGCTCTCCTTCAAGTTTCTCTTCGAGGCACATCGACTCCAAAAGTTACTCGTCGCTATACCTCGAGGGGGCAATTGTTGACACCAAAAATGTCACTTTGCCTCTTCAACATCAAGAAGCCGCATGAAGCCGCATCCTACTACAAACGGGCAATGCTACTACAAGCATCAGATCCTACCAAAATCAAACAAAAACTGCAAGATCCTTCAAGACAGCCAAAAGAGGAGTTCACATGAAGTTTCGGGCCATTTCGACATCATTTGACCCAATTTCACTCCTCCAACAGCTGAGCAGGTGCTCCCGGTGGCGGTGGAGCTAGAGACCCTGACACACAAAACAAAGTAAAAAGTTGGCCCCAAAATGCCACCAGGAGGCTTCACATCAAGTTTCAGGCCATTCCGACATCATTTGGCCTAACTTCACTCCTCCGGCAGCCAAATAGGCGCTCATGGCGTCGAAGACATCAAAACTTCGATCAGAGCCTACAAATGGTCTCAAAATACCTCAAAAAGGGTCCACGACAAATTTCAAGTCATTCCGGCGACATTTGACCCGACTTCGACGCTCCGAAAGAAAATCAAGTCTCTCGGCGGTGAGAACCACTAGGACCATTACACATCAAACAGAGCACATGGCGGCTTCAACATGCTTCAAAAGGGTTGCACGTCAAATTTCAGGTCATTCCGACAACGTTTGACCCGACTTTGACGCTCCAAAAGAAAATCAAGGCTACCGGTGGCGGAGCACCCCGGGACCATGAAATCCAAATCATAGCTAATGGATCATCTCAAAATGACTCCAATAAGCTCCCTGTCAAACTTTAGGTCAATCAGACATCGATTGACAGCACATGAAAGCGACGGGACCCCAAACGGCTCCAAAACTCAAACAAAAGCCCATGGTTGGTCCTATCTACTGCTCGGAAGGCTTCACCTCAAATTTCATGTCATTCCGACATCGTTTGACCTAGTTTCGACTGTTGACCAAAAATTAGCAACACTGCGCGGCAAGGTCTTCGGCTTTTCCAAAAAAATATGAAACTTTGTGCCCCGGTTTTGCACGACTTCTCTTCGGGTTTTCTTCAGGAGAATCAAGCCAAAAAATGAGGAAAAATGGCAAGAAAAATACAGGAGAAAAAAAAAGAAACAAAAAGTTCTAAAAACGGCCGACGAAACGGCGACCAAGGGGACCAAACCCCATGGTCACCGGCGATCCTGGAAGTCCGGGTCACCGGATTTCCGTCGGAGGGCCCGTTTTCCGATCCTTTTCGCGTTTCGGGAGTTCCAGCCCCTGCAATTTCCTGAAAATCTGATTTTTGATGCTCGAAAATGACTGATCTCCGTCAACATCACGGATCCGCTATCAAAGAGCATAAAATCGTCATTGATCGCTCCAAGATAGCCAACCGGTCGACCAAGAAAGTACACTTTTTGTCCGACCGATCGAGAAATCGACAAGACAGATAGTACCGGCCCGCTGTTAGCAATTTATGTCTGAAGTTGCATGATCATCCGACATCGATCAACATGAAGATCCATCGTTGATCATTGCAAGAAGAATTCCAAAAGACGCAGCATGGCCCGCGACTCTTCAAATCCCCGACGACCACTTAATGTTGTTAATTGACCCAACTAAATGCGATCATTAACTCATTATTTTGGACAGCCCAATCAGAAGCAAGGAAATGGGAGTTACAAGTCAAAGTCATCATAGCATTAAAGCCATGAAACTCCTCTCATCATGGAGATTGAAGGTGATTAAATGCCCATCATTCTCCATCGGCCAATCAGATTCAAGGAAAAAGGAGTTACAAAATCAAGAAATAAAAACTCATAACTCCTCCCATCATGGAGCTTTAGGGCATGTTTGTGTAACACTTTTCCGCGGAAAAGTTTACGGTTTTCCGCGGAAAACCCATTTTTCCGGCGTTTGGTGCGGAACAATTCCGCGGAAATGTTTTCCTGCCTCGTCAGCATTTTCCTTGATAATTGTGGAAATGGGTTTCCTATGGGGGGTATGGGAAATGGTTTTCCTCGGAAAACTTCTCCATCTTTTCCTCACTTTTGTCCATTTCAACCCAAAAACCCTATAACTCTTTCATTTTTTATTTCTTTATATAAATTATTATTTAATGTTAAATAAATAATATACATGTTGTGTTATTTTCTTCAAAAAATTATATCACCAAATAAGAAATTTTGATTTTCTATAAGGAATCCACAGCCGCACCAAACAACATCTGCACCAATTCAATGAGGAAACTCTTTTTGCACCAAACATGGATTTCTAAATTCTACGGAAATCCTTTTCCGAGGTTTTCATTTCTATGGAAAATGCTGACGTGGCAATTTCCTCTTTCCGCGGAAAGGGTGTGTACACAAACGTGCCCTTAAAGTCACCAAAGCTCATAAACACTCCTAAATGGCTACCAAAGGCCTATAAATAGGAGATCATTCCAAGAAGAACGGATCCAGAAGAAAAATCAACTAGAAAGATCGTCCAGAATTCTCAGAAGCCCTGAAGAAACTCTACTGCAACAAACACCACAAGGTGATTGAAGTCCCTTGGGGGGCACTCTCCCCCAAGGCAAAGCCTTCTCTTCTCCTATTCAACATGGCCTAGACGCAGTTTTTCAGCCCGTCTCTTCGTTTTTTTATCAGATATAGGACCTTCCTTTGGTCCTTATCCTTTAAAAAAAACTGAAGTCCAAGCCAAGCCAAAAGAATCAAAGCATCGCATGTTCTCATCTGAAGGACGATGGCGAAGTCCATACATGACTTGCGACCGTCGATCTGAACGAGTCCCCGCAATCTCCTGAGAAGTCAGATCCATTTTCTTACTTTTCTGTAGTATTTTGTATTTTCTTTAAGAGACAAAAAAAAGCACATTTCTTGTCTTTCTTCATTGATGAGATTTGGAAATCGCCTTTCATGGCACAAAATCGCCTTCTACGGCACAAATTGCCTTTTACGGCAAAATCGCCTCTCATGGCATTCAAAAAAAATTGTCTCTCTCTTAAAATATATGTGCAATGGAAAGTTAGAAAAAATATTGATTTCCTTTCTACTTGTGAAGGTGGGTCTCCGGATCACCATCTCTAAATTCCAAGTATAATAGAAAATATGGCGTACCCGTACAAAAATGTTGATACCCGCCTTTCTCCCCCTTTTTTCCCTCCATTCGGCCCTCTCGGTGACCTCGAGGACGGATGGGAGAGGAAAGGAAGGAAATCGGGTCCATCACTTGCTTATTTGATTCTCTTTTCATTTTTGGTATGCTTCTTTGCTTGAAACTTTGACCAATAAACTCCCCTTGCAATGTTTCTAATTTTCTCTCTCTTAATTTTGGTTTTCAAATTTAGCAAGTCAACACCATCTTTCCAAATCAAAGTTTCTTCTTTTGCTCTTTGAGAATTTCAAAGCTTTCCAACTCCACCAAGATGCCAAGATATATGGGCCCACCATAAAGGGTGTCCCACCTTTGATCTCTCTCAAATTTCACCAATACGGATCCCACTATTGAATTCTACTATACAAATAAAACTAAATCATCTCAATAATAATCAAGTATGAGGAATTTGGATGGACTATGCATGGACCCTACATGCCTATTTAATGCACCAAAAATACCGAACTTTTCAAAAATAGCACATAGTGTCAAAATTAGTAGGTATGCATTAGTGAAGCCAAAAGAACTAATTTTGGGGTGATGAATGAGATGAAAACCTTAATTTCACAAAAGTCATGCAATGTAATGAATTTTGACCGAATTTTGACCAAGATTCCAACTTTGATGCTCAAATGCATGAAATTATGAAATTCTATGAAATTGAATGCAAATTACCCTAATTAAGTCCACAAATGCATATAAAATGATGAATGAAAGTTATGGTTTTGTGGACTTATCACACCAAGAGTGAATTATGAGGCATGTAAAACTCTCATTTGACCACTGTATTGACTGGCCTAGCACTCATGCCCGAGAGACGACATGTGACCTAGGTTTGCTACTTCTATTTGCTCATTGACAGACACATGATGAGATGATCTATATTGTATTGTATTTGTTGACCTCTGTGAGAACCCGACCCCTAATCTCTTGGTTTAGTGTTGTTTATTTGTGGATTAGTTTCTTTTAGTGGGATTAGTATTTTTTGGGTTGAGTTTGTGAGCTAGAATGGTTTTTCTTCTAGTTTTGGGCTTTTGAGTGCTTTGGTAGCTTGTGGGGCCCTTTGGGGGTTCCCTTTTCGGCTTTGCATTTTACTTATGAGATTTTCCCGATTTGTTTCGTATTGTGTTTTTGGCCCGTTGCATTCATCTTGAGGAATCCTACAACTTTCATGTTGATCCCGTATCCATTTGAGAACCCGAAACCCGATTTCTTGGCCTTGAGGGCAAAACAGTCTTTTCACACCAAATCTGTACCCAAAACTCGATATTCTCGAAATCCGTGAAACATATACTTTTTGGAAACTAGAAATTTCGACGATCATTTCTTCCTTCTTCGTCGAATTCATCCGAGGTCCCGGAAGAGATGATTTCAGCCACCCAAGTTCTTTAAGTTGTGGGACCCAAACCTCACTTGCTTATAAGAGGAACCCATCTCCTTCATTGCATCCCATTCTTCATTTTCCAGCACAAACCAGCAGCCTAGGGTTTTCCCTTGTGCTTCTCTTCTTCTTCTTGCTTCTTCATCTCCAAGCCACACCAAGAGTTCATCAATCAAGAAATGGAGACCACCTTCTTCTTCCTCATCTTGCAAGCTTTCCATTGATACCATTTGTGAAGAGAACCCTCCATCACAAGACTTCCCTTGAGCTTACCTTGTCCATTAGAGGACCTTGCAAGTAAGTGTTCTTCTTCATCTTCTAGATTTGTAATCTTCAAGCCTTAGAGAAGCTCCACTTTGATTATTGAAAGGTTTCCTTGTCATTTCATTGCTTAACCCATTTTAGGGTTTGTTTTGGGGGTTTTTGTAGAGATTGTGGATCTTGAGCTTGAGAGGTGATTAGGAGCTTGATTTGCTTGATTAGAGTCAAAGGCAAGTGGATGATTGGATCGTTTTGATTATTAACATGTTTTGTGAGAAAAATCTTGTTTCATTAAGGGTTTTGGTGATTTTAGTAGTTGTCTTTACTATGATTAATATTGATTTCGAAATGTGCTTATTGATGAGTTTATTTCCCTCTTGTTCATGCTTGGAAAATGTATGCATCATATTGTCAAGGTTTCAAATGGTTTCACATGAATGAGTTTTCTCCACCTTGAGATTTGTTGTGAATGGAAAGAATGGAAAGGGAGAAACTTGAAATGAGGAGCTCTTTAGCTCATATTATTGTCTTGGAAACATGTATTTTAGTCCTCTTGTTTATAGTTCTATGTGATTGTTTAAGTGTTGGAAAGGAAAGGAAAAAGGAAGGAAAAATCAAGAGTCCCGGATCTGCTACACGCCCAGGTCCGATCGATCGGACCTACAGGCCGATCGATCGGTCTGTCTTTAACTGTAAGGCTTTTTGGGCCGATCGATCGGACCCTGTGCATTTTTGGTACAGAAATTTCAGTTTGAGTCCAGTGAAATTTGATATTATTTTTTTTTTGGAAACCTTTGGGCTTTCTATGAGTCCTAGGGGTATATACCTTAGTGTTAAGACCAATTATACCCTAATCTAAGGTCTCTAAGACTAGGGAACTAAAAGAAAAGAATGGTGTTGATTTAGACACTAATTCTTGGTTTTAGGTGGGACCCTGGCTACCCTCTTTGGACTGTTTGGACCATGTGTGAGAATGTCTTGAGCCGACATGCCTCACAGTTGGTTCGGTGGCATCGAAGTTCAATCCATTTCAATCTCGAACGGGATGGAACGACACGATATCTTCTTTATATCTAAACACAAGTCTTTCCCTTGGTTATCGCGAATTCTATTCCTTTCGGTGACTGAATAGGTTGCTCGATGTTTCCGGATTAATGCCATGCCTAGGATGGACTGTTTATAATCTTGATTTTTGCTATTGTAACATCTAGTACTACCCATAAGCTCATTTAAGTTTTGAAAATAGTAAAAGTGCATAAGGAGCCCGGAATGTCTTCAAACTCAAGGAGTACCAAGTAATGACTATAATCGACATACGGGACCCCTATTCACTTAAATAGATCTTGAAATTAATACTTTTCTTGAAATTGTTATAGTTCATTGTTTCACCTTATTTCCCGAGATTTGCATCACATGACTTGTTTTCCCGAAAGCATTGAAGTTACTCTAGTAACAATTACTTGTCCCGAAGTGCATTGCACCACATGATATGTCAGTGTGCCCTTGAGCACCCCCATCTTGCCCGTTTGATTATGTATTTGTACTTGATTTACTTGCATTGTCTCGATTGTATTTGACCTATGAGTCGGCACCACTAAGCTTGGATAACCCTGTTGGTCTGATCCACCGACTTAGAGATCCCCCTCTCGTCCCGCCAGCTGCAGTTTGGATCCTGCTACCCGGTTATTACCGTGGTCTTGTCCCGAGACCGCAGATTGCTACTGTGGTCCCCGATGCCCGGCTCGCTACCGTGGTCATGTATAGTATATGTATATGCATTCATGAGATCCACTGTTTCTCCTCACCTCGAGTGACTGAGATCAGTGCCTAGTATATGTATATGTATTTATATGAGATCCCCTATTTCTCCTCACCTCGAGTGACTGAGATCAGGGCCTAGTTATTGCTCTATCGCTTTAGTGATAAAGGACTTAGCTTCGTGTGGTTGCCATCTTGCCAGTTCCCGATTCCTTGGATACCCGACATGTTTTATAATGTTTACTTGCTTTCCGATAAATGATTCGTTTCCTTTATGAAAGTTGTTATTTAAACAAGTGTTCATATTCTCCAATGTAAATTCAGTTATTATTATATTGTTTTCTGTTCTTTGTACACGCACATGTTTTAAATGGATGCCGGTTGGGTGAATACCTATGCTTTTACATATGTTTCCAACGATCAATGATTTTGCTAGATTTACATGATTACACATGTTTTAAATGAATACCCGATTTGTTAAATATCCATGCTTTGAAATATGTTTAGATGACACTTGTTTTGCCAGATTCCTATGTTTATACCTATTTTACATGATACCCGATTTGTTTGAATATCCATATTTTGGAATAGGTTTAAATGAACACTAGTCTTGACAGATTGCTTTGGTTACACCGGTTTTAAATGAATACGGGTTTGTTAAACATCCGTATTTCCCCATATGTTTCAAATGGACATTGGTTTTGCCAGACTGCTATGAACACCTGGTTTGTTGTATACTTATGTTTTTACCTAAGTCTCAAATGAACGTTGGTTTTGTCAAACCATTATATTTATACATGTTTTAGACGAACACCCGATTGTCAAATATCTATGTTTATAGGTGATGTAAATGAACACATGTTTTATTAGATATTCATGTTTTACCCATGCTTGAAATGAATACATATTTTGCCCGAAATCCATGATTTTGCACCCGTTTAATTATATGCAGCATTTGATCGATTAGCATGATTTATCATATGTTTTATTCTTTAGTATATTTGTGATCTTTTCATCCACCTGCCAGACCGTCGTGTCTGACCCACTACTTTTGGTACTCAGGTTCAGATTTCTTCGTCCCGAGATGAGTGCTTTTGTTGGCTGTGGAGCCATGTTTTGCAGGTTGTTTTGTCGGCTATGTCATGTAGACATTGAGCTTGACACCGGAGCTACGTCACATTTGGGTAGTAGTTTATAGCTTATTGTTGTATGGCTTTTATTAGCCTTTTTCTTGGGATTCTTAATTAATGTACATTGATAATTGTAACTTGAACATATTTGGGAATGTAATATCCTGTTACTGTCAGCTCTGTAATTTATTGTGATGGTTACTCCAGTCTGATATGATTCTTGATATAATAGCTATGTGCTAAAGGTTGAGTGCGACGCGGAATCCGATGGCCACGGACTTCGGGTCGCAACGCCACGAAAGCTTCCGCAAAATATTCAGAATGTGTTAGAATGTGTTGTCTTCACACACGCGGATCCTGGGAGAAGTAAAATACATTTATGCTTTAATCCCATTCCCGCCCCCGAGGTTCCGGTTCGGGGGCGTGACAACCTCATATCATGTGGTTGCCTTTTTTAAACCTTTTAATTGGTTAATTGTTATTATTATTATGATGATGATGAACCTAGGGTTTACCTAGATTTTGTCTTGTGTATATGGATGATGTGGATTACCCGTGTCTAGGCTAGGCTGGCTATTCAGTGGCTTGACTTGGAAGGGACTACCTCTTGTATTGGATTTGGATGTTGATGGCTTGTTTTGGATGGACTAAGATACTTGGGATTATTGAAGTATGTCTCGAGGTACTTGGATGGATTTGTGTATTTGGATATATACTTTGAAGTAGTTCCCATCATGATGAGAGTCATACTCACACAAGGGAGGCCAAACTAGACACTATTTTTGTGACTATTTGAGTCAAGGCCTTGCTCAGTTGATCAGTCTAGCCACAGTTTTGGAACCCCTATGGTGAGGGCTATTTATTTCTTGCCATCTATAGATTAAGTCTTGAGGTAATTAGCATACGCCATTCGGTACTTTCTTGATGTTTGAGTACCAAATATTGGTCGAGCATTTCCCGTGTACTCTTATCTTGGTTGGGCTTGTTATCCCATGCATCCCCGCCGCAACTCTATTGAGTACGGGAGGGCAGTGACATAATTTTCCGCAATACCAACCTATGTGGGTGTGCCTTTTTGCTAGATGGATTGCTTTGATATAGACTCAGGCCATGCATCCCCGCCGCAACTCTATTGAGTATGAGAGGGCAGTGATATAATTTCCCGCAATACCAACCTATGTGGATGTGCCTTTTTGCTAGATGGATTGCTTTGATATAGACTCAACCGTATATTGACTCATGATGGTATTTTTATTCTTGCACGACTACTTAGTACCTTTTTTATCTTTGTTGATATATTAATCATGCTCATTGTCTTTACTTTATTTGATGCATACATATTGTTGTTCTTATATATTATTGTTCTTTTACCTTTGGTGCTATAGTTAGTGGATTTCCTCCCACTTTACGGGAGGGTGATGTTAGATTGTGTGGTCTCAATCCATCAGTTGATGTAATAAATTGATTAATTTCTTTATTTATCAATAAAATCATGCTTCCCTTTCATGAGATGAATGGTGTTTATTACTTAATGCACATGACCAATACATATGACATAATGGTTCATGAGATGAACCGAGTCCCATTAGTATATTAAATGTGATATATGTATATGGATGAGATCCACATACGGGAGACATGTGTCACAAATCTTATACTTAAAAAATCTTCACAACCAGTGATGAGACCGGGCATCTCATCTGATAAGGTTGCAGCACTTTGATCACTATGAGATAGTGTGATTTCTCTCGATCATCAGAATGTAAGATTTTAGATCATAGTGCTGGTACATTGGCTGTATTGAAGGACCATGAGAAGCACCTTATGAAATACTGTCTCGATTTAAGGATTGCTCTCACAATTCCCTAGCAATAGGCTCTCAATCCTGAGACATTGATGAACTCAAGTTTCTGTCTATTCATTTGCTTTGAGTCACCAATGAGTGAGGTTAACTGTAGGTCAACACCTTGGTGTCTTGGGTACGTGGTAGTAGGACTGTGAGAACATACAATGATCGAGATGGAATCTATCTACATTATCCCCTCGTGCCAATTAATGGATTTATCATTAGTAAGTGCGCACCCATCTTGATTAAGAGTTAATTGGATGGTACTGATGATCACTGTGATTAATTGGGGCTCAAGGGTAATAAGATGTGGATCTAGGATTGGATGGGACAGATTTGTTCTAATTGATCCATGGATACTGATAGAGGGGCCTACTTGTGGTAATTGGGAAGTTTAGGGTCTTCATTATAATTTATTCCTAAGACTGGAATGCAATTGCATTTATATAGTGGTATTATTTGCAATTAACTGTGGGCTCGGATTGCACATGAGATATAGGGTCGCGTGTCCCAGTTGGAGCCAGCTTTCTAAGGAACCCCTAGCGGTCCCCACGCTAGCCCAAGATATTAAAAAGTTACTAATCTTACTTGAACTCTAAAAGGAAGGAATTAGAAAGTTACTATTTCTATTTGAAGTAGGACTTCTAATAGTGGTAATAGGAAGCTACTAATTTGTGTGGAAGTGTGACTTCTAATGCAATTAGTAAGAGAGTCTTAAGATGAGATTTGAGGGCTATAAATAAGGGAAGAAAACCCCTTGGACGTCCCACTCTATTATTCACGTCCAAAACTCCTCAAGTGCAAGAGTTGCACATCTCTTCTCTTCCTCTATCTCTTCTAGTTTCCTTAGAGTTTCTAGTAGGGTTTTCTCTTGGAGATCCCACCCATCTTCTTGAAAAAAGAGATCTGATAGAAAGTCATAGCGTGGAAGACAACAAGGTCTTGGAGATCTCTAATTGCTTCAAGAAGAGTTCTTGATCAAATTGATTGTCTTCTCCTCCATTAGAGCACTACCGGGCTACAAAGGTATAATATGCTTCTCCTCTTGTGATAGATTATTTTGTTGCATGTAGTTGTTGATTTCTATCTTCTAGATAGGTTATATTGTTGTAAATGATTGATGAGAATGAGGGATTGCATCCTGGATTGGGTTATAGCCTTCTGGATAGTTGATCCCTGAGTCAAGTGAGTCAAAAAGTTTTGAAAACGTATCCACGAGGTCCACCTATTTCCAACAGGTGAGGCGTTCTTTGAGGCACTAGTAGAGGACGTTCATAAATGGGGCATAGATGACATAGCATTGAGTCACTATACAACGCATGAGGGCCTGTTTATATGGGAGATTTCAATTCTGCTTTTAGTCTATCTTTTGCCTTTGGTGGACTGGTTGTAATAAAACACTTGTTTTATTTCGAAACTTGAACTGTATGTAGGTAGATGTTGACCTGCATTACTCTATCTCTTTATGATGAATTTTATGATTTGAAGATTTACAATACACCTACAAATTGTTCTATAGCTTTTGTACAAATGTTGATTATGGAATTTAAAAGTTTTAATTATCCTCACATGCGGACCTAGGATCCTGGTTGTATTCTAAATTACTACCTCGAAATTCAAATTTTTGTGTTGTGCTAGGTAGTCTGGGTTTTGGGGCATGACACTAATTCTATGTGGATCCTAAATCCTAAAAAATGGGAGGGGGGCTTCTTGGTATTAATTCCATCATAGGAATTAAAGCTCTGAATCTGGGGAAATGGAATGCAAGGAAGTTATTGATTCAAATGGGCCTATTTATTTACATAGGATTGGGATAAGCATGAGGTAGTTGATTCAAACAAAGAAATCGTAGGGTAACGAAGGCACACCAAAAGCGAAAATGAATGAAACAATTACAATGCTATAATGTTTTCCCCTAATTACCCAAAGCGCAGAGCGGGAGTGTCGAAACGCTAAATTTTAAAATAATTATATGTTTGGAGCGCCTATACAACTTAGTACTTGTGTGTTTATAAACAAGTTACTAATGAGCACAAATATATCTTATCCATATATTCAAGTATAAAAAATGGAGAAAAAAAATTAACTTTGCAATTTGATAACATAAAATAGACAATAATTAACAAGTTAGAAGAAGTTTTTTCATTCAAAAGATAAATGTCAAGCTTATAGAAAAAGAAAATGCACAAAAAACTATGGATTCTACGCGGTTCCTTCATATTCGGTCGAACCGAGCTTCGAGAACAGTCAAACTGCGCTCCAAAGATTGATCTGCTCCGAAAACGTCGATCTACAATTTCGGAACGGGATCGATAAAGCAAAGAGGAGGTTCTGGGCACTAAGGTTTGCCCAATAATAGCCGGTGGGATGAGCTGTCCTATGTTGGAAAGAGGAAAAAGGGTAAAACTCTTATGGTATGACTCTTTCCCTTTCCTCGAGCTATGGTGTTAGTGGAATTGCACTGCTCAAGAGGATGACTTAGATAATAATCTCAGCTGGGAGATTGCACCACAAAAGAGTATTTGTTTTGAGATAAATTGCTTCCCTTCTCTTTATTGATTGTTGTTGTTTTATACATGGATGGAGAAACTGGAAACTCCAACGTTACATGCAACGTGGATATCCTAAAGACTAGCACAACACCTCATCGTTCCTTATCTACAGGAAACAACCCACACAGTAAATAACAAACTAAACACATGGCAAGACTTATTCAAATGGACTCAACAAAGTTACCACCCAACCTACCCATCAACCCATATAACATGGAAACATACTATTGGACATATCATTCCTCCCCCCTAGAAACAACCTTGTCCGCAAGGTTGGCATCGGGATACCGTTCTTCCATGGCTTTGTAACGTTCCCATGTGGAGTCAGATTCTGGGGTCCCTACCCATTTGATGAGTACTTCCACGTCAACTCTGTTGCCTCGTTTGACAAGCCTCCTATCGCGACCCTGGAACGGGTCCCCGGGCCCGTGACGTGTCGAAATTAAGATAGTTTATGTTTATTGTTTTCCCACAGGTTCCCGCGATGTAATAAATACACGACCAGTCTACAGACAGTCCACATGTTTAAGGACCCCCAGACAGTGGAACAAACTGAAAGGGCAATCCAAGCTCAGTAGTGTTACATAATTCATGAATGCACAAAACACGCGAAACACTATCAAAACATGTCGAGATAAAAAGGGGAAAATCACTTATCCAACACGATGAACACGACTAGCAAGGGCATAATTAATATGCATAACACGCTTAGGAAGTGATCCCCTTTTCCTTGAAACACATCTTCAAAACGAGCTTGTACTTACTTCAAAACGAGTACACGATGATATTCATTATATAGAAACCAAAGTACGAATACAAAGCCTATCAAGATCATGCAAGGACCTTTGGTTGATCGTTGTGCAGCCGAAGCCTAGATGTTGGAATTAATACAGAATTAGTGCCCCAGAAGTTCAAGGACATCTCGGGTTTCGAGTGCATAATATCAGGCTAAAGGCCACTTAACATGTTCTAGTTTTCATTCTTGCAAAGACTCTTCAAAACAGGAAATTTGTCAATTTCGGTCACCTCGCGGTCAGGTGTCGGCTAGCCGAACTAAGGTCTAGCGGCTAGCCGCCAGCTGACCGACAGGCTGACCGCTGGAAGTCCAGGTCCAACGCAGCCCTCTGGGAAAGAAACCGAACTGACTGCGGTTAGCTTACGGTTAGCCGAACTGAGACTTGGCGGTTAGCCGTAAGCTGACCGTAGGGCTGACCGCGGGAACCCAGTTTGAAATGTAGCTCTCGGGAAAAGGAACCGACAATGCGCGGTTGGCCAGCGATTAGCCGACATGGGGTATGGCGGCTAGCCGCTTGCTAACCGACAAGCTGACCGTAATCCGCTGTCGAAATGTCAGCTTCTGGAAAGGGAACCGCCAAGCTCGGTCAGCTCGCGGTTAACCGAAATGGGGATTTCGGTTAGCCGCCAGCCGACCGACGGCTGACCGAACTGCACGGGAAATGCAGTCCAATTCAGATTTTTTGCATTTTCTTCTTCCCTTCTTCTTGTTTCTCATTCCACTTGCACTCCCTGAGCCTACATGCTCTCCAAGGAACAAAACACATATTTTTCCCAATCTTAAACATTCAATCCGAAGAAAACATGATCATGAAGCTTGTAAACATATTCATATGCAACTTTCTAAAACAACAATGAAGCTTACAAAACACATGCACAATGGTCCTATAGAGATTACTTGCCTTGCCCAAATGCTAAACACTCCTCTTCAAGCACTTCACTCAAAGCTAAGCCAAAGAACTACAAAACCCCAAGAAAACCACACAAAACTCACTAAATCTTGCAAACAAGAAACCCATTTTACCAAAAGGGTTTGTAACATGGAAAACAAGATCTTTAAGGAACTAAAAAGACTTTATGAAAAGCATGGGTTGAAGCTCTTACCTAGAGAAGGTCAAACAAGAGAAGAGGAAGAAAATGTAGAGCTTGTTCCACAAGAAGCTCCAAGAAACTTGTATTGATAGAGAGCTTGCAAGGAGATGAAGAAGATGATGTTCATAGAATTTTCTTTGGAGTCCTCTAGCTAGATCATGCAAGGTGAGGAAGATGGAAGGGGAAAAGGGATTTTCCAGCCCTAGGTCAAGAGATTGCAGAGATTTGGTAAAATGAATGAAAAGAGGGAAAGAGGGGGATTAAGCTAAAGACTTTAGCAAATGGGACCCAATGACTTGAACCTTGAAATGACAAAAACATGATCTTGTGGGCCTCGGATGACTTCGACGAAGAAGGATAAAACGATCCTCAAAATATCTAGTTTCCAAAAAGTATATTTTTGACATGGTTTTGAGATCTCGAAGATTGTGTCCAGATTTGTGCATAAAAGACAATTTTACCCTCTTTGGGCCAAAACTTGGGTTTTTGGGCTTCAAACATGAATGGCCTTAAAACGAAAGTTGTAACTCCTAGAAAAATCATTCGAATGAAATCAAAATCACAATCACACGGAAATCGATACGATCTTCCCAAGCTTACACGGGCACTCAGGCCTTCCTGAGTGTGTCAGACTAATACTAAACGTTCTCAAAATTCCCAAAGCTATGTCAAGGACTAAAGCTAATTACTTCTAACCCAACGAAAACTAAACCCACTTAGGACTAAACACATACTAATCGCACACTAATCGACTTGGTCTGGGTCGGGGTCTAACACCTCCTAGATAAGATGGCCTCAGGATAAGGTTGTAGGGAGCCTTCATCTGATAATGGTGGAAGTTTAGCGGAAACATTGATGGCCTGGCCCAATTGTTGTTTCAATTTGGAGACATGGAATACCGGATGGATTTTGATACCAGAAGGTAAATCCAGTTTATAAGCCACAAGCCCACTTGATATCGCCCATTGTAATGAACGGCCAACTTCTGAGAAAGTCTTGCGGAGACTGAGCTTTGGCGATATGGCTGGAGCCTTAGATAGACCCATTCGCCTACTTGAAATTCTCGCTCCGATCTGTGCTTATCTGCATTCAATTTCATTCTTTCTTGAGCTATTTGTAAATTGTGCTTTAACAATTGTAGTGCTGTGTCACGATCACGTAGCTCTGCATCAACTGCTTGAACCTTGATAGTACCAGGTATGTATGATAGCAGTGTTGGTGGACTTGTACCATAGACAATGTCATATGGAGTGGATCGAGTTGTCATATGAAAGGTGGTATTGTAACCCAAGATTTAGGGTGATCAGAAGCATAACAGCGAAGATAATTTTCCAAACAACGATTGAGTACCTCCGTCTGTCCATCTGTTTGAGGATGATAGGTCGAGCTCATTTTTAGTTGCACCCCTTGTAATTTGAAGAGTTCTTTCCAAAAAGTACTTGTAAATACTGGGTCTCGATCTGAAACAATTGATGCTGGCAATCCATGTAATTTGAAAATATTTTCAAAAAATAACTTAGCCACTGATTATGCTGTGTAAGGGTGGGCCAGGGATAAGAAATGACCATATTTGCTAAGCCGATCAACGACCACTAGGATTGATGATTTGTTAGATGAGATTGGCAGTCCCTCAATGAAATCAAGTGAAATATCACGCCATATTTTATCTGGAATTGGTAATGGTTGCAATAATCCGGGTAGGGGTACATTTGCATTTTTAACATGCTGACAAACATCACATTCTCGGACCCACCTTTTGATGTTGTTACGCCAACCTGACTAATAAAAGGAGTGACCCACACGCCTGGCAGTTTTAGCAAAGACGGAGTGCCCAAATGAGGGAGAAGCATGTAATTCATCAAAAACTGCCTTCTTTAATGGAGAATCAGGCCCCAAAATCATGCGACCTTTTTTCCAAAATATGCCCTTTGAAAATCCATATTTGGAAACATCCAACGACCCACCCTCCATTCGTTCCTTCAACTCCTTAAAATAAGGATGTGTGCAGACCTCTTCCTGAATTTTTGTAACCCATGACGGTACAGGAGACGATATTGCATGGAAAGTTTTTTCATGTAATCTGGATAAGGCATCAGCAACCCTATTTTCACTCCCTTGTTTATACTCAATCTCATAATCATAGCCGATCATATTCGTACGTATGATGAACTTGCGTCCTAAGAGATATGGTCGCCACTTTTGCACTGCTATGATTAAAGCCAAGAGTTCCTTTTCATATGTGGAGAGAAGAAGATTCTTTCCATGTAATGCGTGACTAAGGAATGCTATTGGCCGTCCCAATTGCATTAGAATAGCCCCAATGCCAGTCCCACATGCATCACATTCGATAACAAAGGTCTGGGAGAAATCTGGGAGGGCCAAGACTGGGGCATGTGTCAGTGAATATTGAAGGTCATGGAAATCCCTTTCAGCCGACTCGCTCCATCCCCACCCATTTTCTTTTAACAAAGCTGTGAGTGGGCCTGCCATTAATCCGTACCCTTTGATGAATTTGCAATAAGAGCCTGTGAGACCCAAAAATCCCCGAAGACTCGTCATTGTTGTTGGTGTGGGCCATTTGAGAATTGCCTCAATTTTTTCTTGGTCCACACCAACCCCATCTTTTGAAATGACGTGGCCTAAATATTGAATTTCTTGGCTACCAAAAGTGCATTTGGAATCTTTTACATAAAGCTTGTGGGCCCGAAGTATCTCAAAAACTATTTTTAAGTGCTCAAGATGATCCATGAAAGTTTTTGAGTAAATTAAAATGTCATCAAAGAATACCAGGACAAACCTTCTCAGATAGGGCCTAAATACTTCATTCATAAGTGATTGGAATGTAGAGGGTGCATTGGTGAGCTCAAAGGGCATCACGAGAAACTCATAGTGGCCCTCATGAGTTCTAAATATTGTCTTGTGGACATCATCTTCCTTAACCCGTATCTGGTGATACCCGAACCGTAGATCCAATTTGGTGAATATTGTGGACTCGTGCAGTTCATCCAATAATTCATCAATCACAGGTATAGGAAATTTATCCTTGACAGTTGCTTGATTCAATGCCAGGTAATCAACGCACATTCTCCATGACCCATCCTTTTTTTTTTACTAGAAGGACTGGTGAGGAAAAAGGAGATGTGCTTGGCCTTATCACGCCAGATTGCAATAAATCCTTGATGATTTTTTCAATTTCAGACTTTTGAAAATGGGGGTACCTGTAAGGCCGCACGCTGATGGGATTGGTCCCACTGATGAGAGGGATGCTATGATCTTGTTGTCGATGTGGTGGAAGGCCCATTGGAACAACAAATACATCTGCAAACTGAATTATGAGAGCATGTATCAGTGGGTCCGGAGTGGCGGTTGTAGTTTGCATGCCTATTTTTAGCAATTGGATTGCATAAGCGTGGCCATAATTTTGAACCTGTCGTGAAAATTTGGCAGGGTCCACCAATTGATTGTTTGGTACTGGAAGACCCTTCAGTTGGAAATCCTTCCCATCATGTTTAAATGACATGGTTAATGCTTCAAAGTCCCAAAGAACAGGACCTAATGTGCGCAACCACTGGGCCCCTAACACTGCATCATATCCTCCTAACGATAAGAGATAGAAGTCAGCCTTGATTGGGACTCCTTGTGACTGGATCAAGACATCTCGACAAAAGCCATTGCCCTTCAATCTTTCACCATTAGCTACCATTACTTCAAAAAACATAATCTGATTGGGTTGGAACACTTGCCTTCCTTATCATCATGGTGTCAATAAAGTTATGTGTCGACCCACTATCTACCAGGATGGTGATTTGGTAGTGTTTCAAATTGCCAAGAATCCTCATAGTCTGAGGGGCCCGTGTTCCAGCAATTGCATGGAATGAAATTTGTGGGGATGGATCTGCGTCACTCAGAACATTTATATCTGGTTCTATGTGTTGCAAGATTTCCCCATTGTCTTTGGCATCTTTTTGCAACAAACCTTCTACCCAGTAAAGTTTTTGAGTTTTGCATCTATGATTAGGGGTGTACCTTTCATCACAATGGAAGCATAGCCCTTTCTCCCTCTGTCACATGCCTCTGCAGGGGTTAGTCTTTTGATGACTGGTGCAACAGATTTAGTGTCGATTGGAATGGTCGTAGAACTTGGGCGAGTACCCTCTGACCTCATCATTCTTCGTCTCATATTAGCCCCTTCCTCCTGCAGACGAGCTAAGCTAAAAACATCCGGAAGTACCGTGGGACTCAGCTTCTGTACTCCAATTCGGATATCTTCTCGTAATCCACTAAGGTATAGACTAATGAGATACTTCTCATCGAGTCCTTTTACCTTATTGGATAATTTTTGGAACTCGCGCTGATAATCAAGGACCGTTGTGATTTGGCGGAGTTTAAACAATTTTCCCGCAAAATCTTCACTTTTAGATGGTCCAAAACGAATCTCCATAGCTTCTACGAATTCATCCCAGGTGGCTTTTGGTTTATATTCATGATACCATTGGTACCATTCTAATGCTTCGTCTTCCATGTTAAGGGATGCCACTGTTAGCCACTGCGAAGCCAACACTTGATGGTGAGCAAAATATTGTTTTGCCTTGAACAGCCAGCCACTGGGGTTTTTCCCGTTAAAGCGAGGGAGCTCCAGCTTCATGGTACGAGTTTGAATGCCTCCGTTCGGTCCAAAAGAATTTGAGGAGTGAGCACGGGAGTGCCCAGTCGATCCATCTGGATCTTTTGTGAGGTCCTTCATAACTTCCAGCCGCCTCAAAATCTCTGCTAACAAGGCTCCTTGTTGCTCTGAAGTTGTCTTGAGTTCTACTTGAGAATTCTGGAGGTGTTGCATTCTTTCCTCTATTTGGTTTCCACGTGTCCATTCTGCCATATCAGAACTTGGCTCTGATACCAAATTGGTATGACTCTTTCCCTTTCCTCGAGCTATGGTGTTACTGGAATGACACTGCTCAAGAGGATGACTTAGATAATAATCTTAGCTGGGAGATTGCACCACAAAAGAGTATTTGTTTTGAGATAAATTCCTTCCCTTCTCTTTATTGATTGTTGCTGTTTTATACATGGATGGAGAAACTGGAAACTCCAACGTTACATGCAACATGGATATCCTAAAGACTAGCTCAACACCTCATCGTTCCTTATCTACAGGGAACAACCCACACAGTAAATAACAAACTAAACACATGGCAAGACTTATTCAAATGGACTCAACAAAATTACCACAAAGTTACCACCCAACCTACGCATCAACCCATATAACATGGAAACATACTATTGGACATATCACTTGTTACGTATTTGTTGCCATTATTCGTTGTCATTATGCATGCATGAGTAATGGCCCACCTTGATCAAGCATGTGGAGCCCATCCTTACACATAAGATTGGTTAGACATTTACGTCCCGGTTGGCAATTCTAGTTTCCACCTCTTTATGTCTAAATGCGGTTTTAAAACGTAAATAGCTTATTTGGTAACTTGAACAATACCGTCCATAAGCAAAATACAAAATGATGGAAAAATCTGTTTTGAAAAGCACTAAAAATGGTGGGAATTGAAACAGACTTAAAAGTCTGAAGCACAACGACATGCGCTGCTACAGTGCATGATGCGTTAATTTTTGCATCATCATTTTCTCTTTTTTTTTTTATAAAACCTGAGATCCCACATGATGATCCGAACCGTTAGAAATATTTACAAGAACAAACACGGCCACGTGTCCAAATTTGAGCCGTTGATCTTTCTCAAATTTTGAGATATTGACAGAAAATGACAAAGTCATAAATCCACATTAGTGGACTTTTGTGGGCCCCGCAATCATGATCAGAACCGTTGATCCTCTTTGGAATAGTGAAAAGGGCTAGGCATCCAAATTTCGGCCAGTGATTAGGTGTACATCTTGAGAAAATTACAAAACACTTAGAGTCGTTGGATATGGTTAGGTTAAAAAACTGCAATCCATAAGAGCTTTCACCAGTCCATTTTTCTTTTTCTTTTTTTTAACTTATGGGACATTAAATGATGATCTGAACCATTGAAATTGTTCACATGATCAAACACAACGTTATGTTTAAGTTTGAGCCATTGATCATTCTCAAATCTCAAGGTATTTATAAAAAATGCAGTACCATAGATTTGTATTTATGGAATTATTTGGGTCCCACAATCATGATCCTAACCATTGTTCTTCTTTGGAATACTGAAAATAACCATGGGTACAGATTTTGGGCTTTGATTCATTGTAGATCTCGAGAAATTAATGAAGAATCCTGAACCATTGGATTTTAAAAAAACTATTTCAAGCAGTTTTTTGTCATGCCAAATTGGCTGATTTTTAAACATCTATTTCAATCCGCCCTATTCGAAACAATCTATATCATACAAATCTGTTTCATATAGTTAATATTTTCTGAACAATTCCTTTTATTGAGTTCGATTCCTCAAAGTGTTTCATTCACACTTTCGTGAATGGAGGACTATAACTCCATAGAGGGCCCACCAATTGAAAATCAAGGGTGGTGAAAATGTATGCACTCCATATAATGATCTCTCTAAATTTTACTCAAATAGAAATTGATCACACCGTAAGATTGAATATACGTTTAACAACATAAAAATTACAAAATCATGCATTACTAATAATTGAAATTTTATCTGGTAAATTTTTTTGCACTTGAGTGGTGTTTGGGATTTTTAATATCCAACATTCACAAAAGTGGGACCCTCTTATGTTGCGGTGGGACCAACTCCTATTAGAGTAAACTCGTGAATATTTTCATTTGGGAATTGGTTTCATTTTTAGTGATTTAAATTTTCAATTAGTGGGCTCCATTGTGGACTCTTAGACAATAGACTTGTGTTAGACCCACATTAGAAGCGATCGTGTAGCTTTTTTGGTATTCTGTTTATTACTATTAGTCAAGATATAAAGAATGAAACTTGATAGTGGGCCGCCTATTGGAAACCAAAACCAATCAAAGTGTATGCCCTCCCTTGATAAAGTGTATGCCCTCCCTTGATGAACACGTCTCCAGTTTTTACTTTTAAAAAAGATGATTTTACCATTTACGGAAAAGATCTCGAAATTTGGGCATTTCTAGTAAATGGTTACCGCAAATTGTACAGTACAAAATCAGTCCTCCGGCCAGTTTTATCCTTTTTATTATTATTATTTTTTTGAGCTCGCTGACCATATTCAGTGTCCTCGCTCTGCCAGGGCCATCTGAATCATCAAGTTTGGCTAGGGTTTTCCTACGGCTAGGGTTGCGCGATCGAGGGAGATTCAGGTCTCGAATCTCAGATGGCTTTGATTGGTTCGAATCGGCATTAGATCGGAGTGGCGCAGGAAAAGACGAGGGCCAATGACGGATCAATCCATAAACTCCCCGTTGGGATCGGTTTCTCTCTGAACATAAAAGGAGTCTTGTTTTGTTCTTATTAGGTGAGAAGAAGCTCTTTCGTCCTTGGTGCAATTAAGACAAAAGTTATTTCGTCTTTTTATGCTGGTGGTTGTTGCATGATAAAGGAGAGACCTAGAGTGAAGGGGCTCTGTCTGTTTCTGGGAATAGAAATGTGGCACATTAGTAACGTGGCTACTGTGATTCAGCCTAGATTCCGAGTGATATCAATGTCCCAACAATATCAGAGCCAACTCTTTGTATTTTCCCCTCTTCAAACTTGAAGATACATCTACTTCAAATGCGAAACAGATTAGTGACGGTTGGAGAGATTGAGTTGTTCTGAGCACGATCTTTTGTTCTAAAGGGGTTTCCGGGAAAAAAAAAAAAAAAAAAGGGTTTGCACATGGAGAGATGGCCGTGACGAGTGATGTTGACGTCACTCCTCTCAAACTTGAATAAAAAAAATAAAAAAAAGCTCGACGGACCTCATTTGTGCCGCACAATTTGCAGGAACCCTTCGAGAGAAATGGCCAATTTTCGAAATTTTTCCTGTAAAATCCTCTAGAAAAAAAGTCCAAGCAAAAAAATAAGGGCCCGTTTGAATGTTTACAAATTACAATATTTATAAATTTAAATATTAAAAGAATAAACCTTTACAGAATAGAATAGTGTAATGTTATAATATTATAATATTTTTATTGTTTGACAATTTTTGAAGAATATTACAGATTTTAATTTTAGTTGTTTGGAAGGTGCTATGATTTTAATATATATTAAAAAAATCCAAAATAACAAGGAGTTAATAGAGGATTTTACAAAAAAAAAAAGAAAAAAAAAGATTAGGTAACCAGTGGGCCTAAAAGATCAACGACCTTAGTTTTATAACATTTAGGGTCCATAGGGACTCTGCGGTGTATACAAAGTAGAACAAAATAGGGTATAGTTTCGTTGTCGACAGTTTTTTTTTTTTTCAACACGGTTGTCTGTGCCCAGCCAACAGTGGTCCCCTCCAATATCCTCTTCTTCTATTGTAGGGGACTCCTCATCTCTAGGAGCAAACATACTCTAAGGTCAAAACCTCATCTCTAATTTTTCCATTTATGGCAACATTAAAATTCCCAAGTGTCACACTTTTTGGCAACCGTCAAACACATAATAATACTCTTCACGCCGCAGGCGGAGAGAAATCCAGATCTACAAAAACCAAGAAACATCGTTAACCTTTTTTTTTTTTGGGTTAAAAACAAACAAACATTGTTGCCTTGAAGACGAGCAAAGAAACCAAACAGACCCCGACCACTCTTTTCCCCCAAAAAGCATGTTGTTCGGACCAAAGTCCATCATTGCTCGAGCACATCAACCAAAGACAACCCCTCCCCCTCCCCCTCCCCCTCCCCTCTCTGTCTCAGATGAGATCTCCAAAAAGATGAGATCTCCAAAAAGTTAAAAACAAACCCAAAAATCGCCAGTAGAAAAGTAGGAAAAGAAGTAGAAGAGAGAGAGAGAGGACATGTCGTCCTACATTTCTTTTGCATGGATTCCCCATGTTGGAGGGGATCACCATTGGCCGGGAGCAGACGACCGTGTTGAAGAAAAAAATAAGCTGTTAACAATGAAACGAAGCCCTAATTTGTTCTACTTTGTATGCACTGCATAGGGACCCTCAACGTTATAAAACTAAAGTCGCTACGAACGCCAGTAAAAAGTGCTAAAAAAATATTTTTTTAGGCAAAATGACTGATCTGATGCAAGGTCAGTTAAAATGATCTTTTAGGCTCACTGGTCACCTAATTTGTTTTTATTAGTAACATCATCGAGTTAATATTATCGATTGTAGTAAAATTCATTATTAGAATAAATTTTTTATCAAATACCTAATTTATATTTAATTTTGGATGAAAAAAGTAGTGCAACCAATTTTTTTACCATAAGCCACTTTCTTTATCACGTAAAACTATAGTAAAGTATAGTAAAGTCAATACAAATGGCAACTACTTTACAACTCTCTCTCCTACTTTACTTCACCACATACTGCATCTTACCTTACTTTACCTTTTACCATGATGTGGCGTCAACATTTAGTTTACTTTACCATATATATATATATATATATATATATATATATATTAACAAAGGGGAATGTTCATATGCATCCATCCCTCACCATAGGGTGAGGGATACTTCCATAAATGGGGAGATTCAAGTACACCCTATGTACTTGAAATCCCCCTTTTGTATTTGAATCCCCCCATTTATGGAAGCATCCTGTCACGCCCCCGAACCAGAACCTCGGGGGCGGGAAATGGGATTAAGTATAAATGTATTTTACTTCTCCCAGGATCCGCGTATGTGAAGACAACACATTCTGAATATTTTGTGGAAGCTTTCGTGGCGTTGCGACCCGGAGTCCGTGGCCATCGGATTCCGCATTGCACTCAACCATTAGCATATAGCCATCATATCAAAAATCATATCAGACTGGAGTAACCATCAAAATAAATTACAGAGCTGACAGTAACAGGATATTACATTCCCAAATATATTCAAGTTACAATTATCAATGTACATTAATTAAGAATCCCAAGAAAAAGGCTAATAAAAGCCATACAACAATAAGCTATAACCACTACCCCAAATATGACGTAGCTCCGATGCCAAGCTCAATGTCTACATGACATAGCCGACAAAACAACCTGCAAAACATGGCTCCACAGCCAACCCGAGCACTCATCTCGGGACGAAGAAATCTGAACCTGAGTACCAAAATTAGTGGGTCAGACACGACGGTCCGGCAGGTGGATGAAAAGATAACAAGTATACTGAAGAATAAAACATAAGGTAAATCATGATACTCGATCAAATGTTGCATATAATTAAACGGGTGCAAAGTCGGGAATCTCGGGGAAAAACCTGTGTTCCTTTCAAGCATGGGTAAAACATGAATATCTAATAAAACATGTGTTCGTTTACATCATCTATAATCATAGATATTTGACAGTCGGGTGTTCGTCTAAAACATGTATAAATATAGTGGTTTGACAAAACAAACGTTCATTTGAGACTTAAGTAAAAACATAAGTACACAACAAACCAGGTATTCATAGCAGTCTAGGAAAACCAATGTCCATTTGAAACCTATGTAGAAATGCGGATATTTAACAAACCGGATATCATTTAAAACAGGTATAAACATAGGAATCTGGCAAACAAGTGTCATTTGAAACATATTTCAAAGCATGGATATTTAACGAGTCGGGTAATCATTTAAAACAGGTATAAACATAGGAATATGGCAAAACGCGTGTCGTTTAAAACATATTTCAAAGCATGGATATTTAACAAATCGGGTATCATTTAAAACATGTATAAACCTGGGGATCTGACAAACCAAATGTCATTTAAAACAAAGTACGGATATTTAACAATTCGGGTATTCATTTAAAACATGTATAAACCTGGGGATCTGACAAACCAAATGTCATTTAAAATAAAGTACGGATATTTAACAATTCGGGTATTCATTTAAAACATGTATAAACCTGGGGATCTGACAAACCAAATGTCATTTAAAACAAAGTACGGATATTTAACAATTCGGGTATTCATTTAAAACATGTATATGTACAAAGAACGAGAAGCAATATAGTAATAACTGAATTTACATTGGAGAATATGAATACTTATTTAAATAACAACTTTCATAAAGGAAACAAATCATTTATCAGAAAGCAAGTAAACAATATAAAACATGTCGGGTATCCAAGGAATCGGGAACTGGCAAGATGACAATCACAAGAAGCTAAGTCCTCTATCACCGAAGTGACAAGAGTATAACGGGACGTTGGTCTCAGTCACACAAGGTGAGGAGACTCAACGCAATCATATATACAATATAAATATACGGGAACGGGACCACGGTAGCGAACCGGGTATCGGGACGGGACCACGGTAATAACCGGGTATCGGGATCCAAACTGCAACTGGCGGGACGGGAGAGGGATTTCCAAGTCGGTGGATCAAACCGACAAGGTATCCAAGCTTAGTGATGCCGACTCATAGGTCAAATAACAAATCGGGACATATGCAAGTAAATCAAGTACAATAAATAAACGGGTAAAACGGGGGTGCTCAAGGGCACACTGTCATTTCATATCGGGCAATACATCTCGGGATAAATAACTGTTACAAATGTAACTTCAATGCTTTCGGGAAAACAAGTCATGTAATCTAAATCTCGGGAAAAGAGGTGAAACAATGAACTATAACAATTTCGGGTAAAAACATTAATGTCAAGATCTATATAGGTGAATAGGGGTCCCGTATGTCGATTATAATAATTTCTTGGTACTCCTTGAGTTTGAAGACATTCCAGGCTCCTCATGCACTTTTCGATTTCAAAACTTAAAATGAGCTTATGGGTAGTACTAGATGTTACAATAGAAAAGAATCAAGATTATCAACGGTCCATCCTAGGCATGACATTAATCCGGAAACATCGAGCAACCTATTCAGTCACCGAAAGGAATAGAATTCGCGATAACCAAGGGAAAGACTTGTGTTTAGATATAAAGAAGATATCGCGTCGTTCCATCCCATTCAAGATTGAAATGGATTGAACTTCGATGCCACCGAACTAATCGTGAGGCGTGTCGGCTCAAGACATTCTCACACATGGTCCAAATAGTCCAAAAAGGGTAAGGGTCCCACCTAAAACCAAGAATTAGTGCCTAGATCATCACCATTCTTTTCTTTTAGTTCCCTAGTCTTATAGACCTTAGATTAGGGTATAATTGGTCTTAACACTAAGGTATATACCCCTAGGACCCATAGAAAGCCCAACGGTTTCCAAAAATAAACAATATCAAATTTCACCGGTCCGATCGATCGGCCGAAATTTCTGTACCAGAAATGCACAGGGTCTGATCGATCGGCCCAAAAAGCCTTACAGTTAAAAGACAGACCGATCGATCGGCCTGTAGGTCCGATCGATCGGACCTGGGCGTGTATCAGGTCCGAGACACTTGATTTTTCTCCTTTTTGTTTCCTTTCCTTCCAACACCTCAACAACCCCATAGGACTATAATCAAGATGACTTACACATGTTTTCAAGACATTAAAATGAGCTAAAGAGCTCCTCATTTCAAGTTTCTCCCTTTCTATTCTTTCCATTCACAATAAATCTCAAGGTGGAGAAAACTCATTCATGTGAAACCATTTGAAACTTTGATAATATGATGCATACATTTTCAAGTATGAACAAGAGAGAAATAAACTCATCAATAAGCACATTTCGAAATCAATATTAATCATAGTAAAGACAACTATTAAAATCACCAAAACCCTTAATGAAACAAGATTTTCTCACAAAACATGTTAATAATCAAAACAATCCAATCATCCACTTACCTTTGACTCTAATCAAGCAAATCAAGCTCCTAATCACCTCTCAAGCTTAAGATCCACAATCTCTACAAAAACCCCCAAAACAAACCCTAAAATGGGTTAAACCAGGAAATGACAATGAAACCTTTCAATAATCAAGGTGGAGCTTCTCTAAGGCTAGAAGATTACAAATCTAGAAGATGAAGAAGAACACTTACTTGGATGACCTTCAAATGAGAAGAACAAACTCAAGGGATGTCTCTAGGTTGGGAGATTTCTCCAAAAATGGTATCAATAGGGAGCCATTGTGAAGAGGAAGAAGAAGATGGTCTCCATTTCTTGATTGATGAACTATTGGTGTGGCTTGGAGATGAAGAAGCAAGAAGAAGAAGAGAAGCACAAGGAGAACCCTAGGTTGCTGGTTTGTGCTGGAAAATGAAGAATGGAATGAAAGGGAGATGGGTTCCTCTTATAAGCAAGTGAGGTTTGGGTCCCACAACTTAAAGAACTTGGGTGGCTGAAATCATCTAATTCGGGACCTCGGATGGATTCGACGAAGAAGAAAGAAATGATCGTCGAAATATCTAGTTTCCAAAAAGTATATGTTTCGCGGGTTTCGGGAATATCGAGTTTTGGGTACAGATTTGGTGTGAAAAGACTGTTTTGCCCTCAAGGCCAAGAAATCGGGTATCGGGTTCTCAAATGGATACGGGATCAACATGAAAGTTGTAGGATTCCTCAAGATGAATGCAACGGGCAAAAACACAATACGAAACAAATCGGAAAAATCTCACAAGTAAATGCAAAGCCGAAAAGGGAACCCCCAAAGGGCCCCACAAGCTACCAAAGCACTCAAAAGCCCAAACTAGAAGAAAAATCATTCTAGCTCACAAACTCAACCCAACAAATACTAATCCCACTAAAAGAAACTAATCCACAAATAAAACAACACTAATCCAAGAGATTAGGGGTCGGGTTCTCACACATCCCTCACCCTATAGTGAGGGATGGATGCATATGAACATTCCCCATGTACCCCATTAACAAATATGCCTTGACCTAAATATGACATATTACGTAAATATGACATATTATCCCTTCACCATTTTAGATGAAAAGCTAGTGTTGTAAAGTAAAGGCTAGTAGGCACTTTTTTACTATAAACTTTATCATAAGTCACTTTTTCTTTACCATATAAACTATGGTAAAGTGTGATAAAATAAAGTCAAACAAAAAAATAACTTTACCACTCCCTCCACTTTACTTCACATATTCTTTACTTCGCCTTTAATTCACCTTATCTTTACCGTGATGTTGACATTTACCTTTGCTTTACTATACCATACATGTAAATAAGTACATCATGATAGATTTGGTGAAGTTCTTTACTTTACCACTTTGTAAACTTCATTTTGCAAGATTTTTATAGTGTAAAATATTTTAAACAGGGGAGACCTGTAAGAAAAAATATTGAGCTTTTTGAAAGAAAATGATATTTTCTTCATATTTTTCTTGGGTTAGCAAACACAAAAGATTTTTTTTCTTTAGAAAATGAAAGCTTATGTTCCATAAAATATTACTTTCTTGTATTTTCTTAAGCATCCAAATAGGTCCTAATAATGTGTTTCATCTTGGAGTGCCTTCATTACCCTTCATTACCCTCGCATTTCTGTGCATGTTTGTTTGTATGAAACCCGGATACATAGATATTCATTGTCAAATGAACTGTTTGCTTACGTGAATTTGGAATACCTAGAAGTTTGCATGGAATTAGAATATTACTTGCATGGAAAATGGAGAAAAGGCTTTATCCTCCTCAAAATAAGCCCTGACGCATAATGTGCTCCCTCGGCGCAGGACATGTGATGGGCCTAAACATTAATGGTATAAACGTGATATTGGCCGTTGATTACACCGTATCTTTAGAGAAATGTCAGCTCCATTAATCTAAGGTGTGATTTACTCAAAACTAGCACTCTTCTATGGATGAGTTTTTTTTTTTTTTTTTTTTTTCTAATAAATTAGGGTATATCCCGCCCAGCCCATGAGTCTTTAGCCGTGAGCCTCCGTGAGCCTGGTGACTAAAAACAAACTACAGATGATTTTCTGAAGGTTGAGATCCAGGAGTACTATAAGTAAGAACCTTTTTAATAAACAGCTTTGGGCAACCACTTCCTTATCTCTTCAGAGTGACATTTACGCCCACCTCCTATCAACACTAGATAGTAATCCTGAATGGTCTGGACAACGCCCAAGGTGAAGATTCAAGCAACAAAATGGTAAGGAACATATTGAGGAAACTACATATGAGCATTTCTGATTTATCAAATTATTTAAAGTCGTCAATCTCATTCCCATGCAACCCAATTCTACAATTTCACCAAGTTTCAATTGTTACTATTTTAATGGATTCAAACATGGAAATGCATGAGGTAAAATAAGGGGGAAATGCATCTTCCTGAGCAACTTTTGGTGGCTCGTACCATTTACAAGTTATAACCTTCCTGGAAAGATTATGAGACATACCTAAAGTATAAACGCAAAGAATTGGGGATGGAAGAACAGATTATCAGACTTCGCATCCAAAAGAAGAAAATCAAATATCAAGAATATGTCTCGAAAGCCAATCAGACAGACGATATCAGATCGCAAGCCTATATGTTCGCATGGATCAGAATCGTGGTAATCAAAATTCACATCTCAAGCCTCGCAAATGTATTGATAGAAAATAAAAGGAAAGAGGTTTCTGTGCTTTGTGTGCTGAAAGAAGGGGCATTTTGCTGAAGAATGCCGCCATCGAAAGGGATAAGAGAAGAAACCCCAAGCTAAAGTAGCTAAAACTAAAAATGGTAAAAATAATTTTTTTGTTGTTGTATCATAGATGAATCTAGTGGAAAACACCAAACATTGGTGGATGGACATAAGTGCCTTCGCCTCCTACGAGCAGGTGGGAGACCGTATGGAGCTATTTATAGGAAACTCCTCTACAGCCAGAGTGGCCGGTCAAGTGAAGCTGGTGTTATATCTGTCATCTGGGAAGACTAACATTCACCAATGTGTCACATGCGCCAGAGCTCCAAAAGAATCTTATTTCTGGTCATCTCTTGAATAAGACTCGGTTTAAACTTGTATTTGAGGGTAATAAATTTATTGTTACAAAAAGAACGGAATTTTGTGGGTAAGGATTATGCCACCGAGGACCTCTTTGAACTGAATGTAACTTCATTAAATAATAATAATGGAGCATCTTCTTTTGTTTATATTGTTGATTCTTATGATATGTGGCATGCTAGATTAGGACATGCATTTTTCTCTTCAATTAAAAACATGATGAAAATATGTTTGATACTTAAACTTGATTTTCAATCTAAAGCATGTGAGGCGTGTTTAATTTAACATGCTAGAAAACCCTTTAAGAATGTTGAAAGGAGTTCAGAAATTTTAGGATTAATTCATATTGATATATGTGATTTAAATAATACTTAACTAGAGGTGGAAAAATATATTTTATAATTTTCTATTCATGATTAATCAAGATATACTCAGGTTTATTTATTGAGAAATAAATCAGAAACATTAGAAAATTTTAAAGATTATAAATTGGAAGTAGAAAATCAAAATTTTAAGGAAAGGTAGGACTGGAAAATACTTATCTAATGAATTTGATAAAACATGTAAATTATATGGCATAATACACCATACTACAGCCCTTCAACCCAACAAAATGATGTAGCATAAAGGAAAGATAGAACATTAATAGAAATGGTGAATTCTATGTTAAATAGTTCTGGTTCACCTATGTACTTATGGGGGGATGCCCTTTTAACCGCTTGTCATGTAAGTAACAAGATTTCTTACGAGTCGTCAAATCAAACTCCATGATTTATGGAAGGGTAGGGTCTCTGGTTATAATTACTTTAAAGTGTGGGGGTGTTTAGCTCGTGTAGTCATCCCTAATCCTAAGAAGATAAAATTAGGACCCAAGTTCTTAGAATGTATATACAAAGGCTATGTTCATAGTAGTAAAGCTTATAGATTTCTTATACTTAAATCCAGTACATCAGGGATAGATGTTGACACCATCATATAGTCCCTAGATGCATCATTCTTTGAATCAGTACATTCATATAAATCTGGATCAAAGCGACCCAAAGAAACTAGTAGAGATGTAGAACCGATAGTTTCTTATATACCTGATTTTGATGATCTGGAACCTCGAAGGAGAGAGCTCTAGAAAAGAAAAGAATCTAGAGGCAGATTTCTTTACCTTCTCTGTAGAAGAGGACCCCACTAGCTATGAAGAGTCAATGAAATATCCAGATGAGACGTTTTGGAGAGAAGCCTTAAATAATGAAATTGAGTCAATCCTCTCCAACAACACTTGGGAGATAGTGGATCTTTGCCAGGGAAATAAGCATTTAGGATGTAAATGAGTTTTTAAAAAGAAAATGATGACTAATGGGACCATAGATAAGTTTAAACCTAAGCTGGTAGCCAAGGTTATGTACATGATAGACAAGATTTTACCATATAAAGCAATTGGTTCAAGAGTTTGTTCACCACAAGATTTTGATATTATCAAATCCATTACACTAAGTGAAGGTTCAAGACCAATACACCTTCATTTATGCATGACCTTAATAGATGTTGCACAACCTTTTCTTTCTTCTTTTGTTTTCCATGTTTCAATTGTAGGGGATTGTTGTTATTTTAATGGATTTAAACATGAAAACTTGGGGGTCGAATCCGAATCTAACCCGACCCACTTTACCCATTGGTATTTTGGCTTTTTAATTTATCTCATATTTATTACATTATTTTTATTTTATATTATTCCTCAACGGGACGTGCGCAAGTCTTTACGGAAGTAACATGCATACCTTGCCTCTTTCCCTTCTTTCCTTCTTCAAATACGGCAGACAAAAAGTACAAGGTGATGGGTCATGCCCAAATGACTCAGTCCACAATGACGGGTCAGGCCCAAGTAACCCGAGTCCACGATGAGCCCAGGTCTGAACCCATTCGTTGAAAGCTGGGTTCGGATCCACGAAGCGACAAAGTCAGCACGTCGTTCCATCTACCTGCTTTTACCAAGTCTTGCGGAGAAGATCCTACCCGCCTCTTCTGTTGGGAGCAGTTCGAAGACTCCGCCAGATTGAATCGTCCGTTGCTGAAGAGTCTCCCCATCTATTAGGGGAAGACTATAAATCACCAAGCCCCACCAGCACTGGGGAGCAAGCAATCCTTCTCCATTCTCACATCGTCATTGTAATCTTCTACTTTGTAATCTCTTCCCCAGAGCAGTAAAGTCATCAATTGAAGTGGACGTAGGTCACACTGACCGAACCACTATAAACTCTCTCTCTCTCCATTAATTTTCACATTAATTGCTTATCACTTGACCGGTGGTGCCCGAAACACTTTTTGGCATCATCACAAGGTATGATGTAATTCCTCCTCTGCAACTCTTCCTTTCTACCTTTTCCATCTTGATGGCAAGGCTGTGCATCACATCAGGGTAGGGAATCTTTGATTCAAGACGCTTCTCCTTTGAGTACACCGCCGGTGAAGCAACCCAAGAGGAGTAGTTGTATCCTAGGGTAAGGGCGTTCTATAGCCATTGCACCTTGTGGGAATGAATCTTCACCCAATGAAAGCATCCTAGTAGATGTGCTTCGTGCTCCCATCCAAATCGGGTCTTTTCTGTCCCTAATTTAATTTATGCATTTTTTGTGGTTCATAATTTAGTGGATGATCATTTGAGAAAATAACAATTTCATAATAAGAAAAGATGACGATGACAAATATAATAGCCCCACCCAACTCATCATGATATTATCCGCTTTGGCCCACGTGCGCCACGGGGACTTACCAGATAGTCACTCATCCCGATACTGCTCCAGCGTGAGCACGCTTAACTCCGGAGTTCTTTTAAAATCCGGGACCGCACGGGTTTAAAACATGCCATGTTGAGTTAACACGGGGTTTGACTTGGAAGCATAGGGTCAGGACTTGGATATTTTCGATGCGGGCCAGCAGAGACTCACCGTTGGAAGCTCGTGGTTGACACGCTACGCCCCATGGTTAAGGGTACTGCCTGGACCAAGTTCCCAACGCTGAATTTCTATAAAAATGCTCTGCTTCTACCGCCAGAAAACCCATTTTCTATGAGTATCTAGCCATTTGTCTACAATAAACAAATACCATTTTCTATTGAATCCCCATATACATGTGCACAGGAAAGAGCGAAGTCTGAGTACCAAAAGAGTGATCAGAATCCAAGCAATCCCCTAAGAAAGATCTCCATACACTAAGGTGAGTTCTACAGCTGAAAGCTCACTGGCCCACTCCCTCTTAATATGCTCATGGCAGGTTCTGCTAGAAGTTTCATTTATATAACAGTCGAGAAATAGATTTCACTTACACATTGGGCTTCTTTTGAAGCATCCTTCTAATTGGTGAAAAAATCTCGACTCTCGCTTTCCGATTAACTACGGCACCCAATGCATTTGCATATGTGGATTCTCCCTGCACTACTGAAAGTAAATAAGAAAAAAAAAATGTGAGAAATGTCGCTGGTACTCAACAGATCAGATGAAATTATAAACTTAGGGCCCACCTCTCATCAAGGTAACATCACTTCAGATACTTTTCACAAAAAGAGAACAGAGGTCCTATAATGGAACTCTCTTAAAGTAAGTGATCCGTTGATAACTTGGAGCTATGATCCTTCCATCTTGAAATGCCAGCGTTAAAAGAATGTTGTAGAACTTCAATCCGATCAGAAAGGTTAGAATCTTTCAGCTGCTGTACTTGACTGTATTCCTTTTCCATGATCAACTCCAGCTCCTCAAAATGCTTGACCTTGCATTCGATCTTCCTTAGCTATACAGTGCAGAAAGCAAAGAAATTAAATTTGGTGCTCAAATCCTTCCTAATGAAAATGGCAATTTCAAAGCTTCAGTTCCAGACAAACTACTAAAATTGAAGACAAAACAGTGCCCAACCTATTTTGCATATTTGGGGGGCCCATTTGTTTTGCTCAGTATTGGATGCCTAGGAATTCATACTAATGTCAGATGGAACAAAAGACAGAGAGACATTTTAAGGCTACAAAGGCGAATGGGTATAAGGTGGAGATGTAAATGCGACCCTTCTTTTTTTTCAAATTTGGTTTACTAAGGTGATCGCTGGGTACTCATTTCCTACCAATTGATAGCCATATGGAGATCAGCCTTTTTCACTTTTAGCTCTTTTGGTCCCTAGGAATTCAATACCCAGTAAACAAATAGGTCCTTGGGGTTCAGGATTACATTGTTGGCTAATATTCTGTTATTCAAGGTATTAATATAATGGGAACCAGCATGGATGGCCTAGATGGATTATGAGGCAAAATCTCCCCGAGAATTTTCGACACTTAAATTGGAGACCAGTCAAACAGATTGTTCAGAAAGTACACCAACTTAACCTCCACAAGGAAAAAGGAAATGGCAGATATCAAAGGGTAGGATCTTTTGATCTAGGAGACTTTCAATGGGCCATTCATGGTAAGGCTCATCATGTCGATTTTTTTTGCATAACTGGACCATGGGCCCCGCTTATAAAAACTCAAAATCAGAACAAAATCACTATATATTTTCCATCTGAACCTATATTTTAGATTCTGACTCAAGGGACTACCATAATAAGTTCATCTCCAATTGAAACTATTAGGATGGATTGGAAGGTAACTTAGTCCATCCTCTAGTGAAACCAAGCTGACTCAGAGAAAGTTTTGATTCCTTTCATAAGAACAAGATAAAGAAGCTTTGATTCCTTTCATAAGAACAAGATAAAGCCCAAACCTGTGCCTCAATGAGAGTTGCCATCAAATGTTCCATTTCCCTTTCTTCCTGATCTGCTAGTAACTTGGCATGAGCAGCTGCTGCCCCAAGAGCAGTTGCAATGGCCACTCTAATTTGCAATGTCGAAGGGCCACTTTTCTCTGGAGTGACCTCAAGTGAATCTGTAAGACAAAAGACAGCACAGCATAATTGCATTAAAAGGTCAAGGAGCAGGTTCTACCTTTCAGTAAAGGCCAAGGCAAATGTCTTGGTAGGTGATTTCACAAATGCAATTTCATGGGCAAACCCTAGCAAGAAATACAAATGGAGGTTGGCAAATTGGTTTGAACATTCAACAGATGCAGTGCGAGTCAGCACAAGGGCATTGCTTTGTTGTATATCACAGGAAGCAAATCAAGAAGCAGACTCTTCAGCAAAGAATGGAGTACATCAAGAGTCTCTAGTCTTTCCTTTAGCATAAGATGCAAAGTTGTATCAGCTGGGCCACACTATGGGAATTGCATGAAACCCAAAATGGGCTTGTGCAAAGGAGGCCTTGACTCAGAGGGGGAGACTTTTTGAGTCTCTTATATCATTACTGTTTTTCAAGTAATCCCTTTAGGTTAGGAATCAATTTTCCTTTTCTGCTTGCTTAATTAACATTTAAGATTAGAATGAAGGAATTTCTGACTAAAATCTCTTAAATATAGAAATAAAATTTGTAGTAGGTCATGCTCATTTCAAATTCACATTAAATACCCCATATAAAGCATTCAGCCAAAATGGTTTCGGTTATTATTGGAGTTGTGGAAATTTTAAGAAACTTATCTAAATGAAAGCCGTATTTCTGAGTGAGGGCTCCTTTGAAGTTTCAGCCTCAACTATCATGTTTTCAGAACTTGGCAAAGTAACAGATGGCTGACATTTCATAACCCGCCTGTAATATCCTGAATTACATGGGCCCAGGATTAGTCTGGCCCAGGTAGTACCTTTAGTTGTTTCCTTATTATGGAATTATAAGTAGTATTTATTAAGGAATTAGAAAGTGTCTCACATTTTGGGACTGGGGTTGTATAACAACTATAATAGAGGAAATAAGAGAAAGATTAGAATTAGGAAGTTTATACAACACATCCTTATATATATACATAAGCAAACCAGTATATGATGTAATAAATTGATTAATTTCTTTATTTATCAATATATATTATTGCTTTCCTTTCATGAGATGAATGGCGTTTTATTACTTGTTTGCACATAACTAATACGAATGACATAATGGTTCATGAGATGAACCGGAGTCCACAATTATACTAGATGTAATACATGTATATGGATGAGATCCACATACAGGAGACATGTATTGCAAATCTTATACTTAAATATCTTCACAACCAGTGATGAGATTGGGCATCTCATCTGACAAGGTTGCAGCACTTTGATCACTATGAGATAGTGTGATTTGTCTCGATCATCGGAATGTAAGATTATGGATCATGGTGCTGGTACATTGGATGTATTGAAGGACCATGAGAAGCACCTTATATACACTGTCTTTACTTTAAGGTCTGCTCTCACACCTAGTAATAGGCTCATAATCCTGAGACATTAATGAACTCAAGTTTCTGTCTATTCATTTGCTTTGAATCACCAATGAGTGAGGCCAATTGTAGGTCAACACCTCGGTGATTTGGGTACGTGGTAGTAGAGCTGTGGGAACATTCAATGGTCAAGATGGAATCTATCTTTAATGTCCCCTTGTGCCAATTAATGGATTTATCATTGATAAGTGTGCACTCATTCCAATTAAGAGTTAATTGGATCGGTACCAAATGATCATTATAATTAATTGGGGCTCAAGGATAATAAGATATGGATCTAATTTGGTGGACAGGTTCAATTGATCCATGGATATAGATGGAGGGGCCTACTTGTGGTAATTGGGAAGTTTAGGGTCTTCATTATAATATATTCCTAAGACTGGAGTTCAATTGCATTTATATAGTGGAGTTATTTGCAATTAACTGTGGGCCTGAATTACACAAGAGATGTGGGGTCGCGTGTCCCAGTTGGAGCCAGCTTTCTAAGGAATCCCTAGTGGTCCCCACGCTAGCCCAAGATATTAGAAAGAAACTAATTATAGTAGAACTCTAAAAGAAAATGGAAAGTTACTATTTCTATTTGAAGTGAGACTTCTAATAGTAGTAACAGTAAGTTACTAATTATTAATGGAAGTACTTCTATTTTAATTAGTAAAAGAGAAAGTTACTAATCATATTTGAAGTAAGACTTCTAATTGTGATTTAGTAAGCAACTAATTATTATGGAAGTAAGACTTCTATTTCAATTAGTAAGAGGAGGTTGCTTAAGTGCTATAAAAAGGGGAGAGGAGGCCTTGGACGTCCAACACTATTCCATGCATTGGGATTCACGCCCAAGGCCCTAAGATTGTGCAAGAGTTGCACACCACTCTCTCTCTCCCTCTTCTAGTTCTCTTCTGGTTTCCTTTAGGATTTTCTCTTGGAGATTCCACCATCTTTTTGAGAAAAGAGAATCTGATACGGGTCATAACGTGGAAGATCAAAAGGTGTTGGAGATTCTGATTTGATTACTGAAGGTGTTCATCATCAAAGAAAGAGATCAACTTCTCCATTAGAGCACTATAAAGCTCCAAAAGTATAATCTACATCCTTGTATGTTGTAGATTTCGTGGTTGCATGTTTAGGTGCTGTTTTCTATCTTCTAGATAGGTTAGATTGATGTACATGATTTATGAGTCTGAGGGATTGCATCCTGGATTGGGTTTGTTGCCTTCTAGATAGTTGATCCCTGCATCAAGTGGGTCAAAAGTTTTTGAAACTTATCTGAATGGCCCACCTATTTCCAACAGTTTTCAGAACTTGGCAAAGTAACAGATGGCTGACATTTCATAACCCGCCTATAATATCCTGAATTACATGGGCCCAGGATTAGTCTGGCCCAAGTAGTACCTTAGTTGTTTCCTTATTATGGAATTAGAAGTAGTACTTATTAAGGAATTGGAAAGTGTCTCACATTTTGGGATTGGGGTTGTATAACAACTATAATAGAGGAAATAAGAGAAAGATTAGAATTAGGAAGTTTATACTACACATCCTTATATATATACATAAGCAAACCAACGACCCCTATTATGGTGTTTTAAGTTGGGAAAATTCTGAGAAAGACTGTGGGCTGCAATCTAGGAGAAGGAGAGGAAGATTGATGTCCTATTCGCGTCCGCACATCGCAAAAGCAACAATCACGTATCAAAGGTGAGTGGATCTTCCTAATTGATTGGGTGATTAATCAAGATGATTGATAATGGAATGTGATTCAAATATCTGTATTGTTAGGTATGTAATGATTTTTAAAACCATCATATAGGCATAAAAGATATGTTTTGAGGCAAGGAATCATGTTTGAATGGAGATTTGAATATCATTTAGAGAGATGGAAAGAATTCTGAAGAGATGTGCTTAATGCAGTGACCTTCTTAGTCGACTGTTCTTCTCATTATAAAGGGGATGAAATCCCTGATTACATGTAAGTATCACTAATCAGATCCTAAAAAACTGTTTTACAAACTAAGAAGCTTTGACTAAGTAATATATGAAGTATGGGCCCAAAATGGGCCTAGGCTTGCTTGGGCTTGGATTGACACCCCCCCTCAAATTGATGCTGGAGAGTCATAAAGCAGCAATTTGGAAACAAGAAATTGATATCGAGGCCGAGGAAGTCCCTTTGTGAAGATATCTGCAAACTGAAACTCTGTAGGGACATGAGGTAGACTAATGACATCCCGCTTAAATTCATCCCGAATAAAGTGGCAGTCAACTTCAATATGCTTGGTGCGTTCATGGAATACTGGATTTTCAGTTATTCGGATAGCCCCAGTATTTTCGGCATGCAATGGAGTAGGAGAGGTTTGAGTGAACCCAAGTTCTGAAAGAAGGCCCCGTAGCCATAAGACTTCAGAACAAGCAGAAGACATTGCCCTATATTCAGCTTCCGTGGAAGATCTGGATACACGTGCTTGTTTCTTGCATTTCCAAGAAATGAGTGAATTGCCAAGGTACATGCACCAACCCGTAGTAGAACGACGCGTGTCTTGACAGCCTGCCCAGTCAGCATCCGCATAAGCAGTTAGATGAAGAGAATTATCCTTTGGATAATATAAACCACGAGAGACAGTGCGTAGCAGATAACGGATAATGCGCTTCACAGCTGTCAAATGAAGGTGTCGAGGAGCGGTCATGAACTGGCTCACAAGATTAACAGCATAGGAAATGTCAGGTCTAGCGATGGTGAGATAGACAAGACTGCCCACCAGGCGCCGGTATGTATGAGGATTAGGAAGAAGGTCTCCATCAGCTTTACTCAGCTTAAGATTTACCTCGACGGGTGTATCAACAGGCGAAGAATCATGGAGGTCAGCCAACTCGATAAGGTCTGAAGTGTATTTGTGTTGATTAACAAAAAGACCTTTGGGAGATTGATGCACCTCTAAGCCCAAGAAATAATGCAAATGACCCAAATCTTTCATATGAAAGTAAGTCTGGAGAGAAGCTTGGAGAGATTTGATCATACCATCATCCGTGCCAGTGATAATAATATCGTCAACATACACCAGAAGTACAGTAACCCCTGTAGATGTGTGGCATAGAAAGAGAGATGGATCATAAGGGCTCTGAGTAAACCCACTTTCGCATAATCGACCCCTGAATGTTTCGAACCATGCCCGAGGAGCTTGCTTTAGACCATAAAGTGATTTTCGCAACCGACAGACAGACCTCTTGGAGGGAGAGGGGACGCCTTGTGGTATACGCATATAGACTTCTTCGTGCAAATCCCCATGGAGAAATGCGTTTTTGACATCCATTTGGTATAATGGCTAAGACTGAGATGCAGCAATGGCGAGAAGTAACCGAACAGAGGTCATCTTTGCCACAGGTGCAAATGTATCCTCGTAGTCAATGCCATACTCCTGTCTGTTTCCGAGTGCCACAAGTCTAGCTTTGTGTCTATCCAAGGACCCATCAGATTTAAATTTGATCGAGTAGATCCATTTGCAACCAATGGGCTTAACCGCCGTAGGACACTCCACAATATCCCATGTGTGATTCAGAGCCAATGCATCTAATTCCTCCTTCATGGCCTGGTTCCAGCAATCTTGTTGGACAGCCTACAAATAAGAACTTGGGATAGAGATAGAAGAGAGAGTGGTCATCAAAGAAGCATGGGTAAAGCCATACCGCTCAGGCGGTCTAGAATTTCTGGAGGAGTGACGTAAAGCAGTAGTAGGCGTGGAACCAGTTGTCGGTGGAGGATCAGGGGGAGGGCTATCTGCAATGGGAGGTTTATCCCGTCAGTGGTATACAAAAGCAGGATTAAACCTAATAACAGAGGTTTGATCCGAAAAACCTGGTAAGAGCTGGTGAAGAGGGGTGAGGGCAATCTATGTGAGTTTGGAAGAAATATTGATTTTCAAATAAAATAACATTTCGAGAAACCCTGATACGACGACCAATGGGATCATAACAAACAAAACCTTTTTGATTAGTGGCATAACCCAAAAAAACACACCTGCGAGATTGTGCTGTTAGTTTCGTTCTCTCTGTTGGAGGTAGATGAACGAAGCAAACACAACCAAATGTATGTAGGTGATCAAACACAGGATGATGACCAAACAATTTAAAATGAGGCGTTAAATGAGCAATGGTATGTGATGGAAGGCGGTTAATGAGATAGACAGCCGTGGTGAGAGCTTCAGTCCAAAAACGAGGGGGGACGGATGATTCAATCAGAAGAGTTCGAGTTACATCAAGAAGATGCCTGTTTTTCCGTTCCGCAACTCCATTTTGTTGTGGAGTATACGGACATGTACGTTGAGAAATGATTCCTTTATTGTTTAAAAAGGATTGAAAATCCTTGGAAACATACTCCCCCCCCTGAGTCTGAGCGCAAAGTTTTAATGCATTTAGAGAATTGGTTTTCAACATAGTTAACAAAAAATTTAAATGCATTAAGAACATCAGACTTCGAATGTAAGAAATAAATCCAAGTAAATCTGCTGTAGTCATCAATGAATGTTACAAAGTACTTGAAATGACTATGGGAAAGGGTCGGAGCAATGCCCCAAACATCACTGTGAATCAAGTCAAAACATGCAGTGCTCCTTGTGGTGGAGTGTGGAAAAGGTAAAGTTTTACTCTTTCCTAATTTACAAGTATCACATTCAAAGGAAGCAGAGTCAACAGGTTTATTTATTAATCCAGATTGAAATAAAGTAGACATTGTAGAAGCATTCGGATGACCAAGTCTATTATGCCACAATCGAGAATTATTCTGAATAAAAAAACAAAATAACTGATGTAAAGTTTTATTCTCAATAACGGAAGACATTGGTAAGGGAAAAAGTCTGCCACGCTTAGGCCCCCTCGCGATCACTTCCCCCGACTCCTGGTCCTGCACAACACAGCCAGAAGAAGAAAAGGAGACATTGCAATTATTTTCAACAAGTTGACCCACAGAAACCAAATTGGTAGTAAGATGAGGAGAGACTAAAACATTGGTTAAGGGTAAGGGGCCAGGGGTATCACCAACAGAGGTGATAGGGAGATGATCTCCGTTGGCAGCTTGAACAGTGAGATGACCAGTGTAAGGAACGACATTCTGTAATGTTATGGGTGAAGAAGTCATATGGTTACTTGCACCAGAATCTAAGTACCATGTATTGGAAAGAGAGGAATCAGTACATGTGATGTTCATGGATGCCAAGGCATTGATGATCATTTGGTTAACCATCTCAGGGGTGAGAGGAGCTGGAGACACAGATTGTGATGAGGAACCAGGCTGTGAGGATGAATCATAATGCAAAGAACCACTGAAGTCAGATGATGCATATGGTGGAGTGGTTATTGTATAAGCAGTGGGAGCTGACGACACGATGGAAGTACCAGGGCCTGACTGCACATAATTGCGGGAAGTAGAATTGCGATTCTTCTTCCGGCATTCTTCAATAACATGACCAGTTGCCTTACAATATCGGCAGATTTTTGCCTTGCATTGATTTGCATAGTGACCATATTTCTTGCAGTTATGGCACTGAACTTTACTGATATCCCGAGGAGATGGTCTGGTGGTAGCAACATAGGCAAGCGGAGCCTCAGTAGAACCCTGTTGTTCCAAAGTAGTTTTCGTGACCAGACGTTGCTCTTCCCGCAGAAGCTCCTGAAGACAGTCATCCAAGCTAGGAAGAGAAGCCATGCTCATTAAGTTAGAGCGAACTGTCTCAAACTCCCGACGAAGTTTCATCAGAAACTGATCCCGATGGCTACTTGGTTGTAAGGGAAGGAGTTCAGGTAGGAGTGCATCAGACACCTTGGCAAACTTAATCTCATCATATTCTGACCACAGTCGTCGAAAACCATTGTAATACTCCTGAATAGACTGGGTGCCTTTAGTGAATTGAGAAATGTCAAGTTCCAATTGAAACTGACGGACAGCATTGCCTTGTTGATAGATCTTCTTAAGATAATCCCACATTTCCCTGGCAGTTTTGCAAGGTCGGAGGTTGAGGATAAAATGGGGCTCAACCGAGCCTAACAACCAGGTTTTGATTTTAGCATCCTTAGTTTTCCAAGCTAAAATCTTTTTGTCATCTTCTGCCGGTATAAGTTCAGATCCATCAATATATGACCAGAGTTCCTTGCCTTCTAAGTAAATTTGAAATTGGAAGGCCCAGGAGGTATAATTGTTTCCATCAAATCTAATCATTTTAATGTCAGATTTTTCCATGATGAGCAGACAGAGAGAAAAAAAACTTCACACCGGAATGAACAAGAACAGAGAACAGTCGGACCAGAAAAAAAAATTCTCACAGTTGCTATATTGAGAAGAAAATGCAATTTTCTCCAGCAGTAGAAACACGACCACAATGCAGATATCACACAGCACAGTACTGTAGCATAAAAAATAGCTAGAAAAAAAAACTCACAATAGAGTACAAGTCGTCCCTGTCGTTCAGTGGGTAGATTCCCACGTGTTCCCCAGCAACTGATCAATGGCCAGATCAAAGGGTGGGGATGGAAGGGTGGACTATTTTCGCACCTAATGGAAGTGGTCCCAGACAGAACCAACAGGAATCCAAAATTCTGGACGGCTGAGATGAAAACAAGTTGATAAAACTGAATTTCCACAAAAAATAGTAGAAGGCCTACCTCTGATGATCCATAAATCTTGAAAAAATGTCCAGAAATAAGAAGAGACCCAGGCGACCAAGATAAGCTGCTTCCGCTGATATGAGGTTAATGATCGCAGGTGGGCCACGGCTGATCGGAGATGATCAGGGATGATCACAGACTATCAGGTGGCAGAAAATGTCTTCCAGTGAAGAATATGTGTTTGATAATGAAGAAGATGCACAAATAGAGAAGGTGCAATCGAAACAGTGCACAGATCTGCACTAAAACTGACTGACGAGCACTCTGTCAGTATGATTCCATAAACGGAAGCCCCACCAGATCATCATAGGACAGATCAGAGGTCGGGGATGAAGGCACAGCAAACTTTCGCAAGTGAGGGAAGAAGATTCAGCCAAAAATCACCAAGATCATTGATTTTAGACGGCCGAGATGAAATCAGATCGAGAAATCTGACGTACCAGAAATTGCTATGGAAAACCTACTTCTGATGGGAAATAAATTCCTGAAAAATCACCATAAATACAGGCAATTCCAGTCGACCAACATGGTCTGGTTCCGCTGAGTTGATGAAGAAGATCTCAGGTGGGCCACACCGGATGAGAGATGATCTGGGATGATCTAGGATGATCCAGACGTGGAAGATGCCTTGAATGACCTAGATATCAAGGCTCTGATACCATATCATTTAGAGAGATGGAAAGAATTCTGAAGAGATGTGCTTAATGCAGTGACCTTCTTAGTCGACTGTTCTTCTCATTATAAAGGGGATGAAATCCCTGATTACATGTAAGTATCACTAATCAGATCCTAAAAAACTATTTTACAAACTAAGAAGCTTTGACTAAGTAATATATGAAGTATGGGCCCAGAATGGGCCTAGGCTTGCTTGGGCTTGGATTGACATTGAATGTTACAGTTTGATAGGGGGTGTAAATCCTCGAATATATGTCAAACAGGCACAAATCTGTAAAAACAGAGTACTGTCGTTAATGGTTGTATTGAATGTTTGTGAGTTGTGGGACCCCATGGCCCACTAGATGGAGAATCAGGACCATAGATCCACAAGGGGACCCATGGTCGACCCATGAGGACCTGGACCCATGAGTGGGCCCCATCTGGGCCCTCATCCAATTGTTATGATGTAACATAGCCGACTGTTACAGGAATTGTAGTCTCTTGTCATCAAGCCCTTCTGGGACCCATCTGGCCACATGAATGGAAATCAATTCCAGCCATCTTGTGGGGGACCCCCGGGCGATCATAGGGATCAAGGACATCTAGGGTTTGGGAACAATGGGACCCACTGTCCAGTGGATGCAAATAACCCAAGCGTGAGTTCTTCTGGATATTTTAAAAATCTGTTTTGGAGCTGTGGGCCCCGGAGAATAGTTTGATAATGAATCAGATCCATTGTGTGATACTTCAGCCTTGGGCGACCACAGACATCAAGTCTGATCATGGGTTTGATCAACGGGACCCACTGTTTCATACCAAATAGTTCTGGCGTGAGTTGTTGATTCTTTTACTTTCTGTGTGTGTAGTGGAGGTTTAGATGGAATCTACCAATTAAGATAGTCCCTGAACATCTTATACAATTACAATATAACCTTATTACTTAGATAAATAAAGGTTTTATATGAATTACTGAGTGGACTGCTTGGTTGGAATGTGGACATGATTCTGTAAACTTGGGTAATATGCTGTTTAGGATAAAGGTGGGCCACCCCTATAATAATCAGTGTCGGTTATGAATAGAAGTGGGTCAATGATATATAATTTGGGTAGGGGGCTGGACTCACACTATTAATTGTGTAAATTATTAATAATGGTGAATTCTGGTTGTTATATGATCATGAAATTGTGCACTTGGTCCCAGACTTAGGATGTTGGACTTAGTGTCCGGGCCGTTATAGCGGCTGGTCCTTAATGGACGTGAGTGGCCATTGAGTTGGCGGGTCCTTAGTAGACGTGTCTGATGAGACAGGGTCATAATGACCGGTATACATGTATACGATGGGCCTTTGAGGCGTGGTAATGTGCATGGGCACGGATATATATATATGGATGTATTTTTATGGCATTTAATATACTGATTCAAATATGTTAATCATGTGGTATTATGTTTTATGCTGCTTGTGTAATTAGGAAAATTCATTCACCAGTAATACTGATGTTGTGTTGCCCCCTCCAGTTAATTTTACTGCGGGTGGGACAGATCAGGACAGCGTTCAGCACGTAGATTTTGGCATGCGTGGTTGAAAGAAGAGAACGAGAAATATTTAAATAATTTAGAAGCATTAGCTTTTGCTTAGTAATTTATCTAATGTTTTAGTACATTATTGATTTGAATTAGAACATAGGAATTTGGATCATTCAGAGATTATTGATATTGTTTGACTTTTATAAATTAATTGGAATTATAGTTTGATTTAAATGTCAAATCTCTTATATGAACTATTTGATAAATGTATGGTAAACATTGCCAAGTTATCACGATCCGGATATCCAACAGGGCCCCAGAATTTGGGTCGTGACACCACCCCCACCACCACTTTCCCTGCCTCCCCTCCACTTTCTGTCTGTCTGCCTGTCTCTCTATATATATATATATTTATATATATATATGGGGGATATTCAAGTGAGGGATTCCCTCACCATGTGGTGAAGGACACTCCCCTTTTTGGGAAGTTTCAAGTACATGGTGAGGGAATCCTAAAAAGGGGATTGTCCCTTTTGTACTTGAAACTTCCCAAAAAGGGGAGTGTCCCTCACCACATGGCGAGGGAATCCCTCACTTGAATAGTACCCTACATATATATATATATATCTTAAATTCCTGTCATACATCACTAGAATAATGCAGATGACGTTTGATCTTCCCTCTCCCCTGAATATAAAGATGATACTTAATTCCTATATTTACTATATTTAGAGAGTTAAGAAATTAAGAAGTGCAAGAAAATTCATGAAGTTTGTATGAAGCATTTACTATGGCATTAGAACATCCTGCATGAATAATAAAGAAACAACACATGGGATTGGAGTTGTATTCACCAAGATAATCTGGGAAAAGTGAGTCGTATTTGAAAAAGATCACTTTCAAATGGTGGATGCTACACTGATATGGGTGACATTTAGCCTGGTAACACTTCACAGGGATTGGTTGTCTTCACCGATTTAACTAAATAAGTATGGATTTAGAGCGTGAGCGTGAGCGTGTGTGAGTATGTAGCCAACCAAAAATAAATAAGGGTCCCCATTCTGCAGATAATTCGAGATAAATAGAAGATAAAATATTCGCAGACACAGATGCAAGCTTATGTTGTTTATCTTTATCCAATGCTACCACTAAGAAGGATAACCATACATGTTACACTGAAGAAAGAAAATGTTAAAACTTCTCGTGAATTGTGGTACAACCAGAGTCTGCACGAATCCTAGATTGTTGTAAGAATGACTCAAAGTATTCCATCTAGAGAATTACTTTTGATGTTTAATACAATACCTAACATAACAGATTAAAAAAAACAGAGAGAGAAAAGAGAAAAAGAAATGAAGCAAAAGAAACTCTAAGGCAGACTGATAATCTAGGACCTTAAGAAGCATGTTGGCTTTGTGTGATAAAAAGGAAAGATATCTCTGAAGAAACAATTACCTAATTGTTTATGCTTCACCATGTCTGTATCTGCACCTTCAATGACCCTGCAATGATTGGGGTATAACAATGCAGAAAACAGTCATGGCTTCATGCAATGGGTACTTTTTTAAATAAGCAATCAATCAAATGCTCACCTTGTTGTCTCATTATTTAAAGTAGGAAATCCAAGATCATGTGAAGTGTAATCTTCTTCAGCCTCATAGAACTTCCTTGCGCATGGGTTCTCATTGCACAATGATGCAACAGCAGCCTTAGCTGCTGCTGCTGCAACATGTGGGCCAACTATTGTAGATAAACGAGCCACCTAATATAACACTGTTAGTTACATTGTGCCAGCTGAGGAAATTAGGTGCATTTCAGAAAGGAACCATAAATACAATAGATATTAATTGAAGAGAACCAAGAATGAATATTAGGTTTTGGAAAAATTCTCTGCTGCCACAAAAGGCCAGCAGTATGTATTGTAACCCATTCAGTAAAATATCAGAATCTGCAATCTAAGATACGTTCCAATGCGCACCTGAAGAACTTTTGCTCCATCCCCATATAAAAATAATGAAACTACAGAAGGCTTGGAAGATCTCTGAGGGGCCCACATCACTTGACAAAGATCCCACATGCAGCAAAATTCAAATTTATTCTTGTAAAGAAATTCAAATTTATTTTGAATTGTGATATCATCCCCTTCACGGTGTAAAGTCTATACAAATGAGATTTGGCTAACTCCATCAGCTTTGGTATCAAAGTGGTAAGACCTGTTGAACCCATTGTTTCTGAATCAAACCCACACTATTCCAGTATCAACTTAAGTCCAATCCCATTCTCCATCATTCTTCCTTCCTACCATGGCTACGTAGCGGTCGCATTATCGGCCGTATTGGTTGAGGCCGCTACGCTATTTTGAAAATAACAATGCTATAGCATAAAACCTAATAGAGGCAAGCGGTTTTAACTTATAAAACTATTGTTACGATTTCTTCTTCTCAATAGCCTTTCCTATAGTTGTCTCTGTCAATGGAATCAGCAGTATAGACAGATTGGATTGCAACGGGATAATCTCCAAAGGATCGATTGATATCAATATATATTAATGTACAATCCTTGATTTAGGCTACAATTTAGTTATTGTCTAGTCATCTATATCCTAAGATAGTATGTAGTATCTGTACAGTATATTACAGTTTGACTAAGCAAATGAGTCGGGCTTTATGTTGGATTTGGCCCAATGGATCTAGAATCATTAACACCCCTCAAATTGATGCCGATGAGTCAACAATCATCAATTTGTCTATCAAGAACTGATGACGTGGTCGAGGAAGTGCTTTTGTAAAAATATCAGCAATTTGGAGGCAAGAGGAGATGAACGGAAGAGAAATAACATCGCGTAGATATTCATCCCTGATAAAGTGGCAAGCAACCTCGATGTGTTTAGTTCTTTCATGAAACACTAGATTTTCTGTAATCCAAATGGCACTGGTGTTATCCACATGTAGGGGTGTGGGAGATTTTTGCGGGAAGCCAAGTTCCTCAAGGAGACCACGAAGCCATAGAATTTATGAGCATGCGGCAGACATGGCCCGGTATTCTGCTTCAGTTGATGATTTGGAAACTTTGTCTTGCTTTTTCACTTTCCATGAAATAAGGGGCATCACCTAAGTACCTGCACCAGCCCGTTGTGGACCGACGAGTGTCAGGGCAACCTGCCCAATCAGCATCATAATAGGCAGTCAATGTCATTGGAGAGCCAACAGGAAAAAAAACATGCCTCTGTGAGAAGTGCTAAGAAGATAACAGATAATTCATCAAACAGTTGCTAAACGGAGATGATGAGGCTTGGTCATATACTGACTCATCAAGTTTACTAGATAACTGATATCAGGCCGAGTATTAGTCAAATATATAAGACTACCGACAAGCTGTCAATAATAAGTCGGTTCAAGAAGGGGATCACCACTGTCACTATGGAGTTTAAGATTCAGTTCAAGAGGTGTATCCACAGGTGTGGAGTTAGACAGGCCTGCTGATTCAATTAAATTCATAGTATACTTATGTTGATGCAGAATCAACCCTTTCTCAAATTGATGAACTTCTAATCCCAAAATATATGTCAGAGGTCCCAGATCCTTCATTTGAAAAGACTGATGAAGAGAAAATTGGAGATCTTGAATCATAGTTGTATCTGTGCCGGTGATTATGATATCATTCACATAGACTAGAAGAATGGTGACTCTCGATGATTTCTAATGCAAAAACAATGACGGATCATAAGGACTCTGTTGAAACTGTAGCTTCAATAACTTGTCCTTGAATTTGTCAAACCATGCTCTTGGTGCTGGTTTTAACCCATACAAAGACCGTTTCAAATGAGCAACTTGTCCTTCTGATGGTTTTGGGAAACCTTGAGGCAGTCGCATGTAAACTTCCTCTTTAAGATCACCATGAAGAAAGGCGTTTTTTACATCAAATTGGAAAAGGGGCCAGGATTGGGATGCAACTATGGCAAGGATGGTGCGAACTATGGTCATCTTTGCTACGGGCGCAAAATTTTCTTCATAGTTGATGCCACATTCCTGTCTGTTGCCAATGGCCACAAGCCTTGCCTTGTATCTATCCAAAGTACCATTTGCCTTCAATTTGATAAAGTAAACCCATTTACTCCCGATAGATTTAATCGAGGCTGGGCATGGAACAACAACCCATGTTTGATTCTACTATAGAGCATTAAGTTCTTCTTCCATAGCCTTTCTCCAACATTCCTGCTTTGCTGCTTGTGAATAAGTAGGAATTGAAACACATGATAAGGTAGCTAAATATGAAGAAAGAGAAAAACTGTATCGATCTGGAGGTCGAGAGAGATGAGAAGAACGACGAATAGCAAATTGCGGTGGATTTGGTGATGGAGGATCTGGGGCTGGTTCTTGTAAAAGAGGCAAAGTAGTGGCATTTGTTCCTTGTCAATGAACATACACCTTGTCCGGATGAAATCGCAAGGGTGAAGGAAGGCATTCATCATGAAAGGATGGTACTTTAGAAAATGTGATTTCTGAAGATGAATCAGGATAAGACTGAAAAAAGTACTGGTGTTCAAAGAATGAACCATATACCAACCTAAAAGCTTAAGCTCTCTGGTGGAAGGCCCAAACAGGTATATATGAAGCATTGCCAAAGGCATTACTTAGGCAATGTGGGATGTGGGGCTTTACTTTTACTAACACTCCCCCTCACGTCCAAGCCCAATAGATTTCATGGACGGGCTTGCCACGTGGGCTACACACATGAACAATGGGATCGGAACCCGCTCTGATACCATGTCAATTGAATCAGTAGTATAGACAGATTGGATTGCAATGGGATAATCTCCCAAGGATCGATTGATATCAATATATATTAATATAAAATCCTTGATTTAGGCTACAATTTAGTTATTGTCTAGTCATCTATATCCTAAGATAGTATGTAGTATCTGTACAGTATATTACAGTTTGACTAAGCAAATGAGTCGGGCTTTATGTTGGATTTGGACCAGTGGATCTAGAATCATTAACAGTCTCTACCCTTACATGTTTCCAAATCACTAAAAAAAACACAAGATTTGAGTAGGTTTTTTTTTTTTTTTTACCACTAAAAAAATTCACACCGCAACACCACTATGTATTGCCACAATCCCTCCGTATCGCTCCCTACGTAGCGTTTTGGCCACTAGACACAACACCCTCAGCAACCACTAATTGTAGTTAGGCCACCCCTTCCCTCATCCATTTCAGTTCAGTTAGAACACCTACAGGTAAGGAATCTTTCCCATCTTCTAGTATGATGATTAAGAACCTATATCAGCCATTGATCCTCACATGCAAGCCACATCTCTGTCTCTTACTTTTTAAGTTTTGGGCATTTTATGTAGGATTTTTGGGGGGTTTTGGCATGGAAATCGATTTCTTAGCTGGAATTGGAGTGTTAGCTAGTGTATTTGGGAGCTAGAGAACGCAAGTAATTAATTTGAATTCCATGACATGCATGCAAGGTTTTTACTTGATTTTCTCAAATTCTACTATTTTCCTAAGAAACCCATGAAGCTCATCTTTGTTTTGGTTAATTTTATGAGTGTTTAGGTGCGAAGTTAGCAGGACTAAATGGTAGCATATAGACCTTCATTACTGTGCCAAAAGATGACCAAAGTGATGCAGCCCGACAAAAGACTAGGAACCGCAGGTCCTGATGGACCATCTGATGGGGTCCACATGATCTCTGATTGAATCAAAGATCCCTATCCTTATCTAAATTAGTAATATTACTTAGTTGCTTAACAGGATTGCTTTCTAAATTCTAATTAGAGACTTAGTTGCTTAACAAGATTGCTTTAGAGTAGGATTAGGTAACTTCCTATTGTTAGTATTTTGATTAGTTTAAAAAAAAAGGGTGCTCTATACATACAAAAGAGATGTATTGTTTTTGTCATGCTTATTCAATTAATAAAATCATCGTAAGTTGTTTCTCTTGGAGTGTTATGGCTTGTCTTGTGCCCTAGAGATAGAATCCTTTGGATTCGGTCAATCTCATCCTTGAGATTGGTTTACATTACGATCGAAGGTTCCGGGGCTGCGCCGCAAAGAATGGGGGAAAATCCCATGAAATCAGTCAGTCCACAGTCCACTCTGACTGGGACTACAGTCCTGATCAGACATGGACCTGCCAGGCCCATGGTTCAAATTATTAGCCAATATTGGTTTGTATCAGCCGATACTTACTGATATCGGCCAGCGAATCGGTCCCGGTCTCATCTCGGCAAAAAAACCCTAAATTATCGGGATTTATTGGCCGATATTTCAAAATATCGGTCTTAACCGATGTAACGGCCGATATTTTCCGACAATGTTTAAAGCATCTTTTTTTTCATTTACCCTTTGTACTCATTTCTTCCTCCAAATATATTAGATGCTACCCTTATTCTTTTCCAACACTTATTTCACTTTCAAGCCATCAAAAAGTTTTCTTTTTTTTTACGGATTTCATTTGGGAAAATCATAATGCAACTCTACCAAGGTGAGTATTATGATTAATTTATTTTTACAAATTTTTCTAAAGATTTATTCAGAAATAGCTTAGAAATGAGGATTGAATGCTCTTTTTGTTGTGAGGATATTTCATTCTCTTTTATTTACACATTTTGAAGCTAGATCTACTAATAGAGGTTTTAAAAATTAGGGTTTTTGTTGAAATCTTATAGATATTTGCATAATAGTCACTAAAATTCATTTGGAATGTGTTGAAAATGCTTGTGGCTTCTTAGTTTGGCATATATCTATTAAATAATGAGTAAAAGCTTTAGTTTCTAAATTTAACGCTAATAGATAGCTCAAAAGTCACAATTATGATTATATTTCATAGAACTTGTGACATTTCAAATTATTTTAGTATATACATTAATACATGTAAATATATTTATTTGTAAATAAAATTTATACAATATCAAATAAGATGGTATCGAATGTTACGACTTAGGGGGGCGATATTTTGATTTATAGTTGTCACTAATGGAAAAAAAAACAATGTTTTCTAGCATGTTACAATATTTTAAATTTGTTGGAAAAAAATTTAATTTTTTGGAGTAAAAAACAATTTTCATGCCGTGACAAACTGCAAGCCACCACTAATACCGATATTGTATCGGTTTTTGGGGTCGGCCGATACCGCGATTTTAATCCATGGTCAAGCCCATGTCCATCTAGCCCTGCCTGCACCGGCCGACCAAACAATGAAAGGGCTGGTTTGGCCCAATTTTCAAAAACACCTTGAAGCTCCTGACTCCTCCTTGGTGTCTTTACCTGGTTTTTCTGACAACACATCGATTGTTCGTTTTAATCCTAACTTTGCATATCAACGACGGAACAGAGAAGCGCCTCCCAGGGATCCACCTCCTGATCTTCCTCCAGCATCCGGTCCACCTCCGGCACTTGGTCCATCTGGACATCCTTCATTGCGTCGCTCCACTCGCATCTCAGTACCACCCGACCGCTATGGGTTCTCCCATACTTTCTTAATGGCCACTTTGTCCTCTTCTTCCATCCCCCATTCCTATTCTCAGGCTATGCAGGACAAATGTTGAAACAAGGCTATGCAAGAAGAATTGGATGCTTTAGAAAAAAATCATACATGGGATATTGTCCCCTCCTGTGGGTGTCAGACCTATTGGCTGCAAGTGGATTTTTTCTCTCAAGTTAAAATCAGATAGCACTCTCAATCGATATAAAGCGCGCCTTGTTGCTCTCGGAAATCGACAGGAATATGGCATTGATTATGATGAAACTTTTGCTCTTGTCGCTAAGATGACCACCGTACGCATCATCCTTGTTGTTGCTGCCTCTCAGTCCTGGCCTCTCTATCAAATGGATGTCAAAAATGCGTTTCTTCATGGTGATCTCAAAAAAGACATTCATATGCGTCTGCCTCCGGGGTCCTCATCTGGGAAGGGTATGGTTGCTAAGCTCCGTCACTCCCTCTATGGTCTGAAGCAAGCTCCTCGCGCATGGTTTGAGAAATTTCAAGATGCCCTTCTCCACTTGGATTTTCATCCTAGCCAGTATGATCCTTCCATGTTCTTACATCATGCTCCTTCGGGATTACTGTGCTACTGGTTTACGTTGATGACATTGTCATTACTGGTCCTAATGCACAAATGATTCAGGAACTCCAAGCTTCTCTTCATCTGACATTTCAAATGAAGGAATTCGGCCCTTTACACTATTTCCTCAGTCTTGAAGTTCATCAATCGCCTAAAGGTATAGTTCTCAATCAGCACAAATACACGGTTGACCTCCTTGACTTGGCTGGCCTTACTTCTTCAGCTCCAGTCAATACGCCGATCGAACTGAATGTCAAACTCAGTAAAGAGGAGGGTGACCATCTTCCAGATCCTACCGCATATCGCCAATTAGTAGGTAGTCTGATCTACCTCACGATCACCGGTCCTGATATCTCATTTGCAGTCAACCTAATGAGTCAGTTCATGACTACTCCTCGTCACCTTCATCTGGCTGTTGTTCATCTCATCATTCGATATCTTATTCGCACACCGACTCGCGGGTTGTTTTTTCCATCCAATAATCCTCTTTCTCTCATAGCTTATTCAGATGCTGATTGGGCTGGCTGTCCGGATACTCGCAGATCAACCACAGGATGGTGCATGTTTTTGGGTGATAGTCTGATTTCTTTGAAATGCAAGAAACATGACAAAGTTTCCAAATTTTCTACCGAGGCTGAGTATCGAGCTATGTCTGCTGCGTGCTCCGAAATACTTTGGCTCCGAGGTCTGCTCTCTGACATTGGATTTCCTACAAAAGGAGCTACCCCCCTCTATGCAGATAATACAAGTGTGATTCGGATTACTGAAAATCCGATTTTTCATGAACGTACTAAACACATCGAGGTTGATTGTCACTTCATACGTGATGAGTTTAAGCGTGATGTCATCAGCCTTTCGCATGTCTCCACTGAGATTCAAATTGTTGATATTCTTACTAAAGGTCTTCCCCGACCACGCCATCAATTTTTTGTTGGCAAATTGATGCTCGTTGATTCTCCCGCATCAATTTGAGGGGGGGTGTTAAATTGGCTCACGACCCATGAAGGGGCCCAAGGCCCATCAGTCAATCCAATCCAGTAACCCACATCTCACGTGGATATTGATTTGGTCAATGTTGAGACAACTGTACATATCTTAAATTGATTGCTTTCCTAACTTAGATCAGTGATTAGTGTAATTAGTTAGTTTCCTTTGTAAGAGCCTTGATTAAGGCATGTATATTCCTATATATTGATGTTCAATCTCAAAGAGAAGGACACAGAAATTAATACAATCAGTTTTCCAAAGTTTTCCAAGAACTCTCGTTTCATTCTTGTATTCTGCAATTGTGAGAATGATACTGAGTACCCCCTTCCATCGAGCACTTCATGACCTCAACCATGGGCGACAAGTTTTCGTCACTTCGTCTCCTAGCATCTCCTTCAAAAAGGTTCTCCCTGCTACTTCTTGATTCTATCTTTGAGACCATCTCCGCCTCCGACCCAAAGTTGGTCAGCCTTCTAGATGATAGGGAAGAGCTTCTCGGCTCGCTTACGGATTGAATCCCATTCCCCTCTTCTCACTTCTGCCTCGATATTCCCCAAATTTTGCCCTACCATCACTTTATTAACTTTTTTGTACCGGACCTTCCCGACCCACCTCCACTAAGCCCATATCTTCTTATTGAAGCCCAGCCCATTAACGCAAATGAACCCATCTCCTTTGACTTAGCCGTTTCTGAAGCAACACTGGGGAGAAGGATAGCCAATGGCTTAGGGATAGGGATCCATGGGATCCAAAACGTCTTGATATCGCACCATAGACAAATAACCAAGAGAAATTCTCAAGAGAAAAAAATTTATTAATCAATGCATTGTCCCTAAAGAGGGATTACAATCCTTTATATAGACTCATACTCTAACCTATTCTTGGAAACAACTCTAATTAAAATAAGCACTAAATCAAATAAGGAAAACTTTCTAATTAATCTCACAATTATTCCTAAAATTCAACTAATACTAAAAATAAAACTCTTGCATGATTTGAAGATCTTTTATGGGCTTGAGCCCAATGGGCTACCGGACCAAGGATCTGGCCTACATCAGTTCCCCCCCTCAGAGGGAACTCGTCCTCGAGTTCAGTAGGTGGCCGCCTGGGTCGAAGATCAAATGCACAAACTTTCAATTCTCTTGTCGATCTTCATATGGTGAGTAGGCGTCACTTAATTGTGTACTCCACAAAAATGTTAGATGTTGCCTCTTTTGATGGTTGGATTTTGCATGGACTCGCCCTCAAACAAATTGATGGTTCGATTTCTGAATTTGTACAACCTGTTCACAATCTCTTGATATCAACAGTCGACTCCCGACGATGAAATCAATGTGGGGAACCTCAACTATGGGATCTTCTTTTTTAACCTTCGAAAAAATAGCTCGTGGTTTTGATGATTTAATTGGCTCTTTAGGAATTGAACATATGATAAAATCTACCAGTTGATCAGGCTCTTGGTTGACTACTTTCAATTCTTCGAAGTCTGCCTTTTCGTCCTTCGGTGCTTGCACTTTTTTATCATCATTGTTAATAGAAAGGGAATCAATTTCGTTGTCTTCCAATGTACCTAAAGTAGGATCCGCTGAAGTTTTGTCTATCACTTCATCTGAATTTGTTAGAAAATCATTTGTTTCTTGCTTTTGTTCCTCAACTTAAGCGTTGATAATCTCCATGACTGGTTCCACCATAGGGACTGTTGTGGTTTGCGAAGACTTTTCTTCTTGCATCTTAGCGTTTTGTAAGCGATACCATTTAAGCATGCACTCAACACGAATTGCTTCCCAAAATGCCTCGTGCATATCTTTGCATTCGTTCTTTATATTATTCAATATGCTAGGGCGCAAACCTTTGAGAAACTGATTGAAATCAAGTGTCTTGCCTAATTCACATAAATAGTGTAGCCTTTCAAATTCACTAGCATATTGTTCGATGGATAATTTTTCTTGTGTCAAACTAAGATATTGCGCAAAATGGTCAATGGGCTTCAATTTGGCTTCCACTGGCGGGGAGAATGAATCTCTTCCATGTACATACTTATCCTCCATTAGGAATTTCATTTCCTTCCATGTTGGTGGATGTTGATATAACTGACATTCTACCTTTTCCCACCATGCTTGTGCATCTCCTAGAAGCTTTCTTTTGGCATAATCTTTATATGCATTACCTCTCAATTTACGCCATTGAAAATACTCTTCAAGTATTTTAATCCAATATAAGAAGGTAGTTGGATCTTTATTTCCATAAAACAAAGGAACTTCTGGAGCTTCTCTATGAACCAAGTTTGAAAAAAAAAAAAAAGAAAAAACCTTAATGATCAATGATCAATGATGTGTTAAACAGGCCCATTCATCTCACATGGATTTAGATTGGGTCAATATTAGACACAGTTATATACAGTTGTACATATCTCTTTCTTTAGTTGCTTTCCTAACTTAGATATACTAATTGATGTAATTAGCTTTCCTTCCTATCTTAGGCCCTTGATTAAAGGGATGTATATACCTATAAATTAAGAGTAGATCTCCAAAGGAGACACACGACAAGAGAATACAATTCTGAAACTTCTCATCTTTCATATGTTCTTGAATTTGTCATGGTATCAGAGCAAGGTTCAAGGCAGTCTTGATCTTAGACATCTTCCATAGCATCAAGGGATTAGGGATAGAGAGAAACAAGTCTCTCTCATGCAACAAACAGATCTCTTCTGTTTCAAGAAAATTTCAAAATTTCAGCGACCTCTTCTTGCTGTGTCTGTGACATCCAGTTGATGGCCCACCCTTGATCAATCAGATCAACCTTCGAAATCATCCATTCATGGTTGCCTGATATTTCTAAGGTTATTGGCGATTTCTTCAGGATTTTTCAGCACCTCCAGGTAGCTCTTCTGATCATTCTTGTGTTATTTCAAAATATTACAACAGTTTCAATCAAGACCATCCAGAATCTTGGATTTTCAGCGGAATAGGTTCAAATCTATTCCAAAAGGTGCAAAAATACTGTGGCTTCTCAGATCAAACCTCTGATCAGGGGTCTGATCCATCTGTGGGATTCACGTACAGTATCTGCAGCCCCAGCCAAGGTCGTCAGAGGTGTTTTTTTACTGTTTTTTGGTCTGATTTGATTTTTTCCTTTACTGCCTGGTTGGTTCTTGCCTACTGCACTCACAAACAGTTTTTCCTACCACTGTTGCTTCAGTTGATTACTATTCTTACTGTTTCAATCCAATTTTTTCCAATCTAACACTGAGATGGAAAAATCTAAGGTTACTTTGATTAAATTTACGGGACAAAATTATCCTGCCTGGTCCTTCCAATTTCAAATATATCTCGAAGCTAAGGAATTGTGGGGATTTGTTTCTGGAACTGACCTTAAACCCACTGAGGATGAGAAGAAGATCTCCTCTTGGCATACTAAAGATGCCAAAATCAAATCCTGGATTCTGGGATCTGTCGAGCCTCATCTGATAATGAATCTCAAGCCTTACTCTACCTCTAAAGCCATGTGGGGGTACCTGAAGAAAGTATACCACCAAACTAACTTTGCACGTCAGTTTCATCTTGAATGTGCTACTGCTGAGTACTCTTGAAATTTCTCAAACCAGGCGCGAGGAGCTTGTTTCAAACCATAGAGAGCGACAAAGTTTGGCAACCATACCTTTCCCGGATGAGCATCCCTGAGGCAGTCGCATATAAACATCTTCTTTGAGATCACCATGTAGAAACGCATTTTTGACATCCATTTGATATAGAGGCCACGATTGAGATGCAGCAACAGCAAGAATTGTGCGTACGGTAGTCATCTTCGCAACCGGAGCGAAAGTTTCATCATAATCAATGCCATATTCCTGCCTATTGCCAGGAGCAACAAGACGTGCCTTATAGCGATCTAAAGTACCATCAGATTTTAGCTTGAGAGAAAAAACCCACTTACAGCCAATAGGTTTGACGCCCACAGGAGACGGGACAACATCCCACGTATGATTTTGCTCTAATGCATCTAGTTCATCTTGCATAGCCTTATTCCAACATTGATCCTGCACAGCCTGAGAATAGGATTGGGGAATGGAAGAGGAAGACAAAGTGGCCATTAAAAAAGTATGTGAAAACCCATAACGGGCTGGTGGTACCGAAAGACGAGTGGAGCGACGCAATGAAGGATGTCCAGAGGTATCAAGTGCCGGGGGTGGAGCAGATGCCGGAGGAAGATCAGGAGGGGGATCCCTGGTAGGCGCTTCTTTGTTCCGTCTCTGATACACAAAATTTTGATTAAATCGAACAACTGATGGGTTATCAGAAAAACCAGGTAAAGACACGAAGGAGGAGGAGGCAGGAGGATCAAGATGTTTTTGAAAAAAATATTGTTGTTCAAAGAAAACGACATTCCTAGAGGTACGTAAACGACGAATGTGAGGATCATAACAAAGGAACCCTTTCTGGAAGGGTGCATAACCTAAAAAAACATACTGAGCTGATTGTTTGGTTAGTTTTGTTCTCTCAGAAGGAGGCAAATGCACAAAGCAAATGGAGCCAAAAACATGGAGATCATCATAGGATGGAGAGGTCTTGTACAATTGGTAATATGGGCTTTGATTCTCAATGGAGGTTGATGGCATACGATTGATCAGATAAGTCGTCGTAGCCAATGCCTCAACCCAAAAACGGGTAGGAACTGATGATTCAAGAAGAAGGGAACGAGTGACATCAAGGAGATGTCTATTTTTCCTTTCAGCGATTCCATTCTGCTGGGGAGTATAAGGACAAGTTTTTTGAGAAATAATGCCTTTGTGTTGCAAAAAAACGTTGAAAATCTGAGGATACATATTCCCCGCCGGAATCAGATCGCAAGATTTTAATGCAAGTGGAAAATTGATTCTCAACATAAGCGGAAAAATTTTAAAAACATTAAAAACATCAGATTTTGAATGTAGAAAGTAGAGCCATGTGAACCGACTGAAATCATCAATGAAAGTCACAAAATATTTATAGTGAGCATGGGAAAGGGCTGGAGCAATTCCCCATACATCGCTATGAATTAAATCAAAACATTGAGTGGTGTGGGAAGTGGAGAGAGGAAACGGAAGAGTTTTGCTCTTTCCCATTTTACAAGTAGCACAATCAAAAGGCACACAAGAAGATAAACCAATAGATTTATTTAATAAACCAGAATTTAACATAAGGCATAAAGCCTTGGAATTAGGATGTCCGAGTCTATTATGCCACAAGCGGCAATTATCTCTAAGAGAAAAACAAAACACATTATTGTCAAATTGAGCCCTAGAAAATTTAGAAAAATCCAGTGGAAACAAGCGTCCACACTTAGGCCCCCTCGCGATCTCCTTCCCTGACGTCTGGTCCTGCACAACACAACCAGAAGAAGAAAAAGAAACGTTACAATTATTTTCAACAAGCTGCCCGACTGACAAAAGGTTTGAAGTTAAATTGGGACACAGATAAACATTTTTCAACGGAATGGGACCAGGAATGTCACCGACAGCAGTGATGGGAACATGGTCCCCATTAGCAGTTTGTATTTGAAGATGGCCATCGTACTTGTGCACATTTGAGAGTGGGGCACGATAAGACGTCATATGATTAGATGCCCCGGAATCAAGGAACCAAGTAGATGATGGAGAGGATGTACCTGATAGACCAAATGCAGAAAGAGCATTGACAATCATTTGTTGGACCAATTCAGGAGTGAGAGAAGATGAGGGCCTCTAGTCAGCGCGATCAGTTTTTGATGAAACTGCGGAATGAATATGAAAGTGTCCGATCGGCCCTGATGAATCGGACACCCCTACCTTCATTGGATGTTTGTTTGAATGAACTCTTACGCGAAGAACAGCACCTTACGACCTCGGCTCACATTGCTCAACACAAACCTGAGACCTATTCAGTCGCGTTCTCGGCAAACAAAGCTTCTCAGCCTCCGCCTCATGACTTGAGCAAAACACAATGCTACAGCTGTCAAAAATTTGGACATCTTGCATCTCAATGCAAACAGAAGGTCTGCCGTTACTGTAAAAAGTCGGGACATATCATCTCTGAATGTCGCTGCCGCCCACAACGTCCATCTCCGCAGTATCAGACTCCACAGTCTCAGACTCCACATGCCTATGTTGCTTCTTCGGATATGCCTGCTCCTACATCTGCATCTTCACAGCCTGGGCCTGTTTAACATGATGGACTACTGCTGGTTGATAATGTGGAATGAAGTGACTAAGAATGTACAACTCCTGAATGAGTCGGGTCAGGGAGCAGAATGCAGCTTGGCTAGACCCAATCTGGGCTACAGGTTCAGGCCTATGACTCAAGTTTCCCTTTTCTCTTTTTTTCATTTTTTTTGGGTCTGTCGTCTTACGAGTGTGGGACATGTGTGAGCCAAAGGAATTTTTTTTTTTTCCCTCCAGCTTGATGCAGCGAAGAAATAGAAAAGAGGTTTGACTCCCTTTTGTTGCTGTTGTTGGACTTTGATGAAAAGGAGATGGAGATGACGGATGCAGTTCAGTGTGTTGTGCCAACAATGGTAATGAAGCGATGAAACTGGGCGGTTGCAAGGGCAATGGTGGCAAAGACAGAGACGTCGGCAGTGGGGCTGGTGGCGGTGGTCCGTGGCTTCCGTCAACGAAGAAGACGACCAGGTATGCTTCCGTCCTCTCTCTCTCTCTATCTCAATTTGGGGTTGGGCAATGAAGGCTATGGGTTGTCAATCCAGGCCCATCCATTTAGGCTCATTTATTATACCCATTTATTGCATTGTAATTAGTCAAAGGTTGTTACTTAATTTGTTGCTTCTGTTTAGGATCTAAGATTTGTAATTGATTGTAATTAGGGAATTGAGCCCTTATATATACAACAGTCGATCCTCAAAGGAGGCACGACATTCATTTCTCTCTCTTATGTTCTGTATTTCATCTCTCCAAATGTCTTGGTATCAGAGCAAGGTCGACCATCTTTGATCTTCTCCTAACTCATCTTCCAAACATTGGGAGCCAGTCTATGATCATCTGTGATCATCCTCTTCAGCCAGATCATCTCTGATCCTCCCTGATCATCTCAAATCAGACATGGCCCACCAGTGATCATCACCAACACATCAGCGGAATATTACCATCTTGGTCGTCTGGAGCTTCTTGGATTTCTGAAGAATTTTTCCTGGCTTTTTTATCATCAGAGGTAGGTTTTCTACCATTTTTTGTGAAAATTCATTCTTTGCCAACAGTTTTCATCTCGGCCGTACAACATCCTGGATCTGGATTTGATCTTCATGCGACCACTTCCAGTAGTTGCATAAAATTTCTCTCTTTTCATCCCCACCCTCTGATCTGTGTCCAAATCACCAAGTGGGGCCCACGTGTCGATTTACCCACTGCCGGCAGGGACATTTTTGCTGTTTTTACTGTGGCTGTGTTCTGCTTTGAGCGATTGTTGGTGCTACCCTTTTTCTATCAACTAATACTAGCTACTGTTGATTCCTGCTATTAATTCCTGCTGTTTATTGGTGTTCTCTACTGGATTTCTGATGTTTTGTCTACTATTGCTACATTGCTCCTGTGTTGGTGATTGTTACGCTTTATACTTTTATGCCCTGTTTCTCCTTTGGCTTCTGGGAACTGATCTAGGCTTCTTTATTCATCCAATCTTGTCTGCTGGTTGCTCTTTTTGTTATTATCAATTGTGACTGTGGCCTATTTACAATTGGACTACCACGGTGAACATAGAGGATCTACACTTGTTCTCCTTGACTGTCTCTGTGTACTTCTTACTGTTTTTTTGTAATGGAAAAACATGAGATAGCCCTGATTCGTTTTGATGGAATAAATTACACCTCATGGGCCTTCCAATTTCAAATTTACTTGGAAGGAAAAGAACTATGGGGACACATTGATGGATCTGAACCTCAACCTGAGGAAGATGATAAGAAGATTTTAGCGTGGAAGACAAAGGATGCAAAAATCAAGACCTGGTTGCTAGGCTCTATTGAGTCACATTTTATTCTCAACCTAAAACCCTGCAAAAATGCTCGTGAAATGTGGGACTATCTTCAGAAAGTTTATCAACAGGGCAATGCTACTCGCCAGTTTCAATTGGAACTTGAAATCTCTCAATTCACTCAAGGTACCCAGTCTATTCAGGAGTATTACAATGGCTTCCGCCGACTGTGGTCTGAATATGATGAGATTAAGTTTGCCACGGTATCTGCAGCACTTCTACCGGAATTACTTCCATTACAGGAAAGTAATCATCGGGATCAGCTCCTCATGAAACTTCGTTTGGAGTTTAAGACAGTTCGATCGAACTTGATGAGCAGGGCTCCTCTTCCCAACTTGGATGCCTGTCTTCAGGAACTTCTGCGGGAGGAACAGCGTCTAGCTACTAAAACTACTCTGGAACAACAACGCTCTGCTGAGGCTCCATTTGCCTATGTTGCCACAGCAAGACAACCTCCTCGGGACATCAGTAAAGTTCAATGTCATAACTGCAAGAAATATGGTCACTATGCAAATCAATGCAAGTCAAAAATTTACAGATATTGTAAGGCCATTGGTCATGTTATTAAAGAATGTCGGAAGAAGGCTCGCAATTCTACTTCCCGCAATTATGCGCAGTCCGGCCCTGGTACTTCCACTGTGTCATCTGCTCCTACTGTTTACACAGTGACTACTCCACCATATGCTTCATCTGACTTCAGTGGTTCTCTGCCGTATGATTCATCCTCACAGCCTGGTTCCTCATCACAATCTATGTCTCCTGCTCCTCTCACCCCTGATATGGTTAACCAAATGATCATCAATGCCTTAGCATCCATGAACATCGCAAGTACTGCTTCCTCTCTTTCCAATACATGGTACTTAGATTCTGGTGCAAGTAACCATATGACCTCCTCACCCGCCACATTACAAAATGTTGTTCCTTACACTGGTCATCTCACTGTTCAAGCTGCCAACGGAGATCATCTCCCCATCACCTCTGTTGGTGATACCCTGGCCCCTTACCCTTAACCAATGTTTTGGTTTCTCCTCCTCTTGCTACTAATTTGGTTACTGTGGGTCAACTTGTTGAAAATAACTACACTGTCTCCTTTTCTTCTTCTGGATGTGTTGTGCAGGACCAGGAGTCGGGGGAAGAGATCGCGAGGGGGCCTAAGCGTGGCAGACTTTCTTCCTTACCAATGTCTTCTGTTATTGAGAATAATACTTTACATCAGTTATTTTGTTTTTTTCATTCAGAATCATTCTCGTTTGTGGCATAATAGACTTGGTCATCCGAATGCTTCTACTATGTCTACATTATTTCAATCTGGATTAATAAATAAACTTGTTGCTTCTGCTTCTTTTGACTGTGATGCTTGTAAATTAGGTAAGAGTAAAACTTTACCCTTTCCAACCTCTCACACATGGAGCACTACATGTTTTGACTTAATTCACAGTGATGTTTGGGGCATTGCTCCGACCCTTTCACATAGTCATTTCAAGTATTTTGTCACCTTCATTGATGACTACAGCAGATTTACTTGGATTTATTTCTTACATTCGAAGTCTAATGTTCTTAATGCATTTACATTTTTTGTTAAATATGTGGAAACCCAATTCTCTAAATGCATTAAAACTTTGCACTCAGACTCAAGGGGGGAGTATGTTTCCAAGGATTTTCAATCCTTTTTAACCAATAAAGGAATCATTTCTCAACGTACATGTCTGTATACTCCACAACAAAATGGAATCGCAGAACGGAAAAACAGACATCTTCTTGATGTAACTCGAACTCTTCTGATTGAATCATCCGTTCCCCCTCGTTTTTGGACTGAAGCTCTCACCACGGCTGTCTATCTCATTAACCGCCTTCCATCACCTACCATTGCTCATTTAACGCCTCATTTTAAATTGTTTGGTCATCATCCTGTGTTTGATCACCTACATACCTTTGGCTTGTTTGCTTCGTTCATCTACCTCCCACCGAAAGAACGAAACTAACAGCACAATCTCGCAAGTGTGCTTTTTGGGTTATGCCACTAATCAAAAAGGTTTTGTTTGTTATGATCTCATTGGTCGTCGTATCAGGGTTTCTCGAAATGTTATTTTCTTTGAAAATCAATATTTCTTCCAAACTCACATGGATTGTCCTCCTCCCTCTTCACCAGCTCTCTTACCAGGTTTTTCGGATCAAACCTCTGTTACTAGGTTTAATCCTGCTTTTGTATACCATCGACGGGAGAAACCTCCCACTGCAGATGGCCCTCCTCCTGATCCTCCACCGACAAATGGTTCCACGCCTACTCCTGCCTTACGTCGCTCCTCCAGAACTTCTAGACCGCCTGAGCGGTATGGATTTACCCATACTTCTTTGATGACCACCCTATCTTCTATCTCTATCCCAAGTTCTTATTTGCAGGTTGTCCAACAAGATTGCTGGAACCAGGCCATGAAGGAGGAATTAGATGCATTGGCTCTGAATCACACATGGGATATTGTGGAGTGTCCTTCAGCAGTTAAGCCCATTGGTTGCAAATGGATCTACTCGATCAAACTTAAATCTGATGGGTCCTTGGATAGACACAAAGCTCGACTTGTGGCACTCGGAAACAGACAGGAGTATGGCATTGACTACGAGGAGACGTTTGCACCTGTGGCAAAGATGACATATGTTAGGTTACTTCTCGCCATTGCTGCATCTCAGTCTTGGCCATTATACCAAATGGATGTCAAAAATGCATTTCTCCATGGGGATTTGCAAGAAGAGGTCTATATGCGTATACCACAAGGCGTCCCCTCTCCCTCCAAGAGGTCCGTCTGTCGGCTGCGGAAATCGCTTTATGGTCTAAAGCAAGCTCCTCGGGCATGGTTCGAAACCTTCAGGGGTCGCTTATGCGAAAGTGGCTTTACTCAAAGCCCTTATGATCCATCTCTCTTTCTTTGCCACACCTCTACTGGGGTTACGATGCTTCTAGTGTATGTTGACGATATTATTATCACTGGCACGAATGATGGTATGATCAAATCTCTTCAAGATTCCCTCCGGACTTACTTCCATATGAAGGATTTGGGCCCCTTGCATTATTTCTTGGGCTTAGAGGTGCATCAATCTCCCAAAGGTCTCTTTGTTAATCAACACAAATACACATCAGACCTTATCGAGTTGGCTGACCTCCATGATTCTTCGCCTGTTGATACACCTGTCGAGGTAAATCTCAAGCTGAGTAAGAATGACGGCAATCTTCTTCCTGATCCTCAACCATACCGGCGCCTGGTGGGAAGTCTTGTCTATCTCACCATCACTAGACCTGACATCCTATGCTGTTAATCTTGTGAGCCAGTTCATGACAGCTCCTCGCCACCTTCATTTGGCAGCTGTGAAGCGCATTATCCGCTATCTGCTAAGAACTATCCCTCGTGGTTTATATTATCCAAAGGATAATCCTCTTCATCTAACCACTTATGCAGATGCTGACTGGGCAGGCTGTCAGGACACACTCCGTTCTACTACTGGTTGGTGCATGTACCTTGGCAATTCTCTCATTTCTTGGAAATGCAAGAAACAAGAACGGGTGTCTCGATCTTCCACGGAAGCTGAATATAGGGCAATGTCTTCTGCTTGTTCTGAGATCTTATGGCTACGGGGACTTCTTTCGGAATTCGGGTTCGCTCAAACCTCTCCTACTCCATTGCATGCCGATAATACTGGGGCTATTCGCATCACTGAAAATCCCGTCTTCCATGAACGCACCAAACATATAGAAGTTGACTGCCACTTTATTCGAGATGAATATAAGCGTGATGTCATTTGTCTACCTCATGTCCCTACCGAACTTCAGTTTGCAGATATCTTCAGGAAGGGTCTTCCTCGGCCTCGACATCAATTTCTTGTATCCAAATTGCTGCTTTATGACTCCCCAGCATCAATTTGAGGGGGGGTGTCAATCCAAGCCCATTTATTGCATTGTAATTAGTCAAAGGTTGTTACTTAATTTGTTGCTTCTGTTTAGGATCTAAGATTTGTAATTGATTGTAATTAGGGAATTGAGCCCTTATATATACAACAGTCGATCCTCAAAGGAGGCACGACATTCATCTCTCTCTCTCTCTCTTATGTTCTGTATTTCATCTCTCCAAATGTCATGGGTTTGGGGTTTGACCAAGGAAAGGTTCTGGTTTAGGGATTTGAAATGGAATTCGATTGATGATGAAGGGATTGGGGTTTCGGTGAAGGTATTTTTTTTTATTTTTTTATTGTTCTGTTCTGGGTGTGGGATTGGAATGAGAAGGGGCTGGTAGTTCTGATTTTGGGGTTTTTTTTTCATGGATTGGGAATGATATCGTAATTAGGGTTTGGATTGGGTTTCGCTAGTCACTGGGTGGGTGGATGGAATTGATGAGGATGGATTAACGATGGTGAAGATGGGTTTGGGAATGGAGGATATGTGTTCTGTGGGTTTGGAGAGGGTTAGATTAAGGGTCGGTGATGTGAGGCTTCAGCGGTTGTTGTGGATGGGAATGGGGCTTGTGGAGTGGTTGCTGTTTAGGGATCTGTGTGTGTGTGTGTGTGTGTGGGGGGGGGGGGGGGGGAGGGGGGGGGGTTTTGAAAAGGGCTGAATGGAGCGATAGAGATTCTGGGAAGGCTTCGATTAGGGATTGGAAGTGGTGGGGATCATGATGGATGATAATGAATGATGATGAACAATGAAATCAAATTGGAGATGTGTGGACGGGTTACCTTGATCGGCAATCAAAACGGCGATCTGAGAACGGATCTTCGCTCTGATACCAATTGAAGTAGCGCAGGGGGAGAAGGAGGATAGCCAACGGGTTAAACTCCAAGCCCATGGGCTTAGGGATAGGGATCCATGGGATCCAAAACGTCTTGATATCGCACCACAAACAAATAACCAAGAGAAATTCTCAAGAGAAGAAATTTTATTAATCAATGCATTGTCCCTAAAAGGGGATTACAATCCTTTATATAGACTCATACTCTAACCTATTCTTGGAAACAACTCTAATGAAAATAAGCACTAAATCAAATTAGGAAAACTTTCTAATTAATCTCATAATTATTCCTAAAATTCAACTAATACTAATAATAAAACTCTTGCATGTGGGCTTGGGCCCAATGGGCTACCGGACCAAGGATCTGGCTGCACCAATTTCCTTGCACAAAAACCCATTTTCTTTTAAGGAGTGGGCAATTTAAAATTTGAAACTGAGGGGATTTCGTCGTCGTCATCATTCTCCCTCCCAAGTTGGCTCCCTCAATTGCAACCTCTTCCTTCATCCTTCTCCCCTGACCCTTTTCCACTCCCCTCCTTACCTTCTAGTCTACTCAGATCTTCCTCGTCGCGCTCCACAAGCACCATGAACCTCAGATCCTCCACCCATATACAGACCAATAGAGGCAAGGTCACTGATTTATCAAGCAGAATCTTCATTCTGCCTTCCTTCAACTAAGTTCTTTCATCCACCTCCACTGTACTGTTATAATGTGTGGAAGAAGAAGAAGAGAGTTGGGAGAAGGTCTCACCTCCATTAAGGATCGATTGTTCTATTTATAATGTTATTATGCCTTAATCAAGGCTCTAATTATGTTAAGAGTACAAATTAGAATAAAAAAAAAAAGAATGGAAAGAATATATCCTATCCTATACATGGAATGAGAGAAATCAGCTAAACCACTGATATACAATCTTGAGTATATCCCACATGTGGGACGCTGTACATGGGCCTTTGTTGGGTTGAGCCTGTTATCTTCTACACTCCCCCTCAAATAGATGTGGAAAGGCAGAAAACATCAATTTGCTAGTGAGATCATGATGACGCATTTTGGGAAGAGCTTTTGTGAAGATATCCGCCAACTGGTTAAGAGTAGAGACATGAGGCAAAGTTATCTTTTCAGTAGCAACATGTTAGCAGATGAAGTGACAATCAATCTCAATGTGCTTTGTCCTTTCATGAAAGATCGGATTATTGGCAATTCTAGTAGCACTGGTGTTGTCCCCATGAAGAGAGGTGGAACTACCAACAATGACACCAAATTCACAAAGAAAACGGCATAGCCGGATTCAGCACTAGCAGACGATATCGCTCGATATTCGGCCTCAGCAGAAGACTTTGACATGGTGGTTTGCTTCTTGCACTTCTACGAAATCAGAGATTCCCCAAGAAACATACACCAGCCAATGGTAGATCACCGAGAATCGGGGCAACCAGCCCAGTCGACATCCGCATAAGCTGATAATCGCAAAGAAGTACCAGAAGGGTAGAAGAGACCATGGGTAAGAGGGCCTTTAACATAGCGGGGTATGCGCAAAACAACAGCAAGGTGGGGTTTGTGAGGATTGCTCACAAACTGGCTAACCGTATGAACTGCATGAGAAATATCAGGCCGAGTCATAGTTAAGTAGAGCAAGCTACCAACTATCCGCCGGAAAACAAAGGGATCATCCAAGGGAAGGCCATCATCCATACTGAGTTTGTTGTTTAATTCCATAGGCGTATCAAAAGTGTGGGCATCATCAAGTCTTGCCGAAGTGATCAAATCGGTAGCATATTTACGCTGATGGACCCCCAATGCCTGATTTGTTACGCAAAAACTCAAGCCCCAAAAAGTATGTGAGAGGACCAAGATCCTTCATTTTAAAGTGACGAGTGAGATGGTATTTGAGATCGGCAATATCATTGCCACTGATAATCATATCATCAACATAAACCAAAAGGAATGTGTAGCCCTTCGGTGTCCATCAAAGAAATAGTGAACTATCAGAATGACTCTAACGAAATTCAGCTTGAAGAATTGCTGCCCGGAATTTATCGAACCAAGCCCTAGGAGCCTACTTAAGGCCATAAAAAGATTTCCTCAACTTACAAACATGTTGAGGAGGACAAGCATATCCCGGAGGAGGTTTTAAGTAGACAGTCTCTTTCAAATCTCCATGAAGAAAAGCATTTTGACATCCATTTGCCATAGAGGCCAGTTGCGGGCTACAGCGACACAAATAAGAGTACGAACAGTGGTCATTTTAGCCACTGGTGCAAATGTCTCCTCATAGTCAATTTCATACTCCTACTTGTAACCCTGCGTAACCAATCTGGCTTTGTAGCGATCAAGACTCCCATCAGAGTTAACTTTTACAGAGCATATCCATTAATTACCAATCACAGATGCTCTTTCAAGAGCCAGTACCAAGTCCCATGTCTGGTTTGCTTCAAGAGCGAGCAATTCCTCATTCATAGCATCCTACCAGTAAGCGATCTTTGAGGCCTGTGAATAGGAGGTGTGTATAGGAGCACTATCTAAAGATGAAAAGAGAGAAGGAAATCCATAACGTTTAGGGGGCAACGGAAAGACGACTAGAGCGTCGCAGAGAGATGATACTATCGGAAAGAGCATTATTACCTGCTGGTTCATTAGTCAACACTAGGAGAGGATCAGGGGAGAGAGTCACCATAGGAGGGACCGTGTCACGCCAGACATGGACTTTGAGAAGAGAAGATGGAGAAACAAACTCCTAGAATTGTGGCAAATAAGACACAGCAATAGGATGATGATCCAAGCGTAAGGAAAAAAAGAAATCTGTTCCAAGAATATCACATTACGAGATATGCGCATGCGTTTCTCGAACTAATCATAACACAAAAAACCTTTGTGTTCATTACTATAACCAAGAAAAATGCATTTGGCAACCTGTGGTGATAACTTAGTATGGCTCATTAGGAGGAAGATGAGCAAAACACAAGCAATCAAGAACACATAAGTGAGAGTATGAAGGGGTATGACCAAAAAGAACTCCGTAAGGAGTAGTCTTTCCTAGAATAGTGCCAGAAAGATGGTTGGTAAGATACATAGCAGTCTATGCAGCATCACACCAAAATTTGGGAGGGACTAAGGATGCAATTAAAAGAGTACGAACAGTTTCAAGAATATGTTTGTTCTTTCTTTCTGCAATCTCATTTTGCTGAGTATGCGAACAAGATTTTTTGTGAAGAATGCCTTTATCAAAAAGGAAGGCAGAGAAATTATGAGACATGTATTCTCCACCGGAATCTGATCTAAGAATTTTTATAGCTTTTTGAAATTGGGTTTGGACCATATTATAAATTTTTTGAAAAATGGAGAAGACTTCAGATTTCAAGCGCATAAAGTAAATCCAAGTATAACGAGAATGGCCATCGATAAAGGTCACATAGTACTTAAATCCCATCCTATTCAAGGTAGAAGCAATTCCCCAGACATCAGAATGAATAATGTCAAATGATGCCAATGCAAGAGAATTGCGAAGAGAAAAGGGCAAAATGTGACTCTTACTTAAGCAACAAGTTTCACACTTTAATTGAGATAAAGATTAAAGAAGACATCATTTTATTATCAATAGTAGAATCCAAACAACCAATCTTAAACAAGGAAATCAAATGGGCATTGTTCACATGACCAAGACGTTTATGCCAAATAGTCCACAATTTATTGAAATTATTAGAAGAAGCAAAGAAAGAATGATGTCCAATGTCCAGCAAAAACAAGCGTCTATGTTTACTCCCCCGTCGCGATCACAATCTCAGTTTGTCGTCCCTATATAACACAACCAAAGGAAGAAAGTAAATAAGATAGCCATCATCAATAAGTTGTCCTACAAACAGTAAATTGGCTAATAATTTTGGAACAAAGTAAACAATGGGAAAGGTGATGGACTGTCTCAAGACACTAGATAAAGTAATGGTACCAACTCCAAAAATGAGTAGTTGATCACCATTAGCGGTGGCTATTTTCTCTTTTCCAAGGTAAGGGTGGGAATCTGTAAAGCTATGTTGGAGGAATCTGTAAAGCTATGTTCTACATATGTCACGTGATTTGAGGCTCTTGAATCTAAAAACCATGTGGATGAAGTGATAGGAGAAGAAAGAGATGCAGAAGAATGAAAGGCAAGAAAAGCTTTATAAGAATGAGTTTGATACCGACTACCAGAAAAGCCCATAAACGCATATGCAGAGGTAACTGTGTTTTGGATCAGTTCTTGAATCTGAGTAGGAGTCATGGATATAGCCCCGGAGGAAGTGCTTCCTGTATCAAATAAGAGTGCTTGAGCCTGAAATGCATTGGGAATATTCTGTCTTGGCATATTGGAGGGAGGCTTCTTCGGCTATGTCTCATTTCTTCGCTGTAGACTGCGATAGTCATCAATAAGATGACTAGACCATTTGCAATATCTACAACCCAATTTCTTGCGACAATTTTTGGCAATATGACTGAAGCCTTTGCATTCATAACATTGAATCATCTTCGGATTTGGGGTTGCTAGATCCTAGAAGAGCCGAGTCAGCAGGAAGAGGTGCAAGGAAAGCTTTTAATTCTTCCAGAATAGTAGGCTGTGAGGTGAGGCGAAGTTCTTTGCGAGGACTTCCTTAAAAACAGATATCAGGATTAGCAGAGTTTTCGAACATATTCAAATTCTGGTCGTAGGTTCCTAGAAAACTGGCTAATGTGAGTTTCTTCTTGTAACTTGAGAGCCTCAGATAGAAATCCAAAAGAGACTGTTTAGATAAACATAGAATCCCTTTCAGTCCATAAGGTGAGGAAACCATTAAAGTATTCCTACACAGATTTATCCCGTTGGTTATATTTAGTAATTTCATTATCCAAGTGAAACTTCCGGGCCTTAATGTTTTGATGGTAGACTTTCTTGAGATGTGCCCACATATCAGCTACTGTAGTGTAAGCTTGAAAAGCAACGACCAGGGAGAGATCAATAGAGTTAAGGATCCAAGTGACAACTTTAGCATTTTCCTTAAACCAGGTGGCTAAGATTTTTGAGTCAGTGGTACTTGGTGTCGGAAGCTTAGTAATTGATCCATCAAGATATCCAAAGAGCCCTTGTCCTTCCACAAAGTTCTTTAAATGGAAAGACCAGGAGGTCCAGGACATATAATTATGCCCATTAAATTTGATTGGGATAACATCTTACTTCTCCATGGGAGAATGTAGTAGAAAAGAAAGATCAGCAGCAGTTGAAGAAGAAAACAACCTGCAACAGTTCAACAGTAGTTGATGAGGCTTCCAAACAACCCCCAGATCCAAGACAGCACTTCAATAGTAGTGGATGAGGCTTCCAATCGCACACAGCACACACAGGTGCAATTTTTGAAAAGAAAAAAAAATCAGGCCAGGACACTCCAGACGAACTGGATTTTGATGGCTGGATACCTTAGTGGGGCCCACAGAGAGATCTAATTGATAATCAGATGAGATGCTAGAAACCAGGACCAAATTCCCTTTCCAGCAGTGCAGGTCTCATCAAAATCCATTCAGAATCCAGGATTTTGTGCGGCTGTGATGAAAACTATTTCAAAAGGTTGAATAACCACAAGATGGATCAAAAGGCCTACCTCTGATCTCTGAAAAATTCTGAAAATATCTCCAAAAAGACTAGGAGAGATGGGCAACCAAGGCTGGAGAGAAGCTTGTGGATTTTGTGATGATCGCAGGTGGCCCACTATTGATCACGATGGTGAAACAGTAGGTTTTCACCCACGATTTGCTTCCAAAAGCACAGATCCTTGATCTGTGTTGCTTTGCTGGTGTAGATCTTAGAATAAAGAGACCTCCAAGAAATTACGGCTCTGATACCATGTTATAATGTGTGGAAGAAGAGAAAGAAGAAGAAGAGAGTTGGGAGAAGGTCTTACCTCCATTGAGGATCAACTGTTCTATTTATAATGTTATTATGCCTTAATCAAGGCTCTAATTATGTTAAGAGTACAGACTAGAATAAAGAAAAGAATGGAATGAGAGAAATCAACTAAACCACAGCTATACAATCTTGAGTATATCCCATGTGTGGGAGGCTGTACATGGGCCTTTGTTGGGCTGGGCCTGTTATCTTCTACATTTACGACCTAAGCAATCCCCTATGAGCCTGAAAGTTCCCTCATCCCACGCATGGAGAGGCAGACCTTTAACTTTAACCCAAGAAGGATTTGGTGGGGAACCCAAGACCTCCATCCATCTCTCCAATGCTAAGAAAGTGGATAGAACACCACTAGAGGCAGCATTATCGAGGACCTCTTCAACTTCTTCTTTTGCAAAAGAAACTACATCCAGACCACCTGATCGTCCAACAAATGTATATAGTGAGGCATTTTCCCCGAACCAGCTTTCTGACTGCTTCAGGCCATCTGATTTTGATTTCAAGAACCCCACTAGACTGCAATAGAGTGATTTTTTTTCTGCTCCTTTATCACCCATTGTGCCACCCTGACTTTTTTTCCTGACCCATCTTTGACTATCCACCCTGCTCTTCTTGAATTCATCCTTTCATTTTTGCCCTCAACAGCTCTCACCTTCTCCGGCTCTCAGAGTCCAGCTGTAGGTTACATTTCTGACTAATAGAAAGACTGAGAGTTGGCTTTCCAGACCTCCCTGAACCTCTCATGTTCACCTCTCGCACCTCTGTTAGAACTAAAATGAGGAATGTTGACCTTAACTTTCCTGCCACCCCAGGATCTCCCTTCGGCTAGCTCGACTGCCTTTTTATTTCTCTGAAGGTAGCAAAACTGAAGAATGCAAAGCCTCTATTTCTCTTGCTCCTCTTTTCTATAGGGATGAACACATCAACTATTCTCCCTGCTCTCCAGAACATTGCCTCCAGTTCAGTTTTGGATATCTGCTGTGGGAGATTTGGAACAAAGATTGAGAAGGACTACTCCCTTATTCTGCAAATCCGCATCGGAAGAAGAGGCCTATTGGTCTGACGCCCTCTTCCCTGATCCATCAAGAGAGGATATTTTTTAGAAACCATTTTTAGGCTTTTAGAAACTTTACAATCCAGGGTCTTCACTGGTCATCAAAGCCAGTCATCTTCTTTCGGTGCCTAAGGAGAGAACAGAGCTTTCCGAATCATCAATGATCTGCTGCCATCTCCATAAATAACAACACCATCAGCTGTGAATTCTAGGGTTTCAACAAACTCAAGTTCGTCATCATCTGCAACATAGATCTGATCATTTTAACTCGCCTTCCCTCTAGGCAATTTGGGTCTCTCTCTTTTTGCACCCTGATGATATATGGCCAATTTCATTGCACTTGCAACAATGCATGGCCAACTTGCTTTTGCAACAATCATCTAGCCCGATATCTCGTCGACCCATCTGATTTGGTCAAGTTGATGATTCTTTCAATCGCTGCCCATAACTCTTTTTTTTTTTATGGTAATCACTGCCCATACCTGTTCAATCCACCCTTGTCTCTAACGGATTGTGAATCGATGATATAGATTGCGAAATCTCAATCTTTTGTGAATCTTCAATTCCATTACTGATGGGCTGAAGTAACTTAGTAACATGGATGAACAAACATTGCCTTCCATAGAGATGGTTGAAAATCACCCAAATATCAGCCCACCAGCTGGTCCTCATGTTCCATGAAATTATTAAGAGCCAACAAGTAATGGAATACCTCCATGTATTCATCAACAGAGTGATTGCCTTATTTGGGAGACATTGCAATCACATAAATAGCAACTATCTATAAGCAGAAGGAAGAACATAACTTTTCATAAATTTCTTCATCTTCTCCCATGATGTGATTGATGGTTTACAGATGCGTTGACAGGATTTTTGGAGTTATTTCCACAGCATCGGCTCAACCACAAAGTTTGATCAAACCAATTTAACCTTTTTTATGATCGGCAAAATCCTTATATGCATACACCTTTTCCACAATATTTAGCCAATCATAAAATTCTTCTCCTTTCATTGCTCCTATATAATGGGTAATCTCTAATCTGATGCTTAGATCCTAATCACTGTTTTCATAGCATCCCATATTTCAATATCCTCACCAGAGAACAATAATGGAAAGGATTAACAAAATCATCACTTTCTGATCCATCATTAAAACCATCACGACAGTGCAACACGTCAAACGCTCTAAGCATTGGGTTAATTGTTCAACTTGCTATCTTAAGCTCTGACTGCATCCCTTGGACACGGTTCATGACCTGCGTCGCTCTTGACCGCTTGCCTATGACCACGTCCACATTGTGGAGGCATGATTTTGGGATAGAGGAATCACAACAAATCGTCGGATCAATTTGCTCTGATACAAACCCAGTCCCGATTGGTTAAATCAGACTGTCAAAGGGCCAAATTGATAAACCAGAAAAATTACAGAAATTGTACAGATTTGTAGAAATTCCAGCAATCAAAAGAAATTAACAAGGAACAAAATCAACAACAAAACTGACCTTAGAGGTATTCTAATCCTCTATAGCACCACAAGACACGAGGAAGAAGAAGAAAAGCCAAATAAACTGCTAAAAGCTTTTAGCATAAGACTATTCCAAACATATATAACCTGTTCTATCAGTTGACCCCTTCTTGTCCTTCTATAATGCACAAAACACCATAAAACCCTAAGAGTTCTTCTAATACTCTTTCCTATTACAATCAAACTTTCCTACTAATGTTTCCTAAGCCAAACAAGCAAGATTTCTATAAAGAATAAGAGAGAAAAAATTGAAATTTCAAGTTTTTTTTGTCCCAGACAGTCCTGAGCAAAATTGGCAGTGGACCCCACATGGCCCAATGCTATGATGAAAAGGATCCCATGGCCTTGAAACACAACATTGGGCGACCCTGATGGTGTAGTTGCTTAGTGGTTTGGGCTTGATTTGGCCCACAAAACTGCAGCATAAAATTCAGCAGCATCTCACCTCATATGTTCAGAAGTTTGGTATTTTTGCAAATAGCCCCCCTGCCTTTTTGCATTCTTCAAAACAGCACTTCTTGATATTTTATTCAAAATTTAGGATTGTTTAGGGCAATCAATACTTGACTAAACCCCTGCAGGCCTTCTTGTGCTGCTCAAATTGCTCCATGAAGGCTTCGGCCAACCCAAAGTTGCAGTCCATGATCAATTCTGCATCACTCTTCCTCCTCTAACAGAGTTGGGAGATCACACAAAAAGAGGGAAAAAGCCTCTTCCTAAGACTCCTGGCACAACTACTTCCAACTTGGACCAACGTAATACACATGTTCCTATCCATCCTCTTTGTGGATCCACCTGTCCTTCACGACCTCTAGAATCTACACTGGTTTGGTTTTCCCATCTCTCTATTTGCTTCTTTAGATACTATTTCTAACCAGCAACCCCACCTGTCCTTCACGACCTCTAGAATCTAGACTGGTTTGGTTTTCCCATCTCTCTATTTGCTTCTTTAGATACTATTTCTAACCAGCAACCTTATGTCATTGACCATGATTGCTCGTGTGAAGTGATGGAAGAAGAATTATCTTCCAAATAATACACAGGACATTGTTCCCTGACCTATCAATATTAAAACAATTGGATGCAAACAGATCTAGTTGGTCAAGCGAAAAGCTAGTGGTACCTTGGATTAATAGAAAGCCCGATTGGTAGCTCTGGGAAATCGACAAGAGTATGATGACTATAAGGAGACTTCTGAGTTCTGACCCTACTGCAAATATAAAAACAACATGAATGGTACTTGTTATTAACACTTCCAAGTCTTGTCCCATATTCTAAAAGGATGTTAAGAATGCTTTTCTACATGGTGATTTACAAGAAACAACCCTCATGCGTCCAACACACCTGCAAGATTCTCCTCTTAGCTTGCTTTGCCAACTGTGGTGGTCTCTTTATTACCCCAAAAGAGTTCCATGTGCTTGGTTTGGAAAAAAAATCAAGATGACTATATCCCTATTGATGCGGAGCGGGGTACCAAGTGCAAGGCGGGTGGAGATGGAGAGACGAGAGATGGAGGGTGGAAGGGATATGTCAAGCTTTCGCCTGAAAATTGGCCTCATGCCAAACTCCCCATTGCGGGCGAGGAAGAAGAGACAACTGAGGAAGACCCAAAATCACTAGTGAGAAATTTCATTAATCAATAACTAACTAAGCCAAGAAGCGTTACATCACTTATATAAGAAAATAATAAAACCTAAAACTAATCTGGACCATCCAAACACATTGATGGCCAAGATTAAAACATCCAACTAAATACAAATTAAGGCATAAAAGAGTAAATAAGACTCTAAATAAACTAAGACAAGTGAGCTGGGCCCAAAGAACTAGCCGAGATGGATGGGTTGTGCCCATTGGCAGGTCAACCCATGGGGACCATGGGTCTGCCCTACATCACATGTTGGTTTTCAACAATGCCTTATGACTATTTGGTTTTATGTAAAAAGATCTTCTCAAAAGAATTATTATTCTTCTAATAAATGTTGAAAATGTGGAGATTTATCATTCATCTAATAAATGTTGAAAATTTTCTTATCTCCAAGAATGATGCTTCTGGCATCGCATGCATCTTCAAAATATTTTGAAGATGTCATTTCACATAAAGGATTTGGGACCTCTTTACTTGCATTGGTCTTAAAGCACACAACACTATTAAAGGAATCTTCATCAACCAACATAAATATACATAAATCTCCTTACTCTTGCTTGTCTTTCTAACAGTCGACCATATGAGCTATCTTCGTCCTACAAACCAAAAAAAAAACCATTTTATCTATTATGCTGATGTTGATTAGATTTGATGTCCTGATACTCAAAGATCTATGATCAGTTGATGTAAGTTTTGGAAAAGTATATCATTTCTTGTTAGTGAGAGAAATATAATCAACTATCTACATCACACAATAAAGTTAACCACTGCTCAATGATGTTTGCATGTTCTTAAGTTTTTTTACTCCTACACTCCATGTTGACAATGCTAGCACCAATCAAATTACTTCCAATCCAGTCTATCACAAGCATACAAAACATATTGAAGTGGACTGTCATTTCATCAAGGACATTCAGAATAAAAACCATTACTCTCCGAAGTGTGCCATCGGATCTTCAACTTTCTGATATGTTTATAAGACAAATGAACAAGAATAGAAATCAATTCCTTGTTCACAAATTGATGTTCTCCATCCTCCCAGCACAGTTTGAGGGAAATTATCATGCAGAGCATTATCATACTCAACAAAGGAACATTCTATTTTATAGACATGCAGAGTACCATATTGAGTACAATCCAATTAAGATCACATCCGATTATCATGCAATAGGCAAGTAGATTGAAATCCACAAAATCACATTCAACCATTTGCCAATCTTCAATTTGTGGGATTTCAAGCATCAATCTTACTTGCCTAGGTGCTTTGGTCAGACAATTTTTTGCATAATGTCCAGACCGTTTACAAGCAAAGCAAGTATCAGATTTTGGCAATCTCTTGGTCTTTGTTTTGGGCTTCTTTTGGAAAAATTTAGAAGGCCATAATTTTTTGTTTCTTTTTACCCTTCTGAACTTTGGCCACCTTTTTGGAAGATTAAATCGTTCAACGCCTTCAACTTGTAAGCACATAGAATTACCTATTTTAGGTAATTCCTTTTTATAGATATTTTTATTTGAATCATACGTCTTTATTCCCATACTTTAAACATCTATGAACAAAGATTTTTGGTTTTTTTTTTATATCCAAATATCAGGTTTCTGCATTTGCACTGACTCTGTAACAAACATCAACAAATAATCATATCTAAGTTTCAGCTGTCCATACTCCTTACCTGTTTCATCAAAGAACTGCCCGCATCCCCAGATGAAGTACTAATACATCTTCGCTTCAAAGGACGGCCTGATCCATCACCATCTTCAATCTGCCCAGCAGCCACATCCACACTTATCATACACTCATGATGCTGATCTTCAGTTCTTGAAGGCTCTTCTTGGGGCTCAGTGGATGAAGTAGTTTCCATTTGCTTGACATCACTCGCATGGTAACTTGAGCTTCTATCAACACCCTTAATGACAGAGGCGTTCAACAAATGCTCCCCAAATGGCAGTTGTATTAATCTTGAAATACAATCAAGCTTTGTCTTGGTTCGAACATGCCGCTCAGCAAGGTTCCAATCAGCTCCATACCTTGTAACAGCCTCCAAAAGAAGCATAGTCTCTGAGTCCGTCCATACATCAGTCCCAAAATTACCAGTCCCATCAACATCAATTAACTTAAAATCATCTGCCAGCTTGCTTTCTTCATAATTCTCATTTTTGAAGCATTTTGCACATATTACAGAGCCTCCCTGCTGATAAGAGAAAAGAGTTTCAGAGATGGAACACTTAAAAATATGTAAAAATATACCTAATAAAAAGCATTACAATAATAGTTGTTGATGCCACACATGCAGGACAAAATGTAAAGATATAAGGTGGTAAGATATCATACTTTCTTACAGGTACAAGGTAATATGCTTGGTATAATTAAAATAGATGAGAAATAATTTCATCATCTAAAATTAAGTCCATTAATGAGAAAGATCATCATCATCATCGACGCATATCCCATCTATTTAAGGCTGGAATTGTTAGTTCTACCATCTCCACTCAACCCTTTTTTAAAGCCATGTTTCTGTAACTCCAGAATCTAGTGGGTGGTCAACATGAAAATGAGCAAATGCATTCAGGTGGTGAAATGAGCAATATGCAGAAACAAACATCTAGTTAATGATCCTGCCGTACTGTGATCAAAATTCAATCAGGTAGGTATATCTAACAAAAAAAAAATATTAGACAATTGATGTATGTCAATGGAGACTCTGCAAGGATCAAAATGCTCAGATGGCTGTGCCAAGCTAAACAAGAAATCAGTTTTTATTCCAAGTAATTAACCATCTAGGTTTGGTGGACTGAAGCCATTCATCTAAATGGGACTCATCAAGAAAAATAAGTTCTTGTACTGACTTTTCCATTTCTAACATTTTCCATCAATTAGCAAACCTTTCTAGATAGTCGTAAACTACATGTGTATTTCATCAATCACAGTTCGTCTCAATGGCTATATCATTATTTGAGTATATGCCTTTTTATTCTCCTCAAAGTAAGGAGGTTAGTGAGTTGATCAGGCATGTTTCTATAATCAGCTTAGTATGTGTCTTCACCAGCTTTCTCCAGGCAGTTGATGTCTAGGATGATAAGCTAAGAAGCACGGACACGGACACGGGACACGGACACGACACGGATACGCCGACACGGCATTTCTCAAAAAAGTAGGACACGGACACGTCGGGGACACGTTAATAACAATAATAATAATAATATATTTAATAATATACTAAAAGATACTATCATTTTAACAAGTGAGCCTTAACCCTTGTGTATGAGCTCTTTTTTATCTGATTGCAAAAACTTACACTGCCAAGTAATATTTCCTCCTCCTTCATTAATTTTCTCAAACTTGGTTACATATTTCCACATAGGCTTATTTATATCTTCTTCATTGGAACCAGAGCTAGGAATGGAACTCATTGTCCTGCAGAGGTGAAGAAGCAGAGCTGATAAATAAAAATAATAATAATTTGATATAAAGAACAGATTTGATATATAAACAGCAAAAACAGATTCATGTAAACAGCAAAAACCCATTGGAACTGTAAGATCAGATTAAGAAATGTGCAAACAATTACAAGAGAAGGAAGGCATCAGGCCAAAACAGTGAGGTGAGGCCCACTGGTGCATGATCTAACTGTTCAGGGTCCCACTGATTTTTAATCGGCCTGATTTTTCTAACTGGTGCATGATCTAACTGTTCACGAAGGCATCAGGCCAAAACAGTCGACAGTGGTCCTCCTTCCGCCTCTCAGATCTGATGCCACAAATTGGTGAGACAACCGGGACCCACTGCACATGGGTCCAGTGCTACAGTGGTCGACCATGGGTCCTCCTTCAGATCCATGGTCCAGATCCTTCATCAAGTAGGCCATGGGGTCCCACAACCCCAGTTGACAGATACCGTCTGTATCAGGGGAAGAAAGTGAAAAAAAAAAAGAAGCAGCAGTACCTGGAAAAGATCAGCAGCAGTACCTGGAAAAGATCTCCTTCTCCTTCTCCTTCTCCTTCTCCTTCCAGATCGTTTTTTTCCTTCTTTTCTGCTTCGTTTTTCACTTTCGGTGGACGATGAATGCTATAAGGGCAGCCCACCTTGCTTTTAAGTTATGATCTTTTACAAATAGCCTCCTTTGTTTTTCTTTTTTTAAGGAAGGCCCTTTTATTCTTTTTTTTTTTCAATTAAAAAGAGGCCCAGCGTGTCCGAAACGTGTCCCCAGCGTGTCCGAAATAAAAAAAATTAATAAATAATCCGGACACTCTTTTTTGCGTGTCGGACACGTGTCGGAGCGTGTCCGTGTCCGACACCGACACTCCGACCCCGGAGAGGTGTCCGTGCTTCCTAGATGATAAGACTCCAAAGAGAGATAGAACTCCTAATAACCTAATCACCCAAAAAAGAGAGAGTGAGACTGTTATTCTCATCAGGCACACCTCCAGAGAAAGTTCTGAATTCAGAAACAACTTCAAGCAACCCATCCTAGACTTGATATTGATCTTCATGTTTCCATTGCATTGCATAAAGATAAATAGACACCCCATTAAAAATTTTGTTTCTTATCATTGTCTATCGCCTGCATATTGTGCATTTACTTCACATGTTTTATCTGAACGCATACATTCATCTGTACGCACTTGATAAGAATGAGACATGGGAGTTGACGGATCTCCCAACAAGAAAGCATGCAAGTGGGATGCAAATGGGTATATGCTCTAAATATAATCCAGATGCATTGGTTCAAAGGTATAAAACAAGATTTGTGGCAGAAGGGTTAACATGAGCATATGGGATTAATTATCTTAGCAAAGCTGAATTTTGTGACAGTGATTCTCTCTGTAGCTGCAAATTTTTCCTAGCATTTATATCAGTTCGATGTGAAAATTTCCTTTCTTCATGGTGATCTATAGGAGGAAGTGTTTATGAATCTGTCACCTAGGTCTATTCCTACGGGTCAGGAGAAAGGCATGTCAATTGAAGAAGGCACTATATGGCCTTAAACAGTCACCTCAAAACTCGTGTGATGGATTTAATCAAGCCATGCTGAGGTATGGATATAAAAGGTGCTAAAGAAATAATGGAAATGTGATTTATTCTGATAATATCAAGGATTAAAAACTCAGCCGAATCCAAGTCAACTAGGATTCGTCCCTGATCGAGTCGTCAAGTTGAGTCATGGGACTCAGACCCGAATACATGGGACTCGGTTGATGGACTTCGGCGAGTCAGCTGAGTCACAATATAACATGATTTGGCCAACTATAAGTCCCTTCTTCTCATGAAACCCTCATTCTTACATGAGGATATTGCTTGGGGTAGAGTTCTTTGCTGAAAAATACATCTAGGACATGTTTCTGAGGGATGCAAAAAGTTGTTCAAAGGTCCCGACCAACATCAGAAAAGAAATGAGAGCCCTTCTTCTTGGAAATAAGGCAAACCAAACCAAACCAAACCAAACCAAGCCTTTTCCCACTAGGTGGGGTCGGCTATATGGATTTGACGACGCCAATCAAATCTGTTTAGGGTCATGTCCTCCGTTAGATCCATGTAGGCAAGATCATACTTAATAGTTTCTTTCCAACTTCTCTTGGGTCTCCCTCTCCCTCTTCTACTCCGGGCAATCTCCATGCTTTCACACCTTTTAACAGGTGCCTCCGTTGGGCGCCTTCTAACATGGCCGAACCATCTCAGTCGATTTTCTCTCATTTTATCTTTAATCGGTACTATTCCTACTTTGCCCCTAATCTCCTCATTCATAATCATATCTCTCCTTGTGATCCCGCACATCCATCTTAGCATTCTCATCTCCACGACTTCCATCTTCTTAACATGATTATGCTTTACTGCCCAACACTCTGATCCATATAACAACGCTGGACGTACCGCCACCTTATAATACTTTCCTTTAACCTTGAGGGGGACTTTCCGATCACACAAGACCCCCGAAGCACTCCTCCATTTGGTCCACCCGGCCTGAATCCTGTGACTTACATCAGTATCAATCTCTCCATCTTGTTGCACCATAGATCCAAGGTACCTAAATTTTTCTTTCTCTACAATCTTTTGTGTGCCCAAACTTACTTCTAAGTTATCAAGTGTCCTACTATGACTAAACTTGCATTCCATATATTCCGTCTTGCATCGACTTAGCCTAAACCCTTTTGTCTCTAACATTTTTCGCCACAATTCTAGCTTAGCATTCACTCCTTCTCTCGTTTCATCCACTAAAACAATGTCATCTGCAAATAGCATACACCACGGCACCTCATCCTGAATATGTCTTGTAATCTCATCCATAACTAGGGCAAACAAGTATGGGCTTAACGCTGAGCCTTGGTGTAGACCAATCGTGATAGGAAACTCTTTAGTCTCTCCGCTAGTCGTTCTTATAGATGTCACGGCTCTATTATACATATCCTTTATCGCCTCAATATATGCGACACACACTCTTTTATTTTCCAGTACTCTCCATAGAATCTCCCTAGGAACTCGGTCATAGGCCTTCTCCAAGTCAATGAACACCATATGTAAATCTCTCTGGCCTTCTCTATATTGTTCCATTAACCTTCTCAGGAGAAAGATAGCCTCCATGGTTGATCTCCCAGGCATGAAACCAAATTGATTCTCTGAAATGTTTGTTGTTCTTAATCTTCTCTCAATAACTCTCTCCCATAATTTCATTGTATGGCTCATCAATTTAATCCCGCGGTAGTTCGCACAGTTCTGAATATCTCCTTTATTCTTGTATATGGGTATAAGAATACTTTTCCTCCATGCATCAGGCATCTTCTTGCTCTTTAGCACTATATTAAAAAGCTTTGTCAACCAACTTATGCCCTCCTCCCCCAAGCACCTCCAAACCTCAATAGGGATACCATCTAGCCCAACCGCTTTCCCATTCTTCATCATTTTCAATACTTCTTTAACTTCTTCCCTACTGATTCTCCTATAAAACATATGATTCGATTCTTCCCTAGAAATGGTAAGTTGCCCCAATTGTATGTCACTACTACTGCTATCGTTAAATAACTTGTAGAAGTAGCTCTTCCAACGCTCCTTTATCTCCTCATCCTTTACTAATACATTTTCATCATCATCCTTAATGCATTTAACTTGGTTTAAGTCCTTGGTCCGCCTATCTCTTGCTTTGGCAAGCTTGAATAGCTCTCTTTCGCCTTCCTTAGTGTCGAGTCGCCTATATAGCTCCTCAAAAGCCTTTGCCTTTGCTTCACTAACTGCCTTTTTGGTTTCTCTTTTTGCTTCTTTATACCTCTCCAAGTTTGCTTCATTTCGATCCTTTTGCCAAGTTTTAAAGCTCTCTCTTTTAACTCTTATCTTGTTTTGGACGGCCTCGCTCCACCACCATGCCTCTTTCTTTGCCGGAGCACCCCCTTTGGATTCTCCTAAGACTTCTTTCCTTACCCTCCTAATACACTCTGCTACCTTATCCCACATATTATTTGCACTCTCATTTACCGCCCAAACGTCTTCCTCTAGTACTCTTTCCCTTAATGCTAGTTGCATATCACCTTTCAAGTTCCACCATTTAGTCCTTGAGCATCTATACAACTTCTTTTTTCTAGTCCACCTTTGTAGCTGCACATCTATGATCAACAACCTATGTTGGGAAGTCAAGCTCTCCCCCGGTATAACCTTGCAATCTTTACAAGCTAAGCGGTCTCTTTTTCTAGTTAAGAAGAAGTCAATCTGTGTCCTTGAGGAGCCACTCTTATAAGTCACCAAATGTTCCTCTCTCTTCCTAAAAAAGGTGTTAGTTACCATGAGATCATAAGCCATTGAAAACTCCAAAATATCCTTCCCTTCTTCATTTCTATTACCGTATCCATGTCCCCCGTGTACTCCTATATATCCATCTACGTCGCGTCCTACATGCCCGTTCAAATCTCCTCCTATGAAGACCATCTCGCCTTGGGGTATCTCTAGTAGCACTCCTTCCAAGTCTTCCCAGAACTTCTCCTTATGTCCATCTCCTAAGCCCACCTGGGGGGCATAAGCACTAATTACGTTCACTATCTCTTCTCCTAACACTAACTTAATGGCAATAATCCTATCTTCACATCGCTTTACACTAACTATATCTTCCTTTAAGTCCTTGCTTACCACTATGCCGACCCCATTCCTCGATCTATTAAGTCCCGTATACCATAACTTATACCCAGTCCTCTCAATCTCTTTAGCTTTCTGTCCCACCCACCTTGTCTCTTGTAGGCAAGCAATTGCGATCCGTCTCCTTTCCATTGTATCCACCACTTCCATAAGTTTCCCAGTTAGGCTCCCAATGTTCCAAGTACCTAATCTCAGCCTTCTATTTTGGACTAGCTTCCTTACCCCCCACACTCGTCCCAAGTGTGAGGACCCTTGCCTATTTAGCACTGCACCCGGGCGCCGATGCAGCGGTCCTTGCTCACTTATCACTGTACTCAGACCATACAGCGCGTCGCTAAGTAGGGGACGCCCCAACGAAATTTCATTAGGTCTCAAATCCATAAAGAAGTCCAACTGAGTATTGTGCTGGCTGTCGGCTACCTAACGCACAACCCTCCTCCTTTGTCCGGGCTTGGGACCGGCTATGTCAAGGATACCCCAACATAGGTGGAGAAAGAAAAAAAAATAAGGAAAAAAAAAGAAGAAGAAGAAGAAATATGAGGAAAGTGTGGCAAGGATAGAGTATGTTGAAAATGAGAAGGTGATTGATGATGAGAATTATGGGAATTATGAAGAAATCCACCATATCATCCACCTCATATGAGATAGGCGATGATAATGGTTGATGCCAACATGCAGGCCGCAGTGGGCAATGTTTATAATGCTTTACATGGGACAGCTTAAAAAGGAGAAGTGAACAAAAGAAAAGGGAAATGGTGGATACTAAAAAAAAGTTGTGAAAATTATTGAAAATAGATGGAACAATCAGCCACATCAAGACACCCATGGCAGAAGTACATTTCATTTTCATTTAATTTTCATAATAGTTATTCATTTAGACTTTAGACTTTATATATTGCTAAATGGATTTCATTCAATCATGCAGCAGAATTCTTAAATCCATCATGCTTCTGTAACCACAACTTCTCCACCATGAGGAAGTATTTGGGAGGATTCAGAAATAACTTTGAGACATTGGAGAGGTCTGAAACAAAATGAAATCCTTACATAAGATAGATGGTTTACATGGTTACATTATCTATCATCTTTGTTATGTCAGATCATCTAATTAGACTAGATAGTCTTATTCAATAATAATATAAAAATTGTAGTTTTTCTATGTGAAAAATTATAAAGGTGCATTTGGCAGTTTTGGTTTCACTGTATGCAAATTGGCTTGTACCAGGATGGACTGAATATTTTTGTATTAACACTTCTAAGTTTATACAAAATGTTTAAGGACTTTAAATACTCTTGAACTAATTTATACTTTATTCCCGACCTTAGAGACCTGCAAGAAGAATTTTTGAGTCAGTTGGCATCCTTGTCAGGATGAGAATGAAATTGGAGCACCTTCAATTAGATTCATACAAGGAGCCGGCATCAATCGACGATAAGGAACTTGGAGAAGTTGCTCTTTCTCCATTACTTTATAAGGTTAAGGGCAAGAAATCTTAAGAGGATAGGATGTGTGACCCAATTAATTTGGATTGCGTATTCGAAGAGGATGATCCTTCAAGTCCATAGCTCGTTGAGTGAGAGGCACCCCTCCTCCCAAAAGCTAATTTTCTTGACCAAGATGATGATGGTGAAGGTGATGGTGATAATGAGAAAGTAATAATGTCGTTGATCCAACAATGATCGTCACAATGAAATAAATTTTACCACTATAAAAATATTTTTTAAAAAATATTGTCACAACCTCCAATTCGACAACCAGGGATAAGGGCATGAGCATTGCAACTGGAAGTCAAACATTACACATTCGGCCCTTCAGACTTCATTGTCACAGCATGAATGTGGGGCAGTCTCAAGTCAGATGGCATGTTCTAAATCGGAACATGTAAGGGGTAATCATGAAATTGCATCATGTTCAGCCCGCTCCAAAGCAAATAACTGGATTAAGAATCCAACCATAGAATACAGGCGATTGAAGAAAGGTGGCAAGAGTAATCAAATCCAGAGTCAGAGATTGACCACACACGAAGAACGGAAGACTGTCAAATAAGATCAACAAGAGAATGATACCATTCACTCATGGCAGAATGAGCAACTTTCGAAAGGTGGTGAAGAGTATCGCGATCATGTTCAAGTCTATGACCCCTTACATGGTCGAATCCAAGGCCCACAGATTCAGACGGTTTATACAGTGGTTACTATGAAAAGACATACAAATATAGGTCATAGGACGAGTACGGTTATCATGTATACGGTCATGGGAACTAGCGCAGCGACAATTACCAGTACTTTATACTTCATATGGACAAAAACCTCTCATGGCCATGGGTCCTCGTACTTATCCGTCTGACCAGGGACAAGGAGGGGGCGGAGGCTTCTTTGACTTTCACTATCAGCAATGTAGATCTAGATACAATCAAAGTCAGAATGAAAACAATGAAGGGAACAACATCCAATCAGGAAGACACTCAACATGGTACTAGGTAAGTTTAAGGCAATTTTGGCTTTGGACTTTCAAGTTTCAATTTATCTCAGGTACAAAAATTTTCATTAATATCTAATATTGAATTATTGCCTATATGATTGAATCTTTAAGTTAAATATTAACTTGTTGCAATTGATTTTTAGTCCTAACTAACTAGATCTTAATAATGTTGGTAGTAGATACTTGATAACAACTAAATAACAGAAAATTTAAGTACTTAAATAATCAATTGAGTCACATAATAATTCTATTTTTCTATATATTTTTTGGGAAAATCTCTATTTTTCTATATATTTTTTTTTTTTGGGGGGGGGGGCCAATAGATAATCGATGCAACTCTGCAGAGTCGGCCCAACTCCCGATTCCGATTTTTTAAACCTTGGATAATATATGAAGATGATATTGATAGAAATGATGAAGTGAAGATTTAAAATTTTTAAGAATCATCTGGGAAATTCTTTTGAAATTAAGGATCTACGGTTACTAAATATTCCTAGAGAATTGGAGTTTTAGATTAAGAAATGAAATAGTTATTTCCCATTGAAAAAATACATTAGACTTCCTTGAGAAGACAAGGAAGTTTGGTGCAAAGCCTGCTGATACACCAATAGAGTAAAAAGACGATTTAGATTTTGAAAATGGTGAGCTAAAACATGATCCAATTACATATCTAAGGTTAGTCAGGAAATTGATCTACTTGGCTATTACACGGCCTGATATCATATGCAGTAAGTGTTGGTACTTGTTAGTCAGTTTGTGCATGTTTCTTTGATTGAACATCTAACTGCAGTTCATAGAATTTTGAAATACTTTAAGGGGTCTCCAAGTCAATTTTGAAGCATTGAAAAGGGTCTCCAGGGCAAGCCGTTCTTTATCCATGGCATGGTCATTCAAATCCATAAACTTATATGGATGTAGATTAGGCAAACTCTAAAATAGAAACTCTATTACTGGCTAGTGTTTTCTAGTTAGGTGGCAATCTTGTCTCTTGGAAAAGCAAGAAACAGCTGGTGGTTGCAGAATTTAGTTATGGCTTATCAGACTTGTGAGTTGTAGTTTACATGAAGTGGTTGGAATTCTACTGAAAGAGTTGTGGTTTACACAAAGTGGTCCCATGACATTACATTCTAACAATACAGTTGCACTTTATATTGATTCAAATTTAGTACATCACAAATTTACAAAGCACATTGATGTAGATTGTCATTTCATCCAAGAGAAGATGGCAAAGAAAAGAGATGCAATCAGATGTTGGAGCATATTTGCATAGAAAATCAGATAAGAAAATTTCCCCCAAAGCCTGTTCCCAATAAGAAGTTATGTGATATTTTTCCCAGGCTGAGGTGCATACAGGGAGTTCTTGTAACTTTTACAACTTTAAGGACTAAATACATAAACCTATAGGTATTTAAGGGAAATATTCAAGTGAGAACTAGTTCTCACCTATTATATGAAAACTTTTTTGCGGGGCCCAACTAGCAACCCATCCAAACCTAGCAACCAATAGGGAACCCCCTGATAGTCACTAATCCCAAGGATTGGCACACATCCGAATGGACTGATCAAGGGTTGAATATTTTTTTGAATATGAAGTCATTAAACTTGTGGGCCATGGATGAAGGGGTTAGGGGCATAGGTTTGGGGTCAAACTTGATGCTTGGGGTGGTCTCACATAAATCTTTCCAACCCCCCATCACATCCCCAAATGGACCCCACAATTAGGACCCACAAAAAAATTCTCATATAACATGTGAGAACTAGTTCTCACCTGAATATTACCCTTTTGTAAATACTAAAACTTTAACTTTTATAGTTGTAGATAATGCAGAACATTCAAAAAAAGGAAAAAAGAATAGAAAAAAAAAAAAAAAAAGATAATGCAGTCTATTCACCCAGAACACTGCAGCTTTCTTCTCTCGGTTATCTCTTATTTTTTCCAAACCCCAATTCTTCTTTCTTCTTCCATTTTAATCAATCCTTAGGATAAGGTTCCAACTGATCCAGACTTCATAAAAAATTTTGAAAAGGTTAAGGGTCAATTTGTCTAATTGTAAAGTTTTTTCCCATCAAAGAGTCCTATGTGTCCAGCTAGAGAGTTAGAGGTCCTCATTTTAAGAAAGAGGCCATATTGTATGAAGATTCCAAATAGGCAAACTATATCGGGGATTGGATCAATATTTGTGGTTTGCAATTAGGGCTTATTTATGTAACTCGCGATCAACATTAATGAATAGTGATCTTATTTTGTAAAAGAGTTTGGTTTTCCCTCTTTTATCTTGGATGGTGAGAGGTAAATGGTAATCCCCTTCATCATGTGTGAAGTCATGGAGATTATCATGCACAAGATGACAAGAGAGAGATTCCGGGGCCTCCTCCCACATCATGTTTCTTTTAATGGCATACCCATGTTCAGTTGTTCACAAATTCACTTTTTTTTTCCTTTTTTGGTCTTAAATGGTAGCATATTCACAAGTCCATAAACAATAACATAATTGAAAAACACATTATCACCAAAACCAAATCAAACCCTATTCAACTATACAATCCATAGCATTGTCCCAATCCACACACATGAAAATTTTCACTAAACATAAAGTAATAATAATAAAGGGCCATACAAGACTACCTTCACCGATTCATAGTACCCTGAAATGCAAACTGCCCCACAATTCCAGCACCCCTTCTTCCGCCCCGCCTCGCCAAACGCATCAGAATACGAAGTCAGCGATGGCAACCGAAACCCATCCACCCCCACTTCCTCACACCCACTCCCCACCGCTGCCTCCGCTGGGGCAGCCGCCAACACCTTGGTTGAATTCGGAAACTCCGCTACCCGAATCCCATTAGGGGCACCCTCCTCAACCACAACCTTCAATCGTCCCGGCCCCACCTCATCCTCGTCCCCACGATTACAATCACTGTCAGACGAGCGCGCCCCAGAATAGAACAGCCCCAAATTCTCAGCCGCCCCACCACAATAAAGGTCAGATGGGCGCGCCCCAAAATTGATGAGCCCCCAATTCTCCAAGAACCGGAAGATCTTGTGGATAGAACCCACGTCGCCGATGAGGCATTTACGCACTTCCGTGAAGGTGAGCCTTCTAGTGGGGTCCTCACGGAACTTGTTGATGATGAAGTCTCTGTATTCTTTGTAGATTTTGGGGGTTTTAGAGATTGACGTGTTGTTGAAGTAATCGCTGTGGGCGATTTTCTCGTTTTGGTGGATTTCGTCCCATGAGAACCAGCCTGCAATGCGTTAGGGGGGTTACGCATGGCATTATTGTTAACATTCATGCGTGTATAACATACAAACGAGAGGGAGACTTACTGGAGTAGCTGGGGATGGTGTAGAGGTCGCGGTCGGAATCGTTCGAACACGAGTCGCCTCGATGCAAGTCTGGGTGAGACTCGTCGGCGGTCTGCATCTGAATGTCTTTCGTGGTGAGCACTGAGAAACGACTGGGATTTGTTGGAGCGTCCAGAAGGAACTCCTGATGTGGAGACACTAGAGAGAGGGATTCGAAAGCAAATGTTCACGTGTGGGATTCTCTCTAGGAAGCCCACATGTGAAGAATATTGGTAAGGGGGGTAATGGGTGGAGCCCACTTTGGGGCTGGGTCTGGACTTTAGGTCTTTCCCTAGTCGGGCCTGACCCGAATTTAAAATCTGAGCCCATTTAACACTTTGGTTGGGCTTGAATTAAGTGATGGAAAGCACGCCCAGTCCGACCTAATTGACAAAATAGGTTAGCTTGGGCCTTGCATGTTTTAGACAGTCTGGGGTAGGGCTAGGCACTTACTACTCGTGTTGAGCTGGGTAACTCGTGTTTCTCAAGTCAGGATGGGCTTGGATATTCTTTAGGCTGGCTTGACTCGGGCCACGCTCTTAAATTTAGGAAGCCCAAATTTATTATTAGAAAGGAAACTTCACTCTAAGCAAAGTTTTCAAATTTAAAATATGTGATTTGACATTTTTTTCTTATTATTCTAATTATTATATGTTATAGGTGTAGGATTCGATTTCGAAATTGGAGTCCAATTTCGCAATTGGAGTTCGATTTCGCAATTGATTGAGAAATTGACTTCCAATTTTGTAAATGATTTGATCAATTAGATTATTGTATCCAATTTGAAAAGTCTCATCTAAAGAGAAGGTTCTTTCCAAAGAATCACATCAAATATGAGAGATTCTACCTTATCAAGTTAATCAAAAGAGAATTTCAATCAAATAGGAGAGCTTCTACCTTATCAAGTTAATCTAAAGAGAATTTCAATTAAAATCTAATCATATCTCTCCCTAAAATCTCTCCTTTTTTTTTCCTCAAATATTTCATAAGAATGAGGTCGATCTTTCATGATCCAAAATGTTTAACTAGATGTTCCAACTGTGGAGGAAGAGGATAAAAATATTTAGTATCTTAAGATCAAATTGTCAAGTTGAAAATTGAATTTGAAGGCAATCTCTTTAACCTTCAATTTCTATGACAAATATCGGATAGCAAGAGACAAGGCCCTCTAGAACCTATGGTTATACGGCCCATCACGGTGGGCCCCATCAAATGTAAAATGCTGCCACTTGAATACATTTTTGTTATAGTGACTACCGATCAGACCATGGCAAGGGCCCATTTGAGATTTTTTGTCCCACTTATTTTATAGAAACCAACCTATATTAGAGGAAATTTTAAAATACACCTATATATTAAAGGAAATTTTATGCTTTCCTTATAAATGGTCCCACCCAAGAAATTATTTCTATATGATGGCCCCCAAGGAAAATCTCCCGGTTTTGCCACTAATATGGACCTTTACATTGAAACAGGACATGACCTAGCCCATTTGGCCTATAAAGACAACAAAACAATGGTGTTGGTCGTTGGGTCCATCCTTGTAACTTGCAAGACCTATGGTGTTAGATGACTAAGACCTAACCCTGCCTCCCTTATCTCGTGCAATCTCACCATGGTTATTGATTTTAGATGAGATTTAATTGAATTTAGACTCTTTAATATCTCTTTAGTCACGTAATTTAAATTAACAAGAGAGAGTGAAACATGAGGATTCTCACAATAGCATTTTCAATTATTTTTGCAATACAATCGTGTCAAGTGTCTTTCCTTTCTTAAATTTTTTTTCCTTTTTTATGTATTTTTTGGTGTCTTAATGATTTTTTTTCCTTTTATCATAGTTATGTTGTGTTATTTTTCCCCTTTTGGTGGTTCTTTTAATTTTTGTGGCGATAGATTTTCATGGATTTTATGTTCTTATTTTTTATTTTTATGCATTAGATTTCTATAGGTTTATTTGTTTCTACAAAGTCGTTTCATTATTGGATTGTCCATGGACTTTTGTTTTCATATTGTATTTTTACGATAGTTTTATCAATTTTATTTTTTATTATGAGTTTATTATTATGATTTCAAAAGAAAGTATGAAGCAAAACTATCAATTGATTTCAAACAAATTAAAGTGAACTCATTTTAAAATTAGCTAACTATATTTCTTTGTTATTATTTTTTTAGGTTTTACTTTTTATTGTAATTTTTACCATCTCATTATAATTTAGACTAAATGTTATTTAAGATTTTATTATTTTTAATATTATAAATTAAATGCGCGGGCATATTTTGCTAGTTATATATTTATAGTTAATCAATTTGATGGTGTGAGCATGATTTAATTGGAGTGTGATTTTCTTTTGTGAAAGGAAAGGGTGAGAACTAATTTTGAGGGGTTTGTATTTTAAAGGTGGCCTACCACAGTATGATTTGTAGGGTTGATATGTTGGACCCAACTGTCAACCAAGAGTGTCCATAAATCAAGTCATGCTTAAACTAGTTATTAGGGACCATTATATATATATATATTATATATATATAATGAAAGAGATTGATTTCAATATGAAATCATCGACTCCAATTGATTTTGACCATGCTACAAATTTTGACCAAACGATCATCATCAATTTCAATACACAATTCTCTTTTAATCTTCTTTAATCTAATTAAATACAATAATAATGTCAATTATTGAATGACATTTATTGTTGCAATGAGTGATAATATGCTAATAGATCTATGATGCCTAAGGTACACACAAGTATTGTGATGGAAAAATCCTAAATTTGAATATAAGGGATTTTGCCAAAAAAAATCACTTCACGTGGCAGGTCCACAAAACAGGGAACTTAAGCCAAAGTTGCACCAAAACAGGGAATCCATAAAGAAAAATCAACTTCATTATCCTTTTTTCGATGGTCGCTATCAATCTTCATTTTCTGTGTCGAGGGTCGACGGCGACCCTCGCTATAACAAGTGATGGTCGTCATTGACCCTGAACAGGCATAAACCCCCCATCTTCTTCATTCTTCCTCTCTTCCCCAAATTCAATCCAATGATAGAGAAGTCCATCATTGGACTTTGAGGAGGTTTTTCCACATCTCTTTCACATCTCTTCCACAGGGAGGAAGAGTCTAAAACATGTTTCGGCATCTTTTCCTTGTTAGTGGTAACTAGTTACAAAATAATTGCATTGGACAAAGTGTCACCAGCGCATCACCCGATTTAGCCATGTGATTGGGTATGTCTTGGTGTCACTAGTCCAAGAGGATTTGTAAATCAAGACATCTTTGAATCAGTTACCAGGCCAAGCATCACTTGAAATGGTCCTTCTCTCCGAGATCATTCATCAGGTGGAACCCACCATTTTTTACCATCTTAAGTCTTAATCATTCGTGCAAACATGCTTGTTGGCTACTCACAGCAGATGAGTTGAATGGAACAAAAAAAAAAAAAAGATTTGAAACGGAGATCTTTTGACAAATTGAATGGATGGTATTTCATTAGTGTAGAATTTGGGTGGATGTTTGCAAACAGTCCAATTGATAAATGTAATGATAAGAGTAAGAGGCAGGGTGCTAGAGACTCTTACTACATTAATGTATTAGGTGGACACTTCCAAGTTTTAATAACAAACAAGAGTCCCTTAACATTCTCTTTGGACACTTCTACATTAATGTTACCAGGTTATACTGTTGCAGCAATTACCCATGTAAAAGAGTAGACGCGAACCTGGACCTGAACCTGAAATTGAAACACGGGTCTAGTTTAAAGGACCTGTAAGACCCCAACCCCTAACTTTTGCTATTAGTGTGTTTTTAGTTGTGGGTTAGTTCTCTAAGTGAGTTTTGAGCCTAATCGAGTTGGTTTGTGGTTTAGAATAATTTCATATAGCTTTAGGGAATTTTGAGAGCCGTTGGACACAGTCTTGCAACCTAGGGAAGCCTTAGGTTGCACATGTTAGTATGGGGGATTGTTCTTGATTTTGAAATTTTTCAATTTTGGTTTCTTTTGATAGGTCAAATTAGCCCCAACAACTTTTGTCTTCACACCGATCCCATTCAAAGCCTAGAAAATCAGTTTTTCAGCCCTAGGGGTAAAACAGCCTTTTCACATTGAAATATGAGCCCAAATTTTGAAATTCCAGAACCATGTCAAAAATAAACTTTTTAAAAAATAGATTTTATGAGGATCATTTTAGTATTCTTTGTCGAGTCCATCTAAGGCCCAAAAAAGCCCAATTCCAAGCTCACGAAGAACTATTAGTTGTGGGCCCCACTCTTGACTTTGTATATAAGCTGCCCACCCTCTTTCTTCTTCATTTCTCCAACGTTCAGTAGCAGAGACTCAGCTGAGCTACTTTCTCTTCTTCCCTTACTCATTTCTCTCTCAAATCCTTACCAATCTCTTGCCATTTGGAAGGCGAAGTATGCTATCTTTTTCCCCACCTTCCAAGCTCTCTCTAGGTGCCATTTTTATGCTAAACAAAGCTGGGCAGCCCTCTTCTTTCATTGTTTTCTTGCTGATCAGGTTATCTAAAGTTAAGGAGAGGTTCTCATCTTCTAGATTATGATTAGGCAACCTTTGGGGAGTCTCTTTGACATACATTCAAGCCCCCGTTTCCAGAGGCGGACCCACTATGAACAAATTCCATTTTCCTCTTGAAATAGTGTTGGGCCTTGGCCCACACCCCACATCAAAACGATCCACGCCCCAGGTCAAGAAAGGAGAACGAAAGGAAAAAAAAACTCAGAATCCTTTTGGCTCCGCTCTTCCCTCTTCCGCTCTTTCGCTCTTCCGACCTACTCTCTTCCTTTGAGGCTCGACGATTCAGGTAAATCTCTCTCCCTCTCTCTGTAGCTTCTCTCTCCCTCTCCCTCTCTAGCTAGGGTTTGTGCAGTTTCTTCTCTGGCTAGGGTTTCGGTTTATGTTTTAGTTTTCTTTTTTCATTTGAAGTGATGATCTCAGAATCTCAATGCCCTTTTTTTTTATTAAAAATGAAAAAAGGGTGATTGAGATTTGAGAAGAATGTGCTCTCTCTCTCTCTCTCTCTCTTTCTTTGATTGGAAGGGTTGGGTCCGTTCATGGAGCCAACAACCTGCAAGGGCAAAGATTTAACTATCAGAGAAGTTATTTAAAATGCTATGGTGATCAATATTTGAAAAAGGAATTACATGATATTCTCAGCCCTCAAGAATTTGCAGTTTGTTCAGGTTTCCAGTTTGTACAAATTCGGGCCACCCTCCAAATCTGAACTTTACACATAAAGATCCAATCCATCCTTTTGCCTGTCCTAGTTAATCTGGACAGCTGCTGACTTGCTGTTAATGCTGTATTTTCTTCATGAACTTCTATTTCTGGCCACCAATTGAAAGATTAGGATTCACCCATTTGGGTGAATTTTTGGCACGCACCATCTACATTGCAGTCATTGCTCCCCATCATACCAATCTTCAAATATTGGAAATCTGTGGATCCACTTGCACAAGCTTAAAAAACCTATGTAAAATTTAAATATTTACAGGCAGAGCATTGTATGTTTGATGAGAAAAGTAGTGATTTCGTGGGATGGTTCTTAAGAGGAGGGTAAGAATGACAGTCATTGAAAGGAATATAAAGACTAAAAGTGGCTCTATCAAACCAAATCTTTCAATCATGTTGATTCATTTCTATGTCCTTGTTTCGAATAGATCTAGAATTGTTGTGAGCAAGTCTTATCTAATTGTCTTGATCTATGTTTAAGCTTTAACTACGTATTTCTTTTTTTCTTTTTTCATTTTGGAAACATTATTCTTGACCCGTAATATGATGTTTATGATTATGCTGATAATGTTCATCTATAAATTATAACTACAGGTGCTCTCATTTGGATTCATATGATTAAGGAACTGTTTGAAGCTTAAGGAAATAATAACGAGGTACTAATTTTTACATGATAATGTGTATTACTTCTTTAGAGTTTCTTTATTATTGTTGTAGTTTGCTTGTCAAATTTTGTGCTAATTTCTTGAGGATTCGCGATTTGGGTGTTGTCGCTCAAAAGTTTATTTACAAATCAGGTGTTAGTAGGATTCTTTATAAAAAGAATAAATTGTTTAAAACCAAGTCTTTAACCTATATTATAAATGGTGATTATTGGTGGTTGGCGAGGATTTTGATGTAATTGACCTTATCTTTGAATCAGATATGGAAAAATATTACAAAAAACAATCAACTACCAATCCACCGTCTCCGATTCCAAAGAATGACAAGAATGATGAAATGCCATCATCCTCGAAGAAAGGGCGTGTAGAGGTTAATTTGACTGATGTTCCTGCGAATCCTGGGTTACGGAATCCAATCTCAAGCTATCATCCTATGGATAGGGACCAAGTCCGAAGAGCATATCTACAAAAGGGCCCTTGTCAGCCTCGTGACCATAAGTTTCCTTATTCAGGGTGTGGACAAGATAAGAGGCGATTTAATCCTTTTTGGTTTAAGGATTACGGCAGTTGGTTGGAGTACAGCATAGAAAAAGATGCTACATTCTGCATGTGTTGTTATCTTTTTGGGGAGGAAACGCGTTATGATGCTTTTATATCTCAAGGATTTAAAAGTTAGAGGAAGAAAGAAAGAATTGAAAATCATGTGGGATGCCAGAATAGTGTTCATAATCAAGCATATGAGAAGTGTCAGAACTTATTGAATCAAGAGCAACACATTGAGACGATTATTATCAAGCAATCAAGTCAAGCTCGAATAGATTATCGAATCCGTTTGAAGGCTACACTTGCTTCTATTAGATTTCTTTTGCGCCAAGGATTGCCTTGTCGTGGTCATGATGAATCTGAAGATTCAAACAATATGGGTAACTTCCTTGAACTTTTGCAAGTACTTGTTGATCAGAATGAAGCTATTAAAAGAGTTGTATTGGAAAATGCTCCTGAGAATCTAAAGTTGACCTCCCCTAAGATTCAAAAAGACATTGTGAATGCGGCTGCCATAGAAACCACTCAAGCTATCATTTCCGAGCTTGGAGATGCACCATTTTCTCTTTTGGTGGATGAATCTAGGGATATCTCCATCAAAGACCAAATGACAGTTGTTATATGCTATGTGGATAAGCGGGGATGTGTGATTGAGCGGCTTTTAGCCATAGAACATGTTGCAGACACTAAAGCTCAATCACTTAAGCTGGCCATTGAAGCTATATTTTCTAGGCATGGATTGAGCATGTCAAGTTTGCGTGGGCAAGGTTATGATGGGGCTGCTAATATGAAGGGTGAACTTAATGGACTACAAAGGCTCACTCAGAATGAGAATCCCGCCGCATTCTATGTTCATTGTTTTGCACATCAGCTTCAGTTGACACTTGTTGCTGTTGCAAAAGATAACAATTTCATCGATGCTTTCTTCGAGACGGTTTCTATGGTGTTGAATGTTGTTGGAAGCTCTTGCAAACGTCACGACATGCTCCAAAATATACAGGTTGCTAAAGTCGTTGATGCTCTCGATTCGGACAAACTTGAAAGTGGACGGGGTTTGAATCAGAAGACTAGCCTAAAGAGGCCGGGAGATACACGTTGGGGCTCGCATCATGATACATTGATTAACCTGCTACTCATGTTCTCCTCAGTGGTTGATGTGCTTGAAATTATCTCAGATGATAATACGAGTGAACACAAGGGCTCTACCACTAACTTATTGAGTGTATTGGATGATTTTGATTTTGCATTTAAATTACATTTGATGAGAGCTATATTGGGGATCACCAATGACTTATCAAAGTTATTGCAACGAAAAGATCAAAATATTATCACTGCCATGGAACTAGTGAGAGTGTCGAAGCAACAACTGCAAACGATGAGAGATGATGGGTGGGATTCTCTCCTATTTGAAGTCCATTCATTTTGTGATAAATATGAAATCATCATTCCCAATATGAATGATATGTTTGTTGGAAGAAAGCGATCACGACACAAAGCTGAATTGACAAATCTCCATAATTTTCGAGTCGACATATTCTATACTACTATTGATTTGCAACTTCAAGAGCTCAACCACCGCTTTAATGTGGTGAACACCGAGTTGCTTCTTTGTGTGGCATGCTTGGATCCAAGTGATTCATTCTCTGCTTTCGATAAGGAAAAATTGAACCGACTCTCTCAATTATATCCAAATGATTTTTCGGACTTAGATCGGGTGAGACTTGATAGTCAGCTTTCGACTTGATCGGATTGCGCAATCGAATGGAAGATGAGTGGATGAATGATTGTTTGCTTGTGTATATCGAAAAGGACATATTCAATAGCATTGATGATGAGACGATCATGCTACGCTTTCAAAACATGAAGAGCTGTAGAGGGCAATTGTAAAAAACTTTGTTTTGGGGTTAAGATGACTTTTGATTAGAGAAGTATATGTTAGTTGATGTCTAATCATTAATATGTACTTCTTTCTTCGGGTTGATAGCCGAATTTTTTGGAGGTTGTGAACCCTTTCTTTTTGGGGATGATTGGTTTGCCCTCATTTTTTGGGAGACTTTTTTGTTTTCAATATACTTCTCTTGTACTGTAAATTTTGGAGAAATGAATACTCCTCATTTCAAACAAGAAATATATTAAGTCGGTATAATTAAATATTTTGCGTCTATTTACATGGAATGCATTTTTTTTTCTTTTGTTATTGTTGATATGAAAAATTCTAGTAAAAGTTTAGCCCCACCTAAACGAAAATCCTGGGTCCGCCAATGGTTGTGAACCCTTTCTTTTTGGGGATGATTGGTTTGCACTCATTTTTTGGGAGACTTTTTTGTTTTCAGTATACTTCTCTTATACTGTAAATTTTGGAGAAATGAATAGTCCTCATTTCAAACAAGAAATATATTAAGTTGGTATAGTTAAATATTTTCCGTCTATTTACATGGAATGCATTTTTTTTCTTTTGTTATTGTTGATATGAAAAATTCTAGTAAAAGTTTAGCCCCACCTAAACGAAAATCCTGGGTCCGCCTCTGCCCGTTTCCATTCCTTCTCATTTTCTCTTTTATGGGTGTTCTGAGATGGGATTTTTAGGCATTTGTAGCTGAGTGTTCAAGCAGCTGGGAGGTGTTTTGGGAGAGTGTTTTGGGACCATTTGAAGACAAAGGCAAGTGACTGGTTTGGGTGTTTTGGTGTGAATGTTAATATTTTGAAATTATCTAAGTTTTACTCAATGATTTACCTCATATCATGTTGATTTCCCTTCATAGATTCAGCTGATTATATGATTGATTTTGGATCCCTCTTAGTGTAGTATTTCAGTAGTTTTCTCCCTTAGAAATCCCCTTCTCAAACTGCCCAATTATCTCCATGATGATGACTGGAATGAAGGAAGGAACGGGCTGGCCATTTGACTGCAGTGCAGCAATCGGACATGGGCCCTGCAGCTGGTTGTTGGCCAGTTATGGGGCCCTTTTAACCTCTTCCCTACCCCATTTATTCCATGCTTAAAAAGGGATTTAAAACCTTGAATTAGGCCTCTAATCTCTACGCTAATTGTTCCATTTAATTTACCTAACCATGACTTACATGGACCAAATCATGGGATTGTTTTACTAATGTGACATGCTAGTGACCGGACCTACTTAGAACTTAACTCTTGCCTCTCTTGGAATGATGAATAAGAGGACACCTTGGCTATGACCCTTAGTGGGACCTAGTTTTGGACCTTAGCATTGGATCCTTGAACCTTAACTTAAGCCCAATGGATTCCTAATGTTAGAGGCACCGACTACTTGGAAAATGGGACTTTTAATGGAATTCAGTGGAAATGAAAACCAGAATATGTTGAGGGGCTTTTAGCTTGATATTGTGCATTTGAAAATCTGAAATTTCGTTTAGCTTCAGGGGCACCAATCCGCTTTTAATTCCAACATTTGGGTTTCAATTACACAAGGATCAAATGATGAGCCTTAGCATATGCTTGAGAAGTCTGTTTTGGAAACCTTAGGGTTGATGTGGAGGGTATCGGTTTGCACTAGTTTTGCACTTGTTTTGACTATAAGTATCAACTTTGTTTCGGATGGTTTCAAGAGAAAAAAAATGGGATCACTTCTTATGCTTCAATATGCTTATAGCTTATGCTATTTTCTGCTTATTCCTGCTTTGCTTTGTTCTGGTGAGTGATTTCCCATATTTTCGATCTGTCTTGTATATGTAATTTTGTGCATTAATAGATTTAGGTGAATACCATTGAGCTTGGAATGCCCCTTCAGTCTGATCCACTTGTCTGAAGGTCCTTAAATATATGAACAATCTATAGATTAATCGTATATTTATATATACATTTATGTTCTATTTCTAGTTCCGCGGCCGATCCCGATCTACCTCATGTGGCGTGGGATTATGTTTTATTTTGTTATGCTTACGCTTGTCATCATGTATGATAGAGAAAGGATGAGCTCAATGTGGATTTACTAATCATGATATTATATGTATGCATGCTAGTTTTGTTTCGTATATCGTTCATGGATTTTCATTGCTTCGAAATGTATCTTTGTCATGTATTTGTTTTAAATTCAGTAAATTGTTTTAACATTGTTTCTTTTAAACTTTAATTTTATATATGCTCTTGCCTAAATTGATCATCTGTCAAACCGTCGTGTCTGATATACTATACTTTGATGCTTTAGGCAACAGGTTTTCGTCCTGAGCTAGTACGTGTGCATATGGCTGTAGAGCCATGAGTTTTGTAGGTTTGTTGTGTCAGTGATGTCATATAGACGTCGTACTTGACTCCGGAGTTACATTACACACTTGGGTAGTATTTGTTCTTAACTTGTTGTTTTGTACGGCTTTTGTTAGCCCTTTTTTCCTTGAGATTGTAATTAATGCACTTGCTAATTTATAACTTGCATATGCTTAGGTAATGATCAGCCTGTTACTATCAACCCTGTATATTGTGATATTATAATTTATTCTAGTCTGAGTTTGGGCATTGTTAAGACAACTTTATGCTGACAGGTTGAGTGCGACATGGAATCTAATGGCCACGGGCTCTGGGTCGCAACGCCACGTAAGCTTCCGCGAAATGTTTCGATGCGTTTGGAAATTATGTCTTCCTTACACACGCGGATCCTGGGGAGAAATATTTTTATCACTTACTCCCTTATTCGCGTCCCCGAGGTCAAACCGCTGCAGGGATTCGGGTTTAGGGGTGTGACAGGACCCGAGCGACCAGCTAGATCGACTCTACTGGATATAGAGTCTAGACCAGCTGGACCCATATGAGTTTATGCCTGCTCAGAGTCGACGGCAACCCTCGCTTGTTATAGCGAAGGTTGTCGTCGACCCTCAACACAGTAAATGAAGGTTGATAGCGACTACAAAAAAAAAGGTAAAAAAAAAAAAAGTTGGTTTTCTGTACGAATACCCTATTTGGTGTAACTTTGGCTAAAGTTTCATATTTGGTGCACTAGGCATATAAAATGATTTTTTTGGTAAAATCCCCTTAAATCTATCTATTATATTTTTCAACTTAAAAAAGTTTTTATAATTATAAATATATTAATTTATTTTTAAACCTATGAGATGAATAATATCACTATATAGTTTAGCATCCGACATAATTAATTATATTATTTCATAAAGATCTATTATAACTTTTCAACATAAAGTTTATCATGCAGCATCAATATTATTAATGGAAATGCGAGTCAAGCAAATTAAAACCGCCCGTCTTGAGACAAACTTCAAAAACCCTAAAAAATAAAAAATAAAAACTTCTTTTTTCTCGTATCTTCTAAAAAAAACCAACTCTGTTTATCTCCTACGATCGTCTCCCACCCATTTGACCCATTCCCCCTGCTCCTCTAAATGGAAAGACCCTAAGGCTATGTTTGGGACCACTAGTCTATTTCTTAAAGACCATTCAATATAGACCGATACAAAAAAGAGCCATAGAAAAAAGAGGCTAAAATAAAAAGAGGTGTTTAGTGATGCAAGGGTCTATGCTAAATAGACATTTTTATATGATTGGTTAAGAGTTTTTCCATATATTTCTTATGATTCACAAAATATTAGGCCTTGAAAATTGACCATATGGACGTGCTCGGCCTTTCAAAGAGATCTCACGGTTTGGATCTAGTGTTTGGGGCCCACATAGTCCACAAAATTATACCTAATGACTCACTTTTTTGCACATATCTAGAGATTGGTGATGATCCAACAGGTGAAATTTGGTCTCATGGTCATGTTTGATATTGTGAACATTACTAATGGTTTAGATCTTATTTTACACGCCTCTGAATAATAAAAAAATTGAAACAGTTTACTGCTCATAGACAAATGTAATATTGAGCATAATACATCAACAGTTATTTTTGTTTTGCACATATCTTGAGATTCACAAGATATTATGTGATCAAAATTAGCCACATAGCCTCTTACAGCCTCCCAAACATATCCAACGGTTTTGATCTTGTGTTTGGGGCCCATAGATCGTAACAAGTTATATTAAATGGCTCACGATTTGTGGCACATATCTCGAAATTAGTGATAATTCAATGGCAAAAATTTGGTAACATGGCCGTGTTTGAATTTGTGAACATTTTCGACAGTTTGGATCTTGATTGGGCCCCTCAAATTTGGAGAAAAATTGAAAAAAGGGGACTGGGCGTGATTATGCATGAACACTATAGCTCCGATTCTTCTTTTTTCCCTCTATTTCTCAACTACCTCACTAAGGGGGTTGTGGAAAGTAGAGTAATTACCCATTTTAGAAAAAAACTAGAGAAATAGAGGGAAAAATTAGACCTCCCAAACATGCATTGAATCTCCTCTATCCTATCTCTCCCAATGGAAAAAAAAAACCCAAATCTTCTCATCTCCTGCGATCAACCAATGATGGATGGCAAAGACTCATCTCTTTAGTTATAGATAAACATGTTATTGAACTTTCGAAAAAAACTCACCAACTCAAAAATGAGTATGAGAGATTTCTTTACTATATTTAAAGAATAGTACACCTTATACACAGTGTGCGAGCCATGTGTGTGAATAAAGTAAGATGGGCAATTACAATTGTACACTAAATATTTACAATGATTACATACTAAAAATGAATGATTGTCATCTCATGATTTGTATCATGATGAAGATGTTATGCGTGATCTTTGGTTTGAATGATAGACAACTTTGACTACACGTCCAGAATATTGAGGGCTTGATATCAAGTATTAAACATATCGCATATAACTCTATCACAAGAGAAGACTTTGAATTGGAATAGCATTTATGTTGTAGACAATGATTGGCTGAATGCACTGTACGTTATTCGTCATATGACGATACCAATATATATGACACTTTTTTTTAGGGATGTTTACAATTGGAAGAAGTGAAAGTATCAATACCTTCCGAAACAATACGTGACACAAAAGGGTGGTTTGTGTTGTTTTTTGTTTCTGTTTGAACAAGGCATTACAACTCAAAAAATATCGTCAGTTAAAGATAGGTCAGGACACTATGAAATGGAAGGCTAAAACTGATTACATATTTGCAAATGGAGAAGAAAATGTCAAAAATATATACGTAGAAGATGTTTTAAAAGTTTCAAGATCAGTTTATGTACATAATATACGGCATTTCTAAGCTTTTAAAAGATGGCATAGAACAATGAATTTATACTATTTCACCATTAAAAAATGACCAAGAGATTCAGTGAATTTTCATTTTAAAAAAGGAATACAAAGAAGCAAAATGGCCTTATCAATTATTTGAGTTTCAAGGTATTCAATGTGGACATATCATTTACAAATAAGAGAAAATCTACACATCACCTCAACAGTATATTCTGAAAAGATGCACAAGGAATGCAAGAGTAGACGATGATTTTAATAGGAATACATGCTCTTCATTTGATGGTTCATTGCTTGCGCGACATGGAGATTTATCATATGATGATGCATTTGTCGTTGAAGGGGCATCATTGTGTAAGAAAGCACACCACTATCAAAAAATGGTTTTGTAAGATCTAAAATAGAGCAGTCGCGAAATAAATGAAAAGGAAGTAATGATACAAGATGACCATAAGAGAAAAGATAAGAGGATTTGTTCTGCAGAGAGATATCTTTGTTAGATTGTATGACCACAATCCAGTGGATAATACGGATAAATTGATTTATTTTATTAATTAATTTATATTTTCATGCTTTATTCATGAGATGAATGGTATTTTATTCTATATTTGCACATGACAAATACAAAATGACATGATGGTTCATGAGATGAACCGGAGCCCATAAATATATTAGACGTGATCCAGGTATTTGGATGAGATCCACATACAGGAGACCTAGATCACAAATTTTATACTTAAATTGATTCACATCCAGTGATGAGATTAAGCATCTCATCTGATAAGGTTGCAACACTATGATCACTATTAGATAGTGTGATATGTCTCGATCATCAGAGTGTAAGACTCTGGATCATCATCAGAGTGAGACTTCTAATAGTGAGAATAGTAAGTTACTAATTGTTAATGGAAGTGAGACTTCTAATAATAATTAGAAAAAATGAAGTTACTAATTCTTAACGGAAGTGAGACTTCAATTTTAATTAGTAAGAGGAGGTTGCTCATGCTATAAAACGGAAGAGGCTTAGACGTCCAATACATGCTTACTTCCCACTTTGGAATTCATGCCCAAGATTCCTAAGGGTGCAAGTGTTGCATGCCCCCCTTCTCTCTCCCTCTTCTAGTTCTCTTCCGGATTCCTTTAGAGCTTCTAGTTGTTTTCTTTTGGAGATCTCACCCATCTCCTTGAGAAAAGAGATCCGATAAGGGACATAGCGTGGAAGATGATTGGGTCTTGGAGATTCTAATTTCTTAGAAAGAATGAGTTCTTCATCTAACAAGTTGTCAACTTCTCCATTAGAGCACTACCAAGCTCCCAAGGTAAAACCTACTCCTCGTATGTTGTAGATTTATTGTGGATGCATGATGATGCTATTTTCTATCTTAGAGATAGTTTCTTACTAATCATGGTTGATTAATTGAGGTCTTGGATCTTGGATTGGGTGTGTAGCCTTATGGATAATTGATCCCTGCATCAAGTGAGTCAAATTTTTTTGAAACCTATCCACGAGGCCTACCTACTTCCAACAATTACATATACTAAACATGTTCAAATCTATCAATAAACAATTCTCACATTCATTATTTTCTTCTAAACAATTCTTACAATGACAACATTATATGCATTCATAATCAAATAAAAAATACATACTAATTGGCAACTACTATAGCATTTCATTTCATTGCTTCCACATAGAAGTATACATTAATTCTTCATTTACAAATATTGTGGGATCTAACTAGTGTCCGGGCCAGGGACAAGTGGCATCACTACGGAGCTCCAGAACACTTAGTAGGAATAATCATTTTATTCAGCTCTAGAACGACCTTTAACAGGACAGCTATGTAGTGCCAGACTCAAGAGTCAATACAAATCAAATATAACTCAAGTCAACATTTAATCGTTTTTGGATTTCAATTCAATTCCATAAAATTCCATTCATAACAATTGAAAGGAATACATAAAAACACAATTCACATTATAGACTTGAGCCTAACAATATGAATGCAGTCCTATTAGAGAATTAAGACAATCCACATTCCTATTCATTTCTTTCTCAATTCAAACCATCCATTTAGGTGAAACGTTCGGTTGTCTAATGTACGTGCTATTTTTTATGGACATCACATTATATTTTTTGTACATTAGAGTCCCCTTAATTATCACATATGGAGGTATAAACATAACTTTTATGGTCTTATACTAATCCTTTAATTCAATAAGTTCTTATACAGAAAAATCAGAATTAAAATCCAAAAATCCTCAATTTCGGTTAGCTGTTCGGTTGATCGAAAATTGTAAGTCGGCTAGCTGAACTCAGATTCGGCTACCTACGGTTAGCTTTCTAGAACCTTTAATTTCCTAAAAAATTCATTGGCGTATTCGGTTACCTCTCGGTCACCCATTCGGCTGACCGAGAATTTCTATTTGGCTAACCGAACACAAGTTCGGCTACTTACGGTTAGCTTTCCAGAACTTTAAATTTACTAACAGACTTTTACAGCGAAGTCGGCCAACTCCTTGGTTCAGCTGACCGAAATTCACCACTTGGTTAACCGAATTTCATTTCGGCTAACCGAACTGCGCCTAATTCTACAGAATTTCTAAAACGAAATTCTGAATTCTAAACTTCAAGAGTTCCTACATCACTCTTAGCATCTTAAATCATAAGAAATGGGTATACTTGCCTTTGTTTGAAGTCAATTCACAAGAATCCCTCTTTGTTAGCTTGATTTGTGACAAATTCTTCTAATTTAAAATTTAATTTCGAAATCTTATCACATGAACAATCAAAACAAAACTTCTATGAGTCATTTGTGCTAAAATCCATTCCAATTCAACTACAAAACTTAGAAGTTCTGTAAAAAGTCCCAGACACTTACTTGTAGCTTGATGAAAAAGGAAAAATTGAGATTTCCCCTTAAGCTCTAGCTCCAAAAACGAAGAAAACTTGACAAGAAGATAAAGAAGATGAAGTCCTACACTCCTCAAAAGAAAAACACTTGCAAAACTTCAGACCTTGACAAAGTAAAATGGAGAAAAGAAAGAAAAGGAACTTATGGTTCTCTGGAATGATCGAATGAATGATCATTTAGGTTCATTTAGAACCTTATAGCATGAAAATTGCATACAAACCCCCTTCGTTAAACCTATTTACATTTTGAGTCAAATGAAGACTCATTTGATCCATATGAGATCAAATATAGTCAAGCTTATTATTGTCGCGACCCCGGACCGGGAATCCCAATCCGGGATCGGGACCATTAGTGTCATAAAACCATAAGCATAATATACAACTTGTTTAATTTTCCACAGGTGTCCGCGGTGAGGATATCACAACCTTGCATGAATGTTTCTTTTGAGTGCGGAAGCGTGTAGCAAATCAAATAGTAGACTATCTCTAGTCATGCAAGTATTAACATCAAATATCAAAACTGTATCAGAATGAGCAATGATCTATAGCATGTTTCCCCAAAGTTGTTAAAGTTAGACAAAATAACATTTAGTTACATTCCCCAAAATTAGAGGCCAACAAAGGCCAATATTACAAAATAATAACCCAAAAGAATGGTTAATAGATCTCCCAAAATGTTACGCTTCTCATAGCAGTCTGATGTCTACATGACATCGTCAGCGCGCCACTCAACTAGAGGTTGCAGCTCACCTACCGCCTCCTCTGGCTCCTCCTCAAGGAAACCGGCAACGGGACCTGAGTACCAAAGCAAAGGATCAGACACGACGGTCTGGCAAGAGAGTGATAAGATACAACAACAAAAATAGATGAAATATCTCGAAAAGCAAGGAAATCTGTTTAAGCGAGAACTCTCACAAAATAGATAAATCATTTGTTAGAAACATGTAAACAAGATAAAACATATGAGGTAACCAAGGGATCAGGAACAAGCAAGATGGCGACCACACGAAGCTAAGTCCTCTATCACTAAGGTGATAGAGCAATAATTAGGCCCTGATCTCAGTCACTCGAGGTGAGGAGAAACAGGGGATCTCATATAATTACATATACATATACTATACATGACCACGGTAGCGAGCCGGGCATCGGGGACCACAGTAGCAATCTGCGGTATCGGGACAAGACCACGGTAATGACCGGGTAGTGGGATCCAAACTGCAGCTGGCGGGACAAGAGGGGGATCTCCAAGTCGGTGGATCAAACCAACGAGGTTATCCAAGCTTAGTGGTGCCGACTCGTATGTCAAATACAATCGAGACAATGCAAGTAAATCGAGTACGAATATATAATCAAACGGGCAAGACGGGGGTGCTCAAGGGCACACTGACATATCATGTGGTGCAATGCATTTCGAGTCAAGTAACCATTTCAAGTGTATAACAATGTTATCGGGAAACAAGTCATGTAATGTAAAATCTTGGAAATGAAGAATATAATGAACTATACCAATTCGGGAAAGATAATGATTTTTAAGATCTATTTGAGTGAATAGGGGTCCCGTATGTCGATTATTGAAATGACTTGGTACTCCTTGAGTTTGAAGACATTCCGGGCTCCTAATACACTTTGGATTTTCAAAACTTCGAATGACATCTTTGTGATATGGTTTCTTTCTCGAATGGTCTCATACAATGCCTAGTGAATCTCCTTTGATCGACAAAGCTCAACGCTCGAACGAACTCTTCGATTCGTTCGAGCGGGGAGCTTTTCGAAATCTGGAGAATTTCGGTTACCTTGTGGTCAGCTGGCGGTTAGCCGCCGCTGGGACGGGCGGCTAGCCGCTGGCTGACCGCGGCTGGGCTGCAGAAATGCAGCTTACTGGAAAGCTGACCGCCAAGTGCGGTTAGCTGGCGGTTAGCCGCTGGCTAACCGTGGAGCTGACCGAGTTTTCAGGTGGAGAAGTGTGCTCTCTGGAAAAGTAACCGTAACATTTCGGCTAGCTGGCGGTTAGCCGCTAGTCACCAGGCGGCTAGCCGCTGGGTGACCGCAGGCTGACCGCCAGGTGCGGGAAACACCCACTGTGTTCAGATTTGAGCCCTTTCTCCTCCTCAAAACCATTCTCTCCACTTCCACTTAATCCCTATAATAACATTGAGCTAAGAGCTCCTCCAATGCCTCTATCTACACTTCTCCAAAGCCCCATCATATGTTCACTCCATCACTTCTTCCATATCAAGTCTAATACAAAGTAAAGGGGAAGGAAACCATTTCACAAACATTCATTTAGGATATACCCAAAAGATAATAAATGCTAAACCAACATGTTTACAAACATTAAATGAGGCTATCAAGATGCAAAGAGGGCATTTATTTCAACCATAAACACATTAATGAAAACATGAAAATCCATAAATGCTTCACCAAACCATTTAAAGCTTAAAACACTTCATCATTCACTTGCCTCTAGTCCAAGCTAGTTGAAAACAAGCCTCTATTCACCTCTATTGCTCAAAGCCAAGCTACAATCAAAAACCCCCAAAACAACCCTAAAATGGGTTACACAAGGAATGAAAATGAATGAACCAACAATAATGCAAATGTAGCTTCTCAAGGGCTAGGAGAACACTAATCTAGGAGATGGGGAAGAACACTTACTTGGATGACCTTCAAATGAAGAGAGCTATCTCAAAGGGAGTATCAAAGTTGATGGATTCTCCTACAAAAGGTATCAAAGTGAAGCTTGCTAGATGAGGAAGAGGTTGGTGATCTTCAATGCTTGATTGAGGAACTATTGGTGTGGCTTGGAGATGAAGAAGCAAGAAGAAGAAGAGAAACACAAGGAACCCTAGGTTCAGCTGGTTTGTGCTGGAGCAATGGAGAGTGGAATGAATGGGAAATGGCTTCCCTTGTTAACAAATGAGTTGGGTTGGGTTGGGTCCCACAACTAAAGGAGCTACATTGGCTGAAATCATCTCTCTCGGGTCCTCGGATGAATTCGACGAAGAAGGAAGAAATGTTCGTCGAAATATCTAGTTTCCAAAAAGTGTATGTTTCTCGGGTTTCGAGAATATTAAGTTTTGGGTACAGATTTGGTGTGCAATGACTGTTTTACCCTCAAGGCTATGAAATCGGGTTTCGAGACCTCAAACGAAATCGGGATCAACATGAAAGTTGTTGGGATCATCAAAACGAGTAAAACGGGATTAAAATCATGAATGCGAAAATCTCCGATAAATCCTCAAACATATGCAATGTCATGAAAAGGAACCCCCAAAGGGCCCTACTAACACAAAGCAAATCAAAATCCCCAAAACTATATCAAAAGCTATTCCAAACCCAACTTAGCCAAAAACACTAATCAAGCTTAGCACTAACACGCAACTTAATTAGCACTAATCGGGTTCACTCGGGTCGGGGTCTTACAATTATAAATATTGATGTACTCTTTGAGATACATGCAATGGTATCAAGAGTTACCGTATTCAATGAAAAATGCGAAAATTCGTATTTACAGAAAAGTCATTACTCTTTCTCATTTGAGTCTAAAATCAACTCAATTAACTTAGTTTAAATCCAAACTCATATTATTAAGTTTAATTCAATCATTTGAGATTAATTCAAATTAATTCGGCCATTAACCACAATTAACTTAGTTAAACACGACTAATTAGCTTTAATCTCAATTAATTCGGGACAGGGTGCAACAAGGAATGTGGCTACTTTTTTATATATTGAGAGGTTCTTTATATAGGGCTCAAATTCCGTTTCTATATGTTAGATTGCATGGTCTCAATTCATCAGATGATGTAATAAATTGATTCATTTCTTTATTTATCAATAAAATCATGTTTTCCTTTCATGAGATGAATGATGTTTTATTACTTAATGTACATAATCATTATAAATGACATGATGGTTCATGAGATGGACTGAGACCTATTAGCATATTAGATGTGATATATGTGTATGGATGAGATCCACATACAAGAGATATATGCCGCAGATCTTATACTTAAATATCTTCACAGCCAATGATGAGATTGGGCATCTTATCCAACAAGGTTGCAGCACTTTGATCACTATGAGATCGTGTGAATTATCTCGATCATCAGAATGTAAGATTCTAGATCACTATGCTGGTACATTGGATATATTGAAGGACCATGAGAAGCACCTTATGAAACACTGTCTTCACTTTAAGATCTGCTATCATAATTCCCTAGCAATAGGCTCTCAATCTTAAGACATTAATGAACTTAAGTTTCTGTCTATTAATTTACTTTGAGTAACCAATGAGTGAGACCAACTGTAGGTCAACACCTCGGTGTCTTGGGTACATGTTAGTAGGACCGTGGGAACATTCAATGGTCTATCTTCATTATCCCCTTGTGCCAATTTGTGCCAATAAATGGATTTATCATTAGTAAGCACGCACCCATCTCAATTAAGAGTTAATTGAATGACACTAATGATCACTGTGATTAATTAGGTCTCAAGGATAATAAGATATGGATTAGATTTGGTGGACAAGACCAATTGATCCACGGATATGGATGGAGGGGCTTACTTGTGGTCATAGGGAAGTTTAGGGTCTTCTTTGTAATTTATTCCTAAGATTGGAGTGCAATTGCATTTATATAGTGGAGTTATTAGCAATCAACTGTGGGCCCGGATTGTACGCGGTGTCCTAGTTGGAGTTAGCTTTCTATGGAATCCCTAGTGGTCCCCATGCTAGCCCAAGTTATTAGAAAGTTACCAATTCTACTTGAACTCTAAAAGGAAAGGAAATAGAAAGTTACTAATCATATTTGAAGTAAGACTTCTAATTGTGAATTAGTAAGTTACTAATTATTATGAAAGTAAGACTTCTATTTCAATTGATAAAAGAGGAGGTTGCTTTAAAAACCTATATAAGGAGGAGAGGGGCCGGGAAGTCCACACCTTGGAATTCACGCCTAGCCTTCTCTTGTGTAAGTTGTTGCACGCCCTTCACTCCTCTATGTTTCTCTTCTAGTTTCTCTTCCGGTTTCCTTAAGAGCTTCTGGTTGTTTTCTTTAGGAGATCACACCCATCTCCTTTAGAGAAGAGATCTGATACGGGTTATAGCGGGGAAGACAATTAGGTCTTGGAGATCCTAATTAGCTACCAAGAAAGAGTTTCTTCATATAGCAAGTTTTCTTCTCCATTAGAGCACAATCGAGCTTCCAAGGTATAATATACTTTTTTATATGTTGTGGATTATTTGTGGTGGCATCGTGATGCTATATTCTATCTTAGAGATAGTTTTATACTGATTATGATTATTGAGATTGAGGATTTGGATCCTGGATGTGGTTTATGACCTTATGAGTACTTGATCCCTGAATCAAGTGGGTGAAAAGTTTTGAAAACCTATCCACGAGGCCTACCTACTTCCAACACTATATGATGTTAATGTGCTTTGAAATATATAGTCAAGAAGTCGTTGGGATTTGGTGTCTTATATTCAATTTCAATATGGGTTGTTTTTTTTTTTTTTTTCAATCCCAGCCTCAGACACAAGAAGGTAGTCTACTCAAGTGGGAAGGATGCCCGCACAAACAGGAAGAAAGCCCTCACAAGTGGGAAAGGAGCCCGCACAAGCAGGAAGATGTGACGTACCCAGGTTTGAACCCCAGGCAACCAGGTAAGAATTGATTCGGGTAAGGAGCTGTCACGACCCCGGACCGGGCCCCCCAACGAGCCAAGTCCGGGATCGGGACTAAATGATGATCCACATCGGTTTAATAATACCATACATTCATTTAATTTCCCACAGGTGTCCGCGGTGAGGATATTACAACTATAAATGAATATTTCTTTTAAGTGCGGAAGCATGTAGCAAATCAAATAGTCAGACTAACCCTAGTCATGAAGGCAATAACATAAGTATGAAATACTGTATCAGAATGAGCAATGATCATTAGCATGTTCCCAAAAGTTAGTTAAAGTTTAACAAAAGATCATTTAGTTACATTCCCAAAATTTGAGGCCAACAAAGGCCAATATAACAAAACAGTAACACGTAAGAATGGTTAAATAGTTTTCCCCAAAATGTCACGCCTCTCGTAGCAACCCGATGTCTACATGACATCGTCAGCACGCCACTCAACTAAGGGCTGCGGTTCACCTACCGCCTCCTCCGGCTCCTCCTCAAGGTAACCGGCAATGGGACCTGAGTACCAACGCAAATGGGCCAGACACGACGGTCTGGCAAGAGAGTGAAAAGGTACAACAACATACAATAATGAAATATCTTGAAAAGCATAGAAATCTGTTTAAGCAAGAACTCTCATAAAGAAGATAAATCATTTGCTAGAAAACAAATAAATAAGATAAAACATGTGAGGTATCTAAGGAATCGGGAACTGACAAAATGGCAATCACATAAGCTAAGTCCTCTATCACTAAAGTGACAAAAGTATAACGGGACGTTGGTCCTAGTCACACAAGGTGAGGAGATTCAATGCAAAGCATATATACAATATAAATATATGGGACGGGACTGCGGTAGCGAACCGGGTATCGGGACGGGACCATGGTAATAAACCGGGCATCGGGATCCAAACTGCAGCTGGCGGGACGGGAGAGGGATCTCCAAGTTGGTGGATCAAACCGACAAGGTTATCCAAGCTTAGTGATGCCGACTCATAGGTCAAATAGCAAATCGAGACATATGCAAAATACATCAAGTTCAAGTAAATAAATGAACGGGGCAAGAGTACTCAAATGCATAACTTTCATTTCATGTCGGGCAATACACTTCGGGACAAGTAAATGTTACTAGTGTAACTATCATGCTTTCGGGAAAACAAATCATGTAACGTAAATCTTGGAAATGAAGGAATAAAATGAACTATTACGATTTCGGAAAAATATTGGTTTCAAGATTTATTTAAGGTGAATAGGGGTCTCGTATATATGTCGATTGTAATAAAGATTTGGTACTCCTTGAGTTTGAAGACATTCCGGGCTCCTTATGCACTTTACGATTTTCAAAACTTTAAACGAGCTTATGGGTAACACTAGATGCTATGATGGAAAAATCCAACTATAAACAGTCCATCCTAAGTATGGTGTTAGTCCCGAAGCATTGTACAATCTACTCAGTTACCGAAAGGGATAGGGTTCGCGATAACCAAGGAAATAAACCTCGCGTATAGATATAAGAAGGATATCGCGTTGTCCCGTCCCGTTCAAGATTGAAATGGATTGGATTCCGATGCCACCGAACCAACCATGAAGACGTCGGCTCAAGACATCCTCACACATAGTCCAATAAGTCCAAAAAGGGTAGCCAATGTCCCACCTACGTCCATCCTAAAACAGGTTAAAAATTCATTCCAGCAGAATTTTCCCAGTTGGCGCGGTCGACCTGGCCTCTGTGTGCCCGGTCAACCGACCTGGGTTCTGTTCCGCAGTGGCCTTGGTCCTCCTCTTTTTCCCTCCTTCCAACACATAAACAACCACACAATTCTAGAGACAAGAAGACTTTAAACTCATGTTTCCAAGACATTAAATGAAGCTAGCAAGATGCATTAAGAGCATTTATTTCAACAATGTAAATCAATAAAAGCATGAAAAATCCATTAATGTTTCACCAAACCATTTAAAACTCAAAACACCTAATCATTCACTTGCCTCAAGTCCAAGCTAGCAGTACCAAGCTTCTAATCACCTCTTAAGCTCAATTCCAAGCTACAATAAAAAAAAACCCCCAAAAACAAACCCTAAAATGGGTCAAACAAAGATTGAAAAGGATAGAACTTTCAATAATACAAAAGAAGCTTCTCAAGGGCTAGAGGAATACTAATCTAGGAGATGAAGAAGATTACTTACTTGGATGACCTTCAAATGAGAAGAGCTAGCTCAAAGGAAGTTTCAAAGTTGATGGATTCCTCTACAAAAGGTATCAAAAGGAAGCTTGCAAGATGAGGAAGAGGATGGTGATCTCCATTTCGATGTTGGTGCAAGATTAGTGTGGATTGGAGATGGAGAGAGCAAGAAGAAGAAGAAGTTGCAAGAAAACCCTAGGTTCAGTTGTTGTGTTGGAACAATGGAGAATGAAATGAAAAGGGAGAGTGGGTTACCCTTTATTAACAAATGGAGTTGGGTCCCACAACTTAGGAAGCTTGTTTGACTGAAATCATCTCTTTCGGGATCTCGGATGAATTCGACGAAGAAGGAAGAATTGATCGTCGAAATATCTAGTTTCCAAAAAGTATATGTTTCATGGGTTTTGGGGATATCAAGTTTTGGGTACAGGTTTAATGTGAGAATACTGTTTTGCCCTCAAGGCTAGTAAATCGGGTTTCGGGGCCTTGAATGGACATGGGATCAACATGAAAGTTCTAGGGATCACTAAGATAATTGAAAAGGGATAAAAATGCGATTCAAAACAATTTTGGAAAATCCCCTAAGTAAATGCAAAGTCAGAAGGGGAACCCCCAAAGGGCCCCATTAGTTATCAAAGCATTCAAAGTTGCCCAAAACTAACACAGGAGCTATTCCAAGCCCAACTTAGCCAAAATTACTAATCAAGCTTAGCACTAACACACGACTTAATTAACACTAATCGGGTTCACTCGGGTCGGGGTCTTACAAGAGCTGTTCTTAATATGAGGTTAATATATTGGGTTTGAGATCTTTTACCCATCTATTCTTTTAATTTAGTTGTATGTGTTGAAATTTGTATAAATCGTTGTGTCACGTTGATAATTGTATTTACGGTGAAGTGAAGTGAAAACAGCAGTTGGTGATGAAATTAGAGGTAAGAAGAGGTGATGGAAACGCGCCTACAAATTATTTAAAGAAACAATACTATGTTGGAAGTTCTATAGTTTTCTGCAAACATCATTTTTTGTTGTATGATTGTATTAAGCTATGGAGAAGAACACATGACTGAATAGACTCCAACCCATATTAGGAGGGTGCTGCTTTTATGAGTGAACATAATTCAACCCCATATGCAAAACTATGGGTCTTAAAGATGGAAAGATAATCATGGCATTTGGATAATAGATTTATGAATCAGATTTGAATGATTCACAACCTCCATAAGGGAGTTTTACAGACATTTAGATGGTTTCGAGGGATCACATACTGGAAAACTCTCTTAAATACCTTAAATAAGTATGTGTTCATGTCTACATTTATAATTGATGTTGTAACCAATGTTGTAAAATCTGATGGATTCCTAAACAATGTAAAGAATTTTATTACAGGGAGAATATTCATGTGCATCCATCCCTCATCATAGGGTGAGGGACACACCCTATGGTGAGGAATGGATGCACATGAATGTCCCCTTTCATTACAGAACTAACATAGTGGATAGTAGAAACATGATAAGATGTGCAAGGTCAAGCATTTAGCGAAGAACTACTATAAGAAATATGCCTTTATCCCTCCAACTCGCTTCTTGATGTCCTACTTTTGAATTGCAGTGTACTCTAAAAAAATGAAAAAATAGAAGGAACAAAAGACAAAGCAGAAAAGGTAAATATATTATAGGAAGTAAAACAAAGCAACATATACTCTAGGAAGTAAAAAAGAACAGCAACATATACTCGAGTACATGATCTTTTATCCAATGTAACAACAAAAGCAGCACATACTTTAGGAAGTTAAAAGAGAAATCTTTGATAATGCTTTTAGTACTCATAAACCATCTAAATAGCTCTTGATAAGCAAAATAAACGAGACTGTTACAAGTATCTTGTTGGAACATTCCTTTTATTAAAAGTCCATCAAATTAAATCATTAGATACCCTATCATAAGATTTTTTAAATTGATGGAGATCATATGTAAATTTTTCCTCTTCGCTCAATATTTTTCCATTAATTGCCTAAGTGAGAAGATAACTTCTATAGTTGACGTCCCTAGCATAAAACTAAATTAATTGCCCATATCTTAGTCTTCTGTTTAAGTATTTACAGTCGCGACCCCGGACTGGGTCGGCACCTAATCCGGGATTGGGCGATATTAATGATGAGTCCTAAAAGGCACATATTTTCATGCACATTTTGGACCATTTTAAGGGCTTATTGATATTAAAGAGCTTTATTTAGTGACAAATCATGCTTTTTATGCATTTAGGGTCCATTGTAGTGCATTCATGCATAATTCGCTAAAAAATCACACTTTTTGCATAAATTCATGAAACCTGCCATTTTTGGAAAGTCAATTATTTTCGGTGCATCAAGTAGGGTCTCATGCATTGTCCATTTAAATTCTTTACATAAAATTATTCTTGAATCCATTTGTTTTAATTTGTGTAGGAGAAATCAAGAATGGGACCTACATTGGTGAAATTTGAGAGAGATCAATGGTAGGACATCTTTCAAGGTGGACCCACATATCTTGGTATTTTTGGAGAGTTTGAAAAGTCAACAATGGAAAGCTAGATTTGTAATTTCAAGATGAAGAAAGGAAATTTCAAATTTGGTAAGATCTAATTCTCACTAAGTTTGAAAATTCAAAAATCAAGAAAGAAATTCAAGAAAGGAAAGTGTACTAAAAGAGTTGACTAATCAATAAAAGAAGCTTGGAAGCAAACCAAAGAGGAAAGGAGAGTCAAGAAACAAGGAAATAAATATCCCAAGATGCCTTTGGATGTCCACATGGGTCCCACACATGCCATTGCACAACTATCATTCCATATGTGCACAATTATTTTCGGATTTTTCAGAGGCAGCAGTATTAAATTAGCCATAACTCTTAATCCCGCCATCGGATTGGTGCAATCCATACACCGTTGGAAAGATCTTTCCGAGTAGATATCTTTAGAATCTAACATTGTGTCAATCGGAGCTAAAACAAGAAAGATATGGCCTCTGGAAGTTGGTGCTATAATTTCTACTCGGGATTGCAATTTTTGCACATGGAAAGCACAAAAAATCTCACTCACCTTGCTATTTCTTTGAAGACTTGTTGGCCAAGGAAGGGACTTGACATACAAAGAAGATTGCATGCTACAAACTTGGAGAGAAGAAGGAAAGAAAGAGGGCAAAAATATATAAATTAAAGGCATAAGCCTCCCCTCCTCTCATGGGAAGATAGACCAACTCTCTCTAGAATTACTACTACACTCCATCTTCTTCCTCTCTCCTTCTCTCCATTTTGAGTCCTCAAGGAGATTTGGCCGGAAATCACACTACATACACCCTTGGGTTTTTCATCTAGAAGAGGCTTCTCATCCTAGTATGTAATTGTCATTGTTTATTTTTTATATCTTATGTAAGACTTTGCATATTAGTAAAATTGTTTCTTACTCTTTCAATTTTTCTTTCTTGTCCTTGGGTGATTGGTGCTTGTTTTATGTTTCTTTTCTTGTTAGTGTTTGGACTAACGACCCAAAGGCCCTAAGAGCATGATTTAAATTATGACCCCGCTTAGAAAAGAATTTTGAAAGAGGAGAATACACTACCACACATTTAAATTTATGTTCTTCCACACATTTAAGTTTCTGTTAAAACCACACATTTACTTTTCTTGTTTTCACCACACATTTAAATTCTTGAACTTTTTTTTATTATCTTTATTTTTATGATCAATTCAATTTTATGCTTATTTTATGCATAGTTTATGGTTGGAACTAATTAGCATTGCATGCACATTCAAATTGGTGGAGTTTAGACATGTTTAAGTTGTTGGAATTGGAGTTTGAAATAGAACAAGCAAGAAAAATCAGAGATTTGAGTCAATAATCTTGGCCAAATAATTTTTGGAAATTCGGATCCCAATATAAAGTACATCATTCAGCACATTGTTGCAGGAATTTCTGGACAGATTTTGTGTAAAAAGTTTGCGATTAGAAACCTGATCAAACACATTATTTTTCGATGAGAATTTGAGAAATTAAAGTTTGATCAGTGTATTTTCAAACCCCAGAATTTCAAGAAAAAATAATTTTGGAAAGATGGTGAACCAGTGGCTCAAACATGGCTGATCGGACCCACCTGTGTGCAGAATTTCTGCACAGTTTTTTTTTAGGTCATGTTCATACACTTATATTTCATTCGTTTTAAATCGTTTTCAACTTTCGTTTTTTTTATTTGATTCATGCATCATTGTAGTTCAAATCCCAGCCATTAAACGCAGTTTTAGGTTGCATTAGATTAGGAAAAATCATGCATAAAAACAGCCCTGCATACTAGTTTTTTTCAGACTTGGAATTTTTTAGCATCTCATGGCATAGATTGCATTACTAACTTTCTAATTTTAGGATTAGTTTCAAATTTTGTGTTTTAGATTATTTAGATAATTTTCATAAATAAAGAAATCTTTCTAATTTTTGTTAATTGAAGATTTTAACTTAGGAAGTTTCTTAAGATTTGGAAATTCTAACATAAGGTAAGATTAACTTAATGCTTTCTAAATTTGTTATGACTTGAGAATCTTTATTTATTTGGAAAGTCCTTAACTTTAGGGAGTTGATTAACTCAGTTCACTAACTTAGGAAATATATTAACCCTAATTGACTAACCTAGTTTCTAATTTAGGAAACTAATTGACTAAGGTTTTCATGCTAATTTTAGAAAGTAGGTTGTTTTCTTTTTGAGTGATTTGATTTGTTACTAATCTTTAATTGATTTGGTTTCTAACTTAGGTTCATTTTTTTTAGCTTCTTAATTATTATTTTTTGGTAAGTTTTATTTTTGGATTGTTTCTAATTTGATGATCTAACTTGTGTTTTCTTTTGTAGCAATTTTAGTTTTTTTAGTTTAGGATTTTTAGATTTAGGAAGTTTTCTTTTCATTGGATTGTAATTAATTTAATTTTTGGAAAGTAGGAATGATGAATTTACTTTTCTAGATTTTAGGCTAAAATTAGATTTTATTTAGGGCAGCTGACAAAGTTGGAAAGCCTTATTTCTAAAGTTCCATGTGGATCGACCTGGTCTTACCAATTTTATTACTACAATCGCACCCTACACTTGGGGTCCGGTCAATTAATGCTACCAAGTACATTTGTTTATATGGCTACTATTTACATGGATTAAGGAAAGACATAATATCATCCGTGCATGTGATTTCCCACATGTTTCGGCGGTAAGGATATCACACACACATAATTCAGTCACTATCAAGATAATAAATCATGATGTAGCAAATCAAGTTTGTAAGTTCATTCCATAATCACAAGACTGATAACGAAAATATATAAATCAAAATATCAGAGTGAGCAATGATCGTAAAGCATTCCCAAGTGTAAGGTTAATGTTTATACAAAATATCAGTTAATTAGTCACTCCCCAAAAATAAAAGCCAACAAAGGCCAGTACAACCAATAAATCCCAAAATGTGTTAGTCACTATCCCAAAAGATGTTCGCAACTCAAGGCTTGACCGAAAGGTTACACGGCATCGTCAACCTACCATTCTCCTACGCGTTGCGGCTCTCCAGCCGCCTCCTTCGGCTCCTCCTCGGGGATGAGGAAATATAGACCTGAGTTCCAAAAGAGTGGATTAGACACGACAGTCTGACACGTGGGTGAAAAGATATAACAATATAAAAAATTTGAAGGTTACCTTGGAAAACAATTAAAAACCTACTTGAACAATAATTTTTTTCATGAAATAAGATGCATCATTATTCCAAAAACACATGTGCAATATAAAACATGTAAAGGTACCAAAGGACAAGAAACTGGCAAGATGGCAACCACACGAAGCTAAATCCTCCATCACTAATGTGATGAGAACACATTCGGGACGTTGGTCTCAGACACATGAAGTTACGAGAGCCAATGAAATATATATATATACACATAGCTAGACAAGAACACGGCCGCGAAACCGGGTGGCGGGGCAGGACAGGTACCAGACTGCAGCTGGCAGGAGCAAGAGGGGGACCCTAAGTCGGTGGATCAGGCCGACAAGGTCGTCCAAGTTTAGTGGTGCCGAAGCATAGATCACATGAAAGAAATCGAGACATATACGTATATCTATATAGTGTATTACACCTAAGCAGGCTGGATGGGGTGCCCATAGGCACAATTATCACATTAGAATCTGGACATGCATATACGGGGCTTGCAAAACACTTAAGGTGTATAATTCAGTACTTACGAAGCAGGCTAATAATATCACATGAAAACTGAAGAGTATGCATGAAATCCGAGTAAAATGAAATATAAATGGATTTCCGAAAATTTTGGACCAAGCATTAAGGGTTCAAGATTTAAATCAAAATGAATAAGGGTTCCCGTATGTCGGTTTTGTTATTGGCTTGGTACTCCATAAGATTAGAGACATTCCGAGCTCCTTATACCCATTGGCAAGTCAAAAACCCTAAATGAATGTCCGTGATGGGGTTTCTTTTTCAACCCAGCTCCATACATCTCTTCCTCGGTCCTACCATCGCATTGGGGTTCCAAACAATACCTCCTCAGGCCTTAAAACATCATTTCCAAGTCTCCAACATAGACCCATGCTTGACAGGTAGTTGGCTCGAGCATACCATAAGTTCTCTAGAGCCACCAGTCCTCTTGGAGGGGTTCACTCGAGGTAACTTAGCTCTGGACAGGTTGACTAGAGCCAACTGGTCTCTGCCTGGGGTTCGCTCGAGCGAACCGTGTCAGGAACATGTTCTGATGCATTTCGAGTCATTTCCCTTCCTCCTCTTGTCACTCCTTTTAGCCACCATTCCTTCACATAATTAAGGGGCTTATAACCATCTCAAAACCACACCTATACCTCCATCAAAACATCCCACAAAATACCACCAAATCCATCACATTCATCCCCAATTCATTAAAAGAAAACCCATCATATATGAAGATCCATATGTAACATGAATCAAGATTTAAACAACAAAAAGTACATACATTTACAAGAGATTAAACAAAAGTGAAAGAGGCCTATCAATATGCATATTTCGAAATCAATGAAAATCATAGGAAGAAGCACAAATAAAGCAAGTAATGAAACCCACATTTCTCATAAAACATGCTAGTTTCCAAAACAATCCATTTATCCAGTTGTCTTGGCCTCCAAACTAACTAATCAAGCTCCTAATCACATTCTCCAAGCCGATAATCTCCAAGCTACACAAAACCCCCTAAAACAACCCATTTAGAACCCTAAAAGCCAAAACAATGCCAGAGAGAGAGAGAGAGAGAGCTCCCAATAATGAAGATGGAGCCTCCCTTGGGCTAGGAAAGCACATATCTAGAAGTTGGGGAAGATTGCTTATTTGAAAGTTCTTCAAAAGCACAAAGTTAGCTCATAGAGAACCCTAGGATGGCTGGATTTTCTTTCAAATAGTGTCAAAGAGTAGCTCTCATGGTGAGGAAGAAAATGGTGAAGCCCCATTCTCCATTTAGGAAGAGTTGTAGTGGATTAGAGATGGAGGAGCAAGAAGAAGAGGGGAAGAAAACCCGAGAGCAGCTGGCCACAACCTCCCACACGTTTCGGAGCAAGGAAGAAGGGGAGAGGGAAGATTGGTTCTCCTTTATATAAGAAGTGGAGACACTACTTACTAGACTTGTCAGACTAAGAACATAGCTTTATGTGCCTTGAATGAGTTCGACGAAGAACGGAAAAATGTTTGCCGAAAAATCTAGTTTTCAAAAAGTATACATTTCGCGGGTTTTGGAGAGGTAAAAATTTGTGTCCAGATTTTGTGTAAAAGGACTGTTTTGCCCTCGAAGTTGAAAAAGTCGGGTTTTGGGGTTTCGAACGAGAACGGAGTCAACGTGAAAGTTGTAGAGGTTAACGAGATAAATCAAACGGAGCTAAAACACAAATTTTCGAAAACGCGGATAATCCCCCATGCTCACACGAAGTCACTAAAAAGACTCTCCATGAGTCTCATTAATAAAAAAAGGATCTCAGAAATCCCCAAAGTTATATAAAAGCTATTCTAATCCCAAACTTAAACAAAATCTATTAATCTCACTTAAGGCTAACACGTGACTTAATTAGTGTTAATCACGGTCACTCGGGTCGGGGTCTTACATCATCCACCCCTTACGGCATTTGGTCATCCAAATGGAAAAACAACTAACTTCAGGTAGTAGATGAGGATACTTCTTCTGGAGTTGATCCCGTAGTTCTCACGTTGTTCCTCGGGTCCATGATTTTCCCAAAAAACTTTCACCCAATGAGTTGTCTAATTCCTCAACTCTTATTCCTTAATATCAATGATTTAAATAGGCTTCTCTACATATGTAGCATCTTCTCGGATTTCCAATGGTTCATGACGGAGTACATGCAGTGGATCGGGGACGTACTTCTTCAACATTGACACATGGAAGACATTGTGTACGCCGGAGAGTTCGAATGGTAAGGCTAATCTGTAAGCCAGATCGCCATTCTTGCTCATAATATCATAAAGCCTAATGTATCTCCTGGATAGCTTACGCTTCTGCTTAAATCTCAATGTTCCCCTAGTCAGTGACACCTTCAAGAAAACCTTATCTCCTTCTTTGAACTGCAAGTCCTTTCTGTGAGAGTCTGCATAGCTTTTGTGTTTATTCCGGACTACCTTCAAGCGTTCTTGGATCAACTTGAGTTTGTCACTAGTCTTACTTACAATAGCTGGTCCATGAAAACTACGAACACCGAGTTCCTCCCAACAAACTGGAGTTCTACACCTTCTGCCATACAATGACTCGAAAGACGCCATTCCAATGTTCGAGTCATAACTATTATTGTAGGTAAACTCAAAAAGTGGTAAAGCCTCATCCCATTGAGTCTTGAAGTCCAACACACAAGCATGAAGCATATTTTCAAGCGTCTGAATCGTTTTCTCTGACTGGCCATCTGTCTATGGGTGATAAGCTGTGTTGAACTGTAGTTCCATGCCCATGGATTCATGCAGTGTCTTCCAGACCCTCAAGATGAATCTACTGTCTCTATCGGAAGTGATGGAAACTGGTTGTCCATGACGACTGACAATCTTGTTGATGAACAACTCCGCAAGAGGTAACATGTGCATTTTCTTTCCTGTCCTCATGGGAATGAAATGTGGTGACTTCGTGAGGAGATCCACAATGACCCAATTGCATTATTGCCTTTACTAGTACTCTGTAGTCTCAAAACAAAGTCCATGGTGATGTGCTCTCACTTCCATTTCAGGATCTCTAACGGTTGCAATAACCCTGGGGGCTTCTGATGCTCTGCCTTCACTAATTGGCAAGTCATACATCGAGAGACAAATGCTGCAATTTCTCTCTTCATGTTGTTTCACCAAAATATGTCTTTCAAGTTCTGATACATCTTTGTGTCCGGATTCATAGAAAACTTCGTACCGTGAGCCTCTGTCATGATGTCATTCCTCAAGTGTTCAATGATAGGCACGCATAGACGATTGCGATAGTACAAGACTCCATCCACAATACGAAAATCTGGGCGCTCTGCTATATGCTCTGAAATCCTTGCAAACTCTGGATCATGCAATTGGTTATCTTTGATCTTCTATATAAATGAGGGTCAAACACTGTCATATTAGCTAACATCAAACCTTTCCTTAGTGGCTGTAGGTCTACTCTCAATTCTTTGAACTGCTGAAAGATGCAAAAACCCTGTAGATTTGTCAAGTCTACCGATTTTCTGCTCAAAGCATCGGTGACTACATTCGCTTTCCCTGGGTGGTACTTGATCGGAATATCATAATCATTGATATATTCCATCAATCTTCTATGCCTCATGTTCAGCTCCTTTTGAGAAAAAAAATATTGTAAGCTGCGGTGGTCGGAGTGGACTTCGAACTTCTCTCTATAGAGGTAATTTCTCTACATTTTCAATGCAAAAACAACCGCTGCCAACTCAAGGTCATGTGTTGCATAATTCTTCTCGTGATCCTTCAACTATCGGGATTCATAATCAACAACATTTCCATCTTGCATTAACACACAACCCAATCCTACATTCGAAGCATCGGTAAAAATGGTGAAACCACTGCTTTTAGATGGTAAAGTAAGGATCGGTGCTATAGTCAATCTTTTTTTCAGCTCTTAGAAACTAGCCTCACACTGGTCTGTGCATATGAATTGTGCATTCTTCCGGGTGAACTTCGTCAATGACGATGCAATCGATGGAAATCCCTAAACAAACCTCCGGTAATAGCCCGCCAATCTAAGAAAACTTCTGATTTCTGATGCATTTCTCGGCCTTTCCCAATTCACATCAGCCTCAATTTTTGTCGGATCCGCTAACAACCCTTCTTTGGAGATGATATGCCCCAAAAATGCTACTTGTTCGAACCAAAATTCGCATTTATTGAGCTTTGCATATAGCTGGTTGTCTCTTAGAAGTTTCAGTGCTATCTTCAAATGCTCTTCATGTTCTTCTCTGGACTTGGAGTACATCAAAATATCGTCAATGAACACCACTGTGAACTGATCTAAGTATTGTGCAAATATCTTGTTCATCAAGGCCATGAATACCGCCGGTGCATTAGTCAGTCTAAATGGCATCACTAAGAATTTATAGTGTCCATATCTTGTTCAAAAAGTTGTCTAGGGTACATATGACTCTCTAACTCTCAGCTGATGATAACCGAATCTTAACTCAATCTTCGAAAAATAAGTGGCACCTTGTAACTGAACGAATAGTTTATCTATCCTTGGCAATGGTTATTTATTTTTTATGGTCACTTGGTTCAATCTTCGGTAATCAATGCACATCCTCATCGAACCATCTTTCTTTTTTACAAACAAAATTGGAGCGCTCCCCACGGCGAAATGCTAGGTCTAACAAAACCTTTGTCTAGTAACTCTTGCAAATTTTTTTTCAATTCTCCCAATTCCACAAGAGTCATCCTATATGGGGCAATAGAAATCGGAGCAGTCCCTGGTAATAGCTCAATAGTGAAGTCAATTTCTCTGACAGGTGGTAATCATAGGATCTCTTTTGGAAAAAAAACATATGGGAATTCATAAACAATAGAGATCTCCTCCACCCTTTATGACCGTTTATCCTCTGTGATAAACGTCAAATAAGCTTCACATCCGCTTTTCAATAGTCTATTAGCCTTTAATGTTGAAATAAACCCGACACGATGATTCCTCCTCTCTCCTTGAAACATCACTCCTGTTGGTGTCTCATCTAGTTTAAATGTGAGGGTCTTATTAAAACAATCCATCGTGGCATGGTACCCTGCTAACCAATCAATCCCTAAGATGACATCGAAGTCGTGCATATCCAATAAAATGAGATTTGCTGGTAATACCACTTCTTCTATCTTAATTGCACAACTAGGGTAAAAAGTCCTACACACAACTTATTTGCCTACTGGGGTAGTCACAGTTGAAATAAATTCAAGTTCTCTAACAGGTACATCAATCATCTCAGAAAAATTAGGAGACAAAAATGAGTGTGTAGAGCCAGGGTCAAACAAAATCCTAATTTTAATTCCACAGACAAGGAGTGCACCTTCCACCACGTTGCCTGCAGCCTCAAAATCGGCCCGATTGACTACATAGACTTGCCCTCGCTGTTGTGGCCTGTTTTGAGCTTGTTGCTGTTACTGCTAAGGTCTATACAGCTGTTATGGTACTTGTTGTTGAGGTAGCCTTACTTGATTCTGAACAACCGGTGCATTCTGAATTGGTGCTGGACGTTGTGCTCCTTGTTGCTGATTCTATTTGTTACCTTGCCCATTAAGCTTTGGACAATCCTTCAGCTGATGATTCATGAGCCACATCTGAAACATGCCCCAGTTATCGGACGACATACAGTACTCTCATGATTCTTGCCACAGTGGATGCAAACCACTTGATTCTAAACATTCTGCTCCTATTTTTGCTTCTTTTTTGTTGGTTTCTCTGTTGGTGGTTTTGTTGGTGAGCTTGACTCTTTCCCTGGGTTTGGAGAATCTTGTTGTTCAAATTATCAAACTTATATGCTCTTTTGACAGCCTCTTCAAATGTTGCGGGTGGCACAACTCCTGTAACATCCCTTTCTATGAATGGGTTAAGTCCTTCAAGGAACTTGGCTATCTTCTTCTCCACGGTGTCTATCAATTCTGGAGCATATCTGGACAACCTCTCAAACTTCGTGAGTTACTCAAGCACGGTCATGTTTCCTTGTACGAGCTCCTGGAATTCGATTGCCTTATGTCTCTTGACATGTGTAGCTACATACTTTCCCCCAAACTGTCTCTTGAAGCTATTCCATGCTTCAACATCTGTTACTGCCCTATATTCTGCCATTACTGTCTTCCACCAAATATTAGCTAAGCAGTGAACATGGATGCTGCAAGTGCCACTTGTTAACTCCCGTGCACCAGAACACTTCAAAAATATTTTCTGTATGCTCTAGCCAATCATTTGCAACTAGTGGGTCCTCTTGTCTAATGAATTCCTTTGGACCCCTTTTACAAAAACGCTCAAACAAGGGATTGGGATCATTCTCCCTTTGGTTGATGACAATTTGTGAGCCTGGTGGTTGAGCTGGGACAGGTTCAAGCCTCCTCTCTAACACTTCTAACAACTGCCTTTGCATCTGTGCCATCTCCCTTGCATGATCTTCATCGTTTTTGGCCATTTGCTCTTTCAACATAGCTTGGTTCTCATTTGCCTATGCATGTAGTCTGGATTGGTTCTCATTTGCCTGACACTGCTGATCAAGCATAGCCTGCTTCATCTGCTGAAACTAATTCTGCATGGTGTGATCAGGAGTATTTTCCTCAAGTGGCCCGATTTGATCACTATTGCTTGCTGTAACGCCCCAATTCCGGATACCGATAAACTCGTTCGATCACCCGAAATTGGCGCGCTACTTCCCGGAAAAATCCGAGAACTTCCAAGATCGTAGGCCGCAGTGAGGTCCAATTTAAAACTTTTTGACCAAACAAGGTTCAATGGTTAAAACTTGCGGAAGCATAACATTTAAATAGAGCGGAAACAATAGGTATCATGTATATTAAAGGAAAGCAGAACAGTGGTCTAATTAAAAAGGTTAAATGTAAATTTAAAGTTTATACATTTGTGGTTCTACCCAACTTGCTACAAAATTTCCGCTCAAACCCCAAAATAAACTGTGTCCCTCAAAATCCCTGTATAAACTCGTCTCCGCCCTCCGGCTCGACGTCCGTGTCGGCCGGGCCCCATGCGTACTCTCCGGCTACAGGTGCCTCCACGAGGGCTAATGCGTCGTCGGGAATCTCTGGATCAAGGCCTAAGCACCATAGAATGGGTCAGATCTAAACGATCTGGCAAGATACAGCATACTACTAACATAGCATATATATATCAAAGGAAATAAAGACGAGTACATAAATTAAATGAGTAACAAAGGAAATGAACTAGGCAGTCGTGCATATAAAGCATAAGGAATCGGTATAAGGAAATCATCTACACAACTATAACTAAGTGGCACATTCACACGAGCTAGAATACCGCGGGATATTATGCCGCGGCCCTCCCATACTGAACACAGTCGCGGTGGGGAATCTAACCAGGGAATAACTAATCCCGAATATCACTCATCAACTCATCATCTCATTACTCATCACTCCAGATCGGCACGGCATGACACCTTGCCGTCTTAACCACACAGCTCATCATGATAGCTTCACCATACTCAACTAGCTCCTACCGGGGATGATCAGTCCACAGGCTGAGCTTAAATCAACCGAGTGAATGTTCATGCCGACTCGAGAATAACTCTAAGGTCTGTGTCTGTCTAGGCTTTGCCTTGCGTGAACAAGGTCCTAACAATACCTCTATAAGGTCCACACATCTCAATTCAGTCTCTGGATCTCATTCAAGATCCAGGCCCACTCGTTGGATCCATACCAAGGCCCATCAGTACATGGCCTGGTCTAAAGCCGTCCAAACGAGGCAACCAATCCATCTACTACTGACAAACAGTTCCATTATAATCCATACAACTTAACAGTCCAATAGAAACTATCTCTTCACGCTAAAGGGTTCACATCACCACACTTAGGCCCAATAAGGGCCCGCCTAGACACAGACACGGGTCAATGATCTCCGAAATCACATCATCGGGTCACCTCTAGATACCCTAGGTTCAGGTCTTCCAATTATGTTTATTTAATAGTAGCCAGCTATTCTAAGATCTAAGAATGACAGAGTAAAATAACAATGAAGTATAAACTTCAATCAGAGAATCAACGGGAAAAGCAACGGTCCAATCCTAGGTAAATGGGCCACTTTAGGTTCGGGTCTATATCCGGTAATTCGATCTCTAAACGAAGTCATTAATGCCATAAAATACTGTATTTGGTGCTTAGGTGGTTAAGGGCATTGTTGACAACTCTTAGAGGTCGAATCATCTTAGATTACTAACCAAAACCCTAAACAGTGGTCCCCACGAGTCAAGGTTGAGCCGCACCATTGACTCGTGCTTGGCACATTGATGGAAGTTCATTTGGATAGTTAATGGGTCTCACAATCGATTAATTATAAAACAATGCTAAACTCACGCCCTAGAGTTCACAGTGTGGCAGGTCGGCCTGGCAAGGGTCGGGTCGATCTGCTCCACTGGAAATCAAGTTGGGACTTGGTTTGGATTCTGGAATTTCCAGTGTACCCGATTGACCAGGTGGCCAGCCGGTCGATCTGGTACACAGGTGTACCTGAGTCAACAGACTCCAGGCCAAATCTCAACTTTTACACTAGGGTTTGGAAATATTAATTTAAGTTTAATAAGTTAATTTATTCTAAAGGGGGTTCCATTATGCCCATTAGAAACTAAATGCTTTATTTAATTAATAAAACTAATGGGTTAAGGATTAGTGGGCCCTACTGGGCCCAGCTCCGATTTCGTCCAAAAAGATTAAAGGATTTAAATTTCTAATTTATGAAAATTAATGGTGCTAATAGAAAGTATTAAAGCTAAGGGCTTAATTAATTAGTAAGGAAATTAGTGGGTTATAGGTTAGTGGACCCCCCCCACTGGGCCCAAAGCCCAAACCCACAACAGGACCCAAGTCCACACTCGCGTGGACAGCACTACTCTCATCAGGTCATCCTAAAATCTCTCTCTCACCTACCCTCACTTACATGACATCATCCTCTCCCATCCTCACTTTTCACTCACCCACGTGTCCCTCCTTACCTTACTTTTCTTTTCACTCTTCTTAATCCATTCATCTCTTCCTCTTTATATTTACAACTCGTCAGGCACCAGCATAACAGGATCGTCTGGAATAGAGGGGCGACAGCAACTAAGGCGGCTTGGATGGCGGGCCCCACTGGCGGGAAACTCTGATCAGACCACAACACTAACGTCGCCCAAGGACTCTCTACAAGGTGCCCGGGTTTGATCTGCCATCGATGGCCCACCTGGGCCCCACAACCAGATTGAAATAAGATACAAATGCTACAGTTGACTCACGTCTGAAGCAAGAAGAAGCCATGATCGTGGGCCCCACCGATCAAGGGCCCACGATCAGCCCCCAACCTATGGGTCGCCCATGGACCCTCAACAAGATGTGGGGTCCGGATCTGCCAGAGTGGCCCACCTGGGCCCCACTGATCTCAACACAAAATTCCCAAAGTCTCGTCGTTTCCATTTCTGCAACTTGAAACAGAGAACCAGTCTCTGGATTTTCTTTTACTCAATTGATTAACTAACCCATCCTCTTCAATTCACTCCCAACCAACACAAAATTATTCTAAAACATTAAAAACACTGCAAATCAACAAATTCACATCTCCTTAGGCCATCAATCATCCAAATGGGTCAATCCATCCATCAAGGCCATTCAATCTCATACACAACTAGGCTCAGGTAGAATTCTAAAACTCAATAATCACAATTCATGAGATGAAACCATAGAAATCAAAGGAAACACATACATTCTATGTTAATCAGTAGGTGCACTTGCCTTTTAGCTGAATTGAGAGAGATTTGTAGAGAGAAATAGAGAAATAACAGAGAGGATCCAGAACCCAGCTGAACAGGGGAAGAAGAAGATGACCCAGCTGCTGTAGGTGAAGTAGCAGCTCCTAACAATATCTCTAACACAATAACAGCAGCTCTTCAAATGAATTCCAGCTGAACAGAGGAGTGAGGAAGGTGATGCACAGCAACAGTAATGGCTCCAGGGAATCCCAGCAGAGATAACAATGAAGGAGAAGAAGAAGAATGCAGCAGCAATCAGCTCTCACGGATTGTTTCCAGCACACAGTAGTTTCCCAGGTGAGAGCTCCAGCACAGAACCACCACAGAAATTTGGAAAACGGAATGAGAAGGGAAGAGGGGTGATACCAGTAGCTCCTGGAAAAATTCCAGCAGAGTAACAGTAGGGAAATGGAGGGAAAGATGAAGAAGATGGTGGCACAGCAGTGAAGAAGTAGTTGCAGCAGCTGTCTTCAAGATGGGTTTCCAGCAGAAATTAGTGCCTCAGGAGGTGAAACGAGAGGAAAGAAGATGATGGAGTAGGTGGCTGCTGTAACTGGCTGTAGCATGTGCCCTCAATATGAGATTCCAGCAGTAACAGAGAGGAAGGAGGTCACTCGTTGCTGCTCCAAGAGGGGCTTCTCCCAGCACAGGTTCAGCCCAGCAATAGTAGAGTGAAATGAGGAAAGGAAGGAGATAGAAGGAGGTGGCTGCAGCAGTAGTTCTCAGCTCAACGTAGGGGAGGAGAGGAGTGAAGGAGTTGCAATGGCACAGTGAATTTGCCTTGGGATGGGGGCTGGAAGGTTTCTTGGGATGGGGGCTGAGATTAGGTTTAGGGTTTTGGGTTTGCAATAGTTAAGAGACTTTTTATAGGATTAGTGGGGTGGCCAATGACTTGTTTAGCCCTAGGGTTTAGTGGAATTAGGGTTAGGGTTTAAGGGTGGTTGGGTCATTTGGTTAGGAACTTTCTAGAGAGTGAGGGCACCTTTAGTACAACTAAACCCACTTAATCACTTAATTAATTAGACTAAACTAACTAAGCCTAGGATTAGCACAACACCCAATGTAATTAAGAACACTAACCCACTAAGTTAACCTACTAACTTGGGAAATCTAACTAGTCCAGCTAATTAGCCCTAAATAAATCAATTAAAACAGTAATTAACAAAGATTAACCAAGATTAGCCATAATTAGCAATAATTAGAAGTAATTAGCAAGGATTAGAGAAGATTAGCGAAGATTAACATAATTAAACAATAATTAAGATTAATTAGCCTATAAAATAGCCCTTAGAGGGCCCACCAAGGGTGGGACCTCACACTTGCTGTGGGATTGCGCTCATGAGTCGCTTATGAGGTGGCATAGTGCTACAAAACAAGGTGTTAGCACATAAAAATCAAGTAGAGGGCAAAAATTGCTCACACGATTCTAGCTAATGAAAATCTAACGAATCATCGCCATGTCCTTAGGACCTCTAGCTTCTTTTAGTTGCCTGAAACACGTCTTACTCTGATACTAGTCAGTTGCGACACCCCACCCAATTAGAACCTAATCCGGGATCGGGCGACATTAATGCTGCCACGTGCATTTGTTTATATGGCTACTACGAACACAAATTATGGAAGGACATAATATCATCTCTGCACATGATTTCCCATAGGTTTTGGCGGTGAGGATATCACACACGCAATTCAGTCATAATCAAGATGCGGAAGCATGTAGCAAATCAAGTTTGTAAGTTCATTCCATAATCACAAGACGGATAGCACAAGTATATAAATCATGATGTCAGAGTGAGCAATGATCATAAAGCATTCCCAAGTGTAAGGTTAATGTTTATACAAAAAATTAGATAATTAGTCACTCCCCAAAAATAAAGGCCAACAAAGGCTAGTACAACCAATAAATCCAAAAATGTGTTAATCACTATCCCAAAAGATGTTTGTAACTCAAGGCTTGACCGAAAGTCTACACAACATCGTCAGCCTACCATTCTCCTACGCGTTGCGGCTCTCCGACCGCCTCCTCCAGCTCCTCCTTGAGGATGAGAAAATATAGACTGGAGTACCAAAAGAGTGGATTAGATACGACGGTCTGACAGGTGGGTGAAAAGATATAACAATATAATAAATTTGAAGGTTACCTTGGAAAACAATTAAAAACCTACTTGAACAATATTTATTTTTTTCATGAAATAAGATGCATCATTATTCCAAAAACACATGTGCAATATAAACACATGTAAAGGTACCAAAGGACAAGAAACTGGTAAGATGACAACCACACGAAGCTAAATCCTATATCACTAATGTGATGAGAGCACATTCGGGGCATTGGTCTTAGACACGTGAAGTGACGAGAGCCAGCGAAATATATATACATATATACATAGCTAGACAAGACCAAGACCATGGCAGTGGAACCGAGTAGCGGGGCAGGACAGGACCCATACTGCAGCTGGCAGGGGCAAGAGGGGGACCCCTAAGTCGGTATATCAGGCCAACAAGGTCGTCCAAGCTTAGTGATGCAAACACATAGGTAAGATAAAAGAAATCATGACATATACATATATCTAGTGGTGTATAACACCCAAGTAGGCTAGACGGGGTGCCCATAAGAACAATTATCACATTAGTATCTGGACATGCATATACAGGGCTGGCAAAACACTTAAGGCGTGTAATTTAGTATTTCTAAAGTAGGCTAATACTATCACATGAAGACTGATAAGTACGCATGAAATCCGAGTAAAATGAAACATAAATGGATTTCTAAAATTTCCGGACCAAGGATTGAGGGTTCAAGATTTAAATCAGTATGAATAAGGGTCTTGTATGTCGGTTTTGTTATTGTCTTGGTACTCCATAAGATTGGAGACATTCCGAGCTCCCTATACACATTGGCATGTAAAAAACCCACAATGAATTTCCGTGATGGGGTTTCTTGTTCAACTCAGCTTCGTACATCTCTTCCATGGTCCTACCAACGCATTGGGGTTCCAAACAATACCTCCCCAGGCCTTAAAAAATCATTTCCAAGTCTCCAACGTAGACCTATGCCTGACAGGCAGTTGGCTCGAGAGGACCAAAACTTTGCTCGAGCCACCAGCCTTCTGGGAGGGCGAACCTAGGTTCGCTTGAGCGAACTTGGCTTTGGACAGGTTGGCTCGAGCAACGAGAAGGTTAGCGAACTATGTCAGGAACATGTTCTGATGCATTTCAAGTTGTTTCCCTTTGTCCTCTTGTCACTCCTTTTAGCCACCATTCCTTCACATAATTAAGGGGCTTATAACCATCTCAAAATCACACCTATACCACCATCAAAACATCCAACAAAATACCACCAAATTCATCACATTCATCCCCATTTCATCAAAAGAAAACCCATCATATATGAAGATCCATGTGTAACATGAATCAAGATTTAACCAACACAAAGTACATACATTTACAAGAGATTAAACAAGAGAGAAAGAGGCCTATCAATATGCACATTTCGAAATCAATGAAAATCATAGGAAGAAGCACAAATAAAGCAAGTAATGAAATCCACATTTCTCATAAAACATGTGAGTATCCAAAACAATCCATTCATCCACTTGCCTTGGCCTCCAAACTAGCTAATCAAGCTCCTAATCACACTCTCCAAGCCGATAATCTCTAAGCTACACAAAACCCCCCAAAACAACCCATTTAGAACCCTAAAAGCCAAAACAATGCAAGAGAGAGAGAGAGAGAGAGAGAGAGAGAGAGCTCCCAATAATGAAGATGGAGCCTCCCTTGGGCTAGGAAAGCACATATCTAAAAGTAGGGGAAGATTGCTTATTTGAAAGTTCTTCAAAAGCACAAAGCTAACTTAAACTGAACCCTATGATGGCCGGATTTTCCTCCAAATGGTGTCAAAGGGAAGCTCTCATGGTGAGGAAGAAAATGGTGAAGCCCCATTCTCCATTTAGGAAGAGTTGTAGTGGATTAGAGATGGAGGGGCAAGAAGAAGAGGGGAAAAAAACCCGAGAGCAACTAGCCACAACCTCCCACATGTTTTGGAGCAAGGAAGAAGGGGAGAGGGAAGATTGGTTCTTCTTTATATAAGAAGTGGAGATGGTGTTGGAACTACGTGGGCCTTGTGGATAGGTTTTCAAAACTTTTGACCCACTTGATTCAAGGATCAAGTATCCATAAGGCTATAAAAACTCAATCCAGGATCCATGTTTTCAATCTCAGCCATCATGATCAGTAAATAAACCTATCAAGAAGATTGAACAGCAGCCAACAAGCATCCATAAAAATCTACAACATGCAATGAAGTAAATTATACCTTAGGAACTCGGTTGTGCTCTAATGGAGAAGTTGCGTTTTTATTTGATGATGAAACTCTTTCACGTATCAAATAAGAATCTCCAAGACCTATCGATCTTCCACACTATGTCCCGCTTATCAGATCGCTTTTCTCTAGAAGATGGGTGGGATCTCCAAGAGAAAATCATACTAGAAACTCTAAAGGAACTAAAAGAGAAAGGGAGATAAGAAAGAGAGATGTGCAACTCTTGTACAATGGGCTGGGCTGTACTCCTTGGGATTGACGTCCAAGGGGATGCTTCCCCTTTTATTGCCCTAAAGCAACATCCTCTCTACCTCTCTTACAAATTGAATTAGAAGTCACACTTCCACACTAATTAATAGCTTACTATTACCACTATTAGAAGTCTCACTTCAAATTGAAATAGTAACTTTCTAATTCCTTCCTTTTTAGAGTTCAAGTAAGATTAATATCTTTCTAATATCTTGGGCTAGCATGAGGACCATTATGGATTCCTTAGAAAGTTGGCTCAAACTGGGACACCGCGACCCCACATCTCATGTGCAATTCGGGCCCACAGTTAATTGCAAATAACACCACTATATAAATGCAATTGCACTCCAGTATTAGGAATAAAATACAAAGAATACCCTAAACTTCCCCATGACCACAAGTAGGCCCCTCTATCAATATCTATGGATCAATTGGATTAAACATGTCCCTTCCAATCTTAGATCCACATCTTATTATCCTCGGGACCAAATTAATTACAATGATAATTAGTACCATCCAATTAACTCTTAATTGAGATGGGTGCGCACTTACTAATAATAAATCCATTAATTGGCATAAGGGGATAATATAGATAGATTCCATCTTGACCATTGAATGTTCTCACAGTTATACTACCACGTACCCAAGACACCGAGGTGTTGACCTACAGTTGGTCTCACTCATTGGTGACTCAAAGCAAATGAATAGACAAAAATTGAGTTCATCAATGTCTCAGGATTGAGAGCCAATTGCTAGGGAATTATGAGAGCAGACCTTAAAATAAGGACAGTATTTCATAAGGTGCTTCTTATGGTCCTTCAATACATCCAATGTACGAGCACCGTGATCCAGAATCTTACATTCTGATGATCGAGACAAATCATACTATCTCATAGTGATCAAAGTGCTGCAACCTTATCAGATGAGATGCCCAGTCTCATCACTGGTTGTGAAGATATTTTTCAGTATAAGATTTGTGACACATGTCTCTCGTATGTGGATCTCATTCATATACATATATCATATCTAATATACTAATGAGACCTGGTTTATCTCATGAACCATTATGTCATATGTATTGGTCATGTGCATTAAGTAATAAAACACCAATCATCTCATGAAAGGAAATCATGATTTATTGATAAATAAAGAAATTAATCAATTTATTACATCAACTGATGGATTGAGACCATACAATCTAACAGATGGGTCCCACTATTGACTAGACTCTTCGGGCTAAAAACATGGTTTTATGGGCATCGAATGAGTTCAACAAGGAAAGGAAAAATTTTGCCGAAAAATCTAGTTTCCAAAAAGTGGACATTTCACGGGTTTTGGAGAGGTCAAAATTTGTGTCTAGATTTTGTGTAAAATGATTGTTTTGCCCTCGAAGTTGAAAAAGTCGGGTTTCGGGGTCTTGAACGAAAACGGAGTCAACATGAAAATTGTAGAAGTTAACAAGATAAATCAAACGGCACTAAAACACAATTTTTCAAAAACGCAAATAATCCCCCATGCTCATGCGAAGTCACTAGAAAGACTCTCCATGGGTCTCATTAAATCAAAAAGAGCTCTTAAAAATCCCCAAAGCTATATAAAAGCTATTCTAATCCCGAACTTAAACAAAATCTATTAATCTCACTTAAGGCTAACATGCAACTTAATTAGTGCAATCACGGTCACTCGGGTTGGGGTCTTACATTTACTCCATTACTTTCTTTCATAGTTTCATAGTATGGCTTGTAAATGTAATCCCACGACAGTTGGTATAGTTTTGTATGTCTCTCTTGTTCTTATATATAGGCAATACAACACATCTTCTCCATTCTTCCATCATCTTCTTTGTCATTAATATCTTATTAAAAAGCCTAATTAACCAAATCCCCCCAACTTCTCCTAAGCATTTTCAAACCTCAATTGAAATGTCATCTAGACTTGTAACCTTTCCGGTCTATATTTGAACGCTTTCCTCACTTCCACCACCCTAATTCCGTAGAAAGAAATATGTATTGCTAATAAAGTATCATTTCTTGTTCTTATGTCTCCTACGTAGTCTTTATTTAAAAACTTACTAAAACATTCCCTCCACCTTTCTTTGTCATTGCTTTAATACATTGGACACAGTCTAAGTCTCTATGTCTCCTTTCCCTTACTTTTTGCAAGTTAAAAAAAATTCTTTTCTCCTTCTCTTATTCCCAAACTATTATATAGGTCTTCATATGCTTTGAACTTTGCATCATATCACTTATACTTTCTTTGCCCTCTTATAGATCTCATAGTTTTTCATATTCCTAGTCCCTTACAAAAATTTGTAATGCCATATTTCTCTCTCGAATAGCTTCCTTAACCTCTACACTTCATGATAAGTCCTTAAAAATGCATAATTTCTTCTTCATTTTAGAGTAATCAAGGACTTAATTTTCAAATCATTCACCATTTTAGTAAAAAATCATGATTTTATGTTTGTGAGCATCAAAGTTTGAATTCGAGTCAAAATTCATTTAAAAATCGCATTTTGACATAAAATCATGAATTTCTCTATTTCTTGGCATTGAAAGTCACAAGTTGCTCATAACTTTTGATTCACACATGACATGATGAATTTTCATTGCACCATTGATTTAATTAAAGAAAACTTGATTAAATGGTGAAATTTTATGCATCTATTAAGTGTGAATTGGGGCCCACATCTTGCATTATTCTTTTCCTACATAAATAGATAATTCTTTGATCATTGATTATACTATTTGTATTTTTGTAGGGAAAATCAATTTCTTGGGACTCACTGAAGAGATAAATCAATTGAAGAAATAAAGAGGGAAAACCAAGGCATTGAAGCTCCACACTACCCTCGTTGAAAGATTCAATTCAAGCCAAACAAAGAAGGAAAAAAAATGCAAAGGAAAATCCATCCAAGGCAAGGGAAATTCAAGCATTGCAAACAGAAGTGGGACCCATCATGTATTCCAATTTGAGATACAAATCTAAATTTCTGATTTGAAATTATTTAAGCAAGATAAAAACATGCATGCCTGGTGTGGAGTTAAAAAAAAAAAAAAACGTAGCACACTCAAGTGGGGGACTACTTCTAATCCATGTTCAAAATTGATTTCAAATTTGAGGGGATCTTTTCAAGAGAGAAAGTGGGCCCATCTAAGGAGATTTTTCCAGCCATGAAATGTTCTATAGAAATGGAAGATCTTGTTAAGCAGTCAAAGATGGAAACAAATTCAAAGAGTCCAAGATTTTAGCAGAAAATTGTTAAATTTAGCTCAAAAAAGATAGGCCTCAAGATTTGAAGTTTCCAACCTGAGATTCCTCCAAAGAAAGTGTTGCACATCCAACACCTCCATCCCAAGATTTCACACGTCCAAGATTGGGGACCACAAGCATCCAAGATTTGTTTCAAATCTAAAATTTCATATTTGAATTGTTTCTTAGCCAAGTAAGTGGGACCTTTTCAAGAGAAGCAAGCTACCAATAGAAGTTTAAATTGAGAAGGACTTTTGGTGGCAAGTCAATCAACAATGGAACTCCAAGATTGTTTAATCTCAGCCCTCCAAATCCTATCCAAACTTGGACCCCACACTTCAAACCCTTCCGAACCCAAAAACCTTGCAACTCAAGCTATCAAAAAAATATAAAAAGGTCACAAAAAGGGGTTGCACGGCAATAACATTCCCCCCATTCCTCTTGAACGACCAGCAACCCATCTTCCCCTTTTCCATTATTTTTTTCTTCACTCTCCTCCTCCCATCAATATTTCATCCAAAGCCTTCCCTAAGGCAGACCACCACTTGGATTTTTATGCCGCCATCGTCGCTCCACCATTGGACCAGTTATTCATCATCTTCCATTACTTGGATTTCAGCTAGCAAAACTAGAGCCGGTTGGATCGTCGTTCGAGGCCGCGAGTCCTTCTCCTCCGTTTAGTGTTTCATGGGTCTAGGGTAAGGTTTGATGCATTTTATTTTGATTCAAATAATTTTGTAATGGTTATTTACTTGTAATGAGTCTTTCATTAATAAATCAAGTTTAGGGGGTCTTGGTCTTCACCAATGGGTCAACATCAAATTTTTGTGCGTAGTGACAGTGCGTACTTGGTGCGGTGATCTTGATTTTTCTTGATGGCATTTAGCAAAGTAACCATTGCAGAATTTTAGAATTAAAATCCATTTTTTTATTCTCTGATTTTATTCTATTTTATTTTTATTTGTATGTATCTTAATAATTATTGCAACAATTGGTTGGACTGACAAATCTTATGGTGAATGCAGTAGTTAGATTATGATTTTTCTTTTTCTTTGATTGTAATTAATTTTTAATTAAAGTAGGACATTTGATTTATAGAGTTTTTTTTTTTTTTTTTTTTTTTAAAGGTTAGAACTAGTTTTTCAATAGGACAAGTTTTGCGTGATTAATTACTCCATGTGGATCGACCTCGGACTTCACCGAGTTATTACTACATCGCGGCCTTGCACTTGGGGCTAACGATCACTTCACCACCAGGTTTCTTTATTATAGTCTCTTTTCTCTTTTAACTCTCTAACCACCTCTCTAGCAACCTTCCTAGTATAGTTAGCTATTTGATTATACATCACTGTAGTTTTCCCTTCAAAATGGCTCAAAATTCCATTATCCCTCCTCAATTACTTTATCCTTAAATATTGATGCCCTCTATTCGTTCAAATCCCTCCACCTTGTTTTAAGGCACATTTTTTTACTATCACTCTTCTTCTATTTCTAATGTAAATATCTAAAACTACTAACCTATATTGTGTGGTCAAACACCATCCTGGAATAGTCTTTATAGTCTTTACAAGCCAATCGATCATGCTTTCTAAGAAAAAAAAAGTCTATTTGACTTATGCTAGTTTCACTTTTTTAGGTAATTAAATGTCCCTCTCTCTTTTTAAACCAGGTATTTGCTATTATAAGGTTAAATGCTAATGCAAAATCTAAGATAGTGCTTCCTAACTCATTCTTTTCTCCAAATCCTTGTCCTCCATGCATTTCCTCATACCATCCATTATCCTTTTCTACATGCCCATTTAAGTCCCCTCCTAAGAAAATCTTTTCACCAGTTGATTTTTCTCATAGTAAATGATCCATTTCCTTCCAAAATTGTCTCTTGATGCTTTCATCTAATCCCAATTGGGAGCATATTTACTAATGTTATGAATTATATCTTTCTCTAACACTAGTTTAATTGCTATAATTCTATCACCCAACCTCTATACCCGAACACTTTTCTCTTTCAAGTCCATATATACCACTATACCCACTCCATTTTTGTATCGTTTTTTCCCGCCTAAAAGAGTTTATAATCTGTGAGCTCCTTAGATTTAGCCCATTACTACTTTGTCTCATGTAAACATGCTACACTAACACTTCTTATTTTCATTGTTTTGACTAACTCCATACTCTTGGCTATTAATGTTCTTATATTCCACATAGCAAGTCAAATTTTTTCTTCTTCTATATTAATTTTTCAGAATGGTGCAGTAACCCTTGCATACTTTCCACTACAATCGGGTGGAGCTATAGTGCGTCGCTTAAATAAGGGAATACCTTAGCATGATCTCAAAATATTCTTATTTCAGAATTCATGTTTGGATTGTGATAAAATTTTACGTTAGTTAACAACTTACTTAACACAGCCCTTCTCTTTTACTTGGCTTGGGACCCGCACTAAAAAATGAGGTTGTTATTAGACTATTCTATATCTATATATCCTAAAAAAAACACTATCCACATTAGATATACATTCAAAAAATAATTATGCACAATCCTTAGATCTAACCCTAGCTTGAGCCGGCGCAAAACATCACGAGTCAACAGCCCAATGACTACTCTCGAAGTCACACCTCTAGAAACCCATAATTGTCTTCCCCATTTTCTCTGAAGCCAACAATCAGAACGCCCCAAATCTCTACCATCACAATGGGAGGAAGAAAGCTCTCTCCTCTCTTCTCATTCTTCTTCTTCCTCATCTTATCCTCCCTTCTCCCCTCTTTAGACTCATACGAGTCACAGGCCGATTCCGATCGAGTCGCGGACCTCATCGCCCTCCGATCCCGCTCCGAGTCCGGCGTCATCCACCTCGACGACAACTCTATCCGCCGCTTCCTCACCTCCGCCACCCCTCCCCGCTCCTACTCCCTCCTCATCTTCTTCGACGCCGCCCACCTCCACTCCAACCCCGACCTCCACCTCCAATCCCTCCGCTCCGAGTTCAATCTCCTCTCCTCCTCCTTCCTCTCCAACAACCCATCTCAATCCTCCAAACTCTTCTTCTGCCACCTCGAATTCAAGGAGTCCCAGTCCTCCTTCGCCCTCTTTGGCGTCAATTCCCTCCCCCACGTCCGCCTCGCCGGCCCCGACGTCAAAGACTTAAAGGATTCGTCCCCCATGGACCAATCCAACTTCGCCCGAATGGCCGAATCGATGGCCGAGTTCGTTGAGGCTAAAACCGGCCTCTCCGTCGGCCCCATCACCCGCCCCCCAATGTTCTCCCGCAATCAGATCGCCTTCATCGCCCTCTGTTTCTTAATTTCAATCCCTTTCCTCATAAAAAAAATCCTTTCTGGGGACACCCTTTTTCACGATTGGAAGGTCTGGCTCTCCTTCTCCGTGTTCGTCTACTTCTTTAGCGTTTCCGGGGCGATGCACAATATAATTCGGAAGATGCCCATGTTTTTGACCGATCGGAATGACCCATCGAAGTTGGTGTTCTTCTATCAGGGTTCGGGAATGCAGCTTGGGGCGGAGGGGTTCGCAATCGGGTTCTTGTATACGGTGGTGGGTCTGCTGTTGGGGTTTGTGACCCATGTGTTGGTGAGGGTGAGGAACTCTGGGGCGCAGAGAGGGTTCATGGTTGTGGCAATCTTGGTCTCCTACTGGGCGGTCAGGAAGGTGATCTATTTGGATAATTGGAAGACTGGTTATGGGATTCATGGCTTCTGGCCTTCCAGTTGGAAGTGAGTTCAGGTCTGTGATTTAAGTATTGAAAGACTTAAAGCTTTTTGATGTTCAAGGTAAGACTGTTAGGATTTTGAAGTATTTTGGCTATTTTCTGTAATGAATTTTGTGATTATGATTATGATTGGCGGTAAATTACGTAGTTAGATTAATGGTGTCTTTGTATGGGATGCTATTGTAGTGAATTAGCTCTTTTGTGGTGCTTTTTATCGAGAAGAAGACCAATGCAATGGTAAAGGCTCCTCTTGCATTGCCAGTAATAAACTTTGACTAAATATAGACTAGTTAGTGCATTATTGGGTTTGCTGTGTGAAAGCATATTTTTGTTTCACAAGCATCCTATGAGTATTTGGTTCAAGCAATGGTGTTGTAGTTTATGCATAATGATACTATGATATGTTGAGCATATACAAGCATACAAAGATTCATGAAAAGTATTATGAGTACTCACCTATCCTACATAATGTGTAACTAGGGAAAATTTAAATTAACATAGGGATATCAAGCATATAGACAAATCCATGGATTTATAAGCGAAGGAATGAGAAGGAATATATTTTTCTCCATTTTGTACTAGTGTTAATGCTTAGTATCGTCGATTCTAAAACTTGACACTCACACCAATATATCCACAGAATTCTTTGAGTTACCACTACTCTTATCTAACATCACCTTGAAGACGATATCATCAACAATTCAAGTTGGTTTGAGACCGCACAACAAAGCCAATGCAAAAAGTTACGGGAGACTCAAATATGGTGACATTCCTCATTAACAAACTACCATATCACTCACGCTTTTGGATCTTTGTGATAGGAAGATTCTTTAACATTAATTTGCAACACAGCTTATGTTTGAGGGACTCAATTGTGGGATTTGTTTTGTTATATTGCCTTAAAGTGCCAGATAAGTTAAAGATTTAAGATCCTCTGATAAGTTAAAGATTTAAGATCCTCTGAAGATATACAAAATTGACTTCAAGGACATCTTCCTTTATATGTCAAGGTGCTAGTGATGATACCCAAATGAACACGAACCATGCCTAAGTGGTGAATTTTTTATTTTATGTTATACTACTTTCTTATTTTACATGTTTGAAGTTGAAAATTGAAATTAAAATAAAGGGAGACTAAGCACATTTCGACTTATTAGTATTTAATGATCAATATTAGAACATCTCAACAAGGATCTTGTATTGGCTTTAGTTTAGATGCTCTCCTTGTTCTAGTTTTATGTTAAGATATATAAAGAATTACAGCTAGAAGATGGAATATCCATATCTTTTGTTGACACTGATGGTTGTGTCAGTGAACTGTATTGATATTGAAGCTTAGTTATTGTTCTTTCATAGCTTCGGAGAATGTTTATAAATTTGCTGTCGTATGCTGTTGGGCTTTCCTCTTTGTGGCTTTTCGTCTGAGATATTACAGATTCTAGGATCATGCCTAGGGATTGGTTTAGGAATTGATGTAAACTCTATAAAATAATTAGTGGTGGAGTTTTCTTGCTTAAGAATTTTTATGTGTAATTCCATACTTTAACAAGCACTAGCATTAGATGTAGATGATGTTATATTTTCTATTAGGTAGAGATACAAAACTCAAGCTCTAGTCGGAGTATGGTTTTCTTTGAGGATGATACAATTAGATAATGAGAATATGAGATAATCCATTAGGGGGCTGTCCGGGCAAAATCTGTGAATCTATTTCCTTATTTGGATAAGGACGTTCCATGTTCTACAAACTTTTTTCAAAGTTTACTCTAGCCTGTGGGGGATTCATAGGTGCATAAGAATCCTGAGAATTTGGGTTTTTCAAATTAATATCATTGGAATAAAAAAACAGCTTCGTATTTTACCCTGGGTTTTTAAAAAAAATAAAATCATGGGAATCAAATGACTGCAATTTCTAATTAGTTTCTATCATGACGTGGTCTAGAGAAAGTGGCTGGGATTCAAAAACTTTCCAAAGAAGTTTCGAGAGTGGAATTTCAGGCATTAATGTGACTTCCTGACTGGTTTTGATAACTTTGTGAGATAATGATGTTGCCACAGAAGACTCTTTTGTACTAGAAGAATGTGGTAATAACAATACTAAGTGCCTGCATAGAAGTGAAAAAGTAAAGGTCTTAATCATCTCTGTCTTGTAACAGTCCCTCAGGAGAGATTTTTGGTAGTTCAGCTGATACGAAAATTCTTCCAGTGGGTTCCATTGCAGCTTAGTCTGTTAATGGGCCTTCTCTGGTTACTCGAGGAGTTCAATCCGGTACCCACTTAAGCCCCTTCAAGTTGAGATCAGCCCAATGAAAAATATGCATATGCCTGGCCCAGATGCTGCTTCAACTAAAGAGGATGAGTCCAGAAGAAGTGTTACAAGGGTTAGGAAAACAAACCATTTTACTTGTTGATGAAGTGGGAAAAAAATATTGATGGATGGATAATATGCAATTATGCATTGTTGCTAATTGCAATATAACTGCAGAACAATATTGGTCAAAGATGACCCAGCAGTTGTGACATTTGAAAAGACATTGGATATGAAATGAAATGTTTTGGAAAAAGTTCTTACAATTGTTGAAATTACAAGGGCATCTATCATTAATGAAGGAAAATCCATTCAATCCATGGTGAGATAGTTTGTTGAAGGGAATGATGAATCATATGGAAGCATGGTTGTAAAATCGGCTGAATCCAAGTTGACTCGGTCTAGTTGACTAAGACTGGGTAGTCACCAACTTGAGTCATCCCTTGCTCCCTCTTTTGTACATGAGTTAAGTGAGTTGCACAACAATGGACTTAGCCAACCATAAACATGAGGCTAGGGTTTTTTACGTACTTATATTCTCATTTATTTTGGGGTTTGGCTTCTTCAGGAAGCTTTAAAAAACATATTGAGGTTTTTCCATAACTATTTTGGAGATAAGAATCCTCTTTTTCATAAAATATAACACTTTGAAAATTCAAGGTACAGAAGTATTTAGAAAAACCTAGCTTCGTATTTTATAGACGACCGAGTCCCAATACTAAGCGACTTGGCAAATTCATGTATAAAAATGGGAGCAAGTGTGACTTGTTTGGTGACTGTCCAAGCCTTGTTCGACTTGGATTCTGCCCATTTAGCAATTGTAGATGAATATCATCATTGCAGTGGACTTTAATTAGAGTGAATTCATTGCATAGATGATAGTGTAACACTGAAACCCACCGTTATATTGACCATCTTCTTCTCAATTTCATTTCTACTCATTTTCTATATGGAAGTCGATTTTTGGTTGGTTTCATTACAGTGGTCCCCTTCCTATTTCGATTCCTGCCTTGTATGAGTTTTGGGGGGTTGAGTGTGGGATCCATTAGAGGAAGAATTTTGTGGAAGTTTTTTTTCTTAGTGGCAATTTGGTCTATTTGGAAAGAGAGAAATATGATATGCTTTGAAGGAAAAGGTGTGAATGACAGTCTGTTAGTGGAAAAAGTTAAAAGATAGTGGTTTCTTGGGCTTCTCCGATTCCTTAGTTCAAAGGTATATACATAAACTTCATCATCCAGAATTGCAAGGAAGCGGCGGATTCCAATCTACATTTTGTGTGCATTTCTCCCAGATGGCGACCTCCTATAGGTGCATTGAAGACCATTCTACTGTCCTATTCTGGCCCAGCTGGGTTCTGCTCTATAAACAAAGCTGAATTGTTAGCCCTAAACATCGGCCTTAATGAAGCTTTTCGATTAATTCCTTAGCGTCTTTTTATTGAGGGAGACTCGACTTGCATTATTTGGTGGGCCTCCAAATATTTTAATCCCCCATGGTACCTTGCTGATCTAATTGAAGAGGTGATAGTGTTGGAAGTAGGTGGGCCTCGTTGATAGGTTTTCAAAACTTTTGACTCACTTGACTCAGGGATCAAGTATCCATAAGGTCATAAAACACATCCAGGATCCAATCACTCAATCTCATAAACCATGTACAGCAATGGACTCTATCTTGAAGATAGAAACCAGTAACAATCAAGCAACCAAAATCTGCAACATACAAGTTAGTAGATTATTATACCTTTGGAGCCCGGTAGTGCTCTAATGGAGAAGAAGACAATTAGCTTGAACAAGAACTATTCTTGTAGCAAATTAGGATCTCTAAGACCTTGATGTCTTCCACGCTATGACCCACTTTCAGATCTCTTTTCTCAAGAAGAATGGTGGAATCTTCAAGAGAAAACCAACTAAAAGCTCTTAAGGAACTAGAAGATGTTAAACAGGCCCAAGGCCCATAAACATAGTCCAGAATATCATATCTCACGTGGATGATTGGGTCAACTTGTAACAGCTGTACATATTCTCTTAATTAGATTTTCTCTTGTAATTAGTTAGTTTCCTAAAGATAGAATAGCAATTGATGTAATTAGCTAGTTTCCTAACTAAGAAGCCTTGATTGAGGCATGTAATACTGTATATATTGGGGCTCGATCTCCAAAGGCAGACACAAAAATAATACAAATTAAGAAGAAGTTTCTTTCAAATTCTGTGATCATCAGTTTGTCATGGTATCAGAGCAAAGTTCAAGAAAACCTTATTTTTTATCTTGCATAGTATCCAGGGAATAAGATATCATCACTGATCATCCCCGATCGTCACAGATCATCCCTGATCGTCATAGATCAAGACGTGGCCCACTTCAGATCGTCATCAGCCTCTCTGGAAATCCCTTCCATCCTGGTCGACTAGATTTATCCAACTTTTTGGTGACTTTTTCAAGATTTTATGATCATCAGACCAACTCCAGCACCTCCAGCGACTTCCAGCGACGTCAACAGATCGATCCTCTGCGTGGCCCACCATAGATCATCAGATCAACTTCCAGAAACCATCCCACACTGGTCGACTGGTATTCCTAAGAATATTGGCGATTTTTTCAGGATTTTTCAGCACCTCCAGATTGGATTTTTTCTCATTCTCGAGATTTTTCAGTTTTTAATACTGTTTTCATCAAGACCGGCCAGAATCTTGGATATTCAGTAGAATAAGATCAAACTTGTTTCAATAGAAGCCAGAATAGTGGGCCTCCTCAGATCTGTCCTCTGATCTTTGGCCAGCACCATAAGTGGGACCCACGTAGTGGATCTACAGCACCTGTCAAGGTCGTCTGGGTTTTTTTTTTACACAATTACTGTGCTGTTTTGGCTTTCTTCTTCCTGCTTGGTTGGATCTTGATTTCTTCTCACAGGAAAGGCTTCCTACATACTTTCTCTTGTCCGTTGCTAGTTTTTATAGCTGTTCACTCTATTTTTTACCAATATCGATTAGAGATGGAAAAATCTGAACTTACCTTGATCCGATTCACGGGGAAGAACTACCCCGCTTGGTCTTTTCAGTTCCAAATATACCTTGAGGCTAAGGAATTGTGGGGTTATATTTCTGGATCTGACCCTAAACCCACTGAAGATGAGAAGAAGATCTCCTCTTGGCTTACTAAAGATGCGAAGATCAAATCATGGATCCTCGGCTCTATCGAGCCACATCTGATCATGAATCTCAAACCTTACCCCACTTCCAAAGACATGTGGGGGTATCTGAAGAAAGTATACCATCAAGATAATTCCGCACGTCAATTTCATCTTGAATGTGCGATTGCTGAATATACGCAGGGAACCTTGTCCATCCAGGATTACTATTCTGGCTTTCGTACACTGTGGTCGGAATACGATGGTATTAAGTATGCTGATGTGGCTCCGGATGTTTTGCTCGTTATTCAGGATCTTCAGGCCTCTAGTCAAAGGGATCAATTTTTGATGAAACTGCACAGTGAATATGAAAGTGTCCGATCTGCCCTGATGAATCGGACGCCATTACCTTCTTTGGATGTATGCTTAAATGAACTCCTCCGCGACGAACAACGCATTGCGACCTCGGCTCATCTAGCGCAACAAACGACTGAGACCTATTCAGTCGCGTTCTCAGCTAATAAAACTTCTCAGCCTCCGCCGCATGACTTGAGCAAAACGCAATGTTACAGTTGTCAAAAATTTGGGCACATTGCAACTCAATGCAAACAGAAGGTCTGCAGTTACTGTAAAAAGTCGGGACATATCATCTCTGAATGTCGCCGCCGCCCACAACGTCCATCACCACAGCCTCAGACTCCACCGTATCAGCCTCCGCATGTGTATGTTGCTTCTTCGGTTATGCCTGCTCCTACATCTGCACCCCCACAGCCTGGGCCCTCATCTCCTCTCACTCTTGAATTGGTTCAACAGATGATTGTCAATGCCCTCTCTGCTTTTGGTTTATCAGGTACATCCCCTCCATCTTCTACTTGGTTCCTTGATTCCGGGGCGTCTAATCATATGACGTCTTCCTGCGCCCCACTCTCCAATGTGCAAAGATACACTGGCCCTCTTCAAATTCAAACTGCCAACGAGGGCCATGTTCCCATTACTGCTGTCGGTGACATCCCTGGTCCCCTTCCATTGAAAAATGTTTATCTATGTCCAAATTTAACTTCCAACCTTTTGTCAGTCGGGCAGCTTGTTGAAAATAATTGTAACATCTCTTTTTCTTCTTCTGGTTGTGTTGTGCAGGACCAGATGTCCGGGAAGGAGATCGCGAGGGGGCCTAAGTGTGGACGCTTGTTTCCATTGGATTTTTTCAAGACTTCTAGGAATAAAATTGACAATGATGTGTTTTGTTTTTCCATTAGAGATAACTGCCCATTGTGGCATAACAGACTTGGACACCCGAATTCAACAACTTTGCCCCTTCTGTTCCATTCTGGTTTATTAAATAAAACTACTGGTTTATCTTCTTGTGTGCCTCTTGATTGTGCTACTTGCAAACTGGGAAAGAGCAAAACTCTTCCTTTTCCTATTTCAACTTCACACAGCACTTAGTGTTTTGATTTGGTTCATAGCGATGTATGGGGAATTGCTCCAGCTCTTTCTCATGCTCATTATAAATACTTTGTGACTTTTATTGATGATTTTAGTCGGTTCACATGGGTTTACTTTCTGCATTCCAAATCTGATGTTTTTCATGTTTTTAAGATTTTTTTGGCTTATGTTGAAAATCAATTTCCACCTGCATTAAAATCCTACGCTCTGATTCAGGTGGGGAATATATGTCCTCTGATTTTCAATACTTTTTGCAAAACAAGGGAATTATTTCTCAAAGAACTTGTCCTTATACTCCACAGCAGAATGGAGTCGCTGAAACAAAAAATTGACATCTCCTTGATGTCACTCGTTCCCTTCTCCTTGAATCATCCGTTCCTACCCGTTTTTGGGTTGAGGCATTGGCTACCGCAGCTCATCTTATTAATCGTATGCCATCCCATTCGCTTGAAAATCAGTTCCCATATTATCGCTTATACAAGACATCTCCATCCTATGATGATCTTCATGTTTTTGGCTCAGTTTGCTTTGTTCATTTGCCTCCTTCTGAACGGACTAAACTTACAGCTCAATCCGCTCGGTGTGTTTTTTTAGGATATGAACCCTTCCAGAAAGGGTTCCTGTGCTATGATCCTCACATTCGTCGCATCCGTACCTCTAGGAATGTCGTGTTTTTTGAAAACAAGTATTTTTTTCAAAAACATCTTGATCCTCCAGACGACTCCTCTCTAGTTTCCTTACCTGGTTTTTCCGACGACACATCTATTGTTCGATTTAATCCTAACTTTGTGTATCACAGACGGACCACAGACGCGCCTCCCAGGGATTCCCCTCCCGATCTCCCTCCAGCATCTGGTCCACCTCCGGCATTTGGTCCATCTGGAGTTCCTCCATTGCGTCGCTCCACTCGCATTTCGATACCACCCGACCGCTATGGGTTCTCCCATACTTCCTTAATGGCCACTTTGTCCTCTTCTTCCATTCCCCAATCCTATTCTCAGGCTGTGCAGGACAAATGCTGGAACCAGGCTATGCTCGATGAATTGGCTGCTTTAGAGAAAAATCATACGTGGGATATTGTCTCCTCTCCTGTGGGCGTCAAACCTATTGGCTGCAAGTGGATCTTTTCTCTCAAGTTAAAATCAGATGGCACTCTCGATCGATATAAGGCGCGCCTTGTTGCTCTCGGAAATCGGCAGGAATATGACATTGATTATGATGAAACTTTTGCTCCCGTCGCCAAGATGACCACCGTACGCATAATCCTTGCTGTTGCTGCATCTCGGTCCTGGCCTCTCTATCAAATGGATGTCAAAAATGCGTTTCTTCACGGTGATCTCAAAGAAGATGTTTATATGCGTCTGCCTCCGGGGTCCTCCTCTGGGAAGGGTATGGTTGCTAAGCTCCGTCGTTCTCTCTATGGTCTAAAGCAAGCTCCTCGCGCGTGGTTTGAGAAATTTAAAGATGCTCTTCTCCGCTTGGATTTTCATCCGAGCCAGTATGATCCTTCTATGTTCTTACATCATGCTCCGTCCGGGATTACTGTGTTACTGGTCTACGTTGATGACATTGTCATTACTGGACCCAATGCACATATGATTCAGGAACTCCAAGCTTTTCTTAATAAGACATTTCACATGAAGGATCTCGGCCCCTTAAACTATTTCCTTGGTCTTGAAGTTCATCAATCGACTAAAGGTCTAGTTCTCAATCAGCATAAATACACGGTTGACCTTATTGCCTTGGCTGGCCTTACTGCTTCAGCTCCCGTCGATACACCGGTCGAACTGAATGTCAAACTCAGTACAGAGGAGGGTGACCTTCTTCCAGATCCTACCACATATCGCCAGTTAGTTGGTAGTTTGATCTACCTCATGATCACTCGTCCTGATATCTCCTATGCGGTCAACCTAATGAGTCAGTTCACGACTGCTCCTCGTCATCTTCATATGGCTGCTGTTCGTCGTATCATTCGGTACCTTATTCGCACATCGACTCGCGGGTTGTATTTTCCATCCAACAATCCTCTATCTCTCAAAGCTTATTCAGATGCTGATTGGGCTGGTTGTCCAGATACTCGCAGATCGACGACAGGATGGTGCATGTTTTTGGGTGATAGTCTGATTTCCTGGAAATGCAAGAAACAAGCAAAAGTTTCCAAATCCTCTACCGAGGCTGAGTACCGAGCCATGTCTGCTGCATGCTCCGAAATTCTTTGGCTCCGCGGTCTACTCTCTGACATTGGGTTTCCAGCAGAAGGCGCTACCCCCCTCTACGCCGATAATACCAGTGCAATTCGGATTACTGAAAATCCCATTTTTCATGAACGCACTAAACACATTGAGGTTGATTGTCATTTCATACGAGATGAGCTTAAGTGTGATGTCATCAGCCTTCTGCATGTCTCCACTGAGCTTCAACTTGCTGATATCCTTACTAAAGGTCTTCCGCATCCTCGCCATCAGTTCTTGGTTGGCAAATTAATGCTTGTTGATTCTCCCGCATCAATTTGAGGTGGGGTGTTAAACAGGCCCAAGGCCCATAAACATAGTCCAGAATATCATATCTCACGTGGATGATTGGGTCAACTTGTAACAGTTGTACATATTCTCTTAATTAGATTTTCTCTTGTAATTAGTTAGTTTCCTACAGATAGAATAGCAATTGATGTAATTAGCTAGTTTCCTAACTAAGAAGCCTTGATTGAGGCATGTAATACTCTATATATTGGGGCTCGATCTCCAAAGGCAGACACATAAATAATACAAATTAAGAAGAAGTTTCTTCCAAATTCTGTGATCATCAGTTTGTCAGAAGAGAACTAGAAGAAGAAGAGATGTGCAACACTTGCACTTAGAAGGGGTTGGGCGTGAATCTCTATGTATGGAATAGCATGGGACGTCTAGCCCTTATTCCTCTCCTTTTATATCTTGGCAACCTTTTCTCTTACTAATTGAAATAGAAGTCTCACTTCAAATAGAAATGGTAATTTTTTAATTCCTTCATTTTAGAGTTCAACTAGGATTAATAACTATCTAATAACTTGGGCTAGCGTGGGGACTACTAGGGATTCTATAGAAAGCTGGCTCTAACTGGGACATCGTGACCACACATCTCATGTGCAATCCGGGCCCACAATTAATTGCAAATAACACCACTATATAAATGCAATTGCACTCCAGTCTTAGGAATAAATTACAAAGATGACCCTAAACTTCCCCATGACCACAAGTAGGCCCCTCTATCAATATCTATGGATCAATTGGATTAAACCTGTCCCTTCCAATCTTAGATCCACATCTTATTATCCTTGGGACCAAATTAATTACAGTGATAATTAGTACCATCCAATTAACTCTTAATTGAGATGGGTGCGCACTTACTAATGATAAATCCATTAATTGGCACTAGGGGATAATATAGATAGATTCCATCTTGACCATTGAATGTTCCCACAGTTATACTACCACGTACCCAAGACACCGAGGTGTTGACCTACAGTTGGTCTCACTCATTGGTGACTCAAAGTAAATGAATAGACAGAAACTTGAGTTCAGCAATGTCTCAGGATTGAGAGCCTATTGCTAGGGAATTATGAGAGCAGACCTTAAAATAAGGACAATATTTCATAAGGTGCTTCTCATGGTCCTTCAATACATCCAATGTACGAGCACCGTGATCCAGAATCTTACATTCTGATGATCGAGACAAATCATACTATCTCATAGTGATCAAAGTGCTGCAACCTTATCAGATGAGATGCCTAGTCTCATCATTGGTTGTGAATGTTTCCCGTATGTGGATCTCATCCATACACATGTCACATTTAATATACTAATGGGACCCAGTTCATCTCATGAACCATCATGTCATATGTATTGGTTATGTGCATAAAGTAATAAAACACCATTCATCTCATGAAAGGAAAGCACGTTTTTATTGATAAATAAAGAAATTAATCAATTTATTACATCATCCGATGGATTGAGTCCATACAAACTAACAGAACCGCCCATCACTATGAACGTACTCTTCCACCATACAAAGCGCACTGCCATTGAGCGGGGGGGGGGGGGGGGGGGGGGGGGGGGGATATATTTAATCTGTTTTTTGCTTTCTGTTTTGGGGTCCATTGCTGGTTTTTGGGCCTTGACGCCCATCTTTTGGGTGTATTTTTTTTCCCTTACTGGTTTTTGTTTCAGTATACTTGTCCTATACTGTATGTTTTTTTTTTTTTTTTTTTTTTTGAGAATTAATAGTCACCATTTAAAAAAAAAAATTTGTTCTTTGTAGATTGGTCCTATAATTTTGCTGCAAGCTTAACTGTTTGCTTGTGAAATTCTATGGTATGCTCTTGATATTCTATCCTTGTTTTTGACACAAGAACTGCCTCCTATCCATGGTTCAAATGCTGGTTGATACACCTATTAGCCGGTCGTGCATCTGTCCAAACCAATGAGTGAAAATGATACTTTTCAAAATATTGTTAAGTATCCCAATTTATTGGCAAAATATTGCCCATGTCGGCCAATAAATTGAAAATATAGGTCATATCAGCCATTTTCCTTCAATTTATCAGCTGTATCAGTAGATAATTTCAACTTGTTGGTCTGACATTGTTATGTTGCTTTCTCAGTACTTGCCTTCTTCAAAGTTTTTGCTTTGCAAAAAGGAAAAAAAAAAAGAAAAAGAAAAAAAGAAAACCGAGAGCTTGACTTTTTGCAAAAAATGAATTGGTGTTGTTTTTGTGACCGGTGAGAACGGTTTGTTATGCAAACTTTTGCTTTAGTAGTACAAAGGTATGGGTGTAGCCCATATTTTCTTGAGATTTTCTTCAAAAAATTGGTTGGATTTTTTAAAATGAATACCTGATATATTTAACTATTTGAAACGAAATCTAAAGACATTTCGTAATTCTATTGAATGGTCATCTTGAATGATAGTTAATTTTTCTGCAGCTTTTAGTGCATATTTGATTTTTTTTAATAACAAAACTATGATATAGGATGTATATGACTTTATGACCTTGGAGGACCAATAAATTTGGCACAGTCCCGAATCCTCAATCGGAAAGATACACCAATCTACCAAGGGATTGATCGAATACAACTATGGTTCTAGCCCTAAGGCACACTCACAATCATAAAACACACTATAACTAAAGAAAACTTAGGAAGTCTTTAATTAATTGGAATGACTTAACTATATATAGAGTATTGTTTCTTAGCAACTAAGACTTCGAAATAAATTAGGAAGCTTCTAATCCTAATCAAACAATAAAATGAGAAATATTTCCCTAATTGAATAAGGAAATAAACTAAAAAAAGGATAAAAGGAAATTGCCATGGTAGCTCTTAGTCAATTCGGTCCGTGGACTGAACCCAATGAACTGGGTTGACATCTGGGTTAATCATGTGGCCCAGTTGCTTTTTTGGGCTTGTTCTGTACTGCATCAACTCTCCCCGGCTTGGAATAACTCGACTCCGGCCAGTTAATTGCTTGATAACATTCATAAAAGTCCGAATTTAGGCGCTAGAAGTCAGTAGCGGTAGTCCATCTACCATCGGAGATCGGCGGTTTTGCCAACGGACAAGGAACTTCTGGAATCCTCCTTGACGAGTAGATACAATCTGATCATCGAGAATATCAATGATTATATTTGTGGGTGGAGGAGCAATTGGTAAGGTAATGACTTGTTCTTTTGAATCTTCCTCATTGTCATGCCCACGATAGAGTGTAAGATCTGCAACATTGATTGCTGGACTGGTACCAAGATTTGATGGTAACTCTAGAGTATAGACAATGGAGGTAAGCTTATTCGAAACTTTGAATGGAACTGCATTACGTGGATGTAACTTCTTATTAGCTTTTGGTTGTAATTGTTTTGGATGGATACGGACCATAACCATGTCTTCAGAAAACTCGAGGAAACGATGATGTTTGTTTGCATGAGCGTTGTAAATGTCATTGCTAGCGGTGATATGGCATCAGACTTCATCATGTATCTGTTGCATGTGTTTGATGAAATGATCTGCTTCAACACTAGGTCGCGCTTCAAGAGGTGACGGAACTAGATCAATAGGCAAGGGCGGGCGAGCACCTGTGACTGATTCAAATGGTGAGATGCCTGTAGAACGATTCACTGAAATTGTTATAAGAAAAATCAACCATGGGTAGAACTTGATCCCAAGTTGTGATATAATTGTGAATAAGGCATCGTAACAACTGTCCTGGGCTCCGCTTAACAATCTCGGTTTGTCCATCAGTTCGCGGATGGTAGGTAGTAGAAAAGTGAAGCATTGTCTTTGTTGTCATCCACAAAGTCTTCTAGACGAAACTCATGACCTTGGTGTCACGATTTGAGACGATTGTCTTGGGAAGGACATGAAGACAGACAACTTCTTTGAAGAACAATTGAGATACCTTGTAAGCATCTGCTATGTTGTTACATGGAATAAAATGTGTCATTCAACGATCAAGATGGAATGAACTTTTCTTGCAGTTTTTGGCAGGACTAACACAAAGTCTATGCTGATATCTTCCCATGGGGCATTAAGAATTGACAATGGCTGATATAACCCTATATTCTTTTTGTTACCTTTAGCCAATTGACAAGTGTGATATCTTTTACAAATGCTGATAACATTAAGCTTCATGTGCGGCTAATAATAGCGATCATCCACAAGAGCAAGTGTCTTGTTAGTTGTCACATCCTAAGTGACCACTACAACCTCCTGAATGTAATTCATGAACAACATGTTCTCGATTGGAGGTGCGGGTGTGTAAACTTTGGTACCTCTGAATAAGAATCCATCATGTATGCTGTAATGTGGGTGCTTGTCCTAGTCACCATTAAGAAGATCAGAATAGATAGTGCCCTTGAAGCCTGGTACAATAATGTCCATAGTAGTGAGGAGATGTTTTCGACAACTTAATGCATTAGCCACCATATTGTCTTTGTCGGCTTTATGGCGGAGACTAAAAGTGAATTCCTGAAGGTAGGCACTCCACTTGACTTGACGATCACTCATATGTTGTTGGGATTGAAGATGTTTCAATGCCTCGTGATTGGAATGTAAGACAAACTCTTTTCCAACCAAGTAATGTAGCCAATGTCGCAATGCTTGCACAACGGCGTAGAATCCCATATCATAGGGAGAATATTTGCGCTTGGCATCGGAGAGTTTCTTACTGAAAAATGCAGCTAGGTGACCTTCTTGGTTAAGAACTCCTCCAATGCCAACATTAGAGGCATCACGATCAAAGCAACTTCAAAGACTTTATCAAAATGTGGAAGTTGCAAAATAGGGGCTTCCATGATCTTTTTCTTGACCCTTTCAAAGGTTCGAGTTGTTGCACTTGTCCATTTAAATTTGCCCCTTTTCATGCAGTCAGTGATGGGGGCCATAATGCTATTGAAATCTTGAATGAAACTTTTATAAAGAAGTAGCAAGTCCATGAAAACTACGAGCTTCATTGAGAGTTGTCAGAATAGGCCAATTGAGAATACCATGAACCTTGGATGGATCCATCTCTATGCCCTTTGAAGAGACAACAAAGCCAAGAAAAACTATAGATTGCTCATAAAAGTGTTATTTAGATTAACCTAAAAGCGTTTTCGGTGAAGTTGAAAAATGCTTTTCAAGTGATCAAGATATCATCGAAATAGACAACGATGAACTTCCCAGTAAAATATTTAAGCATTTGTAACACGCATGAATGTACTAGGAGCATTAGTAAGACCAAAAGGCATAACCAAGCATTCATAAAGACCATTTTTAGTTTAAAAGGCCGTTTTTCATTCATCGCCTTGCCTAATTCTGATTTGATGATAGCCACTGCGAAGTTAAATTTTGGAAAAGATAGAAGCACTATTCATAAGACCAAGAATATCACCAAGTTTAGGGGATAGGGAAGTGATACTTTACAGTGATTTTATTGATGGCAAGACTATCCATGCACGTAATCCAACTTCCATCCTTCTTTGGAGTGAGGAAAGTGGGTACTGCACATGGATTAAGGCTTTCCCGAATATATTCCAGTGCAAAAGATCATCAACTTGTTTCTTTAGTTCAGCATGTTCAGATGGGCTCATCCGGTAAGCACGAAGATTAGGGAGCAATGATGAAAATAGCGGTAGCGGTGGGTGTAGCGGCCCGCTGCCAAAACGCTATGAAGTGGGCGATACGTGGCGTAGCGGTGATACGTAGCGGCATAGCGGTGCGATTTGAAAAAATCGCCAAAAAAATCTGAAAAAATTCCAGAAAATCCAGAAAATTGTAAAATGAAAGAAAATGTATTTTTTTTGCAAAAGTAACTAAGGTAAGGGGGCGTAGCGGTCCCCTCACTGTATGAGGTCTTGTATCGCTGTATAAATAGAAAATAATAGTAATGATCATTTTTTTTTCGACTCCGGCGAGTTGACAACTTGATAATATGGGAGAGAATCCGACCACGAGTTGGGGAAAGGTTTTCTGGAGACAAAAATCAGTCGCACAAACTTTAGAATATTCTTGCGGTTTGCATTTGCTTTGCGTGTCCTACAAGCTTCATGTAGTCTTTTCCTCCATCTAGAAGTAGATGGGAGGTGTTGTTTCTTCTCATGCTTGCATGTAGCTCGGATGTGCGCTTTTCCCATGAGAGACTGCAATCGTAGAATCTACCATATTTGAATGTAATCTCCAAGCTTCCATTGTTGATCCCCGAAGATGAAGTCAATGTGAGGGACGTCAACAATGTGATCTTGTGAAACTACTGAAACAATTGACTTGATTGCTGATGACCCAATTGAATTTCCTAGAAGTGGTATGACAATTGGATTCACCGGGTGTTCAATCTTCTCGCTAACTCGATCAGAGTCTTCGATGTATGCTTTTCTTTGCTTTTCCTCAGCTTGACTCGCATTACTGTGATCAATATTGTTTGTACTAACGAAACCATCTTTGCCAAGAACTTTCTCGTTGATGTCATCATTGATGTCTTCTGTCTTTACTTTTGATGCAATCATGACTTCTTTTTCAACTTTTTGCTCTTTCCGTGGATCTTCACTTGAAGTTGATGATGTAGACGAAGATGGGGCTGTTGAATTCATTGGAACGAGCGTACCGCTTTTTCTATTACACAAAATGGTATATGTATTCGCCTTTTTATCATGGTGCACTTTTCGATCAAAAAGCCATGGACGTCCAAAAATAATGAGCAATATTCATATGGATCACATCATACCAAATTTTGTCCTCATAATGGCCAATTTTGAATGATACCAAACATTTATGAGTCACGGGGATAACTTGACCATTAGACCATGTGACTTGGTAGGGCTTAGGAAGCTCTTCAATTGGCCAATGAAGTTTGTCAATGACCTCTTGCACGACAAAATTCATTGTACTACCATTGTCAATAATCAAATTAACCGACCTATCTTTGACTCTTATCCGTGTGTGAAATTTCTGAGCTAGTCTCCATTCTTCTTCTTCCTTTTCATTTGTATTGAGGAGTTGGCGAATGACAATAGTGGGATTGTCTTCTCCCCGAAAAAGTCTTTCCACAGTATGAACCCTTTGTCGACATTGTTGCCTGCGAGACCTTCTAAGCATTTGCTCAACACGGAGGGCTTCTATGTATGCCTCTTGACCGGTTTTGCAATAATTCATATTTTTCAAGATATCTGGTCTCAAGCCTTGGACATAACGAGCTAAATCATGTATCTCATCTTCCTCTAATTCGCATATCTTATGTAACTCTCGAAATTGGTGGGTATATTCATCAATCGTCAAGTCTTCTTGCTTCAAATTAAGAAATTACTCAAAGTGAAACTCATTATCAAAATTCCAATCTCTATATGTAAGTTTATACCTAATTCTTTGAATTTCAATTGAGTTCTAAAAAATCTTCATGATGACTTGAGGCAAGAAGAAATAAGTTCTTTGGCAGTCTAAGGTCGGGTCTGGTTGGCCTAACTGTAGGATGGCTTAGTTGAAAACCCCTGTTGTGTTTTTTTTTTGGCTAGTGGGCCGTGTCGGGTTCGGACTTAGGTCAGGCCCAAACTGGTAGGCCTGGTTCAATTTTCTGCAGCTGGGATGGATTCGGGTTGGGTTTAGATTAGACCCGAACTTGGGTCAGGCCGAAACAGAATGCTGGGCTTGGACGTGCTCAGGAGCATCATGTGTAACTTAAAATTTCAGCCCTTTTTTTGGGCCTTGGGAATTGTGCAAGAAGAAAGTTAAAAGAGGCTTGGCTTCTCACCTTTGAACAAAAACGAAAGTACAACTGAGTTGTGGTTGGTCTTCAGGAAAGGAGTGACGAACTCGTCAAGGTTGGGGAAAAGGCTGGTAGCGATGGAGGAGATGGAAGCAGACGATTGCCAAGGAGAAGATGAAGGTGCTGTGGGGCTTTGGCGGTCTTGAAGCAAGATGCCGCTGGTGTTGCGACGCAAGAAGGGTGATGGAGATGCAGTTGCAGTCGTCTTTCGAATGGTGCCAGGTATGCTCCTAGACACAGTCTCCTTCTCTGCTCTTTCTTTGTTTCTTTCCTTTTTTTTTTTTTCTTCTTCCGCTCTTCTTATTTTCTGCTGGGTGGGGCGGAGGACGGTAGGTTGTGGTTGGGCGTAGGGAGATGTATTGGACGGTGAAGGAGGGTTTACGGGGATGGGTTGTGGTTGGTTTATGGAGGCTGGAAAAGGTTGGGAGTTGGGGTTTGGATGAAGGGTTTGGGTTTGATTGGGATGGGCAGAGGTGGGGTAAGGCTGTAGACGGGTTACGTATGTGAGGCAGTGGATGGAAGAAGGATGATGATGATGGAATGGGAATCTAGGAAGGACTGTTGTCTTCCTCGATGATCGCTCTTCGGCTCTGATACCAATTAACACAGCCAAGAGCCACGATCGAACAATAGATCAATCTCCTGAAGGATTGATCGAATCCAAAGATGGATTCCAGCCACTAGGGCACAAACATAACGTTGAAACAACCCATAATCACGATAACTCAAAGGAATTCTTGATTTAATTGATAATAAGCATGTCTAAATACAATGAAAGGCTCCTCTATATATAAAAGCAATATTCTTGCTATTAAGGAAAGTTACTAAACCTAATTAACAATAAAATTAGAAACAATTCCTAATTAAATAATCCTAGGATAAAAATAGTATCCATAGTAGCTTCTCAGCCAATTTGGGCCTGTGGACTGCACCCAAAGGGCTGGGTTGGATGGCTGGGTCCATCATGTGGGCTTAGGGCCTTCTGTACTGCATCATAGCCAAAGCATACATCACACCTTGCTCTTTACTTTCAATTTCAAGTTTTTGCATGGTGAGGATGCGAGGAAATGCGGAAGGAGAGGCTTGCGGTGACGAGAATGGAGTCTCCATGGGCTTTAATTGAATATGCCGTCCATTCCATTGAAAAGTGTAGGTGTTATCCGCATGATCGGTGATGACGTTCAAGCGTTTTTGACAAGGCCAACCAAATAAGATGTGGGCGACATTCATCTGAATAACATCACACTTAACATTATCTTCATATGAGCGAAGCTTTAAAAGAGCAATGCACTGTCATTAACAGAAATAGAGTAATCATCGACTCATGCAACTCTATAAGGCTTTGGGTGCTTCGGAGTTGACAATTGAAGTTTATCAACCGCGTCCTTGGATATGACATTCATAGCACTTCCACCATCAATTATGACATTGCAACGTCTACCTTTACAACTGAATCTTGTTCTGAAAATTGGAGCTTGATTGTCATTGTCTTCCTTGGTACCATCTGCTACTAAAAGACACCAGTGAAGGATAAGCAATTGATTGTCATTGCCCTTCCAACTTATTCTTTCAATCCTCTCTTTCTCCTTTTTTTTTTTTTTTTTTTTTTTTCCGTTTTGGGTTGGGATTCGACTGATATGGTTGGGTTGGGGTGAAGTTGGGTATTGGGAATAGTGTGGTTGTTGGGGAAGGGGTTTTGGTTTAGTAGGGTTTGGATTGTGTGAAAGTGGAGTTTTGGAGATTTATTTTTTTATTTTTTTATGGAATTGAAATCTGGATATTGGATTTGGAATGGTTTTGGGGTTTAGTCGAGTCAGGGTTTTGGTAACGGGATCTGGGGTGAGTGATGATGGCTCTTCAGAGAGGGATTGGGTGGTGGATGGTGTTTCAATGGGAGGTTAGGGTTTGAAATTGGATGGAAAGATAGATAGTTTGGCGATTGGGACTGGGTTCGGGTGACGATGGAGGTCAGTTGGGGTCTTCGGAGAGATGGACTTGGGGTTTCAATTGGGTTGGTTTAAGGTTTCAAATGTGGTGTTCGGTGGTTTGGGAGATGGGAGATGAAGGGATAGTGTTCGGTGGTTTCGAATGAGGGGGGCAGGGGCTATCGATGGGGAAATTGGGTTCAAGGTGTTTGGTGGGCGGGGTTGGGTCTGGATAGGTTTGGGTTTCTCGGTGAAGGGATGGGTTGGGCTGCTCGGTGGTGAAGGTATTGTGGAAAGTGAAATTAGGTTGAGATAATGGAATAGATGGATGGGGTGAGATGACGATGGACTAGGAATCTGGGAAGGACTATTGTCTTCCTGACGATCGCTCTTTGGCTCTGATACCAAATTGGCGCAGCTCCAAATCTTCAATCGAAAAGATACACCAATCTCCCAAGGGATTGATCGAATCCAACTATGATTTCTAGCCCTAAGGCACACTCAACCATAAAACACACCATAATTGAAGAAAACTCAGGAAATCTTTAAGTGGAATAAGCATGAGGAACTACAATGAAGGACTCAACCATGTATAGAGTATTGTTTCTTAGCAACTAAGTCTTCTAAATAAATTAGGAAGCTTCTTCTAATCCTAATCAAACAAGAAAATTAGAAATAGTTCTCTAATTGAACAAGGAAATAAAATAAAAATAGGATAAAAGGAAATTGCCACTGTAGCTCTCAGTCAATTGGGCCTGTGGACTGAACCCAATGGATAGTGTTGACATCTGGGTCAATCATGTGGTGCAGTTGCTTTCTTGGGCCTGCTCCGTACTGCATCAAAGTTACTTTATAATGTACTCTAGTGGTAAAAAAACATTGAGTTCTATTTCAATATTTGTATTTTTTTTTAATTTTCAATTTTCTTGGGGATGGAAAAATTTATGCCACAATAGGGCACAATGGCTGTGTAGCATGATGTATTAGTTTTTAGGGTAGGCTGCAATGCCCTCTTCGACCACATTTCTTATGCATGCTCCTACCTCCTCATTTTGACGACAAATGGGATAAAATTGGTTTCGTAAAGCCATGGTGAATTGCACTCAAAGTCTAAATTGGAGGTTGGTTGTCTTGTATCAAACCCATAGTGTATGCTGTCAGAAATAAGCCAAAGAGTTATAACTCATAAACAAGACAGAATGGAAATGGATTTGATGATCTCCTTGAGGATCCATCCTTGTATTATATAGATCAGAAATGCCCAATCTTGGGCTACAATTACAGTCAATCAAATCTTCCTATTTTAGTATGTATTGCTGTACAAGAATATAATATGAGATCAGAAATGCCCAATCTTGGGCTACAATTACAGTCAATCAAATCTTCCTATTTTAGTATGTATTGCTGTACAAGTCTATAATATGATGGGCTTTGCAGATGGGTCATGAATGGGCCAAACTTATATGGGCTTATGTTAACACCCTCCCTCAAATTGATGCGGTGGAATCAGTAAGCATCAATTTGCTGGATAAGAATTGATGACGTGGGCGAGGGAGACCCTTTGTGAAGATGTCTGCAATCTGGAGCCCAAAGGAAATGAACGGTAGGGAAATGACGTCCCGTAGATACTCATCACGAATGAAATGACAATCAACTTCAATGTGCTTGGTCCGTTCATGAAAAACTGGATTTTCTGTAATACGAATAGCACTAGTGTTGTCAGCATGGAGAGGTATAGGTGAGCTTTGTGGAAAACCGAGATCGGAGAGTAGCCCACGAAGCCAAAGAATTTCAGAACAGGCAGCAGACATGGCGCGATATTCTGCTTCTGTGGAAGATCTTGAAACTTTATCTTGTTTCTTACATTTCCAGGATATCAACGCATCACCAAGATACATACACCACCCAGTTGTGGACCGACGGGTGTCTGTACAACCTGCCCAATCAGCATCGGAGAAAGCAGTGAGATTTAGTGAGGAGCCTGCCGGGAAAAATAGACCACGAGTAGTCATACCAAGAAGGTAGCGAATAATTCGTCGAACAACCGTCAAATGAAGATGCCTTGGTTGAGTCATATACTGGCTGACCAGGTTAACGGCAAAGGAAATGTCGGGGCGGGTATGAGTCAAGTAGATCAAGCTACCAACCAATTGCCGATAGAGCGTGGCATCGGGAAGAAGATCCCCACTATCCTTTGAGAGCTTCAAATTCATTTCAAGAGGAGTATCAACCGGAGTTGATTGCTGGAGTCCTGCTAGTTCAATGAGGTCTAGAGCATATTTGTGTTGGTGCAAGATGATTCCTTTTTCTGTTTGATGAACTTCAAGACCTAAGAAGTAGGTCAAGGGACCCAAGTCTTTCATATGGAATGATTGATGCAACGAGGATTGAAGCTTAGATATCATTGCGGAATCAGTTCCAGTAATAATGATGTCATCAACATAAACAAGAAGGATAGTGATACCGCTGGGAGACTTATGTAAAAACAACGATGGATCATACAGACTTTGCTGGAAAGCCAACAGAAGCAAGGCGTCTCGAAAATTTTCAAACCAAGTGCGAGGAGCCTGTTTAAGGCCATAGAGGGAACGCTTTAGTTTAGCCACATCTGAACTACTGGAAGGGGAATACCCGCGAGGAAGACGCATATAAACCTCTTCTTTAAGATCACCATGAAGAAAGGCATTCTTTACATCAAACTGAAGAATGGGCCAAGCTTGAGATGCTGCAATGGCAATAATCATCCGGACAGTAGTCATCTTTGCAACTGGAGCAAATGTTTCATCATAGTCAATGCCATATTCTTGGCGATTACCAAGAGCGACCAGGCGAGCCTTGTATCTGTCGAGAGAGCCATCAGATTTCAGTTTGACCGAATAAACCCATTTACACCCGATAGGTCGAACTGTAGGGGGGCAGGTAACCACATCCCATGTATGATTAGTCTGTAGAGCTTCTAATTCTTCGGACATAGCTTGCCGCCAACATTCATGTTTCACAGCTTGAGAGTAGGAAGTGGGAATGTTAACAGAAGCGAGAGTGGCAAGAAAGGCTGAATGAGAATACCCATATCTATCAGGAGGCCGAGAAACACGCATGGTGTGTCGAAGAGTGGGCATGATAGCTTGTTCTGATGTAGTGGCTAGGGGAGTTGGATCAGGTGCCGGATCAGGTGGATCTGGAATGGGCTCTATCGTAGCAGTGATTGGTTCCGTGCGTCGCCGATATACAATTCCAGGTTTGAACCTTTCAACAGAAGACGAAGGAGTATCGGATGAAAAAGGTGGTAATATAGCCATGGGAGGTGAACTGAAAGAATCAGGTGTGAGAATTTTTTTTATAAATTTTCAAAAAAAACAACATTTCGAGAAACACGAATTCTTTTGAGAGATGGATCATAACAAACAAATCCTTTTTGATGAGTTCCGTAACCAAGAAAAATGCATTTTGTAGCTTGCGCAGACAATTTAGTCCTTTCAGAAGGAGGAAGATGAACAAAACAAACACATCCAAAAGGGCGAAGATGTGTATATGTAGGATGAGAGTTAAAAAGACGGAAATATGGAGACTGATTGTGAAGTTTGGAAGACGAAAGCCGAGTAATAAGGTGAACGAAAGTGGATAGAGCTTCCGGCCAGAATCTAGGGGTAATAGATGATTCAAGTAGCAAGCAACGAACCATGTCAAGCAAATGGCGATTCTTCCGTTCAGCAATTCCATTTTGTTGTGGAGTATGAGGACATGTTCGTTGGGAGATAATCCCCTTAGATTGGAGGAATTCTTGAAAACTGTGTGACACATATTCTCCACCTGAATCAGAGCGGAGAACCTTTATGCAGGTGGAGAATTGTGTTTCAACATAGGCCAGGAATGTTTTAAAAACCTCAAACACCTCTGATTTAGCCCTTAAAAAATAAACCCAAGTGAATCTGCTATGATTATCGATGAATGTGACAAAGTATTTGAAGTGAGAATGAGAAATAACAGGTGTTATACCCCAAACGTCACTATGAATTAAATCAAAACATTTTTCTGATATAGAGGTATGCATAGAAAATGGAAGGGCTTTGCTTTTTCCTAATTTGCAAACAGAACAATCAATATTGACATCAGAAGCAGAAAACTGCATTTTATTAATCAAACTAGAATTTTTCAAAGATAACAATATGTTCGAATTAGGATGTCCTAATTTTTTGTGCCACAGATGCACATTATTTTGAAGAACACTTGAAAAAGCTAAAGGAGATTCATCCCTAGGTTGTATAGGCAGACTAAGCGGAAACAACCGGCCGCACTTAGGCCCCTTCGCGATCACCTGTCCCATCCCCTGATCCTGTACAATACAACCAGAAGAAGAGAATGACACATTACAATGATTATCTACAAGTTGTCCAACAGATAACAAATTTGTAGATAGGCCAGGGGAAAGAAAAACATGATTCAAAGGCAATTTGTGTGGAATATCGCCTATGGCAGTGATAGGTAAATGACCCCCATTGGCGGTTTGAACTTGGAGCGTTCCATCATATGATTGAATATTAGACATGAGTCTGGAAGAGGAAGTCATATGATTTGATGCTCCAGAATCAAAATACCACATGGAAGGAGAAGGAAAGGTTTTACCTGAAAGGCCCAAGGTGGAGAATGCTTGGAGAATCATTTGTTGAATCATTTCAGGGTTGATAGGAGGGCTGGTTGTAAATTGCTGTGAAGACATAGATGAAGATGGAGAAACAGGTGCCACAGAGTGAGAATCTGAAGAAGCAATAGCAGAATAAGCACGTGAATTTCGATTTTCTGGTCGTTTCCTGCATTCCTAAATGATATGCCCGCTAGCTTTGCAGTAATTACAAACTTTTCTCTTGCACTGAGAAGAATAATGTTCATACTCCTTACAAGTGAAGCATTGAATTTTGCTCAAATCGTGGGTCGAAGTGTCACGTCTTGGAGGTTTCCCTTTTGCCACATAGGCAACTTCAGCCGGACCAGTGGATGATTGTTGGGATACTTGATGCTGAGTGACTATCCGTTGTTCTTCGCGGGGCACTTCATTGAGACATACATCCAAAGATGGAGATGGATGTCGACTCATAAGATTGGATCGAACGTTTTCAAATTCAGACCGAAGTTTCATTAAGAATTGATCTCGCCGAGTAATTTTATGAACTTCCTGAACCCCAGATAGAGCGTCTCCGGTGATAGTGGCATAGGCAATATCCATGTATTCAGTCCAAAGGACAAAGAAGCCAGAGTAATACTCCTGGACAGCCATCTGTCCTTGAGAATATTGAGCAATTTCATGTTCTAATTGGAACTGACGGGCTGAATTCTCTTGGTGATATATGCGTTTCAGATATCCCCACATATCTTGAGCATTTTTATATGGCTTAAGATGTAGGAAAAATTGAGGCTCCACTGCACCCAACATCCAGCTCATAATTTGTGCTTCTTTGGTTTCCCAATCTTCCAATTTTCCTTCTTCCGTTGGCTTTTTCATAGTACCAGAAATGTGGCCCCATAATTTTTTGCCTTTCAGATATAACTCAAGTTGATAGGCCCAAGCAGAATAGTGTTTTCCATTGAATTTTATCAATTGCATTTTATTCTTGTCCATAGTCAACCCACAGATGACACTAGTAATAGACAGAAGACAGTAAAAAGCATAAACAGTGGGCAGCAACAGCAACAAGGAACAATCCAGATTAATTGCAGAAAGCCCAAATGGACAGGCCCAGTTTCAACCCACCGATGACAATAGTAACCAGACAGTAACAAACAAAGAGAGCAGCAACAAGACAGCAGCAATAAGGAACAGCCCAGAAGCTATTCGGAATCAACCAATCACAACAGATCTCAGATCTGTATAAATAAATGTATAAAACTGGTCCAGGCGACCAAGAAAATCAGCAGAAAACAGTAGGTGAGGCCCACTTGTGATTCAATCTACCAGATCAGGTTGATCAGATAGATGCTTTACCAAAATATTGAATCAACAGAGAAAAGAGTGCAGCAATCGGATACTTGTGCTTAAAGATGGACGGCTTTGATGAAAGTAGATTGCAAAAACTTGTAAACCCAAGTGGTGATCAAAAAGCCTACCTCTGATCTTCAAAAAATGTTGAAAAAATCACTAAAAACACCCAGAATATCAGGCGACCAGGGCTGTAGTGACCTTCTGATCAGAACTGATCTGTCGATGGTTGGCCTCTGTTGATCTACACACACTGCTGTCAGCCCACAGGAACTCTTTTTACGAACTTAAACCAGAAAGATTCAGATGGCTCTTAATCTCTCTATTGCACCAAGATGGCTCTGATACCATGTCAGAAATATACCAAAGAGTTATAACTCATAAACAAGACAGAATGGAAATGGATTTGATGATCTCCTTGAGGATCCATCCTTGTATTATATAGATCAGAAATGCCCAATCTTGGGCTACAATTACAGTCAATCCAATCTTCCTATTTTAGTATGTATTGCTGTACAAGAATATAATATGAGATCAGAAATGCCCAATCTTGGGCTACAATTACAGTCAATCAAATCTTCCTATTTTAGTATGTATTGCTGTACAAGTCTATAATATGATGGGCTTTGCAGATGGGTCATGAATGGGCCAAACTTATATGGGCTTATGTTAACATATGCTTCCATCATTTGAGTGCATCAACACCCACCCACAATCTAGCAAAATTAATTTTACTAAGTCATAGCATTATATTGGAATCTGGGAGTCACAACAAACAAAATTCTTAATATTTCATACCAAAATATGATGGGAAGCCCCTTCACACCACCAAAACTGATGAGAGAGGTTGAGAAGTAATGTTTTTCAAACTTGAAAGGCGTAGACAAAAACTACAATTATGTGACTCAATTATTATTGTTGTTGTTGGTTTTTTTTTTTTTTTGGATTTGTATTAAAACTCAACTTTATTTAATGAGAAATCCATAGCATCTTCTTTATTCAACGATCTGACAAGGTCACATAGCTTTTCAAAAATCAAGCAATTAGAAATGAAGGAGATAGATAGAGAGAATGAATTTGGGTGCCTTTCATTGAAATAGGTCCCTTTATGAGGTTATAATCTTTATTAATGATTTCTACTATCTGCTATGTATGGTCACTTGCAGTACATTGGAAATTGTGCACCTCCATGTATTGTACTCCATAGGACTATCTCTGCCCTTCAACTGGGGAATCCACCAACTGTATTTTGCATGTTAAGAATTGATGCTTAGTAGTAAATGATAATGCCTTTGTGAAGATATACAATATGAAGGTTTGAGGGATTAAATGGAAGGGCAGTGATATTCTTGTCAAATACTTTATGAATGAATTGACAACTTCGATATGTTTGGTGCTTGTGGAAGGCTGGATTGGCCACCATCTGATTGGCACTGGTACTGTCTGCATGTGCAGAAGTAGGTTGGAGTTGAGGAAAGCCAAGCTCAGAAAAAAGGCCTTGTAGCATTTGGTGGAAAGCCTAGTAGTATCAGGGAAGCCAACCCAATCAGTATAAATGTAAGCAGCAAGAAGTATCCCCTCTTATTCAATGATCTGGCAAGGTTACATAGCTTTTCAAAATCAAGCAATTAGAAATGACGGAGATCAACAGAACGAATTTGGGTGCCTTTCAATGAAATACGTTCCTTTAGGAGGTTATATCTATTGATGATTTCTACTATCTGCTATGTACGGTCACTTGTAGTACATTGGAAATTGTGCACCCCCATGTATGGTACTCCATAGTACTATCTCTGCCCCTCAATTGATGCTGGGGAATCCACCAACTGTATTTTGCATGTTAAGAATTGATGCTTAGTAAGTGGTAATGCCTTTGTGAAGATATACAATGTGAAGGTTTGAGGGGTTAAATGGAAGGGCAATGATATTCTTGCCAAATACTTTATGAATAAATTGACAACTTTGATATGTTTGGTGCTTGTGGAAGGCTGGATTGGCCACCATCTGATTGGAACTGGTACTGTCTGCATGTGCAGATGTAGGTTGGAGTTGAGGAAAGCCAAGCCCAGAAAAAAGGCCTTGTAGCCAAGGAATTTCAGAGCAAGTAGAGGGCATGCTCGGTATTTTTCTTTAGTGGAGGATTTGGAAAACCCCCCTTTCTTTTGTTATATTTCTAGGAGATCAGAGAATCACCAAGTTACATGCACAAGCAGTCGGTTGAAAGCCTTGTATCAGGGAACCCAACCCAATCAGTATAAATGTAAGCAGCAAGAAGTATCCCCTCTGATACGAAATGATCAGAGGCACCCAAGAGGTAGCGAATAATCTGTTGAAGAACAAGCATATGAAGATGGTGAGGTAGTTGCATGAATTGATTGACAAGATTAACCGCATGAGAGATGTCAGGTTGGGTAATGTTTAGCAGGCAAGGCTTTTTGTTTTTTCCTCTCTTTTGATTGGTAAGTAGGCAAGTCTTGCTACTGGTTTTTGATGAAAAGTAGGATTAGAAAGAATATCACCCCCATCATGCTGATACTCTAACTTCTAGAGAGCATCTACTGGTTTGGAATCTTTCAAGTGAGGCATGGCAATGAGATCTGTTGTGTATTATTTATGCTGACTAACAAAAATCCCTTTCATTTCATATAAACCTTGTGACCAAGAAAATATGTCAGAAGACCAAGATCATCGAGAAACAAAATTAAGAGCATAAATAAAAATTTCCTCGACCAGCTGGAGTCGGGGTGACTTTGATTCCTACAGTACTTGGGAGCAAAAATTGTTAGTAAATTGTGTTTGGCTCCCTGCATTCATTTCAAAATCAAGGGGCAATAAAGTATTCAAAAACCTTTTAGAAGTAAGTAATGCTATTTTCTCTACAACTATACCTTTAGGGAAAGACAAAAGAGAACAGTTTAACTCATCTGGGATATAGAATAAGGAAGAGCCTTACTCCATTCCCTCCGAATGTCGGGAATGGCGGCTTGAGAAACAAACAAGATTGGAGTTATCCCTTGGGTTTCATCCAAGAGTTCCTGTTCTTTTTTACCTTGGAGAACTATGAGCTTTGGATTAGTCCCTTGGATTCAATAAAAAATCTAATGTAAATGTACCTCCGGTCCAGCAGCACAAAGGTTGTATTAGGGACTCATGAGGTATTGGTATGCACCAAGCAACCTAGAAATAAGCTACTAGTATGCACACAATTAAAACTCGCAAGCGCACAAGATTACTATGTAGTGTAGTGAATTGTAAGTACGAGGCCGATTCCACGAAGACTTGTGATAAAACAATATCAAAAGAAACTAAAAATCAGAATATTAAAAGAAACAATTGAATGATGAAAGGTTGAATTAAACTACTAAAAATAGTAAATTAAACTATCAAAAGTTAAATGAAAATTAATCTAAAACACATAACTAATATTAGAATTGAAAACAATGAGAATGAATGAACTAGGGTTTCATCTACTCCCCTAACAAATCCTATGCATGTCTCTTATTATCTTTTAATCAAAAATCATATTTTATTAGTGACATCTATCAACCTAGACCATGGCATATGCGTCTAGATTACTATTCCCCTAAACCCAATCCATGAGTGGCATACTACATGAATTATTCATTATGATGCAAAAACTAAGCATGGCATATGTCCTAGTCAAAACACACATAATGCATAAAAACAATGGGAATGATAAATGCATGAGTCTAAGCATGTCATATACTTAGATTATTCATGGTTCTAAACCCTAGATGCTTAACATCAAAATCAATCAAATTTAAGTTAATTACTCTTAAAATTAATTAAACATAGCATGGTTGGCATGGCATATACACAACTCATCAATTAGATCATGGTTTAGAATCTCATCTAATAAAACTGACATCTGAATTAAAAGATGCCAAAAGAGACTACATAGATTAGGCTAGGGTTTCAACTACACCCTAGCCCTATAAAAATTAGCTACTCATGTCTGGAATTGAAAACAAAATAAAAAAATAGAGCCATAAGAAGAACTCTGAATATTGAAGAAGAAGAAGAATTCTGCTAGCAGCTTTTTCCCCTTTTCCTCGCTCCGAAAGCTCTCCAAAAGATGCTCCAAAGGTGCTCCCAATAGTGCTGTACAGCTGCTAAGGTTTGTGGATGATTGTAGCTGATTTGTGGATGGTTTGTGTGATGTTTTATGGCTGGACGTGGCTTGGTTGTGTCTTCTATTTATAAGTCTTGCAACAACCCTCTTTTGTGAAGAATCTCCTCCTTTTTAGGCTTCTCTCCTTGTATGATTAGATCTCCATCTTTCTTTATAAGTATGCTTCCTAATTAGATTAGAATAAGAGTCTTCTTTTCTTAATTAGCAACACTTTCTAATTCTGTTCTTACTTGTATCTTCTTGATAATTCCTCACATGGACCCACAAATATGAATTTTAATTGCAAGGAATTAAATCTGAACTTTTGACATAAAAGTGGGCCCTATTTGGTGCGTGCAACATGAGTGTGGGACCCCTCTTATTGGACTTCTATCTTGGCTTGAAATCTTCCTTTTAACTTTCCTTCTTTTTCTCCTTGTTTTTCTCCATTCTTGAATTCCTCTTTTAACTTGAATAGGACTTCCTAAATTTTGAAATTCTCCTTTTGCAATGACTGGGCCCCCCTTGGGCATGTGACACACTTTGGAGTTGTCTTCTTTTTCTTCATTAATTCTTCTCTTTTTGCTCCTTTTTACCTTCGAATAAAAAATTTAACAAAGACTATGTAAAATCAAATAAAACAACTCTAACTAGCATAAGATCAATCAAATATTAGGGCTTAGATTGTAAACAATTAAGTACTTATCAGGTACCTGCAAGAAATTGAAGGAACATAGCCCCTAAAGTTTATGCATATGAATTGTCTGTGGACTACTTAGTGACAGTGTCCATTGGAAAACCTAGATTTTATTTATCAACCTCTTGTAATGAGGAAACTGTCCTTTCTTGCTACTCAAACAACTTCAATCTTCAACTAAGGATGATGAATCATACAATTTTAAAGATTTTAACCTTTTAGGATGTTTACACAAACATCCAGGTAGTCATAAGAACAAAGGGAATGCTGTCTTAGACGAAAATTCCTCCAAGACACCTTCAAAATATCTTAAATCACTAACCTTGATTAATGTGGTTGATACTGCATTACTGCTGTTTGTAACGTTGCAAAAAGCTGCACAAATCAGCGCACCTTGTGCTTTAAATATGCTCTCTGACATTCCAGGGTGCTGTGTCAGCAACACTGCTGACATCAGCCCCTAAACCTTGGAAGAAAAAAAAAAAAGAGCTAAAAAACCTCCTGAAAACTGCTATCTTGTTCCCCTACATGTCTTCTTCAGAATGGAGCTGCTCTAATACCAAATCATATTTGCAGATTCATTCGATTGAAAGATTTTGAGAGTTTTATGGGGAACAGTCTGAAAAATCTATAAGAAATTGGAAATTTAAGGGAAAAAGATAGGGATTACATAAAAAATTCTGATCTTATTGGTATTTTCAAAGAAGTTTTTTTTGTCCTATATTTACAGACATACCCCTATTTTTATCTCATGACAGCAGTGATTTAAAATTTTGACTTGACCCTGTCTTTGAAGGGGTCGGAATGTCGGATTAGTCTAGTTGGGCGTGCGACTTGGCCGAGTTGGATCGACTCCCATTTATTTATTTCTTTCCCAGAAGGGGGTGGAGAAGAATGGGGTAGAGGAGGATTGAATCATGGAAGAAGCGATTTAGGTTTTTAATGGGAGGAAACTAGAAAGGGATTTAGGGCATGAGGTTTTGATTGGTGTGGTGTGGAAGGAAAGACATTGGTCCAACCCCCCTTTCCGTGTGGGTTTGTGGTTTTGAGAGAGAGAGAGAGAGCAATTGACATCCCAAAAAATGTAGTCAAATGGTGCCCTTGGCTGATTAGACTCTACTGCATGGTGCGCGCTCATGTACCTTTAAAATCAAATTCACAAAGAGTGAGGTGATAAGGGAAATACTTGGTGAATCAATTCTCTGAAGTTGGCCAAAATCACGGTGATGCAAGATAGGTTATTCTCCCTTATTGTTTAGGGCTTCCCACACCCCACTGAAATCAGCTTTGTTGAATTTGCAAGTCTACTTCATCTCCCTATTTCTGCGATGCAATGTGCCTATCCTGTAGCCAGGGTAGACTGGGCATCAATTTGCTCAAGGGAGTGAGTGAAGCTCTTCTTGGCAAGTGGCTTTGGCGTCTGGGAGATGGTGCAGATGTCTCATGGAATAAGGTTATACCCTCCAAACAGAATGACTGAGGACGGTTGGAAGATCTTTCCAATTTTTTGAGTTGGGAATTTGGTGTTGAATCTTGAATTCGAATGAGTCCTTTGATCAGAACATTCAATTACTATTATTTAAGGGAGACGGAGTCTCTTTCCAGAATCCAGACTAATGAGTGGAGTGTATAAAGGAAGATTGTTTGTCTGCTGCATTCCTTTGGCTGTGCAAGATATTCTCCCATCAATTGGAAAGGTTGTTACTGGCATGAGATTCCAAGCGTCATGGTTCCTACTATTTGGAATCTAACAGACGAGTAATTCAACGAAGCAATCCAGCCTTTTCTAGCTGTTGCAGCAAGTCTGCCAATCTCAGGGGTGGATAGCAGCGCGAGGCATAGAACTTCCTCAGGCATCTTAAATGTCAGGTCTTTCTACTCTTCCCTGGTCCAGGGTAACTTCCTGTCTACTTTGTCTCGTGTAGTCCATATGTGTGCCCTAAGTGGCGATCGCATTTATCTGGGTGGTATTCAAGATAGCATTTTAACCATGGATAATTTACATAGTAGTCAGAATTCAAAAGGTTATTGTTAATGGATACGTCTGCCTTGGAGACTTGGAATTGGTGAACCATCTTCTCCTTAATTGCTCAATGGCAAGGGAGGTTTGGTCTGGTTTTGTTGTTGTTTGGGGTTTCTTGAGTGCTCTCCAATGTCATTGTAGTTCTCTTTGACTCTTGTCAATTTTGCTACCATTCCAATTATGTAGAACTCTCTGGATGCTCCTGTGGCAGCTGTTTGATATATATGATCGAAGATAATAAACACTTCGATAACAAATAGACAACCATAACGGACTAATCTTTCTTACCAGAAGAAGAGTCATCTCTTGGGCACTGGCTGCAAATATGTATGTGGGAGTGACAGTGGAACCTGAACAGGTGCTGAATTGAGACATTTCTTCCAAACCCAATCCATAGTGTTCTTTGGTCTCTGTAGGTGGCTGATGAAGCTCAACTTCTGTACCTGTTTGTACTCCTAGTAATATGATATTGGTGCAATTTTTCGAGATTCTGCAGGTAATGTTCGCACCTCCATTTTTGGGCCCAGGCAATTGTATGAGCATCAATGATGCGGAACTTCTAGCTGAGCTTCAGCTTATCATCTCTAGTGGTGAAGGTCAGTCTGCTTGTGCTGTCAAGTGGGCTGAAGGTATGTATGGTGGCTCTTGGAAAATAGTCCCTTGGATAGATCCAAACCCGTCCATGTAACTTATTTTCTTTACTACTGAGTCTGAACTTGGCGTGCACAAAGTAAAAGCAAATAGACTTGTGAAGATCTGTGGATAATCCTTTCCTCATCTTGTCCGTCCCGGGCCCTGGCTTCTTGTGCTTGTGCCTGCCGTATCTTCATGGTAAGCTGTGAACCCTTTGGGGTCACCTTGATGCAGCATCCCGAAGATCCAATGAGATGCGGGATTGGAAGGTCCTATCGTGGATTGGAGGTGAGTAGGGTTGCAAACGGGACGGCTTCGGGTCGCAACCATACTGGACCCAGACCCAAACGCCTTTCTTAATTACAGTTTCCCATCTTGTTCCAATTCGGAACCTGTTTTGTTGATTTTAGACCCGGTTCCGATACAAGGCCGGACCTGGACCTGGCTCCAGGACTGGGTATGACCAGAGAAGTCGCATCTAGTTCAAAAACCAGTTTTGATTACTAATTTTTATTTCTTTTTCTTATTCTTATTCTTATTCTTAAAATAAGAATATCATTCAACTTATAGCACTGCATTAAGTTTGCTACATAAACATAAAAATGTGAAAAAAGCTTGATTTTGCCATACAGTTTGCAACATTAAAGACTTGTATGCCGAGTCCCAAGTCTATGTTTTGGAATCTGTATGGAAGTAGAACCGGATCTGTTTATCAATTGGAGCAAAAATTGGGTTCGGACTCGGACCTGCTTATCAATTGGAACAAAAATTGGGTTCGGACCCGGACCCGTTTATAAATTGAAACCTAAATAAGATTTCAAATGTAGTTTTTTACGGGTCAGAACCTCAGAGAATTGGATATTCATTTGCATCCCTAGAGGCGAGTCAAATATAAGTACAATTTGATGTTTATAACCATTAATCCTGGAAATTTATTTTGATAAATACATTTAAGAGGCAACTAAAAATACCTCCTTAAAGATCATCTTCATAGTTATTACATCCATTACATCTTCCTGAAAAACCTCTCTTAACCATGCTTCAGGGACGGTGACTAATAAGAGGCATGTCGAGATTTCTAAAATTTCTCTCACAAATGCTCCGTAGTGTAGAACTGGATGGCAATGCATTAACATGCTCGACTTCTAAGCTTATCAGATGGAGAAGATTCATCTCGATTTCTTCGTTCGTTCTCTTCTTTTGATTCAGCCCTCATGTCTTAATTCCCTTTCCTCTCATGGTGCTCTCTTCCATGTCCCATTTTTGGCAAGAAAAAAGGTTCAATCTTTCTTTCTCAATTTCCTCCGGGGAGCTTCTATTGGCAACGGTGTTTTTTCTTTCCCCACCGCACTACAGGACAGGAAAAAAAAAAAGAAAGAATTTTTTTTCTAAACTACCCCTACCCCTCCTCCCTCACAATCTCTCGCTCCACCCTCTTCCCTCATCCTCCCTCTCCCCCCCATGCTCCCAGTCTCCTACCGGCCATTCTCCCTCCCCTTCTATTTTCTCTCCCTTTCTCCTTGCCCCCCCTCCCTCTCTATTTTGTCTCCCTTTCCTCCCTCTCCCTACCCCTCCCAGTTGCCAGAGGGGAGGGTGCCGGTGCAGTGGGGAAAGAGAAAAGTAAGTGTGGTGCCAATAGAAGCTCCCTTTCCTCTTATATATATTTTTTGCTTTCTTCCATGTCTCGGTTTTGGTAAGTAAAAATGGTTCTTTCTTTCTTTATCAACTTCTTCCGTATCTATTTTTCATACGCTCTTCCATGTCCTAGTTTGGGCAAGGAAAAAGGTTCTGTCTTTCTTTCTCAATTTCCTTCATATCTATTTTTCATGCTTTCTTTCATGTTCCATTTTTGGCAAGAGAAAAGGTTCTTTCTCAATTTCCTCTCATCATATCTATTTCTTTCTCAATTTAAGCCCGGGATTCAGATGGGCACTTATGCGCATGATGAATAATTGGATGGAAGGGGCATTTCATAAATTACACATGGTTCAAATCACCTTGGTTTTGTTCTCTCAAGGGCCCTCTATAATAAATAGCTGGAATAGTTTGGTAGAACTGCTCTTTAATTCAATATTTAGTTTTACAAAAATAAATAAATAAATCAATATTTAGGATCTTTTGATCAATTATAAACTCAAGCTAGTTTGATCCAACCATCCACCATGCAAGCAAGTGGTTGAATTTTGGTCCCGCAACATGATTATTTCTGATGGGTATGATATGATCTAGCAACTCTGCATATCCTTCGTTGAGTTGATTATTTAAAAAGAAACGTGAATAGCATTTGTTTGATTTGAGGAGTTATAGTTTTCGACACATGAACAATAGCCTTGAGGAGTATTTAAGGAGGGAAGAGGAACTTTAGATACAAAAATTAAGAGAGTTGTGGTTAAAAGAAGGGGATAAAAGCACAAAATTATTTCATTCAATTATAAACAAAGGAAAATTCAATATAATTGATAAAAGGGGAAATTTCAAAAAAGTATACAACCTTTGGCTCATTTTAAACAAAAGTACAGGAAGGTTTGAAGATTTCAAAAGAGTATAAAGGTTTTTAATATTTTTTTTTTCAATCAAGTTCTCTTCCAAAAGAAAATTCGAAAAATGAAAAAATAACCCTTAAAAACCATGTATATCCAGTGGGGCCGAAGTTTTAACTTGATTTGGATGATCATAATCATTTAATGAAGTTAGTTTTTCACTTTTTTAGTCATTTGAAATCCTTATAAACCCTTCTTATCTAACAATCTACGTATAAATGTAGCTATAGTGGGTCCCACTAGGTTATTTGTTGGAAATAAGTGGGCCTTGTAGATAAGTTTTCAAAACTTTTTAACCCACTTGACTCAGGGATCAAGTATCCATAAGGCTACAAACCCAATTCAGGATTCAAATCCTCAAAATCATCAACCATGAACAGTAGTAAACTCTATCTAGAAAATAGAAACAACACCTAACAAGCAACCCCGAAATCTACAACATACAAGGAAGTAGATTATACATTTGGAGCTTGGTAGAGCTCTAATGGAGAAGTTGATCTCTTTATTTGATGATGAACTCTTTCACGAATCAAATTAGAATCTTCAAGACCAAATCGTCTTCCACGCTACGACCCATATCAGATCTCTTTTATCAAGGAGATGGGTGAGAATCTCCAAAAGAAACCAACTAGAAGCTCTTAGGGAAACCGAAAGAGAAACTAGAAGATGGAGAAGAGGAAGGGCGTGCAACACTTACACACGGAGGGCTGGGCGTGAATTCCAAGAGGAATAATGGGTGTGGACGTCCAAGCCACTCCTCCCCTTTTATAGCACTAATGCTACTTACTATTTATTATTAGAAGTCCTACTTCCAATGTAATTAGTAACATTCTTTTTTCTAATTATTATAAAAGTCTCACTTCTACAACAATTAGTAACTTACTATTATCACTATTAGAAATTTCACTTCAAATAGAAATAGTAACTTTCTACTTCATTTCCTTTCAGAGTTCAAGTAGAATTAGTAATGATCTAATTATTGAGCCTGCATGGGGATTACTAGGGATTCCATAAAAAGGTGGCTCCAACCGGGACGTCCCGACCCCACATCTCATGTGCAATCCGGGCCCACATTTAATTGCAAATAACTTCACTATATAAATGCACTTGAAATCCAGTCTTAGGAATAAATTTTAAGAAGACCCTAAACTTCCTTATGACCACAAGTAGGCCCCTCCATCCATATCCATGGATCAATTGGTCATGTCCACCAAATTGGATCCATATCTTATTATCCTTGAGACCCAATTAATTATAGTGATCATCGGTATCTATCAAATTAACTCTTAATTGAGATGGGTGCGCACTTACTAATGATAAATTCATTAATTGGCACAAGGGGATAATGAGGATAAATTCCATCTTGACCATTGAATGTTCCCACAGTACTATTACCACGTACACAAGATACCGAGGTGTTTGCCTACAATTGGCCTCACTCATTGGTGACTCAAAGCAAACGAATAGACAGAAACTTGGGTTCATTAATGTCTCAGGATTATGAGCCTATTGCTAGGGAATTATGAGAGCAGACCTTAAATTAAAGACAGTGTTCCATAAGGTGCTTCCTATGATCCTTCAATACATCCAATGTACCAGTACAATGATCTAGAATTTTACATTCGGACGATCGAGACAAATCACACTATCTCATAGTGATCAAAGTGCTGCAACCTTGTCAGATGATATGCCCAATCTCATCACTGGTTGTGAAGATATTTAAGTGTAAGATTTGCGACATATGTCTCCTGTATGTGGATCTCATCCATATACATGCATTACATCTATTATACTTGTGGACTCCGATTCATTCATGAACCATCATGTCATTTGTATTGATTATGTGCAAAACAAAACATCATTCATCTCATGAAAGGAAATCATGATTTATATTGATAAATAAAGAAATAAATTAATTTATTACATCATCTGATGGATTGAGACCATACAATCTAAGAATCTCCCACCTGGGCTCAATGCCAGTCAGGGTTGCATCTCATGCCCATCTCTTCTACATGCTGCTAAAAGACTTTGGTGGTCAAAGGCTTAGTAAAGGGATTTGCCGGATTGTTTGGAGAGGCTATTTTGGTGATGGCAATGTCACCTTTTTGCACAATTTCTCTGACCAAATGATATTTCTTCTGTGCGTACTTTCGACTCTTATGGCTCCTGGGTTCCTTGCATTGAGCGATTGCCCGACTGCTGTCACAGTAAACTGTGAGCGGCTGTCCCACCAAAGGTACCCTTCCAAGTTCCAGAAGGAATCTTTTGAGCCGTACCGCTTCCTTAGTTGCTTTACAAGCCGCTACATATTCAGCCTCCGAGGTGGAATCAGCGGTACATTCCTGTTTAATACTCCTCCAGCTGATAGCTCCACCGCCAAGCATAAACACATAACCAGAGGTGGATTTCCTGGAATCCTTATCTGACATGAAGTCAGAATCTATGTATCCGACTGGAATCAACTCATCATTGCCGTAAATCAACATGTAATCTTTAGTCCTTCTCAAGTATTTGAGAGTACACTTTACATCAGTCTAATGGTCAGGACCTGTGTTAGACTGATATCTGTTGACTAGCCCCATTGCGTGACAAATATTTGGTCTAGTACAATACATAGCATATATGAGGCTACTAACAGCCGAAGCGTATGTTATTGACCTCATTTGATCCTTTTCTTTAAGTGTCTTAGGACACTGATCTTTAAAAAGGTGCACTCCATTCCTAAAAGGTGTGATACCCTTCTTGGAGTCTTGCATAGCAAACCGTACCAGTATCTTATCTATGTAAGCAACTTGGGATAAGTCTATCATCCTATTCTTCCGGTCTTGATGGAGTTTGATTTCTAAGATGTAGCTAGCTTCTCCCAAGTCCTTCATATCAAAAGTCTTAGCCAACCAAACTTTTACCATTGATAAAAATCCTATGTCACTCCTAAGGAGAAGGATGTTGTCAAAATATAATACCAGAAAAACTACCCAGCGTCCTTCACTTTTTATGTACACACACGACTCATCCGGATTCTGACAAAAGCCAAATGACTTGATTGCCTGGTTAAAACGGATGTTCCAGTTTCGGGATGCTTGCTTTAATTCATAAATGGACTTCTGCAGCTTGGAAACTCTTTGCTATTGGTTTTTAGCTACAAAACCATCTGGCTGCATTATATAGATGTCTTCCTCAAGATGGCCGTTGAGAAACGCCGTCTTGATATCCATTTGTCAAATCTTGTAATTGAGATGAGCCGTAATGGATGAAAGTATTCTAAAGGACTCGAGCATAGCTATCGACGAGAATGTTTCCTCATAATAGATACCCTCTTTCTGAGTATACCCTTTCGCAACAAGCCTGGCCTTGAAGGTCTGCACTCTTCCATCTGGTCATCTTTTTCTCTTGTAGACCCACTTGCACCCAATAGGTTTAATATTGACAGGCAAGTCCACAAGTGTCCAGACCTGATTGGAATACATAGACTCCATTTCAGCTTTCATAGCATATTGCCAACGTCCCGAATCTATGTCATTTATTGCTTCATCATAGTTACAGGGATCTTGTTCCGGTTCTTCCGGGATTGCCTCGTAAGACTCTCCAAAAAATGAGAACTTGTTAGGGGGCCTGGCTATTCTCTCACTAAGACGAGGCACTGGTGTAACTACTGGGTCAAGTATGGGTGGATTTTCTTCAAGTTTGGTCACAGGATTTGGAATTGATCGCTCTTGAATCTCTTTTAAGATCACATTTTCTAAAAATTTCCGATCAATCATATAATCTTCCTCCAGAAAAATCGCATTGGTGTTGACAAGCACTTTCTGCTCACTGGGATTATAGAATAACCAACTTTTAGTTCTTTTAGGATATCCTATTGAAGTGCATACTTTTGACTTCGATTCCAACTTATCTGTCTTAGCCTTCAGTACGTGTGTCGGACAACCCCAAATATGTAAATGTTGTAGACTAGGTTTCCGCCCAGATCACAATTCCTGGGGATTCTTATGTACATACTTAGATGGTACGAGGTTTAGTATGAACATAGCAGTGTCTATGGCATATCCCCAAAAAGATATAGGTAATCCTGAGAAACTCAGCATAAACATTATCATATCTAAAAGAGTCCGGTTCCTTCTTTCCGCTACTCTATTCTGTTGAAGCATATCAGGAGCAAACAACTGGGATAAAATCCCATTCTCTGATAAGTATCCAATAAAATCAGTAGAGAGATTTTCTCCTCCTCGATCTGATCGAAGAGTCTTGATACTTTTACCTAATTGCTTTTCCGCTTCCGCTCGAAACTCTTTGAACTTTTCAAAAGCCTTGGACTTGCGGTGGATAAGGTGTATGTATCCATATCTTGAGTAATCATCTGTGAAAGTGATGAAGTACTCATATCCTCCTCTTGCTCTAACATTTATGGGTCCATACACATTAGTATGCACTAATTCCAATAAATGTTTGGTCCTATTGCCCTTAGAAGAAAATGGTCTTTTGGTCATTTTTCTTTCAGACAGGACTTAGAGACAAGCATTAGTTTTGCCACCAATGAAGGCAAGATACCATCTTTCATTAGCCTGTCAATCCTATTTAGGTTTATGTGACCTAACCTCAGGTGCCTAAGTTTTGTTCGATTAGATGAATGTGACTTCCTCTTTAATGATGATCTATTAATAATTTTGGTATCATGTATCTCATACATTGTGGGAGTTAACAAATAAAGGCCATTGATTACCTTGTCAGAACATATAAAAGTACCTTTTTTTATTTATGACAACTTCAGTACCAAAAGAAATAGAATAACTTTTATTCACCATACTAGAAACTGAATTTAAATTCCGCCTAAAAGACTGTACAAATAATGTATTTGACAAAATCAACTTATTATTTGAAAAAATTAAAGTAACAACTCCCACTGAAACCGTCTCCGCCTTAGCATCAAATCCTAGGTTGACAATGATTTCACCGTCACTAAGCCTCCTGGTTTCCCTGAACTCTTGCAATGAATTATAGATGTGATTAGTTGCACCGGAGTCAGCATACCAGGATTCTGAAGTACTAGTTGCAAAACTAACTTCAGAAACAAGTAACTCAATCATACCTGAGGTCTTCTTCTTAGACAGAAAATGTGGACAATTCTTCTTCCAATGTCCTGTCATACCACAATGAAAACACTTTCCTTTTGCTTCGAACCCTTAGCCTTGGCCACACCACCATTAGCACCTTTCTCCACCTTAAGACCCTTGGGGACCGATTTCTTCTTGCCTTTCCGGCCTTTGCCTTTCGGCTTGAACTTGACAACAGACTTTTCTGTCATCAGGGCAGCTGGATTTTTCTTCATGACCCCCTCAGTCGCTACCAGCTGGCTAGATAGCTTAGATAAAGTCAAATTCATCTTATTCATATTATAATCGATCTTAAAATGGTTGAATAAATCTGGTAGCGACTCGAGGATTACGTCAATCTGCGAATTTACAATAATCACAGCACCTAGTACATCTAACTCATTGAATGAGTCCATCATTTTTAGCGTGTGATCCTATACTGGTGTCCCCTCAGCCATCTTAGTGCTAATAAGCACCCTCATAGCAGCCTGCCTAGTAGGCCTGCCCTGGTCCTCAAACATCTCCTTTAAGTTTGATATAATATCATATGCAGTCTTATAGGATTGATGTTGGCATTGTAAAACACTAGGCATGGATGCCTGCATATAACATCTGGCCATCTCATCATCTTTGGCCCATTGGGCGGGGGGGGGGGGGGGGGGGGGGGGTGGTGGTTGGTATGGTAATGACATATTTGTATCCTGAAGCAGTCATGACAATATTCAGGTGTCGCGACCCCGGACCGGGTTATCGAGGTCTTAATCCGGGATCGGGACTATTGTACCACATTGATTTAATTTCCCACAGGTGTCCGCGGTGAGGATATCACAACAACATAAATATTTCTGTTAAGTGCAGAAGCGTGTAGTAAATCAAATTGATGATTCAAGTCACAAGATAAAATTATATAAATAAACCAAGTATTAGAATGAGCAATGATCATTAGTGCTTTCCCAAAGAAAAGTTAAAGTTTATACAAAAGATTATTTAATTACATTTTCCAAAAATAGAGACCAACAAAGGCCAATAAAAACAAAATACCAATTCCAAAGAAATGGTTAAACGTTTCCCAAAATGCTACGTCTCTCATAGCAATCAAATGTCTAAACGACATCGTCAACATGTCACTCAACTAGGCATTGCGGTTCACCGACCGCCTCCTCAAGCTCCGCCTCGGGATAGACAATGTCCGGACCTGAGTACCAAAGAGTGGGTCAAACATGACGGTTTGACAAATGGGTGAAGAGACGTAACAATATAATAATAAATGAATTTACCTTCAAAAGCATTTAAAACCTGTTTAAATAACAATTTCCATAAAAGACATAAATCATTTATTCAAATACAAGTATGCGTTGTAAAACATGTAAAGGTAACCAAGGAAATGGAAACAAACAAAATGGCCACCACACAAAGCTAAGTCCTCTATCACCGAAGTGACGGAGCAATATCAAGGCGTTGATCTCAGTCACACGAGGTGAGGAGAAACAATGAAATATATACATATACATATAATATACGGGACATGACCACGGTAGCGAGCCGGGCATCGGGAACCACGGTAGTAATCCGGGGTATGGGGACAAGACCACGGTAATAACCGGGTAGTGGGATCCAAACTGCAGCTGGCGGGACAAGAGGGGGATCTCCGAGTCGGTGGATCAGACCAACATGGTTATCCAAACTTAGTGATACCGACTCATAGGTTAAATGAAACAATCAAAACATGTATAAAAATACATCAAGTACAAGTACATAAACAAGCGGGACGGGGTGCTCAAGGCATAAGTAACCTTTCAATTCGGGTAATATATAACCGGGCTAACAAAATGCTAAAACACTATTTCAATACTTTCGAGAATGATAAAATCATAATGCAACTTTCGAAATCTCAAGACAAGTATCGGGGTTTGAAACTAGTTCAAGGTGAAGAAGGGTCCCGTATGTCGATTCCAATATAGACTTGGTACTCTTTGAATTTGAAGACATTTCGGGCTCCTTATACACTTTGGTGAAATCAAACTTCAATGAACCTTTGTGACATGGTTTCCTTTTCAAACGGGCTTCATACATATCTACAGGTGAAACAGTCCCCATCATTCTTTAAAAGGGTTCATAAATGATTGGGACAGAAATCCTCTTAATTTCTCTTCATTTCAAAATTCCTGGGTAAGGTTGGTCACCTGGCGGTTAGCCGCGGATGGATTCAGCGGTTAGCCGTTGGCTGACTGCGAGGCTGTCCGTGGATTTGCCAACCTAAATACAAAACACTGGAAATGTAGTCGAAATGAGCTCGGTTAGCTGGTGGTTAGCAGCTGATGGGTTCGGCTGCTGACCGCGTCTTCAGAAAGAAAATGATGCTTTCTAGAATTGTAACCGTGATGGCTCGGTTAGCTGGCGGTTAGCCGCCGATGGGTTCGGCGGTTAGCCGCTTCCTGACCGCGCCTTCAGAAGAGAAAAACAACTCTCTTGGTTTGTAACCGCGACGGTTTGGTTGCCGCCAGTCACCAGGCGACTAGCCGACAGGTGACCGCCAGGTGCGGGAAACTCCCACTGTGTTCAAATTTGAGCCCTTTTCCTCCTCAAAACCACTCTCCTCACTTCCCATTCATTTCCTGCAATAAAATGAGCTAAAAGCTCATCCAATACATCTTTCAATACTTCTCCAAAACTCCAATAAGTATTCATTCCATCACCTCCTTCTTAACCACAACAACCACAAAAGAAAAGAGAATCCAAATCACAAGTACTCATTTAAGATATATCCCAAAAGACAATAAGGTCTATAAACAAACATATTTCCAAAACATTAAATGAGCTAGCAAGGTTCACTCAAGAGCATTTATTTCCAAAAATCAATGCAAGTCAATAAATATGAATAGAAATGACAAATCAACCACATTTCCCATGAAAACCATACAAAGCTCAAATAACATTTCATTCACTTGCCTTAGTTCCAAGCTTAGTAAAAAATAAGCTCTAATCACTTCCAAGCCAAGATTCCAAGTTACACACAAAAGCCCCAAAAAACAAACCCTAAAATGGGTCAAAACAAGAATGAAGAAAATGAAGTTTCAATAATGAAAATGAATACTCCCAAAGGCTAGGAAAACACAATTTCAAAGGAGAAGGAGGGATTGCTTACCTGTAGGTTCTCCAAAAAGGCAATGGTAGCTCGATGAAGACCTTGGAATGTATCAAGAGAGAGCTTGCAAGGTGGGGAAGAAGAAGATGAAACTCATTACTCTATTTGACAGATGTTGGTGGTGGATTGAGGAGGAAGAAAGTGGAAGTCCGGGGATCCGAACCCTAGAGGGGGGGGGGGGGGATGAATAGGGTCAGCTTCAATTATGACCAATTTTAACCAATTTTAACTTCTTTTAATTAACTAGTCACAAGTGATGATTATCAAACAAAATGCGGAAGCTTAATAGAAACAATCACCACAAAGCAAGCACCATCACATAAGGATTTATAGTGGTTCGGCCTCAATGCCTACATCCACTACCGGCTTGTGATCCAACACCCTACCGGATTTCCACTATTTATGCTTTTCAATAGGCTAAGCAATAACCTTTACAATGATGTTTTTCAAAGCTTAACATCAACCTATTGCACTATGCTTTTCATAGGCTAAGCAATAATCTTTTCAACCAAAATGTTGATTATCTCTCTAAGTAGTGTTTAAAATACACTTGATGGAGATACAATTTATAGCTCATTACAATGCCTCTTAATTAGGGGGATATGGAAGTGAAAAACTAATTCATACACATACTCTATGAATGCAAAGATGAATGCTCAATGTGTATGTATGATGTCCTCAATCATTTTGAAAATGTAAGCTCATAAATGTATGCCTAAGGCTTTTGAAAGTTTTAGCTCATAAAAACATTTATGATTGAGGAAAAAAATGCAAGTCACATGTTAAAAATAACTTGTAAAAGATATACATTTGTATCCTAAACAAGTTGTGAAATTCTAAGTACAAAACATGTGATGCATAGGGATGTCAATCAAATTAACAATGTAGCTCAAAACATAAAAATAGATTTGATTGAAATTAGGGGACAAATCATATGTAATTATAAATTCAACTTGAATATGATATTCCTATCAATGTAAAGCAAGTTGTGAAACTTTAAAACAAAAGTACATATGATTTGTAAAGATGTTGAATCCAAAACATAAGATATATTTGAAAGAGATTTTCTTATGATGAAAAACAACAACCAAAGATTCAACCAAGTATAGGAATCATGTTACATATAATTTCAAAGATTTTTTCATTAACATGATTTACTTAGATATACCAATTTAAGTACTACTTGGATTGAATCAAGGTGATGCATCCAAAACAATAGATCAATTCAAAACATAAACATGTTAAGGACACAACAAAACATAGTTTATCATGCTAGAAAATATTTACCAATAATAAAGCAAGGCATGACAACATATGGTTAAGGAAAGCAAAGCTTACTTAGAGATTTAACTTCATTAATCCAAGCTTTAGCTTTCCTAAAGACCCCTTTCATCCCTTAGCTCATTCCCCTTTGATTTGCCTCAAAACCTCTCAAGGAAGGCCTAAAAATCCTTAACTTTTGGCAAATGAATGAACTAGTATTTATAGCCAAAACAGCCCAACGGCTAGTCCCCGGTCGACCCCATGACCCTCGGGTCGACATGGCCTTCACAACGGTCATAAAACTGACCGTTTGATAGGAGCCCCAACGGCTCTTTCCCGGTCGACCTGGTCCCCTGTTGGGCTGGTCGACCTGGCCTTCTGTTGGCCCGGTCGACCTGGCCCACTGCAGGTCCACCTGGGACCAAAATTCCTTAATTTTGCATTTTTCAAAGTATTTTCTTGAGGGAACTTTTGGGCCATTAAACCAAGCTTGGAATCATGATTTAAATCAAACTAATAGGCTTAAATTCATGAAACACAAAAGGCCTAAAATGATTTGAAAGATTTAAAACATAGGCTAGCTTGATTTGGTAAAACTTCTTTTCAAATTAAAATGCATCCAATTTTAAAAACAAAACATGCATAAATCAATATCTTAAAAACAATGCATGTGTAAATCAAGATTTCAAGTTTTTATAAATCAATGCATGTGTGTAAATTCAAATGATGCTAGAATGATAATGTATCCATCAAATTGCAATACACAAAATTCCTAACAGAAAGCAAGAAGAAAGAGAAGAAGAAAAACAAACCCTAGGTGGCTGTCACTTTTGTGCTAGAAAAGGAGAAGGGGAAAGAAGGAATGGGTTCCCCTTTTTATAGAAATGAAGGTGGGCTCCACCACTAAACAAACTAGTTGGGCTGAAATCATGATTTGCAGGACCTCGGTTGAAATCGACGAAGAAGGGAGAAACGATCGTTGAAATATCTAGTTTCCAAAAAGTATATGTTTCGCGAGTTTCGGGAGAATCAATTTTTGGGTACAGATTTAGTGCACAATGATCAATGCTAGGAAAGTCGGGTTTCGGGATCTGGAACGGGCACGGGATCAACATAAAAGTTGTGGGGGTTGACGAGATAAATAAAACGAGATAAAAATAATAAACACAAGAATTTCAGATAATCCCCTAAGTAGACGCAATGTCATAAAAGGAACCCACAAAGGGTCCCACTAATCACAAGATACTCAAAATTCCCCAAAGCTATAACAAAAGCTATTATAATCCTCAACTTAACCAAAATCCACTAAACACGCTTAAAACTAAAATACAACTTAATTAATACTAATCGATGTCACTTAGGACGGGGTCTTACACCAGGTTTCATTTCCAGTCTACATAGTTGGATCCCACCAACTTATTCTGGTTGAGGATGGTCGCAAGTGGATTGAAAGTATTTGAATTCATGCTGAATAAACTGTAGCACATAATCATACATTCAACCAAAGAATATAAATGACATTAGGGTTTAGTATTCTACCAAATTCATGTGGGAATCCTCATAACCACTAAATTCAGAATACATTGGAATCCCAATCCCTTGGGGTATGCCTCCTTGGGGAGTGAAGATACTGTAATTCCATGGGGATCCGAACCCTAGAGGGGGGGTGAATAGGGTGAGCTCCAATTATGACCAATTTTAATAATTTTAACTTCTTTAAAACCAACTAGTCACAAGTGATGATTATCAAACAATATGCGGAAGCTAATATAAACAATCACCACAAAGCAAGCACTATCACACAAGGATTTATAGTGGTTCGGCCTCAATGCCTACATCCACTACCGGCTTGTGATCCAACACCCCACCGGATTTCCACTATTTATGCTTTTCAATAGGCTAAGCAATAACCTTTACAATATGCTTTCCAAGGCTAAGCAATAACCTTACATTGATGTTTTTCAAGGCTTAACATCAACCTATACACTATGCTTTTATAGGCTAAGCAATAACCTCTTCAACCACATGGTTGGTTATCTCACTAAGTTGTGTCTTTAATACACTAGATGGAGATTCATTTTAGCTCATTACATTTGCCTCTAAAATAGGCGGATATGGAAGTGAATAACAACTACACACTCACACTATGGATGCAAAGATGAAAACATATGAAGTGTGTGTGTGTGGTCCTCAATCATTTAGAAAATGAAAGCTCATAAATGTATGCCTAAGGCTTTTGAAAATTTTAGCTCATAAAACATTTATGATTGAGGATGTAATGCAATCACATGTTAAAAGTAACAACTTGTTAATGATATCAAAGTTACACAAGTTGTATAAAATGGATTAGCTCTAAACATGTGATGCATAGGGATGTCAATCAAATCATCAATGAAGCTCAAAACATAAAAATAGATTTGATTGAAATTAGGGGACAAATCATATGTAATTATAAATACAACTTGAAAATGATTTACCTATCAAAGTGATGCAAGTTGTGAAACTTTAAAACAATAATACACATATGATTTGTAATGATGTTGAATCCAAAACATAAGATACATTTGAGAGAGATTTTCTTATGATGGAAAAACAACACCCAAAGATTCAACAAAGTATATGAATCATGTTACATCTTTCATTAACATGATCTACTTAGATTTACCAATAAAGTACTACTTTGATGAATCAATGGTGATGTATCCAAAACAATAGATCTATTCAAAATATAGAATATGCTAAGGATACAACATATCATATATTAACATGTTACAAAGATTTACCAATGATAAAACAAAACATGAAAACATATGATTTGTAAAGAGGTTGAGTCCAAAACATAAGATAGTTTTGAAAGTGATTTTCTTATGATGGAAAACAACAACCAAAGATTCAACCAAGTATATGGATCATGTTACATATGATTTCAAAGGTTTTTACATTAACATGATCTACTTAGATTTACCAAAGTTAAGTACTACTTGAATTGAATCATATGGTGTTGTATCCAAAACAATAAATCAACTCAAAACATAACACATGTTAAGGACACAACACAAACATAGTTTATCATGCTAGAAATGATTTACCAAAAATAAAACAAAGCATGAAAACATATGATTAAGAAAGGAAGAGCCTACTTGGTGGTTTAACTTCATTAATCCAAGCTTTAGCTTTCCTAATCATCCCCTTCATCCCTTGGTTCTTTTCCCTTTTGATATGCCTCAATTCCTCTCAAGGAGGGGTTAAAAATTCCCAACTTTTGGCAAAGGAAAGAACTCATATTTATAGCAAAAAGTTGCCAACGGCTAGTCCTCGGTCGACCGACAAAGAGGTCTCGGTCGACCGGGAAGGCACAACGGTCAGATTTCTGACCGTTGGAGGTTTCAGTTCAAAACTGCAGAAATTACCTCCAGTTGTCTCGGTCGACCGAGACCTGCCTCTAGGTCGACCGGCAACACTGCCGGGACTGCCTCCCTTTGACAAAAAATGTAACTTTTGCCATTTCAAAGTTATTTCTTTGGGGGACCTTTTGGCAACTAAATCAAGCTAGGTAAACATGTTTTAAAGATTCTAATGGATTTTAAAACATGACATAAAAAGCCTAAAAAGATTCAAAACTTTTAAAACAAAGGCTTGCTTGATTTCTTGAAAACTCTTTTCTAAAACAAATGCATCCAAGATTTAAAAACAAATCATGCTTAAATCAAAACATTTACAACTCTTAAAAGTAATGCATGAAAAAATCAAGATTTCAAGTTTATTTAAAACCAATGCAAGTGTGTAAATCAAATGATGCTTGAATGATAATGCATCCATCAAATTGCAATCTAGAAAATTCCTAACAGATACCACTTAGGTTAGTGCGGATCAAAGTCAGTCAAAATTAGAATGAAGACTAATTATCTATGATCCCCATCATTTATTATCATCTACGTATCTCATACCAAATAATGTATGACTCTTGATTTGCTTTGGTTTCTAAAATACATGAGGCAAATCCTTGGGGATATTACATCACTATTTTAGTTAAGTGTGACTCACCAACTAGCATTGTGTGACAACCGTTGTGGCCAGCTCTTCCTTGGGGAGCGGGCCCCCACTCCATCCACCAATACTATCCATTGGAGATCCATATCTAGTAACTGGACAAATAAAAACCCTTCGTAGGGAATGACCATTTTCAAGATGGCGTGAGGCTAATACTTTCCTTACAATGGACCTATGGTGGAAAACCATGAGTATTTCTTAATTTAAATGCCTCGCTCCCACTTAATATTTTAGAATTGATGATTTCCTTTTTAGGTGTTAGGGCCCACATATATAAACATCAAATCATCTCATGATATGACCAATGATTGGTTCCAAGTCAAGTTATATTTAAGAAAAGTCCAGTTTCTAAGATTAGTGTTACCGATGGGTCCATCTCATGGGTCCACCAACACTAATTAGAGCTCTTTCCAAAAATTAATTTGATTTGACCAATTTTGGAAACTACTATGTTTGGATCAGATTTGGAAACATTCTATAAAAACATTCATCCATAAATAGAAAGTGCTAAAATTAGAAACTAGTCATCTCCTCCACATGGCCAAGCGGAATAGACTTCTTGGACTTTTAAACTTTCCAAAACTTTGGGATTCCATAAACTCTTTGGGCATCTCCAAAATGCTTTTGGTAATCTTCAAATTATTTGATTTAGGAGTCCAACATCACTTTCCTTCTTCGTTTCGCACACCGCCAAAAATAGAAAATTACATGACTTCCTATGTCTCGACGATGAGACTTACATGGTAATCTAATAATGGAAATAAAAGGGCTATAAGGAAATTCACTATGCCTTGCCCTTAAATGGGAAATTAAGGAAACCATGATGCCCTTTACATTTTACCTCAAATAAACCATCAACCATAAAAGTAAAGTAAAAGACTTGTGAGCCACATGGAGAGGACAAAGATAACTTGCAAGCTAGGATCTCAAACAACCACACAAAACACAAAACCGGGTTGCCAAACAATGGTGGAAAAATAAGATGCCAAAGTAGACCCGAAACTTAAAAACAAAAAATTGAAACTTGCTGTAACAGTGTCCTCAGTCGACTGCCAGAAGGCTCGGTCGACTAGCCTGCATGAACCCGGTCGACCGGGCACGAAGCCAGGTCGACCGGACACGAAGCCGGGTTGACCAAACTGACGAACTACAACAACTTGGGTTTTCTATTTCGAGTCTAAACAGCTCCAAACCACTTCTAAAATGTTCCAATAGCTTAATACCATCCTTCTATCATTGTTAAACCCTTTTGTGACTATCCAAACATGGATTTGCTATTAAACTTAACAAATCTATCAAAACTGATCCGTTCATAGCCCTCGCTCTATCCTCTTCACATCTCATGCAAAGATTAGAACAAGCTTAATGATCTAACATGATTAGAGATGAGGTATGACTCTGATACCAATTGTTGCAAGTAGGTGGGCCTCGTGGATATGTTTTTAAAACTTCTTGACCCACTTAACTTAGGGATCAAGTATCAATAAGGCTACAAACCCAATCCAGGATCCAAATCCCCAAACTCATCAACCATGAACAGTAATCAACTCTATCTAGAAGATAGAAACAGTACCTAATGTAAGTCCTCGACCCGAGTGAACCCGCTTAGTGTTAATTAAGTCGTGTGTTAGTTCTAAGCTTGATTAGTGATTTTGGCTAAGTTGGGTTTGGAATAGCTTTCGTTATAGTTTCGGGGAATTTTGAGTGTTTTGGTGACTAGTGGGGCCCTTTGGGGGTTCCCTTTTCGACTTTGCATTTGCTTAAAGGATTTTTCGAAATTGTTTTGATTTGCGTTCTTATCCTGTTTCATTTATCTTGTTAATCCCTACAACTTTCATGTTGATCCCGTTCCCATTTGAGACCCCGAAACCAGATTTCATAGCCTTGAGGGCAAAACAGTCTTTTTACACTAAACCTGTACCAAAAACTTGATATCCCCGAAACCCGCGAAACATATACTTTTTGGAATTTAGATATTTCGGCGATCATTTCTTCCTTCTTCGTCGAATTCATTTGAAGTCCCGAAAGACATGATTTCAGCCCAAAGAGTTCTTAAGTGGTGGGGCCCATCTTCATTGCTTATATAAGGAGAAACCCATCTTCCATTTCCCTTTTCCAGCACAAAAGAGAACCTAGGGTTTTCTTTGGCAACTTTCTCTTCTTCTTCTTGCTCTCTCCATCTCAATCTGCCACCAAGCTTGCACCAACATCAAAATAGACTTCACTATTCTCTTCCTCATCTTGAAGGCTACCTATTGATACCATTTGTGAAGGAAACCTTTCATTCCAAGATCTTCTTTGAGCTAACTCTTTTCATTTGAAGGTCATCCAAGTAAGTAATCTCCTCCATCTTCTAGATTTGTGTTCTTCTAGTCCTTGAGAAGCTCCATTTTCAATATTGTGAGTTCTATCTTTTTCATTCATTGTTTGACCCATTTTAGGGTTTGTTTTGGGGGTTTTTACTTGTAGCTTGGAATTGAGCTTAAGAGGTGATTAGAGGCTTGGTTTTGCTAGCTTGGACCTAAGGCAAGTGGATGATTATGTGTTTTGAGTTTTAAATGATTTGGTGAAATATTAATGATTTACTCATGCTTTTATTGATTTGCATTGTTGAAATAAATGCTCATAATACATCTTGCTACTTCATTTAATGCCTTGGAAACATTGGTCTATAGCTTTCTTTATCTCTAGTCTTGTGTTGGTTGTATAAGTGTTGAAAGGAGGAAAATAAGAGAAAGGCCCAGCTCACTGCAGAATAGAACCTGGGTTTTGTTCCGTAGTTCACACGGTTGACCGGTATGGGGGCTCGGTCGACCGAAGACATAGGGTCAGGTTCCCAGGAACTTGACCAAAACACTATTCTCCCATTTCAGTTACCACTGTTGGTTGACCGGGCACACAGGGACCAGGTCGACCTGACCTTCTCAGGTCGAACGGGGCTCCTGTGTACAGGGTCGACCGAGCCAACTGAGAAATCCTTCCTGGAAGGGATTTTTACCCTATTTTTGGATGGGCTTAGGTGGAACTTTGGCTACCCTTTTTGGACTTATTTGACTATATATGAGGATGTCTTGAGCTGACGTTGTTCACGGTTAGTCCGGTTGCATCGGAATCCAATCTAATTCAACCTTGAACGGTACAGGACAACGCGATACCTTCCTTATATCTATGCGCGAAGTCTATTTCCTTGGGTATCGCGAATCCTATCCCTTTCGGTGACTGAGTAGGTTGTACGATGCTTCACGATTAACATTGTGCTTAGGGTTGGTTTGTTTATAGTTTTGATTTTTAATCGCACCGTCTAGTACTATCTATAAGCTTACTTATAGTTTTGGAAATCCCAAAGTGTATAAGGAGCCCGGAATGTCTTCAAACTCAAGGAGTACCAAGTCATTATTACAATCGACATAAGGGACCTCTATTCACCCTAAATAAATCTTGAAACCGATATTTTACCCAAAATTGTGGTCATTGTATTTCCTTATTTCCTAGATTTTCATTACACGACTTGTTTTCCCGAAAGCATTGAAGTTACACTAGTAACAGTTACTTGTCCCAAAATGTATTGCACCACATGAAATGAATGTTATGCCTTGAGCATCCTTGCCTCGCCTGTTCATTTACTTGCACTTGGTTTACTGGTTCATGTCTCGATTGGTTATTTGACGTATGAGTCGGCATCACTAAGCTTGGATAACCTTGTCGGTTTGATCCACCAACTTGGAGATCCCCCTCCCCTCCCGCCAGCTGCAATTTGGATCCCGATGCCCTGTTTATTACCGTGGTCTCGTCTCGATACTCGGTTCGCTACCGTGGTCCCATCCCGTATATTTATATTGTATATATATGTTTCGTTGAATCTCCTCACCTTGTGTGACTGAGACCAACGTCTTGTTATACTCTTGTCACTTCGGTGATAGAGGACTTAGCTTGGTGTGATTGCCATCTTGCTAGTTCCCGATTCCTTGGATACCTTACATGTTTTATATTGCTTATTTGTTTTCTAGTAAATGATTTATCTCTTTTATGAAAGTTGTTGCTTAAACAGATTTTTATGCTTTCCAAGGTATTTCGTTTGTTATATGTTGTTGTATCTTTTCACCCTCTTGCCAGACCGTCATGTCTGACCCATTTTTTTTGGTACTCAGGTCCCGTTGCCGGTTACCTTGACGAGGAGCCGGAGGAGGCGGTCGGTGAACCACAACACCTAGTTGAGTGGCATGCTGATGATGTCATTTAGATATCTGGTTGCTACGAGAGATGTAACATTTTGGGAAACTGTTAACCATTCTTTTTGGTTATTGTTTTGTTTATATTGGCCTTTGTTAACCTCTATTTTTGGGGAATGTAACTAAATGATCTTTTGTATAAACTTTAACTTACTTTTGGGAGACATGCTAATGATCATTGCTCATTCTAATACAATATTTTATATTTGTGATATTGTCTTTATGACTAGAGATGGTTTGACTATTTGATTTGCTACACGCTTTCGCACTTAAAATAAATATTCATTTATGGTTGTGATACCCTCACTGCGGACACCTGTGGGAAATTAAATAAGTGTGTACACCCTGTTGATACACTCCACATGTTAACCATTCACTCACCACACCACATTACCGTCCCGATCCCGGATCAGTCCCGTGGGCCTGGTCCGGGGTCGCGACACCTAACAAGCAATCATGAAATCTACAACAAATAAAGAAGTAGATTATACCTTTAAAGCTTGGTAGAGCTTTCATGGAAAAGTTGATCTCTTTCTTTAATTATAAACTCTTTCACGAATCAAATTAGAATCTCCAAGACCCAATCATCTTCCATGCTATGACCCATATCAGATCTCTTTTCTCAAGGAGATGGGTGAGATCTCTAAAAGAAACCAACTAGAAGCTCTTAGGGAAACCAGGGGCGTGCAACACTTGCACATAATTCCAAGGGGATTAATGGGTGTGGATGTCCAAGCCACTCCTCTCTGAAAGTCTGGGATCCTAATCCTAGATGGGGGGTGAATAGGGTGACTACAAATTAGTGACCAATTATGATAAATTTTAACTTCTTTAAAATTAACTAGTCACAAGAGATGATTATAAAATTAAATGCGAAAGCTAAACAAAAACAATCACCACAAAGCATACACCATCACACAAAGATTTATAGTGGTTCGGCCTCAATGCCTAAATCCACTACCGGCTTGTGATCCAACACCCCACCGGATTTCCACTATCAATGCTTTTCAATAGGCTAAGCAATAACCTTTACATCATGCTTTCCAAGGCTAAGCAATAACCTCTTACACTATGCTTTTCTTAGGCTAAGCAATAACCTTTGCAACCAAAAGGTTGGTTATCTCTCTAAGTAGTGTCTAGAATACACTTGATGGAGATAAAATTTTAGCTCAATACAATGCCCCTTAATTAGGCGGATATGAAAGTGAAAATCTAATTCACACAAACACTATATGAATGTAAATGTGTATGCTCATGATGTGTGCGTGTGATAACTTCAATCAAGTTAAAAGGTAAGCTCAATCAATATATGTTCAAAGCATTTAAAAGTTTAAGACACATAAAAAGATTTGATTGAAGTGAAATGCAAATCACATGTATGAATACTAACTTGTTGATGAAGTGAAAATCAAAGGCTCACAAGTTGTATGAAACTAATTAACTCTAAACATGTGATGCATGTGCAATGTTGTTTTTAAAACCAAACTAATTTAACTGAGGTTCAAATGAATGAAAACAACAAATAAAGATTCAACCAAGTAAATGAATCATGCTATAAAAGAAATCGAAGATTTTGGGTAAGCATGATTAAAGAAGATTTTAAAACAAACTTGGTTTGAAATCAAGGTGAAAAATCCAATCCAACTTAGATCAAAGATTTAAATGAAGAATGGATTCAACACATTATAGTTATCATGCTAAAATTCATTTACCAATAATTTAAACAAAGCATATAACATATGATTAATAAAAGTAAAGTTTACTTAGAGATTTAACTTCATTGATCCAAGCTTTAGCTTTACTAATGACCCCTTGGTCTCTCTTAGTTCATTCCCATTTTTCTTATCTCCAAACTCTTCAAGAGTGGCTAAAATGTTTAACTTTGATAAACTCCTTTTACAAAGGAATGAACCTCATTTTATACTAAAAAATTGAGTTCTGGTGCGTTCCCGGTCGACCTGCACCTTTCCCTAATCAACCTGGGCTCAACGGTCATAAAATTGACCATTTGAAAAGAGCCCCAATGGCCCTATTCCCGGTCGACCTGCAGTGTGGTCGGTCTGTCGGGTCCCTTGGGCCGGTCGACCGGCTACACTGTAGGTCGACTCGGGCCTGGGACCAATTTCCCCTAAAATGCATATTAAAAGATAATTTCTTATGGAGAGTTTTGGGCCAATGAATCAAGCTTGGAATTTTGATTTAAAACAAACAAAGATGTTTAAAAATATCAAACGTAAAAAGCCTAAAATGATTTGAAAGATTTAAAATTCATAGGCTTGCTTGATTCATAAAATTTCTTTTCAAAACTAATTGCATCCAAGTTTAAAATCAAAACATGCATGGACCAAGATTTCTACAAGTCTTAAAAACAAAGCATGTGTAAATCAAGATTTCAAGATTTTCTAAATCAATGCATGTGTGAAAATCCAAATGATAATAAAATGATAATGCATCCATCAAATTTTAATAACACAAAATCCCTAACAATCTCCCCCTTTGCAATTTGATGGCAAGTCACTCATCACTGAATTTACACACCAAGTCTTCAACTCCCCCTAAGCTGGACAAGTCTTGAAATCTCTTGGATGCTCCTTTAACTTGACTTGGGCTCTAAGTCTTTTTCTTCATTCTTCTTGATGCTTGGAGCTTGATCATTCTTCAAGCTTTCTTTTCATCTTTCTTTCATTAGCCAAGCATCTTCTTTTACTCCCAAGCTTTCTCTTCTTTCAACTCTCCCCCTTTGACCATGCACTCTCTTCCTTTGGCAAGATATGCATTCTTTCTCCCTTTAGACAACTTGAACACTCTCTCCCCCTTTGACATTAAATTGTAAAGGCACCTACACACATGAAATAAAGAAAATACCTTTTAGTAGCACTTGTTAACAAAAGAAATCGAAAATGAAATACATAACATGGTATCCTGTATGATTAATAAGCTATAAGGGTAATTAAAGAGCCAATACAAGGGTGAATTTGATCAAAACTAATACTTCTTATGAAGGTTTACACTCCCCCTCAATCCATTCTCTCATTTTGTCAAACTTTTGGCAAAGATTTAACTATTTGGTGCAAGAAGAAGATGGTTTTACCAATTGAGGGTAAACTTCAAGGAAAGGATTATACACGTTTAACTATAGACCTCAATATGATCAAATTACCAATATAAAGAGCAAGGTCAAGGAGATGAGATAGGGTGTTACATAGCATAACATCACTTAATATAACTATGAAAAACATATGCTATGAAAGTTTTGAAATCATCTCATTCAATCATTAAGTATGACTTTTATGTGCAAGATGAGTGAAATGAAGTTTAAACATGAAGCCAGCCTCAACTAATAACTAACCAAGATTATGATTACATAAATATGGTGGTCATGAGATTTACCTATATGAGCAAGAGAGATGGCAAACATGAAAATTATGATGCTAATGGAATGTGACATGGAACAAAAATATATTACTATCAAGTTCAATCCAATGTACATGGTCTATCACATTCTCAAGATATGACATCAATTGGATATGACAACAATTGAAAATGATATTAATTGAAACCAATTGAATATGACAACATGATTAATAGTAAGGATGTGACAAACACAAAAATTCCATCAAGCATCATAAATGAATATTCATCACTTTTAATGATATAATTAATGAGCATAGTGAACAAGTTAAATTGCATAAAAGGATATAACTTGGTGATGCATGCAATTTTCAAAGTGTCAAAATCATATGAATTTAACATCTATAAGATATCCATCAAACAATAGATATAACTATGAAATACAAGGAATTGATTTTAAAGAGGTTCATATGATCAAGATCACTACTATGAAGTTGAAACATGTATAAGGATGACATCACTTAGAGAATATACATGAATCAACATCATAACCATCCATTTAAAAAAAAAATGACTAGAAACCAATTGACATTTGCATATAAAAAGAATGTAACCAAATGAGCAAAGATACAAAAAGCTTATAACAACATTCATTTCCATTTCTAAGATGATATAACCAAATGTATAAGGAAATGAGAACATGGAACATGCTTTGATGATTATAACTAATGATGTTTTAGAACCACTACTAGAAAAAAGGGTTTTTATATCGGTTGCAAAAACTGCCCTATATCGGTTTTTCATATAACCGATATAATATCTTCAGTCAAGGTTTTTTATATCGGTTAATATTTTTTTATATCGGTCATTTTTTTTTTATATCGGTTACACATGAACCAACATAATAATCTCTATATATAATATCGGTTAGAAAAATATGTGATATTAATTGCAATCTTTTATATCGGTTATTATAAAACCGATATTATATACACATATTTTATATCGGTTGTATACATATATTTTATATCGGTTATTATAAAACCGATATGATATACACATATTTTATATCGGTTGTATACACATATTTTATATTGGTTATTATGGAACCGATATTATATATACATATTTTATATCGGTTATTATGAAACCGATATTATATACCCAATGATTTTACATCGGTCTTCAAATCCCTTAATCCCTCCCTTTTCAGCACGTCTTGCGGCTAACCGCCAGTGCACCTGCAGCTAACCGCCAGTTCATATGCGGCTAATTAACCGCTAGTCCACCTGTTGCTAACCGCCAGTTATATATACATATTTTATATCGGTTAATATGAAACTGATATTATATACCCAATGATTTTATATCGGTCTTCAAATCCCTTAATCCCCCGCGCGGGCTCACTCCTTCTTTCCCTTTTTTTTATTTTTTTTTACCTTCCCTCCCTTCTCTTTCTTTCTCCATTATTCCTTCTTTCCTCTCACTCTCGCTCTCTTCTCTCCTCACTCTCGCCTCTCTTCCCAGCGCTTCTCTCCCTCCAAAAACCCCTTTCCTCTCACTCTCGCTCTCTTCTCTCCTCACTCTCGCTCTCTCTGCTCTTCTCTCACTCTTGCTTTCTCTACTCTCTCTCGCTCACTCTCGTTCTCCGGAGAAGAAGAAGAAGACGACGACGACGAAGAGGAAGAAACTGCTCTTCCGGCGCTGCGCAGGTGCCAGGTACATCACGTTCTTTCCTTTCTTTTTGTTTCGTTTCTTTCTTTCCCTTTTCTTCTGCTGCTACTGTTTTCTGTTCTCTCTCTCTCTGTTTTTTTTTGTTCTGTTTTCTCACGATCTCTGCTGCTCTTCTGTATTTTTTTTCCCTGCTGTTTTTCTTTCCCTGCTGTGTTTCTGTTGTTTTTTTTCCCTGCTGCGTTTCTTCACAATGCTGTTTTTTCCCTGTTGTTTCGTGCTGCTGTTTTTTTCCCTGCTGTGCTGTTGTTTTCTTTCTATTGCTGCTGTTCTTTTTGTTTTTTTGCTCTGCTGCTACATTTTTTCTTTTCTGATGTTTCTTGTGCTGCTGCTGTTTCTTTTCTTTTTTGTTTTTTTTTTGTTCTGCTGCTACATTCTTTTTTTTTTGGTGATCTCTGCGTCTGGTCTTGACAGTGTTCTTGCTGCTACATTCTTGCTTCACTTACTATTATTATTTTCACCATTGTTATGCTTCTTTACAGATATTGGGAACCAGGGTTTCTAAGGTTTAATGTGATTGGTTGACAGGGAACTGGTTTGGCTAATATTGGGATCCCTGGCAAGCAAGGGACTGACTAGGAGGGTGGATTTTCCCCCATCACGCTGCATTTCAGTGAGGACTATCCAAGTAAACCCCCAAAATGCATAATGTTAGCATGATTGCATTTAGTTTTTCATGATTTTTAATTTTTGTATTCTTCTTCTCTGTCTATTTCTAGCTCTAAAAGAATATGACTCAAAGAAACCCATATCAAATGGATGATTTTGCATTGTGATTTGTAATTGATCAGTAGGGATTTGGGTTTTTCCTTCCTCTTTCTTCATCATTCAAAAGACTACGCGCCTGAAACTCTTTTTTTTTTTTTGGGATTTTGTGGGATTTCGTTTGGACAAGTTGATTGAGATTTTTTTTTAAAACAAGTTGGTTTCAAGGTTTGATTTCTGTTCTTGATCAGTAGAGATGAAGATTAATTTGATTTTACTTGGTGAGGCTAGCTTCCAACTTTGTTCGGCTAGCCGCTTCCAAGTTAAAGGCTAGCCTCCAGAAGTTGGAGGCTAGCCTCCAACTTGGTTCGGCTAGCCGCCTCCAAGTTGAAGGCTAGCCTCCAGAAGTTGAAGGTGATTTTACACTACTTTCCATTTAATCTGGGTTAAATCTCAAAACATGAAAGTTGTAGCCCTCTGATAAATCTTTCATTTGGATCAAGAATCATGTTGTTTCGAGTTCAGAAGAGGAAGTTATGAATTTTCTACTGGAGACAACTCTGCTTCACTCAGGTTGCTGTTTTTCTGTGACCAGTCAGCTTCAAAGTGATTTTACACTACTTTCCATTCAATCTGGGTTAAATCTCAAAACATGAAAGTTGCATCCCTCTGATAAATCTTTCATTTGGATTAAGAATCATGTTGTTTCGAGTTCAGAAGAGGAAGTTATGAATTTTCTACTGGAGACAACTCTGCTTCACTCAGGTTGCTATTTTGCTGTGACCAGTCAGCTTCAAGGTGATTTTACACTACTTTTCATTCAATCTGGGTTAAATCTCAAAACATGAAAGTTTCATCCCTCTGATAAATATTTCATTTGGATCAAGAATCATGTTGTTTCGAGTTCAGAAGAGGAAGTTATGAATTTTCTACTGGAGACAAATTCTGCCATTGTAAGTAGACTACTGACAAATTCTGCCATTCTACTGAAGTTATGAATTTTCATTTGGAAGTTATGTTTTTATACTGAAATCCATTTCCATGTTGATGCCATTGTAGTAGTCTACTTATATGTGGGATTGGAACCCATCATATTTGTGAGCTATAATTCAAAGAAAGACCATTGCTAGGAGGAGACAGACAAGTCCCACGAATTCTCAGGAGATATTTGTTTCATAATATTTTGATTCGTGGATGGAACCCATCATGTTAGTGAACTGTAATTCTATTTAAACACGAGATTTAGATAAATCTTGCAATGTTCGCTCTGTATATGTTGCTAGAATTTTTCTAAGATTCCTTCTACTTCTAAGATGTTTATTTTGTTTTGGTATTCAACTCTCTCTCTTTCTCTAAGCATACATTGCATGGATTTTTTTGCAGGGAGTTAAACTTCTTGTTTCCTCAGTCCGCAACTAAAGTTTTTCCATACTTTGTCTTGAAATTCTTATAGGACTTGTAAGTGCTTTTAAATTATCTATTTAATGGACTACATCTTTACTTTTTCCACTCCTATGAAATGAGGCTGACTTTTTCCTTTTTTTCTATATTACTGATATTGGTTGCAGGAGCGCTTCCATGGTCTTGATTGTTTCCTTGCAGGTGAGTTCGATAAATGAATTTTAACTCTTTTTCCTTGCATGTATTTTAATATCATATAATTGGTGTTTTTTTTGGGATATGTTGTAGTGTCTTGCTTTTGCCCTTCTAGTAGATGTTTATATTGTGAATCCTAAATGCTTAGATTTTTTTTTTTGTCAATGTAGTTTTTGATTGGTCTGCAAGTTCGATAAAAAATGCTTACTGGAAAGCTAACCGTGGGTCTGGCGGCTAGCCGCCCTTTGCATGTTTATATTGTGAATCTTAAATGCTTAGATTTTTTTTTTGTCAATGTAGTTTTTGATTGGTCTGCAAGTTCGATAAAAAATGCTTACTGGAAAGCTGACCGTGGGTCTGGCGGCTAGCCCCCTTGCAAAGGGCGGCTAGCCGCCAGGTGACCGTAAACCTGACCCTTTCTAGAAGGACTATTTATAAAAAAAAATGCATATATAATATTATATCGGTTACAGAACAAACGATATAATACAATCTCAAAAAACCGATATAACAAAGCCCTTTATAACCGATATTATAAATAATTTTTATATCGGTTTCACTCTTTTTTATATCGGTTTTAGAGTAATGTATGCTATAATTTTAGTTTCAAAACACATCAGTTCTCCGAAAATCGATATTATAAATATTTTTTATATCGGTTTCACTTTTTTTATATCGGTTTTACAGTAATATGTGTTATAATTTCAGGTTTAAAAGACATCAGTTGTCCAAAAATCGATATGAAATAATACACATATTATATCGGTTATAGTTATTAATTATATCGGGGGTACTTATATCGGTTTGAAGTTTACTGAAAAACCGATATAATAGGTCTTTTATATCGGTTTTTAGCCGATATAAAAACCCTTTTTTCTAGTAGTGAACATTTCCATTCATACAATCTTCAAATAATTTAAGTAAACAAAATCCAACAATGAGCATAAAAGAATGATTTTGAAGATAACACATTATCAATTTTCAACTTTGCATTTTAAAAGATATAACTTATTTGAAACACATACAAGTCGATTTTTCAAAACAATAATTTTCCATAGTAAAGTATAACTTAGAAATCCATGAAAAATCCAAATTGATTCAAATCATTTGTTTCTAAAAATAATCTAACTATGACATCCACACAAATGATTTTACAATAACAATCGATCATGAATAATCTAGATATGAAAGCTTTTGAAATCACAATCAATTGATCATATATAGATATGCAATGCAAGAAATATAACCAAATGTGAGCAAAAAACAAATCTAACATGATGAAATTATAATCAACTGATTTTGAAAACCGTAATATGTAACTAGAATGGTGCATGAAGACAGAATCAATTGATCACAAATAAACATTGCATTTTAAGAAATGTAACTATGAAAGAACAAAATGCAAATGTAATTATGACCAACAAAATGATTTAACTAAAAAGGATAGGTTGGTCAAGGAGGTTCAAGGCTTTAAGGTTTGTCTAAATATCAAACTTTAGGAATCCACCTAAGGTCTTGAGAGGGTTGATATTTGAGTTCTAGTTTAGAAGTCCCACCAACTTTAGGAGATTTGACTTGATAAATTTTTAATTTGGACTTATCACCATGATATTTAGATTTGACTAAATTTAGCTTAGATTGGTGATTAGTCTTTTGAGGTTGGTGAGTTTTTTTCTTAGGGGATTGATTCATTTTTCTTTTCTTCTTATCTTCTCCCTTTATTTGACTTTTGAATTTTAAATTTAACTTTGCTACTTTCTTCAAAAGTTCTTTCATGTGTTGATTTAAGAGAGATAAGTTGAAAGGCTTTTTGTTGATAGATTCTTTATACTTGGTTTAACTTGTTTAACCCTTTTAGAATCTATCTTAGGAGACTCCTTTTTAATTGATTTAACTTGATTGATCTTCTTGGAGTCTTCTTTGATTTTTATTGTCTTACCCTTCATAGATTTTGATTCTACTTTCTTGGGTTCATAGATGGGTTTAGACACATGACTTCTTCTTAGTTTGCACTCAAACCTAAAAAGGCCCTTTAATGCCACAATAATTACATTTAGTCATGGGCAAGGAAGAATGAGTACTAGAGAATGAGGACCCACCTTTCACAAATGTGTTGGTGAAGCTAGGGTCATTGGAAATTGTCACGACCCCGGAACGGAACCCCGGGCCCGCGACGTGTCGATTGTGTAGTTGGTTGCATTGCACATTGGAGATATACCTTCCCACAGGTTTCCGCGGTGAGGATTCCCAAAGACATGCGGAATCTGACTCACACAATCAAGTTTACGGAAGCGTGTAGCAAAACATATCCAAACGAGCACCAATAAAGTATTTAAGTGCCATGACAAAAAGTAACGAGACATAGTATCAAAGAAAGAAGCTAACATGGCATTCCCAACATAGTTCAAGTTATAAGACTAACATGAAAGAGAGTTAAGTTTTTGTTACAACCCAAAAGAGGCCAACAGAGGCCAATACACTTCTCCAAAATAATCAAAAGAAATCCCAAGACAAAAGATGACGAGACTCGAGAACCCGCCCGATGTTTAGATGACATCGTCGTGCTGCCACTCTCTCACAGGGGTTGGCTCACAAGCCTCCTCCTGACGCTCCTCCTCAAAGGTAACGTCTCCTGCACTTGGGCACCAACAAACAAGGGTCAAACACAATGGTTTGGCAGGTAATCAATTTAGGTGTAAGCATGAAACAATAAACGTTTCAGAAACATTCTTTGATTTGAAATACTAAAATGACTGAGATACATTTACAGAAATATTTAATCGACTGAGATACTAAAACAAACTAGCATGAGTACATAATATATCATGAACAGTCATCATCCACAAAGAGCCCATCCTTTCCCTATCATTTATATAATGAAAAGAGCAAGCACGCACGATAAGCACGATATACATAATATAAGCACGACACGATTTCCCACAAAGACGGGAATTCCGGCCGCGGAACCGAACACGCACGATGTGTAATAAATACACGACCAGTCTGCAGACAGTCCACATGTTTAAGGACCCCCAGACAGTGGATCAAACTGAAAGGGCAGTCCAAGCTCAGTGGTGTTACTTAATTCATGATTGCACAAAACACGCGAAACACTATCAAAACATGTCGAGATAAAAAGGGGGGGGGGAAATCACTTATCAAAACACGATGAACACGACTAGCAAGGCATAATTAATATGCATAACACACTTAGGAAGTGATCCCCTTTTTCTTGAAACACGTCTTCAAAACGAGCTTGTACTTAAACTTCAAAACGAGTACACGATGATATTCATTATATCGAAACCAAAGTACGAACACAAAGCCTATCAAGCTCATGCAAGGACCTTTGGTTGATCGTTGTGCAGCCGAAGCCCAGATGTTGGAATTAAAACAGAATTGGTGCTCCAGAAGTTCAAGGACATCTCGGGTTTTGAGTGCATAATATCAGGCTAAAGGCCACTTAACATGTTATAGTTTTCATTCTTGCAAAGACTCTTCAAAACAGGTAATTTGTCAATTTCGGTCACCTCGCGGTCAGGTGTCGGCTAGCCGAACTAGGGTCTGGCGGCTAGCCGCCAGCTGACCGACAGGCTGACCGTTGGAAATCCAGGTCCAACGCAGCCCTCTGGAAAAGAAACCGAACTGACTGCGGTTAGCTTACGGTTAGCCGAATTGAGACTTGGCGGTTAGCCGTAAGCTGACCGTAGGGCTGACCGCTGGAAATCCAGTCTGAAATATAGCTCTCGGGAAAAGGAGCCGACAACGCGCGGTTGGCCAGCGGTTAGCCGACATGGGGTATGGCGGCTAGCCGCTTGCTAACCGTCAAGCTGACCGAAACCCACTGTCGAAATGTCAGCTTCTGGAAAGGGAACCGTCGAGCTCGGTCAGCTCGCGGTTAACCGAATGAGGATTTCGGCTAGCCGCCAGCCGACCGACGGCTGACCGAAACTGCACGGGAAATGCAGTTCAGTTCAGATTTTCACATTTCCTTCTTCCCTTCTTCTAGTTCCTCATTCCACTTGCACTCCCTGAGCCTACATACTCTCCAAGGGACAAAACACACATTTTTCCCAATTTCAAACATTCAATCCAAGGAAAACATGATCATGAAGCTTATAAACATATTTATATGCAAAATTTCTAAAACAACAATGAAGCTTAAAATACACATGCACAATGGTCCTATAGAGATTACTTGCCTTGCCCAATTGCTAAACACTCCTTCTCAAGCACTTCACTCAAGCTATTCCAATGCTACAAGGAAACCCAAGAAAACCACACAAACTCACTCAAAAATGGAAACAAAGAACCCATTTGAACAAAAGGGTTTTCCAAATGAAAAACAAGTTCTTAAGGGACCAAAATAACTCTATGAAAAATATGGGTTGAAGCTCTTACCTAACAATGGCCACACAAGAAGGAATGAAGACAATGTAGAGCTTGTTCCACAAGAAGCTCCAAGAAACTTGTATTGATAGAGAGCTTGCAAGGAGAGGAAGAAGATGATGATTTTGGAATCCCTTTTGGAGCTCTCTAGCTAAGGCATGCAAGAGGAAATGAAGAGGAAGAGAAAAAGGGTTTTCCTTGCCCTAGGTTAAGAAAGTTGCAGAGATTTGGTAAAGTGAATGAAAAGAGAGGGAGATGGGGCTTAAGTGATGCTAATGGGCCCCACTTAGCTTGAACCTTGAAATGACTAAAACACGATCTTGTGGGCCTCAGATGATTTCGACGAAGAAGGATAAAACGATCCTCAAAATATCTAGTTTCCTAAAGTATATTTTTGACATGGTTTTGAGATCTCGAAAATTGTGTCCAGATTTGTGCATAAAAGACAATTTTACCCTCTTTGGGCCAAAACATGGGTTTTTGGGGCTTCAAACATGAATGGGCCTAAGACGAAAGTTGTAACACGTAGAAAAATCATTCAAATGAAATCAAAATCACAATCATACGGAAACCGATACGATCTTCCCAAGCTTACACGTGCACTCAGGCTTTCCTGAGTGTGTCTGACTAATATTAAACGTTCTCAAAATTCCCAAAGCTATGTCCAAGACTAAACTAATTACTTCTAACCCAACGACAATTAAACCCACTTAGAACTAAACACATACTAACCGTACACTAATCGAATTGGTCTGGGTCTGGGTCTAACAGAAATATACCTATCAAATTCAAGACCCGTCCTATTTCTTTGATATTTACCCAATTTAAATAACTTTTCAAATTTCTCTTCACCGTGGGTAAGTTTGCACTCATACTTTTGTTTGTAGCTGTCAAGTTGAGTGACTTGGTTTATAAGGATTGAATTTTCATTTTTAACTTTTAGTAATTCATTTTCAATTCCCTTATTGTTGTTTAGTTCTTCATGGGCAAGTTTTAAATCAAATTTAAGTTCATTAATAACATTAGATCCAAGTTCTAGAGATTTTATCTTATTTTGAGCATTAGATAATTTCTCCTTAGAAATAGTCAACTTGGATTCTAGGTTGTTAATATATTTGTCTTGCCTTTGTAATTGATCTCTTAGTTTTAAATTTTCCTTATTAAGATCATCCTTTCCTATTTTTAATTCATTTAGTTCATCTTTTCAAAAAACTAATTCTTTGTTTAGCTTTTTAGATTTTTCTTAACAAGTTCTAAGGAAAATGTACATAAATCATCATAAGCTTGTTGAAGGTAATCTTCATTTTCATCATTTTTTTCTTCTTTTAAATCAAATTGAGATTCATTAAATTGAAAGTTTGAATCTCCAATAGATGGAAGTAGGAGGGGTTTAGAAGAATCTACACAAGAATCTACACAATCTAATATAGTGGAATCCATTCTAATGATCTTCATGAAAACACAACACTAGGGTTTTGACTCTAGGTTTTTACACCTAATCAAGAGTTCCAAAACACTTGATCCTAAAATAGAGCACAAGGCTCTGATACCAATTGAAAGTCTGGGATCCTAACCCTAGGGGGGGGGGGGGGGGGGGTGTGAATAGGGTGAGCTACAAATTAGTGACAATTATGATAAACTTTAACTTCTTTAAAATTAACTAATCACAAGTGATGATTATAAAATTAAATGCGGAAGCTAAACAAAAACAATCACCACAAAGCATACACCATCACACAAAGATTTATAGTGGTTCAGCCTCAATGCTTACATTCACTACCGGCTTGTGATCCAACACCCCACCGGATTTCCACTATCAATGATTTTTAGTAGGCTAAGCAATAACCTTTACATCATGCTTTCCAAGGCTAAGCAATAACCTCTTACACTATGCTTTTCTTAGGCTAAGCAATAACCTTTGCAACCAAAAGGTTGGTTATCTCTCTAAGTAGTGTCTGGAATACACATGATGGAGATAAAATCTTAGCTCAATACAATACCCCTTAATTAGGCGGATATGAAAGTGAAAATCTAATTCACACAAACACTATATGAATGCAAATGTGTATGCTCATGATGTGTGCGTGTGATAACTTCAATCAAGTTAAAAGGTAAGCTCAATCAATATATGTTCAAAGCATTTAAAAGTTTAAGACACATAAAAAGATTTGATTGAAGTGAAATGCAAATCACATGTATGAATACTAACTTGTTGATGAAGTGAAAATCAAAGGCTCACAAGTTGTATGAAACTAATTAACTCTAAACATGTGATGCATGTGCAATGTTGTTTTTAAAACCAAACTAATTTAACTGAGGTTCAAATGAATGAAAACAACAATTAAAGATTCAACCAAGTAAATGAATCATGCTATAAAAGAAATCGAAGATTTTGGGTAAGCATGATTAAAGAAGATTTTAAAACAAACTTGGTTTGAAATCAAGGTGAAAAATCCAATCCAACTTAGATCAAAGATTTAAATAAAGAATGAATTCAATACATCATAGTTATCATGCTAAAATTCATTTACCAATAATTTAAACAAAGCATATAACATATGATTAATAAAAGTAAAGTTTACTTAGAGATTTAACTTCATTCCCCTTTTCCTTGTCTCCAAACTCCTCAAGAGTGGCTAAAATGTTCAACTTTGATAAACTCCTTTTACAAAGGAATGAATCTTATTTTATACTAAAAATTTGAGTTCTGGTGCGTTCCCGGTCGACCTGCACCTTTCCCTAGTTGACCTAGGCTCAACAGTCATAAAACTGACTGTTTGAAAAGAGCCCCAACGGCTCTATTCCCGGTCGACCTGCAGTGTGGTCGGTGGACTTGGTCCCTTGGGCCGGTCGACTGGCCACACTGTAGGTCGGCCCAGGCCTAGGACCAATTTCCCCTAAAATGCATATTAAAAGATAATTAATTATGGAGAATTTTAGGCTAATGAATCATGCTTGGAATCATGATTTAAATCAAACAAAGATGTTTAAAAATATGAAACGTAAAAAGCCTAAAATGATTTGAAAGATTTAAAACTCATAGGCTTGCTTGATTCATAAAACTTATTTTCAAAACTAATTGCATCCAAGTTTAAAATCAAAACATGCATGAACCAAGATTTCTACAAGTCTTAAAAACAATGCATGTGTAAATTAAGATTTCAAGATTTTCTAAAACAATGCATGTGTGAAAATTCAAATGATGCTAAAATGATAATGCATCCATCAAATTGCAATAACACAAAATCCCTAACACTCTCCTTTTATAACACTAATGCTACTTACTATTTATTATTAGAAGTCCTACTTCCAAAGTAATTAGTAACCTTTTTCTTTCTAATTATTATATAAGTCTCACTTCCACAACAATTAGTAACTTACTATTACCACTATTAGAAGTTTCACTTCAAATAGAAATAGTAACTTTATACTTCCTTTCCTTTTAGAGTTCATGTAGAATTAGTAATGATCTAATTATTGGGCATGCGTGGGGACCACTAGGGATTCCATAGAAAGCTGGCTTTAACCGAGACATCCCGACCCCACATCTCATGTGCAATTCGAGCCCACATTTAATTGCAAATAACTTCACTATATAAATGCAATTGAACTTCAGTCTTAAGAATAAATTTTAAGAAGTCCCTAAACTTCCCCATGAACACAAGTAGGCCCCTCCATTTATATCCATGGATCAATTGGTCATGTCCACCAAATTGGATCCATATCTTATTATCCTTGAGACCCGATTAATTATAGTGATCATCGGTATCTATCAAATTAACTCTTAATTGAGATGGGTGCGCACTTACCAATGATAAATCCATTAATTGGCACAAGGGGATAATGATGATAGATTCCATCTTGACCATTGAATGTTCCCACAATACTATTACCACGTACCTAAGACGCCGAGGTGTTGGCCTACAATTGGCCTCACTCATTGGTGACTCAAAGCAAACGCATAGACAGAAACTTGGGTTCATTAATGTCTCAGGATTATGAGCATATTGCTAGGGAATTATGAGAGCAGACCTTAAATTAAAGACAATGTTCCATAAGGTGCTTCTCATGGTCCTTCAATACATCCAATGTACCAGTACAATGATCCAGAATCTTACATTTGGATGATCGAGACAAATCACATTATCTCATAGTGATCAAAGTGCTGCAACCTTGTCAGATGAGATGCCCAATCTCATCACTGGTTGTAAAGATATTTAAGTATAAGATTTGCGACATATGTCTCCTGTATGTGAATCTCATCCATACACATGCATTACATCTATTACACTTGTGGACTCCGGTTCATCTCATGAACCATCATGTTATTCGTATTGATTATGTACAAATATGTAACAAACCACCATTCATCTTATAAAAGGAAAGCATTGTTTATATTGATAAATAAAGAAATAATCAATTTATTACATCATCTGATGGATTGAGAGCATTCAATGTAACATTATTTGGGTTGGTATTGATTATATTTTTTAAATGATTTATGAAAGGGAAAGATTAAGAAATGATATAACGGAGCTTTTGTTATTTTGATTTTTTTTAATGAAGAGGACTTGCGTGAAAGAAACATGGAAAACTTTTATATTCTTTTGATAATATTCAATTCTTCATGTTTTTCTTTTTTTTAAATGAGCCAAAAGTTTATAGTTTTTTTTTTTAAATTCTCCCTTGTGATAAAATTATGAATGATGAAGGGATTTGGCTGACTAATAGAGAGGAAATAGGAGAAGAAATATGAAACCAGTTAGAGACATGGAATAGAAGATAAAAAAATTCATATTCAGACAACTTCTCTACTACCACCTTGCACCGATCATTCCCTAACAAGTTTCCAACATTATCCTTCTACATTTGAAACGCTCAAAACTAAGAGAATTACTAATAGCAACCTTCAACGCTATTTACAGCTAAACAATAGTGTCTAAAGGGTGGTTAACATAACAATACATACAACAATGTTTCAGATTAGAACAAAAAGGCCAAAACACTTTAGGGTTCAACAACATCCTCTTCAGGTATAATTATATCAATCGGAAGCTCTTTAAGACTCAATCAGTGCACAATCAACTCCTAGCTCCTCTTGAAAATTGCAAGAACTATTTTGGAAGGTTGAAGGAAATGGAAAGAAGATGAAGAAACCACACAAATCGTCATTTTGAAAAACAAGCAATGGGAAGACGACAAGAAGAATATCTTCACGTGATAGGATACTAGAATCTATGATGCTTCAATTCAAAGAAGGTCTTCATTGGAAAATGATCTCTGGGGCCAGGGGCCACGTTGCAGGCTGTTGAGGAGGAAGGAGGCAATGAAATTGCTAGACATGGAAAAACGATGGGGAGAAAGATAGGAAAAATAGGGTTTCAGGGTTTTGTAAGGTTTAAACAAGCGACGATGTCGTCGCTCAATGAAGACTTTAATATAAAAAAACAGTGTCATATGAACTACTGGGACCTTTTTTGGTTAGTGTCCATCTAAGGTGATTTTTCGAGTAAATTTCTCTAAATTTTATCAATATTAGTGGAATATGGCAGCACTGGTTATCATTTCCATTGTTAAAAAATTCTTTGGGGCTTGTTTGTTTACTTTAGAATACCTAGGAACTAGAGTAATTCAAGCTATAAGTGTTTAAAATTGAGAACCATAAGTAAATATCAAAAAACACCCGTCAAATAAATGGGGAACTTGTGAGTCCATCTCTCATTTATCTAATTTTCACTACCGGATTCGGACTTCCTGTTTGGACCAAACGGGGAAACCCTGTTTGGACCAATCAGGGGGTGTCACATGGGAAATTTTTTTTCTTCTAGGAGATGGGATTTTTTTTTGAGAGCTGAGATGTCCATGTGGCACCCCCTGATTGGTCCAAACAGGGCTTCTCCGTTTGGACCAAATAGGGGATCCGTTTCCTCACATACCACATTTTTTTAATGGTAACAAACTTCATTAAATGAGGTGCCAGATCACTACAACAAAAAGTGCAATAAACGACGGCTTTTTTGATGAAACGCGACATTTGGTGTAATATTGCTTTTCGACGTAGGGTGGTAGCACATGTCCTCTATATAGTTTTAGGGGCCATTGTTTTTGATGAAAAGTGACATTGGGGGTAATAGTGTTTTTTGACGTAGGGTGGTACCGCAAATTAAGGCTGTGTTTAAAAGGGGCAAAAAATCCAAGTGGGACTCATGAGGGGAGGAAGGAAGGAATGTTTGGAGACAGAGAGGTGGAACTGTTTATTTTGTATTAGGTATAGGTATAGATATAGATATAGAGCACGTAGTTTTGAGGCTCTCAGTAAAACTAGAAAGATAGTTAGCTCAAGAAAAAAATTCTACTCTTGTCTCAGCTGGGAAGAAATATCTTCATTAAGTCGGGGGCAATAACGATATCATTATATAATATGTTGCTGTCATCAAGTTCCTAAAAACCTACTATAGAAATGGACAAAATGTTTAGAAGATTTTGATTGGGTCACCAAAATGAGAAGAAAAAAGCTCACTATTTTAAGCAGTGAACTATGTAAACCGATGAGTGATAGTGGTTTGGGAATTAGAGATTTTAGAAGCAACAACTTGGCTCTCTTGGCTAAAATATATTGGAGATATTTGACTAACAACAACTTACTCTATTCTCAAAGCTAATTATTGTCCTAATAAATTATCTTTGTGGGAGGCGGGCAGTATGAAAAGGAATTTTTGGTTTTGGAAAGGATTCATGGAATCACTAAAATTCAATTAATAAAATATTGGTTTGATTATGGAAAATGGAGAAAAAGATTTAATTTGAAATTGTAACTAGATTCCATGGGAGAAAGGACTACGCGATGTCCTATAACATTAGGATATCCAACAATTATTTCCCCTTCATTTATAACTTTTAGCCCCCACTTTATTGTCCAAAAGATTTTTAGGGAATTTATTAAACTTCAAACAGTTGATTGGCAATTGTGAAGTCTTTTGGCTACCTTACGGTCAAAACCCCAAACTTTTATAACCCTCGCAGAAGCAACTGTTTCAATCATGCAGATCTGGTATTCATCTAACTTTATCTTATGGCCATGACAATGATAACTTTGAGACCCTCGAGACCCTCAAAACAATATCTTCCATCATCATATCATTCCCATGATTTTTCCATAGTAGTAAATCACGAGACTTTCTGAACTTCGATCTATCCTTCCATGACTGCCAGCTCTTGGTGGCCCCACGAGCAACACCATTCTTCTTAGTGACACTCTAGACACATGCGTATGGTGTGCAGCTTGAATTTACAACACGTAAATAGAGACCAATCCAGAAGCGTTGAGAATAGTGTGCAGCTTGAATTCACAACACGAAAAAAACTCTACACAATTGTGGTTTGGGCTAAACCCATTAAAAGTAGGTATTGGTTATGCTGAAAACTTTATTTATGGGGGATATGAGCGACTCAATCTCGGTCGAGTTTCTTTACTATAGATGATAGGATCTTCAATTTGGATTTTGCTCCAGTTTGATAGGAATATGGTTCCTATCCAGCCTCGGAGAATCCTCTAAGGCCACCTCTCCATCGGCATCAGATGGAAGCAATTCTAAAAGCAGTTCAAAAGCACTGCCCCTACATGTCTATTAAATGCTTTCTGTGTAAAAGGTGTCTAGAACTCTACTGTGGGGTCCACATAATGATAATCCGAACCATTAAAGATGAAGTCATCCCCACACCGCCTTAAGTTTCACTTCAATTGGAGTGCATCCACTATCAGATTGAGCAAATGATAATAACAGGATTCAGTAATATGATTCCTAACAAAAAAGATCTGCAAGATCCTTCAAAATAGCGAAAAGAAGAGAGTACATATGAAGTTTCGGGTCATTTCAACATTATTTGACCAACTTTACTCCAGCAGTTGAACAGGAGCCCCTGGTGGCGATAGCGTCGAAGACATTAAATCTTCGATCTGAGCTTATGGTTGGTCTCAAAATAGCCTCCAAATAACGGCTCCATATCAAGTTTCAAGTTAAACCAACAACGTTTGACCCCACATCAACCCTTGAACAACAAAATCAAGCTTCTCGGCGACGAGAACCATCGAGGCCATCACTCATCAAGCAAAATACATGGGTGACTTCAAAAGGCTACATGTCAAAATTCAGGTCATTTCGACGACATTTGACCAGACTTTGACTCTTGGAAGCCAAATCATGCCTCCTGGCGGTGGAGCTCTCCGGGACCATGATTTTCAAATTGAAGCTAATGGATTGTCTCAAAATGACTCCAATAAGCTCCCTGTCAAATTTCAGGTCAATCGGGCATCGGTGGACCGTACATCAAAGCGCGGCATCTCCCTCACAACAAAATCAAGTCTACTGGCGACAGGACCCCACGTGGCTTCAAAACTCAAACGAAAGCCTGTGGTTGGTCTTATTTATTGCTCAGGAGGCTATACCACAAGGTCATTCTGACATTGTTTGACCCAATTTTGACTTCTGATGGCAAATCAACAACTTTGCGCGACAAAGTCTTCGGCTTTCTCGGAAAATCAGAAGCTTTGGTCTTCGATATGCAAGGCTTCTCGTCAAGTTTTCTACAGGGAAATCGTGCCAAAACATGTACAACAATGTCATGAAAAACACTGAAGAAAAAAGAATCGGAAAAACCAAAAAGACGGCCAAAAATTGGCTACCAAAAGGGGAAAAATCCCCCATGGTTGCTGGCGACCCTAGAAGTCCAGGTTGCCAGATTTTCGCCGGATGATCGTTTTTCGGTCCTTTTTTGCGTTTCAAGGTGCTTGGCCCGTGGTTTTCCAAAATTTTGACTTTTGAGGCTTGGAATCCGTCGATTTTCATCAACATCACGGATCTATCGTCAAGAGCATGAAATCATCATTGACCGCTTCGAAATCGCCAATCGGCCGACCAAGAAAGCACACTTTCTACCCGATCGATCGAGAAATTGACAGGATAGATGGCACCGGCCCACTGGTAGCAGTCAATGTCTAAAGTTGCATGGTCATCCGACATCGATCAGCGTGAAGATCCATCAGCGAACATCACAAGAAGAATTCCAAAAGACGCGGCACTGCCCGAGACCCTTTAAGCGCCTCAACGACCACTTAATGCAGTTAAATGACCCGTCTTATAACAAATTAATACGGTCATTAACTCATTATTTCGGACGGCCCAATCAGAAGCAAGCAAAGAGGAGTTACAAACATGACATTAAACAGTGTAACTCCTCCAATCATGGAGCTTAAAGGCGATTAAAGGCTCTTAATTCTTCACCGTCCAATCAGAAGCCAAGAAAAGGAGTTACAAAAATGATGAAATAAAACTTGTAACTCCTCCCTTTATGTTGCTTTAATTCATTTAAGGCTCATAAACCCACCTAATGGTTACCAAAGGCTTATAAAAAGGGGGTCATTCCAAAGGAAACGAATAAAAAAAAAAAACCCGAAAAATTCAATAAAAAAATCTATACAAAAGAGAGAACTCTGCCAAAGTTGCTACAACGATCTCTCCTCCGTTGAAGAAGTTTGGCACTGACCACCACTACAAGGTGACCAAAAGTCTCTTGGGGGGGAATCCCCCCCAAGGTCCTTCTCCTTCTCCTTCTTTATGGCTTAAACTCGGTTTTTCTGCTCGTCTACTCAGTTTTTTATTGGACATAGGACCTCCTCTTGGTCTTTGTCCTCTAAAAATCTGAGGTTTAAGTCGAGCCAAGAGAATCTATAGCACTCTCTATTCTCATCAGAAGGATGATGGCGAAGTCCACACATGGCTTGCGACCGTCAATCTGAACGAGTCCTCACAATCTCCTGAGAAGTTAGATCCATTTTTCTTGCTTTTCTCATTGTATTGTGTATTGTTTGAAGAGACCAAAAAAAAAATCACAACTCTTGTCTTTCATTATTGATAAGAATTGTAAATCCCCTTTCACGGCACAAAAACAAATGAAATCGCCTTTCACGGCAAATAAACCATGTCTCTTTTCTTAAATATATGTGCAATGGAAAACTAGAAAATAGTTGATTTTCTTTTCTACTTGTGAAGGTGGATCTCCGGACCATCACTTGCCAATTCCAAGTAGAGTAGAAAATCTGGCATACCTGTACAAAAAAATGTTGATGCTCGTATTTCGCCACCGGTTGCAAAAGGAATGGACCCCACGAACTCTCACGTTCGCTTACCCCGGTAACGCCACTCTCGGAAAAGCGAGTCCATCAGTGGCTTTCGGCAACTGCTTGGTGTGTGTTAAGAGGAGGGAGTATCATTCTCCCACACACTGTAATTTGCATGTCTTCCCTTCCTAGATCGCCATAGATGCGGTAAGTCTGGCCAGGGCATCTGCACGGATGTTCTCACCTCTGAGGATATGGGTGATGTGACAGATGTCAAATTTTTGCTGAAGTGATTGTGCCTTGTGTAATAAGACAACAGGTCAGGCTTCCTGACTTCATATTTTTGATTCATCATGTTGAAGATCAGTTGAGAGTCCCCAAAGACTTCCAGCTTGGTGATGCCGGAATCGAGGGCGAGTTCCAATCCTACGATCAGAGCTTGGTATTCAATTGCATTGTTTGAGCATGGTTCCAGTAGCGAGAAAGCATGTGGAATCATGTATTTGTCGGGGCTAACAAAGAGGATGCCAACTCCCGAGATCAACTTTCTTTTTTCATTTGTCCAGGTTGCACCATCAAAGTACATGTCTTAGGAGGCATTTGGTGAGGAAGTCTCCACGGTTAGACAGGTTCGTCTGGGAGATCATCTCTGAGTGGAGAATCTTTAGGCAATGGATGCTCTGCGAGAAAGTCTGCTAGAGCTTGACATTTGATTGCCTTTTGTGGTACATACCTGATATTAAATTGTGAAAAGAGGATGAACCATTTCACCATTCGGGCATTGAGAGAACCTGCTTTTGTGACAAGGACCTTCAGGAGGTTGATCCTTGAAATCAGGCAGACTGTGTTGGAATGAAGGTAGTGACGTAGCTTTTGCATGGCGAACATCACTGCAAGGCATTCTTTTTTCGACTGGAGAGTAGTGATGCACCACACCTACCATCACACGGTTGAGGTAGTATATAGTAGCTTCTTTTCCTTCATTATTCTCTTGTGCGAGCAGAGTGCCCAAAGAATAGTCGAGGGTTCTTGTGTACAAGATGAATGATTTTCCAATGGTAGGGGCAGCTAACACTGGAGGTTTGGTCATGTATGATTTGATATCTTGAAATGCGGTTTCATATTTAGCATCCCAAACAAAGTTCACACCTTTCTTAATTAACCGAGAGAAAGGGTGTCATTTCCTTGAAAGATTGGAGATGAATCGTATCATGTATGCCAACCTTCCTTGAAGTCCTTTCAGTTCTCTTAAGGTTCTTGGAGAGGGCATTTCTAGAATAGCCTTGACTTTGATGGGGTCAAGTTCTATTCCAGCTTTCCAAACTAGGAATCCGATGAACTTACCCGACGAGACGCCGAAGAAGCACTTCAGAGGATTCATTCGCAGTTTGTGAATATTGTAAAATCGGAGGAAGACTTCTCGAAGGTCTTTGAGATGGTCTTCTTTTCTTTTGCTTTTGACGGTGAGGTCATCAACGTAACATTCAACCGTCTTGTGCTGCATATCTTGGAATCATAGCCTTTTGATATGTGGCACCAGTGTTTTTCAGACCAAATGGCATGACAGTGTAGCAATACATGCCAAATGGAGTCCGAAAACATGTGTAGTCTTCATCTTTGGGATGCATCTTTATTTGATTGCAGCCACAGAAGCCATCCATGAATGTCATTCGCTCGAATCTGCATGTATTGTCAATCATCACCTCCGATATGGGGAGTGGGAATTCATTTTTGGGGCAAGCGCCATTCAGGTCTTTATAGTCAATACAGACCCTGATTTGCTCATTTTTCTCTGTCACAGGGACAATGTTAGTGATGGACCCAGTTTTTTTTCTTTCTCATCCGTCCCGGGGCTACTTGGAGGCCGGCAGAGGGAAAAAAAAAGAACATCAACATTTTTGTACGGGTGTGTCAGATTTTCTATTCTACTTAGAATTTAGAAATGATGATCCATAGATCCACCTTCACAAGTAGAAAAGGAAATCAACTTTTTTCCTAACTTTCCATTGCACGTATATTTAAGAAAAGAGACAATGTTTTTGAATGTCGTAAGAGGCGATTTTTCTTTGTTTGCCGTGAAAGGCGGTTTTGCCATAAAAGGCGAGGTTTGCCGTGAAAGGTGATGTACAAATCTCATCAATAATGAAAGACAAGAATTGTGATTTTTTTGTCTCTTTAGAAAAGAAATACAAATACAATAGAAAAGTAAGAAAAAGAATTCTGACTTTTCAGGAGATTGTGGGGACTCGTTCAGATTGACGGTCGAAAATCATGTATGGACTTCGCCATTGTCCTTCAGATGAGAACATATGATGCTTTGATTCTTTTGGCTTGGCTTGGACTTTAGATTTTTAGAGGATAAAGATCAATGGGAGGTCCTATATCTAATAAAAAACCGAGTAGACAGGCTGAAAAGCCTTGTCTAGGCCATGTCAGATAGAAAAAGAGGGTCCTGGGGGGTGGCCCCTCAAGAGACTTCAATCACCTTATGGTGTTTGTTGCAGTAGAGTTTATTCAAAGCTGCAGAGCTTCTTTGCACAGTGTCTAGACTCTGGATCTCTGTGTGTGTATATGTGTGTATCTTGGAATGACCCCCCTTTTATAGGCTTTTGGTAGCCATTAGGTGGGTTTATGTGCTTTTAATGCATTAAAGCCACATAATGGGAGGAGTTACAAGTTTTAATTCATTATTTTGTAACTCTTTTTTCTTGGCTTTTGATTCGCTGATGGAGAATGATGGGCATTTAATTGCCTTTAAATTCCATGATGAGAGGAGTTTCATGATTTATTGTCATGATTGCTTGGACTTGTAACTCCTTTTTACTCGCTTCTGATTGGGCCGTCCAAAATAATGAGTTAATGACTGCATTAACTTGTCATAAAACGGGCCATTTAACTGCTTTAAGTGGTCGCCAGGGAACTCGAAGAGTCACGGGGCGTAACGCATCTTTTGGAATTCTTCTTGCGATGATCGCGGAGGGATCCCAATGTTGTTTGATGTCGGATGGCAATGCAACTTCAGACACTTATTGATATCAGTGGGACGGTAACATCTATCCTGTCGATTTCTAGATCGATTAGGCAGAAAGTGCGCTTTCTTGGTTGGTCGATTGGCGATTCGGAAGCGATCAATGATGATATGATGCTCTTCATGGCGGATCCGTGATGTTGACGAAGATTGACGGATTGCGAGCCTCAAAAGAAAAATTTTGGAAAACCACAGGGGCCGAAAATCTCGAAACATAAAAGGGGACCGAAAAAGGTCATTTGGTCAAAATCCGGCAACCCAGATTTCTAGGGTCGCTGGCGACCATGGCGGAATTTTCCCCCTTTGGTCGCTTTCTTTCGGCCGTTTATCTGATTTTTCTGTTTCTTTTTTCTTTGGCATTTTTCTTGACATATTTGTACATGTTTTGGCCTGGTTTCCCTGCAAAATTAGACGAGAAGCCTTGCATATCGGAGAGAAAAGTTTTCGATTTTCCGGGAAAGCCGCAGACTTTGTCTCGCAGAGTTGCCGATTTGTCGTTAGAAGCCAAACTAGGTCAAACGATGTCGGAATGATCTAAAATTTGAGGTGAAGCCTTTTGAGCAGTAGACAAGACAAACCATAGGCCTTTGTTTGAGTTTTGAAGCCGTGTGGGGTCCCGTCGCCAGCAGACTTGATTTTGTTGCGAGGGAGATGTCGTGCTTTGATGTGTGGTCAACCGATGTCCGATTGACCTGAAATTTGACAGGGAGCCTATTGAAGTCATTTTGAGACGATCCATTGGCTCTAATTTGGAAGTCATGGTCCCAGGGAGCTTTGTCGCCGGGAGGCCTGATTTGGCTTTCGAGAGTCAAAGTCTGGTCAAATGTTGTCTCAATGACCTGAAATTTGACATGTAGCCCTTTGGAAGCATGTTGAAGCCACCCATGTGCTTTGTTTGGTGAGTAATGGTCTCGGTGGCTCTCGCCGCCGAGAGGCATGACTTTACTGCTCGAGGGTTGATGGAGGGTCGAACGTTGTCGGTTTGACTTGAAATTTGACACGGAGCCTTTTGGAAGCATGTTGAAGCCACCCATATGCTCTGTTTGGTAAGTAATGGTCTTTGGCTTTACAGCCGCCGGGAGCTCCTGCTCAGCTGCTGGAGGAGTGAAGTTAGGCCAAATGATGTTGAAATGGCCCGAAACTTCAGGTGTACCCCTCTTTTGGTTGTCTTGAAAAATCTTGCAGTTTTTGTTTGGTTCTGATAAGATTTGACGCTTGAAGTAGCATTGCCGGTTTGTGGTAGGATGCGGCTTCATGTAGCTTCTTGATGTTGAAGAGGCAAAGTGACATTTTTAGTGTAAAAAAATGCCCTCTCGAGGTACAGTGACGAGTTGCATAACTGTTGAAGTTGATGTGCCTCGAAGAGAACTTTGAAGGAGAAATTCTGATTTGACCAAGAGTCTTAAGACAATTTTCTTTTTGGTAGGGTAACCTTTTGAGTTTCGAAGGAAATTTTATGGTAGTGAAAGGGATCACATCCCATCTCAAGGAAAAGTTTTGAAGTTGACATGAGGGATTTGGTTTTGGATTTTGGATTTTCCTTTTGACCTTGTGAACCTTAGGGCTTTATGTGGCGCATCAGGCGGTCAAGAAGGTTCTTTGGTTTTTGACCTTGTGACCTAAGAAGCTGTATGTGGCAGGTTAGGGGGTCGGGGTTTAATTTTTTGATTTGGACCTTGTGACCTAACAGGCTGTATGTGGTAAGTTGGGGGGTCAGATTTTGTTTTGGTTTTGACCTTGTGACCTAACAAGCTGTATGTGGCGAGCTAGGGGGTTAGGTTTGGATTTTTGTGGAATGTCAATTTCAAGATTTTGTCTCAATTTGGTATTTGAGGTTGGATGGTTTGAATTTTGGAAGCTCATGAGGCTTGGAATTTCTTTTGTGTGGTCCAATCAACTCAAAAGAGGCATGAAACCATTTTGTATGCTCTTAATAAGAGGGATTTTTGATAGAAAGACCCTTTTAGTGCCTAGGCGGTCAAACCTGACTTATGTGGGCTAACCCAAGGGATCTTAAGCTTTAAAGACGGCTTAGATCTCATGTGGTGTCATTTTGTAAAGAATATCTAAAAATATCTCATTTGGATAGAGAATATCTTAAAATATCCCTAATTGGAGAGAATCTCTCATGTTTCCTTTCTTTTGGAGAGAATTTCTCAAGGAATCTTTCTTTTTAGGAGAGAATATCTCAAATCTCCTTTCTTTTGGGAAAGTTGCTAATTTTTGGCACTTACCTCTTAGCTTTTCTCTTTATTTTCTCTTTTGGTTTGCTCTCTTTTATAAAAGCAAGGGGAGGTTGGATCTCTTGCTCTTATTGCTTTCTTTTTGCAAAAGTCTTCAAAAGTGCTTCAAGACCAAGAGCTTTTCTTCTTTAAGGATCTTCAAGCTTTTCTTCTTCTTCTCCATAAATGGCTTCAAGCAAGTCTTCTCTTTCAAGAAAACTCCATTGTAGAAGTAGGATGGCAAAAACAAGTTCTTCTTTCCTTTTTTTTTGTTCTTCACGTTTTTCTTCTCTGTTTTTTTTTCATGTGTTTTCTTTCTTTTTCTCTCTTTTTTTTCACATGTTTTTTCCCTTTTTTTTTGGCCGAACGGCCCACGTGGCAATGGGCCATGGCCTGTGGGCCAAACCCTTTTTTTTTTTTTCTTTTTTTTAGGAGGTTTCTTTCCTTCTCTTTTTTCTTTGCTCACCATGATAATGCGGTTTATGCAAATCAAGATGTTCATGCATTTTTTTTATGCATGAATTTTTAGGTCAAGTCAACATGAATTTTGACTTGGACAAAATTTGATTGGTTTTGACCAAGTTGGGTTGGAATTAGTCAAACTTTGGTCAAGGGTTTCCTAGCATCTAATGCATGACAACTTTTCTTCCATGCAAGATTTTTGGTTAGTAGGATTGGAAACATGATAATGCATACCTGAAAGTCTTCTACAAGTTTGGGATTTGGAGCTCGTAGTAATGTTGAGCCCTTTCTTAGTCTTGCGGGGTCTTTGAGGAGCTTTGCAAGTTTTTGGAGTCTGGAGCTCGCAGCAATGTTGAGCCCTTTTCCATTCTTGCAGAGATTTGAGAAGACTGGCTTGATCTCGCAGCAATGTTTGAGTTCGAGTCTTCTTTGAGAATGCTTCATTGACTATGAGCTCACAGTGATGTTGAGCTCATCTTCAAGCTTCCTATCTCTTTCGGGGCGTTTCCCTTTTCTTCGAAATTGTCCTGGAATCATGCCAAAATTTCACTAGAAATTTTTTTAGCAAAATTCTGTCGTTTTGATGATTGATTTTTTTTCTTTTCCATCCTTTGCAGGTAGTTCCTCCAGAATGAACAAGGGTAAGGGGTCTGTTACTGATGCACCTCGTTGGTCTACCAGATCTCCTAATGCGGCTGTACAGTAGGCCTGGGAGAGGGTTCAGTATGTTGAGAGTGATGTGTTTAATTTTTATAGGACTTTTGCCATACTCTTAATCTTGATTTTATGCTAGTTTGCCTTTTATATTTTTTATTTTATCATGTTTTCATCTACTTTTATGTAGGAGGAAATAAACTCATAAAACCATGGATTTTGGAATGGAAAACAAGTTTTGGACAGCTGAAGCCTTAGTCCAATCTTGGTCTTACTTGGACTTCAAATTTGGACCGTGAGGAAGCCCATTTAGAAGCTGATTGATGTTGAAAAGACTTCCTGTCCCGAAATTCCAGAACCAATCCCACCAAGACAGGCATAACTTTTTCTAGAAAACTCCATTTTGGGAGATCTCGGTGGCTTCAGAAAGATAAGAGAGAGCCCTGCAATTTTTCTGTGGACAGCTTGTCTCAAATCATCTGTTATCAAGGAGAAAATCTCGCCACAATACACTACTAGTGAAACTCGCCATTCCTGGAACATTACTCAGTAATTTGGGCGTAACTTTGGCGAGAGAGATCAGAATTGATTGATTTAAGTTGCTGAGGAAAGGTAAGAAGAAGATCTTCGATTTTTCTGTTGGGAACTTTCTGAAATTAAGGCGTTTTGATAGCAAAATTTGGGCGTCAAAACCGAGGACGAAAACTGCCAGTTGGAGAATGCAGTTTTGAAAGGAAATACAGAGAGGATCGAGTATTCACAATGGTTCTGTTTTTTTCTCTTATAAAGTGTGAACCGAGGGGAAGAGGAGGAAGAAGGGAGGAAACGGGGCACTTCAAGTAGGAGGTTGAAAATCTGCAGAAATGGAGTTCATCAACAATTGAGATTCTCGATCTACATAGAGTTTCCTTCTTAACTCTTTCATTTTTCTGTGTATAATTTTCATTATGAATTTCAGAATTATTATGGTTTGTTGTGATTAGAATATGGACTAATTTCTATTTCTAAGGCTATGATGTAGCCTCTCCATGACAGTCCCGAGTCTTATTTCTATGTGATCATAATTTTATCATTCCTTTTGAGTATACATCATTGATTTTAATGCTTTCAATTATTTGGCCAATAGTTGAATGATTTGTTGTGCATGTTAATTCGAGAGATGATGCATGCAATTTAGTTTCATATGATATATGCCATGAATTGAACGAAAGACAAGGATGTGCCAACGTGATTTGTGCGGCTTTTATGTGAAATATTATTAATCTTAATGTGCTCGAATACTTTTAAATTTGCATAGACATATCGCGGGTTATCGTATGTTGAGTAATTCTAATTCTACTCGAGAGAGGGTCTTAGATATAGTAGAATATTTCGCCGTCAAATAGGATGATAATTGATTGATTGTATGGTTAGGACTTGGGATTGGATTGGTTAGGTGAGTCAGATGCCTTAGTGTTTTCTTCTTGGGTGAAATCCTCTTCTTTTTAAGTGTTTGGTAAATTCTTCATTTGTTGATTTAAATTAATTTGTTGCTGTTTTTTTCTTTTTAAAATTCAAAATCCACTACTTCTCTTGATTTTCAAATAACTTAGAATTAGAACAATTTCAATAGTTAATAGGTAAATAGTCCTTGTGGGTTCGACATTTCTCTTATCATTATATTACTTGGTACGATTTCGTGCACTTGCGAAAATTAACAACAAGTTTTTGCCGCCGTTGCCGGGGATTATTTATTTTCTATTACTTTTGATACCAACTAGTTCTAAGTTAATTTGAATATTTTTTTTTCTTTTCTTTTTAGGTTTCCTGAGTTATGGATGAGACGTACTCGAATCTTGGATTTGGTACCTTTTGACCCTGAAATTGAACGCACCCTTCATCGTTTGAAGAAGGAGAAGAAGGATTCCACAACCGAGAACGAAACAATGGGAGAACAACTTGAAAACAGGACTTTGGGAGATTATGCTGTCCCTTTGGTCACCGGAGCTACTTCTAGCATTAGACGGCCTGCCATTCAAGCCAACAACTTTGAGATAAAGCCAGCAATTCTTCAAATGGTGGCTTCAACAGTGCAATTCAGTGGCATGCCACATGATGATCCAAATGCTCACATAGCTAATTTTTTGGAGTTATGCGATACTTTTAAACATAACGGAGTTTCTGATGATGCTATTAGATTGCGACTTTTTCCATTCTCCCTCCGAGACAAGGCAAAGGCATGGTTAAACTCACTTCCACCATTAACCATAACTACATGGGACGATTTGGCTAAAAAGTTTCTAGCAAAGTTCTTTCCCCCAGCCAAAACTGTGAAGATGAGAAATGATATCACTACTTTTGTCCAATTTGATATGGAGTCGCTTTATGAAGCTTGGGAGAGGTATAAAGAATTGCTTAGAAAGTGTCCACATCATGGACTTCTTGTGTGGATTCAAGTGCAAACCTTCTACAATGGTTTGCAGCCTACAACACGTACAACAATTGATGCAGCAGCAGGAGGGACTTTGATGAAGAAATCACCGGAAGACGCATATGAATTGGTGGAGGAGATGGCAACCAACAATTACCAATGGACAGTGGATCGAGTGACACCAAAAAGAACTCAGGGAGTTCATGAAATTGATTCTTTCTCTGCTTTAGCTGCTCAAGTTGCAGCTTTATCTAAGAAATTAGATAATGTCAATGTGAGTTCCATTCAATCTACTAATGCAATTTGTGAATTTTGTGCAGGAAATCATATGGGAGTAGATTGTCAGGTGGGAAATCCATTCGCCAACAATAGTTTGGAGCAAGCAAACTTTGTGTCGAATTACCAACGACAAAGCAATCCTTATTCCAACACTTACAATCCAGGATGGCGAAACCACCCAAATTTCTCATGGAGCAACTCCCAGAATGTTCTCAAGCCTCCACTAGGTTTTCAAAATCAACAACAAGAGAAGAAGCCGAATATGGAGGAGGTAATGGCACAATTTATGGCCAAGGTGGATGCTAAATTTCAAGATCATGACATTGCTCTAAAGAACAATGCGAACACTATGCGGAGCATTGAAAGGTCACTCGGTCAATTGGCAACATTAATGTCTGAAAGGCCTCAAGGATCACTTCCAAGCACCACGGAAAACAACCCGAAAGAGCAAGTGAAGGCCATTACTTTAAGAAGTGGAAGGGAGCTTCATTTAGGAGAGAAAGAGAAAAACTCTGGAAAAGAAGAGATGACTGTGACAGCCGCATCGCCCACCCCTGTTCCAAGCCCAACATTGAAGAACTCGGGAAATCCTCCCGAGCCTTCTTCTCATACTTCTCATTATGTTCCTCCTATACCTTTTCCTCAAAGACTTCAAAAAAATAAGCTAGATAAACAATTTTCTAAGTTTCTTGATGTTTTTAAAAAGTTACATATTAACATTCCTTTTGCAGATGCCTTGGAACAAATGCCTAGCTATGTGAAGTTCATGAAGGAGATTCTATCAAACAAGAGGAAATTAGGAGAGTATGAGACCGTGATGTTGACTGAAGAGTGCACCGCCATTTTGCAGAATAAGTTGCCACCAAAGCTTAAAGATCCAGGGAGTTTTACTATTCCTTGCACCATTGGAAACTCTTATTTCGAAAAAGCTTTGTGTGATTTAGGTGCTAGCATAAATCTGATGCCCTTTTCTATTTTCAGGCAATTGGGGATAGGAGAGGTCAAGGCCACTACCGTTTCACTTCAATTAGCGGACCGATCCATTAAACGACCAAGAGGCATAGTAGAGGATGTTCTTGTTAAAGTTGACAAGTTTATTTTCCCTGCAGATTTTATTGTTTTAGATATGGAGGAAGATAGAGAAACCCCACTTATTCTTGGTCGACCATTCTTAGCCACGGGAAGAACTCTCATAGATGTGCAACAAGGAAAACTAATACTCCGGGTGCAAGATGAACAAGTTACATTCAATGTGTTTGAAGCAATGAAATATCCGTCCACAACCGATACATGCTTCAACATAGATGTGATTGATAAACTTGTGGTAGAAATTTTTGAAGAGAGTTATCCTAAGGAACCACTTGAGGCATGTCTTGTTCAATCCGGCACTTCCAATTCCGAGAACTCCAAGATAAGCAATTGTGCATACTACTTGGAAGCATCTCCACCTTACTTGCCTAAAGGAAAGTCGGAAAACATAACATTGGGCGACAACACTACTCCACAAAAGCCATCCATTATTGAGGCCCCTTCTTTAGAACTCAAAACTCTTCCTTCTCATCTTAAATATGCTTATTTACATGATTCTTCTTTACCCGTCATAATTTCTTCATCTTTGACAGGTCTTGAAGAAGAGAAGTTACTTCGAGTTTTGAGAGCTCACAAGCAAGCTTTGGGATGGACTATAGCCGACATCAAGGGAATAAGCCCTTCACTTTGCATGCACAAGATTTTAATGGAAGACAATTATAAGCCTACGGTGCAGCCACAAAGGAGACTTAATCCGAACTTGCAAGAAGTTGTAAAAAAGGAAGTTCTCAAATTGTTGGATGCCGGAATTATTTACCCTATTTCTGATAGTTCATGGGTAAGTCCGGTGCAAGTAGTGCCCAAGAAGGGAGGAGTGACGGTGGTAGAGAATGAAAATAATGAACTCATCCCAACAAGAACAGTCACGGGTTGGAGAGTGTGCATAGACTACCGCAAGCTCAATGATGCCACACGAAAAGATCACTTTCCACTTCCTTTCATTGATCAAATGTTGGAACGGCTCGCCGGTCATACTTATTATTGTTTCCTAGATGGATACTCAGGATACAATCAAATCCAAATTTCACCGGAAGATCAAGAAAAGACCACTTTCACTTGCCCGTATGGAACATTTGCCTACCGGAGGATGCCCTTTGGTTTGTGTAATGCTCCGGCCACATTTCAACGATGCATGATGGCGATTTTTTCAGATATGGTGGAAAAGTTTATTGAAATTTTTATGGATGATTTTTCCGTCTTTGGTTCTTCATTTGATAATTGCTTAAATAATCTATCTTTAGTTCTACAAAGATGTGAAGAAACTAACCTTGTTCTTAATTGGGAAAAATGTCATTTTATGGTGCAGGAAGGAATTGTACTTGGGCATAAAGTCTCTTCCAAGGGCATTGAGGTAGATCGAGCAAAAGTTGAGGTCATCGAAAAATTACCTCCACCTAGCACGGTCAAGGGTGTGAGAAGTTTCTTGGGACATGCGGGGTTTTATCGTCGTTTTATTCAAGATTTTTCTAAGATTGTTAAACCCCTTTGTTCTCTTTTGGTCAAAGATACTCCATTTAACTTTTCCAATGATTGTTTGCAGGCATTTGAACTTTTGAAGAAGAAGTTAAGTTCAACCCCAATAATATGTGCCCCGGATTGGGCACTTCCATTTGAATTGATGTGTGATGCAAGTGATTACGCAATAGGAGCTGTGCTTGGACAAAGGAAGAACAAGGTTCTCCATGTTATCTACTATGCAAGTCGTACCCTAACGGATGCCCAATTAAATTATGCTACTACGGAAAAAGAATTGTTAGCCGTGGTCTTTGCTTTTGATAAATTTAGATCATATTTAATTGGGTCAAAAGTAATTGTTTACACTGATCACTCTGCTCTTAAATACTTGTTAGCTAAAAAGGAAGCTAAACCAAGGTTACTTAGGTGGATCTTACTCCTACAAGAATTCGATTTGGAGATCAAAGACAAAAAGGGAACTGAGAATCAAGTAGCTGATCATCTCTCTAGACTTGAGCACACAACCGAAAAGGGAGCCCCACTTTCTCCAATCAATGAGGTATTCACGGATGAACACCTCTTTGTTGTATCTCTAACACAAGTTCCTTGGTATGCAGATTATGTAAACTACTTGGTCAGCAATGTGATCAATCCGGATTTTACATACCAACAAAGGAAGAAATTCTTTTCGGAGGTCAAGCACTACTACTGGGAGGAACCTTTTCTCTACAAGCATTGTAGTGATCAAGTGATTAGGAGATGTGTACCCCAGGAAGAGATAGAGTCGATCCTAAGACATTGCCATTCATTAGAGGTTGGTGGGCACCATGGCATGAACAAAACAGTAGCTAAAGTGCTCCAATCAGGTTTTTATTGGCCCACCATTTTTAAAGATACTTATGCTTTTGTTTCTTCTTGTGATAAATGTCAAAGGAGTGGTAATATTTCCTGGAAAAATGAAATGCCATTAAATAATATACTTGTTGTTGAACTTTTTGATATTTGGGGCATAGATTTCATGGGGCCATTCCCTCCTTCTTTCTCTAATCAATACATTTTGGTAGCTGTAGATTATGTTTCCAAATGGGTAGAGGCTGTGGCCCTCCCTACAAATGATTCTAAAGTTGTGATGAATTTTTTGAGAAAGCAGATATTCACTCGGTTTGGAACACCAAGAGCAATAATCAGTGATGGGGGAAAACATTTTTGCAACCGGCAATTTGAGGCACTCTTGAGCAAATATGGTGTTACACACAAGGTTGCCACTCCATACCATCCTCAAACTAGTGGACAAGTAGAAATTTCCAACCGAGAGCTGAAACGAATATTGGAGAAAACTGTGAGCAACTCAAGGAAAGATTGGTCCAAAAAGTTAGACGATGCACTATGGGCATACCGGACAGCCTTCAAATCTCCAATTGGTATGTCTCCCTATCGTCTCGTTTTCGGGAAGGCATGTCACTTACCGGTGGAGTTGGAACACAGAGCTTATTGGGCTGTCAAGACTCTTAATTTTGACATGGAAGCAGCAGGTGAGAAGAGGATATTACAACTCAATGAGATGGATGAGTTTCGGCATGCATCCTATGAGAATGCTCGAATATACAAGGAGAGAACCAAGAGATGGCATGATAGACACATTCTCAAGAGAAACTTTGAAGTTGGCCAAAGAGTTCTACTTTATAATTCCAGACTTCGCCTCTTCCCCGGAAAATTACGATCCCGATGGTCCGGACCATTCACGGTAACAGGCGTTTTCCCGTATGGTGCCATTGAGGTTTCTAACGACTCAAAAGGCACATTCAAAGTTAATGGTCAACGTCTAAAGCCCTACTTCGAAGGAGATTTCAACAAGCAAAAAGTCTGCATTGATTTGATTGATTGGTGATTCAAAGAAGGAAACGTCAAGCTAAAGACGATAACCAAGCGCTTTTTGGGAGGCAACCCACATTTCTTTCCATTTTTTTTATTTTGTTTTTGTTTATTTTTCTGCTTATTACCTTTTTATTATGTTTTTCATGCTCTCACCTTGCAAATTGTTATTTTTCTTCTAAAAAAGAAAAAAAAACAAAAAAAACAAAACAGGGCATCTCCGCGCCCTGGTGTGGCTGCTGGGAAGAGCCTTCCACAACACTCCTTTGAAACACACCAGATGACTGCCTCCAATGTTTCCCAGACCTACCATTGCACTCATGCAACATTTTCAGGGAAGTTCACTTTGACCCTTTCAATTTTTCATCTCTTTTGATTCTTCACATTGAGGACACTGTGTTCTTTAAGTTTGGGGGTAGGTGTCATTTAATTTGGAGTATCTATTTATTTAAAAAAAAAAAAAATTGAATGAAAAGTTTGAAAATCACAAAAATATTTTGTTTTCCGTTTGTTTTGTTGGGTTGATGATCACAAGCCTATGATATCACCTGATTGAAATTGAGTTGGATTTTTGGAAAATGCTAAATTTGTCTTGTTTGTGCTTAATTCTTGTGTTAGCTTGGGTTTTTGAATTCCTTTTAACACTTTTGCACAACACCATGATCAATAAGTTGCTTTGTTGGCTTAGAGCATATTTATGTGAATTAGATATTTCCTAAGATCTCTCAGAACTCTAGAACCTATTTGATAATCTCTCGAGGCGAAATCTTATGCAGTACACCACTAGAGAAATGATTTAGGCCATCTTTGGAACGTTTGAGCTTTTCTAGCCTACCCTAATTATCTATCTCTAGTCACCCCTTTGAGCCTTAAACATTGGCCATTTTTTCTTTCATTAACCCACATTTACCACACCTTTTAACCAGTAAACACTCATCCTACATTTTAAGAAAAATTTGCTTCTGGCTTTGTCATTGGAGAAGAGAAAAAGTTTGTTAAAGAGTTAAAAGAGAAAGAGCAAGTTCTGTTATTCTTTTATAAAATAAATAAATAAATTTTTGAAACAAAAAATATAATACAGATAATACAACCCGTATTACAAAAAAAAAAAAAAAAAAAAAAAAGAGAAAAAGGAAAAGAAAGTTTGGGGGTTGTGAAAAAAAAAAAAAGAAAAAAAAAAGAGAGAGAGATATGAATAAATTGCTCATAAGTTGCTCTAGGAAGTAAAAGTAAAACTCTGTCTCTCTTCATTGGTGAAGCTTGTGTTGAATTTTCTTGCTTTGAATTCCATACCAATTTTTTTGTTTCGCCATCACCTTAAGCCGAACATTACAAGCTTTTATTAAGACCTTCTGATCTTTGGTGGTGTGTTTGTACTACATTAGTGGAGAGTTGATTTGAAAGATAGGCATATGAAGTTTGAGAATCTCATCCTCATAGAGATCAATCAGAATTCAATCGAGTTTGCATAAATAGATCAGAGTTAATAGAGTAACAAGTTGAGATTGGTCACTCACACACACACTCAAAGGTTTTCTTGTAAACCTAAGCATGCTCTTGAATTAGTCTAAAAACTTGTTAAATGTTTAGACTTTCCTTGAATCAGTTTCTTGATGCAATCGATGAGGCAATCATTGTGAGAAATCAACTTATTCTATCTGTTTAATTCTTCTTTTCTCTTTTCTTTTTGCTCGAGGACTAGCAAATCTTAAGTTTGGGGGTGTTTGATGTGTTTAATTTTTATAGGACTTTTGCCATACTCTTAATCTTGATTTTATGCTAGTTTGCCTTTTATATTTTTTATTTTATCATGTTTTCATCTACTTTTATGTAGGAGGAAATAAACTCATAAAACCATGGATTTTGGAATGGAAAACAAGTTTTGGACAGCTGAAGCCTTAGTCCAATCTTGGTCTTACTTGGACTTCAAATTTGGACCGTGAGGAAGCCCATTTAGAAGCTGATTGATGTTGAAAAGACTTCCTGTCCCGAAATTCCAGAACCAATCCCACCAAGACAGGCATAACTTTTTCTAGAAAACTCCATTTTGGGAGATCTCGGTGGCTTCAGAAAGATAAGAGAGAGCCCTGCAATTTTTCTGTGGACAGCTTGTCTCAAATCATCTGTTATCAAGGAGAAAATCTCGCCACAATACACTACTAGTGAAACTCGCCATTCCTGGAACATTACTCAGTAATTTGGGCGTAACTTTGGCGAGAGAGATCAGAATTGATTGATTTAAGTTGCTGAGGAAAGGTAAGAAGAAGATCTTCGATTTTTCTGTTGGGAACTTTCTGAAATTAAGGCGTTTTGATAGCAAAATTTGGGCGTCAAAACCGAGGACGAAAACTGCCAGTTGGAGAATGCAGTTTTGAAAGGAAATACAGAGAGGATCGAGTATTCACAATGGTTCTGTTTTTTTCTCTTATAAAGTGTGAACCGAGGGGAAGAGGAGGAAGAAGGGAGGAAACGGGGCACTTCAAGCAGGAGGTTGAAAATCTGCAGAAATGGAGTTCATCAACAATTGAGATTCTCGATCTACATAGAGTTTCCTTCTTAACTCTTTCATTTTTCTGTGTATAATTTTCATTATGAATTTCAGAATTATTATGGTTTGTTGTGATTAGAATATGAACTAATTTCTATTTCTAAGGCTATGATGTAGCCTCTCCATGACAGTCCCGAGTCTTATTTCTATGTGATCATAATTTTATCATTCCTTTTGAGTATACATCATTGATTTTAATGCTTTCAATTATTTGGCCAATAGTTGAATGATTTGTTGTGCATGTTAATTCGAGAGATGATGCATGCAATTTAGTTTCATATGATATATGCCATGAATTGAACGAAAGACAAGGATGTGCCAACGTGATTTGTGCGGCTTTTATGTGAAATATTATTAATCTTAATGTGCTCGAATACTTTTAAATTTGCATAGACATATCGCGGGTTATCGTATGTTGAGTAATTCTAATTCTACTCGAGAGAGGGTCTTAGATATAGTAGAATATTTCGCCGTCAAATAGGATGATAATTGATTGATTGTATGGTTAGGACTTGGGATTGGATTGGTTAGGTGAGTCAGATGCCTTAGTGTTTTCTTCTTGGGTGAAATCCTCTTCTTTTTAAGTGTTTGGTAAATTCTTCATTTGTTGATTTAAATTAATTTGTTGCTGTTTTTTTCTTTTTAAAATTCAAAATCCACTACTTCTCTTGATTTTCAAATAACTTAGAATTAGAACAATTTCAATAGTTAATAGGTAAATAGTCCTTGTGGGTTCGACATTTCTCTTATCATTATATTACTTGGTACGATTTCGTGCACTTGCGAAAATTAACAACAGAGAGGAACTTGGAAGAGTATGACTCCCTCAACCGTGATGAGATGAAACAGTGATTGATCGCTCTCAAGGATAAGGAATTTTACATGATTGTGGTAAGCAACCGTCCTTGGGTCACGGACGATCAAAGCATTATGCCCAAGCTTACCTTCTTCTTTGGTGATGCAGTCCCTGACGACTGGACATACCAAAGAAGATGTTTTCCATTCTCTTACACGGCAGATGGTGAGGAGAGAACTATTTCTACCCGGTTGACCTTCGATCGCATCATCTCAATCCCGAGCCTCTCTCCCACATACCCTAAGAGGGAAGATCCTCCAAGTTGGGTGAAGAGGACTAATGTGATCAAGATCGGGGTTTTTGTTGGTGGCCCTTCCGGATTCGCAGAGAAGTCGCCTGTCCGTATGGACATGTTGATGCTGGCCAGCGCCTACCAAGGTTCTGATCATCTGTCGGTCGATTTGAGACCGGTGGGCCTTGGCATTTTTCGGGGTGACGACAGTAATTGGGTGAAGCCTTTCCGACTTTGTGGCCGTTTCAGTGCTGACTCAAACTGAGAATCATGGACTGATCACACCCTGCAGGTTGGTGGGGCCATTCTGAAGGAGGCCGAGATCTTTGGTTTTCTCCGTTGAAGCCTTCATGGCCATGTTGGAGTCATTCCTTCCACAAACCAACACCTTCATTGTTACGAATGGTGAGATTGGTTTTTCTTTAAAGGAATTGAGTGCCATCACCAGGCTGCCTGTCCTCGGCAAATTCTATGAGTTCATGCCTATTGACAGCGTCCTTAAGAAGCAGTTTGAGGAGTTCAGACTTTTTTACTTTCAACTTGTCGCCTTCTACGACTTTTTGAAGGAGAAGGAGGGCCCGAAAGTTTGGTGCAGCAGTTGGAAGAGTTGTAGCTCTTTGTCCCCCAACTTCTTTGACAGCGGGAAATCTTCGGATAGTATGGCCCAAGATGGGAGGGCTAAAAACCCGGTTTTGAAGAAGATTGGCGTCATGCGAGAAAATTTGAAGAGATTCTTCGCAAGTACAGACGCCATTTATTCTGACATTGTACTTCGAAGAGATCTCGCTGTTTACCTCACTTATTGGCTGGGTGAGGTTGTTTTTGCTGGAGGAGATGGAACGCACGTCAGACGACATTGTATTTTTCCGACTTGTCAGATGGCATTCGGAGAGCGGTTGACTTTGGTGCCTGCTCTTTATCCTATTTGTGTACCAAATTACAGACTGCTGCTTTTCTATTTCGGCTTGGGCTCCCTATGAACTGGGTATTCTAAGCCCATATTTTTTATTCGTGGTATGTGTACCACTGTCGCGGCTTGGGCTCCCTATGAATTGGGAGTTGCATAGGATGATGACCCTTTTATGATTCGATTGGCTAGAGGGACAACCGTTTCTGAATTTCTTTTGTCTGCCCGTTTGAGGTTTCGACGGTTCAGGGACGTCGAGATTGGGCAGTCTTCAGTGAAGCTTTCTCCGGATTTACGGAAGAAGGCTTTTGATTTTGGTGTTTCTCGTGATTCCACCAGGGCAGGGTCGGGAAGACACTATTCTTTGACAGACGCAAAAAAGAGGTGGTTTTTCAACAATCGTGTTGGTACGATGGTGTATCGTAGACATCTTTTCGTCGACATCCAGCCGTATGTCCCATCGTGTTTTGCGTTGCAGTTGGGCTTCTCTCAAGGCGTTATTGGAGCGCCTTCGAGCATGGTGAAGTGTTTTGGAGGTTTACAGGACGGGAGGATTACATGGGCCTTTTACAGTGCAGAGGACACTACCGCCATGATTTCCTATCCTGAGTTGCCCACTTTCCAGATTGCTGGCTTTACGAAATGGTTTGTGGAGAGCTTTTCAGTGTAACAGGGGGTTTTCCAAGAAGGAGCTCAAAGTCAAACAATCTCCTGGGAAGGGTCTTGGCAGATCAGATGGCGTTCGACGAGAGGATGTTCTGACTTTCCTTTCTAGAGAGAAGCATAAGATAGGTTTTCTCGGTGAACAGGACATCATCAGATCAAGAGCTGTACAAGAGATACCTGGTGAGGTCTTGAAACAACTAGAGGAGGAGGTGGCCGAGATCGATGCTTGGATGCAAGTTGAACGAACGAAGGCTTCCATGGAGTCCACTGGGAAAAGCAGACCATCCAGTGAGGAGTCAAGTGAAAGTCCTGACTTTGACAGTGGGGCGGGTACTTCAAGCAGACCGACCCATAGAAGTAAGAGGAAGAGAGGGCAACATCGTAATAAGAGACGGCACGAAGACTTTCTTGGTTTGGAAGTTTCTCTCACCATTGTTGAAGAGGTGTCAGGGGACGCTGATGAGCCTCCGGAAAAGAGGAGTCGAGAAGAAGAGACTGCTGATGACGGTATGTTTTTCCCTTTTTCCTTTTCTTTCATAGAAAAAAATTTGTTTTTGATCCGCTGCTATCTTTGTTTTAGCAGAAGATGATGACTTGGCATTGCCTGAGGTTCCGGCCGATGAGGTGATGACGGATCCAATTGTGGCATTTGCGGAAGAGCCAAGGGACTCTGGAGTGGTTCCAGAACCTTCACTGGTATGATTTTCTTTTGCTTTTACCTCTTTTTGTTCTTCTTTGCCACCATCTGCTGACATATATATATATATATATATTTTTTCTTGCCAGCTGACTTGCCAGAGGATTCTGACGACTTTAAGCCATCTATGGATGCGACCTTTGACAATGCTTCGGATGAACTCATGGAGGGAGAAAGTATTCCACCGGTCGTCGAAGAAGGTATTTGTAGTAATTGTAAGACCCCGACCCGAGTGACCTTGATTAGTTTTGATTAAGTCGTGTTTTAGTTTTAAGCGTGCTTAGTGTATTGTTGTTAAGTTGGGATTAGAATAGCTTTTGATATAGCTTTGAGGAATTTTGAGTGCCTTTGTGTTTAGTGGGACCCTTTGGGGGTTCCTTCGATGACTTTGCGTTCACTTGGGGGATTATCCGAGATTCCAATCATTTGTATTTTAATCTCATTTTACTCATCTCGTTAATCTCTTCAACTTTTATGTTGATCCCGTTCCCGTCCGGAACCCCGAAACCCGACTTTCCTAGCTTTGAGGGCAAAACAGTCTTTTTACACTAAATCTGTACCAAAAAATTGATATACCTGAAACCCTTGAAAAATATACTTTTAGGAAACTAGAATTTCGACGATCTTTTTTCCCTTCTTCGTCCAACTCATCCGAAGTCCCGACAGCCATGATTTCAGCCCACAAGAATTTCTAGTGGTGGAGCCCACTCTTGACTTGTATAAAAGGAGAACTCTCTTTCTCTTTTCCCTTTTCTAGCTCAAGCTCAAATCATCAACTAGGGTTTTCTCTCTTCTCTTCTCCTTCTAGCTTTTCCATCTCATTCTTTAGCAAATCTTGCACCAATAAGCAAATGGAGGTTATCTTCTTCCTAATCTCTTTGAGAGCACTTCATTGATAGCATTTGTGGAGGAAGTCATCCACCTCTAGACCCTTGTGAAACTCATCTTACCTACTTGAAGAACTTCCTAGTAAGCTTCCCCTTCCAATCTCTTTGATATATGTTCTCCTAGCGTTAGGGAAACCCCATTTTCATTATTGAAAACTTTCCTTTTCTTGTTCCTTATTTTGACCCTTTTAGGGTTTTTTTTATGGTTTTTGTTTTTAGCTTGGATTCTTGGTTTGGAAAAGTGAATAGGACTTGATTTGCTTATTAGAGACCAAAGGCAAGTGGATGATTTGATATTACGAGCTTTCAATGGTTTTTTTGAGAAATGTGATGATTTTACTATTTCTATTCATGCCTATTCTTGACTTGCATTGATTTTTAAATAAATGCATATGAGTGAGTCTTGTCAATTGTTAACTTTTGGAAATATGGGCATCTATGGCTTTGCATTTAAGACTTGTTGATAACTCTAATGAATCCTTATGATTAGTGGCTTTGTCTCTTTCTTGTGGTTGAATATTGTTGAGAAGAAGATGACTGAATGTATTATTGGTGGAAGTTGTTAGGTTTCATGAGTGTGTTGGCTAATTCAGTAGGTTATGGACAAACCAGGGTTTGAAGTTTACAATGTATTTGGTAGAAGGACTGCCTCTTGTATCAGACTCTCCAGGCTAGACAGAGCCTTCTTCTGCTCGAGCACAAGTTAGTCCGCTCAAGCACATCAAGGCAGAATCTCCGCGCGCTCGAGCGCGTCAAAGAACATCTGAGACAGGAGCTTCGCACGCTCGAGTGCACATGCTTGCGCTCGAGCGCCTGGGTTGAGAAATATTCGGATCTGACGAATTTTCTCTCTTCCACTGTATGGATGACCTAATTATATATATATATATATATATATGGAGAATAAAATATTCGGGGTGTGGCTGCTGGACGACTCTCTGGTTTTCAAGCCCTAGCATCATTACATGAGTGATTCTATTCTTCTCCAAAGCCTCTTTTCTGCTGATCTGAAGTTTTAAGCATTGGAGTTCTTCTTCTCATACGAGGACGATTCATCTTGAAGACGGATTCAAGGTGATCAGTGCAAGCATGGAGATAGTGTACGGCGAGTGGTCGACAAGTGAGCACAGTCCTCAGGTTGAGTCACTGTCGCGACCCCAGGCCGGGTTACCGAGGTCCTAATCCGGGATCGGGACATTAAAGAAGGTGGTGGTGTATGAATGGTTAAAAATGTAGAGTGTGTCAACAAGGTGCACACACTTATTTAATTTCCCACAGGTGTCCACGGTGAGGATATCACAACCATATATGAATATTTCTATTAAGTGCGGAAGCATGTAGCAAATCAAACGATAGTCCACTTCTAATCACAAGATAAATCACATGTATAATCAAGTATCAGACTGAGCAATGATCATTAGAATGTTACCCAAAAGTAAGTTAAAGTCATACAAAAGATCATTTAATTACATTTCCCAAAAATAGAGGCCAACAAAGGCCAATATATCTCAAAATATAATCCCAAAAGAATGAGGTATAAGTTCTCCCAAAATGTTATCTCTCTCTAGCAATCCAATGCCTACATGACATCATCAGCATGCCACTCAACTAACTGCTGCGGTTCTTCGACCGCCTCCTCGTGCTCCTCCTTGGGATAACCGAAGACGGAACCTGAGTACCAAAGAGTGGGTCAAACACGACGGTTTGGCAAATGGGTAAAATACGATGACAATATGATAATAAATGAATTTACCTTCAAAAGCATTTAAGCCCGTTTAAATAACAATTTTTATGAACGAGATAAAACATTTATTCAAATGCAAGTAGACATCATAAAACATGTAAGGTAACCAAGGAAACGGGAAACAAGCGAGATGGTAACCACACGAAGCTAAGTCCTCTATCACTAAAGCGATGGAGCAATAACTAGGCACTGATCTCAGTCACTCGAGGTGAGGAGAAACAGTGGATCTTATAAATACATATACATATACTATACATGACCACGGTAGCAAGCCGGGCATCGGGAATCACAGTAGCAATCTGCGGGATCGGGACAAGACCACGGTAATAACCGGGTAGCGGGATCCAAACTGCAGCTGGCGGGACAAGAGGGGGGATCTCCAAGTCGGTGGATCAGACCAACAGGGTTATCCAAGCTTAGTGGTGCCGACTAATAGGTCAAATAACAAATCGAGATATATGCAAGTAAATCAAGTACAATAAAGAAACGGGCAAGACAGGGGTGCTCAAGGGCACACTGTCATTTCATGTGGTGCAATGCACTTCGGGTCAAGTAACCATTTTAAGTGTACTTCAAAGCTTTCGGGAAAACAAGACATGTAGTATAAATCTCGGGATCGATAAGATATAATAAACGATTGAAATCTCATGACAAGTATCGGGGTTCAAAACTAGTTCGAGGTGAATAGGGATCCCGTATGTCCATATATATAAAACTTGGTACTCCTTGAGTTTGGGAACACTTCGGGCTCCTTATACACTTTGAATTTACAAAACTTCGAATGACATCTTCGTGATATGGTTTCTTTCTCGAATGGCCTCATACAATGCCTAGTGAATCTCCTTTGATCGACAAAGCTCAGCGCTCGAGCGAACCGGAATGGTTGTCTGGGTAATTTCGGTTACCTTGCGGACAGATGGCGGTTAGCCTGACAGAAAGACAATTTACTGGAATTGTAACCGAAATCGTTCGGTTGGCTAGCGGTTAGCCACCGATGTGTCCAGCGGTTAACCGCTAGCTGACCGTGAGGCTGATCGTATTTTCAGGTGGAAATGTTGCTCTCTGGAAAAGTAACCGAATGGGTCGGTTGGCTGACGGTTAGCCGCCGATGGGTTCGGCGGTTAGCCGCTGGCTAACCGTGAGGCTGGCTGAGTTTTCAGGTGGAAAATGCTGCTCTCTGGAAAAGTAACCGCGACTGTTCGGCTAGCTGGCGGTTAGCTGCCAGCTACCAGACGGCTAGCCGCCAGGTGACTGCTGGCTGACCCCAGGTGCGGGAAACACCCACTGTGTTCAGATTTGAGTCATTTTCCTCCTCAAAACCATTCTCCTCACTTCCACTTACTCCTTGCCATAAAACTGAGCTAAAAGCTCTTCTAATGCAACTATCTACACTTCTCCACAACTCCAATATGGATTCATTCCATTACCTCCTCCATCAACATCCCATCCAATACAAGGAAAGAAATAAAGAAAGAAAGAAACCATTTCACCATAGAGTACATTTAGTACAAGACAAGAGAAAATTAAATGCCATGCACCAATACACTTATAAGTCATAAATGCACCATTAATACTCTATCATGAACATTTATTTCAAAACAAAGCAATAAATAGGCATGAGTGGAAAAATACCAAAATCATTGAAAGCTTATAAAAATCAAATCATCCACTTGCCTTTGGTCTATAATCAATGAAATCAATCTCAAAAACTCTTCCAAGCCAAAGATCCAAGCTATGAACAAAATCCTCAAAACAAACAAACAAACCCTAAAATGGTCAAACATGAAATAGAAAAGGGGAAACCTTACAATAATGAAGATGAAGCTTCTCTAAGGCTAGAAGAATACAAGTCTACAAGAAGGGAAGGATCACTTACTTGGAAGGTCCTCTAATGGCAAGGGTAAGCTCAATGAAGATCTCAAACTTAGTGGATTTCTCAACAAATGATATCAAAAGAAAGCTTGTAAGATGAGGAAGAGAATGATAATCTCCATTTTGATGTTAGTGTAAGATTGGTGTGGATTGGAGGTGAAGAGAGCAAGAGGAAGAAGAAAAGTTGTAAAAGCAAACCCTAGGTTCTTTTTGTGCTGGAAAAAGGGAGTGGGGAAGATGGGTTCTCCTTATATAGCAAATGGGAATGGGTCCCACTACTAAAGACACTCTTTGGGCTGAAATCTTGGCTATCGGGGCTTCTAATGAATTCGACGAAGAAGGAAGAAATGATCGCCGAAATATCTAGTTTCCAAAAAGTATATGTTTCGCGGGGTTTCGGGAATATCAAGTTTTGGGTACAGATTTAGTGTGCAATGACTGTTTTGCCCTTAAGGCTATGAAATCGGGTTTCGGGGTCTCGAACGGGGACGTGATCAACATGAAAATTAGTTGTAGGGATTATCAATACAAATAAAACAGAATTAAAATAATGAATGCAAAATCTCCGATAAACCCTCAAGCACATGCAAGGTCATAAAGAAGGAACCCCCAAAGGGCCCCATTAACACAAAGCAATCAAAATTCCCCAAAACTATATCAAAAACTATTCCAAACCCAACTTAGCCAAAATCACTAATCGAGCTTAGAACTAACACACAACTTAATTAGTACTAATCGAGTTCACTCGGGTCGGGGTCTTACAGTCACCAACTGGGAAAGGGGTGTGATTTCTTGCTTGTAACTTTCATTTGATTTAGTGCTTGGTTGTCTGTTGGTGTAGATGGTAAGGCCCATGGTTTTTTCCCGTATAGGGTTTTTCCACGTATAATTGTGCATTCTGTTTCTGTGGGGAGTGTTTGATTTTGTTATCATTTTGGTAAACATGTTCAAGTATCTCTTCTTTATTGAAATCTAATAGAGTCAGAGGAATTGGGATTTGCACCTGAATTCAGGTCATATTGATTTTTCAATTCGTATCAGAGCGGGTCACACTAATTTGTTGTGTGATTCGGTCAGAAACTCTCTCTAATGGACTTCAACAGAGAAGGAACGTCTACTACTAAGCCCCCTCTGTTAGATGGAACAAATTATCCTTACTGGAAGGTAAGGATGATTGCTTTTCTCAGGGCAATAGACGATCAAGTCTGGGATATTGTTGTGGATGGGTATTCTGATCCCACTGTTGTGGTTGATGGGCAAACTATGAAGAAACCCAAAGCCCAATGGTCTGAGCCTGAAAAGACAAAATCAAATTGCAACAATAAGGCAATCAATGCTATTTACAAAGGGATTACCCCAGCAGAATTTCACAGAATTTCTGCGTGTGCTAATGCCAAGGCGGCTTGGGATTTGCTCCAAACCGTGCATGAGGGAACATATACGGTGAAACAGACTAAACTTCAGAATCTAACAACTGCCTTTGAGACGATTAAGATGAAGGACTCAGAATCTTTTGATGAGTTCAATACCAAATTGAGTAAAATTGTGAACTCATGTTTTAATCTGGGAGAACCTATATCTCAACCTAAAATTGTTAAGAAAATTCTAAGGTCTCTTCCAGAACGTTTTCGTCAAAAAGTGGTTGCTATAGAAGAGTATCAAGATCTGAATTCCCTCACTGTTGAAGAATTGGTCGGTAATCTTCAGACATATGAGGCTAACCATTGTCAGATCAAAAAGGGAAAAGACATTGCTCTTATGTCCTCAAATTTCGTTGAGCACAATGAAAACAGTGATTCTAGTTGTGACTCTGAGGATGCTAGGTTTGAGGCCTACTTTGCCAAAAAATTTAAAAAGATGTGGAAGAACAGACAAAACCTTGCCAAAAAGGATTCTCAATATCCTAAGGCACACTCAAATAGGAAATTTGTGCCAAAGACTGAAAGGAATCAGTCTATTGGTACACCTAAACCAGTTAAATGCTTTGAATGTCAAGGATTTGGTCATACTGCTGCTCAGTGTGCCAATCATATGAACAAGAGCAAAGGAAAGGTTCTAAACGTTGCTTGGGATGAGGACTCAGATGAAAATATATCTGAACCAGATTCACCTTCAAGTGAGTCTGGCAAATTTATTGCCTTCATGGCAGTGTCTAACACTTCTTCTATGCAGGACTATAAGTCAGACGAAGATTTGGAAATTAATGAATTTTCTGATGAAGAACATGATGCAGATGAGGAGTATCAAAAATTGTTTCTTGAATCCGTTAGAATGTCTAAAATATGTGAGAAAAGAGCATTGAAACTGAAAGCAATGGAAGAAAAGACTGCATCTCTTCAAGCAACATTGATCACTTCACAGTCTAAGGTGAGTATGTTAGAAAATCAGAGTACCATCCTCTCTAACAAGTTGCTTGATGCAGGTCAAGAAAATGCACGTCTGAAGATACAATTGAGGAAATTTGAGTCGGATATGGTGCATTTACAAAACGAGCTGACTTCGTGTAAATCAGAGAAAGAGGATTTTGCTGGAAAGCTGAGGATGACTCTTGCCGAACTAACTTCAGCCAGAGCTTCTATTACTAGAATGAACACCGGATCGATGAAGCTGAATGAAATCTTGGGATGCCAAAAGTCAACTTCCTCAAAGTCTGGTATTGGGTATGTTCCTGGAGTGTCCACTTCAAAGGACAAAGGTAAGTCTATTTTTGTGAAAGGACCTATCATGTATGAAATGTCTTCACCTCATTCGAATCCCACACATTCTAATTATACTCACAGGAGATATGTGTCCAGTTTAAATTTTGTTCCCACGTGTCATTTCTGTGGGATCAAAGGGCACATTCGACCACACTGTCATAAACTAAAAAATGTCCACAGAAATCAGCGGAGGAAGAAATTTATTTCACCTCAACAAATTATTACCAAGACCATCTGGGTCCGAAAATCTGATCTTCGTTGCAATGTGGTCCTCACTGCACTCAGTGCAAAAGGTTTGGATGTGTGGTATTTGGATCGTGGTTGTTCAAGACATATGACAGGGAACAGAGCACTGTTTATCTCCTTGGATGACTATAATGGTGGTAGTGTCTGTTTTGGAGATGGAGGTAAGGCCAAGGTTATTGGAAAAGGGATCGTATCAATTCCGGGTATGTCCAAATTAAAGAACGTTTATCTAGTTGATGGACTGACAACAAATCTGCTCAGTAAAGTTAATTGTGTGATAACCGTCATGAAGTACATTTTTCCTCTGATAAGTGCATTATTGTGGATAAACAAGGGAAAACTGTACTTCATGGAATGCGAAACACAGATAACTGTTATGTAGTGTCCTCACAAAGTGACTTGAATTGCAATTCTGCTGTCACTAATGTTGCTGATCTGTGGCATCAACGTTTGGGTCATGTCAACCACAAAGATTTGGAAAGATTGTCCAAATTGGAATTGGTTCGGGGGTTACCTAAACTGAAACAGGCACAAAACATTGTGTGTGGTCCCTGTCAGATAGGAAAACAAATTCGAACCTCTCATTCGAAGACTGTTTCTATCCACACCAAGAGACCATTAGAGTTGCTTCATATGGATCTCATGGGACCTACAAAGATTGAAAGCATTGGCGGTAAAAAATATATATTTCTTACTGTTGATGACTTTACAAGGTTGACATGGGTTCGTTTTTTGCATGATAAATCAGAAACTTTCTCAGTATTTACTGACTTATGGTCTTTGATTATCACAGATAAGGGACAAGTCTTTGGAGGGGTCACCCGTATCCGCTCCGATCATGGGGCTGAGTTTGATAATTCTGATTTTTCTTCCTTTTTCACTAAACATGGAATTAAACACGAATTTTCAGCACCAAAAACACCACAACAAAATGGAGTGGTAGAGCGTAAAAATCGTGTTGTTCAAGAGATGGCACGAGTGATGCTCCATAGCAAAAGTGTACCTCAACGCTTTTGGGCTGAAGCTGTAAACACAGCTGTTCATGTCATTAATCGTGTTTACCTTCGGCCCGGCACAAAAACCACTCCATATGAATTATGGACAGGAGTCAAGCCAACTGTTAAGTATTTTCGCACTTTTGGTAGCAAATGTTATATCCTAAGGGATAGAGAACACTTGACCAAATTCGACTCCAGAAGTGAGGAAGGAATCTTCCTTGGTTATTCCTTGGTAAGTAAAGCCTATAGGGTTTTTCATATCAAAAACTCTGTAGTAATGGAGTCCATTAATGTGGTTGTCGATGATGCTGGAACTTATGATAATGTCTCCGATGATGAAAATTGAATGACTTTTTCTCCTTTTCCTAAACAGGACATTCACACCGCCTCTGACAACAAAGAAGAATCTGAATCAGAAAGTGCTACAAAGGAGTCAGAGTTATTTGTGGACTCTACAACTTCATCAAAATTTGCCTCTGAAGAGAAGAGTGCATCACAAGCTTCTAATCAACCTTCTGAGACCATCCATAAGCCCCGGAGAAATGCTGATCCTTTGTTTGTACATCCAAGATCTCAACGCGGCCAAGTCATCAAGGACCATTCTATGAGCAAAGTCATAGGAGATTGTTAGGGTTTTTGTAGATTGCAATTTGATGGATGCATTATCATTCAAGCATCATTTGATTTACACACTTGCATTGTTTTAGATAAACTTGAAATCTTGTTTTATTCATGCATTGCTTTTAAGTTTTGTAAATGTATCAATTTATGCATGATTTGCTTTTAAAACTTGGATGCATTTGTTTTTTTAAAAGAGTTTTAGAAATCAAGCTAGCCTTTGATTTTAAAGTTTTGAATCATTTTAGGCTTTGTGTGTTTCATGTTTTTAAACATCTTAAAATGATTTAAAACATGTATTCAAGCTTGGTTTAGTGGCCCAAAAATCCCCTCCAAGAGAAACCTTCAAATATGCAAAATTTGGGAATTTTTGTCCCAAGGGGGGTGGTCCAGTAGTGTGGCCGGTCGACCGGCCCAGAGGTCCCGGTCGACCGGGAACACTGCAGGCCGCCAGGGCCACAGTGCACCAACGGTCAGAAATATGACCGTTGTGTCTTCCCGGTCGACCGAGACCTGTTTCCAAGTCGACCGGGGACTAGCCGTTGGACACTTTTTGCTATAAATATGAGTTCTTTCCTATGCCAAAAGTTGGGAATTTTAAGGCCCTCCTTGAGGGGTTTTGAGGCAAATACAAGAGAAATGAACTAAGGGATGAAGGGGATCATTAGGAAAGCTAAAGCTTGGATTAATGAAGTTAAATCACCAAGTAGGCTCTACTTTCCTTAATCATATGTTTTCATGCTTTGTTTTATTTTTGGTAAATCATTTGTAGCATGATAAACTATGTTGTGTTGTATCCTTAACATGTTTTATGTTTTGAATTGATTTATTGTTTTGGATACATCACCATTGATTCAATCCAAGTAGTACTTCATCTTTGGTAAATCTAAGTAGATCATGTTAATGGAAACATCTTTGAAATTAGATGTAACATGATCCATATACTTGGTTGAATATTTGGTTGTTGTTTTCCATCATAAGAAAATCACTTTCAAAACTATCTTATGTTTTGGATTCAACTTCTTTACAAATCATATGTTTTCATGTTTTGTTTTATCTTTGATAAATCTTTAGTAGCATGTTAACCTATGATGTGTTGTATCCTTAGCATGTTTTATATTTTGAATTGATCTATTGTTTTGGATGCATCACCATTGATTCAATCCAAGTAGTACTTTATTTGGGAAATCTAAGTAGATCATGTTAATGAAATAATCTTTGAAATTATATGTAACATGATTCATATACTTGGTTGAATCTTTGGGTGTTGTTTTTCATCATAAGAAAATCTCTTTCAAAATATATCTTATGTTGTGGATTCAACATCTTTACAAATCATATGTGAATTTGTGTTAAAGTTTCACAACTTGCTTTGCATTGATTGGTATATCATATTCAAGTTGTATTTATAATCACATATGATTTGTCCCCTATTTTCAATCAAATCTAATTTTATGTTTTATGAGCTACATGTTGATTTGATTGACATCCCTATGTTTCACATGTTTTGGTCTTTGAATTTTCACAACTCGTTTAGGATACAAATGTATATATTTTACAAGTTAGTTTTAACATGTGATTAGCATTTCCTCAATCATAAATGTTTTATGAGCAAAAACTTTCAAAAGCCTTAGGCATACATTTATGAGCTTTCATTTTCAAAATGATTGAGGACATCACACACACACATCATGTGCTTTCATCTTTGCATTCATAGTGTGTGTGTATTAGATTTTCATTTTTATATCCGCCTATTTTAGAGGCAAATGTAATGAGCTTAATTGAATCTCCATCAAGTGTATTATAGACACTAACTTAGTGAGATAACCAACCTTGTGGTTGAAGAGGTTATTGCTTAGCCTATAAAAGCATAGTGTATAGGTTGATGTTAAGCCTTGAAAAACATCATTGTAAAGGTTATTGCTTAGCCTTGAAAAGCATATTGTAAAGGTTATTGCTTAGCCTATTGAAAAGCATAAATAGTGGAAATCCGGTGGGGTGTTGGATCACAAGCCGGTAGTGGATGTAGGCATTGAGGCCGAACCACTATAAATCCTTGTGTGATGGTGCTTGCCTTGTGGTGATTGTTTTTATTAAGCTTCCGCATTTTATTTGATAATCATCACTTGTGACTAGTTTGTTTTAAAGAAGTTAAATTTGATTAAAATTGGTCATAATTGGAGCTCACCCTATTCACCCCCCCTCTAGGGTTCGGATCTCAAGGACTTACAGAGATGTCTCTGCCCATTTGAAAACCGGAATCAGGTAAGGAATGAGGTAAGTCACTTGTGTTATATTTCTTTTCTTGAACCCAAAAATGTAAAAGAGGCCTTGATTGATGACTGTTGGATCAATGCTATGCACGAGGAGCTCGAACAATTCGACCGTAATTGTGTGTGAAAACTTGTTCCCAGACCTTCTCACTCGAATGTCATCGGCACTAAATGGATCTTTAAGAATAAGACTGGTGAATTGGGACAAGTTATTTCGAAACAAAGCTCGTTTGGTAGCTCAGGGATACACTCAAATTGAGGGAATCGACTTTGATGAGACTTTTGCTCCGGTTGCAAGACTTGAGTCAATTCGATTATTGCTGGCTATTGCATGCCTGTTGAGAATTCGTCTATTCCAAATGGATGTAAAGAGCGCATTTCTAAATGGGTTTCTAAATGAAGAGGTATATGTTGAACAACCCAAAGGATTTGAAGATCCACATTTTCCGGATCATGTGTTCAAGTTGTCCAAAGCTCTTTATGGCTTAAAACAGGCACCTAGAGCATGGTATGACTGACTGACTGTTTTTCTACTTGAAAATGGTTTTCATCGAGGAATTGTTGATAAAACTCTGTTCATCAAGTGAGATAAGGATGATATTGTGATTGCTCAGGTCTATGTAGATGATATTGTGTTTGGATCCACTTCGAGAACAATGTCTGATGCCTTTGCTCAAATCATGGCAACTGAGTTTGAGATGAGCATGGTTGGCGAATTATCATTTTTTTTTGGGATTACAAATTAAGCAATCTGAGCGTGGCATTTTTCTTTCTCAAACCAAGTATGCTCGTGCTTTATTGAAGAAATTTGGAATGGAGTCTTCCAAATCATCAACCACGCCGATGAGCACATCTTTGAAATTGAGCTTGGATACAGACGGAAAAGCTGTTAATGAGACTATGTACCGGAGCATGATAGGCAGCCTCCTTTATCTAACTGCTAGTCGTCCAGACATTGCTTTTAGCGTGGGAGTTTGTGCCAAATATCAATCGAAACCAAAGGAATCTCATGTCCAAGCGGTGAAGAGAATTATCAAATATGTCACTGGCACCACCGAATTTGGAATATCGTTCACTTCAGATACCAACACCAACATCGTCGGTTTTTCGGATGCTGACTGGGCTGGGTGTGTCGATGATAAAAAGAGTATGTCTGGGGGGTGTTTCTTTGTTGGCAATAATCTGGTCTCCTGGCATAGTAAGAAGCAAACCTCCACCTCTCTATCAACTGCAGAAGCTGAATACATTGCAGCCGGGAGTTGTTGCACACACCTCTTGTGGATGAAGCAAATGCTATCGGATTATGGGTTTACATAAGACTCGATGATTGTTTTCTGTGATAACAAGAGTGCAATCGATATCTCTAAAAACCCTGTTCAACACTCACGAACTAAGCACATTGACATCCAACATCATTTTATTCGTGATTTGGTAGAAGACAAAGTACTCTCTTTGGAACACATACCCACCGAACATCAATTGGCTGATATTTTCACAAAACCTCTCGATCCTATTCACTTCCATTCTCTTAGAAAATCCTTAGGCATTGGCCCACATCCATAATCGTTTTTTGTTTTTGCTTTATTAAACAGTTTTGTTTGCTTGGATTTAATGTATCTGTATAGTCTTGACCTTGTTTTTCCCTTGAGCATTGTGTGATTGACACACACATTTTATTTCGTGAGTGCTCATTTTATGTGTTGTAAAAAAAAAAAAAAAAAAAAAAACTGGAGGTCATGACTACCTATGATTATGTGTGAAAGCTTCCAGATTGAAAGAAAAGTTTCTCTGGCGAAGGCTACCATTTTCATTAGCGTGAAAGTCGCCAATGAAGGTTATATTTAAAAAAAAAAAACTGCACTTTAGGGGGAGTCACTCAAATGAATTTTTTTCCAATCTTCTCACACTTTCAATCATACTGTTCTTTTGGGAATTTCAAATTGAGATATGCTTTTACAGTGGTCTTTTCATCCATCCTTGCAAATAAAAGTGTTTTTTTAGCTTAATTAAAAGTTTTTTTTGGAATTAAAATTCTCACACGCGCTCGAGCACAGGTATGCGCTCGAGCGCATGTTGAATCGGCCTGCATATATTACCCGAACCTAGATCCCTTCTGTTTCATTTCTTTTCTTCCTCAATTGGCTTCTCTACTCATTCCACCTTATAGTTCTCTCCGTTCTTTCAAAGAGGTACTCCTTTCTCATCTTCTTCTCCCATTATTCACGTTAATGTATGTTTCTTGTCTCTATGCTCAGTTTTTGAGTTGCTTTAACTGAAAATTTTCATTTGGGTAGTGTTTGTGAGATATCGTTTTGTTACCCATTGTTTTTTAATAATCATTGGCATGTGTTTTTCTTCTATCTACATGGTGTATTGTTATTCATCTTGTTACCTTGATGCTTGATCTACTCTTTTTCAAGTAGTTTCTACATGAGAGCTTGAAGGTTGGGAATGGTTGGATTTTGCCTTGTGGTTCTTATTGTTGGTTTTGACTACTGTACATGCCCCACGAAGAAGTTTTTTTATGGAGGGATTGCACTTTCTACACTATGTGTTTGGCGAATTTATTGCCCTTTACCATCCCTCATGATGGTGTGTTCTGTGCTTGGTATTATACATGCTTGTCAGGTGTTTGATAAAATTTCTCAAATAGGTTTTCTGTTGCTATGGCTCCAAAGAAACGGAAAACTGTTGCCGGGTCTTCTTCTTCATCAAACTTTGATGCAACTTTGTTTCCGTCCTTAGCCAAATCGAATACTTATGCTGAACTCTTTGCTACTCGGGTCGTTGGCTCTGAACGACCGATTGCTGACTCGTTCCATTCTACCGATGAGTATGGTTCCATCATGGCCAGACGTTGGAATTTTATCTACACTTTCGATATTGATGAGATAAATGTCAGCTGGGTTTGAGAATTTTACTGCAACATGACAATTTGGGATAATGACTTCACTACTTTTGTCCGTGGGAAGACCATAGAAATTTCTCCATCAGTGATTGCTACTTTTATTGATATTGCACAGCCTGAGAAATGGGATTATCCTCTTCCTCCAAGTCAGCCTCTTCTGAAAAGTTTGTTTCATGTGTTTGGTACAGAATTGGTTGGTGCGAGGCATCCGTGGGCTACTGGGACTCTCCCTCATGGAGTCTTAACTCCCAAATATCAGTTTCTCAACTGGCTCTACTCCGCAAATTTAGAACCGCGTGGCCACACTACTACTGTCAATCACCAACATGGAATGGCTTTATACTATATTGGGATGGGAAACCCGGTGAATGTTCCTCTAATGATCTACAATGCAATGGTCAAGATTCCTAGTGCTGCTAAAAATGCTACACTTCCATTTGGTGTGCTTCTCACTCGATTTCTGCTTTCTAAGGAAGTGGACTGGCGTCAACTTGATGTAGTTCAAATGTAACGCCCCACCCTTTACACATGCATGATATTGTCCGCTTTGGCCCGCGTGCACGCGCGAGAACTTCCCAGAAGGTCACCCATCCTAGTACTGCTCTCGCCCGAGCACGCTTAACTTCGGAGTTCTTACGTTTTCCGGGGCCGCACGATTTTAAAAGGCCTCATGCAAGGTAAGGGTGTAAACTTTACATATAACCCCATTCACTTTCCTCTCTATAGTCGATGTGGGACTCCGGGGCGTCACATTCCACCCCCCTTAGGGCTGCACGTCCCTGTGCAATAGCCTGCCAGTCCCTGTAGCCTGCTAGCCCTCTTGGCCCGCCCACATGGAGACCCGCCCACTTGCACCAGACCACGGCAGGGGACCCACACTCGAACTAGTCGAGAGTCGGCTCTGATACCATCTGTAACGCCCCACCCTTCACACATGCATGATATTGTCCGCTTTGGCCCGCGTGCATGCGCGAGGACTTCCCATGAGGTCACCCATCCTAGTACTGCTCCCGCCCGAGCACGCTTAACTTCGGAGTTCTTACATTTTCCGGGGCCGCACGATTTTAAAAGGCCTCATGCAAGGTAAGGGTGTAAACTTTACATATAACCCCATTCACTTTCCTCTCTATAGTCGATGTGGGACTCCGGGCGTCACATCAAAAAATTCAAGGAGCTATCAGTCGTCGTTCTCTGAAACAATCCGAAGCTCATATTAACGACGCAGAGGATGAGGAGGATGATGATGAATCTACTGAGGGGGAGATTGACAGTGTGTCGGATCGTCTCACTCAGCTGGAAAATGAAGTGCAAGCTATGAATGCCAATCTTAATGCTCGGTTTAACTCTATTGATGAATCCCTGGCTGCCATTCTAGCTCGTTTAGGACATCAGTGATCTCTCCAACGCTGTCTTGACCCAAACAGATCTTTATGGGCTCTCTTTTGCATTTTGTTGTCCTGTTTGCTATAGATAGTTTGCTTGATTTTTGTCTAACTGCTCCCTTACTTGTTTCACTTTGTTATTCATGAACAAAAAGGGGGAGACACATGCTTAAAACTTGCTGCTAAAATCTTGCTCAAACATATGATATTTTACACTTGATTTTGTGTTATGAATGAGTATATGTGCATGTATAATCTTCGAAGCCTTATTTCTAAGATGATCTGTCTCTGTCTGTGACATTGTCTTGGGTAGATTTTTCTTGTAATTAGGATGTTTTGTCCGTGAATAGCCAAAGGGGGAGATTGTTAGGTTTCATGAGTGTGTTGGCTAATTCAGTAGGTTATGGACAAAACAGGGTTTGAAGTTTACAATGTATTTGGTAGAAGGACTGCCTTTTGTATCAGACTCTCCGGGCTAGATAGAGGCTTCTTCTGCTCGAGCACAAGTTAGTCCGCTCAAGCACATCAAGGCAGAATCTTCGCGTGCTCGAGCGCGTCAAAGAACATCTGAGACAGGAGCTTCGCGCGCTCAAGCGTGCATGCATGCGCTCGAGCGCCTGGGTTGAGAAATATTCGGATCTGACGAATTTTCTCTCTTCCACTGTATGGATGACCTAATTATATATATATGGAGAATAAAATATTCGTGGTGTGCCTGCTGGACGACTCTCTGGTTTTCAAACCCTAGCATCATTACATGAGTGATTCTATTCTTCTCCAAAGCCTCTTTTTTGCTGATCTGAAGTTCTAAGCATTGGAGTTCTTCTTCTCATACGAGGACGATTCATCTTGAAGACGGATTCAAGGTGATCAGTGCAAGCACGGAGAAAGTGTACGGCGAGTGGTCGGTAAGTGAGCACAGTCCTTAGGTTGAGTCACCAACTGGGAAAGGGGTGTGATTTCTTGCTTGTAACTTTCTTTTGATTTAGTGCTTGGTTGTCTGTTGGCCTAGACGGTAAGGCCCGTGGTTTTTTCCCGTGTATGGTTTTTCCATGTATAATTTGTGCGTTCTGTTTCTGTGTGGGAGTGTTTGATTTTGTTATCATTTTGGTAAACATGTTCAAGTATCTTTTCTTTATTGAAATCTAATAGAGTCAGAGGAATTGGTATTTGCACCTGAATTCAGGTCATATTGATTTTTCAGAAGTTTGGAAGGAAGTTTATGAGGAGTTTAATGGGGGCATTGAGCCTCCCATTTTGGTGTAGAAATGGGCTAAAAAAGGGAGTTGTAAGAAGAGGAAAAGAGGAGAAGCAGAACTGTCTCGGAATCAATTTCTGGACAGTTCGCTCGAGTGAAGTGTCCAGAAAAGGGCTCGAACCATTCCAGTGGACAGTTCGCTCGAGCGAACCTTGGCTCTCTCGAGCGAACCCTCCCAAAACCCATTCTAGAGAATATTTAGCTCGAGCGAACTGAAATTTCGCTCGAGCCAACCTGAACTGGATGAGTTTGCTCGAACGAACCCACCCAGGAAATCATTCTAGAGATCTCGCCGCTCGAGCGAACTCCAGATCCGCTCGAGCGATGAGCACTACTCATCTGGCGCTATTTTGGGAGCACAAATGAAATGTTTAAATGATTGAGAGATGTTTGTTGGGATCCCTATTGTGATAGAAAGACTTATTCTCATTATTTGAAATCCGTTTGAGAAAGAAACCACATCATGAAGATTCATTTGAAGTTTTAAAAATCTTAAGGTGTATAAGGAGCCCGGAATGTCGCCAAACTCAAGGAGTACCAAGTTGTTATTAAATTGACATGCGGGACCCCTATTCACTTTAAACAAATCTTGAACCCGATATTTTGCCCGAAACTTCAATAGTTCATATGTATTTCCTTGTTCCCGAGATTTATACTACATGACTTGTTATTCCTGAAAGCATTGAAATTATACTTGTATTAGTTGCTAGTCCTGAAGTGCATTGCTCGACATGAAATGACAATTGTGCCTTTGAGCATCCCCGTCCCGCTTGTTTATATACTTGTACTTGATGTATTTTACACATGTCTTGATTTCTATTATTTGACCTATGAGTCAGCACCACTAAGCTTGGATAACCTTGTCGGTTTGATCCATTGACTTGGAGATCCCCCTCTTGTCCCGCCAGTTGCAGTTTGAATCCCGTTACCCGGTTATTACCATGGTCTTGTCCCGATAGCCCGGATTGCTACCGTGGTTCCCGATGCCAGGTTCGCTACCGTGGTCATGTCCCATATTATTATATGTATATGTATATTTCGTTGAATCTCCTCATCTTATGTGACTGAGATCAACGTCCCGATATGCTCTTGTCACTTCGGTGATAGATGATTTAGCTTCGTGTGGTTGCCATCTTGCTTATTTCCCGTTTCCTTGGTTACCTTTACATGATTTACGTTGGATACTTGCTTTTGAATAAATGATTTATCTCTTTTATTGAAATTATTATTTAAACATGTTTAAATGCTTTTGAAGGTAAAATTCATTTATAATTTTATTATCATATCTTTTCACCTACTTGCCAAACCGTCGTATTTGACCCATTTTTGGTACTCAGGTCCCGATGTCCGTTACCTCGAGGAGGAGCTTGAGGTGGAGGTCGGAGAACCGCAACGTCTAGTCAAGTGGCATGCCGATGATGTCATCTAGACATTCGGTTGTCCGAGATGCGTAACATTTTGGGTTGTGGATAACCATTCTTTTGGGAACTTTTGAGTTACTGACCTTTATTGGTCATTATTTTTGGGAATGTAATTAAATGATCTTTTGTTTAAATACTTATCATTACTTTTGGAAAGTGCTAATGATCACTGCTCATTTTGATTCCTTATATCTATAAATGTGTTATTAGTCTTGTTGATGGAGATGAACTATATTTGTGATTTGCTACACGCTTCCGTATTTAAAAGAAATATTTATGTTGTCGTGATATGCTCATCGCGGACACCTGTGGGAAATCACGTGCACGGGTAGCATCTCATCTTTTTTTTACCCGTGGACGTATTTACAAATTTATCATTTGCCTTATGGCATCAACCATTCATTCAGGTCGCGACAGAATTGGTATAAAGGCGAGACGTGTTTTAAGCAATTAAAAGAAACTAGAAATCCTAAGGGCGCAGTGAGGATTTGTTAGACCTTTCGTTAGCTAGAATCGTGTGAGCAATGTGTGACCCTTATTTGATTATTATGTGCTAACAACCTGTTTTGCCGCATCATGCCACCTCGTAAGCAACCGATAAATGGCAATCCCACCGCAAGTAACAGTGATCATACAGGGCTGATTGAGGAAGATACTCTTGACAACACTATGCAGAATTAGTTCCAACAGATGGTGCAAGCAATGATTGATCAACAACGTCAGGCTAATGAGAATCAAGCTAGGCTACATGAATAAATGACAAAGAGAGAGGAAGATCACGTCAGAGAGTTGGCAGATATGCAGTGACAATTGCTAGAGGTGTTACAGAGGAGGCCCGAACCGGTTCAAGCCCAACCCGCAATTATCATTAACCAAAGGCAACATGACCCGAATGCATTGTTTGAACGGTTTAAAAAGAGAGCTCCGAATGAGTTTCTTGGAACAAAAGATCCATTAGCTGCAGATGACTTATTAGAGCATACATAGAACATTTTTGAAATCTTCCAATGCACCGGAGGAGAACGAGTGAAACTCGCAACATCTCTCTTTACCGGTTCAGCTGACATATGGTGGAAGACAATTAGAGATGAGTACAGAACCATGGCAGATGCAATGGCTTGGGCTAGTTTCAAGAGACAGTTTCATGACAAATATGTACCCACACATGTCAAGAGGCAAAAGGCAGTGGAATTCTAGCAACTTGTGCAGGGGAACATGACAGTCCTCAAATACCTCACTAAGTTCGAGAGATTGTCTAGATATGCTCCAGAGTTAGTGGACACGGTAGAGAAGAAGATTGCCAAGTTCCTAGAGGGACTTAACCCCATCATTGAGAGAGATGTTACGGGCGTAGTGCCACCTACCACTTTCGAGGAAGCTGTCAAGGGAGCCTACAAGTTTGAGAACTTTCACCACAAGATCCTCAGAGTTCAGGGAAAGGGGCAGACCAGCAGCAGAACCACCAACAGAAGAATCAGCAGCATAAGAGGCATAGACCAGAATGTTCAGAATCAGATAGTTTGTATCCACTGTGGGAAGAATCATGAGAGTATCCAGTGTCGTACAATCACAGGAGATTGCTTTAGATGTGGTTCGATGAACCATCAGATGAGGGACTGTCCAAGACAGAATAGACTGAATCAGCAGTAGCAGGGAGCACAGCATCCAGCACCACCACAGAATGCAATGGTTGTCCAAAATCAGGCAAGGCCACTTCAACAACAGGCACCATAACAGCAGTATAGATCGCAACAGTAGCAGCAGGCCCGTCAACAAGGACAGAATCAAAATCAGCGTCCTCCGCATCAAAATAGAAATGTCCTATAAGGCAGGCCACAACAGGCTCAGAACAGGCCACAACATCGTGGGAAAATCTATGCGGTCAATAGAGCTGATGCAGATGTAGCAGACAATGTAGTGGAAGGTACACTCCTTGTTTGTGAGATTAAAGCTAGGATTTTATTTGACCCTGGCTCTACACATTCATTATTATCCGATGAATTTTCTAAAATAATTGATGTGCATGCCAGAGAACTTGAGTTCATTTTGACTATGGCCACCCCAGTAGGTAGACAAGTGGTGTGCACTACTTATCACCCTAGTTGTACAATTCAGATAGGAGAAGTGGTTTTAACCGCAGATCTCATTTTATTAGAGATGCATGATTTCGATGTCATCATAGGGATGGATTGGTTGGCAGGGTACCATGCCACAATGGATTGTTTCCGTAAGACCCTCGCCTTCAAATTAGATGAGACACTAGCAGGAATGTTGTTTCAGGGAGAGAGGAGAAATCGTCATGCAGGGTTTGTCTCAGCATTGAAGGTTGATAGACTATTAAAAAGTGGATATGAGGCCTATTTGACGTTTACCACGGAGGATAAACGGTCCCAAGGGGTGGAGGAGATCCCTATTGTTTGGGAATTCCCGGATGTCTTTCCGGAGGAGATTCCAAGTTTGCCACCCATTAGAGAGATTGACTTCACCATTGAGTTATTATTAGGGACCGCTCCGATATCTATTGCACCATATCGTATGGCTCTGGTGGAATTGGGAGAATTGAAGATACAGTTGCAAGAATTGTTGGACAAAGGTTTTGTGAGACCGAGCATTTCACCATGGGGAGCTCCAGTTTTGTTCATCAAGAAGAAGATGGCTCGATGAGAATGTGTATTGATTACCGAAGATTGAATCAAGTGACCATCAAGAACAAATACCCATTGCCAAGAATAGATCAACTGTTTGATCAGTTGCAAGGTGCTTCGTATTTTTCGAATAATGATTTGAGATCCAGTTACCATCAACTAAGAGTTAGAGAATCAGATCTATGCGGTCAATAGAGCTGATGCTGATGCAGAGGCAGCAGGCCACAACAATGAGGACAAATCTATGTAGTCAATAGAGCTGATGCAGAGGCAGCATGCAGTGTAGTGGAAGGTACACTCCTTGTTTGTGAGATTAAAGCTAGGATTTTATCATTACTTTTGGAAATCGCTAATGATCACTGCTCATTCTGATTCCTTATATCTATAAATGTGTTATTAGCCTTGTTGATGGAGATGAACTATATTTGCGATTTGCTTCACGCTTCTGCATTTAAAAGGAATATTTATGTTGTTGTGATATTCTCACCGCGGACACCTGTGGGAAATTAAGTGCTCGGGTAGCATTTCATCTTTTTTTTACCCGTGGATGTATTTACAAATTTATCATTTGCCTTATGCCATCAACCACTCATTCATTTACATCATCTCTCACAATTCTTAAATCAGTCTCGATCCCGGATTATGTCCGTAGACCCGGTTCAGGGTCGCGACAGTAATAACCCTGATGATAATGATTTTTCAACATGATCATATTCATACCTTTTTTGTGTTTTGCTGGAAGGTTGTGAGGTAATAGGAGAAGTTCCTCCGTCTTTCTTTGTGCCAGAGCTGGGGATGCCTGCAGCTGATCCAAAAGTAGGGACTTCTTTTTCCATTTTCAATATGACAGGGGTGAAACCTTCTGAGGAGATTCCTTTGCCGGTGTCTTCGATTAGAAAGAGTTTGATGATTACTCCTCCAATAGGGCATGATACGGGCAATTGACCAATGGAGAGGGGCGAGCCTTCATCCGGGCCGTCTCTTCATTATGTGAAGAAAGTGTTGAAGAGCTTCTTGACCTCATGGGTCAAAACCCTTTCTTTTGGCCACTTAGAAGCTGACTTCGACATGATCAAGCAAGTGCAGGACATTCTTGCTAATAGTGGAGAGGTCGGTCTGGACATTGCAAGTGCAAAGGCTTTTGTTGATGAAGTCATCGCTTTGGGCAACAAGTGGATTGAGACCAAGAGTTTCCCAAATGGTGACTTCTTCAATGAGATGTTTTTGAAACTTTCCGGCGAGATCAAATCTGAACTGGATGAGATCTCGCAGAATCAGAAGCAGTTCGTTCGGGAGAGGAATGTCATTGAGTTGGCTATCATCGAGCTAACACAAGACCTGCATCGTCTTGATAGGGAGGCTTCGAGGCCGGGCAGTGTCTTAAGCTATTGGAGAACAAGTTGCTACCAAATGGACCTCCATTGTGGAATCTCATGCTAGAGAGGGGACTCTGATTTGCCAGGTTGAGGAGGCTGACAGCAATCTCCGGAGGAAGACTCAGGAATATGAGCAATGGCAAATTCTCTGGAAAGAGCTTCCCCGTGCTGAAGATGGGTCGCGACATTCTGCCGCATTTTATGGAAAGAATTCGAAGAAGCGTGGCTTGGAAGCTTTAGAGGCTAAGGCCAAGAGTTTGTTTGAGGAGTTAAATCTTTGGTTGAAGACCATGTTAGACTGAGCTCCTGACTTTTTGTAACAAACTTTTTTCTTATTTTCTTTAGTACCTCCATGTAAAAACAAATTTTTGGTACTCTATATACCTTTTACATAAATTATTTTTGATAAAAATAAGCAAAAGTTGGATGAGAATGTTTGTTTGAAAACTTGATCCAAAGGTTGTCATTTTGTGAAAATCTCTTGTCAAATGATTGTTTTGACATGAAAGCCAGATTTTGTGGCAAAAAGCACCCCCCACCCCCCCGGTTTTTGTTTGATGGCTTGAAAGTCGAATTTTGAGATGGCATGAAAGCCGAATTTTGTGGCGTAAAAAGCAAAAATTTGGGTTTATGGCTTGCAAGCGAAAATTTGGGATGGCATAAAAGCCGAATTTTGTGATGTCATGAAAGCCAAATTTGAGTTTACGGCGTGAAAGCTAAAATTTTGTGGCATAAAAGCCAATTTTATTTGTGGCATGGAAGCTGAAATTTGTTTTTGGCATGGGAGCCAAAATTTGTTTTGGGCATGGAAGCCGAAATTTTTTTTTTGGCATGGGAGTCGAAATTTGTTTTTTGGCATGGGAGCCGAAATTTGTTTGTGGCATAGGAGCCGGAATTTTTTTTTGGCATGGAAGCCAAAATTTGTTTTTGGTGTGAAAGTCAGATTTTTTGAAAACCAAGTTTTGTTTTGTTGGTGTGAAAGCCAAATTTTTAGATTTTTGGGGTAAAAGCCGGGTTTTTTGTCTTTTGGTGTGAAAACTGGGTTTGGCCCCTTTTTTTTTTTGTTTTCAAAAATAAAAGTATCGACTAAGAGTCGCCACCCTGCTGAATGGTATTGCATGTATCGATGGAATGTCGCTTCCTTGCTCATTCGGTTGCGAGTATCGATGGAATGTTGCCTCCTCGCTCATTCTGTTGCCAGTATTGATGGAATGTGGCCTCCTCGCGGATTGGGGTGCAAGTATCGACTGAACGTTGCTTCCCTGTCCTTTCAAAAATTTGGTTTTGCGGGTATTGACTAAATGTCGATTCCCCACGATATTTGAAATTCGAGATTTTTTGAAATTTGGGTTGCGAATATCAACTAGAATGTTGCGTCTCCATGATTTTTGAAATTTCGCAAGTATCGACGAGGTGTTGCTTCCTTGCGATTTTGAGGTTTTGAAAGTATCGAATGGGGTTCGCAACCTTCCAACTTTTGGGTTTCACGAGTATCAACTGCACGTCGCTTCCCCGCAGTTTTTTTTTTTTTTTTTTAAACCATTTTTTTGTTTAAAGACATGAGAGTCGTTAATTTTGAATCAAAACCATCTTTTGTGGTAAAAGCCATGGTGGACTAGGGTGGAATGCCCGACTCCTGATTTTTGCTTCAAACCATGAATTTTGGGTTCAAGGATCGAAAATGTATTTCAAGTATGGGAAGAAGCTCCTAAACTTGGATTTTTTTAACAATGAAACTATGAAAGTAAACATTGTTTTGAGAGTTGTTTTTTTAGAAATTTCAACGTAAAGATGAAAATTCCAAAAGGAGTGGGTTTGACGAGCAAGTACCTTTGAATAGGCGTTTGCAGTGTAGGTGTCGCTCTGACTCAGTGCAAGAAGTCTTCTAGGGTAGTATCGCTTCAAGAACTTGCTGTTGATGGGCAGCATACATCTGTCACCCTCCATGTTTAGAAGAGTATATGCGCCATTGGAGAAGACTTTGTCGATGACGAAAGGTCCCTCCCATTTTGGTTCGAACTTGCTTTTGGATTTGTGAGCGAAAACCATTGGCCCTTTTATTGCAAGAACCAAGTCTCCCTTTTTGTAGGCGCGTTGCCTGGCCTTCTTGTCGAAAGATCCTGCCATGCATGCTTGGTAAAGCTCAATGCTTTGCAGAGCTTCGACCCGTCTCTCATCGAGATTATCCAGCTCTTGGAGTCTCAATTTGACATTGCTTTCTTGTTGTTGACACCAAAAAATGTTACTTTTCCTCTTTAACATCAAGAAGCTACATGAAGCCGCATCCTACCACAAACATGGAATTGCACTTCAAGGGTCAAATCTTATCAGAACGAAACAAAAACTGCAAGATTCTTCAAGACAACTAAAAGAGGGGTGCACCTGAAGTTTCGGGCCATTTCAATGTCATTTGGCCAAACTTCACTCCTCCAGCAGTTGAGGAGCTCTCGGCGGCGGTGAAGCCAGAGACCCTGACACACAAAACAGAGCACACAGCTGGCCTCAAAATGACACTAGGAGGCTCCATGTGAAGTTTCAAGCCATTCCATGTGAAGTTTTAGATCTTCTAAGACAAAATCGCCTTTCACAGCAAACATCGCCTTTTACGGCAAAAAAACCGCCTTTCACGGCAAACAAAAAATTACCTCTTATGGCATTCAAAAAAACATTGTCTCTTTTCTTAAATATATGTGCAATGAGAAATTAGGAAAAAAGACTGATTTCCTTTCTACTTGTGAAGGTGGATCTCTAGATCACCATTTCTAAATTCCAAGTAGAACAAAAAATCTGGCATACCCGTACAAAAATGTTGATGCCCACCTTTCTCTTTTCCCTTCGCCGGCCTTTCGGTAGCTCCGGGGACGGAAGAGAGGTGGAAAGGAAGAAACGGGTCCATCACTTGCGTCATGTCATTTTGGAAAGATACCCTTAAGGAAGGAATTTGTACTTCTAAAGGGACAACAGCTTCGCATCCATAGACCAATGAGAATGGTGTGCTATGGGTTGGTCCTCGAACGGTGGTTCGATAGGCCCATAAAACTTCTGGTAGTTTGTCAGCCCAGTCTCTTTTGTGACTAGAGACCATTTTCTTGAGGATTTTACAGAGTGTCTTGTTGAAGGCTTCTGCTAATTTGTTCGCTGCCGAATTATATGGAGTCGAAGGACAACTTTGGATTTTGTACTTGTAGCAGAACTTGTAGAATCTGTGATCCCGGAATTGTGGTTTGTTATCTTAGATGAATCTTTTAGGTATGCCGAAGCGACAAATAATGTTGGTGCGCAAGAACTGAAGGACCGATGAGGTCTTCATTTCACTGAGCGTGAATGCTTCTGACCCTTTAGAGAAATAATCCGTAGCAGGGAAGATGAAGTGATGACCTTTGCTTGGTGGGGTAGAGATAGGACTTATGATGTCCATACCCTAGGCTTCAAAAGGCCATGAGATCGTTGTAGGATGAAGCCATTCTAGAGGCCTGTGGACATAATCTCCATGAATTTGGCATTGTTGGCAGCTCTTAGCAAATTGCATAGCGTCAGCTACCATGGTAGGCCAATAATGACCTAACCTTTTTATCTAATCGTAGAGCTTAGAACCGACCTGATGGGCTCCACAAAGACCAGCATGAACTTCTTTGAGTGTTTCCTCGGCCTCTTGTTGCGACAAGCAGCGCAGAAGTACTCTGTCGAAGGATTTTTGTGAAGGAATTTTGAAGGAATATCCAAATGAAAGTTTGGGGCTCATCTTTGAATGCTTACCCGCTCTTTTGGATCTTCAGGTAGGATTCCGAACATAGTGTAATCAATGAACAGATCCCTCCAGTCACTAATCAGAGGTTTGATGATGGATATCCGACTTCCAACCACTTGGTGGCATTCAACGACTGCTTGGTGTGTGTTAAGAGGAGGGAGAATCCTTCTTTGACACACTGTAATTTGCATGTTCTCCCCTTCTTGGATTTCCATAGACGCTGCAAGTCCAGCCAGGGCATCTGCACGGATGTTTTCACCTGTAAGGATGTGGCTGATGTGACAGAAGTCAAACTTTTGTCGAAGTGATTGTGTCTTGTGATGCCGAATTCGAAGGCGAGTTATAATCCTACAATCAATGCTTGGTATTCAGCTGCATTGTTTGAACATGGTTCCAGTAGCAAGAAAGCGTGTGGAATCATGTATTTTTCGAGACTAACAAAGAGAATACCAATTCCTGATATCTTCTTTCTTTTTTCATTTGTCCTAGTTGCACCGTTGAAGTGCATATCCCAGGAAACATTTGATGAGGAAATCTCCACAGTTTAGACATGTTTGTCTGGGAGATCATCCATGAGTGGAGAATCTTTAGGCAATGGATGCTCTACGAGAAAGTCTGCTAGAGCTTGACCTTTGATTGCCCTTTTGTGGTACATACCTAATATCGAATTGCGATAGAAGGATGAACCATTTTTCCAGTCGAGCATTGAGAGAACCTGCTTTTGTGACAAGGACCTTTAAGAGATTGATCCTCGAAATCTGGTAGACTGTGTTAGACATCAGGTAGTGATGTAATTTTTGTATGGCGAACATCACTGCACGGTATTCTTTTTCGACTGGAGAGTAGCAATGCTCTGCACCTACTAACATGCAACTGAGGTAATATAGAGTAGCTTCTTTTCCTTCGTCGTTTTCTTATGCTAGTAGAGCGCCCAAAGAATAATCGAGAGCTCTTGTGTACAAGATGAATGGTTTTCCAGTTGTGGGGGCAGCCAATACTGGAGGTTTGGTCAAGTATGTTTTGATGTCTTGAAATGCAGCTTCACATTCAACATCCCAAACAAAGTCCACACCTTTCTTCATTAAGCGAGAGAATGGACGACACTTCCCTGACAGATTGGAGATGAATCGTTGGATGCATGCCAATGTTCCTTGAAGCCATTTTAGTTCTCTTAGGGTCCTTGGATATGGCATTTATAGGATAGCCTTGACTTTGGTGGGGTCAAGTTCTATTCCGGCTTTCCGAACTATGAATCCAAGAAACCTACCCAATGAGACACCGAAGAAGAATTTTAGTCGATTCATCTGCAGTTTGTGCTTGCGAAGTCGGAGGAAGACTTTTTGAAGATCTTTGAGATGATCTTCTTTACTTTGGCTTTTGACGGTGAGGTCATCAACGTAACATTCGACCGTCTTGTGCTGCATATCTTGGAATATCTTCATCAAAGCCCTTTGATATATTGCACCAGCATTTTTCATACCAAATGGCATGATAGTGTAGCAATACACGCTAAACAGGGTCCGAAATGAAGTATGCTTTTCATCTTCAGGATGCATCTTTATCTGATTGTAGCCAGAGAAACCATCCATGAATGTCATTCGCTCAAACACACAGGTGTTGTCAATTATCACCTCTGGTATGGGGAGTGAGAATTCATCTTTATGGCACACATTATTTAGGTCTCTATAGTCAATACAGACCCTGATTTGCCCTTTTTCTTTGTCACTAGGACAAAGTTGGCCAACCATTCAGGATGGTGTTCCTCACGGATGAAGCCAACGCTTTTGAGTTTTTGAACTTTTTGTTCAATTTTGTCTATCACATCAGGACGAAATCTTCTTTGCCCTTGTTTCACAGGCTTGATATCTTTTTGCAAATTGTGTTTGTGAATTGCTATTTTGGGGTCTAAGCCAGGTATTTCAACATAAGACCATGCAAAACAATCAACGAACTCACGAAGAAAAGAGATATAGTCGGGTAACTTATCATCCTTTATATTCTTACTTATGAATACAGGATGTGGGTTATCAGGTGTTCCTAAATCTATCTTCTTAATAGGATCTTCTGTTGGAAGGTTTTAAGGTGGTTCCTCTATAATATTTTTGAAGGCTTCCAATTCAACATGGCCTTCTGAAGTTTCAAAGGTATTTTCAGACCAAGGCTCTGCTTTTGTCTATGGGTCTTCTTGATCAGTACTCTTCTCAAGACTTGCTATGAGATAGTCCCAATCATCTGCTGAAACTGGGTCGAAGTATGGCACTTTTTTTGGAGACAATGGTTCTTTTCGATAAAAAAACCGTGTTTCTGTATCGTCGGACAATCCTTCTTCATTATCAGAGAAATCGTATCAATTGGATGAGCTTCCTGGATTCTTGACAAGTGACTCTTCAAAGAGATATCCAGGGAGATCAATGTCTTCATGAACACGAGATGTTGAGGTCTGGTGGGCAAAACGACTTTGCAGCCACTGTGTCTATTGTCCCATGGGAGTGTCAGGATAATACCCCAACCCGTATGAAGACTTGTCTATATGATGGTGGAGTTTCCAATATTGACTTTTGATCGGGGTGGGTTCCAATGGTGTGAGAACACCACGACTTCCTCCTAAACTAATTGGATTCTAAGCATCATAGCTCATTTTCTTCATGATAGCTTGTGCCATTGGACTATACAGGGATAACTGAAGCATACATTTGTTTTGGAAAGGTTTAAGCGAAGAATTTGATGAAAAAGCTTATGATCTGTGGAAGAAGATTGGCTTTTCTTCTGCCGTAGTTGCCGGTACGATGAAAAAGTAGACGCATGGTCTTCTACGTCAGCAGGTGTCTCCAATGGAGTGAGAGCAGGCTGAACTTGCTGAGTATCAGCTTGGCTTGACGGTGTATCGTCTTCTGTCTCTGAATCCGAATCTGTGTTTTGCATGATAGACATGAAAGAAATAACAAACTTGCCCCCAGTCTTTTGTTTTGTCTTCTTTGGTTCGGTGTTGATTACCAAAAACTTGGAAGATTTGAGGGAGACAACGAAGGGAGATGGATTGCTCTCTTCAGATTTGCCGGAAGGTTTGTTTTCTTCCGATGATTGCTGAGGAGTCTTGCCCTTATCTTTCTAGAGATTTTAGACAAAGGGTGTTGTTTCTTCATCATTTTCTTCTTTTTCATCCTTGTACATCTAAGCATCTGAAAAATGAACGTCTTTACCTTTGGAGGGCTTTTTGTCTGCAAACACTCGATGTATTAAGCCGTCATTGCTAACGAACTTAATGCATTGATGTAAAGTTGAAGGGACGACACCATTCTCGTGTATCCATGGGCATCCAAGAAGGATGTTGTAGCATGAAGGGGTTCTTATTGCGTACACAATGGCTTCAGAGATAATATTACCGATTTGCAACTTGAACCTGATTTTATCGATAGGCCTTTGAGTGCTCCTATCATATCCAAAGATATATACAGATGTGTGACTCAGGTTGCTAGGTGGAATGCCCATCTCTTCAAGTGTCGAAGTAGTGATGAGGTTGAGTGTAGAACCTGGGTCGATCTGGACTCTGTGTATTGACATTTCTTTGACATACCCTGTAAAGTACAAGGGTTGGTTGTGCTTTGTCTCCCTATCAGGAGGTCATCCTTATCGAAGGCAATGGTTGCACTTGCTGCTTTTTGAACCGAGAGGCATTCAATGCCTGATCCCTCGGTTTTTTTCTTTTCTCCCTTTGAGGAAGTATTTGATTTTTTGATCCTATAGTCCATTTCAATTCGTAGGACTTGTGGGGCATGTTTGTCGATATCCACACTCACTCTTTGCAATTCTGAAATGAGATTATCACGAGTGTGTGGAGACATTTGTAATAAGTTAAGGATGTGCAGTCGTATAAGTATGTGTTTGAAGTGCTCAATCAAGTCGTACTTGAAAGCCTCTTGGGGCTTACATTTTCATTATTGTTGTCACTTGGGGCGTTTACAACTTGCTTTTCCGAAGGATTTACAAAAAAAAAAAAAAAGGTTGGCTGTAATTTTTGTGGTAATCCCGGCCAGAACAGGTACCTCTACCAACTTAAATAGCTTCTGGAAAAAGGTTCTTCGTTTGGAAGATCGCCCTCGAAATCAGGGGGTTGATCCTTCTCATTTGCTGAAGACGTCTCTGTAGCTGCATTGTCGTCCTCAGTGATTGCATTGCATGGAGCATTTTTCGGGAACAAGTCCTGAACAACATCCAGCAACTTTTCTTCCTTGTTGAGTATTTTCCGTAATAAGGCCGAGAAGGTGATATCTCAATGGAAGTCACCTGAGAAGATGTAGCTCTGGAAGATGTACTGGCAGATGTAGTTTGAAAGTATGTGTCTTCGGCAGATGAAGCTTCAGAGTCATTATCATCCTGAGCTATCGCATTGCAGGTTGCGCCGATAGGAGATGCCCCCAGAATAGATTGCTGGAAATTGGATTCATCCTCGGATGTAGGAGGATCATCAATCCAGCAGCTTTCTTCATTTTCCAAGATTACCAGAGGATGCACTTGTAAATCTTCAAGGACTTCTGGGGCTGGATTTTGATTGCGACAAAGGAGATTGATATGATCATGCTCTTGCTCTATGGCAAGACGCTGCAAGATCCCCACATATTCTTCAGGAATAGGCATGGGAGCAAATCTTCTTTGTCATCTCCTCCTTATGGTTCATCAATGTTGGGTTCTATTGGAGCATTGGCAGGTGCTGGATCGACATTATTTTCTTGAACAGCCTCTTGGTCTTCTTCATCATCAGACCAGGATCCTTATGGCTGTAAAGGATTATACCAGATTACTAACATAAGATGAGATTCAGGAATCCATTCTTCGTTAGAGAGGTATTCTCCTGTTTCAAGGGATTCCTCCCACTCGATGGTGTCGCTGGTGGTGTCACTGGACTCGTATCCATCCATGGTGAATCCAATTACCGAGTTGCAAGAATATGATGAACCCTGCGTAGCTTCATTTCTTAGTTGTGGTGGCATGAAATCACTGAGGGTGAATTTTCTTACTGCCCTTGAAGTCTTGAGAACAAACTCTTCTGTTGCCCCCAGTGAAGCAGTAGAAGGGGTCTCTGCCTTTTCAGGGACTTCTTGCTTTGGTTGAGCTTTCTCCTATTGTCTAAGCTAGCGGAGTTGTCTCCTGGCTTGCCTTCGCTGTTGAGCAGTCAGCTTTATTTTGGCGATCTCCCAATTTTCATCTTCAAGGAGATCGGGATGCACCCATATAGGTTGTCCGTTTGGTGTTGGATAAGGAACCAACTCTTGGGACATTTGAGTCATTTTTATCACCTTGAAGGAAGTAGTGATCTTCTCCTTTAGTGACTTTGAAGTTTGTCCATATGACACCATGTTGACGGAGGCAGACCCATAGTTTTTGTCAAAGGTGATGACTCCGTTTTTCTACTTCTCGTTGATCTTCTCTCTCACAACGAAGCATTGAATGAGAGGGTGCGAGACCATCTGGTGATATGGACAATACCGAGGATCGTTGGTTTTGCCAACATCTCACGGTGTTTTGGGGTCTGGCAAGGTGAGTTTGCCATTTGCTAAAAGAGCCCCAAAGATTTCTTCAATATCTTCATCGAATGGGTATTTTTTTTTCTACTTGTTCTTTGAAGGCATCAGAGAGTTCGGATTTCTTACCTGCAACTTTATTTGGTTGCCAAGGAGCTGACTTAGTTTGCACATTAAGAATCTCCTTTTTCTTCAGTTTTGAGAGTGTAATGGTAGTCGGCTCTTTCTTCGATGATTTTTGGCTGTTGAGGTCTTTGATCACTGCTTCAGCTTCCATAGATGCTTCTAGGAGTTCTCCTAGGTTCTTTGATTTATTGCCGATGATCATGGAGCAGATCCTTGTTCTCATGTTGTTACGGCAGATGTCGACCAACGATGCTTGTGGCCGTACATCCGATCACTTGTATGCCATCGCCTTCCACTTGTGAATGAAGTCGTGTGTTGACTCATTCTCTCCTTGTTTTAGGCTGCAAAGCTACGCCATAGTAACAGGATGATCCTCACCTATGAAGTGGGTCAAGAAGCGTGTCTCCAGGATGTTCCAGTTTAGAATGCGATTCTCCGGCAGAGTGGAGTATCAATCAGAGGCCGTACTTTTTAGGGTACTTGCAAAGAGACAGATCTTGAGGGCATCTTGATCCGCAATAGCTCCTGTTAGGATCTTGAAGTGGATGACGTGTTGTCTGGCTGAACCTTTCCCCTTGTATGTTTGGAGAGTGGGTTGTTTGAATTTTGCAAGAAATGGAATCAAGTCCATCCATAGAGGATAAGGTGGCTTGATCCCATGCTCCTTCAGTGTATCTTCTTCTTTCGCTTTGGCAAGGATATCGTTAACGTCCTTTTTAGTAAGGGCACGTGACTCATCATCTTCACCATTTGTCTCATCATTTAGATGGACTTCATTGTTTGGTGGCTGTTGGAAAGTGAGAAGAATGAGGTTTTCCATCAAAACCTCTATTCTCTTTTGTCCTTGCTCCAGCTGCTGAATGGGTGCGGTTATGTCATCTTGCGGCAGAGGCTGCTCAGCATTTGTAACAAAGATGTTCACCCTTCGAGTGTCGAATGAGGACATCGTCTTGGTGACTGAGTTGAAGCTCATTCTTTTGGATGAAGAATTGGAGGAGTAGTTACTCTGATGTCCTTGGCTTGAAGGAGCGGGAGAATCCTCCTAATGTTTTCGTGTCTGGAAAACGCTGCGAGTCATCGGTCATCTGACATGAATTTTAGTTGCCGACTTCTGGCGTTTTCTTTCTGTGAGAACCCGACCCCTAATCTCTTGGATTAGTGTTGTCTTATTTGTGGATTAGTTCTTTTAGTGGGATTAGTATTTGTTGGGTTGAGTTTGTGAGCTAGAATGATTTTTCTTCTAGTTTTGGGCTTTTGAGTGCTTTGGTAGCTTGTGGGGCCCTTTGGGGGTTCCCTTTTCGGCTTTGCTTTTCTTGTGAGATTTTCCCGATTTGTTTCGTATCGTGTTTTTGGCCCGTTACATTCATCTTGAGGAATCCTACAACTTTCATGTTGATCTCGTATCCATTTGAGAACCCGAAACCCGATTTCTTGGCCTTGAGGGCAAAACAGTCTTTTCACACCAAATCTGTACCCAAAACTCGATATTCTCGAAACCCGCGAAACATATACTTTTTGAAAACTAGATATTTCGACGATCATTTTTCTCTTCTTCGTCGATCACATCCGAGGCCCACAAATAGATGATTCCAGCCACCCAAGTTCCTTAAGTTGTGGGACCCCTTCTCACTTGCTATAAGAGAACCCACCTCCCTTCTTCCCCATCTTAATTTCCAGCACAAATCAGCAACTATTGAGCCTAGGGTTCCTTGTGCTCTCTTCTTCTTCTTGCTTCTTCATCTCCAAGCCACACCAATAGTTCACCAAACTCGAAATGGAGACCGTCTTCTTCTTCCTCATCTTGCAAGCTTTCCATTGGTACCATTTGTGAAGAGAACCCTCCATCACAAGACTTCCCTTGAGCTTGTTCTTCTCATTTGAAGGTCATCCAAGTAAGTGATTCTTCCCATCTTCTAGAATTGTAATCTACTAGCCTTAGAGAAGCTCCACCTTGATTATTGAAAGGTTTCATTGTCATTTCATTGTTTAACCCATTTTAGGGTTGTTTTGGGGGTTTTTGTAGAGATTGTGGATCTTGAGCTTGAGAGGTGATTAGGAGCTTGATTTGCTTGATTAGAGTCAAAGGCAAGTGGTTGATTGGATCGTTTTGATTATTAACATGTTTTGGTGAAAATCTTGATTTCATTGATGGTTTTGGTAATTTTAATAGTTGTTTTTGATATGATAAATATTGATTATGAGATGTGCTTATTGATGAGTTATTCTTTCTTGTTAAGCTCTTGAAAGTGCATGCATCCTATTGTCAAGAATTTCAAATGGTTTCACATGAATGAGTTTTCTCCACTTTGAGTTTTATTGTGGATGGAATAGATGGAAAGGATGGAAATGGAGGAACTTGGAATGAGGAGCTCTTTAGCTCATTTTAATGTCTTGGAAACATGTGATTAAGTCCCCTTGTTTATAGTTTTATGTGATTGATTATATGTTGGAAGGAAAGGAAAGAAAAATGAAGAAAATCCAAGTCCCGGACCTGCACTGCGCCCAGGACCGATCGATCGGACGTGCAGACCGATCGATCGGTCTGTCAGTAACTGTAAGGGTTTTTGGACCGATCGATCGGACCCTGTGTAGAAATTTTGGCCGATCGATCGGTCCCGGTGGATTTTGAGATTTTTATTTTTTTTCTTAGTGCTAGGTGGGACCTTGGCTACCCTTTTTGGACTAATTGGACTATGGGTGAGATGTCTTGAGCCGACACTCCTCAAGGTTGGTTTGGCGACATCGAAGTTCAATCCATTTCAATCTTGAACGGGACGGAATGACGCGATAACTTCTTTATATCCAAATATAAGTCTTTTGCCTTGGTTATCGCGAATTCTATTCCTTTCGATGACTGAATAGGTTGGTCGATGTTTCCGAATTAATGTCATGCCTAGTATGGACTGTTTCTAGTCTTGATTTTCCTAGTATAACACCTAGTTATAACCATAAGCTCATGTTAAGTTTTGAAAACCGTCAAGTGCATAAGGAGCCCGGAATGTCTTCAAACTCAAGGAGTACCAAGTAATGATCATAATCGACATACGGGACCCCTATTCACTTAAATGGATCTTGAAATTAATACTTTACCCGAAATTTGTTATAGTTCATTGTTTCACCTCATTTCCAAGATTTGCATTACATGACCCGTTTTCCCGAAAGCATTGAAGTTACTCTAGTAACAGTTATTGTCCCGAAATGTATTGCCCGATATGATATGACAGCGTGCCCTTGAGCACCCCCGTTTTACCCGTTTATTACTGTACTTGATTACTTGCATATGTCTCGATTGGTTTTAACCTATGAGTCGGCATCACTAAGCTTGGATACCTTGTCAGTCTGATCCACTGACTTGGAGATCCCTCTCCCGTCCCGCCAGCTACAGTTTGGATCCCGATACCCGGTTATTGCCGTGGTCCCGTCCCGATACCCAGTTCGCTACCGTGGTCCCGTTCCCGTATATTTATTATTGTATATGATTTACGTTGAGTCTCCTCACCTTGTGTGACTGAGACCAACGTCCCGCTCTTGTCACTTCGGTGATAGAGGACTTAGCTTCTTGTGATTGCCATCTTGCCAGTTCCCGATTCCTTGGACACCCGACATGGTTTATATTGCTTACTTGTTTTCAGTTAAATGATTCATTGCTTTTATGAAAGTTGTTATTTAGATAAGTGTTAATGCTCTCTATTGTAAATTCAGTCACTATTATATTGTTTTTATGTCCTTTGCACACGTACATGTTTTACAGGAATGCCGGTTGGGTAAATACCCGTGCTTTTACATATGTTTCTAACGATAAATGATTTTGCTAGATTTATATGATTACACGTGTTTTAAGGGAATACCCGAATTGTTAAATACCCGTGCCTTGTTTTAAAGGACATTTGGTTTGTCAGATATCTATGTTTATACCTGTTTTTAAATGAATACCCGAATTGTTAAATACCCGTGCCTTGTTTTAAAGGACGTTTGGTTTGTCAGATATCTATGTTTATACCTGTTTTTAAATGAATACCCGAATTGTTAAATACCCATGCTTTGAAATAGGTTTCAAATGACACTTGTTTTGCCAGATTCCTACGTTTATACCTATTTTACATGATACCCGATTTGTTTAAATATCCATACTTTGGAATAGGTTTAAATGAAAATTAGTCTTGTTGGATCTCTTTGGTTACACCTGTTTTAAACGATACCCGATTTATTAAATATCCATACTTCTACATAGGTTTCAAATGGACATTGGTTTTGCTAGACTGCTATGAATACCTGGTTTATTGTATACTTATGTTTTGCTTAAGTTTCAAATGAACGTTGTTTTGCCATACCACTACATTTATACATGTTTTAGACGAACACTTGTTTTATTAGATATTCGTGTTTTACCCATGCTTGAAATGAATACAGGTTTTCCCCGAGATTCCCGACCTTGCACCCGTTTAATTATATGCAGCACTTGATCGATTAGCATGATTTATTATATGTTTTATTCTTTAGTATATTTGTGATCTTTTCATCCACCTGCCAGACCGTCGTGTCTGACCCACTACTTTTGGTACTCAGGTTCAGATTTCTTCGCCCCGAGTTGAGTGCTTTTGTTGGTTGTAGAGCCATGCTTTGCAGGTTAGTTTGTCGGCTATGTCATGTAGACATTGAGCTTGACATCGGAGCTACGTCACATTTGGGTAGTGGTTTATAGCTTCTTGTTGTATGGCTTTTGTTAGCCTTTTTCTTGGGATTCTTAATTAATGTACATTGATAATTGTAACTTGAATATATTTGGGAATGTAATATCCTGTTACTGTCAGCTCTGTAAATTATGGTGATGGTTACTCCAGTCTGATATGATTCTTGATATAATAGCTATGGGCTAAAGGTTGAGTGCGACGCGGAATCCGATGGCCACGGACTTCGGGTCGCAACGCCACAAATGCTTCCGCAAAATATTCAGAATGTGTTGTCTTCACACACGCGGATCTTGGGAGAAGTAAAATACATTTATTCTTAATCCCATCTCCCGCCCCCGAGGTTTCGGTTCGGGGGCGTGACACTTTCTTTGCCAACCATATGGACAGCAGCAACTTTATTGGGTCTTTCTCTTTCGACCCATTTTTTAGAAACTTGAAGGGTAGAATGTTGGGTTCTTCGCTTTCTAATCTCTTTTGTGGATATGCCGCGCGACAACGTATGTGACGAGCAATATGAGCTTCAATGAGCTCTAGCTGAGCTCTAGCAATGAAGGACGTAGTCCCTCGTGTACAGTAGCCAAGCTTGTCTTCTTTGAAGCTAGACATGGACAAGATCCGGAAGCGGTTCTTTACCTATCGTAATGAGGCTTTGAATTTTGCTAGTTTGGCCCCTGTTGAGATGAAGGGTCGAACTACAGGAGTGCAGACCTTGGCAGGTTCTCGCAGAGGCCTTGTGTTGCATGATCTGATTTTTGGCTTGTAGGAGCAAGTTGACTCATGCTGGGTTGATTGTTTGTTTGGCAGAGAGTAGGCCTCTCCTATTTCATGTAAGAGAGTGGGTAGAACCGGTTCTCCTTGAGAGGGGCTAGGTATACTGGCTTTGCAGATGCTCGGGACCTCCTTTGTTTTGGTGAAGGTCTTGGGGACCAACTCTTGGGGTAGACCTAGTTCTTTGCAGTGTGAAGCTTCTTGGGATTGCCACGGGCTTAAAGTTTTTTGATGGCTGCCTTTGGTGTCAGAGCAACGACATGTCCAGAGGCAGTTTTCTGCTTCTTGGCAGATAAAGTTTCTTTTGTAGGGAGTGGGAATGGTCCTAGAGAGGCGAAGACAATGGTTCGGGGAGTAGAGGTCGACCTGGTGTTCTGAGAGTTGCCGAGGGAGATGGCGCTTTTGCAATTAGCAGGGTGCTTGTGAGTGCGCTTGTTTTGTATCTCTTGAAGCATGAGATGATACTTGTTCTCGTCAAAGGTAATGGTCAATGAAGCTGCCATTGTTAGTTTGGAAAACTTCTGAAATAAGACCACACCCATTAGTAATCATAAGAAAATGGTGATCGTAAATAGAAAAGAACTATGATTTTGTCTTTTCAAATTGTTCGAGGGAACATGGCCCGGCCCAAGCGAGGTGAAGAAGGCAAAAAGCCATAGCTGGTACACTTGTTCTAAACGCAAGTATAAGAGGCTCAGAGTGAGCGTTCCAGTGACTGCTAGAAGCAATTGTAAACTTTAATTCAAATTACCGAGAAGCGAGGCTCACTCGAAGTAAGATGATATAAGGTTGGAGATACAAATGTGTCGGTTGCGAATACAGTAGACCCGAAAGGGCGTACTCACTGAAAGTCTGTGATCCGAACCCTAGAGGGGGGGGGGGTGAATAGGGTGAGCTTCAAATTAGTGACCAATTATGACCAATTTTAACTTCTTTCAATTAAATTAGACAGTAGTAATGATTATCAAACTAAATGCGGAAACTAACAAAAACAATCACCACAAAGCATGCACCATCACACAAGGATTTATAGTGGTTCGGCCTCAATGCCTACATCCACTACCGGCTTGTGATCCAACACCCCACCAGATTTTCACTATTTATGATTTTCAATAGGCTAAGCAATAACCTCTACATTATGCTTTTCTTAGGCTAATCAATAACCTCTACAACCAAAAGGTTGGTTATCTCTCTAATTAGTGTCTAGAGTACACTTGATGGAGATACAATTTATAGCTCAATACGATGCCACTTAATTAGGCGGATATGAAAATGAAAATCAAATTCACACACACACACACACACACTATGAATGCAAAGATGAATGCACAATGTGTATGTATGATGTCCTCAATCAATTTGAAAATGAAAGCTCATAATTGTATGCCAAAGGCTTTTAAAAGTTTTATCTAATAAAAACATTTATGATTGAAGAAAGAATGCTAATCACATGTCAAAAGTAACTTGTAAAATATATACCTATGTATTCTAAACAAGTTGTGAACTTCTAAAAACAAAACATGTGATGCATAGGGATCTCAATCAAATTAACAATATAGCTCAATATGTGTATGCTATAAGCATAAAACACAAAAATAGATTTGATTGAAGTTAGGGGACAAATCATATGTAATTATAAATTCAACTTGAAAATGATATACCTATCAATGCTAAACAAGTTATGAAACTTTAAAACAAAAGTACATATGATTTGTGAAGATGTTGAATCCAAAACATAAGATAGATTTGAAAGTGATTTTCTTATGATGAAAAACAACAACCAAAGATTCAACCAAGTATAGAAATCATGTTACATATAATTTCAAAGATTTTTCATTAACATGATTTACTTAGATATACCAATATGAGTACTACTTGGTTTGAATCAAGATGATGCATCCAAAACAATAAATCAATTCAAAACATATACATGTTAAGGACACAACAAATTATAGTTTATCATGCTAGAAAAGATTTACCAATAATTAAAGCAAAGCATGAAAACATATGATTAAGAAAAGTAAAGCTTACTTAGTGATTTAACTCAATGGAACCGAGTTTTAGCTTTCCAAATGACCCCTTTCATCCTTTAGCTCATTCCCCTTTGATTGGCCTCAAAACACCTCAAGGAGTATCCCTTGGAACCTCAAATTTTTCAAAGGAGTGAGCTTGTATTTATACTCAAAAAGTGAGTTCCTGCGTGTCCCCGGTCGACCTGCACCCTTTCCGGTCGACCTGGCCTTCAACGGTCATAAATCTGATCGTTTGAAAAGTGCTCCAACGGCTCTTTACCCGGTCGACCTGCTATGTGCTCGGTTGACCAGGTCCATGGGCTCGGTCCGCCGAACACACTACAGGTCGACCCGGGCCCAGGGACCAAATTCCCCCAAAATAGCATATTTCAAAGTAATTCTTGGAGAGGAATTTTGGGCCAATGAATCAAGTTTGGAATCATGGTTTAAATCAAACTAAGAGGTTTAAAAACATGAAACATAAAAAGCCTAAAATGATTTAAAAGATTTAAAACTCATAGGCTTGCTTGATTCGAAAAACTTTTTTTCAAAACTAATTGCATCCAATTTTAAAATAAAAAATGCATGAACCAAGATTTCTAAGTCTTAAAACCAATGCATGTGTAAATCAAGAATTCAAGATTTTCTAAATCAATGCATGTGTGAAAATCCGAATGATGCTAAAATGATAATGCATCCATCAAATTGCAATACACAAAATCCCTAACACTCACCGCTAGGCACAAATGTTGCAAATCGCATCCTTGGAATGGACATGAGATGGGATTTTTTGAAAGGTCAAAATTGGATTCATAAAAGAGAGAAAATGGTATTCCAATCCGAACATAAGCTACAAACGATTTCCACGAGCTACTATCCGAAAGGGAAATAACCAAGATTTCTCAGATTTGAACCCAAAATGATGGAAGTTTAGTTTTTTGAAAGGTCAAAATAGAATTCTTTAAAGAGAGCAAGTGGTGTTCTAGTTCGAACGTAAGCTACAACCGATTTCCACGAGCTTTCATCCGAAAGGGAATGAACCAAGATTTCTCAAATCTGAATTAAAAAATGACAGAAGTTTTTTTTTTTGTTTTGAAAAGGTTTGTTTTTTGTTTCGAAAAGATTTTTTTTTGGAATTTTTTTTGGAAGAGTACACATAGGTTTCCAATTCGGTCTTATGAAACCTCAGTAGATAGATCAGCCCCTAGGTAAGGGTATGATTACTTAATGAACTCATTTGGAGGACCCTTGCCTCGAACCGTCTAGCTGCCTCCACGCTCTAGACAAGGCTTTTCTTAGATCCACTTTGGTCAAAGAACGCAATTGGTGTAACCTTAGTTGCCTTTTTTTTTTTTTTTTTTGAAAATGAAGATCTCTAATGGACCCATCAAATGATACTAATTGAAACCAATTGAATATGACAACATGATTAATAGCAAGGATGTGACAAACAGAAAATTCCATCAAGCATCATAAATGAATATTCATCACTTTTAATGATTTAACTAATGAGCATAGTGATGAACAAGAGAAATTGCATTTTGAAAATTTATGACTTGGTAGAGCATGCAATTTTCAAAGTGTAAAGATCATATGAATTCAACATCTATAGGATCCATCAAACAATTGATATAACTAAGAAATACAAGGAATGAATTTTAAAGAGGTTCATATGATCAAGATCACTACTATGAAGTTGAAACATGTATAAGGACGACATCACTTAGAGAATATACATAAATTAACATCATAACCATCCATTTAAAAAAAATGACTAGAAAGCATAAATGATGGGTTTGAGTTATAGTATGGTTTCTACAAATATAACTAATATCACAACCATACATGGAATGATTTGACATTTGCATAGAGATGATCAATCAACACTCAAGATCTAACTCATACCACATCATCAATAAAGAATATAACTATGCATGCACAAGAAGGTATGAAGTTAGAAGGATTTCATGGATCGCATATAGATGAAAATGGATCTCATATATGGGTATACCTATTAAGAACAATGGTTTAATTCCAATTCATCTAAAATGATCCATTAATCTATCACTCAACATCTCCACTCTAGGAAATGTACTAAGCTTACAATGCAATAGAAAATGGATATGAGGATTATACCAAGTGAGCTTAGCACACTAAATCACATAAGTACTTATTAAGCTCAAATGATAATAAAACAAAAGATTTTACTATAAAGCACATAAACAACCATCAATTTGCAATAATGAAAATATATACAAAGTTAGGCACAAACATGCAAATCGATGACACCATACCCAACCAAGGAATGTAAGACATAACATCAAAATCAATTTGCATTTGAAAGAATGTGACTTTGTTGAGAAAAAATGCAAATTGTTTGTAAAAATTATTTCCTTCCAAATGATATAATCATAATTAAGCACAAGGAAATAAATTCAAGGAAAATGCTTTTATAAATATAACCAATAAAGCTTAGAACATTTTCCAAAGTTTTTCAAATCACTTCAATATTTAAAATTCCAACAATGAATTATTTATAAAATTGTGAACAAGCGATTTTGAAAAACATGAAGTGTACTACTACAAATTGAACTCATATTTTCCATACCAAAAGATATAACTTGTAAGTTCATGGAAAAAAAAAACAAAAAAAGGGGAGCACAGGAGCAAATAATCAACAATGTCATTAAATTCAACATGCTTTACTCAAATTAACCGATCACAATATGTAACAATAAACTTTCTTATCAATTAAATGAGCTTTTACCACATGTAGTCATTTACACAATACCCCAAGAAAATTGATTTTCATTTAAAGGAAACTTAGATAAGTAAGTGCAAGATGAAAATCATTTTTACATATATCAATCCCTAATAAGAACCAAAACAATTTTTTTTTAACTTGTATTTCAAAAATTGTAACTACTTGGAACACATACAAGTTGATTTTGTAGAACAATAATTTTCCATTTGAAAGTATAACTTAAAAATCAATGGAAAACTTAAATTACTTCAAATAATTTGATTTACCAAAAAGATCTAATTATGACATTCATCAAATTATTTTCCAACATCAATTGATCATGAAAAATCTAGCTATGAAAACTTTTGTAATTACAATCAATTGATCATCAATAGAAATGCACTACAAGAGATATAACTTAATGAACAAGATGCAAATCTATCATGATAATATTGCATTCAAAGGATTTTGAAAACCATGAGATATAACTTAAAAGTTCATGAAGACAAAATCCAATGATCACAAAGAAACATTGCATTTTAAGAGAAGTGGCTATATGGAAATAAAATGCAAATGTAACATGACCAACAATTAGATATAACTAAAAAGAATAGGTTGGTCTACAGAGGTTCAAGGCCTTAAGGTTAGTCTAATAGTCTACCTTTAAAGATTCACCTAAGGTCTTGATAAGGTTGTCCTTGAGAGTTCACTTTGACGACTGTGGCGACCCCGGACCGGGCTACCGAGGTCCAAATCCGGGATCGGGACTAATGATTGTAATATTGTGATGAGTGAATGGTTAATATGTAGAGTGTGTCAACAAGGTGCACACATTTATTTAATTTCCCACAGGTGTTCGCGGTGAGGATATCACAACCATATATGAATATTTTTATTAAGTGCAGAAGCGTGTAGCAAATCAAATATTCAATCCATCTCAAATCATAAAGATAATAATCCAAGTATAGTACCGTATCAGAGTGAACAATGATCATTAGCATGTTATCCAAAAGTAAGGTTCAAGTTTATACAAAATATCATTTAGTTACATTTCCCAAAAATAGAGGCCCACAAGGCCAATATGAACAAAATACCAATCTCCAAAAAAATGGTTAACAGTTCTCCCAAAATGTTATCTCTCTCTAGCAATCTAATGTCTACATGACATCATCAGCACGCCACTCAACTAACTGCTGCGGTTCACCGACCGCCTCCTCGGGATAACCGACGAAGGGACCTGAGTACCAAAGAGTGGGTCAAACACGACGGTTTGGCAAATGGTAAAACACAATGACAATATGATAATAAATGAATTTACCTTCAAAAGTATTTAAACCTGTTTAATTAACAATTTCTATAAACGAGATAAAACATTTATTCAAATACGAGTGTGCATTATAAAACATGTAAGGTAATCAAGGAAACGGGAAACAAACAAGATGGCAACCACACAAAGCTAAGTCCTCTACCACTAAAGTGACAGAGCAATAACTAGGCACTGATCTCAGTCACTCGAGGTGAGGAGAAACAGTGGATCTCATAATACATATACATATACAATACATGACCACGGTAGCGAGCTGGGCATCGGGAACCACAGTAGCAATTTACGGCATCGGGACAAGACCATGGTAATAACTGGGTAGCGGGATCCAAACTGCAGCTGGCGGGACAAGAGGGGGATCTCCAAGTCGGTGGATCAGACCAACAGGGTTATCCAAGCTTAGTGGTGCCGACTACTAAGTCAAATAAAAAATCGAGATATATGCAAGTAAATCAAGTACAATAAATAAACGGGCAAGATGGGGGTGCTCAAGGGCACACTGTCGTTTCATGTTGTGCAGTGCACTTCAAGACAAGTAACTATTATAAGTGTCATCCAATGCTATCGAGAAAACAAGACTGTTAGGGATTTTGTATTTGCAATTTGATGGATGCATTAACATATTCACATCATTTGAATTTACACTCATGCATTGTTTTAGAAAATCTTGAAATCTGGTTTTAAACATGCATTGGTTTTTAGACTTGTAGAATTAATGATTTATGCATGTTTTTGTTTTTAATCTTAGATGCATTTGTTTTTGAAAAAGGAGTTTTAGAAAATCAAGTAAGCCATTGGTTGTATAATTTCGAATCTTTTTTGGCTTTTTATGTTTCATGTTTTAAAACCCTTAGAATGATTTAAAACATGTTTTCAAGCTTGATTTAATGGCCCAAAAATTCCCAACCAAAATTACTTTAAAAAATACATTTTTGGGAAAACAGGACTTATACCGGCGGCCAAAACCACTTTTACCGGCAGTCACTGGCCCCCGCTAAAAGCAGTTTTTCAAACGGTCATTTTTATAGCCGTTGTGTGTATGGGGTCGACCGGGCCCTGTCATGGGGTCGACCGGGCACTCGCAGAACTCAACTTTTTGAGTATAAATTGAAGTTCATTCCTTTTCAAAAGTTGGAGACTTTGGAGACTCTTTTGAGGAGCTTTGAGACAAAGAAAAGGGGATGAACTAAGAGAGACCAAAGAGTCATTTGGAGAGCTAAAGTTTGGATTAATGAAGTTAAATCTCTAAGTAAGCTCTACCTCTCTTAATCATAGTTTACATGCTTTGTTTAAGTTTTTGGTAAATGATTTAGAGCATGATATCTATGATGTGATGAATCCATTCTTCTCTTAACCTTTGATCTAATTAAGATTGGATTCTTCACGTTGGTTTCAATCCAAGTTTTTTTTAAATCTTCCTTAATCATGCTTAGCCTAAATCTTTGATTTCTTTCATTTAGCATGATTCATTTTCTTGGTTGAAACATTACTTGTTGTTTTCATTCATTTAAACATTAGTAAAATTAATTTGGTTTTGAAAACAACATTGCACATGCATTACATGTTCTAAGTTAGTCATTTTCATACAACTTGTTAGTCTTTGTTTTTCATATCTTTAACAAGTTGATTTTCATACATGTGATTTGCATTAAACTTCAATCAAATCTTTTATGTGCATTAAACTTTGAAATGCTTTAAGCATATAGATGATTGAGCTTTCTTTTTAAACTTGATTGAAATTATCACACACTCACATCATGAGCATACACATTTGCATTCTTTTAGTGTTTGTGTGAGTTTGTTATTCATTTTCATATTAGCCTATTTAAGAGGCAATTTCATTGTGCTTAAATTGTATCTCTTAGAGTGATCTTTTGTAAAGACACCTTCTTTGAGAAAGCTCTTTTGTAAAGGTTATTGCTTAGCCTAAGAAAAGCATCTTGTAAAGGTTATTGCTTAGCCTAGAAAAGCACATTGAGAGGTTGTTGTTTAGCCTAGAAAAACAACATTGTAAGGGTTATTGCTTAGCCTAGTAAAAAGCATAAATAGTGGAAATCCGGTGGGGTGATTGGATCACAAGCCGGTAGTGGACGTAGGCATTGAGGCCGAACCACTATAAACCTTGGTGTTGTGGTGCTTGCTTTTGTGGTGATTGTTTATATTAGCTTCCGCATATTGTTTGATTAATCATCACATGTGACTAGTTTTTGTTAAGAAATTAAAATTGGTCTAAATTGGTCATAGTTGTAGCACACTCTATTCACCACCCCCCCCCCCCTCTAGGGTTAGGATCCCAGGACTTTTCAATTGGTATCAGAGCCAGGTTCTCTATCTTATAGGATCAAGTGTTTGGAACTCTTGATTAGGTGTAAAAACCTAGAGTCAAAAACCCTAGAGTTGTCCTTACATGAAAATCATTAGAATGGACTCCACTATGCTAGACTTTGTAGATTCTTCTAGACCCCTCATTCTTCCTTCTATTGGAGATTCAAACCCTCAATTAAATGATTATCAATTTGATTCAAAAGAGGAAGAAAATGAGTATGATGAAGATGATCTTCAACAAGCCTATAATGAATTATATACATTATCTTCAAAGCTTGATAAGAGAAATAAAAGTTTAAAAGAAGAATCAAATAGACTAAACATAGAGCTAGTCTCTTCAAAAGATGAACTTAGAAAGAAAGAAGAAGTTATAAAATGTCTAGACTCTAAGTTCATGATCTCTTTAAATAACCTATCTAACGTTCAAGATGAACTAAAAGAATTAAAGATGGGTTATGATAATGTCAATAAGGAAAATTTAAATCTAAGAGATCAAATAAAAAGGCAAGACAAAGACTTTATCAATTTAGAATCCAAGTTGATTAAAAGTAAGTTAAAAAACTCAGAACTTGGATCTAATGTTGTTAATGAACTAAAACTTAAATTAAAACTTGCCAATGAAGAGCTAAGTAATTATAAGGAAATTGAAAATGATCTTTCAAAAGTCAAAGATGAAAATTCAATCCTTATAACCAAAGTCACTCAGCTTGAAAGCTATAAACAAAAGTATGAGTGCAAATTTACCCAAGGAGAAGATAAATTTGAAAAATTATTTAGATTGGGTAAATCTAAAGGAGATAGGACGAGTCTTGGATTTAATAGGAATATGTCACATGACCCTAAATTCACCAACACTTTTGTGAAAGGTGAGTCCTCATTCTCTAGCACTCTTTCTCCCTTGCCCAAATCAAAATGTATTTATTTTGGCATTGAAGGGCATTTTAGGTTTGAGTGCAAATTAAGAAGAAGCCATGTGTCTAAACCCATCTTTGAACCCAAAAAGGTAGAATCTAAATCTATGAAGGGTAAGACACTAAAAATCAAGGAAGACTCCAAAAAGATTAAACAAGTTAAACCATTTAAAATGGAGTCTCCTAAGATAGATTCTAAGAAGTTTAAAAAAGTTAAACCAAGTTTAAAAGAATCTATAAACAAAAAGCTTCTCAACCTATCTCCCTTATATCAACCCATGAAAGAACTTTTGAATAAGGTAACAAAGTTAAATCTAAAATTCAAAAGTCAAATAAAGGGAGAATATAAGAAGAAGAGAAAAATGAACAAATCCCCAAAGAAACAAACTCACCAACATCAAAAGACTAATCACCAATCTAAGCTAAATTTAGTCAAATCTAAATATCATGGTAATAAGTTTAAATTGAAAATTTATCAAGTAAAATCTCCTTTAGTTGGTGGGACTTCCAAACTAGACCTCAAAGTTCAACCCTCTCAAGACCTTAGGTGGATTCCTAAAGTTAGATACTTAGACAAACCTTAAGGCCTTGAACCTCCTTGACCAACCTTTTCTTTAATAATTAAATCACATTGTTGGTCATGTTGCATTTGCATTTTGTTTCTATATAGTTACATTTATTAAATTCAATCTTTATTTGTGATCAATTGATTTTGTCTTCATGCACCATTCTAGTTACAGATCATGGTTTTCAAAATCTTATGATTATAATTTCATCATGTTTGATTTGCTTTTTGCACTCATTTAGTTTTATGTTTTGCATTGCATTTCTACATGATCAATTGATTGTGATTTCAAAAGCTTTCATAGCTAGACTCTTCATGATCAATTGTTGCAAAATCATTTGTGTAGATGTCATATTATTTGAACAAATGATTTGAATCAATTCAAGTTTTTCCATGGATTCCTAAGTTATACTTTTATATGGAAAATCATTGTTTTGAAAAATCAACTTGTATGTGTTTCATTTAAGTTATATCTTTTAAAATACAATGTTGAAAATTGATCTTCAAAATCATTCTTTTCAATGCTCATTGTTGGATTTTGTTTATCAAAATGATTTGAAGATTGTTTGAATGGAAATGCTCTATAACATCATTAGTTATATTCATCTAAGCATGTTCCATGTTCTCATTTCCTTTTCTTTTGGTTTCATTATCTTAGAAATGGAAATGTGTGTTGTTTGCATCTTTGCTTATTTAGTTATTCTTTTTTTTTATTTTATGCAAATGACAATTGGTTCCATGTATGGTTGTGGTCTTAGTAATTTTTGTAGAAACCATACTAGAACCCAAATCCATCCTCTATGCCTTCTAGTCATTTCTTTTTGGATGGTTATGATGTTGTTTCATGTAGATTCTCTTGGTGTCATCCTTATACATGTTTCAACTTCATAAGTAGTGATCTTAATCATATGAAACACTTTGAAATCCATTCCTTGTATTTCTATATGTTTGATGGATATCTTAGATGTTGAATTCATATGATTTTGACACTTTGGAAATTGCATGCATTTCAAAGTTATATCATTTTGCATTGCAATTTACCTTGTTCATGACAATGCTCATTAGTTATATCTTTAAAAGTGATGAATATCCATTTATGTTGCTTGATGGAATTTTGTGTTTGTCACATCCTTGCTATTAATCATGTTGTCAAATTCAATTGGTTTCAATTGGTATAATTTTAGATTGATTTGATTTCTTGTGAATGGGATAGACCTTGTGTACATCGGATTGAACTTGCTAGTTATATATTTGTTCCATGTCACACACCATTAGCATCATAATGTTCATGATTGCCACCTCTTTTGCTCATGACCACCATGTTTATGTGTTCATAATATTGGTTGGTTATTAGTTGAGGTTGGCTTCATGTTTGAACTTCATTTCACTCATCTTGCACTTTAATAAGTCATATTTATTGATTGAATGAAATGGTTTCAAAACTTACATAGCATATGATTTTCAGAAGTTATATTGATTGATGCTATGTTTAGTAAACCCCATTGCATCATGGATAGCTCTAATTTGGTTTTTTTCCTAATAGTTATATTTTTAAATCCATTTTAGAGTGATTGTGTTTAATAGACTTATCTTTAAATCTCAATTGATATTCTTTGTTCTTCCAATTGGTATCCATGATTGCTTTTCTCTTTAGACCTTGCTTTCTTTTGGTAATTTGATCATATTGAGCCTTATAGTTAAATGAATCTAATCCTTTCCTTGAAGTTGACCCTCAATTGGTAAAACCATCTACTTCTTGAACCAAATAGTTATATCTTGTCAAAAGTTTGACAAAAGAAGAGTATGGATTGAGGGGGAGTGTAAACCTTCATAGGAAGTATTAGTTTTGATCAAATTCACCCTTGGATTGCCTTTGGACCCTTAGAGACTACTTCCATACATGATAGCCTGTTATGAATTTCATTTTAGATTTCTTTTGTTAACAGGTGCTACTAAAGGTATTCTCCTTGTTTCATGTGTGTAGGTTCCTTTCCAATTTAATGTCAAAGGGGGAGAGAGCATTCAAGTTCTCAAAAGGGTGAAGAGAATGTCCAAGCTTCCTAAGGAGAGTTGTGTATGATCTTCTACAATGGGAGAGAATGTATATCTTGCCAAAGGGAGAGAAAGGCATGGTCTAAGGGGGAGAGCAAATAGAAGAAAGAAAGCTTGGAGCTAAAGAAGATGCTTGGCCAAAGAGAGGAAGATGAAAAGAAAGCTTGAAGAATGATCAAGCTCCAAGCATCAAGAAGTTTGAAGAAAAGAGCCCAAGAGCCCAAGCTAAGAGGAGGAGCATCCAAGAAGATTTCAAGACTTGTCCAGCTTAGGGGGAGCTGAAGACTTGGTGTGTTATTTCAATGATGAGTAAGTTGCCATCAAATTGCAAAGGGGGAGATTGTTAGGGATTTTGTATTTGCAATTTGATGGATGCATTAACATATTCACATCATTTGAATTTACACTCATGCATTGTTTTAGAAAATCTTGAAATCTGGTTTTAAACATGCATTGGTTTTTAGACTTGTAGAATTAATGATTTATGCATGTTTTTGTTTTTAATCTTAGATGCATTTGTTTTTGAAAAAGGAGTTTTAGAAAATCAAGTAAGCCATTGGTTGTATAATTTCGAATCTTTTTTGGCTTTTTATGTTTCATGTTTTAAAACCCTTAGAATGATTTAAAACATGTTTTCAAGCTTGATTTAATGGCCCAAAAATTCCCAACCAAAATTACTTTAAAAAATACATTTTTGGGAAAACAGGACTTATACCGGCGGCCAAAACCACTTTTACCGGCAGTCACTGGCCCCCGCTAAAAGCAGTTTTTCAAACGGTCATTTTTATAGCCGTTGTGTGTATGGGGTCGACCGGGCCCTGTCATGGGGTCGACCGGGCACTCGCAGAACTCAACTTTTTGAGTATAAATTGAAGTTCATTCCTTTTCAAAAGTTGGAGATTTTGGAGACTCTTTTGAGGAGCTTTGAGACAAAGAAAAGGGGATGAACTAAGAGAGACCAAAGAGTCATTTGGAGAGCTAAAGTTTGGATTAATGAAGTTAAATCTCTAAGTAAGCTCTACCTCTCTTAATCATAGTTTACATGCTTTGTTTAAGTTTTTGGTAAATGATTTAGAGCATGATATCTATGATGTGATGAATCCATTCTTCTCTTAACCTTTGATCTAATTAAGATTGGATTCTTCACGTTGGTTTCAATCCAAGTTTTTTTTAAATCTTCCTTAATCATGCTTAGCCTAAATCTTTGATTTCTTTCATTTAGCATGATTCATTTTCTTGGTTGAAACATTACTTGTTGTTTTCATTCATTTAAACATTAGTAAAATTAATTTGGTTTTGAAAACAACATTGCACATGCATCACATGTTCTAAGTTAGTCATTTTCATACAACTTGTTAGTCTTTGTTTTTCATATCTTTAATAAGTTGATTTTCATACATGTGATTTGCATTAAACTTCAATCAAATCTTTTATGTGCATTAAACTTTGAAATGCTTTAAGCATATAGATGATTGAGCTTTCTTTTTAAACTTGATTGAAGTTATCACACACTCACATCATGAGCATACACATTTGCATTCTTTTAGTGTTTGTGTGAGTTTGTTATTCATTTTCATATTAGCCTATTTAAGAGGCAATTTCATTGTGCTTAAATTGTATCTCTTAGAGTGATCTTTTGTAAAGACACCTTCTTTGAGAAATCTCTTTTGTAAAGGTTATTGCTTAGCCTAAGAAAAGCATTGTGTAAAGGTTATTGCTTAGCCTAAGAAAAGCATCTTGTAAAGGTTATTGCTTAGCCTAGAAAAGCACATTGAGAGGTTGTTGTTTAGCCTAGAAAAACAACATTGTAAGGGTTATTGCTTAGCCTAGTAAAAAGCATAAATAGTGGAAATCCGGTGGGGTGATTGGATCACAAGCCGGTAGTGGACGTAGGCATTGAGGCCGAACCACTATAAACCTTGGTGTTGTGGTGCTTGCTTTTGTGGTGATTGTTTATATTAGCTTCCGCATATTGTTTGATTAATCATCACATGTGACTAGTTTTTGTTAAGAAATTAAAATTGGTCTAAATTGGTCATAGTTGTAGCACACCCTATTCACCCCCCTCTCTAGGGTTAGGATCCCAGGACTTTTCAAAGACATGCAGTATAAATCTCGGGATCGATAAAGTACAATAAACAATTGAAATCTCGGTTAAAATATCGGGTTCAAGATTTATTTGAAGTGAATAGGGATCTCGTATGTCGATCTAATAATAATTTGGTACTCTTTGAGTTTGGGGACATTCCGTGCTCCTTATGCGCTTAAAATTTTTAAAACTTCGAATGACATCTTCGTGATATGGTTTATTTCTCGAATGGCCTCATACATTGCCTAGTGAATCTCCTTTGATCAACAAAGCTCAGCCCTCGAGCGAACTCTCCGGTTCGCTCGAGCGAGGAGCTCTCCGGAATGGTTGTCTGGGTAATTTCGGTTACCTTGCGGTCAGATGACGGTTAGCCGCCGTTGGATTCTGCGGTTAGCCGCGGTCAGCCTGACAGAAAGACAGGTTACTGGAATTGTAACAGAAATGGTTCGGTTGGCTGGCGGTTAGCCGCTGATATGTTCAGCAGTTAGCCGCTAGCTGACTGTGAGGCTGACCGTATTTTCAGGTGGAAATGTTGCTCTCTGGAAAAGTAACCGAATGGGTCGGTTGACTGGCGGTTAGCCGCCGATGAGTTCGGCGGTTAGCCGCTAGCAAACCGTGAGGCTGACTGAGTTTTCAGGTGGAAAATGTTGCTCTTGGGAAAAGTAACCGCGACTGTTCGGTTAGCTGGCGGTTAGCCGCCAGTCACCAGACGGCTAGCCGCCAGGTGGCCGCTGGCTGACCGCCAAGTGCGGAAAACACCCACTGTGTTCAGATTTGAGCCATTTTCCTCTTCAAAACCATTCTCCTCACTTCCACTTAATCCTTGCCATAAAACTGAGCTAAAAGCTCCTCAAATGCAACCATCTACATTCCTCCACAACTCCAATATGGGTTCATTCCATCACCTCCTCCATTAACATCAAATCCAATACAAATAAACAAAGAAGGAAACCATTTCACAATAGAATACATTTGGTACAAACAAGAAGAGAATTAAATGCCATTCACCAATGCACTTATAAGACATAAATGCACTACCAGACTCTATCATGAATATTTATTTCCAAACCAATGCAATAAATAGGCATGAGTGGAAAATACCAAAAATCATTGAAAGCTTATAAAAAATCAAATCATCCACTTGCCTTTGGTCTCAAGTCAATGAAATCAAGCTCTAATACTCTTCCAAGCCAAAGATCCAAGCTATGAACAAAATCCCCAAAAACAAACCCTAAAATGGTCAAACAATGAAATAGAAGGGGAAACCTTACAATAATGGAGATGAAGCTTCTCTAGGGCTAGAAGAATACAAATCTAGAAGAAGGGAATGATTACTTACTTGTAAGGTCCTCTAATGGAAAGAGTAAGCTCAAAGAAGATCTTGGAATGGAGGGTTTTCTTCACAAATGGTATTGATAGAGAGCCATGGTGATGAGGAAGAAGATGATGATCTCCATTTTGATGTTAGTGCAAGATTAGTAGGAGATTGAGATGGAGAGAGCAAGAAGAAGAAGAAAAGTTGCTAACAAACCCTAGACTCTCTTTTGTGCTGGAAAAAGGGAATGAGGGAGATGGGTTCCCCATATATAGCAAATGGGAATGGGTCCCACAACTTAAGACATTCAAGGGCTAAAATCTTGGCTTCCGAGGCTCCTAAAGAATTCGACGAAGAAGAGAAAAGTAATCGTCGAAATATCTAGTTTCCAAAAAGTTTATGTTTCGCGGGTTTCGGAAATATCAAGTTTTGGGTACATATTTTGTGTGCAATGACTGTTTTGCCCTCAAGGCTATGAAATCGGGTTTTGGGATCTCGAACGAGCACGGGATCAACATGAAAGTTGTAGGGATTATCAATACAAATAAAACGGGATTGAAACAATGAATACGAAAATCTCCGATAAATCCTCAAGCACATGTAAAGTCGTAAAGAAGGAACCCCAAAGGCCCCACTAATCACAAGCAAATCCAAATTCCCCAAAACTATATCAAAAGCTATTCCAAACCCAACTTTGCCAAAATCACTAATCAAGCTTAGTACTAACACACGACTTAATTAGTACTAAACGAATTCACTTGGGTCGGGGTCTTACAACGACCCACCAACTCTTGGAGATATAACTCGAAAAAGTCTTAGAGTGGTGAAAAGATACTTTGGGGAAATTTCATCTTCGACCAAAGTGGAAATCATTTTAATGATATGCAATAAAACACAAAACTAGGGTTCTAATGTAGATTATAGTGAATAAGGATCAACTCCGGGTTGTTAAGCCATATAATGGAGTAACCTCTCTCTAATACTAATTGAAAGTTTGTGATCCGAACCCTAGAGGTTGGGGGTGAATAGGGTGAGTTTCAAATTAGTGACCAATTATGACCAGTTTTAACTTCTTTAAATTAAATTAGTCACTAGTGATGATTATCAAACTAAATGCGGAAACTAACAAAAACAATCACCATAAAGCATGCACCATCACACAAGGATTTATAGTGGTTCGGCCTCAATGCCTACATCCATTACCGGCTTTTGATCCAATGCCCCACTGGATTTCCACTATTTATGCTTTTCCATAGGCTAAGTAATAACCTTTACATTATGCTTTCAAGGCTAAGCAATAACCTCTACATTATGCTTTTCTTAGGCTAAGCAATAACCTCTACAACCAAAAGGTTGGTTATCTCTCTAAGCAGTGTCTAGAATACACTTGATGGAGATACAATTTATAGCTCAATACAATGCCTCTTAATTAGGCGGATATGAAAATGAAAATCTAATTCACACACACACTATGAATGCAAAGATGAATTCACAATGTGTATGTATGATGTCCTCAATCAATTTGAAAATGAAAGCTCATAAATGTATGCCAAAGGCTTTTAAAAGTTTTAACTCATAAAAACATTTATGATTGAGGAAAGAATGCTAATCACATGTTAAAAGTAACTTGTAAAAGATATACCTATATATTCTAAACAAGTTGTGAAATTCTAAAAACAAAACATGTGATGCATAGGGATTTCAATCAAATTAACAATATAGCTCAATATGTGTATGCTATAAGCATAAAACACAAAAATAGATTTCATTGAAGTTAGAGGACAAATCATATGTAATTATAAATTCAACTTGAAACTGATATACCTATCAATGCTAAACAAGTTGTGAAACTTTAAAACAAAAGTACATATGATTTGTGAAGATGTTGAATCCAAAACATAAGATAGATTTGAAAGTGATTTTCTTATGATGAAAAACAACAACCAAAGATTCAACCAAGTATAGAAATCATGTTACATATAATTTCAAAGATGTTTTCATTAACATGATTTACTTAGATATACCAATATGAGTACTACTTGATTTGAATCAAGGTGATGCATCCAAAACAATAAATCAATTCAAAACATATACAAGTTAAGGACACAACAAATCATAGTTTATCATGCTAGAAAAGATTTACCAATAATTAAAGCAAAGCATGAAAACATATGATTAAGAAAAGTAAAGCTTACTTAGTGATTTAACTCAATGGAATCGAGTTTTAGCTTTCCAAATGACCCCTTTCATCCTTTAGTTCATTCCCCTTTGATTGGCGTCAAAACACCTCAAGGAGTATCCCTTGGAACCTCAAATTTTTCAAAGGAGTGAGCTTGTATTTATACTCAAAAAGTGAGTTCCTGCGTGTCCCCGGTCGACCTGCACCCTTTCCGGTCGACCTGGCCTTCAGCGGTCATAAATCTGACCATTTGAAAAGTGCTTCAACGGCTCTTTACCGGGTCGACTTGTTGTGTGCTTGGTCGACCGGGTCCATGGGCTCGGTCCACCGAGCACACTACAGGTCGACCCGGGCCCAGGGACCAAATTTCCCTAAAATAACATATTTCAAAGTAATTCTTGGAGAGGAATTTTGGGCCCATGAATCAAGCTTGGAATCATGGTTTAAATCAAACTAAGAGGTTTAAAAACATGAAACATAAAAAGCCTAAAATGATTTGAAAGATTTAAAACTCATAGGCTTGCTTAATTCGAAAAACTTCTTTTCAAAACTAATTGCATCCAGTTTTAAAATCAAAACATGCATGAACCAAGATTTCTAAAAGTCTTAAAACCAATGCATGTGTAAATCAAGATTTCAAGATTTTCTAAATCACTGCATGTGTGAAAATTCGAATGATGCTAAAATGATAATGCATCCATCAAATTGCAATACACAAAATCCCTAACACTCATCGCTAGGCACAAATGTTGCAAATCGCATCCTTGGAATGGACATGAGATGGGATTTTTTGAAAGGTTAAAATTAGATTCATAAAAGAGAGCAAATGGTATTCCAATCCGAACATAAGCTACAAATGATTTCCGCGAGCTACTGTCCGAAAGGGAAATAACCAAGATTTCTCAGATTTGAACCCAAAATGACGGAAGTTTTGTTTTTTGAATGGTCAAAATAGAATTCTTTAAAGAGAGCAAGTGGTGTTCTAGTCCGAACGTAAGCTACAACTAATTTCCGCTTGCTTTCATCCGAAAGGGAATGAACCAAGATTTTTCAAATCTGAATTCAAAAATGACAGAAGTTTTTTTTTTTTTTTTTTTGAAAAGGTTTTTTTTTTTTGTTCGAAGAGATTTTTTTTTTGGAATTTTTTTTTGGAAGAGTACACATAGGTTTCCAATTCGGTCTTATGAAACCTCAGTAGATAGATGAGCCCCCAGGTAAGGGTATGCTTACTTAATGAACTCATTTGGAGGACCCTTGCCTCGAACAGTCTAGCTGCCTCCATGCTCTGGACAAGGCTTTTCTTAGATCCACTTTGGTAAAAGAACGCAATTGGTGTAACCTTAGTTGCCTTTTTTTTTTTTTTTTTCTGAAAACGAAGATCTCTAATGGACCCATCGAAGAGAGCGAATGGCCCCTCCCAATCCAAACGTTGCTACAAATGATTTGCGCGAGCCATTGTCTGAAAAGGAAGAAACCAAAGTTTCTCTAGTTTGAATCCAAAAGGTAGAAATTTTGAAAAAAATCTTTTTTTTTTTGAAAGATCTCTAACGGACCCATTAAAGAAAGTAAACGGCCCTTCCCAATCCAAACGTTGGCTACAAACGATTTTCGCGAGCCATTGTCCGAAAAGGAAGAAACCAAAGTTTCTCTAATTTCAATCCAAAAGGGAGAAAACTTTTTTTTTTTTTGAAGAGTTTGAAATTAGACTCTTTCTTCTTTTAAAAAAGAAAAAAGGAAAATCCTTATCGGACTCAATAAAGAAAAAAAGACCCATTCCCCGATACGAACAATAGCTACAAACATTTCTGTGAGCTATCAATTTCGGAGAGGAAATGATCAAAGTTTCTTAAAATTGAATCCAGGAAAGAGAAACCAGATTTTATGTTTTTGAAATGAGAAAGTGTGGAGATAAATTTAAAGATAGAAATTTCCAAAAAGTCCAACATAGGCCACTAACTAGAAAGGAGCCTAAGAATCCGAGCATCACATTCTCAAATGAACGAGTCCCACCAGGTGTGCCAACTTGATGGACCCGGTTTTTTTTTCTCTCTCTTCCGTCCTGGGGCTACCAAGAGGCCCGCGGAGGGAAAAAAAGTGAGCATCACCATTTTTTATGGGTATGTCAGATTTTCTATTCTACTTGGAATTTAGAAATGATGATCCGGAGATCCACCTTCACAAGTAGAAAAGAAAATCAACTTTTTTCCTAACTTTTCATCGCACGTATATTTAAGAAAAGAGACAAGGTTTTTGAATGCCGTCAGAGGCGATTTTTCTTTGTTTGCCGCGAAAGGCGGTTTTGCCGTAAAAGGCGATGTACAAATCTCATCAATAATGAAAGACAAAAATTGTGATTTTTTTCTCTTTAAAAAAAATACAAATACAATAGAAAAGTAAGAAAAGGAATTTTGACTTCTCAGGAGATTGTGGGGACTCGTTCAGATTGACTGTCGCAAAGTCATGTACGGACTTCGCCATCGTCCTTCAGATGAGAACATGTGATGCGTTGATTCTTTTGGCTTGGCTTCGACTTTAGAGTTTTAGAGGATAACTATCAAGGGGAGGTTCTATATCCAATAAAAAACCGAGTAGACTGGCTGAAAAGCCGCGTCTAGGCCATGTCGGATAGAAAAGAGGGCCTTGGGGGGTGGCCTCCTAAGAGACTTCAATCACCTTGTGGTGTTTGTTCCAGCAAAGTTTCATCAAAGTAACAGAGTTTCTTTGCACAGTGTCCAGACTCTGGATCTCTGTGTGTATATGGGCGATGCAACTTCAGACACTGATTGATATCAGTGGGCCGTGATGTTGACGAAGATTGACGAATTGCGAGCCTCAAAAGTTAGAATTTTGGAAAACCACAGGGGCCGAAAATCTCGAAACACAAAAGGGGACTGAAAAACTGTCATTCGGCCAAAATCCGGCGACTTGGATTTCCAGGGTCGCCGGAGACCATGCACCCAGGGTCGCCGGCGACCATGGGGGATTTTTCCCCTTTTGGTTGCTTTCTTTCGGCCGTTTCTCTGGTTTTTCTAGTTTCTTTTTTCTTTGGCATTTTCAAGACAATTTTGTACATGTTTTGGCCTGATTTCCCTGCAGAAAACTGGACGAGAAGCCTTGCATATCGGAGAGCAAAGTTTCCAATTTTTCGGGAAAGCCGCAGACTTTGTCGCGCAGAGTTGTCGATTTGCCGTCGGAAGCCAAACTAGGTCAAACGATGTCGGAATGACCTGAAATTTCAGGTGAAGCCTTCTGAGTAGTAGACAAGACAAACCATAGGCTTTTGTTTTTGTTTTGAAGCCGTGTGGGGTCCCGTCGCTAGTAGATTTGATTTTGTTGCGAGGGAGATGTCGCGCTTTGATGTGTGGTCAACCGATGCCCGATTGACCTGAAATTTGATAGGGAGCCTATTGGAATCATTTTGAGATGATCCATTAGCTCCGATTTGGAAGTCATGGTCCCGGGGAGCTCCGCCGCCGGGAGACCTGATTTGGCTTCCAAGAGTCAAAGTCTGGTCAAATGTTGTCGAAATGACCTGAAATTTGACATGTAGCCCTTTGGAAGCATGTTGAAGCCACCCATGTGCTCTGTTTGGTGAGTAATGGTCTCGGTGGTTCTCTCCACCGAGAGGCTTGACTTTACTGCTTAAGGGTTGATGGAGGGTCAAATGTTGTCGGTTTGACTTGAAATTTGACACGGAGCCTTTTGGAAGCATGTTGAAGCCACCCATGTGCTTTGTTTGGTGAGTAATGGTCTCTGGCTTCACCGCCGCCGGGAGCTCTTGCTCAGCTGCTGGAAGAGTGAAGTTAGGCCAAATGATGTTGAAATGGCATGAAACTTCAAGTGTACCTCTCTTTTGGTTGTCTTGAGGAATCTTGCACTTTTTGTTTTGTTCTGACAAGAATTGACGCTTGAAGTAGCATTGCCGGTTTGTGGTAGGATGCGGCTTCATGTAGCTTCTTGATGTTGAAGAGGCAAAGTGACATTATTTGTGCGAACAGTTAGCCAAACACTCAGGATGCTGCTCCTCACGGATGGAGCCAGCGCTTTTGAGTTTCTGAACTTCTTATTCAATTTTATCCATCACATCTGGACTGAATCTTCTTTGGCCTTGTTTGACTGGCTTGATATCTTTTTGTAGATTGAGTTCATGGACTACTATTTTGGGGTCTAAATAAGGCATTTCAGCGTAAGACCATGCAAAACAATCAACAAACTCACAAAGAAAAACGATATACTTGGGTAACCCATCATCTTTTATATTCTTGCTTATGAATACATGACGTGGGTTATCTGGTATTCCCAAGTCTATCTTTTGAACAGAATCTTCTGTTGAAAGGTTCGAAGGTGGTTCCTCCACAATATTTTTGGAGGCTTCCAACTCAACGAAACCTTTTGGAGTACCAAGGGCATTTTCAGACCAATGCTTGGCTTCGGTCCATGGGTCTTCTTGATCGGTAATCTACTCAAGGCTTGCTATGAGATGGTCTCAATCACCAATTGAGACTGGTTCGAAGTAAGGTACTTCTTTAGGAGACGATGGCTCTTCTGGGTCAGAATACCACATGTCCGTGTCATCGGACAATTCCTCTTCATCCACAGAGAAATCATATTAATTGGAATAGCTTCCTGGATCCTTGATAGGTGACTCTTCAAAGAGATATCCAGAGAGATCAATGTCTTGATGGACATGAGATGTTGAGGCTTGGTCGGCAAATCGACTTTTCAGCCTTTGTGTCAACTATCTCTGGGGAGTGTCGGGACCATACCCTAGCCCATGTGAAGGCAGACCCCAATGGCATGAGAATACCGTGACCTTGTCCCAGATCAACTAAATTTTGAGTGTCATAGCTCATTTTCTTCATAATTGTTTGTACCACCGGACTATATAGGGATAATTGAGGCATACCTTCATTTTGGAAAGGTTCAAGCTAGGAATTTGATGAAGAAGCTTTTGATCTATGGAAGTAGATTGGCTTTTCTTCTGCTGAAGTTGCCAGAATAACGAAGGAAGGAGACGCAGGATCTTCTACATTAGTAGGTGTCTCCATTGGAGGTAGAGCAGGTTGAACTTGCTGAGTATCAGCTTCCCTTGACGATGTGTCGTCTTTGGCTCTGAAATTGAATCCGTGTCTTGCATGATAGACTCGAAAGAGACAACAAACTTGCCCCCAGACTTTTGCTTTGTCTTTTTTACTTTGGTTGTGATGACCAAAGGCTTTGAAAATTGAGGGAGATGATGAAGGGAGCTTGGCTGCTTTCTTCGGATTTGTTGGAGGGTTTGTTTTCTTCCGGTGATTGCTGAGGAGCCTTGCCTTTATCTTTTTTGGAGATTTTCGGTAAAGGGTGTTATTTCTTCTTCCTCTTCTTCTTTTTCACCCTCGTACATCTAGGAGTCTGCATGTAACGCCCCACCCCATACCCATGCATGATATTGTCCACTTTGGCCCACGGGCCTCATGGTTTTGTTTCTAATGGGCCTCAACCCATCAAAAGGCCTCATGCAAGGTAAGGGTGTAAGCTCTACATATAACCCCATTCACTTTCCTCTCTATAGTCGATGTGGGACTCCGAGGAGTCACAATCCACCCCACATAAGGTTGCACGTCCCTGTGCAGTAGCTTGCCAGTATCTGTAGACTGCCAGCCCTTTTGGCCCACCCACATGGAGACCCGCCCACTTGCACCAGACCACAGTAGGGGACCCAGACTCGAACTAGTCGAGAGTCGGCTTAGATACCATTTGTAATGCCCCACCCCTACACGCATGCATGATATTGTCCGCTTTTGCCCACCGGCCTCACGGTTTTGTTTCTGATGGGCCTCAACCCATCAAAAGGTCTCATGCAAGGTAAGGGTGTAAGCTCTACATCTAACCCCATTCACTTTCCTCTCTATAGTCGATGTGGGACTCCAAGGCGTCACATTGCATAATGGACTTCTTTACCTTTGAAGGGTTTTCTGTCCGTAAACACCCGATGTATTATGCCATCGTTGCTAACGAACTTGATACATTGATGTAGAGTTGAAGGGACAACACCATTCTCGTGTATCCAAGGGTGTCCGAGAAGGATGTTGTAGCATGAAGGGGTTTTTATTGCATACATAGTGACTTCAGAGATAAGGTCACTGGTTTGCAACTTGAACTTGATTTTGCCGATAGGCCTTTGAGTGCTCCCATCGTATCCAAAGATAGAGACAGATGTGTGGCTTAGCTTGCTGGGTGGGACACCCAACTCTTTAAGAGCCGAAGTGGAGATGAGGTTGAGTGCAGAACCTAGGTCGATCTGGACTCTGTGTATTGGCATTTCCTTGATGTACCCTATGAAATACAGGGGCTGGTTGTGCTTTTTCTCATCAAGAGGTCTTCCTTAGTGAAGGAGATGGCTGCATTTGCTACTTTTTTAACCGAGAGGCATTCAGTGCAAGATTCCTCAGTTCTCTTATTTTCTCCTTTTGAGGAGGTATCTGAGTTTTTTACCCTGTAGTCCATTTCAATTTGTAGGACTTGTGCGGCATGTTTGTCGACATCCTCATTCAGCATTTGTAATTCTAAAATATGATTATCACGAGTGTGTGCAGACATTCGTAATAAACCTAGGATGTGCAGTGGTGCAGGTATGTGTTTGAAGTGCTCAATCAAGTCATACTCGAAAGCCTCCTTCGGGCCTGCATGTTCATTATTGTTTCCAATTGTGGCGTTTACAACATCTTTTTTAGAAGGATTTACATAAGTAGAAGAAGATTGGTTGTAATTTTTGTGGTAATCCCGGCCAAGCGGGTACCTCTACCAACTTTGAGCGCTTTTTAAGAATGGTCTTCCTTTGGAAGATCACCCTCGAGATCAAGGGGTTGATCATTCTCATTTGCTAGGGATGTGTTTACAGTAGAGTTGCCATCCTCAGTGATTGTGTTGCACGGAGCATTTTTCGGGAACAAGTCCTGAACAACATCCAACAACTTTTCTTCTTTATTAAACAATTCATCGGTCCAGACATCATGATCAGTCGGGAAGGGTGTGAGTTCTGATGTCACGGTCTCAGGAGACGAAGTCCGAGAAGACGACATCTTAGTGGAAGTCACTTGAGAAGAAGTAGCTCCAGAAGATATACTACCAGATGTATCTAAGAGTAAGCGGCCTCAGCAGACGTGGCTTCGGAGGAACTATCATCCTGTGCTACCACATTGCAGATCACTTTGATAGGAGAAATCCCCAGAATGGACTGTTGGGAGTCAGACTCATCCTCGGATGTAAGAGGATCATCTATCCAACAATTTTCTCCATTTACAAGAGTTAAGGGAGGAGGTACCTGGTGGTCTTCAGAGACTTCCAATTCTGGATTATGATTGTGAAGAAGCTCATTGATGCACTCTTACTCTAGCTCTATGGCAAGAAGTTGCAAGATCCTCGCATATTCTTCAAGATTAAGCATAGGTGCCAAATCTTATTCTTCGTCTGCTCCTTGTGGTTCAACATGGTTAGGTTCCACTGGAGCAATGGCGGTTGCTGGGTCAACAACATTTTCTTGGATAGCCTCTTCGTCTTCTTTATCATCAAACTATGATCCTTGTGGTTGTAAGGGGTTATACCAGATTACTAGCATAAGGTGAGTTTCAGGAACCCACTATGTTTCAAGGGATTCCTCCCACTCGTCGGTGTCACTAAACTTGTATTCATTCATGGAGAATTGCAAGAGTATGATGCCCCTTGCGTGGTTTCATTTCTGAGATGAAGTGGCATGAAGTCACGGAGAGTGAATTTTCTTACCGCCTTTGAAGTCTTAGGATGGGACTTTTCTGTTGCCCTCGGTGAAGCAGTAGAGGAAGTCTCTGCCTCTTCATGGACTTCTTGTTTTGGCTGAGGCTTCTTTTGCCTTTTGAGCTTGAGGAGCTGTCTCCTAACTTGCCTTCGTTGTTGAGCTGTCGGCTTTGTTTTTACCACCTCCCAGTTTTCATCTTCCAGGAGATCGGGATATACTCATAAGGGTTGTCCATATGATCTTGGGTAAGGAACTAGCTCTTGGGACGCTTGGGTTCTTTTAATCACCTTGAAGGAAGTAGTGATCTTCTCCTTTGGTGATTTGGATGTTTGTCCACATGACACCATATTGACGGAGGCAAACCCATAGTCTTTGTCAAAGGTGATGACTCCATTTTTCCACATCTCGTTAATTTTTTCTCTCACAACGAAGCATTGATTGAGGGGATGCGAGATCATTTGGTGGTATGGACAATACCTAGGTAAGGTGGGTTTTCCATTTTCCACGAGAGCCCGAAGATTTCATCTACATCTTCATCGAACGGGTATTTCTTTTCTACTCGATCTTTGAAGGCATCAGAGAGTTCAGGTCTCTTACCTGCAGCTGCGCTTTCAGCTTTCTGTGGTGGTTGAGGAGCTAACTTGGTTTGCACATTAAGAACCTCTTTTTTCTTTGGTTTTGAGGCTGCAATGGCGGTCAGTTCTTTTCTTGATGACTTCTGACTATTGAGGTCTTTGATCACCGTTTCAGCCTCTATGGAAGCTTCTAGGAGTTCTCCCAGTTTTTTTGACTTGTTGCAGATGATCATGGACCGGATTCTTACTCTCATGTTATTACGACAAATGTCAACTAGCGACGCTTGTGGCAGTACATCCGAGCATTTGTATGCCATAGCTTTCCGCTTATGAATGAAGTCGTAAGTTAACTCATTCTCCCCCTATTTTAGGCTGTAGAGTTGAGCCATAGTAGCAGGATGGTCTTGACCTTTGAAGTGAGTCAGGAAGCATGTCTCTAACATGGCCCAATTTTGGATGGAGTACTTTGGCAGAGTGGAGTACCAATCAAAGGTCGTACATTTTAGGGTACTTGCAAAGAGACGAATCTTGATCCACTTTGGATGGAGTCCTCTGGCAGAGTGGAGTACCAATCAAAGGTTATACCTTTTAGGGTACTTGCGAAGAGACGGATCTTGAGGGCATCTTGATCCGCCATAGCTCCAGTCAGGATTTTAAAGTGGATGACGTGTTGTCTGGCTGAACCTTTCCGCGTATATAATTGGAGAGTAGGGTGTTTGAACTTTAGAGGCAACGGGACCGAGTCCATCCATAACGGATATGGTGGCTTGATCCCATGTTCCTTGATTGTTTCTTCTTCTCTTGCTTTGGCGAGGATGTCGTCCACGTCCTTTTTGGTATGGGCGCGTGACTCATTGTCTTATGCATTTACCTTGTATCTTGATGATTCAGAGGAGGTTCATTATTTTCTTGACGTTGAAAGGCGAGAAGAAAGTTCTCCATTAGAGTCTCAATCCTCTGTTGACCTTGCTCCAATTGTTGGATGCCTACGATCGCATCATTTTGAGGTGGGTTCTAAGGTGGCTCAGAATTTGTAGCCAAGATGTTCATCCCTCGACATTCGAACGAAGAAATCGTCCTAGTGACTAAGCTGAGGCTCATTCTTTTTTATGAAGAGCTTGAGGAAGGATTACTCCGCTGTCCTTGGCTTGAAGAAGCGGGGATTCTTCCAGATGCCTTCGTGTTCTGGACACGCTGTGAGTAACCGGGCGTCGAACATGGAGTTTGCATCTTCTGGTTTTTCCAACCATATGGACAGTAGCAACTTGGTTGGGTCTTTATTTTTGGACCCATTCTTGAGTGACCCGAAGTGTAGGATGCTAGGTCTTCTACTTCTCTAGTCTCTTTTGTCGATATGACACGCGGCATATACGATTGGCAATTTAAGCTTCGGTCAGCTCTGGTTGGGCTTTGGCAATGAAGGATGTACTCCCTCGAGCACAGCAGCCGAGCGTGTCTTCTTTGAAGCTAAGCATGGACAGGATCCAGACCCGATCCTTTGGCTGTCGTGGTGAGGCTTTGAATTTTTCGAGTTCGGCCCTTATAGAGAAAAGGGTCAAATCGAAGGAGTGTAGGCCTGGGCAGATTCTTACGGAGGCCTTGTGATGAACGATTTGACTTTGGGCTTGTAGGAACAAGCTGTCTCGCGCTGAGTTGTGTTCTTTGTCAGGTGAGAGGCGAGTCTCTCCTCTTTCATGTAGGCAAGATGGTAGAACCAGTTCTCCTTGAGTGAGGCCAGGTACGCTGGTCTTGTGGATGCTTGGGACCTTCTTTGTTTTGGCGAAGGTTTTGGGGACCAAGTCTTGGGATATACCTGGTTGCTTGTAGATCGAGGCTTCGCGGGTGCCACGGGCTTCGGGTTTCTTGATGCTCACCTTTGGTGTCATGGGAGTGACACGTTGAGAGGCGATTTTCTGCTTTTTAGCAGGTGCAGTTTCTTCTACGGGAAGTGAGAATGGTCCTTGTCGCGACCCCGGACCGGAAATCCGGGATCGGGACATTAGTGATTAATGATTGATGATGATTATCTACATCAAGAAGATACAACTTATTTAATTTCCCACAGGTGTCCGCGGTGAGGATATCACAACCTTGCATGAATATTTCTTTTGAGTGCGGAAGCGTGTAGCAAATCAAATAGTAGACTATCTCTACTCATGCAAGCATTAACATAAAATATCAAAACTGTATCAGAATGAGCAATGATCTATAGCATGTTTTCCAAAAGTTGTTAAAGTTAGACAAAATATCATTTAGTTACATTCCCCAAAATTAGAGGTCAACAAAGGCCAATATGAAAAAATAATAACCCAAAAGAATGGTTAATAAGTTCTCCCCAAAATGTTACGCCTCTTGTAGCAACCCGATGTCTACATGACATCGTCAGCACGCCACTCAACTAGAGGTTGCGGCTCACCTACCGCCTCCTCTGGCTCCTCCTCAAGGAAACCGGCAATGGGACCTGAGTACCAAAGCAAAGGATCAGACACGACGGTCTAGCAAGAGAGTGAAAAGATACAACAACATATAATAGATGAAATATCTCGGAAAGCAAGGAAATCTGTTTAAGCAAGAACTCTCACAAAATAGATAAACCATTTGTTAGAAAACATGTAAACAAGATAAGACATATGAGGTAACCAAGGGATCGGGAACTCACAAGATGGCAATCACATAAAGCTAAGTCCTCTGTCACTAAAGTGACAACAGTATCACGGGACGTTGATCTCAGTCACACAAGGTGAGGAGATTCAACGCAAATCATATATACAATATAAATATACGGGACGGGACCACGGTAATGACCGGGTATCGGGATCCAAACTGCAGCTGGCGGGACGGGAGAGGGATTTCCAAGTCGGTGGATCAAACCGACAAGGTATCCAAGCTTAGTGATGCCGACTCATAGGTTAAATAACACATCGATACATATGCAAGTAAATTAAGTACAAGTAAATCAATGAACGGGCAAGAATATTCAAATATATAACTTTCATTTCATATCGGGCAATACTCTTCGGGACAAGTCAATGTTACTAGTGTAACCATCAAGCTTTCGGGAAAACAGATCATGTAAAGTAAATCTTGGAAATGAAGAAATAAAATGAACTATAACAATTCCGGGAAAAATATTAATTTCAAGATCTATTTAAGTGAATAGGGGTCCCGTATGTCAATTATTGAAATGATTTGGTACTCCTTGAGTTTGAAGACATTCCGGGCTCCTTATGCACTTTTACGCTTTTCAAAACTTTAAATGAGCTTATGGATAGTACTAGATGCTATGATAGAAAAATCAAGACTATAAACGGTCCATCCTAAGTATGATGTCAACCCGGAACCATCGAGCAACCTACTCAGTCACCGAAAGGAATAGAATTCGCGATACCCAAGGAAATAGACTTTGCATTTAGGTATGAAGAAGATATCTTGTCGTTCCATCCCGTTCAAGATTGAAATAGATTGAACTTCGATGCCTCCGAACCAACCGTGAAGAGCATCGGCTCAAGACGTCCTCACATATGGTCAAATGAGTCCAAGGAGGGTAGCCAAGGTCCACAAAAAAAAAATATCAAAACCCACTGGACTCAAACTGACAGGGTCCGATCGATCGGCCTGCACGTCCGATCGATCGGCTCAAAAGGCCTTACAGTTAAAGACAGTCCGATCGATCGGACCTGGGCGTGTAGCAGGTCCGGGAACTTGATGTTTTTCCTTTTTGTTTCATTTCCTTCCAACACATCAACAACCACATATAGCTATTAACAAGATGACTTAAACACATGTTTCCAAGACATTAAATGAGGCTACCAAGATGTAATAAAGATCATTTATTTCAACCATGAAACATCAATAAAAGCAATCAATGAAAGCATGAAAATCCATAAATGCTTCACCAAACCATTTGAAACTTAAAAACATCCAATCATTCACTTGCCTCAAGTCCAAGCTAGCTGAAATCAAGCCTCTATTCACTTCTATTGCTCAAAGCCAAGCTACAATAAAAAAACCCCCAAAACAAACCCTAAAATGGGTCAAACAATGAAATGAAAAGGAAACCTTTCAATAATAAAGGTGGAGCTTCTCTAAGGCTATAGGAACACAAATCTAGAAGATTAAGAAGAACACTTACTTGGATGACTTTCAAATGAAGAGAGTTATCTCAAAGGGAGTCTCAAAGTTGATGGATTCTTCTACAAAAGGTATCAAAGTGAAGCTTGCTAGATGAGGAAGAGGTTGGTGATCTCCATTTCGAGTTTGGTGCAAGATTGGTGAGGATTAGAGAAGGAGAAGCAAGAAGAAGAAAGGAAAGTTGCTAGAAAACCCTAGGTCTCTTTCTTGTGCTGGAAAATGAAAATGGAGAAGGAAGGGAAAGGGTCTCCTTTGTTAACAATGAGAGGTTGGGTCCCACAACTTAAGGAACTAATTTGGTTGAAATCATCTCTCTCGGGTCCTCGGATGAATTCAACGAAGAAGGAAGAAATGTTCGTCGAAATATCTAGTTTCCAAAAAGTATATGTTTCGCGGGTTTCGGGAATATCCAGTTTCGGGTACAGATTTGGTGTGAAATGACTGTTTTACCCTCAAGGCTATGAAATCGGGTTTTAGGATCTCAAACGGGGACGGGATCAACATGAAAGTTGTAGGGATCATCAAAACGAGTAAAACGGGGTTAAAATCATGAATGTAAAAACCTCCGATAAATCCTCAAACATATGCAATGTCATGAAAGGGGACCCCCAAAGGGCCGTACTAACACAAGGCAAATCAAAATCCCCAAAACTATATAAAAAGCTATTCCAAATCCAACTTAGCCAAAGACACTAATCAAGCTTAGCACTAACACGCAACTTAATTAGCACTAATCGGGTTCACTCGGGTCGGGGTCTTACAGTCCTAGTGTCCCGAAGACGATGGTCCGGGGAGTCGAGGTCGACCTGGTGTTCAGAGAGTTACCGAGAGCGACGACGCTTCGGCAGCTGGCAAGGCCCATGTGAGTGTGGATGTTTTGCTTCTTTTGAAGCATGACTTGGTACCTGCTTTCGTCGAAAGTAATGGTCAAAGAAGCTGCCATTGTTAGTTTCGAAAAAAATCTGAAACAAGATCACATCCATTAGTAATCACAAGAAAATAATGATCATAAATGGGAAAGACTATAGTTTTGTCTTTTCAAATTGCTCGAGGGACATGGTTCGACCCAAGTGACATGAAGAAGGCAAAAGGCCAAAGAAGGTACAATTGTTTTGATTGCAAGTATGTTAGGCCCAGAATGGGCGTTCTAGTGACTGCTAGAAGCAATTGTAAACCTTAATTCAAATAACCGAGAAGCAAGGCTCACTTGAGGTAAGATGAGTATAAGGTTGGAGGTACAAATGCGTCGGTCTTGAATACAGTAGACCCGGAAAGGAGTACTAGCACTGCTAAGCGCAAATGTTGAAGAGAACAAGTGTGTCGGTCACAAATTCTGTAGACCCAAAAGGGCGTATAGCACCGCTAGGTGCAAATGTTGAAAATCGCATCCATGGAATGGACACAAGTCAGATTTTTGAAAGGCCAAAATTGGATTCATCAAAGAGAGCAAATGATATTCCGATCCGGAAGCCGACTCAAACATTTTTGCGAGCTTCTTTCCGAAAGGGAAGGGACCAAGATTTCTTGAATCTAAACCCAAAAGTGACGGAAGTTTGAAAGGTCACAATTAAATTTGTCAAAGAGAGCAAATGGTGTTCCGATCTAGAAGCTGACTCGAACATTTCTGCAAGCTTCGTTCCGAAAGGGAAGGGACCAAGATTTCTTGAATTTGAACCCAAAAGTGACGGGAGTTTTTTTTTTCTTGAAAGGGTTTTTTTTTTTTAAGATTTCCCATTTTTCTTGAAAGAAAAATCTAAAGATTGAAGAGTACACCTAGGCTTCCTAATTCGGTCTAATGAAACCCCAATTGATAGATTAGCTCACAGGTAAAGGTTGGATTACTTAATGAACCCGTTTGGAGGACCCTTGCCTAGAACAGTCTAGCCGTCTCCACACCTTGGACAAGGCTTTTCTTAAATCAATTGTGGTTAAAGAACGCAGTTGGTACGGCCTTTAGTGATCTTTGCCTCTTTTTTGTTTTTGTTTTTGGAAGATCTTTAACAGACTCATTAAAGAGAAAATATGGCCCATTCTCCGATACAAACGATAGCGTCAAACATTTCTGCGAGCTTTCAAGTTTAAAGAGGAAAGGATCAAGGTTTCTCAAAGTTGAATCCAAAAAAGAGAAGTCTGATTTATTTTTTTTGTTGTTGGAAGATCCCTAGCGGAGTCATCAAAGAGAAATGATGGCCCATTCCCCAATACGAATGATAGCATCAAACATTTCTATGAGCTATCAAGTTCAAAAAGGAAATGATTAAGGTTTCTTAAAGTTGAATACAAAAATGAGAAATCTGAATTTTTTTTGGAAGATCCCTAATGAACTCATCGAAGAGAAACGATGGCCCATTCCTGGATACGAACGATAGCATCAAATTTTTTTGCAAGCTATCGAGTTCGCAGGGGAAAGGATCAAGGTTTCTCAAGGTTGAATCCAAAAATGAGAAATCTGAAAAAAAAAATTGAAAGATCCCTAACGGACTTATCGAAGAGAAACGATGGCCCATTCCTCGATACGGACGATAGGGTCAAACATTTCTGCGAGCTATCAAATTCGAAGGGGAAAGGATCAAGGTTTCTTAAGGTTGAATCCAAAAATGAGAAATCTGAAAAAAAAATTGAAATATCCCCGACGGACTCATCGAAAAAAAAACAATGGCCCATACCCCGATACGAACGATAGCGTCAAACGTTTTTGCGAGCTATCAAGTTTGAAGAAGAAAGGATCAAGGTTTCTCAAAGTTGAATCCAAAATGAGAAATCTATTTTTTTTTTTTTTAAAAAAGAAAGTGGAAATAAATTCAAAGATAGAATTAGAAATTTCCAAAAAAAAAAAAAACCTTCTCATTTTTTCTTAGATGCAAAATCCAACATAGGCCACCAACTAGAAAGGTGCCAAGGAATCTAGAAAAGAATTATAAGCGTAGAGCAAAAATATGATATGCAAACATTTCTTTTCTAAGCATCATGTTATCAAATGAACGAGTCCCATCGGGTATGCCAGCTTGATGGACTCACTTTTCGCACGTGGCGCTTCCGGAGTCAGCGGACGTGAGAGTCCATGGGGTCAAACCCTTTCGTGACCGGAGGCGAATGCGAGCATCAACAATTTTTTGTACGGATATGCCAAATTTTCTACTCTACTTGGAATTGACAAGTGGTGGTCCATAGATCCACCTTCGTAAGTTGAAAAGGAAATAAACTTTTTCTAGTTCTCCATTACACATATATTTAAGAAAAGAGACATGGTTTGTTTTGAATGCCGTGAAAGGCGGTTTTCTTTTGTTTGCCTTGAAAGACGATTTTTGCCATGAAAGGCTATTTTTTTGCAGTGAAAGACGTTTTTTGCTGTGAAAGGCGATTTACAATTCTTATCAATAATGAAATACAAGAGTTGTGATTTTTTTTATATCACGTTAAAATCTACAAAAAATAATGAAAAACAAGAAAAGGGGATCTAACTTCTCAGGAGATTGTGAGGACTCGTTCAGATTAACGGTAGTAAGCCATGTATGGACTTCGCCATCATCCTTCAAATGAGAATAGAGGATGCTCTTGATTTGCATGCTATTTGAGAGGTTCAGGAAGAGAGCACCAAAGGAATTCTCAGGTCATGAGGACCCGTTAGTTGCAGATGACTGGTTAGCAAACACCGAGAAGATCTTTGATGTCTCCACATGCACAGGGAGACAGAAGGTCAACCTCACAGTTTCATTGTTCTATGGACTTGCAGATCAGTGGTGGCAAACAGTCAAGGACCCATATATGACAATGGCTAATGAAAATGCATGGGCAGCATTCAAGACACAGTATTAAGATAGGTACATTCCCTCCCATGTTAAGAGACAGAAAGCTATTGAGTTCCAACAGCTCAAGCAAGGCAGCATGATCGTTCTAGACTATGTCACCAAGTTTGAAAGATTAGCTAGATATGCCACCGAGTTGATTGACACTGAACAAAAGAAGATAATAAAATTCTTAGAAGGATTGAACCTGATTATCATGAGAGATGCCATAGGAGTAGTTCCACTAGCTACCTATGATGAGATTGTCAAACGGGCATATAAATTTGAAGACATTAACAACCTGATCATTCAAGACAGGAAACAGCACTACCAGCAGCAGAATCAAAAGCAACACCATAACAAGAAACCAAAACAGGAGCAAAGTCAAGTGAGGTAAGGTTGTGGCCACTGTGGCAAGAACCATGAAACTCATGAATGTCGTAAGGCCACAGGTGCTTATTTCAAATGTGGGGCCATGAACCATGCAATCAAGGATTGCCCACAACTCCAGACTCAAGGCAATAGAAACCAACAACAGAGACAAGCAGCTCCTCAAAATCAAGCACCAGTTCAGAATCAAGTTAGACCACCTCAGCAGCAGCAGCAACAACAGCAGGCCAGACCACAAGCACAAAATCAGAATGCCTGTCCTCCACAACAGAACAGACATGCCCAAGGAAGGCAAAATCAAGCACCGAATAGGCTACAAATGCATGGACGCTTATATTACCTCAACCGTGCGGATGCTGAAGCTACAGGAGACGTGGTGGAAGGTAAACTTGTAGTTTGTGGAGTAGAAGATCAAATTCTATTTGATCCTGAATCCACACATTTGTTTTTATCTCCTACTTTTGCTAAGATGATTGATGTACCACATAGTGAATCGGATTATATTTTGATTGTCACCACACCAGTAGGTAAACAGGTTGTGTGTAGAACCTATTACCCTAACTGTACAGTTTTGTTAGGAGATGTTAATTTACCAGTCAACCTCATTATTTTGGACATGCATGATTTTGATGTCATCTTAGGCATGGATTGGTTAGAAGCATATCATGCCACCATGGATTGTTTTAGTAAAACCACAACATTCAGATTGCAAGGATCACAAGCAGAATTGATATTTCAGGGAAACAAGAAGAAAACTCAGGAAGGATTTATTTCAGTGTTGAACGCAAGCAGATTAGTTTAGAGTGGGTGTGAGGCATTTATTGCGTTTATCACAGAGGATAAACAGTCCCAAGGGGTGGAGGATATCCCCATTGTATGTGAATTTCCAGATGTTTTTCCAGAAGAAATCCCGGGATTACAACCAATCAGAGAAGTTGATTTCACAATTGAGCTTCCTCCAGGGACAACTCCGATCTTGATTGCACCATATAGAATGACTCCAGCAGAAATGGGTGAATTAAAACTTCAATTGCAGGAATTGTTGAGCAAAGGCTTCATTAGGCCAAGTGTTTCACCTTGGGGAGCACCCGTGTTATTTGTGAAAAAGAAAGATGGAAGCCTAAGAATGTACATTGACTACAGAAAATTGAACCATGTGACCGTCAAGAACAAATATCCATTGCCAATGATAGACGAATTATTCGATCAATTGCAAGAAGCAACCTATTTTTCCAAGATAGATTTGAGGTCTGGGTATCATCAGTTGAGAGTTAGAGACTTAGATCTGCAGAAAACGGCTTTTAGAACAAGATATGGGCACTATGAATTCTTAGTGATGCCTTTTGGTTTGACAAACGCACCCACAGTCATTATGGCTCTTATGAATAAAGTCTTCGCACAATATATGAATCACTCTATAGTTGTTTTCATTGATGACGTCCTCATATATTCCAAGAGTAAGAAGGAGCATGAAGAACATTTGAGGACAGCGTTACAGCTTTTGAGGGACAACCAGCTTTATAGAAAACTCAGTAAGTGCGAATTCTGGTTAGAACATGTTGCTTTTCTAGGCCACATCATCTCCAAAGAAGGTTTAGCAATTGATCCAGCCAAGATAGAAGCAGTTGTTAATTGGGTGAGACCAAGCAGTGTGACAGAAATCAGAAGCTTTTTGGGGTTAGCAAGCTATTATAGAAGATTTGTCCAAGGTTTTTCGTCCATTGCAGCACCATTGATGAAATTGACTAGGAAGAATGTCCCATTTGTTTGGACCGAACAGTGTGAAATAAGTTTTCAAGAGTTGAAGAGAAGATTAACCACAACTCCAATTCTTACATTACCATCGGGCAACGGCGGATTTATTGTTTATACAGATGCTTCGAATGTGGGATTGGGTTGTGTATTGATGCAAGATGGCAAAGTAATTGCTAATGGCTCAAGATAGTTGAAGGATCATGAGAGGAACTATGCGACTCATGACTTGGAATTGGCATCAATTGTTTTTGCTTTGAAGATGTGGAGACACTATCTCTATGGAGAGAAATTTGAAGTCCATTCAGATCACTGAAGTTTGCAATACTTGTTCTCACATAAGGACTTAAATATGAGACAGAGACGGTGGATGAAATATATCAAGGATTATGACTTCCCAATCAAGTATCACCCAGGCAAAGTGAATGTTGTAGCTAATGCATTGAGCAGAAAATCAGTGGTCATGGCCATTTTGAGAGGAGTTGGTGTTTTACAGCAATTTGAAGAGTTGGGTGTGGAAGTGCAAACCCTAAAGCTGGGTGCAATGTTAGCAAACATGACAGTATCTGAACATACGTTCATCCAGAAGATCAAAGACAGTCAATTGCAAGACCCAGACTAAGCAAAGATAACGGAGCATATCACTGAACGTCCAGATTTCAAGATGGTGAATGGAATATTTTATTTTCGTGATCGATTGTGTGTGCCAAATGTGGATGACTTGAAGAGTCAAGAAATAATGATCGAAGCCCACAATACAAGATATTCCATGCATCCTGGTAGCACGAAGATGTACCACAATTTGAAGAATAGATGTTAGTGGAACAACATGAAGAGAAAGATAACAGCTTTTGTATCTCGTTGTCTGACTTGTCAGTTGATTAAAGCAGAACATCAGAAGCCCCCAGGTTTGCTATAACCATTGGAGATTCCATAGTGGAAATGGGAGCACATCATCATGGATTTTGTCTCCGGTTTGCAAAATATCAAGAAGGGGAATAATTCGATTTTAATTATTGTAGATCGTCTGACCAAGTCTGCTCACTTCATTCCAAAGAAGACAGGGAATATGATGCATATGGCACCACTTGTAAAAATATTTGTTGATGAAATTGTTAGTAAACATGGCCAGCCTGTCTCCATCACTTCAGAAAGAGACAGCAGGTTTGTTTCAAAGTTTTGGAAGACTCTTCATGAGTCTATGGGTGCCAAACTCCAGTTCAGCATAGCATATCATCCTCAGACTGATGGTCAGTTAAAAAGGACGATACGGACTCTTGAAGCCATGTTACGTGCTTGTGTATTGGATTTCAAGGTTCAGTGGGATGAGTGCTTACCGCTTTGTGAGTTTGCTTATAACAATAGCTACCACTCTAGCATCGGTATGACACCTTTCGAGGCACTCTATGGCAGAAGATGCAGAACTCCGGTTTGCTGGAAAGAATTCGGTGTACGTAGTTTTCATGGACCGATGAAAGTTGGAGAGACAAGTGACAAGGTTAAACTGATTCAGGAACATTTAAAGATCGCCTAAAGTAGGCAAAAGAGTTATGCAGACACACGCCGAAGAGAATTACAGTTTCAAGTGGGTGACAAAGTGTTCTTGAAAATTTCACAAGTTAGAGGAACTATAAGGTTCAGACAGAAGGGCAAATTGTCAAGAACGTTTATTGGTCCGTATGAGATTTTGAGTATTTCATGTTTCCATGCTCAAGAAATATGTTTCTAGTCCTTCGCATATACTACAGCATGAACCTTTGAAGATTCGAAAAGATGCCTCGTATGTGGAAAAACCGATCAAGATCATTGATACCAAAGAGCAAGAATTGAGAAATCGGACTATTCATTGGGTCAAGGTACTTTGGGAAAATCACGAGCCAGAGGAAGCCACATGGGAATTGAGAGATCAAGTGTAAAGGAAGTATCCACAGTTGTTACCAGAGGTAAATGTTTATTTTATTTACTGGACCAAATATCCTAAGGGGTGGAGGATGTTAGACCCCGACCTAGACTAACTCGATTAGTGTGTGATTAGTGTGTGTTTAGTCCTAAGTGGGTTTAGTTACCGTTGGGTTAGAAATAATTAGTTTTAGTCATGGACATAACTTTGAGAATTTTGAGAACGTTTAGTATTAGTCAGACACGCTCAGGGAGGCCTGAGTGTACATGCAAGCTTGGGAGGATCGTTTTGATTTCCACTTTTAATCATGATTTTTATTTCATTTGAATGGTTTTATCATTTGCTATGACTTTCATTTTCAGCCCGTTCGCATTTGAAGTCAAAAACCCAAGTTTTGGCCCAAAAAGGGTAAAATTGTCTTTTTATATCCAAATCTGGACACAAACTTTGAAATCTCAAAACCATGTCAAAACTATACTTTTTGGAAACTAGATTTTTCGAGGATCATTTTATCCTTCTTCGTCGAGTTTGTTCGAGACCCACAAGATCATGTTTCATCGATGCAAGAATTAGACTTAATGGGCCCCATTTGTGAAGTACTTAAGTCATCTCCTTCTCTTTCCCTTGTTCATTCCCATTCTTGCAACCCTAGAAAACTATTGCTCAAGAGGAAACCCTTTTTCTTCTACTTTCCCCATCTTGCATACCCTAGCTATGAGTCTCCAAATGGAATTCCAAGACCATCATCTTCTTCCTCTTCTTCCAAGCTTTCCATGGATGCAAATCTCTTAAAGTTTCTAGTTAGAAAACCTCTCCATTTTCTCATTTCCTTCTTATTTGGGCATCTCTAGGTAAGAGCTTCAACCCATCTTTTCCATGGAGTCTTTTTAACTCCTAAAGATCTTGTTTTTCATATATACAAACCCTTTTGTGAAAATGGGTTCTTTGTTTTCAAATATGGTTGAGTTTTGAATGGATTTTCATGGAGTTTTTGTAGTGCTTGGCTTAGCTCGTCAGTAGGAGTGCTTGAAGAGTGTTTGTATGGCATTTGGGCAAAAAGGCAAGTAATCCCTATAGGTTCAATGTTGCATGTGTGTTTTTGGATGACATTGTTATTCTTGAAATTTTGTATATAAATTTGTTTATAAGCTCTATTATTATGTTTTCCTTGGATTCTTCTTATATATTTCCATTCAAGCATATGTAATTATGTTAAGTGCTTTTCTAAACTTCTAGATCTCTATTTGATTTTTAAGCTCTCGTTTCATTTGAAAATTGGATTTCCTTTGATAGAGAGTGGAGGTTGTGGATTGAATGGTTGTAAATGTAAAAATGAACCCTTGGTGAGCATGGAGGCTTAAGGGATTGTTTGTGGTTTAAGGATGAGAAGAGGGGAAGAAGTGTATTAGAAATTTTGCAAGAGAAGGGCAATTTATGCACTCAACGAGCACAGGCAGAAGCCTGTTCGCTCAAGCAACCCTTGGGTCCGCTCGAGCGACCAGGCCACTTCTGGTCCGGGCGCAGGCAGAAGCCTGTTCGCTCGAGCAACCCTCGGGTCCGCTCGAGCGAATTGTCCACTGCCTAGCTTGGAGCGAGACAGGGAGCTGTTCGCTCGAGTGATCCTTGTGGTCCGCTCGAGCGAACTGTCTCGCGCGAGCGAAATGTCAATCTCGCTCGAGCGAACCTGCCAGATTCAGGAAGGGTTTTTGTTTTCCATTTGAGTATTTTCTTGAGGATTGAAAACTAGACTATGTTAAGGGTTTTGGCTTGACATTATGTAATTGGAACTTCGAAATGTAATCTAACTTTGGGGACACCAATTCATGTTCATTTCCGACATTTGGGGTCCCAATCATACAAAGGTCAAATAATAGCCTTAACACATGCTTGATGGATTTACTGTTTGAACTTCAGTTTTGGTGCGATAAGTACCATCGTGTACTCGTTTTGAATTTCAAGTATAAGCTCGTTTAAAGATTTAATTTTAAGTATTAAAAAGGGGATCACTTTTTAAGTTTGTGTGCATATAATTATGCCTTTTACTAGTCGTGCCTAGTTTTGTTTTGACAAGTGATTTTCCCCCCTTTTTATCTCAACATGTTTGGACTATTTTTTCGCGTGTTTTATTCATTCATGAATTCAAGTGAACACCACTGAGCTTGGACTGCCCTTTCAGTCTGATCCACTATCCGGAGGTCCTTAAACATGTGGATTGTTTGTAGATTTGTCGTGTATTTTATTACACATCGTACGTATCCGGTTTCGCGGCCGGAATCCCCGTATATGTGGGAATCGTGTCTTGTTTATACTATGTATATCGTGCTCGTCGTGCGTGCTTGCTCTTGTCATCATTTATGATGGAGAAAAGATGCGCTCAATGTGGAAATTACTATTCATGATATTAAAAGTATTCATGCTAGTTTGTTTTAATATCTTAGCTCGTTTTACATTTTAGTTTTGTTCACATTTTGGAAATATACCTTAGTCAAGTAATCGTTTCAATTCAATAATTTGTTTACTATGATTTTCTTAAAACATCTATTGTTCTATGCTCATACCTAAATTGATTACCTGCCAAACCGTCGTGTTTGACCCTTGTATTTTGGTGCCTAGGTGCAGGCGACGTTGCCTTTGAGGAGGAGCATCCGGAGGAGGCTCTTGAGCCACCCCCAGTCAGAGAGTGGCAACCCGATGATGCCAACTAGACGCAGGGCAAAATCTTGAGTTTCGCTTCACTTTGTCATGGGTTTCATTTTGTTATTTTGAGAAATGTATTGGCCTTTGTTGGCCTCTTATGGGATGTAACAAAAACTTAAGCTACTTTTGTGTTAGCCTTATAACTTGAATTTAATGGGAATGCTATGTTATGTTTCCTACATGTGATACCTAGTCTCGATATCATTATTCTTGCACTTGGAAATTTTTATTTGTGCTTGTGATTTGCTACACGCTTCCGCAAACTTGATCATGTGAGCTAGATTCCACATGTCTCGGAATCCTTATCGTGGGAACCTGTGGGAAACACGTCGCGGGCCCGGGCCTCGGTCTGGGGTCGCGACACCCTACCCTTACTCTCAAAGTATCGATGCTCTTGTTGTTGGAAATAGGTGGGCCTGATGGATAGGTTTTCAAAACTTTTGACCCACTTGACTCAGGGATCAAGTATCCAGAAGGCTATAAACCCAATTCAGGATCCATGTCCTCAATCTCAACCATCATGATCAATGAATAAACCTATTTAGAAGATAGAACAGCAGCCAACAAGCATCCATAAAAATCTACAACATGCACGGAAGTAGATTATACCTTAGGAGCCCGGTTGTGCTCTAATGGAGAATTTGCGTCTTTCTTTGATGATGAAACACTTTCACGTATCAAACAAGGGTCTCCAAGACCTTTTGATCTTTCACGCTATGACTCGTATATCAGATCTATTTTCTCAAGAAGATGGTAGAATCTCCAAGAGAAAACTCTACTAGAAACTCCAAGGAACTAGAAGGGAACTAGAAGAGAAAGAGGAGAAGAAGAATTATGCAACAACTAGCACAAAGGGGTTTTGGGCTTGAATCCCTAGGTGGGGATTTGCATTGGACGTCCAGCCCTATATTCTCCTATATTTATAGCCTACAAACCTCCTCTTATGACTCTATTACTAATTGCATTAGAATTTACACTTCCACACAAATTAGTAGCTTGCTATTACCACTATTAGAAGTCTCACTTCAAATAGAAATAATAACTTTCTAATTCCTTCCTTTTGGAGTTCAAGTAGAATTAGTAACTTTCTAATTCTTGGGCTAGCGTGGGGACCACTAGGGATTCCTTAGAAAGCCGACTCTAACTGGGACTCGCGACCCCACATCTCATGTGCAATCCAGGCACACAATTAATTGCAAATAACACCACTATATAAATGCAATTGCACTCCAGTCTTAGGAATAAATTACAATGAAGACCCTAAACTTCCCAATTACCACAAGTAGACCCCTCTATCATTATCCATGGATCAATTGGAATAAGTTTGTCCCATCCAATCTTAGATCTACATCTTATTATCCTTGAGCCCCAATTAATCACAGTGTTCATTAGTACCATCCAATTAAACTTTTAATCGAGATGGGTGCGCACTTACTAATGACAAATCCATTGGTGTCATTGTGCCAAGAGGATAATATAGATAGATTTCATCTTGACCATTGGATGTTCCCACAGTCCTACTACCACGTACCCAAGACACCGAGATGTTGACCTACAGTTGGCCTCACTCATTGGTGACTCAAAGTAAATAAATAGATAGAAACTTGAGTTCATCAATGTCTCAGGATTGAGAGCCTATTGCTAGGGAATTATGAGAGCGGTCCTTAAATCGAGACAGTATTCATAAGGTGTTTCTCATGGTCCTTCAATACATCCAATATACCAGCACTATGATCCAAAATCTTACATTTTGATGATCGAGACAAATCACACTATCTCATAGTGATCAAAGTGCTGCAACCTTATCAGATGAGATGCTCAGTCTCATCAATGGTTGTGAAGATATTTTTAAGTATAAGATTTGCAACACATATCTCCTATATGTGAATCTCATCCATATACATATATCACATCTAATATACTAATGGGACCCGGTTCATCTCATGAACCATTATGTCATATGTATTGGTTATGTGCGTTAAGTAATAAAATATCATTCATCTCATGAAAGGAAAGCATGATTTTATTGATAAATAAAGAAATTAATCAATTTATTATATCAACTGATGGATTGAGACCATACAATCTAACACTTGTGAGAGTAGCTCTCATGATACTGTGAGAGTAAAGGGTGCGGGCCCTCACATTAGGCTATTGGCATTAGATATGGATATGAAGACCCCTACCCTTACTCTCACAATACTTTGAGAGTAGGGGGTGGGGGCCCTCACATTAGGCTATTGACATTGGATATGTATGTGAGGCCATCGTGAGAGTAACTCTCATGATACTGTGAAAGTAAGGGGTGGGTGCCCTCATATTAGGTTGTTGGCATTGGATATGAATGTGAGGTCCCCTACCCTTACTCTCACAATATTGTGAGTCACTCTCATAGGAGCAACATATATATATATATATGAGCAAGGCTCTCCGAAGCTTAAGCTTAGGATAAGATTCCATAAGCTCACGCTTGTGGGGCTCACCCTTGATCCATCCAAATGGATCAAATACACAACCCTCTGAATTGCACATGTCCACCAACTTTCGGTCAAATCTGAATTTACTAAACCGTTTGATCGACTGTATACCAATCTGAATGGACTATTGACCATTAAACTTTTTGGGCCTAAATGGACTTGATAGAATTCACGGTTGTGGCTGATTTTTTTTATAGAGAGGAGGGTTCTAGGGAGTTCTTAAAATCCCTCCCATCCCCATCCCCATGTGGGTCCCCAGGTGAGCCCCACCTCACACTTGAGCGTACCTTATCCTAAGCTTGAGCTTATGAGAGCTGCCCCTACCCTCTCTCTATATATATATATATTTATATATATATATGGGGAGCACTAGACAATGCCTGGGCGTTTTCTAGAAGAAAAATGACCGTCCTAGTTGGGCCCACTAGGATGCATGGTGATCAGGGAAGTCCATTGGATGAAAAGATTTATATGAGACCTACCCATATTCAAAATGTTGACTACATAAGATCATCTTAACCTTTTGATCCATGCCCCTAAAATTTAATGGTTTAGAGACATCATTTGATTATGGTTTCAACCCAATGACGCGATAAAATTTGGGTGAGTGTGAAATTCGGACTTGTGACTATACATTGCGGTTGGGGTGTGTAAAAGAAAGTAGATTGACTCAAGGGGGGCTCCTTGACCAAGAAAATGAGGGGCGAAAAAAGGGGTGTTTTAAAAGTGGGGCATTTTAACCCCCCCCCACCCCCAGCGTAAGGACCGTCCTTATGGTCTGTGGTGTGGACCGCCTATTGGGGCCCACCGTGAGACCCCACTGTTCATGGGACAAAGGGGGATTGAAAGATCCAAGTGGGGTCAACTTACATATCAAATTTGAAGTCAATGTAATACGTCTAACTCCTTCATCCATGGCTCACAAGTTTAACAGCTTTATGTCAAAGAAGAAAAATTGACTCTTAATCCAACGGTCTAGTTTATTCGAATCCATGCAAATTCATGGGGGTAAGTGATTATAAGGGGGTTATGAATGAGTGGTCACTTTGAGTGGGTCATAAGGTGGGCCCCAGTGGGCGTTCCGAACAGTGCATACCATTAGGACGGTCCTTACAAGACCGCCTTCCATTAATCCCAAATTGGCATAGGCCCACATTTTACACCCACCCATTGTTACGCACGGTTGAATTGAAATACTAAAAAAATTAAAGCTTTCAAAACCATTAAATTTGGGGTCTATGGATTGAGGGGTTCGAATGATCTAACAAGTTGAAGTTTTGCACGGATGCAGGTCTCACTGATATCTTTTGACACCCATCTTCCTCACTAGCACACACCCTAGCACCTACCAACAGCACCACCTTGTGCGGCCCACCTCGGGCCATGACAACCATGGGTGTCAAAAGATATCAACCACATTAGATCATCTTATCCTTTTGACCTGTGTCCCTTTTCAGTGATTTACCTTATTTTCATTATTTATTCATTTTCAGAATTTACATTATGTTTTCCACTTTATTTATCATTACTATTAAAATTTCTCTTTTTCCCTTAAATTCTGCTAATTAATTTCTACACCTGTTATTTAATTTTACTTGCAATCCTTTTCTTACCGATTAAATTAATTCCTTATCTATCCCCTGCATCTCATACAATAATTGTGATATTGGGCCACTCGTCAGAAGGTTGAGTGATTTGGAGCCATCATCCACACCACTGTCATAATCTTATCTCACTCATTGGCCCCAGTTACCTACTCAGTAAATTAGACTAGTCCCACCTAATATTGATGGACCTTCTGATCCCTTCTGCCTGCATTGTACTTGGCTCGCACTGAAACGACAAGAGCCATCGATCCACAGGTCCCCTCTTATTTGATTGGCCATGCAAAGCTAGTTCCTTGGTGCATTTTTTTCAACTTGGTGTGAAATCTAGTCATATACAGTTTGCCAACCTATTGAAAATTCAAGCCACTAAAATGGACGTACGCCCTCCCTTATATACAAGACCCAAATTTCAGCCCAATAGGAATTGATCCACCATAAAATTGAGCATAAATCAGTGCATGATTAATTAATGAATATGATTAATAATGCAGAAGATCATATGAATCACATTTCTAATCATATTCTCAATCTTGAAAGGATATTTTGATATTTACACTTTACATAGGAAAGCCAAATTCTTATCCAAAAAACTATATTTTTCTTTTTCCTTTTCCACTACAAAGATGTGTAGCCACCCAATGAGCAAATAGCTTCATGAAAAAAAATCAGACTAAGCCAAACGCAAACTAACATTGGAAGGAGGGATTTTTACTCCAGAAATGTTGCCCACAGGAGGTGGTAGATTTCTTCTACCACAGCCCAAACAGTCATGTCCAGTGTAATTAAATTGCTTTTGGGCCGATTCAAGTAGGAACTGTTAATGTAAAATCATGAATGAAAATCTCAATTTTGGAAATTTTTTTTTTTTTGTGTGTATTAATTTGCTAACATGCTCTGTTCTGTGGCCTGATCTGGCAGGTGCCCAACCCATCAAGCCTGGGCTCGACTTGCTCCTTCAACATGACGTACGGCACCTCTCCCAAGACACCATGACGTTGGATTGTGAGCTAAAACACAACGTCACACCAAACACAAATTGGGTTGGAATCATTTTCACAAATATCATTCTCAGCAGATTTTCATCATAGGAAATGAGATATTTTAAGTGTGTTTCTCTTTCTCAGGATATTATCACAAAAATGTCAGAGAAGAATAATGATTTTTAAATAATTAGAATTATTAGGTAAAGAAGAATATATATACAAAACATAATTGCAAAAATCTTCTATGGCTTTTCCTAGATTTTCTCCCATTTATTATGGCATTCTTGTGATATTTTTGTTTTGAGGAGATATTTTGGAAATATCATGATATTAACGAGAGAATGTTGCTTAAGTAAATACCAAGAAGTTTTTGAAAATCACACCTATATACGTGACATGGAAAATATTCTTCTTGGAGAAACATGATATAGGACCACCCATCCCAACCTTCCAAACGGCCCTCCTTCAATTGCACAAATGGGATTTTGACCAAGGGCTCCGGTCCATTTTAATTCTCCTAAGTTTTCATAACATCTTCCTATAGGATATTGGTTGAATTCTCTTAATCCTTTCCTGCTATAATAGATTGAAACTAGATGCAAATGGGTCCTCAATTCTCCGAGTCTCCAATATCTTCAGCTCAAAATAATTTTAAATTTGGAACTCAATTTAAGTCTCTATTGGCAAATAGGGTCCGATTTGAAATCTATTTCAAATCGGGAAAACATGTGCCCGATTCCAAAATGATAATGGTTTCGACCGTGGACCTATTTCCTTTAATAGTTTCCCATGTTTGGAATCGAATCCACATCCATAGATTTTCTCTTCTTCCAACTTGGACATGTGAAGAGTGTGACACATCAGTAATTTTCACTAGATTCCAATGACATCTTGTAATAAAAACCCTCTCCCCCTCTCCATCCCTAGGGTTTTTTCTCCCTCTTTCCCTCTTTGTCTCTCTCAACTCGCAGCCCGGGCGCACCCCTCCCCCTTCCCCGCTTGACTCTCTACTTTGGGCATTCCCTCTCGACTCTCCGCACTCAACTCTTTGTTCTCGGTACTCTCCCTCCCTCCCTCTCTATCTCTTCTAGTCGGATTCGGAACTTGGTCCGCTTACTGAAACCGGACTCAAATATAGGAAACAAGTTTCAAGTTGAAGCTAGATCTAGATCCGAAACCTCCTTTAGAAAATGGTTTAGGTTATGATTCTAGTGTGATTTCGGCTCGGACCTGATCCATTTGCATCTCCAACTAAGTCCAAACCCAACAGTAAGAGGGGCTGGTTGTGGTGGATCACCCAGTTGAACCAATCAGTGTTCATCATTTCCCTGCATTAGCGGTGTATGTTACGGCTCGCTGACTGGACAGCCTAGCACGACACATGGCTTGACCTATCTCGTGATCACGTGTCCCTCCTAATTTTTTATATTTTTAGTTTTTTTTACATAAATTGAAAAAGACTTTATAAACTTTTAAGGTTTTCAACTTGAAATAAAGTTGTAATTAGTAAAATAAATGCACAAATATTGATGTTAATTTTAAAATGAAAAATAAAATATTAATTATTTAAAAAATTATTTTTATTTATATAAAAAAATAACATTTATTTTATATAAATGCCAACACGGCCCAGACACACTGGCCAAGCACGGCCCAGCCGTTGACTATGTGAGGCCGGGCCGCCCGGTCAATGTACTCGGCCAGGCCACAACATGTTGACGGTTGTGCCCGGCCCAATTTGCACCCGTACCCCACATTTTAGACCCGTAGGAACCCACAATTTTGGGAACTCCTTCATACTACCTATTATTTTTCTAGAAACATTCGGGGAGGTAATACACCATAAAATGGCACGACCAGATCCTCTAAGTCTAAATAATAAAAGGCATTCAGTTTCATCTTTACTGACCTTCCCATTTGAGGTTTTATTGCAGCTGGCCTCTGTTTGCTGAACACCTGAACACCTGTTCTCTCTCTCTCTCTCTCTCTCTCTCATCAATCAGAGATTTCCCAATACAACCATTTATGTGATAGCCATTTTTTCTTAACTTGTGTGGAAGATGACCGAGGAAGAAATGTAGAGAGAGGAAGTTCTCATTTTTCAAAGTTCAACTTAGCAATAATACTCTCTCAATAACCACCTGTGATTTTTCCTTGCATCTGCTTGTGGGAAGGGATTGAGACTTCCATGGCTTCCAAAATCAAGGGGTTCTTTAAGAGGTTCAAACGCATATCACAAATCTTTGGTAACATTTTCTTTATTCCTTTGTATTTTGACTTTATTATCCATAAGTTCTGAAGACCTCATTATAATTGTTTTTTTTTAACTTTTGTGTGTGTGTGTGTGTGTGTCTCTCTGAGGTTATTGCAGTTTACAAGGAGGGACATGAGATGGAGATTGGATACCCAACAGATGTGAGACATGTATCACATATAGGGTCGGATGGCACATCTATGAATGCACCGAGTTGGGTATGAAATGCCGCAATCCACAATCTTATGCAATGCATATTTGTGATGTGTTTATTTTTCTTTTTTTAGTGTGTACTGCATGAATCTGAAATGACCCATTTCATCTTTTGAAACACATGTAGATGAACGATTTTAGGACTGCTTCTGATTTCTCATCAAGATCAATCAGCAACTTGGGCCAACCAAGGGACCGGAACAACTGGGAAGTTGCTTCATGGTCTTCTCAAGGTATGCTTCTTCTCTTTCTTATCACCAAAACTCTGATGGGAGGGCTAAGAGTATCTAATAATGTAGATCCCCACCTGTTAATTTGTGTGAATATCATCCACACATCATTAAGTAGTTAGTTTGCTGCACCATGAATGCCCTACGCATTTTGGGTGTATTTGTTAGCACCCTAAATGGAGTTTGGATGATGGGCACAAAAGTTTCCAAGTTATCATCAGGGGACAGAACAATTTTCCTTAAAAGAGCATGATTATTTAATTCATTTTCCATGGAAGAAATTGCAATAATTTTGTGTCTCGCCATATTTTCATCCTTTTCGTGTAGCATCTTCCATGAGAAAAGGGCACATTTATATCTTACTTTTTTGGGATAGAGTGAAAATTGAAATCCAATGGGGAAATTTGGTGGAAGGGGTGGAAAGAGGGAATCTGCCTTCTCGCCGAAAAGGGGTTCGCATTTCACAAACATAACCTTAACGCCCAAAAACAAGAATAGGGAGGAAGTGGAGGTGAAATAGGTTGATTTTTAATTCCGAGTCACACAAGTACCCTGCCATCAACTTCCTAAATGAGGCATTTTCATGAAGTCAAATGAACCCATTTGAAAATAAGTATTTACATGGAAGTAGCTGAAAATGGGCACTCAGTGCTCATGCCAAAGAAGTAGGAAAAAAAGGGTCCTATTTGTCGCAGAAATGCCTGCAATCCTTTTATCCAACTGCATCAAATGGGTTCACTAGTTGGGCTCATCACATTCAAAAGGTGGTCCAATGATTGAACTCTATTTTGATAAGTAGATGCAACAAATGATTGTTCAGATAGCTACATGTCCAAGATCTTTTTGTTAGGGTAGGTATTAGGGGGAGTAAAGGTTGCCATCACTAGATTCCTAACTATAACTAACCCTACCCAAACTGTTCAAAACGGTTTTGAGTCATTTGATGGCTAAAAATGCCATGGTGTGGTATTCGGCTTTAGAGCTTGATATCGAAAGATGTTGTTGCTCGACTTTTCCAAGAAATGAAGCTACTTCCCTCCTATTATATATATATATATATATATATATATATATATATATATATATATCCTCCTGATAACCAGCACAATCTGCATCAGCAAAACATACATGAGATCATGACACATGTTCACTTGGGGGCCGCCTTTTTCAGGAACATCTTAGGACCATATAGTTGTTAATAAACTGATCCTCGCCTCAAATACCATGTATAGGTTTTTGGATCCTATGTGCAAGTGGAAATAATGAATTGAGATTGGTCGTGTGATTGTTCAGCTGTTGATGGATGCCACTAAACCTTTCATATTAGAAGATTATAGACATCCATTGCTGTCTTTTGCTTGACCATCTATTGCAGAGTACTGCTAAGAAAAAAATTGTTCAGTTTTTCCATAGGGGATGTATATTGTGGCAGCTTGTGTGGCCTATCAGATTTGCGATCCAAATCATCATTTCAAAGATGCAATCTGTTTAGGCTTTCAGGCCTGAGCATGTGAACATATCCTAGGAGTTTAAAACCATAGCCATCCAATCCTTGGTCTCTTTCCACATCTGTAGTTATCATTTCCTTAACCACCTGTTTGCAGGCCACCCATCAAAGGTTGGAACTATGGTTCATGGTCCTCCCATTATGGGGCCCATTATAGCAGTGCAAAAGATCACAAATTCATGGGCCCATCTCTATGAACTCTGACACAAATACTAGTATAATCAAAGCTTAGAGTCATCTACTTCACTTTTCGAAGTTGTGTCAGCTTTAAGGATGCACATAGGATACAACCCATATCATATAAATTCAGAAACCTGACAAGTTAGTAGACCTCCAAGTCCACTCGGACGAGTCAAATCAACGACTCAACCTAGTTTTTGTTTACCCATAAGATGGGAAGTTGGTATAAAAATATTAAAAATATGTGAAGTATTTGCTGATTTTAGATTTTATTTGCCTAAAGAGAACAGTTTTCACTAGTCTGGGTTGTATCTCTCCTGGTGAAGGACATCGAGGTCTACCCTCAGGGATAGGGGTGGACAGGACAGGTCCGAGCCTTTTCTTTCCTTCTTTTTTTTTTTTTGGCAGAAGGTCCAAGCCAATTATTTGATTTAGCTTTACTTTCCATCTACCTGTGGGCTATGGAAGAGATTTGACTAGTCCAAACTGAGGAAAGTTTTGGTTGAGACTTGATATATTTATGTCAGTTCTAAGATTTCCATGGAATCTTCAAATTCTGGTAGAGACAAGTTGACTCAGCCAACTCAAATTGAGTCTCATTGAGTTTTTGAACTATGGCCTACACTGATTGGACCGTCTCCCATTTTTACGCTAGTGCATTGGAGCTCTATAACTTTCCTGAAGGTCACGTTTCTTTGTGCACAGATTTTCAACAATCCTTGGGGATCTTTTCAGCGTCGGCAATTTTTGCAGACTCTCCAAATGCAGAGCTACCAAAATTTCCCAAGAAAACAAAGCGGAAGAAATCCAAGGTTTCTTCTCCTTCATTGTCATCATCATCAATGAGATATTCCATGAGAGCATCGAAATTAAAACGTTTGTTAACAGCAGACAAAGAAGGGACCCACCAGCTTGGGCTGGTTTGAGGAAAGGGATCCGAAATGGGTGAGATAAGGGAAGGTTCCCTCTCTCTCTCTCTCTCTCCCTCCCTCTCCTTTTTTTTATTGGTTTGGTGTTGAGATAAATTGAAAGAATAGAAAGAACAGAAAGAGTTGATAGTATTCATTGTGTAAATTCAAAAGGAACTTCGGTTTCATTGTGAATTTAGGTGTGTTTGAAAGGGGAGGAAAGAGTTCTTACAAAGCACATCATTGCAAACTCTAGTTAGCTATAGCACTGGGTGCATGACATGCAAAATTCAAGAGCAACCCTATGGAAATGAAACTGTAGATCCAATGGGAACCCCCCAATTTTCATTAGCTGCTGTTAACTAGAATGTTTTTGAATAACCATTTTGTTGGCAGATCTACAATGTTTGGATGCTAGGGGTTTGCACATGGGCTGGGTGAAAACTCATTGAAGCCAAGTCCATTTCGTTATTCTGTGTAATGTTTGAGGCATTGATCCAGTACCTGGGCCTAAAAGTCCAGCCCAGGCTCAGCCCATGATTTAATATTGGGCATCTATGTCAAAATTTTCACATTGGGATTGGCTATCTGGTTGAACCTTTATAGATAGGAGGCCTAGTCGGAGCAAAATTAGTTCTTAGGCTTAAATCTCTGACCTGTTACAGAACAGAGGCGGAAAAGGTTAGCCTATACACCAATAGAAGATGGCTGGGCCAGGGCTGGGTCTGAACTGGGCCAGCATGTGCAATTGTCATGGCTACAAATCTAATGGGAAAAGCTCATGAAAAAAGAGTTTGGATTGTGGACTTGAAGTCTGAAGATTCTCTGCGTCCATCACTATGGCTTGTTTGTTTGGAGGACTTCTAGGGAATTTCTCTATAACTGGTTCCGCACCACTACTTTCTATGTTCTTGCTACCACTCCCACCATCACGCCTCTATTGCCACAGAGCCATTACATGTTAGAAACCAGCTCATGTTTTCTACTTTTCTTTACCCTTTTCTTTACCCTTTATTTGGTCACTTTGACAGAATGGAAGAAGATTACTTTTGGGACATTTATGGAATTGAGTGAAATAAAGATTATTTTGAATAAATATAATATATAAGTGAATTATGATGATATTTTATTTTTAGTTGTTTGTGATGGAATTTTTTTGACTTTTTATATTGGGATGTGAAGTTTTTTTGTCTTTTAGTAGAGAAATGGAGTTGCTTTTTTGATTTTTTTTTTGAAAAATTTGGTGGGAAATTTAAATTAAAGTGCTTTTGATATGACTTATTATTATTATTATTTTTTAAGAAATGACCTTATTTTACTTGACTCTATTAGTAGAGTTGTCAAACAAGCCTAGGTACAAGAGTAAAAAGTAGGGGTGGTAATGCTTACCCATTAATCCGCACTAAGAAAAGGAAGCCTCCATTCCACTAGGGAAAGGTTCCCATTAATGTAAGTGAGGGAACGTGGAGTGAAACTAACACTCACAGTGTGTGGAAGAGGAAGATAGAAACTTGCACACGTGCGAGGAGACATGGACGCAACTCACACATATGGGATGATGAAAACTCACACATGTAAGTTGATTGAAACTTACACATGCGAGGAGAATAAGCATAACTCACGCATGTCAGGTAATAAAACTCACATATGCAAAGAGGGAGGAGGCAGGGTTTGAACGCAATACCTCCCAATGAGAACTAGGACTCCTTATCAAAAGGGGCTTTTGTGTTCTACTAGTACTTATAAGTTTCTAACAATGAAAAAAAAAACTATTTATTATTATTATTTTGGACTCATTTACTTTAGGATCTACGTAGATTTGACTCAGGATAGATTGAAATGTAGAAATATAATTCATTTAGCGAACCCCAACATAGTTGAAACAAGGCTTGTATTATGATGATATTGTAGTTATATCTCCAAATGCTGTCCTCTAAGTAATTTCCAAAATGTTTAAGTACAATTCAAAATTTAAGAAGCCAGGGGACCATTTGGCACCAGTCCTCAACTGAGAAGATTTCTTCTTTGAGAATGAGCTGTGTTTAGAATGAGCTTCACAAAACTTGTTTGGCAACATTCTATCAATATTGTTTGAGAGAATCACCAGAATCATATTTGGTAATGGTTTGTAATTTAAATCTTTGTAAATATTTTTACGTCCATGATTTACATTAAAAATAAAATTAATTTATCATTAAGGATTATTCATATGTTGCAGTCATATATATTATGAGCGATACTAAACATTAATCATAAAGAGAAGACAAACAGAAATCACTATACACATAAAGTACCACGAACAAAAGCAATATGAAAACATAAAAGGGCCCATTTGTTTGTGTGAAACTGAATTTCCAAAATTTCTAAGAAATTTATTTGCAAAGGAATAAAAATTAGTTTCTATAACTTTGTTGGATACCTTTTCGGGTTGTCCACACCCAACTTAGCTTGTAGTTCAGAAAAGGGTTATCCACTCTTCTGCTCTATCAAATCTATCTGATAATACACTTGTCACATCTTACATGCGCCAACAATTCTATACTCAAATGTAAAATACCAGATTGACGAGTGACAATGGGCATTTCACATGTTCTATCCATTGTTTATACAGAGTGCTTCGGCCAAGAACATCGCCCCTTGTACAAAGCTGAGCTGTGAAGCCCACCCCTTGTGACCCTCACTTTTGAATTGAATACTATTTAATAGCCAATAGTAGTTATTCATACTATTTATTAGGGATTAGTAAAGGTAGATATGTATTTTTCCTAATTAGGCATTTATTGTAATTTATAGAGTTTATAGTGTGTCTTTTAAAAAATTTTAGTTAGTTAGTTGGATAGAGGCCCTATCTAGTAATTAGTATTTACTATAGGGCATGTGGGCATGTGACATTTGTGAAGAGAGATTCAACATGGTAACTGCAACTAAGAAAATGAAGCACCTGATATCTCAAAATTTAAGATGAAATTTTATTCATTTTTATTTGCCTTCTATTTGAACTAAACATGCACCTGATAATGTATAGAAGCAATGAATAAATGTTTTACCATGGAGGAGTGCCCATCTTTTGCGCCATTATAGATTGCATCATAGCCTCCATATTCTTTTGCCAGGGCCTCATTTCATTTATCTGAGCCTCCATCTGAACCTCCATCTGAGCCTCCATCTATTGTTTTTGACCCGCCATCTGAACCTCCATCTGAGCCTCCATCTGAGCTTCCATCTGTTGTAACTGCTCAGCCAACTCTTGAGCTTGTCTTTCAGCTGCCGTGGCCTTCTTAGTAAGCTCTTCCACCCGCTGATTATTGTGAAGGCCCGTTGAAGAGGATGGAGGGGCCACGACGCCATGCCCAAGACCTCGGACATATCCGGGCCTTGTACCCAACACTCGTTTGCATATCTCATCATCTGTCAATGGGGGAGAATCCTCTTCTGTGGGCTGCGACTGGAGTGTAATCATTTTATCCTAAAAGAGAAAAGAAATTCACATAAATATTTGGACATGTATAGAAAAATTGAAGAACAAAAGAAATAATTAATTAGATGAAACTTTAAAAAAAGTGTCCTTACATAGAGCAGCTGACACTCGGGAGTAGACCAACCATTCTCTTGACTATAGTGTGTCTTGTGCCACAATTCTATCCTATCGATTGGAGCATCACGCTGTATAAATTTGAACATAATAATAAATTTAAAAAAAGCTAATAAATCAATACTTATTAAAATATTAGAATTACTAATACCGTCTCATGAAGATATTCGACAAATGATTTTGAACCCGCACAATGGTTCACTTTAAGCAGCTGTCGGTTTTCAGAATTCGTTTTACTAACTTTCTGGATTCAAGTTAATGAATTAGAAATGCTGTCAAGATTTTCTAAAAAAAAATCATTTTTGTTGGGGATGTGCAACCAAAGTCCCACATCGGCTAGAAATGGGAAAGATCATAGGCATATAAGCATGACTAAGTACTCCTTTGGTATGAGGCCTTTTGGGTACATCTTTCTCTTCATCTGACAGTTTTCCAGGAGAAAACTGTTGCTGGCATGTGGCAGAAATTGGAGAACTTGTACATCACGAAGTCCCTCACAAATCGCTTGTACTTGAAGAAGTGATTGTTCACCTTACAAATGCAAGAAGGTACGTCTGTTTCAACCCAACTTGATTCTTTTACGAAAGCTATGATGGATCTTGAAAATATCAATGTTGAAATTGATGATGAGGACCAAGCTATCATGTTGTTGTGCTCGTTACTACCCTCATATGAGCATTTTGTTGATACCATGATGTATGGTAGAGATACTCTATCTAAAGAGGATGTAGAAGCAGCCTTGAACTCTAAGGAGTTGAAGAAAAATGTTGTGGTTGACAATGCTGGTTCGGTTGAGGGTTTGGTAGTACAAGGAAGAACAAAAGACTCCAGTGGTAAGGGCAAATATAGATCCAACAGGAAGAACATTGAATGTTATTATTGCCATAAGAAAGGACACAGTAGGAAAAACTGCCCCGAAAGGCAGAAGAAAGGGAAAGAAATAATAGAAGATTTGTCATCTGATGATTTAGTCAGTGTTGAGGATGAAATATCAAATTATGTTTCCGATAATGCACCTTTTGTGATTGAATATGGAGTTCGTTGTCAGGATGAATGGATTCTTGATTCGGGTTGTTCCTACCACATGTGTCCCAATAGGGACTGGTTTACCACTTATAGAGAAATCGATGGTGGTAGTGTCTTGCTGGGCAACAATGTTGCATGTAAGACGGTTGGGATCGGAACAGTGAAAATCAAGATGCATGATGGATTCGTCAGAACGTTAGTAGAGGTTCGGCATGTTCCTGATCTGAAAAAGAATCTTGTTTCTCTTGGTGCCTTGGACTCCGACGGTTGTAAGTTCTCAGCTGAAGGTGGAGTTATGAAGGTTGTGAAAGGTGCTCTGATTCTTATGAGAGGCAATAGAGTTGGAAACTTGTATGTTTTGTCTGGAAATACTGTTATAGGTGGAGCTGCAATGTCTTCCTCAGATGACCATGAATCTGTCTCAACGCGCCTATGGCATTTGCACCTAGGTCACATGAGTGAGAAGGGATTGACAATACTGAGCAATCGGAATTTGCTATATGGCACGAAGATAGGCAAGTTGGATTTCTGTGAGAGATGCATCTTCGGAAAGCATCGAAAGGTCAGTTTCGACACAGGTACTCATCGCACGAAAGGTATCCTTGATTGTGTTCATTCAGATGTATGGGGGCCTTCGAAGGTTTACTCCAAGGGCGGGTCCCGGTTTATACTGACTTTTAGTGATGATTATTCAAGGAAAGTCTAGGTTTATACTCTGAAGACAAATGATCAAACCTTTGTTACATTCAAGCGATGGAAGGAGATGGTTGAGAAACAAACTGGCAGGAAAGTGAAGAAGTTGAGGATAGGTAATGGCAAGGAGTACAGATCAACAGAGTTTGGGAACTATTGCAAAGATCATGGCATAGTTCGGCATGACACTACTACCGAAACTCCAGAGCAGAATGGAGTTGCAAAGAGAATGAACAGAACAATCTTGAAGACAGCTTGTTGTATGTTGTTTACTGCAGGATTGTCCGAAGACTTTTGGGCTGAGGCAGCAAATGCTGTAGGCTACTTGATAAATAGGTCTCCACACACAAATATTGGTTGCAAAACACCGAAAGAAATGTGGTCAGGTAATCCAGCTGATTATTCTAACTTGAGGATCTTCGGTTGTCCAGCTTATGCTCGCGTGAAAACCGATAAGTTAGAACCAAGGGCTGTGAAGTGCATCTTGGTGGGATATGCTTTTAGGGTGAAAGGATACAGGTTGTCGTGTACCGATCAAGATTCACCCAGATTTATCATCAGCAGGGATGTTACATTTCATGAGGATGCTTTACTCGAAGCGAGAAAGCAGGTGGAGGAGAAAAAGTAGGTAGCAGCGGTGACACCATTCAGGTGGAGTCAAACATCCTAGTGAGGAAGGAGAGTGCATCCGGCTCCTCCCGGGATACAGGGGATAGTCAGACTGTGCAGCAGATGCAGCGGACAGAACCGTAGATGCCGCAGACGGGTAGACCGTAGAGAGAAAGAAAACCGCCGGTTAGATACGGTTTTGAGGATATGACGATGTACGTGTCGACATCAGACAGTGACCGTGATGATATGGTTGCATACGCATTGACGAATGAGTCTCTTAAATTAATGGAAGGACTGGAAAGTAGTCAACATGCAACAACTATGACTGAAGAGATTGAGTCTCTTGATGGGGAAGATTAGGCCATCGGATGCAAGCGGTTCTACGAGGAAGAGGAAGGAGCTTCCTGTACATGTAGAGTGCAAACAAAGGTTCCTAATCATGTATGCAATTTGAAGAAATCATTGTACAGGTCGAAGCAAGCTTTTGGACAATGCTACAAGTGATTTGGTGCATTCATGAAGGAATGGGTTAAATTCAAGTTTAAGCATTGCTTGGACTTGATTGGTGTATTCGGTACCTGAGTGCCCTCAGGGGCAGGTGGAGATGGTGAGACGTGTTTTATGCATGAGGATCAGCTTCAATGTTCGCCAAGGTGGAGATTTATTAATTAGTATGGCTCACTGTTAATTAGTAAGTCTTGGTTAACCGGGCTCCTGGATTGCCCAAGTTGTACGTTGATTAGAAATATGCCTTGTTAGGGATTTTGTGTATTGCAATTTGATGGATGCATTAACATTTTAGCATCATTTGAATTTTCACACTTGCATTGATTTAGAAAATCTTGAAATCTTGTTTTACACATGCATTGTTAGAAATATTGATTTATGCATATTTTGATTTTAAACATTGGATGCAATTTGTTTTGAAAAGAAATTTTATCAAATCAAGCTAGCCTATGTTTTATATATTTCAAATCTTTTTAGGCCTTTTTATGTTTCATGTTTTTAAACTTCTTAGTTTGATTTAAAACATGATTCCAAGCTTGATTTAGTGACCCAAAAGCTCCCACAAGAAATCACTTTGAAAAATGCAATTTTAGGGAATTTGATCCCAAGCCCGGGTCGACCCGCAGTGTGGCCGGTCGACCGGCCCAGGGGACCCGGTCGACCGGGTAAAAAGCCGTTGTTGTGCTCTTTCCAAACGGTCAGTTTTATGACCGTTGAAGGCCAGGTCGACCGGGCACAGGGGTAGGTCGACTGGGGACTAGCCATTGGGCAGTTTTTGGCTATAAAATGAATTCATTTCTTTGCAAAAGTTGGAGATTTTTAAGACTCTCTTGAGGTGTTTTGAGACAAGAAAAAGGGGATGAACTAAGAGAGACCAAGGGGTCAGTTAGAGAGCTAAAGCTTGGATTAATGAAGTTAAATCTCTAAGTAAGCTTTACTTTTACTAATCATATGTTATCTGCTTTGTTTAAATTATTGGTAAATGATTTTTAGCATGATAACTATGATGTGTTGAATACATTCTTTTTTTAATCTTTGATCTAAGTTAGATTGGATTCTTCACTTTGATTTCAATCCAAGTTGTTTTAAAATCTTCCTTAATCATGCTTAGCCAAAATCTTTGATTTCTTTTAATGCATGATTCATTTTCTTGGTTGAATCTTTATTTGTTGTTTTCATTCATTTAAACCTTAGTTAAATTTATTTGGTTTTGAAAACAACATTACACATGCATCACATGTTCTAAGTTAATTAATTTCATACAACTTGTGAGTCTTTGATTTTCATATCATTAACAAGTTTGTATTCATACATGTGCTTTGCATTACACTTCAATCAAATCTTTTATGTGCTTTAAACTTTTAAATGCTTTGAGCATATATTAATTGAGCTTTGTTTTTAACTTGATTGAAGTTATCACATACACACACACACACATCATGAGCATACACATTTGCATTCATTTAGTGTTTGTGTGAGTTAGTTTTTCAATTTCATATCTGTCACGTCCCCCGAACCCGATTAGAGAATAAACCGGATCCGGGGAGTGAAATTTAGGGCCAATTAAAATTTTTGCCCTTTTAGGCCCAAGGATCGTAAATCCGCTGTGAGGATATTGCATTTCAACCTCAAAACATAAAACAATAGCGAAATTCATACATTGATATAAACAATGGATAATAAATCTCAATTAAATTTAAAGTTGCAAGCAACAATTAAAGCTAAAGTGAAAGTGAATTTAATTACTATGGCCATCCCATAAACTAAGGCCATAAAACAACATAGAGTCAATGAAAGAAAGTTCAACGAAGAAATAACAATGAATTAATTAAAATTTAATATTTGTCCCAAAGTGAGTCTCTCATGTGCCTGGTATTGATGACGCTACTCTACGTCATCGGCACTCCACTCCCGTGCCTCCTCTGCTGGTTGGAGATCCTCTGGGATCTCCTCACCGACCTGCTCCTCGTAGTAGTACTCACCTGAGGAGTCTGCACACCAAGGAACCGAGTCAACGACATGTTGAGCAATAGATAAGCAAGATATAATTAAATCATAACATGCATCAAATATAGGAGTAATGACAAGTACAAGATCGTAGGAATACAAGGAACAATACTAGGCATGTAGCATGAGTAAATAACCATCAGAATCATAAATAGAAATCCTAGCAATACTACAATCGCCACTACCAATATAATGCAATGCACAAGAGGGAGACTCCGTGGATGTCTAAGCCACCTCACGGGGTACCAGTAACAATCCTACCCGGACTACTGATACCAAAGTCCGGCTCCAGGGGGATCCAAGCTTCCGCTCTTGGGAATAGTAGCACGGTCCAAGCCCGCTCCCAACTATTCAACGCCATGGACGCCGTCCAAAGCCGACTGCCCACCCCGATGTCCGAGTAACCGGCCCATCAATAAACCCCAAACTGTAGCTGGCCATGATATGCAAATAATAATAATAATAAAGTGGTGTTGACATGCAGGGAAAGCCAAGACAAGCAAGTCTGGCTAGCTCAGCACACAAAGCATGTTCTTAGGGATTATATCATTCAAACAATACAAGTTAGACCATCCACACGATAATCCCTTACATTCTAGCCAGTCATGTTTATCAATACACGATACATGGTTCCTAAGGTACACTCTAAATCAGGTCCTTGTTCTAATTCTACAAGAGTTTATGTTTCATAATTAATTAGGTGTTTTATGCCAAGAGAGTGTACAAGGATACAAAATCAACGAATACGATTAATAAATCAAGGAGAGATTACAATCCAATCCTAGGCAAGTGTTGTCATCCATGTACCATATGTGTTTTAACGGAGTGCATGGGGAATTCGAATAATCAATGCTTATAAAGAATTTCCTTGGTGTACAATCATGTTGAGCATCGATTGATTCAATTCCATACGCATTCGGTTAACCATACACAATACATGAATACCTAGACAACCCATCGAAGCACACCAAGCCACGTGCTACGATTTCAAAACCCCATTAATGGTCACGTGAGAGTGGTTTCATGGTTTCCAATGTCTAAAGCCCACACCTAGGCTAACAATCTCGTTATTAACAAGAAAGTGGTCTAATAATTAATCTCCTTAACTACTTCCCTACCTGATCCCCAATCATCACGAGACATGTATCATTGGATTCTACGCTCAAAGAGCTTTCCAACGGTATATGGCTCGCGAAATTCCGATGTATGGTTCAGAAGTTATGGTCCATAAAAGTTTAACCCTTTATATATATATATATATATAAAAGCGCGACGGACCAACACGTGTCCGATTCATCGGATGGATGATCCAACAGTTGCATCATCCATGCCAGACCACACCATTCAACGTTTTTTGTTCCCTTTTTTTTTTTTTTCTTATTCACTCATATGCTCAGGTGGTTCTGAACGTTCATCAGTCAACGTTTCTTTGGCCTTTTTTTTTTTTTTTTGCACTGATGTCTTGGCCGGACGTTCAGAACGTTCAACGTTCTGCACGTCCAGCCATATGCGTGACAGAACCAGAGAATTAAAAAGGAGAGAATTATTTTGGAATATTGGATCATCTCAACGATCAGTCCTTTGCTTTACTTATAGATTTAATGGCCTTAATCAAGGCAAATTACAATCTCTATGAGAGGAAAGAATATAATTACAATCTCTATGAGAGGAAAGAATATAAAGAATAGTTTGTATACATGGAAGGAGAATTAAATAGATTGATGAGTCACAGTCAACTAATCCACGTGATGTATGAGAATGAATGGGCCAGTGGGCCTATTGTACATGGGTCTTGGATCAGCTATTGTTAACACCCCCCCTCAAATTGATGCTGGTCAAACAGGAGCAATTTGCGAATCAGGAACTCATGACGTGGCCGAGGCAGTCCTTTGGTGAAGATGTCTGCGAGTTGAAGTTCACTTGAAACATGTGGAAGACTAATGACCTTGCGATCATATGCATCGCGAATGAAGTGACAATCTACCTCAATATGTTTTGTCCGTTCATGAAAAACTGGATTCTCAGTGATACGGATAGAACTAGTATTGTCTGCATGAAGTGGGGTAGCTGATGTCTGAGAAAAACCAAGATCTGTAAGTAAGCCACGAAGCCAAAGGATTTCAGAACAGGCAGCGGACATAGCACGATATTCAGATTCAGTGGAAGATCTAGAGACCCTTTCCTGCTTTTTGCATTTCCATGAAATGAGTGATTCACCCAAATACATACACCAGCCCGTGGTGGATCTACGCGTATTCGGGCATCCTGCCCAGTCGGCATCAGAATATGCAGTAAGTGTCAGAGGTGTGCCAACCGGAAAAAACAATCCTCGAGCCGGAGAACCAAGAATGTACCGAGTGATCCGTTTGACTGCCGCCATATGGTGATGCCTTGGAGCTGTTATGAATTGACTAACAACATTTACCGCATAGGAGATGTCTGGTCTAGTGATGGTTAAGTAGATCAGACTGCCGACCAATCGTCTGTAGAATGTGGGATCGGAGAGGAGATCCCCATCATCTTTCTTGAGTTTCACATTGACTTCTAATGGAGTGTCCACATGAGTGGCATCGGTTAAGCCAGCAAGGTCATGAAGGTCAGTAGCATACTTATGTTGATGTACAAACAGTCCATTCCGAGACTGTTGGACCTCAAGTCCCAAGAAGTATGTTAATGGACCCAGATCTTTCATATGGAATGCAGCTTGAAGTGAGGATTGAAGATTTTGAATCATGTTACTGTGAGTGCCTGTGATGATGATATCATCCACATATACAAGAAGTATAGTGGTAGCTTGAGCAGTTTTATTCAAGAATAATGAAGGATCATAGGGACTTTGGGTAAAACCAAGGTGTAGCAGAGTAGAGCTAAAATTTTCAAACCAAGCTCTGGGTGCTTGTTTAAGTCCATACAATGAGCGACGGAGTCGTGCCACTTCATTTTTAGATGAAGACTCATATCCTTGAGGAAGACGCATGTATACTTCCTCGTGAAGATCCCCGTGGAGGAATGCATTCTTCACATCCATCTGATACAGTGGCCAAGAGCGTGATGCTGCAATAGCAAGAATAGTACGCACGGTTGTCATCTTGGCGACCGGAGCGAATGTTTCATCATAGTCGATACCATACTCCTGACGATTGCTAAGAGCCACTAACCGAGCCTTATGACGTGCCAGAGTACCATCAGGATGCAGCTTGATAGAGTAAACCCACTTACAACCAATGGGTTTGATGGACGGAGGACATTGAACAACATCCCATGTGTGATTCTCTTTGAGTGCGTCAAGTTCTTCCTGCATGGCCTGCCGCCAACACTCATGTTGCACTGCTTGGGAAAAGTGATTAGGTATATGAACAGAAGACAAGGTAGCAAGTAATGATGTATGAGTAAATCCAAACCTATCAGGGGGGCGGGAAGGCCGAGATGATCGACGAAGATGAACTGGTTGGGAAATGTCAGGAGCAGGAGCGGGGTCAAGTGCCGAGGAAGTTGACAAATCAGGAGGCTCAGATGCAATCGTGTTTTCCCGTCTACGCCTTTCATACACAATAATAGGCTTGGTAATTTGCGTAGGTAGATCCGGAGGATCACCAAAAGCAGGAACAAGAGAAATCATAGGAGATGGATCATGATCTAGATGATGATGGAAAAAATATTCATTTTAAAAAAACACAACGTTACGAGAAATCCGGATACGTTTCACCTTGGGATCATAACAGAGAAATCCTTTTTGGTCATTCGCATAACCTAAAAAGGTACACTTTGAAGATTGAGCCGATAGTTTTGTTCGCTCAACCGGTGGAAGAAGAACAAAACAGACACACCCAAAAACATGGAGATGGGAAAAAGTAGGATGCTTATTAAATAAACGAAAATAAGGTGTTTCATGGTTAATGCGTGGTGAGGGTAGCCGATTTATAACATGAACTGCTGTGGACAGAGCTTCAGGCCAAAATTTTGGTGGAACAGATGATGTTAAAAGGAGTGAACGAACAATATCCAAAAGATGTCTGTTTTTCCTCTCAGACACACCATTTTGTTGGGGTGTATAAGGACATGATTTTTGAGAAATTATCCCTTTGTTTTGAAAAATGTTTGAAACTCATTAGAAACATATTCACCACCGGAATCTGTACGAAGTGTTTTAATGGATGTAGAGAAATGATTTTCCACATAGGCTAAAAAAATTTTAAACGAAGCAAATACCTCAGATTTTGAATGCAGGAAATATATCCATGTAAAGCGACTATAGTCATCAATGAATGTAACAAAATATTTAAACTGAGAATGGGATATGATAGGTGCTATACCCCATACATCACTATGAACAAGATCAAAACATTTCAATGATAAGGAAGTACTGATGGGAAAAGGAAGAGTCTTGCTCTTGCCCATTTTACAACTAAAGCAATTAAAAGAAACATCCTTAAGAAAAATTTTATCATGTAGCAATCCAGATTTAAACAAAGATAACAAAGTACGAGAATTAGGATGGCCTAATCTTTTGTGCCATAAGTGGCTCTTATTGGAACTAGAAGCATAAAACAAGGCAGAAGCAACCAAAGTCCTATCCTGTGTAGATAGTTGTAGCGGAAAAAGACGACCACACTTAGGTCCCTTCGCTATCACCTTCCCCGATGCTTGATCCTGTATAACACAACCAGAACGAGAAAAAGAGACAGAACAGTGATTATCAACTAGTTGGCCAACAGATAATAAATTGGTAGATAACTAAGGAGAAAGGAAAACATGACTCAAAGGTAAGGGATGTGAGATCTCACCGATGGCAGTAATGGGTATACTGCCACCATCTGCTGTATTGATTCGGAGACTTCCATCATAAGGTTTTATTGTAGAGAGATTTCCAGACGAGTGGGTCATATGATTAGAAGCCCCCGAATCCATATACCAGGTAGAGGTTGGTTGTTTGGATTTACCTGAGAGGCCAAGGGCAGAAAAAGCATTTACGATCATTTGTTGAACTATTTCCGGGGTAAGAGAGGAAGAAGAAGCAGTTGGAGCAGGCATCATCGTAGGGGCAGCAGGACTTAATGCAGGAGTAGACACATCCAGAGTTGCCAGATTTGCTTTCTGAGAAGAGCTCTGAGCGCGGCGCCGACATTCAGGAAGAACATGGCCCTTGCGTTTGCAGTATGAGCAGTATTTTTGGTTGCATTGGGTGGCAACATGTCCATATTTCTGACACGAGTAACACTGTACTTTAGTCATGTCTCTATTTTGCTGGTGGGAACGGGCAACATAAGCAGTAGTTAATGGACCGGTGGAAACTGCATTTTGAAGAGTAGCCTGGGTTGTTAAACGCTGTTCCTCACGAAGAAGCTCTCCGAAGCAAGAATCAATAGATGGGGAGGGCACCCTGCTCATCAGATTTGAACGAAGTTGTTCAAATTCAGGCCTAAGTTTCATTAGGAACTGATCTCTCTGACTAGTAGAATGGATATTTTGAACCACTGCAATCGAAGCTTCAGGGAGATTGGAGTAAATGATCTCAGTGTAGTCCGTCCATAAACGAATAAAATTAGAGTAATATTCTTGAATGGACATAGTTCCCTGCATAAACTGAGAAAGCTCATGTTCCAGGTGGAACCGCCGGGCAGAGTTATCCTGTTGATATACCTGTTTGAGGTATTCCCACATGCCTTTGGCTGTTTTGTAAGGTCTGAGATTCATGATGTATTGGGGATCCACTGATCCCAGAAGCCAAGTCATGATTTGGGCATCTTTAGTTTCCCATTTTGAGCCGGCCTTTACATCTTCTAAAGGCTTTGGATCAGTCCCATCTATATGACCCCATAGTTCTTTTCCTTTAAGGTAGATCTGAAACTGGAAGGCCCAGGATGTGTAATTTGTCCCATTGAACTTAATCAGTGAAAGTTCACTTTTGTCCATGATTTATTACTCTAAATATGGCTCCAGATTAACCAACAGAGTATAATAGAGGAACCAGATCAACTCAGGATACTTGAAAAGAGTGCAGGAATTACAAAAAAATTGTCTGTGAGCAATTTCACAAAAAAAAGAACCCCAGGCGACCTTGATTTTCTCTGTTGGTTCCCTGTGTGTGGCCCACTGTTTGATCTGAGTGAGGATCAGATCCACTAGATGCAAGGAGGATCGATTTATCTTTCCAGTGGTATAAGATTTATTGAAATCCATCCATAATCCAAGAGTTTGTACGGTTGAGATCAAAACTATCTTAGAAAACTTGGAAATCACAAGATGGAGCAAATGGCCTACCTCTGATCTTGGAAAAATGCTGAAAAAATCTCCAAAAATACCAGTATTGTTGGTCGACCACTGCTGTAGGGGTTGCTGAAGATGCTATGATGATCGCAGGTGGGCCACTGATGATCAGATCACTGTAGAAGACTGATCAGCTGTCGATGAACACAGATCCCTGATCTGGTTGTTGCTATAGTTACAGATCTTTGATATGTTTCCCTCTGAGATACAAGATTGTATTTCCCTTTGAGCAGCAGGACTGATCACAAGTGGTCCCAGTGATCAGATTTCAAGAACTATGTTAAAAATACACGAACAATCACAAGGAATGACTGTTTTCACCAAGATTCAAAAGGAATTGAAGAGTGAAAGCTCTGATACCATGACAGAACCAGAGAATTAAAAAGGAGAGAATTATTTTGGAATATTGGATCATCTCAACGATCAGTCCTTTGCTTTACTTATAGATTTAATGGCCTTAATCAAGGCAAATTACAATCTCTATGAGAGGAAAGAATATAATTACAATCTCTATGAGAGGAAAGAATATAAAGAATAGTTTGTATACATGGAAGGAGAATTAAATAGATTGATGAGTCACAGTCAACTAATCCACGTGATGTATGAGAATGAATGGGCCAGTGGGCCTATTGTACATGGGTCTTGGATCAGCTATTGTTAACAATGCGTCCCCTTTTTTTTTTCTTTTTTTTTTCTTTTCTTTTCTGTCAACTACAGAAATCCCATTTTTACAGTTTTTCACCCAATCCATTCGAACAATTCACCTGCACAAAACTGAGCCACCGTGCTCTCCCAATAATCCATTCCATCCATCATCATTTCCACTTAATCCATTAACACTAAAATTAACAATTAAATTAAATAAACCCAAATTAATAACAGAACATGCTTGAAATTAGGGAAAACTATCAAGAAAACACATCCAATCAATAGAAGACATACACACATGCTTAATTATAAAATGCAGATCTACTTGCCTCAACCAAGAAGAAGATTGGAATTGGGGAAATCTGAGGAGAAGCCCTACCACTACAGAAACCTCGATCTACCCCGACCAAACGCAGTTTAACACGCAAAGGAGAAGAAAAGAGAGGAAAAGATTAAGATCTAACCTAAATCTAAACCAAAGAGAATTGATTGAAAATATGAAAGAGAGGGAAATCTTACCAAACTGATGTCAATGGAAAGAGGAGATCGAGGAAGAAGATGAGCGACTCGGATCGCGGAAGTGATCCTTCAGGGAAGGAGTTCTGGAGCCTTGGAAAAATAAGGAAGAAAAAGAAGCTGCGGTAGGTTATCGTTCGTTGCAGAGAAAGAAAAGAGATTAGGGTTAATCTCTTTTTTAAGAAGAAAGGGAGGGGGAAAAGACTAAGTTGCCCTTTAAGTGGGTTTGGAGAAAGAATTAATTATTAGAAGGGTTTCTGGTCGTCGGATCGCAACGAGCCAGGAGACAAAATTGATCAACGCGACGAGACCTTTCCAACGAACCCAAAATCACGGCGATAGAATTTTTTTGGAAAAACACTCAATTTTTCCTAATTTGCAAACTACCCCCCTACTAGGGTCAAACGAACTCAGAATCGCACGAAACTCCGCAGGCACTATTCTAACACTAAAAGAAACTCGCTGACCTTCTAAACCCACTTAAATATCTAATAAAACAATAATTATAATAATATCATAATAAATGGGTCAACAGGCCGGTAATTGGGCCCAACTGACCCAGTAAGGTAGCAGACCTTACAATATCCGCCTATTTTAGAGGCAAATATATTGAGCTTTAATTGTATCTCTTTGAGTGTTTGTGTAGACACATCTTTAAGAGAAATCTTTTTATTGTAAAGGTTATTGCTTAGCCTAAGAAAAGCATTAGTGTAGAGGTTATTGCTTAGCCTTGGAAAAGCATCTTGTAAAGGTTTTTTGTTTAGCCTAGAAAAATAACATTGTGAAGGTTATTGCTTAGCCTAAGAAAAGCATTAGTGTAGAGGTTATTGCTTAGCCTTGGAAAAGCATCTTGTAAAGGTTGTTGTTTAGCCTAGAAAAATAACATTGTAAAGGTTATTGCTTAGCCTATTGAAAAGCATTGATAGTGGAAATCCGGTGGGGTGATTGGATCATAATTCGGTAGTGGATGTAGGCATTGAGGCCGAACCACTATAAATCATTGTGTGATGGTGAATGCTTGTGGTGATTGTTTTTATTAGCTTCCGCATCTTGTTTGATAAATCATCACTTGTGACTAGTTTATTTTAAGAAGTTAAAATTTTGTCATAATTGGTCACATATTGTAGCTCACCCTATTCACCCCCCCCCCCTCTAAGGTTTGGATCCAGGACTTACAGGCCTATTATAGTAAGTCTACTATGATTAGAAGTAAGGTTTGGGTGTAACAGGGTTTGTGACTGATATTATAAATAGAGACTCAGAGTCTCTAGGATACACACAACTATTCTGATTGCATAGTGATTCTCCTGTCTCCCCGTGGACGTAGGCCAAAAGCCGAACCACGTAAATCTCTGTTCTTTGTGCGTGATTGATCTCTTCTCGTAGCAATAGATCACAACAATTTCTACGTAGGTAATACAGTTAAAAATAAATTTCACCTGAAACTCTTCTGAACAAAACCTATTACAGCACAACTCCCAATCTTCTTGTGACACACCCTCATAAGGTTTCTGGCATGCCACCTCGTGATTGCCAGCCTTCTTATAATGGGAGTGCAATCTGTTCCTATAGTTTTTGAATGTTGATGCTAAATAACTGTTAACAGTTTTTTTCAAACGTGGATCATGAAGATCTATATCAAATTTGTCCTACAAATAAGATGCATTCATAATAAGTTTGTTAGGTATATTTTACAGGAAAGAGATTACTTAATTTTGTATCCAACTTTCAAATAACATAGTATGCAAAATAAAAGAAAAAAATAAAATGTTGAGGACTGAATTACCAAAACACGATCATGAAATATTTGCCTATGTTCCTGTTTAACTGTTGGCCAAGTGGAACATGCAACAGGAGCATATGTTCGACAAATTATGCCAACTTCAGTCTTAAGTTGTTTTGCATACTTGCCAACTGGTCTAGACAGCCCCTCAGGGATTTCAATATTTAGCTTTTGACCCGTATCCTTAATAAGCCTGGTGAGATATTTTTTGACCTACCACGTCCTCTTCTAGTGGAGGTGACGTGGTAGGTCGAAGCTAAAAGGAAAAAGAAAATAGTTAATAAAAAAATACATGAAATTTAATAATCTTATAAAATATATAACTAATAGTATTGATCTTACCAACGCTATGTGTCTCTGGCTCAATCGACGAATCAAATATTGAAGCATCCCGTTCTTGTGCACTCGTTTGCAGCCTTCCTGTTGTCATAACTAGAAACAAAAGTATATAGAAATATTTCCAATGAAAATAGCAACAACCCCAACTTTTGAAAGATTATGAGTTTCTTTCTTTTATAATTTAACATGACAAACATGAGCAATATTGACATGTGATGAAGAAAATCCTATCAACTAGACAGTGCTGAAATCTTTACAATGAATGCAACAAATAATTCGGAGCATTGAAAATATCAAAGAAAGTACAACCTTTAATAGAGTATTATCACATGTCAACTTGAGTATATTATCTGTTTTGTTTTTTTTCTTTTTCTTTTTTGGATGGTAGAGTAAATCATCTTTTTTTCTTATGCATGATCACCACTTGTTCGGTGCCTATTTTGTATTTGGCTCCAAAGTTCTATATAGACATTTTTTTACATGAGGCAGTAGGCCAAAGCTTGTCCAAGTCCATCCTTTACCATATCGACTTTGATACTGTAGCCTACATTAGGAACAACACCCTTGAGGTCAAGCTAAAGGCCAACCCTTTAGCAAGTTATTATATGTTCAATTCATTTTAAGACCGGGTAAGGCCATCTAGTTGGGCTTCTGGTGTTGGAAAATAGGTGGGCCATTCAGATAGGTTTCAAAAACTTTTGACCCACTTGATGCAGGGATCAACTATCTAGAAGGCAACGAACCCAATCCAGGATGCAATTCCTCAAACTCATAAACCATGTACAGCAACATAACCTATCTAGAAGATAGAAAACAACACCTAAACATGCAACCACGAAATCCACAACATACAAGGATGTAGATTATACCTTTGGAGCTTAGTTGTGCTCTAATGGAGAATTTGAATTCTTTCTTTGATGATGAACACCTTCACTAATCAAATCAGAATCTCCAACACCTTTTGATCTTCCACGCTATGACCCGTATCAGATTCTCTTTTCTCAAGAAGATGGTGGAATCTCTAAGAGAAAAACCCTAGAGGAAACTAGAAGAGAAACTAGATGAGGGAAGAGATGCAACACTTGCACTCAAATAGAGGGCTGGACGTGAATCCCCATATGGAATAGAATAGAGGACGTCCAAGAGGGGTTAATTCCTCTTTTTATATCCCTCAAGCCCACCTCTTTTCCTATTTGAAATAGAAGTTTAACTCCCATTGCAAAATAGTAACCTTCTTCCTTGCTAGTTGCCATAGAAGTCTCACCTCCACAACAATTAGTAGGTTTCTCCTTTCTAATTAAAATAGAAGTCCTACTTCCATTAATAATTAGTAACTTACTATTACCACTATTAGAAGTCTTACTTCAAATAGAAATAGTAACTTTCTATTTTCTTTTAGAGTTCTACTATAATTAGTATCTTTCTAATATCTTGGGCTAGCGTGCGGACCACTAGGGATTCCTTAGAAAGCTGGCTCCAACTAGGACACGCGATCCCACATCTCATGTGCAATCCGGGCCCACAGTTAATTGCAAATAACTCCACTATATAAATGCAATTGCACTCCAGTCTTAGGAATATATTACAATGAAGACCCTAAACTTTCCAATTACCACAAGTAGACCCCTCCATCTATATCCATGGATCAATTGGACCTGTCCACCAAATTAAATCCATATCTTATTATCCTTGAGCCCCAATTAATTATAGTGATCATTCGGTACCGATCCAATTAACTCTTAATTGGAATGGGTGCGCACTTACCAATGATAAATCCATTAATTGGCACAAGGGGGTATTAAAGATAGATTCCATCTTGACTATTGAATGTTCCCACAGCTCTACTACCACGTACCCAAATCACCGAGGTGTTGACCTACAATTGGCCTCACTCATTGGTGACTCAAAGCAAATGTATAGATAGAAACTTGAGTTCATTAATGTCTCAGGATTATGAGTCTATTACTAGGGAATTATGAGACCAAACATTAAAGTAAAGACATTGTATATAAGGTGCTTCTCATGGTCTTTCAATACATCCAATGTACCAACACCATGATCCAGAATCTTACATTCCGATGATCGAGACAAATCACACTATCTGATAGTGATCCAAGTGCTGCAACCTTGTCAGATGAGATGCTCAATCTCATCACTGGTTGTGAAGATATTTAAGTATAAGATTTGCAATACATGTCTCATGTATGTGGATCTCATCCATACACATGTATTACATCTAGTACACTTGTGGACTCCGGTTCAACTAATGAACCATTTTGTCATTCGTATTGGTTATGTGCAAGTATATAATTAAACACCATTCATCTCTTGAAAGGAAAGCATGATTGTATTGATAAATAAAGAAATGAATCAATTTATTACATCATATACTTGGTATTGAGACCATCAAAACTAACATCTGGATGGTGTTGGACCTGAATAGGTGGCCATATCACATGCCAAGGTAGCTAGCCCTAAATGCTCTGACCAATTTGCAGACTTAAGTTTGTTGTAACTATATTTATAATAAGGGTGGTTGGCTAGCCAAGCGATTTCCATACCATCTGATTTTACACTTCAAAGTATATGCAAGCTAGGAACTGGCATGGGTCAATGTAATGACCCTAACTCGGATGCACCTTTGGGCCCAACCCTAGACCCACTAGAGACTCATGACTAGGGTGTTTTTCAATTTAGTTCATGGTAATTATTTTAATAGAAATTTAATTATTATTATGATTATTACATGTATTTAATCCATTATTTTCATGTATTTAATTATGACTCATGCATTTTATTTAATTGTCCATGCACTTCATTTTCTTCATTTTCATCAATTATTATTCATTCTTATGTTGCTAATTAAAGTGTCATTTTAATTAGATTTGATTTTTATAATTAATGCTTAAATCCAATTTAGCGGACCCTCACACATTATTAAAATAATAAAATAATAATAACAATTAATGCTAATTTCGGAAAGCTCTTATAGATGGTGTGTTTAGGGCCCCACTTTGACTTGTGCCAAGTGGAGGATGATGTGGCACTTTGTTTCCCTCCTCTTTACTTTCCATTTTATTTCAAATTTCAAACTTAATTGGAAACCCTATAATTAATTGTTAATCATTAATCTAATTGAGGAATTGGGGCACTAAATTTTCCCTAATTGGTTTGACCTAACTATAATTGAGAGAATGGAGATTTCTCTCCAAATTGGACACCCCTTGATTAGTTGCAAATGGAGATGATAGGGGATTTATGGAGAATAATGTAGGGCTAGGATCTTTAGAGAATTTAAATGGAGGGGTATGATAGTCTACATATCTAACCAGGGGATGTAATTAGATTTAGTTCTATAAAGGGAGGGAGTGGTTAGATTGTTTTTAGTTAGGAATGTCCTCCATCTCCATCGTGTGTGTGTGTTTTAAAATTAGAGAGAGAGAGAGAGAGAGAGAGAGAGAGAGAGAGAGAGAGAGAGAGAGAGTGGACGTGTGGCTTAAGGGAAGAAAGAAAAAGGAAGAAAGAGAGAGAAGAGGGAAGGAAGAAGCTTGCTTGGAGGTGGACTTCTTTGAGGTAGGTTTCTTTTCATTTTCTTACATATTTTATTATTTATTTTCTTTCACCATTTTCTTCTCTAATGTCTTCCCTCTTCCATATTTATTGATGGCCATTAATGGTGTTTTAGCACCATGATGAAGCAACCCATGTCATTTTCTTTATTGAGATTGACCAAAGGAAAAGGGGATCCAAGTTCATGGTTTCGATTATTGATTAGGCTTGGGTCATCACCAATGTTTGGATAGGAAAATGGTGAAATCTTAATTTATGGTTTAGATGTATTTTGGGGACTAGATTTTTTAAAGATTAGATTCATTTTGTGCTTTTTTTAATAAGTCATTAGAGTTAGATTTATTGGTTTTAATGATCATATAGTTTAATAATTATCGTATTTCATCTTTTTCTAAAATCTATTTTTTTTATGAAAGAAATTGTTATGCTTTTAGCCATTATATTGTAATCTAGTTTATTTTAAAGATCCATATCATGGAAAAGAAAAAAGGAATAAAAAAGGGGATTTTGGATATCCTAAATATTCATGATAAAGGAAAGATATTTTTGAACCCTTGGATTTGACAAATCAACGGTCGGATCGGACCCAAAAGTTCTAAGGATATTCTCATCTATCTAAGCAAAGTTTATAATAGTTTGGATCTTTGAAATAACTAGAAATCGAGGGTTTTAATTAAACTTTTAGTTTCTGCTTTAGTCATGATTTTAGGTGTTGGATCGTTGGGACCCTTTTTGGGTTAACCGGTTTGACTCTATATGACCCATTGGTGCACCAATTGTAGATCTTGGGTTAGATATTAATTTTGGTATAAATATAAATAAATTCCAGCAACCATAAGGTTCTGTTTGAATGATTTTAAGGTGCTGAAATGGTGGATTTAAATTTAAATGAGTCTTGGTTTAATGGATTAAGCCCAAAACCTAACCCTAGTGCATCAATTGATCACATATGGACAAATTGTAACGTTATTATTTTCTGTTATTTATATGCTAAATTTAATTAAAGGACCAAATTAAATTATTAATACTTGTTTAAATGAATTAGGAAGTGTGGTCACACCCTTGGCTAAGTTGGAAGCCATTTTGGCTAGACTAGTTGACTAGTCTAGTTGGTTATGCTAGGTTTATGTGTTATGGTGGCTAAAATAGGTTTTTATGAATTAAATGGGGCCATAACCAGTAGCTATATACTTTAATTAAGTCGCTGGTCAGTATGTTAAATCCCTTTATTAGTGGAGATTAATAGGCCTGAATAATATTTAAAGGGGCCATAGCCATCAAACCTAGACTAGGGGTAATTGGCTAGTTGGTTAGTTAGTGTGGGTGTGGTTTTGTGACTGATGTGTCATGCTTAATTCCTCCTTATGCTACTGTTAGGTGTTGTTATGGACCTTAGGACACTTTATGAAAGTCCGAACATCCGAACCCTAGAGAGGGGGGGGGGGGGGGGGGGGGGTAGGGGGGGCTTTAATTATGACCAATTTTAACTTCTTTAACTTAAACTAGTCACAAGTGGTGATTACAAATAAAATGCGGAAGCTTAATAAAAACAATCACCACAAAGCAAGTACCATCACACAAGGATTTATAGTGGTTCGGCCTCATTGCCTACATCCACTACCGGCTTGTTATCCAACACCCCTCCGGATTTCCACTATTTATGCTTTTCAATAGGCTAAGCAATAGCCTTTACAATGATGTTTTTCAAGGCTCAACATCAACCTATTACACTATATTTTTCTTAGGCTAAGCAATAACCTCTTCAACCAAAGGTTGGTTATCTCTCTAATTAGTGTCTAGAATACACTTGATGGAGATACAATTTAGCTCAATACATTTGCCTTTAAAATAGGCAGATATGAAAATGAAACTCTAACTCACACAAACACTAAATGAATGCAAAGATGTATGCTCATGATGTGTGTGTGTGATGTCCTCAATCATTTTGAAAATGAAAGCTTATAAATGTATGCCTAAGGCTTTTGAAAGTTTTAGCTCATAAAAACATTTATGATTGAGGAAAGAATGCAAATCACATGTTAAAGATAACTTGTAAAAGATATATATTTGTATCCTAAACAAGTTGTGAAATTCTAAGCACAAAACATGTGATGCATAGGGATGTCAATCAAATCAACAATGTAGCTCATAAACCATAAAAATAGATTTGATTGAAAATAGGGGACAAATCATATATAATTATAAATACAACTTGAAAATGATATACCTATCAAAGCAAAGCAAGTTGTGAAACTTTAAAACAAAACTACATAAGATTTGTAAATATGTTGAATCCAAAACATAAGATAGATTTGAAAGAAATTTTCTTATGATGAAAAACAACGACCATAGATTCAACCAAGTATAGGAATCATGTTACATATAATTTCAAAGATTCTTTTATTAACATGGTTTACTTAGATTTACCAATTAAAGTACTACTTGGATTGAATCAATGGTGATGCATCCAAAATAATAGATCAATTCAAAACATAAACATGTGAAGTACACAACAAATCATAGTTTATCATGCTAGAAAAGATTTACCAATAATTAGAGCAAAGCATGAAAACATATGATTAAGAAAAGTAAATCTTACTTATAATTTAACTTCATTAATCCAAGCTTTAGCTCTCCTAATGATCCCCTTCATCCCTTAGTTAATTCCCCTTTCATTGGCCTCAAAACCTCTCAAGGAGGGCTTTAAAAATGCTAACTATTGGGAAATGAATGAACTAGTATTTATAGCCAAAACAGCCCAACGGCTAGTCCCCCGGTCGACCTGGCCCTTCCCCGGTCGACCTGGCCTTCACAACGGCTATAAAAAGATCCGTTAGACAGGAGACAACGGCTCAGTCCCGGTCGACCTGCTTGGGCTCGGTCGACTGGGTCCCCTATTGGGCCGGTCGACCGAGCCCACTGCGGGTTGACCGAGCCTGGGGACCAAAGTTCCCTAAAATGCATATTTTGCATATTTCAAAGTATAATTATATGGGAACTTTTGGGCCATTAAACCAAGCATGGAACATGTTTTAAATCAAACTATGATGTTTAAAAACATGAAACACAAAAAGCCTAAAATGATTCGAAACTTTAAATCCAATGGCTTGCTTGATTTCTAAAACTCTTTTCTAAAACAAATGCATCCAAGATTAAAAACAAATCATGCATAAATCAATATTTCTTCAAGTCTAAAAACCAATGCATGTATAAATCAAGATTTCAAGATTTTCTAAATTAATGCATATGCGTGTAAATCAAATGATGCTTGAATGATAATGCATCCATCAAATTGCAATATACAAAATTCCTAACACTTTATATATCATGTGGACCCCACCTTAAATCATAAGATTTAATAATTAATAAATTTAGAATGTTAAATGGCTAGCCTAGGTTCTATAGTGGACCTTGGTGGGTTAGTTTTCACTTAGATGATTAATTGGTTAAGAAATTGGATTTTGTTGATTCTAAAATATGGTTAATAACTAAGATTTAAATAATTAGTGTTTAATAATTATAATTTATTTTTGCAGCATAATTCACATTGTAACACCCTTTTTCTCAAGTGGTTAGTAAAGCTCCATATAAGGCAAGTTTCAATTACTTTCTAAAAATGTATATACGTAATTGGTGATATGGTAATAGTGTTATGGACATTATGGTATGTTGCCTAGCATTCAAATTGTGAAAATTTCTATATGTTGTCGTTTATGGCAAGTTTTACATAATGTGCTATTTATGGAAAGTTTGTATGGCATTTTTTTAATATTGAAAAATGTATGATAATACCCTCATGTGTTGATGATAAATGATTGTAACACCCACTCCATAAAATATTAATTAATAATATTGATCGAAAGGGATGAACTATAAGAGTGCATATGGAAGCCAAGTGGCATGGGATGCTTGAGGATAAGTATGCATATAATATGCTTTATTCTAATTAGGTCTAAACTAATTAAAATAAACGAAATGTTAGAAAACAAACGAACGTAGGGACCCTAGTTCCACAGCCCCACTACCCCCCACGGGAAGATGTCATACTGTGTGGTGGTCCAGTGCAGTGCAGTGATTAGTGATCGGTTACCTATAGCGGGTATTCCGAAAATGACCTTTGTCTTGGAGGGGTTAAATTTTGAGACACTTCGTAGATGGGTGCACTATTGGACTGGTCAGTGACACAAAGACCCAACCTAGTGTAGGGATTGACATTTTGTAATGATTTTTTTAGTGAGTGATTGACCAATATGGAAGGGAAGGTCTCAAAGTATTATAATGGCCAAGTGACAAGTGAATAGTGCTAAGTGCAGTGTATTGTCACATGGGTTCTAATAAATGGTTCAAATGTAGTGTCGGGACCATAAATTCCATATAGGGAAGTGACTTATATTGTATGACATTTCTAGAAATGTTGGTGCCCTAATATTTATTTTATGAAATATTTTCATTATAGTAATGTCATGTTATTTATTGTTTATCATATGTACATCCCCATTATCTTATACCTCTTATAATATATGTTTTGGTTTGTAATTGTTACTTTGCGGAGTACCGTTGTGCTCATTACATTCCACCACTACCGATGATGTGCAGGAAATTGAGGATGTACGGGACCCAGGGATTGAGGGTGAAGAGGAATACGAGCCTGGGCCACATTATGGCTATGATGATGCCATTCTGGATGGTCAAAATGAAGATATTTAAATTATGAGAATTTATGACCTTAAGTTTAATTATGTCTAAGACTTTATTAGTTTATTTTGGGATTGATGTATTTATTTAATTTTCGTACTTGGTTTATTTGGTGTAATAATTATTGGATTGTTATGTATGGTTATGATCTTGGCTTACCTGATCTAGGGTTGGCCAATGTGGTTTACACATAATTATTAGTTAAAAAAAAAAAAAGAGATTGGCCCACTATTTGAACAATTGAGCGGCCTTAGATGACTGAGTCATCTGGCATGACATCGGATCCATGTTATCGGATCTTGGGGCGTGACAGTCAAGCCATCCAGGGTCTGATCAAAACCCATACTGCATTGGGCTGGATTCAGTCTGTTTTCTGCTTTTTTATGTAGGGGGTTCTGTTATTTTATGATTCAATGCATAGGCTTGATACTGGGCGCAAGAAAAAAGGGGAATCATCTCATGCACCACAAAGTGTCACCAGTGATTCCTAATTAAATTCCTGCACTAATTCAATCAAACAAGGACAATGTTCATGCATCAACTATCCAAAGGTCACAAAATGATTCAATTCAAGACTTGAAATTTATAACCTGTCTGTAGCTTCCAAAGCAAGACAAATCAGTTTAGGTTCAGTTTCATGCCCGAATATGATGATTAAAATTTTCCAATCAAAACATTGTGTTTACAGTATATAATTGAATAAAAAAAATGCATGAACTTCATTTCTGAAACTTCATAGGAAATCAAGGTAACAAAATCTTCAATGATAATAATAATAATGCTAACAATGACCAATTAAAAGTCCTGCAGAAGCAGGATAGGTGTGTCAAATTTTAATCGCTTCTAACTCAAAAGGGTAATAAGTGTAGATAGAGTTTTCTATGTTCTAATCCTACGATTCAATAATATAAACACACATACACAAAAAAAGTCCTTACTTGAACTCGTTGCAGCCGTTAATTCAAAGTTGATAGTTGTAGAGGAAGGAGAATAGACTTGGAACCTTGTTTATAGCTTCTTTTCTAGCTTTCCCTTCATCACATAAACATTATCTTATTAGGTTTCAAAACCCTTTGATCAAGCCAAATAAATCTTGCAACTGGTGGATCTATCATTTGGATCAAGTTAATTTTCAAATTCAAAAGTAAAGAAAACTACAACCGGTTGGATCCATCATTTGGATCAAGTTAATTTTCAAATTTAAAAGTAGTAGGCCAAAGCTTGTCCAAGTCCATGATGTACCATATCGGCTTTGAAACTGTAGCCTACATCAGGTACAACACCCTTGAGGTCAAGCTAATTAGGGCCAACCCTTTAGCAAGGTATTATATACTATGTTAATATCTGGACCACCAGCCTTATTTGAAAAAGGATAGAGCTTCGGATACCTGGTTCGATGATTTTTCTTATCTTTATATACTATGCAGGAGATTGATCTGTAAAACAGTAACATGTACCTCCGAGCAAAGCTCTCTCTCTCTCTCTCTCTCTCTCTCTCTCTCTCTCTCTCTCATTAGTAACTTCGTGCATTTCAGATTTCTGAAAATGAGAGAGCCCAACAGAATATGAATGTGTTGCCAGCACATGAATATGAAGTAATGCCTGCATTTGACTCTCGGAACTTCCTACATGTAAACCTCTTGGAACCCCATCACGGTTACTCCAACCATGAGCAAACTGCTCTCCACCTGGGGTAATTATTAATTCAGGCAATGATACATTCATGATATATTTGTGGGTCAAATATCTGAATGTATGATTTCATGATGTTATTTTCACATAGAGCTTGCGTTTAATTCTTACATTGATCCTTTTCTTTTCTTTTTTGTGTTTATGTGTGAGATTTTTTGATTCATTTAACTTTGGTTGTAGATAATATGTTGGAATAGTTGATATTCTATAAAGCTTCATTCAAGAGCTGGATTATAAGTATTCTTTCACTTGAAAGTCTCCGGTCTTAATTTTCGTTGTTAAAGCTAAGTCCAAGAGATGGAACTCTACCCAAAGGAGAGCCTAAGTATCTTCATCCATGCAGTGGTCAGAAGACTCTTGTGCTGTCTTGTTGTTGGATAATGATTATATCTCTGTAACTTATATTACTAGATGACTATATATATATGTTTGATGTACTTATTTTTAGCCTCCCCCATCCACACACTACAGAGGAGCAGAAAGTGGTATGTTATAGATGAAGTAGGCTTTATCCATGGATTGCCTAATCATGAGTGTTGGTAGCTGGATGAGATGATCAACACCATCTAATCGATGAACTATTTATTGTTCACTGTCATGAATATTATTCTGTGTGTCCATCTGTAGTATCATACGAATCAGGTATTAATCATCTTCAAAGCATCATTCCAAGGAAAAGATTTCTGCTTTCGACAAATTCGTGGAAAACCTGCATTTTACAATGGTAAATCAGATCTGGGCCATCTAAGATACTCATTTCTGAGGATTCTCCCCAAGATCAGATTGAAGAAGCATGCCTTTCTTCAAGGCACATTGCTGCAACAGTTATGTCTCTTTTTGGGAAAGCCCAAAGAAGCTCTTCATTTCAAATGATTCAATTCCTATCAGGTTCAAACAAGGCAGCAGAATACATCTCCAAGTTGAAAATTCTTGAAGGACCCTTCTCTGCATTTGCGGGGACATACATTGAATTTGGGTGGACACAGAAAACCAAAAGAGGAAATGGGCATGTGGGTTTTAAAAAGCTATAAACCATGACCCAAAAACTCTTAAAGATTTGATATTATTTGTATTCAGTACTTCAGTTCCTTGACATCAGTGTAATAAAAAAAGGTGGGTTTGTTGGGTCTAGAGGGATCTTGAGAGGGGCTTCTTTGTGATTCTGTAGATTTTACCCTTGTCCTATTGTAATTAGATGTCATGTCTTAGACTTCAAATTTTAAAATAGAGAATCAAGAAATCAAAAGAATACATTGGTGGGATGGAGTTGTTGCTTTGTCCTTTTGCTTGTTTGATCAATGATAATCATCCTAACCACCAACCTTTTTCTATATCCATCACGTCATTTTTAAATCCAGTTATGCATTGTTATGGAACTAAAAACTACAGAGGCTCGGTTTGGCTCTTGGTCATTTTGGTAGCTGACAAAATTCTCATTAAACCAGTGAGATGGCCCGCGGTCTAGTGATTCAAACCATTTAATAGAGAAGATTATGAAGGTTGTTTATTTTATGATGAGTGTCTAAGATTGGCATTAGAGTATATTAGATTTTTTATGTTTAAAGTTTTCAGATTTGATCTGTTATGGGATTAGAAATAGAGTAGTGTGATTCAATGAGATTCTGTAAAATGAGGCGAATGTTGATAGGATGAAAAAGTATCTCCTTCTTTCAATGAAACGGGGGATTTGGACTCAGGGTAGGGTGGTTTGAAGGCCCTCATCTTGAGTCTTGGGTTTAACACAGTCCATGGGACCCTAAACCGAGCCTGCCCAATAAGGGTCCCTGTAAAGGTTGAACCTGGGATCCAGTTCTTGAACCAAAGGGTCTCGGACCCTAGAGTTTCAGATTTGCCCATTGGACTCACTCTTCCCTTAGTGAAAAGAATCCATCCAAGTGGGCCCCACGAGTTGGATTGCATTTGCACCCTATGTGGCCTGCTCCTAGGAGAACATATAAATGGAAAAAGATAATATAGTAACCTGTGGTCATGCATGGCGTCTTAAATGGAAAAACATAATATAGTAAATGCAAAAGGTTAGAGAAACCAAATATCCTTTCTCCATACCGATCATGACAAATCTGAAATTGGAATGATCCAAGAAGAAACATCTAATAGAATGGACTCTATGAGGATATGATAAATTTTAGAACAAAACCTATTACATTTAGAGAGAGAAGAAAAAAAGTTGCATCATTAAATCAATTTACACGTACCTTTTTTTTGTTGATGACCCTTTCTACAAATGTCAACAAAGCAAAATATCAGTCGGATTGTCCAAATTATGAATGAGAGAAAAAGTAGAGTATGGAAATCAAATGGTTTGGACAACACATGCAGAAAAGAGAATAATTACACAACCTAATTACTCAAACAATTACCAAAACAACAACATTTAATTCTGAAACTAATCCGGTTCGTTCTCATTTGAAAACTTGAGTTAATTGTCACTGCCATGCCTATAAGAGCTTGGCTTGAACCTGCCTCAACAACACAACTACTCTAAATGGCCAGTGAATTTAAGAGATTGGTTGCGCACGCACGCGCGCACAGAGAGAGAGAGAGATGCATGCGGCCAAAACAATAAGATTCTCAGACTGCATGAAGTTGACTGGCAGCAGAGCAACACCCTAACCCTGCTTCAAACCATGCCTCCATAATTAGTTGTTGCTGCTTTGTTACTTGTTAGTGAAAAGTAAAAGAGTTGTGGGTTTTTTCATGTATTGGGTTATGGGTGTGCTAGCAAGAAATGCTCTTGTTGTTTCGATTTATGGTTATACACTTATATGATTGAATGATTTTTTTTTTATGCAAAGAAAGACTCTTTTTTTTTTGGTTAAGATTTTATTTGGTGAGAAAGACACACTACACCAAAAATCGAAAATTGGAACGGAAAAGCGTTCCTAATCCTCCCGTTCCTAATTCGTTAAACCGTTCCAATTTCCGTTCCAATTTGGTACCAACCGTTCCTAATCCAAATTGGAACGGAAATTGGAACGGTTTAACGGATTAGGAACGGGAGGATTAGGAACGCTTTTCCGTTCCAATTTCCGATTTTTGGTGTAGTGACAGAGAGGTGGTCTCTTGGGGATTTAGTAGCTAATGGTATATATGCTAATTAACAGCAGCATTCAATCCCAAGTCATGTACAGTTCCTATGGAGTGATGGAAGCCATGATCAGTCATGATCAGGAACTTGGAATCAGGTGGCCCGGTGCATAGCGCCATGGCTACATGTATAAATAAATCCAAAAAATGAAAAGTCAAATTAGTGCACATATGGTTTTCAATAGGACTATCTAAGGATTTGGCCCAGGATAACCTGAAATGACAACAAAGTTCATGCAGTGGATCCAAAATGGGATGATGATGAACAAGATGAAGACAGCATATACTACTCCTGATTGCAGGCTTCCATATGCCTCAAGTATCTGCATGCAGCCACTCTAAAACAGCCAGAGAGGATGCAGATTTTCCAGTAGGATAGAAATGAGCATTTGCCATTGGATGGGTATCCAAAATCTTCCCAAAATGAAAACTCACAAATCATATGATGTTCCAATAGGAGAATTTTTCACCTAGAGGACCTTTCAGTGGCAAATATATCTAGAGATAGCCAGAGGCCTGGAAGCAATAGCATTGCAGCCCTCCTCAAGATCATATCACCATTTTCTGCAAATGGTTTAAGTCTCTATTCATTAACATATGCTCTTATTGTTTTACCATTATTGTTCCCTATATGAAAAATAACCGGTCTTAAGGACTGGTTTTTTTTTTTTCCTTTGGGTCACTTATTTTTTATTGATTGTGTGATTGGGTGAGTTCTCTGGTGCTTACATAATCTATTGTTTGCGTGCACGAGTACACACGAGTACATTGTATGTCTAAGGATTGATTCCTTGTTATTCTGCAGTGGCAAAGAGGACATCAGTTTTTTATGATCCAACAGTTGAGATACAAAAGCCAACAGCTGTTATCAAGCAGGATATTACTGCATTGAATTCAGCAGTGGTGGACCTGCAACTGCTTTGCAATTCATAGAAGTGCATCATTTTAGTAGCAGTAGCTATTTCATTGCGACAAATGAGAAGAGCTTACAACAAGAACAAGGGAGACCGCATCCTCCCAGAGAAGCAAAGATAGGGCAAGCACACAACAACAGAAAAGAAAAGAAAAGCAGGGGGAAGAGAAAAGGCTCCAAAACTGCCTCAAAAGAAAACAAAAAAGAAGAGAAACACTCCAACAGAGACAAAACATGGGAAGAAGGCAGAACCTCTAAAGAGCTTGAGCTGAGCTAAGAAGAATCTCTGACTTAGTAGTTAGGGAAACTGACCTTCTAATGAACAAGGGAGACACAGCTGCAGAGACTGGGAAAGAGAGCCAAGCAAATGGGCTCACTGGCGATCTTGCAAGGAAGGTGTACATGGGGATCCTTTTTTTATTTTCATCATGCTTACTTTTAAATGTATCTCTACTAGTTTCTATACCCGTGGCAGCTATGTGAACTCATGTTTTTTCCTATTTTATCACCAAAGTGATTAGTGACATAGCAATGAAGACAGAAATTTCAAGCAAGGAAAAATAAAATATGTGAGAATTGAACGAGCAGCCCCTCAACAATACCAATAAGTACACACTCAAAAAAGCAACTCTGAACTTTAGTCCCTTGAAGCTTTTGAATTGTTATGACTATTGTCGCGACCCCGGAACGGATCCCAGGCCCCGCGACGGTGTTGATTGTGATTATTCTTATTTGATCATTGTTTTCCCACAGGTTCCCGCGGTGAGGATTCCCAAAGACACGCGGAATCTGGCTCACACGTACACGATTTGCGGAAGCGTGTAGCAAAACACAACTAGATAAGCACCAGTAAAATATTTAGGTGCTATCACAATAATATACAAGACAAAGTATCAAAGGAATAAGTTAACATGGCATTCCCAACATTGTTCAAGTTACAAGTCTAACAAGAAAGTAAATTAAGTTTTGTTACAATTCCCAAGAGAGGCCAACAGAGGCCAATACACATCTCCAACATAAACAAAAGAACCCTAAGACAAAATGTGACTAAACTCAAGAACCAGACCGACATCTAGATGACATCGTCGGGCTGCCACTCTCTTACGGGAGTTGGCTCACAAGCCTCCTCCTGACGCTCCTCCTCAAAGGCAACGTCTCCTGCACCTGGGCACCAACAAGCAAGGGTCAAACACGACGGTTTGGCAGGTAATCAATATAGGCACGAACATGACAATAATACTTTGGAAAAACACTTGAAATCGAATACTTGATTTGAACTGTCACAATAGCTGAGGTATCAAAACAAACTAGCATGAGTACTAAATATATCATGAAAAGTTACAATCCACAAAGAGCCCATCCTTTCTCTATCATCTATATGATGAAAAGAGCAAGCACGCACGACAAGCACGATATACATAATATAAGCACGACACGATTCCCACATATACGGGGATTCCGGCCGAGGAACCGGACACGCACGATGTGTAATAAATACACGACCAGTCTGCAGACAGTCCACATGTTTAAAGACCCCCAGACAGTGGATCAAACCGAAAGGGCAGTCTAAGCTCAGTGGTGTTTACTTGATTCATGAATGCACAAAACACGCGAAGCACGATCAAACACGTCGAGATAAAAAGGGGGAAATCACTTATCACAACACGACGAGCACGACTAGCACGAGGCATAATATTTATGCAAAACACGCTTAGGAAGTGATCCCCTTTTTCTTAACAAAACTTCAAACAAGCTTGTACTAACACTTCAAAACAAGTTCACGATGATATTCATCATATCAAAAACCAAAGCACGAACACAAGGCCTATCAAGCACAAGCAAGGACCTTTGATTTATCTTTGTGCAATTGAGACCCAAATAGTAGAATTTTAGGAAAGGATTGGTGCCCCAGAAGTTCAAAGACATTTTGGGTTTCGAGTGCACAAAATCAGGCTAGAGGTCACTTAACATGTTCTAGTTTTTCCTTCTTGCAAAACTCTTCAAAATAGGAAGCTTGTCAAATTCGGTCACCTCGCGGTCAGGTGTCGGCTAGCCGAACTGGGGTCTGGCGGCTAGCCGCAAGGTGACCGCCAGGCTGACCGCTGGAATGAAATTCTGTGTTTAGCTCTCGGGAAAAGGAACCGCATGCGCGGTTGGCCAGCGGTTAGCCGTGATGGGATGAGGCGGCTAGCCGCTAGCTAACCGTGGAGCTGACCGTGAAACATGGTCGAAATGTCAGCTTCTGGAAAAGGAACCGAAATCCTCGGTTGGCCTGCGGTTAACCGTAAGTGGGACTGGCGGTTAGCCGTGGGCTGACCGCTGAACCAAGGCGAAAATGCTAGCTTCTGGAAAAGGAACCGCTGGGTTCGGTCAGCCTGCGGTTAGCCGTAGTGGGCACAGGCGGCTAGCCGCGAGCTGACCGCTGTGCTGACCGCCAGTGCACGGGAATGCGTTTCAGCACAGATTTTTCACATTTCTCTTCTTCCCTTCCATTCATTCTCATTCCACTTATATTCCCTGAGTCTACATACTCTCCAAGGGACAAAACATATATTTTTCCAAACTTTAAACATCCAACACAAAGGAAAACATGAGTATGAAACTTGTAAACATATTCATGTACAAAACTTCTCAAACAACAATGTAGCTTAAAATAAACATGCACCATGATCCTATAGAGATTACTTGCCTTGCCCAAATGCTAAACACTCTCCTCCAAGCTCTTCACACAAGCTAATCTCACACTACAAGCAAAAACAAGAAAACACACAAAACTCACTCAAAATGGAAACAAGGAACCCATTTTCCAAATAGGGTTTGAAAACATGAAAAACATGATCTTAAGGAACTAAAATGACTCCATGAAAAATATGGGTTGAAGCTCTTACCTAGAGAAGGTCAAACAAGAGAGAGGGAAGAAAAAGGAGCTCTTGCCCAACTTGAAAACTCAAGAAACTTGTATCAATGGAGAGCTTGCAAGGAGATGAAGAAAATGGTAGTCTTAGAATTTCCTTTGGAGCTCTCTAGCTAGATCAAACCAAGTGAGGAAGATGAAGGAGAAAAGAGGTTTTCTCTCTTGCCCTAGAATCAAAAGTTGTAGAGATTGGGAAATGAATGAAAAGGGAGGGGAAAGGGGAATAAGTGATGACTCATGGGCCCCATTTGGCTTGAACTTGAAGTGACTAAAACATGGTCTTGTGGGCCTCGGATGACTTCGACGAAGAAGGATAAAATGATCGTCGAAATATCTAGTTTCCAAAAAGTATATTTTTGACATGGTTTTGAGATCTCGAAAATTGTGTCCAGATTTGTGCAAGAAAGACAATTTTACCCTCCTTGGGCCAAAACATGGGTTTTTGGGCTTCAAACATGAATGGTCTTAAAACGAAAGTTGTAACACATAAAAAGATCATTCAAATGAAATCAAAACCACACTCACACGGAAAACGATACGATCTTCCCAAGCTTACACGTGCACTCAAGCCTTCTTGAGTGTGTCTAACCAATACTAAACGTTCTCAAAATTCCCAAAGCTATGTCCAGGACTAAAGCTAATCACTTCTAACCCAACCACAACTAAACCCACTTAAGACTAAACACATACTAATCGCACACTAATCAAACTGGTCTGGGTCGGGGTCTAACAACTATAATCAGCTTTTCTACATTACAAACATGAGCAATCTTGACATGCGATGAAGAAAATAGTATAAACCAGACAGTGCTGAAATCTTTACAATGAATGCAACAAATAATTCAGAGCACTGAAAATCTCAAATAAATTACAGCCTTGAATAGAGCATTATCAATCATCTCATGCACCACAAAACGTCACCTGTGATTCCTAAATTCCTGCACTAATCCAATCAAACAAGGACAATGTTCATAAATACCAAAGCAGAGATAGGAATTAATTTTATGTTCATTTTTGGAAACTCACTTACAACGAACATGACTACAATCTGCAATCTCTTTGTTGTGACAAGAAGCACCTTATGGGGTACATTCATTGCAAAATTTCTCCAAGGAAACTGCAATCCAGCTCTTCTACAGGTAGTGTAGTCAATTTGAACACAAAGTTTAAAAAGGGCTCTTGACTTCGATGACATCTTGGCAGCATGTTTTGCTGTCTAATGTGGCTTCTGTTTGGCTGTTGCTGCTTGGAGTTTTCTTCCATTGTACTTTTATTTTATTAGAGAGAAATAGATTTCACTTAAACATGGTTCCGCATTTACTAATTTCTCAATCTTGTCCAAGCTATGATGCCCAAATATGGCATGGATACGGCGAAGACATGACACTACAAAAAAAAGGACTTTTAGTCTCGCTTTTGAAATGAGTTTTTGTGTCGCTTTTACAATAAAGTGACACAGTATGGTCTGATGTGTCACTTTAGAGGAGGAGTTAACGAGGAGGAGGTTTGTTGGGTCACTTTTCTATAACGCGACACATAAAATAAATTTATGATTTTCCCCCACTAAACAAAAGTGACACAAGAAGTTTGATTGTTATTTTCTTTCATGAAATAGGAAAGAAAAGCGACACATGAATTTGGGCAAGTGATAATTTGGGTTCCCTCTATCGTAAGCATTTCATTCCCTCACTCCAACCCTAATCGACTCCACTACGCATCTCACTGCAGAAAAAACCAGACCTGCATCGTATTCGTTCCTCAAGAGACTTCCATCCGTTAATGGCAGATCTGCTTCCATCTCCTTCAGATCTCTACTAGTCTCCACTACTTCCTCAAATTTCTTTCAATCCTCCACTCGAAAAGTATGCTGCGATTGAGAGCATTTCGTCCTTCAAACGACAAGATCGTGAAGATCCAGCTCCATCCGACGCATCCATGGCTCGTCACGGCAGACGCATCGGATCATGTATCCGTATGGAACTGGGAGCATCGCCAGGTGGGTATCTTCTTCTTTGAAATTGGTCTCTTTCTCTCTCTGATGCAACTTGATTGATCATTTGTGGGTTCTTGTTTGTAGGTGATTTATGAGCTGAAAGCTGGTGGTGTAGATGAGAGGCGTTTGGTTGGGGCAAAGTTGGAGAAGCTCGCCGAAGGCGAATCGGGTGAATTCTCTGGATTTTTTGATCTGGGTCATTTGGATTTCGAGGGATTGTGATGTGATTTCTTCAGGATTCACAAAATGCCCAATTTTCCCCTTTCTCTGCCTTGATTTTGCTGAGACCCAAACAAAAAAAAAATCCCTTTTTTTTTTCTTCTTCTTCTTCACTCTCCCCCAATCGACGGGCATGGCAGCGGATTCTTTCATTTTGCCTTGAATTAAGGAGTTTTCATGTTCTGATTTACTTTGTGTTTACTTTCAGATTCTTTCATTTTGTTTCCTCTCTATGGCACTCTCATAAGAGCTTCTAATTTGTTATAACCTTTTGCCTTTTTTGATGATTTTGAGTCCCGAAATGTTCATTTATATTCACATGTTCTGTGACTTGCTAGAGTTCCATTTCAATCCCATCTCTTGCTTCATGTTTCTTCCCCCATAATATCGAAAGCATTTAGGGTTTAGTTGTCCATTTGAAAGTTTTCAATGGAAATTAATTAGGTTTTGGAAAAGGTCTTAAGATGGGTATCTAGATGTGAGAATGGATTGGATGCTATGTTGCATGAGCATGTGAAATCTGATGATGGTGCCTCTATTTTCGCATTGTAGTTATGACAAGTATCAAAGTGAAATTAAAGTTGTTGGTGTTCTGATCTTTTTTACACTACCTAATCATGTGTTGATGACAATGCCGTCAGCCTAAATTATTGATGTTCATTTCTTTTGTGATCTGCATGCAGTGGCATTTTGGTAGTTTTCCTTTTGGTACTTATTCACAGAAAGTGCCTTTCAGATCTCATACTTGGTATCATTTTATCAAGTGGGTTATGAATTGTGTAGAGTTTTTAACTAGGTTTTTAACTAAAACCACAAGACCCTAGGGCTTTGAGAACCCCAGGCTTCTCCCCTTTCAAGTACACCAGTGGGTCAAAAACCATCTTTTGGAAATGAGACAAGGAACAGAGAGCTGAGTCCGCCCACAACCCAAAGGCGGACAGAACTTATACAACTAGGACTGGACCCACTCTCAATTGGGCAACCTTGCTCTGAGACTGATACCATCTATTTCAAAAGAAACCAAGAAATTTGCAATTGAATAACCTGCCTCTCCTTGAGAGGATTGTCCCATGTACAGTACGAGGTGTCGATATTTCATGGGTTGATTACAATCTGCTTCTAGGTGCCTTATATCATGGGCTTGATTACAATCTGCATATATATGATTAGATCTTGATTACAACTAAATTGTTTACAATAATCTATACATGTTAAAGACTCAAAACTTGTAAATTGCTAAATTGTTCTTGTTCAAAACTGATTAAAATATTGTTTTGCCAGTGCTGCCTCCAAATTGGTCAACGACTCACCAACTTCAGCCTTTTGGTTCCAAACAGTTGTTCAGATAGAAAGATGCATGTGGTTGGGAACTACATACAGAAGTTATACCAGCACATGATTAATCTATGTTGATGTCAATTTGAGGTATTGTATTGTTTATTCATCCCATTTTTCTTCTTTTCTGTTCCTTTTTATTTCATTTATTTCTTTTCTTGTTTCATTTGTAAACTCCTGTTTAGGAGGCAGCAATACACTGGAACCTTTGTCCCATTTCTAATGTTCTAATCATGAAATGCTAGTGTGGACTGCCCAGAAAATTCCAGGATTGGACTCTCTGTTTTGTGTAATGTTCTTGTAAACAGAGAATTCGTGTACAGATTTTGCTGCTGGATCAATCAGGTTGTAGGGCAGATGGGAAACTCCAGCATGGTTTTCGATAGCAGGTTTAGGGGGATTTATCCAGTGTGATTTTTTCTTCTCTTTTGATCCCCCATCCCTTTTCAATGGCAATCCAAAGGAGGCTTGGATCTCTCCAGGCAGTGTCATTCTCTGTATGACAGGTACTAAATTATTATGTAATCCATAATATAAAATCATGACAATGAAGTTTTAACTTTCAGCTCTAAGATATCAGTCAAAGTTATTGTTTTAAGTAGTTCACATGGTTTGTCTTTTTGACATACTTGCAAAGTTGGTTGTGGTTTTTTGATGTTGATGAAGTTTTTTTTTTAAGATGATAGCATGTTAACTAGTGGATTTTGTGTATGGGTAGCAAATCACCTTGCCTTGTGAAAGAAAAGAAGTCTAATGTTGGGTATTAATATGCTTGCCTGAGTATTTTCCTTACATAAGGTCCTAATTTTTTTTTTTCAACTTTTAATGATGAATGGGTTTATTGTAGTTATCTGTTCTATTGATGGCAGGATTAACTTGTTTTGATTAGCTAGTTCTACGAACTGTTTTATGTTGTGCAAGCATAGTTAGTAGTCATTATTCATGTATGGAAAAGCACAAAGGTACATGATATATTGCTCTATATCTGTCATGATTACCTTTGCATCCACGACCCCCACTATAACTACAATAACCACTAGCACCATGTCAGTAGCAACAACCATATCCACTAGCACCAGGTGGGCCCCAGCAGCTGGTATGCATGGTAAGTCCGTGCACATCAGATGCGTAGCAATATTACCACTATTTATTTGTTAGATACACGTAAGCGTATGTATAATCCATTTGTGATTTTCTTTTGGATATTTTGTGGTGTCAGATTCGCAGGAAAATGAGAGAAATTATGGTTAACCAAGCAACATCTTGCAATCTGAAAGAGTTGGTGGCAAAGTTCATCCCTGAGGTGATAGGAAAGGAGATTGAAAAAGCGACATCCAGTATTTATCCTCTGCAGAATGTCTTCATCCGGAAAGTCAAGATCCTCAAGGCCCCCAAGTTCGATCTTGGCAAGCTGATGGAGGTATGTTCCCTTGCCTGCCATCTATTTCTGATATTGTTGCCCTTTTATATTTCTGGTGACAATGAGCCATATATTTATCAATATAAAATAAAATAGACTCCATCAAGTGAATAATGGCTACTCTCTTCATCCCTCTGTTCTTGAACAGGAATGAAGAGGAGCATTCCTAGTTAATTAGTGACAAACATATCATCCTGTCAATTCTATTATAAGCTGTGCTACTACTTGAAAAAAGAACAAAGAGTGGATGGTTTCATGGTTCCAATGGTGGATGGTTCTAATAAAGTTAATAATCACAATGGATAGTCCTTTCTAGATGTGCTCCACACAGATGGTTACTCTCATATTTTATGTGATTCAACTAGTACAAAAGTTTGGTGGTGGTAGAAACCTATATCTATTGCCATTTTCTTCCTCTCCTTCTTCTTCTTGGTAGAAACCTATATCTATATCTATATCCAGAGTCTTCAAATCTGACCCTTTCAGACATAATTGTTACAATGGCTGATGACATGGATTCTCATGTGATAGCTATAATGCAAAAAAGTTGGTCATGCACAGTTCTGATGCTTATGCTGTATAAACAGGTATGGCTTACTCTGTCTTCATAACCTCATTCATGGCGGCTGCTGTCTGGTGTATTGCATATGCGGCTGTTGCAGTTCTTGGGATGTTTGGGGTTTTTTAACTTTTGCTTGCAGGTCTACTGTTAACTGGTGAAACTATTGTTGATTGCAATCATCATGGGGTATGCACAACTTGTTATTGGTCCTGCAGGCAATGGCAAGGTAATGTACTTGTTTTTTTTTTTTGTGCCTAAAAACTGGTAAATTTCTTCTTCATGATAAATGTTTCTCATCTTAATTTGGACTTTATTTTAAATCATCTTTGTTTCTTTTGTGCCCCCATCTCCCCTCTCTCCCTGTTTCTCTTTTTCTTAAATAGTTCTTTCTGTAACTTCTTGAATCTTGATTCAAATGTTACCTTATTCTATATACTCGAGGATGTAGTCTTTGTAACAGGAATTTGCATTTTGCAAAAAAATAAATATGCCTTGAGCTAGATCACCAAAACATCTAACCGGCATTACTCATTGAAGATGATATATTTAGAGGCTCTGGAGCCATTCAAATTTTCATTTACAACATAATACAATTACTCAATGGAAGCCACTGTATCCTTTGGCCTGTCTGACCTTTTTTTTTTCTGCTGAATCAGTCTACTTACTGCTCTAGTTTGTACCGACATTGTGAAACCATTCGGAGAACGATGCATATTGTGAACCTAGATCCTGCAGCAGAGAGCTTTGACTATCCTGTAGCAATGGGTATCTACTAGTTACATTTCCTTTTTATTCTCAAGTCTTCTGAACTGTAAATTTTTACTCTGTTGTTTGAAAACTGTGTACATTCTTTTGATGAATGCTTTGCCTTCAGATATTAGAGAACTCATATGCTTGGATGATGTCATGGAGGAACTCGGCTTAGGTCCAAATGGAGGCCTTATTTACTTCATGGAGTATCCTTTGAGGGTTCCTGTTCCCTCCTTTGTCCATATCTCATTATTAAGTGAAGAAATTTTGTGCAAGATTTTCTGGCAGGTATTTCGTTAGTATTGTTGTTATAATGATATTCTCCAACAAAAAAAGGACAAACTTGTTTTGCAAAAGCTATGGATTTCATTTATTTCTTGTTCTAAAAGCCTTCTCTGTTTTGAACTCAGAAACACAGCAGGGAATATTTGATGCAGTGTTGAAGGGAGTCATTGATTTTGATTTTCTGTTCTTTCTGCATTCTTTTTCTTTACTGTTTTCTGAGCTAGTGTAGTGAGAGCCTCTGAATCATAATCTTGATTTTTTTTGGGTGTTTTCTTTCTCTAATAATGGCAGGGCCTGGGACCTTACTCTGCGAGCATAAAGAAAGCCGAGAAGGAAGTTAAGGAAATGGCCAAGAAAGTTAATGATCTATGTGGTATGATTCTTGATTGATCTTAGTTTGGGAAATACTTTTCTCAGATTTTTCTTGCTATCCTTGAAAAAAAAAAGTGAGTAGAGAGTGTGAAAAGTGAAAACAATTTGCAGATGTAATGAAAGAATTTTACTGACGCATTTCATACATATACATTAGGTTCTATGGCTGATGAATCTCATCATGAACTAAAACAGTCCGTTGATAACTAATGAATCCCTCCTGAGTAATATGATAGTGGCCAACCCCACCAACGACCCGGATACTGCCACAGGAGTTAGGACTGAATATGCAGGAGTTTCTGATCTGTTGTTTTGCCGCTTCCAGGGTTTAACTACCTGATAAACTGCGACTGTATTCATCCTGTGTACTGAAACTAAGTTTTTGTTTATTTTTGAGTCACTATTGCAAGTTCATATTTGAAACCAATGTGGATTACACCTGGTTTTATCTAATATTATGATCTATATGGATACTTAATTAATTGGTTTACATTGACAATGCTCTTCAATTTTGTTATCTAAAGACTTGTTTGAAATACCTTATCTGCATATTATCACTGTTGGTGGATGATCCACTGCAGGATGTATGGTGTTTAGTCCCCACTTGACCACGAGCTAATGATAGCCCCCACCCTCTTGCCGTTTTTTTTTTTCAATCTTATATTTTTTTGTTGAGTACTCTCACACACTCATTCAAGTCCCTCGCTATCATTGCTACAGAGCCAGAGATTAATCTCTGGTTGTTTCTTTTTATAAAGGAGGTGCCTCACATTGAGCTATCAGTGAATTGCTTGGCATTCCATTTCATACTTGAGGTATGAAAAGTTAGAAAAAAGAGAACCCCTCCTCTGAAACAAAGATTTTCTCTGTAAGCAAAGAAAAAAAAATATGATTTTTATTTGTTTCCTGTTTCTTCACTCTGTTTCTTCATTGGAAGGTGAGTGATACTATTAGCACAAGTAATAGTATTTCTTGCTTTGTTAGTAGTTTTTATGCTTATCTAAGTATAACAACTTCACCCAATCTTCCTCATCTTATTCCCTCACAAACCCAAATGAGGAAACATGCCCATATGTAATGAATTGAGTTTCACTCACCCAAATGAGAATATAAGCCTACAATCGTAATATGAGTGAATTGCCTTATTCTTGAGCATGTTCTAATTGAGTGGAAAGATAGTACCCACTCTTGGATTACATCTTCTGTCTTTTCTGACTTGTTTTTCTTTTTTGTTCTTTTTAATATTCTGAAGTTAATTATTATCCTTTCTTACTTGTTTTCTTGGTGATATAGTCAGGGGATATCGAGTTTGGCGTTTCATTGAGGCTTTGGATCAATTTTCCCATTGTGTAGGTAAGGGACTTGGGCATGTAATTTTATTGAACCCAGATAAGTCTAGATAACACCCAGGTTTAAGATCTCTTGAACAATTAATTAGTCTTAAGCTTTATATAGCACATCCTGGCAACTTCTACCTTTTTCATGTCAATCTTATGCCTGTTTTGAATGTTGTTGGTGAACAGGTAGTTAGAAGCTATTTGTGCAATTTACCCAGCACTGCAGAGAAAAAAAAATTGGATATTTGAATTTGTAGCTAAAGGGAAGCCGTCAGGCTGAAGATATGTGTCTTCATTTCTTTTTCTAAATCAATAGCTGAGTTTGACCAATGCTTTGGTTGTAATTTACTTTCAGAAAACTGAGCCAACATCTCGTAAGAATGCCCAAAGGTAAGATTTTTGCTATGAAAATCCCTTCTTTTCTTTGATGCTCCACCTTGCACCTTCATCTGCTTCTTGAATTTATAATTTATAATTGTTGGGACTTTTTGATATTGGGATTCTGTTTTTTCATGTCTTGTTGGATCCAATTGATGGACATCAACAGGATCATCTGTTCATTCATTGTACTTCACAACTCTTCTTTCGTTGTTCATGTTATTAGAACCCATGTCTTCAATTGAATGATAAGCAATTCAAACATTTGTTATTGAAGCTCGATTTATCTAGTAATAGAACATTTCCTACTTATATAGATCACAAAATACCCATTAAACTCCTAAATAAAAATGAAAAATAAACAAATAAGGAATCCTAATCTGACAGTGATTTAAAGATATTTACATCCACATGGTTCTCACCCACTTTTCAGGCTTCCTTACATATCTCAGGGTTAGGTTACTGTGTTCTGGCCCATTTTTCTCAAACATGTCATCCTGTTCTTCCTTAAATCTTCTTGTTTTCTCATTTGTATTTCTGTGTATGACGATGATGCTGACTATATATATAATTTCTGCTTAAGTTATAGAATATCAGTCTGAAAAGTGTTGTTACTACTATGATGTTCATGTCTACTAGATAATGTACTGAGCGATTACTTATGGGCATAAGCTGTTCTCCTAACAACACCCACAGCAACAATGGCAGGGCTCACGATTCAGGTTCCCATGGCTGCTGTTGTGGACACCTCGTCTCATGGATTACATTGGAGGTGCTGCCATCATGGTTGGGTTTGTGGGCATCAACATCTCTCCTGTAGTTTGTTGTTCAAGTGGTGCTCCACAAAATGAAGAAACTGAAAATGTTGCTATAGTTGCTTCCCAAGATCAACCTGCTTAACAGGTAGTGTGAGACATGGCCTGTATTTCCGTGAGGTTGCTGAACTTTGCAAGAAAAATTTGGTGATGTTTGGATGGACATTTTCTTGGCCAATTGTTCTATTTATATAAAAGTTAAGTTGTGTATTAAGGTGTATGTTGTATTTTGTATTGAAGGAATGTAGGTTGCGACTTGAATACAATTTCTTATCCTGATTTTGTTGGTTCTTGTTTTGGCACATTTATATTTTGAGCTTCCTTTCTCCGCATCTGTCACACTTCATACTTGGCATCAATAGGGCTTCTAAATTCCTTGTTTCCATATTGTGGTTGTTTACAGATAAACTATGTTTTTATCAGTCTGATCTTGATGTTTCTATTAATGAAATTTCAGATCCTTAAAAAATAGGCCATAAAAGTGAAAAAAATGTCCCAAAAAAGGGGAAAAAAAGAAATATTTATTTAAAACAAATGGATGGTATCTCGCTTCTATGGAACTGTCACAACTGATGACTACTTGTGTCACTTTTGGTCCAAAAACAACATATTGATCACTGCTTTTGAAAAGCGAGACAACAAAGTTATCTTTCTTGTGACGCTTTTAAGTTATTTCAGTGTCACTTTTGGGTTTAAAGTGACACAAGTAACCATTTTTTTGTGTCACTTTGGTAACAGAAACTGACACAACAAATGTATTTCTTGAGACGCTTTTACGAACTTTTAGTGACGCCGGCAGATAAGACGCTTGCATAGTAATCAGAAAAGCGACACAAACCACTTTTTAAGACACTTTAAAAGTGACTCATTAAGACATTTTTTTTGTAGTGTGATGTAAGACCCCGACCCGAGTGAACCCGATTAGTGCTAATTAAGTTGGGTGTTAGTGCTAAGCTTGATTAGTGATTTTGGCTAAATTGGGTTTGGAATAACTTTGGTTCTAGTTTTGGGCAAATTTGAGTGCTTTGGTAACTAGTGGAGCCCTTTGGGGGTTCCCCTTCTGACTTGACATTTACTTAGAGGATTTTCCGGAATCTTTGGGAATTGCATTTTTATCCCGTTTCATATATCTTAGTGATCCCTACAACTTTCATGTTGATCCCGTTTTCATTCGAGGCCCCGAAACCAGATTTACAAGCCTTGAGGGGCAAACAGTCATTTTACACTAAACCTGTACCCAAAACTTGATATCCCCGAAACCCGCGAAACATATACTTTTTGGAAACTAGATATTTCGACGATCAATTCTTCCTTCTTCGTCGAATTCATCCGAGATCCCGAAAGAGATGATTTCAGCCAAACAAGCTTCTTTAGTTGTGGGACCCAACCCCATATGTTAACAAAGGGAAACCCACTCTTCATTTCATTTCATTCTCCATTGTTCCAGCACAACAACTGAACCTAGGGTTTTCTTGCAACTCCTTCTTCTTCTTCTTGCTTTCTCCATCTCCAATCCACACTAACCTTGCACCAACATCAACATGGAGATCACCATTCTCTTCCTCGTATTGAGAGCTTCCTTTTGATACCTTTTGCAGAGAAATCCATAAACTTTGAGACTTCCTTTGAGCTAGCTCTTCTCATTTGAAGGTCATCAAAGTAAGTAATCTTCTTCATCTCCTAGATTAGTGTTCCTCTAGCCCTAGAGAAGCTTCATTTGTATTATTGAAAGTTCTATCCTTTTCAATCTTTGTTTGACCCATTTTAGGGTTTGTTTTTGGGGGTTTTTTTTATTGTAGCTTGGAATTGAGCTTAAGAGGTGATTAGAAGCTTGGTACTGCTAGGTTGGACTTGAGGCAAGTGAATGATTAGGTGTTTTGACTTTTAAAATGGTTTGGTGAAACATTAATGGATTGTTCATGCTTTTATTGGTTTACATTGTTGAAATAAATGCTCTTAATGCATCTTGTTAGCTTCATTTAATGTCTTGAAAACATAAGTTTATAGTTTTCTTATCTCTAGTCTTGCAATGGTTGATTATGTGTTGGAAGGAGGGAAAAAGAAGAGGACCAGGCCACTGCAGAACAAAATCTGGGTTCTGTTCCGCAGTGTGCCCGGTCGGCCTGGGACACACTGAAGAAAATTATGTGACCCATTTAATTTACAACTCCCGGTCGACCTGGCCCGGGCCAGGTCGACCTGGTCAACTGGGAAATCCCTGCTGGAAGGAACTTTCATCCTGTTTTAGGATGGGTTTAGGTGAGACCTTGGCTACCCTTTTTGGACTCATTAGACTATACATGAGGATGTCCTGAGCCGACACTCTTCGTGGTTGGTTCGGTTGCATCGGAATCCAATCCATTTCAATCTTGAATGGGATGGGACAACGCGATATCCTTCTTATACCTATACGCGAGGTTTATTTCCTTGGTTATCACGAACCCTATCCCTTTCGGTGACTGAATAGATTGTACGATGCTTCGGGACTAACACCATACTTAGGATGGACTGTTTATAGTTGGATTTTTCTATCATAGCATCTAGTATTATCCATAAGCTCGTTTAAAGTTTTGAAAATCGTAAAGTGCATAAGGAGCCCGGAATGTCTTCAAACTCAAGGAGTACCAAATCTTTATTGCAATTGACATACGGGACCCCTATCCACTTTAAATAAATCTTGAAACCAATATTTTACGGAAATTGTAATAGTTCATTGTTTCACCTCATTTCCAAGATTTGCATTTCACGACTTGTCTTCCCGAAAGCATGATTGTTACACTAGTAACATTTACTTGTCCCGAAATGCATTGCCCGACATGAAATGAAAGTTATGTCTTTGAGCATTCTTGTCCCGTCCATTTATTTACTTGCACTTGATTTACTTGTTCATGTCTTGATTTGTTAATTGACCTATGAGTCGGCATCACTAAGCTTGGATAACCTTGTCGGTTTGATCCATCGACTTGGAGATCCCTCTCCCGTCCCGCCAGCCGCAGTTTGGATCCCGATACCCGGTTTATTACCGTGGTCCCGTCCCGATACCCGGTTCGCTACCGTGGTCCCGTCCCGTATATTTATATTGTATATATGCTTTTCATTGAATCTCCTCACCTTGTGTGATTGAGACCAACGTCCCGTTATACTTTTATCACTTTAGTGATAGAGGACTTAGCTTTATCTGATTGCCATTTTGTTAGTTCCCGATTCCTTGGTTACCTTACATGTTTTATCTTATTTAGTTGTTTTCTAGTAAATGATTTATCTCATTTATGAGAGTTCTTGCTTAAACAGATTTCTATGCTTTTCAAGATATTTCCTTTATTATATGTTGTTGTATCTTTTCACTCTCTTGCCAGACCGTTGTGTCTGATCCATTTCCTTTGGTACTCAGGTCCCGTTGCCGGCTACCTTGAGGAGGAGCCGGAGGAGGCGGTAGGTGAACCGCAGCCCTTAGTCGAGTGGCGTGCTGACGATGTCATGTAGACATCGAGATTGCTACGAGAGACGTGACATGATGGGGAAAACTATTTAATCATTCTTGGATTACTGTTTTGTTATATTGGCCTTTGTTGGCCTATAATTTTGGGGAAATGTAACTAAATGATCTTTTGTTTAAACTTTAACTACTTTTGGGAAACATGCTTATGATCATTGCTCATTCTGATACAGTATTTTATACTTGTGATAATGTTTTTATGACTAAGGATAGTTTGACTATTTGATTTGCTACACGCTTCTGCACTCAAAAGAAATATTCATTTATGGTTGTGATATCCTCACCGCGGACACCTGTGGGAAATTAAATAAATGTATGGTACTATTAAACTGTTGATGTAGATTATCATTATTAGTCCCGATCCCGGATCAGTCCCTCGGGGGGGGGGGGGGGGGTGGTCCAGGGTCGTGACACATGCCATAGACACAACATGGACATGGATTTTACATGTAAAAGTGAAGTATCGGATATGACACAACATGACATGATACTATACGTTGGCTCATTTTGAAGTATCCATGCATCATAGTGTTCAAGCATTTTAGGTTTCAGCAATATAATGCTTTAGATGAATTGGGTTTATGAGATGAATGTGTCTTTTAGGGTTAAATAACCATTGAAAATTACCAATAGTGATTAAAAAAGAAAATCCTTGAGACTCATATTGCCCTGCCTTTAGTTTTAATAAATATAATTTTCTCTAATTGGTTATCACAAAGAACAAAACAATTGCAGGTAACTCAGGTTGTCTAACTGCATAACCTCATGCCAAATTTTAATCACTTCTAAATCAATATCATGATAGAAAACACGTTAACCCAGAAATGGAGAACACTCCAAAAAACCAACCATCAGACAGATGAACAAAAAGGCTTTTTAATGAAAGAAAGGGCTTGTATTTAGTGAGGACCTAATTGGAGGAGGGAGGAGGCCAATCCAATTTCATCTCCTCTCTCTTCCCTACCATCCGATCCTCCAAAAGGTCATATGACTACAAAGAACCCTAATAAACACTGTTTAGGACTTGACATTTCGACTACAGGCATAGAAATTCTCAGATTAATGATAAATCAAACAACCGCAAAAGCATCCACACAACTTAATATATCTTCAAGCCATATATCAAAATGCCCAACACAGTAAGGCATCAACTATACTTGTTAATATACTCATAGACTTTTCGTGACACTTTATACCATGCAATTGTTGGAAAATAATGCCTAATTGTAGAAAATAAAATGAAATAAAAATTAAGAATCTATATTAGTATCATCGTCAGTTGGCATTTGTTCTTCTTCATCAGTGCAATAGTCCATCAAAGTATCATCTTCTGCATCACTTTCATCATCATTAATGAAACTGGCATCTGTCTGTTCCGACTCCACGTTGATGACCACAACATTAGCATCAACTTCATATGCATCAATGTCCGTCCTATTTAGAGACAATGGTTCAACTTCCTCATCATTTTCTTCATTATCCATTAATTCAGGAGTTTGATGATGTCGAACAATCCCATCAACTTCTAATTGCTCCTCTTGTTGGAATGCATCACCCCCAATCGAATCTGTCTCTTCCTCCTCAACCTCTAAAACATCATATACATTTCTCTGCTTTATCAGTTGGACAACTTGCCAATCACCTCCAAGTTTGGTATCCTTGAGATAAAAGACTTGTATGGCTTGAGACGCTAGTACATAAGGGTCATTTTTATAGCACGTTCGAGATACATTAACGCTAGTGAAGTATGTGTCCGTATGAATTCCTGTCTTTTTATTACCAACATCCCACCAATCACACTTGAACAATATAAATCGTTTTTTAAAGCAATAATCCAATTCAATAATGTTTGTTAATACACCATAATATTGGATCTCCTTATCACCTTCATGCCCTTTCACAACAACACCACTATTTTGAGTTCGACGATACTTTTCACGTTCCTTTGAGTGAAACCTAATCCCATTAACGATGCAGCCAGTATACCGTGTCACTCGATTATCAGGCCCACATGCAAATGAATATAAATCATCAGTAGCTTCGGGCGATTTTTGTTGGTGCAAGAGTTGCATCTATATATTGATAAAAAGTACGGAATACTAAAAGTTAGTAAATAGTTTGAATTACATATAATCTAAGTAGCTTATATGTATGAACACTTACACGTTTTTGAAACCATTTAGCAAATTGGCTTTGATGTCTCTGTTGGACATTGTGTATGCTTTCCCCTTGAAGCTCTGACTTGTGCTCCCTATATAAGAAGTATATACCATTATAATACGAATGCAAGATTTAATATACAAATACCTCATATGCAATTATACCATAGTTCACTTACTCACGATATGACGCGATTTCCTCGAAATTATTTAGCACGTAATATCGAATTTTGTTATACTCCGCTATATCCAGTATCTCATATGATCGAGACCCTAATGGTTGAACAATTTGTCCAAAAACATGAAGCCCTTCACATGATTGCCCCTAACCTCCATCATAATTCCGTTCTTCACGGTTGAATTTTGTTTCTATGCCTTCGAAATACATAGAACAAAATGAGAGGCATTCACCGTCAATATATGATTCTGCAATTAAGCCTTCTGGACGTGCTTTGTTGCGCACATATTGCTTTAGAGAGTGCAAGAATCTGTTTATAATTTTATAGTTACTAAATAAAAAAGTAATAAATTACATTCATAAAGACATCATATAAAAATTAATAACTTATACAAATCACCTTTCAATAGGATACATCCATCGGTATTGCACAGGTCCACCAATTTTCGCCTCATATGGTAAATGAACTGCTAAGTGAACCATGACATCAAAGAATGCCGGTGGAAATATTCATTCTAGCTTACAATGTATAATGGCAACGTCCCTTTCCATCTTGTCTAACACTTGCAACTTTAATGTCTTGCTGCACAACTCGTTAAAGAAAATACCCAATTCAATCAATGGGATACAAACATCATCATTCAAATATCCACGTATTACAACCGGGAGAAGCCGTTGTAAAAGGACATGACAGTCATAACTTTTCAATCCTGATATTTTACCATTTGTAATGTTCACACATCGAGATGTATTAGATGCATATCCATCTGGGAACTTAACCGATTTAAACCATTTACAAAACCTCTTTTTCTCTACACCAGAAAGTGTATAGCATGCAGGTGGCACCATTACTTTATCACCGTTCAGGATTAAGTGTACTTCCTTTCGTATACCCATTGCCTCTAAATCCATGTGAGCTTTCACGGAGTCTTTTGTTTTCCCATCTAGATTCAACAATGTTCCTAACACATTAACACAAATGTTCTTTTCTATGTGCATCACATCCAGATTATGTCGAAGCTTTAGTGCTCGCCAATACAATAGTTCAAAAAATATGCTCTTCTTTGTCCAATTCAACTCCATCTCAGTACGTTTCCTCTTCTTATTGTTTGGTGCCTTGCCAAATTTGTTAGGTTGGACAAGTTCTAATTGTGCGGAAACTTCATCCCCATATAACACCTTAGGTTTCGATCGGCGCTCAATATATCCATCAAAGTGATCCTTGTAATGGCTTCACCAAGCATGCCTGGGTAGCAAGAAATGACGGTGGCACATAAAACATAGCTTTCGTCCATGTTTCAAATACATTGAACATGCATCCTTGTTGCAAATTGGACATGCCATGTACCCGTTCGTACTCCAACCAGACAAGTTTCCATATGCAGGAAAATCATTAATAGTCCATAAAAGTGCTGCATGCAAATTGAATTTCTTTCTTGTCACTATATCAAAAGACTCTACACCATTTTCCCATAGTTCCTCACTTTCATCTATCAATGGCCTTAGGTATACATCGATGTCATTTTCGGGTGTTTTTGGTCCAGGAATAAGTAATGACATGAAAAGGAATGGTTCTTTCATACATTTCCAAGGTGGCAAATTATATGGGATAAGCATCACATGCCACATGCTATAGGAAGTGTTAGATTGTATGGACTCAATCCATCAGTTGATGTAATAAATTGATTTATCAATGAAATCATGCTTTCCTTTCATGAGATGAATGGTATTTTATTACTTAACGCACATAACCAATACATATGACATATTAGGTTCATGAGATGGACCGGGTCCCATTAGTATATTAGATGTGATATATGTATATGGATGAGATCCACATACGGCAGATATGTGTCACAAATCTTATACTTAAAATATCTTCACAACCATTGATGAGACTGGACATCTCATCTGATAAGGTTGCAGCACTTTGATCACTATGAGATAGTGTGATTTGTCTCGATCATCAGAATGTAAGATTCTAGATCATAGTGTTGGTACATTGAATGTAATGAAGGATGATGAATAGTACCTTATGAAATACTGTCTCGATTTTAAGGTATGCTCTCATAATTCCCCAGCAATAGGCTCTTAATCCTGAGACATTGATGAATTTAAGTTTCTATCTATTCATTTGCTTTAAGTCACCAATGAGTGAGGCCAATTGTAGGTCAACACCTCGGTGTCTTGGGTACATGGTAGTAGGACTGTGGGAACATCCAATGATCAAGATGGAATCTATCTATATTATCCCCTTGTGCCAATTAATGGATTTATCATTAGTAAGTGCGCACCCATCTCGATTAAGAGTTAATTGGATGGTACTGATGATCACTGTGATTAATTGGGGCTCAAGGATAATAAGATGTAGATCTAAGATTGTATGTGACAGACTTATTCCAATTGATCCATGGATAATGATAGAGGGGCCTACTTGTGGTAATTGGGAAGTTTAGGGTCTTCATTGTAATTTATTCCTAAGAATGGAGTGCAATTGCATTTATATAGTGGTGTTATTTGCAATTAACTGTGGGCCCGTATTGCACATGAGATGTGGGATCGCGAGTCCCAGTTGGAGCCAGCTTTCTATGGAATCCCTAGTGGTCCCCACGCCAGCCTAAGATATTAGAAAGTTACTAATCTTACTTGAACTCTAAAAGGAAGGAATTAGAAAGTTACTATTTCTATTTGAAGTGAGACTTCTAATAGTGGTAATAGTAAGCTACTAATTTGTGTGGAAGTGTGACTTCTAATGCAATTAGCAAGAGAGTCTTAATAGGAGATTTAGGGCTATAAATAAGGGAGAAACACCCTTGGACGTCCAACACCTTTATCCACGCCCAAAATAGCCTTTGTGCAAAAGTTGCACATCTTTCCTCTTCCTCTCTCTCTTCTAGTTCCTTGGAGTTTCTAGTAGGATTTTCTCTTGAAAATTCCACCTATCTTCTTGAGAAGAGAAATCTGATAGAGGGTCATAGCGTGGATGACAACAAGGTCTTGGAGATCTCTAATTGTTTCAAGAAGAGTTCTTGATCAAGTTAATTATCTTTTCCTCTATTAGTGCACTACCGGGCTCCAAAGGTATAATCTAAGTCTCTACTTGTTGTAGATTATTTTGTTGCATGTAGTTGCTGATTTCTATCTTTTGGATAGGTTATATTGTTGTACATGATTGATGAGAATGAGGGATTGCATCCTGGATTGGGTTTTGTAGCCTTATGGATAGTTGATCCCTGAGTCAAGTGGGTCAAAAGTTTTGAAAATCTATCCACGAGGCCCACTTACTTCCAACAATTGGTATCAGAGCCATACCTCATCTCTAATCATGTTAGATCAACGATCTAGATCTAATTTTTGCATGAGATGACCTAGGGCTACGTAAGGATCAATGATGTTTGGGTTTGCTTACTTTTTGAAGTAAATCCATGTTTGGAATGTCACAAAAGGGTTTAATCTTGATAGAAAGATGGTAGGAAACCATTAGATGGTGCTTGGAATGATAAGAAAGAGTTTGGGATCAGTTGGCTATGATTTGACAAAAACCCAAATTTTTGGGTTCGCCAGGTCGGCTAACCGACCTGGACCAGTCGGCTAGTCGACTGCAGACATAATTTTCTAAAGTTCTTTGATCCGAATTTTTTGATCCTTCAAGCTCGAACTCCGCCGAGGGACACCCCCAGACCCCCTTTGCGAAGTGCATGTATTAATAGGGTGGCAACCTTTGGCATCTTGTTTTTCCATTGTGGTTTGGTAACCTGGTTTTGTGAGATGCTTTGTTGTATGAGATACTAACTTGCAAATGATAATGTCCTCTCCATGTGGCCCATAAGACTTTTACTTTCTTTTTATGGTTATTGGTTTATTTGAGGCTAAGTGTAAAGGGCATCATGGTTTCCTTGGTTTCCCGCGAAAGGGCAAGGCATGGTGAATTTCCCTATAGCCTTTTTTATTTCCATTTTTAGATTGCCATGTAAGTCTCATTGTAGAGACATAAGAATTTATGTAGTTTTTCCAAAATTTGTAAATTTGTTAGATTGTGTGGTCTCAATCCATCAATTGATAAAATAAATTGATTAATTTCTTTATTTATCAATAAAATCATGCTTTCCTTTCATGAGATGAATGGTGATTTATTACTTAATGCACATGGCCAATATATATGACATAATGGTTCATGAGATGAACTGGGTCCCATTAGTATATTAAATATGATGTATGTATATGGATGAGATCCACATACGGGAGACATGTGTCACAAATCTTATACTTTAAAATATCTTCACAACCTGTGATGAGACTGGGCATCTCATCTGACAAGGTTGCAGCACTTTGATCACTATGAGATAGTGTGATTTGTCTTGATCATCAGAATGAAAGATTCTGGATCATAGTGCTGATACATTGGATGTATTGAAGGACCATGAGAAGCACCTTATGAAATACTGTCTTGATTTAAGGACTGCTCTCATAATTCCCTAGCAATAGGCTCTCAATCCTGAGACATTGATGAACTCAAGTTTCAATGTCTTGGATACGTGGTAGGCCAACACCTTAGTGTCTTGAGTATGTGGTAGTAGGACTGTGGGAACATCCAATGGTCAGGATGGAATCTATCTATATTATCCCCTTGTGCCAATTAATGGATTTATCATTAGTAAGTGCGCACCCATCTCGATTAAGAGTTAATTGGATGATACTAATAATCATTGTGATTAATTGGGGCTCAAGGATAATAAGATGTGGGTCCACGATTGGATGTGACAGATTTAATCCAATTGATTCATGGATAATGATGGAGGGGCCTACTTGTGGTAATATGGAAGTTTATGGTCTTTATTGTAATTTATTCGTAAGACTGGAGTGCAATTGCATTTATATAGTGGTATTATTTGCAATTAACTGTGGGCCTGGATTGCACATGAGATGTGGGGCCGCGGGGTCCCAGTTGGAGCCAGCTTTCTAAGGAATCCCTAGTGGTCCCCACGCTAGCCCAAGTTATTAGAAAGTTACTAATTATAGTAGAACTCTAAAAGGAACTAGAAAATTACTATTTCTATTTGAAGTGAGACTTCTAATAGTGGTAATAGTAAATTACTAATTATAATGGACGTAAGACTTCTATTTAAATTAGAAAGAAGAGAGTTACTAATTGTTAGAGAAGTGAGACTTCTATTTCAATTAGATAGCAAAGAGGAGGTTTTGCAAAAACTATAAATAAAGGAGATAATGGGGTTGGACATCCCAATGAAAGGTAAGGGTAGGATTACTTAATGAACCCGTTTGGAGGACCCTTGCCTAGAACAGTCTAGCTGTCTCCACACTCTGGACAAGGCTTTTCTTAGATCCACTTTGGTCAAAGAACGCAATTGGTGCAACCTTAGTGGTTTTTTTTTTTTTTTTTTTGAAAGATTTTTTTTTATGGATTCATAGAAGAGAGCGAATGGTGTTCCATTTCGAAAATGAGTTCAACATTTCTGCGATCTCGAAGTCCGAAAAGGAAGAAGCCAAAGTTTCTCAACTTAAACCCAAAAGAGGAAAATCTGAATTTTTTTTAAAATCAGGTTTTTTTTTTATTTTTTTTTATGGATTCATAGAAGAGAGCGGATGGTGTTCCATTCCGAAAATGAGTTCAACATTTCTGCGATCTCGAAGTCCGAAAAGGAAGAAGCCAAAGTTTCTCAACTTAAACCCAAAAGAGGAAAATCTGATTTTTTTTTAAATCAGATTTTTTTTTGATTTTTTTTATGGATTCATAGAAGAGAGCGGATGGTGTTCCATTCCGAAAATGAGTTCAACATTTCTGTGATCTCGAAGTCCGAAAAGGAAGAAGCCAAAGTTTCTCAACTTAAACCCAAAAGAGGAAAATCTGAATTTTTTTTTAAATCAGATTTTTTTTTGATTTTTTTTTATGGATTCATAGAAGAGAGCGAATGGTGTTCCATTCCGAAAATGAGTTCAACATTTCTGCGATCTCGAAGTCCGAAAAGGAAGAAGCCAAAGTTTCTCAACTTAAACCCAAAAGAGGAAAATCTGAATTTTTTTTTTCTAAATCAGATTTTGTTTCTTTTTGAGAAATTTTTTTTTAGAAACAAGAAAGACTGGAAATAAACTCAAAAGAAGAAATTTCCAAGAATCCCATCTCATGTGGATTTTTTTTAGATGCAAGATCCAACATAGGCCACCAACTAAAAAGGAGCCAAAGAATCCAAGCATTGTGTTCTCAAATGAACAGGGTCCCACCGGGTGTGCCAGCTTGATGGTCCCGGCTTTTCTCTTTTTCCAAAGCTGCCTCCGCCCTGGGGCTGACGGGGTACGGTGGAGGGAAAGAAAGGAAAAGCGGGCATCAGTTTTTTTTTGTACGGGTATGCCAGATTTTCTATTCTACTTGGAATTTAGAGTGGTGATCCGGAGATTCACCTTCACAAGTAGAAAAGGAAATCAACTTTTTTCCATCTTTCCATTGCACACATATTTTTAAAGAAAAGAGACAAGGTTTGTTTTTTTTGAATGCCGTGAGAGGCGGTTTTCTTTGTTTGCCGTGAAAGGCGATTTACAAATCTTATCAATAATGAAAGACAAGAGATGTGATTTTTTTGTCTCTTTATAAAAAAATACAATGCAACAGAAAAGAAAGAAAAGGAATCTAACTTCTCATGCGATTGTGGGGGACCCGTTCAGATCGACGGTCGCGAGTTATGTATGGACTCCGCCATCGTCCTTCAGATGAGAACTTTAATGCTTGATTTCTTGGCTTGGCTCCAACCTCAGATTTTTAGAGGATAAAGACCAAGGTAAGGTCCTATATCCGGTAAAAAGCCGAGTAGACGGGCTGAAAAGCCGCATCTAGCCGTGTTGGATAGAAGGAGAGGTGGCCTTTGGGGGGGGGGGGGGGTTGGCCCCCCCCAAGGAGCTTTGATCACCTTGTAGTGCTTGTTGCAGCAGAGTTTTCTTCAATAGAGGAGAGTTTTTTGCAGAGGTTCTGGATTTTTCTTGAATTTTTCGGAGAGTTTTTCGGATCTGTCCTCCTTCTTCAATGATTTTCCAGCGATTTTTTCTGGATCCGTTTCCCTTGGAATGGCCTCCTATTTATAGGCATTTGGTAGCCATTTAGGAGAGTTTATGAGCATTTATGGTATTAATGCTCATGATGGGAGGAGTTACAAGTTTTTAATTACTTGTTTTGTAACTCCTTTTTCCTTGAATTTGATTGGCCGATGGAGAGTAGTGGGCATTTAATCGCCTTTAATCTCCATGATGACGGGAGTTTCATGATTTTAATGTCATGATTACTTAGACTTGTAACTCCCATTTGCTTGCTTCTGATTGGGCCGTTCAAAATAATGAGTTAATGACCGCATTAACTTGCCATAAACGGGTCATTTAACTTCATTAATTGATTGCCTGGGCGCTTGAAGAGTCGCGGGCCGTGCCGCGTCCTTTGGGATTCTTCTTGCGATGATCGCCAATGGACCCACATACCATTTGATGTCGGATGGTGATCCAATTTCAAACATTGGTTGATGTCAGCGGGCCAGCAACATCTGTCCAGTCGATTTCGCGATCGGGCGGGCAGAAAGGGTGCTTTCTTGGTTAGCCGTTTGACGATCTTGAGGCGTCCGATGATGATCTAATGATTCCAGTGATGGATCCGTGATGTTGATGAAGATCGACGGATATCATGCACAAAAAATCAGATTTTGGAAAAATCACAGGGGCCAATCAACTCGAAACGCGAAAAATACCCGAAAAACGGGGTTTTTGGGCGAGGTCCGGGCCATGGTCGCCGGCGACCATGGGCCTTGGCCCATTTTTTTGGCCGCCTTTTGGTCGCTTTTTCTTCGCCGTTTTTCGTCCGTTTTTGCTTCTGTTTTCTCCTGCATTTTTCTTGGAATTTCCTCTCATTTATTGGCTGGATTTCCCTCAAGAAAACCTGACGAGAAGCCGTGCAAATCGGATCGCAAAGTTTCCCATTTTCTGAAAAGCCGAAGACTTTGTTGTGGAGAACATGCCGATTTTTTGTCAAGCGTCGAAACTAGGTCAAACGATGTCGGAATGACCTGAAATTTGACGTGTAGCTTCTTGAGCAGTAGACGAGACCAACCATAGGCTTTTGTTCAGGTTTTGAAGCCGTTTGGGGGCCCGCAAATGCTTGACTTGATTTCACTGCGAGGGAAATGCCGAGCTTTGACTTTCGGTCAAACGATGTCCGATTGACCTGAAATTTGATGGGTAGCTTCCTCATCAGTAGATAGGACCAACCATAGGCTTTCGTTTGAGTTTTGAAGCCATTTGGAGTCATGCAAACGCTTGCCTTTATTTCACCGCGAGGGAAATGCCGAGCTTTGACTTTTGGTCAAACGATGTCCGATTGACCTGAAATTCGACGTGTGACTCCCTCATCAGTAGATAAGACCAACCATAGGCTTTCGTTTGAGTTTTGAAGCCGTTTGGGGTCATGCAAACGCTTGCCTTGATTTCACCGCGAGGGAAATCCCGAGCTTTGACTTCCGGTCAAACGATGTCGGTTTGACTTGAAACTTGACATGGAGCCTTTTGGAGGTATTTTGTAACCATTCGTAGGCTCTGATCGAAGATTTGAAGTCTTCGACACTGTCGCTGCCGGGAGCTGCTGCTCAGCTGTTGGAGAAGTGAAGTTAGGCCGAATGATGTCGGAATGGCCCGAAACTTCATGTGTACCTCTCTTTTGGTTGTTTTGAATGACCTTGCAGTTTTTGTTTGATTCTGACAAGATCTGATGCTTGAAGTAGGGCCTGCCTATTTTTGGTAGGATGCGGCTCCGTGTAGCTTTTGGTGTGAGGAGGCAAAGTGACATTTTTGGTGTCAACAGTATGAGACCATTTGAGAAAGAAACCACATCACGAAGATTTCATTTGAAGTTTTGAAAATTCAAAGTGTATAACGAGCCCGGAATGTCCCCAAATTCAAAGAGTACCAAATTGTTAATAGATCGACATACGTGATCTATTCACTTCAAATAAATCTTGAACCCGATACTTTACCCAAAATTTCAATTGTTTATTGTATTTCACTGTTCCCGAGATTTATACTACATGACTTGTTTTCCCGAAAGCACTGAAGTTATACTAGTAACATGCACTTGTCCCGAAATGTATTGCCGGACATGAAATGACAGTTATGCCTTCGAGCATTGTTGCCCACCCGTTTATTTACTTGCACTTGATTTACTTACACATGTCTCAATTTGTTATTTGACCTATGAGTCGGCACCACTAAGCTTGGATAACCCTGTTGGTCTGATCCACCGACTTGGAGATCCCCCTCTTATCCCGCCAACTGCAGTTTGGATCCCGCTACCCGGTTATTACCGTGGTCTTATCCCGATGCCGCAGATTGCTATTGTGGTTCCCAATGCCCGGCTTGCTACCGTGGTCATGTATAGCATATGTATATGTATTTATAAGATCCACTGTTTCTCCTCACCTCGAGTGACTGAGATCAGTGCCTAGTTATTGCTCTATCACGTTAGTGATAGAGGACTTAGCTTCGTGTGGTTTCCATCTTGCTAGTTCCCGATTCCTTGGATACCTTACATGTTTTATATTGCTTATTTGTTTTCCAGTAAATGATTCATTTCTTTTATGAAAGTTATCATTTAAACAGGTTTTAATGTTTTCCAAGGTAAAGTCAGTTATTGTTATATTGCTTCATGTTTCTTAGTACACTTACGCGCTTTAAATGAATACCCGATTTGTCAAATACCCATGCTTTTACATATGTTTCAAACGAACATTTGTGTTGCCAGTTTTCTATGTTTACACACTCTTTAAATGAATACCCGGTTTTTCGAATACCCATGCTTTTACATATGTTTTAAATGAACACTTGTTTTGCTAGATCCCTATGTTTACACATGTTTTAAAGGAACACCCGATTGTCAAATATTTATGCTTTTATAGATGATGTAAATGAACATATGTTTTGTTTGATCTCCATGTTTTACTCATGCATTTAAATGAATATATGTTTTGTCAGAGATCCATGATTTCCCACCCGTTTTAATTATATGTAGTCTTGATCAAATAATATGAATTATCACATGTTTTATTTTTCAACACATTTATTATCTTTTCACCCACCTGCTAGACCGTCGTGTCTGACCCACTATTTTGGTACTCAGGTTTAGACTTCTTCGCCCCGAGCTAAGTGCTTTTGTTGGTTGTGGAGCCATGCTTTGCAGGTTGTTTTGTCGGCTATGTCATGTAGACATTGGGCTTGACATCGGAGCTACGTCATATATGGGGTAGTGATTAATAGATTATTGTTGTATGGCCTTTATTAGCCTTTTTCTTGGGATTCTTAATTAATGCACATTGCTAATTTGTAACTTGAGAATATGTGGGAATGTAATATCCTATTACTGTCAGCTCTGTACTTGGTTGTAATGGTTTATCCCAGTCTGATATGATTCTTGATATAATAGCTATATGCTAGTGGTTGAGTGCGACACAAAATCTAATGGCCACGGACTTCGGGTCGTAACGCCACGAAATGCTTCCGTAAAATATTCAGAGTGTATCGGAATATGTTGTCTTCACACACGCAGATCTTGGGAGAAAGAAAAATATAATTATCCTTAATCCCATTCGCGCCCCCGAGGTTCCGGTTTGGGGGCGCGACATCAGGATCTCGGATGAGTTCGACGAAGAAAGAAGAAATGATCACCAAAATATCTAGTTTCCAAAAAGTATATATTTCACGGGTTTCGGGGATATCAAATTTTGGGTACAGATTTAGTGTAAAAAGACTGTTTTGCCCTCAAGGCTAGGAAATCGGGTTTCGGGATTTCGAACGGAAATGGGATCAACGTAAAAGTTGTCGGGATTAAAAATACAAATAAAACGAGATTAAAACAATGAATGCAAGAATCTCTGATAAATCCCCAAGCACATGCAAAGTCACAAAAAAGAACCCCCAAAGGGCCTCCACTAATCACAAAGCAATCAAAATTCCCCAAAACTATATCAAAATCTATTATATTCCCAACTTAACCAAAATCCACTAATCACACTTAGAACTAAAACACAACTTAATTAACACTAATCGATAACACTCGGGACGGGGTCTTACATCCTCCACCCCTTAGGGCATTTAGTCCTCCAAATGAAATATAAAACTCACCTTTGGTAGTAGATGTGGATACTTCTTCTGGACTCGGTCTCGTAATTCCCATGTGGCCTTTTCCGGTCCATGATTCTCCCAAAGTACTTTTACCCACTGAGTAGTCCGTGTCCTCAACTCTTGTTCCTTCGTATCAATGATCCGTACGGGCTTCTCAACATAGGTAGCATCCTCTCTGATTTCCAAAAGTTCATGTCGGAGTACATGTGACGGATTCGGGACGTAGTTCTTCAACATAGACACATGAAAGACGTTGTGTACACCGGATAGCTCGGGTGGTAAGGCTAGTCTATAAGCCACATCACCAATTTTGCTCACAATGTCATATGGTCCAACGTATCTCCGTGATAACTTGCCCTTCTGTCCAAATATCAAAGTTCCTCTCGTAGGTGACACTTTCAAGAAAACCTTGTCTCATTCTTTGAACTGTAAGTCCCTTCTATGAGAATCTGCATAGCTCTTCTGTCTACTCCGGGACACTTTCAAACGTTCTTGAATCAACTTGATCTTGTCGCTGGTCTCACTTACAACAGTCGGTCCATGGAAACTGCAAATGCTGACTTCTTCCCAACATACAGGTGTCCTACACCTTCTGCCATACAAAGCCTCAAAAGGCGCCATCCCAATGCTCGAGTGGTAACTATTGTTGTAGGCAAACTCACACAACGGTAGAGTCTCATCCCATTGAGTCTTGAAGTCTAACACACAAGCACTGAGCATATCCTCAAGGGTCTGAATTGTTCTCTCTGACTAGCCATCTGTTTGAGGGTGATAAGCCATGCTGAACTGTAATCTCGTGCCTATAGACTCATGGAATGTCCTCCAAAATCTCGAGACAAATCTGCTGTCTCTGTCCGATGTGATAGAAACTGGTTGCCCATGTCGACTGACAATCTCGTTGACAAACAACTCCGCCAATGGTAGCATATGCATCTTCTTCCCTGTCTTCATAGGAATAAAATGAGACGACTTGGTGAGACGGTTCACAATGACCCATATCGCATCTTTGCCTCTGCTAGTCCTCGGTAGTCCCAAAATAAAATCCATAGTAATATGCTACCATTTCCATTCCGGGATCTCTAATGGCTGTAACAATCTTGGAGGCCTCTGATGTTCTGCCTTAATCAACTGGCAAGTCATGCAACGAGAGACAAACGCTGCAATCTCTCTCTTCATGTTATTCCACCAAAATCTGCCCCTCAAGTTCTGGTACATCTTCGTACTGCTTGGATGCATAGAGTACTTCGTGCTGTGAGCTTCGGTCAGGATATCATTCCTCAAATCTTCAATGTTAGGTACGCACAGACGGTCACGGTAGTACAGAACTCCATCAACAACACGAAAATCTGGACAGTCTGCAATGTGTTTTTGAAATCTTGGCCAACTCTAGATCTTGCAACTGACTGTCTTTGATCTTCTAAATGAAGGAAGGCTTTGACACTGACATGTTAGCTAAGAGTACACCCTTCCTCAGTGGCTTTAGATCTATACTCAACTCTTCAAATTGTTCAAAAATACAAGTGCCACTTAGATTTGCCAAGCCTACTGATTTTCTGCTCAAGGCATCGGCAACTACATTAGCTTTCCCCGGGTCGTACTTGATTGGAAAATCATAATCTTTGATGTATTCCATCCATCTTCTCTGTCTCATGTTCAGTTCCTTTTGAGAAAACAAATACTGCAAGTTGCGGTGGTCGGAGTGGACTTCAAACTTCTCTCCATAGAGGTAATGTCTCCACATTTTCAACGTGAAAATAACCGCTGCTAACTCAAGATCATAGGTTGCATAGTTCTTCTCGTGATCTTTCAACTGCCGGGATCCACATGCAATAACTTTCCCGTCTTGCATCAACACACAACCGAGTCTAACATTTGAAGCATCGGTAAAAATGGTAAAACCGCCTCTTCCGGATGGTAAAGTAAGGACTAGTGCTGTAGTCAATCTCTTATTCAGCTCTTGGAAACTAACTTCACACTTATCGGTACATTCTTCCTTGTCAACTTCGTCAAAGGTGACGCAATCGACGAAAATCCTTGCACAAACCTCCGATAATATCCTGCCAATCCTAGAAAACTTCTGATTTCTGACGCATTCTTCGGTCTTTCCCAACTCATAACTGCTTCAATCTTGGACGGATCTACTGACAATCCTTCTTTGGAGATGATGTGCCCCAAAAATGCTACTTGTTCCAACCAAAATTCACACTTGTTAAGCTTCGCATATAGCTGGTTCTCTCTCAAGAGTTGCAGTGCTATCCTCAAGTGCTCTTCATGCTCTTCTCTGGTCTTGGAGTACACCAAAATATTGTCGATGAATACTACCACAAACTGATCTAGGTACTCTCCAAATATCTTGTTCATCAATGCCATGAACACTACTGGTGCATTAGCCAAACCAAATGGCATCACTAGAAACTCATAGTGGCCATATCTTGTCCGGAAAGTTGTTTTCAACACATCTGATTCTCTGACTCTCAGCTGATGGTAACTGGATCTCAAATAAATCTTCGAAAAATAAGAAACACCTTGTAACTGGTCAAATAATTCATCTATCCTTGGCAATGGATATTTGTTCTTGATGGTCACTTGATTCAATCTTCTGTAATCTATATACATTCTCATCGAACCCTCCTTCTTCTTGACAAACAAGACTGGAGCTCCCCATTGTGAAATACTCGGTCTCACAAAACCTTTGTCTAACAATTCTTACAACTGAGTCTTCAATTCTCCCAACTCTGCCGGAGCCATTCTATATGGTGTAATAGATATCGGAGCGGTCCCTGGTAACAACTCGATAGTGAAATCAATCTCTTTGATGGGTGATAAACCTGGAATCTCCTCCGGAAAAACATCCGGGAATTCCCAAACAATTAGGATCTCCTCCATCCCTTGGGACCGTTTATCCTCAGTGATAAACGCCAAATATGCTTCACATCCACTTCTCAAAAGTCTATCAGCCTTCAATGCTGAGACAAACCCTGCACGAGGATTTCTCCTCTCTCCCTGGAACAACACCCCTGCTGGTGTCTCATCTAACTTGAAAGTGAGGGTCTTATGGAAACAATCCATTGTTGCATGGTACCCTCCAGCCAATCCATCCCTAGGATGACATCATAATCATGCATCTCCAATAAAATGAAATCTGCGGTTAAAACCAGTTCTCCTATCTGAACTGCACAACTAGGGTAAAAGATTCTACAAATAACTTGTTTACCTACTAGGGTTGCCACAGTCAAAATGAATTCAAGTTCTCTACCATGCACTTCAATCAACTTAGAAAATGCATGAGACAAAAATGAGTGTGTAGAGCCAGGGTCAAATAAGATCATAGCTTTCATCCCACAAATAAGAAGTGTACCTTCAACAACATTGCCTGCTGCCTCTGCATCATCTCTATTAACCGCATAGATTTGCCCTCAATGTTGTGGCCTATTCTGAACTTGTTGTGGCCTGCCTTGTGGTGCATTCCTATTCTGTTGTGGTGCACGTTGATTCTGGTTATGTCCCTGCTGATGAGCCTGTTGTTATTGCTGTGGTATATGCTGCTGCTGTTGTGATGCTTGTTGCTGAAGCGGCCTTGCCTGATTCTGGACAACTATTGCATTCTGTGGTGGTGCTGGACACTGTGCCCCTTGTTGCTGCTGATTCTGTCTATTCTGTCTTGGATAATCTCTCATCTGATGGGTAATGGAACCATATCTGAACCATGCCCCTGTGAGTGTACGACACTGTGAACTCTCATGGTTCTTCCCATAGTGGGTACAAACCAATGGACTGTATGCATTATACTCTGGCCTCTGTCTCTTGTTCTGATGATTCTTCTGGTGTTGATGGTTCTGTTGGTTAGCTGGACCTTTTCCCTGAACTCTGAGGATCTTGCTATGGAAGTTCTCAAACTTGTATGCTCTCTTGACAACTTCCTCAAAGGTAACAGGTGGTACTACTCCGGTAGCATCTCTCTCAATGAAAGGGTTAAGTCCTTCTAGAAACTTAACAATTCTCTTCTCCACCGTGTCCACTAACTCCGGAGCATATCTAGACAATCTCTTGAACTTTGTGAGGTATTCGAGGACTGTCATATTCCCTTGCACAAGCTGTTGAAACTCCACTGCCTTTTGCCTCTTGATGTGAGTGGGTACATATTTATCGTGAAACTGCCTCTTGAAATTTGCCCAAGCCACTGCATCTGCCATCGTCCTGTATTCATCTCTAACAGTTTTCCACCAAATGTTTATTGCACCAATAAAGAGAGATAATGCACGTTTCACTCTGTCTCCTCCAGTGCATTGGAGGATCTCGAAGATGTTCTCAGTATGCTCTAGCCAGTCATCTGCAGCTAATGGATCCTCTATGCCTTGGAATTCCTTTGGAGCTCTCTTTCGAAACCGCTCAAACAAGGCGTTAGGGTCATGTTGCCTCTGATTGATGACAATAGCGGGTTGATATTGAACCGGTTTGGGCCTTCTCTGTAATACCTCTAGCAATTGCCTCTGCATCTCTGCCAGTTCTCTTGCATGATCTTCCTTTGTCTTTAGCATTTGTTCTAACAGTTTAGCCTGATTCTCATTGGCCTGATGCTGTTGATCAAGCATTGCCTACATCATTTATTGGAATTGATTTGGCATAGTGTTACCAACTACATCCTCCTTAACTGGCTCTGTGTGATCACTATTACTTCCAGAGGGGTTGCCATTTATCGGTCTCTTACGAGGTGGCATGATGCTGCAAAACAAGTTGTTAGCACATAATAATCAAATAAAGGGTCACACATTGCTCACACGATACTAGCTAACGAAGAGTCTAACGAATCCTCACCACGTCCTTAGGATTTCTAGTTTCTTTTAATCGCTTGAAACGCGTCTTGCTTTGATACTAGTCGGTCGCGACCCCGGACCGGGTCCACCGAACTGATCCCGGATTGGGACCTAATTGGGTATGAGATTGGTGAAGTGTAGCATTTATTTAATTTCTCACAGGTGTCCGTGGTGAGGATATCATAACCATATATGAACATTTCTATTAAGTGCGGAAGCGTGTAGCAAATCAAATATCAATCCATCTCTAGTCATAAAGACAACAACACAAATATAGTATTGTATCAGAATGAGCAATGATCATTAGCATGTTACCCAAAAGTAAGTTAAAGTTTATACAAAAGATCATTTAATTACATTTCCCAAAAATAGAGGTCAACAAAGGCCAATATAAACAAAGTACCAATTCCCCAAAACAAATTTTGGTTAAACAGTTTCCCAAAAATATTATGTCTCTCATAGCAATCGAATGTCTGCACGACATCATTAGCACGCCACTCAAGTAAGCGCTACAGTTCATCGACAGCCTCCTCTGGCTCCTCAAGGTAACCGGCAATGGGACCTGAGTACCAAAAAGTGGGTCAAACACGACGATTTGGCAAACGGGTGAAAAGACATAACAATTCAATAATAAATATATTTACCTTTAAAAGAATTTAAACTTGTTCGATCAATAACTTCATAAAAGAATCAAATCATTTAATGAAAACATTAGTACGGTGTAAAACATGTATGGGTATCCAAGGAAATCGGGAAACAAGCAAGATGACAACCACGTGAAGCTAAGTCCTCTATCACTAAAGTGACAGAGCAAGAACTAGGCACTGATCTCAGTCACTCGAGGTGAGGAGAAACAGTGGATCTTATAAATACATATACATATACGATACATGACCACGGTAGCGAACCGGGCATCGGGAACCACAGTAACAATCTGCGGCATCGGGACAAGACCACGGTGATAACCGGGTAGCGGGATCTAAACTACAGCTGGCGGAGCAAGAGGGGGTCTCCAAGTCAGTGGGTCAGACCAACGAGGTTATCCAAGCTTAGTGGTGCCGACTCATAGGTCAAATAACAAATTGAGACATGTGTAAATAAATAAAGTACAAGTAAATAACACAGGCAGGACGGGGGTGCTCAAAGGCACATTGTCATTTCATGTTGTGCAATGCACTTCAAGTCAAGTAACTGTTTCAAGTGTAATTTCAATGCTTTTGGGAAAAATGAGGCATGTAGTATAAATCTCGGGATCAGTAAAGGACAATAAAATAATCGGAGTTTCGGGTTCATAATTTCTCAAAGTGAATAGGGATCCTGTATGTCTAATTAGATAAAGGTCTAGTACTCCTTGAGTTTGGGGACATCCCGGGGTCCTTATACACTTCGGATTTTTCAAAACTTCAAACGAAATGTCGGTGATGTGGTTTCCTTCACGAATGGATGTTCAAACATAGGAACGGTTCTTCTCATTGCAATAGGACTCTCAACAGACCTTTCTCAATCATTTAGACATTTCATTAGTGCTCCCAAAACAACCCCAGGTGAACAGTACCTATCGCACGAGCGGACTGGAGGTTCGCTCGAGCGGTTAACTCTCTGGAATGGTTGTCTGGGTGGGTTTGCTCGAGCGAAGTTGAGGCCGCTCGAGCGAACTCATCCAGAGTAGGGCTGAATAGAACCGGACCGTAGACCGGACCGGACCACAAAACCAGACCGGACCGGACCGGATTTGTGGTCTTTACAGCACAAATCCGGTCCGGTCTGGATCGGATTTGAAAAACCGGTCATATCCGGTCCAGTCCGGTCCAGACCTTTTAAAAACCGGTCTGGACCGGACCGGACCGGATTAATAATAAATAATTTTTTTAAAGTTTTTTAATACAAAACTTTTAAGTATATAAAATTCTTAAGTCAAATAGCTACTGCTCTGTTCATCAACTGCTCTGTTCATCAAATAGCAACATATTGAGTATTGACCATATATATCATCACTATCTTCATCCCCCCTCCATCACACCATCTCCCCTCATCTATCCATCGCAACAGAGAAGCCCATGCAGATCCCCACCACCTCATCTCCAACTTTCTTCCGTCTCCCCTCACAGCCCTGCTACCACTCTACATCTCCACCCTCCTTCATATTCATCTCATTGTCCCAGCACCATCCCTCGCCGTCTTTCTCGCAGCCTGACTTCGGAACCAGATCGTCGCCCACTTCTTCTTCCTCGTCTGTAAGTCACTCCACATGCAGAGCTTCTCTCCGCCAGCGTCTTCCTCGTGCGGATCGCGTCTCCCCCTCGCCGCCGGACTCCAAACCAGGTAGGAGCCTCCCCATCTCTCTTTGCATTACATCTCCCTCACCATTACCTCCCCCTTTCTTTCTTTTTTCTCTCCCCCTCTCTTCTTCCCCTTTCCCTGCACTAAGAACCCTTCTTTCTTTTCTCTTTCTTCCTCTTCTTTCTCTCCCTCCTGCTTCTTCTTCACTGCATACCCATTGCGCCCTACCCACCTGCACGCCTCCATCTTCTTTTTTTCTTTTTCTTTCTTTCTCTTCTTCATCCTCCTGCCACAGCCACTGCACTCACCTTGCTCCCCTGCGTCTTCTTCCTCCCTACATTGCACCCACCTGTTGCACAACACATCTTCTTCTCCACCCTCTCTTCACCCTCACAATAGCAACCATCTAAAAAAATGAAAAAATAAAATAAAAGCTTAGAAAAAAAAATTGAAACAGGTCCGGACCACTTAAGTGGTCCAGACCGGACCGTTTTAGAACGGACCGGACCGGACCGTGTTAGGAATTTTGTAGATTGCAATTTGATGGATGCATAATCATTCAAGCATCATTTGATTTACACACATATGCATTGATTTATAAAAACTTGAAATCTTGATTTATTCATGCATTGCTTTTAAGATTTGTAAAAGTATCAATTCATGCATGATTTGCTTTTAAAACTTGGATGCATTTGTTTTTGAAAAGAGTTTTAGAAATCAAGCAAGCCTATGTTTTAAATCTTTCAAATCATTTTAGGCTTTTTGTGTTTCATGTTTTTAAACATCCTAGGTAGGGGTGTAACGGTTCGGTTAACCGTTCATATTGGGAAAACCGTTAACCGAACCGTAACCGCGGTTTTCTATTTTTCAAAACCGTAACCGTAACCGTATCCACAAAAACCGTGGAAAACCGAACCGTGGTTAACCGTATGAAACGGTTCGGTTACGGTTAATAACCGTGGAAAAAAATATTCATTGCTATAATCCTTAGCCACTTTTTTTGTGCTTTAAGCTTCTGATGTTGGTCCAACGCTATGCGTTTTAATTTATTTTCTGCAGACTCGGAAAAAATTAATGTTGTTGGTGGGATTCAAATCGGTATAAACTTACCACCATTGTCTGTACCCACGCTTTTGATGTAGTACTGTTCTAATCTTCTAATCTCTGTTGGAGCAAGTTCACTGATGTCTATTTCGCTCAAGTGCTTCACATAACTTCAGAATTACATCTAGGCCCTTTAATTTTTCTTATATTAGTATAACGGTACGGTTAACCGTATGCGGTTAACCGAACCGTATGTTACGGTTCGGTTCGGTTAATAACCGTGAATTAATACAGAAAACCGTAACCGAACCGTAGGGTGCGGTTTTTGGAGTTCAATAACCGTAACCGTAACCGAACCGTGAACCACGGTTATTAACCGCGGTTCGGTTCGGTTAGACGGTTATTCGGTTTTTTTTACACCCCTAATCCTAGGTTGATTTAAAACATGTTTCCAAGCTTGGTTTAGTGGCCCAAAAATCCCCACAAAGAAATACTTTGAAAATATGCAATTATGGGAATTTTGGTCCTAGGGGGTCGACCAGCAGTGTGGCCGGTTGACCGGCCCAGGGGACCCGGTCGACCGGCCACACTGCAGGTCGACTGGGTTCTGAAGCTCCAACGGTAAGAAATATAGCCGTTGTGAACGCCAGGTCGACCGAGCCCTGTTTCCAGGTCGATCGGGGACTAGCCGTTGGGCTGTTTTGGCTATAAATATGAGTTCTTTCCTTTGCCAAAAGTTGGGAATTTTAAGGCCCTCCTTGAGGGGTTTTGAGGCAAATCAAAGGGAAATGAACTAAGGGATGAAGGGGATCATTAGGAAAGCTAAAGCTTGGATTAATGAGTTAAATCACCAAGTAAGCTCTACTTTCCTTAATCATATGTTGTCATGCTTTGTTTTAATTTTGGTAAATCTTTTGTAGCATGATATACTATGTTTTGTTGTATCCTTAACATGTTTATGTTTTGAATTGATTAATTATTTTGGATGCATCACCATTGATTCAATCAAGTAGTACTTGAATTGGTAAATCTAAGTAGATCATGTTAATGGAAACATTTTTGAAATTATATGTAACATGATTCATATACTTGGTTGAATGTTTGGTTGTTGTTTTCCATCATAAGAAAATCACTTTCAAATATATCTTATGTTTTGGATTCAACATTTTTATAAATCATATGTTTTCATATTTTGTTTTATCTTTGGTAAATCTTTAGTAGCATGATAAACTATGATTTGTTGTGTCCTTAACATGTTTTATGTTTTGAATTGATCTATTGTTTTGGATGCATCACCATTTGATTCAATCCAAGTAGTACTTTATTTGGTAAATCTAAGTAGATCATGTTAATGAAAGAATCTTTGAAATTATATGTAACATGATTCATATACTTGGTTGAATCTTTGGTTGTTGTTTTTCATCATAAGAAAATCTCTTTCAAAATATATCTTATGTTTTGGATTCAACATCTTTAGAAATCATATGTAACCTTGTCTAAAGTTTCACAACTTGCCTTACTTTGATAGGTATATCATTTTCAAGTTGTATTTATAATTACATATGATTTGTCTCCTATTTCAATCAAATCTATTTTTATGGTTTATGAGCTATATTGTTGATTTGATTGACATCCCTATGCATCACATGTTTAGAGCTAATTAATTTCATACAACTTGTGAGCTTTTGATTTTCATATCATTAACAAGTTGTTATTTTTAACATGTGACTTGCATTCTTTCCTCAATCATAAATGTTTTTATGAGCCAAAACTTTCAAAAGCCTTAGGCATACATTTATGAGCTTTCATTTTCAAAATGATTGAGGACATCACACACACACACATCATGTGCTTTCAACTTTGCATTCATAGTGTGTGTGTATTAGATTTTCATTTTCATATCCGCCTATTTTAGAGGCAAATGTAAAGAGCTATAAATTGTATCTCCATCAAGTGTATGTTAGACACTACTTAGAGAGATAATCAACCTTTGGTTGAAAAGGTTATTGCTTAGCCTATTGAAAAGCATAAATAGTGGAAATCCGATGGGGTGTTGGATCACAAGCCGGTAGTGGATGTAGGCATTGAGGCCGAACCACTATAAATCCTTGTGTGATAGTGCTTGCTTTGTGGTGATTGTTTTTTTTAAGCTTCCGCATTTTGTTTGATAATCATCACTTGTGACTAGTTTAATTTAAAGAAGTTAAATTTGGTTAAAATTGGTCATAATTGAAGCTCACCCTATTCACCCCCCCTCTAGAGTTCAGATCCCCGTGACTTTCAATTGGTATCAGAGCGGGTTACTCCATTTTAGGGCTTAACAACCCGGAGTTGATCCTTGGTAGATTAGTACCCTAGTGTTGTGATTTATTGCATATCTTTGTTTTGATTTCCACTATGTTTGAAAATGACATTTCCCCTAGTTTCATATCACCACTCTAAGAATTTTTCAAGTTATATCTCCAAGAGTTGGTGAGTCCTCAAGTGAACTCTCAAGGACATCCTTATCAAGACCTTAGGTGAATCTTCATTGGTACACATTTAGACTAACCTTAAGGCCTTGATCCTCTCTAGACCTACCTATTCTTTTTAGTTATATCTATTTGTTGGTCATGTTACATTTGCATTTTATTTTTTTATAGTCACATCTCTTAAAATGCAATGTTTCTTTGTGATCATTTGATTTTGTCTTCATGAACTTTTAAGTTATATCTCATGGTTTTCAAAATCCTTTGATTGCAATATTTTCATGATGGATTTGCATTTTGTTCATATAGTTATATCTCTTGTAGTGCATATCTATTCATGATCAATTGATTATGATTACAAAACTTTCATAGCTAGATTTTTCATGATCAATTGATATTGGAAAATCATTTGATGATTGTCATAGTTAGATATTTTTTTGTAAATCAAATGATTTGAAGCACGTTAAGTTTTCCATTGAGTTTTCATAGTTATATCTCTTGATATGGAAAATATGTGTTCAATTTGTATGAGTGTCTATTGTCATATTTAGAATACAAATTGAAACTTTCTTGTTTTTCAAAATCACTTGCTCTTAATTCTATAAATGATTCTTTGTTGAATTTTCAAATATTGAAGTGATTTGAGAAACTTTGGAAAATGTTCTAAGCTTTATTGGTTGTATTTATAGAAGCATTTTCCTTGAATTTATTTCCTTGTGCTTATTTATGATTATATCTTTTGGAAGGAAATAATTTTTACAAACAATTTGCATCCTTGCTCATTTAGTTACATCCTTTATGCAAATTGATTGTGATATCTTACATTGCTTGGTTGGATATGGTTTCATTGATTTGCATGTTTGTGCTTAACTTGGTATATTTTTTCATTAATGCAAAATTGATGATTGTTTATGTGCTTTATAGTAAAATCTTTTGTTTTATTATCATTTGAGCCTAATAAGTACATATGTGATTTGTTGTGCTAAGTTCATTTGGTATAAATCTCATATCCTTTTCCATTGCATTGTAAGCTTAGTACATTTGCTAAGAGTGGAGATGTTACATGATAGATTGATCCCTTTAACTTCATACCTTCTTGTGATTATATAGTTATATTTTGTATTGATGATATGGTATGAGTTAGATCTTGAGTGTTGATTGATCATCTCTATGCAAATGTCAAATCGTTCTATGTATGGTTGTGATATTTATTATATTTGTAGAAACCATACTAGAACTCAAATCCATCCTCTATGCCTTATAGTTATTTTTTTTTTGGATGGTTATGATGTTGATTCATGTACTTTCTCTAAGTGATATCATCCTTATACATGTTTCAACTTCATAGTAGTGATCTTAATCATATGAAACTCTTTGAAATCCATTCCTCGTATTTCTATATGTTTGATGGATATCTTAGATGTTGAATTCATATGATTTAGTCACTTTGAAAATTGCATGCATTTCAAAGTTATATCCTTTTGCATAGCAATTTACCTTATTCATCACTATGCTCATTAGTCATATCTTTAAAAGTGATGAATATCCATTTATGTTGCTTGATGGAATTTTGTGCTTGTCACATTCTTGCTCTTAATCATGTTGTCAAATTCAATTGGTTCCAATTGGTATAATTTTCGATTGATTTGATTTCTTGTGAATGTGTTAGACCTTGTGATCATTGGATTGAACTTGATAGTTATATGTTTTCATTCCATGTCACATTCCATTAGCATCATAATTTTCATGATTGCCACCTCTCTTGCTCTTATAGGTATATCTCATGACCACCATGTTTATGTATTCATAATCTTGGTTGGTTATTAGTTGAGGTTGGCTTCATGTTTGAATTTCATTTCACTCATCTTGCACTTTAATAAGTCATATTTATTGATTGAATGAAATGATTTCAAAACCTTCATAGCATATGTTTATCATAGTTAAATTATTTGACGCTATGATTAATAAACCCCGTTTCATCATGGATAACTCTAATTTGGATTTTTCCTAATAGTTCTATTTTTAAATCCATTTTAGAGTGACTGTTTTAATAGACTTATCTTTGAATCTCAATTGGTATCCTTTGTTTTTCCAATTGGTATCCATGATTGCTTCTCTCATTAGACCTTGCTTTCTTTTGGTAATTTGATCATACTGAGCTTTATAGTTAAACGAATCTAATCCTTCTCTTGAAGTTGACCCTCAATTGGTTAAACCATCTTCTCCTTGCACCAAATAGTTATATCTTTGTCAAAAGTTTGACAAAAGGAGAGAATGGATTGAGGGGGAGTGTAAACCTTCATAGGAAGTATTAGTTTGGATCAAATTGACCCTTGGATTGCCTTTGAACCCTTAGAGTCTTATTCCACACATGATAACCTGTTATGTATTTCACTGTCAAGTTCAATGTCTATATGACATAGCCGACAAAACAACTTGCAAATCATGGCTCCACAGCCAACAAAAGCACTCAGCTCGAGGCGGAGAAGTCTGAACCTGAGTACCAAAATAGTGGGTCAGACACCACAGTCTGGCTGGTGGGTGAAAAGATAATAAATGTGCTGAAAAATAAAACATGTGATAATTCATATTATTTGATCCAAGGCTACATATAATTAAAACAAGTGGAAAATCATGGATCTCTGACAAAACATGTATTCATTTAAAGCATGAGTAAAACATGAAGATCTAACAAAACATATGTTCATTTACATCATCTATAAAAGCATAGATATTTGACAATCGAGTGTTCCTTTAAAACATGTGTAAACATAGAGATCAGGCAAAATAAGTGTTCATTTAAAACATATGTAAAAACATGGATATTTGACAAACCGGGTATTCATTTAAAGCATATAAGTGTACCAAGGAACGGGAAACAATATAACAATAACTGAATTTACCTTGGAAAATATTAAAACCTGTTTAAACAATAACTTTCATAAAGAAATGAATCATTTACTGGAAAACAAATAAGCAATATAAAACATGTAAAGTATCCAAAGAATTGGAACTATCAAGATGACAACCACACGAAGCTAAGTCCTCTATCACCGAAGTGACAGCGCAATATCAAGGCGGTGATCTCAGTCACACGAGGTGAGGAGAAACAGCGAAATATATATACATATACATATAATATACGGGACATGACCACGGTAGCGAGCTGGGCATTGGGAACCACGGTAGCAATCTGGGGTATCGGGACAAGACCACGATAATAATCGGGTAGCAGGATCCAAACTGCAGCTGGCGGGACAAGATGGGGATGTCCAAGTCGGTGGATCAGACCAACAGGGTTATCCAAGTTTAGTGGTGCCGACTCATAGGTTAAATAACCGAAATCAAGACATGTATAAAAATACATCAAGCGCAATAGATGAACGGGTAGGGCGGGGGTGCTCAAAGGCACAACTTTCATTTCATGTCAGGCTATGCACTTAGGACTAGCAAGTATTATAAGTACAATTTCAATGCTTTTGGGAATAACAGGCCATGTAGTATAAACCTCGGGAAACAAGAGGATACAATTAAACTTTTGAAGTTTCGGGCAAGTACTAGGTTCAAGGTTTGTTTAAAGTGAATAGGGATCCCGTATGTCGATTTAATAACAACTTGGTACTTCTTGAGTTTGGAGACATTCCGAGCTCCTTATACACCATGATAATTTCAAAACATTCAACGAATCTTTGTGATGTGGTTTCTTTCTCAAACGGAATTCATACATATATCCAGGTGAACAGTCCCCATCATTCTCTAAAAGGGTTCACAAATGATTGGGACAGAAACCCCTTCCATTTCTCTTCATTTCAATTTTTCCTGGTTAATTTCGGTCACCTAGTGGTTAGCTGGCGGTTAGCCGCTGGCTGACCGCGGTTGCTCTGATAGAATGTAGCTTACTGGAATTTTAACTGTGAATATGTTCGGTTACCTGGCGGTTAGCCGCTGATGGGTTCGGCGGTTAGCTGCTGGCTAACTGTGAGGCTGACCGCGTCTTCATGAAGAAAAGAATGCTCTCTGGAATTGTAACCGCGACAGTTCGGTTAGCAGGCGGCTAGCCGACAGTCACCTAGCCGATAGGTGACCGTCAGCTGACCGCCAGGTGAGGGAAACTTCCACTGTATTCAGATTTGAGCTCTTTCATCCTCAAAACCACTCTCCTTACTTCCCATTCATTTCCTGCAATAAAATGAGCTCAAAAGTTCCTCCAATTCATCATTCAACACTTCCATTCTCATCATTTCATATTTCTCCATTCACTTCCTTTCCATTCACATTCAATCACAAGAGAGAGAAAAACCCATCTTATATGAAAACCATTTGCAACTTTGACAACATAATATATGCATTTCCAAGATATGAACAAGAGAGAAATAACTCATTAATATGCATTTTTAAGAGTAATAGAAACTATTGCAGAAAGAGTAGATAAAGTACATTAAGAATCATTGATAAAAAAATCAAGATTTCTCCATAAAACATATAAATATTCAAAACAATCCATTCATCCACTTGCCTTGGGTTCAAGCTAGCAAATCAAGCTTCTAATCACACTCCCAAGCCAAAGACCTCCAAGCTATACAAAAACCCCCAAAATAAACCATTACACACCCTAAAATGGCAAAACAAGAAAGACAATGAATGGGTTCAAATCAAACTAGGAAATAGAACTTAAGGGGATGCTATTACATAAAATGGAAGAGAGAAAGTGATTGCATACCTATAGGTGGTCCAATCAGCAAGGAGTGTCTAGAGCGAGAAGAGATGGAGGAGAATGCAATGGCAAGCTTCGTTTGGTGATTGGTAGCATAGACCTTGAGTTTGGAAGCAACAAAGTGAGAAAAAGAAGGGAAGGGAGCTGCTGTTGCAGGGCGGGGCGTGCTCCATCTCGTGAAGGGCAAGAGTGAAGAAGAAAACATGGGTTTTGGCCATTATTTAAAGGTTCAAGTGGGGCCCACAACTAATAATACTACTTGGGCAAAGAACTGGGCTTTCTGAGCCTTGGATGGACTCGACGAAGAAGAGAAAAATGTTTCTCATAAAATCTAGTTTTCAAAATGTATAATTTTGGCATGGTTCTAAGATCTCAAGATTTGGTGTAAAAAAACTGTTTTGCCCTCGAAGTAGGAAAAGTCAGGTTTCGGGGTCTCGAACGGGGATGGGATCAACACGAAAGTTGTAGAGATTAACGAGATAAGTCAAACGGAGCCAAAATGGGAATTTTTTGGAATCACGAAGAACCTCTCCAAGCTGATCACGCAAAACAAGTAGGATCCTACGGTCACTGTCTAGGTTCACTGCCTCTCAAAACTCCCCAAAACTAGTGAAAAACCATTCTAGCTCACAAATTCAAGCAAACAAACACTAATCCCATTTAGAGAAACTAATCCACAAATAAAGCAATGTTAATCCAGGAAATTAGGGGTCGGAGTCTCATAGTTTGGGCTGGAAAAAGGGAAATGAGGAATAATAGTTTCCTTATAAAGCAAGTGGGGAGTGGGCTCCACTAGTGAAATCTTTGTGGGATGAAATCACGACTTTTGGGACTTCGAACGAATTTGACGAAGAAGGGAAAAATGATTACCGAAATATCTAGTTTCCAAAAAGTATATGTTTCGCGAGTTTCGGAAATATCAAATTTTGGGTACAGATGTAGTGCACAAAGACTGTTTTGCCCTCAATGCTAGGAAAGCCGAGTTTCGCGATCTCGAACGGGCACGAGATCAACATAAAAGCTGTAGGGATTAACGAGATAAATAAAAGAGGGTTAAAACAATCAAACACAAGAATCTCAGATAATCCCCCAAGTAAACGCAAAGTCATAAAGGAACCCCCAAAGGGCCCCACTAGCCACAAAGGCACTCAAAATTCCCAAAAGCTATATCAAAAATTTATTTTATTCTCCACTTAACCAAAATCCACTAATCACACTTAAAACTAAAACACAACTTAATTAACACTAATCGATGTCTCTCGGGACGGGGTCTTACACCAAGTCCCAGTTAAGGTTCTGTAGGAGTTGCAGGTCCAGTGTGCACGGTCGATCGGACCCTGTCTTAGGTCGACCGAGCACACATGATTTTCAGGAAATAACTGGGAAGCTGGACTTTCCCTCAAACACAGATATCATGTGTTCTCGGTCGACCGAACCCTGTTCTCGGTAGACCGACAACACAGGGATTCCAGTGAGAATGTTGAGAGCTGGGACATCCAATTTCTATAGGTTTTCAGTATGTGCGGTCAACCGCCAGGGCCAGGAGGTCGACCGAACACACGTAGTATTCCTAAGATCGGGACATTGCCTGCCAGGTGATTGACCCTACTTTTCCAAAGTACTCGGTCAACCGGCCAGGCCAGGAGGTCGACAGAGCACACTGCGCAGAGGTCAACATGGGAGTTAACATCTTGACAGACCAGTATACTCGGTCAACCGAGGACACTGCATTCAACGATTTTCCAGTTTTCACATTTTGAGGTTGTGATCGTTTGTTTGACCATCCAAATCGATTTTTATTGATGTGCCAAGCTTGAGTCAATGGTGTGGCTCAACCTTGACTCGTGGGGACCACTAAGTAGGGTCTTGGTTATATATTCTACGATGATTCGATCCTTAAACGTTGTCAATGATGCCCGTAACTTCTAGAGCACCAAACACAGTATCCATTGGCATCTAAGACTCCATTTAGAGATCAAATTACCTGAGATGAGCCTGGACCCGAATGTGGACCATTACCTAGGTTAGATTATTGATGTTTCCTTATTGATTCCTGAACTTGGAGTTCTTACTTCACTTATCATAATATTGTCACTCTTATGTCCTTACTATGACTTATAACTGTTAATTAAATGAAAAATGAAGGACCTGGACCTAGGACTACTTAGAGGTGACCTGGTGATGTGATTGGGTGAACACTGACCCATGTCTGTGGCTAGGCGGGCCCTTTTATGGCCTATGTATAGATGTTTGATACCCTAGATTGGAGAGGTGAATTATATTGGACTTATAACTCATTATGGATGAGAATGAACTATTTATTATTGGAAATGGACTTGTTACCTTGTTTGGACTGTTTTAGACCAGGCCATGTACCTAATGGGCCTTGGTATGGATCCAACGAGTGGACTTGGACTTGGATTGTGATCCATGGACTGAATTGATACTTGGACCTCTTTGGGACTTTGTTAGGACTGGTTAGGATCCCGGACTTTCAAGAGAAAGTGACATGTGTCATCCACATATGTGCAAGTGAAACCAATTTTAAAAAGACCCTAACGCACAAAAATACATAATAACCTCACCACAACACTCAAAATAAAAAAGGAAAAAAAGAGTTTTCTAGAAAATGTACTTTAAATTTTAATAAATGCATATATGAGATTGGTCGCATATGAAATGCATGATTTGACATTTTTTCATTTTCTAATTTTAATAACATGTGTGAGTAAAACTTTGATTAAGTAGATTCATCTCATAGGATAGAAGGTAGGAATGAGTCTCACCCCAAAAGAGTTTAGCGCATATAGGAGTAGAAGAGATGGACTTTGAAAAGCAAGCATATGGACCTCATTCATAAAGAACATAGAAGACCATGCAAATATTATCCGCTGGATCAATCCAATGATAGGCATGACTCTACAATTGGAGATCAATCAACACCAATAGGAATTAGTGTGATGATTTCGACAAAATTGAACCCACTAATGAATTGACACCGTTAACAACATACACTACCACATATTATAGAGATGCAAATTCTTGACCTGGCGAACCCAGCACAAATCTAAAGAGTATATTTGGTTTGGTCCTTTTCATTTAAGGGTTGAAACTAGTAGACAATTCTAACGTAATTTATAAATGACTTGAGCTGGAGTTAAGTATATTTTGATTATTAGACCCAATTCTAACTCATCATGACAGTTCTTGTTGGGTACACCATGGAAGCATGTGTTTGGAACATATATGGAGTTTCTTACTGCAGGAGCAGATATTATTTCATAGGGATGGAGTCTATGATGTAGGAATGTAAATAGGCATTTAATTCACCTTCCAACTCATAAAAACCTGGTTTGAAACTTGTTTTAGATTTTGATTCATAAATGGGTTGGGGTCCAAAATCCAATTTAGGTTTTGATTGATAAACAGGTCCAATTCTAGATCCATGCAGGTTTCAACTTGTACACTCGGCATGGCATATGAGTCTTTATTGTTGAAAACTCAAGCTCAAAAAGCTCAAAATCAATTATTGTTATTCATTTTTTAATGTTTTATTTTGGAGGTAATAGACTTGATGCTATGCTATGAGTTGAATTATATCCTTATTTTAAGAATAAAATTAAAAAGACTGAAAAAGAAGTTAAAATCGATTTTGGAATTGGATCTCCTATTTGCTACCATTTTCAGTACCGAATCTAGAACCTCCTATCGTAACCGTGTTTGGAACCAATAAAACAAAATCCGAGTTGGAACTGATAGGGGTGTTCATGGCCAGGCTAGGGCATATCTAGGCCCAACCTAATTTTAGAAACATTGCCCCAGGCGTAGCGCAAGCCCAACATGAGCCATAAAAGTTAGGCCCAAGCCCATCAATTTAGTCAATTGAGTTGGGCTAAGCCAAGCCGAATCAGGCTTTCTATCAATTGTTTTAATAAAATAACTAAATTACAAGTACTCATTTGTCAAGTCCCCCATTTGGCTTTCTATATTTTAATCTAATCCCGGCCCAATTAATAAATGGGAATAAATTATGCACCCAATCACTGCCCAAATCAGACTCGGGCTGGCCCAACACATGAGCACTACTAGTCCTGGTCCAGTATGGTTCCGACCTGGCATCACCCGTTAACATCTCTTCTCTGATGTGTCACACCTCCATTGGCCAGGTTAAAAAAAAGGAATAAATAAATAAATAAAAACCCCACCCACCCACACCCTCACTGGCCCGCTTCATCTTTCCACCAAATCTGATCCACTGCCACCAGCTTTCTCTCCAATGGCTGCGTTTTTTCTTCCCCTGTAATCGAACCTCCTCTTCTTCTCCTACACTTACCTGCATCTTCAAACCAATCTCTTCAACCCCAAAATGAACCCTCACCTATGCGAGAGTCCCAGCTCGAGATAGGGTCATAGACTTCGGTAAATACAAATGCAAAATGCTTGGAACTCTCCCTTCCAAATACCTCACTTGGGTCTCCAAAAACCTCCGAGCTTGAGACTTCGATGATTGGGCAAAGCTTGCAGATGAAGTCCTTGAAGACTCAGTTTACAAAGACCGACTGGAATGGGAATTTGCCAAGAGGATCCTCAGTGGAGACGATTCAAGGGCTTCCAGAACACAAACCCCAGTTTCCGATTTGGCTGAAATCTCTGAGAGATTCGGTTGGGATAGCGAGAATAAGGCCGCTTGGAGAAAGGTTGATTTTGCACTGCTGGACGTCGAAAGGCCATCGAATCCCAAGAATTGGGGGTTCTGATGATGAATCTGAATTCAAAGAAATGGTGATTAAAGGTGGATGCGAATTGGGTTTTTCGAAGAAAAATCGCGGGTGTGAGTGCCTAAAAGTTAATGACCCAGTTTAGATTTGTGTGAGATTGATGATTCACTGTATAAGCTTCTTTGGGGAAGATAGATCACCTTAGGACCTGAAAGGAAAAGAGAAAAAGAGATCAGAGACCCTGGCTACCGTCAGCCGAAGGCTTTCCGATGCCTGAGTTAGTGCTGTCACTGAACAAAGGGTGGAGATGAGAGCCAAGTATGCGCTTATGCAAGGTGTTCTGTAACGCTATGCAGTGTATGATGAACATAACATTAATCCATACCTCCGAAGGGATTCTTACCCTTGTATATATAGAGGTTTTCACCTGGCGCACCCTTAATGGGGGTAGGTGGAGAAACTGTCAGGTTGAATCAAGAGATGACCCCTGGCATTAACGTGGATGTGATTGATCAAGGCGACACCTGACCACCATCCGGTGCCTGTCTTGTCTATCAGCACATTCTGCAATGTAGCCGTAACTTCATGGAAGTACAATGATGGCCTACTACCCATCCCTATAGAAAGACGGAGCTGAGGATGGTACTGAGGCCGGGTTTGGATGCATCTTGGCACTATTACAGAGGTGCCTTATACCGAGACCGAGATGAGCCCAGTCGATACTTTTACCGAGACTGGCTCAAGCTTGGCGCAAGCTGGCACTGTTTGTCGAGTTGAGATGAGATTTCTAGCTGGTACTGTTACCGAACTAGATGGATCTTAGAGCTGTGGCCGAACTTGGATACTGATATCGGGATGCACTGAGCTGGTACCGCTACCTAGACCAATGTAATCTTACTCTTAGGAAAACACCCCACACAATTGCCCCCCAGCTCGCGACTTCTTGGAGTTCTCTAACTTTTTGAGGTCGGCAGCTGAGTATTGTGTTGAGAGGATCCGAGGTATCAACTTTTTAAATTCATCTCGGTGTTTGGCTGGGGACACCTGATCTTTATCATGAAGTCTGCCCGCCTTTCCGGGACAATAAATATCACGCCGGCGATGCTTCGTCTTTCTGAGGCGATAAATATTAGGTAGGTGATGCTTTATCAGTCAGAGGCAATCAATTGCACGCTGATGTTTCACCTTCCCAAGGTAATAAATGTAGCGTCTGAATCTTTGTGCGAGATTAACTGGCAGTGCCACGTGTCTCCATCGGGTTGGTCGTTCAATGAAATCAAAACAATGCTTGCCTTCAGGATTTGGAACGGGTGCCATACCGTCTATAAATAGGGTTTTTTCCTCCGTTGTTTCTTTCACTTTTACATTTCATCAGGAAAAGCGCTGCTATAAGAGAGGAGAACTTTGTCGGAGACTCTGCCAGAGCTTTTGCTGGAAGTCTATCTTAGTGAACTGGAGCTTGGAGTTGGTCCCCTTATCTGTGAGTTTTTCCTTTTTGAATCTTGTCTTTGCATTCCGCCTTGTTCTATTTGGGGTTTCTGCTCTAGGGTTTAGGGTTTTTGTATTTCTGCCCCTTTTTCCAGTATCGCCACCCGTTAGAAGAATGGGATCTTATAGGAGTTGGACAGAGACCCCTGAGGCTATGGCCTACTTCAGGGAAATGTATGGGATCCCAGAGGAAGTCCCAACGAAACTAGACGACCCGAAAGACCTCTTTGAGGGTCGATCCTTCCGGGATGGTTGGATGCCATTCCCGTTAGTTTCAGTAATAGAGGGAGGGGTTAGGTTCCCCGTCCACCCTCTGCTCAGGGCCTGCTTGGCGACATGGCACCTCGGCCCATGCCAGCTGATGTCCAATGGCTTCAAAGTCATAATGGGCGTTGCCGAGCTGAACAAGATATTGGGTATAAACCTCGGTGTCCATGACATCGAGGATGTATATGACCTATGCAAGACCGCTGGGGACGGTCACAACTATTATCTCCACAGGAAGCCGAAAATGGAACCCTTCGTCCATGATCTGGAGGACTCAAACAGGCACGCCGGGGACGATTGCCTGCTCGTCTCTGGCAACTGGGAGTTCGGTAAGGATGAGACTGAGGCGGAGAAATTGCATAGGATTCCTCGACACTTCAGGGTTCCTCCAAGTAATTACCGAGTTCAGAGTGTTATCTTTTCCTTCTGTTGTCTTGCCGAGCTGATGTTATCTTTTGTCATGCAGAGACCAGCCAGAGGAAGCAGTGAGCTTAGCACATTGGCTGGAAGCGGAACGATAGCTGGCTAAAACTCGTGCGTTAGTATCCCGACCACAACGGGCGAGCTGCTTGGTCCTTGCTCCGATACGAGCTCAGGTACCACACGTACATCAAGAGGAAGGAGCTCGTGCCCGCCAGCTCGAAGGTTGTCGATTTGGCTCAGCTCGTCGAGAGCTATTCATCTCCCTCCAACTGTGAAGAAGAGAGGGGAGAGGAGATGGAGAAAAGGCAACTTGTTTTGAAGGTGAAAGACCTGGGGGTGAAAATATTGGGGCCTCGAACTCCCTCTTCCTCAGCAGTCTCCGGTGGCGCCGAGGGTTTTGCTGCTACTGCTGGGGATGCTCCTATTGCCCCCGGCACTGCTGTTGTTGCTCTCGGCACTGATGCTGGAACCGTTGTTACTGTTGCTGCTTCTCGGCAGCGTTCCGCCGAGACCTAAAGAGAGGGAGGTCGATCTGAGAAGAGGCAGCGGCTCGGGTGCTTGGCAGCACCCTGCTGAAGGGGCTAAGGAGAAGGTCCCAAAGGAGAAGAGGCACCGGGGAGAGGGCTCGTCATAAAGAGGCCCTGATCAGGCCTTGGTCCCTCAGCCCGCGGGGGCGGCTCTATGGAGGCCGAGCCTCCAGCTCGAGCCTGGGAGGCCAATGATGGTGGAAGACCGTCTAAATAGCAGTCCGTTGGTCGTGACTGCTCTTGCCAAAGTGTGTGCCCTGCCACTCGATATGCAGAGGCACAAAGGAACGGACGACATGACACTACTGTCTGCATCTCTGCAGTTGATGCTCTCGGTAAGTGTCTGATGCAGATCTTTGAGTAACACTTGCTTTAGTTAGCTTTCTTTTGACTTTTGTCTCTTTATTCAGATTGCATAAAGGATTTAGGTGGTCCTGGAGAGGGCCCGCGAAAGTGGTTCCAAGGCCGACAAGTTTGAAGCTGAGAAGAAGAAACTCGCTATGGCCTTGGAGGGGAGTAGCTGGGAGCTGAAGGTGGCAGAGGAGAAAATAAACAGCCAGGAGGCAAAAATGGCAGCTACGCTCAAAGAGCTCTACGATGTGAGGGCCGAGACCTACGAGTGTTGACACCAAAAATGTCACTTTGCCTCTTCAGCATCAAGAAGCCACACGAAGCTGCATCCTACTACAAAACAGTCAATGCTACTTCAAGCATCAGATCTTGTCAGAATCAAACAAAAACTGCAAGATCCTCCAAGACTGCCAAAAGAGGGGTTCACATGAAGTTTCGGGTCATTCCAACATTATTTGACCCAACTTCACTCCTCTTGCAGCTGAACAGGCGCTCCTGGCGGTGACGGCGTCAAAGACATCAAAACTTCGATCAAAGCCTACGGATGGTCTCAAAATACCTCGAAAGGGCTCCATGTCAAATTTCAAGTCAAACTGACAACGTTTGACCCTCCATCAACCCTTGAGCAGTAAAATCAAGCCTTTCGGCGATGAGAACCACCAGGACTATTACTCATCAAACATAGCACATGGATGACTTCAACATGCTTCCAAAGGGCTGCACATCAAATTTCAGGTCATTCTGACAACGTTTGACCCGACTTTGACGCTCCAAAACAAAATCAAGGTTACCAGCGTGGGAGCACCCCGGGACGATGACATCCAAAACGGAGCCAACGGATCGTCTCAAAATGACTCCAATATGCTCCTTATCAAATTTCAGGTCAATCGGACATCGATTGATCGTACATCAAAGCGTGACATCTTTTTCGCAGCAAAATCAAGCCTACTGGCCACGGGACCCCACACGGCTTCAAACTCAAACAAAAGCCCATGGTTGGTCCTATCTAATGCTCAGGAGGCTTCAGTTCAAATTTCAGGTCATTCCGACAACGTTTGACCAAGTTTCGAGTCTTGACGGAAAATTGGCTACAAAATCTTTGCATTTTCCTAAAAATAGGAAACTTTGTGCTCCGATTTATGCTGCTTCTTGTTAGGTTTTCTTCAGGAGAATCAACCCAATAAATGAGGAGAAATATCAATAAAAATACAGGAGGAAAAGCATTAAAAAAGATCGAAAAAACAGCCGAGAAACGACGACCGAAAAGGGGACAATCTCGACGACCCCAACCCAAGTCGCCATGGAAATCCGGGTCGCCGGATTTGTCGTCGGGTGGCCCGTTTTCTGCCCTTTCCACTTTTCGAGAGTTCCAGCCTCTGTGTTTTTCTGAAAATATGATTTTTTATGCACGAAATTGACTGATCTCCATCTACATCTCGGATCCGCCATCAAGAGCATGAAATCATCATTGATCGCTTCGAGATCACCAACCGGCTGACCAAGAAAGTACACTTCCTGTCCGATCGATCGAGAAATCGACAAGATAGATGTCACCGGCCCGCTGGTATCAACCAATGTCTAAAGTTGCATCGTCATCCGACATCAAACAACAAGCGGATCTGTTAGACCTTGACCCAGACCATTTCGATTAGTATACGATTAGTGTGTGTTTAGTCCTAAGTGGTTTTAGTAATCGTTGGGTTAGAAATAATTAGTTTAGTCTTGGACATAGCTTTGGGAATTTTGAGGACGTTTAGTATTAGTCAGACACACTAAGGAAGGCCTGAGGGCACGTGTAAGCTTGGGAGGATCGTATCAGTTTCCGTGTAATTGTGATTTTTATTTCATTTGAATGTGTTTTCTATGTGTTACAGCTTTCGTTTTCAGCCCATTCATGTTTGAAGCCCAAAACCCAAGTTCTAGCCCAAGAAGGGTAAAATTGTCTTTTATGCACAAATCTGGACAAAATTTTTGAGATCTCAAAACCATGTCAAAAATATACTTTTTGGAAACTAGATATTTCGAGGATCATTTTATCCTTCTTTGTCAAGTTCATTCGAGGCCCACAAGATCATGTTTTTGTCTATGCAAGGTTCAAGTTCATTGGGCCCCATTTCTAGGGTTTTAAGTCAACCCTCTTCCTCCTTTACTCTTTTCACTCTCAACCCAAACCCTAGAGCAACCAAGAGGATAAACTTTTCCCTCCATTTGTATTTCTCTTGAATGATCAACCTAGAAGACTCCAAAGAAGATTTCAAGACCATCATCTCCTTCCTCTCACCTCAAGCTCTCTATTGATGTCCTTTTCTTGGAAGTTAGAAGTGAACAAGCTCTCCATTGTCTTCATTTCTTTTGTTTGACCTTTTCTAGGTAAGAGCTTCAACCCATACCTTTCATGAAGTCTTTTTAGTTCCTTAAAATCTTGTTTTTCATGTTACAAACCCTTTTGGTAAAATGGGTTTCTTGTTTTCAAGATTGAGTGAGTTTTTGTGTGGTTTTTATGGGTTTTTGTAGTTCTTTGGATTAGCTTCAGTGAAGTGCTTGGAGAAGTGTGTGACATCTTGGACTAAGGCAAGTAACCAATCTAGGATGGATATTTGCATGTGTGCATTTCATTTGTTTTCCTTGCACTCTTCTCATTCATTGAAAAGTTTGGGGGATTTTGTTTTGATTGGAAAATGGGAATAGAATGTCTTAACTTGTGTTTTGAAATGTGTGTTTTACCCTTGGAGAGCATGGAGGCTCAGGGAGTGCAGGTGGAATGAGAAACAAGAAGAAGGGAAGAAGAAAATGTGAGAAATCTGAACTCAGCTGCATTTCCCGTGCAGTAGCGGTCAGCCGCTGGTCAGCTGGCGGCTAGCCGAAATCCCCATTTCGGTTAACCGTGAGCTGACCGAGCTCGGCAGTCCCCTTTCCAGAAGCTGGCATTTCGATAGTGGGTTTCGGTCAGCTTGACGGTTAGCTAGCGGCTAGCCGCCATCCCCCATTTTGGCTAACCGCTGGCCAACCGAACGTTTTCGGCTCCTTTTCCCGAGAGCTAAGTTTCAGACCGAGGTCCCAGCGGTCAGCCCTACGGTCAGCTTACGGCTAGCCGCCAGGTTGCATTTCGTCTAACCGTAAGCCGACCGAAGTCAGTTCGGTTTCTTTTTCAGTGAGCTGTGTTGGACCTGGATTTCCAGCGGTCAGCCTGTTGGTCAGCTGGCGGCTAGTCGGCAGATCCTAGTTCGGCTAGCCGACACCTGACCGCGAGGTGACCGAAATTGTCAAATTGCCTATTTTGAAGAGTATTTGCAAGAATGAAAACTAGAACATGTTAAGTGACCTTTAGCCTGATATTGTGCACTCGAAACCCGAGATGTCTTTGAACTTTCGGGGCACCAATTCTATTTTAAATTCCAACAATTGGGCTTCGATTACACAAAGACCATCCAGAGGTCCTTACATGTGCTTGATAGGCTTTGTGTTCGTACTTTGGTTTTGATATAATGAATATCATCGTGTACTCGTTTTGAAGTTTAAGTACAAGCTCGTTTTGAAGATGTGTTTCAAGGAAAAGGGGTCACTTCCTAAGTGTGTTATACATATTAATTATGCCTTTTGCTAGTCGTGTTCGTCGTGTTTTGATAAGTGACTTTCCCCTTTTTATCTCGACATGTTTTGATAGTGTTTCGCGTGTTTTGTGCATTCATGAATTAAGTGAACACCACTGAGCCTGGACTGCCCTTTCAGTTTGATCTACTGTCTGGGGGTCCTTAAACATGTGGACTGTCTGCAGACTGGTCATGTATTTATTAAACATCGTACCTGTCCGGTTCTGCAGCCGGAAATCTCCGTATATGTGGGAATCGTGTCGTGATTATATTATGTATATCGTGCTTGTCGTGCATGCTTGCTCTTTTCATTATATATGATAGAGAAAGGATGGGCTCTTTGTGGATTGTAACTATTCATGATATTATATGTATTCATGCTACTTTGTTTTAGTGCCTCAGCTTTGTTATGTATTCTCGAAAATGTACCTAAGTCTTGTAACCGTTTTTAATCCAGTAAAAATGTCTTTACATGTTTCTTTAGCACTTTCTACTTTATGCTCAGGCCTAAATTGATTACCTGCCAAACCGTTGTGTTTGATCCTTGTTTGTTGGTGCCCAGGTGCAGGAGACGTTGCCTTTGAGGAGGAGCGTCCGGAGGAGGCTTTTGAGCCAACCCTTGTTAGAGAGTGGCAGCCCGACGATGTCAACTAGACGTCGGGGGGTTCTTGAGTTCCGCCATTTTTGTCATGGGGGTTCTTTTATTATTTTGAGATTTGTATTGGCCTCTGTTGGCCTCTTACGGGATGTAACAAAAACTTAACTTACTTTGTTTAGTCTCATAACTTGAATTATGATGGGAATGCCATGTTGACTCCTTTCTTTTGATACTATGTCTTGTTATTATTTGTCTTAGCACTTAACAAATTTAATGGTGCTCATCCTGATGTGAATTGCTACACGCTTCCGCAAACTTGATCGTGTGAGACAGATTCCGCGTGTTTCGGGAATCCTCTGTTAGTTTTTATGGTCTCAATACCAGTATATGATGAATAGATTGATTAACTTCTTTATTTATCAATATAATCATGCTTTCCTTTCATGAGATGAATGGTGATTTATTACTTAATGCACATGACCAATATATATGACATAATGGTTCATGAGATGAACCGGGTCCCATTAGTATATTAGATGTGATATATGTATATGGATGAGATCCATATACAGGAGATATGTGTCACAAATCTTATACTTAAAATATCTTCACAACCAGTGATGAGATTGGGCATCTCATCTGACAAGGTTGCAGTACTTTGATCACTACGAGATAGTGTGATTTATCTCGATCATCGGAATGTAAGATTCTGGATCATGATGCTGGTACATTGGATTTATTGAAGGACCATGAAAAGCACCTTATATACACTGTCTTTATTTAAGGTCTGCTCTCATAATTCCCTAGCAATAGGCTCATAATCCTGAGACATTAATGAACTCAAGTTTCTATCTATTCATTTACTTTGAGTCACCAATGAGTGAGGCCAATTGTAGGTCAACACCTCGGTGATTTGGGTACGTGGTAGTAGAGCTATGGGAACATTCAATGGTCAAGATGGAATCCATCTTTAATATCCCCTTGTGCTAATTAATGGATTTATCATTGGTAAGTGTGCACCCATTCCGATTAAGAGTTAATTGGATCAGTACCATATGATCATTATAATTAATTGGGGCTCAAGGATAATAAGATATGGATCTAATTTGGTGGACAGGTCCATTTGATCCATGGATATAGATGGAGGAGCCTACTTGTGGTACTGTGGAAGTTTAGGGTCTTCATTGTAATTTATTCCTAAGACTGGAGTGCAATTGCATTTATATAGTGGAGTTATTTGCAATTAACTGTGGGCCCGGATTGCACATGAGATGTGGGGTCGCGTGTCCCAATTGGAGCCAGCTTTCTAAGGAATCCCTAGTGGTCCCCACGCTAGCCCAATATATTAGAAAGATACTAATTCTACTTAAACTCTAAAAGGAAGGTTACTATTTCTATTTGAAGTGAGACTTCTAATAGTGGTAATGGTAAGATACTAATTAATAATGGAAGTAGGACTTCTATTTTAATTAGAAAGGAGAAAGTTACTAATAGTTGTGGAAGTAAGACTTCTATGACAATTAGTAAGGGAGATGTTTACTAATTTGTAATGGGAGTTAAACTTCTATTTCAAATAAGAAAAGAGGATTTATGGAGGGCTATAAATAGAGGAACATTCCCCTCAAATTCGTGCATAATAATTAGAGAACTTTCAGCCCCCTTGTGCAAGAGTTGTACAAGTCATCTTCCTCTCAAAGTTCCCCTCTCTTTCACCTTTGGTTCCTTAGAGTTACTAGTAGGGTTTTCTCTTGAGGATTCCACCATCTTCTTGAGAAAAGAGATCTAATACGGGACATAGCGTTGGAAGATCAAAAGGAGTTGAAGATTCTGATTTGGATTGTGAAGTTGTTCATCACCAAAATAAAGAAATCAAATCCTCCATTAGAGCACAACAAAACTCCAAAGGTATATCTACATCCTTGTATGTTGTGGATTTCGTGATTGCATGTTTATGTGCTTATTTCTATCTACTAAATAGTGTTTGTTGCTGTACATGGCTATGTGATTGAGGGAATTGCATCCTGGATTGGGTTTGTTGCATTCTAGACAATTGATCCCTGCATTAAGTGGGTCAAAAGTTTTTGAAACCTGTCTGGAAGGCCCACCTATATTCCAACAATTGGTATCAGAGCCTAACCTCATCTCTAATCATGTTAGACCAGCAAGCTTGCTTCAATCTTTGCATGAGATGTGAAGAAGATGAAGCAAGGGCTATGTAAGGATCAGTTTTAATGGATTTGCTTGGTTTGATAGTAAATTCATGTTTGGATAGTCACAAAAGGATTTAATAATGATGGAAGGATCATAGGAAGCCATTGGGACACTTTGGAAGTGATTTGGAGAAGAACAGACACGAAACAGAAAACCCATCTTGCAGAAATTCGTCAGGCAGGTCGACCTGGTGACTGCAGGCAGGTCGACCCGGCCTTCTGTGCAGAATTCTGCAGGATTTGTTTTTCAAGTTTCGGGTCTATTTATGCTTCCTATTTTTCCAGCATTGTTTGGCAGCCTATTTTGTGATTTGTATGGTTGTATAAGATACTAACTTGCAGATGATCATGTTCTCTCCATATGGCCCACAAGTCTTTTGCTTTCTTTTATGGTGATTGGTTTATTTAAGGCTAATTGTAAAGGGCGTCATGGTTTCCTTGGTTACCCGTGAAAGGGCAAGGCATGATGAATTTCCCCATAGCCCTTTTAATTCCAGTTTTAGATTACCATGTAAGTCTCATATATGAGGCATAGGAATTTATGTAATTTTTCTAAATTTGTAAATTCTGGCGATGTCCGAGACGAAGAAGGAAAGCGATGTTGGACTCCTAATCAAAGAGTTTGAAGATTACCAAAAGAGTTCTGGAGTTTCCCAAAGAGTTTGAGGAATTCCAAATTTTTGGAAAGTCTAGAAGTCCAAGAAGTCTATTCCACTTGGGCCATGTGGAGGAGAGGACTAGTTTCTATTTTTGCAATTTCTATTTATGGATGCATGCTTAAATTAGAATTTTTCCAGATCTGATCCAAACATAGCAAGTTACTAAAATTGGTCAAATCAAATTAATTTTTGGAAAGAGTTCTAATTAGTGTTGATGACCCATGAGATGGACACATTGGTAACACTAATTTAGAAACTGAACTTTCCTTAAAATAACTTGACTTGGAACCAATCTTAGATCATATCATAAGATGATTTGATGTATACATGTGGGCCCTAATACCTTATAAAGAAATCCTCAATTCTAAAATATTAAGTGGGAGCGGGGCATTTATATTTAGAAATCCCTATGGTTTTCCACCATAGGTCCATTGTAAGGAAAGTATTAGCCTCGTGCCATCTCGAGTATGGCCGTTCCCCACGGAGGGCTTTTACTTGTCTGGCTACTAGATATGGATCTCCTATGGATAGTGTTGGTGAGACGGGGCGGGGGCCCACTCCCCAAGGAGGAGCTGCTCGCAACGGTTGTCATGCAATGCTAGTTGGTGGGTCACACTTAACTAAAATAATGATGTAGTATCCCCAAGGATTTGCCTCATTTATTTTAGAAACCGATGTAAATCGGGAGTCATACATTATTTGGTATGAGATACCTAGATAATAATGAATGAAGGGGATCATGGAAAGTTAGTCTTAATCCTAATTTTGACCAACTTTGATCCGCACCAATCTAGGTGGTATTCGCACTTCCCAAGGAGGCATACCCCGGGGATTGGGATTCCGATGTATTCTGAATTTAATGGTTATGAGGATTCCATATAAATTTGGTAGAATACGAAACCCTAATGTCATTTAAATTCATTAATTGAATGTATGGTTATGTGTTACAGTATTTCCAGCATGAATTCAAATACTTTCAATCCACTTGCGACCATCCTCAACCAAAATAAGTTAGTGGGATCAAATTATGTAGACAGGAAACGGAACCTGGATATTGTCCTGACAGCTTCAGGATATAAATATGTCCTTACCAAACCCCCCCTTGATGAGCCATTGCCAGAAGCATCACAGGAAGAAAAGGAACTTTACACCAAGTGGGCCAAAGACGATGAGATGGCCAGATGTTACATACAGGCATCTATGTCTAGTGTTTTACAACACCAACATCAATCCTTTAAGACTGCATATGATATTATATCAAACTTAAAGAAGATGTTTGCGGAACAGGGCAGGCCTGCAAGACAGGCTGCTATGAGGGTGCTTATAAGCACCAAGATGGCTGAAGGCACACCAGTACAGGACCATATGTTGAAAATGATGGACTCATTGAATGAGTTAGATGTACTGGGGGCTGCGATTGATGCAGAATCGCATATAGACATAATACTTGAGTCACTACCAGAGTCATTCAATAATTTCAAGGTTAATTACAACATGAATAAAATGAATCTGACTCTGGCTGAGCTGTCTAGCCAGCTGGTGGTGACTGAAGGCATTATGAAGAAAAAGCCAACTGCCCTGATGACAGAAAAGTCATTTGCCAAGTCCAAACCGAAAGGCAAAGGGCGGAAAGGCAAGAAGAAATCAGTTTCGAAGGGTCCTAAGGCGGAGAATGGTCTTAATGGTGGTGTTGGCAAGGCTAAGGGAGCAGGGACAAAAGGAAAGTGTTTCCATTATGGTATGACAGGACATTGGAAGAGGAATTGTCCAGAATATTTGTCTAAGAAGAAGACCTCAGGTATGATTGAGTCACTTGTTACTGAAGTTAGTTTTACAACTGGTACTTCAGAATCTTGGTGTGTGGACTCCGGGGCAACTAATCACATATGTAATTCGTTGCAGGGGTTCCGGGAAACCAGGAGACTCAGTGATGGCGAAATCATTGTCAACCTAGGATCTGATGCTAAGGCGGATGCAGTTTCAGTAGGAGTTATTACTTTATGTTTTCAAGATAATAAGTTGGTTTTGTCAAACACTCTATATGTACCGTCTTTAAGACGGAATTTAATTTCAGTTTCTAGTTTGGTGAATAAAAGTTATTCTATTACTTTTGGTACTGAAGTTGTTATAAAGAGAAACGATACTTTTATATGTTCTGGCAATGTAACCAATGGGCTTTATCTATTAACTCCTACAATGTATGAGATACATGATACCGAAATAATTAATAGACCATCATTAAAGAGAAAGTCACCTTCATCTAAACCAACAAAACTTTGGCACTTGAGGCTAGGTCATATAAACCTAAATAGGATTGACAGGCTAGTGAAAGATGGTATCTTGCCTTCATTGGTGGTAGAACCAATGCCTGTCTGTGAATCCTGTCTGGAAGGCAAAATGACCAAAAGACCATTTTCATCCAAGGGCAATAGGGCCAAAGATTTATTGGAATTAGTGCATACTGATGTGTGTGGACCCATTAATGTCAGGGCCAGAGGAGGATATGAATACTTTGTCACTTTCACAGATGATTATTCAAGATATGGATACATATACCTTATGCACCGCAAGTCCGAGGCTTTTGAAAAGTTCAAAGAGTTTCGAGCGGAAGCGGAAAAGCAATTAGGTAAAAGTATCAAGACTCTTCGATCAGATCGAGGAGGGGAATATCTCTTTGGTGATTTTATGGGATACTTATCAGAAAATGGGATTCTATCCCAGTTGTCTGCCCCTGGTATGCCTCAACAAAACGGAGCAACAAAAAGAAGGAATCAGACTCTTTTAGATATGATCAGGTCTATACTGAGTTTCTCAGGATTACCTATATCCTTTTAGGGATACACCTTGGATACTGCGATGTACATACTAAACCTCGTACCATCTAAGTCTATACCTAAGACTACCCGGAAGTTGTGGTCCGGGTGAAAGCCTAGTCTACAACATTTACACTTTGGGGTTGTCTGGCACATGTGCTAAAAGTTAAGACGGATCAGTTGGAAACAAAGTCGGAAGTATGCACGTTTGTAGGATATCCTAAATGAACTAAAGGTTGGTTATTCTATAATCCCAGAGAGCAAAAGTGATGGTGAGCACTAATGCGGTTTTTTCTGGAGGAAGATTATATGATAGACCGAAAACTTTTAGAAAAAGGTGATCTTGGAAGAGATTCAAGAACAATCAATTCCAAATCCAAGTATGACCGAACTTGAGGAAGAACCGCCCCTACCAGACCCAGTAGTTACACCAGTGCCTCGTCGTAGTGGGAGAGTAATCAGGCCCCCTGATAGGTTCTCGTTCTTGGGAGAGTCTTACGAGGCAATCCCGGAAGAACTGGAACAAGATCCCTGTAACTATGATGAAGCAATTAATGACATTGATTCGGGACATTGGCAAGATGTTATGAAAGCTGAGATGGAGTCTATGTACTCTAATCAGGTCTGGACACTTGTGGACTTGCCTGCCAATATCAAACCTATTGGGTGCAAGTGGGTCTACAAGAGAAAAAGAGGACCAGATGGAAGAGTTGAGACCTTTAAGGCCAGGCTTGTTGCGAAAGGGTATACTCAGAAAGAGGGTATCGATTATGAGGAAACCTTCTCGCCGGTAGCCATGCTCAAGTCTATCCGGATACTCTTATCCATTGCGGCTCATCTCGATTATGAGATTTGGGAAATGGATGTCAAGACGGTGTTTCTCAACGGCCATCTTGAGGAAGACATCTATATGATGCAGCCAGACAGTTTTATAGCAAGTAACCAAAAGCAAAGAGTTTGCAAGTTGCAGAAGTCCATTTATGGACTGAAGCAGGCATCCCGAAGCTGGAACATCCGTTTTGACCGGGCAATCAAATCATTTGGTTTTAGTCAAAATCCGGATGAGTCATGTGTGTACATGAAAAATGAAGGTGACAGGGTAGTTTTTCTGGTTTTATATGTCGACGACATCCTTCTCCTTTGGAAAGATATAGGAATGTTGTCAACAGTAAAAGTTTGGTTAGCTAAGACTTTTGATATGAAGGACTTGGGAGAAGCTAGTTACATCCTAGGGATCAAACTCCATCGAGACCGGAAAAACAGGATGATTGGCTTGTCTCAAGCTGCATACATAGATAAGGTACTGGTACGGTTTGCTATGCAGGACTCCAAGAAGGGTATCACACCTTTCAGGCATGGAGTGCACCTTTCCAAGGATCAGGGTCCCAAGACCCCAGAGGAAAAGGAACAAATGAGAGCAATTCCATACGCTTCGGCTGTTGGTAGCCTCATGTATGCTATGCTATGTACTAGACCGGATATCTGTCATGTAGTGGGCTTAGTCAGCAAATATCAGTCTAACCCAGGTACTGACCATTGGATTGCTGTAAGATGTGTTCTCAAATCCTTGAGAAGGACTAGAGATTACATGTTGATTTATGGCAATAATGAATTGATTCTAGTCGGTTACACATATTCTGACTTCATGTCAGATAATGATTCCAAGATATCAACTTCTGGGTATGTGTTTATGCTATATCTGCTTGACAAGCAACTAAAGAAGTAGATTGGCTCAAAAGATTCCTCATGGAACTTGGAGTGGTATTTTTGTCAAGACAGCCGCTCACAGTTTACTGTGATAACAGCAGGGCAGTCGATAAGTCCAAGGAACCCAAAAGCCAAAAACATGTACAGAGGTAGTTACACATGGTCGGAAAGATTGTGCAGAGAGGTGATACTGCTATCACCTAGATAAACTCTGCAGACAATCTGGGAGATCCCTTTACTAAGCCTTTGACTACCAAAGTCTTTGAGCAGCATGTAGACGGGATGGGCATGAGATGCAATCCTGATTGGCATTGAGCCCAAGTGGGAGATTGTTAGTTTTTATGGTCTCAATACCAGTATATGATAAATAGATTGATTAATTTCTTTATTTATCAATATAATCATGCTTTCCTTTCATGAGATGAATGGTGATTTATTACTCAATGCAAATGACCAATATATATGACATAATGGTTCACGAGATGAACCGGGTCCCATTAGTATATTAGATGTGATATATGTATATGGATGAGATCCACATACGAGAGATATGTGTCACAAATCTTATACTTAAAATATCTTCACAACCAGTGATGAGATTGGGCATCTCATCTAACAAGGTTGCAGTACTTTGATCAATATGAGATAGTGTGATTTATCTCGATCATCAGAATGTAAGATTCTGGATCATGATGCTGGTACATTGGATGTATTGAAGGACCATGAAAAGCACCTTATATACACTGTCTTTATTTAAGGTCTGCTCTCATAATTCCCTAGCAATAGGCTCATAATCCTGAGACATTAATGAACTCAAGTTTCTATCTATTCATTTACTTTGAGTCACCAATGAGTGAGGCCAATTGTAGGTCAACACCTCGGTGATTTGGGTACGTGGTGGTAGAGCTGTGGGAACATTCAATGGTCAAGATGGAATCCATCTTTAATATCCCCTTGTGCTAATTAATGGATTTATCATTGGTAAGTGTGCACCCATTCCGATTAAGAGTTAATTGGATCGGTACCATATGATCATTATAATTAATTGGGGCTCAAGGATAATAAGATATGGATCTAATTTGGTGGACAGATCCATTTGATCCATGAATATAGATGGAGGGGCCTACTTGTGGTACTCTGGAAGTTTAGGGTCTTCATTGTAATTTATTCCTAAGACTGGAGTGCAATTGCATTTATATAGTGGAGTTATTTGCAATTCCTAAGACTTTAGCCTGATATTGTGCACTCGAAACCCGAGATGTCTTTGAACTTCCGGGGCACCAATTCTATTTTAAATTCCAACAATTGGGCTTCGATTATACAAAGACCATCCAAAGGTCCTTACATGTGCTTGATAGGCTTTGTGTTCGTACTTTGGTTTTGATATAATGAATATCATCGTGTACTCGTTTTGAAGTTTAAGTACAAGCTCGTTTTGAAGATGTGTTTCAAGGAAAAGGGGTCACTTCCTAAGTGTGTTATACATATTAATTATGCCTTTTGCTAGTCGTGTTCGTCGTGTTTTGATAAGTGACTTTCCCCTTTTTATCTCGACTTGTTTTGATAGTGTTTCTCGTGTTTTGTGCATTCATGAATTAAGTGAACACCACTAAGCCTGGACTGCCCTTTCAGTTTGATCCACTGTCTGGGGGTCCTTAAACATGTGGACTGTCTGCAGACTGGTCATGTATTTATTAAACATCGTGCCTGTCCGGTTCTGCAGCCGGAAATCTCCGTATATGTGGGAATCGTGTCGTGATTATATTATGTATGTCGTGCTTGTCGTGCGTGCTTGCTCTTTTCATTATATATGATAGAGAAAGGATGGGCTCTTTGTGGATTGTAACTATTCATGATATTATATGTATTCATGCTACTTTGTTTTAGTGCCTCAGCTTTGTTATGTATTCTCGAAAATGTACCTAAGTCTTGTAACCGTTTTTAATCCGGTAAAAATGTATTTACATGTTTCTTTAGCACTTTCTACTTTATGCTCAGGCCTAAATTGATTACCTGCCAAACCGTTGTATTTGATCCTTGTTTGTTGGTGCCCAGGTGCAGGAGACGTTGCCTTTGAGGAGGAGCGTCCGGAGGAGGCTTTTGAGCCAACCCTTGTTAGAGAGTGGCAGCCCACCGATGTCAACTAGACGTCGGGGGGTTCTTGAGTTCCGCCATTTTTTTCATGGGGGTTCTTTTATTATTTTGAGATTTGTATTGGCCTCTGTTGGCCTCTTATGGGATGTAACAAAAACTTAACTTACTTTGTGTAGTCTCATAACTTGAATTATGATGGGAATGCCATGTTGACTCCTTTCTTTTGATACTATGTCTTGTTATTATTTGTCTTAGCACTTAACAAATTTAATGGTGCTCATCCTGATGTGAATTGCTACACGCTTCAACAAACTTGATTGTGTGAGACAGATTCCGCGTGTTTCGGGAATCCTCACCGCAGGAACCTGTGGGAAAACACACCATCACACGTCGCGGGCCCGGGGATCCATTCTGGGGTCGCGACAGGATCCATCGGTGATCATCACAAGAAGAATTCCAAAAGATGCGGAACGGACCATGACTCTTCAAATGCCCTGGCGACCACTTAATGCTGTTAATTGACCCATTTTATGACAACTTAGTGCCGTCATTAACCCATTATTTTAGACGACCCAATCAAAATCAAGCAAATGGGAGTTACAAATCCAAGTAATCATGGCATTAAAACCATGAAACTCCCCTAATCATGGAGATTAAGGGTGATTAAATGCCCATCATTCTCCACCGGCCAATCACAAGCCAAGAAAAAGGAGTTACAAAATAAAAAATTGAAACTTGTAACTCCTCCCATCATGGAACATCAATGCCATCAATTCCCTCATCGTGGGTCATCAATCCCATAAATCACCCCATGGCTTCCAAAAGCCTATAAAAAGGGGTAATTCCAAGAGATCCAGAGACAGACATATACACACGGATAGAGAGAGATACGCAGACACAGAGAGAGAGAGAGAGTGAGAGAGATCCATACTCACAAGCAAGGAAGGAAAACTCTGAAGAAATCCTACTACTCTGCTGCTGAAACACCAAAAGGTGACCGAAGTCCCTTGGGGGGCCACCCCTCAAGGCCTCCTCTTTCCTTCTATCCAACATGGCTTAAATGTGGCTCTTCAGCCCGTTTATTCGGATTTTCATTGGATATAGGACATCTCCTTGGTTTTTATCTTCTAGAAAAAGTGAGGTCCAAGCCAAGCCAAAGAATCAAAGCATCAAGCGTTCTCATATGAAGGACGATGGTGAAGTCCATACATGACTTGCGACCGTCGATCTGAACGAGTCCCCACAATCTCCTGAGAAGTCAAATACCTTTTCTTACTTTTCTATTGTATTTTGTATTATTTGTAAAGAGACAAAAAATCAAATTTCTTATCTTTTATTATGGATAAGATTTGTAAATCGCCTTTCACGGCAAACAAAAATCGCCTCTCACGGCATTTAAAAAATTGTGTCTCTTTCTTAAAATATATGTGCAATGGAAAGTTAGAAAGAAGAATTGATTTTCTTTCTACTTCTGAAGGTGAATCTCCGGATCACTGCTTCAAATTCTAAGTAGAATAGAAAATCTGGCATACCCGTACAAAAAATGTTGATGACTCGTTTTTCCTCCTCCGCCATACTCTCGACAGCCCAAGGGGTGGGAAGGAGAGGACGAAAGGTCGGAGCCCCCATCAAGTTGGCATACCCGGTGGGACACATTCATTTGAGAACGCGATGTTTGAATTCTTAGGCTCCTTTCTAGTTGGTGGCCTATGTTGGATCTTGCATCCAAAAAAAAAAAAAAAAGAGATGTGATCTTTGGAAATTTCTACCTTTGAATTTATTTCCACCCTTTCTCATTTAAAAAAAAATAAAAAAAATAATTAAATCTAATTTCTCTTTCTTGGATTCAATTTTGAAAAACTTTGATCCTCTCCTCTTCGAACTTGATAGCTCACAGAAATGTTCGTAGCTATTGTTCTTCTCGGGAAATGGGCCATCTTTTCTCTTCGATGAGTCCCATAGGGATCTTTCAAAAAAAAACTCTTTAAAAAAATCATTTTTATTCAGATTTGAGAAACTTTGGTTTCTTCCTTTTCGGGTTTAGTGCTCGCAGAAATGTTTGAGCCTTTACCTGGATTGGAACACCATTCACTCTCTTTGATGGGTCCATTAGAAATCTAAAAAAAAAAAAAAGAAAGACCCGACCAAGTTGTTGTTGTCTATATGGTTGGTAAAACCAGAAGACGCCAGAAGTCAGCAACCAAAATTCATGTTAGACGACCAGTGACTCGCAGCGTCTCCCGAACACAAAGACATCAGGAGGATTCTCCCGCTCCTTCAAGCCAAGCACATCAGAGTAACCACTCATCAGACTCTTTATCCAAAAGAATGAGCTCCAGCTCAGTCACCAAGAATGATGAATGTCCTGGTTACAAATGTTGAGCAACCTCCACAGCATGATGGCGTAGCAGTACGCATCCATCAGTTGGAGCAAGGACAACAAAGAATTGAGGCTCTGATGGAAAACCTCCTCCTCACTTTCCAGTGTCCTCCAAACAATGAAACTCCTCAGAATCATCAAGATGACGAGGAAAAGAATGAGTCACACGCCCTTACCAAAAAGGACATTGACGATATCCTCACCAAAGGAAAAGAAGATGATACACTAAAAGAACACGGGATCAAGCCACCATATCCCTTATGGATGGACTCGGTTCCGTTCCCTGCAAAATTCAAACAACCTACTCTCCAAACATATACGGGGAAAGGTTCAGCCAGATAACACGTCATCCACTTCAAGATCCTAATGGGAGCCATTGCCAATCAAGATGCCCTCAAGATCCGTCTCTTTGCAAGTACCTTAAAAGGTACAACCTTCGATTGGTACTCCACTCTGCCGGAGGACTCCATCCAAAACTGGGCCATACTGGAGACACGCTTCCTCACCCACTTCAAAGGTGAAGATCACCCTGTTACTATGGCACAACTCTGCAGCCTAAAACAGGGAGAGAATGAGTCAACATACGACTTCATTCACAAGTGGAAGGCAATGGTGTACAAGTGCTCAGATGTACTACCACAAGCGTCGCTGGTCGACATCTTCCGTAACAACATGAGAGCAAGGATCCGCTCCATGATTATCGACAAAAAATAAAAAAACCCGGGAGAATTCCTTGAAGCAGCAATGGAGGCTGAAACGGTGATAAAAGACCTCAATAGTCAGAAATCATCAAAGAAAGAGCCGACTGCCATTACGACCTCAAAACCAAAGAAAAAGGAGGTTCTTAATGTACAAACCAAGTCAGCTCCTCAGTAGCCAAAGAAAGCTGAAAAAACGGAGGTAAGAAACCTGAACTCTTTGAAGCCTTCACAGAACGAGTATAGAAGAAATACCCGTTCGATGAAGATGTTGAAGAAATCTTCGAGGCTCTCTTAGCAAACGGTAAAATCACCTTACGTGAGCCCAAAAGACCGGGAGATGTTTGCAAAACCAATGATCCCCGATATTGTCCACACCACCAGATGGTCCCACATCCTCTCAATCAATGCTTCGTTGTGAGAGAGAAGATCGACGAGATGTGGAAAAATGGAGTCATCACCTTTGACAAAAACTATGGGTCTGCCTTCGTCAACATGGTGTCATATGGACAAACTTCCAAGTCACCAAAGGAAAAAATCACTACTTCCTTCAAGGTGATAAAAATGACTCAGACGTCCTAAGAGTTGGATCCCTATCCAACATTAGACGGACAACCCATATGGGTGCATCCCGATCTCCTAGAAGATGAAAATTGGGAGATCGTCAAAACAAAGCCTACCACTCAACAGCGAAGGCAACCAAAGAGACAACTCTGCAAGCTCAAACAACAGGAGAAAGCTCAATCAAAGTAAGAAGTCTCTGAAAAAGCAGAGACCTCTTCCACTGCTTCGCTGGGGGCAACAGAAGAATCCAAAACTTCAAAGGTGGTAAGAAAATTCACCCTTGGTGATTTCATGCCACCTTATTACAGAAATGAAACTACGCAGGGGGCATCATACTCTTGCAACTCAGTCATTGGATTCTCCATGGGTGGGTACGAGTCCAGTGATACTGCCAGTGATATCATGAGTGGGAAGAATCCCCTGAAATAGGAGAATACCTCTTCGATGAGGAATGGATTCCCGAATCTCATCTTATGCCAGTAATCTGGTATAACCCATTACAACCACAAGGATCCTGGTCTGATGATGAAGAAGACCAATACGCTATTCAAGAAAGTGTTGTTGACCTAGCACAAGCAAGCGCTCTAGTGGAACCCAACATTGATGAACCACAATGAGCAAATACGAAGAAGAATTGGCCCCTATGCCCTATCTCGAGGAATATGCAAGAATCTTGCAACGTCTTGCCATAAAGAGGGAGCAAGATCACATCGATGAGCTTCGTCCAGAACCGGAATCCCGGAAGATTCACAGACATCTCCTCCGATAACCCCGGAAAATGAAGAAAACTGCTGGATTGATGATCCCCTCACATCTGAAGACGAGTCTGAACCTCAATAGTGCGTTGGTTGCAATGCGAAAGTTCGAGACGATCATGCCTCTGAAGCTTCGTTTGCTGAGGCCTCAGATTCTCAGACTACATCCGATAGCATGTCTCCTGGAGCTACATCTCTTCAGGTGACTTCCACAGAGATATCATCTTCTCAGCCTTCGTCTCCTGAAACTGTGACGTCTCAAACCTCTTCCGACCGATCATCTCGAAGAAGCTCCTGCCAATGAAGTCTTATTCAATGAAAATCCGGTCAACTGGTCCCAGATACCCAACCTCATAGGCGATGTATGGACCGATAAATTACTCAACAAAGAAGAAAAGTTCTTGGATACTGTTCAGGACTTGTTCCCGGAAAATGCTCCATGCAACGCGATCACTGAAGACAGTAATACTGCTATAGAGACGTCTTCAGCAAATGACAAGGATCAACCCCTTGATCCCGAGAGTGATCTTCCAAAAGAAGACCCTTCTCTAGAAGCTCTTGAAGTTGGTAGAGGTACCCGCTCTGGCCGGGATTACCACAAAAATTACAACCAACCTTCTTCTTCCTATGTAAATCCTTTGGGAAAACAAATTGCAAACGTCCCAAGTGACAACAATAATGAAAATGCAGGTCCGAAGGAGGCTTTCAAGTACAACTTGATTGAGCACTTCAAACACATCCCTGCACGACTGCATCCTTGACTTATTACGAATGTTTCCACAAACTCGTGATAGTCTCATTTCAAAACTGCAAAGGCTGAATGCGGATGTTGACAAACATGCCCCACAAGTCCTACAAATTGAAATGGACTATAAGGTCAAAAAATCAAATACTTTCTCAAAAGGAGAAAAGAAGAAAACCGAGGGATCAAGCATCGAATGCCTCTCGGTTCAAAAAGCAGCAAGTGAAACAATTGCCTTTGATAAGGATGACCTCCTGCTAGGCGAGACAAAGCACAACCGACCCTTATACTTCACAGGGTACATTAAAGAAATGCCAATACATAGAGTACAGATCGACCCAGGCTCTGCACTCAATCTCATCTCTACTTCGACACTCGAAGAGTTAGGCATTGCACCTAGCAAACTGAGTCACACGTCTGTATCCATCTTTGGATAGATGGGAGCGCTAAAAGGCCTATCATCAAAATCAGGTTCAAGTTACAAATGAGTGATCTTATCTCTGAACTCACTGTGTACGCAATAAGAACCCCTTCATGCTACAATATCCTCCTTGGACGCCCCTGGGATACATGAGAATGGTATCATCCCTTCAACTCTACATCAGTGCATCAAATTCGTTGGCAACGACGGCTTAATCCATTGAGTATTTGTAGATAAAAAGCCCTTCAAAAGCAAAGACGTCCATCTTACAGACGCTCGATGTACAAAGATGAAGAAGAAGAAAAGGAGGAAGAAACAACGCCTTTTGCCGAAAATCCCCAGAAAGATAAGGGCAGGCTCCTCAACAACCATCGGAAGAAAACAAACCTTCCAACAAATCCGAAGAGAGCATTCATTCTCCCTTCATTGCCTCCGTCAAACCCTCAAAGCCTTTAGTAATCACCACCAAGGCAAAGAAGACAAAACAAAAGTCTGGGGGCAAGTTCGCTATCTCCTCCGTGTCCATTTTGGATTCAGAGCCAAAAGACGATACATCGTCATACCAAGCTGATACTCAGCAAGTTCAGCCCGCTCTCACTCAATTGGAGACATCTGCTGACGTAGAAGACCCTACGTCTGCTTCCTTCGTTGTGTCGGCAGCTTCGGCAGAAGAAAAGACGATATTTTTTCACAAATCGGAAGCCGCTTCATCAAATTCTTCGCTTCAACCTTTCCAAAATGAAGGTATGCCTCAACTATTCCTGTATAGTCTAATGGCACAAGCTATCATGAAGAAAATGGGCTATGATGCTCAGAATCCAATCGGTTTGGGAGGTTGCCGTGGTATTCTCACACCATTGGAACCCACCCTGACCATAAGTCAACTGGAGGATTAGAAACTCCATCGTCATATAGACAAGTCTTCACACGGGTTAGGGTATCATCTTGACGCTCCCATGAGAAAGTTCACACAAAGGCTACAAAGTCATTTTGCCGACCAAGCCTCAACATCTCGTGTTTATGAAGACATTGATCTCCCTGGATATCTCTTTAAGGAGTCACCCGTCAAGGATCCAGGAAGCTTTTTCGATTGGTACGATTTCTCTAACTATGAAGAGGAATTGTCCGATGACAGACGCACGGTTTTCTACCCCAGAAGAACCATTGCCTCCAAAAGAAGTACCCTACTTCGACCCAGTTTCAAAAGGTGATTGGGATCATCTCATTGCCAGGCTTGAGAAGAATACCGATCAAGAAGACCCGTAGATAAAAGCAAAGCCTCGGTCTGTAAATACTTTTGGAACTCCAGAAGGTCTTGTTAAGTTGAAAGCCTCCGAAAACAATGTGGAGGAACCACTTTCAAACCTTCCAACAGAAGATCCTATTCAAAAGATAGACTTAGGGACACCTAATAACCCATGTCCTGTATTCATAAGTAAGAATATAAAGGATGATGAGTTACCCGAGTATGTCGCTTTTCTTCGTAGGTTCGTTGATTGTTTTGCCTGGTCTTATGCTAAAATGCCTGGCTTAGACTCTAAAATAGCAGTCCACAAACTCAATCTGCAAAAAGACATCAAGCCTGCCAAACAAGGCCAAAGAAGATTCCGTCCTGATGTGATGGACAAAATTGAATAAGAAGTTCAAAACTCAAAAGCGTTGGCTTCATTTACGAGGAACAACATTCTGTCTGACTGGTTGGCCAACATCGTCCCAATGACAAAGAAAAATGGGCAGATCAGGGTCTGTATTGACTATAGAGATCCGAATAATGCATCCCCTAAAGAAGAATTTCCGCTCACATACCAGAGGTGATGATCGACAACACCTACAGATTTGAGCGAATGAGATTCATGGATGGATTCTCTGGTTACAATCAGATAACGATGCATCCTGAAGATGAAAGACACACATCATTTCAGACTCCGTTTGGCATGTATTGCTACACAGTCATGCCATTTGGTCTGAAAAATGCTGGTGCAACATATCAGAGGGCTATGATGAAAATATTCCAAGATATGCAGCACAAGACGGTCGAATGTTACGTTGATGACCACATCGTCAAAAGCAGAATAAAAGAAGACCATCTCAAAGATCTTCGAGAAGTCTTCCTCCGACTTTTCAAACACAAACTGCGGATGAATCTACTAAAGTGCTTCTTCGGTGTCTCATCGGTTAAGTTTCTCAGATTCATAGTTCGGAAAGGCGGAATAAAACTTGACCCCACCAAAGTCAAGGCTATCCTAGAAATGCCATCTCCAAGAACCTGAAGAGAACTAAAAAAGGGCTTCAAGGAAGGTTGGCATACATTCAACGGTTCATCTCCAATCTGTCAGGGAAGTGCCGTCCATTTTCTCGCCTAATGAAAAAAGGTGTGGACTTTGTTTGGAATGCTGAATGTGAAGCCGCATTTCAAGACATTAAGGCATACCTGACCAAACCTCCAGTGTTGGCTGCCCCCACAACTGGAAAACCATTCATCTTGTACACAAGAGCTCTCAATTACTCTTTGGGCGCTCTACTAGTACAAGAAAACGACGAAGGAAAAGAAGCTGCTCTATATTACCTCAGCCGCATGTTGGTAGGTGCAGAGCATCACTACTCTCCAGTAGAAAAGGAATGTCTTGTAGTGATGTTCGCCGTACAAAAGCTGCGTCACTTTCTGCAGTCCAATACAGTATACCTGATTTCAAGGATCAATCTCTTAAAGGTCCTTGTCACAAAAGCAGGTTCTCTCAATGCCTGATTGGCAAAATGGTCCATCCTTCTGTTGCAATTCGATATTAGGTATGTACCACAAAAGGCAATCAAAGGCCAAACTGTTAGACCCCGACCCAGACTAATTCGATTAGTGTGTGATTAGTGTGTGTTTAGGCTTAAGTGGGTTTAGTTACCGTTGGGTTAGAATATAATTAGTTTTAGTCCTGGATATAGCTTTGGGAATTTTGAGAACGTAAATGTTAGTCAGACACACTCAGGAAGGCCTGAGTGCACGTGTAAGCTTGGGAGGATCATATTTTTTTCTGTTCGAATTGTGATTTTGATTTCATTTGAATGGTTTTACTATTTGTTATGACTTTCGTTTTCAACTCATTCGTGTTTGAAGCCCAAAACTCAAGTTTCGGCCCAAAAAAGGGTAAGATTGTCTTTTATGCACATATCTGGACACAAATTCTGAAATCTCAAAACCATGTCAAAAATATATTTTTTGGAAACAAGATATTTCGAGGATCATTTTATCCTTCTTCGTTGAGGTCATTCGAGGCACGCGAGATCATGTTTTTGTCAATGCAAGGTTTAGGTTCATTGGGCCCCATTTGCTAGGGTTTTTAAATCAATTCTTTCTCCTTCCCTCTTTCCATTCCCAAACCCTAACCCTAGAGCACCAAGAAGAGAAAACCCTTTTTCTTCCACCTTATTTCTCTTGAATGCAAAACCTAGAAGACTCCAAATGAAATTCCAAGACCATCATCTTCTTCCTCCCATCCCAAGCTTTCCATTGATACAAGTTTCTTGAAGTTTCTAGTTGGGCAAGCTTTCCATTTTCTTCATCTCTTCTTGTTTGTTCGTTTCTAGGTAAGAGCTCCAACCCATCCTTTTAATGGAGCCTTTCTGGTTCCTAAAGATCTTGTTTTTCATGTTTGCAAACCCTTTTGTGAAAATGGGTTTCTTGTTTTCAAGTTTGGGTGAGTTTTGAATGGTTTTCATGGGGTTTTTGTAGCCTTTGGCTTAGCTTGAGTGGAAGTGCTTGAAGAAGGTTGTGACATCTTGGACTAAGGCAAGTAAACAATCTAGGATGGATGTTAGCATGTGTGCATTTGGTTTGTTTTCTTTTCATTGGAAATCTATGTCTTGAATGGAAATTTTGGGGATTTTGTTTTAGATTGGAGAATGGGAATGAGATGTTTTAAATTGTGCTTGAATATGTATGTTTAATCCCTTGGAGAGCTTGTAGGCTCAGGGAAGTGTAGGTTAAAGGAGAAATAAGAAGAAGGGAAGAAGACATGTAAAAATCTGACTTGAAATGCACTGTCCGTACAACGTCGATCAACTGTCGGCTAACCGAAATCCCCATTTCGGTCAACCGACAGCCAACCGAACTCAGTTCGGCTCCTTTTCCCGAGACCTGCATTTCATCGGGAAGATTTCGGTCAGGGCTAACCGACATTTCTCACCTCGGTCGACCGACAGCCACCAAAAATCAGTTCGGTCCCTTTTCCCGAAAGCTGAGGTTTTCTGGGTAAATCTGTCGGTCAGCTCGTCGGTCAGCTGTCGGCTAACCGACTTATCCCGTCTCGGTCAACCGACAGGTGGCCGAAAGGTAACCGAAACTTCAATATGAACTGTTTTAGAAGGATTTCTACAGGAATGAAAACTATAATATGTTATGGGGCTTTCAGCCTGACGTTGTGTGATTGAAACCTGAGATGTCTTTAACTTTGGGGGCGCCCAATTCCCTTTGCAATTCCAACATTTAGGTTTCAATTACACAAGGGTTAACCAAAGGTCCTTACATAATCTTGATAGACCTTGCTTTCGAACTTTAGTTTTGATGCAACAAGTATTATCGTGTACTCATTTTGAAGCTAAGTATAAGATTGTTTGAAAATGGTTTCAAGGATAAAAAGGGGTCATTTCTTAAGCGTGTTTTGCATATATATACTTATGCCTCTTGCTAGTCGTGTCTTGTTTAGTTCTGATAAGTGATTTCCCCCTTCAAGCCTGATTTGGTTTAAGATGTGTTTCACCGTGTTTTGTGCATTTATGAATTTAAGTGAATGTCAGTGAGCTTGGACTGCCCTTTCAGTTTGATCCACTGTTTGGGGGTCCTCAAACATGTGGATTATCTGCAGATTGGTTGTGTATTTTATTACACATCGTGCGTGTCCGGTGCGGCAGCCGGAATCCCCGTATATGTGGGAATCGTGTCATGATTATAATATGTATATCGTGCTTGTCATGCGTGCTTGCTCTTTTCAATACAAATGATTGAGAAAGGATGGACTCATTGTGGATTGTGACTATTCATGATATTATAAGTATTCATGCTAGTTTTGCTCGTATTTTGAAATGTACCTTAGTCATGTAACTGTTTCTAATTCAACAAAATGTCTTAATATGTTTCTTTAAACGTTTACTTTTAAATGCTCATGCCTAAATTGATTACCTGCCAAACCGTCGCGTTTGACCTTTGTATGTTGGTTCCCAGGTACAAGTGACGTTGCCTTTGAGGATGAGCGTCCGGAGGAGGCTCTTGAGCCACCCCCAGTCAGAGAGTGGCAACCCGACGATGTCAACTAGACGTCGGGCGAGTTCTTGAGTTGCGCTACATTTTGTCTTGGGTTCTTTTGTTATTTTGAGAATTGTATTGGTCTTTACTGGCCTCTTATGGGATTTAACTAAACTTAACTACCTTTTTGTGTTAATCTCATAACTTGAATTATGTTGGGAATGCCTTGTTAACTCCTTTCTTGTGATACCATGTCTTGATATTATTTTGTTATGGCACTGAAATTTTATTGGTGCTTAGCTTGATATGATGTACTATAAGCTTCCGTAAACTTGATCGTGTGAGCTAGACTCCATGCGTTTCGGGAATCCTCACCGCGGGAACCTGTGGGAAAACAATAAAAAACAGCATCGCGGGCCCGGGATTCGCTCTGGGGTCGCGACAGGACTGGTATCAGAGTTGTACTTGTTTCAGGCAATTAAAAAAAAGTAGAAAGGTCTTAGGAATGTGGCGAGGATTCGTGAGTTCGATAGATTCGTTTGGTATAGGACTTTAAAATCCCTTATACCATGTTTATTATGTACTAACACCTTGTTTTCCAGCATCATGCCTCCAAGAAAAGCTCTAAACAATAATGCTTCAGGTAGTAATCAAAATGAGTCAGACACGACTAATACGCCAACAACTACACAATTCCAAGAGCTCATGCAAGCTATGATAGAGCAACAAAGGCAGGCAAATGAGACTCAAGCAAAATTCCAAGAACAGATTGCAAAGAAAGATGAGGAAATGGCTCAAGTTCAGAGACAACTCTTGGAAGTTCTTCATAACAGGCCAAAAGTTCCACAACCTCAGCCTTTGGGTCCACAGATTGTTATCCGCAATAGGGATCATGACCCTAACGCGCTATTTGAGAGGTTTAGGAAGAGAGCACCGAAGGAGTTCTCGGGTAATGAAGACCCGTTAGTTGCAAACGACTGGTTGGCTAATACCGAGAAAATCTTTGATGTCTTTACATGCACGGGGAGACAAAAGGTCAACCTCACAACTTCACTATTTTATGGGCTTGCAGATCGGTGGTGGCAAATGGTCAAGGACCCATACACAGTAATGACTAACGAAGATGCATGAGCAGCATTCAAGATACAATTCCAGGATAAGTACATTCCCTCCCATGTTAAGAGACAGAAGGCTATTGAATTCTAGTAGCTCAAGTAGGGCAGCATGACTGTGCTAAACTATGTCACCAAGTTTGAGAGATTGGCTCGATACGCTACCGAGTTGATTGACACTGAGCAGAAAAAGATAACAAAGTTTTTGGAAGGATTGACCCCGATTATCTAGTTCCACCAGCTACATATGATGAGGCTATCAAACGGGCATATAAATTTGAAGATATTAACAACCTGATCGTTCAAGACAGGGAGCAACACTACCAGCAGCAGAATCAGAAGCAGCATCATAACAAGAAACTAAAGCATGAGCAGAGTCAAATGAGACAGGGTTGTGGCCACTGTGGCAAGAACCACGAAACTCATGAATGTCGTAAGGCCACAGGTGCCTGTTTCAATTGTGGGGCTATGAATCATGCAATCAAGGATTGCCCACTACTTCAGAATCAAGGAAATAGAAACCAATAACAGAGACAAGCAGCTCCTCAAAATCAAGCACCAGTTCAGAATCAAGTTAGACCACCTCAGCAGCAGCAGGCCAGGCCACCAGTACAGAATCAAAATGCTTGTCCTCCACAACAGAACAGGCATGCCCAAGGAAGGCACAATCAAGCACCAAATAGACTATAGATGCAGGGATGTTTATATTATCTCAACCGTGCGGATGCTGAAGCTGCAATGACATGGTGGAAGGTAAACTTCTTGTTTGTGGGGTAGAATCTCAGATTTTATTTGATCATGGATCCACACATTTGTTTTCATCTCCTACTTTTGCTAAATGGATTGATACACCACATAATGAATTGGATTATATTCTGATCGTCACCACACCAGTAGGGAAACAAGTTGTCTGTAGAACCTATTACCCTAGTTGTACAGTTTTGTTAGGAGATGTTAATTTACAGGCCAACCTCATTGTTTTGGACATGCATGATTTTGATATCATTTTAGGCATGGATTGGTTAGAAGCATATCATGACACCATGGATTGTTTTAGAAAACAATAACATTCAGATTCCAAGGACCACAAGCAGAATTGATATTTCAGGGTAACAAGAGGAAAACTCAGGCAGGATTCATTTCAGTGTTGAAGACAAGCTGATTAGTTCAGAGTGGGTGTCAGGCATTTATTGCGTTTACCACGGAGGATAAACAGTCCCAAGGCGTGGAGGATATCCCCATTGTGTGTGAATTTCCGGATGTTTTCCTAGAAGAAATCTTGGGACTACCACCAATTAGAGAAGTTGAGTTCACAATTGAACTTCTTCCAGGGACAGCTCCGATCTCTATTGCACCATACAGAATGGCTCCAATAGAAATGGGTGAATTAAAACTCCAGTTGCAGGAATTGTTGAGCAAAAGCTTCATTAGGCCAAGTGTTTCACCTTGGGGAGCACTAGTGTTATTTGTGAAAAAGAAAGATGGAAGTCTAAGAATGTGCATTGACTACTGAAAATTGAACTATGTGATCGTGAAGAACAAGTACTCATTGCCAAGGATAGACGAATTAATTGATCAATTGCAAGGAGCAACCTATTTTTCCAAGATAGACTTAAGATCAGGGTACCATCAATTGAGAGTTAGAGACTCAGATATTCAGAAAACGGCTTTTAGAACAAGATATGGGCACTACGAGTTTTTAGTGATGCCCTTTGGTTTGACGAATGCACCCGCAGTCTTTATGGCTCATATGAATAAAGTCTTTGCACAGTTTTTGGATCACACTATAGTAGTATTCATTGATGACATCCTTGTGTATTCCAAAAGTAAGAAGGAGCATGAGGAACATTTGAGGACAGCGTTACAGCTTTTGAGGGACAACCAGCTTTATGCAAAACTCAGTAAGTGCGAATGTTGGTTAGAGCAAGTTGCTTTTATAGGCCACATCATCTCCACAGAAGGTTTAGCAGTTGATCCAGCCAAGATAGAAGCAGTTGTTAATTTGGTGAGACCAAGCAGTGTGACTGAAATTAGAAGCTTTTTGGGGTTAGGTTTGTCCAAGGTTTTTCATCCATTGCAGCACCATTGACGAAGTTGACCAGGAAGAATGTCCCATTTATTTGGACCGAACAGTGTGAGACAAGTTTTCAAGAGCTGAAAGAAAGGTTAACCACAACTCCAATTCTTACATTACCATCGGGCAGCGGCGGATTTATTGTTTATATAAATGCTTCGAATGTGGGACTAGGTTGTGTATTGATGCAGGATGGCAAAGTGGTTGCTTATGGCTCAAGACAATTAAAGGATCATGAGAAGAACTATACAACTCATGACTTGGAATTGGCGGCAGTTATTTTTGCTTTGAAGATGTGGAGACACTACCTCTACGGAGAGAAATTTGAAGTCCATTCGGATTACCGAAGTTTGCAATATTTGTTCTCGCAGAAGGATTTAAATATGAGACAGAGACGGTGGATGGAGTATATCAAGGATTATGACTTCCCAATCAAGAATCATCCAGGCGAAGTGAATGTTGTGGCTGATGCATTGAGCAGAAAATCAGTGGTCATGGCCAATTTGAGGGGAATTGGTGTTTTACAGCAGTTTGAAGAATTGGGTGTGGAGGTCCAAACCCTAAAGCTAGGTGCAATGTTAGCCAACATGACAGTATCAGAACCTACCTTCATCCAGAAGATCAAGGAAAGTCAGTTGCAAGACCCGGACTTGGCAAAGATAGTAGATCATATCGCAGAGCGTCCCGATTTCAAGATGGTGAATGGGGTACTGTATTTCCGTGACCGGTTGTGTGTACCAAATGTGGATGACTTGAAGAGTGAAATGATGAATGAGGCTCACAACACCAGATACTCGATGCATCCGAGTAACACGAAGATGTACCATAATTTGAAGAATAGATTTTGGTGGAACAACATGAAGAGAGAGATAGCAGCTTTTGTGTCCCGTTGTCTGACTTGTTAGTTGATTAAAGCAGAACATCAGAAGCCCCCAGGTTTGCTACAACCGTTGGAGATTCCGGAGTGGAAATGGGAGCACATCACCATGGATTTCGTATCTGGTTTATCGAATACCAAGAAAGGAAATAATGCAATTTGGATTATTGTAGATTGTCTGACAAAGTCTGCTCATTTCATTCCGATGAAGACAAGGAATATGATGCATATGGCACCACTGACAAAACTATTCATTGATGAGATCGTTAATAAACATGGTCAGCCCGTCTCCATCACTTCAGATAGAGATAGCAGGTTTGTTTCAAAGTTTTGGAAACTTTTCATGAGTCCATAGGTACCAAACTCCAGTTCAGCACAACATATCATCCTCATACAGATGGTCGGTCAGAAAGGACGATACAGACTCTCGAAGACATGTTGCGTGCTTGTGTATTGGATTTCAAGTTTCAGTGGGATGAGTGCTTACTACTTTGTGAATTTGCTTATAACAATAGCTACCACTCTAGCATCAGTATGACACCTTTCAAGGCACTCTATGGCAGAAGATGTAGGACTCCGATTTGTTGGGAAGAAGTCAGTGAGCGTAGTTTTCATTGATTGACAATAGTTGGAGAGATAAGTGACAAGGTCAAGCTGATTCAAGAGCGTTTGAAGATCGCCCGAGGTAAATAGAAGAGTTACTCACTAAAGAGAATTGCAGTTTCAAGTGGGTGACAAAGTGTTCTTGAAAATCTCACCAGTTAGAGGAACTCTAAGGTTCGGTCAGAAAGGCAAATTGTCAAGGACGTTTAGGCTGATTTCACTCCAAGGTTTAGCTGCGTCACTTTCTGCTGTCCATTTCGGTCAGCTGTCGGCTCACCGAAATCCCCATTTCGGTCGATCGACGGCCAACCGAACTCAGTTCGGCTCCTTTTCCCGAGACCTGCATTTCGTCGAGAAGATTTTGGTCAGCTGTCGGGTAACCGACATTTCACACCTCGGTCGACCGACAGCCAACCGAAATCAGTTCGGTCCTTTTTCTTGAGAGCTGAGATTTTCTAGGTAAATCTGTCGGTAAATCTGTCGGTCAGCTGTCGGCTAACCGACATACCCCGTCTCGGTCGACCGACAGGTGACTGAGAGGTAACCGAAACTTCAATATCAACTATTTTAGAAGGATTTCTACAGGAATGAAAACTAGAATATGTTATACAAGTGTCCAACCAAAGGTCCTTAAACATTTGGGTTTCAATTACACAAGTGTCAACCAAAGGTCCTTAAACACGCTTGATAGACCTTGCTTTCGAACTTTAGTTTTGATGCAACAAGTATTATCGTGTACTCGTTTTGAAGCTAAGTATAAGCTCGTTTGAAAATGGTTTCAAGGATAAAAAGGGGGTCACTTCTTAAGCGTGTTTTGCATATATATACTTATGCCTCTTGCTAGTCATCTCTTGTTTAGTTCTGATAAGTCATTTCCCCCTTCAAGCTTGATGTGGTTTAAAATGTGTTTCGCCGTGTTTTGTGCATTCATGAATTTAAGTGAATGCCACTGAGCTTGGACTGCCCTTTCACTTTGATCCACTGTCTGGGGGTCCTTAAACATGTGGACTATCTGCAGATTGTTTGTGTATTTTATTACACATCGTGCGTGCCCGGTTCCGCGGTCGGAATCCCCGAATATGTGCGAATTGTGTCGTGATTATATTATGTATATCGTGCTTGTCGTGCGTGCTTGCTCTTTTCATGAACAAATGATAGAGAAAGGATGGGCTCATTGTGGATTGTGACTATTCATGATATTATAAGTATTCATGCTAGTTTTGCTCATATTTTGTAATGTACCTTAGTTATGTAATTGTTTCCAATTCAGAAAAATGTCTTCATATGTTTCTTTAAACATTTACTTTTACATGCTCATGCCTAAATTGATTACCTGCGAAACCTTCGCGTTTGACCCTTGTATGTTGGTGCCTAGGTGCAGGTGACGTTGCCTTTGAGGAGGAGCGTCCGGAGGAGGCTCTTGAGCCACCCTCAGTCAGAGAGTGGCAACCCGGCGATGTCAACTAGACGCCGGGCGGGTTCTTGAGTTGCGCTACATTTTGTCTTGGGTTCTTTTGTTATTTTGAGAATTGTATTGGCCTTTATTGGCCTCTTATGGGATGTAACTAAACTTAACTACCTTTTTGTGTTAATCTCATAACTTGAATTATGTTGGGAATGCCTTGTTAACTCCTTTCTTGTGATACCATGTCTTGATATTATTTTGTTATGGCACTGAAATTTTATTGGTACTTAGCTTGATGGGATTTGCTACACGCTTCAGCAAACTTGATCGTGTGAGCTAGATTCCATGCGTTTCGGGAATCCTCACCGCCAGAACCTGTGGAAAAACAATAAAAAACCACGTTGCAAGCCCGGGATCCGTTCCAGGGTCGCGACACAAGCTCTAGTAGACTTTCTCGCAGAGCACCCATTGCCTAAAGATTCTCCACTGAAGATCTCCCAGATGAATCTATCTACAATGTGAAAACTTCTTTACCAAATGCTTCCTGGGGCATGTACTTTGATGGCACAACTAGGAGAAATGAAAAAGGAAAGCAAATATCGGGAATTGGAATTCTCTTTGTCAGTCCCGACAAATACGTGATTCCACACGCTTTCTCGCTACAGGAACCATGCTCAAACAATGCAGCTGAGTACCAAGCCCTGATTGTGGGATTGGAACTCGCCCTCGAATCTGGCATCACCATACTGGAAGCTTTTGGGAACTCACAACTGATCGTTAACCAGATGAATCAGAAATTTGAAGTCAGGAAGCCTGATTTGTTGCCTTACTACAACAAGGCACATTCGCTTCGACAAAGATTTGACATCTGTCAAATCACCCACATCCTCAGAGGTGAAAACATCCGTGCAAATGTCCTGGCCAGACTCGCCGCATCTATGGCAATCCAAAAAGGGGGAAATATGTAAATCACAGTGTGTCAAAGAAGGATTATCCCTCCTCTTAACACACACCAAGCAATTGTCGAATGCCACAAAGTGGTTGGAAGTCAGATGTCCATCCTCAAACCACCGATCGGCGACTGGAGGGATCCGTTCATTGATTAGATTATGTTCGGAATCCTACCAGAAGATCCAAAAGAGCGAGTAAGCCTTCAAAGACGAGCCCCAAGCTTTCATTTGGATATTCCTTCAAAAATGTTTTATAGAAAATCCTTCAACGGAGTACTTCTACGCTGCTTGTCACAACAAGAGGCCGAAGAAACTCTCAAAGAAGTACATGGTGGTCTTTATGGAGCTCATCAGGCTGGCCCTAAGCTTTAGGATCAGATAAAAAGGTTAGGTTATTATTGGCCTACCATGGTAGCAGACGCTATGCAATTTGCTAAACGGTGCCAACAATGCCAAGTTCATGGAGATTATGTTCACATGCCTCCAGAATGGCTACATCCTACAGCAATCTCATAGCCTTTTGAAGCCTGGGGTATGGACATCATAGGTCCTATCTCTCCTCCGTCAAGCAAAGGCCATCGCTTCATCTCCGTCGATACGGATTATTTCTCCAAGTGGTCAGAAGCATTTGCGCTCAGTGAAATAAAGACCTCATTAGTCCTTCAATTCTTGGGCACCAATATTATCTGTTGCTTCGGTATACCTAAAAGATTCATCCATGATAACGGACTACAATTCCAAGATCACAGATTCTATAAGTTCTGCGACAAGTACAAAATTCAAAGTCGTCCTTCGACTCCATACAATCCAGCGCCGAACGGACTAGCAGAAGCCTTTAACAAGACACTCTGTAAATTCCTTCCTTGAGGGTATCTTTGCAACATGACATGATGCAAGAAAGCAATGTCAAATTGAGTCTCCAAGAACTGGATAATCTCGATGAAAGACGGCTCGAAGTTCTACAAAGTATTGAGCTGTACCAAGCACGCATGGCAGGATTTTTCGACAAGAAGGTCAGGCAACGTGCCTATAAAAATGGTGACTTGTTTCTTGTAGTAAAAGGACCAATGGTTTTCACCCACAAATCCGAAGACAAATTCGAATCAAAATGGGAGGAACCCTACGTCATCGACAAAGTCTTCTCCAACGGCGCATGTGCTCTTCTAAACATGGAGGGCAACAGATGTATGCTGCCCATCAACGGTAAATTCTTGAAGCGGAACTACCCTTGAAGACTTACTCCACTGGGTCAGAGCAATGCCTGCATGGTCAAAGCCTATTTCTAGGTACTTGCTCGTCAAACCCACTCATTTTGGAATTTTCATCCTTATGTTGAAGTTTCAAAAAAAAAAAAACTCTCAAAACAATTCTCACTTTCATAGTTTCATTGTTCAAAAAAATCCAAAAATCCAAGCTTCGGAGCCTCTTCCCGGACTTGACCAAAACTTTTGATCCTTGAACCCAAAATTCATAGTTTGAAACAAAAACCAGGACTCAGGAATTTCCACCCTAGTCCACCCCGACTTTTATAACCAAAAAATGGTTTTAACTAAAAATTTACAACCCTCATGTCTTTAAACAAAATGGTTCTTTTAGAAATCACGGGGAAGCGATGCTCAGTCAATACCCGTAAAACCGAAAAATCGGAAGGAAGCGAACCTCATTCAATACTTCCAAAATTTCAAAATCGCAAGGAAGCGACACCTTGTCGATACTTGTAAAATAAAAAAAATCGTGGAGACGTAACATTCCAGTTGATATCCACAAACCCAAAATTCAAACAAAAACCGAGGTTAAAAAAAAAGACCTCAAATTTCAAAAATCGTGGGGATGCGACATTCAGTAAATACCCACAAAACCAAAATTTTTGAAAAAGCAAGGAAGCGACATCCAGTCGATACTTGCACCCCAATTCGTAAGGAAGCGACATCTAGTTGATACTTGCACCCCAATTCGCGAGGAGGCGACATTCCATCGATACTTGCAAAACCATTCAGCAGGGAGGCAACTTCTTACTCGATACTTGCATTTTTGAAAACTAAAACCTGACTTTTATGCCAAAAACAAAAATCGGCTTTCATGCCTAAACCAAAACCTGGCTTCTATGCCAAAAACAAAAATCAGCTTTCACGCCAAAATCAAAACCTGGCTTCTACACTAAAAACAAATATCGGCTTTTACGCCAAAAACAAATTTTTGGCTTTTAGGCCAAAAATCTAAAATTTGGCTTTCATGCCAATAAAACAAAACTTGGTTTTCAAGCTTTCACGCAAAAAAAAAAAAAAAATCGGCTTCCATGCCATCCCAAAACTTTAGCTTCCATGCCACAACAAAATCGGTTCCTACGCCACAAAACCTGGCTCTCATGCCAACCCAAAATCGGCTTTCATGCCATCCCAAAATTTTGGCTTTCATGCCAACAAACAAAATCGGCTCCTATGCCACAAAACCTGGCTCTCATGCCAATTCAAAAATCGGCTCTCATGCCATCTCAAAAACCCGGCTTTCATGCCAATTCAAAAAATCGGCTTTCATGCCACTTCAAAAAATCGGCTTTCATGCCACTTCAAAGAACTGGCTTTCATGCCACCTCAAAAATTCAGCTTTCATGCCATCTCAAAAATTCGGCTTTTATGCCATCTCAAAAACTTTGGCTTCCATGCCACCAAAGTTCGGCTCCCATGCCATCTAGCTTTCAAGTTATAAAAAAACCAGGCTTTCTCCACAAAATTTGGCTTTCATGCCCAAAACAACCCTTTGACAAAAGATTTTCACAAAATGACAACCTTTTAGTAAAATTTTCAAAGAAACATTCTCATCCAACTTTTGCTTATTTTCACCAAAAAGAATTTGAACAAGAGGTATATAAAGTACCAAAAATGTTTATTACATGGAGGTACAAAGAAAAGAGAAGAAAAAAGAGTTTGTTACAAAAATCAGGAGCTCGGTCTAACATGGTATTCAACCAAAGATTCAACTCCTCAAGCAGACTCTTGGCCTTAGCCTCTAAAGCTTCCAGGTCACGCTTCTTCAAAATCTTTCCATAAAATGCGGCAGAATGCTGCAACCCATCTGTAGCACAAGGAAGCTCTTCCCAAAGAATCTGCCATTGCTCGTACTCTTGAGTCTTCCTCCGAAGATTGCTCTCAGCCTCCTCGACTTAGCGAATTAGAGTCCCTTCTCTAGCACGAGCTTCCACAATGGCAGCCCATTTTACAGCAGCATGTTCCTCCAATAGCTCAAGACGCTACTTGGTCTCAACGACCTCCCTATCAACACGGCACAGGTCTTCTGTTAGCTCAATTATAGCCAGCTCGGTGACGTTCCTCTCCCGAATGAATTGCTTTCGAGTTTGCAAGATCTCGTTCAACTCAGACTTGACCTCGATAGAAGGCTTCAAAAACATCTCATTGAAGAAGTCAGCACGTGGGAAGTTCTTGGTCTCATTCCACTTGTTGCCTAGTGCTATGACTTCATCAACAAAAGCATTCGCACTTGCAATGTCCAGACCGACCTCTTCATTATCAGCAAGGATGTCCTGTACATGCTTAATCATGCCAAAGCCAGCTTCCAAATGGTCAGAAGAAAGAGTTTCGACCATGAGCTCAAAACGCTCTTCAACACTTTCTTCGCATACTCAAGAGATGGCCCGATTGAAGGCTCGCCCCTCTCCATTGGTCGACTGCCCGTGTCATGCCCTGTTAGAGGAGTGATCATCAAACTCTTTCTAATCGGAGACACTGGCGAAGGAATCTGCTCAGAAGATTTCATCTCTGCTGCATTGAAACTGGAAGAAGAAGTCCCTACTTCCTGATCAACTACAGGCATCCCCTGCTCTGGCACTGAGAAAGACGGAGGAACCTCCTCTGTTACCTCACAACCTGCCAGCAAAACAAAACAAAAAAAGGTATGAATATGATCCTATTGAAAAATCAGTATTATTAGGGTTATTGCTACAAATACCTTCTTCGACGATCGACGGAATACTTTCTGCCTCCATGAGTTCATCCGAAGCATCATCAAAGGTCGCGTCCATGGATGGCTCAAAATCATTAGAATCCTGTGGCAAGTCAGCTAACAAGAAAACAAACAGCATGTTAACAAATGACAGCACATACAAAAAGAAAAGAAAAGACAAAGAAGTCGTACCAGGTGAAGATTCTGGAATCACTCCAGAGTCCCTCAGTTCTTCTTCAGATGCTGCAATCGGATCCGTCATTGCTTCATCAGCCGGAACCTCAGGCATCACCAAATCATCATCTCCCACTAAAAAGGGGAGAGAAAGAAAATAAAAAACAAAAGAAACCTCAATGAAAGAAATGGAACGAGAAAGAGGAGGAATCATACCTTCATTAACGGTCTCTTCCTCTCGGCTCCTCTTTTCTGGAGGCTCATCAGCTTTCCCTGACATCTCTTCAGCAATGGTGGGAGGGGCCTCTGAATCAGGAGAGTCACCGTGTTGTTTTCTTATTACGGCGCTGCCCTCTCTTCCTTTTGCTTCTATGGGCCGGTTTGCTTGAAGTACCCGTCCCAACATCAAAGTCAGGACCTTCGCTTGACTCCATGCCAGATGGTCTGCTCCACCAAGTGGACTCCAAGGAAGCCTTCATTCGTTCCGCTTGTATCCAAGCGTCGGTCTCGTCCTCCTCCTCCTTTAGTTGTTTCAAGACCTCACCAGGTATCTCTTGTACAGCTCCTGATCTGATGACGTCTTGTTCACCAAGAAAGCCTATCTTGTGCTTCTCTCCAGAAAGGAAAGCCGGAACTTCCTCTCGTCGGACCCCATCTGATCTGCCAAGACCTTTCCCAGAAGATTGCTTCACATCAAGCTCCTTCTTGGAAAGCCTCTGGTACACCAAAAAGCTTTCTAAGAACCATTTCGTAAAGCTAACAATCCGGAAAGTGGGCAACTTGGGATAGGAAATCATGGCGGTAGTGTCCTCCGCACTGTAAAAGCCCATGCATTTCTCCCATCCTGCAACCTCCAAAACGCTTCACTATGCTCGAAGGAGATCCAACTACGCCTTGAGAGAAGCCCAACTGCAGCGTGAAACGCGAGGAAACATACGGCTGGATATCAACAAAAAGATGTCTACGGTATACCATCATACCAACGCGTATGTTGAAAAGCCATCTCTTTTCTGCGTTTGTCAAAGAATAGTGTCTTCCTGACCCTACTCTAGTCGAATCACGGGAGACACCAAAATCAAAAGCCTTCTTCCGCAAACCTAGAGAAAGCTTCACTGAAAATTACCCGATCTCTACGTCCCTAAACCGTCGGATCCTCAAACGGACAGACAAAAGAGATTCGGAAACGGCTGTCCCTCTAGCCAACTGAATGATAAAAGGATCATCATCATGTTCAACTCCTAATCGATGGAAGCCAGGACAGTGGTATACGTACCACGAATAGAAAATATGGGCTGAAAACACCCTGTTCATAGGAAGCCCAAGCCGAATAAGAAAAACAACAGCCACCAAAGCAAGTCGCTCTCCAAACGCCATTTGACAAGCCGAAAAAATACAATGCGGCCTGATGTGCGTACCATCTCCTCCAGCGAAAACACCCTCACTCAGTTAGTAGGTGAGGTAAACAACGAGATCCCTCCGCAACTCAATGTTCGAGTAAATGGAATCTGTCCTCGTGAAGAAGTCCTTCAAGTCTCCTCGAGTGACAGAAGTCTTCTTCGAACTTGGAGTCTTATCTTTGGCCTCTCGGGTCGTGCTATCAGAAGACTTTCTGCTATCAAAGAAGTAAGGAAACAAGGAGCCAAAACTTCTCCAACTGTTGGATCTTACTTTCGAGCCCTCCTTCTCCTTCAAAAAATTATAGAAGGCGACGAGCTGAAAGTACAAGAGCCTGGACTCCTCAGACTGCTCCTCAAGGACGCTGTCAATAAGCATAAACTCCTCATAAAGTTTGCCGAGGACAGGCAGCCCGGTGATGGCGCTCAATTCCTTCAAAGTAAAACCAAGCTCACCATTCGTGACAATTAAGGTGTTGGTTTGTGGAAGGAATGACTCCAACATGGCCATAAAGGCTTCATCGGAAAAAACCACGATTTACCGAAAAGCGCGAACGTCATCGAAAATCTCGGCCTCCTTCAAAATGGCCCCGCCAACCCGCAGGATGTGATCAGTCCATGACTCCCAGATTGAGTCAGTGCTGAAACGGCCACGAGGTCGAAAAGGCTTCACCCAATTGCTGTCGTCACCTTGAAAAATGCCAAGGCCCACCGATCTCAAATCGACCGATGGATGATCAGAACCTTGGTAACCGCTGGCTGGCATCAACATGTCCATGCGGACAGACGACTTCTCTGCATAACCGGGAAGGCCACCAACAAAATTCCCGGTCTTGATCACATTATTCCTCTTAACCCAGCTCGAAGGATCTTCCCTCTTAGGACATGTGGGAGAAAGGCTCATGATCGAGATAGTGCGATCAAAGGTCGACCGGGTAGAAATAGTTCTCTCCTCACCATCTGTCGTGTAAGAGAACTGAAAACATCTCCTTTGGTACGTTAAGTCGTCAGGGACTGCATCACCAAAGAAAAAGGTAGGCTTAGGCACGATGCTCTGATCGTCCATGACCCAAGGACGGTTGCCTACCATAATCTTGTAAAACTCCTCATCCTTGAGAGCGATCAATCGTTGTCTCATCTCATCACGGTTAAGGGAGTCACATTCTTCCAAGTTTCTCTCCACAAACTGGACATTCTCCCAGGCCTACTGAACGACCACATTAGGAGACCTGATAGACTGATGAGGTGCATCAGTAACAGGCTCTTTGCCCTTGTTCATTCTGGAGGAACTACCTGCAAATGATGGAAAAGAAAAAATCAACCATCAAAATGACAGAAATTTGCTAAAAAAATTCTAGTGAAATTTTGGCATGATTTCGGGTCAATTTCGAAGAAAAGGGAAACACCCCGAAAAAGATAGGAAGCTTAAAGATGAGCTCAACACCGCTGCAAGCTCATAGTTAATGAAGTATCCTCAAAGAAGGTTTGAACTCAAACATTACTGCGAGATCAAACAAATCTTATTAAATCTCCGCAAGCTTGAAGAAGGGCTCAACATTGCTACGAGCTCCGAACTCCAAAACTTTTAATGCTCCTCAAAGTCAAACAAGATCAGGAAAGAGGGGTGCACATGAAGTTTTGGGTCATTCCAACATTATTTGTCCTAACTTCACTCCTCCGACAACTGAACAAGCCCTCCCGGCGGCGACGGCGTCGAGGACATCAAAACTTTGATCAAAGCCTACGGATGGTCTCAAAATACCTCCAAAGGGCTCCATGTCAAATTTCAAGTCAAACTGACAACGTTTGTGTTGGAAGTAGGTGGGTCTCGTGGATAGATTTTCAAAACTTTTGACCCACTTGACTCAGGGATCAACTATCAATTAGGCTACAAAACCCAATCCAGGATGCAATCCCTCATTCTCATCAATCATGTACAACAATAGAACCTATCTAGAAGATAGAAATCAGCAACTACATGCAACAAAATAATCTACAACAAGTAGGGAAGTAGATTATACCTTTGGAGTCCGGTAGTGCTATAATGGAGGAGAAGATAATTAACTTGATCAAGAACTCTTCTTAGAGCAATTAGAGATCTCCAAGACCTTGTTGTCTTCCACGCTATGACCCTCTATCAGATCTCTTTTCTCAAGAAGACGGGTGGGATCTCCAAGAGAAAACCCTACTAGAAACTCCAAGCAAACTAGAAGAGAACTAGAAGAGAGAGAGAGGAAAAAAACAATTGTGCAACTCTTGTACTTAGAGGTTTTGGGCGTGGGATGTGTAGTGGATGTCCAAGGGGTGTTTCCCCTTATATAGTCCTCATGCAACCTCCTTTTCTTACTTCTCTTACTAATTGTATAAGAAGTCTCACTTTCATACAAATTAGTAACTTCTCATGCTACTATTACCACTACTAGAAATCTCACTTCAAATAGAAATAGTAAGTTTCTAATTCCTTCCTATTAAAGTTCAAGCAAGAATAGAATCTTTCTAATAACTTAGGCTAGCGTGAGGACCACTAGGGATTCCTTAGAAAGCTGGCTCCAACTGGGACTCGCGACCCCACACCTCATATGCAATCCGGGCCCACAGTTAAATGCAAATAACACCACTATATAAAGGCAGTTGCACTCCAATCCTAGGAATAAATTACAATGAAGACCCTAAACTTCCCAATTACCATAAGTAGGCCCCTCTATCATTATCCATGAATCAATTGGAATAAGTCTGTCCATCCAATCTTAGATCTACATCTTATTATCCTTGAGCCCCAATTAATCACAGTGATCATCAGTACCATCCAATTAACTCTTAATCGAGATGGGTGCGCACTTACTAATGATAAATCCATTAATTGGCACAAGGGGATGTTCCCACAGTCCTACTACCATGTACCCAAGACACCGAGGTGTTGACCTACAATTGGCCTCACTCATTGGTGACTCAAAGCAAATGAATAGATAGAAACTTGAGTTCATCAATGTCTCAGGATTGAGAGCCTATTGCTAGGGAATTATGAGAGCAGACCTTAAAATCGAGACAGTATTTCATAAGGTGCTTCTCATGGTCCTTCAATACATTCAATGTACCAACACTATGATCCAGAATCTTATATTCTGATGATCGAGACAAATCACACTATCTCATAGTGATCAAAGTGCTGCAACCTTATCAGATGAGATGCTCAGTCTCATCAATGGTTGTGGAGATATTTTAAGTATAAGATTTGTGACACATATCTCCCGTATGTGGATCTCATCCATAGATATATCACATCTAAAATACTAATGGGACCCGGTTCATCTCATGAACCATTATGTCATATGGATTGGTTATGTGCGTTAAGTAAAAAAATACCCTTCATCTCATGAAAGGAAAGCATGATTTTATTGATAACTAAAGAACTTAATCAATTTATTACATCAACTGATGGATTGAGTCCATACAATCTAACAGTTTGACCCTCCATCAACCCTCGAGCAGTAAAATCAAGCCTCTCAGTGGCGAGAACCACCGGGACTATTACTCATCAAACAGAGCACATGGATGGCTTCAACATGCTTCCAAAGGGTTGCACGTCAAATTTCAGGTCATTCCGACAACGTTTGACCCAACTTTGACGCTCCGGAACAAAATCAATGCTATCGGCGGCGAAGCACCCCGGGACCATGACATCCAAAACGGAGCACACGGATCATCTCAAAATGACTCCAGTAGGCTTCCTGTCAAATTTCAAGTCAATCGGATATCGGTTGATCGTACATCAAAGCACGACATCTTCCTCGGAGTAAAATCAAGCCTACTGGCGACGGGACCCCACACGACTTCAAAACTCAAACAAAAGCCTATGGTTGGTCCTATCTACTGCTCAGGAGGATTCACCTCAAATTTCTGGTCATTTCGACATCGTTTGACCTAGTTTCGACTCTTGACGAAAAATCGGGTACAAAGTCTTCAGCTTTTTCTACCTAGTTTCGACTCTTGACGGAAATCCAGGTCACCGGATTTGTCGCCTGGTGGCCCGTTTTCCGCTCTTTCCGCATTTCAAGAGTTCCAGCCTCTGCGTTTTTCTGAAAATTTGATTTTTTATGCTCGAAATCGACTAATCTTCATTAACATTTCGGATCTGCCATCAAGAGCATGAAATCATCATTGATCGCTTCAAGATCACCAACCGGCTGACCAAGAAAATACACTTTCTGTCCGACCGATCGAGAAATCAACAAGACAGATGTCACCGGCCCGCTGGTATCAACCAATGTCTGAAGTTGCATCGCCATCTGACATCAAACAACATGTGGATCCATCGGCAATCATCACAACAAGAATTCCAAAAGACGCGGCACTGCCCATGACTCTTCAAATGCCCTAGCGTCCACTTAATGCTGTTAATTTACACATTTTATGACAACTTAATGTGGTCATTAACCCATTATTTTGGACGGCCCAATCAAAATCAAGCAAATAGGAGTTACAAATCCAAGTAATCATGGCATTAAAACCATGAAACTCCCCTCATCATGGAGATTAAGGGTGACTAAATGCCCATCATTCTCCACCAGCCAATCACAAGCCAAGAAAAAGGAGTTACAAAATCAAGAATTAAAACTTGTAACTCCTCCCATCATGGAACATCAATGCCATCAATTCCCTCATCATGGGTCATCAATCCCATAAATCACCCCATGGCTACCAAAAGCCTATAAAAAGGGATAATTCCAAGAGATCCAGAGACGGGCATATACACACGGATAGAGAGAGATACACAAACACAGGGAGAGAGATCCTTACTCACAAGCAAGGAAGGAAAACTCTGAAGAAATCATGATACTCTGCTGCTGAAACACCACAAGGTGATCGAAGTCCCTTGGGGGGCCACCCCCCCCCCCCCCAAGGCCTCCTCTTTCCTTCTATCCAACATGGCCTAAACGTGGCTCTTCAGACCGTTTACTCGGATTTTCATTGGATATAGGACCTCTCCTTGGTCTTTATCCTCTAAAAAACTGAGGTCCAAGCCAAGCCAAAGAATCAAAGCATCAAGCGTTCTCATTTGAAGGAAGATGGCGAAGTCCATACATGACTTGCGACTGTCGATCTGAACGAGTCCCCACAATCTCCTAAGAAATCAGATACCTTTTCTTACTTTTCTATTGTATTTTGTATTATTTGTAAAGAGACAAAAAATCACATTTCTTGTCTTTCATTATGGATAAGATTTGTAAATCGCCTTTCACTGCACAAATCGCCTTCTACGACACAAAACTGCCTTTCACGGCAAACAAAATGAAATCGCCTCTCACGGCATTTAAAAAATTGTGTCTCTTTCTTAAAATATATGTGCAATGGAAAGTTAGAAAGAAGAATTGATTTACATTCTACTTGTGAAGGTGAATCTCCGGATCACCACTTCAAATTCCAAGTAGAATAGAAAATCTGGCATACCCGTACAAAAAATGTTGATGACTCGCTTTTCCTCCTCCGCCATACTCCCGGCAGCCCCAGGGGTGGGAAGGAGAGGATGAAAGGTCGGAGCCCCCATCAACGATCTGAAAGGCATGGCCGCAGTCAAAGAAAAGAAGATTCCCGCACTTGAGGCCGAGCTGGCAAAGCAGGATGCCGAGCTCGAAATGGCTCACAAGGAGAATGCCGCACTCCAAGCTTCATTCGATGTAGAGATCGAGAAATATTTTTAGGACGGAGTGTGTAAGACCCCGACCCGAGAGAACACGATTAGTGTTAATTAAGTTGTGTGTTAGTCTTAAGCGTGATTAGTAGTTTTTGACTAAGTTGGGTTTGGAATAGCTTTTGATACAGTTTTGGGGAATTTTGATTTGCTTTGCGATTAGTGGGGCCCTTCGGGGGTTTCTTTTTGTGACTTTACATGTGCTTGGGGATTTATCGGAGATTCTTGCATTCATTTTTTTAATCCTATTTTATTTGTATTGTTAATCCCAACAACTTTTATGTTGATCCCGTCCCCGTTCGAGATCCCAAAACCCGATTTCCTAGCCTTGAGGGCAAAACAGTCTTTTTACACTAAATCCGTACCCAAAACTTGATATCCCCGAAACCCGTGAAACATTTACTTTTTGGAAACTAGATATTTCGACAATCACTTTTCTCTTCTTCATCGAATTCATCCGAGATCCTGATAGTCGTGATTCCAGCCCACAAAGATCTCACTAGTGTGGCCCACTCCCCACTTGCTTTATAAGGAGACCCTTCTTCCTCATTTCCCTTTTTCGAGCTCAAACCAAACACAAAGCTAGGGTTTCCTTTTCTTCTTCTTCTTCTTGCCTCTCCATCCTCAATCCACTCTCAAACTCGCACCAATAGGAGATTTGAGGCCATCATCTTCTTCATCTCTTTGAGAGCTTTCTCTTAATAGCATTTGTGGAGAAAACCTCCTACTCCAAGACCTCCTTTGGTACTAACCTAGCATTTTGAAGAACCCTCATGTAAGTAATCCTTCCCTTCATTTGATATTGTGTTCTCCTAGCCTAAGGGAATCTCCATCTCAATTATTGAAACTTCTTCCTCCCCATTCTATGTTTTGACTCTTTTAGGGTTTTATTTTGGGGTTTTTGCTTGTAGCTTGGACTTTGTCTTGGAAGGCTTGGTTAGAGCTTGATTTGCTTATTAAAGACCTAAGCCAAGGGGATGATTTGACTTTTATGAGCTTTCATTGGTTTTATAGAAATGTGGTTGATTTCATTGTTTTTCCTTACTTACTTATTTATCACTTTGACTTGAAATGAATGCTCATGAAGAGCCTTGATAGTGCATTTATGGTCATAGAGATGTATTGGTTCATAGCATTTAATTTCCTCTTGTTTTTTCCCAAATGTAATCTTATGTGTAATGGTTCCTTCCCTCTCTTCTTTGTTTTTGGATGTAATATGTTGGAGGAGGTTAGAATGGATGTTGTTGGAAGAGTGATGTTGATTTGGATGAAGTTTTGAACCCCTCTCTTGGTGTATACAAAGGAGTTAAAAGGGTTTGAAAAAGGAAAAGTAAGAGAGGAGAAGAACTGCCCCGGAATTAGTTTCTAGACAGTTCGCTAGAGCGAACATGACACTTCGCATGAAGTGTCCAGAAAAGGGTTCGGACCATTCCAGTAGGCAATTCGCTCGAGCGGTCCCCTTGTTTGCTAGAGCGAACCTCCCAGAACTCATTCCAAAGAGTGGTTAGTTCGAGCGAACCTATACTTCGCTCGAGCCAACCTGACTCTGGATGAGTTCGCTCGAGCGACCTAAACTTCGCTCGAGCGAACCCACCCAGACAGCCATTCCAGAGAGCTAACCTCCAGTCCGCTCGAACGATGGGTACTGTTCACCTGGGACAGTTTTGGGAGCGTAAATAAAATGTTTAAATATTTGAGAGAGGTTTGTTGGGAATTCCATTGTATGGAGAAGAACCGTTCATATGATTTGACATCCGTTTGAGAAAGAAACCACACCACGAAGATTTCGTTTGAAGTCTTGAAAAATCCGAAGTGTATAAGGACCCTGGGATGTCCCCAAACTCAAGGAGTACCAAGCCTTTATCTATTAGACATACGGGATCCCTATTCACTTTGAGTAATCCTGAACTCGAAACTCCAATTGTTTATTGTACTTTATTGATCCCGAGTTTTATACTATGTGCCTTGTTTTCCCGGAAGCATCGAAATTACACTTGAAATAGTTACTTGTCTTGAAGTGCATTGCACCACAAGAAATGACAGTTGTGCCTTTGAGCACCCCCGTCCCGCTCGTTTATTTACTTGTATTTGATTTATTTACACATGTCTAGATTTGTTATTTGACCTATGAGTCGGCACCACTAAGCTTGGATAACCTCGTTGGTCTGATCCACCGACTTGGAGATCCCCCTCTTGTCCCGCCAGCTGCAATTTGGATCCCGCTACCCGGTCATTACTGTGGTCTTGTCCCGATGCCGCAGATTGCTACTGTGGTTCCCGATGCCTGGCTCGCTACCGTGGTCATGTATATGTATAATAAGATCCACTGTTTCTCCTCACCTCGAGTGACTGAGATCAGTACCTAGTTCTTGCTCTGTCACTTTAGTGATAGAGGACTTAGCTTCGTGTGGTTATCATCTTACTTGTTTCTTGATTTCCTTGGATACCCATGCATGCTTTACACTGTACTTATATTTTCATTAAATGATTTGATTCTTTTCTTTGAAGTTATTGACCGAACATGTTTAAATGCATTTTAACGGTAAATGTATTTGTTATTGAATTGTTATGTCTTTCCGCCCATTTGCCAAACCGTCGTGTTTGACCCACTCTTTGGTACTCAGGTCCCATTGCCGGTTACCTTTAGGAGGAACCGGAGGAGGCGGTTGATGAACCGCAACGCTTAGTCGAGTGGCGTGCTGATGATGTCGTGTAGACATTAGATTGCTATGAGAGACATAATATTTTGGGAAACCGTTTAACCATTCTTTTGGGTTATTATTGTGTTTATATTGGCCTTTGTTGGCCTCTATTTTTGGGAATGTAATTAAATGATCTTTTGTATAAACTTTAACTTACTTTTGGGTAACATGTTAATGATCATTGCTCATTCTGATACAGTATTATACTCGTGCTACTGTCATTATGACTAGAGATGGTTTGAATATTCGATTTGCTACACGCTTCTGCACTTAAAAGAAATGTTCATATATGGTTGTGATATCCTCACCGCTGACACCTGTGGGAAATTAAATGAGTGTGTACACTTTGATGACACACTCCACATGTTAACCATACACTCACTACACCACACTTATACTCATTACTTACCACACCACCATCCTAGTCCCGATCCCAGATTAGTCCCGCGGGCCTGGTCCGGGGTCGCGACAGACTGGTATCAGAGCGAGACGTGTTTCAAGCAATTAGAAGAAACTAGAAATCCTAAGGACGTGGCGAGAATTCGTTAGACTCTTCGTTAGCTAGTATCGTGCGAGCACTGTGTGTCCCTTTAATTGATTATTATGTGTTAACAACTTGTTTTGCAGCATCATGCCACCTCGTAAGAGACGGATAAACAGCAACCCCTCTGGAAGTAATAGTGATCACACATAGCCAGTTGAGGAGGATGTAGTTGGTACCACTATGCCAAATCAATTCCAACAAATGATGCAGGCAATGCTTGACCAACTATTGTCATCAATCAGAGGGAACATGACCCGAACGCATTGTTTGAGCGGTTTCGGAAGAGAGCTCTAAAGGAATTCCTAGGCATAGAGGATCCATTGCCTACAGATGAATGGCTAGAGCATACCGAGAACATCTTTGAGATCTTCCAATGCAGCAGGGGAGACAAAGTGAAACTTGCATCATCTCTCTTTATTGGTGCAGCAGACATTTGGTGGAAAACAGTTAGCGATGAATACAAGGCTATGGCAGATGCAGTAGCTTGGGAAAATTTCAAAATGTAGTTTCATGATAAATATGTGCCCACGCACATCAAGAGGCAGAAGGAAGTGAAATTCCAGCAGCTTGTCCAAGGCAACATGACAGTCTTAGAGTACCTCATCAAGTTTGAGAGACTATCAAGATATGCTCCAGAGTTAGTGGACACAGTTGAGAAGAAGATTGCTAAGTTCCTAGAGGGACTTAATCCCTTCATTGAGAGAGACGCCACGGGCATAGTGCCACCTATTGCCTTCGAAGAAGCTATCAAGAGGGCCTATAAATTTGAGAACTTCCATAACAAGATCCTCAGAGTTCAGGGAAAGGGTCCAGCTAACCAACAGAGCCACCAGCACTAGAGAAATCAGCAGAACAAGAGACAGAGGCCGGAGCATAATGCACATAATCCATTGGTTTGTGCCCATTGTGGGAAGAATCATGTCAGTGTTGAATGTCGTACACTCACAGGAGCATGCTTCAGATGTGGTTCCATGACCCATCCGATTAGAGACTGTCCAAGGTAGAATAGACAGAATCAACAACAACAAGGGGCACAGCATCTAGCACCACCATAGAACACGATAGTTTTTCAAAATTAGGCTAGGCCACTTCAGCAAGAAGCACCACAACAGCAGCAGCATAGACCACAGCAACAACAACAGGCTCGTCGGCAAGTACAAAACCAAAATCAGCGTGCATCGCAACAGAATAGGAATGCACCACAAGGCTGGCCACAACAGGCTCAGAATAGGCCACAACATCGTGTTAGTTTTATGGTCTCAATACCAGTATACGATGAATAAATTGTTTAATTTATTTATTTATCAATATATATTATTGCTTTCCTTTCATGAGATGAATGGTATTACTTGTTTGCACATAACTAATACAAATGACATAATGGTTCATGAGATGAACCGGAGTCCACAAGTATACTAGATGTAATACATGTGTATGGATGAGATCCACATACAGGAGACATGTATTACAAATCTTATACTTAAATATCTTCACAACCAGTGATGAGATTGGGCATCTCATCTGACAAGGTTGCAGCACTTTGATCACTATGAGATAGTGTGATTTTTCTCGATCATCGAAATGTAAGATTCTGGATTATGGTGCTGGTACATTGGATGTATTAAAGGACCATGAGAAGCACCTTATATACACAGTCTTTACTTTAAGGTCTGCTCTCATAATTCCCTAGCAATAGGCTCATAATCCTGAGACATTAATGAACTCAAGTTTCTATCTATTCATTTGCTTTGAGTCACCAATGAGTGAGGCTAATTATAGGTCAACACCTTGGTGATTTGGGTACGTGGTAGTAGAGTTGTGGGAACATTCAATGGTCAAGATGGAATCTATCTTTAATATCCCCTTGTGCCAATTAATGGATTTATCATTGGTAAGTGCGCACCCATTCCAATTAAGAGTTAATTGGATCGGTACCAAATGATCATTATAATTGATTGGGGCTCAAGGATAATAAGATATGGATCTATTTTGGTGGACAGGTCCAATTGATCCATGGATATAGATGGAGGGGCCTACTTGTGGTATTGAGGAAGTTTAGGGTCTTCATTGTAATATATTCCTAAGACTGGAGTGCAATTGCATTTATATAGTGGAGTTATTTACAACTAACTGTGGGCCAGGATTGCACATGAGATGTGGGGTCGCGTGTCCCAGTTGGAGCCAGCTTTCTAAGGAATCCCTAGTGGTCCCCACGCTAGCCCAAGATATTAGAAAGATACTAATTATAATAGAACTCTAAAAGGAAATAGAAAGTTACTATTTCTATTTGAAGTGAGACTTCTAATAGTGGTAATAGTAAGTTACTAATTATTAATGGAAGTGAGACTTCTATTTTAATTAGAAAAGAGGAAGTTACTAATCATATTTGAAGTAAGACTTCTAATTGTGATTTAGTAAGCAACTAATTGTTTTGGAAGTAAGACTTCTATTTCAATTAGAAAGAGGAGGTTGCTTAAGTGTTATAAAAGAGAGAAAGAGGAGGCATGGACGTCCTATGCAAGAATTCCACCTAGGGATTCACGCCCATCTCTTTGTTTTTCTCTTGTGCAAGTTGCACATCTCTTCCCTCTTCTAGTTTCTCTTTTAGTTTCCTTTAGGGTTTTCTCTTAGAGATTCCACCATCTTCTTGAGAAAAGAGAATTTGATACAGGTCATAGCGTGGAAGATCAAAAGGTGTTGGGGATTCTGAATTGGATAGTGAAGGTGTTCATCATCAAAGTAAAGAACTCAAATTCTCCATTAGAGCACAACAAAGCTCTAATGGTATATCTACATCCTTGTATGCTGTAGATTTCGTGGTTGTATGTTTATGTGCTATTTTCTATCTTCTAGATATGTTATGTTGCTGTACATGGTTTATGAGATTGAGGGATTACATCTTGGATTGGGTTTGTTGTCTTCTAGATAGTTGATCCCTGCATCAAGTGGGTCATAAGTTTTTGAAACCTGTTTGGAAGGCCCACCTAGTTTCCAACACATCGAGGGCAAATCTATGCGGTCAATAGAGCTGATGCAGAGGCAGTGAGAAATGTAGTAGAAGGCACACTTCTTATTTGTGGGATGAAAGCTAGGATCTTATTTGACCCTAGCTCTACACACTCGTTTTTGTCTCATGCATTTTCCAAGTTGGTTGATGTGCATGGTAGAGAACTTGAATTCATTTTGACTGTGGCAACCCCAATAGGTAAACAAGTTATTTGTAGAACCTTTTGCCCTAGTTGTGTAGTTCAGATAGGAGAAGTGGTTTTAACCACATATCTCATTTTATTGGAGAAGCATGATTATGATGTCATCCTATGGATGGATTGGCTGGCAGGGTACCATGCCACAATGGATTGTTTCCATAAGACCCTTACTTTCAAGTTAGATGAGACACCAGCAGGGGTGTTGTTTTAGGGAGAGAGGAGAAATCCTCGTACAGGGCTTGTCTCAGCATTGAAGGCTGATAGACTTTTGAGAAGTGGATGTGAAGCCTATTTGGCATTTATCACGGAGGATAAACGGTCCCAAGGGGTGGAGGAGATTCCAATTGTTTGGGAATTCCCGGATGTTTTTCCGGAGGAGGTTCTAAGTTTACCACCCATCAGAGAGATTGACTTCACAATCGAGTTGTTACCAGGGACCGCTCGGATATCTATTGCACCATATAGAATGGCTCCTGCAGAGTTGGGAGAATTGAAGACTCAGTTGCAATAATTTTTAGACAAAGATTTTGTGAGACAGAGTATTTCACCATGGGGAGCTCTAGTCCTGTTTGTCAAGAAGAATGATGGTTCGATGAGAATGTGTATTGATTACAGAAGATTGAATCAAGTAACCATCAAGAACAAATACCCGTTGCCAAGGATAAATGAATTATTTGATCAGTTACAAGGTGCTTCTTACTTTTCGAAGATTGATTTGAGATCCGGTTACCATCAGCTGAGAGTTAGAGAATCAGATGTGTTGAAAACAACTTTCTGGACAAGATATGACCACTATGAGTTTCTAGTTATGCCATTTGGTTTGACTAATGCACCAGCAGTGTTCATGGCGTTGATGAACAATATATTTTCAGAGTATCTAGATCAGTTTGTGGTAGTATTCATTGAAGATATTTTGGTGTACTCCAAGACCAGATAAGAGCATGAAGAGCACTTGAGAATAGCATTACAACTCTTGAGAGAGAACCAGTTGTATGTAAAGCTCAACAAGTGTGAATTTTGGTTGGAACAGGTAGCATTTTTGGGGTACATTATCTCTAAAGAAGGATTGTCAGTAGATCCGTCCAAGATTGAAGCAGTTATGAGTTGGGAAAGACCGAAGAATGCATCAGAAATTAGAAGTTTTCTGGGATTGGCAGGTTATTATCGGAGGTTTGTGCAGGGATTTTCGTCAATTGCGTCACCATTGACGAAGTTGGCAAGGAAGAATGTACCATATGTGTGGACATATCAGTGTGAAGATAGTTTCCAAGAGCTGAAGAAGAGATTGACTACAGCACCAGTCCTTACTTTGCCATTTGGAAGCGGCGGTTTCACCATTTTTACCGATGCTTCGAATGTTGGACTCGGTTGCATGTTGATGCAAGAAGGAAAAGTGATTGCATATTGATCCCGGCAGTTAAAAGATCACGAGAAGAACTATGCCACCCATGATCTTGAGTTAGCAGCAGTCGTCTTTGGATTGAAAATGTGGAGACATTACCTCTATGGAGAGAAGTTCAAAGTCCACTCCGATCACCGCAGCTTGCAGTATTTATTTTCTCAGAAGGAATTGAACATGAGGCAGAGAAGATGGATGGAATACATCAAGGATTACGATTTTCCAATCAAGTACCACCCGGGGAAAGCTAATGTAGTTGTCGATGCCTTGAGTAGAAAGTCAGTAGGCTTGGCAAATCTAAGTGGCACTTGTATTTCTGAGCAATTTGAAGAGTTGAGTATAGACCTGCAGCCACTAAGGAAGAGTGTATTGTTAGCTAACATGTCGGTGTCAGAGCCTTCTTTCATTCAGAAGATCAAGGATAGTCAGTTGCAAGATCCAGAGTTGGCCAAGATTTCAGAACATATAGTAGACCGTCCAGATTTCCGTATTGTTGATGGAATTTTGCACTACCGTGACCGTCTATGCGTGCCTAACATTGAAGATTTGAGAAATGATATCATGACCGAGGCTCACAACACGAAGTATTCCATGCATCCGGGCAGCATAAAGATGTATCAAAATTTGAAGGGCAGATTTTGGTGGAATAACATGAAGAGAGAGATTACAACGTTTTGTCTCTCGTTGCATGACTTATAAGTTGATTAAGGCAGAGCATCAAAGGCCTCCAGGGTTGTTACAGCTGTTAGAGATCCCGTAATGGAAATAGGAGCATATTACCATGGATTTTATTTTGGGACTACCGAGAACCAGTGAAGCAACGATGCGATATGGGTCATCGTGGACCGTCTAACCAAGTCAGCTCATTTCATTCCTATGAGGACAGGGAAGGAGATGCACATGCTACCTTTGGCAGAGTTATTTGTCAATGAGATTGTCAGTCGACATGGGCAACCAGTTTCTATCACATCTGACAGAGACAGCAGATTCCTCTCGAGATTCTGGAAGTCATTGCATGAGTCTATGGGCATGAGATTACAGTTCAGTACGGCTTATCACCCTCAGACAGATGGCCAGTCAGAGAGGATAATTCAAACTCTCCAGGATATGCTCCGTGCTTGTGTGTTAGACTTCAAGACTCCATGGGATGAGATTCTACCGTTGTGTGAGTTTTCTTGCAACAATAGCTACGACTCGAGCATTGGGATGATGCCTTTTGAGGCTTTGTATGGCAGAAGGTGTAGGACACCTGTATGTTGGGAAGAAGTCGGCATTCGTAGTTTCCATGGACCGACTATTGTAAGTGAGACCAGCGATAAGATCAAGTTGATTCAATAATGTCTAAAAGTGTCCCGGAGTAGACAGAAGAGCTATGCAGACTCCCACCGCAGAGATTTACAGTTCCAAGAAGGAGACAAGGTTTTCTTGAAAGTGTCACCTACGTGGGGAACATTGAGATTTGGACAGAAGGGCAAGTTATCACAGAGATAAATTGGACCGTATGACATTGTGAACAAGATTGGTGATGTGGCTTATAGATTAGCCTTACCACCTGAGCTATTCGGCGTATATAACGTCTTTTACGTGTCTATGTTGAAGAAGTACGTCCCTGGCCCTTTGCATGTGCTCCGGCATGAGCCATTGGAGATTCGAGAGGACGCTACCTATGTTGAAAAGCCCGTTCAGATCATTGATACAAATGAACAAGAGTTGAGGACTTGGACCATTCAGTGGGAGAAAGTACTTTGGGAGAATCATGGACTGAAAGAGGCAACGTGGGAATTACGATATCAAGTGCAGAAAAAGTATCCACATCTACTACCAGAGGTGAGTTTAATATTTCATTTGGAGGACCAAATGCCCTAAGGGGTAGAGGATGTAAGACCCCGACCCGAGAGAACCCGATTAGTGTCAATTAAGTCGTGTGTTAGTCTTAAGCATGATTAGTAGTTTTTGACTAAGTTGGGTTTGGAATAGCTTTTGATATAGTTTTGGGGAATTTTGATTTGCTTTGTGATTAGTGGGGCCCTTCGGGGGTTCTTTTTGTGACTTTGCATGTGCTTGGGGATTTATCGGAGATTCTTGCATTCATTGTTTTAATCCCGTTTTATTTGTATTGTTAATCCCTACAACTTTTATGTTGATCCTGTCCCCGTTCGAGATCCCGAAACCCGATTTCCTAGCCTTGAGGGCAAAATAGTCTTTTTACACTAAATTTGTACCCAAAACATGATATCCCCGAAACCCGTAAAACATATACTTTTTGGAAACTAGATATTTCGACGATCACTTTTCTCTTCTTCGTCGAATTCATCCGAGATCTCGATAGTAGTGATTCCAACCCACAAAGATCTCACTAGTGGAGCCCACTCCCCACTTGCTTTATAAAGAGACCCTTCTTCCTCATTTCCCTTTTTCCAGCTCAAACCAAACACAAAGCTAGGGTTTCCCTTTCTTCTTCTTCTTCTTGCCTCTCCATCCTCAATCCACTCCCAAACTCGCACCAATAAAAGATTTGAGGCCATCATGTTCTTCATCTCTTTGAGAGCTTTCTCTTAATAGCATTTATGGAGAAAACCACCTACTCCAAGACCTCCTTTGGTACGAACCTAGCATTTTAAAGAACCCTCATGTAAGTAATCCTTCCCTTCTTTTGATATTGTGTTCCCCTAGCCTAAGGGAATCTCCATCTCTATTATTGAAGCTTCTTCCTCCCCATTCTATGTTTTGACTCTTTTAGGGTTTTATTTTGGGGTTTTTGCATGTAGCTTGGACTTTGTCTTGGAAGGCTTGGTTAGAGCTTGATTTGCTTATTAGAGACCTAAGGCAAGTGGATGATTTGACTTTTATGAGCTTTCATTGGTTTTATAGAAATGTGGTTGATTTCATTGTCTTTCCTTACTTATTTATTACTTTGACTTGAAATGAATGCTCATGAAGAGCCTTGATAGTGCATTTATGGTCATAGAGATGTATTGGTTCATAGCATTTAATTTCCTCTTGTTTTATCCAAATGTAATCTTATGTGTAATGGTTCCTTCCCTCTTTTCCTTGTTTTTGGGTGTAATATGTTGGAGGAGGTTAGAATGGATGTTGTTGGAAGATTGATGTTGATTTGGATGAAGTTTTGAGCCCCTGTCTTGGTGTATACAAAGGAGCTAAAAGGGATTGAAAAAGGAAAAGTAAGAGGGGAGAAGAACTACCTCGGAATCAGTTTCTGGACAGTTCACTCGAGCGAACATGACACTTCTCTTGAGCGAAGTGTCTAGAAAAGGGTTCGGAGCATTCCAGTAGGCAGTTAGTACTAGAGAGCTAACCGCTCGAGCGAACCTCCAGTCCGCTTGAGCGATGGGTACTGTTCACCTGGGACAGTTTTAGGAGCGTAAATAGATTGTTTAAATATTTGAGAGAGGTTTGTTGGGAATTCCATTGTATGGAGAAGAACCGTTCATATGATTTGACATCCGTTTGAGAAAGAAACCACATCACGAAGATTTCGTTTGAAGTCTTGAAAAATCATAAGTGTATAAGGACCCAGGGATGTCCCAAAACTCAAGGAGTACCAAGCCATTATCTATTAGACATACGGGATCCCTATTCACTTTGAGCAATCCTGAACCCGAAACTCCAATTGTTTATCATGCTTTACTGATCCTGAGATTTATACTATATGCCTTGTTTTCCCGGAAGCATCGAAATTACACTTGAAATAGTTACTTGTCTTGAAGTGCATTGCACCATATGAAATGACAGTTGTGCCTTTGAGCACCCCTGTCCCGCCCGTTTATTTACTTGTACTTGATTTATTTACACATGTCTCGATTTGTTATTTGACCTATGAGTCGGCACCACTAAGCTTGGATAACCTCGTTGGTCTGATCCACCGACTTGGAGATCCCCCTCTTGTCCCACCAGCTACAGTTTGGATCCCGCTACCCGGTCATTACCGTGGTCTTGTCCCGATGCCGCAGATTGCTATTGTGGTTCCCGATGCCCGGCTCGCTACTGTGGTCATGTATAGTATATGTATATGTATCGTAAGATCCACTGTTTCTCCTCACCTCGAGTGACTAAGATCAGTGCCTAGTTCTTGCTCTGTCACTTTAGTGATAGAGGACTTAGCTTCGTGTGATTGTCATCTTGCTTATTTCCTGATTTCCTTGGATACTCATGCATGTTTTACAGTGTACTTATGTTTTCATTAAATGATTTGATTCTTTTCTTTGAAGTTACTGACCGAACAAGTTGAAATGCATTTTAAAGGTAAATGTATTTGTTATTGAATTGTTATGTCTTTTCGCCCATTTGCCAAACCATCGTGTTTGACCCACTCTTTGGTACTCAGGTCCCATTGTCGGTTACCTTGAGGAGGAGCCGGAGGAGGCGGTCGATGAACCACAGCACTTAGTCGAGTGGCGTGCTGATGATGTCATCTAGACATTCGATTGCTATGAGAGACATAATATTTTGGGAAACTGTTTAACCATATTTTTTGGGTTATTATTGTGTTTTTATTAGCCTTTATTGGCCTCTATTTTTGGGAATGTAATTAAATGATCTTTTGTATAAACTTTAACTTACTTTGGGTAACATGCTAATGATCACTGCTCATTCTGATACAGCATTATACTCGTGCTACTGTCTTTATGACTAGACATGGTTTGAATATTTGATTTGCTACACGCTTCCGCACTTAAAAGAAATGTTCATATATGGTTATGATATCCTCACCGTGGACACCTGTGGGAAATTAAATGAGTGTGTACACTTTGATGATACACTCCACATGTTAACCATACACTCACTACACCACACTTATACTCATTACCTACCACACCACCATCCCCAGTCCCGATCCCGAATTAGTCCCGCGGGCCCGGTCCGGGGTCGCGACAGAGTGGATGCGGCTACTAAGGAGTACGAGGCCCAAGTCGAGAACATCTGCTCGGAGCTGTTCGAGCTCGGGTGCCGAGCTACATTGAAGAAAGCATAGATCTCAAATGATCATCCCGTTTATCAGGACCTGCCAAAGTTTACTCGCCCCTGGACTGAGCGGAGTTCTGCCTCCACTGCAGAAGCAGCTGCGGAAGCCATTCCGCCTAAGGATGCTCCCCAAGCCACCAGGACTGAGCCTTTTGACGTCAACGTCGAGGCCACTGAACCTTGAAATTTTGTACTTTTCTTTTTCTTTCTCATGTAAAGACTCTTGTAATGATTCTTTATCAATTAAGAGAATTTTTACAATCATACTTGCCATCTCTTTTGTTCTGATAACAATGTGTGTGCTTGACTTTTGTTCCATAACTGAGCTCTTAGCACGAACGCCCGAGTTTTGACCAAGTAGTTGAGTTCGGTTCAGTAACCGGAACTGAGTGACTATTGGATAAGAGTAACTTTGGTTCTTTAATAAGAAGTAACTTAGGCTAGTCGAACTCGGTTTAACAACCGGAATTCAAATTGCGCTGAAGTTTAAATAACTTTTTGAGAGGTACCTGCGCCTTTAGAGGTAGAAAGCTCGTAGCTGGTTTCGTAATTGAACTAGATTCTTTTAGGAAGTGATCAAGTCCTTCAACAGCATAGTTGGTTCCATAACCGAGCTAGGATAACAGTCGAGTTCCATAACTTGGCGCTTTCCTTGTTTGGTCTCGTGACCAGGTTGGCTGGTTCCGTAACCGAGCCGTGGCCTCTTCCATGCTGGTGCTGTCACCGAGCTGAGGCCTTTGTCGAGTTCCATAACTGCGACGCTTTGCAGCTGGTTATGTAACCGAGCAGTGGTCTCTTCCATGCTGGTGCTGTCACCGAGTTGACGCCTTTGTCGAGTTCCATAACTGCGATGCTTTGCAACCGGTTCTATAACCGAGTTGTGGTCTCTTCCATGCCGGTGTTGTCACCGAGTTGAGGCATTTGTCGAGTTCCATAACTGCAACGTTCTGCAGCTGGTTTTGTAACCGAGTTGTGGTCTCTTTCATGCTGGTGTTGTCACCGAGTTGAGGCCCTTGTCGAGTTCCATAACTGCGATGCTTTGTAGCTGATTTTGTAACCGAGCTGTGGTCTCTTGCATGCTGGTGTTGTCACCGAGCTGAGACCTTTGTCGAGTTCCATAACTACGATGCTTTGCAACTGGTTCTGTAACCGAGCTGTGGTCTCTTCCATGCTGGTGCTGTCACCGAGCTGAGACCTTTGTTGAGTTCCATAACTGCGATGAGGGAACAGAGTTGTTGTCGTAAATGAAGCCGTCCGAGCCATGGTTGGTGCTCTCACCGAGGCCATTGCCGGAGCTTTGTAAGTCCAGGTTGGTGTTGTCACCGAGGCTCGACGCCAAAGCTATGTAGCGGAGGCTGGTGCTGCCACCGATGCCACTGCTGAAGCTTTGGATACCAGAACCGTCCGAGCTAGGGCTGATGCTATCACCGAGGCCGTTGGTGGAGCTGTCATGATTGAGATTGTCCGAGCAGCTAGTGTTACCATCGAGGCCGCTGCGGGAGCTATCAAGCAGAGGAGATAGGTTGTGGCCGGTGTTGCCACCCAGGCCAGAGTTGAAAACTCCTGCTGGGTTACACTTCTGCCAGAGTCGTGGTTGGTGACATTACCGAGGCCATCTCCGAAGCTGTCGTGTTTGGAGCTATCTGAGCTGTGGCTGGCGCCACCACCAAGCCGGGATTCGAGGATGAAGATTGCATGGAGAGTCAAGGAACCATTTCCGTGGCCGTCATTCTCTACCGAGGGAAGGGCCCCACCAGAGATTGAAGCTCTGGTGAGCTTAAGCTCCAGCTTTGTCTTGGTTCGCCCTGTCGATCAGTGTTTTCACAGTGACTATAGGGATCCGAAGGACCGAAGGAGGTTCTTTCGAAGCTTGCTTGCTGGCAGCGAAGCTTGCTTGAAAGAAGCGAGGGTCGCGGCTGCGGGCCCTGGTATCAACAAGGGATGAATCTTTATCATTATCGTTGTTGCGACCCTCTTGGTGGAGGAAATGACGAGACCCAGCTGCTACTGGAACTTTCGCTCTGTAGGGGAGTCTCCAGTAGGACATCACTCTGTAGGGAATTGTGTTGTCACCTCCTTTGCTAATGAACTTGTCTGAGTTACAGGTCATCCCGCGCCTAATGTATCAGACTTTCCCTGGAACTAGTTCGACAGGGAGTCTCCGATGATGGTGGCTGGGCTTTGTAGATCCTTTGTCGCTGCTAGAGGCATGACTTTGTCGATCGGTTTTCCACAGACGGCACCAATTATGAGTGCCTAAAAGTTAAGGACTCAGTTTAGATTTGTGTGAGATTGATGATTTGCTGTATAAGCTTCTTTGGGGAAGATAGATCGCCTTAGGACTTGAAAGGAAAAGAGAAATAGAGATCAGAGACCCTTGCTGCCGTCAGTCGAAAGCTCTCTGATGCCTGAGTTAGTGCTGTCACTGAACAAAGGGTGGAGATGAGAGGCAAGTATGCACTTATGCAAGGCGTTCTGTAACGCGCTATGCAGTGTATGATGAACATAACATTAGTCAATACCTCCGAAGGGATTCTTACCCTTGTATATGTAGAGGTTTTCACCTGGCGCACCCTTAGTGGGGGTAGGTGGAGAAACTGTCAAGTTGAATCAAGAGATGACCCCTGGCACTAACGTGGATGTGATTGATTAAGGCAACACCTGACCACCATCCCGTGCTTGTCTTGTCAGTCAGCACGTTTTGCAACGTAGTCGTAACTTCATGGAAGTAAAATGATGGCCTAGTACCCATCCCTGTGGAAAGACCGAGCTGAGGATGGTATTGAGGCCGGGTCCGGATGCATCGTGGCACTATTGTCGATGTGCCTTATATCAAGACCAAGATGAGCCCAGTCGGTACTTTTATCGAGACTGTCTCAAGCTTGGCGCAAGCTAGCACTGTTTGCCGAGCGGAGATGAGATGTCTAACTGGTACTGTTACCGAACTAGATGGATCTTGGCGCTGTGGCCGAACTTGGATACCGAGATCGGGATGCATTGAGCTGGTACCACTACCGAGACCAATGTAATCCTACTCTTAGGAAAACACCCCACACAGTGGGGTTCCAAAAATGGGGAAACTGGATTCTTTGGAGAAGGACTTGGGGTTGAAAGAAGAGAAGAGATTGAGGTTTCTGCAAAAGAAATCTGAGATTTTCGAGATTGGGGAAATGGGTAGTATGGAATCGAAAAGGAAGAGAAAATTCGGTTCATTGAATGGAGATTCTGGGATTGGTGCAGTGGCTTCTTCGAATGAGGAACCGAGATTCAGAAATAGTAGAAATTCTTTGGTTTCTTTGGATGAAAAAGGTACATTTCTAAGGAAGGAATCGAGGACTTTAGATGCTAAAAAGTTGGATTCTTTCGAGGGTAGGAAGGTGGGATTTCTGAGTACAGGTAGCCAGTATTACGATTAGAAGGAGGACGATTTTGAAGAAGAGATGGTTAGGGGGAAAAGGGAAGAAAGGAGGGAGAGACAGAGATTGAGAAGAAGTCTTCAAATGCAGGGATTAAATAGCAAAGTGGGAGTGAAGGAAGATAGAACTGAAAGTAGAGACATTCAAAAACAGACTCAGTTGAAAGGAAAGTTTAATCCAATTCCTGGACGCGAAGCCCTTCTGAGAAAGGTTAGTAAACATAAAGATTAATGTAGTACTGGTTTTGGTGTGATTTCTAGTTTCTCATTGAAAATCTATCATCAAAATTCAAAGTCTCTGCAAGTGATGCAAGCTTGTTGCATGAGGCCTCCTTAACACTTCATTTTGTGAGCTTTTGTCATGGTTATGATGTAAAACCTGCTTTACACGATAATTGTAGTGGTGTCATCCGATACAAGCAATGGTTCTTTTGAGAAACTTGATAGGTTGAGTGGATTGAGAAGAAGGATTGTGCACTGTTTTTCCGGTTCTGGCTTTTGATTGAAATTGCCAATTGTCGATGTTATGAGGTTGACAGCAGGGCTGAGACTTCCAGTGTTACTATTGTTGAGACTGTTGCTCTCTTTTGAAACACGTTTTTGTTGAATTTATCAACTAGAACTTAGATTATCAGGAAGATGACGTGAGTAGAGAGTGGAGACTGTAAAGTGAGAATTTAATGGGTTGTTCGATGGTTTCCTTTCATGTCTTGCTTAATCTTACATAATGTAAGGTCAAATTTTGTTTGGATTGGTTTCGGGTAAGTCAAATCAGCCTACCAAAACCAGTACAAAATCTTCCTCTCTTTTCGTCAGTAGCTCCCGAGCAGGGTACCTGCTAAGACCCAAAAACCGTGAAAGTTCGATCGGATGTTCCGATTGAAAACCCTCTGAAGATTAAGTCAGCAATGTGCAACAAGATGACTACTTTCAGCCTTCTTTGTGTGAGAAATCAAATCATACCCTCTTCCTCAAGTCTCTTCCCTTTTTTATCTCCCTCGCCTGGACTGTCCGTTTTTCCTTTTGGGCACATGTTCTTCCTCTTTTTCCTCCTGGCGATAATGGCAGGCGTTACTCTTCATCATGGAGAACTCTTCCCTTAACTTTGGCCTTCCTCCTCTTTCTTAGTGCCAGCTGTCCCAATTTACTTTGAATCAGTCTTCTTTTCTTGGCTGGTTCAATTTTGGAAGTTGGGCCTAGCTGGCAGGTCAGGTCAGCAGCCATCAAAACCTGGCCTAATACCTTTTCAAAATTTCCCCCCACAATTGCCCCCCAAGCCTCCTTTCTTCTTTCTCGTTTTCCGAGAAGAAAGGGGGCTTGAGATTCTTCGGGGACACGTGGCGCTTCCGAGGCTGCTCGGCACGTAGCGGAGACTTACGCTACTAATTCTTCCAAAGTTGCGAAGGTGGTTTAAAGAATTGAAGAACTCTCCCTTTTTTTTGTTTTACTTTTGAAAAGTTGCCGGAGCCGTGGGTTGAACATTGTACTTTCTTTCTCTTGGCGCTTTGAATGTTTAACTCTTTGCGTTCTTTGTTTCTTTCCACATGGTTCATGCCTACTACCATTGTCGGCCTTTTGCCGAGCTTCCCTCAGCCCGGCATTTGCGTCGTCACGCCAAACGTCGGTTAAGGGAAGATTAGTTCAGCATACCTATTTTGGGACTTTCCCAGTTAGGATTTTTTCCTTCGATATGAAGTAGTGGGCTTGCTACTACCCTTAACTTTCAGGCTTTGGCCTTATTTAGGCAATTATCCCAGCAGGGTCTGGTCCCTACTATGGGTCCCCGCTCTATTAAATCCTATGGATTGGTTCCTTGGTACGAGGTCATAGGGCACCCCACACAGTTTATTGGCACAAGATCATAAGACAACCTGCATAACTGCATAAGCTCTTGGTACAAGAGCTCTTGGTACAAGATCATAAGACAACCTGCATGAATGGAATGCAAGAGTGACAATTTCTTTAGTACAAAGATATAAAATTTCTTGAAATTCGTTGTGTTCCAAGACCTTGGCAACGCTTTTCCTTCGAGCGTCTCCAGGTGGTAGCTCCTGCTTCTCCGACGGAGGTAACTCTGTATGGCCCTTCTCAAATCAGACCTAGCTTGTTGTGACTAGGGTCTTTGGTGTTCGGGAGTACCTTTCTCAAGACTTGGTCTCAGACCTCAAATGTCCTTGTCGTACATTTTTCCTGCAAGCTCCAAGATAATTGCTGCTGGTTGGCGGCCAACTTGATCAATGCACTTTCTCTGCTCCTCAATCATGTCCAGCTGTTCGGCAATCTTCTCTTTATTTTTCTCACGACTGTACACCTCCATCCTTATGGTTGGCAACCCAATCTCTAATGGGGTTTCTCCTGTTGACCTCCGCGGGGTGGTTCTGTAGGTCTATAAGATGCTAGGAAGCTCGTCCACCCTTTTCTTCATGCCATCCAGCAAAGTCTCGTCAGAGCTTTCTACTTGGCTATTACTTTGTGGGTAAATAGAGGTTGAAAAGTGATGCATAATGCCATATTGTTCGCATAGATGCATGGATACCTTACCCTCAAATTGCTTCCCATTGTCGGTCATCAGTGCCCGGGGTTTTCCAAATCTGCAGACCTCGGACTGAGATTGACGATGTCAACCCCCCACTTGTCAAATGGACACGGACTCTCTATTGAGTTTAATTGCTCGGCATGTTAATGGATTAATGGATGTCTTTGCCGAAGCGTTGACATCTTTCGCACTTCTGCACGAACTGCAAGGCATCCTTCTGCATGTATGGCCACCAATAGCCTTGCGACGTAGCTTGGTGAGCCAAGCTTTGTCCTTCGATGTGCCCCCCCTACAGCTCACCTTACGGAGTTCTCATAACAACCTTTCAACGCCAACCGGGTTGACGCATTTTAAGTACTATCCCAAGTAAGACCGTTGATAAAGTTTGTCCACTAGTGATAGCCAAAATTTGATTACCTTTCTTATGACCTTCCAACTCTCCTCGGAGTCTTCTCAACCTAGTCAGCACACATGATGTGCCAACCTCCGGTGCTCATCTCTCATTAACTGCCTTTCTCCCGACCTTCTAACTCTCCTCAGAGTATTTTCAGAGCGATTTGTCCTTCAGGCACTCTATCATTGGTGTCATCCAGCTCGGAGTCTCTTCAACTTGGTCGGAGCACATGACATGCCGACCTCCGGTGCTCGGCTCTGATTGGTAGTCAACGAGGATCTCTCTCTTTAGCTCAGATTTGATGATTGTAGCCAAACTGACCAACCAATCAGCATGTGAATCTTCCTTCCAACGATTCTACTTTACCTTAACGTCTCCAACATCTTGGATCAAGCGCTTTGCTTTTACGACATATGCAGAAATCTGATCATTTCGAGCGGTATATTCCCCTGTTAGTTGACTAGCAACTAATTGTGAGTCGCAGTCAACTGTCAGTTGCCTGACTATGAGCTCTCTTGTTATCCTGAGTTCGAGCAGTAGTTCTTCGTACTCTGCTTCATTGTTCGACGCATCAAATCCCATCGTGACAGTTCGTTCGATTACCGCCCCCTCTGGCATAATGAGCACCACATCGACGCCTAATCCTCGTGAATTGGATGCTCCATCCACATACAGTTGCCACTGCTGGTCTGTCCTTGCTCCGTCCACCAGCCAACCTGACTCATTTTGCTCGGGCGTCTCCCTGTAAGTGAACTCGGCTATGAAGTTGGCCACCTCTTGGCCCTTTATCGCACTTCTGGGAACTATTTTGATGTCATGTTCGCTGAGCCCTATTGTCCATTTCACTAGTCTCCCAGAGAGGTCGGCCTTCTGAAGTACTGATCAAAGTGGATGCACGGTCAGGACTTTGATGGTGTGGGCCTGAAAATAGTGTCTCAGCTTCCGAGCTGCACATACCAAGGCCAATGCCAGCTTTTCGAGTGGTAGGTATCTCATCTTGGCATCTAGCAGAGTTTTACTGACGAAATAGATCAGCTGATGGTGCTTTCCTTGCTCCCTCATCAAGGCCGCACTGACTGCGTGCTGAGATATTGCCAAATAGAGCACCAACTCTGCCCCGGGATTGGAATAGAACTCAAATATTGCTTGAGTTGTGCGAATGCTTCACCGCATTTTTCATCCCACACTTTCTCTACCTTCTTCTTTAGAGCAAGAAACATTGGTCGTCACTTGTCCGAACTCCTTGCTATAAAGCGATTCAGGGCAGCAAGCATCCCTGTCAATTTATGTACCTCCTTCCTTGACCTTGGCCGGTCTAATCTCTGCACAGCTGCAACTTGGTCGGGAATGGCCTCAATTCCATTCTGGGTCACGATGTATCCAAGGAATTTCCCCGAGCTAACCCCAAACGAGCATTTCGTAGCGTTCAGCTTCAGCTTGTACTTCCGTAAGATGCCGAACACCATCCTCAAATCTTCCTCATGAGCTTCCTTTTTCTGTTTTTCACTACCATATCACCAATATAAGCTTCTACCGTACTTCTGATTGTACTCTGAAATATCTTCGTAACCAATGTCGGATATGTCGCTCCCGCATTCTTAAGCCCAAAGGGCATTCGTTTATAACAGAAGGTTCCCTTAGGGGTCATGAATGTTATCTTCTCGTGGTCGGCCTCCGCCATCACAATTTGGTGGTATCCCCGATACACATCCAAGAAGCTCATTCGTTCGTGCCCCACCGTGAAGTCCACTAGCTGATCAATTTTTGGGAGTGGAAAACTATCCTTAGGACATGCCTTATTCAGTTCAGTGAAGTCTACGCACACCCTCCATTTGTTGTCCTTTTCTTGGTACGACAACAGTGTTAGACAACCACTCTGGGTAATGCACCTCCTGGATGGCATCCTCTTCCAATAATTTATCCACTTCTTCATTCACGGCGGCTTGGCGTTCAGGGGCCAGCTTTCTTTGCTTTTGAACTACTAGTTTGGCTATCGGATCTACCCCCAGCTTGTGACTAATGACCTCGGGATCAACTCTAGGCATCTCATGTGGGGCCCAGGCAAAGAAGTCAGCGTTCTGGTTAAGCAGTCGGGCTAGGCTGTCTTACTCATCTCTGGTCATTGATTTCCCAATCTTCCAATATTGCTCGGGGGATGGTACACCTCCCTTCCAAATAGTAAACTTTTCCAACTCTTCCATCGCCATACTGGTCTGGTCTGGCCCGTGCTCGCCGCCTTCCGACCGACCTAGATGTAATTGTTATTCCTAGTCTGCCATTCCATTTGGGCAGTTGCTTCCCTCTTCGACTTTTATTGCCTACCCTTTGATTGCAGCTATCAGGCAGCTCTTGGGAACCACCTGATATCCCCTGATCTCGATCATTCCTTTCAACGTCGGGAAACGGATCCTTTGATGATAATTTGAGGGGACTGCCTTCATTCGATGGATCCACGTTCGTCCCATGAAGGCGTTGTAAGGTGAGGGCACGTCGACCACCAAAAACTCCAAATGAATAGGTCCTGCCCCGACCTGAACCGTGACGAGGCCCATCAGGTGTATAGCTTGTCCACTGAATCCGAACAAGGGTATTGAGGTCGGCTTCAAGTCTAACCGTTTTAATACGAGCTTACCAAATAGCTCGGCGTACATGATTTCTGACGAGCTTCCAGGGTCAATCAATATTCTTCAAGCATCAAATTTGTGAACCCTCAAAGTCAATACTAACGCATCATTGTGTGGTTGGACCACATCCCGCAAAGCCTCATCCGTGAATGAGATTTCTCCCTCCTTACGACCTGCCTCATAGATAATGCTTGGCTCGGTAGTTGTCCGGTACACTTCTTTCAGGTGTGCAACCATTTTTCTTTGGTTTCTGACGGATCTGGTTGTTACCTCAGAAAGGCTGGTGGCCCCGTGCACCACATCTATCACCCCAACAGATTCCTCCTTTGGTTGGTCGCTCCTTAGCTCTTTCCTAGCCAAGCCGCCTAGGGCGTTTTTTTTTATCATGAATCCTCCACATATTCCTTCAAGTATCCCTCCTTCACGAGGTCTTCCAAGTGCTGCTTGAGCATTCTACAGTCCTCTGTCAAGTGCTCATGTTCCCGATGGTATGAGCACCATAGGTTTGGATCCCGGCACCCCGGATCACCGACCATCTTCGAAGGTCTCCTAAAGTAGGGTTTATCCTTGATCTGGATCAAAATCCAGTAGATCGGTTCCTTGAAGATGGTATATACTCCTTCATAAGCCGACCTGGTGGGCTCAGCTCGGGCTGCCCTTCGCTCCATCCTCTCCCCAAACCCTCTTCTTTGTTTCTGCTTGTTCTCTTCCTCCATTGGGCGAGCCCATCTCGGCTCTGTGATACCCATATCTTCTTCCAATTTTATGAACTCCTTGATCCGCTCTAATAGCTCTCCTTATGTAGTCGGGGACCACTTCGTTAATGATTGGCGAAGTTAGCTCTCCTTCGGCAGCCAGACCTTAGAGGTTTCACAGCTACCTGCTCGTTACTCCCTTCCACCTCATTATAAACGCACCAGTAACGCGTGCCGAACTCTTTCAGGCTTTCCGAGCTCTACTTCTTGCGAGGCAATAATGCCCAATGTCCTTTGGTTGCTTGGAATTTGTTACGAAATGTGTAACAAAAGATCCAACAAGCTCTCGAAAGCTGCAAATCAATCTCGGCTTTAGGCAGGAAAACCACTTCAAGACCAAGTCTCCCAAACTCGAGGGGAAAACTTTGCACATCAGCGGCCATGGAATGCTGGTAATACTAGACATGGTAAGCGGGATCCGAGGTTCCATCATAGACTCTTAGGTTGGGGATCAAGAACCGCCGAGGTTGGTCTGCTTTTTCTATCTCGAAATTCTGAGTGTTCTCTAGGAACCTTGCCCTGGTCAAATTATCTAGAGGGAGCTTTCGATTAGCCAACGCCTTTTTAATAAGGGCTAGAAGATCCTCCTCGGCAAGTGCTCGTCAGGGTGCTTTCCTCCTCGGGGTTTCGCCAACCTCAGTGCATCTGCTCCGTCGGGCTTCGCCAACCTCAATGCATATGCTCGAACGGGCTTCGCCCACCTCAACGCATCTGTTCAAACTTCGGCTTTGCCAACCTCAATGCATCTGCTCGGACTTCGGGCTTCCCCTTCCCTCCGGGGTCGAGAACTCGAAGTCCGGCTTCCTTCGTCGCCTGCTTCTGTTCTAACATGGGAATTTCAAGGTCTCGACCCAGAGCACTGCTTCCTTGGCTGCCGCACCACCTTCCGTCCTCGGCGCCCCCTATCCCGTGTTCCCAAGGTTTCCCCCGGGCTTGGGGAGTGTCTACTTCCTTTCTTTGCTTTCTCCAGCTCCTGCAACAGAGAATTAATTTTCTCTTGCTGCTACTTGACTCCTTTATCCATGTCCCGAATGGTATCCCTGCAGGTTCGCTCAAGTCGATCATATGTGCTGCATAGCAAGTTTCGCCTTGATGGTTCATTACTCCGTCTCTAATGCATTTTCTCTTGCGATTTTTCTACATAGGGAGAGACCTTTATTCGAGTTGGGCCTGTGCGATGGACTTCCGATTAAATTCGCTCATTTCCTTCTCCAGATGGAATAGTTCGTCCGCTTTCTGTGCACGGGGTGTATTCAAAATCTACCCCATCAGAGTGATGGGTCAAGGGGTCCTTACCCAATTGTTCATGTCGCCCCCTGAGTTGTGCTTCCTCCATCTGAGATGGAGGCCGTCCAGTCTGGGGCGGTGATCCTGGATTCTGTTCTTGATCTGACAATTTTTCTTAGCAAGAAAAAGGGTTAGTGGGCTTTTCCCTCCTCGCTTCCCACAGACGGCGCCAATTGTAAGGTCAAATTTTGTTTGGATTGGTTTCGGGTAAGTCAGCTCGACCTACCAAAACCAGTACAAAAGCTTCCTCTCCTTTCGTCAGTAGCTCTCGGGCAGGGTACCTGCTACGAACCAAGAACCGTGAAAGTTTGATCGGATGTTCCGATCGAAAACCCTCCAAAGATCAAGTCAACAATGTGCAACAAGATGACTATTTTCAGCCTTCTCTATGTGAGAAATCAAATCATATCCTCTTCCTCCAGTCTCTTCCCTTTTTTATCTCCCTCGTTTGAACTGTCCGTTTTTCCTTTTGGGCACACGTTCTTCCTCCTTTTCCTCCTGGCGATAATAGCAGGCATTACTCTTCATCGTGGAGAACTCTTCCCTCAACTTCGGCCTTCCTCCTTTTTCTTAGCGCTAGTTGTCCCAATTTACTTTGAATCAGTCTTCTTTTCTTGGCTGGTTGAATTTTGGAGGTTGGGTCTGGCTGGCAGGTCGGGTCAGCTGCCAGCAGAACCTAGCCCAATACCTTTTCGAAATGTCCCCCCACACATAATTTTATTTTCTCCTATTAGATTTTCATTTCTTGATGCAATCCAACATACTGACCCCTTAGATGATGGAATTTTGCGATGTTGAAATGCCAAATCTACTCAGTATCAAAGCACTTGTCAAAAGCTTTTCAACAATATATGGTAATAATTCTGACAATTGGGTTGAAAGTTGTGCTTATTGGAAGTTAGGTTGCATGTCAATGAGTAGATACAGATTGGAATAAAATCTCAAGACTGGTAAGCTAAAGACCGTGGGAACATATTTTCTCGGAAAGCATAGACCGCATTAGCTTATTATCACCATCTCTTTTGAATGGCCTTATCACTTTTGTTTATTTGATGTAATCCTGATTAGTTGTACATACTAAAAATTTAGGATAATGGATGTAATCATAATTAGTTGTAGATAACAAAAATAAAGCCTACTTAATCTTTAAATTCAAGGACACGTGGTACTAAATTCATTATACAAATCTCTTGTTTCTTTTATGATTTTTTCAATTCACATTTGGGCCTGCCAATTTCACAGATTTCGATCGTAATGCTCCTTCAAGTCCTTCGTCACTTGTTGTCCACCATTAGCCTTTGCATTTGTAACTGTTAATTTGTATGGCTCAATAAAAGTTAATTAATCTTGGTTAACCGGGCCCTTGGATTGCCCAACTTGTACTATGATTAGAAGTAAGCCTGTTATAGGGCTATTGTGATTAAGAAGTAGTGTTTGGGTGTAATAGAGTTTTGGGGCTGATATTATAAATAGAGACTAAGAGTCTCTAGGATGTACACATCTTCTGATTGCATAGTGAATTCTCTCGTCTTCCCGTGGACGTAGGGAAAAAGTCGAACCATGTAAATCTCTGTGTTCTTTTGTGTGTGATTGATCTCTTCTCGTGGGTCCTAGATAACAACAAACTGGTATCAGAGCATTGCGCATGATCGGAATAGATTTGACGGATCGGATCTCAAGGGGCTGGAGTTGTGGCTGCGTGATCGACGGATTAGATCTCAAGATTGAGATAGAGTTTTTCGGATCTCGGGGGGCCACACATCGCAGAGAAGAGAAGTCATCAATTCCCTGGTTCCGGTCGTGGAAAGCTGGTGCGGTGAGCGTAGAACAGCCTGGTCGTTGTTCGTGCTTGCCTGAGAAGGGAGAAGAAGGAGAACCAAAGAAGGTCGGTGCAATAGGGTGCAGTTGATCCCGTCCCTAGTTGTAGAAGATCACAATAAACTGGTATCAAGAGATCGCCGATTGTTGTCGGAGTTGAAGGAGAGACGAAGAAAAGGAGAGATTAGGGCTGGTTCTGATCGTGGGTGGTCCAGTGAAGTAGGTTCTCTCTGCTTCTGTCCCAAGAGGAAGAGCGCATGAGAAGAGAGAGGATCGGATTGATCCTCGATGGGCCATGGTTCTCTTGTCAAGAAATTGAAGAAGAGAAAGAAGATCATCGTGTTGCAGAGAAATGGTGAAGAAGGGGCAGCTCTGTTTGGGTCCTGTTGCAGCGTCCAAACCCAAAAGGAAGAAGAGGGGCAATAGTTTCTCTTGAAAATAGATTCTACTCTCAGGGTTTCTTGATCGGAACCGGAGAAGGTGGACCGCTACTGCTGCGTGTCGCTAGAGGACTGTTGTTGCTGCTGCACCAGTGGTTTGAAGCAGGGTGTCCCGTGGCCAGAGAAGAAACAGAAGAAGTGCCTGCGCCTAAAGCAGAGAGGAAGAAGACGGCGATTTGGATTGGGTTTGGTTTTCGCTGGGCCCCACATCGCCGCCAAGAACAGCACGCCGTCATCGGAGCCATCGCAGAGCTCCACATCCCGTCGCCGGTCCTACTAGATCGTGTCACCAGAGAAGAAGCGCCGTGTTTCTAGTTACAGAAACATAAGAACGAAGAAAAAGAAGAGGTGGGCCTGGGCCTGTAGTGATTCTAGTTTGGTCCCAGGTCAAGTTTGACTTCACCTATTCCAGAAGCCCATCCGCCAATCTGGGTTGGGTCCAGTTCAGGTTGACCTGACCTACTTACAGCAGAAGCCCACAAGAAAAGCCCGCTGGAACAGGCGCTGGTACAGCGCTGAGGTCAGCGACATGTCAGCACATCCGTACGGTCAAAGGCTGTTTGACCAGATCGAAGGCTGAAAATTATTTTCGTGATATCTTGACGATTCGAAGTCTGATTGGAGATCCGTTTGAACATACGGACTCGTTACAAGCAGATCTAGGCGGTTGTGGAAAAAGATTGGTTGTTCAATGGTCAACAAAGGAGATTGACTGATTGGAGTGCAGAAACTTGTTTCTGTGATATCTTAGCCATCTAGAGTCAGATTTTAGATCTGTTTCTTCCAGCGTGCTCGTGGTGACCAGATCTACACAGGTACTATGAAAGATTCACGGAATGGCTGCAAAGTTTGAAATTGAGAAATTCAATGGAAACAACGATTTCAGTATGTGACGTTTAAAAATGCACGCTTTACTAGTTTAGAATGGATTGCATAAGGCTTTGAAGGGAAAGAATGCTTTGCTTGGAAAATTGTCAGATGAAGAGAATGATGAGTTGCTAGAGAAGGCGTACGGTCAGACTTTGCTATTTTTAAACGATGGTATACTGCGAAAGGTTGCTCAAGAGAAAACAACTACTGGCATATGGCAGAAGTTAGAGAACTTGTACATCACGAAGTCTCTAATGAATCGCTTGTATCTGAAGAAGCAGTTGTTCACGTTACAAATGTAGGAAGGTACGTCTGTTTCAACTCACCTTTATTCTTTCACAAAAGCTATTATGGATCTGGAAAATATCAATGTTGAAATTGATGATGAGGACCAAGCTATCATGTTGTTGTGCTCATTACCACCCTCATATGAGCATTTTGTTGATAGCATGATGTATGGTAGAGATACTCTGTCCAAAGAGGATGTAGAGGCAGCCTTGAACTCTAATGAGTTGAAGAAAAATGTCGTGGCTGACAATGATGGTTCGGGTGACGGTTTGGTAGTACGAGGAAGAACAAAAAACTCCAGTAGTAAGGGCAAACATAGATCCAACAGGAAGAACGTTGAATGTTATTATCGCCATAAGAAATGACACATCAGAAAAAATTGTCCCGAAGGTAGAGGAAAGGAAAAGAAATAATAGAAGATTCGTCATTTGATGATTCAGTCAGTGTTGCAAATGGAAGATCATATTATGTTTCCGACAATGCACTCTCTGTGATTGAAAATGGAATTCGTCATCAGGATGAATGGATTCTTGATTCGGGTTGTTCCTACCACTTGTATCCCAATAGAGACTGGTTTACCACTTATAGAGAAAGCGACGGTGGTTGTGTCTTGTTGGGCAACAATGTTGCATGTAAGACGATTGGGATCGGAATAATGAAAATCAAGATCCATCATTAGAACGTTGGCAGAGATTCGGCATGTTCCTGATCTGAAAAAGAATCTTATTTCTCTTGGTGCCCTGGACTCCAACGGTTGTAAGTTCTCAGCTGAAGGTGGAGTTATGAAGGTTATGAAGGGTGCTCTGGTTCTTATGAGAGGCAATAGAATTGGAAACTTGTATATTTTGTCCGGAAATACTGTTATAGGTGGAGCAGCAGTGTCTTTCTCAGATGACCATGAATTTGTCTCAACGCACTTATGGCACTTGCGCCTGGGTCACATGAGTGAGAAAGGATTGACAATACTCGGCAATCAGAATTTGCTATGTGGCACGAAGACAAGCAAGTTGGATTTTTGTGAGAGATGCATCTTCGGAAAGCATCAAAAGGTCAGTTTCAAGACAGGTATTCATCGCATAAAGGGTATCCTTGATTATATTCATTTAGATGTATGGGGGCTTTCTAAGGTTTACTCCAAGGGCAGGTTCCAGTTTATGTTGACTTTTATTGATGATTATTCAAGAAAAGTCTGGGTTTATACTTTGAAGATGAAGAATCAAACCTTTGTTACATTCAAGCGATGGAAGGAGATGGTTGAAAAACAAACTGGCAAGAAGGTGAAGAAGTTGATGACAGGTAATGGCAAGGAGTACAGATCGACAGAGTTTGGAAACTATTGCACAGATCATGGCTTAGTTTGGCCTTACACCACTACAGAAACTCCACAGTAGAATGGAGTTGCAAAGAGGATGAACAGAACAATCTTGGAAAGAGCTCGTTGCATGTTGTTTATTACAGGATTGTCCAAGGACTTTTGGGCTGAGGCAGTAAATGCTGCAGGCTATTTGATAAATAGGTCTCCACACACGAAGATTGGTTACAAAACGCTAGAAAAAATGTGGTCAGGTAATCCAGCTGATTATTCTAACTTGATGATCTTCAGTTGTTCGGCTTATGCTCGCGTAAAAACCGATAAGTTAAAACCAATGGCTGTGAAGTGCATCTTGATGGGATATGCTTTTGGAGTGAAAGGATACAGGTTGTGGTGTATCAATTAGGATTCACCCAAATTTATTATCAGTAGGGATATTACATTTCATGGGGATGCTTTACTCGAAACGAAAAAGCAGGTGGAGGAGACAAAAGTAGGGAGCAGCAGTGACACCTTCATGTGGAGTCAGACATCTTAGTGAGGAAGGAGAGTGTATTCGGCTCCTCCCGGGATACAGGGGATAGTCAGACTATGCAGCAGATGTAGTGGACAGAGTCGCAGATGCCGTAGACGGGTAGACTGTAGAAAGAAAGGAAACCGCCGGTTAGATACGGTTTCGAGGATATGACGACGTATGCGTCGACATCAGATAGTGGCCATGATGATTTGGTTGCATACGCATTGATGACAAAGTCTCTTGAATTAATGGAAGCAACTATGACTGAAGAGATGGAGTCTCTTGATGAGGAAGATCAGGCCATCGGATGTAAGCGGTTCTACAAAGAAGGCGAAGGAGCTTCTAGTGCAGGTAGAGTGTAGTCTAAGGTTCCTGATCATGTATGATGTTTGAAGAAATCATTGTACAAGTCGAAGCAAGCTTCTGGGCAATGGTACAAGCGATTTGGTGCATTCATGAAGGAATGGGTCAAATTCAAGTTCTAGCATTTCTTGGACTTGATCGGTGTACTCAGTACCTGAGTGCCCTCAGAGGCAAGTGGAGACGGTGAGACGTGTTATGTGCATGAGGACCAGCTTCAATGTTCGCCAAGGTGGAGATTTGTTAATTTGTATGGCTCAATAGAAGTTAATTAATCTTGGTTAACCGGACCCCTGGATTGCCCAACTTGTACTGTGATTAGAAGTAGGCCTATTATAGGTCTACTATGATTAAGAAGTAGTGTTTGGGTGTAACAGAGTTTTGGGGCTGATATTATAAATAGAGACTAAGAGTCCTTAGGATGTACACCTCTTCTAATTGCATAGTGAATTCTCCTGTCTTCCCTGTGGACTTAGGCCAAAAGTCGAACCACGTAAATCTCTGTGTTCTTTTGTGTGTGATTGATCTCTTCTCGTAAGCCCTAGATCACAATAGTAACCACCTTTGTGCTCTTGATAGAGATTTTTGTCGTGGACAGGCGCATGTATTGTTAGCAGGACTCAGTTGGTGAAGTTGACTGTTTAAAGCATGGGCATGTGAATAGCACATTCTGTCTTCTAACCCTTTCTTTTGCTAGAGAATCAACTATGGAATTAGCAGCTCTCTTATTATGCTAGGAAGAAGCTTGAGGAAGCCTTGAAAGATCTAGAACCTCCTCAACAATGTATGCTTGCCTGCAAGGAAGCCTGCTCTTTCCTGAAGCCCACCTAATAACACAGAGAGAGTCCCCTTCCACCAAAATATCATGCAAATTAAGTCTGAAAGCCTCTCGAAGACCCATCTAAGAGCTAAAAGCTCCACTCCATTAACAGAACAAGAACCAACCGGCCCCAAAAAAGGACATGATTTTCATTTAGGTGGGGCAGACAATTTTCCCAACATAGGTTAAAGGACATGATTTTCAACAAATTTTCTTTAAAGGAATCCTACTACTAACACCTAATTCATAAATAAGCCTCTAAACTAAACACCCGACTCCTCAATAAATTAGCACATCAATTAGCAACCGTTCTACAACAATTAAAGAAACTCTTGAAAACCTCCAGAGAAGTAATAATTATTATCATATGAAAATTAGTACCGGTTTATCCTTTCCTTAAGCTCCTAATGGTTTCTCTATCATATAAATATCCAAATGAGAGCACTTTTATTTACAAATGAATATTGTCACCATAATCATATACACGTACATCATATTATAGTCTAAGAAAAAAAATTCAAAAGAAGAAGAAATAAGTAGTTTAGCTCAATCTTATAATTTTGTTGCTATCTACTTTTGTTTACAAGAAGAAAATAAACTCTTATAATTCATTATAGTAGGATTACTGATTCCATGGAGGCATTATACGGTCACACGGTCAAGAAATACAAAGGGATGTGGTCAAATGGAAATGTTACTATATACATGTGGCCCTTTGTGGTGATGATGATGTACGATGACAATGATTGGTCCATGTCTTGGTGCACTTCCAACACCGATGGGCTTTCCTTAGGTATGAAGAACATGGCCCATTTCAATTGAGAATATCTAGAAACATGCACTAATCAATATTTGGCCAACTAATGGATGGTTATAAGAAAATGGTAGCAGTCCAAACACAATGGATGAATTTGGCCAATAAGGATCACCGACAGAAAGAGTGTTTTTGCGTGTGGGGCGGTACTTTTGAGATAAGTAGGGCATGGGCTAGGGCCCATTACATGTTTTTGAGAATTTCTAAATATCACCTGGGGCGGCCGCCCATATGGTGAAAACATGGGTCCACCCCTGGGCGAGGCCCATTTTATGTTTTTGAGAATTTCTAAATTTCACTTGGGGCGACCGCCCCATATGGTGACTACATGGGTCCTCCCTTGAAGACGAGGAATGATTTGATTTTCAATAATATTGCAGCATCCCAGATTAGAACAGGGCATCATATGAAAAAGCACCTCTCTTTCACTCTCAGGAGCTTCACCTATCCTTTCGTTGGCAAACATCCTCCAGATGGGCATATTTTGTTTAGTTCTGGATTCATGTTCTGTTTTTGGGCTATCAAGTCGTTAGATTTTTGGATTATCTTTTGAGAGCTTGATCAGTTGCACTGATTGCAGTATTCTTCTTGGGGGCTGATTAAAGCTCTTGTATTCATTTCTTTTATTAATATACCTGCCCTTTGTTTTGTTGAAAAAAGAATTCTTCGAAATGTTGATCTATTTATAAATGTTTAGGTCTTCCTTGCGATGATGACATGTATCATTTGGAAAATAGACGTCTTGCCTTATGGATCTCTTTAAGCTTCTATAAATTATAGTGTTCCATTGTTAATCCCCTAGATCTATCGTTCTTCTTGCCTTCTATCATATGGGAATGCTGCTTGAACGGGGTAACAGGTGGAACCATTTTTTTTTTTTTTTGGTTAACTCAAACAATGGGGTGAGGACCCAAGAGAGAGCCCACACACAAGCAGGAAGAAGGCGCACACAAGTGGGAAAGAAGCCAGCACAAGCAGGAAGAAAGCACACACAAGTGGGATGCAAACTGCTGCCACTTACCATCTTTTTTGTTGCTAGTAGATTTGGGTAATACAACGTCTCTTTCCATTTTGTGCTTTGCAAATGATGAAATTACTTGAATTTGAAATTCTAATAAATGTTGGTTTATGAGCTATTATAATTTACCACACACCCTCTTAATAATGAAGCTCAAGTATAGCATATAGGCGTAAGAGCTACGAAAAGGAGATTTAAGAATAGGCTCGGCTCATAACTAGCCAATCCATGAGGTGTAACCCACAGTGGGCAAGTCCATTGGGCCAAGGTCATGTTTTGGCAACCAATTGGTTCATCTCTACCTTCTTATATAGCAATTTTCATTAAATCATTCCCGGCTATTTTACAGCTGGTTAGGGATATCATGTAGTCTGCATGGTGCATAAGTTCAAATCTCTTGTAAAGTGGAAAAGAAAACGGAAGGGAGTTTTTTAAATTGTCTTAGATGTACATTGTTAGTTTCCAATTTTTTAAGAAGATTTTTATAGAGATAAATTTGTAGTCTAGAAAATCTTATAGACATTTTAAATCTAGGAAGATAACCTATTATATATATATAATCCGATCAAGGGAGATAACCGATTGTAATTTCATTTTTATTTATTTATTTATATTTTTGAATGGTTTGTAAAGAGTGGCCCATTACGTCTCTTTTTGCATAGTAATGATGATTGATTAACAAGTAATCAATAAAAGATCACTCATTAACATGTATCCAATAAGAGGAGAAGAAACATCCTACTTAGGAAAAGGAGATGTAATTGGTCGTGCTGTCGCCGGCACCCAAATATAATAAAACCTTTACTCCAAAAAATATATGCAGTATCGCGAGTAAGGATCGTTCCCACGGAGAGTGTTTAGTCAAATTTTATGCTATGTGATAAAAAATGGGGGTTTTGATTATACTGAAAGCAAAAATAAATAAAAGCAAATAAAAAGCAGTAAAGTAACGAATTCAATCAAAGGAGCAAGCATTGGTCAAAGTTAACATCCACCATCGGAAATTCAATACTGATCATTGATGCAAAAATAAATCAATTAACACTTTGAATATTCATCGTTGGAATTAAATTCCTACCTCCTTAATTAGTTAATTAGAAAACACGCGCTCTAATTAACCTTAATTACTAAACAACCTAAGACAAGCGCTATAGATTTAATTTAGTAAAAGCATTAAAATCAGAGAGATCGATGAACCCAAATAACACAAGCACACGCGGTTGCATTTAATTTAGCCAAGTGTTCTTCCTAATATCTAATAATTACTAACGCAGTAAATTATTAAATATCAGTTGCTTCACAAATTAGAGGGATCAAACAATTACGGATTTGATTTCTAATTTAGCATTAGATTGCAACGAAAAATATACTAGTATGCATCCTAGCAATTAAACGAAACAATCATCATAACAAATTAAGCATAGAAGAACAACCCATATTCAAAGTATAAATCGAACAATGAAAATAAATTAGATCTCACAGTATTTATTCCGAGGCTTCAGTCTCCTTTAACCAATAAAATTAAATTAGCCATGCAGGGCCATGCTAACTTGTAAAAATAAATTAAATGGAAAAAGAATGGAAAAAGAAGAGAAAAAAAAGAGCTAGAGAGAGAGAAAGAGAAAATTCGTTGGCTGCCAGATGATTTGTTCTGTGAATGGCGTGTATCTATCAGTGGCTTGCTGTGATGATTTATAGAGGTGGGGAGATAGGGCTGGTGGATGAGATGATGAGATAAAATAGCTTGTGAGATGGTAGAGTTTTAATGGGAAAGGGTGATGTGGAGAGAAAAGAGTGGCTGGGCCCATGGAGATGTAGCGGCAGTTGTGTTGGATGAGGATTAGAAGATGAAAAGAAACATTATAAAGAGAGACTGAATCAGAGAAGGAGATTGACGTGAGGGAGAATTGGAAGTGGCTTGGATTTGGAGATGGGAATCAATAAATTATTCAATTAAATTCTAACTTAGTCAAAATCTTCTTCTTGGCCATTTCTTCTCATTCGGGCTTCTGTTGGACTCGACCCAAGAATCAAAGTTGTACTATTTTTCGTTCTGCACAATATGAGCCCAATATTGGATATGTTTCGACGAACTTCTGATTTCTTCAAATTTACAATAATGCCCTTCTGCTTGATTTCCTCTAAATAAGACCCGGTTCCGAATCAACTCCGTCCAATCAGCATCAAATATGATCACCTTCTTTTAACGTTTCACAGTATCTTGAATCGTCTCCACCGGAGCTCGGATGAAAGTTATGCCCAACTTGCGAAGCGATGTGAAAATTCATCTAAAATCGCCCAATTAGCTTCGTTTTGCGCTTAGCCCTCCAATTGCATCCTAAATCAAAATATAAGAATAATGAGTGCAATTAGACATCAAATAGGTACAAAGGACTAAATATTAATGGAGAAAAATCTAACAAATTTCATTCTTATCAAATTCCCCCACACTTACCTTTTGCTCGTCCTCGGGCAAACTCCAAATTATTTTTTTTTCTTCAAAAATACCAAAGTTGCAACGCCATCAATAAAGAACAACCAAACTCTTCAAAATTCATAACATATCATGAGCAAACATTTTTAAACAACTTGCAATTACTTAGTAAGTATTTGCACTCGAATATGGAGTAGACTAAATACATAGGCCCTCACGGATATAAACACTCGACTCTCATCTGTTTGAAGGTTAGGTTGTGTTTCGCTCAAATTCATTCCAATAGAAATGATCTACCATAGGCTTGCATATCTTCTCATTCTCCACCACTGGAATCACATGCATAACACGAATCATAAGGACTTTTCAAGGGTTGTAATGGGGTTTAGGATCAAGGTGGGAAATATTTGGAAATGTAGCTCAGAAACCAACAAAACTAGTGGAGCAAAAATGAACCAACTTCAATCTTGAATATATAAGACATAAAACCAATCACTCCATTCAGCATCTTCTTCAATTTGGCTTCAAAGCTTTCAAACCATATAAAACTCTTGTATTGAAAAAAAAAATCGTTCAAAAGGAACACTTTTCAATTGTAGCAAGGAACGATTTTTCGCAATAATTTCCACCTTTGTATGTATAACATATGAACATACCCTTTCTTGGAATTTTAGGAGGATTCATGAACATGGATAGTTTGTAGCAATTTCCTCCATCACTTCATAAAAAAAAAATTCTTTTTTTTTTCTTTTTTTTCTCTTTTTTTTTTCTTTTTTTTTTTTAACAATGGAACTCATAAATTGAAAATGAACACATGTCTCATTTCACCAGTCATAGCCATACCGCAAATTCCGACACCCCCACACTTATTTCTTGCACACCTATCATAATGATAAACAATGCTTCACTAGCTCTACGGCTTAGGTAAAGGTATTTTTTTTTCAGGTTCAAAGCTTGTAATGTGGGTTTACAATAAACGAAAGATATAAAGCTCAAAGGGGTTTAACAAGGGAAAAATTAATTGCAAGGTAGGCTATTTGGCTTATGTAGCTTATAACAATGATGGCCTTAATCATGTTCATGCATGCTTGTGTCTATGTGACCTCAAAGAGAATCAAGGCAAGTTCTAGAGAAACAAATCTATGGAAGAATATCTCTCATGAAAGAAAATAGTGAGACTGATATGGATGTGTCAGTCGAAAGGCTCAAAATCTCACCTGCTTTTGTCTATCAAATTTAGTCACTAACATCCTCAAGGAACTGTACTAAATAATCACAAGTTGAAAGATTACTTATTCAATCATGTTATGAATTTCTCAAGCTCAATTGAATCTTGCTCATGACATATATAACCAAAAATCGTTGAAAACCACAAAAAAGCCAATTTTTCTTTTCTTTTCTTTTTGAGTTTTTTTTTTAAACACTTAAAATTAAAACACAACCTAAATCCCTTCCCCCACACTTAAAACTTGCATTGTCCTCAATGTAAGGTAAAATGTAAAGAAAAGGAAAAAATAAACAGAATATAAATGCGAAAATAAAAAGAAAAGGAACAAACTCCCCTTTGGGTTGCCTCCCAAGCAGCGCTTTTGTTTATTGTCGTTGGCTCGACTCAATGCTTCCTTCTCAATCAGGATAGATCGGATCTGCAAGGTCTAATTTTTCCACATTCTCTATTTGGAATCCTTCATAGAAAGGCTTAAGTCTATGGCCATTCACCTTGAATACTTTGGAAGTGGCTAAACTTTGAATTTCAACTGCACCATGTGGAAAAACATTAATAACAACAAAAGGTCCAATCCAACGAGAACGCAACTTACCTGGAAACAAACGAAGCCGTGATTGATATAAAAGGACATGTTGACCAACTTTAAACTCTTTCCTAGAGATCATCTTATCATGAAAAGCCTTCACCTTTTCCTTGTAAATCCGTTCACTCTCATATGCATCATTCCGAATTTCCTCCAACTCTTGTAGTTGCAACTTCCTGTGTTCTCCACTTTCATCCATCTTCATGTTGAAACTCTTGATAGCCCAATAAGCCTTGTGTTCTAACTCAACTGGAAGGTGGCATGGTTTTGTAAGTCCATGGGGATCCGAACCCTAGAGGGGGGGGTGAATAGGGTGAGCTCCAATTATGACCAATTTTAACAAATTTAACTTCTTTAAAACAAACTAGTCACAAGTGATGATTAATCATACAAGATGCGGAAGCTAACAAAACAATCACCACAAAGCAAGCACCATTACACAAGGATTTATAGTGGTTCGGCCTCAATGCCTACATCCACTACCGGCTTGTGAACCAACACCCCACCGGATTTCCACTATTTATGCTTTTCAATAGGCTAAGCAATAACCTTTACAATATGCTTTCCAAGGCTAAGCAATAACCTTACATTGATGTTTTTCAAGGCTTAACATCAACCTATCCATTATGCTTTTATAGGCTAAGCAATAACCTCTTCAACCACAAGGTTGGTTATCTCTCTAATTTAGTGTCTATAAACACTTGATGGAGATTCTATTAAGCTCATTACAATGCCTCTTAATTAGGCGGATATGGAAGTGAAAATCTAATACACACTCACACTATGAATGCAAAGATGAAAGTACATGAAGTGTGTGTGTGAGGTCCTCAATCATTTTGAAAATGAAAGCTCATAAATGTATGCCTAAGGCTTTTGAAAGTTTTAGCTCATAAAACATTTATGATTGAGGAAGTAATGCAATCACATGTTAAAAGTAACAACTTGTTAATGATATCAAAGTTACACAAGTTGTATGAAATGGATTAGCTCTAAACATGTGATGCATAGGGATGTCAATCAAAGCACCAATGAAGCTCAAAACATAAAAATAGATTTGATTGAAAAGAGGGGACAAATCATATGTAATTATAAATACAACTTGAAAATGATTTACCTATCAAAGTGATGCAAGTTGTGAAACTTTAAAACAATAATACACATATGATTTGTAATGATGTTGAATCCAAAACATAAGATACATTTGAAAGAGATTTTCTTATGATGGAAAACAACAACCAAAGATTCAACAAAGTATCACTACACCAAAAATCGGAAATTGGAACGGAAAAGCGTTCCTAATCCTTCCGTTCCTAATCCGTTAAAGTGTTCCAATTTCCGTTCCAATTTGGTACCAACCGTTCCTAATCCAAATTGGAACGGAAATTGGAACACTTTAACGGATTAGGAACGGAAGGATTA